>JARCGZ010000005.1:2502500-5002500 GCA_029784005.1 Lenwebbia sp. NSW1173648
TGAAGGGTTGTAGGGCTGGCTGCTACTTCTTTTTCATCCATTTCAAAAAGATGACACGTACCATGTCAATATGTTAAACTGAAAATCCAGAACTCTAACTTTCCTGGCCATGAAAGTATCCGCAAGATCCGCAGTGTGTAAAGAAATTATTAATAAAATGAATACAAAGACATTTGCATAAGGGCTTCAAACTTCTGACCAATTATTGATATCACACCTTGAAGGCTATAATGTCTACAATATGGATGAATTGCACATCTCTACAAAGAGTACTCCACTCTATGCTAATCAGCCTAACCCCACTTATCAAATGTCCGCATGCTTTTCGAGGTTCATGTATAACGTGAATGACAGTCGTTTTACAGGTGGTCATTATATTTCTGATAAATAGGTTTGATCTATTTTTCAAAATAGGAAGAAGAACGAAATATGCAGGCCAACTTTTGAGCAGTAAAACTTTCTTCCGCCTACCAGTAGCAAAAGTAATTGACTAATTGCTGATAATGACATAAGATTGAGAAGACATAGCATGGGGAAAAATTTCTTCAACTTGGAAATTACAAGGATGCAAAGCTTCTAGCCTAGAAATGAACTATTTAGAGCACTTTAGATATGCTATTTCTTAGCACCGCAGTGTCGATTATATGGTTTAAGAGAGACCAAGTGTGTTCCAATCTGATAATAAGCAGGGAATGGCAGCACTATTAGGATATGGAAAGGGAGTAGTGCAGCCTCGGTTAGAAGCTTGTGTACATTTCCATAACTTTTGACAGTAGATGGGAGGAAAAGAAGCATGAAATCGAATTAAGCGAATTGATCGTGTTTTCAGATGATAAGTGTTCAAGTAGAGCAGACACGTAACTCTGTTACCGCACCTTCTATCACGAGCCTACCTTAAATTCACCAAAAATCGGAAACTACATTCCACAATCCGCTCATAGTCACCAAATCCGAACGGGGAAATCGGAACACATTTTTCGCCACCATCAATGCTAAAATCTACAGCAACTACCGACCCGAAACAACCAGCACACGCCAAGCTCTGAACTGAACCTGAGTATCAAACAAGACGTACTTTCACGTATGAGACGCGGAATCTGCGCCGCCGTCGCTGTTCCTTCGAAGACCATCGATCAGATCGCCGAGCTCCTTGCGAGCCGATTCTCTCCCAAACATGAACCCGTACCTAGGCCAAAAGGTTCCGACCAGAACATCACTTCGAGCTCCGATCGAGGAGCTTCGTTAAATACGAAAAAAAAAAAAAAAAACAGTGAGCGAACATTACCAGAAGGAAATGGCAGAGAAGACTCCAGCAGTGGCGACGGTGTGGAGGAGCGTGAAGGTCTTCTTCATCAGAGAAGAGATTGGAGCTCTTCAAAGAGCCTGCGAACGAGAGGTCGGGGGGCGAAAGCGAGTGAAATCGGAGAGGCTTTTGCAGGGTTTAAAGGCAAATCGAAGGTTTGGGGTGCAGTTGGGAGCTGCATTCGCCTCGCCCTCTCCAGCTTGTGGAAGCTATCCATGTCCAGGAGTCCGGAAAAAAAAAACAGAAAGAAGAATGTCCAGGAAACCTGACGAGAAAAAGAAGCCCGGATGAACTGGGCCCAGGGCCCAGGGCCCAGAATGACTGTTTAAGCCCAGTCTTCAACAAGCATCTTAACTTTTTTTAGGATTGTTATTAATTATACCGAATAATAACACAAATTGTCTCCGAATGTTGGCCCAATATGCAATGCGATCCCTGAATTTTAAAATTTGTTCAATGTGGCCTGAAATTTAGCTCAATTTGTAATATCATCCTTGAACTTTTAATTTGTTCAACGTGTTTAATACATGTTTAATTTGTTTCTGAACTATATAAAAACGTTCAATATTTTTATTTATTTATTAATTCAAGTTCAAGAACACTATTCAACATTTTCCTATAATGTTACAAGTCAAAAAGGAGGAATGGTGATTAGAAAGACTTCGTCGTAACTCAGTAAAAGATTTTTAAAACTTTATTAGAGTAATTAAAATGGTACATATCCTCTTGAGTTGAGTTGCTGATCCCCCATATGCAAGTGTACCAACTCCATCTCAGTGTTAGAAGTCAAAAAGGAGGAGAAAAAGTCAAAACACAACAACCTCAACAGCAACAACCACAGATAACAAGAACGAACAAAGGACCAGAAAAGGTTGATTTACAAAGCAAAGCGAACAACATTCCCCAAATTCTCAACGACCACAAAAAAAGAGAGGAAAGAATAAAAATTAATCCCCTGAAATTCCTCCTCACAAAATCTCTGTAATGACTCCTACATTTACATAAAATGAACAGATTCCGTCGCGCATCGGCATCGCCTCTCTCTTCTTCTCGCAATAATTGTGTTCTTCGTGATTCTAAAGATACTTTATTTACTTATAACGACCTTGACACGAAACAAACACAACTCCTAGGATTAGATTGATTCATGTTACTTCCTCCTTTGACCGACTTTTCTAGTACCAGATGATTCGGCATTCCCAGTGGCAGAAGTTGCTGTCTCTCCTGATTGCTCTATTGCCTGCTTTAAGGTCGAGACCACCTCGCTCATCGTGGGTCTGTCTTTTGCATTCTTGCTCAAGCAACTCTCCGCCAACTTCACGACTGTCCTAGCTGCTGCAGCGAAGGAGTACTGGTTCCGTAGCCGCGGGTCCATTATCATTATAAACTTCCTGCTGTCGGCAGGGTAATCTTTCACCCAGTCCAGGAGCTTCTGCTCCTTCGGTGGGCGGCTCCTTTCCACCGCCCGCCTCCCTGTGAGGATCTCGTAGAGCACCACCCCAAACGTCCATATGTCGCTCTGGATTGTGAGGTGGCCCGTCTCGACGTATTCCGGTGCAGCGTAACCGTATGTTCCCACCACCTGATTATTGTTATCACAAGAAAGGAAAATGCTGTCAAGTCTATGACAATGGTGATTCTCAGTTTTTTACTGATTATTAATCATGCTTCACATTGATGCCTAAAGAACAGAAAAATGTGTCTTAAACACAGGTTTGAGTCGATAACTCTTACTGCTGTAGTCACATGAGTGCGGTCATCTGCCGGTCCTTCTCTTGCCATCCCGAAATCAGATAGCTTCGGCATAAAGTTTTCGTCCAAAAGGACATTGGATGATTTAAAATCTCGGTAAATCACCTGCACAATCAGTCAAGGGAATTTGCTTCAGCGAAACGTAGACATGACGGTTGACTCCAGCTTAATAACACCTACGGAAGCCGTGCTGCATTCTTTTGACTAAGTAGGTGCATTTAGATCAGAGGAAGAGTTACGAGATGGATAGAGAAATTCCTATCCATTTAGTAAATTACCAGTCTCACGTGCCTTAAAAACCTACCGAAAATGCTAATCAGATCATACCATCACGTATATAGACTTATGTAGATGGAATTAGCGCATCATGTATTCAGACAGCAAAAAAACAGCCTAATTGAACCAGATACAATCATGTTGTCAACTAACTTGATTGCGTTGGCCACAAGTTGTACCTTGGGTTCCATGACCTCATGCAGATAAGCCAGTCCCTCGGCTGCTCCAAGAATGACCTCTAATCTAGTTTTCCAGGGCAAAGTAGGCAAAGCCCTGTTGAAGAGGTGATCGTCCAAGCTTCGGTTTGACATGAACTCATAAACCAACAGGAGCTGCACGCCCCTTTCATTTTCCACAGAGCAGTATCCTAAAAGCTTCACGAGGTTCGGGTGATTCACAACGCTAAGACACTGAACTTCCATAAGCCATTCTTTACGACCCTGCACATTGAAAGAAAACACCCATTAGAAAATGAAATCGATCCGCAGGTCTGGATGGTAGACAGCAGATACAGCTAAATTGAGAAAATGAAATTGTGGTGATGCTATTTAGCCATCGAATTCAACCTTAGGAAACCAAAAATAGTGCCTTAGAAAGAGGTAATATTGCCAAGTAGGAGCCACCATAATCTCCTGAATTTAATGCCCGAAACGATGCCGGCAACCGGATGTGAAGGCTGATGATCCTCTCAAGTGCAAAATGTTGTACTGATTTTCACATCCTCACTCATTTTTCAGAATTTTTCCTAATTGTTCCTAAGCATAGCCACTCGCACCAGCTTCATCATCTGTGTTCATTTGCAGTAATATTTGGAAAATTCTCACACTACAGGTATCGAATAGGACATCGACTTGATTATATCTAAATTAATTGCTGTTAGCCATATCAAATCATGAACTCCGCATCAATAACGAAGACAAATAGATGAGACTATGCATTATTCAAATGCCATCAGCCAATTTTTTTTTATCAAACTGCGTCTTCACCAAGTGAAACACCTATTCAATATCCTCCATCTACTACAATTTTGTCTTTATCTGTCAATCCATATCCCCCATCTACTGCAAACAATGTCATAGTTTAGGAGACTAAATGACTTATTAAATCAAACTGTAGATTACAGAACCAATGCAATGACAAGCAACATCACAGAAAGACAACATCACAGAAAGACCCGACTTCCGAAAGAAGTCCAATGCTACAAAGATGTGAGAAAATCTACAAGAATTCAACAGTGATAAGAAATGATTGAACTACAAAAGCCATCATCACCTGCAATCCGTTCTGATTAAGCTTTTTGATGGCAACCACGAGAGGACGACCTTTACCGTTGGGAGGGCTAACAGTGCCCTTGTAAACACTCCCGAAACCGCCTTCACCGATCTTCAACATCCTGCTAAATCCATTTGTGGCTTGCCTCAGCTCTTCGTAGGTGAAAACTCTCAAAGTGTGTTGCTTTTCTTTGTACAATTCAGTTATGCTTCTTCTAGGGGATGGCAACGAGCTCAATGACTTCGTCGTCCGATTCCCCGCCGAATTGCCGGGTTCTCGCTCGGTTCCGCACTCCGGGGCGGATACAGCTTTGTCCCTGCACTTGGATTTGTTCTTGAAGTAAAAGCACTTCATCTATTCTTTCTTTGCTTTATCGATTCGGATTTTCAAGAAAATCCTAGGACAGAACCCAAGTCCAACCTTTTTGAGAAGATCAAGCTTGTCTACGACAGAGAGAATGCAAATGCGTTGCGAGGGAGAGATCTTTTGCAGCGAAAAAGAGGAGTATATAAGCGAGAGAAAAAGAGTAAAAAAACCCAAGTTGATGAATCCGATGAAGTTCCTGAAATAGAACAAGCAATGATGGTAAGTCAGCTCAAAAAACAAAACTTGGATGGAGAATTCAGCTCAAGAAATTGTGCAGAAGAAGATTGAAATTTCAAAGGGGTGAGGTGTGAAAGCCGTGTCATCTAAGAGAGAGCGTGGAATTTGAACCCCCAAGAGGGGAGAAAAGCAGGAGAGAGAGAGAGAGAACCAGCAAAACAAAACCCAGATGAGAAAATGAAAAAGGAAAAACGAATTTGTCTTGCAGAAAGCTCATCAATCCATTCGAAAACCATCCATGGATGAGAGAGAGAGAGATTGACTTGATGTTCAACGATATCGAAGACAAAGAAGACCAAGACGACCTTTCATATCTGTTCCTGCTCCATCAATCCTCCTGCCTCTATGTTCATCCATCTAAGCGCGTAGGGTTTAGCTCGGTGATGTCGCGAACCTTTGAATCTTGACTTTGGACAAGGAGTCGTGATCGTCTCGTCTGGACAGTGGACACCCGGTGAGAACGGGCACTTCGTTCTTGCATTTTGAAGCGGTGACAACGAAACCTTAAAGCCCCAGACGACTTGAAGGGCGGGCCCGAGAAAAATCGGGCAAAAGAATGTGGTGGGACTGTTTTTCAGTGCATTCGCTGTCCATTGTCCAAGAAAAGTGGGGCCCGCTGTCGTACGAATCGAGGGATTTTTATATCTGGGGACTGAAATTTTGGTTGTACGAGATCCTACGGTGTGAATTTTATTATATCCGGGGACTAAGATTTTGTTATACAAGATCGCACGGTATTAGTAAAGATTCCATGCACAACATGAAACATGAGGCAGAGGCAACTAGGATCATGTGTACTAATATTAATCTCTACATGTGCAATGCTCGTCAACTTGTCACCAGGAGCACTCTTTGCGGTTCACCAAAAAATGTCAAAAAATTATTTAAAAAATATGGCACTACTTTTTTTTTTTTTTGCAAGTCATTTTTTTTTTCTTTCTGCTCTTTCATCCTATTGAGGTTGTTGTTATCTCTGCACGGTGATGGTGTTGAAGACCCCGAACTAAGGCGTGCACCTCCTTTTGGCAAAACCGTAGCTACTAGAGAGAGATTTTTTTGTGTGTGTTTATCATTGATGCACTGATAATGATGCGAAATTCGGTGATCGGCCGCCGGTTGTGCTTGGATGCAATGTCAGATTCGTCCTTGAATAATAAGCGAGTTTCTACAAGCTGGACCAAGTTGATTCACTTTTCAGATTTGCTTATTTTGTGGGATTTTCATTTTAATTTTGAAGTGATGTATGTCTCTTTGATATGAAACGAAGATATTTCTTTCGACCAAAAAATACACGTCCCTAGCTTGAGCAAATTAAATAAAAAAGAGCAGATAGAGGGTCGAATTGTTGTACATTCTCAAATACATCTGAGTTGATTCGTAATTAGACTATCGAACGAGATCAACCAAACCCAACAGTTGTCAGAAGTTGTCTTGAAATACTTTGAAATATAATCAAGTAGAATTAGGTTCACATAAGCAGATTTAACCCCTATCTGAGCCACATGACGTTCGCTTCAAATGCAATTTCTCAATTAATTTGCAATCTCCCTATTGATTGCAACTAAATTGATGATTGGGAGCATCACCTTTTTAGGTAAGAAGTTAGGTGGATATTGACCGCTCAGTAACTAGTGCAATCACCACCATTCAAAATGCTTCACATATGTACTTATGATGCCTAATATTTCGGTTAAGTACCGAGTCTAGTCACAACGCCCTTTTCCGGGTCGGGCGGGAGGAGGAGGAGGAGGAGGAGCCTCTTTGCATTACGTATCGACCTTCTATGGAGCCGGGTAATTTGCTAGTCAATCTACACACTTTCCTGGGAACATGGCTAATTTGTCGACTGCTATAAGGTGTCCAAATATTTCTTTGTTCCAAAGAAATCGAACGTGTGGGCTAAGGTTATAAATGCACATGTTATGGTTTTTCCATGTAGGTGTTAATTTGCTCAAGTCAAGTGGACGTTGGTGGACCAAGGCTTCTCACCAAACCACAACCTTTGAAACCCACGTCGGAAAATTGTAAACTAGAACCCATCATCCACATACTCTCAAAATCCATCACGCAATCGTTTGTTTCAAAAGTTTGTACCATGTTTAAGCAATCCCGCAATCTATATGACCATATTTCTTGATGTCTCCCGGCTTGTAAACCGAGCTATACATACGCTTGAAAAATTGAATTAGGAGCATAGTCACACGACAAACAGACAATAAAAAATAATAATAACAAGTCACCGGTGAAATGGTTATCGGAGAATTCCTAGCAGAATGGCTATGCGAAGGCGCGTCGACATTCTAATCATTGATCTATGCTCGGACATCCGTTTATCCCCAAGAGCTCGGCCTATGATGTCCAAAGGCAGTAAAGTCAGAACTGCCGGAGCAGTCTTCAATTGTCATCGGATTCAAAGTCAATATCTCAGTCCAAGGGCAGCCTCAGAACGTCACTTCGACATATATTTTCTCAATCACCAGCTTCTGTTTAGCACGTCGAGAAGATTTTCTGCGTCTTCCTGATAAGGATGGAACTGGGTTTTACAGATTATAATATGGCAACCAATTGGACAAAAAAAAAGGACCTCAGAAGGTCCTAGGCCAGACCAAAACAGAAATGGTCAAAGGAACGAGCCACGGAGGCCCAGTTTTTCATCGAACGACCAATAAATTACGGACATGTCTGCCGCCTTGGTCCTTCCTGGAAACCACACCACGTCGAATTGCTTTCATCGTTTAAATTTATTTCGCGAAAAATGAGTGATTTGAAGAATATATTTTTTTAAAAATTTATCTCTTATAGTGTTTATAAAAATGAATGAACAATCAATTGACATAAATATAAATATAAAATTATCTCTTACATTGCTTATATTGCTTATATAAATGTAAATTGCTGTTGATAATTGAAATATTTTGTCGTTGAGTAATTATTTTAAGCAATAAAAGCGATCCTTTTTAATAAATATTTTTTATGTTATTATTTTTCGCGAAACAAACGAAGCTTTAATCTGATTAGTGGCCACGGAAACTGGTGATGGCATCTTCGGTTCCTTTGTTACTCTTCCACACTTGGAAAGCGACGTGGCTCGGCTAAATGTGAACCAATAGTCAATCCGATTTATCCCGCTACGAAACTGGGATTTGCGCATATTAATAAAAAAAAATGAACGAAAAAACCCGAGAAAGTTGTCTGAACTTGAATTGACCTGGGGCGTTTTACTTTGAACGAATTGAAAAAGCAAAAAAAGAAGAAGGTTGACCAGTTATGATGCCGCGCTGACGCAACGTTGAGTAATCTCTCTTACTGCGTTTGATCCAGTTTATCCTACCGTGGTCGAAAAATCACCAAAGAAATCATAAATCTATTTACGAATGTTATTTGGCCAATTTGGCCAATCTGCCAATTTAGTCTTTCTGGCCAATTTAGCCGGAAATCGCTAACATGATTGACCCCCGACGTCCACGTGGACTATTTTTTTCTTTTATATTCTTTTCTTCTTCTTCCTCCACCAATCGCCGGGCCTGAGCCTCGCCTGTGGTCGATCATGAGCCAAAAAGAGAGAATAGAAAGAAATGAAAAGAAAATGTAAGAAAAAAATTATAACTAATTCGAATGTGAAAATTGCCTACTCTGCATTGATCGTGTCATGTAGGGTCGACGTTTACGTGAGTGATTTCAGGTCAAAATACGCCGGAACGCCTAAATTTGCAGGTTGTCAAAAAGTTTAGGATTAAATTGGCCAAATTGAAAAGTTTAGAACTGAATTGGTATCCGTACCATATGTCTATGACTTTTTTTTTTGGTAATTTCCCCTATTTTGATCTCCTTGTCGAGGCAGGCCTATGAAAGTAACAAATTCAGTGCCACTGCCACATGAAGAAGAAATTGAAAGTTACAGAAGCAATATGGAATACCAGCAAATATAGCTTGAGACTGTTCTTCTCGTGTCCTGATCTTATACGACTTCAAAGGAAAGGAGTTGCTTTTCCAAAAGGAGATGAAGTGAATTTACATCAGGACGCATCACTTCCGTTCCATGGTCAAATCACTCCGTCCCAACTTGGACTTCAACCCAAACAGGCATCGAGGAAATAACCCCAATCAATCCTGAGAATAATGCAGAGAGCGCATAATGGACGGCTTTAAGGCGAATTTCTCAGTGGACTGTCTGTTTCTTGTGTCAAGAACAGGGAACATTCAACTCGCTCTTGCCAATTAAACTTCAGCACCAAGATAGCCCCGGTCCTTAGACTTGTCGCCATCGCGTTCCTCGGTATAACTCGAAACATTTGATCGTCAAAGGCTACGTTCCGTAAATCAGGATGAAATTTAGGATATGGCAAAATTAATTCAATCATGCGTTTCATGTCGTCTCAAGACAGGATAAAGTCGGATATGAAAGTGATATAACTCGAATAAAATCATCCCATAGGGAGGTGGGATAAAGATGGATAGGATTTCTAATATCCATAATATTAAAAGTTATTTTTCTCGAATAACAAACTTCTTAATATTGACACCTGATTTTTGATCATTTTATTTTTAGAAAAATAATTAAAATAGCAAAAAAAAACTCATAAAATTGTCAAATCAAATTTGGAAGCCTTATCATAGCCTTAGGAACCAATTTTGAACAAAAAATATTTTTCGTATTTTTTGACATTTTAATAGTTATTTTTTTTAATTATAAAAATAGCCATAAATTAGGAAAAATACCATTCGTGGTCACAAAAATATGGAAAAATATTCAATATTTTTTTTTAATTCCCTTTTCACGTTGGACACTTCAAATATAAAAAATTCAGCCTGGATCACTATGTTCCTTCACAAACACAAACCCAAATTGAGCCAAAAAATTACGTTTTGAGTCTTTTTAGTTTTAATTTTTTCTTTTTCTAAGCTATAACATTGGTATGTGATGCCTTGAATTGCAATGGGGTCCATTTGCTTAATAATTTGTTTAATTTTGGCCAAAAGGACTGATTTACACTTTTTATTTCAATTTTTCCTATTTTTATTCATATATTCAATTTTTTTCTCATAATATAAATTCAATATCCATATTTGTTACGTATTTTAGGTATTTTATAATTTAGGTATATTAGTATAGTTTACTATTTAATAAAATTTTAATAGAGAATGATGGAAGGGAGAAAAAAGAACTAAAAAATAAAATAAAAGAATTAAAAAATAGGAAAATAATAATTAAAAAAATGAAGTAGGAAAGATTGTGGAGAGAGATTCTTACCATCTACGTTTGTGAAATTTTTAGGTTCATTTAAACTGATATGCCGCTTATACCAAACAATGAACATGATAAGATATAAATGTATATAACTTTATTGCTGCGATTCACAAAACAATGGATACCAAAATCTCTAGATTTTATATTTTATCATATCCAGTTTTATCCTGACTAGAAATCCAAATGACCATACGTAAAGGGAGATAAAGATGTGAAAATCAGCACTAGAACATTAAGCTTGCCATCTAAACATAGTTAAGTTTGACTAACTACAGGAATAGTGGATCTACACTACATGGAAGGGAAACATGCACAGAAATTCAACTTTGACATCCCCCCTCCTCAACAAGGTCAATTCCACAATATGCATTGAGGACTCAGCCAAACGCTCGAAGGGAAAGGAAGAGACAATTCCTACCTTTACACTAACACTGCCCACGACTTCACAATGAGCACTAGCAATGCCATTATATACCAAATTAGAACAAGAATGTTACTTTGTGATTCTTTTAAAAACCCTTTTAGTTAATTTGCTTTTTATGCAGAGGTGGCAATTAACGACACGAAACTAGAACACAAATCGGATGCTACATGAGTTTATTGAGAGAGAAATCCGGCTTGACATGACAGAACACAACATGAC
The DNA here is from genome assembly GCA_029784005.1 of Lenwebbia sp. NSW1173648. Taxonomy (NCBI): domain Eukaryota; kingdom Viridiplantae; phylum Streptophyta; class Magnoliopsida; order Myrtales; family Myrtaceae; genus Lenwebbia; species Lenwebbia sp. NSW1173648. The sequence goes on from JARCGZ010000005.1 coordinate 2,513,598, forward strand.
TTAACTTGAAATTAACATATGGACATGTTTTAATTATGGGTGAGCAAGATGGACCGCCCGAACCGAGAACCACCCGGACCAAACCGATGGGTTTGGTCTGGTTCTTGAGGTCACCGGTCCGATTCTCGGTTCCTCGAGATGGAACTGGTGTCCAGGCGGTCATGTTACCGATTCTAGGGGGAACAGGACCAATGGATCGCCACTCGGACCGATAAATTTTTATTTTTATTTTTATGTTTTAAATACACAACTTAATTCTGAATTTCTGAAAAAGAAGAAGAAGAAAACCTAATATTCCAGAAAATGGTGAAGCCGGATGGAAGAACATGTTCCATAACTTCATAATCAAACTCGGTGTTGTAATATTAACGCGAAAACTAATTAGAATCTTGCAAATTAAGTCAATGTGAAAAAGCCTGGAGAAATAATAAAGAATGATAAAGGACATCAGAGATTACGTGGTTCGGTCCGAATATCGGTGCCTACATCCACGGGGAGAGCCAACAAGAACAATCCACTACAATCGGAGAATCGGAATTACAATCACTCAATACGCTCATGTTTCCCACTCCTAAATTATACCCAAACCCAAAATGTTTACAAATAATTTAACTCAATTGGATATATAAAACTCACAGATCACAAAATCGTCCGGATCTCTTCGATGGCCTCAACAAGAAACGTCTCTGTGCATCTTGTTTATTTGCATGTCGGCTCGCTCACACTAGAGAGAAAACCCACGCCCTTTTATGCGTGGCTTATAAAGAAGTCAACAAAAACAATTTGAGTGGGACCCACCAAATATCTTATTCCCTTTCTTGAATGTACTGTGCGGTGGTATCAGAGAGGAAAACTTGAAGGCAAAAGTTTTGCTTTATTTTCTTTCCTTTGTTAACTCTAGCTGGTCCCACAAGTAAAATAGATATTATAGGTAACGTGGCCCCCACCCTTCTTTGCACGGTCAAAGAAGTGCATCCTCCCTAGAGTTCTTCTTGTATTTACGCTATGGTCACCGTTTCTCATCCAAAGGGCATCGATTTCGCATACGGATTAAAACTCAAGACATAATTTTAACAATTTTTCACCTTGGCTCTACGTTTGAAGCCAAATTATAGTGCTCATCATCCATGCTGCTCTCCCATCGCCCCGAAAGGAGATCACTCTCCATAGACGCCAATTGTGCTCAAGCAGAGCTTGAGTTTCGCCAAAGGAACAGGCTTAGTCATCATATTTGCTGGGTTCTCTGCTGTCGCTATCTCTTTCACAACAATCTTACCCTTCGCTAAGACATCTCAGATGAAGTGATACCTGATGTCGATATGCTTTGTCCGCTCTTGATCAATCGGATTATATGCCGGATAAATCGCACCTTGGTTATCACAGTGTATATCAACACTTTTCTGTTCTAATCCAAAGTCCAAGAGCAAACCCTGTAACCATATTGCCTCCTTAGCTATAAAGGTAAGTGCCATGTACTTTGCCTCAGTCGACGACAAGGTAATGTGGTCATGTAAGGACGCCTTCCAACTAGCTGCATCACCTACAAGCGTAAACACGTACCCTGCTAAAGACTTGCACTTATCCAAGTCACCTACATGATCAGAATCCACAAAACCTGTGGTCTAACTAATATTACTGTCCCTCCGGTATACAACATCAACGTCTGCTGTCCCCTTCAAATATCTGAGAATCCATTTCACAGCTTCCCAATGAGTTTTACCAGGACAATTCATATAACGACTGACTACACTTACCGCTCGTGAAATATCAGGCCTAGTGCATACCATAGCATATATAATACTACCCACTGCACTAGAATAAGGAACACGAGACATATGCTCCTCCTCCTCCTCAGTTTGCGGTGATAACTTAACTGAAAGTTTAAAATGCTTCTCTAATGGTGTACTCATGATCTTCGCTAACTGCATATTAAAACTTGCAACAATCTTCTCAATATATTTCTTTTGAGACAGACGTAATACCCCTGCAGTCCTATCACGCAAAATCTCCATAACGAAAATTTTCTTTGCAGTACCTAAATCTTTCATATCAAATTCAGCACTCAACTGTCTCTTCAGCACATCAATATCATACATATATTTCGTTGCTATCAACATATCATCAACATATAACATCAGATATATCAAAGACCCATCATCCAGTCTTCTAAAGTAAACACAGCTATCCATCTAACTCTTTGAATAGTCTTGACTAGTCATGAAGTATCAAAATGCTTATACCACTGTCTAGGAGACTGTTTCAGCCAATATAACGATTTCTTTAGTAAACAAACATGGTCTTCCTTACCCGGAATAGAAAATTCCTCTAGCTGCCTCATGTAAATATGCTCCTCGAACTCACCGTGAAGAAACGTCGTTTTCACATCAAGCTGCTTCAACTCGAGATCCTGTGCAGCAACTAAGGTAAGTAAAACACGAATAGAAGTATGCCTTACCACATGAGAGAACACCTCATTGTAGTCAATACCCTCCCGTTGTGTATACCCCTTCACAACAAGTCTCGTCTTATATCTCACTGCCTCGATACTGGGAATGCCCTCTTTCCGTTTGTAGACCCATTTACTTCCAACAATCTTCTGGCTTTTTGGTAATTTAACTAGCTCCCATGTCTGATTTCGATAGAGTGATTCCATCTCTTCACTCATAGCCCCTAGCCACTGCGATGACTCAGAACTGTCCATCGCCTCGGAGTAAGACGAAGGCTCATTTGTCTCCACCTCGTCACCTGAAGTCAAAGCATAAGCAATATCTATATAAGCATAACGTACCGGTGGTTTAATTTACCTTCTCTGTCTGCCTGCGGCTATACTATGCTACGGCTGTGCTGGTTATTTAGTATCACCGACTTCAGGAACTACGGCCTCATCTGCAGTCTCAACATCTGTTACCTCTGAGGTCTCCGGAGTTTCCACCTGAAGGTCCACCTCACTACTAACATCATGATCTATTTGCTCTGCTGGTAGTGTCTCAGAACTCCTCTGTCGAAGCATTGCAGTCTCGTTGACGATCACGTCTCTGCTGATTAGAAAATCGGGTGATCTAGGATCGGTGCACCACAGCCAGTAGCCTTTCACCCCATGTGCATAACCCAGAAATGTGCACTTCTTCGATCTCGGCTCAAGTTTACCATCACTCGCATGAGCATACGCAGGACATCCGAATACTCGTAATCCGGAGTAATCAACAGTTTTCCCCGACCATACATCGTCTAGAGTCTTCCACTCTATAGCAGATGATGGAGATCGATTAATCAAGTAACATGCCATGTTCACTGCTTCGGCCCAAATTTTTTTGTCTATTCCAGCATGCGAAAGCATGCTCCGTGTGACGGCCTGAATTCTGTGAGTCATTATGTAGCAAGTAAAATATATTATGTACTGACATTTGTGTTGGAAATGCAAGACTACTATTGTAAATTGAGCTGTGGTTATGATGCCGGATATTCGGATCGGTTTATGGACATTGTTGTGAATTGATCCGGTTGAGTTAGTCCCGGAACGCCCCAAGTGGACCTTGACCGATCCACACTTAAGCCCGCTATATAAGGGACTTCTCTCCCTCTCCTTCACCTGCGCGATACCCCCTACCTTGTGAGTTTCGCTCGAGAGCTCCCCACGCCTCGACGCCTTGCTCGACCGCTCGAGCCTGTCACCGGCGGCATCGGCGATGGCCCCACCATCTTCATGAGCTCAGCCTCACCGTCGATAGATCGAAACCTCGCCTCCTAGCCCCTCGGACCCACAACGCCGTGAAGGAGAGGAAGTCAATCAAAGCTTGTTTCTTCGTCGTTTTCGCTCCCGTTTCTTCGTGGACATTCTAAGGCAAGTAAAACTTCTAACTTTTCTGCTGGCTCGTTGATTTGTGGCTTGATTGGCTGTGATGAGACGAATTGGTTGTAGGTATGGCCGAATGGAGTTTGGGTTGTATGGGCTAGGAAACAAGTTTGCATGTTGGATCTAATGCTTGAATAGAGGTCCTCGGAGTTTGGGTTAGTCAAATCTATGAGCTGATCATGTTGATTATCGTCAAAAGGTTGTGAAATTGGTGTGGCTCACTTATGGTTTTTCGGCTGTGTACTTGAATTGGGCGTGTAATGTGTGCGAATGAGTCTTTGATCGTGTGTCCTAGTCCTACGTGAAAAGAATGTAAGCGAGTCCTGACCGTGAATGTGGATTTGGGCGTGAAAGTCGTGAGGGTTAAGCTTCGGCCATATGTTGTGGTTTGGCATGTGGATCATGGTGTTTCGTGGTCATGTGCGTCTTAAGGAGGTGTCGAGTCACACTGCATCTAAGAATCCGAGCATGAGTGGTGTCCCTGCACTGGGTATGTGAATGGGGTGTTCATGTAGTCAAGTCGTCTTGCCTGATGTGGTGTGATGGATAGTCGGTTGTTCGTCGTTGTGATTGCATTTGTGATTGAAAAACTAATAATAAACCGAGGGTCCCATCGGCCTGTGTCTCGACGAGGACGATTGATGTTCACCTGTGTCTGGACGATACCCCTTGGGAGCCTGAGTGGAAATTGGGAAGTCCACGGCCTGTGTCCCATTGGAATGGAGCCCGGGGTAGGGGAATCGAGGCCTGTGTCCCTCAAGATTCCCATGGCCGGTGTCCCATGGACGATAAACTAGGATAAAACCCAGATTCGAGGCATGTGTCCCTCGTTGACGTTAAAGAGGCCCGTGTCCCTCTTGTAAAAGGAAAGTGAAGTGAAAACTAAATGGTTGGCATGTGATCATATGCTTGTTCATGCGCTTATGAGGTCAATTATGTTATGCGTGTATTCGTTAAGAGTCTCATGTCTGCTTGTCTTTGATGTCGAGTCCTTCTTGATTGAGTGATGGATTGATGGTTAGCTGTTAAGTTAGTTGTTTTACTAGCTGAGCTATTAGCTCACTCCTATTGTTAAACCATTTTTCTAGACTAGCTAAGTATGCCGATTTCTCCCGCTGTACCCACCCTTCAGGGGAAGACTACCACGACCCTGAGCTTCCATTGGAGCACTTTCGTATGTTGGATTCCGTTGTGTGGATAGATGTAGGTCTACCGGAGATGCTGATTCCGCTACGTTTTGTGTCACTGTTCATGAGAGATGAAACCGAACATTTGACAAGGCCAATACCTTTTATGCCTTCGAATGATAACAACAATGGTGATACCAGTACGTTGTAGCATCGATGTTTAAGGGATTGCTGGTGACTGTTGTACAGGCAGGTTTTTGAGGAGAAAGAACGGCTGTCACTTTTTGGGAAGTGCCGTTGTAACTTGGTGTTCGGACAAGGGTGGTGGCGATGGAGGATAGTAAGATCGTAGTGTGATGGAGTAGTTATGTTGTTATCCCAGCTATTTGTCTTAAACATAATGTAAGAACGCTTGTGATAATATATGTATGTATATAAGTGTGTGAGAACATGTGTTATATGACGTGCGTGCCGGGTTTTTCTATGATGAGTTACTGTCGAATGAAGAATCCATTGCGCTTCCTGCATGTGCCTCTAGTTTATAATATTTTTAACATATAAAAATAGAGCTCGTAGAAAAGTGGCGTGCCTGGGTTGTCACACTCCGAGCTCGCTCAAGTAAAGTTCTTTTCTTCCGTTCTGCTACGCCATTTTGCTGTGGTGTCCCAAGTACTGTGCGATGTCTCACAATCCCCTCTTTCTCGCAGAACTCAATAAAATCTTTACCACAGAACTTTATGCTGTTATTGGTTCTCAGACACTTGATCTGTTTATCTGACTGCTTCTCAATCAATGCCTTAAATTTCTTGAACCGATCAAACACATCAGATTTGTGCTTCAGAAAGTATACCCATACCTTCCTAGAATAGTCGTCTATAAAAGTCAGCATATATCAGACACCTCCTTTCGAAGGAACCAGAGACGAGCCCTAGATATCTGAATGAATATACTCAACCGAATGCTTAGTCGAATGAATACCTATAGTAAACTTAATCCGCTCGCTGCTTCCCCAAGTGCAGTGCTCACATAAGTTTAACTTACATGTCTTTTGACCCTTCAACAACCCCCTCTCACTAAGCATCGTCATACCTGCTTCACTCATGTGCCCCAAACGCATATGCCATAACTGAGTCAAGTCAAAATCTAACTCACTTGATGAAATTGCAGCAGCTCCTGTCACAGTTTCTCCTAGTAGATGATAGAGAGAACTCACTTTCTTCCCATTCATTACTGTCATGGCACCTCGAGAGATCTTCAGTACTCCACCCTCAGCAATGTACTTACACCCGATATCATCAAGTGTCCCTAAAGAAATAAGGTTCTTCTTGAGCTCCGGTACATGCCTCACGTCTGTCAATGTGCGCACCACACCATCATGCATTTGAATCCGAACTGTCCCTATCCCCACAACCTTGCAGGCTGCGTTATTCCCTATCAGAACTCTACCACCATCTACAGTCTGGTAAGTAGTAAACCAGTTCCTATGAGGCGTCATATGATAAGAACACCTCGAATCTAGCACCCATTCGTCTCCTGACGAACCTCACACAAGACAGCCTCTGCATTACTAGTGCTCTCCTCAGCAACGTTCGCCACACTACTTGTGGCCTTTTGTTTGTCACATCTATTTCTTAGCTTAGGACAATCTCTCCTGATTTGACCCTCCTCGTAACATTCAAAGCACTTCACTCGTCCCTTGGACTTTCTCTGGCGTGATCTAGACCTGTTTTTACCTCTGCTGCTACTAGACCCCCGATGTTGCTCTCTACCTCGAATCACTAGTCCCCACACTATATCCTGCGTCAGACTGTCATCTCGCAACTTTCCCTGCCACTCTTTAGAGAACAAAGCAGACTTTACCTCTTCCGAGATAATCGTAGTACGCCCCTGCAACAGTGAATCAGTAAAGTGCTCCCATGACTCTGGTAAAGAAGCCAACAACATCATGCCATGTTCTTCATCATCAAGTGTCTTACCGACGTTCTTCAAATCCATCATGTGTTTATTACATTCATCTAGATGGGTTCTGATAGACGTGCCTTCAGAATATCTAAACTGAAACATCATCTTCAATATGTACAACCGATTGTTCAAACCCTTCGTTACATATAGCGCCTGAAGTTTTGCCCACAATGCTGTAGTATCCTTCTCTTCGCCTACCTCTATTAACACTTCATCCCATAAATTCAATAGGATTAAACTCCTAAATTTCCTCATTAACACATCCTTTTCAGCATCTCTCATTGTTTCGGGCAACTTAGCATTGCCCTCCAATGCTTCTGCTAAACTTTGAGTTGTCAATAACGCCTCCATCTTGAGGCTTCATAACCCAAAGTTGTTCCTTCCATTAAACTTCTCAATTTCTGCTTTCACTACAGACATAATTGCAATAACAGAATATCCAGATAATAATCAGACAAGTAAAAGCCCCAAATCACAATCCAGAAATCTGATCCCAAGCTCTAATACCAATTGTTGTAATATTAACGAGAAAACTAATCAAGATCTTGCAAATTAAGTCAATGCGAAAAAGCCTAGAGAAATAACGGAGAATGATAAAGGACACTAGAGATTACGTGGTTCGGTACGAATATCGGTATCTATATCGACGTAGAGAGCCAGCAAGAACAATCCACTATAATCGGAGAATCGAAATTACAATCGCTCAATACGCTCGTGTTTCCCACACCTAGATTATACTCAAACTCAAAGTGTTTACAAATAAAACAACTCAATTGGATATATAAAACTCACAGATCACAAAACCGTCCGTGTACAGATCTCTTCGGTGGCCTCAACAAGAAACTTCTCTATACGTCTTGTTTATTTGTGTGACGGCCGAAATTTTATAAGTGGGTTAGTCAAGGTTGAGCCTAAATTATTAGGCATTATATTTCGGTACGGTGGGTTAATCGAACAAGAAAATATTTTTGGGCGCAACAATTCTTACCGAACCGTTAGTGAAATTTTTAATTGAAACGTAGCGCAAGATTGGCCTGGACGCGAATTCGAATCGCCACTAGCCACTCACCCTCTCTTTCCTATAAAACCGTCAAACTCACTCACTCTCTCGTCTCACTTCTCTGTTCCCCTTCGCGCGAGACCCCTCCCCCTTTCTCGGTGAGTCCGCCCGAGAGCTCCCCATGCCCGTGCCCTTGCTCGGCCGCTCGAGCCAGCCATTGACGGTAGCGACGGCCACGAAGACGGCCCACAGTCCCTTGTAGCCACCCCGTCGACCCTTCTTCCTCTCTTAGCCACAGCTCCGCTCGAAGTCCTCTCTCAGCCGCGCGACGCTCAAAGGAGAAGGAGAGTGACCCGAGTTCGTTGCTTCTTCGATTTTGATTCCGCTTCTTCGTGAACGATCCACAGGCAAGTAGATTACTAACCTTTACCCCTAAGTTCTCTATTGTCGCCGGATTGTGTGAGATGATGTTGTATGAACTAAAGTAATACCGAAATGGTGATATTTGTGCATGGTTGAACTAACAGTATTGCACGTCGAATTTGTCTGGACATTTGGAACCTGGTTGACGAGGGTAGCTAGGATTCAAAGGTTGATCGCCATGGATATTGACGAAAGGAAACGATCTGGACTCGAAATGGATTAAGAGTGGGTGGTCGCGAGCCTTAGAGGCGTGGTGAGGTGCGGTGGTGGCTTGTTCGATAGATTTTCTACTAGATCTAGTGTCGAGGAGGTGTGGCCGACTAGGAATTGTGAACAATTCGTCCCGAAAGTGAATGAGAAGAGCTAGTTCGAAAGTAGGACCATATATACTTTCGACCGTGAGGTCTTGGGAGTTCAAGGGAGTGTTTGTAGTCTCGTTCCCTTTGCGTTTGATTCATATGTGGTGCTCTGAGAATTGTGAGTGGATGTTCATGCTATGGAATGAACACGCGAATAGAAGGTAATGCTGCCTTAGCCTGATGCGATTAAATGCTTGTTGTTGTTAGATCTCTTGATGTTCGTGCGAAGATGGAAGACTTAGTTGTTTAGATTAGTAGTCTATTTGCTAAGCTTTAAGCTTACTCTTGTTGTTGGGCAATTTTTCAGACTTTAGTTAAGCCTATCTCCCCTGTGGCCCCAGCTACCCACTATAGTACTCCTTTGAGCTCGGTCTTCTAGGAGGAGCACGAGCTACCTGACTATCCATCCATTTGTTTCCTCAAGCGTGTGATGATGATGCTGGTAGATGTGGGGTTATACAAGGAAGTGATTCCCCTCCGTTTCGTGTCCATTTACGCGGTGTTATCGGGCCAGCTCTTTGGTCCTTTGCCTTATTCATCGCCTGGGGCCGATGAGAGTGACAGTAGTGATGATGGCGAGGAGTAGTTGGTGGGAGTGGCTAGAGGAACCGTTGTACAGGTAGGTTTTTGAGCATGGATGACACGGCAGCGACCTTTTTGATGTGGCCGTGAGTTGACGCCAGGATGTCGACGGAGTATGCCATAGGGAGCCCATACCTTTTTTATTGTCTCCTATTAGCTAGTTTTCTTTTGACGTAAAAAGGATGTACTAAATGCTTTATATATAAAAAATGAAATATTCCTAGCTTGTCGTGTGTTTTTACTATCTAACATAAGCCGCAGTGAACCCTAAGAGGCCGTACCCTCTAGGGGTGCCTGCCCTAATGCATGCACTTGCCTGCCCTAATGCACACCCCTAGTTTTAATCCATTTTCTTTGGGGAAACATTTCGTAATCACATGGAAACGTTACATAGTAACATGAAATGGCATGAATAACCGACACAAATATGACACGAGAACACGAAGTGTCAACCTTACTTTTGAGCTCGGAAGAAACACTATGACGAGGCAGCATTTTCAATTTGCATTGTAACTGATCAATTTCAAAGTCCATGTCTCAGTGCGGTGTTCCCATTGTAATTACCAACTATTACCATGTGAATGAGATGTGTATTTTTTTTATTTTATTTTTATGTTTATGACTGAGTACATCAGCAGTTGAAATTGTTAAGTTACCTACGAATGAAATTTCAAGTGATCTGCACTTGTTTAGGGGGTGCATGATAACACTTCTGGAATGGTTTCTTTGCTCCAGAAGTCATTCTGGTAGAGAAATCTGTTTGGTAAACTAATTTCTGAAGCAGAAATTCGTTTGGTAAATTTTTTTACTTCTGGTAGGATTTTTTGCTCAATTTGAGAAGTAAAAAAAAATATCTTCTCCAAGTCAAGAAGCACTTCTTGGACCAAAAATACACAAAAAAAAAACTCAAGACCACCGCCCCCGACCGCCACCGCCACCGGCCACCCCCCGCCGCCGCCGACCTCCGCCGCCGCCTCCGACCTCCGCCCACCGCCATCGACCATTGACCGCCGCCACTGCCTCCAACCACCACCCGCCACCGACTTCCGCCAACCACCACCGGCCGCCGCCCACCGCCGTCGCCACCGAGGTAAAAAATAAATAATTTTTTAATAATTTTTTTAAATAAAATGTTGAAAAATGAAGTAGAAATTTTGTCTGGTTATCAAACGCATTTCTCTATCAGAAATCAATTTCTGGACCAGAAGTTGATTTCTGGTAGAGAAGTGTTACCATGCGCGCCCTTAGAATGTGATCTTCGGACATACTTATTGTGGTACTTTTGGGCTTTGTCAAAGTCTAAGTGGCCAAACTTCAGGTGTCTGAAATTTTGTGGGGTTAAACAGATATTTAGGTAGCTACATCACCGTCCGTCCCTGGAGTCCGAGTCCGAGAAAATATTCAGTGGTTGTCAAATGCCACGTCATTGTCCCACGTGGCATGCATCCAGTTCAGTGACAATCCTGCTGATTTTCTCGGTCTGAACGGAGAACTCACTGGGTTAGATTCGTCTAAATCCACGTGCTTTCCCTATGGGAACAAGGGCGGCAAGACAGTGAGAAAGAGAATCTGCTTTCAGAAACAAACCTGAGCCTCAAGAGTTGCCGCCGTCTCAATTCCAACATCAATGGTGTCTAGCGCGGTCCGGAATGTGACCATTGCGAGAACCATTTGGAGAAAAAATTGAATATTCTTTGACCACTCAATGGCTTGATCAGTCTCGTCCGATTCCATGGCCCCTTTCCGCGATCTTTTTGCAGTTGGTTAGTCATAGCAGCAAGGATTAACGCAACAGTTCTCATATGGACTTATATGACAACTTTGAATCCGTTAAATACAACAGACGACGGTTTTCAAACGTTACTGGAGCGTCATTGCTGCGGGAGATTGAACGAAACCGGGAACATGAAAGTGGAATTTTCCCTGACTAAAAGCGGGTATGACATGGGTATTGTGGAAAGAAAGAACTGAGTATCTGTTTGTTCTTCGGACGATCTATACAGTTCGTACTTTGGACAAACCAACATTTTTCTGGCACATTGGTCGCTGCGGGTATATAGAACGAAAACGAGAACATGAAACTGGAATTTCACTAATCTACAATGTGATATGATAAGGGTAGGCTGCTTCAGGTAGCCTAGCAAGGAAAAAATTGATTAGTTACAATCATGATTGATGGATCTCTAGAAGACCAGACATCTAAAGCTTCAGGAACCCTTCCTCTAGGACCAGGACCTTCTTTGTTTTTCGTTCCCCCCCCCCCCCCCCCTTAAAATCCTGATTCAGGACTTGGTGATCATCACTCATCAGTGTCTAATTGCCAGGTTCCTCGAGTACTTGCTAACACCCAGATTACAAATTTGAGAAACTTAGCATTCAAGTGGTTAGCGAAACATGTTCTGGTGACTGTTGTACTAACAAAGATTACTTACATTGGCAAAACAAAGTTGAATGAGCTGGCCAAGAATTTTGTCCCTGAATCCAAGGATGATCCTGCACGCTCGAAATGCCATCTCAAACTTTACAGGTTGAATGACTAGATGAAACAAAGTCAAAACAGGATACAGCAAGAGCACAAGATCACATTGCATTTGACATTTGCCAAAGAAAACGTTTCGTTGGCCACCGCACAATACTCTTTTAGGGGATAAATCATCCAGATGAGAGGAGAATGCACAATGACAGCAGACTTTCCTAAGCAAAAAGCTGCCCTAAACCTTATCTGTCACGTTGAACCCGTGCACTGCCCTCCAAATTGAAAGCGCCATCGATATCAAACCTTTGCTATTCACAAATAAACCACATATGTCATGAGGAAGGTGATGTGACTTGTTATAAATAAGCAAAGCTGACTGTTGTGGATGACTGTGTGCGATTGAACACCAATGTAGCCAAGGGCGAAAGTCAGTTCGCAAGCATAACGATTTTGCAGTACAGTAAAGCAAGAAATTAAATGAGAACGACACTAAGATGGGGAGGCGGTCACCTTTGCTTGAATGGAGCTAGCAACCCCTTATCTTCCCCAAAACCTTCATTGTGGCCATGGTTTGGATTAATTCGTAAAGATTGGTTGGGTACCTGCATCAAAATAAAGAAGGCCTGAGCAGGTGATGCTGCCAGTAATCTAGAAGATGCCTGTTGCACAGTTACCATTGGCAACAGCTTGTCATTATTAGAAGGAAATACACGATGAGAGGAAAAACTTTAAACTGACAAAATGCACATTGGAAGAGCGACACTCAAATAGACTTGAAATTTTTCTGTGAACAGAAGCTTTTCCATTAATAATACCTATTGCTTCCGTAGAGGAAAGTAAGAATTGAGCTGTTTTATCAGCAAACAAGGTGTGAAAATATTAGCAAATTGACCGTCATTTGCTGAAACAGAGCGGCAGTAAGGAGCGATTTTGACGTCAGAGTTTAAGAGCTGAAAACCCAATCATTGATCGCTTTTCTTCGGCATCTTTCAGTGTCCGAATCGTTTGCGTCATCCGACACCTTCACTTGCTTGTCGAACTCCTCGACAAGCCTGGCCAGGCAAGAGGCAGCATCTTATTTATGAGGCAATGTTAGGAACTCCTAAGGCCCGCGACTAAAACTGCATTTGAGTCTGTTAGCATGGCACAACATCCAACGAAGCACAGGCCCGTTAAGCAAGTATAGGGGAATCTTTTGCTGGTGATTCAATTCGAAACACTAGAGTTCCAAGTATTGATCCTAGAGAACATGAACTCTCCTTGATACTAAGGGTGCGCATGGTAACACTTCTGCAAGTGAATTTCCATTTCTAAAGTTGTTTTTTCCCCAATTTTGAGAAGTTTAAAAAAATTACTTCTCAACTCAAGAAGTACTTCTCGCCCCACCCTCTTTTCATTATGCCCTCACCCTCTTTTCGACCATGCCCGCCGGCCCCCTTCCTCCAACCGCCGCCGCCAACCCCCCTTCCCCGGTCGTCGACCTCCGCTGGCCGCCGCCTTCCGCCCATCACCTTCCTCGACCACTGCCAACCGCCGACCACCGCAGACCTCTGCCAGCCGCCGCTGCCCCGACCCCCACCACCCGCCGCCAACCACCGCCCATCGCCGACCTCCGCCGGCAGCCCACGACCACCGTCGACTTCCGTCGGCCGCCGCCTTCCGCCCATCACCTTCCTCGACCACTGCCAACCGCCGACCACCGCAGACCTCCGCCAGCTGCCAGCCACCGCCCGCCGCTGCCTCGACCCCCACCACCCGCCGCCAACCACCGCCCATCGCCAACCTCCGTCGGCCGCCACCCGCCGCCGACCTCCACCAACCGCCGCCTTCCGCTGACCACCGCCCTGCCCGCCGTCTCCAGCCACCAGAGTAAAAATAAATAATAATTTTTTATTTTTAAAAAGTAAATAATATTTTTAATAGAATGATTATGGTTGGCATACCATCGAAAATCGGGTAGAGGTAGAAAAATCAACTTATGGCCAGAAGTTGATTTCTGAAGCAGAAGTGTTGCCAGGCGCGCCCTAAATCACCGCCTTAACTATACTCATTTACTCCAGACATTTGCAGCATTCAGGATGCATCACTTTCCACAGTGAATGGCAGCAACTCCTTTTCCTAATCAACATCACAAAAGTAACTTCACAGAGGAAGCACTTCCAGAGATCATCCAACACAAACCAGCATCGCCCCTTGATCAGCATTTGTCCACCAGATATATGCATTCTTTTCAACTTGACTGGTCCTGATATGAACAACATCATCAGCTCATGAGTAAAAGAGCTAATTGCAACGGACCGGCTATCGATACGGGGTGTCACATCGGCTGAAAAGAGGATGTCTTACTGCTACGAAATATTCAATATGTCTACAGATACAGAAATTCATGGTTCCATTCTGTTTCTCAAGTGTTTCAAAAGTAAAATTTGAATCTTTTTGAAAAGTTCGAATCTAGAAATGTTTTTCTCTTTCCGCATGTAGATATACAATTTCTTGGTGCTGTGTAGTTTTATCAACAATCTCCACCAAATACGTAAAGTTCTGATTTTTCGTAGTAAAATGATTTTTGTTTTTGTTTTTGTTTTTGTAATCTTCAAATGTCAATCTTTCTCTTTCATCCGTGGGAAAAGAGGAAAGGGAAAATTGATGCACGATGTCCACGAATGGAACAATGCCTCTTTCATGGAGTGGTGGGAAAAGAGGGAAAGGAGAATGGATGGATGATGCCCATAAATGGAAGAGAGTCTCTGTCATTGCCAAGTTCTCTGTCTAAGGATTGGAGATAAAGCAGGAACCTGACATGTTGACTGCCATTCCTCGTGGTTTAAAAGAACTTGCTGACGAGTGCCTTTAATAAACTTGGTTTAAAACACTCATATTTAGAATAATTGGGCTTTCGAGATATCGACCGTGCATCATGCGACGGCGATCGATACGATGGGAACCATAAGATTTTCTTAATTGGGTACTTAACAAATGTCTCGGGACGCTCTTTAACACAATGATTTCTCTATGTTTAGCACGATTCGTCTACTTTTGATTTTGCAGCCGTATAAAAGAGTCAAAGAGAAATAAGTATATTAAAAACGCAGTGACTTGATCATCCGACGAGCCTGTGACGAATGATCGAAGTAAACGGCGTGAAAGTAACTTAAAAAAAAAGTATAAAATATGAATCTTGATGGACCCCATACCGCGGTCATGTAAATGCCCTCGACCTGTTAATACCGAATGCTTATTATGTTTTAAATTATCGAATGAGACATTCCTTATGTTAACGAGTCTCAAAAGTCTTAAATCTACCCGTGACCTATAGTGCACGACCAAATGGTATTGATTAGTGAATATGTTTTCCTAGGACGAGGAGCTAATTAAGGTACTTTAATTTTAGGCCATGAAACATCATAATTGATTTTATTAATTTTTTTTTTTTGACAATTAGAGGTAAGGTAATAGTTAATTTTTTTTTGTTGGACAAATTAATATTGTTAAACTCGAAAGATAGATCCGTGACTGTTTGGACAACTTGTAAAATTGAGAAAAGTTAATTACTGCCTGCAGATTTCTTGAAGATTCGTCGTAATACTGCTTATTTATAGCACGTGGCTAGACCAGGATTCCCAGTTACAGCAATGTTCCGGAGATGGTAATTTCTCGAAAAAATCCCTAAACTTCCTTATTTTTCACAAGTGACGTGGACATTCACCCACGAAGCTCCACTTCCGACACCAGGTCGTTTCGTGCTCTACGATAGGGGTAGTTTCGCCATTTCGTTGCCGGACAAGGAGTCCGAGAGACACTCTTCTTAAAACTTGACCAGTCAAGGTACGACACCGACGCGAAAAGCGTCCACGCCGTTTCCTCTGCCGAACACTCTTGCATGCACTGTTCGTTCGCGCTCTTTTCCTCCCTCTCTATTTCCTTGCGGAGTCGCCGTTGTTGACTTCCCGGCGACTCTCCGTCCTGAGAACCCTTCACGCGCGCGACCAAGGCATTGAATTTCCCTCTTCTTTATTTTTTCCGGGTTGCTTTTTGAGAATTGTTGGTCTAGATGATAATGTGGTTATGCTTCTTGATTTTTTATTTTTATTTTTATGCTGAGAGATTGATGGTTCGTTGTGTTGCTTCGTAGATGAGGTATAGCGTGCCGGTTGCGAAGAGAACTCGGGCTCAAACCCGTTCAAGTCGTCGCGATCGTCATCAGAGGGAGGAAATAATTGTGGATGAAGTTGATGAGGATGTGGAATTTTTAGGGGAAGCGGATTTGATAGTGGAGAATTGGCGGAATCCAAGTAAGGGTTTGGCGGAAGCAGAGGATGTTATATCGATTCACTCGGTTGATTCTGCTGATTTGGGCAATGGTGGTGGGGTGCCTGTGGTTGGGGAGAACGGATTTCTTGATTCTGCGCAATCGAGTTCTTGCAGTGGGAAATTAGGTGGGAGGCGCAAGGATTCTTCTCATGTTGATTGTGATGAAGGGGATGTTTCTAGTGGTAAGCCAGTTGATGTTCGCACTGCCTTGAATTCTGATTCTACAATGCGTAGGAAGCAAGAGGGTCCTCTTAAGAATAGTGGGGCTGCTGTGTTTGTGCAGGATGGAAGCATTGGTGAAAGTAGTGGCTCCAAAGGTGACAGTGGAAAGAAGGTAAATTTGACATCCTCCCCTGGTGGAGATATGGTAGAAACCGCCGCCTTGAAGGTTGATGAGGAACACAGCTACATTGAAATTATGGATGTGTCTAGTGAGGATAACAACACAGATTCTGAGGATGAGGATTGCGCGGGCAAGAAGTCAACGAGTTCTGTTAGCATGGGCAACTCAAGTTCTTCTAGTGAGGAGGAAGTAGGAGATGGGAAAGATGCAAGCGAATGTGAGATTACAGAAGAAGAAAGTGCTTTTAATGGACCTCGAGAAGGGAAACCCGTGCCCGATTTGAAAAGGCGGAAAGCAAGCCAATGTGACATTACAGAAGAAGAAAGCGCTTCTGAAAGACCTCGAGAAGGGATACCCGTGCCCGATTTGAAGAAGAGGAAAGTATTGGGTTTGAAAATCCTGACTAGTTCTCTTAGAGGTGAAGATGACGACAAAGAAAGTGATGTTAATGTCGGTGAAGAGCGCAGTTGCGTGGCACTACGAACTCGATCACATTTTGGTAGGCAAGGGAGGGATATGATGAAGGTTGGCACGTGCAGCCATCCAATCTGCCTTGATGATGATGATGATCTTGGCTTATCTCAAAACTACTGTGTCAAAGATGAATTTCTCATTAATCCGGACAGTCACCGTGTAAGAGACAAAACTTATTTTGGTGCAATGTCAAACTATAGAAAAGCTAGATCAATGTCAGTTATAGATCAATCTATGGATGTTAAAGATGATGACATCTCTGATAGTGAAAAGCGCAACCCTGAAAACTTTTCACCCAAATCCATTAAGAGGAAAGCTGGTTCAAACATTGATGATGGTGCTGAATGTCCGCAAAAGGAATGCGGGAAAGGTGAAGATATTCCATCCATGAAGAGAAAAGCTGGTTCAAACATCGATAATGTTGCGGAATGTCCACGAAGGGAATGTGGGAAAGGTGAAGATTTTCCATTCCTATCCAAGAGAAAGCGCGTTCGTTCTCCCCAAGATTGTGATGTCATCAAAATTCTGGTGGATTCTATTTGGGATAAGGGGGAGATAACCCCCCAAAAAGCAGATACTTTTAGAGATGCAACTTGTGAAGGAGAAACCAATAGGCAAAGCAGTGGATGCATTCTTCCATTGAAATTTACTTTTGGAGAAGGGGAACCAGAGCAGCTGGAGAAATCAGATTACGAGAAAGAACTGGACAAGCTGTGGGATGAGCTTGACTTTTGTCTCCGGACTCATGAGATCGACTCTTATAATGCCGATCTGGTAGGTGGAGACCGAAACATCTCTCTTCCTTTTAAATTAAGGATGCAGTAATTAATACTGTTGTTGTCATTTTAAGACCATTTTGCTTGGTGTAGAGTAACTTCAATTCTTCTTTTATCTCACATTATAGTGGAGCCACATTATGAATTAGGTTGTCATTCTTACTGAAAACTTTGGTCTAATTTCACATGAAGATCGTGTTAGTTTTCCTTCTAAGGTGGGACAGTGTCAAATTTCAGCATTCAGTTGAAATGTGCTAAACAAACACATGCAGTTCTCGACGAAACTTAGGCTTGTGTTTGCATGCCCGGATGAGTAAGTAGCCTCAAGTGCGTACTTCCTTCTATCTCTGATAGCCGGGACCTCCAATGTTCTTTTGACACGTTTTTTAAGGACATCATTTCAAGTCGGATTATATTTGATTCATCGCATCAGTAGTTGCTAATTTTCTGTGCTCTAGGTTGCTTTATTTTCGCATTATTTAGTGAAACATTGCGTCTGTTTGCACAACACTGGTGTTTAATACATCTGTATTGCTCTCTCCATATGTGATTACGAGGAGCAATTCTCTTGTGCATGTGCCAAAAGTTCAATATAAGTCGTAGGAATGACAGTATACTAGCCTGGTTGTTTGATACACCTCAGCATCTAGAAATCTGCATTTAATTTCTAAAATGTTAATTTTCTTAGTTTACATGTACTGTCACATGAGCTTTTTTATGCTATAAGTTTGACTGAAATGTTAAAGTAGCTCATCTTTGCTCCCAGGTTGAAAGTGAAGATGTTGACCCTCAGCCTGACTTCGATAGAGTGACCCTTTGTAGTCAGGGGAATCATGAGTTTATTCTCGATGAAGAAATTGGAAGGAGATGCAAACATTGCTTCTTTCTGCAGCTGGAGATCAAATATGTTCCACCATCATTAGTAAGCCCTGAAATCCTTTTCTGCTAATTTCCTGGTTGTTTTGGCTACCCTGGGTGTTGGCTTAAGAGAACGACTCTTTCGATCTTCAATCCTGTCCCACTTAAATCGGCATAGATTTTAAAGTTTGGACTCATGTTCAGTGGATTTGGAGAGAATTTCATATTTCCATTAGATTGTGCTGTATGTAAATTTCACTCTTAAAGAATTTAGCAAAGGGTGGATCCAATGAATCAAGTTGAGATGATGTAGCTCAAATTCTAAGGAAAGATATCATGACTTGCTTTCTTCTTATTTTCTTGGGTTCGGTCGTTAATTAATTAACTGATAATTAAAGAAATTTAATTTGAGTTCACTTTCTCTTCATCTGATTTATAATTTAGAAACTATGCAGCTTATTGATTTCTACCTTTATGCCTACACTTTTCAGAGTACTGATCCTCTGGAAAAGTCAGGGCGCAGAGTCTGTGGTAGATATGACCGTGAGGACTATTTGCTTGAAAAACTTCGCTCTCAAGACTCCAGTTGCGATCTCCAAGCTGGCCTTCCCTCAGCCAATGTGCATGGTACAGTTTGGGACTTAATTCCTGGTGTAAGAAGCAACTTGTATCCACATCAACG
Source organism: Lenwebbia sp. NSW1173648 (assembly GCA_029784005.1). Classification (NCBI taxonomy): domain Eukaryota; kingdom Viridiplantae; phylum Streptophyta; class Magnoliopsida; order Myrtales; family Myrtaceae; genus Lenwebbia; species Lenwebbia sp. NSW1173648. The sequence goes on from JARCGZ010000005.1 coordinate 2,532,824, forward strand.
TGAAGGCTTTGAGTTCATTTGGAAGAATATAGCGGGAGGAATTCAGCTTGATGAGCTGAGAAGGCAAACAACAGTTGGCTGTGATGGTGGATGTATAATATCACATGCTCCTGGAACTGGAAAGTCTCGGCTGACTATCGTTTTTCTTCAAACGTATATGGAACTGTTTCCAAGTTGCAGGCCTGTGATCATTGCTCCGCGGAGCATGCTCCTCACATGGGAAGAAGAGTTTCAAAAGTGGAACAAGGATATAGCATTTCATAATCTCAACAATCCCGAGCTTTCTGGGAAGGAAAGTAAGACAGCTATGAGTCTTCTAAGGCAATCTAAACATAGGGACCAGAGCAAAAAATTTGTTCGTTTGGCGAAGCTGTATTCGTGGAGGAAAAAAAGCAGCATCCTGGGAATAAGTTACGCACTCTTCAGGTCCTTTACGTGGCAAAATAGGAAAGACGGTACACCTCGAAATAAAACTGAAGATGAGCAGAGGAAAATACTTCTAGAGCTTCCTGGTCTTTTAGTCCTTGATGAAGGACATACTCCTCGCAATGACCGGAGCCTGATCTGGAAGGCTTTGTGTAAAGTGGAAACGCAAAGACGCATCATTCTGTCCGGAACTCCTTTCCAGAATAATTTTGACGAGCTCTTTAATACCCTCTGCTTGGTGAGGCCAAAATTTGCTGAAAGAATTCCATTGGGACGCTTCGGTAATTTCCCTAGAAAGCGTGGACGCAAAAGAAGCAAGGTGAGAGGGGAGTGGGATGTGATGGCCCAATCCATAGTGAAAAATAACAACGATGGACTAGCAAAGCTCAAAGCTATGATTGACCCATTCGTGCATGTGCACAAAGGTACCATACTTAAAGAAAAACTTCCTGGGTTGCGGGACTCTGTGATTGTTCTCCGGCCAGGAGAATTACAGAAGAGCCTCCTTGATATTGTGCAAAGTGTGAAGAACACATTTTTGTTGGGTCACCTTGTCTCCTCAATATCCGTTCATCCATTTCTCTTCTCTCAGTGCTCTGTATCTGAGAGTGAAGGGTTAACAGTTGACAGAAGTAACTTAGAAAGCCTTAGAAAGAAACCCGAAGCTGGGGTCAAAACCAGATTTCTAATGGAACTCATCCGTCTTAGTGAGGCAATGCATGAGAAGGTCCTGGTTTTTAGCCAATTCATCGATCCCTTGACCTTCATAAGGGACCTGCTCAAGTCCACTTTTTGTTGGACGGATGGCAAGGAACTGCTATATATGGATGGACAGGCTGACATGAAGCAGCGCCAATCCTCCATTAATGCCTTCAACGACCCAACGAGCGAAGTGAGGGTGTTGCTTGCTTCTACAAAAGCATGTTCCGAAGGGATTAATCTGGTGGGCGCTTCTAGGGTCGTGTTACTGGATGTTGTGTGGAATCCTTCAGTTGAGAGGCAGGCCATAAGCCGTGCCTACAGACTTGGACAGGAGAATGTGGTCTATATTTATCATCTGATTACTTCCGGGACAATTGAGGCTGAAAAATACTGTCGACAAGTGGAGAAAGACAGATTGTCCGAGTTGGTGTTCGCTTCATCGGATCCTGGGCAAAAAGTCACATCGACGGGACAGGATGATAAAATTCTGGAAGAGCTGATACATCATCCTAACCTCAGCGATATGTTCGAAAGGATTATTCACCAGCCCAAGGAGTCTAACTTGATCGAGACATTTAATTTGGTGGACATTTCACAGGCATCTGTTTAGGATGTCTTTGTACAGATTGTTTCCAGCTTTGCGGAAGGAAAAAAACTACAAACTATGGTCTTTTACTAATTGCTTATAGTTCTCTTCTGTTTTGGGTTGGGGTTCTAAAGACATCTTGGTGGACCATTCACAGACATCTGTTGAGGATGTCTTTGTGTGCAGATTCTACCAGTTTAGGCGAAGGAAAAAAGCTACAAACTGTGGTCTTTTACTCATAGTTCTCTTCTGTTTTGGGTTGGGGTTCCGAAGACATTATGGTTGTGAGGTCCCCCTGACTATTCTTTTGTAGATATACAGATGTTTAGATGACACCACCAATGTGTGGCGGTCGCTCCCCTTGAGAAATGAAATTTCTGCTGTCCATCTTATTAAATGTCCGCGATGCCGATAGCGCGTGTCTGGAATTACGACCGAATAGAAGTTGTCGATGAGGTGAAAGCCGTGACACATTGCTATCATTTGGTTCGAATTCAATTGAGAAAGTGAAACCCTCATCTTAAATTCCAATTTTTTACTCCTACCAGGAGTTCTCACAGATTCATTGTGCTTCTTGAAATTGGAAGAATCCTTGCTCTCTGGATCGATGAAGGACATTCGCCAATGGGACAGATTCAGTAATAAGTTCGTGATGGTTGATCCTTTGCTTTGAACTTTGATAATTTGCTCTGAGTGTTTGAATTTCTAGCCAAATCGTTCGATTTATTTTATTTTATTTTGTCGGAAATCGTTAACGATTTTGAAATGACGTTATCCTTGCCATTTAACTTCGGCAATGCACACAAGGGTAAGGACCTCGGTGACCTCAATTCGATCCGATCTCCTCGCTCGAATAGAGATTAATTCGGTGACTCGATTTAGATAGATTTCTAGAGTTGATGCACAGAAAAGTAAGAGCAATAGGGAAAAAGTATCAATAAAGTGCTAAGCCTATCGCATTGTACCAATTCAGTCCTAAACTTTTTAATTATACTAATTTAGTACTACACATTTTCACTTTGGTATCAATTTAGTCCGTCCGATCAATTTAAATTGATACCGATGTAAAAATATTTAGGATTAAACTGATCTAATTAAAAAATTTAGAACTAAATTGATATCAATATAATAAAATAAGTTGGATACTTTTCCGGAGCAGAGGGTCCGTCGATTGAGACCGGACCAAAACTTCGCGGGCCACGTTCGAAATTTCCCAATTTATGTTGTTGGTAATAGGTTGCGACTCCATTTACGCTTCGGTTTTAGCCAAACCCTAAAAGACAGTCTGCTCTTCTCTTCTCCAATTGCCGCCTCCACTCGTTTGCTGCTCTCTCTCGCCCACCAACCATGGTTCTCTCTCTCTATCTCTCTCTGATTTGATAGATTTTTTGCAGTGTAGCTTCATGCTCTTGTTCTAGCACGTATTCTCTTAGCGCAATGATGTGCGTCACTCCAAATTTGCGTGATTTTCTGTGATCGCGTGATGCGATTCAGCGGAATGACATGTATATATAAGCTCGAACATCAACCCATACTGGATGGTGTACGTGCATTGCGCGCGCGACGGTCTCTATTAGATTTGAAGAACTCATTGCATTTCGCACCGTTTGCTTTGTTTGCAGACCAAAAGAACGAAGAAGGCAGGCATTGTCGGCAAGTATGGTAAGGATCCTGACGATCTTATAGCCAATTCCTAGGTGCAAACGGCTAATGCATCGACCGTACCTCGTGAATTATGGGCATTGATGTCTGAAAAGAAGATGTGGATTGATTTTAAGGATTTCTGCTCATGAACTTGGATAGGACGAGATAGTTAGTGTAGGGTCCATTAGAACTGGTTTCCTTTCTGATTGAACTCTGTCGTGTATTAGGCAATCTGGTAGAGTTTATGTCGCATATTTCATGAGGGTTGATTAGATTTGTGGCCTGGCCTCAAGAGTAGGGATAGGACTTAAGTCCAGTGGGAATTATTTAGAAGTCCAATGCCAAAGTCATTTGCTTTTACGGGACATTGCTGAATGGATCGAATTGCTCCGGGTTGCAGGCACCCGTTACGGGGCGAGTCTGCGTAAGCAGATTAAGAAAATGGAGGTCAGCCAACACAGCAAATATTTCTGCGAGTTTTGTGGGAAGGTAAATCTTTTGCTACTACTTTGTGATAGCGCTCGCTTCTTCGTTAAGTTTCTAACATCCGGCCTTCACAGTATGCTGTCAAGAGGAAGGTTGTAGGAATCTGGGGATGCAAGGACTGTGGCAAAGTCAAGGCGGGCGGAGCTTACACCTTGAAGTAAGATCTCTTTTTTTTTATACCTTCTCTTTTGTGCTTCGAGGTTCTTCGTGCTAGGACGAATTATCGAATGGCTCTTTTCCCGTCTTTCTTTTTCAATGCTACAGCACTGCTAGTGCTGTGACGGTAAGGAGTACAATCCGGAGGCTGAGGGAGCAAACTGAAAGTTGAATGGCCATTCACCACTCCAACCAATTTTGTTAGCTGCTTAGAGCTTAGATAACAGGCAGTATTTTCTTTGAAAGCATCTTCTACTGCGGCTGTTTCGCTTTCATTCCTTTTCTTCAATTGAAGAGCTAGTCGGAATAATGTCGTCATCTTTGGAGTGTCTCTTATCGAGCAGATTTGAACCGGCTGTCGATTTGAATTCTATTGCATAACTTTTGATTTCTTCATTGATGTTGGGTCCTGTTGATAGACTGTATTCGGGCATCATATTTGCTCCCAGTATATAATATCTTCCACCTATTGCCAATTTTTAGTGACTCCTGTGCTCTTGACAAAATGGCTTGACCAAATACCACCATATGGTCTAATTAGTGCCTAATGTGGCATCTGGTGTAAGAACATTATCGATGGATTAAGCTTTTGCAAGTTTCATTTTACCTTCCATCAAATCGTAAGAAGTGTCTTTTCATAGGGAGTACACAATAATTGTTGGAATCCCCAACCCGTTCAAAAAGAGGATACTGAGCATTTGAGGTGGCAACTTTTCTTGATAAATCAAAGTCGAAGCAATAGAACCGATATCATCAATACCTGCAAATTTCTCTTTCAAATTCACTACATAATTTTACTAAGAAGAAAACGGCTTTCCTATTAAAGTAATATTAGTGCCACCATCCATCATAGGCAACATCCTGAGATATGGAACAACAAAGATCCTTGTGACAAAAATTAATCAGATGACCTAATGGCAATATACGATCGATTGAACAAGAATCATCGCAACTAAGAGTCTCCTCTCTAATTCTGGGCCGATGAGTGGGCAGGGAGAGATTGAGGGAGGGAGAGAGTTCCTTCCAGCATACGAGCCGTATGCAATCGACCTGATTCATCGTTATCAAAATGCCAATAACATCATCTACACCAAATGGAGAGAACGAAACTAAACCCACGGTTGGATACTTGCTACACTCAGCCAACAGAAAGAGCAGATGCATACTTTAACATGGCAATGATGAATCACTGCACGACATTCTCAATCTTCAGCAAAATACTTATCCTCGGCATCATCGTTGGCCTCCCTAAGCCAGTGATCATCCAGGCTCTCATCCTCGTCTATTTTGGAGTAATCCAAGTGCTGGTGATCTTCTCCTGACAAAAACTTCTGCTGCATTATGTAAGTGAACTGATCCATCTGGTCTTGAATTTCCATAGCAGATAAAGTTTCGCCCTCCATCTGCCCTGCAGCGGCACTCTGCATACCACCATCCAACAATGCAAGTGATTACTATTTTAGGGTACAGAATAAACTCAAAAACATCATAAACAACCTTTGTTGTGCATGAAACAGGAGGGTCTTCACGACAGTTGGAATTCTGATTTGTTTGATGATATTATCTATCTTCATGAAAATATCTAACCCGTCGATGCCATCAGTATCATCTTTCAGTTCTTCAAATTAATTGATATTGATGAAAAAACTACTTCAGGTCTTACACCGAGGTTTAGTATTGTATTGCAAAGGACAAACAATAAAGAACATATAGAGTCCTAAGGAGGAGTTTAAGGGCCCAAGAGGATTACAATTTTCACAAATTACCTCCACATGATTTGAAGGGGCGGCAGATCCATTGGCTTTCATGCTGTGTTCTCCGTTTGCTGGCTCCTCCTCCTCCTCCTCCTCCTCTTCCTCTTCCTCTTCCTCTTCCTCCTCCTCTTCCTCTTCCACTTGTTTTATTTCATTACCAACCCAGTCCCTCTCAGCAACACCTAACCTTTGCTGCTCCCTCCGTATCTCTGCAACCACAAAAGCTTCTTCTGACCTCCTCATCAATGTCTCGGACCACCTCTCCCCTGGCCGGGCCATACTCCTCCCACTAGGATCCTGGAACTTCCCCACATACTCATGGTGCAAATATGGCTCTCTCTCCCTCATAGCATCCTCCGAAAAGTATTGCCCACCAGATATTAGCTTATTAAGGTAAGCTCTCCTGCGATTTTTCACAGTGATTGATCTCAACCGTAACTCATCCGAAGTTGGACTCATGATGGTCCTCAGGTGATTTAGATGCCAGTTTATTTCGTAGTCGTCCTTGAGTGCATCGAATTCTCGAAGCTCATCGCTCGTCAATTGAGTTCCATAACGTTCTGTATATCAACAAAAGAGGGAACGACGGTTATTTAGATCACTAACTCTCTCATTTACCATCTAGCTCTAGAAAGGCCTATAATGTAGGACTTTGACTGCCTAGGTTTGAACCTCGAAAGCTATAAGAACATCACATTGAGTCCGATACTCATCGCATGGAGGATCTCAAAATAAGAGAAATCAATGTCATCTGAAACAAGCTTATAGAGAATCATATCGAATCTGACAGTTCATTGTTTCGAGAACACTAAAAAGAAAAGCAATCAACTCGCAAAGAAAGAACGGAAATCTAATTGAGGATGGTGGATTCAACAATTAATCAGTAAGACCATGGAGAATGGGCGCATTGATGGACAGAAAAGAGCACGAACACAATGAAAGATGAGTTAAAGCCACTGTATCAAGTCCTGCAACCTGAACAAACTGGACTAAGACTACAGAAGGATGACGAGATCACCACTCGTCCCAAGATACAAATTTGGCATCGACAAAACCTAGCTACCATAACATTTCGCAATTCCACCAAAAACAACATCGCAAGTGCTCAATCATAACATCCAGCTTGTTCTTCTTGAGGTCCACAAAATTCAATAGAGCAAAAAGATGGTGTCATAAAATTGAAAGCATCCAAATCACGCCCCCCCCCCCCCCCCCCCCCAAAAAAAAAGCTAAAGCTGCCCCAGATTTTTCCTTCCATTATCGCAGAGACTTCAGGACACACATCGCTTAACATCTCTGGAACTCATTCATCCATCAGTCGCTAGCAGCAGGGACATTTTCGATTCTCTGTTCACAACCCCGTACAAATTCAAACATATCTCTCCTTCACCTCCCAAATTGAAACTAATTCCGCCAAAATAAGAACAAACAATCAGACCTTACGGAATTCATCAAGAAAAGAAGAATAAATTGACCCGATTGCTTGCACGAACACGGAGAGGGAGAGGGAGAGAGAGACCTAAGAAAACGGCGATGTCGCGAGAGAGGAGGTCGAGGAAGATGGACTTGCGCTGAGAGGAATCGGAGGCTCGAGGTTGGACAGCGCGAGGGAAGTAGAGGTTCTCGAGGGACGATAACCTCTCTGCAATCCTCTCTTTCGCCTCGCCATTAATCTCTCCGCTGCTTCTGCTCGTGCTCGTCTCTGCCATCGTCTCTCTGCGTCGGAGAGTGTAGAAAAATGTTCTTCGATGCTCCAAAGTCGGTGTCTTTCAAAGCTTCAGAAGCTTTGTGCAGTCACGTTGATGTCACGTGATGCCGAGCGACGTCGTTTCAAGTATTTTTTTTTTTAAATTTTTGACACAGGTTTTGCCCTGCAGCCTTTTTTTTTTTTTTTTGGTCTGGTCCAATTCTCTATGTGTGTGCGCAGGTTGCGAAACCATGCTCCCTCCTCACGCGTCCTCACCCCAACTCCCCATGAAGGTTGACGATTTAATAAATATGGCACGATTACTCCCATAATATTTGATCAGCCATTAAGGCAGGCATCAGAGGTTCTTAATCGTTTTCAAATTGTTCAATCGGATATCTCGGCTATTTTTTTTTTCTTTTATGTGATTGAATCTCTAATTTTTTTTTATTATTCTTTTCAAATTAGTCATTCCATCAATATCTAATCCATTCTATTTTACTAAATACGTGAGAACACATGAAAATGAGAACCACTCAAATTCTTAAATTTCCCAGTCATAGCCAAGCCACGCCACGCCACGCCACGATTTTCCTACTTTGATGAGAATCGGATGCGAGCCGTGAGACACAGTTTGATCTTTAAAGTTTATTTTGTTCTTTAGTACATCTTATTTCCGAATACTTTTATATTATATTTTAGGATAAGTGCGAAGTCTTAAAACTTATTACAAAAATGTAATTGAGTCCTAAAACTTTCAAAAAATGCAATTAAATCCTAAAACTTGTCAGAAAATGCAATTAAGTTCTAAAACTTTCTAAAGTGCAATCAACGACAAGTTTCTAAAGTGCAATCACGTCCTAAAACTTGTCAAATTGATGAAATCAAATCCTTTAGTTGATTGCGCTTTTTAAAAGTTTTAGGACATGATTGCATCATTGCATACTTTGACAGTTTTAAGACTTAATTACACTTTCGTGGCAAGTTTTAAAACTTAATTGCACTTTTTAAAAATTTTAGGACTCAATTGTATTTTTATAACAAATTTTATGACTTTCAATGCACTTATCCTCTATATTTTCAATGCCGCTCAGGATATCAAGTTAGCATTTAACTCAACAACCACGTAATCATTTCCGTAAAGGGATCCAATTGCAAAAAAAAAAAAAAAAAAAAAAATCCAAAAAAGCAGCAGTTCAAAAATATAATTGAAGAATTTGAAAAGTTGAGATATCTCTAATGCCTTTTTCTCTATTTGATTAACATCTCAAGTGAAGTGTAGGGGGTGAAAGACTTGTTTGTCATTTGATAAGCCCGACTTCTCATCACTGTTACTCTCGCGATTCTCACTTGACATGTGCACATAGAACAAGCCCTTATTTCTGCGTGTACAACCCAAATGTTCTGGAAATCAAACCGACTACCAAACCACAGATGAAGTTAACGTTGTTGTCCGGCGAACCAAAACCGGAACCAGACACAACTCCATTTCAATGAAACACAATTCTCGTCTCGATGTCTCCACAAGGCGTGTCATCATAACACAAGTCACACGCTCACAACGTAACACCCATGCCGTGCCGTGCCGTGCACTTGTAGACTACTATAGACATAAAAACAATGACTACAAATTACCAATGATGCTTTACAATCGCTGAAGACCTCCGAGATATAATCCTCTCGCCATCAGCAAATCGAAACAGGAAAAAGAGAAAGTCAACCCTGAAACTCTGTTTATCTCCATCTTTTCTAAATGAAGACATCTCTAGTACTAATGTCTAGGGGCATGAAGCATCCTGCACTACGGCTTCCTCTATGTAGCAATCTCGTCAACTTCAGAGTTGAACACAAAACTAGGAAAAGTAGTTGTTATGTCCCTGAAGTTCAAGAGGAGAGGGAAATAAATATATCGAAGATGAACACATACGAATGGACAAGCGTATGGGAAAAGGGAATCACCTCAAATAAGGGAGGGTCATGATTTTTAACAACGATGGGTTCTTGGAAACAAAGTTCTGCCATTCATTCTTGTCAATTTTCCCATCCTGGTTCACATCAGCTTCCAAGAAAGTCTGCAAACATTAAAAAAAATTAGGTATTTACAAAGGCATGGATTGGGACACATGGAGTTCCTGCACAACAGGAAGGACATGCACGCCTTCCTGGAAGGATGATGTCCAATGCTCCGCTTAAATGGCGACACAGTTGCCCATACTAAGCTTCATCTTTTATTACTCCAAAATATATAACCACTCAGATAAGATTACTTCAGTAGTACAAGGACAAACTTACAGTCTCAACCTAATAAGTGGCCATAAACTACAAAAGCATCAAATGCATGGATATTATTGGTCCTCTTCAATCCTTCCAAAGATCTCCTATCTGATGCTACTATTATCCAAGTAAAGGCGACTTACCTTATCGAGTATTATTTCAATCGTGTCATCAGCCAATTTCATGTCTGATTCGCATAGAAGAGCAATCAACATTTGCTTGACCTACCAAATCAAGCACGGAATGAGAATCCTGTATTAGAATTGGTAATACATATATCAATACACTCTTTTCTACAAATAACCTAATGCTTGCACCTTGACTCACACATTTAAATTCAAAATTGAATCGCTTGCTCTACAAAACCCTATAAATTGGAGGGACAAAGTCAACTGAGTAAGTTATTTTGACCTTGGGTATAATTGACACAGAGAACCTAAACACCAAGTACAGTTATTCAGGATAGCTCCATTGAATTGAGATGATTCGAGTGTAATTCTCATCCTTCGATTCTGTCCTCTGTCATAGGTTCTTATTGGAGAGAAAGCAGTAGAGGTATTGCTAACATATAGCAACTGAAACTATCGCTTGAGGAACTTTGCATCTCACTTACCTCTTGACGTTCGATAAATCCAGTACCATCCAAATCATATAGCTTGAAGGAGACTGCAATTGAGCAATAAACGTGTCAAATTGAAGGAATGCGTAAAATATAACAAAAAAGAAGTGAGGAAAAGGTGAATGGTGGCACTTGAAACTGAATTCTTTGGCAGCCAGCACAAAATCTGCACTTTGTGAACTTACAGTCAATCTTATCTTCTTCAGGAGCATTAGGATGGAAGACGTTCAGAGATCTAACAAAGTCACCAAAGTCAATGGATCCCTTATTCTTAACATCAAAAAGATCAAAGATCTGCACACAAAGGGAACAAAAATTAGGAGTCCAATTCGCTAATTACTCAACAAACGGCATTATGCTTAATGGGCATGGAGGAACTGAATTGGAGAATTGAGTTACTTAATAGTGAACCCAATTTAGAGGCAGATTTATTCCATTGCAGAATATTTACTTGTAAAAGTGAAAACTTTATAACCAGGATTTTAAAATTTATCCAAATCAACATAATATCTGGAGGATTTTGTAACAGCAAAGTGGAATGCACGGATAACTCATGGACAGACATGACAGGTAAAGGCATGGGCATCATAAGAGAAGAAACAAGCAAAACTAGCTAATTACCCGATTGGCAAAGAGATTCTCTTTCTTCCTGTTCTTGAATAAAGCCAACTGAAACTCTTCCTGGAATACACAGTAAGCAAATTCTTTGTCACAGATGAACTGGAATTTGCGAACAAGAACATATCAAACACACATTAGAAACAAAGGAAAAATGAATAGATTGAACATACTACCTCAAAATGGAGACTTTTCCTACATCATCTCCCAACCCCTCCCTCACCCCCGATCAACAGTATAATACAAGTTGCTTACAATGATTGCTTTGGATCCACGTGTCATTGGATATAAAGAACTAAGAGAAGGGGACATGCGGGAGAGTAGAGGGCATGCAAGTCCTCCCTACCATTGTATCTCCATTTTAGTTTAACTGATAGTTTCAGCAAAAAATGCAGAAAAACAAAATCTATGCTACTGAACTAATCATGAGATTACCAGTCTGCTTACAGATCACTATGAATTTCTGAGATTAACTATTCACTGGTAAGATGACCGTGCAATTAAAATAGGTCATTCTAATTTTCCACAAAATTGGCCAATGGAAGTTTGTAAAGGGAAAGGGGGAAAGCGCTTTTAGCTCACAGACTTATTAGTCACAAAACCCGGATACATGATACCAAAAGCGCAGAGTTTACACGTTGTTGAGTCTTTTCCTAAAAGAAGGAACTCTAAAAGCAGGCAAAACGGCATTCCAAGAAAGGCCCACTGGGTCAACAAAGCAAGAAAAATTTGCTGAGTCTGGCTGAAGCGTGCACATTCTATATATCCAAGATTTTCTAGGAAGATGACATCTCAGTAAGAAAAGCAATGAAAACCCGCAGTGCAATGACAAAAAATAATAATAATAAGCGTTCCTTACCAATCAGAGGTCCATCTTACCTTATTTATCAACCCATCATCAACTAGAGAGCTGCTGATGCTCTTGTATAGCTCAAATAGTGCTTCAACTTCACTGACACTGACTGAGAAACACAAATTTATAGGAGTAAGTGTATTTAAAGAAAAGAAACGATGAGCAGACAAGCATGAATCTCACTCTTGTGAACAGATCATGGTCGCAATATTCCTATTGTATGTCAAACCTAAGCAGAAACTTACATTCCCTCCTACAGTCGAATGCAGGCACGCTAGTGCTCTTCCTCGAATTAGTGAAAGACAAAAGCTGATTGCTTTGGAATAGAGTTTGGTTCCAAGAGTTAAGATTACCCATTCACTCTGAATTATCACTATTGTGCAACTAAGGCGGAATCAAGAAAGAACCAGGATGCGACAGTAATTGTTTGCCCCTAGTGAATTCTCAGAGATACTCACAAGCTGTCTGCGAGGCAAGAGTCACAGGGTCCTCATAACCAGGGAATTGTCTTCTTTGTGTAGAATGGAAGCAGCCCATTTACTGAAAAAGTAGCAGAGAAACAGCCACGAACTGGACTGGGCGCCTAGGCCTCAACACAAAGTACTCGCAGAAACCATCTTACTTTAAACTGGAAAATCACAAACCAAATTCAAAGCCGACCATGCGAATCAGTTAGAGACTAAATTGATGCCACCTGATTTGCAACCAAACAAGAAAAAGAAAACGGAAAGACCAAACCAGGAGATAAATTCTTGGTATGATCTAAAACACCAAGGCATTCTCTTCCGGCCTCCCATTAGTAAACCGTGAGATTTGCAGGCACCCGACAAGCAGGACAAGGAAAAAAACAAAAAGCGCTGATCAAACAAAGCCTTGATTGTTCCACCACTAACTTAGCTACTCGACAAATACAGCTAATCACAGAATCCATACCATTGCATCTATCCAGTTAACTTTAACATGTTTTCATCCGGAACAAGATGATAAAACCCAGAAAGAAATTCACCAACAATCATGAAATGTCCAATCCCTCGTCAACTAGACATACAGCTAGAACCGGCACACGAAGCACTCGAAAGAAATCGAGCACAACCACACTTGAACCATAACTAAAGCACGTGACATCAAAGGCCAAACGCATTCGAGGCAAACAGATCCCACTAATCAACCCGAAGAGTAACATCCCAGAACAATCGCCGGAAAGAGCAATAATCAAACAAAGACGCGACATTACTTACTCTGCTCGCCAATCAAGCCTTTGTTCGGACAGCGCCCTTTCCCTCTGAGCAAGAAAGGGAGAGTGTCTAGAGAGAGAGAGAAAGAGAGAGATCTACGGTAAGCTGCTGCTTTATTGTGTGTTAATGGTGGCAAAATTTCCCTTTGTGAAGGTGCAGGGGAAAAATAACCATAAGCGCGTATGCTACCGGCGAGAGGTAGGGAGGCGAAATCGGAGGGCTGAGGATCTTCCAATCGGACGGATGGGAGTTCGTGCGAGGAATTTGACCATGTGGAAATCAATTTGAATCCGTTTTCCGAACGGGGAAGTCGGAAACGTTAGCAGGAAAAATTGAAGAACCAACTAGAAAAGAGACCGGAAAGAAATGTTGAACAATTTGGACTTGAGTCCTATGAGCTCATCTATGCATTAAATTTTTTAAATTACTATTTATGAATTTCCTTAGTCTCCATGTGGATGACCCGCAACTAATCAGACCGGCAAAATCGAACTTACTTTTGTGCTGATTTAGAAAACCACGAAAGTTAACGAATAAAATAAAAAACACGATTACAAATGGATGTAAAGACAACATTAGATCTTAATTAGGTAAATATCGTCCGTTATCAGTCCTTTTTTCTTTTTCAGAAAGATAGTAATTTATCGACGCTTTAGAATATTTTTGGTAAGAACACTTTTATACTTCTTTAAAAGATCCCTTAAGTTCGGCTAGTCTAATTTGTTCCCTAAAGTGGTCCCAAATTGTAATCGAATTATTACGGGCAATAACTGATGAACTTTATTTCCTATTTAAATAATAATTTGAGGGATCAACGCCTTCTATTTATCATCATACCTACCTATATTATTTGCTTTAAATCTCAGAAAAAGGTCATCTTCCATATCTCATCAAAAATTCAGGATTATATTTAATTTTCAGTTGTGTTTGAACTAAATTTCCTCCAAAGATTTCGACAGCCCAAGTAGTCCGATGTTTGGAAGAATAGATCCAGCTACCCACTAATTTTGGGCCGGAAATCGATATCGTAGAATCTGGCACGGCCATCCTACGTGGCATGGTCGTGGGTAATTTTTTATTTTTTGCATTTTTTTTAATTTTTTATCCACGAGACACCTGTTAATGTTGTCTGTTTATAAATCTAGCAAACAAAACGATGAGATCTTAAGTTGTATGGATGCCCACTAAAGAACGCGTGCATGCAAGCAGGCGCATCGGACGCTTTTGTTGGAAAATACACAAGTAAATGACAACAACGACACGCAACCATATGAATTTCGCCGACCCGTTTGTTTCCAATTCGCTAGAGCACACACATCGATGCGATTATTACAAGTAATCTATTTTTTTTTTTTTGGAAATTACACGGATAGTCCCTGAATTTAGGCTCAATATACAATGTGGTCCCTGAACTTTTAATTTGTTCAATGGGATCCATAAATCTAATCCGAATTTGCAATGTCGTCCCCGAACTTTTAATTTAATTAATGTGGTCCATTAAGTTTTGGTACATGTTCAATTAGATAATCTAGAGACTAGATTAAATTTGGATGCGCTACATTGGACACTTACCAAAAGTTCATGGACCATGAACAAGTTAAAAGGTCAGGTACAACATTGTATATTACGCTAAAGTCTTGGAATCGCGTTCAACAAATTAAAATTTCAGGGATCACGTTGCACATCGAGTCTAAGTTCAGCTATCATTCGTATAATTTAACCTTTTTTGACTATTACAAATTTAAGAAAAAGTTTACGGAAATGATGAAAAATCGATCCATGATTAAATCACCTTTTCAATGGGACGTTGCTTGGCCCTGACGTATTCGCCATGTAGCGCCGTCCCATGTTCTTTCGGTGGTTGTATCTAAACGACCTTCTACGTGGCGGCGAAGGACGCCACGTCAAAGTTCAACTCAAGAATAAAATGCCGATCACATCAATCGGTTTCTGTCTCAAATAATTCACGCAAATAGCAACAACTCTATTTTTAATTCTGGTTGGATCGGCTGGTCTGCTCCACCTCCATCTTTATATTTTAACAGAAACAATTGTTTCGTCAACTAAGGCGTTGACGAATAAGGTACCGTGTTACCAATAATTTCTCGAGAAAAAATTGCACAAATGATTTTATGAACTTTAACCCGATGTCTAATATGATCCATGAACTATTAATTTATTCAATATGGTCCATGAACTTTAGTCAACTGTGTAGTATCGACCATAAGCTTTTAATTTATTCAATGTAATCTTTGAACTTTTTAGTCATGTTCAAATTAGTCCTTGGATTATATAAAAATGTACATTGTTATCACCGAACTTAAATTAATGAAATGAATTTGATATTTTCTCGTAGTTCAAGGACTAATTTGAATAATTGCCAAAAGTTCATGCATCACATTGAATGAATTGGAAGTTTATATGCGACATTGCACATTGGGTTTAAGTTCGGGGATCACATTGAACAACTTAAAAGTTTATGGACCACATTACATATTGGACTAAAGTTAATGAAGCATTTATGTCATTATCTCATTACATAATTGACGATACACGATGATGCTTTATAAATTCCTTCGTTATATATATGCATGTCTATATTTGATTAGTACCGATGCGAGCGCGCCTTCTCTCAAGATAAAGTTGGACCTGCCTTGTTCGAGATCCATCACTCGACGCTATCAGGGCTAGACGGCATTCCCAACATAATTTATGGTCGTTTCTAGGACATTGTTGGCAGATTCATTTCTCCGATTCCAAAGTGATAGAATGCTTATAACGTCTAAGATTGGCAGGCTATCAGGTTGGGTAACGTCTCTTCTAAATCGATCTCGAAACTTTTGGCTGGCCGTCTCAAACCCCTCTCACTTGGGATAGTGTCCGAGACTCGAGTTGCATTTGTTCTTGGCCACCATACAGCGAAGAATGCTGCCATTGCTTTGGAGTTATTTCGTAGATTGAATTGCCGTCAGGGTAAGGGTGGTTGGGCCGGAATCGAATTGGATATGCATGAAGCTTATGAACAAACGGAATGGAGCTTCCCGGTGGATGCCGAGCTTGCATTTGGCTTCGATCGGAGAACGGTGGATCCCGTCGACGGCTTCGTGTACGGTGCTGATTATTAGCGGTTCTTTTGCTGATTCAACGGATTCTTTTGTCATTTTGTTATCTAACAATCTCTCGTTGGCTTTGACCTGCAGACTGCCAGATCCAATGACTTGGAAAGTAGGGGGGCTAAATCTCCCAGCAGCTATATAAATTATAATTCTTATCCAGCAGTATATTCCCTTAGTGGGCCACTATTTATTTGCTTTTTTCAACAACAAAAAAAGTTGCTTATTTTTTTTTTTGCCCCACTTGATTTTCTAAATTCGGCCACACGATGATGATTGTCGGATTCTAACAAAAAAAATATGCAATCCATAAGATTCCAATCAGAAGAGAGAGAAGAATTGACAGGCTCTCAGATTTATGTCGTTTTAAAAGTACTTTATTTTCTCAAATGATAACCTTACTTATCTTGTACAAGCATACCCATCTGACTTGTTAGACGGTATCTTATACGTCAATAATATCGAGTTTGTTGTTAGACGTGGTATCACCAAACATTTCACTAAACTAATCGTGGATACTGGAATTTCATAATTCGAAAGTTGGGTGGTTATAAATAGATGTGCGAGAAAAATTGAGATATATTTGATTTGACGATAAAACATTAATCAGACACAAAGCAATCAGCATCATCCAGGCCTGAGATGTTGTTCTTCTACCAATTGATGCATGAGATACCTTGCTTGTGTTCATTTGCGAAAATGTTTGGTTGAAGGTTCTTTTACCTTCTTAGCTTTTTTGACAAACAAGCAATGATCCATCTCAACATACACACACAAGTCCCCACTATTCCTCCTAATGTACACAAAATTATGTTAGAGAGGAGCGATAAAATATAGACTCAGAAAAAACATGGCGTTGAGCTCCATTTGAGATTTGTGGAACAAATGAAATATTTGAGGCTTCGTCATATTGATCCTTTTGCTTCGAGTTTTTCACAGAAACTATTTGTGCCTATATTTTACAGAAACGTGAAATCAAAGTGGGTGATGCCGATTTAGCAACTGCACCGGCAAATAAAAGAAAGGCACACAAAGTAAAACTATTTTTTTTATCCACTTAGTTTCATCCAAGCTTCATTCTATTTGCAACCCGTAGGAAAAATATATCAGCGAACCACCACATCATTTTTCTCTTGTGGTTGGCCTATTTGAAGGCTGACAGGGTGATTGCATTTGCGATTGAGCTCATCTTTCACAAACAAGGCAATTCGTCCACCGGTGCAGCTGCAGTAGATGAAACACTTCGGGCACTTCATGCATTTGGGCTTTATTTCTTCGATTACATCTTGGCAGTCTGGACTCCATCATTGCCTTCTCTATAGAAGATAGTTCGCGCTGGTGACGACGCCTACTCAATCTCATCTTCTAAGTCGGCATTGCTATCTATGTCTTTGTGCAAATATTTTAAGCCACAAGTTGCTAGTGATCCCAACGACACTAGTGTATTTTGCCAGGATCATCAAAATGCGGAGAGCACAATGGAACTTAACCTCTCATGCCTCCCGAGGCTCTCACAGTAGGATACGAGTTTCCGGAGATCTCATCTGATGAGTTGGTCAAAGAACTCGGTGTTTCGGGGTTGACTTTCTGATCGAGGAGAAACAAAACTTGCCAAGAGCATTGTAGCTAAGCATTCTCACAGCTTTCAAATCTTTAAAGGTCTTTTTCTCAAATTTCATGTTTATTATATGTCAAGAGCGCGAAGTGAGCCGCAGATACTTCCTCATCTGTCCAACTCCATTTCATTTACGAGGTGCTCCACACAAAAGCATTGGCAATACGTTCCAAGCTAGTAGACGTTGTGGTCGGAGGGACGTGGAATGGATGATTGTTTGTGAATATAAAGTGCATGTTCAAGAATCCCTTTATTGAGAAGATATGTATCTTTATCTTTAAGGACGTGAGATGTAAATCGACGAATGCAGATCGATTGCGGCAATCTTTTAGTATATGCCACCCATGCTAATTACGACGAGGGGTATCATAACTTGGCATCAATTCAAACTCGGGAGAGAAATGTGTGCAAGTTCTGAGCAAAGGTGGAGAGTTTCAACTGTCTTATTTACCATCCTCATGGCATTTCTACAAATGTTCGTTTGGATATAATTTTACTAGTTTGTGTATCTTCATGACTAATGTCGAGAATGGGTGGATTTTCATTCCTCATATTAAGCCTTGCATGTGTCCACTTGTACCGATGGTCAATAATCGATTTATACTTAAAATTCAATAAAAGACACAACTCAATAAGATACTCAAGTGGGGAAAGTTGTCACAAACGTCCTAAACTTATTGCACTTTTGCTAATTCAATCCTAAACCTTTTAATTTTACCAATTCAGTCCTAAACCTTTTGCATTCATGCCAATTCAGTCCTAAACCTATTTGTTTTTGCCAATTCAGTCCTAAATCTTTTGCATTTGTGTCAATTTAATCCATTCGGCCAACATTGACCGACCGACGCTGACGTGGACGCCGGCCGGCGCTGATCGGATAATTTTTAATAATATTTATATTTTTCAAATTTTTTATTTATTTAATTATTATTTTTTCTTTTTTTTGGTTCATCTTCAACCTCCTATCTCTTGGCCGACATCAGGAATTTCCTCTTTCTTGCGTGAGAGAGAGAGTGTGACGGACTTATCTCATCGCTGGGTGACACCATGGCCGAGCGAGGCCAAGCTCGCCCAACCATGGCGACTCCCACGGCTCTTCAATCGTCTGGAATTCGTTCGATCGTCTTCGACGAGAACAAGCGAGCGCACGAATGGCACGTTGTTCCTCCCGCTCCGCGAATGATTCCCAAGCAAATTCGAGCGACCCAATTGAATCCGAAAACAAAAAAAAAATTGAGGAGAGTGGCGCGAAGTCGTTGGTATCCAACTTGAGCCGACCCTCGCACGATTTTGGAACTAGAAACGTTCGATCATGACGGAATTGGAGGAAGAAATTTGCAATTGACTTGGTTAGCGATTTGCAGTGCAAGGTGAGTTCGCCCCTTCATCAACAATTAAGAAAATATTCATCTGAGGAAGAAGATGACAAAAAAAAAAAACAGAAAAATAAAATTGAAAAAAATAAAATATTATTAAAAATTACCCGGTCAGCGCCTACCGGTCAAAGTTGGCTGGATGGATGAATTGGCACAAATTTAAAAGATTTAGGACTGAATTGGCATGAAATGCAAAAAGTTTAGGACTGAATTGGCAAACTTAAAAGGTTTGGGACTAAATTGGCAAAATTGCAAAAGGTTTAGGACTTTTTTGACAATTTTCCCTACTCGAGTGTGTGCTCATCACTAATGTTGATGCGAGACTTGGTGATCGGTTGCCGATTGTGCTTTAATGCTATGACATACGCGTCTTTGTGGAATAAGCGAGTCTCCGTAGATTGTACCAAATTGATTTATCTTTCAGATTTACTTGCTTTGTTTGATTTTCATCTTTATCTTGAAGTGATGTACCTTTCTATCAAGTGAAATGAAAATTTCTTTTCGACAAAAAAAAAAAAAAAGATACTTGAGTAATCCGAACTCTGGCTCGACTCGAAATTAAGCAAGCCGAGCTCGAGCTACTCCAGAGTAACTTAGGCTCGGTTTTAGCCATATGTGTAAATGAGCCCTTCGTAGGCCATTGTTGAAGCTTATGACATGGGCTCCAATTGAGCATCTCTTTCGGCCCATCTCTACGTCTAAGCCCGGTTGACAAAAGTGACTTAGTTAGTAAATCTACTCTAGATTTGGGGTTTTTTGCGTGTATGTTTTCGAGATTTTGCTTTCCTCGAGTTTCGTTGATGGACAAGTTCAATTTTGAAGGAGATCAGATGAGTTTCGTGAAGGTTTCGCTCTTACGGGTGTCAGATCTATGCTCGTTCAACCTTTTTATTCTGCTCGGTGATGGTGTTGGGGACGCCAAACATAGGCGCGCATCGCAGAAAGGCAAAGCCGTAGCATCGGATGGAGTTCTCGGTGTGTGCTCGTTACTGAAGATGGATTCGGTGATTGGCCGCCGATTTTGGTGTGAAGAAGCCATAGGCGTGTTCTTTGAGCGTGTGACCTATAATCTTATTCTGATGATTTCTCTTGTTATCTAGAGCTTGTTTTGTGTTGAAATTATCTGGGATTTGTTTTGGTTTAAAGTTTTGCTCGTTGAGCCGAGATGTTTCCCTCTTGTATTTTGATTGAGGAAGTAAATGCAATGTTATTTTGACCACACACACAAAAAAACTTCCACAGACTCCATCTCGTCCAAAGTTGTCATGAATTTATCATTGCATGTACGAGGAGCATTACCCACCTAACCCCGTCGAATTATTCACATTCGTTTGGTAGGCCTCATGCATTGCATGCGAAGAAAAACGTATTCCAAAATCTACACACACGTAACACGAAAAACATGCCCAAAATCATTTCGAATCACTAATCGAAACGAGTACGTCACGCAACGAAACATATCTTGATTTCCACGGATTAAGTGTTACAATGCAGCCTTGAGAGAGAGTTCGTCTACCGTTCTCGCGTTCGGGAAGAAGAGAAAAACTAGGTCTATTTTTCTTTCGTTCACTTTGTCAGTAAGAAATAACTTCCAATGAAGAACGTAGGGAGAAGACACGATAAGAACACGTGTTTATCACATTCGAAAGTAACAATTGCCTTTGGCAGTTAACTCTCGTGGGTAATGGGTTGGGTTAGCCCATCATGGGCGGCCCACCCATAAAAACCATTAGCATGCCTGTAGTTGTCTCCTGTCCTCCCCGTGCTTTTCCGCTTCTTTTTGGAGTCGTCTGGTCTAATTCGGCTCTAAGTCTATGGAGCGCATGTATGTTGAAAAAATATACACTTTATGCGCTTGACCGAGAAATATTAACTTCTTTTTGAGAATTGTTAGCTCGTGATAATATGCCAAAAAGGAATTTTTCTTCTGCTTATAATGCATTTTAATGTGCATACAATTATGCCTACGCTATTTACAAGAATTTTAATTCTTATGTTCGTTGGCCAATTATTCTCCCCGGAGGCCGTCAAGGCCTGAATGGCCCATCGACAATCGTTCTTACCGTTGCTTTTATCTTTTTATATCATCGCAAATCACACGATGTTAGAGTGTTAATAGTCGAATGAACATTTCGGAGACCGTTACGGAAATTAAAAACGAAATAAGAATCGGCTTACATCAATAAACAAAAGAAAATTGGACCTTTTGTTAAGCCTTACTAAATACGATTTGAAAAATGAAAGAAGTAAGCGATTTTATTATTATGTCTAACTATTTCATTTTCGAATTGTTTTGAAAATTGTTATTTTCACTTTTCTTCATATTTCTTATATAAAATTAACAGGGATTACACCGATTGGTTAATACCTTGAAAGATTCCAACTTCATTTGATGCTTCAAAGACTTCTGTAGATGGAACAAAAGGAAAAGGCAAACACGACTACCGACACCTTTCGAACATGACGAACCTAGACATCTTCATAAAGCTGTATTCCTTGCTATCTCTAACAAGCCCAGCAATTTGAATATTTTTTTTTAACCTAAATCAAATACCGTTGCAAAAACCCAATTTACATGGTGGTCGTTACATAAATGATAAGTGGAAATGTACAATTGAAATTACACAAGCAATAAGGAAAAAAGTCAGCAAAAAAACTCTCAAATTATGCTCATTGTGACACATTAACCCTGAACATTTTTTATGACATCAAATACCCTAAATTATACTTACCGTGACACATTTATCTTAAACTTTTCCTTATGAAATAAAAAAATTCTGAACTTATACTTATGCGAAACATTTACCCTCCGTCAAAATTTTGTTAAATGATTTTTCAGCCAAAGCAACGTCGTTTTTATTTTACTTAAGCCACACGGGAGCCATGTCAACACTATTTGCTTCCCGGCGACCATATATGCAGATTTTTAATGGTCCTCATTGACAAAGCATTAACGGAGGGTATATATGTCGCACATTTACATGTTTGAGATTTTTTCACAATGTGCATAGTTTGAGGTTTTTGGTGATTTTTTCCTTTAGGTATTAGGGATATTTAAAATGGTAAGATAGCACCTTATCCTGGAAGTGAGGCCAGAAAGCTTTATGTTTTAAATAAGAATTTAGCTGAATGCTAAAAGTCGATCCCGAAATAAGAATTTAGCTAGATGCTAAAATTCGGTCCCGACAAGGTAAGGCCTATGAAAGGCACCACAAGGGGATTGAATATATGCATTTGCTAAGTTTTGAGAGTCCCGCAAGAGGCTAAAGTGATTGCATGCCTGCATTTGCTAATTGTCGATTTATACTTCACTACTTTTCCAATATAGTCCTCTTACTTTCAATTATTCCGAAGTCCCATATTTATACAAAATATTTAATCAAGTCCTTCTAACATCAAATCCGATCGATGCAACCATTGAAGGACGCCAAGATGTGACATTGATCAAATATTGCCTACATGAACATCCACTATTAATATAAGACATAAGTACTTGTTAGAAAATTTACGGAGAACGAAGTTTTGGATAGAGTTTTCTACAACCACCGTGGGTTTTAACATAGGCAATATGACCCACACCACATAGGCATGTTCCTTGGACTTGGCGGAATTTGAGGTCGGAGAGATTGATTAGGCATGTCGTGTGAAAAGAACCACTTAATCAAGAAATTAAAAGTATAAAGATTCGATTAGTTCGATTAGAAAAGTAGTGAACGTACAGGAGTAAATACAACTTCGAATACTTAATGTGACCTCGAAAATCACCTCATAATTTTAATTTGGGGTTTACTTGACAGATTCCTTTTTAGTGAGCAAGGATGAGGTTTCAATTGTGAGTTGATTAAGGATAAACTTAAAAATAATACGATTCAACGGATTTATGAATACCTTGGAATATCAAATTGATGTTAACAATTCGGGAAATGATGAAATGACCGTGTCGGCCAAAAATTTATTCAAGAGTACTTGTTTGGGAGGAAACTTGTTTTCCTCTCGATTGACAAAGCTTGTTTGGAAGGAAATATAGGTGTCAGCGACAACGTTAGAAATTCTATCTAAAGGTGCCGTTACGATTCTAGGGCTCCTGTAGGCGTGGAACCGACAAGAAGAATGGAAGGCAAATGCACGAAGAACCTGGACAATTTCTCCAACCAGATTCCCATCTCTAAAGGCCGACCGGATAAGTTGGTAATCAACAAGAAAAACCATTTCACTGGAAAAAGACGATTATGCCCTTCTGGAATCGAAATGAATTGACGCTCCCTCATGAAGAGACGAGAACCCCGCATAGTGCTCTCTCTCCAGTTACAGCAGAGACGCTTCAGAAACCGATCTAGTTCGCCGGGAAAAACCACCCCTCCGCCGTGAAAACTCTCCGATGGCCGAGAAGAGCAAAGTCCTGGTGATCGGAGGCACTGGATACATCGGAAAGTTCATCGTGGAAGCGAGTGCTAAGTCCGGCCACCCTACCTTCGCTCTCGTGAGGGAGTCCACTCTCTCCAACCCCGCCAAGGCCAAAATCGTCTAAGGTTTCAAGAGCTTAGGCGTCAATTTAGTTCATGTGAGTAGTCATTCCCGTGCATTTGTGTTTCGTTTCCCACATGTGGTTCTGCTTCGAGAAATCGAAGCGTCACCTGCCGTTAATCTCGTTCGTCATTCTGAGAAATGTCTTTAGCAGTAGAATCGGGGCTGATTTTCATCTCAATCATTCACAAGAGTAGGGGTGTGCAAAATGGATTTACAATTCGGAAGAAGCCTCGGTGGACTTTTTTAACCGCCGAGCTAGATGAACTTGACCATCAAGGCGAGGATGTTGTGGCAAGGGACCAAAGAGACCTCCATTTTTTTTAATGGACTTTCCCAAGATCTGCGAAGGCATGGTCCAAATTCTCCCTATCTAAGGGATATACTTGCTATCTAATAAGAGTAGGGGTGTGCAAAATGGACCAGACCGACCGGGTTGGTTCAGTCCTTGAAGGGGACGGTCTGGCCCCCGGTTCCATGATGGATAGGACCGGACCGGACCGCTCAGAATATATATATATAATTAGAAAAAAAATTAATTTTTTTGAAGAATTAGTTAACCTAATTTCCTCATCTTCTGCTCGACACTCATCTCCTCTCCTCTCCTCTGGAGTGGTGTTTAGCACTAGGAGGTGATACGTAATACCCACTCTAGTGTCGTATCCAACACCATATTGCTGTGATATCCAACTCTTATGAGCACTTATTGACCAAAAGAGAAAAGCAACTTCATTGTTTCTAAAATAAACTGCAGAATCTGAAGTTTTTCACACAATAAATCAAAATCGAGCAGCATCCAAGTTATGTGGATGAAGTTTTGGTAGCTGAGGGGTTTGGCAACAAGTGTTCGATCGGACATTTTTGTTATTTCAAGGTATATTACAGCAATACGATCTCTTTAGCCTAATCTGAACCCATCTAATGGATAAAAAAAAAGTCAAAAAAATACGATAGATCTCACTTTCACACAAGAGGAATTTACACGAGTTGGGCGGTTTCCTCCCTCAACTAAACTGCACAATTGCCAACGGCCTCGAGCCAAGTTTGAGGTAAAAAAAATTAAAAATCTTTGGTGTTAGCGGTCCCACTGGGACCGGACCGAACAGTCTGTCCCGAGCGGGTCCGGTCCCTGGTCCCGAAAATTTGGGGACCAGGACTACCGGTCCGGTCCCAGGTTCCATACCGGGATCGGACCGGCCCGGCCCGGACCATGCACACGCCTAAACAAGAGTACTTGGGTATGCGCAACCTTTTTTTTTTTTTTTTAGATTTTTGAAATGGACACCTGCGGAGGAGAGAAAGAGAAGTAGGAGGAGTCTGAAAGGGTTGTCGCATAAAATGTACTTCTGAGTAATTGCCTCATAAATCCTAAGGAAAATTTCAAAAAAGGATCCGAAGTGCCATCATTTTTTCAAATAAGAACCTGAAACGAAACTTATTTCAAATAAGAGCTTGAAGTACTGAATTTTTTTTTTTTAAAAGGGCCTAGCCGAAAGACATTTTTGTCTTTTACTTTTTTAATTTTTTTTCTATTTTTCTATTTGCCTTTTCTTTTCTTTTTGTTCTTTTTCTTTTTTTCCCCTCTCTTCCCCTCCCCTCCCCTCCCCAGGCCATCGTCGGCCTCAGGTGAGGGCTGCCCTCGCCTGAGCAGGCATCAGGCTTCCCTCGCCCGGGCCGGCGTTGGGTGACAGCGAGGGTTGCCCTCACTAGATCCGCCGAGGGTAGCCCTCGCATCGGCCCGAGCAAGAGTAGCCTGCCGCCTGGCCTCACCAACCTAACTATTGAAGCCACGTGACGAGGATTCTCCATCTCACGATCTCATTTGCACGTTGCTCGACGAAACATGTCAGCTTCGCATTCTGATACGAACGAACACATTTTCAGGCAAATATTTTGGGAACTTCCCTATGTTTTTAGCTGTTAGCTACGGCTACGTACTGCCTAGATGAATTTGTACATAGAAGTAAATGTGACTTGACCTGTAATTCAGATGTCATTGCAAATACCTTGTTATGACATTCGAAGATCGGTAGGCATTGTGCAAGCATATGCATGTAGAGTAGCTCACACTCATTTCATACCATTTTCACTCAATTTTTCAACGATTGCTCGGGATTTGATCTGATCGAGTTTTGATTTATTCTTTATTCATGCGAGCATAACAACCGCTTTAGAAATTATTCAGTGATGAGTTCTGATAAGTGAGTTATTATCGAGCAAAGCTTTGTGCCATCTAAATTCGGGCATGATATCGATCGAGCAGATCTAGTAGAACCGGAGGTATTGATTTAGAGTTGAATCCTTAATAATAACCCACTGACCTTGCTCGTTGTATTGTCTAGTGAATAAACAATTGTTGAACAATGGAATTATTCAGCCTCTTTTTCACAAGTTGAAGATGCACTCATGTAGACCGTCTAAGAGAGTTACTTTGAAAGTTAATGATCAATTTTGAGTTTTTCATAACATGTCGAGACCACTTTCGAATGTTCGAAACGCTCAAGGAATTAAAGAATAAGGACATGATCTCATATCATGCCAAATTATCGGTTAGAAGTGAGGATGTGGAGATATCCGATTGTCCTGCTAGAGACCCCAGTGTGGCGCTGCTGGAAAGACAGTCACACTTGATGGTCGACGCCGGTGGAGAGGCGGCCCCCCCCAGTCAGAGAGGAGGCCCGGCGGCACAGCGGAGAGGCGGTCCCGCGCGGAGGAGAGACGGTGGTTGTGGAAAAAAAGCCGATTCTCTTCATGTCTGCTTTCTTGATAAATTCTATCCGGGTCTATCACATCTTTCGCCTAGTAAACTTGTATCTAGGCTATATCATCATATATCCCCTTTATCCTATCCTGAACATTTACCAAACACGGGATAGGATAAAACATATCTTATCTTGACGACTAAGCGAAGCTTAAAAGATTCCAACTTCACTTATGCTTCAAAGACTTCTCGAGATGGAACAAAGGGAAAAGGCAAACACGACTACCGATACCTTTCCAACATAATGAACCTGGACATCTTCATAAGCTATATTCCTTGCTATCTCTAATAAGCCCATCAATTTTTGAATATTTTTTTCTAATTAAATCAAATTCCGTTGCAAAAAGCCAATTTTACACTGTTGTTGTTACATAAATCATAAGTGGAAAAGTATAATTGAAATTACGCAGGCCATGCAATATTTTCACATCTTGAAAGATTGATACTTTTCGTTCCTAACTTCACTACATTTTTAACCTCGTACATACAATTATTCTGAAGTCCTTTTATCTATACAAAGTATCTAATCGAGTTCTTCTAACATCAAATCCAATTGTCACGACTATTAAAAGACGCCAGAATGTGACGATCACATATTGTCTACATGAACACCCACTGTAGATATAAAAAAGAAGTACTTGATTAGCAAAGTTATAGAGAACGAAGCTTTGGATAGAGTTTTCGACAACCACTGAGGATTTTCACGCAGGCAATATGATCCACACCCTATTCTGGCATCATTCGATAGACATGTTACTTGGACTTCATCGAATTTGGCACCGGAGAGTTTGATCAGGTATGTCACGTGAAAAGAACCAGCTGATCAGAAAAATTAAAAGTATAAAAACTCGATTAAAAAGGTAATGAAGCACTGCATGAGTAAATATAACTTCGAATACTTAATATGTCCTTGAAAATCTCCTCATAATTTTAAACTTGGGTTTATTTAGATTTTTTTTTTAGTGAGAAAGGATGAAATTCCTGTTGTGAGTTGATTAAGGATAAACTTAAAAATAACAAGATCAAACGGATTTATGAATGCATCGGAGTATTGGATGGATGTTCATGTTTCAAGGACACATGTAGGCCTGGAACCGACGAGAAGAATGAAAGGCAAATGCACGAAGAACCTGGACAATTTCTCGAACCAGATTCCCATCTCTAAAAGCCCGACCGGATAAATTGGTTATCAACATGGAAAACCATTTCACCGTAAAAAGACGATTATGCCCTTCTGGGATTGAAATAAATGGACGCTCCATCATGAAGAGACGAGAACCCCGCATGTTTTAGCGCTCTTTCTCTCTCGCGCTCTCTCCAGCTACAGCAGAGACGCTTCAGAAACCGATCTAGTTCGCCGGGAAAAACCACCCCTCCGCCGTGAAAACTCTCCGATGGCCGAGAAGAGCAAAGTCCTAGTGATCGGAGGCACTGGATACATCGGAAAGTTCATCGTGGAAGCGAGTGCTAAGTCCGGCCACCCTACCTTCGCTCTCGTGAGGGAGTCCACTCTCTCCAACCCCGCCAAGGCCAAAATCGTCGAAGGTTTCAAGAGCTTAGGCGTCAATTTAGTTCGCGTGAGTAGTCATTCCCGTGCATTTGTGTTTCGTTTCCCACATTTGGTTCTGCTTCGAGAAATCGAAGCGTCACCTGCCGTTAATCTCGTTCGTCATTCTGAGAAATGTCTTTAGCAGTAGAATCGGGGCTGATTTTCATCTCAATCATTCACAAGATCGAGTTGATCTTTGGTGTTTCGTTTTCTCTCCTCTGGTATTTTGTCCTTGTATTATTGGCGAAATCAGAAACAATCTCCCTCTCATTTTTCCCACTGACTGACGAATTAACTCGGATTCGCATGCTGATACGAACGAGCACATTTTTAGACAAATGTTATGAAAACTTCCATATGTTACGTTCTGCGTAGATGAATGTTTACACAGAAGTAAATGTGGTTGACCTGTTATTCAGATGTCGTGGTAAGATACCCTGTTACAACTTTTTGAAGATCGGTAGGCAATGTGTGGACGAGTGTTATACGGATAATAGCTTGTCATTTTGTTTTTCATTATACTTTGTCTCGTCTGATGAAGGTATTCAAGTTTTATCTGCATCGGATTATGTATTTCTCCTTTTCTTAGTCCTCCTACTGCCAAAGTTAGATTTTGTTGATGATAGCTGACTTTGCTGATTGTTTGTCCATGCTCTTGGTTATTTGATTCTCAGGGAGACATATATGATCGAGAGAGTCTGTTGAACGCGATTAAGCAGGTTGATGTAGTAATCTCTGCTGTGGGGCAAGCACAGCTAGAGGACCAAGACAAGATTGTTGCTGCCATCAAAGCAGCCGGGAATATTAAGGTCGTGCTGTTTATAATTATTTTGTCCACTTTGCTCTGTTCATTTAGCATTTGAATGATGATATAGGTTGGTGTTAGCTTAATTCTATCGTTCTGGCATAAGTGCATCACATTCTCCTTGCGAGCTTCGCTTTGATGAAATGGGATGGATTCACTTATTTATATGAAGACTTCTAAGTGGTCATGACTTTGTGTAGAAGTCATCAATGAAATTTGAGGATAACTATTTCAAATCCAAGTATAGCACTGCGTAGGCTTCTAAGTGGGCTACTCTAAATCCACACTAATGCTTTTTGAAGTATTCAATTGGGTTAGGGAATTCTGTCATCATGGATGCACGGTGTACGGATGTAGTACATGAATTTATACATATTTGTATGTATTTACTCGGAGATCTACATCTGTACACAAACAAAAAGTTTCTAGCACTCGATATGGATTGTGGTTATCTACCCAGCTCTTCGATCATGAACTACTTAATCCTTCAAATGGTCTTTTTTCAGTGGTATTATCATTGTTGCAAATAAGTTACCAAAACCCAGTTAGTGGATTGTTTTGTAGTTTTTGCTTTGGGCGGTTGACGGTCCATAATGAGTGGAGGTCAGCCTGCTCACGAAAGGCAATGGACTTACCTGATATTTTATTACTTGTGAAAGTGTCCAAACAAGCAGCATGTTTGCATATTTTATACTTAACAGAGTCATCTGGCTATTGCCTTAACAATTTAATTTTTCACTTTTTTTTTCTAATAGCACTTGGGGTCGAATTTGCTTCATTGCTTGTGTTGGATTCACTTATGATCATTTTTACTCTGTTATAGTAACATACAGTAAGATAATGTGAAATTCAGTCTTGTATAAGTTTGTTTTCTGTATTTGCTAGAACATATGTAAGTTTGTTGGGTAAGGGGAATATGCTCTAGTTTTCTGTTGCTTTCTAATAAAAATGTTTCTTCTGATTCAATTAATTTTCTTCTCAGAGATTCTTGCCTTCAGAGTTTGGAAATGATGTGGATCGTGTCCATGCTGTGGAGCCAGCAAAAACTGCATTTGCTTTAAAGGCCAAGATCCGCCGCCTTGTTGAGGCCGAGGGAATCCCTTATACCTACGTGGCTTCTAACTTTTTTGCAGGTTACTTCCTCCCGACATTGTCACAGCCCGGGGCTACCGCTCCCCCTAGAGATAAAGTTGTTATCTTAGGGGATGGAAATGCAAGAGGTAAGAAGTGATTTTTGAAATGCGCATTTAACTCATTTAGATTTTTCTGTTCATTCTTGACAACTTAATTACGTTAGTGATCAAAGTGAGGTGCAGTTCTTGAAGCTTGAGAATTCCAGGCAACTTCCCTGTCTGGAGATGTTGGGCCTTTCACATCCAAAATCTATGGATGTTATGTGGTTTATCTTGGCACAGTACCACCTAGTCGGCAGATCACAGAGGTTTTCTTTATGCATGTGGTTGAGAAAAGAACATATGGATGCATTTGTCTGCCAGTTGTCTGGTGAATCTGTTTACCAATCGAATTCTTCTTTGAATGCGAGCTGAAAGTAACTCTAGGAATATCAATGGCTTTGTGATATATTTATTAACCAAAAATTCTAAATTTTTCCCCTTCAATATACAGCGGTGTTTAACAAGGAGGATGACATCGGCACCTATACCATCAAAGCTGTGGATGATCCGAGGACCTTGAACAAAATTCTGTACATCAAACCTGCTGCCAACACCTACTCGTTTAATGATCTCGTGTCTTTGTGGGAGAGAAAGATCGGCAAGACCCTGGAGAGGGTTTATGTTCCAGAGGAGCAAGTTCTGAAGAACATTCAAGGTCAGGGATGCTTTTCTATTAGATATTCTCTCCTGGATTTAAATATTCTGACGTCGATCGGTCTACTTGTCCGTCCATATTGCAGTGGCTGCGGTTCCACTCAACGTGATATTGGCCATATCCCATTCTGTTTTCGTGAAAGGAGACCAAACCAACTTCGAGATTGAGCCATCATTCGGAGTGGAAGCTTCGGAGCTCTATCCCGACGTCAAATACACGACCGTGGATCAGTACGTGGACCAGTTTGTCTGATTGTGGAAACTGAGTGTGCTCGCTAGATTTCTCACATCAGTTTGAATCATGAATAATATAGGATTCTGCTTGTCAGGATCCTAGTGGGAAATGTGGCTTCCTTTGGTCATCTCATGGCATGTACAACCTTTAAATATAGGGACATACTATGAACATTTGATGTGTGCGCACCTATGCAGTGCTTGGAGAAGTTACTTCTGTTTTGGAGTTGATATGGGTTCATGGGCCATGCTAACAAAAAGACACGGTGGACATGGACTCCCGTGTAATGCCCCGCGTTAACGAGAAAGTCCAACAAGGCGCGTCGTTAACTCACCATATTAAATACAATGCATGAAAATACTGATCTCGGGATCGACCCCCATCGGAAAAGGAATTCAGTGTTCCCCAAACAATAGTATAGCGACTACGAAACTCCATTATATCATGCAAGCATACGCATGTAGAGTAGCTCATTGGCGTTTCATACCATTTCTTCTTTCTTACAATGCTTGCTTGAGATTTCTTTGCTCATGCGAGCACATTGGATCCATCAATCGTTTCAACGTCCTGGTTGTTACGTCTTGCCCTTCTTCCTTTGCTGGGATAATGCGATCAAATTTTTCTGTCGAGACCTCGATATTTTTTCAACGGCTCGAACTTCTTGGAGTTCTTCACCATTAACCCTTAATTGGTTCAAATGGCTTGCATGCGATCAAAATATGCTGAGACTGAGTCATAGTCATTCATGCGTAGAGACTTGAAATTCTTTCGAAGTGTTTGAAACCACGTCTGTCTGACACAATCATCGCATTTGGCATCGGACAATATAGTCAAATCTCTCGGTCAAGACGTCAAGATTTTTTCAACCACCAATACTTGTTGGAGTTCTTCGCCATTAACCCTCAATTGGTTAGCAATGATTTGCGCAAGATGAAAATATGCCGAGATTGATTCAGAGTCATTCATACATAGACACTCGAAATCATCGCGAAGTGTTTGAAGCCGCATCCGTCTGACACCATCATTGCATTTAGCACTAGACAATATAGTCAAATCTTTCTGTCAAGACCTCTAAATTTTTTAAACGACAGCCACTTCTTGGAGTTCTTTACCATTAACCCTTAATTGGTTAAAATGATTTGCAAACGATCAGAATATGCCGAGATTGATGTGATTTCAAACACTTCGAGGTGATTTCGAGTCTCTACGCATGAATGAC
Organism: Lenwebbia sp. NSW1173648; assembly: GCA_029784005.1. NCBI lineage: Eukaryota > Viridiplantae > Streptophyta > Magnoliopsida > Myrtales > Myrtaceae > Lenwebbia > Lenwebbia sp. NSW1173648. The sequence goes on from JARCGZ010000005.1 coordinate 2,564,890, forward strand.
TCTCTAACATGATCATCGCATTTAGCACTAGACAATATAGTTGAATTTTTCGGTCAAGACCTCGAGATTTTTTCAACGAGTAGTACTTCTTGGAGTTCTTCACTCTTAACCCTCAATTTGTTAGAGTGGATTGCACACTATCAAAATATGCCAAGAATGATTCAGAGTTGTTCATGCGTAAAGATTTGAAATCACCTCGAAGTGTTTGAAACTGCATTTGTTTGACACGATCATCGTATTCGTAGGATTTTTGAAAAATAACACATGCTTCGACAAAAAAGAAGAAGAAGAAGATATATACATAATCCCGAGGGACATGCAGGATCAAGTAAACATCCTAATATCCCTAACAACTTTTCAAGATTCCAACTTCATTGATGCTTCAAAGACTTATGTAGATGGAACAAAAGGTAAAGGCAAACACTGACTACCGACACCTTTCGAACATAATGAACCTGGACATCGTCATAAGCTATATTCCTTGCTATCTCTAAGAAGCCCATCAATTTGAGTACATGTTTTTAAACTAAATCAAATACCGTTGCGAAAAGCCAATTTACATGGTGGTCGTTACATGAATGATAAGTGGAAATGTACAATTGAAATTACGCAAGCCGCCTGTTCAACACTGACCATGCAACATTTTCATATTTTTATGAAAGGCTCGTACTATTTCTTTCATGTACTTTTTTAATAAAGTCCCCGTACTTTGAATTATTATGAAGTCACTTTATCTATACAAGACATCTAATCGAGTTCTTCCAGCATCAAATCCAATTGATACGACTATTAAAGGACGCCAAAATGCGAGGTTGATCAAATATTTCCTAAATGAGCACCCACTATGGAAAACTTATGGAAAAATTTGGCTAGAGTTTTCGAGAACCACCGGGGGTTTTCACGCGGGTAATATAATCCACACCCCATTTTGGCATCATTCAGCAAACAGGTTACTTGGAATTGGCCGAATTTGGTGGCGGAGAGATTGAGGAAAAATTACCAAAAAAATATCATAAATGTTTGCATTTGTGTCAATTCAGTTCATCCGGCCAACTTTGGAAGGCCGACACTGTCGGTGCTGACGTAGTAATTTTCAATAATATTTTAACTTTTTTTCAATGATTGTCTTTTTTTCCTTCTCCTCCTTCCTCCAAAGTTTCAAAAATAAATAAATTAAAATACTGTTAAAATTTGCCACGTCAACGCTGACCGGCAAAAGTCGACCGGATGGACTGAATTGGCACAAATGCAAAAGGTTTAGGATTGAATTGGCAAAAGAAAAAAAAAAGGTTTATGACTGAATTGACACAATCATAACATGCTTAGGATTTTTTTGGTAATTTTTCCATATTGATTAGGTACGTAGTGTGAATTGAACCGCTTCACTTGACCAGAAAACTTAAATGTATAGCTATAGGGATTCGATTAGGAAACTAGTGAAGGTACAAGGGTGAATATAACTTCGGATACTAATGTCTCCTTCGAAAGTCTCCCCATAATCAAAACTCGAGGTTTACTTAGCAGATTTTTGTTTTTTTTAGTGTGAGCAAGGATGAAAGTCCTGTTGTGAGTTGATTAACGATAAACTTAAAAGTAACGACTAACGAGAGTAAACGGATTTACGGATACCTCGGAACATTGGACAGATGTTAATGTTTCCAGACAAGAAGAATGAAAGGCGAATGCAAGATGAATCTGGACAATTCCCGCACCACATTCCCATCTCTAACTTTATAATGTAAGTAAAAATGTAATTATTAATTCGAATGTACGAAACTAACTTAAAATCCTTTACATTTAATGATAAAGACATTATTGCGTCATGTAGTGGTGGCAACGGGCTGGTTTGGGCCTAGAATCGGTCCGGGTCAAGACCGGAACCGGCCTGTTGATCGGGCTGACGGTTCCGAACTAGAACCGGCCCGGAACCACCGGTTCCGAATCGGCGAACCGTAAAAAAAAAAGGCATAAAAAAAATATATCCGAACCGCCGGTTCTCGATTTTCATGAACCGGAACCGGCTGTTTCGAAACCGTGGCCACTGCTAGCGTCATGTGCCAAATTTGCTCACATCATGCTCGCTCTTTAAAAATCTCTAGGACCATCCAAAAACTTAAAATTTATATTTTCTTATTTTGGCTCATTTCACACGTTTTTGATTTTCGTCTGTTTATTCTCCCACTTTCCATGCACCCTTTTTCCAGTGAAAAGACGGTTATGCCCTTCTGGAATCAAAATAAATTGACGCGCCATCATGAAGACGACAAAGATAAAGACGACAACCCACTTTTTAGCGCTATCTCTGCCTCTCCCTCTCTATCCAGTTACAGCAGAGTCACTCCAGAAACAGATCAAGTTCGCCGGGAAAAACCCCGCCTCCGCCGTGAAAACTCTCCGATGGCCGAGAAGAGCAAAGTCCTGGTGATCGGAGGCACTGGATACATCGGAAAGTTCATCGTGGAAGCGAGTGCTAAGTCCGGTCACCCTACCTTCGCTCTCGTGAGGGAGTCCACTCTCTCCAACCCCGCCAAGGCCAAAATCGTCGAAGGTTTCAAGAGCTTAGGCGTCAATTTAGTTCATGTGAGTAGTCATTCCCGTGCATTTGTGTTTCGTTTCCCACATTTGGTTCTGCTTCGAGAAATCGAAGCGTCACCTGCCGTTAATCTCGTTCGTCATTCTGAGAAATGTCTTTAGCAGTAGAATCGGGGTTGATTTTTATCTCAATCTCTCACTAGATCGAATTGATCTTTGGTGTTCCTGCTGTTCTCCTCTGCTATTTTGTCCTTGTATTATTGGTGAAATCAGAAACAATCTCCCTCTCATTTTTCACACTGATTGACGAATTACCTCAGCTTCGCATGCTGGATACGAACGAGCACATTTTTAGCCAAATCTTATGAAAACTTCCATATGTTACGTACTGCGTAGATGAATTTTTATACAGAAGTAAAGGTGGCTGACCAAAGTTAGATTTTGTTGATGATAACTGACTTTACTGATTGTTTGTCCATGCTCTTGGTTATTTGATTCTCAGGGAGACATATACGACCAAGAGAGTTTGTTGAACGCGATTAAGCAGGTTGATGTGGTAATCTCTGCTGTGGGGCAAGCACAACTAGAGGACCATGACAAGATTGTTGCTGCCATCAAAGCAGCTGGGAATATCAAGGTCGTGCTGTTTATAATTATTTTGTCCAAGTTGCTACGTTCATTTAGCATTTGACTTATGATATAGGTTGGTGTTAGCTTAATTCTATCCTTCTGGTATAAGTGCATCGCGTTCTCCTTGTGAGCTTCGCTTTGATGAAATGGGATGGATTCACTCATTTATCTGAAGACTTCTAAATGGTCATGACTTTGTGTAGAAGTCATCAGTGAGATTCAAGGATAAAGATTTCAAATCCAAGTATAGCACTGCGTGGGCTACTCTAAATCCACACTATTGCTTTCTGACGTATTCAATTGGGTAGGAAATTATGTCATCATGGATGCACGGTGTACCATCTACATGAATTCATACGTATCTGTATGTATTTATTCAGAGATCTTCATCTTTGCACAAACAAAAGGTTCTTTGACCCCAAACTCGTGCCGTCCCCAGTCTCGATCCTTGTATGGATTTTGGGCTGCCAACATACTCCAGGGGGCTTTATTTATCCAGAACCTGTGTAGTCGGGTTTCTTCTAGGTCAGCCAAAAGAATTAAACGTTTCTAGCACTCAATAGGGATTATGGTCACCTACCCAGCTCTTCGATCATGAATGCGAAACATCTACTACTTAATCCTTCAAATGGTCTTTTTTCGGTGGTATTATCATTGTTGCAAATAAGTTGCCAAAACCCAGTTAGTGGATTGTTTTGTAGTTTTTGCTTTGGGCGGTTGACAGTCCATAACGAGTGGAGGTCAGCATGCTCACGAAAGGCAATGGACTTACCTGATATTTTATTACTTGTGAAAGTGTCCAACCAAGCAGCATGTTTGCATATTTTATTCTTGACAGAGTTATCTGGCTATTGCCTTAACAATTTAATTTTTCACTTTTCTTTTCTTCTATTTTTCTAATAGTATAATCATTTTTTCTCTGTTATAGTAACATATAGTAAAAATAATGTGAAATTCAGGCTCGTATAAGTTTGTTTTCTTTATTTGCTAGAACATATGTAAGTTTGTTGGGTAAGGGGAATATGCTAGTTTTCTGTTGCTTTCTAATAAAAATGTTTCTTCTGATTCAATTAATTTTCTTCTCAGAGATTCTTGCCTTCAGAGTTTGGAAATGATGTGGATCGTGTCCATGCTGTGGAGCCAGCAAAAACTGCATTTGCTATCAAGGCCAAGATCCGCCGCCTTGTTGAGGCCGAGGGAATCCCTTATACCTACGTGGCTTCTAACTTTTTTGCAGGTTACTTCCTCCCGACATTGTCACAGCCCGGGGCTACCTTTCCCCCTAGAGATAAAGTTGTTATCTTAGGGGATGGAAATGCAAAAGGTAAGAAACGATTTTTTGAAATGCGCATTTAACTCATTTAGATTTTTCTGTTCATTTTTGACAATTTAATTACGGTATGATCAAAATGAAAGGCAGTTCTTGAAGCTTGAGAATTCCAGGCAACTTCCCTGTCTGGAGATGCCTTTCACATCCAAAATCTATGGATGTTATGTGGTTTATCTTGGCACAATACCACCTAGTCGGCAGATCACGGAGGTTTTCTTTTGCATGTGGTTGAGAAAAGAACATATGGATGCATTTGTCTGCCAGTTGTCTGGTGAATCTGTTTACCAAGAGAATTCTTCTTTGAATGCGAGCTGAAAGTAACTCTAGGAATATCAATGGTTTTGTGATATATTTATTCTAAAATTCTCCCCGTCAATATACAGCGGTGTTTAACAAGGAGGATGACATCGGCACCTATACCATCAAAGCAGTGGATGATCCGAGGACCTTGAACAAAATTCTGTACATCAAACCTCCTGCCAACACCTACTCGTTTAATGATCTCGTGTCTTTGTGGGAAAGAAAGATCGGCAAGACCCTGGAGAGGGTTTATGTTCCAGAGGAGCAAGTTCTGAAGAACATTCAAGGTCAGGGATGCGTTTCTATTAGATTTAAGCACGTGAAATTGTCTATATTCTCCTGGATTTAAATATTCTGACGCCGATCGTTCTACTTGTCTATTCATATTGCAGAGGCTGCGGTTCCACTCAATGTGATACTGGCCATATCCCATTCTGTTTTCGTGAAAGGAGACCAAACCAACTTCGAGATTGAGCCGTCGTTCGGAGTGGAAGCTTCAGAGCTCTACCCCAACGTCAAATACACGACCGTGGATCAGTACCTGGATCAGTTTGTCTGATTGTCGAAACTGAGCGTGCTTGCTAGATTTCTCACATCAGTTTCAATCATGAATAATATAGGATTCTGCTTGTCAGGATCCTAGAGTGAAATGTGGCTTCCTTTGATCATCTCATGGCATGCACAAACCTTTAAATATAAGGACATACTATGAACATTCAATATGTCCGCATCTATGCGCTTGGAGTAGTTACTTCTGTTTTGGAGTTGATATGGTTTTCTCTAATTTTTGCGGCATGTCATGCTATGTCGCTCCTTCTTTAAGAAACGAAATTCATCCTGTCCATCTTATCAGATGGTCTGCCATGCCAATAGTGTATGTCTGGAATTTCGACCGTATAGAAGTTGTGAACAGGGTGAAAACCGTGCTAATTTACTATAATTTGGGTCCAGTTAAATTCAGAAAGTGAATCTTACTCGTAAATCTTGGTATTTACTCCAACCAGGAGTTATCATAGATTCATCGTGCTTCTTGAAATTGGAAGATTCGTTCCTCTCTCAACCGATGAGGGTATGGGACAAATTCAATAATGAGTACGTGATTGTTGATTCTCCATCTCAAACTTTGATAATTTGCTTTGGCGTGTTTATATTCTAAACAAGTTAACGAGTTTAAAATGTTCTTATCCTTGCCACACATGAAAGTAAGGACATCGGGACCTCAATTCGACCGGATCTCCCAGCTCGAAAAGTGATCAATTTGGACTCGATTGAGACACATTTCTAGAGTCGATGCAAAACAGAAAAGTAAGAGCAGGGGGTTGATTGGGATTGGGCCAAAACTTCAGGAGCCACATTTGAAATTTCCAAATTTATGTTGTTGGCAAGAGTTTTGCGACTACATCAACATTTACTTATAACAAGAAACAAAGCAGTTTTAGCTAAATTCTAATCTTTTTACCAACCTTTATACTAATACCCCCTCATGAGATTGTTTTATCTAGGTTGTATCCTTACTATATCATACATTATCCTGTCTTAGGTTGGGATTGTTGAGAATAAAGGGTCAAGCGAATCGGTAAAATAGTTAGAAGGAAGGAAAGAAAATTAGACATCCAATTTACGTGGTTCGATCCGAATATCGGAACATTTGTCCACGAGGAGCGCCGCATGAAATTCCACTATAGAAACAAGCGATACAACGAGATTACGATCACTCGAGCACTCAAACACATTCTCGATATTTTTCAATCCTTAATTACACTCAATACCTCATACAGTGTTTAGCTTCTCACTATTTTTAGTAAAATCTCACTTGAAGAATTATATAAATTTTACTCGCAAGCTAAATCACTGACGAGTATAATTATAACGAGAAATCTTCCTCTGCCTAGAGCTCCTATGTTTTGCTTCAAGAAAGGTCTACCTTTCTCGCTTCCAAGAGCTTCATTTATACGAGTTCTGTCATCATTGCACTTCTTCTCTTTTCCGCCCAAAAGCTGTGGCATTTAATGAAGAAGACCCACCAACTTTGACATTGTAAGGAGCTGCCTTCAATGTCCTTCATGCGCAGCTATATCATTTAATGAAGAGAGGCTATATTTATAATAAGTTAATAACAATAATGTGTAGTTGTGAACAATGAACCTCACGATGTTCTTTCCTTATCTTTTGAGAAGCAAGCCCATCCTCTCATTGTCACTTTCTATACGTGTCAGAGTCCAAAGACAGAGAACAACTCTGTCCATTTCACATGAAAGTGGTCTTTTTGGAAGAAATGCTTTGAGGTTTTCTCCTTTTGCGGCTGCCCGCTTTCCTCGAGCTGCATTCTTCGTTATCGAGCGGCGCGTACGCAAAATAATTAATGCATGAACAAATAAGTCAAAATTAAAGCTTGGACATTCGCAAGAATACTCGTTCTAACTAAGATCGCGTTTGTTAGGCAAACTCAAATTCGAAACATAATTTTAACAAAGATGAAATACAGGATATGATAAAGTATATCTTATCTTGAATTTTATCGTGGCTACAGGACATAGCGTAACAGTCTGCTTTGTTCCAACGGCTGCCTCCACTCATTTGCTGCTCTCTCTCGCACACCAACCATGATTCTCTCTCTGTGGTTTGATAGAGACGCAGTGTAGCGTCATGCTCTTGTCATGTGCAGCAACGTGTGTTCTTTCACAGTCGCGTAATTTTCTGTGAACGTGTGATGCGATTCAGCGGAATGACATGCATATATAAGCTCGAACATCAACCCACACTGGATTTTGCACGTGCATCGACGGTCTCTTTTAGTTTTGAAAAACTCAATTGCATTTAGTTTTGAAAAACTCATTTGCATCGTTTGCGGACCAAAAGAAGGCAGGCATTGTCGACAAGTAGTAAGGATCTTGACGATCTTATAAGCAATTTTCTGGGTGCAAATAGCCGATTATCGAATGAATACATGGCGTCGACCATGCCTCGTGAATTATGGCCATTGGTTTTGGAAAGATATGGAGGCGTATTAGCACTGCTTTCTTTCTGATATAACTCTGTGGTGTATCAGGCAATCTGGCAATCTCTTTATGTCGCATACTTGTGAAGACGATCAGTTGTGTGGCCTCGAACGTTAGAGATAGGACTTGTGTCCAACTGAGATTATTAGTCATTTGCTTTTGCGGGACATTGCTGAATGGCCGGTGGGCAACCGTTGTTGTGAAATCAAAGACTTCAATGTCCTTCAAAATCTCCTCGTAGTTGAAACTTTGGGTTTACTTAGCAGATCTTTGCTTAAGTGAGCAAGGATGAAATCTCTGTTGTGAGTTGATTGAGGACAAACTTAGAGAATAACTAGTTTAATCCAAGCGATGGATATCTCAGGACAGGATATATATTTTTTTTTAATGTTTAAGGAGTCTTATAGGCGTGTGTCACGGGCCGGTGCTTGGGATCAAGATTGTATGGTGACTTAGGCTCTTTGGGATCAATGGATCGCCTAAGCCAAGCCTTGCCCAAGGATTGATCGCTCACGCTCACTGACCCACTCAAACTATAGAGAGAGAGAGGAGGAAGCTCGTGGGAGAGAACGAGAGTCTATCGTATCAAGTTATTTTTTCTTACAAGTGAGTGGGAGCAACTCTATTTATACAAGAATGGGGACCGGATGGGTGACCCCTTAGCTCCCCAGCCCTTGTCCTTTTCCTCTTGTCCTATAGGCTTTGTCATTTATGTTTAGACCCCTATGCTTTGTCTTACATGAGTTGTCCCTTGTGAGACTCTTCACCTTTCTTGCTTTATAAGATCCTTTAGATAATGTGTAATCTTTGCTTGGCTCGCCCCTAGGATGATCTTGGAGCGTTCCAGGACACTAGGGATCGTGCCTGGCCACGTGCTTGGCCGCCTTGGATCAGACTCGGGCATGTCGGGTCCGCTCGTGGGCCACTGTGCCTAGTCCGTGGCACGGGTCACAGCCCATCCTTGTAGGAGAATTTTGGTGGGCTATGACATGTGGAACAAACAAGAAGAGAAAAGGGGCAAATGCTCGACCAAATTCATATATCTCCGCTTGACCATTTGTGGATACTGGTCTGAAAAAATGAATCATCTCGTGTTCTTTTCTTGTCGAGAAACCAATTAGGCGGTTTTGTGCAATACCGTGTTGACTTCACAAATTAAGAGTGCGTTTTTTTTTTTGTGAAAGAACTTTTTGTAAATTAGTTTTTTGTACTTTAATGCGATTGGTTTGCTGAAAATGATTGATCATTAGAAAATTATTTACTATCAAAGAAAATATGCATGCTTAACGGAAAATGAATTCCCTTTTCCTGAAAAATGATATTCCGAAAACTATCTTTTTTCAAGCTTTGTGTCCGAGGAAAATGTTTTATATTAGAATCATTTTCAACTCTTGTTTAGTTATTAACTTGAAAATGATTTCCTCTCTTGAGGGTAGAGAAAAGTTTCCTCGTTTTTTTAGTGTCGATGTTTTCCTTCATCGTCAAACGTTTTTTTTATTTATAATTCATCATTTTCGGTAACCAAACATGTGATAATAATGGAAAATGGATTTCAACAAACCCTTTTCAGCTAAATAAACACACCTAATGATTTGCAATTTCAATTTCGAATGGATGATCTAAACATTAAATCTTTCACATTTAATGATAAAGAGATTATCTTTTTGTCATTTACTTTACTTTGAAACAATAAATCTGAAGGCTTTACGCTTTTCGGTAAAAGATTTTTCGTTGTGAACATTTCCGGCTAAACAACATCATTATTAAAAGTACTTTTTATTTGATTTTCTTCCTTTTTTTCCAGGACTAACACCACAGAAAATCTCAAATTCGACTAATTTTTGTGTCTTAGAAATCCTACATCGTTACACTCACGTCACATTAGCCTAAATTTTACCCGAACCTTTTTGAAAAACTTATCATAAGTGTACCCGTTTAAAATTTTTTGTGACATCGAAAGTTAGTTTGGAGTAATGTGATACGAGTGTACCAATTTGAGATATTTTGGGATAAAAAAATTAAATTAGGATCAATGTAATAGAAAATTAATTTCACTTAGCTCTTTTTCCAGTGAAGGATGAGATCAAGAAAAATCAATTCGCTGAAAAGACTATTCAATGAAAAGACGATGATGCCCTTCTGGAACCAAAATAAAAATGGTTCCATGTAGAACCCCGCATTTTTTCGCGCGCTCTCCCTCTCTCACAAGCAGTTCCAGCAGAGTCACCACAGAGATCGCCGGGAAAAACCACGACTCCGCCGTGAAAACCCTTCGAGATGGCCGAGAAGAGCAAAGTCCTGGTGATCGGAGTCAGTGCGCTCATCGGAAAGTTCGTCGTGGAAGCGAGCGCTAAGTCCGGTCACCCTACCTTCGCTCTCGTGGGGCCGTCCACTCCGTCCAACCACGTCCAAGGTTTCAACAGCTTAGGCGTCCATTTAGTTCATGTGAGTAGTTATTCACGTGCGATTGCGTTTGTTTCCGACATCTTGTTCCTCTTTGAGGAATCGAAGCATCACCTGCCGTTAATCTTGCTCATTGTTCTGAGAATTGCCTTCGGCAGTAGAATCAGAGTTGATTTTCGTCTCAATCTCTCACTTGATCGAGTTGATATAGTCACGTTCCGATTTGATGTTGCTCTTTCTCTTTTCTGATATCTTGTCTTTGTATATTGGTGACGAATCATCTCAGCTTCGCATGTTTATTCGGACGAGCACATTTTCAGACAAATCCTATTGAAACTTCCAGATGCTTTAGCTGTTTATGAGACAGCTACAGCTACGTAGATGCACTGACCTGTCATTCAAATGCCATTTTAGATACCTCGTTACAACCTTTTGAAGATCGGTAGGCAATGTTATGAACGAGAATTCTGTGGATGTAGCTTGTAATTTTATATTCCGTAGTATTTCTTCTTGTCTGATAAAGGTATTGAGGTCTTATCTTCATCGGATTATGAATTTCTCATTTTCTTTGTCTTCCCACTGCCAAAACAGGATTTGTTGACGGTTGCTGACTTCATTGATTGTTTATTCATGCTCTTGGTCATTTGATTCTCAGGGAGACAAACAATCTAGAGACTCTATTAATCTCTACTGTTGAGACACCACTAAAGGTCCAATACACGATTGTTGCTGCCATTGCAATGGTCGGAAATATAAAGGTGGTGCTGTTTCTAATAATTTTTCCCTTGTAATCATTGTTTGTTTAGCAATTGACGAATGGTACAGGTTCTGTTAGCTTTTAATTCTTTTCTTCTGGTATGAGCGCATCCTGTTCTACTTGTGAGCTTCGCTTTGATGAAACTTTGGATGCATTGACTTATTTATCTAGACTTCACTTCCTCTTTCATCTTAAATGGTCATGACTTTGTGTAGAAGTCGTCATTAAAATTCAAGAATAACTATTTCACATCCAAGTATAGCACAGTGTGGATATTGCGCTGCCCACATACTCCAGGAGGCTTTATATATCCAGAACCTGTGTGTTTGGATTTCCTAGGTCAGCCAAAAAACATAAGAAGTTTCAAGCACTCAATTTGGACTATGGACATGTATCCCAGCTCTTCGATCATGAATCCGTGAGAAACATGAACTAGTTTAACCTTGAAATGGTCTTTTTCAGGAGCATTATTGTTGCATATATGTTACCAACCCCACACTGGGATGGTACTTAGTAGTAATTGCTGTTTCTTTGGGCGGTTGACGGTCAACAATGAGTGGAACTCTGCATGCTCCCAAAAGGCAATGGACTTACCTGATATCTTATCACTTGTGAAAGTGTCCAAGCTTGGGGTTGAATTTGCTTAATTGCTGAATTTATTGATTCACTTCTGATCATTTTTTACTCTGTTATAGTAACATATCGAAAAAACATGCAATTCAGTCTCGTATAAGTTTGTTTTGTCTTATTTTGCCAGAACTCATGTAAGTTTGTTGGATAAGGGCAATGTGCTCTAGATTTCCGTTGCTTTCCAATAGAAATGTTTCTTCTGATGTGATTATTTTTCTTTTTAGAGATTCTTGCCTTCAGTGTTTGGAAATGATGTGGATCGTGCCCATGCTGTGGAGCCAGCAAGAACATTTTATGCAGCTTTCTATACCGACATCCGCCGCCTTATTGGGGAGTTGGGAATCCCGTATACCTATGTGTCTTGTAACTTTCTTGCAGGTTCGCACCATTCGACATTGGCACAGCCCGGGGCTACAGCTCCCCCTAGAGATAAAGTTGTCATCTTGGGGGATGGTAATGCAAAAGGTAAGAAGCAATTTGTTGATTTAATTACGGTATTGATCAGAGTGAGGGCAGTCCTTGAAGCTTGAGAATTCCAGGCAACTTCCCATCTGGTGATTTTTACGTCCATCAGTCTTCACTTCCGGAGACTAATAACTGATATGAAAATCGTTGGAATTTAGCATCGAGAAATTCTACTAACTTCTATCGGAGTTCGGTTGCGGAATTGTCCAAGAACTTCGTTGAATCACCGACGCGTCTTCGATTGAATCTTCAACCCACGATGGTCCAAATATAATCACAGTGAAAGATATTTATGTTCCACGACGTAAGTGCCGATCGACGATGTTTTGCCCTTTAGTGTATTACTGTTCTTGTTTGAGAGAGGGAAGAAGGAAAACGTACGTTCATCTCTTTACAATTTCTCTTTTGACGTTAGTTATCTCGTCGCGTCTCTTCGTGCCCCTTCACATCTTTAGCTATAAGAAGATAAAAAGGCAGCCTTTCAAAAAAGCACCTGTTCGTGAGATCATCTCAAACGCACTCCCTTCACGGACGTATCAAATACACCTTTTTCATGGATGTATTATTACAAAAGTGATGTTGGTTATCTTGGCACAATACCGCCTGGTCTGCATATAAAGAAGGTTATCTTTATGTAAGGTTGAGAAAAGAACATATGGATACATTTGTTTTCGATGAATCTATTTCGTTGAGATCGATTGGTATCGCAACGGAAGAGGATTGTGACTTTTGCAATTAAGTCGGGAGCTATAGAAATCGATAGAGAAATAAAACGAGGAACAATAAAGGACACGAGAAATTTACGTGGTTCGATCCGAATGTCAGAATCTATATACAGAGAGAGCCAACAAATAATCTACTATTAAATCGGAGAATTACAGAATTACAATTATTCGAGCTCAAGTGTTTTTTAATCCTAAATTATACACCTGATATCCACAATATTTAATAACTCAACTCGATGGATGGACTCGACGCGAATCTCTCCGAGCTCGGGCCTCTCTTCGTCTCTGGAGCTCTTGTTCGCTTGTCTTCGAGTCTTCGGACCACCTTCCCTTTTACAGGCGAATGGGAAAGAAACAAGACAAAATGGAAAGTCAAGCACGTGCCCTTAAAAAGAGGTGGGCCGCCGTCTTCAAACATCTAGTCCAATGTGAAAGAGAGAAGCTTAAAAATGAACATTAATTCTGACATGCATTAATGAAGGAAGAGATGAAAGTCCAAGTTTGCAGGCTTCCCTTCATTAATGCATGAGTGAAAAAAAAAAAAAAAACATGGGCAACAGAGGATGACAAGATGGCCATCGGCGCCCACAATGTGTGAATGCATTGAATGAGTAAGAACCAACTTCATGGGCATGCATTGACATTCCTTCTGTGCGGACAAAGTAACTCTTGGAAGAGAAAGGTTCTGTGACATATTTATTTGCCATATTCTAAAATTCTTGCCGTCCATATACAGTGGTGTTTAACAGGCAGGATGCCATCGGCACCTATACCATCAAAGCTGTGGATGATCCGAGGACATTGAACAAAATTCTGTACATCAGGCCTCCTGCCAACACCTACTCGATGAATGATCTCGCGTCTTTGTGGGAGAAAAAGATCGGCAAGACCCTGGAGAGGGTTAATATTCCAGAGGAGCAAGTTCTGAAGTACATTCAAGGTCAGGGATGCGTTACTATTAGATTTAAGCAGGTGGAAATCGTCTCTATTCTCTCCGATATTTAAAGCTTTCGATATCGATCGGTCTATTTGTCCGCTCATATTGCAGATGCGGAATCTCCAGCCGATCTGGTGTTCGCCATATACCATTCTGTTTTCGTGAAAGGAGACCAAACCAACTTCGAGATTCAGCCATCGTTCGGAGTGGAAGCTTCGGAGCTGTACCCCGATGTCAAATACGCCACCGTGGATGAGTGCCTTGATCAGTTTGTCTGACTGTCGGAACTTACTGTGTTTGGTGATTTGATATCTTACATCAACTTGGAATCATACATAGTATAGTTTTCTGCTTCTCAGGATCCTAGTGCGAAACATCGCTCCCGCTGATCATCTCATGGCATGTACAACCTCCAAACATAAGGACATACATACTATGAATACTGAATATGTGCGCATCTGTGCTGTGCTTGGAGAAGTTACTTCTGTTTTGGAGTCATGTAATAGAATCTCTAACACTTCAAAGTTACGATAACTTAAATCTCTAGCACCATCCAAACTTAAATTTAGATTTTCTTATTTTTGGTAAGTTCTTTTTTCACGTTTTTTTTTTTTGGTAAGTTAAGTTTGTCTTATTTAGCAGAAATTCACATCATCGGTCATTGAAAGTACTTTGTAATTTGTATGTGATTTTCCTCGGTTTTTCATGCTCCACTATGCATGTACTCATTTTCCAAGTGAAGGATGATATAAAGAAAAAATCAATTCACAGAAAAGACAATTATGCCCCTTTTAGAATCAAACAAAAAAGGGAAATTTTCAAATAAGGAGTTGAAGTTGACCTTATTTTAAATAAGAGCCTGAAGTGCCCTTTTTGTTTTTAAAAAGGGCCTGACCAAGGGCATTTTCGTCATTTCTTTCTTTATTTTTCCTTTGCCTTTTCCCTTCATTTTTGCCGGTGGCCGATCTCATGACCGGCTGGCCACCGGCGAGGGCTATCGGCATCGCCCTACCTAGGCAAGGTCACCTCACCCTACCCAGGCGAGCGTCGCCTTGCCTCGACAGCCACAGGCGAGGACGGCCTCCATTGGGTGAGGCTGCCCTTGATGGTTGCGAGGGACAACCTCGCTTGGGCAGGGCAAGGTCCCCCAACCTTCGCCATTGGCCGGTCTCCGGCCACCAGTGAAAATAAAGGGAAAAGACAAAGCCAAAAAGAAAAAAGGAAAAAAATGAAAAAGGAAAAAATTATAAAATAAGTGACGAAAATGCCCTTGGTCAGGTCATTCTTTGAATCAATCTAACAAGGTTACTCTCATTTCTTCAGGAACTTATGAATTATTTATAAAGTAATCTATATAGTATAATATCAATTGAGAAAACAAACTATAATATTAGATCTAACACTTCTAAATTAGGATCTTAAATCTCTGACACCGTCCAAACTTATATTTGGATTTACTTATTTTTGGCAAGTTAAGTTTTTCTTATGTCACAAAAATATGAATCATCTCTCAAATTGGACAACATCATTATCAAAAGTACTTTATATTTGATTTTCTTCCTCTCTTTTTTTCAGGACTAACACCACAGAAGATCTCAAACTAGTAATCCATGTTGTATTTACTCAAAATTAATTTTCGTGTCACAGAAAATCCTATATCGTTACACTCACATCACATTTGTCTAAATTTTACCCGAACCTTTTTGATAAATTTGCCATAGGTATGCCCGTTTTGAAATTTTTGTGACATCGAAAGTTGGTTTGGAGTAACGTGATATGAGTGTATTAATTTGAGATTTTTTGGGATAAAAAAATTAAATTAAGATAAATGTAATAGAAAATTAATTTCACGCAACTCTTTTTCGAAGTGAAGGATGAGATCAAGAAAAATCAAGTCGCTGAAAAGACTATTCAATGAAAAGACGATGATGCCCTTCTGGAACCAAAATAAAAATGGCTCAATGTAGAACCCCGCATTTTTGCGCGCGCTCTCCCTTTCTCACAAACAGTTGCAGCAGAGTCACCACAGAGACCGAGCAAGCTCGCCGGGAAAAACCACGACTCCGCCGTGAAAACCCTTCGAGATGGCCGAGAAGAGCAAAGTCCTGGTGATCGGAGTCACTGCGCTCATCGGAAAGTTCGTCGTGGAAGCGAGCGCTAAGTCCGGTCACCCTACCTTCGCTCTCGTGGGGCCGTCCACTCCGTCCAACCTCGTCCAAGGTTTCAACAGCTTAGGCGTCCATTTAGTTCATGTGAGTAGTTATTCACGTGCGATTGCGTTTGTTTCCGACATCTGGTTCCTCTTCGAGGAATCGAAGCATCACCTGCCGTTAATCTTGCTCGTTGTTCTGAGAAATGCCTTCGGCAGTAGAATCGGAGTTGATTTTCGTCTCAATCTCTCACTTGATCGAGTTGATGGAGTCACGTTCCGATTTGGTGTTGCTCTTTCTCTTTTCTCATATCTTGTCTTTGTATATTGGCGACGAATCATCTCAGCTTCGCATGTTCATTCGGACGAGCACATTTTGGGACAAATCTTATGGAAACTTCCATATGCTTTACCTGTTTATGAGACAGCTACAGCTACGTAGCTGCACTGACCTGTCATTCAGATGCCATGCTTAGATACCTCGTTATAACCTTTTGAAGATCGGTAGGTAATGTTATGAACGAGAATTCTGTGGATGGTAGCTTGTAATTTTATTTTCCGTAGTATTTCTTCTAGTATGATAAAGGTATCGAGGCCTTAACTTCATCGGATTTTGAATCTCTCCTTTTCTTAGTCTTTCCACTGCCAAAACAGGATTTGTTGATGATTGCTGACTTCGTTGATTGTTCATTCATGCTCTTGGTCATCTGATTCTCAGGGAGACATATATGATCCCGAGACTCTATTGAATGGACGAGAATTGTCTGGATAGTAGCTTGTTATTTTATTTGTCATACTATTTTTTCTTGTCTGATAAAGGTATTGAGGTCTTATCTTCATCGGATTATGAATTTCTCATTTTCTTAGTCTTCCCACTGCCAAAACAGGATTTGTTGATGGTTGCTGACTTCATTGATTGTTTATTCATGCTCTTGGTCATTTGATTCTCAGGGAGACATAAACAATCCAGAGACTCTATTCAATGCGATTAAGCAGGTTGATGTGGTAATCTCTACTGTTGAGACACCACTAAAGGTCCAATACATGATTGTTGCTGCCATTGCAACGGTCGGAAATATAAAGGTGGTGCTGTTTCTAATAATTTTTCCCTTGTAATCATTGTTTGTTTAGCAATTGACGAATGGTACAGGTTCTGTTAGCTTAATTCTTTTCTTCTGGTATAAGCGCATCCTGTTCACCTTTTGAGCTTCGCTTTGATGAAACTTTGGATGCATTGACTTATTTATCTAGACTTCACTTCTTCTTCATCTTAAATGGTCATGACTTTGTGTAGGAGTCGTCATTAAAATTCAAGAATAACTATTTCACATCCAAGTATAGCACAGTGTGGATATTGCGCTGCCCACATACTCCAGGAGGCTTTATATATCTAGAACCTGTGTGTTTGGATTTCCTAGGTCAGCCAAAAAACATAAGAAGTTTCAAGCACTCAATTTGGACTATGGACATGTATCCCAGCTCTTCGATCATGAATCCGTGAGAAACACGAACTAGTTTAACCTTGAAATGGTCTTTTTCAGGAGCATTATTGTTGCATATATGTTACCAACCCCACACTGGGATAGTACTTAGTAGTAATTGCTGTTTCTTTGGGTGGTTGACGGTCAACAATGAGTGGAACTCTGCATGCTCCCAAAAGGCAATGGACTTACCTGATATCTTATCACTTGTGAAAGTGTCCAAGCTTGGGGTTGAATTTGCTTAATTGCTGAATTTATTGATTCACTTCTGATCATTTTTTACTCTGTTATATTAACATATTGAAAAAACATGAAATTCAGTCTCGTATAAGTTTGTTTTGTTTTATTTTGCCAGAACTCATGTAAGTTTGTTGGATAAGGGCAATGTGCTCTAAATTTTCGTTGCTTTCCAATAAAAATGTTTCTTCTGATGTGATTATTTTTCTTTTTAGAGATTCTTGCCTTCAGTGTTTGGAAATGATGTGGATCGTGCCCATGCTGTGGAGCCAGCAAGAACATTTTATGCAGCTTTCTATACCGACATCCGCCGCCTTATTGAGGAGTTGGGAATCCCGTATACCTATGTGTCTTGTAACTTTCTTGCAGGTTGGCACCATTCGACATTGGCCCAGCCTGGGGCTACAGCTCCCCCTAGAGATAAAGTTGTCATCTTGGGGGATGGTAATGCAAAAGGTAAGAAGCAATTCATTGATTTAATTACGGTATTGATCAGAGTGAGGGCAGTTCTTGAAGCTTGAGACTAATAAATGATATGAAAGTGATATTGGTTATCATGGCACAATACCACCTGGGCAGCATATTAAGAAGGTTATCTTTATGTATCTGGTTGAGAAAAGAACACATGGATGCATTTGTCTCTGAGGAATCTATTTATCGAGAGAGTTCTTCTTTAAATGCAAGCTGAAAGCAACTCTAGGCAGATCAAAGGTTCTGTGATATATCTATTTGCCAAATTCTAAGATTCTCCCCGTCAATATACAGTGGTGTTTAACAAGGAGGATGACATCGGCACCTATACCATCAAAGCTGTGGATGACCCGAGGACCTTGAACAAAATTCTGTACATCAGACCTCCTGCCAACACCTACTCGATGAATGATCTCGCGTCTTTGTGGGAGAAAAAGATCGGCAAGACCCTGGAGAGGTTTTATATTCCAGAGGAGCAAGTTCTGAAGGTCATTCAAGGTCAGAGGATGCGTTAGTAGTAGATTTAAGAACGTGGACATCGTCTCTATTCTCTCCGAGATTTAAAGCTTTCGACGTCGATCGGTCTACTTGTTCGCTCATATTGCAGATGCAGGACCTCCAAACGATCTGATGTTGGCCATATCCCATTCTGTTTTCGTGAAAGGAGACCAAACCAACTTCGAGATCGAGCCATCGTTCGGAGTGGAAGCTTCGGAGCTGTACCCCGATGTCAAATACACCACCGTGGATGAGTACCTTGATCAGTTTGTCTGATTGTGGAAACTTACTGTGCTTGGCGATTTGATATTTCACGTCAGCTTGAAATCACGCATTGTATAGTTTTCTGCTTCTCAGGATCCTGGTGTGAAACTCGCTCCCACTGGTCATCTCATGGCATGGACAATCTCCATACATAAGGACATGCATACTATGAATACTGAATATGTCCTCATCTGTGCTGTGCTTGGATTAGTTGCTTCTGCTTTGGAGTTGTTATGGGTTTAGGACTAGCTAATAAAAAAAAAAGAAGGGTTTAGGGCTGTCATGCCAAAAGCCTTAGTCCAAATTTGGGTCAAACCTAATTGACTCCTCAACCCACAGAAGGCTTGATTGGACTAATTGAAAGTATAAGGACTTGATTAGAGAAGCAATAAAAAAACTGAACGAAAGACATAGTTTTTCCTTTTTTATTCTCGTAGCGTAGCTAATAAAACCATATAAGAGCTTATGCGTGTTTTGAAAATATACCCGCTAATTGTAGCTTGTAAGGGCCTAATCTGTATAATCTCTGACTTGTGAGGTTTTTGTGAAATCAAATCCCTAATATGCCCTTGAAAATCTCCTCGGAATTGAAACTCAAGGTTCACTGAGCAGAATTTTTTTTTTTTTTCCTTAAAGTCAGCAAAGATGAAATTTCTGTTGCCAGTTGATTATGGGTAAGCTCAAAGAATGACCAGCTTAAAATCGATCGATGGATACCTCACAACATGAGATTCCTGTTAATGTTGTAAGGACTCTCATCATTGAATCAATCTAGAAATGTTGCTCTATTTTTTATTTTATTTTTCAAGAACTTGCGAATCAAAGATGCAATAATCTCGTGATGAACCCTCCTCTGAAAAAGAATTTAGTGCACCTCGAAACAATCATCTAACGACTGTGGAAACTCCATAATATGATGCAAGCATAATGCATGTAGGCTCTTTGCCCTTTCATGCTATTTTTATTTATTTTTCATATGATAAAGTAGACCTAAAAAGTGGTTTCAATTTCTGCCTTCTCAATTACATGAAAAATCATTGTAAATCATAATAGAACGCTATCAATCAATGGATAAGATCATACTATAAAATATAATAGAATCTCTAACACTTCAAAGTTATGATTACTTAAATCTGTAGCACCATCCAACCTTAAATTTAGATTTTTCTTATTTTTTTGGTAAGTTAAGGTTGTCTTATTCAAAAAAATTGACACCATCAAATTGAACAAAATAGATTGAAAAGTACTTTTTTTTTGTCAAAGATTGTTTGTTTGGTCGGATTTTTTTTTTGTCAAAGATTTTTTTTTGGTCAAAGATTGAAGAGTACTTTTTTTGTTAGTCAAAGTTTGAAAAGTACTTTTTATGTGTTGTAAAAGTCAACGGTGATCTTTGGAATCAACTCAGAAATATAAATTCAACTTGAAATATAATATGAGAGAAAGGAAGAGATAAGAGAGAAGTGGTGAGCAAATGTTAACCTTTCTTCATATCTCCAACAAGTTTACAAAAGCCTCTATTTATAAGCTAGATGGTACATGAATAATAAACACATGTATACTATTAATGGAGGAGGTGAAAAGGTTATGCAGCCACATTATACAAGGCATATCAATGTATTTATAACACTCCCCCTTGAATGTTCACCTTTTATTATACGCTGGTTAGACTACCTCATTAAAAACCTTGCCAAGAAAAATCCAGTGGGAAAAAAAAAACTTGGCGAAGGGAAAAAGGGTACAGTGCGTATAATACTCCTCCTTATTTTGATATGCATTGCACGTAAGTTGCCTCATTAAAAACCTTTGGCAAGTAAAAACCCCGTGGGAAAAAAAAATTGGCAAAGGAAAAAGAGTACAGCCATAAATCTTATGGGCTCCATCCTTTAGGGATGGTTAATTCATTCCGCCTGATTGAAGTAGTCATCCAAGTCGACGCATTCCTATTCCATATTCAAATTTTTCAAATGTGGAAGTAGGTAGGGATTTAGTGAACAAATCTGCAAGATTGTCACTAGAGCGAATTTGATGGATATATATTTCACCTTTTTCTTGGAGTTCACGCGGGTAAAATAACTTAAGTGAAATATGTTTAGTTCTATCACTTTTGACAAATCCATTAGACATTTGTGCAATGCAAGCCGCATTATCCTCAAAAAGTATAGTGGGGGCATCATGAATTGGGGATGAGCCACATGAATCTTGAATGTGGCGTATCAAAGCTCTTAACCAAACACATTCTTTGGCAATTTCAAATAGCGCAATAATCTCAGAATGATTTGAGGAAGTAGCAACTATACTTTGTTTTACTGACTTCCATGAAACTGCTGTGCCTCCACAGAGGAACACATAACCAGTCTGTGACTTGGCATTATGAGGATCATACATATAGCTAGCATCTGAATATCCCACCAATGTTAAATCTCTGTTTCTTTGGTAAAATAAACCAAGATCAATAGTTCCTTGGATGTAATGTAGGATATGTTTAACGTCATTCCAATGTCTTCGGGTTGGATTGGCACTGTGTCTAGCCAGAACATTTACTGCAAATGCCATATCAGGCCTGGTGTAATTTGCAAGATATAACAGTGCTCCTATGGCGCTAAGATAAGGAACTTCAGGTCCTAACCTATCATCGTTTTCCTCTTTAGGTCTAAATGGGTCTTTGTCCACTTCAAGTGAACGGACCACCATTGGTGTGCTGAGAGGATGAGATTTATCCATATAAAATGTCGCCAATATCCTTTTTGTATAATTAGACCGGTGAAATAAAATTCCTTCTGGGAGGTGCTCGATCTGCAGGCCGAGACAATACTTGGTTTGACCCAAGTTTTTCATTTCAAATTCCTTATTTAGGCAAGAACGAGCTTCTTCGAGCTCTTTTAGAGTTCCAATTATATTTAGGTCATCAACATATACGGATATGATGGCAAAGCCATTTGATGACCTTTTAATGAACACACAAGGACATATGACATTGTTTACATATCCATGCTTCAGGAGGTAACCACTTAACTGGTTGTACCACACGCGACCAGATTGTTTAAGACCACATAATGATCTTTGCAATTTAATACTGTACATGTTGCAATTTTCATTCTTTCCCATCAGAAGAATTGGAAATCCTACAAGGACTTTCATATATATATATATATATCAGAGTCAAGTGACCTATACAAATATGCAGTCACAACATCCATTAAGTGCATATCTAGATTCATACTTACTGCCATATTGATCAAATAACGGAACGTAATACTATCCATTACGGGAGAATAAGTGACATCGAAGTCTATGCCCCATCTTTGTGAAAACCCTTGGGCAACTAGCCTAGCTTTATATCTTACCACCTCATTATTTTCATTGTATTTTCTTAGAAACACCCATTTATATCCAACAGGGATAACATCTTTGGGTGTTCGGACAACAGGTCCAAAAACACAGCGTTTATTAAGCGAGTCTAGTTCTGTCTTAATTGCCTCCTTCCATTTATTCCAATCTGAACGCTTCTGGCATTCAAAAATGGATTTTGGTTCTGGATCCAGATTATCTTTTGAGATAGTGAGCGCTACTGAGGAGGCAAAAGAGTCGTCGACGACAGTTGTAATTCTATCATATCTTACTCCCGTATCCATATAATTTACTGCAACTTCTATGTTAACATCAACCAAATCCTCTTCGTTTTCCCAAATCAATAGGATTTGGCTGTTCCGTCTTCCCGGGATTGTTATTTGGGGCAGCTGCACTAATTTCACCGAGATTACTTTCTTCAGGATTAACCTCTGCAGGAGGCGCATAGGGTGGCTGAATATTTTTTCTTTTTCGCGGATTTATGTCTTTAGCCCCTATGGGTCGTCCATCCTTCCGGCATTGACAAGGCTCATTAGACATTTTTGGTCCCAAGGGAATCTCCACTCTAGGTGGTGCGTTTTCTGCAGGAATATGAGACTTAGTCACCCTTTTATGATCAGTAAATGCATTCGGCAGTTTACTTGCTAAATTTTGCAAGTTAATAATCTTCTGAACTTCAAGTTCAGTCGTGCTTGTTCGTGGATCAAGGTAATTCAATTGATCTTCCTTCCAGGAAATTTTACGTCATTCTTTAAGCTTCAGGCTTTCTCCCCCTAATGCCAAGAAATGTGCCTCATCAAATATACAATCAGAGAACCGGGCAGCAAACAAGTAGCTCGTTTGGGGCTCTAAGTATTTTATAATAGATGGAGACTTATATCCCACATAAATGCCAAGTCGACGTTGAGGCCCCATTTTGGAACGCTGTGGATGTGGTATAGGAACATATACGGCACAACCAAATATTCGCAGATGGGAAACATCAGGTTCATATCCACGTACAAGTTGAATCGGGGAGTATTCATGATATGCAGTGGGTCGAATTCTAATCAGTGCTGCAGCGTGCAATATCGCATGTCCCCATAAACTAAAGGGTAATTTGGCCCTCAATAGCAACGGTCTAGCCATCATTTTCAGGCATTTAATTAAAGATTCTGCTAGGCCGTTCTGTGTATGAGTATGTGGCACAGGATACTCCACGTCTATCTCAATGGCCATACAATAGTCATCAAAAGCCTTAGACGTAAACTCGCCAGCATTATCTAACCGGATCTTCTGGATTGGGTAATCAGGAAATTGTGCACGTAATTTAATTAGCTGAGTGAATAATTTTGTGAAGGTCATATTACGTGTTGACAACAGATTAACATATGTCCATTGCATTGAAGCATCAATTAGGACCATGAAGTACCTGAAAGGTCCACATGCAGGGTGGATAGGCCCACAGATATTTCCTTGAATTCTATGCAAAAATATATGAGATTCCATCCTTAATTTAGTACGAGACGGCCGTACAATTAATTTACCCTCAGCGCACGCATCCCATACATAATCAGTGGGTGAAGGGAGCCCACAATTTGTTAATGAATGCCCAAATGAATGTGTTGATATTTGGCATATCATATTTGACCCTTGGTGACCCAAACGGTCATGCCATAATTGAAAACCTTATGGATTTGTGAACTTTAGGTTCATCGTAACATGTTTATTACTCACATGTATGTAAGTATAGTATAACCTGGAGGAGAATGATGGTAACTTTTCTATAATTTATTTTCTGTATCCACTCATCTGGGTTAGATACAAGTATTCTTTACCACATTCGGTCTCGATTTCAACGGGAAACCCATTGGAACGTATATCTTTAAAGCTAAGTAGATTCCTTTTAGATCGTGGGCAAAATAAAGCATCATTAATGAAAAACTCTGTGCCCATTGGTAGTATTATACAAGCTCTTTCGGAGCCCGTAATTATGTTACTATCGCCTGAAATAGTGGTAATATTCCCTTCACATTTTTTCAATGTCTCAAAGAATTTCCTCTGCTGGAGGATAGTATGTGTAGTACCACTGTCTTCAAGACAAAGAATAACATTGTCCTCCTCGAGGTGATTGCTTAGCATCACTGATTATTAACATAAAAAGAATAAGAAATGAAATTATAATATTAAACGTGAATATTATTCAAAACTAAGAGAATACATGTGTATAAACATTAACATGACCTTATAATATATATATTGCTTAATCTAAATCATAAAAAAGATCAATATCAAAAGATGTATTGTCAAGAGATGATTCTTTATTCTCTATTGAGGGCTTGGTTGCAACGTTGGCTTCCCTTTTTCTCTCACCTTGTGCTCTTTGATAGAGATCTACCAAGTGCTTTGGGGTGCGACAAGTGCGAGACCAATGGCTTGCAGAACCACATCTATGACAAACATTGGCACCAACCTGGTTAGGTACTTCTGGACCTTCTTGTCTTTGTGGACCCCGTTTATGTCCTTGTGATCCTCTATCTCGGCTCTTATAAGATTGATTTTTCAAGTTACGCCCTTTGCCCTTCCAACGTCCGTGGCTCTTGTTTTTATGACGTGCGACATGTGCTTCAGGCACAGGTGCAGATCCGTAGGGCAATAATTATGGTTTTGCATCAACAACTGGTTGTGCTTTTTAGCTACAAGTAGTGCAGAAATTAACTCTGAATGCTTGGAGTAATTTCTCTGCCCTATACTGGTGCTGGAGTACAAGTTTATTGGCATAGAAGGTGGCTAATGTTTTTCCAACACATTAGTCTCTGTGATCTGCTGGCCACAGAGTCTTAGTTGTGATACAATTCGATGAATAGCAGAATTATATTCTGCTACGGACTTAAAATCCTGAAAATATAAGTTGATCCATTCAAACCTGGCATGAGGAAGGACCACTTCTTGTTGATGATCAAAACGATCCTTCAGGGATTGCCATAGAACTCTCAGTCAGATACTCAGCCTCTAAATCTTCATGTAAATGGTGGCGGATGAAGATAAGAGCCTCAGCCTTCTGGACTGGAGTACAATTAGATGCTGGGAGAATAGATTGACTGAGATCTAATGATGTTAAGTGTATTTTGACATCAAAAGCCCGTGTTAGATAATTACTTCCGGTCATATCTAACGTTGCAAACTCTCTCTTGGTAATGTTTGACATACTTAAAAAGAAATTGTAGAGATATTAGATAATGGAGAGGTAAAGGTATGTTACCTTGAGTGATATCCAAGATTCTAACCGGCTCGTGTTGATAACGTGATATAAAAGTCAACGGTGATCTTCGGCATCAACTCAGAAATATAAAATCAACTTGAAATATAATATGAGAGAAAGGAAGAGATAAGAGAGAAGTGGGGAGCAAATGATAACCTTTCTTCATATCTCCAACAAGTTTACAAAAGTCTCTATTTATAGGCTAGAGGGTACATGAATAATAAACACATGTATACTATTAATGGATGAGGTGAAAAGGTGAAAATGTTATATTATTAACGGAGGAGGTGAAAAGGTTATACATCCACATCATACAAGGCATATCAATGTATTTATAACAGTATGTGATTTTTCCTCTGTTTTTCTCGTTCCACTTTGCATGTACTCATTTTCCAAGTGAAGGATGATGCGAAGAAAATTCAATTCGCGGAAAATACAATTATGCCCTTCTGGAATCAGAATAAAAAGACGATTCATCTCGAAGCCCGCCAACAGTTTCAGCACGAGACAGAGCAAGTTCGCCGGGAAAAGCCACGCCTCCGCCGTGAAAACCCTCCGAGATGGCCGAGAAGAGCAAATTCCTGGTGATCGGAGGCACTGGATAACTAGGAAAGTTAATCGTGGAAGCGAGTGCTAAGTCCGGTCACCCTACCTTCGCTCTCGTGAGGGAATCCACTCTCTCCAACCCCGCCAAGGCCAACATCGTCGAAGGTTTCAAGAGCTTAGGCATCAATTTAGTTCATGTGAGTAGTCATTCCCGTGCACTTTTCCCACATTTGGTTCTGCTTCGAGAAATCGAACCGTCACCTGCCGTTAATCTTGTCCGTCGTTCTGAGAAATGTGTTTAGCAGTAGAATCGGAGTTGATTTTCGTCTCAATCTCTCAGTTGATCGAGTTGATGGAGTCGTGTTACGATTTGGTTTTCCTCTTTCTCTTCTCTGATATTTGTCTTTCTATATTGGTAAAATCAGAAATCACGTCCCTCTCATTTTTCACACTGGCCGACGAATTATCTTCTCAGCTTCACATGTTGATCAGAGCGAGCACATTTCCAGACAAATCTCATAGAAACATCCATATGCCATAGCTGTTTATGAGACAGCTATAGCTACGTAGCTCCACTTTTCCGTGGAGACAAATCTTGTTGACGATTGCCGGCTTTTATCGATTGTTTATCTATCCATGTTCTTGGTTTTTTGATTCTCAAGGAGACATATACGATCGAGAGAGTCTACTGAATGCGATTAAGCAGGTTGATGTGGTAATCTCTACTGTTGGGGCAGAACAACTAGAGGACCAAGACAAGATCGTTGCCGCCATTAAAGCAGCTGGGAATATCAAGGTGGTGCTGTTTCTAATGATTTCGTCCTAGTTACTATTGTTCGTTTAGCATATGACTGATGATATAGGTTGTGTTGGCTTAATTCTTTTCTTCTCGCATAAGCCTTGGAACCAAACGAAAATAGAAACTTTGGAACTGTAAGGGCACAAATATACAAGAAGGAGAAAGGAAAGCGTCGTGCAAACTTGTCCAACACAAAGTAGGATTTTGAATTTCTCTTCTTTCTCTAACCCAATCAGCAAGAAGTCCTAAATTGACTTTCCCTTTCTAAGTTTTCTTCTCTGACCAAGTGCACTTGCAGCAACGAAGAAGGAGCTTCCATGTGCGACTAAACTCCTTTCTTCTTTCTTTTGACAAGTTGAAGAATCCCCTGTACACAACCACTATATGCCACCGCCCTTAGTTGGAATAGGAATCAAAATTCAACTAGGATTTTTCTTGGAGATTGAAAGAAAATCAATCTCATTATTTCTAACAGTAAGTGCACCACGTTCTCCTTGTGAGGTTTGCTTTGATGAAGTGGGATGGATTGACTTATTTTATCTGTAGAGGTCACTTCTTTTTTCATCTTAAATGATCATGACTTTGTGTAGAAATCATCAGTGAAATCCGAGGATAACTAGTTCAAATTCAAGTATTGCACAGTGTGGGCTTCTGTCATCATGGATGCACAATGTATCATCTACATGTATCCATAAATGTGCGGATGTATGTACTCAGAGATTTACATCTTCACACACAAAAAGGTTCTTCGACCTCAAACTTGTGCCCTCCCCTCTCTCGATCCTTGTATGGATATTGGGCTGCCCACACAAGGAGGCTTTGTTTATCCAGAACCTGTGTGGTTGGGTTTCCTCTCGGTCAGCCAAAAAACTAAAAAGTTTCGAGCACTCAATGCGGAATTATAAACGTCTAGCCCAGCTCTTCGATCATGAATAGGCGGGAAACATGAATTAGTTAATCCTTGAAATGGTCTTTTTCAGTAGTATTATCACTATTGCAAATATGTATATCTTACCCAACCCCACCTACTGATATAGTACTTAGATGTTGTTGTTGCTGCTTTGGGTGGTTGACGGTCAATGATGAGTGGAACTCAGCAGACTCACAGAAGGCAAGGGACTTACCTGATGTTTTACTACCTAAGAAAATGTCCAAGCAAGCAGCATGTTTGGATGTTATATAATTGACAAAGTTATCTGGCTGCTGTCCTATTTCTTCTATTTTTCTAATAGCACTTGGGATTGAATTTGCTTAATTGCTGAAATTATTGATTGACTTATAATTTTTTTTTCACTCTGTTATAGTAACATATTTAAAAAGACATGAAATTCAGTCTCATATCAGATTGTTTTCTTTTTTTTGCTAGAACTCATATAAGTTTATGTATTTATTTATTTTTTGGGTAAAAAAATAAGTTTATTGGATAAGGGGAATATGCTTTATTTTATTTTTTGTTCCTTTCTAATAAATATGTTTCTTCTGATTGGATTATTTTCCTTTTAGAGATTCTTGCCTTCAGAGTTTGGAATTGATGTGGATCGTGTCCATGCTGTGGAGCCAGCAAAACCTATGTTTGCTATCAAGGCCAAGATCCGCCGCCTTGTTGAGGCCGAGGGAATCCCTTATACCTACGTGTCTTCTAACTCTTTTGCAGGTTGGTTCCTCCCAACATTGGCACAGCCCGGGGCTACAGCTCCCCCTAGAGATAAAGTTGTCATCTTAGGGGATGGAAATGCAAAAGGTAAGAAGCAATTCTGGAGATGTTGGGTCTTTGACATCCGGTAGTCTTCACCTTCGGTGACTAACAGATGATATGATAGTGATGTGGGTTATCTTGGCACAATACCGCCTGGTCACCACATTACGAAGGTTGTCTTTATGTAATTGGTTGAGAAAAGAACATATGGATGCATTTGTCTGCCAATTGTCTGATGAATCTACTTACCGAGAGAATTCTTCCTTAAATGCGAGCCGAAAGTCACTCTAGGAAGATCAATGGCTCTGTGATATATTTATTAAGCCATATTCTAAAATTTTCCCCGTCCATATACAGCGGTGTTTAACAAGGAGGATGATATCGGCACCTATACCATCAAAGCTGTGGATGATCCGAGGACCTTGAACAAAATTCTGTACATCAAACCTCCTGCCAACACCTACTCGATTAATGATCTCGTGTCTTTGTGGGAGAGAAAGATCGGCAAGACCCTGGAGAGGGTTTATGTTCCAGAGGAGCAAATTCTTAAGAACATCCAAGGTCAGGGATGCATTGCTATTAGATTTAAGCGCTTGAAATTCTCTTTTCTCTCCGAGATTTAAAGCTTCTGACGTTGATCGGTCTACTTGTCCACTCATGTTGCAGAGGCGGCATTTCCACTCAATCTGATGTTGGCCATATCCCATTCTGTTTTCGTGAAAGGAGACCAAACCGACATCGAGATTGAGCCATCGTTCGGAGTGGAAGCTTCCGAGCTCTACCCCGATGTCAAATACACCACCGTGGATCAGTATCTTGATCAGATTGTCTCATTCTTGAAGCTGACTGTGCAGGGTAATTGCTCACATCAGCTTAGAACAAGAATAATATTGGATTTTGCTTCTCAGGATCCGAGTGAAAGGTCGCTCCCCATGTATGTCTTTCTCCATTTTCGCATGTTATACGTTCTACATCCTCGGTGCGGGTATTGAATTGGAGCGCTCTTGATGCCCGATACCATACGTGGTTTCCTAGTTTTAGACCAAAGATTAGTATGTGGCTTTCAATTTGGGTTCAAACAAGAA
Source organism: Lenwebbia sp. NSW1173648 (assembly GCA_029784005.1). Classification (NCBI taxonomy): domain Eukaryota; kingdom Viridiplantae; phylum Streptophyta; class Magnoliopsida; order Myrtales; family Myrtaceae; genus Lenwebbia; species Lenwebbia sp. NSW1173648. Next base: position 2,594,413 of record JARCGZ010000005.1, read on the forward strand.
AAGAGTTCAGACATATCAAGCATCATTTCCCCTAGAACCCCTTTCCCAATCTGTATTAGCTTTCTCCTACTATGCATACGAATATCAATTGTCAAGAGGTAATTTTGGAAACTTTTTCTGTAGCATTGCTCTATATTCGTGCTAAGAAGAGGGACTAATCTCTGTTCGAGAATACTCAACTCACGCGATCTACGAGTGGATTTGTTCGATTTTGTGATCATCATCAACCGCCGTCGTTTTAACGCGTAGATCTTTCATATGCTTTTGGCTGTTGGATCAAGTTCTGTATCTTGCTAATGAAAGGTTTGGAAAATTACCGCCCTTGGTCATTACTATCAGATGTGTTTCCTTATGATATGTCTGGTCCGAGTGATCCCCTCTCGAAAGATATATAAAGACATAGGAAATGGACAAGCATTACTTTGGAAAAATACAAATTCAAAAAATACGAGGGCTTGAAAAGTACTCTAGGTTACTTAAAATGAGATATTCCGCAGGTGGAAAAATTTCAATGTTGGCATTGTCTAGTCCGCTTGACGCCCGCACGGAGGAAGAGCGTCATCAGCGTGCCTCGAACAGTTGATTGAACTGGCGTCGGCAGAGTATTAAAATTGCGTGGCACCCAATGATTGGCCTATACTATTTTGCCCGCCATTAAATATAAATATTTAACTCCATGGTTGACTTGGACTAGACAGAGTCGTTCACAGTGATGCGAACGGTTCATTTTGTTTTTGTTGCTTTTCTTACGTAAGATTCATATAAGAAATTGTTAAATTAAGATTTAACTCTCGGATTATTGGTAAATTTAGTCTATTTGTGCTGACAAAGGGCCTGTTTGGTTCAGCATTTGGCCAATGGACTTTGAAAAAATGCAAATACCTTTGAACTAAAGAAGTTTGATGAAATGCAAATACTATTTGGTAAACTGTAATTGAAAAGTGCATTTGGATGCAACTTTGAAAAAAATGCTGCTTGGTAAAATTTTAATATTTGGTGTCCCAATTTAAAATTTTTTAACTTTAATTTTTTTAAAATTAGGAAAAAAAACAATCGTCGGTGAGCGGCTGGCGGCGGCCTGCGGAGGAAGGATGAGAAAAAAGAAAAAAGAAAATAAAAAATTGTAGTTGCATTTTCGAAATGCAACTTACCAAAGTACCTCCGAAGATACTTTGGGCTAAAGGCCTTTGGAGAGCATTTGAGATGCAATTGCATCTCCCCAAAGTGAGTCAAAAAAGTAGCCAAATAACATTTGCATTTGCCCAAGGAACTTTAGAACCCCAAAGCTCATTTGAAATGTTGAACCAAACAGGGAAAGAAAACACTACCCAGTCGAACCTATGCGATATGTACAGCCCGTCGTGTCATTACAGTGGAGAAAAAATAGGGATAAATGTGTTGGAAATCCTAAAAGTTGTCACAAAAATGCAATTGAATACTAATAATTTTAAAAAATGCATTGAAGATTCTAAAACTTGTTTCCAAAATACAGTTATATCATAAAACTTTCAAAAAATACAATCAAGTCATAAAGTTTGTCAAGTTAGTGCAATCAAGTCCATTAACTCAATGGACTTGATTGCATCGACTCGATAAGTTTGAGGACTTAATTATATTTTTTTATAAAAAAATTAGGACAAAATTAAACTTTTATGACAAATTTTAAGATTTTCAATAACCTTATCTTGTCCGGCTAAGAAAATGTTGGTATATTCTCTGTGTCAGTCCAGTATTATGATGTCATACGTGTCCCTGAAGTCTCTTTATTATTGAAGCTCATCTTCTACGTAGACCTCTTCAGCTTCGTTCATCTGTCTCTCTCTCTTCTTCATTACGTTTTTCACGACCCTTTCTTCCCCTTAGAAAATGTCGAGCCACCATTTGTACTCAAACAAGTGAAGGTTCTTGGAAGTCGTTTGCGTTTCTGCACAGTTCAAGTCCTAGAGAGCTCCGGGAGACCAGTTCTTCCTCCTTTTCTTGGGTTCAGCTGGCGAGAATCTCTCTTTTTCGTTAAGCTCATTTCTTACAAGAATCTTCATGAATTTTGTTGTTTGTTCTCATATGATCGTGTCTTTCTTGGGTTCTGTTGTTTAGTGTTTCGCTTTTTTGTTGGGATGTTTGAAGTGATTCGTTGTTTGTACTTGATGATCAGTGAAGTTTCAGCTGAGGTGGTGTGTTTGATTTGGTGAGTGGGGGTGCGGAGAATGGAAGAGCGTTATGAGCCATTGAAGGAGCTCGGCTCCGGGAATTTCGGAGTGGCGAGGTTGGTGAGAGATAGGAAGACAAAGGAGCTTCTTGCTGTCAAGTCCATAGAGAGGGGAAACAAGGTTGGAATTCTTCCCTTCTTCTTGTAGACAGCAGTTTCTCACTCTACTTGATCGCCCGTTAATTCCGCGTCACCGGTTTGAGGAGATCTCTGTCTATGGCTGAACCGACCGATAATGGTTGTATTGACAGTGAATCTAAGGCGCCTTTAGAGAATCATTGTGTTCTCAGCTAAGGGTACGCTTTCTCATTAGGGTGGGAAACAAGAATTGCTTGCCGATAGATGTGCGCGGCGATTCAAAATGTTTACCACCTTTCTTCGGTGTTTTGAAAGAACTTTATTCTTTTTTAGCTTCTATGAGTAGGCTTGGCGGCTTTAATCAGCGGTACTCTTATCTTTGTATTATGGCCGGTGAACAGATTCTTCGTATTTCTCTAGCTTTTAAGGAAATTGTGATGTTTGCATCTTAGACTTAACGAGGAGAATCGCAAGTTGGATTTTTAATTTGATTAGGGAGTGATTGATCCTTAAGACCTCGGTTTAGCTACTACTATACCCTTCTCATCACTTTGATCCGAGATACTAACTTATCGCCTTGAGTTCCTCAGTATCATTTTACCAGATACATGACCTGACTGATATATTTGTTATCAGATTGATGAGAAAGTCCAGAGGGAAATCATCAACCACAGATCCTTGAGGCATCCAAACATTGTCAGATTTAAGGAGGTAGTGATTTGAGTTTCCATTCTGGTCACATTGCTGTGTTTAAGTTTATTCATGCAATATTGGGTCTTGGAAAAGGCGAGGGCGATAATTCGAGCTCTTCCCGAGCAGCCAAGCGCTTTATGCATACGTTCCCAGCAAAATAGGCTTGGCTGAACTAACATTAGGAGCCAAATCTATCGAACTTCTGCTTGTAGAAAGAGGCTAAAATGTGCAAGTACTTTGGCTGTTCAATACAGGTCCTGTTGACCCCTACTCATTTGGCTATTGTCATGGAATATGCGGCTGGTGGAGAGCTCTTTGAGAGGATATGCGCTGCGGGTCGTTTTAGCGAAGACGAGGTTTGTTCTGCCTGGTCCTTTTGAGCACAAAACGAGCTTCATCCGAATCAATTTGGTTCAAAAGAGGGTTCCATCACTTATGTTTGCATCTTGATTCTTTCATGTGACAGGCAAGATTTTTCTTTCAGCAGCTTATATCTGGAGTCAGCTATTGTCATACCATGGTTTGATTCTGCATCATCGCTCTGTTCTTTTTCGCTCATTCTTGGGTTTAATTGTCTAATCAGAGCATAGATGCTTCTCTCTTCCAAAGTCACAATGGATTTTTCTCCTGTCGTTTCTTATGTTCATTGCAGGAAATTTGTCATCGGGACCTTAAACTGGAAAACACGCTACTTGATGGAAGTCCGATGCCTCGTCTCAAGATATGCGACTTTGGTTACTCAAAGGTCTGGTCATCTTTTTGCCAACTTCTTGTTAATCTTTGATTCTCCTCCTCATATTCGCCTGTGATTGCTTGTGTATGTAAACCACAGTCTGGTCTGTTGCATTCGCAACCCAAATCCACGGTGGGAACGCCGGCGTACATTGCTCCGGAAGTTCTGTTGAGAAAGAAATATGATGGCAAGGTTAGTACAATACTATTTTCCCAGTTTCCAATTGTTTCGCAGGGAAGTGCTTCTCTTACAATCCTGGTATGCACATAACACGGACTAAGGCATCATTCATCCTGTCAGATTTCCCAGGGATATGTAAAAATAAATAAAGCTACATACGCAGAAGTTTTGATTTTACAAGGGTTAGAAAGGAGTGTCGTCAGGTAACTTGTAGTTCACTGCTAAACAAAGCTCTTACGTCGTCGGTAATGTGAACTTCCCATTCGATAGGCGTTGAATCAGTCAGGTCCGACTCAGAGCCGAATGGTCACAAGTTTATGCATAACTAATTACAAATAGTTAAGCTCACTCGTCCAGGAATTAATCCTGATACCATCGAATTCCTATCCGTAACTGCCATTGATTAAGTCTGAATAATCTCATACTATTTAGTTGTTTCATCGGGGAATGTTCTGTTTCTTCTTGCTTCTCTGGCGCCGTTTCGATTTCTACGCACTTCCGTGGCTTCATCATTTTCTACATAGTCCATCACAATCATACTAAAGGATAGTCTTTCTTACTTGACCATAGCTGAACACGAGAGACATGTATAACCATACCTGAAAATGGGTCCTGCTGAGTCCGTAAAATAATCGCTGCTGGCTGCCTCTTTTCAATAGATTGCAGATGTTTGGTCTTGCGGGGTGACACTGTATGTGATGCTGGTTGGAGCATACCCATTCGAGGATCCCGACGATCCTAGGAATTTCCGGAAGACCATCAACGTGAGTTTGCTCTGTGCCTTAAGTGAAGTATAAGGCGTTCCGTTGTCCCATTGAAGAAATAAGACATATCGATTTTCACGGGTATTGACTCTCCGCTGTTCTTTTACAGAGAATAATGACTGTCCAGTACTCCATACCAGACTATGTGCACGTTTCTGCAGATTGCAGGCACCTGCTTTCTCGCATATTTGTTGCCAATCCTGCCGAGGTAACCCTGTCACTGTTGTTCATTCCTTCATCTGCTAGGGAACTTTTTTGCTAAAACTAATGTTTAGTTTCTCTAGTGTTCCACTCTGAAGAAGAGATTAACTTCGATTATGAAAAGGACATAGTCATGAGAACTGAAAGATAGCTCTTATAATTAGTAATTGATATTGACACTCCTCTTCCATTTCTTCATTGAAGAGGATCACTCTCCCAGAGACAAAACAGCACCCTTGGTTCCTGAAGAACTTACCAAAGGAGTTGATCGAAGGCGAGAAATCGAACTACGAATCAGAACGGGACCAACCCATTCAGAGCGAGGAAGAAATAATGCAGATCATACAAGAGGCGCGGACGCCAGGCCAAGGACATACAGCTTCCGGGCCGGGTGCGGCCTCAGAACCTGACCCTGATGAAGAAGCCGATCTAGAATCCGAGATCGATGGCAGCTGTGATTTTTAGCTCCCGTATGAACAACCGTATTGAATTGATAGAGGAACTTCGAGTGTGTAAAGAACCAAGCCTTATGTAGCTGCAAAATAAAATAGACAAACAAAGGAAAAAAAGGGAAAAAAGACATAAGGTATGCTGTTTCTCAAGAGTGAAGAAACTAAGACACTGTGAAAAATGGAGTGTATCTCCAATCTTTTGCTGATTGTGCCGGCAAGAACTCATGTTCAATATGACTTCTCTTCCTGTGTTGTGAAATGTGTTGCTTTCGACTCCATCTCGGTCTTGGCGGGTATCTTGCTCCGATTGTAAAACTCGCGGTGGACGTGCTCATCTACCGAATCTCTCTTAGGAGTCTCGGCTTAGTGCTCATCAGGACGAGTGGTAAAAGAATGTCTCCGACAGCCACGAATCATATATTGCATCGGAGTGCTAGTTCACACGGCATGCTGGATACTACTAGTACTAGCCGAAGCAAAGTGCATCGAGTTTCTGATGGAATTGCTTCAAACCTTGTCGGAGACCACTTCAGAAAATGAAGAACCTGGCTTCAACACAGAGAAGCCTGCGATCAAGCAGCCTTCCGTTACAATTTATTCGCATCTCATCGTAAATTTGTCGAAACGACAACAATCGGTGTCGAAGTTACCATAAAGTCCTCACATAGATTGCTTTGTTTCGTAGAAAGTTAGTGTAGAAAGTTCTCGTCGTCGTTTTGCTTCTCCTCCCTTTGCGCATAACGAACAAAAATCTAATTTGCCACGTCACTCAAGTCAGCCTAAACCTTCGGAGAGTCTTGACCTTCGATTTTACGTTGCACTTCTCTAACAGAAATTGGAAATCTCCCGCTCGTCGTGCGCGCGCGTGCTCTCTCTCTCTCTCTCTCTCTCTGACCTTTACCGGAATTGACAGTCGCTGAAGAGAGCTACGTCGCCAGGAAAACCTCTCCGATGGCCGGGAAGAGCAGGATACTGGTCATCGGAGGCACCGGATACATCTAAAAGTTCGTCGTGGAGGGGAGCGGCAAGTCCGGTCACCTTACCTTCGCTCTCGTGAGAGAGTCCTCCGCCTCCGACCCTCGCAAAGCCAGGATCCTCGGCGGGTTCAAGAGCTCCGGCGTCAATCTAGTCCACGTGAGTGACACGTTTCCGTGCGACTCATTCTCGCATATCACAATCACAATCTGGTTCTGTCTGTTTGCCGCGGAGAAATCGAGGAATTGGAGAGTGCATTCTGTGAGATTCGCCTTCTTCGATGTCGCAAGTCGCGTTAAATTCCGGAATCGTGGATTATGGCACAGAATTGATCGAGACCCAAACCAGGATTTTTGCTGCCATTAAAGAAGCACGGAGTTGATCAAGTTTGTTCTCATCCTCATGAGCTGGTATTACCTGCACCATGTTGAATGGAAAAGTTCTGAACTTTTCTTTTCTTCTACTTAGACGACTCTTCAACCTGATTCTCGCTTTTCTGCTCAATCTACTGATTGACTTACAGATATTCTTAATCGGTTGTGACGGCATACTGAGGATTCTACTGAGTCTAGTCTCATAAAAGTCCAGTGGATTCAACTCTTTGGCTAGGAATTCGCCCTGGCTTTTTAATGTGCTCTTACAGAAAAGCCTTCTTCTGATTTTGCACCTGGCAGTGATTCTTTCCGTCTGAGTTCGGGAATGATGCGGATCGCATACATGCTGTGGAGCCAGCAAACAGTGCATAGGCTATGAAGGCCAAAACCCACCGATTTGTTGAGGCCGAGGGAATCCCCTTATACCTATGTGTGCAATAACTATTTTGCAGGTTACTACCTCGCCAATTTGTGTCAGCCAGGTGCCACAGCTCCCCTCTCAAGATATGTCATCTTAGGGGATAGGAAACCCAAAAAAGTAAGAGCGGTTCTTCGGAATGCAAATTTTATTTGGTTGAGATTTTTCTATATGTACCTTCAATTCATTTGCATCGGTGGGATATGGAGGATCAATTCCAGAATAAGCTCGAACTACAATACCAGGCAACTGCTTGTCTAGAGACGCTGGGGCTGTCATGTTGCATTTGCTTGTCCTTTAGGTGACTAATTTGATGATACCAAAGCGTAGGCCGGAGATTCCCAAATAGGTCTACGTTTCGAACTGCTGTGCGACATGGGGGCGAAAGAGGGAAAGAGGGGGATGGGGTTGCAAATGGAGCATGCTCAGCATATTCCTAGTTTGGAAGGTCATCTACACTTTTGATGATAACCTCGAGCAGTCATCTTCCTGTATTTGGAAGAGGTAAAAGATGACAAATGCATATGGTTGTTATTGTCTAGTTACTAGCAGAAGTAGAATTTGAACGTGACTCAAAAAGCAGATTAACCTAACGGAGATTAGTGGCTCTTCGACATACTTGTTGGCCTGATTCGAAATGCTTCCCGTGCAGTGGTATTTGCTGAGGAGGACGACATCGGCACCTACACTATCAAAGCTGTAGATGATCTGAGAACCTTAAACAAAATTCTGGACGTCAACCCTCCTGCAAATGTCTACTCATTTAATGTATCTCGTGTGGATAGAAAGATCGGCAAGACCCTGGAGAGGACTTATGTTTCAGGGGACCAAGTTCTGCAACATCATATAGCGCTAGAATATTTCCAAACACATGTACGATGGAACATTCACAGGAAGTTCTTATTAGTCGAGGTGTGGCTTTTTTCTTCTGATTTTGAGCTTCGCATATAATTGGTCTAATTGTCTCTTCTCATTTCAGAGGCAACACGGCAGCGCAGTTGGACATTGTCGTTGCATCACTCTGTTATAGTGAGAGGAGATTAGACCAACTTCGAGATCGAGCCTGTTCTTTGGGGTTGAGGCTTCTGAACTGTACCCAGATGTCAAATACACCACTGTGGATCAATACCTTGATCAGTTTGTCTGATTATTCAAACTGCAGTTGGTAATTTCACACATCAACTTGAATAATAAGTAAACGAGTCATTGCCTCCTCTAAATTCTGGATTGGTTGCTCGGTTGATCATGCATTTGCATGTGCATTCTCAGATTATGATAAAACACAATAATATATGTGGAGTTGTTGCTGTGCCTGCCTTCTTAAGTTACTTAGATGTGGGACTAGTTTGCAGGGTACTGTGAAAACTTTTAGGTAAAGACCGTGGTGCGACCATATCACACCTTGCGTGACTGAAATTCTATCATGACAATGAGATTTCTTTTCCCCTCTGTGTAATTAGATGGACTCAATGAACACTACGCAATAAGAATGTTGGATAGGCGCTATCACTCAAAAAGTCGAAGAATGTCTCGAACAGTCATAGTACAGTAATCTCACGGAAGTTCCTCTTTAGGTGAAGGTTTTACATTGCATGCTGGACATTAGCTGCTTAAGCAAGTGCGTCGTCAAGTGGTGGGCAGTTCATACCCCCAGATTGTGCAAAATTTCATTTCATTCCAACATAGGATAGAGTTGACCAACATAGGAATTGCTTCAAAGGTTGATGTTGTATCTAGCAATATCACCTAGAGGGGGGTAAATAGGTGATTCTGAACGGTTTTGAAACTAAATGCGGAATTTAACAGTTTCAAAATACAAACTGAATAGGATCAATGAAATGATGTACAGATAAACTAAACACAAAGAAGAGAGTTTAGAGAAAGAGAGAATTTGCACGCCAAGTTTATAGTGGTTCAGCTTTAGTAAGCCTACGTCCACTCTCCCACGATGACAGCCGATTGGCTGGATTCCACTATGAACCGATGAAAGATTACAAGAAATGTCACACTCATCACTCTTACAAAAAACCTCTCCAAGATGAAATTTTTCAGCTCTCGAGAACAAGAGAATGTAAATATGAACAACTCAGCACTTTGAATTTTTTTTTTAAAGTTCTTAAAACTCTCTCGGCAGCAGTCACAATTGATCTCCTTTATACTCCTTCGATCTTGAACTAGCCGTTACCAAGGTTCTTAAAAGAATCACTCCTCAATCACTGATTGAATGCCACCAATCCTGATTGAATGAGACCGTATTAGGAAAGATTTAGTAGCCGTTGGAGTAGAGTCTGAACTCTTCAGATTCAGTCGCCCATACAACTAAATCCTTAATTTCCATAAGTAGAGTTAACTCAAATCTCCAAGATATCTTGTTCCTGGAAGGTAATATCCAATCGAGGATATTCTCCTGATTTGATTGGAAAATAATCCTGTTAATCAAATCTTACAAACTTCCATAAAAGTGGTGGCAAAAAACGAAAACCTGCCAAACGTGGGTCTTCAGAATCTAGCCAAAAAATGTACTGCAGAGTCTGAACATAATTCAGAAGCAGTCTTCATAAGTATAAAGAGACTCTCTGAATCTGAACAGATTAGAACAGCGACTCTGAGCTTTAGTAAGGTCCTTGCTGACGTGTCACATAAGTCTTCTCCATATTTAGTCTTCAGAGGCAATATCTTCCTCCATCTGAATAACAAATCTTAACTATCTCAGAAGCAAATATGCAACAACTACTCCTTGAGTCTGAACATTAGATTTGGAACAATACAAGCTTTTGTTCACGTGTTCATTCCTGCAATAAAAGTTTATTTGCATTAACTAGATTCTTTCTAAATAAGGTAAGTTTTGTCAGAATCAAAATATTCAGAAGGAAGGTTTTCTCAACAATTTCCCCCTTTTTGATGATGACAAAACTTCTTCAATAAAGGTAGATTATGAAAAGTATATGTTTTGACATTAAGCATAGAAAAGATTTCACAATAATACAAACTTATAAGCCATGTGAAACTTTTCATCAAAAAATGTGCATATGGAAAGTATGTCAGTGAGGTATATGCACATAAATAGTGGAAGGATATCACCGTATGTCGCTATTGGCAGGATACTTCATTTTGGCGTACATATTTACTTCCACTAAGATTGCGTTTGGTGTTATGAATTCGCAGTTGTATGTGTAATTCCTGTAATCCTGCAACAATTAAAGAGAGCTTGTCCCCATTTTTGTCATCAACAAACAGGGATAAATGTAGTAGCAAACCAAACAAATATTATTGAACCAACAACGCTGTCAGACTATAAAGTCATGACAGAGAATGTCCATACATAAACATCCGAATAAAATAAAGTCAAACACAGTCTTTTTGAAAAACATTTTTCAAGTGGACGGAGGAGTTTGTTTTGAGGAAGATGGAACATGGACAGACTCTTTGTCACCCTTCTTTTCAGCATCATCGGGTTTATCTTCAACTGCTCTGCTCGACCCACCAACAAGAAAAGCAAAATCTTTAAGTGCTTGCATCTCTGGAAATTCTTTGCTGATTTTTTCATCTTTAATCAGCGTGTAGGTTTCCAGACTTGACATGTGGGCGCAGAAGAGGCGACAGTACTTCTCAAGTATTTCTTGGAATGTGTTCAGCTTCTTCTCAATCAGCTTCTCCATCCCATCCAGCTTCTGAAACAGCTGAACCTGAAGATTCTCGACATCCTTCTGAACTATACTCTGTAGATGCTTTGTATCCCGCAGCTCTTTAATAAAAGCATTCACAGTTTCTTCTGGATTCAGTTTTCTTGCAAAAGTCTGAGTTCTTTCTTCATCCATCATCGGAGCCTTACCCTTAGAACTTGAATCCAAAACAAGCTGCAAAATACTCTTCCCCTGATCTTGAGAAGGGTGTGTATCTGAACTCACTTTAATACTCTTAGCAGCAATAGATTCAATTTCTGTAGGTGGCTTTTCCGATATCTTCTATGCAAGATGCTCCTTCTGAGCATCAGATTCCTCATCAGGTTTATCCTTCTGAACAACATCAGTCTGATCGGCATTTGATTTGGTTTCCTAAGGTTGTTCCTAAACGACAGATTCATCTTGGTTTTGTACTAACGTACATGCATCTATATTCGGTGGTTGCTCCCCCTGAATCTGTGCTGTCTTTTCAGGAGTATCTGCAGTGGACTTATCTTCTGTGACAGGGAATTCTTCTCCCTTGTCAATCTCCATGTCCTCGGATGATGATGAGGACCTCTTCTTCTCTCTGGCAACCAGGACTTCAATGGTTGTTCTGTCATCCAGTTGTTCTTCCATTATTTCCACATACTCATCCTTAGCCAGTTGGGCTTCTTTTTGAGTTCTTTCACTAGTTGTCTCTCTAGCTTCTTCTTCTTCTACATGAGTCTTGGGGAGGTATTCTTCTTTGTCATCAAGAACCTCCTGCTCACGTGTTTTATCAGTGTCTTCACCTTCTTCCCCTTGACCATCACCATGGTCATTCTCATTTAAATTGACACTTGCAGTGTCCTTTTCTGATGCAGTAGGAGTTCTTTCCTCATCTTCTTCCGAATCATCTGCTTCTTCCTCTGACTCTTCTTCTTCAGATGATGCACTCTGAACACTGACCTCTTTTCCTTTTGTTGCCATTGTCTTCCTTCTTTTTGTAGACCTCTTTGTCTGCTCTGACTCCAACTCTACCAATACTTCTCCCTTGTTCTTATTGAACCACTTCCCATTAGTCAATCTGAACCCCATTTTCTGGATCATATTTTCACCAGTCGGCATGAATGGAGTTTGATTCTGGGTCAGCTCTCCAGGAAGCTTCACTTCGTGGTGTTTCAGAATCAAGGAAATGAGTCCTCCATAAGGCAGTTGGCTTTTTGATTTGTGCACAGTCCTGTACTTATGGAGTAGGACAGTGCGCGCAAGAGAGAAATCGTATCCAGTAAGTAAGGCTCACATAAGTTTTGCTTCAAACTTCGAAATGTCTGTTTTTGAAGAGGTCTTTGGTCTCAGACATTCGATAACTACCTCGTGCATGATTATGTGCTTTAGAGGGAAGTCGTTATAGGCCACATGAGCCTTAGAATCTCGACTGTAATTTTCCTTCCCTGTCAGATAGCTATAAGCTTCTTCTGGTTTAATGTCGATGGGCTTGAAAACATTCTGCCTTATTTCCATGATCTTGGCTAACTCATTCACATGCAAGTGGTACTGATCATCTCCAATATTATAAGAAAAAGACTCAGGATCAATAAAAGAAATGGTGGAATAGAAGTAAGCCGCGAAGTCAGGAAAAACATGTGCCTTGAAGGACACAAAATCTTTCAACTTCATCTCCTCCGAATGCCTTTTTACAGGGATACCAACCCTGTCGAAATACTTCACATCGAAAGCTCTGTATGGCATCACACCGCGTTCCTTCAGAGCCTCGTACCTGTCCATATGCTTATGTGACAGAAAATAACTGTTTTTGAAACTCTTGTCTCTGACACAGCGAGACAATCTCCTTTTAAAATTCCTGTAAACGACATCATCGTCGTCATCAAATTTTCCGTTTGTCTATTCTTCACATTCCTCCTCAGCAGATTCTCGAATAACTACCCCTTTAGATAGGGTCCTCTTAGGTTTTGGAACATCGGGGGCCATAACCTTTTCTTTCCCTTTCCTAGACACTTTCTCAGGAACTTTTTTAGGGATTTCAACAGCAATAGGAGAAACAGTTCGAAGATGCATATCAAGCAATTTCAAGAAATCATCCTCACTCACAAACTTGTGAATATTTAGAATTTTAGCGATGATATCTTTTCCAAAGCCCTGTTCTATGAACGCATCGTACAAGGGCTTAATAGAGTGAGCCATAGCAACCCTCTCGTCATATAGATGTTCAGACAAACCTGTAACCATCTGTTCACTACTTCTTTCTTCGGACGCGGTGCTTTTCACCAGGGTTGAATCCCTCGATTTCCTTCCTTTCGTCAATCGTGACGATTGTCTTCTTTGTTGCTCGCTTTTCTCAACGTTCTTCTTCGTAGAGGAGGATGATTTAGGAGCCACTAAAGAAAAAGATTGGATTTTTACGAAGAAAGAGCAGTTTTGCACGAACAGGGAAAGAGAGTAAGTGTTTTCTTGAAAGAGAGAGATCTGAGATGTTAAACGAAAGAGATAGTGAGGTTTGACAAGAATAGGGTTTTCTCAGACAATGTGACGGTTCAAGTCCTTTTTCGAAAATTTGAAAAAGAAAAGAAAACCGTAAAACGGTTATCTTTGGAAATAAAATCAATTTAGAATAAGATCCGAAGAAAACAATCCAAAGACAATATCAATTAACAGAATATATATTTAGAAATTAGAAAACATACTTTAAATCCTTGCATTTCCATGAATCTTGAAATTTAAGGATAGATTGAATAACTAACCTTTGCTTTTGAATAAGCGTTCTGGGATTATGCTTTTGAAAGAGATAGAGATCCTGTTTCTGAGACAATTTAAGAGAAATGATTAATGATAGCCAATTTATTGCGAATATAATTGAAAACTTCCTTATCGAGGGGTTTAGTGAATATATCTGCGAGTTGATCCTTGGTGTCAATATGTTGAATGTGAATATCTCCATTCTGAACATGATCACGTATGAAGTGATTTTTAATCTTGATATGTTTCTCCCTTAAATGTAGAATAGGATTCTTTGTCAAGTTTATAGTACTTGTGTTATCACACTTGATTTCTACATTCGAGTTTTCAACTCCATAGTCTCTCAGTTGCTGTTTTAGCCATAGAATCTAAGCACAACAACTTTCAAGAGATACATATTCTGCTTCTGCTGTGGAAAGAGCAACTATACTTTGCTTCTTAGAATACCAAAAAATTAACATTTTTCCCATAAGTTGACAAGTTCTAGAAGTACTTTTTCTATCAATCTTGCAACTAGCGAGATCTGCATCTGAATAACCCTTCAGAACGAAGTTTGAATCTTTTGAATACCAAAGTCCATAAGCTGGATATGTTCCTATATATTTGATGATTCCTTTTATAGCGGATAGATGTGATTCTCTTGGGCTTGTCTGAAATCTTGCACATAAGCAGACACTATATAGAATATCTAGCCTTGATGCTGTAAGATATAAAAGCGAGCTAATCATACTGCGATATTGCTTCTGATCAACTTCTTTTCCTTGTTTATCTTTATCAAGCTTTGACGAATGGGACATTGGAGTTTCTGTCTTCTTGCAATTCTCTAGGCCAAATTTCTTGACAATCTCAAGAACATATTTCTCATGATGAATAAATGTTCCTTTCTTGCTTTGTTGAATCTGAAGTCCAAGAAAGAATCTCAATTCTCCTATCATGCTCATTTCGAATTCATCTTGCATTACTTTAGAGAAATTCTTGCACATGCATTCATTTGAAGAGCCAAAAATAATATCATTAACGTAAATCTGAATAAGAAGAATATCTTTACCTTGCTTCTGAACAAAAAAGTAGTGTCAACGTTACCTTTTACAAAAATATTTTCAAATAGAAAGCTGCTTAACCTTTCATACCAAGCACGAGGTGCTTGCTTTAAGCCATATAAAGCTTTCTTCAGGAAATAGACAAGATCTTTTCCTCTTGGTTCCTCAAAATCAGGTGGTTGTTCGACATAAACTTCTTCTTTGATGTATTCGTTCAAGAATGCACTTTTTATGTCCATCTGAAAAAGCTTAAAGTCATTGTAACAAACATAAGCAAGAAGTAGCCTTATGGCCTCTAACCTGGCAACAGGTGCGTAGGTTTCATCGTAATTTATTTCTTCTTCTTGGGAATATCCTTATGCCGCGAGTCTTGCTTTGTTTCTGACCACATTTCCTTGGTCGTCCAGCTTGTTTCTAAACACCCATTTTGTTCCTATTACAGGACGATTTTTGGGTCTTGTCACAAGTTCCCAGACATTGTTGATTTTAAATTGATGGAGTTCTTCTTACATTGCATTGATCCAACTTTCATCAGCAAGAGCTTCTTCAATCCCTTTTGGTTCAATTTCAGAGATAAGTGAGATGTTACTCATTGCTTCTTTGAATCTCGATCTGGTTTTTATTCCTTCATCCAAATTTCCCATTATGAGTTCCTTGGGATGACTGGATTTATGTTTCCAGTTCCTGTTGAATCTTTCGTCTTGGACATCACTTGGATCTTTAGATTCAGACTGTATCTCTTCTGGTTTTTCTGCAGATTGTTGACTTGTTTTTTGATTCTGAACTTCTTCAGAAGCATGATTCTCTTCAGGACTTTCAACTGGTTCTGAACTTTGAGGAAGTGAGAAAACTTGAGCTTGTTCAGATTGATCACTTTGTTTCCGAAAATTCTCATCAAACTTAATATTCATTGATTCTTCAACAACCCGAGAGTTTTTGTTGTAGACTCGGTATGCTTTGCTTGTTATGGAATACCCCGGGAATATTCGTTCATCTGATTTCTCATCAAACTTGCCGACCTGATTATTAGCATTCTTCAGAATAAAATACTTACAACCAAACACACGGAATTATGCTAAATCAGGTTTTTTTTTCTTTATAAAGCTCATAGGGGTTTTCTCAATAATTAGTCTTAAAGAAACACGGTTTAAAATGTAACAAGCTGTTGATACAGCTTCTGCCAAAAAATGCGATGCAATTTTACTTTCGATCAAGAGGGTTCTCGCCATTTCTTGAAGAGAACCATTTTTCCTTTCCACAACCCCATTTTGTTGAGGTGTGTAAGGAGTAGAAAAATTATACTGAATTCCAAAATCATCACGGAAATCAGAAAAGTTTTGGTTTTCAAATTCTCCCCCATGATCAGTTTTGATGCATGAAATATAGTAACCTTTCTCACTCTGAACCCTTTTAGAGAATTTAGAGAAGGATGAAAAAGCATCGTTTTTGTGCGCAAGAAATAAAACCCATGTAAATCTTGAGTAATCATCAACTAATTAACATGTCTCCATACCATCATACAATTATTTCTAACATGATTTCTATCACCACAGTTTACACAATGCATTGGATAAGAAGATTTTGTAAACTGTTTATGGAAATATCATTGAGAAGCAGATTTGGAAGGCTTATGCGAAATCCTGTCATTTGTTTCCGGAAATTCATCTTTGAAATTATTTTCCTTTTTGAAACCAAGATCAGACTTGTCACCATACGGAACTTGTCTGGAAATAATATTTTCCAATTTTTTCGAACTTTGAGAAAATTTCTTTGAAATATTTTCAATCTCGATTTTCAAAAAATCATTTTCTTTCAAAATCAAATCACGATTTTCCTTGATTTGGTGAAATTCCCTTTTCAAAAACTCAATCTTGTCTTTTTGAGAAATATCTTGTTGTTTTAAAGAAGAAACTTTCTTTTTCAAAATTGAAACCTTTTTGAGAGTTTCTTTATAGTTCGTACATAACTTTTCAATGTATTCAGAAACTTCATCTGGTATTTCAGAAGGACATACCTCAATGTCTGAATCTGAGTCTGATTCTGAATCTGACTTTGCCATGAGATATATGTTCGCAGTCATCCTCACTATCTGCAGAATCACCCAGAGTTTCTTCCTTCAATGCCTTCTTGTATTTCTCGTACTTGATCTTGTCTTTTTTCAGAAGCGGACAGTTGGGTTTAATGTGTCATGCCTTCTTACAATGGAAATATATTACGTCTTTGCTTTCCTGTTTATCAATGCTTGATTATCTCTGATCATTCCGTCTGAATGATTTCTTCCCTTTAAAGTTTCTACATTTTCGAGCCATCTTTCTAAATTTCTTCACCATGAGTGTAAGCCGTCGTCTTCATCTTCATCTTTTGAATCTGGCATTTCAAAATCAAATTCAGATTTTAAAGCAATAGACTTCTTACCTTTTGAATCTCTTGTTTTGTTGGCACACTCAGTCTCATATGACTGCAAAGTTCCAACGAGCTCATCAATAGATAGAGGTCTGATTGTTTGACATTCCTGTATTGATGGCTTGATGTAATTCCAGTCGTCTGTAAGTCCTCGAAGGATCTTTCTGACTTGCATCGGTTCAGCTACAGGAGCACATTGCCTTGTAAAACCACTTGCTAGTATTTGAAACATGCCAATCATTTCAGCAATTGACTCATCGGGCTTCATCTTGAAGGTTTCGTAATCACTTAGTAGAATGCTAAGATTGGTTTCTTTCACTCTGTTTATTTCCAGATATGTGACATGAAGTCTGTCCCATATAGCTTTTGCTGATTCTTCTTCTGCAACTTGATTATATAAGGAAATGAATAGTGCACAGAAAAGTGCATGTACAGCTTTAGAGTCGAGTCATTGTCTTTTTGCTCTTTCAGCGTCTGACAGTGTTACTGTAGCATTGATGTTGTTATTTGTTTCATTTCCAGTCGAAGGAGTTGCCGTGACAGCAGGAACTACTCCATTGACAATAACATCCCACATTAGAGCATCTGATGCCTTGAAGAACCATTTCATTTTGTGGCACCACATATTGTACTCCTTTTCGTCATAGTAAGGTGGTTTGTTGCTGAAGTGTGCATCACTTGCTCCTGTGAAATTATTGCTGGACATGATAGATCATTAGCTCTGAAGTAAAACACAAAATAACGAGCAATCAAGCTCTGATATCAATTGTTGTATATAGCAATATCACCTAGAAGGGGGGTGAATAGGTGATTCTGAACGGTTTTGAAATTTAATGCGAAATTTAACAGTTTCAAAACACAAACTGAATAGGATCAATGAAATGATGTGCAGATAAACTAAACACAAAGAAGAGAGTTTAGAGATGGAGAGAATTTGCATGCCAAGTTTATAGTGGTTCGGCTTTAGCAAGCCTATGTCCACTCTCCCACGATGATAGCCGATTGGCTGGATTCCACTATGAATCGATGAAAGGTTACAAGAAATGTCACACTTATCACTCTTACAAAAAAACCTCTCAAAGATGAAATTTTTCAGCTCTCTAGAACAAGAGAATGTAAATCTGAACAACTCAGCACTTTGAAATTTTTCTTTTAAGTTCTTAAAACTCTCTCGGCAACAGTCACAATTGATCTCCTTTATACTCATTCGACCTTGAACTAGCCGTTACCAAGGTCCTTAAAAGGATCGCTCCTCAATCGCTGATTGAATGCCACCAATTCTGATTGAATGAGACTGTATTAGGAAAGATTTAGTAACCGTTGGAGTAGAGTCTGAACCCTTCAGATTTAATCGCCCATATAACTAAATCCTTAGTTTCCATAAGTAGAGTTAATTCAAATCTCCAAAATATCTTGTTCTTGGAAGGTAACATTCAATCGAGGATATTCTCCTGATTTGATTGAAAAATAATCATGTCAATCAAATCTTACAAACTTCCATAAAAGTTGTGGCAAAAGACGGAAACCTGCCAAACGTGAGTCTTCAGAATCTAGCAAAAAAAATGTACTGCAAAGTCTGAACATAATTCAGAAGCAGTCTTCAGAAGTACAAAGAGACTCTCTGAATCTGAACAGATTAGAACAGTGGCTCTGAGCTTTAGTAAGGTCCTTGCTGACGTGTCACATAAGTCTTCTCCATATTTAGTCTTCAAAGGCAATATCTTTCTCCATCTAAATAACAGATCTTGACTATCTCAGAAGTAAATATGCAATAACTACTCCTTGAGTTTGAACGCCAGATTTGGAACAATACAAGCTTTTGTTCACGTGTTCATTCCTGCAATAAAAGTTCATTTGCATTAACTGGATTCTTTCTAAACAAGGTAAGTTTTGTCAGAATCAAAATATTAGAATGTGGGTTTTCTCAACAGTTGACACATGCAACTCCCAACAACGAAGAATCTGGCTTCCTTATGGGGTAGTTTCAATTGTCTTGATCTGTTTACACGAGTGCTTGAGAGTTGGTGAAGCCTCTATTATCCTCTTCCGCACTTCATGATACAAAATGCTTAGTGGCCATTCCACTAATGAAGCCTCTCTTCCTTTTCCCTTGAGCACATCCTCTTTGGAGCATTATAAATACATGGGCCAAATGAAAAACACTAGGGCCTCAAACAAAAAGGTAGAGAGAGAGAGAGAGAGAGAGAGAGAGAGAGAGAGAGAGAGAGAGAGAGAGAGAGAGAGAAGTGTTGAAACATGAAGGGTAGTGGTAATGTGACTAATGTCTCATGGGCCTTGGTGTTCTTGCTTTGGCTGGTTTCAATCAATGTGGCGTGGGGTCAGGGGGTGAGTCCAAGCCAATGCCAAGACGAGATAAGAAAGGGGATCAGCGCGTGCATGGCCGTCGCGATGGGCCAGCCGCCCTCGGCCTCGTGCTGTGCCCTGGTCCGGGTCGCCCACGCCGAGTGCATGTGCCCGTTGGTCACACCGGAGGTGGCCGCGATGATCGACGTCAACCGGGCCAAGAAGCTCGTCGAGGGCTGCGGGAGGAAGATCCCTTCCCACTTCAAGTGCGGAAGTAAAGAGTTCCATCTAAACCCTCTAATCTAACTGTAACTTCTTTTTTATTCTTCACGGTTAATGAATTCATCTAGAACAGTACTTCCTTAATCATTTCCATATATATATATATATATATGAACTGTTTTTTGTCAACTGAAGTCCCCAAAATTCTCATTATGACAAAGTCGGTCCTAATTCCCCCAACTTTTGTTAGGATTTCCGACGGAATTACGTCGGGGAATTAAGGATGTTGCATAGGCAGGCCCCAATATTAACCGTATGGAAATTGGATGAACCATCTAATGCTATGAACTGTGTACAATACAAGTGCTTCGATTGAAAAAAGAAAAAGAAAAAAAAGGAGTCATTTTACGAATAATCCAATTTCAACTATCTAAAATCAACGTCCCCTTTTCTTACTGATTGTATCTCACTTTGTATTTTCCTGGTGCATTATCTGATTGCTACCTTGCAGGCATTACCATTCCATGAAAGATCTACGAACGCCCTCCACTCTGCATCAGCTGGATTTGGCATAAAATAAAAGGGTTGTATTGTAATGGGGACGCAGGGAGAGATGAGATTTCTGTACTCCATTTGGAATGATCAAATAAATAAAGCCGGTTTATATATGCTGTAATCTGTCCACCATGATCTATCTTTCATCTTCCATAGGAAAGCAATTAAATTTCGTCATCAAAAGCTCACAAATCCTCGTCTCCCAAGACAAGCACTCCGTTTGATTCGCGAAAAAATGAATGCTTTAGAAAACTTTTTTCAGAAAATAATAGACTATATCGCTTATAAAAATAAAACAACAAAAAAAGCGTTTTCATTGTTTAGATATAAATTATTATTCATAATAAATTTTTTATTGATTAGGTATTTTAAGCGATATGAAAAATTAATTTTAAGAAAATATTTTACAAATCAACAAGCCAAGTATTCTTCTTTGTTTCCTGAGCAAGAAAGCCACCCTTAAAGCAATACCGACCGAAAAGAAAGATGCTGAAACCGTCGCGAGATGGGAAGCTTTTTGGGTCCCTGAATCTCCGTCTCTTTAAAGCCCTTGCCTTTGGCTGATCAGACATGCAATCTGGACCCTACCAAAGCGTGACTTCGTCTGCTTCTCGTAGAATTATACAGGCTCTTTGTTCCTTGTCTACGTCTTGCCGTTGACTTTGCCAGCTTCGGTTCCATCTTCGTTCAGTCCATCCATGACAAATCCTCCTCAATTTCACCACTTCCGCAATAAAGAAACCGCCCACCACCTCCACTTCCTCAAGATCCCCTCCCTTCCGGTCAACGCCCACCCAAATCTGAATCTTAGGATCAGGGATTCGCTGTGCGGTTCCTAACTTCAAATGGGTCGCAAGCAAAACGACGCCGAGCCCGGCCGGTACGCCACTCTGATCCTGCTCTTGATCGGAGTGATCTCCTGCACTCTGGTCTACACTTTGGCCACCGTCGCGTTCGGGCCCGGTTGGGGCAATTCGAGCTCCGATCCTCTGAAACTGATCGAGGAGATCGGTTCGGGCGAATTAGGGTTGGAGAGTGGGGAGTGTTGCAGAGGGATTGATAATTTGGAGCTCTGGGGCCCGGCGGTGAAGTGGGGCTCCGATTTCAAGTTCAATTCTTCGGTGGAGTGTTGCAGGGCTTGCAAGGCGATGTGCGGCGGGAATGATGGGCCGTGCTTGTGCGATACGTGGGTGCATTGCGGTAATAAGGAGGCGTGCGGGTCGAAATTCGGTCAGGTTAGCTGGTTTCATTTTTTGTTTGTCTTCTTGAATCTTGTGTTCTAAGCTTGTGTTGGCTATTTACTGGATTTTGGTGCTCATTCAGTAGCTATACTTTATTTTGGGAATGCATTATGGTGGGGGTTTGCAATTGAGAGGCAGAGTAGTCGAATTATTCGAAAATGCCTGTGCTAGGTGATGCAAAATGGCCTGTTAATTCGATTGATACTGTGTTATGCACATAATACGAACAAAAAAATATTTCTGAGAAGACCAATAACGGTTGATCTAAGCTTGATGGTGGTTGAAAGGCAGAGGAGTAATCGCTGACAACTAGTAAAACTTTAACCATTGATGTTATCCTCTGTGTGCTACATAATGTTGGTGGTCCGGCCTTTTCATTAGACTGATGCTCTTATTTATAATTTAACAGTATGATCATAGAGAAAACGAAAGGAAAAGTAACCTGTCACATGCTTGAAAAGTCTGCAAGATGATGTTCGATGGAAAAATCAGATAATGGTTAATTTTGTTAAGCAGAGCTTATGTGCTGTACATGATGCGAGAGATGTGTATAAATTCTCATATTTTTATCTTGACTAGTTGGTTTTGCTGAGGCTTCTATTCGATCTCAATTTTTTCTCCAGATGATGCACTTCTAAGGTTAAAGCAGTTCCTGCAATTTTTTCACGTGTTTGATACCCGTTTATATGTCAGAATCTAATGTCCGGCTGTCTGACTTTGCTGTTATTCTCAAGCTCTATGATTAGATGCCATTCCCAATTCATGCATATGTTTTGAGATTTGTAATCGCTTAAGTTCTGGTGTAGACATTTTTTTTCCCTCCTTTCCAGTGCAAATTACATGTCGGGTTTTACTTGAACATGCGTTTTTCGCTCTCCAGTGCTGGTTGAAGAAACAGAAGGACTCCTTGGCTCCTGATCGTCAGGAGGCGGGACAAACAGTTATCTGGACCTCTGGCCTTGTATACGGGAAAGGAGAGGTGAATGCCCATCTACAGGATGCTCTTAAGTCTTGAAATAGTTTTTGTCATTTATCCGCAAAAGATTTAAGTTGACCTGAACTTGGCTTAGATTAGCAAGTTAGGCTTTTCCCCGGTACTATGTCTGTAATTGTCCCATCCATTTTCAGAAAAAGCATATTTGTGGGGCAATTGCCTTGCAGCATATGATTTGTCAATGCACTTTAAGATGAAGAGTTTGGCCCTTACGATTGAGATTTGTCAACCTTGGAGTGCCCTTCATTGTCTTAGACGTTAATGCCTTAAGATTATTCAGATTGAGACTTTTCTCCGAGTCGATTTCTTTATTTCCTTTCTCCTTTCTCAGGGAATAATTGGCTTGGAAACAGAATACGGTACCATGCATATTAAGGTGAGCCTTACTATTCTTTTGGCCACTTCTCTACTTACTATTTCTTCTTACCATGGTATAGATGATGAGGATTGGTCCTGCGGAGTGAAGCTTTATGGATGACATTAAGCTGAGCTTTCTAACAGTTTTAGAATTCCTGCAGCTTTATCCTGATTGTGCCCCGCACTCAGTTTCTTATATCCTTGAGTTGTTGGCATTGCGGCACTGTGCCGGTTGCCAATTTCGTCGCGCGGAGAGTAGAGGGCAGTTTTGGGATTTGCAAGGCAATCACGTCCCAAATGTAAGGCTCGTTTACTTTCTCCCTCTTCAGTCCTTGTAAACCTGATTGCAGTAGGGTGAAGCAGAATACTTCTGTGAATTCTATTAGGTCTATGCATGTCTTTTATAGATATGTTGCGGTTCTTATAGTTAGGGGTGAGCGGTTCCAGGTTCCGTACAGGTTCCACCTGAAACCTGGAACCTACCCGTCTATACAGGTTCATCATTTTTTGGAACCTAGAACCTACTCTGCATACTTTAGAACCTAGAATCTACCCTGTCATAGGTTCTAGGGTCGGTTCCAGGTTCCATCCAGGTTCCACATGTATTCTTAGTTGAACGATTGCAGTGAATAATCACATTTAATGACCATCATCTGCTGCTAAAATCTACTGACCACAACTTATATTTAGGCACACGAAAAATATAAGACATTAACAAAGTAAAAGTCTCATTGATAAAGTGGTTTCGGATTACATACTCATCATCGGACACTATGAAATATCACAGGATGACGCGAAGATATATACCAAGAAAAAATATAAAAACTTGCTCTAGGTTTCAGGTTCCGGTTCCAGGTTCCACCTACCTGGAACCTACCCGTCAGAACAGGTTCCCTAATTTTTGGAACCTGGAACCTACCTTCATACCTTGGAACCTCGAACCGGACGGTTCCCACCTGTCCGGTTCTCCAAATTACAGGTTCTACCCTGGAACCATGCTCACCCCTACTTATAGTTGAGATTTCTTGTCTATCATCCTGAATTAGGATTCCCATTTTCGCTTCTCAATACTCACAAAGGTGGTTGCAGGTTCTAAATTGTTATCGTTGCCTCTGCTATCTGTGTTATATCGCGAGTTTGATTATTAACTGTTAATTTTAGATTTGCCACATAGGCAATAACTAGTTTCGTGATCAAAACGCGCAGTGTTAGTTCAGTGTCTATGGTCCATCATTCTTCTCCAGTTTTCTGAATTTTGTAGTTTCTACGTCGGGGGAATTGGTTGTTTATTGATAAATAAATTTCGTGGATGGAAAGGTTACCTTAGAAACAGCTTCTTCTTAGCAGCTTTTAACCCCCATCTGAACACTTTGCCTCGGGGGACACGGTTTTCTGATATGAAGCGTTTCTTTGCAGGCCCCATTTGGCCCTCCATTTGCGCTGATTCAAGGGACCCTAGAAGCTCATGGAACTCCATTTAGGAAGGCCCCGAAGGAAGCTTGTCCGACCATAAGGAGGGGAACCGTCGCGTGGGTTGGGTCGGGACCCGAGTTCTTTATAAGCTTGGCGAAGCATGAAGAGTGGAGAAGGGAGTACACTGCCTTCGGCTCAGTCCTTCCCGAAGACATGAGCATCGCGGAGAGAATTGCTCAGCTTCCGACTATACCGGAGGTTTGGAACAACATCAACGTCTCCGTGCTAGAGAAATCGGTCCCTCTGGTCTTGCGAAGGATCAAGATGAGCGGCGGCGACGTCAGGGGTGAAAGCTGAATCGAAATGAAGTCGGACACGGTAGAAATGACGGTGTATTCCCGGCGGTTGCCATCTTCGGGCGTCGACAAGTTCCTTCACAGCGTGGAATTGTAATCAATTTTGGGTGTCCAGGTTGGAGAAATAACAAAGCCTTATGCTCTCTCTCTCTCTCTCTCTCTCTCTCTCTCTGAATCCATAGATGCGTGGACAGTTTCATCTGAATGGAGCTCATGAACTCAAGAGAGGCAAATT
The DNA here is from genome assembly GCA_029784005.1 of Lenwebbia sp. NSW1173648. Taxonomy (NCBI): domain Eukaryota; kingdom Viridiplantae; phylum Streptophyta; class Magnoliopsida; order Myrtales; family Myrtaceae; genus Lenwebbia; species Lenwebbia sp. NSW1173648. Next base: position 2,619,008 of record JARCGZ010000005.1, read on the forward strand.
ACAGGTGATTCTACACTCCGAAAGGAAACTATTGTTCCCATCGGAGTTCCCTCTCCCCCGTAACGAAGCTTAGAACCCACCCCACGCAGTTCTGCTCGTGCCTAATCCGCTTGTTCTGCGTGAAGTTTTGCTTTTTTGTTTTATTTAATAAGACTTCATTTGTTTCACAAAAAATGAATAGTTTTTGAAAAATGTTTTTCAAGAACTCAATTTTTACGAAAATGATTATATTTTTCATTGTTTGGTTGAGACCTGAAAATAAATCGAAAAATATTTTTCTTCCTTTGATAAGGAGAATTTAATTTAATTTTCTGTGCGTCTTTTAATCAAAAATTGCTGACGTGGACCCGGTCATCTGTCGCTAATATGGATAATTTTTCCATTTCTAAAAAAAATAAAAAAATTTAATACTTTTTTTATCTATGACTTTTAATTAATCTTATTTTTTTATTTTGTTTTTCTTTTCTTTCTTCTTTAATTTGTTCATCAGCCGATAGCTGAAGTTGTTGTGGCCGGCGACCGGCGGAGGAAGTAAAAAAGAGAAAAAAAAAAAGAAATTATAAGAATTATAACAATCATAAAAAATTCAAAAATAAAAAATAATAATAAAGAAAATGAATGTGAAGGAGTGAATGTAATAAATATGAGGGAAAATGTTCTCCTCTCAAAAAGAAAAAATAGAGTAAAATATTTTCTTCACTTTTGAAGGAAGTTTTTTTTATGGTGGAACATGTTTTCTAGACTAGCTTATTTTTTGTGAATCAAATGTTGAAAAATCCAAAAAACGTTTTTATGAAATTTATTTTTCGCAAAACAAACGGAGCCAAATACATCATGAAGTTTTTACCAATCTTGCTTGTATTCTAGTTATTGACCATCTATTGCGTTTGGCCAAGAACTTACTGTAAACTGGTAGATCTCTTGTAAAAAGCGAATTACAGTAAATCAGTCAAAATGGGTCATAAATGCATTTCTTAATCCATATTTGATGTGTTGAGTTGTTAAATGAACTATCTATATTCAGTATATGAATCGTGAATGTGTTTGGAATGGTAAAGCCTAAAATAAATTAGGTGTTAAATGAATTCACAACTTACTTATACTCAATCCATCTTACGATTCTTTCTTCACTTCTTCTTCTTCATTCGATCTCGCACTCGCTTACTCCGCGCTCTCACCTCAGTTTGGATATGAATTGTTTAAATTAGGTTAAATATGAAAGTATTTTAACAATACGAGTATGAATTGTGTATGAATCGGGTAGGGTATGAGTCACTGGATTTGTATTGCATACATATGAGTTAAAACAGATTAAACTGATCGATTCGGGTCAGATCATTTTCGACCCGATTTAAAGTTCAATTCGACCCATTCATTTAACGGGCCTAATTATAATCAATGCAAAATATAAATTTACATCGGCAAAACCAGTCGGGGTTTACTTTTCTTAGACTTCTGTGATCCGACGCCGATGCTCGATGGTACACAACACGAACAATCCACTAATGAGGTCGACTGGCATGGAAATCCAAAAGATAACGACTCGGGGGACATACTGTAGATTTCCGCTGCCTTGATTTTGCACTTCTGACTCGCTCCCCGATAAAAACCCTTCTCTCCTCCGTCAACCAGCAAACACCCTCTCTCTCCCTCTCCCTCTCCATCTTCCGGCCATTCTTCCCCCCAAAAAAACCCTAGCACCGGCACCGGCACCGGCACCGGCACGGCCACCACCTCCATGCACATGACAACATGGTCCAGTTCCACGAGCACGTCCTCACCGACCTCCTCGACGACTCCAATGGCGGGCTCGTGATCCTCTCCTCCGGCCTCTCCCTCTCCTCCCTCATCGCCTCCCTCCTCCTCCTCCACTCCCCTCCCCAGGGCTCCCTCCTCCTCCTCTCCCCTACCCCTCCCCTCAAGCAACGCCTCCTCCGCCACCTCCGCTCCCGCTCCGCCGCCCCCCTCCAGATCCCGGCCGAGATCACCGCCGACCTCCCCGCCTCCCACCGCCACTCCCTCTACGCCTCCGGCGGCGCCTTCTTCGTCACTCCCAGGATCCTGATCGTCGACCTGCTCACGAGCCGGGTCCCGGCCTCGACCGTGGCCGGGATCGTGATCCCAAATGCGCACGCCATCGCGGAGACCTCCACGGAGGCATTCATTGTGAGGATTTTGAAGTCGTTGAATAAGAACGCATACGTGAGGGCGTTCTCGGACAAGCCACACGCAATGGTCGCGGGGTTTGCCAAGGCAGAGCGGATCATGAAGTGCTTGTTCATTAGGAAGTTGCACCTCTGGCCGAGGTTTCAGGTACTCTAGAGTGGAAGAGAAATCAGCATAGTCACTTCGATATGCCCTCTACAGGACGAATTTTTATCTGTTTTGAGAAAAGAAATACTGGAGATTACTTTGGAATATGCACAATTCCACTTCAACTAGCTCAATTGAAAAAAAGAAATCATCCAGCTGAACTATAGATTATGGGTGAAACATTTTCATCTTCAGTTTGACTCGATAGGAAAAAGTACACGAATTACTTCTGATTTCAAGTAGGCTCCAATTATATTTTAGAGGAAGTACATATTTTACATTGCCTTTTGCTGTTTCTTTAAGTTTTCTTGGCTTATTTGAAGGTGTATATGTGTGTCTTTAGGTGTATGTATCACAAGAATTGGAGAAGGATCCACCTGTGGTCGTGGATATAAGGGTTCCAATGTCTAAGAACATGGTGGGGATTCAGAAAGCGATCATTGAGGTAATGGACGCGTGTTTGAAGGAGGTGAGGAAGACAAATAAGGTGGATGTGGACGATTTGACTGTGGAGAATGGGTTGTTCAAGTCTTTTGATGAGATTGTGCGGAGGCAATTGGATCCTATTTGGCATACGTTGGGAAAGAAGACAAAGCAGCTAGTTTCGGATTTGAAGACTTTAAGAAAGTTGCTGGATTATCTTGTTAGGTATTGAAATTCTGCAGCGTAAATTGGATTTTCCTTGTCCGTAATTAGTTGATCTTCAGGATATGAAGAAATGTGCAGAATTGATTCTTTCTGCTTCAGTAGTTATAACTCATGTGCCGAATTGTTCTCAATTACTTGTCATTGGGAGGATTTTCCTGATCACTGTTGATACACATGGACTCGATGTTAAGTGAATTGATGGATTACTGCAATTGTGATCTTTCATTCCTCATTAAAAATTTTGTCTCAAATAATAGAGGAAAATTTAAATATTCAGCCTTATTGTTCCAAGGATTGGTTATTGATTAGATCTAGTAATTAATCTGCATAGGTATGATGCAGTCAGTTATTTGAAGTATTTGGATACACTGCGAGTGTCAGAGAGTTTTCGGTCTGTTTGGATATTTGCAGAGTCCAGCTATAAGATATTTGAGCTTGCAAAGAAGCGTGTCTATCGATTTGTGAGGTCAGATGGAACTAAACTTGATGGGCCTGGTAAGAGCACAACCAGCAAAAAAAGGAAACTTAGGGGGCAAGACAATCGTGAAGAAACAGGTATAGCTTTACTCAGGCCAACTCAATTGCTGCCTTTTGATCCTGCTTAAGAAGAAGATATATTGTTCTTACAGAGCCTTCTTTTTCTCCGTCTGTTTCATTGACCATCGCTTTAGATGAATCGGGTTAGGAATACTGAATTAATACATAAAGGCTCTAACCACGAAATATTAGCAAGCTTTTGGAAAGCATTAGCAAGTTTGGATGATTCGCTATTTCTGAAATTCCTTTGTCCCCTTCATATGTGCAGCCTCTGGTGGTTCCTCATCAACAGGTGTTATAGTTTTGGAGGAAGTGTTGGAGGAGGCACCAAAATGGAACGTTTTACGTGTGAGTGAGGAAGTTTCACTTTCTGTGCAATTCTTCTACATACGTGCACACATACACACACGCATACGTACATACGTATCTTAAATACTGGTATGCGAATATTATATGTGGTTGATGTGTTGCCTTCATGGCTTGATCTTCTTTTTCTTCTCTTCAGTTTTTGAATTATTTTAATAAGAAAACAACTAGATGAATTTATGCTAATATGGAGTTGAAACTGAGGTGCGGTTTTTGTGGCAGGAGATTCTTGAGGAGATAGAACAGGAAAGACAGAAGGCAACTTTGACTGGCGAGGAATGTCTTGTCGAGGGTGAGGACAGTGATAGTGGGATTGTGTTGATCACCTGCAAAGATGAACGTTCATGTATGCAGCTAGAAGATATCATCACGAACAACCCACAGAAGGTTTAGTGATTTTTTTTTGTTTGGCATAAGACATAAGATGCCCCTTTTAGTGCCCATCTCTAAGCTCTCTCCCCAATCTATTTTTAATTTTTTTTTGTCTAGCTAATTGCATCCCACATTGAGGCCAAAAAGTTGTTATTAGTTATATAGCACCTATCTTCACATTTCTCCAGATGCATCTAAGTAGCATTTCATATGTGTGACTGCTTTATCCTCTGGAACCCACTGAGTAGTTGCAATTGACCTTGAAGAAAGTGAAACTGGATATTCTTCTACCATAGTTGGGACGCATCATACTGGCACACAAGCGCACATTTTATGGACACATGTTCAAGCAAGTGTGATGAAAACAAGAAAAAAAACTTTTAGTTGACCAAATTTGTGGTAGTGTATACTTGTTAATGCAAATGGTAGATGAAATTTCCGAAGGTGGAGGAAGATAATTAATTGTAGAAATGCTTGGAGAGAGATTGCTGCGTTTGCTTGACCGGAGGGAATCCCTTTTCGAACCTGATTTAACATCACATTCGTTGTGAATAAGCCATTCATCACTTGTATGTTTGTGTAACCGGTATTTTTTTATTACATATAAAGGTGATGCAAGAAGAGTGGGAGAAGTACTTGCTCAGCAAAGTTGAACTACGTAATGCACATACACGTTACAAGAAGAAACCTAAAGATCCTAAAGGTTTTGGCATTCTTGATGGAACTCTTCATGTAACAACTAAACCGACTGCAGAAGTTAGCAGTGCAAGCAAGCAGGAACACGATGCACTTTTGGCCGCAGTATCAGAAATCAGAAATAGAGCTAAGCTGGAAAAGTCTGGGGACTCTATCCAGCCTCGTGTTGGTGATGAAGGATGTAGCAATGGAACGAAAGGTAATAATAAGAAAGGAAGAGCAAATGCTAAGAGCTCTCACTATAGAAACAGCAGTGGTAGGAAGAAAGTTGCGACAGATGGTAATCAAGCAGTACCTGCTTCTGAAGATGAACATCTGACAGATGGATTGGTATCTGATGGTTATTATGAAGGTAACATTTCTGGTCATTCTGGAGACAGAGCGGTTCTCCAGGAGGAGTCTGACCGGTCAGAATCCAGAAGTGTGAAGCCACTGCCTCCTCTGCATTTTCACGCTTTAGAAAGTGATCAGCCGATATTGGATACTTTGAAGCCGTCTGTAATAATTGCGTACCACCCAGATATGACTTTTGTCAGGGAGATTGAAGTCTACAAAGCTGAGAATCCCTCCAAAAGGTTAAAAATATACTTTCTTTTCTATGAGGAGTCTACTGAAGTTCAGAAATTTGAGGCTAGTATTCATAGAGAAAATGGAGCATTTGAATCTTTGATCAGGCAGAAATCAATGATGATGATACCAGTTGATCAGGTTCCATAATTCTCATTTCTCACTCATGATCCATATGAAGTGATTTCTCTCTAATCCTCAATGTTTATGAATTTGCAGGTTTAGTAGTTGATTTGCATTTTTGAAGATCTCCCAAAAATGATTCTATTGTCACTAATTCCCTGCTGTTTTCTTAACGTAAGGACATTATGGCTTTTGTTTTAATTGTGGGTTCCCTCAGGATGGTCAATGCCTTGGACTGAATGCTTACATGGAGCAACAAGCTTCATCTTCCCAAAATTCTATAACGAGAAAGGCTGGCGGGAGAAAAGAAGCTGAGAGAGAGATGCAGGTTCCATTTTTCCTCTTCTAGCATCTCTGACACTTACTCCCTGATGGTTAATTGAAATTGAATTGGGAATATTTCAGGTTATTGTGGATATGAGGGAGTTCATGAGCAGCCTGCCAAATGTCCTTCACCAGAAAGGCATGCGTATAATACCTGTTACTTTGGAGGTTGGAGATTATATACTCTCACCTTCGATTTGCGTAGAAAGAAAGAGTATCCAAGATCTCTTTTCGAGCTTCACGTCAGGTCGCCTCTTCCACCAGGTGGAAACAATGGTGCGGTATTATAGAATACCTGTTCTTCTCATTGAATTTTCACAAGACAAGAGCTTCTCTTTTCAGGTAACATTACTAAAACTATAGGAAGTGTGGTATTTGATATTTGGATGGTTTGACTCATCCTGATTGTTTTGCAGTCTGCAAGTGACATTGGTGATGATGTAACTCCCAATAACATAATATCCAAGCTATCCTTGCTCGCTTTGCATTTCCCACGCCTGCGAATAATCTGGTCCCGCAGTCTTCATGCTACTGCCGAAATTTTCTTCTCTTTGAAAGCAAATCAAGATGAACCCGATGAGACCAAGGCAATTAGAGTTGGCGTCCCCTCAGAAGAGGGTATTGTAGAAAATGATGTGAGGTATGCCTCTCTAATTGCTAAGCTCCAAGAAGTCATTAGGTTTCCGACCACGAGATTCGTGTTTCTTTGTCCATTCTTCCGAAAATAAAGCTGAATCAGCTGGTGAAACTACCGTCCTTTACATTCTTGTATGCAGAGCTGAAAACTACAATACATCTGCTGTGGAATTCTTGAGACGTCTACCGGGTGTGACGGATTCAAATTATAGAGCGATAATGGATGGATGTAAAAGCTTGGCAGAACTCGCCCTTCTTCCCGTAGATCGCTTGGCTGAACTGATGGGCGGGCAGAAAGGTGCTCTGACTCTTAGAGAATTCCTAGATGCCAAGTATCCAACCTTATTGTAGAGTCTTTAATATCATCGAGCTCTCGACCCAAGCAGCGATAAAAATGCACACTCCTTGATTTAATTGCTGTTCTACCATTAGATTTGGGTTCTGTTGTTGTAGAATTAAGGATTGATGAATTGTATTCTTCATTGTTTATGTAATTTTTCTTCTGGCATTCCATTCAGGCAACATTTGCAGGGGAGCCATTGTATATCTTTGTAACATGAACGTTTGTGAGAATAATGCTTTCCTTTGAAGTTTGTTAAATGACAAAAAACGGATTTTAATCATTGATTTTCTCGGCAAATGACAAAAGACTTAATCCATAGCCAAAAACGGTCCAGGAGAAAGTAAACTGAAATGTGAAATGATATTTGGGATATTAAACCAGTAGGTCCCACCGGGAGTCGAACCCAGGTCGCTGGATTCCAAGTCCAGAGTGCTAAACACTACACCATGGAGCCAACTTTGTCATTATTCACCTAATAAGATAATTAACTTAACAAAATTCTTCCTTCTTCAGAAAAAAAAGTGAAAAGGACGAGGAAGGGGCAATTTGTGACCAGAAGGCCGCCTCCAGTCCAATAATGATGGATGTTTCTTGTGTTTCCGAACGCTATCCTTGAAAAAGAAAATTGTATAAAGTGCCAAAAGATCCGAAATACAAAGGAGACCATAGAATTTTGACCACATGCTCAACATTGTTTGTATGTTTGTACGGAATTCATAGTCGTAAAGGTCAAAATCTCCCGTCTCGAACGCAGCCATATAAACCTCATCGGACTCCCTCACGTTGAGCGCGGTGCGAGGGATCATTCACACCATGGGCCTGGCTTTCCTCGTTCTACAAGCAATCTGTATTAGTCCATTATACAAATATCTTTGGACCTTGGCGTTGGTATCGGTGCAATTGAGCCTTTTTTATATTTATTAAAACTTAAGCAGAGATTAAACACTGGGCGGATCCGTGGCGCAATGGTAGCGCGTCTGACTCCAGATCAGAAGGTTGCGTGTTCGATTCACGTCGGGTTCAAATCCCCCGAAAATGTTGGCTACCCCACCAACGGATCAAATTTTTTTTTTTTCCCAAATCAGAGTATCGCTTTGTCCCATTTCTTTTACATTATATTATGCTGCTTGTTGGGTTCGTGCTTCTGTATAATCATGATGAGTGATTTAGTGGTCAATTTGAAGTTGAAGGACCGACGACTTTGTTGCCCAAAGCGCCTATCCTTTCTTGCTTTGCTTTTGCAGATTGAAAAGAAGTCATCAAGCGTGCTCACATGCATGGGGACCTTAAATTTCCAATGCTACGTCTGTTCTTTCTTGGACTCCACAAGTAGGAGCTTGGAAAATGACCTTTCTAAACTTTCGTGCAATGCCATTATCTACTATTGTGCGAAGACAGAGGCAGTCGGAAGAGATTTTGCCGGCCGTCGAGTTTTTTAGCTCGAGTTGCACTTGGATCTTCGGTGCTGGATTGCAAGAGACGGGTTCCCGAAGAGGCTAAAAGTAAATTGCGGGAAATGGAAACGCGGCTTGTTTCAAATATGCCGAGAGCAGTAGGTGTTGCTGGATTTGGAGAGTTTGAATTCTGTTATGATATTGCTGTGCTGCTCCTTTGGACTTTATATACATGTCGTAGGTAGTACTAGGATGCTTGGGAGTTTTCGTTAGGCATTTGGGACATTACACACGGCATTTGGGACAGTTTTAAGGAACATTTTGGGGGCTTTGTACGGTTGGTTTCTCGGCATGATGAGGACTTGTCGTGGATTTTCTCCATTCACAGTTAGATTGTGTCACGAGAATACAAGACATTTATTTATCAAATACAATAGATCAATACAATTACACGTCTTCTTTTAATTCCAACCGGCATCTTATTTAACTTATTGGACACATGTTTTTGAGGTAGGAATGAGATCTTCAGAAAGGAACAGACCGCAGATCATGAAATACGTCATTTGTTGGCCTTTACTAGCTCAGATATGATATGATCATCCGTGTGGAAAGCCTTGGCGAGGATGCCCACGTCGATCCCACTCCCAAACACGCTAGCCGGGATCGAGACCGTCCCTGCGTTTACGCTCCCGAACACCCCGAGCGCCACGGCCTTGTAGTCGGGCCTCGTGTTGACCTGGAAGTGGACCAGCCCTTTTGGGAAGATGAACGGGTCGTGGGCCTGGAGGGTCTGCAGGAAGAGCCGGTTTTCTGTGTCGACGAACCCGACCTCCAGGATGCCTTCCAGGATGATCAGGAGCTCGGCCGACCGCCGGTGCGTGTGAGGCGGGTTGATCCCCGAAGGCGGGTAGATGATTTTGGCCATGGAGACGCTCTGCCCGTCGAGGGCCAGGAATTCTTTCTTTGTCACTTTGGCTATGAGGGCCGTGGTTCGTCCCGTCAGATTGGCTCTTGCAGTGAAAATCCTGAGATTGGTGTATGTGAAGTATTGCCTAGGGATTGTGCTGGCGTTGAGGCCCTGATGGACCAGGAAATCCTTCAGAATGTCGGGATCTCCCGCATTCGCGAAGATTGGGTTCTTCGCAATAGCCAAGATCAAGGCACAAGCTATTAGGCCAGACAACTTCTCCATGTTAAGTGTTGGGTGTGTGTCTGTGTGTGTTTGATTTCCAGCTTTTGCTGCTTTTATAGGGTCGAAAAGCTGGCCGTAGTCTCATTGTTAAGATCCAATGCTTATCATGATTTAATTTCTCTTTAGGATGTTGAGAATATTACAAGTTAATAAGTTATATTCGCTTATTGTTGAGCGCTTGTTGCTGATGAGAACTGATTGCATTCTGATGGCTTGGTTTGTTGCTGAAAAATGGCGAAATAATATGATCCAAGTAAATCCTAAAAGACTGAACTTCGCCTCATCTTTATTCAGTAGCTGCACAATGTAAGCTTCTGAATGCGAAACGTGCTTGAAATATGGAAACGAAGAACGAGCTGAATCGGTTTGCCAATGCTCAGGAAGTTACTGTCCTACACTTTCGGACGAGAAGCTCTCGTCTTCATGATTTTCAACTCCTGTCCTCTTATAGTTGTCCCTAGCTATGCTCAAGGGTGCTGCATCCTATATTGACAGTGCCATTTTTGACGTCCCGCGACGGCGAGAGACAGCATAGACCAGAACAGCAATCTGAAAGTGTTTAGACTTCTGATTTCTATTGAGACATGGTAACATCCACAATTATCAGCTCATAATCATTTAGGTGACAAACTTGTACAAAGCTTAAAACTTTTATAACTATATCGATGAAGAGGAAATGAAGAAAATGGTTTATTATTTCGACTTAGAATGGTTCAAATATTAGGTAAATCCTAAGTGCAGGGATGTGACACCAAGAGTTTCTTAGTTCAAACGGCGATGTCGATTATCTAGAACCTTAAGAGCAAATAGGTAGGATCGTGCAGTTTGTTCAGATCTCAACGGACGAAGGATGGTTAAAAGTTAAAACCAAAGTAAAATCTCCACGGGTTCCCAGTTGCTGGCTGTGTAGAATCCAAAGTTGCAATGAGAATGCTTCTGCAGAGAGCATATCTGGGCTGGAATTTGGAATTTATGTGCTCAGTCATTTTTGCCTGAAACTCTTCCTTTGCAATCTTATCATCTTAAAAACCTATTCCCAGTGTCCATCAATGAAAATGGAGATTACTGGTATTAGAATAGTCCTTTCACTTGGCTAATGAACAAAACTTCAGGAACAATTTGCTGGGCGAAAAAATAGAACCACAGTTGATCTTACGGAAAATTCCAAATAATGACATGAACAAAGGTATTTTCGTCATTTACAATTTTTTTTATAATTTTTTTATTTTTTCTTTCTTTCTTTTCGACCGTGGCCAGTCTCAGGCAATGGCTAGCCATCGGCGAGGGTTGGGCGAGGGCGGCCAGATGCGAGGGTTGGTCGAGGCCGCCCTCGACGGCCACAAGCGAGGGTCGTCTCGACGACCACAGGCAAGGGAAGGCCTCGCCTGAGTTGGCGATGGCTGCCCTCATGGGCCCTCGCTTAGTGGTCGGCGAGGGTCGCCGGGCCATCACTAGCCGCAACAATGAAAAAGAAGAAGAAGAAAAAGGCACAAAGAAAAGAAAAAAATGAATACAAATAAAATAAAAAAAGTAAATTATGAAAATGCCCTTGGTCAAGTCTTTTTTGAAACAATGTGGGCACTTTAGGCTCATATTTTAAACAAGGTTCACTTCAGACTCTTATCTGAGAAAATGAGGGTAATTTAGGCTATTATTTTGAATTTTCCCTTGATCGTATATGGAGTTTAAGCCATGACGCGAAAAGGGTCGGTGGGTTGCCAAAGCGGACGACATTGTCAAAATGTAGGTCTTATACATTTGATCGATCTGATCGGATCGATCACATAAGCGATGAAGTAAGTCTAACTAATAAACTATTCGTTAATGAGGGTATGGGGATAAGGATACTAGAAGTGTCATAACTTTTGTATGACGCTTACTTAAGTGCTATAACTTTTTTCGACTACTTGAATGCCATAATTTCTTAAAAATGTTCATTTGAGTGCCATTACTTTCAATCGATCACTTAAGTGCTAATTTTTTTAAAAAAAAAAATTCACCCAAGTGGCAAAAAACCGACGTGGCATAGTACTTGTGGTGAACATTTTTAAGAAGTTATGGCACTCAAATGATTATATGTCACTCAAGTGTTTGATTGAAAAGTTATAACAATCAAGTGAACGTTGTGCAAAAATTATGGCACCCAAGTGATCGAAAAAAAAAGTTAATGACACTCAAGTGAGCGCCGTATTAAAGTCATGACACTCATAGTGTCCTTATCCTCGAGAATATGAGTAGCTTTGGGAGCAGTTCTAGTGCCAGAGCCAATGGCTTAAAGTTCGGCTGTTATTCGAAAAATTCTCACTTCTAGATTTGGACCGTCCCATATAAAGCTGCTACATATGTACAGCTATTAGTTTTCTGGTTTGTAATCGTTGGTAGGAAACATAACATAGGTACATCCGAATAAGCACACAAACGAAACAGCAAAAAGTCCAGCAACAACATTAATTAGAGGGACAGAATATCCATCGCATAATTTTTTTTTCATTGGTAGAATGGTAAGGAAAGACGACTGGCATTAGCGCACCCTCTCTGCATGGTCCGACGTTGATGGGCCCGTCTCTTAGTTTCAATATGATGTCAACAACCATGAAGTCTATTCACACGAGATATGTTATAGTTAGGTAAGGCGGTGCGAGTTGTTCATAGCCTCTCTCAAGCCGCGAATCAAACTTGTGAAAGATAAGTAATGTCTTTATCGTTAAGCCAATCATCTTGGTGGTGTTAAACATCATACTATACTTTGCATGCGGGATAATTATAAAACAAAATCATAAATTTATTGCATTAGTGTCAATTCAGTCCTAAACATCTAATTTTGTCAATTCGATCCTAAATCTTTTAACAATTTACCAATGTAATCCATCCGATCAATTTTGACCGAAAATCGTTGACGTTGGTGCCGTCTGTCCAACTTGGCACAGCCAGCATTGACGTGGACAATTTATTTACTTTTTATTCAAATAATTGAATTTTATTCTTTTCATTTTCATTTTCTTATATTTTCCTTCCTTATTTTTTTTTTTCTTTTCACTGTGGTTAGGCGAGGCCATCGCGGCCATGGATGAGGAAGTCTTGTCCAGATTTGGGTGAGGCCAGCCTCACTAGCTGCAAGTGAAGGCAGCCTCACTCAGACTGCGATCGTGAGCGTCTGAGCAAGCCCGCCTTGCCCAAATTTGGCGAGGCCTGGCGAGACTACCTTTACCCGCGGTCGGCGAGGCTGCCTTGCTAAGATTTGGGTGAGGCCAGCCTCGCCGGTTGCAGGCGAGGCGATGACCTTGCCTAGGCCAGGCAAAGGCCTTGACCTCATCATAGTGAAAAAAATAAAAGGAAAAAAAGAAAAGGAAATAAAACAATAAAAAATTAAAAAAATTAAAAAAATTATCTACGTCAGCGTCGGTCGGGCCACGTAGGATGGCTAGCATCCATATGAGCGGTTTTTGGAAAAATTGACCAGATGGACTAAATTAGCAAAACGTCAATGTTTATGACTAAATTGGCCAAATTGAAAGGTTTAAGTTCACAAATGCAATAGTTTTTTCTTTAATCTTCTTTTGGCATGCTTTAGACCAATCAGCATAGGTCACCCCACAGCTCAAAAAAATTGTTTTAAATTTGACGGATCATATTATCAAATAGCAATCAGCCCTTAAATAAAAGTCCAAACAGATTCCATAATTGTCAGGTAAAGAGGATGCATGAAAATTTTATATATTATAAATGAGTGAATGGAAATTCACGAAGCGGATCCGTGGCGCAATGGTAGCGCGTCTGACTCCAGATCAGAAGGTTGCGTGTTCGATTCACGTCGGGTTCAATTCTCCCGAAATTGTTCGCTACATCAGTCGGATCATTTCTCTTGTTTTTTTATTCTTTTTCCCAAATAATAATAGCTCTTTATCCCATTTGTTTACATTATATCTGCTTGTTGGATTAATGCTTCTGTGTTATCATGATGAGTGATTTAGTGGTCATTTTGAAGTTGGAGGACCGACGACTTTGTTGCCGTCTTGCTTGGCTTTTGCAGATTGAAACAAGTCATCATACACGCACGAGGACATTGGAGAGTTCCCATGAGACGTCCATTCTTTCTTGGTGCCTAGATGTAGGAGCTTGAAAATAACCTTTCTAAAACTTGCATGGAATGCCATCATCTATCACTGTGCGGACGAGAGCAATTCGGGAGAGATTTGCCGGCCATCGAGTTTTCTGGCGTTTGGATCATTGGGGGAGATGGAAACGCAGCTTGTTTCGAGTATGCCGACAGCGATAGGTGTGGTTGGATTCGGAGAGTTCGAATTCTGTCGTGAAGTTGATGTGCTGCTACTTTGGACTTTGTTGTTGCTAGGATAATTGGTAGCTTAAGATGATGAGTTGTGGTAGGTAGTACTGGGATTCTTGGGACTTTTTGTTCGGCATTTGGGACATCATTTATGCCACTTGGGACATTTTTAAGGAACATCTGGGGGGTTCTGTACAGTTGGTTTCTCTCCAGGATGAGGACTTGTCGTGGATTTTGTCCATTCACAGTTGATTGTGTCATGATAATACAAGACATCTATTTATAAAAAATATAATAATCATTAGATCAACACAATTACACATCTTTGTTTTCAATCGGCATGTTATTTAACTTATTGAACACCTGTGTTTGAGGTAGGAATGAGATCTTCATGAAGGAACAGCTGCAGATTTGACAAATCTGTTACTTGTTGGCCTTTACCAGCTCAGATATGATCTTATCATCCGTGTGGAAAGCCTTGGCGAGGATGCCCACGTCGATCCCACTCCCAAACACGCTAGCCGGGATCGAGACCGTCCCCGCGCTGGCGCTCCCGAACACCCCGAGTGCCACGGCCCTGCAGTCGGGCCTCATGTTGACCTGGAAGTGGACCAGCCCTTTTGGGAAGATGAATAGGTCGTGGGCCTGGAGGGTCTGCAGGAAGAGCCGGTTTTCCGTGTCGACGAACCCGACCTCCAGGATGCCTTCCAGGACGATCAGGAGCTCGGCCGACCGCGGGTGAGTGTGCGGCGGGTTGATCCCCGAAGGCGGGTAGATGATTTTGGCCATGGAGACGCTCTGCCCGTCGAGGGCCGGGAATTCTTTCTTCGTCACTTTGGCTATGAGGGCCGTGGCTCGTCCCGTCAGATTGGCTCTTGTACCGAAAATCCTGAGATTGGTGTATGTGAAGTATTGCCTAGTGATTGTGCTCGCGTTGAGGCTCGGAGGGACCAGGAAATCCTGCAGAATGTCGGGATCTCCTGCATTCGCGAAGATTGGGTTCTTCACGATAGCCAAGATCAAGGCACATGCTATTAGGCTAGACAATTTCTCCATGTTAAGTGTTGGGTGTGTCTGTGTGTGTGTTTTGTGGATTTTCAGTTCTTGCTGCTTTTATAGGGTCGAAGATCGGTCCGTACTCTCATTGTTAAGATCCAATGCTCATCAAGATTTAGTTTGTCTTTGGGATGTTGAGAATATTACAAATGAATAAGTTATATGTTGAGCGATGTTACTGATGAGAACTGATTGTTTTCTAATGGTTGGTTTATTGCCGAAAATGGCGAAATAATATGATCAAAGTAAATCCTGAAAGACTGAACTTCTCCTCATCTTTATTCAACAGCTGCACTATGTAAGCTTGTGGAATGCGAAACGTGCTCAAAATATGGAAACAAAAAGCGAGCGGAGTCGGTTTTGCCTATGCTCAGGAAGTTACTGTCCTATACTTTTGGACGAGAAGCTGTCAACCTCATAATTCTCAGTTCTTGTCCTCTTATATTTGTCTAGCTAAGCCCAAGGGGGTGATGCATCCTATATAGACAGTGTCATTGTTGATGTCCTTCGACCGCACGGCACGGCACAGCGTAGACCAGATCAGCAATCTCAATGTGTTTAGACTGCTGATTTCCATTTGAGCAATGGCAACTTCCCACAAGTTTCAGCTGACATAGTATTTCGATAACCATTTACGTGACAGACTTGTACAAAGCTTGAACTTGTATAACTATTTTGATGTATGGAGAACGAAGAAAATGGTTTATTACTTCTACTCAAAACGGTTCGAACATCAGGCAAATCGAGTGCAGGGATGTGACATGAAGAGGACTTTCTGAGTTTAAACAGCCAGGTCGATTTATCTAAAACCTAAAGCGCAATCGGTAGGATCATGCCCTTTTTTCTGATCTCCACAGACGAAAGATAGTTAAAACCAAAGAAAAGTCTCCATGGGGTCCTCATTTGCTGGCTGTGTAGAAACCAAAGTTGCAATGGGAATGCTTCTGCAGAGCATATCTGAGCTGGAATTTGAAAGTTATGTGCTCAGTCATTCTTGCCTGGAACTCTTCTTTTACAGTCTTATCATCTCAAAAGCCTGTTCCAAGCTGTTCATCAATGAAGATGTAGGTTACTGCTTGTAGAACAGTCCTTTTCACTTGGCTAATGAACAGAATATCAGAAATAACTTGCCGGGCAAAAGAACCGAACCGCAGTTGATCTCATATGGAGTTTAACGTCTGATTCGAAAAGGGTCGGTTGCATTCATTGGATTACCAAAGTGAATGGCGTTGTCGGAATACACCGAAACGGTCTGTTCTTATACAATCGGATCGATCACATAAGTGATGAAGTAAGTCTAACTAATAAGCTTTTTCATTAAAGACGGTATGAGTAGCTTTGGGGGCCGGTCCGGGTGCTGCATTTGTACAGCTATTGGATTTCTGATTTGTATTTCCGTATAAGCGCACAAAAGAATCAGTGAAAAGACCAGCAACAACATCAACTAAAGGGACATAATACGCAACACTGGAGATTTCTTTTTCTATTGGTAGAACGACGAGGAAGGGCGATTAGGACTAGCAAGTTTTTCTGGGCGAGGCCCGAAATCTCTCCACTCGAGGTATGGCACATCTAGGTAACGCAACTCGAGCCTTTTAGAGGATCTCTCCCGACATGAATGAAATGCATGAAGAAACAAGCGACGCCTTTATCACTAAGCCAATCACCTTGGTAGGGTTAAACATCATAATATGTTCTGGCATACTTTAGATTGAACACAGTACAACTCAAAAGCATATAATAATCATAGTAGTAATAAAAAAAAAAATTCACTGTTGTTCGTCTAAATCGGGCAGCCTGCCTCTCTTCACTTTTTCCTTTAATTCGATGGATGATATATGAAAATAGAAATCATCCCATAAAGAAAAGTCCATACAGATTTCATTGTTTTCCTATACGGATGACGAGGACCAAGTGCATAGATTTTATTTATATATTATTTAAGGGCATCCAAAGCAACATGGTGGATCCGTGGCGCAATGGTAGCGCGTCTGACTCCAGATCAGAAGGTTGCGTGTTCGATTCACGTCGGGTTCAAATCCCCCGAAATTGTTCGCTACCTCAGTCGGATCAATTTATTTTTTATGTTTTTTACAATATTCGTTCCACTTTTTGTTCTGAGGTGGAAAAATGTGAAACACGGGCTTTTCGACTCAGCCCAGTAGAAGTTGTCTTCATTTCTCGGCCCACATGTTCGGCCCGTATTCAAAAAAATTAGTTTATGGTAAATTTGTGACATATGTACCGGTTTAGGGTTTTTGGTGGTCAAAAAAATAGTTTGGGGTAAATTTATCACAAGTGTACCAGTTTAGGATTTTTCGGGTGTCAAAAAAATAGTTTGGGGTAAATTTATCACAGATGTATCAGTTTGGAAGTTTTCGTTGTATTATCCCTTTTTAGGGTCATGTCCCTTGGCGCAGTTGTAAAATGATTAAACACGTACGCAGCAGAGTTAGTTAGTCCTAGTCCACCCAAAAAAATAAGAAAGAGTGGGCAAGGTCTTGCCAATGCAATCAACTATAAAAAAAAATAAGAGATTGGACTAATGGTGGGATGGTCTTCGGTTAGCAAATTGTATAAACACGATGCGCAGCTCGTAAAGTGCTTCACTTCATGCACTGCTCTGGAATGAGATACTGAACGGGGACTTGACGAGGGCAAAGTTAAATTAAACTGAGATCTGATGCTCTCGATTTTCTTTCCTCACTTCAACTTAGACAAAAACGTGGAGCACAATCATATTGGATCTGCATCATAATTAGAACGCGCCAAAATCCTGGCAAAAAGGGTATCGGTACCCGAAATCGACACAGGTGACCCTAGTTTCCTTTGGGTCTCAATCCCATCCCCGGTCGTCAGCCCGTATTGCTTCCGAAAGAATGCTGTGATTGTCTTGTAAATCAGACACCCTTTTGGGACCTCTGCAGAAATGTTGCTGTCGATTGCAATAACCTCTTAATTTCACATCAGACACCAACCCAGAGCTCTTTGATGGCCTTCCACGTAAAGCACCAGGTTATCAAACTTAGAATACTCATGCACGCAGAGTTATGGTGTAGTATGACCCTCTTAATTTCACATCAACACTTAGAAACGTTTGTCCCCTAATCCGACCCAACCAACCGAAATAACGCCTCTTAACGGTTTCTTACATCCCTCACGACATCGTGTTATGCTCGCGTCCTCTTCGTTTACAACTGGACAGTATGCCCCATCCCGAGCAGTCCACTTCACTCTCGTCACTGTATATATATACATGCAAGAAAAATCTCTCGTCCCAAATAACACAAAAACGACGGTATCGAGATATCGTGCCGAGTTCTCCGTGCATTTTCAGATTCTTCTTCTCTGTCTGGTGACGTCCCGATGGGGCTCGTGAACCGGTCTCTGCGATTCGACGCGTCGCGCGGCTCGACGGTGAATATGGACCCATCTTTCCATTCCCGTTTCATACCATCGATTCATTGTTTGTGTGTGAATGCCGTGCAGACATGAGACACGGACACGCCCGTAGGTCTCTGTTAGGATGATCCCGACATTTGTAGAATACGGCATCACATTTATATGAAAACTCTATAATATCGTAAGGTTTAATAAAACGAAACCCAGCCGAAACCCAGAAACTTGGAGCATGCATATCTGGGCAAATGTTAGGGAAGTCCAAGAACGTCCCAGTATATATGTTTACTAAGTAGATGTTTGGTTTGCACATTGAACTGCAATTTGTTTTCTTCAGGTTGATTTCGATCGAGGCCCAGAGAAAGCGTCTCTAGGAGCAGGGTTATCGTTATCGGACGAGGAATCCAGGATACGCGGCGAACTTGAGCTTGACGTGGAGCGAGATTTGGAGGAGGAGATCAAGGATGGAATGTATCGCCTAGCTCTGCAACTCCACCGGCTTTACCAACACCAGAAGGAGAGAATTTCAAGAACGCCGCGATCCGCCCAAAGCGAGGTGAAAAAGGGACGGCGAATGGAGGAGAAATCGGTCTCGGAGGTGAATATAAGCATCAAAATGGAAGGAGGGACCAAGGTCGAGATTAGAGAAACGAAGAGAGAGGCCACGAGAGATAAAACCCAGCCTCGCACGGCCCCAGCAACGCCAAATTCGAACTTTCGTAACAATAACGAGAAGCACGGAACGATTGCTCGAAGAGGGAAGAAGTTCGATTGGGCAAACTCCCTTCGATCGGGAGGAGGCGCCAGCACCGTCGATGAGAAAGGAAGCGGTAATGTTCTCTGGAAATCGAGGATGCATCCTCGCGGCCGCCACGTTTCCCTTTCAAACCTTCGAAGCGAGGGTTGTAGAAGCAACGTCGACGGCGACTCGGCGAGGCACAAAGTAAACCGGCGCGCTGATCCTAAGTTGCTCGACATGGAAATGGGTTGGAAAAGCTGATCGATGGAGCTTTTTGTTCACTCTGGTTGTCGATTGATAAGTGTTGGTTTGTATTAATTAGGACAATGCATGCATGAAATAAAGGTTCAACGTTGGTTTTGTACGTTGAATTGTGATTTGGTTGTGCGTCGGCTTGAAGATTGAGATGGAAGTTTAAGAAATGAATTAATAAGATGGTTTAATTATTTTCACCTGTAATCTATAGATTTTCATTTATTTGTAATTCATGTGATAGCAAAATTTTCGATTAATTATTGACGTGGCGGACTCATTACTGGTTATTTATTAATATTACAATTTTTTTTAAATTAATTCAAATAACTAAAAAATTAGTTTGGACCAAAAATTAATTTGAGATTAGTAATTTAAAATTTTTCGTGATATTACATCACGTGCGTCAGCATCATTTTGGTGGAGGCCCGAGGGGTTAAGCATTTCTTTTGCTGAACAATTGAAGGGTTTAAGAATAAGCCTTTGACAGCACACTGCAAAATCCTCTGCCGGCTTGAACCGGCAAACCGTCCTTGACCGCGCGCGCTGAGCTCAGCTGAGAAATGGATACGGCGGAGAGCGGCGGCTCTGCGGCCGCCGTCGTCAACTCACTGTCCGACAGCTTCAGACGAGTGCCTCCGGCAGCTATTCCGCCTCTGCTCGATTGCATCCTGGCGTCGACCGGGACGCCTTCTTCTTCGCTGATCAACTCGCTTCTCGATTCTTTTGATAATTTCACCATGGTATCATCACATTTCTGTATAGGGAAATAGTTTTTTATGTGGGGTTTGTGAGATTTTGTGGGACCAGGGTTTGAGTGTGTCTTTGTTAACGGAGTTGGAAATTTCTGCTTCATCTGGCGGAGTAGCTGGAACTGTTTGGTTGCTGATTTTAACTGTCTTCTATGCACGCTTTTGCTTAAATGCTTGAGCTTTTGAGGTGGTTGGTGGCTGTCTCGCGTGAGCCTGGAGTTGCCCGTCTATCTTGTTCTTTGCAAAAAACCATCGAGAGTAGCTGGTTGATTTTGTTATCTGTGATTACTTTTGTTAGGATGTTATCAAGGATGGTGAAAATATGGACTCCGAGGGCCTCAATTATATTTCGTCTCTGGTGTGTGCACTGTGTCACCTCCTAAAGAAGCGCGGTGAGTTTGGTCCTGACTTCAATTTTCAGATGTTCTATTCGTCTGTCTGATGAAAGAAACATTGCATGATGTTCTAACTTCTTGTTGGCTCTTTTAGTCCGTCGACACCATGTGAATCATTTCTACTTTGTTAAGTGTTCTTTAAGTTATCATAAGTTCATAACAGCTGTGAGCGCAAGGCAAATGTCATTCACTAACTATTAGCATCTGTTTTTGCATAAATCTTGTTGATGGGGCTGCTACTTGTAACCTTACGTGTATTCGTTCACTTGGAAATGAAGTGGGGCTAGACTTGCTTCCTGTCAATCTTCTGCATTTCATGCTCCATAATTACAATGGATCCTTGAAACTCTGATGAATTTGCAAAGTAACCTGAATAACCACTCTTATAATGTTGGCTAGGTGGTGTTACAAACTGTGTAAGTAAAACATATTATATAAAAATCTTTTCACCTCGCTTCTTCAGCTTCTCTAATATGGTATACCTGGCGTATTCTGATTATTCGATATTAGTCAATCGGAGCTCCAGTTAGCTCAACATGGTATTGGAAGGCACGTTTAGATCCTTTGTCAATGAGGTGAATTTAGATTGTGATGGAAAGGATAAGGAATGAGTCAATATGATGAGCCGCTCAGCGTAGTGGACGAAGTACTTGCACTCTTCCATTGAACGTCGATGAAGGGATAATGTGGGAAGAAATGTGTCAAAGAATTCCAACCGAGAATTGAGCTATTATGTTGGGGCGCTTTTTATGCATAATAAGGTCAACATAATCTCATAAACCAGATATGGGGGATAACTCTATCTCTCTCTCACAGTTTTGATGATGAAAGGCATGTAGAGTTGAAGAACAGGGTAAGATGAACAGGAATCTGCACAGAGAACAAAGCATAAATTGAGTCTATCAAATTGAATTTTACCTTTGATGCAATGTTAAACCTTTGATGCAATGTCAACAATGTCAAATCCAAAATCTTAGTATATTTGGTCTGTATCCTTAAAAAACAATGTTACAACATGGCTTGGCCTTTAACTTTGGATCAAGATGGAAGTGATGTCAAGCGATTGAAAATGTACTTTTTGAGCAAAGAATGAAAGGGGGTAAATTAGTTTATAACTTTGCACTGAGCGAAGGAAAAGGATGGATGGCTGAGAATGCCACTTGTTCTTCCTCCTTTATAAAAGTCAGGCGAAAAGTAATATATAGGAAGAAAGTGTGAGATTGGCTTGCTGACTTTATTTGTTCTACAGGGGTTACTCATGATGTTCTGCGGTCTTATGTATGGAGAGTTTTCATTCCTCTGATGAAGATGGTGCACCCTTTTGACTGTGAAATTCAGAATCAGGTAGGAACAGAACATACTAGTCTTGATTTTACTCTCTTCTTTAGTGTATTTCTTCATTTGACTGAGTGGTGCTATTTTGTTTGCTTTGCATACTGTCATAAAGATTGGGGACTCATTCCTTGAGGTTGTGACTGAGGCCAACGCCTGGAGAGTTGTTGAGGTCACATTGGTACCTTTTCTTCTAAGATCCATCAGCCTCTCCATAGGGATGTCTCAGAAACCTGGGTCACATGGTGTTGAATGGAGAACCTGCTCAACCCACGATGATTATAATGTAACAAAGTCGGTAATTGAGGATGAAAAGAAGCTTTCGTGCTCTGGGTCTCTTACGTTACCCTTATCGTGCCACATTCTTGCTCAACTATTGAATGCTGCTCTACAAATTGCGCAAGCATCCGTAAAGTCAGAAATGAATTTGGAAAATGAGTGTCATGAAGAGAAGTTCACCGGTGCTTTGCTCTACGATCTTTGCAATGTGGCTGAGCAATTGCTTCTGCTAAGCTCAGAACATCGGTCCTGTGCGATTCTACTCTTGCTCCCCATCATTTTCAAAGTATTTTTGACTTACAGCTGCTTGAAGATCTCAGTTCATGGGGACATATGTGTACTTTCCAGGTGCTGATGTCTTACTGCTTTATCTTATTGCATGATGTTTTGCGAAATGATTTTACTCCACTCGCTTTTCTTCCAGTTTTAACATTTTGGTTGTTCGTCATCCAGGAGGATTTTCTCTGAAAAAATTTGGAAGTGTTGCAGAACACTGTTTTTTCTTGGATATTTAGAGAGAAGAGATGCCTACCGTGTTCTCTCTCTTTATTTGTCTTTTTCTGCATGTACAGAGAAAAGTGGTCATGGTGACACCGATGGTGGAGACAGAGAATTTGATATCAGGGGCGAAAAAGAATTTTTGGATGAAATGAAAAGAGGCTTGGTACTAGAGTTATACTTTTGTTCCATGTCTTACCATGTTTATGGTGCAGTAGCATCATTCTTTTCCCTATCATGCTCATTTACTTTGGTTCTGATTAGGTTGATAAGGAAGTTTTTTTGAGGAAACAGTCATTACATATATTGAAGATCGCCCTAGGCACGAATGAGGAGGACCAGAATTGTTTTGGTGGTTTAGATAAAAAATCATGTGATAAGCAGTCTGATACTCGATCTCTGACAAAGCGGGAGCAATGGGCTGTTACGGAAGCCAGGTCACTAGGCGTAGGCAAAGAGTGCAATTTATCTGAATCTCTACCTGGTAGTAGGTGGAAGTGGGAGGCATTCTTGCTGCTTTATGAGATGCTCGAAGAATATGGTACTCACTTGGTTGAAGCAGCTTGGAATCACCAGGTCAGTTGGTTCTTAATCCTTTAACTTCAATACAGTTCTATAATTGGTGGTTTATCTCTCTCCACCTTCTATCAAGAAACTGTCTCTGGTGTAACCTGCATTTATTGGGTGACACCACTTTGTTTTAGTAATTCTCAAGAATTATGCATATGATTGACCTAACAATTGAAGCCATTCACGTTCATCATCCTTTTTGCTGTTACCTCCTCTCCTTATTTCCTTAATATTTCTATCCCAGTATATTTGTCTTCCTCTGGTGATTATATTTCCAGTGAAGTGTCTCTTTCATGTCTGCAATAAGCTTGACTTTGCCTATACTATTTTTATACCTTTGTTGGTACGGGACAACTGTTTTCTATCCTTTTGGTTGCATCAGACTAGTTCGCTATTTGATAATCAGTGCTGATTTATAGGTTTTTTTCCAGGTATCCTCGTTGCTTCATTTTTGTGGCTCACATTATAATTCTGGAAACTCTGGCAATGAAGCTCCTGGTTGTAACATTGTTTCCGGCGAATTCCCTAACTGGTTGTCAGTCTTGTGGGAAAGGGGTTTCTCTCATGATAATCCTCAAGGTACTATCTTGCTTGTAAGGTTATGTGATATGCAAGTTTAGTTAATGTAATTGATGAAGTTGTTTGCTAATTATCTGTCAGAATATCATGTATGGTGATGATTTATTTAACGAAGTAGATTATTTTTATTTCCAGTTAATGTACAGCTTAATAATTAGTGTGCGGTGGCTTATCTCTTTTCCCCATATCTTTGATGGTTTGACAGTTAGATGCCTGATAATGGAGTCATTTTTGGGCATCGAATGGGAGAACTACGGAAGCTGTGCTAAAGCTCTACCTCAATCTTTTGTTCTTGGTCCATTTATGCAAGGGTTGAATGACCCTGTGCACCACAAGAATTTTGGTTAGTGTTTTTACTGCACTTGAGGGATTTCCTTTTGGGAGAACACATTTCTCTCGCTTACTTTTTATTAGGAAGAGAAGGGAAAGGGGTGGGGGGTTGCAGGTGTGTGCATGTGCTTTGGTAAGGGATTTCCCTTTGGTGCACCAGTGTTTGTGTGAGTGGCATACGCCTGCTATCACACGTGTGAGTTGGTTCCCATGTGCTTACGCGCGCATATTTGCTCTTTTTGTGAGCAACCTTACATGTGAGAGTATATTGTTAAAGCTAAGTGAAACCTTTTTCTTTCCATCTAATTGTAGGCTTAAAAGGAGCTTATTCTTCAGTTGCAATTGAAGGTGCTACAAAGTTTCTATACCAATATATCGGTCACCTGAATGCAAGGTATGTTATATTGGAAACGTGCTTTTTCCGGTTTTGGCCAGCCAGAAGATATTTTATGTGGAAATCAGTAGCCGCAAATTTTTGGGAGTTATTTAAACCTTGCAACTTTATCCATGTTTTGACTTTGCGTGCAATAAATTTCTGATGACATACATATGGCAGGACACTGACACTATGCTAGGTAAATAAATTTGGGAATAATAAATTATTTAGGTTTCTCCATAGTTCATCAACAAATATAGTATTTTGTTAATGTGCAACCCAACCTTACAACTTGCTAGAAAGTCCAGCCCGAAAGCTTAAGCCATTAGCTAGAGGGAATTGCATATCAGGCTTATGCGGACTCCGTAAGCAAGCGATGTGGGATACTTTAAGACCCTCTCTCACTTGCAAAATGGAATATGGCACATGGAATAGGTATCTCACTCCTTAAATAAATCTGGGGCGGAACTTGGCTCTGACCCAAAAGCTTAAGCCATTAGGTAGAAGAAGACATGGATATAAGACTTATATAAACCTGTTCAAGAAAGTTTCTGAACTTAGTTGGTATTTTTCTGTTACTTGAGTTTAGCTTCGGTAACTAGAAGTAGTTCAAATGCTTAGCTCATCAGAAGGCGGTTGCAGGACACAGATGGAATTTCTGAGGAATCTATCTTCTCTTGCTAAGCAACAATCTTTTGGTAGAGCTGGATTGATGGCCCTTTCTGAATGCATTGCTTCAGTGGCTCGTAGAATTGTAGTGGGTGATAGGTGCAAATCAGAGTCACCTGAAAATGGTTCCCTTGACAAGGATCGAGTGGAACACTCTGAAGAGGATTTGCCTCACTCCGATGGAGCAGACATTCTGGATGTTCTGAGATATGTTGTTGAAAGCTGCAAACAACATTTTAATCCCAATTATCGTCTTCAAGGTCCGTATTTGTTCAAATTAATAATAGTACCTTGAATAGTTTTTTCAACTATAGGACTCTAATGAAGTAAGTTTTGTTAACTCAGTTTGTGGGAAGATACTCGAAGCTGCTGCCTCAGTGGTGTATTCTGGTGCTGTGCCTCTTGAGATGCTTCTGCACTTTATTTCTACGTTTCCTCGGGAATTCATTGATGTTGGTGGTAAGATGTATTGCACAGGCTGTGTTCTTTCCCTTACTACACGTTGCTTTAGTCTAATGTTTCCACCGCTGGAACACATTAATGTTTGGTTCGATCTAAAAATAATATTTACATATATAGTTGGTGTTAAATACTTTGTCGTCATCAAGTTGCCTTATCCAATGAGTCGGATATAAATCAGTAGCAAATGGCTCTCCAGACAAAACTGGGAGATAAATGTATAGTAAATGGCTCCGGGGTGGTGAACATTGAAACAATAATAATTACTTTTAGTGTGGAAAATCTAGTAGCTTTAGAGAGCATATTGAGACAATAAGACATGGCCTTCTCAGAAAGAAATTTTAAGTAGTTAGCTGGCAATCCATGTGGAATTAAGAGTTGTTTTATTTTCCGAAGGTGAATTATCTAAGAAACAGAAGTAGTGATACGAGCTGTTTGCGGGTAATGCATACATGTAGATGCGTATATTGTGTAAATACATGTTCAAATCATGCGGGGAGTACTTAAGTAGTTTCTTTTTTTAAGATTTAATTATTCATGCCTACCATAGATGTACATAACTCTCTCTCTCTCTCTCTCTCTCTCTCTCTCTCTCAGGTCCCTTGCACTTGAAAATAAAAGAATGGCTATTTGGTTCTCCTAGGACGGTGATTTTAAATAGTCTTCTAGACTTCCCTAGAAGATTCATAAATTCTTGTCATTCTCTTGGTACTGTGTTTACTTGTGATGATGAGGAACTTGCTGCCTGGGAATATGAAGCAAGACGGTGGGCTATGGTGCTTTTTCTTGTTGCAAATCATGAAAATCAGTTGGAGACAGTATTGATGGTATGCCATATATTGCTGCTACTATTGGATTCTAATGTTCTTTTTGATAATTTTTATCAGTACTCATGTAATTGCCATATGTTACTTTTGCTAGCTGCTATCACATTCTTAGCGACTTAGTTCCTGATTGAATGATGTATGCCATACATTATCTTCTGCAGAATAGATTGGTTTTCACTCAGATGTGCTTTTGCATTGTCATGTTGCTCAGCTTTTGAGCTGATTGTTTGAATTATTTTGAAGATATACTCACAGACAATATTCAGACGAAGCTTTGCATTTATACGTAATGGTATTGTAGTTTCGAGATATATTGTAGACTATTCTAATGCCAGTCTGGTTACTTCTTTTGATCATTTTGCATGACAAGCTCCTAATATTTGCTTTGTTTTGGTTTTGCAGTCCATCAAAACTCATGGCATTGACATATGTAACCAAAGCAATAATTCCAATTGGCTTGCTCTGAAGTATCTCATCCTTCTATTAAGCTTGATTCTGGAGCTTCAGGAGTTGCAGGGAAAAACTGCTGAATTCAACAGCAATTTTGGAATAAAATCTACACCTGTCCCTCTTGATACAGTGGATCCATTGAATAATAGAAACACTTTGGAGGAATATAGAAAGTTTCTCTGCTTTTTCCTTTCTATTCTGGTACTATTTCTGATTAAAATTTGATAAATGATCTTTGATTAAATAACTCATTATAGTTCTATGATTCAAAGTATCATTGTCTACTTGATCCCTTTAAATTCCATATTTGAAGTTGCGATGGGATTTATTTATTAAAAAGAATCAATTCCATACATTTTTTATGTACCCATAGGTGCTATATTGGATTTGAATAAGATTTTGGATTCATCTATATTGATTAACTGCGTCCATTGTGTTGTTACTGGCAAATACCACTAATTTTGGTTTTGAATCTTTCAAATCATTCCTTTAGGAGATTCGGACCCATTTTGGTCTGATCCATCTGTTAGAAGAATCATTCTCTTCATAAAAAAGAGGAGGTAGAGCCAATAAAGATTTCTATTTCAATTCACTCCTGGAGTTAAATACCTCATTCAAGAACTGTTTTTGATCCAATACATCAGAATCCATAGAAAAGGCATATCCCTTATGATACACCAGATTTGGCTTACTTATTGATAGAGTGAATATGTCTGCCGTTTCTTGAAATTTCTGTTCTGATTCAACATCGTGATGTAACGTGTATCCCCCTGTTCTTGTCTCGTAGTTTGAATCGATGGCACAATACTTTTTTGGTTTCTTCGCCTGTGTGCTAGATTTATAAATGAAGGTGCTATAACTGAGACATTTTTTTCTTGTCGTGCAGGAGGATTTGGTTGCATATGCTAAGATGTCTTGTTCAATATTCTGGTCTAGCTGTGAGGTAGCGGACGTGGACCTGCCTGGTTCTGTGCGGGGAAGGCTTGGAGGTCCTAGTCAACGCCGCTTGTCGTCTTCCATCACTACTGCAGTGCTGCAGGCTGTAAAATCCTTTGCTCTATTGAGTAACATTTGTTCTAGAGCCAAACTAACACTAGTAATCATGCGCTATTACTTATATGCCAAGAATTAACTCTTCAATGAGATCTAAGTATGACTGTGTTATGGTACATGAGAACATTTCTAAAGTTTTTCAAAACTGTAAAATCCTTTGCTCTATTGAGCAACATTTGTTCTAGAGCCAAACTAACACTAGTAATCACGCGCTATTACTTATATATGCGGAGAATTAACTCTTCAATGAGATCTAAGTATGACTGTGTTACGGTACATGAGAACATTTCTAAAGTTAACTTCAAAACTGGTGTACCTTTTACTAAAGAAGCACTCTCTGTCCTAATAGTTTGAGAGTTTTTATGAAAGTACCTTTCTTACATTTTCTGTTTTGTATCTTTTCTTGTTTAACAGATAACATCTGTCAAGGCTGTTGCTTCTATATCTTTGTGGTGTGCACAGATGAGGACTGAAGCTTCACTAAATATTTGTTTTGACTTTCTGTGGGATTTTTTGTGGAAAATTTTATCAGCTTCAGCTTGTAATTCAAAGGTATTAATTAAATTACTTGGTTTTTTCTGCTTTTAAAGTGTGTTATCCACTATAATCTACGTCTATATCTGTCTGTACCGCTTCAACATTACTGATACAATTGCCCCAGAATAGACTGGGGCAGAACTCTATATTGCAGCTTATGAAGCCTTAGCTTCTTCCCTCAGAACATTGGTGTCGGCTTTCTCTCCCCTTATTCTGAATATAATCTGGAGAAAGGATTTGACTCATGTACCGCTTTCTGAAGAGGAACAGCTTTTAGATTCCTTGGTTATTACTTTTCTACACAAGATAAACACTATTCTTGGTCTGGGATTTCTGACACGAACCCGACGGGCAGTTTTGATAAATTGGAAGGTGAAGTTTTGTCGTCAATGAAGTGACATTTTCTTATTAGCACTTAGAGTTTCTTGATAAAGGTGGACAAAAAGATGTAGATTCGCACATAAGAGTAGCTTAAAATGGCCACACCATGCATTTTTTTTTTTATATGCAGACTTGCGCATATTCGTACATCCAAGTGAAAATGGTGATAAGTAGTGAAACATTTTAATATTTGTTTCTCGCCTTATTAGCCTATGCACTCAGACAGCTCTTCGCTGATGCATTTCCATAATTTTGGTTCTACTGCTACATTTTTAGGATTTTACGTGCTGCCAAGGGTTAACAAGCATTTGATGTTCTGTATTTGCTGACGATTTCAAAGTGAAAGTTTAATACGTCAACCGAAAAATAGTTTAATACTGATGGATTCCTAACTGATTTAGTGGCGGTGCCTAGAATCTCTGTTGTCAATGCCTTATCATGCTTGTAAGGATGGAGTTCAAGTAAAAGGACGCGAATTTTTCTTCTCAGATGATGTGCTTGGACAGATACTTGTTGACCTTGTTGAAAGGTAATTATCCAGAGTTTCTTGGCTATTGCTATAATGAGCTTTAAGCATAGGTATATTTGTTGCTTTTATTCTGTGAACAACATTGGAGAATTGAAGTAGACTGGGCATCTGAAGCTAATTCTGATATGGTAAATTGAGAAAGGGAAAAGGAAACAAATTTTCAGTTGGTTTAATTGGTTCTTCTCTTTATCGTCCTATGTTTTCCCTGACATCCTGGCCTTGGACTAAGCAGGCTTGGAGGGAAGTTTCGAGTGATTTGCAATTTTCTTTCCCTAAAATTTCGCGTTTTTATTTCTATTTTATCCCACTGTTAAAAAATAACATAAACACATGTTAACGTCAAAGCAAGTTGATTGAGAATTTCTTTATAGTGGAGTGTGATGCACAGCTTCTCACTGATTAGACCTTTTGATTGATTGACATGAACCCGGACCTGTGGTTACTGGCAATTGCAAACTCAAAATGAGTTGGTTATGTCGCTTTTCCATTGTTTGTAACTCCAAGATAGAGATTATGTGATGAATCTTGAAAAGAACTATATTTTTCCTTGTCATTTATTAAACCCTCTAAATGATCTTGCAGTCTCGAAAATGCTGCTGAAGATTCTGTTCTACCTATGCTAAGGTCACTCAGACTGGTTTTGGGGTTGTTTGCTTCCAGTAGATTGGATTCAGCTGTTTCCCCATCTGTTGGTGTGGATACCCAGGTTCCAGTTCTTTAACTTCTGCAGTGAGTTTTGCTGTTATTATCTAGCTATAGTTGTTATACTTTTGGTTTGAATTATCGTGTTTGGTGATTTAGAGAGAGTTTCCCTGATTTACTCGAAAGTTTTTTTAGGTCCTATCGTGGTGCTAACTACTTTTGGCCTTTTTTTTTCCACTGAAAAACACATTACCCGCTGTTATGCCTTTCTGTTAGGTCAATACTGGAGAAACACAAACTCTCATGAGCAATTTTTCTAGTATTAAATTAATTTATTTTGGTGATTGCTGAGTGTTAGCAGTTAAAGTTAATGGTCAAATCACAACAGATAGTAACGATCCGTGACTTCTAGAAGGAATAAGAAAAGATGAAACTGAATTCTATTCTATCTAGAGACCTTGTTTGCAAGCAGTTTACTGTTCACGCAGATGAGCAGATTGCAATGGGGAGCTCCTAGCCTACTACCATACTTTGGGTTTCCCTGAGTGCACAGACTCTCTCTCTTTCTCTCTGTGTGCGCGTTTGTTGGGGGATCAAGCATCAAATGAATTTGAATTTCCTTGATTTACTCATTCATTCATGATCCTCTCTTATTGTGCAGATGATGTGGCAGTTGGTTCATTCTTCATGGGTGTTGCATGTCAGCTGCAATAAGAGGAGGGTTGCAGCTATTTCTGCACTTTTATCATCTGTGCTGCATCCTTCTTTGTTCAAGGATGAGAGCATGCATGTGACAGAGAGTGGATGTGGGCCTCTCAAATGGGTCTGCTCTCTCTCTCTCTCTCTCCCCCCCGCACGGTTTGCTTTTCTTGCTGCTGATTAATGGTTTGCTACTATGCTTTCATTTTACCAGTTTGTGGAAATGGTTCTTGAGGAAGGGACAAAAAGTCCGCGGACAATTCGTCTAGCAGCATTGCATTTAACAGGAGTTTGGCTTTCAAATCCTACAACCTTAATGTATTACATTAAGGAACTGAAGCTTCTATCGCTCCATGGTTCTGGTTTGTTACTCTCTCATGAAGTCTAAATCCTTTTTTTGGGATGCATTCATGAATTATGAATCTGTTAAAAGTAGCCCTTTGTTTTATTTGTATGTGGGGCCAGATATCTTTTTTGACATATGGTTTGTTTTCTTTTTCCCCAGTTGCATTTGACGAGGATTTTGAATCTGAAATGACTGACAATAATGATGCCAAGCTTGAAGTGTCCTTATTGGCAAGGAGTCCTGACGCTGAGTTGACTGAAGTAAGTTATACACTTTATGGTGCGGATGAAGAGAGGGGTTAGACCGCTGTTTCTTTCATTTCATTCAAAAATCTACAAAGGGCCAAGCCAACTTTTGGTCCTCTAACTTATGGTGTCCTCTAACATATGGTGTTTATTTTTTTGGTCCTACATCCTTTCCTTTTGCAATCAAGTCCTTAATTTGCAGGGTTTTACAATAAAGTCCTTCCACCACCAATGCTGTTAATATGCTAAAGTGGCTGGCTGGCTGCTAGCATGATTATTTTGTTGAAGGAAACTAGAACTTGATTGGCTTGCTGGATGCTAACATGACGATTTATCAAAAGAAATTACTTTTTTTACTTCATAATCTGGTTGTGCCAAGTGGTTGAATTGTATAAAATCGGCAATTCAAACTCTGGAAAGTATAATGGAATGGATGGTGAAGGCTTCATTTGTTTGCCTTGCAACGCCAGGTATGAACACTTATCTGGCAAATATGGTTGTCCTTTTAGGCTTTTATAAATACAGAACTGTATGCTCGCGTTTCTGTTGCTGCCCTCTTCTGCAAACTCGCTGACTTGGCCGAAAAAGTTGGATCTACTGAGGAGAATGCCGATTGTCGTGCTGCTCTGGATGCTGGCAAATTATTTCTTCTAGAGCTCCTTGACGCAGTGGTATTAGTTACTTTTCAAGCCTCCCAAATTGTTGCTCTGCCTCAGTTATTTTTTATTGGACAGCATGTGCCCGGATTGGTTCTCAATAAAGTCTGAACTGTAACTTTTTCAACCATTTTTCCCCATCATTATTAATTCCATTGGCTGGTGGATTTATAATTTCGCGATGACTGTTCAACTTGGCAATGCCATATCTCATACTTCATTCAAGCTATCCATTGTTCTTTTCCAATTCCGCTACATACTGCCAGTAGGTTACAGGTCATGGATCTTTATTCATTTTACTTTGGTTCCGTTGGTAGAAAATGTCTAGCTCACGTAAGCTCTTTTAACAGTTTTTTTCTTTACTAAGTTATGTAACTTCTTACCTCTATCAAACAGTAATGCTGGTGTTCCCTTTCTCATTAAACTTGCCAGAGTAGCGTATACATCTAATGCCTCCTGGTACATGGTGTGGGCACACATAGTGCACACACTTGTGGATGTGTACATGTGCGTCTAGATATAGATACTCACAGGTCTATATATACAGTTCTCTACTATTCTGCTCGTGTGGTGTAGAAATTTGCTCTAGATTGATAAATTTAGGTTTAGATAGATTGAGATGTAAATATCAATACTGTGCGCACTCTCTATAGAGATAGACTGTTTGTTTGATAGATAGATGGAAATACAAACACATATAGAACATACATGTACATGTGAGAATTCGGCTAGTACCTTGGTTTGGTGCTTGTTTAACGCAGAGATCACTTTCCAATCCAATAATAAGTTAATTGTCAGATCAGTATACTGTTCTTCCCATTCAGGATTTATGTGGTAGCTGCAACTATGGAACCATTGTAATTGTGGGAAATTCTCTTTGGTTTGCTCTCCACAAGCATTGTTGACTTTGAACTTCACACCGTTCACGAATGCCTGCTTTGGGAAGGAGTATTAACTAAGTATAACTTATGTGTTATTGTGGTCTTTTAGTCCTGACTATCGACTGTAGTCTTTTTTCCTCATGCAATTCAGACATTCTTTTACTTATTATACTTTCCAAAATCTCGCATTCATTTTGCTGCTTTCCGTCACAGGTGAACGAGAAGGATCTTGCGAAGGAGCTGTACAAGAAGTACAGTGCGGTGTGCTTTGCTATCCCTTTCTCTTGTTTCAGAAAAACAATAGCTGTGGAAATCTGCAGATTTATGATTCTTAAGCTATTAATCATTTTAAAATTTTGATTCGAAAATTTGAGTTTTACTACTGGCATTACTGTTGCTGCTTTCATCGAGGAGATACTTATGTTGCAAGTCAGTAACATATTAAAAGATTTCCTTTATAGGCTTGCTCAACAACCTTTTCATAATTGTCAAGAACTACTTCTGAATAGTTATTCTCCTTTTGCATCTGGGGGCGAATGAAAGACTTGCATACCATGTGATCTAATATGTGTTGATAATTGAATATTCAACGGGGCCGACATTTCATCCTTTTTTCTGCTCTGGATCATGTTGCTTAATTTGGATACTCTGTTTTGTTTTTCACCTTATTCAAGGGTTTTTTTGAGCAGATTCATAGGCGCAAAATACGTGCTTGGCAGATGATATGTGCCTTGACTAGATTTGTCAGTCAAGATATAGTGGGACAAGTTACGGGAAGTTTGCACATATGCCTATATGTAAGTATATGACCATGTAGTGGTAATGTAAGAAAGTCTGATACGCATGTGGCATAGCACTTGGCCCATTGTGTTTTTTTATCATTGTTCCCATCCCATGTGTTGGTGCCAGCTAGTGGTGGCAAGCCATATAGAAGCAACTCAAATCACTGTATTCAATCTCTTCATTGGTTTGATTCAAGCCTGTGCTTTACAACAATACATGTTGTATGCTTATTCACCTGCTCAACTCACCTGCACAAATTAGGTGTATGAGTTATATCAATACTTGGGTACTAGTTGATGAATCGCTTGATGACTACTGAACTGTGGCAACCAAGTCTTCTTCCACTAAATGTATTGGCTAGGTGGTTTTTATTTTTATTTTAAGTAAAATGCACGTGCTTCTCTGTTCGAGTGCCAATTAAGCATGCCAAACAGCTTCGTTTTCTTCTGTATGGATTGAAACTTTGTTTTAGGACATCAGTACCAGAATATTAATGAATCCTCTTTGCTGAACGCTCTGCATATCATCTGTTTGCTAGATCATGAATAGGTTGACCTACCTGCCTAATACCTGAGCCAAATACTGCGGTTTGTCTCCTTATTCTTCAGCAGTCAATAACCCTTTAGAAACAGATCTCTTAACTTCAAGTCCATACACATCTGCATCTGTACTGTGTCTCTTACACTTATTCTTGTCGATGTTCCACAGTTCAAGAGTGATCTATAATTATTTCTTGCAGCGTAACAATCTACCTGCGGTTCGCCAGTACCTAGAGACATTTGCCATTAATGTTTACCTGAAGTTCCCATCCCTGGTGAGGACCTTTTACTGGTTTTTTATAATTTATCCATGAATCTCACATGTAAGGTGATGTGTCTTGCTGAGTGAAAAACATTTTGTTTCATGATAGTGATATTGGATATTGTTTGTTATATACTTCAGCTCAGATACTGAAATTTTTTTCTTCTCGACTGAATGTCTTTAATAGTATAATTTCACCAGAGGAAGGGGGGGTGTTGTTTGAATTTAAAGATGACCTTGACTTTATTGTTGAGAGAAATATAGTCTAATAACATGACCACCTTGTTATGCTATTTTGCTGTTGCTTGTCGGCCTCTTACTCTTTTTTGCTCCATATGTCTTTCCAATTCATAATAAAAAAGTGAACCAATGGCCACTTTGTGATTGGACTACACATTTATATAGAAATTTCCCAAGACGTGGTACTGTGGTACTGGCCTTGTGTATGCCAACTCGTGCATAAAATAAGTGATAGAGAAATTATGTGATCTGTGAACCTTCAACTGCATTTCATGGAGAAATAAGAGATATGCATGTGTTGAAGATAAATATATTTGAATCCTATGTGCATTTGATCCTCTAGTGGTTCTTTTCTTTCCGTGGGCTTGCTTTTAGGCCAAAAAAAAAAAAAACCCACTATTGATAGTGGCACGGGAAGTCAATTAAATGAACCATTAGTTTGTGTTCTGGTGGTGCACTGGAGACTGAGTTTGAGCTTTGATGTAAGAAGTTAAAGATTGATGTGGCCATTGATAAGTTGACTGGGAGTATTCCTATAAATGTTCATCGAATCCTAGTACAGTCCAGTTTGCAACATTTTGTATCGTCATAACTTTTCTCTCGCATTTTAGTTAGGAGGCCTCCAGTGGCTACAATGTTCTTTGTTGTTGCGCACACTATGTCAGTTATATTAGCACAGAGGTATCCTTAAAATTGGTACTTGTACCTAATTACAGGTGGGGGAGCAATTGGTTCCTATTTTACGAGACCACAATGCAAGGCCTCAGGTAAACAATGTGATATGATGTTTTCTAGGGAAAATATGAAGACACTGATTGACAAACACACCAGTTTCATTGTCACAGAAGCGACTCACTTATCTTTAACCTTTGGTGGCTTCATATTAAATTAAGTCAGCTGAAATAGTTTCTTTAGAACTTTCTTCTCTCGGTGTATTGCGGTTTTATTAAATTTGCATTCTAGTACTTTGTGTTATATTTACTTATCTATATGTCTGAAAGTGATCCACCTTTCTTAGAAATGCTACATTTTTGTATTTCCTTTTGCTTCCTTCATTGTTTTTATTAAAAGAACAAATAGCAATGCATGTTCTGTGGTACATCTTTCGTCTAATGACATACTTTTTTTTTAACCTCATAATCAGAAGAAATCACTGCCACTTGCAGTGAAAATTTTATTGGGATGGGATATTTGGATAATATTACTGACATAAGGTTGAGGAAATTGCTTGTTGACTTCCGTAAAGCTAGCAAAGGATGCAGATTAAATATGCAAAATTTGAGCACTCGACAGAAGATAATGCTGCAGTAAGGCAAAGCAAATGCTGATAGAGTTCTTTTGAGGAAATTAGCTTTTGTCCATAGAATTAGATTGTTCAATCTTTGAGTGGCATATCAAATTAAGCCCAAGCGACAATGCATTAGTACTTGGATACAACACCAAGCGGCTTATTTGTCAAGGATAACTACTGACATAAGCAAAGCATACATTAACTATCTGGATTGGGCTTTCCTTTTGTGGAATCACTCATATTTGACCACTGTGTCCCTCTTTCATATGCATATCATAGGATGCATGGGAGCTGTTATTTTCTTTGTTCAGTAAATATCTTAATATGTGAAATCAAATTCTTTACCATAACCTCCTTTTGCCTGTAACTATCAAATAGAACACCATATCATCAACTAGAACCTCGATTTCTGAGGACAATTGTATTAAACAGAAATCCTTTGCGGATATCTCCCCATGGATAACAAAAAGGGAAGATGGGAGAAATACTAGGATGACTCCGTGTAGGCTTTCCATGAGGCAGGAGATGTATTGGGTGAAATATAGCACTTGTTTGATTTCTTTTAGTAGTCAAAAGTAGGCTTTTAATACTTTCATTGCAATAACAGCATGAAATGATTTTTTTTTTTTCCTTTTTTCTTGGAAAAGGCTTGGTTCCCTTTGTTTTGCAGAAAATTAATGATTTGGAAAGCATTTTCCTAAAAATGATTGTTTCTTTTGCTTAGAAAAATTAGTCAATGGAAAATGTTTTAATTATCAACAACAATCAATGCCTAAGCATTTTCATTGATAATAAAAATATTTTGCGTTTATTCATTTTTGTAAACAATACAGACAATCATTTTTTTTTTCAAAGCGGTGATTTTGCGCAAAACAAATGTACTAAGTTTATGAACCTTTTACACAGCTCTCCATATCACATGGGAAGTGTTTTTGGGTACTATTCCTTGCTGCACATCTCTTTGAATATGAATAAGTCCGAGCATACATTAATCAATTAATGCCATCTCTTCTATTGCAGGCACTTTCTTCGTATGTATTTATAGCAGCTAATATCCTTCTACACACATCTAATGATGTTCGACTCAGGCATTTGGAAGATTTACTTCCTCCTATAATTCCATTGTTGACCTCACATCATCACAGTTTACGTGGATTTACTCAGGTGAAGCAGATAAAGTTTTCTTTTATGTTACTTACCGCTCTTTACATAAAGTGCATGATTGACTTGTTGGAAATCTCACAGTTGTTGGTGTATAAAGTTCTGCAAAAGTTGTTTCCTACTGCTGGTCGTGGAGCCTCTGAGTGCGTCCCTCTGGAGAAAAAATGCTTCGAGGATTTGCAAGAGTATCTGATCAACAATCATGATTGTGCACGGTATGGCATTGCTTTGTGTAAGAGAGAATGACTTGAAATTTTATTAATAAAAACTCAATATATATGTACACAATAAACCCTGATAACCCAAAGACCATTCTATCCTTTTTATATCTCTAACACTCCCCCTCAAGCTGGAGCATAAATATCAATCATGCCTAGCTTGTTACAAATATATCCTATTCTCCCAATACTCAAAGGTTTAGTAAAAATATCTGCAAGTTGTTCACTAGTCCTAATATAACTGGGAAGAATCATTCCACTCTAGAGCTTCTCGCAAATAAAGTGATAGTTAACCTCGATGTGTTTTGTTCTCTTATGAAACACAGGATTGGAAGCCATATGTATTGCTGCCGTGTTATCACACCATAGAAACATAGGAGCCGAAGCTTTAAAGCTTAATTCAGTCAGGAGCTGTTGAATCCACAGTAATTCACATGTCACTTGTGCCATGGCTCTATATTCTGACTCAGCACTAGAACGGGCAACAACACTCTGCTTCTTACTCTTCCATAACACTAGATTTCCTCCAACCAAGGTACAATAGCCAGTAGTTGTTTTTCTATCATCTGGAGATCCTGCCCAATCAGTATCAGAGAATCCTTCAACTCTATTATGACCATGATTTTGATAAACAATTCCTTTCCCTAGAGCCTTCTTCAAGTATCTCAAAATTCGAATAACCGCATCCCAATGAGATGTACGAGGGGAAGATAGAAACTGACTTACCACACTAACTGGAAAGGCAATGTCTGGTCGAGTAACTGTGAGATAATTCAGCTTACCTACTAGTTTTCTATATCTCTCAGGATTTTCAAAAATTTCTCCTCCATCAGCTACCAGTTTAACTCCTTGTTCCATAGGTGAATCAAGAGGCTTTGACCCCAACATACCTGTCTCAATGAGCAAATCCAGGACATACTTCCGCTGTGACAGAATAATATCTTTCTTTGATTGTGCCACCTCA
This sequence comes from Lenwebbia sp. NSW1173648, assembly GCA_029784005.1. NCBI lineage: Eukaryota > Viridiplantae > Streptophyta > Magnoliopsida > Myrtales > Myrtaceae > Lenwebbia > Lenwebbia sp. NSW1173648. The sequence goes on from JARCGZ010000005.1 coordinate 2,657,193, forward strand.
ATTCCTAGGAAATACTTCAACTTTCCCAAGTCTTTGGTCTGAAACTGTTGCTGAAGATATAGTTTTAATTCAGCTATACCAGTCAAGTCATCTCCTGTGATGATAATATCATCAACATACACAATCAAGAACAGCCTGCCTCTCCCTGACTGTTTATAAAAGAAAGAATGATCATTTTCACATTTAGACAGTCCAAATAACCGTAAAACTTCAGAGAATCTTCCAAACCATGCTCGTGGAGATTGCTTCAAACCATACAAGGACTTTTTTAACTTACAAACCAATCCACCAGACTCTCCCTAAGCAACAACTCTGGGAGGTTGCTCTATATACACCTCCTCATCAAGAGTACCATGCAGGAAGGCATTTTTTACATCAAGCTGAAACAAGGACCAGTTATATGTAGCAGCAAGAGAGATCAAAATACGAACAGATGTAAGCTTAGCAACAGGAGAAAAGTGTCCAGATAGTCAACCCCATATACCTGAGCATATCCTTTCGCAACAAGTCTTGCTTTCAGGCGAGCAAGACAACCATCGGGATTGACTTTCACAGTATACACCCATCGACAACCAATAGCAATTTTGCCTGACGGAAGAGGGTACCAAGTCCCATGTTTCATTAACCTATAATGCTTTTAATTCTTCTTCCATAGCTATCCTCCAGCCAGGACTTTGTAATGCTTCAGCTATAGACTTGGGGACAGGATATTGATCAACAATGGATAAAAAGGATCGAAAAGAAGAAGACACGGAAGTGTATGAGACAAAGTTTGCAATAGAGTGCTGAGTGCAGGCACGTATACCTTTGCAGTGAGCAATACGAAGGTCAAGATCAAATATTACCTGAGGATCAGTTGAAGGTAGATCTGGAGCAGAAGATGACGCAGTAGTGACGGGAGGATGGGGGGGATCAGTTACTGCTTGAGAACGCCGAGTATAAACCTTGAGAGGAGGAGATTCTTGTGTAGACACTGGTGAGACAATTGGAGTAGGTGACTGAATGATAGTCACATCTAAGTCTTCATCCATCTCGGAAACAGTGATTGGAACTTCATGATAAGGAGTAGAGTCAAAGAATGAAACATCAGCAGCTATAAAGTATTTCCTCAAGGTTGGGGAATAGCAACAATATCCTTTTTGAGTACGAGAATAGCCCAAAAACATACATTTAATGGCCTTGGGATCAAGTTTTGATACTCCAGGTCGATGATCACAAACAAAACATACACAACCAAAGGTACGGGGTGGTAATGTAAAAAGGCTAATTACGAAACAAAGTGGAGAAAGGAATACCACCTCGTAAAACGGAAGAAGGCATACGATTAATAAGATAGCATGCAGTAAGAACAGCATCAGACCAAAAGGTTTTAGGAACCTTCATCTCAAATAACATGGACCTGGAGACTTCCAATAAATGTCTATTCTTCCTTTCAGCTACACCTTTTTGTTGAGGTGTATCAGGACAAGAAGATTCATGAATCTTACCACTTTGAGTCATAAAGTTAGAAAAAGGTGAAAAAAGGAACTCTTTAGCGTTATCAGAACGCAAAACTTTGACCTGCACACCAAACTGAGTATAAATTTCAGAAATAAAGGCTCGAAATATAGACAACAATTCTGAACGACTTTTCATTAAATATAACCAAGTAACTCTGGAATAATCATCAACAAAAGTAACAAAGTATCTAAAACCCAAATTGGAAACCAAATGACAAGAATCCCAAATATCTGAATGAACTAATGAAAAAGGAGACCGCTCTTTTATTGACTCGAGGGGGGTAACTGACACGATGCAATTTGCCAAGTTGGCATGATTCACACTATAAACTGGAAAGAGACTGAAAGCTAGAATCCAACTTCTGAAGACTGTGTAGTGAAGGATGTCCAAGACGACAGTGAATCTGATGTAGAGAAGCAATACTGGGGCAAGCAATGGAAGGAGCATCTTCAAGCACATACAGCCCCCCCGTCTCTCGTCCTCTACCAATCGTCTTCTTCGAAGCCAGATTCTGAAAAATACAAGAATCAGGGTAAAAAGTCACTGAACATTGAAAGTGTTTGGTTAATTTACTAACAGACATGAGATTGAAAGGAAATTTTGGAATGTAAAAAACTGAGGATAATGATAAAGAAGGGGTTGGATGAACTGTACCAACTCCCTTAACTTGAGAAGATGAACCATTAGCTAAAGTAACAGTGGATGATGATGAAGTAAGAGAAGAAAATATACCTGAAAGACCTGACATATGATCGGTTGCCCCCGAATCAAATGACCCAAGGGTGAGAACTAGCTGAAATACATGCAGTAGCATTACCTGTCTGGACTAGAGTAGCAATGGAAGAATAAGAAGTAGGCTATGAAATATGAGACTAGTTGTACTGTGCGAATTCCTCATCAAACATAACCACTACATTGCCTTGAGAAGACTGTGGTAGGGACAAAGAGTCAGTGCCAGATGCAGCATTTGCAAACTGTTGTTGTTGTCCTCGTCTACTATGTAGCTTGTAACAAAATTTCTGAATATGGCCAGGTTTTCCACAATAATGACAAGTCCGAATAGCCCCTGAGCTCTCAATAGAAGTTTGGGGCTGTCCTATTCCTATGCTTCGATCACCATGACCATTATATCCTTCACGATTTCCTTCATCACCCCTACCTCCACCAGTTCGATATTGAGAGACAAGAGCTGAACTATCAACCACAGTTGTGATGTTCTGAGAAGAACCACGAGATACCCGAAGAACTTGAGCATATGTATCCCTAAGTGATGCAATAGTCTCTCCTCCAAGAATCTGAGACCTAACAGCATCATAGGCCGGACCAAGACCTCCTAGAAAATTCATTACAGCCAACTGTTCTCTTTGAAGTCGCATTTGTTCAGCATTAGAAGAAATAGGAAGAAGAGCATTCAACTCTTCGTACATTCTATTAAAATCAGTGAAGTATTGATCAATGGAACGCCCCTTGCTCTCAGATCGGTGAAACTCCTGTGATAGTTCATATATCCTAGAAATATTGTTCTGGCCAGAATACAGTACATCTAAATACTCCCACAATTCCTTGACTTTATCAATATGAGTTACCAAGTCTACAATATTACTCTCCATAGAGTTCAAAAGCTGACCCATAAGACGTGCATCAATAACATCCCAATTTGTATCATTAGCAGATTTAGTTCCAGTCAAGTGTATATGCTGATTTCTACCCGTCAACACGAACTTAACAATCTTCTTCCACTATTGAAAGTTGGTAATACCCTCAAGCTTTTTATCAATAATTCAAGAAGACGAAGAGGAAATTACCTCAGTCGTCGTTGTACCACTCTTTTCAGGATCAGTCATTGCAATTGATGACCACTCTAAATCAACTCCAACAAATCAATAACCCAAAGTCAGAAAATCAAAGTGGCATACAGGAGCATCTATTGTCTTGCCAACATTAGCTATTGTCCTGCCCTCCTATCTACTGTTATATCAGCCAATTCCCAGCAGCAATCACCCAAAAATCTTGATCCTCCACCAATGAATCAACATCAACAGTATGAACAAATCATGCCCATCACTTAGCTTCTCCCACAGCAGTACAATTGCAGTTCAAATAGGACAGAACATCAGCAAAACATCAAGAATTTCAAGAAAAAATGATCAGAACATCCACCAATTGCAGTTCTTTCCGTACCCTGCACCAAGAACACAGCCAAAGGAGAAATAGAGAGTGCCCAAGTCCAACGAAGAAATAAAAACTGCTACAGCTTCAGTAGCATCTCAAGAAACACACATCTGTGCCTTTCTACCTTGCTCGACCCCGGACAGTAGATGCTCGCTGGAGCTAGGACAGTGACGGAAGTGGCTGGATAACGCCGGAGCTAGGCTCGCCGGCCTAGGCGACGCCGGAGGACCCCAGATTTGGACTCGCCGGCCTTGGGCGACGTCGTGTCTGGGCTTCGCCGGGCCTGGGCTACGCCAGCGACGTCAGGTCTAGGTTTCGCCGGCCTAGGCGACGCTAGGCTATGCCAGATCTTGGCTCACCGGGCCTAGACGACCTCGGATCTAGCGTTTTTGACGAGTTCCGGTGTATTTGGCGGTGGCTGGCAGTTGTTGGAGGAAGGTCAACGGTGGGTGGTCGGCGGTGGGTGGTCGAAGGTGGCAGCAACCTAGGTTTAGGGTTTCAAGGCTTTGATACCATGTAAGAGAGAATAACTTGAAATTTTATTAATAAAAACTCAATATATATGTACACAATAAACCCTGATAACCCAAAGACCATTCTCTCCTTTTTATATCTCTAACACTTTGTATTAGTGTATTTGTTTTTTATTTTTAAATTCAGCAATGGATTTCCTTTTTGTGATTTTTCCGAAGTTGACACAAAAAGTCTGTCGTCATGAGTACATGGATTTCATGGTATGACTGAATATAATATGTTCAGAAGGATAACTTATTTTCAGATGTGTAATATATGTTGTGAAAAGCTGCTCAAATGTAATATTGTATTATTCCTTCTTCAGTTTACGATCATCAATGGAAGGATATCTTGATGCCTATGATCCCAAAGTTTCTGCTACTCCTTCTGGAATTTTCGTCAATCGGGTTGAGGTAAGTCTCTCTTTTTTGAAATTCATCAATAGAAGCCTTCAGAGGGTTTCTGGCATAGTTAATTGATTCAAATATATTGATAAATGAGTAAAACTTTGTTGCACGTGTTTAACGGTAAGCCATAAGTGATTTTACGAAGAGTTAAGGTATATTGCTTTGTTTATTGATATAGTTATGATTGTGGCAGGAACTTGAATTTGAATGTGTTCCTACGTCCCTCATGGAGCAAGTGCTCGACTTTTTAAATGTATGTGCCTATTTTAGCTTTTCTAAAAGGAAAATCAGGATACTGCTTTACCTGTGTTCCGTCCGGCAACTATAGTCATGAAATATGCAGGATGTCCGGGGAGATCTGAGATGTTCCATGGCAAATGATTTGGTTGCCATAAAGAATGAGAGCTTACGTATTGATGAAGATAGCAACCATCAGGAAGTATCATCTAGCACCAACAATGAACGTTTTCTTGGCCAGCCACCTGGCGATGTTTTAACGAACTTCCAGAAAAAGTTTACGCTTGCCAAACATGAGAAACAAGACCCTTTAGTGAGCTCGTTCTTGGGCCTTGATGAGACGAACAAGCTTCTTTCAGGTAAAGTCTCGATATAATAGGCTGATACTTAAACTCTTGTGATAATGCAACCGTATCAAGATGTTGGTACTATTTAAGATATTACTCTTTGGCAAGCTATCCTACATTTTGAACGTGGAGTCCTAAAGTTTCTTGGTTCATTTGCACGTGAGAAGGGGTGTTAAAGTATCCCATATTACTTACTGACATGATTTTCTGTGTCTTATATTCATATTACTGCCCTCCACCATATAGATTAAACTTTTGGGTTGAATTTTCTAACAAAGTCATTACACTTAATATGTATCAAGTCTTCTAAAAGAGCCAAGACTTTCATATCTTTTGTTATTGTCCCATACTGTGTCTTTTTGGTTTCATTGTTCCTTTGAACCTGAGTTTCCATTCTGTAATCCCTCCTCTATGAACCATCCCAAAAAAAATGTGATGGAAAGTACCAATTGGAAAATTGTGGCACCTTCAGTTACTTCCACTTGAAGGTGACACTTATGATGGTACTTTTCTTCTAACCAGCATCATTATATGTGAGTCTGCTTTTTGCCTTGCTGACAAAACATGTCAACTTTTGCTTTGGATTGTATAGTGCCATTTCATCTATTAATTATTGAAACTTCAGTAACTTGTTCTGTATCCAACAGAAATGGAGCAAGAGGATCACCTTGTCAATCATATGTTCCGCACACAAATTGAGACCATGGACAAAAACAGAGCTAGCAGACAAAATATCATCCTTGTAGCATCTTTGCTTGATCGTATACCAAATCTTGCTGGGTTGGCACGAACTTGTGAGGTTAGTTATACAAGTCAGTGATATAATATCTGCATTATATTGGATACAGAGAGCATTTCATATGTTGTGGCGGTTTTGCAGTAGTGAATTTCTCCTATTTGATAAATTTTTGTTCAGGTGTTTAAGGCTTCTGGATTGGCCATTGCAGATGCAAATATCACACGTGATAAGCAGTTCCAACTCATCAGGTTTTGACTGTAGTTTGCTACTATCTATATCACAGTTCAGCAAGGGCAGAATTTTAAGTCACGTTTGATTGTTTCCTAACATCATTTGATTGTTAGATAAAAGTGAAATGGCACTAGTTGTCCCTCTACTTATTCCCAAAATTCAAATCCATCCTCTATTTTTTTGTTCCAAAATGGTCTCTGTACTTTCAAACATTTGCTACTGTTTGTCCTTTCGCCTTTCCAGTGGCAGATTTTGCTGATATGCATTAACACCGTTAAAATTGCTAACGTAGCCTTTTTATAGGGAAAAAAAACTGACCCGGTTTTTGTGGACTTTTTTGTACTTTTCCAATATTTTTGCATTTTCCAAAATTCTTCCTCACTCTCTAACCTTGGCCACAAAAAAAATAAGGAACAGGAGCTGCGTGTCCTTGGCGACGCCAACAGCGCCGCTGCCGTTGGCGTCACCTGCCACCACCGTGTTGGAGTCGCCCGAGCACCATCACAGTGTTCATGCCAGATTTTGGGCTCTGCCCTCTGTTTTCTAGGTCTTCCTCCAGCCTCGGATTTGAGACCACCGTTGCGGTGGCTGCCTTGGCAAGATTGATTCGCTATTTCTCTGTCACGGTGGTCTCAACACCGCAATAGATGCAATGACCACCACGACAATGGTGGCTGTGGACACGCCACGATGGTGGTGGTCGTCGCTGAGTGCGCAGGACCCTTGTGACCCATCATGGCAGCGGGGTCCAGCAACTGTCTACTTTTTTTTTAAACTTTTCGTTATAATTTTGTAACACGAACTTTTTAATCGTCTTTTTATTTTTATGACCACATCAGCAACGAAGGTACCAATACTAACGTTACATGTGTTCTCAGATTGCCACCTTAACTTTCTTGCTGCCAACTCAGCACTCCGATGGCCAAATGTAACCGAAGCACTATCGGTGACACTTTTTAAAGAGCACTGGGTCCAATTTGGAGGAAAAAAAAGTAGGTCGAGGGTTTCGAATTTCGGGCAAAAGAAGAGGGAAAACTGTGACATTTCACCTAGATAAACACTCACAATGCATTATGGAAAACCAGTATTCCAAGTTTGCACATGCCCCATTAATAAGAGAGCATTATGACATTATGTTCACTAAATAAAATCAAATCTGTCTCATTTTCTTTTCATTGTCAAGCGTTACACTGAGATATTAGCTCAATGTGCTCGTACATTGTCAGACATCTAAAATCTCCCAAGCTGTAGCATTTTTTACCGGTCCTTTAATAAGCTTAGTTTGCAATGTGGCTTTTGATCAGTGTTAATCTTCTTATTGTCCTCCACCCCTTATCTTTAGTACATGTTATGCTTTCGTGATTGTGTTTTTCTCAAATGATGCTTAGAAATAATGCTATATATACTATGTGCTCCTCAACTTATCTAGTTCAGACTGTATGTGCTCCTAAACTTATCTAGTTCTAACTTAAGTCTTGTGTACATCACTAGTCCTAGTGCACTGCTACCTTCGCCTTTATGTGTCCATAGAGCATAAGAAAAAGGGGTCATCATGCATAGGAAGCCTCAATAGTCATATCCAAACTGGAATGTTACTATGCCATGGAGAGTTAAATGAACCTGTCCTTTTTCCATCCATGGAAGGTAGTCCTGAGATAAGAGTCCAAGAGATTCATGTGGTCGGGGTCTATATTGTGATTTGGATTGTGTTGCATGACACAATTATATACAAGCTTGATGTACACGCTTATGGAGCATCTGTAAGAACCTTCTGTGTAAAACCTATCCACTATGTGATCATTGTCTTCTATTTGCAGTGTTACTGCAGAGAAGTGGGTACCTATCATAGAAGTCCCTGTGAGAAGTTTGAAAGGTTTCTTGGACAAGAAAAAGCGAGAAGGCTTCTCCATCTTGGGACTAGAACAAACGGCAAATAGTGTCCCTCTCGATCAGTATGCTTTCCCCACAAACACGGTAAGTTGAAACTGAGGGAGCCACTTAAAATTTTCTGGGAAACTAAGATGCTGTACAAGGAAGGAGAAAGCCATTGAATCTTTTTATTAGAAGTCATGAAACTGCATCTCTCTTTAAATCCTGTCACATTGCATACTGAAGAAACTTCTCAGGAAGGGAAAAAAAAAAAAAGAAATGAAGAGAATAAAGGTTGGATATTTTCAATCGTGGAAGATAGATGAAGTCTTTTTTCTCAGTGAAATGAAGATTTTTTTTTTATTGTAACTTTTGCTCTATTAAGCCGGTTTATGTTCTGTAAAGAGATTTTCAGTTTCAGAATGCTTATTTGATTATTTCCAGGTCCTTGTCCTAGGACGTGAAAAAGAGGGCATACCAGTGGATATTATCCATATTCTGGATGCTTGCATTGAAATTCCCCAGTTGGGAGTCGTTAGGTCGCTTAATGTTCACGTCAGTGGTGCCATTGCCCTTTGGGAGTACACTAGACAGCAGAGATCTAAATAGCTCCTTTGTTTGTGCGCGCGCGCGCGAGATATCTCCCACAAGTGCACGAATGTTCTGGACTAATGCCCGCTCTGGTTCAATGTAATGCATGGAGTTTTGCAATTAAGACAACCCAAAAACGTTGTCAGGATTTTGTTGTAATTCAGTTTGATATCCCGTTTGCTTTAGGTTAAAAAAGGAGAGTTGAGTCATGCACACCATTCCAGGAATATCGGCAATGTCAAGGATGGAAGAAAAGGACAACATTCTATGTGTATTAACAATTGATTTAAGCCTGGTTGTTTTCTTCTGCGTTTAAGAGAATAATGGAGATTTCTAATTTCCTATTTCTTCCCCTTAAAACAGGTGAGATCAAGAGAGAGAATTTCACATGGATTGTTCTTGGTACGGCTTGTCTTTGATTCGGAATTGTTTGTCAGGAATTTTTATGTTTAACTTTAGTATTGGAGGTTTTTTTTTTTTTGGGGGGGGTGTTGGGTTTGATTTGATTTGCCCCGGTGGCCACCCTTGCCACTTGGGAAAGAGAAGGTGGGGAGCTCGATTCCTCACTTCTTGAGGGTTAGAGGTGGGGAAGCATGAGTGAAGGAGTTTGAGTTTTTCAATTAGCACACAGCATGGCTTGTAAAAAGTATTCAAGTTTAAGCATAAGTTTATTTGATAGTATCAGTCTCCTGATTGTTTCAGCATTAAACTTTGTCCTTTCTGGTTTTTCCTTTTTCCCTATTTTGCATTATTTAAGTGATCATCTAACTGGACCTATCAAATGAATGAGCTAGAACACAAGGTAAGGTTATGTTAATGGCTTCAGGTATTTTCATACAATACAAATCTAGTGACTTATATTCAATATATATCCGATTCAAAACATATTGTTAAAACACTTTAGTATTAATTCTAATCTAAGAAAATTCATATCCAAAATTAGATCGAGTCAAGGTGAGAGAGTGAAGAAAAAGTTATAGAGATTGGTTAGGTCTAAGTAAGTTATGAATCCATTTAACATCCATATTACTTTGAGCTTTAATATTCTAAACTCATTTATAACCCTGAATATAACTAATCATATAATTCACCCTATCAAATATGAATTAAGAAATGAATCTCCGGCTGATTTTGACATATCTAATTACTATCCAAGTCATTCTCCCAGCCAACCATAGTATCCCTATTGTTATCCATCGAAGACAGTTTTCACCGCGAGAAAAAGGGTCATGGTGTTTGTGATTTAAAAACAGCTGTAAAGAGGAAGTACAAGTTGCAACTAAATTGCTTATAACGCCTCCTTCCCCGGAAGATTTCATCAGTTCACAATGTTTTACTGCAACATGTCAAAGGCGCAATAAAAGGTAAGAACATTCTACCGCAAAAATGCTAAGTGATCTTAAAACGCTCTCTTTCGGTAACAACCACAGAATTTCCACTAGCCATTCTTTGAACTGCCAGAGTTATCATCCTGCCATGATGCTTGCCATTGCTTGTCGTAGAAGGTCGTTTCCTCGATAAGCTTCTTTACGGTCTCGATGTCCTCGTTCTTTCTTATTACCAGAACTCCTACAACAGCTATGAACAAGAGAGTCTTACAAAAGAAGTTTCCCATTTGGTCAACAAGACCGACTCCGGTCAAGCTATCCACCAAATAAGCCATGAAGAATCCTATCATTGCTGCCCGTCCTGCACAAAGGATTAGAAATGAAAGAATGAGCTTGTTTAGCATAAGCAGACGGGTCGGTATAGTGATTTCTGAAGAGATTAGGAACATGCCATTGAGTAGTTCAGCCTCGGGGAGATGGAACCTCTTCATCCAAGACCACCATGGAATGATAGAGGTGTCGAAAACTACAGGGTCGTCGTTACTGGACGATTCAGGGTTGTCTTCAAGCCATTTTCTCCTCCTAACCTCTGAAAGTATACACAACAACCATTCAGAAAAATGAGAGATTCAATGGAACATGACAACTATGAACAACTTGATTAAGTGATATATTCTACAGCTTGGTCAGATGGCCACCGAACATCAGAGAGTCCTAGCGAAAGAGATAACAAGCACGATGCATGAAACAGCTTCAGCTCCATAAAGCACTATAGTGCTCGGTCAAAATGACAAGTCTATCGGGGAACCATACGGATCAAAGCTTGTTTAATAGACAGGGAGCCTCTAGCCTGCCCCCATGACCAGTCGCCACACACAAACAGTGCAGGCAATGGTCTCTTTCGGCCTACATCTTAACCTGAGGGATTACAAAAGAGCTGCTGCATTAATAGCTGAGGAACAAGGTTTTGTGGTATAAGAGAGTATTTTTTTGGGAGATAATTGGGAGATAATCCTCATAGATACCAAGCATGTGCGTCCTTGCCAGTAATCCTAGTTCATAATAGTGAATAGAACTGTGGCTAGTTTTTCATTATGAACTGAAGTAGGCACAAGTTCGTTCCCTCTTTGACATGAGTATTGCTAGTTCCTCAACCCATATCTAAGTGCATCATTGGCACATAAGAAAGTTTCTACAGTCTCAAAGGAAGATTAAGATGCTGAGCATAGTCCACGCTGTTACTCTGTTAAAATAGGGGCTTTAGCAAGAAATATGATGTAGCAGATGTTTCTGTGGGCCACGTTAACAAGAGTGAAAAACAAAAAAAACACCCATCAGAATGTGCAAAGTTCATATTATCTGCCAGAGTTAAAGCTCTCGTGATTCAAAATGTCCTGGATTAGCAAATATGAAGCCTTCAACTTTGGCCTGCTTTGCAATTTGGCAAACTTCAAGATAACACAAAAACACAGAAAGAGGTAACCGCCGCAAATTGACAGTCATCAAATTAAAGAACAAAGTCTAGCGTCACTGAATTTCAAGACTACACCATTTCCTGCAGCTGCAACTTAAATGGCAAAGCCATTTTTTCCCCTGAAATCTCTAGCTCATGAAATAGAATTATAAAGCAACATTCCAATGCTATATACAAAACAGAAAAGAAGAAGAATCAGAATCAATGCGACAAATTTTGAGGGCGGCATATAATTTGATGTATAATTCCTCTTAACAAACTTCATAGAGAGGCACCATGCATATATGAGTTATTACTTACTTCTTGAGACTAAGCATTAACCTTAAAAAACTAACCTACTTGCTCAATCACTAATTCAACTTAACCACATCTTCACTCCCTCCAAGTAACACAAACCTTTTGAGCTAATTGAACTAGTCGGTCACTCGCTCAAAACACTCCAGACATCAACTCGACAGATTCAGCATAATCATATGGAAAGCTCAAGAGCAGACACGCTCAAATCAGATAAATCAAAGCAAATACAGCCAAATGAGAAAAAGAAAAAGGATCGACCAACTCACCAGCATCAATGACAGCATCCCAATCAGTCGTACCATCTTTCTGAAACTGCTTCAAATCCCAAGTCCCACTGACCCATCTTGAGTCCTTGAACTTGGTGACCACCACAGCTTCCTCATCAGAAGCAGAGGACACAGACCCATTCGACTCAGCACCTTCCTTTTCCCTCTCTGGCTCCTTCACCTGCTCTAATTGTACCTTGGGCTCCTCCTCTACAGTCACAGCCGACGATGGGACAACCCCGGCTCCATTATCGGAGGAAGCATGAATGGCGATAAAGGTGGGTCTTTTGGGCCTAAGGGAGAGAGAGGGCTTGTGGGTGAGGCAGGGTTTGGAGAGGGAGTGAGGAGAAAGGGTCCTGAGGTTGGGTGCGGGAGGAGAAAACAAGGCCATGGATATGGACATTTGGGTGTTCTTCTGACGGCTGTTGTTTCCCTTACGGTCTCAGGAACAAGGAGAGAGACAGAGAAGAAGAAAGAGCAGAAAGAGAAGAGAGAGAGAGAGAGAGAGAGAGAGAGAGACGCTACATGGTATGGAAAGTGCGATGAGTTTGAGCCGGGAGCAATCAATCCTCAGCCTCTCATTAAACGGTGCTCTTCTCTGTAGTTTGTAAGTTAGCTTGGAATGTAGGGGGCTCACTACTAGTATGAGTGTATATGATCGTTATGGCCTCTTTTCAATTTTGGTGAAATGTACTTTGTCCTTTTTAGTTTTGGCAAACTACATTACTTTTTCTTACATGGCATTTGCTGATATTGAATGCTATTTTTGGACTCGATCAATTGAACAAGTCACGACTCTTTCATGTTTATTGATTTCACGTGCTCTTCGAACAATAAAAAGGGCCAATTGACGAATTGATTTTCAAAAAAGAAAAATACAAAATGCCCACGAAAAGTCTAAATTGTTAAATTTGCAACTTCCTTAACTTTTCGACACTGAGCAGACGTCAGCTCCATTCAATATTAGATTCTGGGCAAAAGAGAATGATAATTATTGTATTACTTTTCAGTGTTTTTTTGTAGTGATTTATCAATTATGCGTTTAATTTAATAGTCAAGTTACTTTGCCTTAACATAGTTTTATTAGTGAAAATAACAACGAATTGCATTATCGGGTTCTTTTCCAGAAATTTTAAAATGTCTCCTAAAAATTAATCAATTTTACCACCAGATGAGAAGAAAAGATTATTAATTGATTCGTAAGAATTCCATTTCACTTTTTTCTACTCCATGAAGAAAAATGTTGGGCCTCCTTCTCACTCGCTATCTCCCACTAAAAGGCCTTACCCGGCCCAAAACACAACCTCTCCGGGTCGAATCATGACTCGAATAACGAACTTCGGGGCTCCGAATCACCGATATCTCTCTCTCTCTCTCTCGCTCTCTCGCCTCTCTGTCTCTGGCGTCGTCACTTCGAGGGAAGAGCTCTCTGCAATGGAAGTAGCCACCGTATCTTCATGCTTCGCGCTCCACAGGCGCATGGTAGCACCGACGGGTTCTTCCACTTCATTAAGAACTTGTAAGACCTCGATTTCATCTGCCAGAGTTTCGCTCTCTACCGGCTTCGTTCCCTCCTCCGCCGGCGGCAGCGTCTCCAGTGAGTTCTCTGGCGTCAAAATCCGGCCCAAGTCCCTCTCTCCGGCTTCCACTTCCAGGTCTAAAGGCAATCGAGGCGTCGTCACCATGGTACTCCTCCAACACACCTTTGCCTCTTCAATTGGATGATTTTTTTTATAGTGGTGCGAGATTCATTTAGATGCTTGTTTGACGTTTCTGCTCCGGCTCGATTGTGAAAATGTAGGAGACAAAAGCATGCTTAATGAGTGTAGTTGTGAAATGTAAGTTTTGCTGATGACACCATCTTCTGACGCGCTCTAGGAACTTATTTAGCGAAGTGATAGATAATATTTTCTAGCTTAATTCTGGTTAAAATAGCTTCTCTGGATTGAAAAAATAGTTCCTGCAGTGATATATGGTTACAATAGCTTGTGCATTTTAGAGATTACATAATAGCTGTCATTGGAAATTGATCATTGCCGCATCTTAGGCTCTAAATGTGGGTTAGGGTTAGATTCAAGAACTCAAGACGTAAAGTTCTGCTCTTAAGAGTCACTGGCTTGTGATAGTGAAGATTTCTCTATTTAACCTTTGGGTGGAATAAGATTGTACAATCTCAATGTAAGTTGCTTGCATTATTCATTGCCTTTGAGGTTAAGAAAGTGTGCCGTGAGTTATCTTGAACACTAGGTTATGTAAGAATATTCCTTCCGTGTAAATGATATAGGATGCGAGATCTTTTGTTTTTTTTTTCTTCCAAAGGAATGTTCAATTGGATTATAGATTTCATACAAAAGAGGCTGACCATTTTCCACATGTTTGATGTAATTTGAAATTTCGGTGTGTAATTCTGTATATCACAATTAGTGTGATAGGGGCTTGCTGATGGGTTGTTGGTGATTAACTTTAGATACTTGTCCTTTCATTACTGTCTCTTACTCCATGGAGGACCTTTCAGTTGTCCATTCCTCATTCGTGTGCAGGTCATTCCTTTCTCCAGGGGAAGTGCGTGGGAGCAACCTCCTCCGGACTTGGCATCTTACCTGTACAAGAACCGTATAGTTTACTTGGGCATGTCTCTTGTTCCCTCTGTGACAGAGTTGATACTTGCAGAATTTCTTTATCTTCAATATGAAGATGCCGAAAAGCCTATCTACCTGTACATAAACTCCACTGGCACGACAAAGGTCAAATATGCTTTATCTTGTTAAGTTTGTATGGGTTGTATCTTCTCTCAAAAGATTAGATGCTTGATGTACATAATATTCTCATCCTGAAATCGTCTCCTGGAGTTTCTTAAGGAGTTACTTCAATATTTATATGAAGCGGTAGCTCCCCATGTGAACAAGAAGGGAATATGGCATCTAGCTTATACTCACCGTGATTAATATACTAGTATCCCAAATGGAGCTGTGCATGACCTTTGCAACTGCTAGATTTCTCCCTTGTCAAAGGAATCACTTTTTTGTGGATTTCTTTCAATACACCCCCGGTTATTAGAAGGTCCTTGACTCTTGTGCCATCCCTTTTTGTTTGGAATGCAAATATATGACTGTACTTGTTTTCCTTTCTCTATGATTATTCTGCATCTAATGAAACTTATTGCCTTTTCCAGGGTGGTGAGAAGCTGGGTTATGAGACCGAGGCTTTTGCTATTTATGATGTCATGAGGTTTCATCTGTCCAATTTTGGCTTTTTTATTTCTTGAATTTCTAAGTTTCTGGTATTGTTAACAAGGATAAGTTATTAGGCCTTTGGTAGTTTTTTTTAACGTAAATTTAATCTACCACTGGCATTTATAAATAATTTAGTTGTCCTGCTTTGAACTTTTCATCTATGTGGAAGCCTATTAGATTAAAAAACGCTTTTATAGGCATAAATTATGCTCATCATCTTAATTGTTTAATGCAAAATATATTTCTATAATCTTCTAGATGTAGGCATTTGATGGAAATTGCTTCTTACATATGCACATATCTTATTATCTCCATGTTCCACAATCTGCTCGACAAATTTCACTGCTGTGTTAGTCTTTCATGAGATAATGGTTATCCCACACAGGTATGTCAAGCCACCGATTTTTACTCTGTGTGTTGGTAATGCATGGGGAGAAGCTGCCTTACTTTTAGCAGCTGGTGCACAGGGGAACCGTTCTGCTTTGCCATCTTCGACAATCATGATGAAGCAGGTTTCTCCTGCACCTTTGAAGTTCCTAAGTTATTTGTACCTTTCATTTCGTAGCCGTTTCAGAGTCTACATTCTGTCAGGGATCAGCTTAGGCAGTTTGCCTGAATTCTAATAATTCTCGCGTATCTTCTGTCCCTGAATTGCTAGCCAATTGCGAGATTTCAAGGTCAGGCAACAGATATCGATCTTGCCAGGAAAGAAGTGAAGAATGTCAAGGCAGAGTTGGTAAGATAAATTAGTGTGTTGGTTTGAGATATTTATGAGAAATTTGTCTTCTATAGGCATGAGTCTATTCTGGTGGATGACATGATCTAACCAAGGCACTTGAATTAAAAATCGGAGTAAGCCGAGCTCACATAAGCAGCAGGAAATCATGGCTATTTGCTCTTTGAAGCTTTCATGTCCATCAGTTTTAAGTTAATCAAAGCAAGAGGTCCTTTGGACTGGATTTACCCCCTCTACCTTGACTGATGTCGTGCAAAGTCAAGACTACTACTATGAAGAAATTAAAGGAATGCTTAAATTGATTGAACTGGCTTGCTGCTCAATGGTTGTTGATTAATGCTTGGTAACAAGCTCTGCCCTCTACGTTAGCCCACAACTAAAGCATATAGTTTACTCATCTTAAATAATGGCGGCCTATTTATAACCAGAAAGTGATGAACTTTTGCTTTATTACATGGATAAGCAGAGGTCATATTGCATCTGTCTGAGTTTCTTCTACTTATAGGACATCATAGACCACCTACTTCATGCCACATTAAGTTCTAAAACTTCAAGTTAGTTCCGAAGATACTAACTAGAAAATGATCTGCAAAGCTTCAGAGAAAATTTTCCCATGTTTGTTTAACACGTCGAAAACTTTACGGATCAAGAGAAATTTGTTATTCGTTTCTTTGTCATCCTGGCCCTTTTTGGTTTGCGTCTTTGGCTCATCATGTTAACTGAAATGTGGTACTAGTAGAGTGTCCGTTCTTCGCAGGGTTCTACAAGTGTGTGTTTAGTGTTGTTCTTGTGGGATCATTGTGTTGGAATGATGTTCTCAAAGACTTCCAATTCCCGTACAGATAGAAGAGCCTGTTTTAATTGCTATCCACAAGGTAGTACCATTATCTTGTAGAAACTGGCAACTATGTACATATAGAGGAATGACCAAAGTGAATCGAGCAAACAGAAGAATATAGTTTTTGAGTCCTGTGATGCATCTTCAAGACACTGAAGTGGGAACTACTTCCCTTTTAACAATTTGTGAAGGTTAAACTCTTTGCGAAGCATATCGGGAAATCACCAGAGCAAATCGAAGCTGACATCCGACGACCTAAATATTTTAGTCCTAGTGAAGCGGTTGAGTATGGTATAATAGATAAGGTATGCCCACTATGTCGTCTACTTGATTTTGCTTTCTTTCATGGTGTGCTTAGTATGGTTACCTCACAGGTGCTATACAATGAGAGGAGCAGTGAAGATCATGGAGTTGTATCTGACCTGAAAAAAGCACAACTTATATGATAATGGCGCCGGAGAATGAAAATGCTATTTATACAAGGATTCAGGTAAAGAATGAGTAAAATATTCTCCATCATATAAATTTTTCAATCGAAACTTCAGCGTATTCCCGCTTTGTATATTCAGCAGGGTGCACAACTAATTTGTTGTTAGAGAGTATTCTTCTTATAATAAAAATAAAGAAAATGTGCCATACAAAATCAAAGACAGCAGCTGGCGAGAATTGGATGTGAGCAAAGCTTCAACTTTGGGATCATATGCTTCTATTGAACATTTTCACTTGAGTCTTCTTTTCCTGTTGTCCAAATTTTGTCAATGGGTTGTTCCTCTTAGTTCAGTGTCAAGGAGGTTCTAGCAAGGGAGAATGATGTGCTAATCCTTTTCATGGACAAGGATGTACCACCTTCGTGTTGCCCCATTTATGCTCTTTGCTTTTGCAAAACTCTAGCTACTTGACATCTGGAAAGAGTGGTGGCACAGCCTTCCGGTTCGACAATGACATTGCTTCTGTCATCCGATTTTGCTGTCATGATTGTTCTTCCTGAAATTAGAGAGGCTGGGGAAAGGCCTTGCTGGTTAGTAGATTTTGCAGCTAGGCTGATGGGACATTAGCAGTGTCCCCTGTTGCATTTTGAAGTGCTGAGGGACCCATCTAAGAGTGGTGTCTTTTGGGATATTACAAATGATTGGCATAACCCATCCAATGCTTTTCAGTAAATTTTTGCATTGGCAAGTAAATATAGAATTGAAATGAAACGATACAAAAGAATTTGCATTTTGTAGCTCGGAAGTCACCTACAAAAACCGCTGAGCTTTTTTTGAGCTTATATACATGACCGGTTGAAAACATGCAGGTGACATCGTCAGGAACAGTTCTAACGCACAGTTCCCGTCAACATAAGCGCCTAGATGTCAGCTAAGAAGTGGGAATGAGACTTCTAAAGCTCACAGTATTGGAATTTATTGCCGGAATGCCATTATACATGTACTGTCACATCTGTAAGCTCTATCTCGTGTAGTGAAATAGGCACCATCGTCTGTCTCTTTTACAGTTTGATTTATCCACAGTTGAAACAATAAGTAGGAAGAGCTTGTTAATGTACTATTTGAATAATGATGTGGTTTTTTGTCAGTTGATGCTTCCCTTCGGTGTCTATAGCAATCAAGCCATGTTTCCAATTGGCCGATCGGAATTCATGGTGGCATGTGACTCAGTTCCAATGTAATAAGTATGGGTGAGCATGGTTTCGGGGTAGAACCGGGAACTTGGATTCAGAATCTGCGGGAACTGGTCAAATTCTAGGTTCCAAGGTGTGTAAGATATGTTTTAGGTTCCAAAAATTGAGGAACATGTTTCAACGGGTAGGTTCCAGGTTTCACTACCTAAAACCTGGAACTTGGAACTTGGATCTTGGATCTTAAAAGAAATTTTTTTTTTTTTTTGTGTATGTCTTTGCACGATCCTACAATGTTCTACGGCGTCCGATGAGAAGTGTATAATCTGGAGCCAAATAAATTTTTAGGTTTTAGATTTCAAAAAATAAGAAACCTGTTCCAATGGGTTGGTTTCAGGTTCTAAATGTAATCTATACGGAACCTGAAACAGCTCACCTCTACTTCCCCATAGTGGTTGTAGCGTTCATTCTCATTTTGCTTAACTAAAAATGAAAAAAGAAAAGAAATTGGTAGATTCTCGGGTACTCTGATATCGACCCTAGAACCTATGACGGGTTAGGTTCCAAGTTCCAGGGTATGACGGGTTTGATTGCACTTTCGTGACTAGTTTTATGACTTGATTGCACTTTTTGAAATTTTTAGGACTTAATTGCACTTTCTGACAAGTTTTAAGACTTGATTACACTTTTTGAAAGTTTAAAAACTCAATTGCACTTTCATAACAAGTTTTATGACTTCCAACGTACTTATAGTGAACAATGCTGCCCTAAGGGTGTTGTCTCTCTCTCTCTCTCTTAAAAACAAGTAGATTCAACCTAGAGCGTTATATACGTATTTATAGTGGATTTGCCAATCGAGTCCTAAAATTTTTAAAAAATGCAATCAATGGAATAACATAATTACAACAATTTGACAAGTTTTATGACTTGATTGCATTTTTTGAAATTTTTAGGATTTAATTTCACTTTCTGACAAGTTTTAAAACTTGATTATACTTTTTGACAGTTTTAAATTTTAATTATACTTTCATGATAAGTTTTAGGACTTTCAGCTTGCTTATAGTGATCAATGCTGCCTTATAGTCTCTATCTCTCTTAAAAACAAACAGATTCAAGTTAGAGCGTTATATACGTATTTGCAGCGAATTTGCCAATCGAGTCCTAATTTTTTTAAAAAAAATGCAATCAATGGAATAACATAATTACAACAAATTAACAAGTTTTATGACTTGATTACACTTTTTGAAATTTTTAGGATTTAATTGCACTTTCTGACAAGTTTTGAGACTTGATTATACTTTTTGAAAGTTTTAAAATTCAATTGCACTTTCATGACAAGTTTTAGGACTTCCAACGTACTTATAGTGAAGAGTACTACCCTAAGGGAGTCTCTCTCTCTCTCTTAAAAACAAGCAGATTCAACCTAGAGCGTTATATACGTATTTGCAGTGGATTTGCCAATCGAGTCCTAAATTTTTTTAAAAACACAGTCAATGGAAGGACATAATTACAACAATTTGACAAGTTTTATGATTTAATTGCACTTTTTGAAATTTTTAGGATTTAATTGCACTTTCTGACAAGTTTTAAGACTTGATTATACTTTTTGAAAGTTTTAAAACTTAATTGCACTTTAATGACAAGTTTTAGGACTTCCAACTTACTTATAGTGATCAATGCTGCCCTAAGGGTGTTAGTCTCTCTCTCTCTCTCTTAAAAACAAGAAGATTCAATCCAGAGCGTTATATACGTATTTGCAGTGAATTTGCCAATCGAGTCATAAATTTTTTTTAAAAATGCAATCAATGGAATGACATACTTACAATAATTTGACAAGTTTTATGACTTGATTGCACTTATTGAAATTTTTAGGATTTAATTGTACTTTCTAACAAGTTTTAAAACTTGATTACACTTTTTGAAAGTTTTAAAACTCAATTGCACTCTCATGATAAGTTTTAGGACGTCCAACGTACTTATAACGATGAGTGCTGCCCTAAGGGTGTTAGTCTCTCTCTCTCTTAAAAACAAGCAGATTCAACCTTATTTGCAGTGAATTTGCCACATGGGCGGCAAGGATCCGGAGTCACCTACCCCATTCTGCACAACAATCGTGTCTCTACATCATGCTCCTCTAATTTTTCTACCTTTTTTCTGCATATTGCGTCACTACAGCGTCTGAAATGCTGCTAAAAAATGGTCAAAGCTCGTTTGAAGAGTGAAAGACCAACTTGTTTTATTGATCCGTATTGACAATCGTTAGGATTAGGGTGCTTTTAAGCCTAATTTGCCGTTTGTTTTTTCTGATTTTGACACGAAACTAGGACTGAAGTTAACCTAGTTTTCTGGACTTTCTAAGTGCGCCACAACCGAACGATGACTCGGCGGCTATATCCAGTTGTTGGTAGTCCATAGGTTTGCTTTGGCTTCAGCAAATCAATCCAAGTGGGTTTTTACTGTTGTTAGTGCTTCTAGCTATTGGGTTTTGATTAAGCTGAGATATCTGGAAAGCAGCTTTGTAGTTGCATGATTCTCAAACTCTCAATATCGTTACTGTTTGCGATGTACTCGACTGAATTTTCGGATACTTCCGACAACAATTCAGCCCTCGATAAACATTGTTACTGCAAAGACGATTGTAAAACTTACTGCTAACAAATTAACACACGACAAAGAGAAGTATTTCAAGCTAATGAAAAGAGAAAAAAAATCTCTCCTGAGATGAAGAGACTGCGAAACGCTAGAACTTCGCATAAGCGCGGGATTTCTTCATTTAACCTAGAAGCTCAATTTTCTGTGAATGTGAAAGCGCACTAACATGTGAGTCATAGTTATGTAATGATGAAATATCCTAGTGTAAGGGTCCACGAAGGTCCACGCGTAGTCATCCAAAGTATTCTAATTCTCCAACCTCAAGTCTCCATTGGGTTCTATACTATCTGCTCACAAGTGGAGGGAAAAATCGTGGGTAGTTGCTCAATATCTCAGCTATAAATATAGGATCTTGGCTTTGAATGTTCCTCATCCCAAAACCTTCTTGTCCATTTCTCTCTCTCTCTCTCTCTCTCTAGTCTAGTCCTCTAGGTTTGATTTGCTTGTATTGGTATTAGTACATTGTGTAAGACATGAAACCTGCGATGAACTATGGCTGTCTCCTTTGTGTCCTGGTGCTCTTGCCAGCACTTTGTCACTCTCAAGATTCATTTACACCGTCGAGAGCTACTTACTATGGCAGTCCTGACTGCTATGGGACTCCAAGTACGTGCACGCTCCGTCTCTTGCGATAGAAACAAAGCTTGCATCAGCCACCACACACCACACAAGCGCCGCACGTAAATTATGTAAACGCGTTGGTGTGGAACTACTAGAGCACTACTCGCCATCATAGTTTCATGCCATGAAAATTACATGGATCAACGTTTCTTTTCTTCTAAGTATTGAAACTATGTTTATCGTCATGTGGCGTGCTTTGTTACATCATGAATAACTTTACGGGGGTATGCATATCTCACTCCGCACTAGAAGGCTTGGTTGCTCACATGCACTCGGAACCGCTCCATTTCATCATGCACAAACCAAACACTTGACACAGAACAATTTTTTGCTAGAGAAGTTCTAATGAGTGCAATGTTTATGGCAGCTGGAGCTTGTGGGTACGGGGAGGACGGAAGGACCATGAATGATGGCTATGTGACCGGAGTTTCGAGGCTATACAGAAATGGATCTGGATGTGGTGCATGCTATCAGGTTTAACTTCATATAGACTAATACATAAATAGATGATGACTCCTTACGACTTTTTTCATCAGTCAATTTTTTTAAGAACAGGTGAGGTGCACGAAACCGCAGTGCACGGGCGAAGGAGCGTACGTTGTGGCGACGGACTATGGAGAAGGAGACAGGACGGACTTCATCCTGAGCCCTAGAGCTTATGCGAAGATGGCTCAGCCGGACGAGTACCAAACCAAGCAGCTGTTTGCCTACGGCGTGGTTGAGGTCGAATTCAGAAGGGTTCCGTGCCGATACTCTGGCTACAACCTCAAGTTCAAGGTCCATGAACACAGCAAGTACCCTCATTACTTAGCTATCGCCATTCTATACGTCGGCGGCACATATGACATCACAGCTGTGGAGTATTGGCAGGTACTCAGTCACCCATTTTCCCATGAGTTCGCTTCAAAATTTCGTTCCAAGCGGAATTGAATTGAAACGGCAATCGACAAAAACACGAACTAAAAGACCATGAGTCGACAAGGCAATGACTTTGCTTCTCGTGATTCCGATGCAGGAGGACTGCCGAGAGTGGAAGCCGATGCGCAGGGTGTACGGAGCAGTGTTCGACACGGAGAGCCCGCCGAGCGGTGATGTGAAGCTGAGGTTCCAAGTGAGTTGGAGCAACGGGGTGACTTGGGTGCAACCAAAGTATGCCCTCCCTAGTGATTGGAAAGCTGGTGCTGCTTATGACTCCCAAATCCAGCTAGATTAGAAAAAGCTAAACCAGTCCCCTTCCTTCTGTGGATTGGGAAAGTGCTTGCATTTTATTGCTAGGTAGGGCTGTAGGAGTAGCTCAGATATGGCCAATGCTATGGGGCTGCTGCTGATATAAACAGGGTTGGCTAAGCTAGATAAGGCTTTCTGCCTGCCTCAGCTAAATAAAGGTCTCTGTACCATTCATCAATGGGTTGTGGGATTGCTGTCACTTCTTTAATTATATGGTGCATCAATAAAGTTGCAATGTTTTCTGTTAGGCACATGTCTAAGGCTTCTCTTTTTCTTGGTATGATTAGCTATGATGATTGAGATTGTGTGCCCCTTGGGAGGATAAAGGTCCACTGAGCCTACTAAAATCTAAAATGTCCATCACTCTACACTTTAGGTTAATTGTGGTGACGGCTATTTTGCGAAAAATAAAAGATTTGAAAAGCATTTTCCTTAAAATGATCGTTTGTTTTGCTTAAAATAATAAATCGATATAACATATATTCATCACCGATAATAATTTATGTTTAAATATTTTCGTGAACGATAAAAATATGTTTTATTCATTCATTTTTTGTAAATAATATAAACGATCATTTTCAGGAAAATTCTTTTTAAATTTTTCGTTGTTTTTCGAAATAAACTTGAACTTGAGCTTTACTAAATGACAGTATCCCCACCAGAATAATTGTCCTTGCCTAATTACCAACTATAGATACTGTCAAATTACGATGAATTCAAGAAAATTGCGGCCCACGAAGAAAACTTGCCAAAAAAATTAAGCGAAACTTACAACTTTCTAAGCAAATTACTTCAAATATGGTAAATTACTTCTTTTAGAAAATTATTTGCCTCAGGAGACATGTTACCAATTGTCATTTTCAAGAACTTACAGGGAAATTGTTGATAATAATTACAACAATGTGAGATTAATTACTAGGTCATAGCATTTTTAGGCTACAAAATCTACGGCCAAATAACTGTTTGTAAGAAAAATAGGTATTGTGAAATTACAGAAAATACATGTAAATTATGACCCGCCGTCAAGTTGAATTAGTTACCCATGAAGCTACACACTGCTGTCGAGCCAAATTACTTCATATCAGGTGAATTACTACTTTGAGGAAAACTAATTTCGTGGCAAGCCTGGTTATTAGTTGTAATGACACAAATGATCTTTGAACTTTGATTCAATGTGCAATATGATCATTGAACTTTTAACTTGACGACTATAGTTAGTAAACTTTAGCCCAATGTGCAATGTGATCTTTGAATTTTTAATTTGACCAATATGGTTCTTAATCTTTTGGAACATGTTCAACTTAGTCTCTGAATTATAGAAAGATGTTCAATGTAGTCCTTTCATTAATTCAAGTTCAGGGACGACTTTGAACATTTTCTTATAGTTCAGGAACTAAGTTGGACATGTTCCAAAAGTTCGGGAACCACGTTAAACAAATTGAAAGTTCATGGACCATATTGTATATTGGACTAAAGTTCAGGGACCATTTTGGTTAAATTAGAAATTCATGAATCACATTACACATTGGGTCAAAGTTTATAAATCATTTGTGTCATTTTTCCTTCCAAGAATATAAAGTTAATTACCGAATATTATTTTCATATCACGAAATCTTAGAAAAATTATCGCCCATGACAGTAAATTACTAGTTATAGGTGCAACTGATATTACGACGTATCCCGTTCAATAGTCAAAATGCGTAGGAAGAAGGATTCAATAGTTGAGTGGTCGGGTCGGGTCAAGCCCCCTACTTCGCTTCATTCTCTTCGCTCCCACGGACACACACTCACTCACTCACTCTCTCTCTCTCTCTCTCTGTGTTCGTAATTTCTCTGGAGTCATCAATGGAGTCGATGCAATTGCAGAAGAACCCTAGCCCTCTCGTGAAGTCAATGGCGGCATTTTTCATACGATTCTACTCGGACCAGCTTCATTCCATCTCTCTTTCCATCGAGTAATTTCCCTCCTCCTTTTCTCCGATTGTTGATGCTGAAGAATTTTCGAATCTCTCTTTTTCTCATTCTCTATCTTTCATATTGGCAGAGCTTGTGGATTGCGATCCTCCTCTCGGACCTCGTCTTTTCTCAGCCTACTCAGTACTTGAAGCATTTTGAAGACGCAGTTGTTTGGGCTCAAGTACGTAGCATTACCCTTTTTCTTATTCCCTGATTGGTGGATGGATTATTTTCGTTGCCCTAACTGGTATGGTATCGTAAAACACGGTGTAAAATTGAATTGGAGCGATTGAAAAGTGATATGGATAGTTTCCAAGCTTTGGCGAGAAAGTTGTCATGGGTAGTTCCTTGTGTGTTGTCTAAGTGTTCTTCTTTTTTTTTTGTATGGGATGGCTGCCCAGTCCAGTTGGTTTTGTCGGGTTTATGCACATGCAGTAATTTATCTTTGTAGCCAAATCTACTGCAAAGACTATCTTGACCGTTTTGATCTAAAAGTTAGAAGTTATTGCGAGACTTGAGTCCTACTTAGAGTATGGGAGATGCTGTGAAGTGAGGTATGGCTAGAGAGTAGAGATTAATTCTCAAAAGACAATGCTTTATATTTCACTTTTCTGTTCATGATATGTGCCGATAGATTCAATTGAACTCCGATCCCTGCAACTACCACCATGTGATTTGGTTTAACTGCTTTACCAGAAGTTCCTCCTGTTTTGCTTGACGTAAGACCTCTAGTTTGTGTCTTTCCTTTATTAGAGCTTCCTCCTGACTCGGTAGGTAATGTTGAAAATCATGATTTATTCGTAATACAAAAACCAATTAACATCATTTGGTCCTATTCTGAATGTTGTTAGTGACGCGAATGACAGAAGGAACTTTTGGTTAATTTTACTATGGCTTCTGGACTCTGCCTTGAGCATTAAATGTGAGACATGTATCTTTCTCCAAGTTGTGAGAGTACAATTTTTATCAAAGATGAAGAGTGATCGATTTATTTATTTGTACTATCCTTGTTCCTGAAGTAGAAAGCACTCCTGTTTCTAGATAGCTTCTTTCAAAAGGGCTTCTGCTTCCGTAGTGGATGTTTTAGTAGAAGATACAATTTCTTGGATTGAGGTTTATTCGTTTTTACGTAAGTACGTGACTCAACAAGAAATTGGCTTACCTGTCCAATTTCTAATGAATCAAGATAACCATTCACTCCCGTATAAATAGTCATTATCTGTTCGTCCACCTTGAGTGAACTTCCCAAGCGTCTATTGGACTTTCAATGGGAATATCTCTTAAGAATATCCATCAAGAGTTTTTGGTTTCATTACCCATGAAAACCTGTTCACAAGGCTGGACATTAAAGAGATGTTACATATCATTTGCATTCACATTGTCACCTCTTTCACTTTTTGTTTGGTTCATGCACAATCATTACATAGTAGACTGGTTACTTTATGTGCAGATAGACTTAATGGAGCTTTTACTGCAGTTCTTTCATGTTCTTTCATGGCACTGTCATCACTGCAACAATAACTAGTTCAAAGCTCTTTCAATTTTTTACTTGGAGGTGATCTACTAAATTGTCATTGTATCTTATCCAAGTACTTCATGTCATTGTCATGGAAACTTTCCTCTGGAACTTGCAAGGCATACTGTGGTCCGTCACTCTTAGGAAGCAGGTTGTTAATGCTATGGCATAATAAGCCTCAAATTGTTATGGTACTCTTGGATATGCTATTTATGAGTTTCTATTTTTAGCTGCGTTTATAAGGCTTTTGCTGGTGAGGAGGTTTTCTTGCTGACTTATCATATCAAACTTACTGAACTTTTAACCAGGCAGCATGAGGGAGCATGACAGGGCTACCATACAGGAGGCCAGGGATAGCAGATAATAGGGTTGCTAAGGTGTGATGTCTCCTTGTTTTCACGTTCTTATTATTTTTCAAAAGGTATCCTTGGAATTGAACATAGGACTAGCCATACCACAAAGAACAAACAAATAATCAGAACTTGATCCTGCTAATTTATCAGAAGATGTCAATGACCCTTTTTAATGAAGCACCGTGGGCATATATTGAGTTAGGTTAATTGAAAAAGGAAAAGAAATTTCCCGTGAAATTGAAATTAGAAGTGAAAAGGAGATATGAAAAGGCTTGTCTGTGGAGTCCTCACATTGAAATGCTGAAAGTGGCAATTTAATCTTCTCTCAGCTAGTTAACTGACGGTGTTAGTATGTTTATGTCAGCAGGCTTTCATTTCATTGTAAAAGTGGTGCAATCCTGTCTTTTTTCTACAATTTCTAAATCATGTTGTGCTGCAAGAAGCCACCACTGAAATGAACTTTCATTCTTTTTCCATTCTTTTTCAGGTTGGTCTTGTAATACTCTTAACACCAAAACAACCGTATTTGGTGAAACAAATCCTAAGCCTTACTTGAATTGTTTTTCCTTATATGTATTTTCCTTGCTCTGCATCATGGTCTTAGACTGCAAGTTGCGGTTATAAGATGAAAGGTGAACTTCTGTTTTTCATAAGATAGCACAAGCTAATCACATAATCTCTCTACATCAGAGAAAGAATTAGATCTTACTTTATCAATAAACGACACTTTTTAAGGTTTGCCAATTGAGTCAGTAATTACAGTTGCTGGATTTGCTAGACCTGTTGTAATCTGTCTTGACTATTTTAGCTCTGTCTGTCAATACGACACTCTCCGGTCCCTTATTTCAGATTTAACATAGTTCTAGTGCTCCTTGGTACAGAATCTCCCAAATGGGATTTTGTTTCTTGTCACATTCTTAGCGAGGTGAACCATCAAATTAACTTGACTCTTTTTTCAGCGTAATTGACCTGACAGAAAATGTTATGTGTAATTAATAAATAGCGAGAGTCAACTAAAGTCGGTGGTGATGAAGATCTAGCAAATATTTGACCATTTGAATTGTTGTGGAGGTAAATTCTTTTGGACTGGTCATAGATCTTCACACAGTCTTTAAATTTTGGCAAACGATAAGGAGGTTTGTTTCAATACAACTTCAGAACCTAGCCCAGTGCAATTTCTGGGTCACCAAGAAATTTTTGAGCTAACTCAGGACAGTGGCAGAGAGCAATATCTGCTTTCAAATTGGTTTCTTTAGCACTTTCCTCTTACCATTCAATTGGGTCTTAGCATAGCCCGGTCAATTCTTAGCATAGCCCATTCAATTCTCTCATAAAATGGTTGAAGGTTAGTTCCAAGTAGAAGAACATCATCAACATCCTTTCTGGAGCCATAGGTTGAAGCATGATATTTGCCTATTTGAGCTGTAGAAAGGCTAATACTAATGACAAAGCTTGAAACTGGATTCATTCCTATCTGAGCTTTGGAGGCACCTTTTTCATACTAGGGCACGTGGCCAGTCTTCAAGTTGCTCTACGTGAGCTGACTGAGTTCTGGCTTCTGGGTCTTTTTAGCTTATTGGTAAACCATGATTTGCATTGTCATAGATATAACTACATTTGAGGTCATGGAGAGGATTCTAAAATTCGAAATGCCTTGTTCCACTTCTTAACTTAGACATTCTGGTCACCATGTTTTAGGATTGAGGCTCCAGAAGTTCTTGTTTAATCAGTTCAGTGGAGTTCTTCATTGACAGAATCGTATAATCATGCACTACTTCAAAATTGAATGGATATTGCAGGTAGGATGCTTGAATACCAATGATGTTATGACAGCTTTTCAACTTTTGGACGAGGATAATATTGGTCTAGTCAGCAGGTCATATTGCATTAGCTTCATCTAACTGAGAAGATTATGTTTGATACTTCAGCTGCCTATAATGTGCATTGTGAAATCAGCTAGAACCTGACTACTGATCTTTCGATTTGTGAATAATTTTATTAAAGCATGTGCTTTTTGCATGTAATTTATTATCATTGGCACAACTTCTCCTTAGAAAATATTGCCGCAGTGGATCTGTGCATTTCGTGTAGGTACGTTCTCTTTGTAAAGGATTTCTTAGAATGGTCCTTACTAAGGAGGCTGAAAAAGTTCATGAGGCTATTGTCAACCTCAATGAACATCTGCTACTCACAATGTAGGTTAGATAAACTCCCTCTCTTAATTTTATTTATTTATTTATCTCTTCTACTTGTCTAGGTCTGCTTTTTCTTTTGTTCATTGATTTCTGGTGCATTTCATAACAATGCAGCAAGGACAACCATGCGCACGTTGGAAAGTTTGATTCACCTAGCTGAAGGTATGATACTGTCGATGTTTGGCCATGTTCTTAGAGTATATACTATGCACTTAAAAATGTTTAATGCTGATTGTAGCACATGCAAGACTAATGTTCGGAGGTGAAGTTACATGACTTGATTCTGTCACAGCCATTTTTGGCTTTGAATCCTCCATGACTACATCAGCCATCGTGGGCAGCATTTGAAATGCTCTTCACTCCAATTTTAGTTAAAATCCTGATCATGAAATCCTTGTCTAAATTGACGTGCTCTTCGAACAATAAAAAGGGCCAATTGACGAATTGATTTTCAAAAAAGAAAAATACAAAATGCCCACGAAAAGTCTAAATTGTTAAGTTTGCAACTTCCTTAACTTTTCGACACTGAGCAGACTTCAGCTCCATTCAATATTAGATTCTGGGCAGAAGAGAATGATAATTATTGTATTACTTTCCAGTGTCTTTTTGTAGTGATCTATCAATTATGCATTTAATTTAATAGTCAAGTTACTTTGCCTTAACATAGTTTTATTAGTGAAAATAACGAGGAATTGCATTATCGGGTTCTTTTCCAGAAATTTTAAAAAGTCTCCTCAAAATTAATCAATTTTACCACCAGATGAGAAGAAAAGATTATTAATTGATTCGTAAGAATTCCATTTCACTTTTTTCTACTCCATGAAGAAAAATGTTGGGCCTCCTTCTCACTCGCTATCTCCCACTAAAAGGCCTTACCCGGCCCAAAACACAACCTCTCCGGGTCGAATCATGACTCGAATAACGAACTTCGGGGCTCCGAATCACCCATATCTCTCTCTCTCTCTCTCTCTCTCGCTCTCTCGCCTCTCTGTCTCTGGCGTCGTCACTTCGAGAGAAGAGCTCTCTGCAATGGAAGTAGCCACCGTATCTTCATGCTTCGCGCTCCACAGGCGCATGGTAGCACCGACGGCTTCTTCCACTTCATTAAGAACTTGTAAGACCTCGATTTCATCTGCCAGAGTTTCGCTCTCTACCGGCTTCGTTCCCTCCTCCGCCGGCGGCAGCGTCTCCAGTGAGTTCTCTGGCGTCAAAATCCGGCCCAAGTCCCTCTCTCCGGCTTCCACTTCCAGGTCTAAAGGCAATCGAGGCGTCGTCACCATGGTACTCCTCCAACACACCTTTGCCTCTTCAATTGGATGATTTTTTTTAGAGTGGTGCGAGATTCATTTAGATGCTTGTTTGACGTTTCTGCTCCGGCTCGATTGTGAAAATGTAGGAGACAAAAGCATGCTTAATGAGTGTAGTTGTGAAATGTAAGTTTTGCTGATGACACCATCTTCTGACGCGCTCTAGGAACTTATTTAGCGAAGTGATAGATAATATTTTCTAGCTTAATTCTGGTTAAAATAGCTTCTCTGGATTGAAAAAATAGTTCCTGCAGTGATATATGGTTACAATAGCTTGTGCATTTTAGAGATTACATAATAGCTGTCATTGGAAATTGATCATTGCCGCATCTTAGGCTCTGAATGTGGGTTAGGGTTAGATTCAAGAACTCCCAGGTATTAGTACATAGACGTAAAGTTCTGCTCTTAAGAGTCACTGGCTTGTGATAGTGAAGTTTTCTCTATTTAACCTTTGGGTGGAATAAGATTGTACAATCTCAATGTAAGTTGCTTGCATTATTCATTGCCTTTGAGGTTAAGAAAGTGTGCCGTGAGTTATCTTGAACACAAGGTTATGTAAGAATATTCCTCCCGTGTAAACGATATAGGATGCGAGATCTTTTGTTTTTTTGTCTTCCAAAGGAATGTTCAATTGGATTATAGATTTCATACAAAAGAGGCTGACCATTTTCCACATGTTTGATGTAATTTGAAATTTCGGTGTTTAATTCTGTATATCACAATTAGTGTGATAGGGGCTTGCTGATGGGTTGTTGGTGATTAACTTTAGATACTTGTCCTTTCATTACTATCTCTTACTCCATGAAGGACCTTTCAGTTGTCCATTCCTCATTCGTGTGCAGGTCATTCCTTTCTCCAGGGGAAGTGCGTGGGAGCAACCTCCTCCGGACTTGGCATCTTACTTGTACAAGAACCGTATAGTTTACTTGGGCATGTCTCTTGTTCCCTCTGTGACAGAGTTGATACTTGCAGAATTTCTTTATCTTCAATATGAGGATGCCGAAAAGCCTATCTACCTGTACATAAACTCCACTGGCACGACAAAGGTCAAATATGCTTTATCTTGTTAAGTTTGCATGGGTTGTATCTTCTCTCAAAAGATTAGATGCTTGATGTACATAATATTCTCATCCTGAAATCCTCTCCTGGAGTTTCTTAAGGAGTTACTTCAATATTTATATGAAGCGGTAGCTCCCCATGTGAACAAGAAGGGAATATGGCATCTAGCTTATACTCACCGTGATTAATATACTAGTATACCAAATGGAGCTGTGCATGACCTTTGCAACTGCTAGATTTCTCCCTTGTCAAAGGAATCACTTTTTTTTGTGGATTTCTTTCAATACACCCCCGGTTATTAGAAGGTCCTTGACTCTTGTGCCATCCCTTTTTGTTTGGAATGCAAATATATGACTGTACTTGTTTTCCTTTCTTTATGATTATTCTGCATCTAATGAATCTCATTGCCTTCTCCAGGGTGGTGAGAAGCTGGGCTATGAGACCGAGGCTTTTGCTATTTATGATGTCATGAGGTTTCATCTGTTCAATTTTGGCTTTTTTATTTCTTGAATTTCTAAGTTTCTGGTATTGTTAACAAGGATAAGTTATTAGGCCTTTGGTAGTTTTTTTTACGTAAATTTAATCTACCACTGGCATTTATAAATAATTTAGTGGTCCTGCTTTGAACTTTTCATCTATGTGGAAGCCTATTAGATTAAAAAACGCTTTTATAGGCATAATAATGCTCATCATCTTAATTGTTTAATGCAAAATATATTTCTATAATCTTCTAGATCTAGGCATTTGATGGAAATTGGTCCTTATATATGCACATATCTTATTATCTCCATGTTCCACAATCTGCTCGACAAATTTCATTGCTGTGTTATTCTTTCATGAGATAATGGTTATCCCACACAGGTATGTCAAGCCACCGATTTTTACTCTGTGTGTTGGTAATGCATGGGGAGAAGCTGCCTTACTTTTAGCAGCTGGTGCACAGGGGAACCGTTCTGCTTTGCCATCTTCGACAATCATGATGAAGCAGGTTTTTCCTGCACCTTTGAAGTTCCTAAGTTATTTATACCTTTCATTTCGTAGCCGTTTCAGAGTCTACATTCTGTCAGGGATCAGCTTAGGCAGTTTGCCTGAATTCTAATAATTCTCGCGTATCTTCTGTCCCTGAATTGCTAGCCAATTGCGAGATTTCAAGGTCAGGCAACAGATATCGATCTTGCCAGGAAAGAAGTGAAGAATGTCAAGGCAGAGTTGGTAAGATAAATTAGTGTGTTGGTTTGAGATATTTATGAGAAATTTGTCTTCTATAGGCATGAGTCTATTCTGGTGGATGACATGATCTAACCAAGGCACTTGAATTAAAAATCGGAGTAAGCCGAGCTCACATAAGCAGCAGGAAATCATGGCTATTTGCTCTTTGAAGCTTTCATGTCCATCAGTTTTAAGTTAATCAAAGCAAGAGGTCCTTTGGACTGGATTTACCCCCTCTACCTTGACTGATGTCGTGCAAAGTCAAGACTACTACTATGAAGAAATTAAAGGAATGCTTAAATTGATTGAACTGGCTTGCTGCTCAATGGTTGTTGATTAATGCTTGGTAACAAGCTCTGCCCTCTACGTTAGCCCACAACTAAAGCATATAGTTTACTCATCTTAAGTAATGGCGGCCTATTTATAACCAGAAAGTGATGAACTTTTGCTTTATTACATGGATAAGCAGAGGTCATATTGCATCTGTCTGAGTTTCTTCTACTTATAGGACATCATAGACCACCTACTTCATGCCACATTAAGTTCTAAAACTTCAAGTTAGTTCCGAAGATACTAACTAGAAAATGATCTGCAAAGCTTCAGAGAAAATTTTCCCATGTTTGTTTAACACGTCGAAAACTTTACGGATCAAGAGAAATTTGTTATTCGTTTCTTTGTCATCCTGGCCCTTTTTGGTTTGCGTCTTTGGCTCATCATGTTAACTGAAATGTGGTACTAGTAGAGTGTCGGTTCTTCGCAGGGTTCTACAAGTGTGTGTTTAGTGTTGTTCTTGTGGGATCATTGTGTTGGAATGATGTTCTCAAAGACTTCCAATTCCGGTACAGATAGAAGAGCCTGTTTTAATTGCTATCCACAAGGTAGTACCATTATCTTGTAGAAACTGGCAACTATGTACATATAGAGGAATGATCAAAGTGACTCGAGCAAACAGAAGAATATAGTTTTTGAGTCTTGTGATGCATCTTCAAGACACTGAAGTGGGAACTACTTCCCTTTTAACAATTTGTGAAGGTTAAACTCTTTGCGAAGCATATTGGGAAAACACCAGAGCAAATCGAAGCTGACATCCGATGACCTAAATATTTTAGTCCTAGTGAAGCGGTTGAGTATGGTATAATAGATAAGGTATGCCCACTATGTCGTCTACTTGATTTTGCTTTCTTTCATGGTGTGCTTAGTATGGTTACCTCACAGGTGCTATACAATGAGAGGAGCAGTGAAGATCATGGAGTTGTATCTGACCTGAAAAAAGCACAACTTATATGATAATGGTGCCGGAGAATGAAAATGCTATTTATACAAGGATTCAGGTAAAGAATGAGTAAAATATTCTCCATCATATAAATTTTTCAATCGAAACTTCAGCGTATTCCCGCTTTGTATATTCAGCAGGGTGCACAACTAATTTGTTGTTAGAGAGTATTCTTCTCATAATAAAAATAAAGAAAATGTTCAATACAAAATCAAAGACAGCAGCTGGCGAGAATTGAAAGTGAGCAAAGCTTCAACTTTGGGATCATATGCTTCTATTGAACATTTTCACTTGAGTCTTCTTTTTCTGTTATCCAAATTTTGTCAATGGGTTGTTCCTCTTAGTTCAGTGTCAAGGAGGTTCTAGCAAGGGAGAATGATGTGCTAATCCTTTTCATGGACAAGGATGTACCGCCTTCGTGTTGCCCCATTTATGCTCTTTGCTTTTGCAGAACTCTAGCTACTTGACATATGGAAGGAGTGGTGGCACAACCTTCTGGTTCGACAATGACATTGCTTCTTTCATCCGATTTTGCTGTCATGATTTTTCTTCCTGAAATTAGAGAGGCTGGGGAAAGGCCTTGCTGGTTAGTAGATTTTGCAGCTAGGCTGATGGGACATTAGCAGTGTCCCCTGTTGCATTTTGAAGTGCTGAGGGACCCATCTAAGAGTGGTGTCTTTTGGCATATTACAAATGATTGCATAACCCATCCAATGCTTTTCAGTAAATTTTTGCATTAGCAAGTAAATATAGAATTGAAATGAAACGACTCAATAGAATTGCCATTTTGTAGCTCGGAAGTCACCTACAAAAACCGCTGAGCTTTTGTTGAGCTTATATACATGACCGGTTGAAAACATGCAGGTGACATCGTCAGTAACGGTTCTAACGCACAGTTCCCGTCAACATAAGAGCCTAGATGTCAGCTAAGAAGTGGGAATGAGACTTCTAAAGCTCACAGTATTGGAATTTATTGCCGGAATGCCACTATACATGTATTGTCACATCTGTAAGCTCTATCTCGTGTAGTGAAATAGGCACCATAGTCTGTCTCTTTTACAGTTTGATTTATCAACAGTTGAAACAATAAGTAGGAAGAGCTTGTTAATGTACTATTTGAATACGGATGTGGTTTTTTGTCAGTTGATGCTTCCCTTCCGTGTCTATACCAATCAAGCCATGTTTCCAATTGGCCGATCGGAATTCATGGTCGCATGTTGACTCAGTTCCAATGTAATAAGTTAGCCTACATTTTACTTGATTATTCACATGGTCTTGTGACTCGTCTATCCTAAGCTATCAATTACTCAATCTCAGTATGTTCTCTCAAGAACAATGTGGAAGGATATATTCCTCAACATATTAACCGGGAGCAGAACACATCGATAGTCCTGCATATCTCAGGCTCCATTAACGTCACTTTTCTTATGCCTTGCCTTCGAAATTTCGTTTTCAGTGCTATATCATGCTTGAACTTATAATGGGAAGGAAGCGGGAAATGCATTGAAAGTAATAAAACTTATCGCGAAAGTGTAATTGATTCTTAAAACTTTCAAAAAGTGCAATCTAAGTCCTAAAACTTGTTATATAAGTGCAATCAAGTCCTAAAATTTTCAAAAGGAACAATTAAATTCTAAAACTTGTTACGAAACTGCAATTGAGTCCCAAATTTTTTTAAAAATGAAATCAATGAAAGGACATAATTACAACAATTTGACAAGTTTTATGACTTGATTGTACTTTTTGAAAGTTTTAGGATTTAATTGCACTTTTTGACAAATTTTTTGAAAGTTTTAAAACTCAATTGCACTTTCATGATAAGTTTTAGGACTTTCAACGTACTTACAGTGATTAGTGCTGTCCTAAGGGTGATACTCTCTCTCTCTCTTAAAAATAAGCAGATTCAACCTAGAGCGATATACACGTATTTGCAGTGAATTTGCCACATGGGCAGCAAGGACCCGGAGTCACCTACCCCATTCTGCACCACAGTCGTGTCTCTACATCATGCTCCTCTAAATTTTCTCCCTTTTTTCCGCATATTGCGTCACTACAGCGTCTGAAATGCTGCTAAAAAATGGGCAAAGCTCGTTTGAAGAGCGGAAGACCAACTTGTCTTATTGATCCGTATTGACAATCATTAGGATTAGGGTGCTTTTAACCCTAATTTGCCGTTTGTTTTTTCTGATTTTGACACGAAACTAGGACTGAAGTTAACCTAGTTTTCTAGACTTTCTAAGTGCGCGTCAACCGAACGATGACTCGGTGGCTATATCCAGTCGTTGGTAGTCCCATAGGTTGCTTTGGCTTCAGCAAATCAATCCAGGTTTAAGTGGCAAAAGGGTACTCTGTGAATGGTGTCAAGCTCAGCAACTAAGTGCGTTTTTACTGTTGTTAGTGCTTCTAGCTATTGGGTTTTGATTAGACTGAGATATCTGGAAAGCAGATTTGTAGTTGCATGATTCTCAAACTCTCAATATCGTTACTGTTTGCGATGTACTCGACTGAATTTTCCGATACTTCCGACAGCAATTCGGCCCTCGATAAACATTGTTACTGCAAAGACGATTGTAAAACTTACTGCTAACAAATTAACACAAGACAGAGAGAAGTATTTCAAGCTAATGAAAAGAGATAAAAAATCTCTCCGGAGATGAAGAGACTGCGAAACGCTAGGACTTCGCATAAGCTCGGGATTTATTCATTTAACCTAGAAGCTCAATTTTCTGTGAATGTGAAGGCGCAATAACATGTGAGTCATAGTTAAGGCTCCGTTTGTTTCGCGGAGAAAGTTTTCTCGAAAAATATTTTCCTCAATTTTCAGCATTTGGGGCGAAAAATACGTGATCAAAAAAAATATATTTTCCGATCAACAGAAAATATCATTTTAAAATTGGGGAAAACGTTTTCCATTTCTGAAAGAGGGGAAATCATTTTCCTCTGTCCTCGCGCGTGCTCTCGTCTCTTCCTCGAGCCTAAATCCCTCCCCCACCTTCTGTCACTCCTCTCGATTTCTCTCTCTTCACTCCCACTCTCTCTCTCTCTCTCTCTCCTTGATCCCTCCCCCACCTTCCGTTGAACAGTAGAAAGCTCTCTCCAGCTGAAGCATCGCTCGCTATCTTCTCTTTGTGCGGTTCGTACTCTTTTCCGTATCGAATGGTTTTCATTTTCTTCTTGGGTAGTGGAAGTTTTGGAAGGCCTTTTTTTTTTTTTTTTGGTAACCGAGGTGTTCGGGCCAGCTTGCGCGCACCACGACTATTCCTCGGGGGAGACTAGTACAACAGCCCACTGCCATGGCCCCCACTTAAATCACAAGTGCTCACCTGGGGAATCGAAGTGCGCTCTAACCAACTAAGCCACTCATGGGTGGGTGTTTCGGAAGGCGTTTGTCATTGAGATTGACTCGAATTGAATCGATTCGTCTGGGGTTTTCTTTTTTCTTTTCTTTGGATAGATCGGTCGGATTGAGGGGAAATGGCAACGTTCAAGCTGTACCGGAGGTCGATGATCGGGATTTCGACGGCCATGGGCGAAGCTTACCAGATCTGGCCAGGCGAGGCTTCGCCGGCCTCGAGTGAGGCCAGGCCTCACCGGTGAGCTCGAGCCTTGTCGGCCTGTGGCGAGGCTCGATCTCGTTTGCAACCGGTTGGTGGCTGAGTGAGCTGCTGAGTCTGGTGGGGGATTTCGCGAGGGTGGAGTCGGAGGCAGAGAGGGCGAGGTGTAGGCATGGCCACGGGCCAATTTGGGCCCGGAACAGGCCCGGGTCAAACCCGGGTCCGGCCCGTTGATCGGGCCCGCGGTTCCAAACCGGAACCGGCCCGTGGCTTTCGAGCCGGTTCCGATTTCTTCAAACCTTGAACCGGCCGGTTCCAAATCGCTGAAAATAGGATTAAAAAAAAAAAGCCGTTGAACAGCTCAGAACCGCCGGTTCGGAACCGGAACTGGAACCGCCACTTAAGGTTTCGGTTCCCCCGAATTTTGAACCGGAACCACTGGTTCATGAACCGAAAATGCCAGTTCATAAACCGTGGCCATGCCTAGCGAGGTGCATTGGGAGGAATTACGGGAATAGAAAAAAAAAAGATAAAGATAAATAATTAAAACATTAAAAAATTTGATTTTTTTTAAACAATAAAAAATGCATAAAAAACAGAAAAAAAAAATTATTGAAAGGAGTACATGGAGGAAAATCAAATTCAATTTTTCGTACCAAACAACGGAAAATATTTTCCGAGTCTTTTCTATGTTTTAGTCAAATACCGGAAAATATAGTCATTTTCTTAGAAATTGACTTTTCAGAAAATATTTTCCAGAAGCGATTCATTTTCCGTAAAACAAACGGAGTCTAAGTAACGATGAAATATCCTAGGGTAAGGGTCCATGAAGGTCCACTCGTAGTCATCCGAAGCATTCTAATTCTACAACCTCAAGTCTCCATTGGGTTCTATACTATGTGCTCACAAGTGGAGGTAAAAGAAGTGGGTAGTTCCTCAAGATCTCAGCTATAAATATAGGATCTTGGCTTTGAATGTTCCTCATCCCAAAACCTTCTTGTCCATTTCTCTCTCTGTCTCTCTCTCTAGTCGAGTCCTCTAGGTTTGATTTGCTTGTATTGGTATTAGTACATTGTGTAAGACATGAAACCTGCGATGAACTATGGCTGTCTCCTTTGTGTCCTGGTGCTCTTGCCAGCACTTTGTCACGCTCAAGATTCATTTACACCCTCAAGAGCTACTTACTATGGCAGTCCTGACTGCTATGGGACTCCGAGTACGTGCGCGCTCCGTCTCTCGTGATGGAAACAAAGCTTGCATCAGCCACCACACACCACACAAGCGCCGCACGTAAATTGTGTTCACGCATTAGTGTGGAACTACTAGAGCACTACTCGCCATCATAGTTTCATGTCATGAAAAATTGCGTAGACCAACGTTTCTTTTCTTCTAAGTATTGAAACTATGTTTATCGTCTTGTGGCGTGCTTTGTTACATCATGAATAACTTTACGGGGGTATGCATATCTCACTCCACACTAGAAGGCTTGGTTGCTCACATGCACTCAGAATCGCTCCATTTCATCATGCACAAACCAAACACTTGACACAGAACAATTTTTTGCTAGAGAAGTTGTAATGAGTGCAATGTTTATGGCAGCTGGAGCTTGTGGGTACGGAGAGGACGGAAGGACCATGAATGATGGCTATGTGACCGGAGTTTCGAGGCTATACAGAAATGGATCTGGATGCGGTGCATGCTATCAGGTTTAACTTCATATAGACTAATACATAAATAGATGATGACTCCTTACGACTTTTTTCATCAGTCAATTTTTTTAAGAACAGGTGAGGTGCACGAAACCGCAGTGCACGGGCGAAGGAGCGTACGTTGTGGCGACGGACTATGGAGAAGGAGACAGGACGGACTTCATCCTGAGCCCTAGAGCTTATGCGAAGATGGCTCAGCCGGACGAGTACCAAACCAAGCAGCTGTTTGCCTACGGCGTGGTTGAGGTCGAATTCAGAAGGGTTCCGTGCCGATACTCTGGCTACAACCTCAAGTTCAAGGTCCATGAACACAGCAAGTACCCTCATTACTTAGCTATCGCCATTCTATACGTCGGCGGCACATATGACATCACAGCTGTGGAGTATTGGCAGGTACTCAGTCACCCATTTTCCCATGAGTTCGCTTCAAAATTTTCGTTCCAAGTGGAATCGAATTGAAACGGCAATCGACATAAACACGAACTAAAAGACCATGAGTCGACAAGGCAATGACTTTGCTTCTCGTGATTCCGATGCAGGAGGACTGCCGAGAGTGGAAGCCGATGCGCAGGGTGTACGGAGCAGTGTTCGACACGCAGAGCCCACCGAGCGGTGATGTGAAGCTGAGGTTCCAAGTGAGTTGGAGCAACGGGGTGACTTGGGTGCAACCAAAGTATGCCCTCCCTAGTGATTGGAAAGTTGGTGCTGCTTATGACTCCCAAATCCAGCTAGATTAGAAAAAGCTAAACCAGTCCCCTTCCTTCTGTGGATTGGGAAAGTGCTTGCATTTTATTGCTAGGTAGGGCTGTAGGTGTAGCTCAGATATGGCCAATGCTATGGGGCTGCTGCTGATATAAACAGGGTTGGCTAAGCTAGATAAGGCTTTCTGCCTGCCTCAGCTAAATAAAGGTCTCTGTACCATTCATCAATGGGTTGTGGGATTGCTGTCACTTCTTTAATTATATGGTGCATCAATAAAGTTGCAATGTTTTCTGTTAGGCACATGTCTAAGGCTTCTCTTTTTCTTGGTATGATTAGCTATGATGATTGAGATTGTGTCCCCCTTGGGAGGATAAAGGTCCACTGAGCCTACTAAAAACTAAAATGTCCATCACTCTACACTTTAGGTTAATTGTGGTGACGGCTATTTTGCGAAAAATAAAATATTTGAAAAGCATTTTCCTTAAAATGATCGTTTGTTTTGCTTAAAATAATAAATCGATATAACATATATTCATCACCGATAATAATTTATGTTTAAATATTTTCGTGAACGATAAAAATTTGTTTTATTCATTCATTTTTTGTAAATAATATAAACGATCATTTTCAGGAAAATTCTTTTTAAATTTTTCGTTGTTTTTCGAAATAAACTTGAACTTGAGCTTTACTAAATGACAGTATCCCCACCAGAATAATTGTCCTTGCCTAATTACCAACTATAGATACTGTCAAATTACGATGAATTCAAGAAAATTGCGGCCCACGAAGAAAACTTGCCAAAAAAATTAAGCGAAACTTACAACTTTCTAAGCAAATTACTTCAAATATGGTAAATTACTTCTTTTAGAAAATTATTTGCCTCAGGAGACATGTTACCAATTGTCATTTTCAAGAACTTACAGGGAAATTGTTGATAATAATTACAACAATGTGAGATTAATTACTAGGTCATAGCATTTTTAGGATACAAAATCTACGGCCAAATAACTGTTTGTAAGAAAAATAGGTATGGTGAAATTACAGAAAATACAGGTAAATTATGACCCGTCAAGTTGAATTAGTTACCCATGAAGCTACACACTGCTATCGAGCCAAATTACTTCATATCAGGTGAATTACTACTTTGAGGAAAACTAATTCCGTGGCAAGCCTGGTTATTAGTTGTAATGACACAAATGATCCTTGAACTTTGATTCAATGTGCAATATGGTCCTTGAACTTTTAACTTGACCACTATGGTTCGTAAACTTTAGCCCAATGTGCAATGTGATCCCTGAATTTTTAATTTGACCAATATGATTCTTGATCTTTTGGAACATGTTCAACTTAGTCTCTGAATTATAGAAAGATGTTCAATGTAGTCCTTTCATTAATTCAAGTTCATGGACGACTTTGAACAGTTTCTTATAATTCAGGAACTAAGTTGAACATGTTCCAAAAGTTCGGGAACCACGTTGAACAAATTGAAAGTTCATGGACCATATTGTATATTGGACTAAAGTTCATGGCCCATTTTGGTTAAATTAGAAGTTCATGAATCACATTACACATTGGGTCAAAGTTTATAGATCATTTGTGTCATTTTTCCTTCCAAGAATATAAAGTTAATTACCGAATATTATTTTCATATCACGAAATCTTAGAAAAATTATCGCCCGTGACAGTAAATTACTGGTTATAGGTGCAACTGATATTACGACTTATCACGTTCAATAGTCAAAATGCATAGGAAGAAGGATTCAATAGTTGACATACTAAATATTACGAGATATATATACATGTTTTAATAAGTGGGTTGTATTTAATATCGAGATCAAATAATTTATCATGGCATTTTTCGTAATATATACTCGAGTGTCGGGTCGGGTCGGGTCAAACCCCCTACTTCGCACAAATTCCCGCGTAGAGGCTCCGGTGCTTCGCTTCATTCTCTTCGCTCCCACGGGCCCCCACACACTCACTCTCTCTCTCTCTCTCTCTCTCTCTCTCTCTGTGTTCGTAATTTCTCTGGAGTCATCAATGGAGTCGATGCAATTGCAGGAGAACCCTAGCCCTCTCGTGAAGTCAATGGCGGCATTTTTCATACGATTCTACTCGGACCAGCTTCATTCCATCTCTCTTTCCATCGAGTAATTTCCCTCCTCCTTTTCTTCGATTATTGATGCTGAAGAATTTTCGAATCTCTCTTTTTCTCATTCTCTCTCTTTCATTTTGGCAGAGCTTGTGGATTGCGATCCTCCTCTCGCGGACCTCGTCTTTTCTCAGCCTACTCAGCACTTGAAGCATTTTGAAGACGCAGTTGTTTGGGCTCAAGTACGTAGCATTACCCTTTTTCTTATTCCCTGATTGGTGGATGGATTATTTTCGTTGCCCTAACTGGTATGGTATCGTAAAACACGGTGTAAAACGTAATTGAATTGGAGCGATTGAAAAGTGATATGGATAGTTTCCAAGCGTTGGCGAGAAAGTTGTCATGGGTAGTTCATTGTGTGTTGTCTAAGTGTTCTTCTTTTTCTTTTTTTTTGTATGGGATGGCTGTCCAGTCCAGTTGGTTTTGTCGGGTTTATGCACATGCAGTAATTTATCTATGTAGCCAAATCTACTGCAAAGAGTATCTTGACCGTTTTGATCTAAAAGTTAGAAGTTATTGCGAGACTTGAGTCCTACTTAGAGTATGGGAGATGCTGTGAAGTGAGGTATGGCTAGAGAGTAGAGATTAATTCCCAAAAGACAATGCTTTATATTTCACTTTTCTGTTCATGATATGTGCCGATAGATTCAATGGAACTCCGATCCCTGCAACTACCACCATGTGATTTGGTTTAACTGCTTTACCAGAAGTTCCTCCTGTTTTGCTTGACGTAAGATCTCTAGTTTGTGTCTTTCCTTTATTAGAGCTTCCTCCTGACTCGGTAGGTAATGTTGAAAATCATGATTTATTCGTAATACAAAAACCAATTAACATCATTTGGTCCTATTCTGAATGTTGTTAGTGACACGAATGACAGAAGGAACTTTTGGTTAATTTTACTATGGCTTCTGGACTCTGCCTTGAGCATTAAATGTGAGACATGTATCTTTCTCCAAGTTGTGAGAGTACAATTTTTATCAAAGATGAAGAGTGATCGATTTATTTATTTGTACTATCCTTGTTCCTGAAGTAGAAAGCACTCCTGTTTCTAGATAGCTTCTTCAAAAGGGCTTCTGCTTTCTCAGTGAATGTTTTAGTAGAAGATACAATTTCTTGGATTGAGGTTTATTCGTTTTTACGTAAGTACGTGACTCAACAAGAAATTGTCTTACCTATCCAATTTCTAATGAATCAAGATAACCATTCGC
Organism: Lenwebbia sp. NSW1173648; assembly: GCA_029784005.1. Lineage (NCBI taxonomy): Eukaryota > Viridiplantae > Streptophyta > Magnoliopsida > Myrtales > Myrtaceae > Lenwebbia > Lenwebbia sp. NSW1173648. Next base: position 2,700,282 of record JARCGZ010000005.1, read on the forward strand.
TCCCGTATAAATAGTCATTATCTGTTCGTCCACCTTGAGTGAACTTCCCAAGCGTCTATTGGACTTTCGATGGGAATATCTCTTAAGAATATCCATCAAGAGTTTTTGGTTTCATTACCCATGAAAACCTGTTCACAAGGCTGGACATTAAAGAGATGTTATATATCATTTGCATTCACATTGTCACCTCTTTCGCTTTTTGTTTGGTTCATGCACAATCATTACATATTAGACTGGTTACTTTATGTGCAGATAGACTTAATGGAGCTTTAACTGCAGTTCTTTCATGGCACTGTCAGCACTGCAACAATAACTAGTTCAAAGCTCTTTCAATTTTTTACTTGGAGGTGATCTACTAAATTGTCATTGTATCTTATCCAAGTACTTCATGTCATTGTCATGGAAACTTTCCTCTGGAACTTGCAAGGCATACTGTGGTCCGTCGCTCTTAGGAAGCAGGTTGTTAATGCTATGGCATAATAAGCCTCAAATTGTTATGGTACTCTTGGATATGCTATTTATGAGTTGATCTATTTTTAGCTGCGTTTATAAGGCTTTTGCTGGTGAGGAGGTTTTCTTGCTGACTTATCATATCAGACTGACTGAACTTTTAACCAGGCAGCATGTGGGAGCATGACAGGGCTACCATACAGGAGGCCAGGGATAGCAGATAATAGGGTTGCTAAGGTGTGATGTCTCCTTGTTTTCACGTTCTTATTATTTTTCAAAAGGTATACTTGGAATTGAACATAGGACTAGCCATACCACAAAGAACAAACAAATAATCAGAACTTGATCCTGCTAATTTATCAGAAGATGTCAATGACCCTTTTTAATGAAGCACCGTGGGAATATATTGAGTTAGGTTAATTGAAAAAGGAAAAGAAATTTCCCGTGAAATTGAAATTAGAAGTGAAAAGGAGATATCAAAAGGCTTGTCTGTGGAGTCCTCACATTGAAATGCTGAAAGTGGCAATTTAATCTTCTCTCAGCTAGTTAACTGACGGTGTTAGTATGTTTATGTCAGCAGGCTTTCATTTCATTGTAAAAGTGGTGCAATCCTGTCTTTTTTCTACAATTTCTAAATCATGTTGTGCTGCAAGAAATCACCACTGAAATGAACTTTCATTCTTTTTCCATTCTTTTTCAGGCTGGTCTTGTAATACTCTTAACACCAAAACAACCGTATTTGGTGAAACAAATCCAAAGCCTTACTTGAATTGTGTTTTCCTATATTTATTTTCCTTGCTCTGCATCATGGTCTTAGACTGCAAGTTGCGGTCATAAGATGAAAGGTGAACTTCTGTTTTTCATAAGATAGCACAAGCTAATCACACAATCTCTCTACGTCAGAGAAAGAATTAGATCTTACTATATCAATAAACGACACTTTTTAAGGTTTGCCAATTGAGTCAGTAATTACAGTTGCTGGATTTGCTAGACACCTGTTGTAATCTGTCTTGACTATTTTAGCTCTGTCTGTCAATACGACACTCTCCGGTCCCTTATTTCAGATTTAACATAGTTCTAGTGCTCCTTGGTACAGAATCTCCGAAATGGGATTTTGTTTCTTGTCACATTCTTAGCGAGGTGAACCATCAAATTAACTTGACTCTTTTTTCAGCGTAATTGACCTGACAGAAAATGTTATGTGTAATTAATAAATAGGGAGAGTCAACTAAAGTCGGTGGTGATGAAGATCTAGCAAATATTTGACCATTTGAATTGTTGTGGAGGTAAATTCTTTTGGACTGGTCATAGATCTTCACATAGTCTTTAAATTTTGGCAAATGATAAGGAGGTTTGTTTCAATACAACTTCAGAACCTAGCCCAGTGCAATTTCTGGGTCACCAAGAAATTTTTGAGCTAACTCAGGACAGTGGCAGAGAGCAATATCTGCTTTCAAATTGGTTTCTTTAGCACTTTCCTCTTACCATTCAATTGGGTCTTAGCATAGCCCGGTCAATTCTTAGCATAGCCCATTCAATTCTCTCATAAAATGGTTCAAGGTTAGTTCCAAGTAGAAGAACATCATCAACATCCTTTCTGGAGCCATAGGTTGAAGCATGATATTTGCGTATTTGAGCTGTTGAAAGGCTTATACTAATGACAAAGCTTGAAACTGGATTCATTCCTATCTGAGCTTTGGAGGCACCTTTTTCATACTGGGGCAAGTAACCAGTCTTCAAGTTGCTCTACGTGAGCAGACTGAGTTCTGGCTTCTGGGTCTTTTTAGCTTATTGGTAAACCATGATTTGCATTGTCACAGATATAACTACATTTGAGGTCTTGGAGAGGCTTCTAAAATTCGAAATGCCTTGTTCCACTTCTTAACTTAGACATTCTGGTCGCCATGTTTTAGGATTGAGGCTCCAGAAGTTCTTGTTTAATCAGTTCAATCGAGTTCTTCATTGACAGAATCATATAATCATGCACTACTTCAAAATTGAATGGATATTGCAGGTAGGATGCTTGAATGCCAATGATGTTATGACAGCTTTTCAACTTTTGGACGAGGATAATATTGGTCTAGTCAGCAGGTCATATCGCATTAGCTTCATCTAACTGAGAAGATTATGTTTGATACTTCAGCTGCCTATAATGTGCATCAGCTAGAACCTGACTACTGATCTTTCGATTCGTGAATAATTTTATTAAAGCGTGTGCTTTTTGCATGTAATTTATTCTCATTGGCACAACTTCTCCTTAGAAAATATTGACGCAGTGGATCTGTGCATTTCGTGTAGGTACGTTCTATTTGTAAAGGATTTCTTAGAATGGTCCTTACTAAGGAGGCTGAAAAAGTTCATGAAGCTATTGTCAACCTCAATGAACATCTGCTACTCACAATGTAGGTTAGATAAACTCCCTCTCTTAATTTTATTTATTTATTTATCTCTTCTACTTGTCTAGGTCTGCTTTTTCTTTTGTTCGTTGATTTCTGGTGCATTTCATAACAATGCAGCAAGGACAACCATGCGCACATTGGAAAGTTTGATTCACCTAGCTGAAGGTATGATACTGTCCATGTTTGGCCATGTTCTTAGAGTATATACTATGCACTTAAAAATGTTTAATGCCGATTGTAGCACATGCAAGACTAATGTTCGGAAATGAAGTTACGTGACTTGATTCTGTCACAGTCATTTTTGGCTTTGAATCCTCCATGACTACATCAGCCATCGTGGGCAGCATTTGAAATGCTCTTCACTGCAATTTTAGTTAAAATCCTGATCATGAAATCCTTGTCAGTTCCTTGTCCAATTTTCAGTCATCCATGCACAAACTCAATTTGTGTACTAATTTTGATGCATATGTGGCTCGCTTTACCTAGAAGCAAGTGTCCATGTTTTTTATCATCCTACCGGAGGTACCGGATACAGAATAAAAGCACGATTGGACACTGGAAACGTACCACAGTATTGTTCTTATAGACTTACTCATTTAACTCTTCTAATTTCTTTTAGCCACATACCTCAGATTGCAGGCAAGAAACTTTGATGCTTACAAAGTTAAGAAATCTAAGACTTTTCTGACTTAGAAAGCTTGCAAGTGTCATGAAGATTAGACGACTCGAAGAGCGCGTACCAGACTCTCGGTATCTGTATCTGCCATTCATTTACAAGTTCGGAATAGAGCTACAGAATTGCTTTTGATGTGAAGAGTTCCACTACAAATTTCTGCCTCTTTCATCTTCCCAAGACACAGAAGGAAGGTAATTCAAAGTATTATAATGCCAATGTGGAATGTTAAGGATTGGTTTGTAGTAGTCTTCTTCTTCATCAACTTTTTAGGGTTCATCAGAATATGCTGAACTTATGATTCCTAGTTGTCCAATTTGAGAGAAACCTATCAAAGTAATGCCTTCTATAGATTTGTGACTTAACAGAACTTTTGTTACCATAAACAAAAACTAACCAGCAGTAAGATTGAGAAAAGTTAAGTGCTTTTATAGATTTTATGAGTTTGTCTTCTAAGTTGGGTAATTCCTATATATTGTTGAGCATGACCTTTCAAGACAATGATAATTGTCTGCCAGTTGTATTTGGTGATTCAAGATTCAAGTCACTTATGCTACCCACTTTTAGTTTGAGATGATCTGAATAAACTTCTACATTTCAATAGAAGGATTCCCGTAGAACTATGGTGATTTTTTTGCTTATATATTTGATATATTTGATTTATTTTGTCAAATGTTGGTTCTGTTCTGAAACTAGTTTTCACTGCAACATGGATGTAATAGTTAATCGGCTCAGTTTTCTTAGAAGCTCCAGTTATTCCCAGACTAAGCAATAAAGTACCTCGTATTTGTCCCTCCGCCATTTGCTTAGCTTTCATCCATCCCACGGTATCACTACCAATGAATTATCTATAATTACTCGCAAATCCAGATCGGCTAATTGTTCTCGGATGGGTCATTGCTGATTCACTGATTTTTTGGTATCTGGCAAGATATTGGAACACTTAATGACCATAACATGGACTACCACAGCAACATTATTGAATTGCAAGCTGGGCAGGACATTACTGATAAGAATGGCTTCATCTCTTTGACAGAACGGCTAGTCCATCGCCAACCTTTCATGAGTTTACCACCAAGTGTAGGTGTAGCCCAATGGAGCCAGTCCATGTTTTCCCCGGATCGAGGAGCAGGAAAAGAGGAGTTACTGGATTGTCTTTCAACAGTGCTCAGGAAGCTTTTAAGTAAACACTCGATATGACATGCACAGAATGTTAAACACGTGAAAGTGAAAATAGGACTCTCCACTGATCTCTATTCACTTCTTTTTTACTTTCCTATTGTAAATACACAAGGACTTTGGGGACCGAACTTGCGAAGATGTCAATTGATACTGCTTATTAAGGTTTGTGTTAGTCATGTCTTGTAACTACGCTGAAGTAGGTAAGGTGCTGTTTTCATTATTTCAAGGAAAAATGACAAATAATCTCTGAACTGTGGCCTAACATACAGTGTGGTCTTTGAATTTTTATTTTGTTCAATGTGGTCGCTGAACTTTAGCCCAATGTACAATATCGGTCCCTAAACTTTCAATTTATTCAATGTGATTTTCGAACTTTAGGTACATATTCAATCTAGTCCTTAAACTCTATGAAAATGTTTGGTGTTGTCCTTGAACTTGAATTAATGGAAGGACAACATTGAAGGTTTTTATATAGGCCAGAGACTAACTTGAAGATGTACCAAAAGTTTAGAGATCACATTGAACAAATTATAAGTTTAAGGACATCATTGCACCTTGGGCTGAAGTTCATGATCATATTAAATAAATTAAAAGTTCAGGGCTACATTGCACAATAGGCGAATTTCAGAAATTATTTGTGTCATTATCTCTTATTTTGAGAATAAAAAAGCTATGGCTGGGTAGAGAACTATTTTTTAATGAGAATCGTCGGGCCTATTTCTTGGTCTTTAACCTGCCTGTGGGTTCGTAACATCTTTTGCTTCTGGGAAGAAAAGATTAGGGAAAATGACGAAATGGATTAGGTAAACATATCCCAAAACTGAATAACGTAAGAGGATCCATACGCCCAAAATTGGGCCTTTATGGCCCGAATGTGAGCATGAATGTCCACGAAGGGCCCACTTGAACGATTACCCAACCCATGATCAAGCGTTAGACCTAAATGAGGTGGACGCATAAAAAGAAATACGGGCCTGGTTCTGGGCCCTTAAGGCACAATGTATTGGTTTTAAACTAGGTCCAGTATTTGGGCCTTCAAGAGCTTGTTAGGGCCCAGAATCAATCTAGTAGGCACAAATGGGCCTGAATGTGGGCCTAAAGGCTAAATGTATCGGCCCACTGAAGGGTCAAAGCCCATTTGGACTAGGCCCAGGACTCAGAATGGGTCCACACAACAATATGCAGCAATTCCCCAATGCCCTCTACTTGAAGCCGAATCAGCGCTGTTTGACCTCCAGGACATGCTGGGGCCTTGGATCATCAACAGTTCCTGGAGCTGCTCCAAGTCCAACAAGTGCAATCACAGTTTCCTCCCTGTAGAAGGACAAATTATTAGAGAAACAGATTTCATTCTGGAGAGAGAAAACTGAAGGCAACACCATCAATTCATCCAGCAATTAGCCTAGTTGTATTTTAAACAATCAAGATTACTAAAAAGCTTGTATTTCCAGTGAATTCTGTAAGCTTGAGGCAATTTCGACAAAGCATGTTCCTCATAGTCAGCCATGCGTATTCGCTGAAGAACAAACAGATTATCTGTTGAACAGGAGCATGAGTTGGGAAAAGCAGATAGTGTAGCGTGCATCTGGTTCTGGAGGGGATATCGCATAAAAAGAGATCGCGTCATTCGCCATACACTGATAACGGTCGCCGTTCAGTGAGTCACAACCAGAACAAGTCCCATGATGTGGCCAGCTTAAGGCAAAAATATAATAAGGTCTAATATGTGCTGGTGTATGTAAATAATGTCTGAGACCTTGACAGCCTTATCTTCAAAAATTTGATGACCAATGCAGAGCTGTTCTTCCGCTTGCATCACAAAAGTTGGGATTAACACCTGCAGCTATTATAGGGCCCCTCGCCCATTCACAACTGAAGGCTGCGGCCAAATGAATAACTCCTTAATCTTGTGTATCCAAATTATTTGGCCCTCTGCCTGCCTTCATGAAGTTTGCAAACCAGCCACCATGAGAGCTTGTCCTTTAGCAAGTATTGAAGTGCTGCACCTCAAGCATATGGGTAATCAAACATTGTAGATTTAGACCTCTTTCACTCTTCCGATATCAAAATCAACAGTTGTATTCGTTTGAATTTGTGACATATCCACCAACAAAGGAATCTAGCAGCAGCGCAGCTGGATATATGCATAACAATTTTGGCAGATGTGATTAAAGACCTGCTTCATATTCTGGTCCAATATTAGAAGCCATAGATGGCATTTAACAACACTCACATTCTCTCGACCCACTGCACGCTAATCTATCGCTGCAAGTAACGAAAAATGGAACACTTGCAGGAGCGTGAGCAGGAGCCGCACATCGCATTGATATATTAGTTAAAGTTTCAGCAGAAACCTCAATTGCAACCCCATTTGGTTCAGCAAAAAGTTTCTTGCTACCCATTGGAGAAAGACCATCTCCATTTGAAAAAATGGAAAACCAACAAAAAGGACATATGCAGTTAACTGTAAAGCCAGGTTCCATGCACTACCTCTTTCACTTCTCTATACTGAACAAGAACAATGTGCTCAAGCTACCCAAAGATAAGGCAAAGAGCAAGCAGCGAAATGTAGTGTAGACTCGATGATAACTCATATTTACATAATTTGGTGCTAACATCTCATAAAGATAACAAACTTCTCGTGTCAGATGTGAAAAATTCCAGATCTTTTCTGCTCTCAACCTATTTTGGGACGGGTGAGGTTAAGTTGACCGAGGATCATCATACAAGCTAATCATAGTCATAACAATTCCATCTATGTGAATTCACTTCTAGAACTACAGTGTTTTATGTTTCGAATTAGCCTTTCTTTAAACTTCAAGAATATAAAAGTAAGGATGCCAAGAAGGAAGCTTAATCTACAGACTTTTAAATGGAATACAATGTATATGCATCAAAACTGTTCATGCTAATTCTGTCGGCTGCACTTTTTTGCAAAGACATGCCACTACTAGCCCCATAGTTAAGCATAAAAATGACTCTGATGAGAACCAATTTAACAAAACCTCTGTACCAAGATGATGAATGCAAACATTATTTGCATCCACGGCAACACAATTCCACATACACGTATCACAACTTTTTTGTGGAAATCTAATCAATGAACCTTTTTTGACTCTGACATGTCACAAATAGCTACTGAGTGAAGCATAAAGATCACTCTCACGAGAAGGAAAAAAATAAATTTACCCAAAGCACTGTCGCAACATGATAGCTTCTAGTCATTGAAAGTTGTGAAACGGTGGGACCAGCAAGACAGACAGCTAGACAAAATAACCTTTCCAACGTGAATGGAGAATAAATATGTTCAGATGCAAGGTGATTATTGAAAGTTTGAAGACATAAATCTGTTTGACATGTCATAAAGAAAAATCGGGATAAGTGTAAAAAAAAAAAAGTCCTAAACCTATTGCATTGGTGTCAATTCAGTCCTAAACCTTTTGCATTTGTGTTAATTGAGTCACTCCGGCCAATTTTGGCCGGAAATTCGCTGACGTGGACGTCGCTTGTCCTACATAGCACAGCTGGCGCTGACGTGGATATTTTTTAATATTATTTTAATAATAATAATAATTTTTTAATGATGGGGACAAAAGAAAAGGAAGAAAAAACCAAAATATTTAATAAAAACTATTAAAAATATTAAAAAATATTAAAAAAATATCCACGTCAGTGCCAGCCGTGCCACGTAGGACAACCGACGTCCACGTCAACGAATTTTCGGCCAAAATTGGCCGGATTGACTCAATTAACACAAATGCAAAAGGTTTAGGACTGAATTGACACCAATGCAATAGGTTTAGGCATTTTTTGACACTTTTCCCTAGAAAAATCTGCATGGAACACTTTGCTAGGCTCACATATTCATCCAGAGGAAGAACAGCACCTCACCTATCGAGCATCCAGTGGCTTCTGCAATGAGAGTTCTCATTGTCCTGCCCACGGGCATAGTAGTAGTGCAAAACATCCACACTACCTACCTGCAAGTTCATTTAGAATCTCATAGAGGAAATCGCGGGGAAGGTCACAGCAACGGTCCAACTCGGAGGAGGAAAATTATAACCAAAAGTGGTGTTGAACCCTGCAAGTTGCGGGTTCCCCTGGGAAGAGTAATTATTAAGTGTGTTCATGTGTGTTTTTTTTTGTTGCCAGAATTGTAAAGTGTGTTTTCATGACTTGCTTTCAGCTTTTCACATGAACTTTTTCTTTTTGTTCTACAATCTACATGATTTTAGAAACCTCAAATCTTCGAAAAGGCTGACATCCAAAACTCATTTAAAATCATGTAGATTTTCTTCATTTTAAAGACTAGTGGGAACCCAAGTTAGTCCAAATAGCTCCTAAAAACCATGCAGTGACTGATTAACAGAGGCTATATACATACATATATGTATTGGTGACACTGCTTGATTCATGCAAGGGAACAAAGCAGAGAGCAAAATCAGATAATAGAAACTGCTAGAAGTATATAATTCATCAGAAGCTGCATCTCATGCATCAAAATTGCCAATGGTTATACTAACTTACAACCAGTATTCTATCCGCACATTCTGATAGATCCTACTGGTTTCTACTTCATTCAAGACAACCGAAACAACAATCACACTCAGCCAAAAAAGGAAACATGGAAGGAAGGTGATAAAAGCACCATTGGGACTTCAATTCAATCTGATGCAACTGAACCCTGAACAGAGATTTCACATGATATGTTACCATAAGCTACACCAGACTGCAGAAAAGGATCAAGCCAATTCAATTGTTTATGCATGTCTTTCACCTATGAAATCCATTAAGTTGCACAAAGGGAACAGAAAGCAATAAGAGAGAAGAACCATCAATTGCTTATTTGTTAACAGTAAGCGGAACAACAATAGAGCTACTAAAAGAAGCCTCCTCATCAAAGCTAATCAAACAATTAGCAAAATTAAAATGAGAAGTTATAACAACCTGGAGGCCTGGAGGTAGGCATGGCCACGAGCCAGTTTGGGCCCGGAACCGGCCCGGGTCAAACCCGTAACCGACCCGTTGACCGGGCCGGCGGTTCCAAACCGGAACCGGCCCGGTTCACCGTAACCGGAAAATTCCGGGCCAAAAAAGAGAGGGGAAAGAGCCGTTGCCAAGCGGCGGTTCCATTTTCGGTTTGATAATTTGATTACAATTTTATTACAAATTCATTACAATTTAATTTTTAAATTCAAAAATTGTAACCGGAACCGGAACCGAAACTGGCAGTTTCATTTTCGGTTTTGAACCGGAACCGGAACCGCCCCCGCCGGTTCCGGTTTCGGTTCCTCCCTGGCCACGAACCGGAACCAGCGGTTCCGAACCGTGGCCATGCCTACCTGGAGAGTGGCTCTGGTGTCAAATTAGACTTTTGATTGTTTCAAACTATTTCATGAGTTTCCATTGGACGAGGCCGACTGTGCTGTGCTTCTTGCAGCATCTGCTGTAGGTCTGCCAAAGTTCAAGAATACCGAAATTCAAAAATCTAATAAAGCAAAGTGGAGAGACCACATCGTCAGAGGACAGGCAGTGCGTACTTCCTCAATGCGTTCTAATAAAACCAATCACGGATTAAAGAGATTTGTCTCAACTAATTGTAGGCCGGTTCAACTAATTGTAGGCTTCGTAATGGGACCAACTGACTTCATGACAGAACAATAAGCACGGAAACGAGCACGAAGTAAGCACAAAGGTAAGACTACTGTTGACACCAAATAATAATGAGTTACCGAAGTGGCTTTAGTATCACCATATCCCGAAAATCGGTAAATCGGGAACAGTAAGCTACTCTGAGAAGTTCGGTAAGTTATCTGAAACATACCGAAATGTCCAGAAGTCTAAACCCGATATTCGGGAAGTAAGAGAATAGGGTCATTGATTTTCAAAATTCGGTAAGATTCTGGACATACCGAAACTGTAAAGAGTTAGCAGTAAGAGGAGTGCGAAGTCCAAAGAAATCACGGGATGGCCAAACTAGCCATGTCAGCAAGAAGTTACGAGCAAAAAATCCGGATAATGGGTGCGAACAGTTCACGGCAGTTATTGGAGAGGGTTCAAATTTGAAGCCATATTGACAGTTGAAGATCAAGTTTTGGCGGATAAAACGTGGGCAAATGGGAAGTTATTAAAGGCGCCAAGATTCAAAGTTTGAAAGCAAGAAAATAACCGACGGACGGTTATGGAAAGCTGAAGAATAACAAATACTCGAAAGAGAAGAGAGGGAGACAGATCAACACACATCCAAAAGAACTCAAGTTTTTTCTGCACTTTAACTTTCATGTACTCTCCTTTCCAGCATTTAGAGTTTCTGCAATTCTAGCTTATTTTCAAGCTTTCTACTGCTTTCTTAGGAGTATTGTAACGTAGCCTGAACCTTTGTTGATCTCAAATCCATATTCGATCCACTGATTTCCTACCCATTTCATTTTTATCTGTGTTACTTCGTGTTCTCACTAAAATTTCCTTTCGAGAGTTGAGCCACAGAACCCTCTTAATAAAAACTAAAGACTGGATTTCGGTGAAAGATATTCCTTGTTGCAAGAACGAGCGAACATCTTTTTGGCACGCCTGGTGGGACCTGTGTGGTAAGATTAAGAGAAATGGTGAGAACTAGAGGTCAATCAGATGGAGTACCAGTTGGTAATATCAACAACCCAGATGATGGAGCACAATCGGAGCATTCGGCAGCGAATGAGGAAGTACCCCATCACAATGCTGACATTCATCGACAATTGAATGAAGAACAAATTCACGCGTTGGCACCCGACAATACTTTGGTAGCCACGATGAGGAGAATGTTTGAGGAGCAGCAGAATGAGCTCACCAACCATATGGTGCGTCATGTCACGGATGTGATAAAGCCTATGATGATTAACGCCATAAACGAGGTAATATCGCGTCCTAGTTCATCCTCTCAAGTCCCTCCTTTTTATGTAAATCCCCCTGGTACAATACCATTTCCACCAGCATCAGGACATCCCAATGTTGGGTATAATGGTAGTGGAGGATCGAATCTGCAACCTCCAGTAAGAATTATACCAAGGCCGGAGAATTCTACGACAGCGAACCTAGTGAATGGTGTGAGTTGTTACAATTTCCCTCAAACTGACCCTACTGATGCTAACGTGATCAATCTCATGGTCTCAAACTTACCGCCAGTATGGAATATACCTCCACCAGTGCCTAATATTGATCCTATAAGACCGCCTGCAGCTCAACCATACCCACATGTGGTGGAAAACCCTCTCTACAGGCCGCCACCCATTAACTTTAATATGGATCAACAAGGCATGAACAGACCTCAGCGGATTGACCCTAGGGGGCAAGATCCTTGGTTGGGCCAGCAGAATTTAAGGCCATGGAACCCAGACAGAGTTGCAGAGTTGGTAATGCAACAATTGGGAGTAGAGAGAGGTACACCAAGACCTGTATACAGGAAGCCACATCCCGACTGGGTGGATAACATCCCATATCCAAAGGGTTTTAAAATGCCAGATTTCGCTATATTTACAGGTGAGGAAGATCAGTCAACTGTGGAGCATGTAGGTCGTTTTTTAGCACAATGTAGAGAGGCTGGAACAAATGAATATTTAAGGCTAAGGCTATTCCCATTGTCATTATCAAAGACAGCATTTACTTGATATACAAATTTGCCAGCAAATTCTATTCAGACATGGGTTGAGATGGAGAGACAGTTCCATTCTCAGTTTTGCCGAACGGTACCAGAGGTAACATTAGCCGACTTGGCCAGAATGTACCAGTATGGCACTGAGACAGTAGATCAATTTATTGCTCGTTTCAAGAAGTCCAGGAATCGGTGTTTGACTTCTCTCACCGAAAAGGAATTTACAGATTTGGCTTTTAATGGGTTGAAGTTCAATCTCAAGGAGAGATTTGAGAGGCAAGCTTTTGATGATCTCTTTCAATTAAATGCTCGGGTTTCTAAGTATGAGCATCTGCTGAAGGATAAGGATAAGAAGCTGACAAAGGATAATCGGCAGACAATAGCATCGGTTGAAAGTGCCGAATACAGTGACTTGACTGAAGAAGAGAATGAGATAGCGGTAGCAACTATGGTACTTGAAAAACCATATGTGTGCCCAGCTTTGAAACCAGCAAGGGTAAGAGACGTGTCCAAGTTTAAAGCCAAGGAAACGAGTAATTATTCCGTTGATATCTATAAGTTGGATGAGATATTTGACTTATTGCTGAAAGATGGAATGATTAAATTGGCTGAGGGACAGGTGATCCCATCCAAGGAAGAAACTACGGATAAAAGGTATTGCAAATGGCATCATTCCAAGACTCATGATACGGTGAATTGTATTATTTTTAGGAAGACAATTCAAGAAGCGATTCGCCAAGGCAAGATCAAGTTTGCTGAAGACAAAGGCAAGGCTCCAATGGAAGTAGACACAGATCCTTTCCCGAAGATGATCAGTATGGTTAATGTGCATGAGTCTACAAGATATGATAATAAACAACTATGCACCCGTTGTCATCAAGAATTAAGTCATCAGAATCGGGAAGTTCCCAAGTTCCAGAACATGAGGGGAACAAGAGGAAGATACAGATCGGGATCATTCGTCTGTCGAGAAGGTAGACCACAGATAAGGTCTGAGATCGTAGTAACTGAAAACGTTTCGACACAATCAAAAAGTCAAGAAGTTCAATCAAGGCAGCTAGCACAAATGCCTGAGAGGCATGAGTTGTGTCCCGATTCGCCAAGACAAGTTCCTCCAACTCAAGAAGTCGAAACACGAGTTCATAAGAAGAAGGAAACCCCACGAAAACCTGAAAAGAAGAAGAGGTTATGGCAGCGATACAAAGAAGGGGATCCCAAAGTAGGATTGCTTGGAGAACCTAGTGGGAAATTTGATTACGTGGTGTACTATGGAGACACGAATGATTACTTATCCACATCATTGTCTGTGGAACCATCTGGTTGGGGAGATGAATTTGATGATCCACCACCATCAATTGCCCAGGAAGTTCAGAAGATAAAGACAATTAAGATCCCACACGATCCTTCTGAAGGAAAATGGTCCGTAGCTAAACCGCCGGGGCAAGCATCTTATCGAACTGCAAAAAGACGTTTTCAGCGAATGAAAAGCAGACAGAGGGATTTCGAGAATCGTCGGGACAGAGGAATGCCATCACAGATTCCTCCATTCAGATCTTTTAGTACGAGAGGAAATTGGGTTTGGAAAAGAAACCCTGATGATAAAGAACCTGTCAAACCAGAAAAAAAATTCTGTATATGATTCGGGAAGTAGTTCTCACCACGAGGTGAAAAAGGGAAAAGAGGTTCAACAAGTCTCCCAAACAATTAACTTTGGGCAATTCCAGGTAGCTCTTAATCCGAGGCATCAAGTCAAGATAGAACAAAAGAATCTGAATCTCAAGATGTCGCAAGAAGATGACAAGAGTTGCCGAGCTGGTCATTCCAAAATGCCGAAAGAGAATCGTTCGCCAATGAGAATCAACATGGTCCATGCTAAGCTTCCAGCTGAATATGGAGCTTGTTTAGTGGTAGAAGAAGAACTCGAGCATATCTCAGAGAAAGAAATAGCAATGGCAGAATTCGAATTCTCTGATAAAGAAATGATAAAGTTTGATAAAGTACCCTCAAACAAAACTAGACATTTAAGGTCCTTGGTTATTTTAGGTAGAATCAATGGTCAAGCTGTCGGTAAGATCTTTGTAGATGCGGGAGCTACCTTGAATCTCATATCTTATAAGTACTTCAAGAAGTTGGGAAAAGGTGATGATGATATAATTCCGTCAAATGTTCAGCTGTCTGATTTCCTAGGAGAAGTTACCGAAGTCAAAGGGGCAGTTGTACTGGACTTAACCATAGGATCCAAGACATCAAGGACGACTTTCTTCGTGATAGAGTATGATGGTTCGTATAATTTGTTGCTTGGAAGAGATTGGATACACTCTAATCAATGTGTACCTTCGACTCTTCATCAGGTTCTGGCATTTTGGAATGGTAAGGGAGTAGAGTACATTGAGGCTGATTCGGGACTTGCTTCAATAGGGTTGATCGGTATTCATCAAGATCATCAAGAGTATTCACATGGAGGACATGTTATCGGAACACCGAAAGCAGATTCACGATCCTACACTTATTGCCGCTTTGGGAATATGAAAACTGAGTGGATTCCCAAGTCTAGCTTGGCATTAGAGGAGTTACATACTCTTTATGGAAAGCGAGCCCTTATTGCAAGAAGTTTGTGAAAGGTACTTCGCATACCTGGCGGAGATGACCCAGCAGAGTGCTGAAGTTTCAGATTGTATTGACGAATGGGAAGAGTCACCAATCAAGGAAGATAACAGGTCAACAGAAGCTCAAGACCCATTGTTAGAAGTTGATATAGGAGAACCTGGGTGTTTTTGTCCAATATATGTGAGTGCGTTTCTGCAAGGGGGCATGAAAGAAGATTTAATCAACTTGATCAAAGAGTACAAAGATTGCTTCGCATGAGATTACCATGAAATGCCTGGTTTGTCAAGAGATATTGTAGAACATCGTCTTCCTATTAAGAAAGGATTTCGTCCACACAAACAGTTAGCAAGAAGGTTTGCTCTAGATGTGGTTGACAAAGTCAAGGAAGAAATTGAAAGGCTGCTGAAAGCAAAATTCATTGAGACAGCCAGGTATGTAGAGTGGCTTTCGAATATTGTTCTCGTAAAGAAGAAGAATGAGAAATTGAGAGTCTGTATTGATTTTCGGGATCTTAATAATGCCACTCCAAAAGACGAGTATCAGATGCCGATGGCAGACAAGTTAGTAGATTCAGCGTCGGGAAATGAGATGTTATCTCTAATGGATGGTCATTCGGGTTACAACCATATATTTATTGCTAAAGAAAATGTCCCGAAAACAGCGTTTAGATGTCCTGGTGCTATCGGGACTTTTCAATGGATAGTGATGCCTTTTGGGCTGAAAAATGCATGAGTTACCTACCAACGAGCAATGAATTTCATCTTTCATGACATGATTGGTAAATTCTTGGAAGTTTATATTGATGATGTTGTGATTAAATCAAATCAAAGAGAGCATTTGGACTATCTTAAGCAAGCTTTTGTTAGGATGAGGAAATACAAATTGAAGATGAATCCAGCTAAATGTGCCTTTGGAGTACGAGCAGGGAATTTCTTGGGATTCCTAGTTAATCAAAGGGGAATTGAGATTGACAAGAATAAGGCAAAGGCTATCATAGAGCTTTCTCATCCTACATCAAAGAAGCAGTTGCAGATGGTACTCGGGAAATTAATTTTCTTAGAAGATTCATTGCAAATTTATCTGGGAAGATAGAACCAATGACCCAACTCTTGCGTCTTAAAAATCAGGAGGAGTTTATATGGGGAGATAAACAGCAGAAAGCGTTTGACGCAGTTAAAGTTTATCTAACCAATACTCCTGTATTGATGCCGCCAAAAGCAGGCAGGCCACTAAAGTTGTACTTGTCTACTACCGATTCAACTATCGGGAGTATGCTGGCACAAGAGAATGAAAATGGAAAAGAACAAGCGGTATATTATTTAAGTAGAACATTGACTGATGTTGAAAAAAGATATACCGCAATCGAAAAATTATGTCTATCTTTGTACTTCTCTTGTATGAAGTTAAGACATTATTTATTGCCAGCTACAGTGCATGTACTCGGTAAGACTGATGTGATAAAATATATGTTGTCACGGCCAGTTATAAAAGGGCGTATAGCCAAGTGGGCATTTATCTTGTCTGAATTTGATTTGGCATACGTACCAATAAAAGCAGTCAAAGGTCAAGCTGTTGCTGACTTTCTTACCGAATACCCATGCTTGCAAATGAAAGAAAATGAACAGAATTTTAGTCAAGTTATACCATGGACTATGTATTTTGATGGATCATGTGCTAAGAGTATGGCTGAAGCCGGTTTGATGATAATCTCTCCCACCGGAGAGCTTACAAGGTGTGTTTGCAAGTTAGATTTTGAGTGCTCAAATAATCAAGCCGAATATGAAGCACTAATTATCGGCTTAGGAATACTGATTGAGTTGGAAGCACAGTTCATCAAAATATTTGGTGATTCATAGCTAGTGGTGAAGCAACTGAAAGGAGAATATCGGTGCTTAAATTAAAATTTGATTGGCTATTATTATCTAGCCAAGAAGCTGTTGGAACAATTTAGAGAATATGACATAGTCCATGTCAAAAGAGAAACCAATTACGAAGCCAACGAATTAGCACAGATGGCTTCTGGTTATAAAATATCAAAAGAGTTGGCTAATATTGCAACCATCATCACATTATCGGTACCTTCTATTGAACGAAGAGAAATACCGATAGCGATCAGTGAGTTGATCCGAGAAAAGGATTGGAGGCAGCCTATTATGGAATATTTGAAAAATCCTGATTCAAGAGATCAAAAGCTGAGGAGACAAGCTCAGAAATACGTAATATTAGGAGAAGAATTATACCGAAAATCTTCAGATGGGCTACTATTGAGATGTCTTGATAAAGACAATGCGAAACTGGTTATGGCAGAAGCACATGAAGGCATATGTGGAGCACATCAAGCTGGAATTAAGATGAGATGGCTTCTGAATAGGTACGGATATTTTTGGCCAACAATGATGCAGAATTGCATTGAATATGCCAAAGCATGCATTTCATGTCAAAAGCATGGACCTTTGCAACATGCACTTGCTGTAGAGCTTCATTCTATTGTAAAGCCATGGCCATTTCGAGGATGGGCAATGGATATAATAGGTAAGATTTATCCACCTTCTTCTCATAAGCATAGTTTCATTATGTTGGCTACGGACTACTTTACGAAATGGGTGGAAGCAATTCCATACAAGAGTATTAGTCAGAAGACGGTGATCAAATTTATTGAGGAAAATATAATTCACCGATTTGGTTTACCGGAGTCAATCACTGCGGATCAAGGGACGGTGTTTACTGGAAATGAAGTTATGGAATTTGTGCAATCAAGAGGAATTAAGATGCTACATTCCACACCATATTATCCTCAAGTAAATGGGCAAGCCGAAGCTACTAATAAGGTCGTGATTGGATTGATTAAGAAACATTTGGAAGAAAATCCAAGAGAATGGGATAACTTGCTATCGGTAGTGTTGTGGGCATACCGAACATCACGAAGATCAAGTACAGGCGTCAGTCCATATATGCTGACCTACGGACAAGAGGCAGTTCTACCGATGGAGATAACCGTTCAATCATTACGAGTCGAACTGCAAAGTGAAATGTTGCTAGAAGATTACAGAGATTGGATGCATATAAATTTGGATGAATTAGATGAAGTCAGGGCAGCTGCTTTGGATCAGTTGGTTACACAAAAGAAAAGAGTAGCCAGAGCTTTTAACAAGAAGGTTAGGATCAAGCAATTTGCTGTCGGGGACTTAGTATGGAAAGCAATTTTGCCATTCAATATCAAAGATAGAGAATTCGGTAAGTGGTCATCAAACTGGGAAGGCCCATATCTAGTTACCGAAATGTTCAGTGGGAATGCATACAAATTAATTGGATGTCGATGGAAAAGAACTATCTCGTTCCATAAATGGGAAATTCTTGAAGAAATATTATCCACCAATCTGGGAAACACAAGGAGATTAATTTATTCATCAAAAGCGGAAATACATTCTGATCTTGATTACAAAGGTCTTCAGATCTTTAACAAGTTTGAGATTCTAGGTTACAAGGTTGGAATGTAATGCAAGATCATAGTGGAGTTCAGATTGTTGCTCTTTGAGGTGTTCTATGCGACGAGAATGGAAGCGGACAGCTTCAAGCTTTTCCCAAGTTTCCTGTAACAATCGTCTGTACCTGTCTGAAGAAACTTCGACCATGGACTTGACACGGGAAATTTCATCTTTAATTATCCTGCGTTCCACACGGTTATGATTGGAGAAGAAATTGAAAAGCCGACGTGTCATCTCAACATCTTCTTTGGCATGGAGGTAAGAGTCCTGAGCTTGAGCATATGCTTCCTTAGAATCGCATAATCGGGAAAATTCTTCCACAATTTGGAGCTTAAGAGTCTCAGCTTCCACAATGATAAGTTCAAAGCTCCAAATTTCCTTCACATTGTGCTCAAATTCATCGAAGATGGCAGGGAATAAGGAGCACAGTTCCCACATTAGGTCCAGGAAATCAGAATCCGCAGTTAGGAATACCTTGGACCTGAAAATGTCCGTCAGTTTGGTAATTTCTAACCTATGCTTATAATTCAGTAACAAAGAATGATGTCCCTGGGATAGCAGTTCATGTAGCCGTTTCCATAAGGATCGATCATCTGTAGGCAATTGGATAAAAAGTTGTTCATGGTTAAAAGAAATGAAGAACAGTTGTCAAAGCTGGGATCAGGATACATTTATCAGAAAGTTTACCTTCATGTTAGCCATTACAACGTCTATATGATCGAGACCAAAGAGGCAACTGAGATGAAGAACCATGTGAAGACATCATGAGCAAGATTGCAAATGTACAGGATGAATCGTGCAATTTGGGCAGTTATAAATAGAAAGGATATAGAGCAGATCATGGGTAGTGGCATGCCAGAGCTTTTCTCGGATAATTAGAAGAAGTGGAAGAACATGGCCCATAAGTGGAGGAAGACGGTTACCAGCATTGCCGCCAAAAAATTCTTTTGCAAGAGAAAGTATGCAAAAGTCATTGAGGATTATCGGGAAGCCTTATCATCGGAATCTTTGTTAATCATTGAGGATTATCGGGAAGCCTTATCATTAGATTCTTTGTTAATCATTGAGGATTATCGGGAAGCCTTATCATCGGGATCTTTGTTAGTCATTGAGGATTATCGGGATCTTTGTTAGTTATTGAGGATTATCGGGATCTCTGTTAATCGTTGAAGATTATAGAGGAGCAGATGTTAGAATTCGGCAAATGAAGCAAAAGAACATTTGAGTCAGAAAGAACAAGATTTTCATTTCCATTTCCTCAACAGAGTCTTGGCTTCATTTACAAAAGAGCGGAGCTCAAATTCTAAATTAAAATTTTGTTTCATGAGCTCCGCCCTCTGCTTCTCACAAGTCTTGACCGACCCACAGGTGGAATCATATTCTTTCCTCAACTCCCGACACTTCTCCAGCTTTCGTCTAACTGATGGACCAAGATGATGCATCTTCGATTCTTGTTCCACCATTTGGACCTCTACCTTCTTCAATTCTGCCTCAAGCTCTACTCTTCTTTCTGCTAAGCGGTGAAGTTTGCTCTCTTCAGCTTTATAACTGTCATAGAACAAGCGGGTATCTGCATATTTGTGGGTTATTTCATCTCGAATGGCTTGACCTCGCTGTTCTCCGAAGAGAAGATGTGGAAGACGATCGGTGTTAATCCTGATGGTGTCCACAGCATCCACAAAACCAACGGCGAAGATATCACTTTTGTCCTGGAAGTCTTGGGAAAGCGTAAAAGAAGGATTACTAGAACATACTTCCTGAAAGAGAGTTCTTGCTCGTCTCTCTCTGTCAGAATCGGTAATCAACTTCCCATAGCCAGACTCTAATAAGTTAAGAAGTTCAGTCCATTTAGCCTTGGCCACTTCCTTAGAAACTTCAGAAAATGATGTCGGGTCTATAGATTCTGGAGGACAATCAGCAGTGGAGGAGCCAGAAAGATCTGTGAGCAACATACTTTCCACTTCAGCTTTCTCCTCAATAGATAAGAGAGTTATCTCAGCTACGGCAGAAGGAGCTTGTGAAGAAGATGAGCTTGCCATAAACATTCTTTGAAGAGGCAGAGTGATAGTTGAAGGCTGAACAAGCGGCAGAGGTACATTAGTTGATGGGCCTTCGAGAAATTCCCCATCAAGAATCAAAATTCTTTTTGATGCAGATGAAGGCTCATCAGTATCTGTAAACACAGCTATGAGTGTTAAAACAATAGTATAAGGAGCATTCACCGTTCGGTAAAGTGAAGACAATATTTACCGATAGAGGTTGGAGATTTTCCAGTCTGAGGAGAAGACGGGTCATCAGCTAATTCCTTTTCCTTAAGTTTCGAAGCCTGGATTTGCGTTGATGCGATAGGAAGTTCTGTCGAAGGAGCAGGAAGCACCAGTGCAGGGTCAAGGATTGCTATATCATCATTAGGAGCATTGGCAGAGGGGGAAGAAAGCAAAGCCGCTTTCGATCGGTATATCTTAAGAGTCTTCCCTGAGTTATATTTAAAAGAAGAAAAACATAGATCAGTATTGGCAAGTATGCTCATGATTAGTAAAAAACTTTAATATCAAAGTTACCTTTTGGTGTATGCGGCTTTATCATGGCACGAAGTGTGGGACTGACAGATAGGCTCCTCGGTGAAGAACTTTCAGGAGATGATAAAGATCGACTGGTAGCTCTTTCTGCTGCAGGCTTCTGCGGCGCCTTTTCTAAAGCAGGCAATTCTAAGGTTTTTCTCTTTCTTCCTGCTGTGAATGAAAACAGTTAGACACAACCAAATACCGAATGAAGACATACATTGAAAGAAGGATAGCAAACTAACCTTTAACGGGCTTTGCTGGCTTAACGGGAGGAATGTCTTCACCTTCGGTTGATTGAGGAAGTGCAAGAGTAGCCGTCTCTTTTATTTTCAAAAGAATCATGTCAAGCGACTCTGAAAATACAGACTTCCGATAATTCTTCCACCAGAAGTTGAATTCTTCTGAAGAGCGATCAGCGTCTGCGACAAACTCGGTAACACGGAACAATCGGTATATGTCCCGAATCAGTTTGTTCAGTTCAGTGAAGTTTTGGCTGTCGCTTAGCTTGCAGAATACTTTGCTGACGGAAGAAAAGGAAAAGGTATAGAGAGCCGGGACAGGAATCCCTTGAACCAACCCAAATTGTCTAGCACAATACTGGGGGAGTAGATTTCAAAGCCGGCAACGAATCTACCTTTTGTTGAAAACCTAACAGGAAGGTCAACAGATGTTAGAACGATTTGCCAGAAATCACTCTTATTTTTCTGAAAAGAAGGAAGAGATAATCTGAATTGGGGAATAAGAAAAGGAGAGAAAGAGAATTGTTTCCCTTTGATTGAAAAAATTTGGGAAACAAAGAACCGAAAATAAGATAATTGTCCTTCTGGAACATGAATCAACTCGCGGCTTAAGGCACGACAGACAGGATGATTCGGGATAGAAACCGAAGGAGGTTGCGTAACTTGATTCTTGGAAAACCAAGAAGGAAAATAGAAGGCTGCCCAGGCTTGGAGAATCCAGAGAGGACCACCATAGACTCCACCAATTTCATCTGAAGCAAGGGAGGAAGCAGAGTGGGCTAAGCCTCGGTACAATAAGAATAAAATGATTTTCCCTAAAGATAGGAGAGTTCCCGAAGTCAAGGCGGAAGTTATAGCAATGAAGTCTTTTGAAACTCTCACAATGGGATGACAAAAAAAGGAATTTACAAAGCCAGTATAGGAGGAAAGCAGTGTGTTCCTCGTCGGTAACTTCACCCTCTTTCTTGAAAAACTTACCGATAAAAGCCCCGTAGGCTAGTTCGGAATCAGATAACTTACCGAGTCCTTGGTAAGAATCTGCAGATAAAATAGATGGGTCCGTGCCTAAAGGACTAAGACCAGTAAGGCAATGGATGTCAAGCAGAGTTACCGACATCGGGGAAAAAGGGAAAAAGAAACAATTGGTTGAAGATGACCAAAAACAAGATAGGGCACTGACTAGCCCATGGTTCAGATGATAGTCAAAACAACAAAGGCGCAAGGCATTATGAATCGAAAGCCCGTCCCAAAGAGAGCCCTTGGAAGGAAGAAGTTGAAGATACCATTGGTAAAAATTTGGTTCAAAATCAGAAAAAGCCCTAAGACGAGAAGGACGGGAGTGCCAGTTGTAAGCCAGAACAGAAGAGTGGTGGATTGGAAGTACCTCGGTTTGATGGCGAGGGAAGAAATCAGAAAGAGTTGCAGAAATCGAAAACTGATTGTAAACAGCAGGGCCAAGGATGTAAGAATCCTCGAAATCATTCTGCACCGAGAATAGATGCCGTTCATCGTTGAAATCATCAGAGTCTCTGAACTTGTGATAGCGTTCTAGGGCATTTGAGGCGAGAAAAAAGGAAGCTTGGGCCTTGGGAGCCATGGTGTTTGGTCAAGTGCAGGAAAATGCACGAAGAAACGAAGAAGTGAAAGGGCAAGACGATAACGAAGAGGAAGAGTTTCTGGAAAAAGCACGTCTGAAGGCGAGAGATCAGATTGTGTGGGGACATATGATATATACACTAAGTTGATACGATAAGGAGTTGAAAAGGCAAGCGCGCGAAACGAGGCAGCAAAATGGTGCTGGAAGCAAAAAGTAAGTGTCTTGTCATCTTTGGCATTTAAAAGAATTAAACTTCTTTTAATTCTTTTAAAAGGGGGCATCTGTTGACACCAAATAATAATGAGTTACCGAAGTGGCTTTAGTATCACCATATCCCGAAAATCGGTAAATCGGGAACAGTAAGCTACTCTGAGAAGTTCGGTAAGTTATCTGAAACATACTGAAATGTCCAGAAGTCTAAACCCGATATTCGAGAAGTAAGAGAATATGGTCATTGATTTTCAAAATTCGGTAAGATTCTGGACATACCGAAACTGTAAAGAGTTAGCAATAAGAGGAGTGCGAAGTCAAAAGAAATCACGGGATGGCCAAACTAGCCATGTCAGCAAGAAGTTGCGAGCAAGAAATCCGGATAATTGGTGCGAACAGTTCACGGCAGTTATTGGAGAGGGTTCAAATTTGAAGCCATATTGACAGTTGAAGATCAAATTTTGGCGGATAAAACGTGGGCAAATGTGAAGTTATTAAAGGCGCCAAGATTCAAAGTTTGAAAGCAAGAAAATAACCGACGGACGGTTATGGAAAGCTGAAGAATAACAAATACTCGAAAGAGAAGAGAGGGGGACAAATCAACACACATCCAAAAGAACTCAAGTTTTTTCTGCACTTTAACTTCCCTGTACTCTCCTTTCCAGCATTTAGAGTTTCTGCAATTCTAGCTTATTTTCAAGTTTTCTACTGCTTTCTTAGGAGTATTGTAATGTAGCCTGAACCTTTGTTGATCTCAAATCCATATTCGATCCACTGATTTCCTACCCATTTCATTTTTATCTGTGTTACTTCGTGTTCTCACTAAAATTTCCTTTCGAGAGTTGAGCCACAGAACCCTCTTAATAAAAACTGAAGACTTGATTTCGGTGAAAGATATTCCTTGTTGCAAGAACGAGCGAACAACTACATA
Organism: Lenwebbia sp. NSW1173648; assembly: GCA_029784005.1. Taxonomy (NCBI): domain Eukaryota; kingdom Viridiplantae; phylum Streptophyta; class Magnoliopsida; order Myrtales; family Myrtaceae; genus Lenwebbia; species Lenwebbia sp. NSW1173648. The sequence continues at coordinate 2,724,246 of JARCGZ010000005.1, forward strand.
GCCCCCATTTCCATCTATGTCAAGTAATCATCAAAGAACGTAAAATCTCAATATGCGAGTTACTGAATTCGTCAATTAGAATGACCTGAAACCTATCCATCATACACACACACACAAAAAAGAGAGAACCAGAAATGAAAAACGAACGGCGAGAGAAACTAACCCAAATGTCGAGCAGGCAGATATCTCCGACACTCAGCAATGCTCAAACAATGCCCCATCAGAAACCCTAGGGTTTCATCATGAGGGGCTCGTAGTTGCAAATTGCATTCAGAATCTGCGAACCAAAATGCGCATCAACGAGGACTGCGACTAGCGATTGGCTCGAGACATTCCCGCTCCCGATGAAGATTGAAGATGAAGAACGCATTCGAGCTCGACCCGAAGGCGACGAGAATCGATCGACATAGGGCGAAAAAGAGATCGAAAGTGTGCATGAGAAAGAGAGAGAGCGAGCTGGAGACAGAGTAGCGCGTAAAATCCACCAATTCCGAGAAAGAGAAACAAGGATTCTGATAAAAAAAATCAATTCCTATCGAAATTAATTTTTTTTATTCCGTTCGTGGACGGGTTTTAAAGAATCAGAACGCGTTTGAGTAACTATACGAAATTTTTGTTATTCTCTTCTCAATTTTTTTATTTAAATCAAATAATTATATTTTGTCACTATAAAGTCAACCTATAAACAATCACTAATAAAAAGAATACAGCTCATACATAATCCGTAATTAGTCTATTTATTTATGGAGCATGAAGATATATACAAGATTCTTAAAAAAGAACAAAAGCTCAATAGATAATTTACACTTAAATTTTGGTCTTATTTCTCGAGAAAATTACAAAAAAAATTCTAAACCTATTGCAATTTCGTCGGAGGTTGCCGGGGGCCGTCTAAGGTCGTGCAACCTTAGGCACAGCTGCTGGTGCCAGATCTAGGTCACTGATGGCCGGAACCTTTCGCTGGCTCTGACGAAGGGTTTGATTTTTTTTTTCTTTTATTTTTTTTTTATAAAAACTAAGAAAATATTTTTTAGAAATGTCTCATTTTTTCGCAAAATTTTATTATTTTTTTGGTGCTTGGCTAAAACTTGAAAATGAATAAAGAAAATATTTTTCGTCTTTTAGTATGAAAAATCTACCTGGAGAAAATTACCAAAAAATATATTTTTTTAATTTTTATTCTTTTCTTCCTTCCTCGTCAGTCGCCAGCCACAAGCAAGGGACGAGCTCGCCCAAGGCCAGCGAGGCTCGACCTCTCCAAATCCGGCGAGTTTGAGCCACGCCAGCCTCGAGCGAGCCTCGAGCTCGTCAACCTCGGGCAAGCTCCACCGCGTTGGATCTGGCGAAGCTCGAGCTCGTCGGAATCTAGCAAGCTCCACCTTGTCGACCTACCTTGGTCGAGCTCCTCCCTCGCCTGTGGTTGGTAACCGTGGTCGATCGTCGGCCAAGGAAGAAGGGAAAAAAGAAATAAAGAAAAGAAAACATAAAATATCATTAAAAAGAAAAGGAAGGTGAAGGCGTGCAAGGAGGAAAGATGATGGAAAATGATTTTGTTTTTTAAAAAGAGAATCATTTTCCCCACTTTTGAAAGTATTTTTTTTTTTCATTGAACGAAAATATTTTCCCTGACTAATTTATTTTCTGTAAACCAAACGGTGAAAAGTCCAGAAAACTTTTTCCTAAAAGTTTTCAATGAAACAAACAGAGTCTAAAGTCCTTTGCATTTTTTCCAAAAACTTTCCCCAAAAGTCCAACCACACGTAGCCATTTTCCCGAAGAATTCCCACAAACCAAACGCGCCCTTAAATTATCATAGTTTGTCCTTAACTAATTGACCTATACTTTTATGTTAATGTCGTCCAAGTGAATATGTTGGCGGACTCGAACATTAGCTTTATCTTGATGATCTTCCTATATGAAGATATCGAGCTCATGTTGTGCGCTAATAACACCTCTTTCCGTGAAAAGCCAGACTCCTCCTACAACAATCCCATTGAGATCTAGTCACTATTGAAGGCCTAATATCCTAAAAAAAAAAACCTTCAACTATAGCTATTGTTCTTATTTTATCTTTTGTCCTCGTAAAAGACCTTCAACTTTAGGGTTACTTTCAATTCTATTCTAAACATTTTTACGTCCCATAAAAAATCCTCAACTTTATGTCATGCCTCAATTCTATTTTAACATTTTTTTTGTCCTATGAAAACTCTCAACTTTAGGTCTTGTCTCAATTTTACCATAAAATGTTCATAGTCTCAAAAAAATCGATAGGACACTAAAAGTGTCAAAAATTGTGTACGACGTTCACTTTAGAGGAATTTTTTTTTTTATCACCTCAGAGCCAAATTCTTTTACAAACGATATTTTCAATGCCAGCTTCGATCTGTTTGGTCGAAAATCCGACGTGACCTTTTTTTATTAATATCTTATCCATTCAGCATCTAAAGCATAAACTACGTCCTTGAATTCATTTCCTCGAAATAAGAATCCTAAATTACTCAATTGGAAGAAAGCCCCAATTTCAAACCCTAACCAGTCATTAAACTCAAATCCCCAGCCTATTTCGGTTTGCCTAAAAAAATAACAGCTCAAACTTGCAAATGCAGGGCATGAGCAAGAGCAGAGGGCTTGAGTAGCGGCTCAAATTTCGTTTCAACAAAGCGAAGAAGAAAGTTAGTGCTGGAGCTTGAGCGGCGGCCTTGGAGCCCTAATATTAGTTCCATATTCAAGGAAGACCAGAGCAGAACGAGGCGCACGTTGTCTCAATAGAAGGCAGAAAGAGAGAGAGCAGAGGGGGTCTTCACCGCGGTGGCCTAAATTTCCAGATCGATACTTGTTGCGCCGACTTCCTTGTAGGTGAGCAGCAGCGAGCGAGAGACGATGAGAGGGAGAGTGGTTCGATCGAAGCCCTATTTACCTTCTGTGCTGCGACGTCAATTTTTGGCATAGACACTAGAACGACGTCGTTTATGCCCCCAGCCACGTTGGACTCAAAATTGGATTAAGCGACATCGGTTTCCACGTCCACGTGGACTGCTTTTTAAAAAAAATATGCCGACTCAGCTTAGTTTCTTAATTATAAATGTCACGTACTAATTTTGACCGAAATTTCTCACCGGCTACACTTAAGTGATCGATTTTTTTTTATTTGACACTTAAGTGAGCATTATACACAACTTTTGGCACTTCTAGTGTTCCTCTACCCATAAAAAATCATAAACTTTTACTTGAGTCACAAATTTACCCACGTTAACCCTCCCTCTAAAATTTCTCGTTGACAACCAAGAAATGGAAAACTCTTGAGCACAAGCTATTTGAGCGTCCTGAGCGCGAGCTCTCCGATCGCGAGAGATGGAACATTCCCAAGTACAAGAGATCAAAGACCGAGCGCAAAATCATTTCTAGTGTCCCTCTACGCATAAAAAACAATAAAATTTTACGTGAGTCACACATTTGCCCACATTAATCCTCCGTCCAAAATTTCTAGTTGACAGCAGATAAATGGAAAGCTCTCAAGCACGAGCTAATCGAGCGTCTTGAGCGTGAACTCTCCGACCGCGAGAGATGGAATATTCCCAAGTACAAGAGATCGAATACCGATCGCAAAATCACTACGGGCAATTTTGATGGAGAGTTAATGGAGACAAATTTAAGACTCAAGTAAAAGTTTGTGATCTTTTATTTTTATTGTCCAAAATAATTAGAATAAAATTGAAACTAGACCTAAAATTGAGATTTATTTTTCTGAGACAAAAAAAAAAGAGGTTAGGGTAGAATTGATATTGGACCTAAAATGAGGATTTTTTATGAGATAAATAAAAATTAAGAATAGAATTGACACTAGACCTAAAGTTTGAAATTTTTTTATGGGACAAATAAAAAAGGGGGTAGAATTGGAACCACACCTAAAATTGTAGATTTTTTATCAGTCAAAAGGTAAAATTGAGATGAGCTAAAATGAAGGCTTTTTAGGATAAGACCGACAACCTGTGCGCACAACATAATAGAACACACTCCCACACCATAAACGACATCTCTATATTGTTTTCAAAGGGTATGTCATGCACTGTATCTCTTACCTAAACAAATGTCCTCTCTCTAGTTCCTTCTTGCTAACTCTTAAGCAAGAAAAAAAAAATACTCAAATGAGTGTCACAAGCTTATAACAAAAAACAGACTCGTAGACTTCTAAATATTGCTTCATTTCCCTTTTTTTGCCCTCGTCAGCTGTGCCACATATGTTCAAGTTTTGTCCCGTTTATAGGCCTCCAAATTTGAACGTTGCAATTGAAAGCTAGCTTGATGAATGCAGTTGTCTTATTTTACTCAGAGACTCTGTTAAAAATTTGATAGGTATATTAAGAAAACTGTGCATCAACCCAAACGGAAAATAGAATATGCTGAAAAATTCAGAATTCAGTTCCTGTCTAATAATTTCGCCCCAACTACAACTCATGTAGGACAGAATCTACAGAAAAGCTAAACTCGACTAACAACAGCTCTGATTATGCACATTGTCTTGTCGCGCGCAATTGCGATAACACCAACTATCCTCTGTGCTTGATTAACAAACATATAAGAGCAGTGAAGCAAAAAGCTTGTGCAATTTCTAATGTCATGTCAGCTACATATATATCATTAGTAACATGTTATAAGAGCCTGCGTGAGCCTTAGCTCGATAAGGAGCTTACCTGAGAAAGCACGAGTTCCTTCTCTTCTTTTTGGCCAATAGCACAAGTTCCTCCTCAAAAAAGAACAAAAAACATACTTCAGTCATTTCTCCTTTAGTACATCCTTCCCATGCACTCCGAAGAACCACAATAGCAATCTTTTTTCTTAATATTGCCATTAGAGTCACGAACCTGACCTATCGTATAATTGTAATGGTACGTCAACTCCTGCAAAGGGGGAATATTTTCAGCGGCAAAGAACATTATGTGAGGAACTCGCTTGTCCTCGTGATCATAGAGGACATTTTGGGCATACAGATTGGGAGAACAGCTGTGGTTAATGAACCTCCCGACATTCCCATACTTGGCTGCATCTATGGTAAAACCAACCTCCTCCACAACTTCGCAAGAATCCACGTGCGCATCAGGCATAAGGGTAGAGAGCCCGTCCCAGAGATTACTGTCGTCGTAGTTATTGCCAATGTCAAATAAGTACTCATCATTTCCGGACCGTTCTTCTGCTTCCTTGTCTTCAAGGAGCTCCCCTATATACTCGCATATGAAACTTCCAGAGGGAATAGAATTAAGGGATCTCACACCCCAACCCCTTAATTCAGTCTTGAAAATTTCTAGCTGAAACTTGAGACCACGCTGGGTGACCCTATTGTGGCAAGAGGAAGGGCACTTGCAACAAGGTCCACACTCATAAACCAGGGGCTTTGCTTCAACAATAGCTCCATTATGATTGTACGGAATTTCTCCTCCATTCTTGACAGTACAAATGCACTTCTCTGTATCTGAGCATCCCCTAGAACAATCACAACTCCTAGAGGGCATAGGGTGGAGCGAGCCAGGATATATCATGCGAGTAATGTACTTAAATGGCAGGGGCTTTTCGTTATCGATGGTGTTGACAACACCAATTGCAACAGACTCTTTCCCTTGTGAAATATCACGCACACAGAGACCCTCCCGTGCTTCAGACTTTTTCGACTTTTTTACCACTTTCCAAGCGAGCTCGGGCTGACCAGGAATCCGGTTCAGACGGAACTTAAAGACCAGCTTGCCATGTGGGCCTGGTTCTTGCCAACATTCTTCCACCACATACAGCCCATCATACGTATAGGTAAAAACCGTTCTATATTTTGCATCGGAGAAATCAGATGACCTTGTTTCTTTCAATCCCCGGATCACCCGCACAGGATTCCTTTCAGATATGCTGTTACTCAGAGCAAGGTTACCTTTTTCAAGTCTCTGATCTTCGGGTTCCTTGTCCTTGCCAATCACATTTCCTCCCGAGCCAGTGTATATCACAAAATCTGAGTTATCCAGATCATCACAATATGAACCCGATGACACGATACTCGTCGCCAGGACCTTTCCACCTTGTTTGACATAATCGATACCGCCCTGAATCTGGCGATGAAGGCCAATGATGTTCAGCTCCACTCTATACTGAAACTCATCCCCAACTTCAACTCCAGGTACAGGACCTAGGATTTGTTTTCCGGTGTTAACAAGTCTCTTCTGGTCCTTCAACATTTTTGCTGCTTGTAAATCAATCCTTTTATGTTTGCTTTCACCTTTGGTCTTGGCTTCTTCTTCCTGCAAGAGCTTCCTGCAGACAGCTTGGAACAGACGCAGTATCTTCCTGACTTCATTTCGAGTAACATCAGCATTGCTTTTACTTTCTGACAGACCATGACCAAAAGGAGGTGGGTTCACAGTAAATGCTCTAGGATGCAAAGTAACCTGAAGATCTTCATGGTGCTCGTCAGTGTCCACAACATCCTGATTTTCCCAAACCACCGGTTCGCTAGTGCTTTCATGAGCATACTCGTCTTTAAAAGGTTGGCTCTTCAGCGGAGTCTTTCCCACAGAGGTTTTTTCTTCTATAAGCTTTACCTTTGAAGTTAATTTTGATTTCTCAGGGCCTACATGATCTTTTTTCTTAGGTGTTAATTTTGATTTCTCAGGGCCTACGGGATCTTTTTTCTTCCAAATCCTTGCAGTCATATTATTCGGAGAAGACAATTTGCTTTCCTCTTTGCTCTGCTGCCAAGGACAAAATGGTGCAGCCATGAGACCTTGCACCAAAACCCTTTCAGATGAAACTTCTGATGAACCGGCATTGTCTTCCGATGTCTGATTTCCTGATACGTCTGCATGCTTTCGCTTGAGACTTTCCCCCTTTTTGTATGCAACCATTTTCTTTGCCCATTTTCCCCCCGAGATTTCGATGTCCCTGATCCTTTTATCAAGAAATGCCTCAGACTGACAGACAAAAAGATCTTGATTACTTCCACGTGGAGATCCACCCCAACCATCATTGGCATCCTCTGGTTTTATGTTCATCTCCGAAATTGTTCCCAACTTATCTCGCTCACTCTTGCTTCCAACACTGTTCTCTTCATGTTCAGCCCAAACTTCAGCTTTAGTTGCTTCAGTTACCTCATTTAAAGATTTGCACTCTTGAGAATCCTGATCTCGTAAAATTTCTTTAATTAAATTTGTGCCTGTCACTTCTGTCTGCCTTAAAGTTTTCTGATCCTTCAAGGGGCTTTCCTCACTAACCTTTATTTCCTTCAAAGGAGCGGCCACAATCGAGTATGCTTCCTTGTCACGAAGAGGAGCATTCCTTCCACAATCAGGTGGGAAGTCTCTAATTGCTGAAACCCTTCTCCTAGGAGGATAGATTCTAGCTTTAGATTTCTCGAGACACTTCCTGGTGGAACCAGTAGTTAATGAAGTGTTCCCAGAACAAAAATAAGCATAACTTGATTCAGTTGTATCTTTATCTTGAGGAGCAGCAGCAACCCCACCATCTCTCTCGAACAATTCAGATTCTGAAGCTTTTCTAGGTTCTACGATTCCTGTGAGCTCCAAAGCCCCCAGAGATATTCCTGTTGGTTGCTTCTCATTCACCGAGCTTAGACCATCAACCACATCAGCCGCCTGCCCCAATGTTTTCAAGCAAGATTCTACAACACTCGTTTGTGTGAGGATAGCTGTAGAATCTCCGACTCTAGAATCAACATGACCTCCCCATGATGTATCAACAGCCTCAGCTGCAGTCCCCTTATTCGGAGAGCTGGCAACGTAAACTGAATTCTTTGCTGGTTCCACAGTGATTCTTGGTCCACATCCTGGAGGAAAATCCCGAATAGCAGAAACCATCCTTCGCTTGTACTTAGGTGCGCCATTAAGAGAATAGCAATTGTCATTGGCCATCACAGGGAATCCAGATCTCTACACAGAACTACTGCCATAAACAGAAGTTACAGCTCTTGATGGCTCATGATGCAGCATATTATTTGGGACAGCCATTGAATTCTGAATAACAAAGCAAGGAGACACTCAAAATTGTGTAAAAGATTAGACAACCATCAACAAGAGTACTAGTGAACCATCTATTTGGCCAAGACAGTTGGAATAAAGCTAGAACAAATCTATATTGTCCCCGTTAGACAAATCACATTACACAGGAAGACCAAAAAATAATCCAAAATCATCAACCATGATCATCAAAATGTTTAGAAAACTTATTATCCAATACAATGAAACATCTGTGGGCCTCACAAGCGCTACACAAATGGTAGATGACCATCCAGTTCACAAAAATCATTGCCGAACTTACGAAAAATTTCCAAGTCCTCCTGGAGCACATGTTCCATATCCACCAAAGCGGAACATTATCAATTTCTTTATTTTCATCCAAGAATGACAACACAGGTCAATAGAAATAGGTGTGTGGGAACGTCATGCTCCAGGAGCACCTAACAATCTCTCTGCACTCAAGTGCACATGCTTGTGCATAATAGACACTGTTTAGAACCTCAAGCCATGCGAACCGCCATGAATAGACAAACACACGCAGAAACCATATTCTAAATGAACGATAATCGCATGGCCACCCACAGAGCATTAACATGGACCAACCTCATTTTCCTCACTCACCACAAACCCACAAAGCCGGTTGAGCGAAATCCCAATGCCAATTTTCCCGTAATCACTCGTGCCAATCTCTTGATACTCCCACAACTACCAATCCGCCTCCAATTCGGTCCCGACACGCTCAAAACAGCAGAAATTCGAACGGAGCCACATCGGTCACCGCTCTATGCCCCCGCAATCAAGACGAGAAAAAGCACCAGTCAAGACTCTCGCAACCAAACAACGAATCAAAGAACGCAAATGGAACTGAAATTAACCGAAGATGAGAACACATACATCGGAGGAAGAGGACCATCGCGCGTTGGAATCCCAAACCGAGAAGCCACGACGAGAAATGACACGGAACCTATGGAGAGAGTGGCCGTGTCTCGACGAGAGCATTCGACGGCGGCGAAGTAGTCGCCGGTGCGATGGCGATGAAGAGCGAAAACGGAGCGCAGGGTTTTTTCCAGTCGGAGACTCGCGGGCATAGAGAGACACACCGCCAAATGATTCCTAATTTTTCTCCAATACATAAGACAGTGTCTAAATTTTTAATTTATTCAATATAAATTCTGAACTCTAGCTAAACATATAATATTATTTCTAAACTTTTAATTTATTCAATATAATTTCTGAACTTTTGATAAATATTCAAACTAATCCTTGAACAATTCGAGAATATCATTTCATTTATATATGCTAATAGATAATATTGAACATATTCATATAGTTCATGGACTAGTTTCAATATATATCAAAAGTTCAAGAATCAAATTGAACAAATTAAAAGTTCATGAACAGTATTGTATATTAAGCTAAAATTCAGGGATTACATTGAATAAATACTATGTTCATGATCATTGAGGCTTGTTTGTGTTGAAATCGAGTCATAAGGCTTCCATGTAGCTACACTTCCAAAAGATTTCTCTTTCGAAAAAGATTATGATCTTTAACTATCATGTGATTATGGTGTTATCATTCAGTTAATCATGAGCAAGATTTGTTGACTTGGTTACACGCAGGTGAGAGTCAATCATCAATTGGGGAAAAACAAAATACGGTTTTAGAGATCAAAATCTCCGCTTTATTTATTAAGTGGTCAAAATGCAAAAATAATAAAAGGAAAGGACAAATCTTATAAATTATGTTGATATTGTTTTTTTCTCTTTTCTTATTTTTGGGTGTGCTTGTTCCATCCTTGACTGCGGTGGGTTTTCATTTTCTTGAGAAAGTGGAAAGATTAGATAAAAATCCAAGTGAAAAATTCCGAGTGATTGAATCAAAACTCTAGACTTCAGTTGATGGGAAAATGATAATAATAAATTCAAGGACTCGCAAGGTAATAATCCTTAGGGCCTTTTCGCGTGCATCCAACTAGGGGTGATCGGTTCCAGGATGAGTGGTGCCCACCCTAGAATCGAGAACCGCCCGCTAGGGACCGGTTCGGCAAAATACTAATCGTAAACCATCCGCTTGTTCCATAGATCCACCCGAGAACCGAATCATCGATTCGGTCCGGTTCCCGGTTAAATCCCGGTTACTGTCCTACCAAGCACCAACATTAATTAAAAAAGAAAATGGAACCTATCCCTAGCGATTGAAGGAGGAGCTCTCAACTTGAGATTTTGGCAGTGCATTCCCCACGTTTGCGTTTAGTATTCTTATCACATAAAAAACTTAAGAATAATGTCTTTGCGTTCAGTTCATGTGTAATCTTTGAAAGGCTTGGCTGGCAGGTAATACTTCAAGTAAATCCCCGGCCAAGGATGCTGAGACTTTGAAGTAAGAAATATTCAAACAAACTGTGAACAGAACTAAGCCTACACATGAACTTCCAGAAAAGACAGCCCTTCGCCTTCAATCTCTAACTTTCGCAACCTATCGTCTAAAAGTTTTCAAAAGTCAAATGAAATAAGTAATATAAGCCTATCCCAGAACAACACTTGAAGCCCACAACCCACCGATAAATCTAGATGGCTATTATGCATCAGAAATGGAGTCGAGCATCATGAGAAAGGGAATAGCAGTTGATTAACTAATTAACGCAGGTTTTCAAATGCATTCATAATGAACAACACATATCACACATGAAAATAAGTTGGGTCTGGACTCTTTTTTTTTTTTACGGATGGGTTTGGACTCTAGGGCTTTGAGGGAGATGGTTTCAATTAAAAAAATATATATTTGTATTATATAAAGGAACCGGTTCGGTTGGGCCGGTTGGATGGTTTCCACCCGAAATCGCGAACCAAACTGGTATCCGCCGGTTCCAGAAAATTGGAACCGGTACTCATCGGTTCCATCCAAAATCAACCGGTTGGGTACGGTTCGGTCTGGTTTGAGTGGATCATGATTTTTTTGCTTACCCATACATCCAACACAAGAATGGTAAAATCTAAATAGAGCCGACACCGACACTCGACGAGACATGCTGATATGTTATTTCTAAAAAAATTAGGGAATTCTGACACGTTGGGATACGTTGTATATTAAATGTATATATTTTTTATTTACATGATATTTATAAAAATATCAGCGGTGAGTTTCTTATTCTTCTTTTTCTGTTAGGGATTTACAATTAGTTTTTTTTTTAGCTGGCTGGGTATATTAAGTTTGGGATGGTTGGGTATATGACTTAAGTATATATATTTTTGATAAATTTACATTCTGACCCCTATTTTATTGTAAATTCTTAAAATTGACCCGTGTGTTGAAATGGCGTGTCAGGATACTGGAATTGCATGTTGCTGGCGTGTTTGGAGCGTTTACCACGTGTCGTTCGCATGTCAGAGAGTGTTGGACACGATACGATATGACACGGAGGCCTTCAAAGAATTTCGAGGCTTCCTAGGGTAAATCAGCGAGAGAATCGTGCTGACTTCTAGAGCAACTTGGGAGGGTCACGCGCAAAATGTGAATCGAGTGGGCACGCGCCTGAGAGCTTCCAGAGTTTGGACAGGAACCTCCCTTTGGCCAACACAAAGTGAGTTCTCCAAGACATGAAAGGTTTCTTCCATAGTTTTCCCACATTAGCCCGCGACACCCTGGAGAACAACAATAGCAACTTTCCGTTGGAACCAAAAGAGAAAAAATGATAACTTCGAAAATTTTGAATAAGAGCACAAATAAAGACCGAAGGGAGAAATGCAAATATTTTTTGCTATGGTATATATACTACTCTAAACTCCACATTCTTCTATAGCGGCTGGTCTCATACAACTTAGCACAAATGTTGGACAACATTACATGAGGAAAAATAAGAAAGTCCACGGAGTTAACAAAAGAGATAAGTGCATTAAAAGTCCTAAAATTTACTTTTAAAAAATGCAAATGACTCCTAAAACTTGTCACAAAAGTGCAATTGAGTCTTAAACTTTCAAAAAGTGCAATCAATCCTAAAACTTGTCAAATTGGTTCAATCAAATCCTTTCGTTGATTATATTTTTTGAAAGTTTTAGCATTCGATTGGACTTTCGTGACAAGTTTCAGACTTGATTGCACTTTCATGATAAATTTTAGGATTTGATTACTATTTTTGAAAGAGTTAGGATGCAATTGCATTTTTATGACAAATTTTAGGGCTTTCAATGTACTTGTCCCTCAACAAAAGCACACAAACAAAGTCAAATAAAAGACATAATAAATGCACTTGAAGATAAGCGTAGCTTTCCATGGAGAACTCTTCAATGACATCTGTCGGCCTTGTTTGTCTTCGTGCTTCAGTACCTGCTCTTCATTAAACACTTGCAGTTTTTTTTTTCTTCAATCGTATTTAAGCACCTGCCATGAATCATGTTTCCCCGATTCGTTTTCATTCTTCTTCTTTTGACACAAGGCATTCTTTGAAGAATACTAAAAATCGATTCTAGAACCCACAAATGTGCTCAAATCTTCAACAATCAATTTTATATTATTCAAATACTTTCATTTTCAGTGTTCCATTAGAATCACGAACATGATCGGTCGTGTTGATGTAATGGCCCGAGGTGGAATGTTTTCAGCAGCAAAGAACACAAACTTGGCAGTCTCTTGTCCACGCGATCGTAGAGGGGTCCGTCATGGAGTTTTGGGAGAGCAGCTGTGGGTGAAGAATCGCGTCACATTCCCCCCCGTAGATTTCTCCATCTATGTCAAAATCAAAATCCTCCATTCATATAACACACGTATAATTTGCGGGACCACGCCTCTCATCTGCTTCCTTGTCTTCGAGGATCTCTCCCACATACTCGCCTTAAAAACTTCAAGCAGAAATGGCATTGAACTTTGAAGGATCTCACAACCCACTCCTTCAATTCAGTCTTAAAACATTCCGAGCAGCAACTTAGATACCACATTGCGCGACCCTATCGTGGCAGGAGGGAGGGCACTTGCAACACGGACCACACTTGTAGATAGGTTAGTTTTACTCCATTTCCACGCAAGCTACGTTGTGGTTGTTTGGTATGTCTCCCTATTCTTGGCGTTACAAGGACATTTCTCTGAATCCGAGCAACCTCCAGGACAATCACAACCATCGCCAGGGTGGGCCGGAACTATTTAGGATATACCACTCATGTTTGTCAAATGGGTCGGGTCGGGTATGGATCGGTTGTGGGTTAGGTCGGGTGTGATTCATTAAATATAAGTCAAAACGGGTTAGACGAGTCAATATGGCTCGCACCATATTCGACCCGACTCACCCATTTGACACCTCTATGTAGAAGTATATCACATAACGAATATATCTCGTTTTTCACGGATTAAATATCGCTGATGCAATCTTCAAGAGAGTCCTTGTCTTAGATCTCATGTTCGAGAAAGGAGCAGGAGTTCGTCGTCATTCCTCACAGTTCTCTCTGTTTTCTCTTGAAGAGAATGAACGACAGTTAAGTTAGAGAAGGAAAGAACGTCTCACGTTCTTTTATTACATTCAAATGTGATAACTACCAAATGCTAATCCTTTGGTAAAGAGGCTGTAATAGCCTACATGAGCGGACCACGGTACTCTCATGCTCCCATAAAACCCAACAATTACCGTGCTCGAGCTTCTGATCTTCTGCCTCCTTGTGCATCCAATTGACTCCTTGGCCAGTGTAGATCAGAAAATCCAAGCGTCTAGATCATCATCTCGTGCTCCACACGGCACGATACTCGTCCAATGTATCTTTCCCCCTTCATCGACATAATCAATACTGACCTGCATTTGGCAATGAAGGTCAACAGTTGCCAGCTCCACTTTGAAAATGGAACTCGTCGCCCACTTCGACTCCCAGTACAGGACCCAATATTTGCTTTGCAGTGCTGATAAATACGCCTTATAAAATTTTCGGTGCTTGAAGGTCAAACCCTTTCTGTTCTGTGGACTTAGCTTCTCTTTCATGCAAGATCTTCCTGTGACAAGTATGGAACGCGCGTAATATCTCCTTCACTTTGGTTCTCCTACTTCTAGCATCAATAACAGCACCCCAGGAGTCGAACTTTATAACTTATGCAGGTTCAACTCTTCCCATTACAATCCAAAGCCCGTAGAGATGTCATCTGGGAAACACGGACACTCTCCAAAGGCCTCCGTGTTGTGTCAGACGAGTGTCAGACACTTCGACACTCTCCTACATGCGACTAAGACGTGGTCGGCGCTCCAGCACGCCAACGACACTCAAGTTCAGCATCCCTACACGCTATTTTGACACTCGCGGAGTCAATTTGAAGCATTTTCAAGAAATTAGGGATCAAAATGTAAATCTATAAAAAATATATATACTTAAGTCATACACCCAGCTGCTCCGAAATTAATATGCCCAGCCAGCTCTCAAAATACTAATCGTGAATCCCTAATAAAAGAAGAAGAAGCTCATTGCTGATATTTTTATATATGCATGATAATTTATATCATGCATATATAAAAATATACATTTAACATAGAACATGAATTCTTTATTTTTTTAGAAATGACGTGTCGGCGTGTCATGTCGTGTCGGGTTGCATGTCGATGTCAGTGCTGCTTAGGATGTCATTGCTGCTTCATCCTCACTCACCAAGTGTAAACTGTCAACTGCATCAGCCCATCTCCCACTTTTCCCGACTGAGATTCTAGAGCATTTATTCGTGGCACAATTGCTGCGCACGGTGAGACATTGGACACTTTTGAGAGGTTGAGGCTCAGTTCCAACTTCAGAACTTCCCATGAACATATTAACAGTCTTGGCTGCATCCTCCTCATTCTGAATGCTGTTGATGTTTACTTGCATCAACCGCACTGCTGGTTCCAAAAAAAAAAAAAAATTTGTGTAGCAAAAGGTCCACATCCTGGTGGACAATCACGAACAGCAGAAACTTTCCACCGCTCAAACTCAGCTGTACCGACATCTCTGTCGCCACTTCCGATTGCTAATGATCCTGTTTTTCCTTTCTGGAACATCCCCATCAACTGATGCAACAGTTCTTGGTTAACTACTTCCAGCTTGTGCCCTTCAGCCTGAAATTCAGTGTGACGTCCAAAACTATGCAACAAAGAAGGAAGAAAGAGAATACTAACAGGAAAAGCACGGAACAACCATGTGACTGGTAAAAGATTAAAAACAGAAGAAGACAGCTTTAGCAATTGTTCCCTTTGAATAAATTACACTTCATATTGCAAGACTGACAGATTTAGCAATTATTCCCTTTATGATTGATGATATGAAAGCCAAATAAACTCAACAAACAAAACCCAAAATGAATTCTGAAGTCAGAACTTTCTTGACGGGAGCAAAATTCACAGTATGAAGCCAAACTCCTTTTGCACACATACGGCGCATAAAAAGATGCAGATCACGGACAAATATGTCATGATCCCCCAGATGAATGGCGATCGCATCATCATTCACAGCGAGAATCAGCGAATCACACCCAGAACAGAACATAGCCATCTGCAAAGAACCGCTACTTCTAAATTTCTTGAGCCCTGACCGACATAAGTTGAGTTTCTATTCATCCAGCGCAATGGAATTCAATTGAAAGCAGATCAAACAAAGAAGACATCGGAGAACAGGAGAGAAGATCGAACAAGGAGGAGAACGAAAATGCATACCTGAGGGTGGACGGAAAGAATTGATCGCCGTCTTGTCGAGAGATATCATCGAGTCGAAAACAGGGGATGTTGATGGTGATCGGAGACGGAGAGTAAATCCTTCGAAAGTTATTGTGAGAGAGAGAGAGAGAGTTTTCGCAGATGAGACGCGCAACTCAATTGATTTTGGGCCCGTTTGGTTCAGCAATTGAGAGGGCCTTGGGCTCTAAAGTCATTTGGTACAATGTATATAGCGTTTGATTCGTTTTTTTGCACAACTTTAAAGAAATATAATTGTATTTTCAAATACCTCTAAAGACCTTTAGCCCAAAAAAGCTCCATAATTTTGATTTTAAAAAAAAAGCTTTGGAGGTACTTTGGAAAGTTGCACTTTTGGAATGCAACCACACTTTTTTTCTTTCAATTTTGCCTTCTCTTAATTTTCATAATTCCGAAATTATCCTAAAAAATCCTAATTTTATCAACAAAGGACTTGACCACCGACGAGGCTCCTTGAGCGGCCGCAAGCCTCGCTTGAGGTCGAGCGACCCCAGTCGAGGCCTGCCAGTGCCTAGATCTGGCAGTTGGCAGGAGGATAGATCTGGCTGTTGGCCGCCGAAGCCGGCGCAAATAATTTAATTTTTTTACTAAAAAATTTAGTAAAAATCATTTACAAAGTGTAGTTTTTACCAAATGGCATGTACGTCAAAGTTGCTTTCCTATGTATTTTTAAAATACACTTTACCAAACACTACTTGAATTTCAGAAATCCCCTTTAGTCCAAATGTATTGTATTTTTTCAAGGACATTATTTCCCCAAAGCTGAACCAAACATGCCTTTGTATTGATAGCATTGCACCTGAAATTTGTAGCCGATGCACCTTACAAAATTGGACGAACAGTGATTTGCTGGTGATCGAGCATGTGCATTAACAAAATGTCATTGTTAATTGAACTCTCATCCAATTTAGGAAGACGGTCCGAAATAATGTTAATTACTATTCTAGCCCAATAATTTGGATAAATGAAAACTAACTAGGTGAATCCTTTCGAAAATGTAAATTGTGGGCTCTATTATTGGAAAGGCAGCTATCATTCTTTAGGCCGTTTACTTAGGAAGTTTCGTGTGCATATCTTTTTATTACCTTTTATTGTATGGTCCTTGTACATTTTTGGTAGTTTAGCTTAATTAGGAGTTTGTTTAATAGCTGTAACTTCTTGTATATATGTTACGTTTCTGTGGCAATGAAGATCAGAATTTTCATTCCAAAAGTCCTTAGTTCTTTTACATGGTATCAGAGCCATGGCTGATGGAAAGAAAAATGAGGAGAGTTCTGGATCAAACAAGAAAACTTCCAGTCCTTACACACTGAATTCGAATGACAACCCGGGTAACCTGATTACCCAAGTTCAGTTGAAGGGCGAGAATTATGAAGAATGGGCGCGAGCTATGCGAACTGCATTGCGAGCCAAAAAGAAATATGGTTTTATTGATGGATCTGTCAAGCAACCAGCAGATGATTCGCTGGAACTTGAAGATTGGTGGACGGTTAATTCTATGTTGATTTCTTGGGTGTTTAATACCATTGAACCGACACTTCGTTCGACTATCTCTCACATGGAAAACGTGAAAGACCTGTGGGAGGATATTAAGCAGAGATTCTAGATTGGGAATGGTCCACGAATGCAACAACTGAGATTGGATCTGGCAAATTGTAGGCAGGATGGTCAACCCATCGTATCCTATTTCGATAGACTCAAAATATTGTGGGATGAAATAAACAACTATGATCAGATACCAGTGTGTGTTTGTGCAAGCTGCAGATGCAATCTTACCATTGAATTGGAAAGAAAGTGTGAAGAAGAGAGAGTTCATCAGTTTTTTACGGGCTTGGATGAAGAATGATATGGAACAGTGCGCTCCAATATTTTGAGCACTGAAACTTTGCCCAATCTGAATCGTGTCTATGCTATAGTTGTTCAGGAAGAGCGAGTGCGAACTGTGACACGAACCAAGGATGAAAGAGGCAATCCCATGAGTTTTGCAATCCGGGTAGGTGTTCGAAATTCGGGGGGGGATAAAGATAAAACCTCGCTTTGTTCTAATTGCAACCGAGAAAGACATGATGCTGAAAGTTGTTTCCAGCTGATAGGCTATCAGGAATGGTGGGGTAATAGACTACGTGGAACCTCTGCTGGATGAGGTGGTGGTCAAAAGCGTGGTAATGGAGGTGGACGTAACAAGGGAGGGGCTGCTCGTGCCAACGTCACACAAGCAACTGGAGTTTATGGTGGGCGAGGAGTTGTGACGGATTCAGATCGACAGGGTCTTAGTGGATTGAATGATGAGCAGTGGGCTACTTTACTAGGCATGTTGAGTTCTCATTAGAATGGTGCATGCCCATGAGAGGCTGACAGGTAAGTAGAGGATTTTTACTTGGATTATTGACACAGGAGCTTCCCACCATATGATAGGAACGTTGGTATTTTTGAGTGACTTGCGTGACATTGTGCCATGCTCAGTCGTGTTACCTGATGGAGAAAAGACCACAGCAATGAAAGAAGGAACTGTATTGCTTGGAGGAGACTTGAAATTGCGTCGAGTTCTTTTTGTGCCCGATTTGAAATGCAATCTGATTTCTGTATCACAACTTCTTAATGATTCAAATTTGGTTATTCAACTCACTAACATAATTTGTGCTATACAAGACCTAAATTCGAGGAACCTAATTGGAGCGGGTGAGCAACGCGAGGGGCTTTACTTTCTCAAGGGAGTGACTTCGGTACATGCTTGCAAGGTGGCTGATATGGGATCCTTTGAGCTTTGGCATAAGAGAATGGGTCATTCTTCTTCTAATGTGGTGGAGTTAATTCCAGAAACCGGAAAAATGGTTAGGAAAACCAATAAAACTTGTGAGGTTTGTTTTAGAGCAAAACAAACAAGAGAGATTTTCTTTTCTAGTGACAATAAAGCTAAAGATTGTTTTGAATAGATACATTGTGATTTGTGGGGACCTTATAGAGTCCCAGCTTCATGTGGAGCAATTTATTTCTTGATAATTGTCGATGATTACTCTTGTGCTGTGTGGATATATTTGCTGGATGAAAAAAATAAAGTGGTCTGTGTTCTTAGGAAATTTATTGTGATGGTTAAACGCCAATTTGAGAAAAATGTGAAAATCGTTAGAAGTGATAACGGAAGTGAATTTTTGTGTTTGAAAGAATATTTTGATGAACATGGGATATTGCATCAAACTTCTTGTATTGGAACACCTCAACAAAATGGTCGAGTGGAAAGAAAGCATCGCCATATCCTTAATGTGGCAAGAGCTTTGCGTTTCCAAACAAATTTACCCATAGAATTTTGGGGAGAATGTGTACTTATAGCTGGGTATTTGATTAACAGGACTCCATCTATGTTATTGAATGGCAAAACCCCATATGAGATTATCTTTGGGCAAGTCCCTTCTTACAAACACATTCGAATTTTTGGTTATTTGTGCTATGCGCATAATCAAAATCGGAATAAAGATAAATTTGCTAGTAGAAGTCGTCGGTGTATTTTTGTTGGGTATCCGTTGGGAAAGAAGGGGTGGAGATTGTATGATTTGGAAACTAATGAATACTTTATATCAAGAGATGTAGTGTTTGCTGAAACAGAATTTCCATATGCTGATGAGAAAACAGTAAGTGATGAATTCATTAAAAATAGAGTTGTTGGGTGATGAAGTTGAGGATTTAAAAGGCGACTTAGGAGAGGAGCACGCTGAAAGTCTAGATAGAGAAAGTGAGGTGAATCATGAGATGGAGGAATTGATCCACACAAATGGTGAGGAAGTGGAAAGAAGTGAAGTTGTCGAAGAGCAGCCAGGCAAGGGACAAAGGGTCAAGCAAACTTCTATCCGTTTGAAGGACTATGTGACAAACGCCATCAGAATAAGCCCCTCGGCATGCTCATCTTTCCGATCTGATTCCTCAAGTACGCCTTACTCTATAGCACATTATATGAGTTATGAAAAATTCTCTGCGCAACACCGGTGTTTCTTGGTAGCAATTACTGCAAGACATGAACCAAACTCTTATGCAAAAGCGATTAAAGATGAACGGTGGAGAGAGGCCATGAGAAAAGAAATACATGCTTTAGAAGATAATGGTACATGGACAGTCGAAAATTTGCCGCTTGGGAAGAAAGCAATTGGGAGCAAGTGAGTGTATAAAATTAAGTACAATTCTGATGGAAGTGTTGAACGATACAACGCGGTTGGTGATATTGGGAAATAATCAAGTTGAAGGCATAGATTATCAGGAGACTTTTGCTCCTACAGCAAAAATGGGCACTGTGCGCACCTTTCTTGCCGTTGCGGCTGCAAAGAATTAGGAGCTCCATCAGATGGACGTCCAAAATGCTTTCTTACATGGCGGTTTAGAGGAAGAGGTTTACATGAAGATGCAGCCTGGATTTGCCTCTCAATCACCAGGGAAGGTTTGTAGACTCTGGAAATCTCTATACAATTTGCGGCAAGCACCTAGATGTTGGTTTGCGAAATTGGCCGCATCTTTGAAAGCTTATGGATTTCAGTAATCGTATTCAGATTACTCCTTGTTCACTTTTCGAGTTGGGACTGTTCAATTAAATGTGCTTATTTATGTTGATGATCTCATTATCTCCGGTAATGACGTTTCCGCTGTGCAAAGGTTCAAAAACTATCCGAGTCGTTGTTTTCATATGAAAGACTTAGAGAAGCTGAAATTTTTCTTGGGGATTGAAGTGGCGAGAAACTCGAATGGTATTTTCTTGTGTCAACGTAAGTATATGATTTTTGAGGTTGGATTACTGGTTCCAAGCCAACTAAAACTCCTCTTGAACAAAATCACAAGCTGGCCCTTACTGAGAGCGATGATGTGGACAACCCTGCTCAGTATAGGCGCCTGGTGGGTCGGCTTATTTATCTAACAATAACTCGGCCCCGAATTGTCTTACTGTGTGCATATTCTTGCACAGTTCATGCAGTAGCCGAAGAAAGCTCATTGGGAGGCAGTTGTCAGAGTTTTGCGTTATTTGAAAGGAAACCCAAGTCAGGGTATTATGTTGCGTGCCAATTGTGATCTCAAATTGTCTGGTTACTGCGATTCTGACTGGGCTAGCTGTCCTTTGACGAGACGATCTTTGACTAGTTATTTTGTTCTTTTGGGAGAATCACCTATCTCGTGGAAGACTAAGAAGCAACAAACAGTGTCTCGCTCATCCGCCGAAGCTGATTACAGGTCTATGACCACTATAGTTTGTGAACTTAAGTGGTTGAAAGGATTATTGGATTCTCTTGGTGTGGCACATTCTGAACCTATGCATTTGTATTATGACAGTCAGGCAGCTTTGCATATAGCCGCTTATCCTGTCTATCATGAGCGTACCAAGCATATTGAAGTGGACTGTCATTTTATTCGTAATGAGATACTTAATGGTAACATTCAAACAGACTATGTACGTAGTTTAATGCAGCCTGCTAATATCTTCACTAAGGCGTTGGGTAAGGATCAATTTGACTTTCTTCTTCGCAAGTTGGGCATTCGAGATCCCCATGCTCTAACTTGAGGGGGGTATTGGAAAGGCAGCTGATAGCTGCCTTTATTTAGGCCGTTTACTTAGGAAGTTTTGTGTGCATATCTTTTTATTACCTTTTATTGTATGGTCCTTGTACATTTTTGTTAGTTTAGCTTAATTAGGAGTTTGTTTGATAGCTGTAACTTCTTGTATGTATGTTACGTTTCTGTGGCAATGAAGATCAGAATTCTCATTCCAAAAGCCCTTAGTTCTTTTACATCTATATTAATTACGGTCAAAAGATATTTTTTTCTCAATTTTCTGATATTTGTTATTTCAAGTAGATAAGTTAATGCAAACTTTTTTATTTTCTGTATAGGTAAAGGTAATGTCATTAAATTACAATATTTTTATTTCTTTTTTGGCATTTTTGTACCAAAAAGAAAAACGCCAAAACCATTATAGCTGAGCTGACCCTAAAACAGGAAAAGAAAGAGCGGGAACTTCGTCTGGCAACTTCCATCGACGCAAAAACCCTAGAAATCCAAATCCTCCATGCTCCCTCGCTAAATTCCTCGGCTATACTTCAATTCGTAGCAAAATCGAACCGAATCGGTCCCTCTAGACATGCAAATGGATCCATTTGCTTCAATCGTCGAGCACTGTCTCATCTCGCCCTCGCAAGAACGGCTCCTGCGGAGCTGCCGTTTTGCGGGAGAGCCGGAACCGGCGGCAGTCGACGGCGGAGGCGATGGGGAGGTGGGGCCCCAGGAGGCTGGTGAACCTGCAGTCGATCCCACGGGGGTCTTCATTGTCTCGCTGTCGGAGAGCGCGCGGAATGACGGTAGTACACCTCAGGAGGACGTTTACCACACGCCGCCCGAGCATTCCGCGAACGAAGGCGACACGGTGGCTGGCGATTGGGGGTGCTCGGGAAGCGGGAGGGCCGTCGATCTGGGGAGGGACACGGATTTGGCTTTCTCTGTGGAGCTGGAAATGACGCAGAGAGTTGATACTGAGTCTCACCTTGACGTTTCAAAAGCGGAAGTAGAAAAGATGGGAACACCTTCTTTTGGTGAGAGTTTGAGGGAGTCTCCGGCAAAGAGGATGAGATATTCCGGGAGTCCTGCAGTGGTGAAAGTTAGAAGTGGAAAGACTTTGGGGGTATCATCAGCTTCGAGAGATTGCTCAACTGCGAATCCTGCCGAAAGTTTGAGAATTTTAGAGATAAAGTTGCGTTTGGAGGCTCCGAATGCTCCTTTAGGAGTAGTGACCGAGAAAATCAGGGAGAGCTTGGTGAAATCTGTGGAAAATTTGAAGAATTACGGGTCTAATTTGCCACGAGATGCTGAAGTTTGCGAAGGGAGTTTGCGGAAAAGGAAGTTGAATTTGAGTGTCGAGTGTCCTAATGACACAAGGATCATGGAATTGGAGGTTGAAGAAAGAGACGGCGGGTTATTGTCCAGAGAGCACACGTCGAAGGATGATTCAGTGGTTAATGAAGTTGATAGAGGTACTGAGGGCACCGTGATCGATAAAGAAGTTACTCCAATGGATAAGGGACGAAGAATATCTTGTAAAGAGTCGGGAAAGAAGAGTGTGGAAAGAGAGGGCGGTTTATTGTCTAGAGAGCACATACCAAAGGATAATCCAGCAGTAAATGTAGTCAATAGAGTTACCGAGGGTACAGTGCTTGGTAGCGAAGTTCCCCCAACTGATGATGGACAGAGAGTTGCTTGCGAGGAATTGGGTCAGAAGAGCATAGAAAGTTTATTGTCCGGAGTGGACATGGTTAAGGATAATTTAGCAGTTAATAAAGTCGATAGAGGTACTGAGGGCTTAGTGATTGGTAGAGAAGTTCCTGCAGCTGTTAATGGACAAAGAGTTGCTTCCGAAGAAACGGGTCGGAAGAGCATAGAAAGAGACGGTGGTTTACTGTCCGGAGAGGACATGGTCAAGGATAATTCTGCAGTTCATGAAGTTGATAGAGCTTCTGAAGGTACAGTCATCGGCAGAGAAGTTCCTGCAACTGAGAATGGACAACGAGTTGCTTGCAAAGAATCGGGTTGGAAGAGCATAGAGGACCCTGAAAGTTTCAGATATACGGGTAAGACTTCTAAGTTGCGTGACAAGGGCAAGAAAATTGTAGAAATTGAAAGGAATAGAATGAGGAATGAGGAAAGGCATGGAACTGAAGTGTGCAACAACTGTGAAGGGCAGATATCTAGAAATACAAGTGCGGATGTCGAAAGATTTCAGGGTGTTGGTGTAAATAATAATTCTACTGGTTCTTATCAGGATGCTCGAGGAGCAAGGAAATTGCCATCGTCGATTCTGGGGCAAGCGAAAGAAAAGGATGCGGAATTGCAACTAAGACCGCCTGCTCGTTTCCCTTTAATAGAGAAGGAAATGAATCTTTTGGATGTTTTGAATATGATTGAGGGAACTCGTGGAGATCCTAGCCTTGAAAATACAGTTGTTGATCTTGTGAAGAGTCGTGGCGTGACTTTTCCCATACCCCGGTGGTCGCAAGAAGGGAAGTACAGAACAGAAGAAAAAGGTCGAGATTGAATAGTTTGGATGGTGGTTTTCGGAGTTTTGCACTGCTGTTCCATGGTGATTCGACCGTTTAGAGTACATTGGCTGTGGTCCGATTGCAGTAGATTCGACCAATAACTTTCTTTTGGCAAATAATTGATTTGCCGTCGAAGGTTCTCTTTTGGGAACAAAATTGAACCTTCTGAACCTGGAAAAGATGAAGATACAGATTGCTAGACCTGGAAATCTGATGCTAGTAAATCCGGTAGAAAAGAGGAACAACTTCTCTACAAGAGGACTGCAAGATTTTGTATAGACAGCTTTTGTATGGATATCTTGTTCTGTTCTTGTAAACCAATGCAGAATGTATAGCAGCTTTATGAATAGAGGAAGTTTAGATTATTGTGCTTTGAGCTTGACCATAATTGCTGACATTTCATTTGCCCAACCCTGGCATGCTTATCATAGAGAACTTGACACTTGATAGTTCATTGATATTTTCATCATCCATGAACTTTTTGCATTCAGAAGGTGTTCGAGATCATGACGCACCACTGTAGCTGGTATTTTTTTTCCATCAGAACGGACTTGAGACCTTGGCTTGCACTTTTTGTTCATCATGGATACGTACTTTATAAAACTGAAAACCTCAGCTTAGTTATCACACTTGCTAAATTCGTTTAGTTCCCATACATATGTTGCTATCTAATACCACAGAAGCGTCCTGGTGGCAAATTTCTCGCTTGCTAAAAGAACAGTGATGATATAACACTAAAAGAAATGGAGATGAAGATGTTCGTGTTGATTTTGCAGTCAGCTATCCAAGAACCTGCAAACACCCAACTTCTGATAAATAAATAAATAAAACACACGGCTAAAGCCAACGACCGTTCTGCTCCTTGGTTTTCTTCAATTCGCATGATGCTTAAGGCTAATAACTGAGAAATTGTGCAATGGAGTAACTGAGGTTGATAAAAGATATCCAGGAATTAACAGTCATCACCATTTGCATCCTGAGGTATAAGCTCCCACCTATTATCCTTCCTATACAAAAGTGCACCTCTGTTCATCCCCTCAACATACCAAGTTGAAAGGCGACGGTGATGAAAAAATACCATAAAACCTCATGTAAAGATTTATCCTTCTGTTCAACAAGCACGGCCAAAGAAGCCACTCTAGCCAAAGGGGTATCTATATAAGGCCCTAATGCTTCGGTGATGCTGCATTATCAGGGATGAACAAGCTGTGGGTACTGTGAGCTACTGCTAGTGCTTGCCTGCTGGGAGACAAAGCTCATAGCCGGATGGAGGAGCTCTGCTTGCGGGAATGAGCCGTTTGATGGCACATCGAGCAGCAGATCCTGCTCAGAGTTATCATCAGCGACATGTAAAGAATCTAGCAGAAGAGCACCACCATCAGGAGGCACCGCGAATAGGCTTCTTGGACTGAAGCAAGATCCATCACTCTCTGCGAATTCCTTGTTTTTGGAGCTTCCTCCCATGATTAATCTTCTGGGGCTCTTTATTTTTGCATTTACTTCTGAAATACAGAAAATCTTGTGAGAATGCCAAACATCATAAAACGATGAAGTAATTCAAGAAGCAGAGCTGATCAGTTTTCTCTGAGGTTTAACTGGATAGTCACCTATAAGATTAGAAGTTCTCATGGTTGATACGTGTCTATCATTGGATAAATACTTATAGAAATTGCTACACAAGGTTTAATTAATGGGATATGATGCAAATTTTACTGCCAAAGCAACTTTTGGATAAACTTTATGTCCTTGAGATTCTGTTAGCTTATCATTCTACTGCCATTTGATAGTAAGTTTTCCATTAGCGTCAGTTGAGTCTCTCTTCTTGCAGCACAACAATACCT
Source organism: Lenwebbia sp. NSW1173648 (assembly GCA_029784005.1). NCBI lineage: Eukaryota > Viridiplantae > Streptophyta > Magnoliopsida > Myrtales > Myrtaceae > Lenwebbia > Lenwebbia sp. NSW1173648. Next base: position 2,749,837 of record JARCGZ010000005.1, read on the forward strand.
TGGGAAACCAAAACTTTCCAGTTCAGTGACAGAATTTGGAAGACCTATGAAATTCCCTCTATCTAATTAAGCACACAAGTGCCAGAAGATGAGGAAAACCTGTATACTTCTGTTTCTGAATGTCATGTAATCCCTTTCCTTTGATTAAATTACTAGATACAGTCTCACGACCTCTTTGAGAGCCAGGGCTTCCAGAACTGCTCTTAAGTTTCTGCAGCAAACTCATAGTCAGCATGCTGTTATTATGCACAATTTCCGCATTTATGGGTGATCAAACATAAGTTTCAACATACCTTTACTTGGTGATAATGTTCGACCCATTTACTCTTCATCGAGTTGGACAGCACAAGCCTCCTTAGAGTCCTGTAGTCTTCATCTTTTGCCACAGACAATGAGATGTCAAAGACCCCTTCAGCAAGAAGATGCTGGAAAGAAGATAAGTTCTCAAGGAATGCAGCACCATCAAACATGCTTCTGAGGCTGCACGTGCAACAATCACTTATGTCACTAAGCAAAGACATGTTAATAAGAGCACCTGCATGAAAGAACGAAAGCCAGAGCAATCACGTGTCACAAAAATTGTTGTGTCCTTGACTGCCCTCTAGCAATCACCAGGCGACACGTTACATTGTTTGTGTTCTTTTTCTTATGTATTTGGCCAGAGATCATTGTGATTCCTTAGCCCACCAAAAATTTACAGGAAACTGAGTGATAAGAATGCCAACCTATCTGGAAAGTTTGCTCTATCAACCTGAGGCAGATACTTCAATAGCTGTTGTTGCTCTTCATAAGTCAAATATTTGACAAACTTATCAAAGTTTAACACATCCTACACCAATCATAAGAAGACAGGATGAGCATTCCATGAAGGTGAAATTTCTTCAAATAAAGTCAACCAATCTGGACAAAGGATCAAGATTAGGTTCATCATCAATTCACCACCAAGCCAAAATGGACATTGAGCAACCTAAAGTTTAGGCCATCCGCTATCTATCAAGTAATATCCGATGGTAGTTCTTCACTATGGGGATCTCATTCTTACAGAACTCTGGAACATTCACGAGGAATTGCATCTATAATCCAAGGACGCATAGCAACTTACGTAATAGGTTGGATATAATAATCTGATGGATATAAGAAAGAGCTACAAAACTGTGCAAAAATTTCCGTAGTGCTACTAGGAGAAAGCAGTATCATGTGACTTACTCCAAGCTCAATAGAAAGTAGTGGAGAACTTCTAGTTCCTAACATGTGCAGCTTTTCATGCTGGGACTTGTCCCTGCAATGCAACAATAAATTAAATGTTAAGAATGGATCTTCACTTATTTTGTCCCCTTTCGAGACCATCTTTCACCTAAAGGCCAATTTTCCAGTACGGAACATGCTTTATTACATTACTTGTATGAAAGAAGCAATATGCAAAATCTAATGACTCCTACACTTTTTTATTTATTCTAGAGAGAGCAACTGTTCCTTTCGCCTGAAGGCTTTAAAATTTCTAAAAGTGAGTTTAGTAAAGGACACAAACAAAATCATCATTAGTTCTTCCAATTCTACGATTGAAAATGAGTTAAGTTACCTCTTAAGCTGCCCTTGTTCCTTCCCTTGCCCAAAAGGACTCTCTAAAGTCTGTACTTTTGAACTTGGAAGATTTACACACTTGTTATGTACAGGAATGGTCAGTGGATGAGAATGTACATTATTTACTTTCATCTGCTTGTTATCAACTGAAAGAGAGCTAGCTTCGGATTCTTCTTCTCGAGCTATTGAACTCGGATGTCTGATGAGGACCGATCCATGTCCAATCTCAACAGATACCATTGGAGTTTCACTCTCTAGAAGCAAATCCTCTTCAGAGGATCCAGATAAACATGAAGACTGTTGTTCATGTAATATAGTGTATAGATCTCTGGTGAGCTTCTCGACTGCAGATGGCTTTGGCCGATTCACACACGTCCTCTTCCTGGAAGGCACCAACGAATCCCATACAACCGATTGAGATGGACCTAACAAATTGAGTGGCACATATGATTAGCATTACTCAGCTAACAGAAGAGAGGTGTCAATATTCATTCTCAATACTGGCCATTATTTGCATTACACAGAATAAAGACATCTATTCTCTCGGTCAATCCCTTCACCGAGAATAAAAAGGATCTTGGTCCAATTGAATTTGAATGGCAACAAATTGAGCACAAGAGGAGGAGAAGACTAGCGTTTGTTTCAAAGTTCAACCTGTCAAATCACTGGCATCTGCACTGCCAAATTGTGCACAGCTTTCCGAGTTTGAAAGAGCCGATCCAGAACTGGACCAGTTACTAGTATCATCATCTGCAAACTTATGGAAACGTTGACTATATTCATGTGAATTTCCTCCTACAGTCATACTGTCACTATCATACTTTCGTTTAAGCACCTTCACTTCCTTTTTGTTCACGGACAAGCCCTTTGTTCTGGCAACTCTGTGGTCTTCATAGTTTTCGGAATCAGCTCGAGAATGGAGAGGGGCATAATTGGCCAGTGTCCCTTTTGTCCTCCATCGAGAACCACATGCATTACACAGAACTGGCTTCTCCGGAGGTCCATTTCGCCAAAGAGGTGTGCCTATTGCAACATTTAGATATCATGAGAACCCCAAACTAGAATATGTCCCCGCAAAGAACAAGCAAATGCACAGTGCTAGTGTACTTGGAGGACTGTTGCTCGAGGACTAGAAATGCTTCTGTGCATACAAGATGATGAGAAGTGCACAACAATTCAAATCGAACGAATTGAGGCTTTTCATGTCAGTAATCATAAGGAAAGTGTAAAAGTGGAAGGTCTTTAGGGCTATAGTATTTGTCTATTCTACAATCATAACTCTGACATCCAATGCAGATTACTTTAAAAGCACAACAACACTAAACATTTACTAGGCAAAGGAAGCGATGTAATTCAAAAGTGGCATGCAGTACCAAAACAAGATAAATGCCCCCACGAAATGCTCTTATAGTGTGATTAAACACAAGGGCAAGCAGAAGAGCACGCAGAAATGGCCTTCATATAGCATCATAGAGTTAACAGTGAAAACAATGAAAGAGCAACTCAAGATGCCTCCAACTTGAAGTCCATGGACTTGTCCGGGCAAATTGTCATAGCTCAAGAAAACCATACTTAAGCTGAATGAAACAAGCATGTTCCCAGTAAGCTGAAAAGGGTGAATCTGCATTGACACTACAAGCTTGTTGCTCATTGGAGCTATGACAACTGAACCCAACAAGGTATCAAGAGATAAGATTAGTACAAACTCTAGGAATAGGCTGTTTGAGAGTCACCTAATAGTATGATGCAGGACGAAAACATTTTGATGGCATCCCGAGTAGAGATAAACAAGGAATCAGTATTAGATTGTCAGATAACCTCCAATAACATGGAGATTACCTCATTTACTTGTCACAAATTCTAACCATTAAATCAGGACATTGTAATTACATCTTGATGGGGCTAAGGGTGAAGTTAGTGACCACTTCCACAAGCAGATCGGGACGGAGCAAATGGCCCTTGGGCTAGACATCTCGGATTAAGTCATGGAGAGAATGAGTCAATCCTGAAGGCCCAGATTAAACATCAATAGAAAGTCTAACGTGAATTTAGCAGAAAATTTTGTTTGAAGGTAAAGTCATTAGGATTGAAATTTAGTTCAGTCAATTAGTACTGCACTGAGACTTCTGCAGATCCTCAACAGCATTGGCATAAGTATTGTATCACTAATTGGTTTTCACAATCTGCAACTGCTCAACCATTCAAGAGACCCAAATAAAATCGTGGAAGTTTCAACAGATACCCAGATTTAGATTAAGGAGATGGCATAGTGAAACTCAAACTAATGTGATCATCACAGTCTAACAATAACATCCATTTATTTTCTCATTTTCCCGAATCATATGCAAACAGAATCACACAAACAACACCAAACATCAATCCACTTATGTCTGAACAAGGGTATGCACCTTTTTCTTTAACTATTTAGCTGAGGTATCTATATAAACATACTTTTTGCATATGCAGAATCAAGACGAGCACCCCACTTTTTTTAACCCCAAGATATAACTAAAACACAAAATGGAGAACCAAGAACTCACTCGTAACTCCACAGTGATAGCAAGGCCCCTGCTTAACCATCTCTCTCTCTATCTTAATCGAGAAGAAAATTAAAAATTCAAAGAAAACTCAGAGAAAACCAGTAACAAGACCAATATATTGACAGAAAAATAGGAAACGACCCACAAAAAAAAAAACAAAAAAACTGATTAATCCTCCTCAAGCCTTGTAACGCGTATACAGCTCGAGTAATTCAGGGGAGGGGGGGGGGGGACAAAACAAGAACATACAAACAGAAGGGAAACAAAAAATTTGCAGAAGAGTGAGGAAGCCGAGAGAGAGAGAGAGAGTCCTGAAAGTTCTTTATGTATTGGGTGTAAAATTAAAATCAAACCCAGAAAGCAACCCAGAAAAAAAAAATCAGGAAAGTCAAGGACGAGTGAAGAGATTGAGATGGGCATTGAGAGCTGGGAATCCCATATAATTCAATGGGTGAAGGAATCTAATTAATGGGTGTGGAAAAAGGGAGGTGAAATAGGAGAAGGACAGAGAGAGAGAGAGAGAGAGAGAGAGAGAGAGTGGGCGTTTCTATGTGTACATGACCAATGACCTCTTCCTCCTTTTCATCATCCTTTTTCAAAAATTTATCAACATGAAGAACTCACTGTTTTTCTCAGCTTCTTTTGCCTTTTCCCTTTTCTTGATTTCTAATGTGAGTTAAGATAGGGGAAAACCCCAAAAAGGTGAGTAGATAGGATTAATTAAGTTGCGCACTTATCCATTTTAATGCAAACCTCCTTTTTTCCTAATCGTGTACAGTGATAATCCGACATACTTTCGATATCAATTACAATTAAATTGTGAAAAAAAAAGATACCCATTTATTACATTTTTGTGTCCGCCATGTAAAAGCGAATTTCAGTAAGCATAAACATTAGATGCGGTGAAATTTAACGGTGAAGCAGCATAAAGGTGATTGCTAGATAAAATTGACTAAGTAATAAGTAACAATTGGGCATGGTTTATTGTGAACCTTAACGCCTAAGGTTACTAACAGGTCAAAGGGTGATTCGGTAAAGAGAAATATATGAAAGAAAAGAATGGAGATTTGGACTATTATTTATTATTTATTTACTTTTCTTCTCTTGCTAAGGATTAATCTGAACGCATTTTGCAGGAAAAATGTTTATTCCAAAGAAAACGTTTACAGCAAGACCAATCCAAAGAATGTGCTTTCGAAAAAGTTAACAAATAATGAAATTGCAGTCTCAATGGAAGAAAATGGAATTAGGCATTTGTGGATTGTTAAGAAGATTGTCGTGTTCAAATCGTCTTGATCTCGTTTTCATAGATTTTTCTAAAGCTTGCCCCATATTTCGTCTATCGGCACGAGAATTGAACGAGCGACTTCTCTAAAGGTTACTATAAAAAGTATTACAGTCGTATCCGAATGCTTAATCTGAGCCGTAATCACTCCGAATCACCTGTAACTCAGAAGGTCCGAGATTGACGAGCCCGTCGCTACAATTAAGATATTAGCAGTCATGAAATCTTTTCGGGCGGGATATGACACAGTTAAAGCAATGCACCGCGACCCGTTGATAAGTTCGCTCGCGACGTGAATCGAATCGGTGATTTCGTGAAAGACGGGCGAATCTCTTAATCGCTACCCCAGCTATCTTTGTGCCGTTTAGACCTCCCCATATGACTTTCTCAACAATGGCATGCTTAAGAATATTATAAGGGCAAGAAGAGGAGATGAGACAAACAAGACCCATTATACATAGTTGGTATCTCAGGGATTTGACTAATACACGCCACGTGGCACGTCGAATACTTCCTACCTCGTGAAAAGGTATTGGTCTGCCCCATCTTCTAAAGGGTGACTTTACTTGGGCCATTAATGCATTTTAACGAATACTAACAAAAAATAAATTTATCACAAATATATTAATTTAAAATTTTTTATGATTAAAAAATTAGTTTGGGGTAAATTTGTTATAGATGTATCAGTTTAGGATTTTTGGTGGTTAAAAAGTTAGTTTGGGATATGGTCAAAAAGTTAGTTTTGAATAAATTTGTCACTCGCACCAATTTGAGAATTTTCGTGGTATTAACCCAAAAGAAAAGGAACAACCTAACCAAAAGAGAATTCGCAAATTCTAATTTGCTTGCCATAACAATTTGGTATCCCGTTTCAATAACTGAGATATTTTCACGATCTAAAGTACGAAATTTTCGCGGCGGCCATGAAACCTTAATGATAACGTCTAAGAAAAAGTAGCCACGCTAGTCCTCGTCCCGGCTTTTCGATTTGTCAAGAAGATGAAGGGCATAATTACACGAATGATCCATCAACTTCAGTCCGATATGCAATGTGGCCCATAAGCTTTAATTTAATATGCAGTGTGGTCCCCGAACTTTTAATTTGTGTAACACGGTCCTTAGATTTTTTGGTAAATGTTCAATCTAATCTCTAATATTATATCCATGGACTCAATCTAGTTCTTGGTTTATATAATCCAAGAACAAAATTGAATATGTACCAAAAGTCCAAGAACCACATTGAACAAATTAAAAGTTCGGGGGTGACATTGCGCATTGGACTAAAAGTGCAGAGACCACACGAACAGATTAAAAGTTCATAGATCATATTACGCATTGGATTAAAATTCACGAATCATTTATCTCATGTTTTTTTCGAAGATGAAAAGAGGGTTCACTCCAAGTTACGTAAGAACCTCCGTTTTCCCTAACTTCACATCTCGGTGAAATTGATAAAGTGCGTATTTTGGACGGTGAGGATGTAATTCGGCTTTCTTACGGCTCGATGCCGTGCATCGAAGGTCGGCACGTTTGACCAAACTGAGTCGTGGCAATGCCTCCTCTCTCCCTCCTTGCGTCATTCTCCCGTGTCTTCACGTGTAGCACGATCACATCAACGAAAAGATCTAAAGAACGCTATGTGAAAAGAATTAGCAAATAAAAAAATATTTTCAATTTCAGTACCAATTTATGTTTAAACACTTTTGTGGATGATAAAGATATTTTTAGTTCCTTCATTTTTTTTTTTAAGCGGTGCAAACGATATTTTAGAGAAACGTGGAATGTTCGTTTCGCGGGAAATGAATAATTCGGAAACCTTTTTCCCTAAAAATAATCATCTATATCACTTGACATAATCAGTCGATAAAAGATGTTTTAATTTTTCAATAACAACTTGTGTTTATCTAGTTTCGCTGACGATGAAAATATTTTGTTCATTCGTTCATTTTTGTAAACGGTACGAGTTATCATTTTTACGAAAATATTTTCAGAATCATTCATTTTTCACTAAACAAACGCATTCGGATCATTCTACTTTATGGATGCGTCAAGTAGATGAAAGCTTATTAAAATAACATGAACACCAATCGGGCGTGATCGAAAATTGGTACGGCGTTAAAAAAATGAAAGTTTTTGGCATTGGGAGGTCAAACTAATGTTCAACTGAGAGAATTGCAGGTGAAGTTGAACGTTGAAATAAAAACAAAGAGTGTATAAGTCAAGTCCACACTTTGACCAACATATACTCGCAGTAAGTTCGAAGTACCTCTATAGTACCCTTTATTTATATCAATGGGAATGCTTATATTTCAGTTTACCAGAGATATCAACATATCGTATATTTCAACTCAGTGTGAAAAAAATAATTTCCCTAAAAAAATCTCAAATAGAATCAGTGAAACAAGTAATAAAAAAAATAAGGAAAATGACACAAATGACCCCTGAACTTTTAATTTGACCAAAATGACCCTTTAACTTTAGTCCAATGTGCAATATAGCTTATGAACTTTCAATTTGTTTAATGTATTCCCCGAACATTTGGAACATGCTCAACTTAGTCCCTGAACTATAAGAAAATATTTAAAGTCGTCCCTAAACTTGAATTGATGAAATGACTTTATTAAACATCTTTCTATAATTCAGAGACTATGCTGAACATGTTCCAAAAGTTTAAGGGCCATATTGCACATTGGGCTAAAGTTCAGGGATCATATTGGTCAAATTAAAAGTTCAGGGATCACATTGCACATTAGATCAGAGTTCAGGGTCCATTCGTGTCATTCTTTCTAAAAAAAAATATTGTCAAACTGCCCTAGTCCTTATGGGGCAAGAAATATATTGTGATTGAAGGAATCCAAGTACTGTCTATTGGATCTGGGATCCAGTTTATAGACGTTTAAATGTTGAATCGTGAGCAAAGCACCGACCACACCATTATGTAATATGTCCTCTCTTTTCACCTTTGGTTTAATTTCTTTTTTATTTTCTTAACAACTTATTTAGTCACTTCAAATTCCAATCCAGCCACGTTCGAGTATGACGAAACCCATATAGATGGGTAAATCCCCCTACTCATGTCTAAGGGAAAATTATCCAAAAAGTATCAAGTCTATTATATGGTGGCCGGATCCGTCAAATGCGTGGGTCGGATTTGGATTATGCCGAAAATGATCCTACCCAAATTGACCAATTTAATCTGTTTTGACACGTTTATATGCAATACAGATTTAGTGATCCATACACGTCGTCGCCGCCATGTAGTAGGTTTACGATTTTTTTCGACAATTATTCTAATTGAAGGGAGTATTCTCTTTTAGGGTTTTACCTAAGACATACATATATTTTTTTTTTGGAAAGATATATTCTGTTCAACAGATGAAGTCTTGCTTTGGTGTTTTGTTTCCTCTTTTACACTGATAAGTTTCATGATAATCAAACAGATAATTTCTAAATAATCTACAACCGATCCGGTGATGATAGTTGAAACTTATTGTTCAAGCAGTCCTAAGGAAACACGACAATCTCCCATGAAATTACACACCTACATAGTACATATAGACAGATATAGAAAGCGAATATTTGCAAATATTCATCAAGTTAATCGTTCTCTACCTGCTAAAACCGCCGCCTACTTCCCTTGAGATCATCCTCTCCAAATAAGAGAAGAGGCTCTCTCGTGCTACGAAGTTTATGGACATGGAAACGGACGGAATCATTTACTACGAAGTGTGCCAACGGAGAACCGCACATGACGTTGGCAGTAGCTCCGATGGTCCTGGCGATGGCGTCTTGTTCTCGCTGCACTTCAAGCTTCAACAATTAACTCGAAGCCCCATCTACGTCGACGAAGAGGGCGACAACGTTTTCGATGGGTACGATCGTCATTCCCTCCAGACAACTGTCGACCGACTCCTCGGCTCACAGCTTCTGGATGGGGATTCCGAGGTAGGAATATGTTAATTCGATCAAGTAACACTTGACCGTACAGGATATATCGCGGGCTTGAGATTCCACGTTCTTTGGTAACTCACGGTTTGATTGTTAGAACTCCCGAGGGAAAAATTTTCAAAAAAATCCTAAACTTATTGTAATTGTGCCCATTTAATCATAAACTTTTTCTTTGTATTTGAGTCCTAAACTTTTTTCTATTGTGCTAATTTAGTCCACTTTGCCGATCAGCACTGACGTGGATAATTTTTAATAATATTTTAATTTTTTTTTCTCTTTCTAACTCTCTTCCCTACCTACTGTACTGTGGCCGGAGAGCTCCGGCAAGGGTCGCCGAAGCCGCCGACCGCTGTGCCAACCGCGGGTGAGCGCTTCGCCACGAAAGCCGCGGGTGAGAGCCTCGCCATGGCCTCGCCCACGATTGGCGAGGCCATGGTCACCTTCGGCCGCGGCCGCGACTGGGCTGGCAAGGCTGCCCTCTCCCGCCACCGCCATAGCCTTGCCCAGGTTGGGCGAGTTCGGTCGGGGGCGACGAAGCCTTTGCCGACAGCCAGCGAGGGCTTCGTGGCCCTTGCGCAGTGGCTGGCAGCTCTGGCGACCCTTGTTGGAGCTCGCTAGGTAGGTAGGGAAGATAGAAGAAAGAGAAAAAAAAATAAGGAAAAAAATTAAAATGAAAATATTATTAAAAAAATATCCACGTCAGTGCCGACTAGCAAAGTGGGCTGAATTGACATAATTGTAAAAGGTTTAGGACTCAACTGGCAAAAAAAAAAAGTTTAGGATTGAATTGGCATAATTATAATAGGTTCAGGACTTTTTTGATAATTCTCTGAATTCTCAAGATACGAAATCGTTCGTGCAATCACCAAGATAATCCAGACACAAATCATCCCTCGTATTTTGGCATAGTTCAGAAGTCTGTAGCAGAGACACTTGAATCATATGAATCAAGCTGTACCATGCACGCGCAGGTGATATCGCTTGCTTTATTCCGCATCGGAGTGCCGATTGACAGCCAACAGCCGATCATCGATGGAACACGCGAGAAGGTTCATTCCATGTACATCGATCCTACTAACGCCGGGCATAACCTCCTACACATGGAAGTGTCAATCTGTATTAACATCTTTATCGAGAGAAGAACGACCCCACTCTGACATTGAAATCGAATGGATCGACATGGCGATGACGGAATCTCTCGAGCCTCTTTACACGTCGCTGGCGACGGAATCATCGATAGAAGCATTAGAGAGGGTCACAATAAACTTCGGAGCATCCACGAACCAATGCACTATCTGCATGGAGGAGATTGTGCAAGGGACGGAAGCCAACAGGATGCCTTGCTCACACATCTATCACAAGGGATGTATCAGAGCGTGGCTAGACAAGAGTCATACTTGCCCGTTGTGCCGTTTTCCCATGCCATCCATGGAAAACGAACACAAAGGCGAACCATTATTGAATTTCACTTGAATCTGCCCGTCTCCCTTCCTGAAACGGGGTCCATATTTTGGTACAGCTTTGCTCAAATCTAGTGACCAAGATTTCTGGTTTTGTTGTCTGCAGCACATTCGAATGTACAAACACTTTAAGGGTGAGCATGATTCCAGAATAGAATCTGAAACTTAAAATTGGACGGCAGGAAATCTGTCTGGCTCCAAGATATGCAGGGTAAAATTTACTTGGATGCAACCCGAAACAGACATCTATGGTGAGTAGAAGATTATAAGTACTCCTGCAATTAAGGGTGAGAGCCAATAACACTATTTCGTATGCAAAGGACAGGCCGAGCAAAGTGTAAGATCGGAGTCAAGATTAGAGCCTCCCTTGTCGTGTCTCACTTGGGTAGGCAGAATCTCAAAGCAGGAAGCTCGCACACCTCGTTTATTGACAGTTAAACGTGCATGTTTACTCATTCACATTAGAGTTATCAGCAAGCAGTAGAAAATGAGTGACATGCCGAAACAGATTAAAAAGAGACTCGCGGGGAGCTACGCTGAAGAACAAGGTCAAACTGTAATTCTATACAAAAAGGAGGGAACAACACAAAACCAACTTGGAAACACTATCAAACCGCGTTCGGTCAAACTTAATCATAGAAGAAAGTAAAGAGTACGAGATGGATCCTCGCCACGAGCCACGATCAGCCCACGGCCACTTCAGTCTCTCCTTTTCTTCTTCTTCTCGTTCTTCTCAGCAGAGTTCTTTAACTGCACAAACCAAATTATCATGACCAAGAGTTTTAACTTGAAAGGACTCGGAAGAACAGGACAACTCACTTGATCGATTGAGTATCCTAAGCAAGCATACATTTTCATTACTTACCATGATGATCAGGATTCGGACGAAAACAGCCACAAAATCAGTGAAGAGGTTTAACGCGTGCTTCACATAGTCCAGATCACCACGGTGTGCTTGCTCGATTATGTCTTGAGTGTCCACTACCACATAGCCGATGAACACTAAAAGCCCAAAGTATATCTGCAATATTGAAAAGATCAATTAGTTGTCAATGCACGATTCCGAAAATGGAGAACAGGACCATGCCGATGCTCACCTCAAACTTAAAGATGGCTGCAGATCCACCAAAGATAGCGGAGGCGAATTGCAACCACATGAGCATGGAGAGCCCAGAAGAAAGCAAGCCACCAAGATATAGGTACTCCCTCCGCCTAGCCAACATGGCTGCGCCTGAGAAACAAGCGAAGGCCAAAGCGGATCCCACAAATGCGCTTATCAGAATGCTGCACCAAGACAAAGAATTCTAGTCAGGGCACATACTAAAGTAGTTGATACAGGCGATGCCACGGGAGCACATAAAATTCGATGCATCAATACTAAGAAGAATCGGCAGTTACAAGGAAGAAAAGAGATGAGAAATATACCTCGGGTCAACCTTGATGGCCCTTTCGATGAGAGGACCAACAGAGGCTCCTTCAAAGAGAGCTGTCGCCATAAGCAGACCAAACCTCTTTTGCTGCCAGCCAGAAGATGCAAAGAAGATTCAATTCAAATTCTCACAAATTGCCATTCCCATAGTAACAAGTGGTCCAAAGAAGTAATTAGTTATTACATATCACATGACATATCGCTTTTGAGCTTACCTCTTCGGACGGAGGAGTAGCAAGTAGCCATAGAATGCTTCCGATGCAAGCAAATGTTGTGAGAAGCCCGCCGATGTTCAACAACAGATGCAGGTAAGCACCAGCAGCCGACGCGACCAAGGCACAACATAAGGACAGATACACCTGAGAATTTTTAACGCATACGAAACATATGTTATCATCACGTCACCAAATAAAACCAAATGAAAGAAGAATGCCGCCATAGATGGTTCTCACTCGAGAATTTGATAAAGGGTACAGAATCCCTCAAGCAAATAGATCAAAGATGTTCCAAAAGTGGACCAGGTCCGACAACTGATCATCTAAACATCATGAGTATACGGACATGTCTCCCTGGGGCAAGAATTCCACAGTTTGCCTTCTAATTTTCCAGAAATAACTCAGAAAAACATTCAACTCAGAGAAGCAATCAATATAGAAGTTAGAATCTCTGCAGTCAACTAATTATCTCTGACAATCTAATCGGTAGCAAAATTCCAGCAATCAACCGAAGCCAACAAACAGGGTAACCTAAACACCGACCGAACCCTAGATTTCTCCGCCCGACAACAACGGACCACGTTTCTCAGAGCAAAAACACCATAAACAACACCAAACAAGCAATTTACACCGAAAAATCCTTCAAAGAGAGGACCCGACGGAGATTAGGTAGAGATTTCACCTGTTTGAGGTGAGATTGAACGACGGGAGATATCTGGCGGAAGTTCTTGAGGGAATCGTAGCTCCAGCCATTGCGATCGCTCGATTGGAAGAAGGAAGCGAACGCGTCCATGTCGATTCGATGCTTGCGAGAACGATCGAGAGCGAAAACTTTGGCAAGTGAATCACGAATTCTTCAACCAACTCGTTCGATTTCTGTGTGAACTGATCGATTTGGGACTCGCGGTTTGGTCTAATTTATAGGTGAATTTCATTTTGTGGGAGCAGCTAGATTGTTCGGGATTTTTCGGGTCGAATTACGTCCTTGCCCTTCGGGCAGTTCGAGTTCGACCCGGATCCGATTGACCCTATTAAATAGTAGAGCCTGATGGAGTTAAACTTGGCTTTTGCATTGTTTGGTTGTTCATTGAGTTTTAATTATTTAAAGATCAACTTAGTACAATAATCAACCACATAAAACAAAGCAATGCGATTAGTCTTTGCAAAATCAAATACATAAAAAGATCATCAAAAAAATCAAGCATGCGCGCACCAGTGCTGTTGTAAATAATAAAGTGAAATTTCCAAATTTTATGGAAAAAACAAGAAAATTCAAAATTGAAATATGTAAGATAACAAAGAGTTACAAATGTAGGCATTTTTTTATGGATATAATATTCATAAAATAAACTAAATACCCCGAAGTTAGTAAATAAAAGAAATATTAACATCATATAAAAGTAGGAAGCAGTCTTTCTTTTAAATAATAATATAAATAGTGTAGATAATAAAAAATTTACATAGTGAAAATGTAATAAGACTCGGTGCTATAAAGAGAAAAGAAAAATAATAAGGAAAAGCGATTGAGAAGGGAAAATAAAAACCTGAATCTTTGAGTCTTGAAGAGATTTTTCATAAATTAAAAAAATTATTTGTGTATCGTCTCACTTATAAATTCATCATTTTTATAAAATAAAATTCATCATTTTTACACAGCACATATTTCACGACAGAAACTTTTACGGTGTCAAAAACGATAAACAAATGAGGATTTGTCGTGATTAAATCGAGAGATTAAACATCAAGGAACATGACAATTTTATAAAACTGTTGGGATACTTAGGGTTAATAAATTCCAATTTAAGTACATGTTTTTTTTTTTTTTTGGAATGGCAACCCCTTGCTGTCTTATATCCCCTAATTTTTTTTTGGTAGATTTCGTTAAGTCAGTGTAGTTGACCAACTAGTTGAAACCCGATTTGCAAATACGGGTCAAGAATAACCGAATGAAAAGCTCCAAACTTCAGGGGCATAAAAGGAAATAGGAAGTTGGAGAAACCTGGAAATTTCGTGGTAACGAGAACTCGGCAAAACCGGCGACGACTTTGTTTATTATGTTGACAAGAACTATTAATGAAACGACTTGTCGCTTTCGCGTCGCTTTCGCGTCGCTTTCTTGCTAAGTAATCCAGGAAATATCCGGGCCTATAACTCTTGAATTACGTGGAAAATGTCTCGTCAACTTGACCAGTAAAAAGTCGCCACGTCATTTCTTCTCTGTTTCGTTGGATGTTACGATTTGTAATTACTGATATACTCAAACTAAGTATCCGATGAGGAGGAGATTTTGTCTAATTATAGATTGGGTTGGAACAATATTACCGATTGTTTGCTGGTTTCAAACATAAAGGTATCGTTTTCAGGATAGGCCCGTTCCACCCTGAAATCGGCCCAAGTGGACTCACCGGTTCAGTTCGGTTTTCAAGTGGGTCCAAGAACTTGCCATAATATTTTTTTTTTCTATTTCCTAAATGTTTTTTTTTTTTATCGAAGTATTCCCTGCAAGTTCACATGCAATGAATCAAGTGTAACCTTAGATGGCAAATCCATCACTGGAGGTTTCATGTTGAACGAATCAAATAAGATCGGCTACTGCCTTTGCAAATCCATCCCGATGGCGTCAAGCCTCGAGCGAGAGGGATTAAGGACAGTGAGGAGGGAGGCCTGAGAAACGTGACTCTTGAGGCTGAAAGTGAGAGCCGTGCGCGAGGCTATGAGAGGCGTGACTGAGAGTCTGAGAGTGAGCGTCGTGTGAGCGAGAGAGAGAGGCGTGAGTGAATCAAGGGGCAATTAAGATTTTCACTTTGAGTGTGACTGAGAGACGAGAGTGTGTGAAAAATGGATAATTAGTAATTAAATTTTTTAGTTTTGTAATAATAAAAAAGTAAAAAGCTCGGTTCGGTTCAGGTGGGTGGGTCTACATATAGAACTGGGAATCGAACCGATATTCCTCGATTCCAAATTTTAGGAATCGGGAACCCGACTGGTTCCGACCAAAAATAGCCCTGAACCGTCCGGTTCAGTCCGGTTGTTTTGCTCGCCCCTATTTAAACATCTTTACCAAAAACCAGTTATAGCATGGCATATATTGTAAACTCCCACGAGATAAAATTTTGTTGGGGTCTTTAAAGTTTAGTGGAACGTATTTACAATCAAATCACTAACTATGTACACAAATTTAGTAGTCTTGTGTTACCTGTTAAGTGGAATCAACACACACACACATATTATATATATATATGATAGTTAAACAATTTCTTATTTAATATCCTTGACTAGAAAAGATATTGATAAACCATCAATCTAACGAAACCCCAATGGCTGGAAGGACATGTAAAAATGAACTTACTGCATCCAAAATCAATTTGTATTATTATTCGCATGAAAAATTTCAAATAAAGGCCTGAAGTGCCCTCATTTTTTTTCAAATAAGAGCTTGAAATGGAATTTATTTCAAATAATGGCCTAAAGTGATCATGGCTGTTTCAAATAAAGCCCTTGTCGAGGCGCCAACGACCCCACTGGTTATCGCCGACGCTCCACCGGCGATGGGGCGACGGCTATAAGTGTATGGCAAGAGTTTTTTCTTTTCTTTTTGTGTTTTTTTCTAAGTTTTAGCCTTTTTTTCTCTTTTTTCAAGTTGTCTTTTTTATGGAATTTTCTTGGATTTTTTAACCTAATTTAATTAAGATTTTGTGTAAAACGCAAAGCAGAGCCTGTGGATTTTGAGGGCTGGCCTTGCCCAGCCGTCAAATATGGGTTTTCAACACATATAATTAGGCTAAACCCATGTTGTAGAATTGGACAGTGGGTCGAATATGGGTTTTCAACCCATATTAATGCCTCTACGTTATGCATTCGCATTGTCTATGTTATCTCTTAAGTTGCGTTTGGTCGTCCGGATTTTTAGTTAGGATAGGATAATAAATTTAAGGATTTTATCATATCCTATCTACTGTTTGGTGAACTACGGATTTAAAGTAAGATAAACAGAAGCAAACCACGGTTGAGATTGATTTTATTTTGCTGAAACATCAGGATGCTTTAGAAATTATTCAATGATGAGTTCTCATGAGTGAGTTATTATTGAGCAGATATTTGTTCCATCTGAATTTGGGGACATCATCGACGGAGCAGACCCCGTAGAATCGAGGATCTTGATTTGGAGTCGAATCCTTTGAAAATGACCCAATGATCTTGCTCGTTGTCTTGTTGAGTGAGTGAACAAGTGCTGAATAATCTAATTATTCTGGCTCTTTTCGCAAGTTGAAGATGCACTTATTCATGTCATCTGAGAGAGCCATTTCGAATGTCGAGACCCATTTTGAAAGTATCAAACTCGAGTTCTTCATAACATGTCGAAACCCCTTCGAATGTTGGAAAGATTTAAGCGGTTAAAGAACGAGGGACGTAATATCATATCACGCTAAACAATCGATTAAAAAATAAGGTTAGGGAGATACCAAGCTTTGCGGCCGAAGACTCCAGCCTGGCTTCGTCGGAGAGGCGGCTACACTTGACGGTCGCCGCCGCCGGAGAGGCGGCCCCCCCGCTAGAGAGGCAGCCCAATGCGGAGGAGAGGCGATCGTTATGGGAAAAACCCGGTTCTTCTCGTGTTTGCTCTATTGAGAAATCCTATCATGGTCTATCCCACCCCCTCCCCTGAGATTTTTTTATCCTGGCTATATCCCCCTATAACCCCCCTTTATCCTATCCTAGACAACTGTCAAACACAGAATATGATAAAATATATCTTATTCTGGCTTATATGCTGACAACCAAGCGCGGCCTTAATACTTCCGCACAAAAAGGGAAAATAATCCATTGAGCCCCCCTTTTTTGCCAATCACTTATATTTTTTTTCCGAATTAATTTTTTTTCCAAAGGGAAAAAAAGAAAAGAAACATTAGGCCACATCCTTCTTATTTTGTTTAATATATTTGAAGCATCTAGGTTGCTAGTAAGATTTTTTTAACTCTTTTCCTCGGTAAATCAAAGTGGGAAAGTTGCAAAATTAGAAAAATACATCGAGTTTCCATAGTTGTAAGGAAGACAGTTTCCAGTTACCTCGTATGGCCATATCGACTTGTTTAGGGAAGAAAAATCTCAAGTAATGTTGTATTTTACCAAAGAGACGAGAAGAAAATCCACTAATTAAAACTTTGCATAACAATAATAAGGAAAAGAAGATACATTTTTCCATACATGATTTGTGTTTAATGAACAACTTAAAATGGCATACCATTGCCAAATCCGGAGCGAAATTGTAAAAACCTTTCCTAATCATCAAGGACGCACTCCACCACAAATACCCCGTTCTCCCCCTCATGCATGAATCGTCCAACCGACGTAGCCAACAAAGAAGTGGAGAATTGAGAAACCTAAACATGGGCCAAACCCCTCTCAAGCACCCCATTTCCCTCCTGTTCGCCGTCGTCTCGATCGTCGTTTGCGTCTCGGCGTTCGGGCCCAGGACTCAGGAGCTGATCGACACCATTTGCCGCAGCATGGAGGACTACGGGTTCTGCAACAAGTGCTTCTCCGAGCACATCTCCACCCCGGACACCGACATGCACGGCCTGGCTCAGATAGCCATCGAGCAGAGCCTGAACAACGCGACCGCCACGCTGGCCTTCGCGAAGCAAACCTTGAATGGGGCGACCGACCAGCAACTGGTGGATTACCTCAAGACCTGCATCGGTGGGTACCTGTCGATTCTGGAGATGATTGAGAACGCGGACAAGGTCTTTGGGGACAAGAACTACAGCGCCGTGCTGACCGACTTCCAGAACTCGGCGAAGGTGCTGGCGACTCAGTGCGGACAGTACAGCAACAGCCACGGGATCCCGAATCCTCTTTACGAGGATAACAGAGAGGAGAGGATTCTTATAACTATGGCCGCTGCGACAGCATACAGTCTAGGTCATGGAGGAGGAGCAAGACACTAAGCTTTAGCTATCTAGATTCTAGACTATCTAGTGTCTCAAGTGATTGATTACTTCCTTTTCAATTCCTTTTTTTTTTTTTTGCTTTTTATAATGTTTGGTGTTGTTCAAATAAGACTAAGCTATCAAATTGCCCAGTGATTGGTTTTTATGAAATTTGGTTTTTAAAATTCTTGATTTGCATTAATGCAATTGAGGTGGTGAAGTTCTTCAAGGATGGCTTGCTTTCCCAGTTAGATTGTTACAGTTTTTTATTTTATTTTAAACTCCGTGAAAAAAGAGAAAAGAGATTGATTGGCTATTCCAGATAAGAGTCGACAATATGACAAATTCACTCTATGCTAGTTTGACTTGATATGAATACATTTCGAAGTGTGATTTTTATAAAAATTTTGTTAAAAAAGTCCGAGACTTTTTTACGACGGCCAATTCAGTCCTAAAAATTTTCAATTTGACCAATTTAGCCCTAAAATTTTTGACAATTTGCCTGTCAATTTTGGCTAGAAATCACTAACGTGGCATTCCAGTCAGCGTCGATCATCCTACGTGGCACGGACGACGCTGAGGTGGACTATTTTTTTGATTTTTTTAAGTTCTCTTTTTTCCATTCCTTTCCTTTCCTTTCCTTTTCGTTCTCCTTTTCTCTTTTCCCCCTATTTTCCACTGACGGTAAGGGGAAAAAAAAAGAAAAGGAAAGAAAAAATAAAAAATAAAAAAGGAAAAATTCAGAAAAATTTAAAAAATTGCAAAAATCGTCCACGTTAGCGCCCATCATCCTACATTCGTGTTAGCAGATTCCAGCTAAAATTGGCTGAAATGACTAAATTGGCAATTCAGTTAAAGGATTAAGACTAAATTTGCCAAAATAAAAAGTTTAGAACTAAATTAGTTGCCGAACAATAGGTTTAGAACTTTTTGGGCAATTATCCTGTGCTTTTTATTACTCAAGATATAGCAACAACAGATCATTATTAGAGGCAAAATGCATATGCTATAGTAAATGTGCATACGCACAAAAAAGGGAAAAATTACCAAAAGAATCCTAAACCTATTGCAATTGTGCCGATTCAGTCCTAAACTTTTTTTTATTGTCGATTCAGTCCTAAACCTTTTGCAATTATGCCAATTCAGTCCATCCGGCGAATTTTGACCGGGCGGCGCTGACGTGGATGCCGGCCGGCCAACGATCGAATATTTTAATATTATTTCTTAATTTTTCATTTTTTATTTTAATTTCCCTTTCTTTCTTTTTTTTATCCTTTTTCTTTTTTCCTTCACCTTCCTCCTTCGTCTTCTTCTTCAGAGGGTCACCGGCGTCGGTCTTCATAGGGGAACCGGTCGCTGAGGTTCGGCGACCTGCTAGAGGGACGGCCAGTCTCGCCCAGGATCGGCTAGGCCGAGCCTCGTAGTGGCTGGGAGAGGCTCCCCTCGTCGCGGCGGGGCTAGGCCGAGCCTCTCCAGCCCATATCTGGCTAGGCTCGACCTCACCGTCGCCGGGCGAGCGGCCTTGTTGGCCCCAGGCGAGGCCGGCCGTCCCTCTAGCTGGTCGCCGAGGTCTATCAAGACCGGCGCCGGCGACCACTGAAGAAGAACAAGGAAGGAAAAGGAAAAAAGAAAAAGAAAAAACGGGAAAATTTAAAATTAAAATTAAAAAATAATTTTAAAATATTCGGTCTTCGGCCGGCCGGCGTCCATGTTAGCGCCGGCCGGCCAAACTTCGCCGGATGGACTGAATTGGCACAATTGCAAAAGGTTTAGGACTGAATCGGCAAAAAAAAAAAAAAGTTTAGGACTAAATCCGTACAATTGCAATAGGTTTAGGACTTTTTTGGTAATTTTCCCCCACAAAAAAGTTATACACAAAAAAATTGACGTTTGAAAGATTAAGCGTTAGGACTTCATTATGAGATACTTGAATCGTTAAACATTTACAAGAAATTATTGACTAAAATGCACTATACCGACAGTAAAATAAATACGTAAGGTTGGAGAAAAATATTTTGAGATTTGAAATCTTACCCTTGCTACTAAAATACACTTAAATGCACGTACATATTGACTTACGAAAAAATACTCGTCCTTTACGACTAAAACACATCGTACACATGATGTATTATACTTGTGTAAAAGTACTTCAACTTTCTTTTATTTTCTACATTTTTACCCATCAATTACTAAGGTAACAAGTAAATTACCGGGATGTCGACACTTGTCCTCTAAAGTTTAAAATCTAAAAGGTGAATCTCATCCTATGCTTTGAAATCGATTGAGACACTATGTTAAGCTTTGATTTTAGTAGGAAAAGTTACTAGTACTATTATAAGGATTTTACCGAAGACATGATTTTTTCTTTTCTTATTAGAGTCGTCGTTTTCGTGGAGGCCACTGAACCGAATCGATTTTTTTTTATATATAAAAAGAACATCTTTTCTCTCATGGTAGCGTGCTCCAATCCCCATAGGAAACTTTGGTCATTGGGTTGCCCTTTAGTCCCTCATCCCAGTTTAGGAAAGAAAAATCACAGAGTATATAGTCTTTTAATTTTTATCTTGCTATTGATAGCGACAATTATTGCATTTTATAATGTTTTTACTTTAAATAGAAAAATTAGCTCAGAGATATAAGCTGCGCATGGAACATTTGAACTGAAAAAGAAATTAGCATTCCTACTAGGCTATTACATAATCACATCCTTCTCTTCTAAACCGATTTGTTGGCACTACTGTGGATTGAAACTATAGTTTATGGGGAAATAATCAATTTCTTCCTAAAACCCCGTAAGGCACACCACGTATATAAAACCCTATTTTGCTTCTCTTCATCCATGCAAACTCGTAGCACGTGAATCCAAGACAAGGAAACGGGTAGAAAAACCAAAGCAATATGGAACGCTCCATGGCCGCTCTCTTCTTCGCCTTCCTTCTCTTTTCGAACGCCATCGCCGGCCCACAAACGCAGCAGCTGATCGACCAGATCTGCCGCCAGACCGAGGACTATGGGTTCTGCAACCAGACTTTCAACCAGCACATCACGGTAGGCCAAGAGACGGACATGCAAGGTCTCGCTCAGATAGCCCTAGAGCAAGGCCTGGAGAACGACACCAACACCCTGGTCTTCGCGAAGCAGGTAGCGCGGCAAGTCTCCGACAAGGATCTTCTGAACTACATCCAGAACTGCATCAACGGGTACTTGGAGATCTTGGAACCGTTCCAGGACGGGCTCAAAGCGCTCAGCGAGAAGAATTATTCGGCCCTCGTCACCGACCTGAGAAGCACGCCGCAGGCGCACGGAAGCAAGTGCGGGGCATTCGAGGGCAGAGTTCCGAACCCTTTGAATGAGAGGAACAGGGAGATGAGGATTCTCATCACCATGTCTCTGAACGCTGCTTATATACTTAGTCGTGGAAGTGTTTGAATTGCTAAACCCAAGCATGGCTGTTTATGGGTTATTTGTTAAAGAAATCTTGCGAGATGAAAATGCTTATGATTTCTCATATTACTTCCATCATTGATTAAGAAATGCAGTCAAGTTTGATTCAAATTAATCATTTTGACTTACTATTTTTGCTTATAATATAACTATGCAGTAGCAAGAACTAGAATGAAAAGTGCTGTAGCAATAAGACTGTTTATATGGTGGAAATGAGAAATTTCTGTAAATTTTTTTTCAGAAAGTCAATTTTTAGGAAAATAATGACAATATATTTCGGTGTTTGGATAAAATCTGAAAATGAATAGAAAAATATTTTTCGCAGTTTAGTATGGAAAATCTAATTTGATTTTCCCGGGGAAAGTGACTAATAGATTCGAATTTTTATTTTTGAAATTTTTTTCTTTTCTCTCTTTTTCTTTTTTCCTTCTTCCTCGCTCAGTGGCCAACCGCGACGACAAGTGATGAGGCTCGAGCTTGCCGGAATCTGGCGAGCTCGTCCCTCGCCTGTTCGGCTCGTAAGTTGTAGTCGCTATTCGTGTTCGATTAGACTGTACTTGGTGTCGCCCTCTCTCGTCATTGCTCGGTGTGAATCTCAAGCTCTGCAACGAGCTCACGGCATTGAAATTTGAATTCTAGGTTTTTTCTTTCTGCTCTACATGCTTGGAGCTGTGAATTTATCCTAATTCAAGTGAATTCGACGCTCGAGGCGGATTCGAGTCTTGGGATGTGGTTTTGGTGTTTGCAATCGGATTGTGAAATTTGAACTGAAGATTGATGGGAGAAGGCAGGCGAAGGAGTTGTCTCCAAAGAGGCAGCAATCAAAGGCGGGAGGGAGCTCCGTGGGCCGCCTCCATCAGGGCGGCGGAGAGTAACACGGGAAGAGATTGGTGGGACAAAGAAAAGGAATGTGAAGTAGAAATCTTATCCTTGCTGCTAGTGCTGAAATACACGTACATAATGACTTACAAAAAATTACTTGTTCATTTAGGGCCTGTATGGAAATCATTCTGGTTCTCTGATTTTGTTCCCCGGAACAAAAAACGATGAGAATCCTGTTTGGTAACGTAAATGATTCTGATTCTGATTTTGTTCCAGGAAACAGTTTTGGAGCAAAAATAAGAACAAAAAAAAAGTTGATTTTAGAAAAAAGAATCACTTTTAAGAATCACAAAACAGAATGAAGTCCCACATCATCACTTTTCTTTTTCAATTCTCTCGTCACTTTTCCCTCGACCTAAGACAGAATAAGATCTCATTTTCAAATAAAAATATATAAGATAATAAAAATTAAAAAAATTGAAAAATTCTAAAAAATCAGAAATTTTTTAGAAAATCCCTAAAAATAGAAGAAGCTTAGATTAGGCTAGTTTGACCTCATTTTCATAAATTTGGGCCTAGATTCCCTAGATTTTATAGATTTTATTCTTTTTTAGAAAAATCATAAACATCTTTGAAATTAAACCCGAACCACATTTCGCTAAGCCCTTAAGGTTTCATTAGGATTTTATGATGCGATTTATCAATGCCATGATTCCTTGATTGCGCATTTGATTTCATTGGCTGTGATTGCCCAGTTTTATGTGCTTTAGACTTAACTCGTTTTAGCAAGCTCCCGTTCTTTAGTTTTGGATGGATTAAGACTGAGATGAACCAAAAGCGCACACCAATGCAGGGCAGTGCAGTGCATTTTCCTTGCAAAAACGAGGGTGTCGAACATGTCGGTTGTCTGCTCGCTAAAAAAAGTTCGATGAAACCCCATAATAAATGGCGAAAATGACTCGTGATGATTCTTGAAATTTATTTTTACATTTCAATATGCAATATGTTATATAAGAGAATCAATATGAATTAATCTTCAATTAATTCTAAATGTAAGATGAAATTTCACAAAGTAACTATGTAATTATTTGACTTAAATGACAAATATTGGGAATAACAATTGTTCCGGGGAACATAAATTTTGTGCAGTTACCAAACGCGTTCTGATTCTCTAAAACTCATCTAGGGAACAGAATTAGAAAAAAGTCATTTTAATCAGAATCACTTTTTCAGATCAAATCAAAATCACTTTTTCAGATCAGAATGGTTACCATACAGGCTCTTAGACTAAAATACATCGTGCATATGATGCATTATACTTGTGTAAAAGTACTTCAACATTTATTTATTTTCTACATTAACCTTTGATTTAGTAGGAAGAGTTACTAGTACTATTATAAGGATTTTACCGAAGAAATGAACTTTTCTTTCCTTATCAAAGTTACCTTTTTTCGTGGAGACTAACCAAATCGAATACCTTTAGAAAGAATCTCTTTTGCCTTATGGTAGCCTGCTCTGGTCCCCTTACGAAACTTTCTTATTGAGTTGTCCTCTAGTCTCTCATCCCAGTTTAGGAAAGGAAAATCAAAGAGTACATAGTCTTTTACTTATTATCTTGCTATTGATAGTGAGAATTAATGCATTTTATAAATTTCTTACTTTAAATAGGAAAATTGCAGATAAGCTATGCATTGGAAAATTTGAAGTGGAAAAGAAATTAACATTCCTACTAGACTATTATATGATCACATCCTTCTCTTCTAAACCGATTTGTTGCCACTACTGTGGATTGAATCTATAGTGTATGGGGAAATAATTAATCTCTTCCTAAAATCCCGTAAGGCACACCACGTATATAAAACCCTATTTTGCTTCTCTTCATCCATGCAAACTCGTACCAAATAAATCCAAGAGAAGTAAACGGTAGAACAACCAAAGCAAGATGGAACATTCCATGGCCGCTCTCTTCTTCGCCTTCCTTCTCTTCTCGACCGCCCTCGCTGGCCCGCAGACGCAGCAGCTGATCGACCAGATCTGCCAGGGGATCGAGGACTACGATTTCTGCAACAAGACCTTCAACCAGCACATCTCGGCGAGCCAAGACATGGACATGCAAGGCCTCGCTCGGATAGCCCTAGAGCAAGGGCTGGAGAACAACACCAACACCCTGGTCTTTGCGAAGCAGCTCTCTCGGGAAGTCTCCGACAAGGATCTTCTAAACTACATCCTGAACTGCATCAACGGGTACTTGGAGATCCTGGAACCCTTCCAGGACGGGCTCAACGCGCTCAGCGAGAAGAAGTACTCGGCCCTCTTTGCCGACCTGAGGGGCACGCCGCAAGCGTACGGAAGCAAGTGCCTGGCGTTCACGGGCAGAGTTCCAAACCCTTTGAATGAGAGGAACAGGGAGATGAGGATTCTCATCACCATGTCTCTGAACGCTGCTTATATACTTAGTCAAGGAGGAGTTTGAATTGCTAAACCTATGTGTGCACTCATAGGCAGCGGACAATTTTTAAAGGAAAAAAATGGGTATGAATTGCAACTCATACATTTCTTCGAATTCAAGAAGAGGAAAGGAAATAATATAATCTAAGGTCGAATCCAATTTTCTTGATCAACTCCTCCTCCTCCTCCTCCTCCTCCTCCTCCTCCTTCTTCTTCTTCTTCTTCTTCTTCTTCGCATGCATGGGATTGAGGTGGTGAAGTTCCTCAAGGATGGCTTGCTTTCGCAGTTAGGTGTTACAGTTTTGTTTTTTTGTTTTTTTTACTTCGTGGAAAAAGAAAAAAGAGAAAAAGAGATTGATTGACTATTCCAGCTGATATTCGATAATACGATAATTCAATCCTAAACTTATTAATTTGATCAATTCAGCCATAAACATTTTGACTCTAACGTAGCATTCCAACCAGCGTCGATCAACTATCCCGTGATATAATAGGTTTAGGACTAAAATAGCCAAAATAAAAAGTTTAGGACTAAATTAGCCGCCATATAATAGGTTAAGGACTTTTTCGACAATTATACCGTGATTTTTATTACTCAAGATACAGAAACAACAAATCATTATTAGAGGCAA
The DNA here is from genome assembly GCA_029784005.1 of Lenwebbia sp. NSW1173648. NCBI lineage: Eukaryota > Viridiplantae > Streptophyta > Magnoliopsida > Myrtales > Myrtaceae > Lenwebbia > Lenwebbia sp. NSW1173648. The sequence goes on from JARCGZ010000005.1 coordinate 2,775,571, forward strand.
AATGCATTTGCTAGTAAATGTGTATACGAACAATAAAAAGTATCCCAAAAAAAAAAAATTGACCGTTTGAAAGATTAAGCATTAGGATTTTATTATGAAATACTTGAATCGATAGATATTTACAAGAAATTATTGACTAAAACGCACTATACTAACATTAAAATAAATACGTAAGGTTAGAGAAAAATATTTCGAGATTTGAAATCTTACCCTTGCTACTAAAATACACATAAATGCACGTACATATTGACTTACGACAAAATACTCGTCCTTTTAGACTAAAACACATAGTTCACATGATGTATTGTACTTGTGTAAAAATACTTCAACTTGTTATTTATTTTTTTACATTTTACCGATCAATTACTTAGGTAACAAGTAAGTTATCAAGATGTCGACCCATGTCCTCTACCATATGAAAGGTCAACTCATCCTATGCTTTGAAATCGATTGAGACCCTATGTTAAGCTTTGATTTTAGTAGGAAAAGTTACTCATACTATTATAAAGATATTACCGAAGACATGATCTTCCTTATTAAAGTGGTCGTTTTCGTGGAGACTATTGAACGGAATCGAATCTCTTTAAAAAGAAGATCTTTCGTCACATGGTAGCCTGCTCCAATCTCCTTACGAAACATTCATCATTATGTTGCCCTTTAGTCCCTCATCTGAGTTTAGGAAAGAAAAATCACAGAGTATATAGTCTTTTAATGATTATCTTGCTATTGATAGTGGGAATTAATGCATTTTACAAATTTCTTACTTTAAATACGAAAATTGCCTGAGAGATATAAGCTGCGCATGGAAAATTTGAAGTGGAAAAGAATTGGCGTTCCTAGTAAGCTATTTTATAATCACATCCTTCTCTTCTAAACCGATTTGTTGTCACTACTATGGATTTTCTGAAGTCGAAGGATCTGGAGTTTAGAGGAGAGAGAAGGATGAAGATATCTATTGAGACTGATAATTGTACTTTGGTGCAGCAAGTCAACGGGGAGGATAACATGGGCTGGGAGGCTGAAGCGCTTATCCTTGAAGCCCAAATTCTACTGGCCCAGGATGTTAATTTCTCGGTGATCCATTGCAGCCGAGATACAAACTTGGCCGCCAACTGGTTGGCAAAATCGCATCGGATGAACTATATTCCGGTTTATTGGGTCTCTAGACCCCCACAATCCCTTTGGGAACTGCTTTGTTTTGATGCCCCTGCTTTGGGCTTCTTTTGTAAAGACCCTTAAAGTTTTAGTTATATGAACGCCTTTTCGATAAAAAAAAAAAAAATTTCTATAGTGCATGGGGAAATAATCAATTTCTTCCTAAAATCCCGTAAGGCAAATCTCGGCGGGCCAAGAGACGGACATGCAAGGCCTTGCTCAGATAGCCATAGAGCAAGGCCTAGAGAACGACACCAACACCCTGGTCTTCGCGAAGCAGGTGGTGCGGGAAGTCTCTGACAAGGATCTCCTGAACTACATCCAAAACTGCATCAACGGGTACTTGGAGATCTTGGAACCGTTCCAGGACGAGCTCCAAGCCCTCAGCGAGAAGAAGTACTCAGTTCTCGTCGCCGACCTGAGGGGTGTTGGAAATATGTGATGAATTGATGGGTGAATGAATGAGAAATTGATACTCAAAGAACACCCTTGAGTTGGAAGTGGGAAGTGAAACACACTAATCCCACATTGGATAGAAAGAAGGCTTTAGAGTGCTTTATATGTAGTTACACTCTTTTGAAGTGGTAACTATCATATCACAAGCACTATGCCTCGTGCGCAGGCGCAGGGGGGTGCAAATCCCAGGCCTCGACGGAGGCCCAGCGAGCTGAAACTTGGGCGTGAGCGCACGACCCGCGTACGCGAATGCAGGACCGGAAAGTGGGCCTCGCGACAACCTCTTTTTCGTTTTCCCAACTCAAACCGTTACAGATTCCTGTAACTGCTGCTGAATCAATTCGATTAATGGCATTTTCACATTCTAATTTGACGACTAGAAAACTTCTCTCTCCCACTTTTTGAAATTCTCTGCATTTGCATTTTTTTCGATAGTGTTTGGTTCCCCGTTTGTTCAGGTTCGCCGAATCCATTGAAGTATTGTGCTTACTTCTTTGCTGCCAACCGTTGTATCTTGGGAGACAGACGTTCGCGAGACCTCGAGCACATACTAGAGGGGACTAATCTGTTTTAAGGAAACTGTGTAAAACACAGGCCTCGGTATCCATTTGTATCGAATTCATACTTTTCAATTCTATTAATTGAAATTCCATTTTTCTTATTTGTATCCTGTTCGTGACGTTTATACTAATGCCATTTTGATTTGAACTACAATCTTAAAACAGATTCGTTATTTTCAATTCAAATGGCTACTGGAAAAGAAGTTGTTGATGTGGCTGCTGATGACAACATCGTCCAATCCACTGCCCCTGCAGCGGTTCCTATCCACCATGGTGAGAAACCTGAAAAGTTCAACGGATCGAACTTTAAAAGGTGGCAGCAAAAGATGTTGTTTTATTTAACAACTCTGAATCTTGCGAGATTCTTGACTGAGGAAGCTCCTAAGATATCCGATGGAGAAACGGATAAACAAGCCTTCAACGCACTTGAAGCCTGGAAGCACTCTGACTTCCTATGTAGGAACTATGTCATGAATGGCTTACATGACTCATTGTACAATGTCTATTGTGCAATGAAAACGGCAAAGGAGTTATGGGAATCCTTGGACTGGAAATATAAAACAGAGGATGCCGGAGCAAAGAAATTTGTTGTCGGTCGATTCCTTGATTATAAAATGGTGGATTCTAAGACTGTGATTAGTCAAGTGCAAGAAATTCAAGTAATCTTGCATGAGATTCAGGCTGAAGGAATGAACTTGAGTGAAACCTTCCAAGTGGCTGCTATTATCGAGAAGCTACCTCCTGGATGGAAGGATTTCAAGAACTACCTCAAGCACAAGCGAAAGGAAATGAACTTGGAGGAGCTGATTGTTAGACTTCGAATCGAAGAAGACAACAGAGGTTCTGAACGCAAAGGGTTCAATCCCACTACAGCTAAGGCAAATGTTGTGGAGCATAGGCAAGGCCACAAGAACAAGAAGTTTGCCAAGCCAAAGTTGGGACCAAAAGGAGGAGTTTCCAAGAACAAGTTTCAAGGAAAATGCTTCAACTGTGGCAAGATGGGCCATAGATCTGTGGATTGCAGACTTCCGAAGAAGAAGAATTATGAGACAAATATGGTGAATGACATCGCTCGAGACGTGTCAGAAATAAACCTTTCTGCAATGGTTTCTGAAGTGAACTTAGTTGGGTCCAATCCGAAGGAATGGTGGATTGACACTGGTGCCACTAGGCACGTATGCTCTAATAAGGACTTGTTCACAACTCTTGAACCAATTAATGGGGAGAAAGTTTTCATGGGAAATTCTGCCTCTTCTGCTGTCGAAGGCCAAGGGAAGGTGCTGCTGAAGATGACATCTAGAAAGGAGCTGACTCTGAACAATGTTTTATATGTCCCAGAAATCCAAAAGAACCTAGTCTCCGGGTCTCTGTTAAACAAGCATGGATTTCGTATGGTGTTCGAGTCAGACAAAGTTACTTTGTCAAAATCTGGAATGTATGTGGGGAGGGGATATGTATCTGATGGGCTTTTTAAGCTTAATGTAATGACAATTATCAATAAAGATAATAAGTCTTCCGTTTATTTGCTTGAGCCTTCCAATGTATGGCATGATAGACTAGGACACGTTAATTATGATACATTGCGTAGATTAATTAACTTGGAACATATTCCGTCATTCCAAATTGATTCAAAACACAAATGTGACATTTGCGTTGAGGCAAAATTAACGAGGTCATCGTTTCAAACAATTGAAAGAAACACCGAACCACTTGAATTAATTCATAGTGATGTCTGTGATTTGAAATTCATACAAACAAGAGGCGGTAATAAATATTTTATTACTTTTATCGATGATAGCACTAAATACTGCTATGTGTATTTGCTTAAAAGCAAAAATGAAGCCTTAGAGAAATTTGTTCTCTATAAGAATGAAGTTGAAAATCAACTCAATAAGAAAATTAAAAGATTGAGAAGTGATAGAGGCGGTGAGTATGAAGAACCAATTGGTCAATTTTGTGCACAACATGGAATTATACATGAAGTAACTGCGCCCTACTCACCTCAATCAAATGGTGTTGCTGAACGAAAAAATCGCACATTGAAAGAAATGATGAACGCGATATTACTAAGTTCAGGTTTACCTCAAAATATGTGGGGTGAAGCAGTTTTGTCAAGCAATTACCTTTTAAATAAGGTACCTCGAAAGAAAGAGGATAAAACCCCTTATGAGCTATGGAAAGGTAGGAGACCATCCTATAAATACTTACGAGTGTGGGGGTGTCTTGCAAAAGTGGTTGTTCCAACACCAAAGAAAACAAAGATAGGTCCTAAAACGGTGGACTGTATCTTTATAGGCTATGCACATAATAGTAATGCATATCGATTTCTTGTGCACGAATCGAAAATTCCAGATATACACAAGAATACGATCATGGAATCTAGAAATGCATCATTCTTTGAAGATGTATTTCCTTGTAAATCCAATGATGGATCAAGCTCGTCTAAACGAACGATTGAGACTATGAATGAAGAAAATCATGAGCTAGAACCGAGACGTAGCAAAAGAGCAAGAGTGGAAAAATCATTTGGAAATGATTTTCTAACTTATATGTTAGAAAAGGAACCATCAAATTATGCAGAAGCTGTGAATTCTTCTGAGGGACTTCTATGGAAAGAAGCAATAAAAAATTAAGTTGATTCTATTTTACAGAATCATACTTGGGAGCTAGTGGATCTTCCTCCTGGTTGTAAACCTTTGGGGGCAAAATGGATCTTTAAAAGAAAAATGAAAGCAGATGGCTCCATTGATAAGTATAAAGCCAGACTTGTAATTAAAGGATACAGGCAACGAGAAGGCTTAGATTACTTTGATACTTATTCTCCTGTAACGAGAATAAACTCCATTAGGATGATACTTGCAATTGCAGCATTGCGAAATCTAGAAGTACATCAAATGGATGTAAAAACAGCTTTCCTACATGGAGATTTGGATGAAGAAATCTATATGGAACAACCTGAGGGTTTTATAGTTCCAGGACAAGAAAGGAAAGTCTGTAAATTGGTGAAATCATTGTATGGCCTAAAACAAGCGCCAAAGCAGTGGCATGAAAAGTTTGATAATGCAATGATTACCAATGGATTTAAGATCAATGAATGTGATAAATGTGTCTACATTAAAGAGACAGAAAATGGCTATGTCATTTTGTGTCTTTACGTAGATGACATACTCATTGTTGGTAGTGATGATAAAATGATCAAATCTACCAAGAATATGTTGAATTCAAGATTTGATATGAAAGATATGGAACTTGCTGATGTGATTTTAGGAATTAAAATCACAAGAACGTCAGAAGGTCTTATTTTAAACCAGTCACACTATGTGGACAAGATTCTTGAAAAATTCAACATGAATGATTCTGGTATTGCTAGAACACCATTTGACAATAGTCTTTATTTGTCCAAGAATAGAGGAGAGGGTATTTCTCAAGTAGAGTACTCTAGAGTTATTGGAAGTCTAATGTACTTAATGAGTTGTACTAGACCAGACATTGCCTATACGGTTAGTAGATTGAGTAGATATACGAGCAATCCGAGTGCTGACCATTGAAAAGCAATAATTAGAGTACTTAGGTACTTACGGTATACTCGGAATCATGGCCTGCATTATACCAGATACCCAGCTGTTCTAGAAGGATATAGTGATGCGAACTGGATATCTGATATAAAAGACTCAAAATCTACGAGTGGATATGTATTCACACTAGCAGGTGCAGCTGTATCTTGGAAATCCTGTAAACAAACTGTTATAGCCAGATCCACAATGGAATCTGAATTTATAGCTTTAGATAAATGTGGTGAAGAGGCTGAATGGCTACGCCATTTCTTAGAGGATATTCCAAAATGGCAAAAACCTGTGCCACCAATCAGTATACATTCTAATAGTCAATCTGCGATTGGAAGAGCACAGAGTAACATATATAATGGTAAGTCTAGACATATACGTCGTAGACATAATACCATTAGACAACTACTCTCAACTGGAATTATCTCTATTGACTACGTAAAGTTAAGGGATAATATTGCGGATCCGCTAACCAAAGGGTTAAATAGAGAGTTAGTTGAAAAATCGACAAGAGGAATGGGACTGAAGCCCATGAAAGAATAAGTTGGTATAAAGGAAACCCAACCTAGTTGACTGGAAATCCCAAGATCTAGGTTCAAAGGGACAACCTAATTATATAAACTTAGTGATATCACTGTGGGGGTTTATCCCTAAAACCATTCCTTTAAAATATCAGTGATACTGTAAGAAAAAGGATAGCAACTTTGCTTTAATGATTCTTAAGTTGAGTAAACAAATTACTCAAAATTAAGTAATCACCTATGTGAGAGAGAAGTGGGGCCGCTTCGAAGGAGAATTATTTAGGGCTAAATTCTTTAGAAACTCTCGCAGAACCAGGTTGATGTTCATGGCCAAAACGAACATAATCATGAGAACTGAACAAACGTCTAGATGATTCCTGTGTGAAGTATATGGTTCATTTACATAAGAAAGCAGGACAGTTCAAGGACATCATGTCTACTGGACAGCTAGTAAAGTAAATATACTTTCACAAGGGAAGGTTCAAAGGGTAACACCTACCTATCCTATGCAGGTTTCAATTGTTGAACACTATCACAGAGTCAAAACTAAAATAATTTTCATTCATGTGGGGGATTGTTGGAAATATGTAATGAATTGATGGGTGAATGAATGAGAAATTGATACTCAAAGAACACCCTTGAGTTGGAAGTGGGAAGTGAAACACACTAATCCCACATTGGATAGAAAGAAGGCTTTAGAGTGCTTTATATGTAGTTACACTCTTTTGAAGTGGTAACTATCATATCACAAGCACTATGCCTCGTGCGCAGGCGCAGGGGGGGTGCAAATCCCAGGCCTCGACGGAGGCCCAGCGAGCTGAAACTTGGGCGTGAGCGCACGACCCGCGTACGCGAATGCAGGACCGGAAAGTGGGCCTCGCGACAGCCTCTTTTTCGTTTTCCCAACTCAAACCGTTACAGATTCCTGTAACTGCTGCTGAATCAATTTGAATAACGGCAGAGTTGCTGAATCAATTCGATTAATGGCATTAAAGCTTGCTGTTACAGAACTACGGCAGATTACTGTTACAGAATTAATGGCGTTAAAGCTTGCTGTTACAGAATTTATCATGACAGCAGCCGTTATTACTTTTATTTCTTAAATGCCCCCAATTACCTTAAAAATAGAGGGCTTCACATTCTAATTTGACGACCAGAAAACTTCTCTCTTCCACTTTTTGAAATTCTCTGCATTTGCATTGTTTTCGATAGTGTTTGGTTCCCCGTTTGTTCAGGTTCGCCGAATCCATTGAAGTATTGTGCTTACTTCTTTGCTGCCAACCGTTGTATCCTGAGAGACAGACGTTCGCGAGACCTCGAGCACATACTAGAGGGGACGAATCTGTTTTAAGGAAACTGTGTAAAACACAGGCCTCGGTATCCATTTGTATCGAATTCATACTTTTCAATTCTATTAATTGAAATTCCATTTTTCTTATTTGTATCATGTTCGTGACGTTTATACTAATGCCATTTTGATTTGAACTACAAGGGGCACGCCGTAGGGACACAGAAGCAAGTGCGGGGCGTTCAAGGGCAGAGTTCCGAACCCTTTGAATGAGAGGAACAGGGAGATGAGGATTCTGATCACCATGTCTCTGAACGCTGCTTATATACTCAGCCGAGGAAGAGTTTGAATTGCTAAACCCAAGCATGGCTGTTTATGGGTTACTTGTTAAAGTAACCTCGCGAGATGAAAATGCTTATGATTTCTTCCATTTCTTTGATAATTGATTAAGAAATGAAGTCAAGTTTGATTCAAATTAATCACTTTCACAGACTGTTTTTAACTTATATTATACGCTAAAAAGTAGCAAGAATTATGAAAACGCAGTAGCAAGCAATAAATGCAAGATGATAAATCATTCGCCTGTAAATTTGGAGATGTACAAGTGACAATAATAGTATAATACCACTGTTGTTCCACTCATAGGAATCGGACAATAATTAAAGGGAAGAAAATTGGTATGAATTGCAACTCCTACATTTCTTTGAAATTAAGAAGGGGAAAGGAAATAATATAATCCAAGATCGAATGCAATTTTCTTGATCAACGTCGGGGTACACAGGCGTATCGACACAAGGGGCAAGAATGGCTCTTCTCCAACCACTGCCTGATGCAATCTACATGATAAACATGCAAGCAGGGCATTTTTGCCGCATCCGTCCCACCCGCAAGCTCCTCCATGCAGAGGGTGCACTCGCTCGTCGAATTGCCGTCTTTCAACCTAAATGTCTCCAAAGCCGACTCTAAACGCAAAGGCTGTTCATCGAGCGATGGCGATAATTCTCCTTCCAAGAGTACGTGCGTCACGGGTAGATGGTTACTTCCATAGGGACGAGATTGGCGCCCCCGCTGGCGGGGGTCGTGGTCATGTGAACCGCCTTGTCGTACATCATTCGGATGATCGGTGGCTGATACTCCACGGGAACTACAATTCCAGACAGAATAACGGATAAAAACTGTGCTGACCGACTTCCTGAACTCGGTCAAGGTGCAGGCGACTCAGTGTGGGCAGTACAACAACGGCCACGGGATCCCGCATCCTCTTTACGAGGATAACAGAGAGGAGAGGATTCTTATCACCATTGGAGCTGCGACTGCATACAGTCTGGTTCAAGGAGGAGGAGCAAGACGTTAAGCTTTAGTTATGAAGTGTCTCAAGTGATTGATTACTTCCTTTTCAATTCTTTAACTTTTGTTCTTATTTTTTTTCCTTTTAATATTGCTTGGTGTTGTTCAAATAAGGCTAGCTATGAAAATTGCGTCGTGATTGGATTTCATGAAATTTCGTTTTTAAATTTTAATTTGCACGCATGGGATTGAGGTGGTGAAGTTCCTCAAGGATGGCTTGCTTTCGCAGTTAGTTCGTGGAAAAAGAATAAAGAGAAAAAGAGCTATTCCAGCTGACAATCGACAATACGACAAATTCACTCTATACAAGTTTGACTTGATACGAACAACTTTAGTTCTATTGTCATGGTGTAATATCTATACATATGCTAGATAATGAATATAATTCGTAGTGTGATTTCTATAAAGATTTTGTTCAAAAAATCCCAAACTTATGTACGGCAACCAATTCAGTTTTAAACTTTTCAATTTGACCAATTCATCCCTAAACCTTTTGACAATTTGCCTGTCAATTTTGACTAAAAATCGCTAACGTAGCATTCCAGTCAGTGTTAACCATCCTACATGGTATGATCAACACTGACATGGACAATTTTAATTTTTTTTTTAAATTTTCTGAAATAGGGAAAAAAGAGAAAAGAAGAAAGAAAGGCAAAGAAAAGTAAAAAAGAAAAGAAAAGAGAGAACTTAAAAAATTAAAAAAAAATTTACAAATATCGTCCATGTTAGCGTCTATCATCCTATATCCATATCAGCGAATTCCAGCTAAAATTGACCGGGATGACTAAATTGAAAAATCGTCAAAAGGTTTAAGACTAAAATGGCCAAAATAAAAAGTTTGGGACTAAATTAGCCGCCGTATAATAAGTTTAGGTCTTTTTCGATAATTATCCCGTGATTTTTATTACTCAAGGTATAGAAAAAATAAATCATTATTAGAGGCAAAATGCATTTGCTATTAAATGTGTATACGCACACAAAAAATTATACACAAAAAATTGATGTTTGAAAGATTAAGCATTAGGACTTTATTATGAGATACTTGAATCGATAAATGTTCACAAGAAATTATTGACTAAAATGCACTATACTTACATTAAAATAAATACGTAAGGTTACAGAAAAATATTTTAAGATTTGAAATCTTACCATTGCTACTAAAATACACATAAATGCACGTACATATTGACTTACTAAAAAATGCTCGTCCTTGTAGACTAAAACACACGCGATGTATTATACTTGGGTAAAAGTACTTCAACTTTTTATTTTTTTTCTACATTTTTACCGATCAATTACTGAGGTAACAAGTAAATTGTCAAGATATCGACACATGTCCTCGACAGTTTCAAATCTGAAAGGTCACTCACATCCTATGCTTTGAAATTGATAAATTGATTGAGACACTGCCTTCAGCTTTGATTTTAGTAGGAAAAGTTACTAACACTATTATAAAGATTTTACCGAAGACATGATCTTCCTTATTAAAGTCGGCGTTTTCGTGGAGACTATTGAATCGAATCGAATCGAATCGAATCTCTTTAAAAAGATCTTTCGTCTCATAATAGCCTGCTCCAATCCCCTTATGAAACTTTCGTCATTGAGTTGCCCTTTAGTCCTTCTTCCGAGTTTAGGAAAGAAAAATCACATAGTATATAGTCTTTTAATGATTATCTTGATTTTGATAGCGAGAATTAATGCATTTTACATTTTTATTACTTTAAATAGGAAAATTACCTGAGAGATATAAGCTGCGCATGGAAAATTTGAAGTGGAAAAGAAATTAGCATTCTTACTAGGCCATTATATAATCACATCGTTCTCTTCTAAACCGATTTGTTGCCACTACCGTGGATTTCAGTCTATAGTGCATGGGGAAATAATCAATTTCTTCCTAAATCCCGTAAGGCACACCCCGTATATGAAACCCCTTCTCTTCATTCATGCAAACCTGTAGCACGTAAATCCAAGAGAAGGAAACGGTAGAAAAACAACAGCAATTTGGAACGTTCCATGGCCGCTCTCTTCTTCGCCTTCCTTCCCTTCTCGAACGCCCTCGCCGGCCCGCAGACGCAGTAGCTGATCGACCAGATCTGCCGCCAGACCGAGGACTATGGTTTCTGCAACAAGACCTTCAACCAGCACATCTCGGTGGGCCAAGAGACAGACTTGCAAGGCCTCGCTCAGATAGCCGTAGAGCAAGGCTTGGAGAACGACACCAACACCCTGGTCTTTGCGAAGCAGGTCGCGCGGGAGGTCACCGACAAGGATCTCCTAACCTAAACTACATCCAAAACAGCATCAACGGATACCTGGAGATCCTGGAACCCTTCCAGGACGGGCTCAAAGCGCTCAGCGAGAAGAAGTACTCGGTCCTCGTCGCCGACCTGAGGGGCACGCCGCAGGCACACGGAAGCAAGTGCGGGGCGTTCACGGGCAGAGTTCCAAACCCTTTGAATGAGAGGAACAGCGAGATGAGGATTCTCATCACCATGTCTCTGAACGCTGCCTATATACTCAGTCTTGGAAGAGTCTGAATTGCTGAACCCAAGCATGGCGGTTTTTGGGTTCTCTGTTAAAGAAATCTGGCAAGATGAAAATGCTTATGATTTCTTCTATTCCCTCGATCATTGATTAAGAAATGAAGTCAAGTTCGATTCAAATTAATCACTTTGATTTTCTGTTTCTTACATCTATTATAAATTAAAAGTAGCAAGAACTAAAATGAAAATGCAGTAGCAAGCAATTAATGCAAGACGATAAATCCTTCGCCTGGAAATTTGGAGATGTACAAGTAACAATAATAGTATAATATGCACTCATAGGCATTGGCCGATAATTAAAGGGAAGAAAATTAGTATGAATTGCAACTCATACATTTCTTCGAAATCAAGAAGAGGAAAGGAAATAATATAATGCCAGATCAAATCCAGTTTTCTTGATCAACGCGGTCGTACGCAGGTGTATCGACACATGGGACAAGAACAGCTCCTCTCCAACCATTGCCTGATGCAATCTACGTGATAAATATGCGAGCAGGGCATTTTCGTCGCATCCGTCCCGCCCGCGAGCTCCTGCATGCAGATGATGCACTCACTCGTCGGATCCCCGTCTTTCATCCTAATTCTCTCCAAAGCCGGCTCGAAAAGCAAAGGTTGTTCTTCGAGCGATGGCGATAATTCTGCTTCCCAGAGTACGTGAGTCACAACGTAGATGGTTACTTCCATACGGACGAGATTGGCCCCGTCGCTGACGGGGGTTGTGGTCATCTGAACCGCCTTGTCGTACATCATTCGGATGATCGGCGGCTGATACCCCACGGGAACTCCAATTGCAGACAGGATAATGGATAAAAACTGTGTATTGCATTGCAAGGGGTGGAGTTAGTGCATCATGGATCATACAACTTCGTGCTTACAACTCGTATCTGATATATCTGATTCTTCTAGTAATCAATCGATTCGCTTGAAAGGCAAAAAATTCTTCCATGTAAAAAGCACGCACGCCTGCTTACGTGTTTTTGAAGATTAATCGGATTCCCAAAAAGTTTAGGATAGATTCCCGAATTGTTTTTTGTACTAATAGTAAGTCTTAACACGTATTCCACACTAACATAAGCTCCTAATGAATAATCTTGCTTTCAGGAAACTAGTCTAGCTCGACTTCCTTGTACTTGTTGGCAGTAGGACGCCACGAAATCAACCGGCGGTTTGAATAAAACTTCGAAAAGCCCACACTACTCTACTCTTTCCATTTATCAGTAAATTATATGTTGTCGTCAAAAATCTAACCTGGCCATCGTTCCAGAGAAGCTCATCGGACCAAACCCGGGTGGACCATGCAGACGGCGGCGCGTGATGGATTCGTACCTGATCCCCACGCCGATGGATGTATTTAAGGGCAAAATTCAACTGGAACACTATCCGATGATCATCGCCGGTACTCAAGTTGCTTGCCGTACGCATTCTTTGCGCCCCCATGATCCGCGGTTCGTAGTAAGTGTAAGTGTAAGTAGTGGCCATGTATCATAACAGAGTTGGTATCGCAGAAAATCGAAAGCACCGATGGTCTGAGGATGGTCTTTTCGGCTCGTCGGTTGAAGTGAAGCAATTGGAGGGCTTTGAAGTTTATAATGCAAATCTTGAGGATTGGGTCTACATATACGTATACATATAAGTTTTTCCTAGTTCGAGTAGAACTTGTCCAGAGGAAAACGGAAATTGATCGAATAAGATTTGAGTCGTGCATTAATTGGGAAACCGAGAACTAGTAGATCAAGGGCTTTAAGTCAACTGAAGACAAAATTTCAAACATGATCGGATCCGGGTAAATCACATATGAACCGAGTAAATTTAGTTTCCTAATGGGATAGTAGTTTTCTTTCTATGTGCAGTTAGTTACTGTGAAAAACAGTTCCAAAAAGTCTTAAACCTATTGTGCGGCGGTTAATTCTATCATAAGCCTTTCAATTATACTAATTTAGTCCTAAACATTTGGACTATTTGTTAATTTAGTCATAAACCTTTCAATTGTGTCAACTTAGTCCTAAACCTTTTGAAGTTTTTCTAATTTAATCCTAAACTCATTGTTTGGGTAATTGGCCGAAAGGACTACATTGACAAATACAAAAGATTTAGGATTAAATTGACAAATTGTTAAAAGATTTATAATTAAATTAGCACAATTAAAAAGTTTAGGACTAAATTGACAAATCGTTAAAAGGTTTGGGACTAAATTGTCACAATTAAAGGGTTTAGGGCTAAATTGGCCGCCGCACAATAGATTTAAGAATTTTTGGATAATTTTCCCTCTTTCAAAGTTTTGAGTCTTCTCTCTCCCAGTAGGGTTTCTCTCCCTCCAAAGAAAAGCGCCGCCAGCCACCTTCTTCTCTTTGCAGGACTTTTCTGAGGGGGAGACTCTCTCCCTCCCCTCCCTCTCTCCTTTTCCTTTCATTCTCCTTTTTCCATTTCTCCATATCATCATCTTTTTTTCAATTTTCTTTGTTAATTTCGCAGACAATCCCGTCGACTTTCTTCACGTTGGGAGTTTTGTTCGGTGAGCTCAGAAGTTCGAAGTGCGAGTATCTCGGAAGAATCTACTATTCCGATCCACTCGCTTCGGCTTCCGTGCTTACTCCATAGCGCAGCTTCTCTACTACTTCGGTAGTCAGCTCATCAAAATTATTTTGTGATCAATTGGTATCTGTTTTGTAGATCTTCTCTCTCAATTTAGAGTTAGATTTAGATTTGGGTGCTCTTCTATTCCGATCTAGAAATAGATTTGAAATTTACAATGCGTTATATGTTCTGTTTCAACCTGTTGGGGTTGCTGTCGTTGTCTCTATAAGGTGTGATGGTGCAGGAGACGTCGAACCTAGGGCAAAGCCGTAATTAGTGGAGAAGGAAATCTCGGCATGTGCTCATCACTGATGTTGATACAAGATTCTTGGGATCGGCCGTCGATTATGCTTTGATGCGTTTTTGTGGAATAAGCAAGTCTTTGCAAGCTGTACTATTTATCTTTCAGATTTACTTGCTTTGTTTGATTTTTATCTGATGTACTTCTCTTTAAAAAAAAAAGAGCACTTCCGAGATAGGGAATAAAACAAGATAGTCCTGGCTAAGATTATGTTCTATGGATACATTGTGATCTTTATCCGACTTTATCCGACTTCCATGTTTATTTCAAAGCTTAGAATTGGAAGACTTTCCATACCAGCTTCGCATATTTGCAAATTTGGAAAGAGACTATTTACCATGTAATAGAATCTGCATAAGCGCGGGAGAAAATCTAGAGAAAGAATAAAGCAAACAAGCGAACGTTCTAACCGGGCTTAAATTTCTTTACAAGGAACTAAACCAACCACCTGCCTCTTGCAGCTTTGACCGGTAGCTACTCATTATGCAAGCGGGGACGAGTACAAGAAGGCTAACATGAATCCAATCGCTATGCCGACCGAAAGCCACCACGAGTGCGGACATGAAGGATAAGCCTCGTCGGCTGCTTCTTCGGTATCTTTGTGTTTTCATCATGTCCTACAAAGATCGGAGAAGTGGGAAACTATAATTAATCAAGAAAGACAGTATCGTAGCGACTCATTGTTCATTGTTTAAAAATTGACAGGATCTTGAAATAATTTCCTTAATCAGTCACCAAAACAGATGGACTCACAAGATCTTTCTGCAACAACTGTATTTGCCGAACATCAGCATCTCTCTCATTCTTCGTGCGCTGCAAAGCCAGTCTCTAAAGGGGGAGGGAAATAATAAGCCGATTGTTAATCACCAAAAAGAGAACTTATCATCGCAATTCAGAAGGACAATGAACTTTCATTCAAAAGTTTTCCCAAAGATGTAGCTACATTACTGCCTTGAGTTTTTGACGAAACACTGACAGAGAGGAGAAAATGAACATCAGAAGTGTTGAAGATGTTGTCCCACATCGCTTAATAATGGGTCCCATCAGTTTAAGCTTTTGGGTTGGACTTTCTAACAAAAAGAAATCTCTACTCACAGAGGAGAAAAACAGATGAATGGCTTCTCTGCGAAACAAGTTTCACAACAGCCATGGCAGATGCAGAGGCACAAAGAACTAGGGCTGGCAATGCCTGCTCGCGGTAGGACGCCATACAAAGCTCATCCAATGGTCTCTTCCTGTAAATAATTTTGAGATTTGAAATCTTTATCTTTGCTTCTAAAATACACATAAATGCACGTACAATATATTGACTTACGAAAAAATACTCATCCTTTTAGACTAAAACACATCGTACACATGATGTATTATACTTGTGTAAAAGTACTTCAACTTGTTACTTTTTTTCTACATTTTTACCGATCAATTGTTGAGGTAACAAGTAAATTATCAGGATGTTGACGCATGTCCTCTACAATGTGATAGGTCAACTCATCCTATGCTTTGAAATTGATTGAGACCCTATGTTAAGCTTTGATTATAGTAGGAAAATTCCTCGTACTAATATAAAGATTTTACTGAAGACATGATCTTCCTTATTAAAGTCGTCGTTTTCGTGGAGACTATTGAACCGAATCGAATCTCTTAAAAAAGAAGATCTTTCGTCTGATGGTAGCCTGCTTCAATCCCCTTACGGAAATGCGTCATTGGGTTGCTCTTTAATCCCTCATCCCAGTTTAGGAAAGAACACTCACAGAGTATATAGTCTTTTAATGATTACCTTGCTATTGATAGCGAGAATTAATGCATTTTACAAATCTTTTACTTTAAATAGGAAAATTGCCTGAGAGATATAAGCTGCGCATGGAAAATAAATTAGCATTCCAACTAAGCTATTTTATAATCACCTCCTTCTCTTCCGAACCGATTTGTTGCCACTACTGTGGATTTCAATCTATAGTGCTTGGGAAATAATCAATTTCTTCCTAAAATCCCGTGAGGCACACTACTATATAATCCATATTTTTGCTTCTCTTCATCCATGCAAAATCGTAACACGTAAATCCAAGAGAAGGAAACGGTAGAAAAACCAAAGCAAGATGGAACATTCCATGGCCGCTCTCTTCTTCGCCTCTCTTCTCTTCTCGAATGCCCTCGCTGGCCCGCAGACGCAGCAGCTGATCGACCAGATCTGCCACCAGACCGAGGACTACGGGTTCTGCAACAAGACCTTCAACTAGCACATCCCGGCCGGCCAAGAGACGGACATGCAAGGCCTGGCTCAGATAGCCCTAGAGCAAGGCCTGGAGAACGACACCAATACCTTGGTCTTCGCGAAGCAGGTGGTGCGGGAGGTCTCCGACAAGGATCTCCTGAACTACATCCAGAATTGTATCAACGGGTACTTGGAGATCTTGGAACCGTTCCAGGACGGGCTCAAAGCGCTCAGCAAGAAGAAGTATTCGGACCTTGTCGCCGACCTGAGAGGCGCGCCGCAAGCGCACGGAAGCAAGTGTGGGGCGTTCACGGGCAGAGTTCCGAACCCTTTGAATGAGAGGAACAGGGAGATGAGGATTCTCATCACCATGTTTCTGAACGCTGCTTATATACTTAGCCGAGGAAGAGTTTGAATTGCTAAACCCATGCATGGCTGTTTATGGGTTATTTGTTAAAGAAATCTCGCGTGACGAAAATGCTTATGGTTTCTTCTATTTCTCCCATCATTCATTAAGAAATGAAGTCACGTTTGATTCAAATTAATGATTTTGACTTACTGTCTTTACTTATAGTATAAGTTAAAAGCAGTAAGAATTAGAATGAAAAGTGCAATAGCAATAAGGCTGTTTATTTCGCGAAAAATGTGAAATTTCGGACGCAGGAGGGTGCTCCATGGGGGCGGTGGAGAGTGACACGGGAAGAGATTAGTGGACAAAGAAAAGGAATGTGAAGTTGCGTAGGGGGGAAAGAAATGATTTTCTCTTTTGATGGTGTTTTTTTCATTAACGAAAAATGTTTTTCTTGACTAGTTTATTTTTCGTGAACCGAATGCCAGAAAATCTATAAAAAAAATCCTCAAATATGTTTTCCGTAAAACAAACGGAGCCTAAATACAAGAACATTTACTTCCATAATCTCATTTTTTTTATTTGGCAATAACTCGGGATTTAATCCCACAGAAATGATAAATCTTTGCCTGTAAATTTGGAGATGTATAAGTAAAAATGATAGGACCATTGAATAAAACTCATAGGCAGCCGACAATAATTAAAGGAAAGAAAATTGGTATGAATATCTACGAATTCAAGAAGAGGAAATGAAATAATATAATCCAAGATCGAATCCAATTTTGCTCGATCAACATCGTGGTCCGACCTTCCACAGCTGCGTTGGCATGGCGTATCAACACAGGGGGGCAAGAATGGCTCTTCTCCAACCACTGCGCGATGCAATCCACGTGATAAACATGCGAGCAGGGCATTTTCGTCGCATCCGTCCCGCCCGCGAGCTCCTCCATGCAGATGGTGCACTCGCTTGTCGGATCGCCATCTTTCACCCTAATTCTCTCCAAAGCCGGCTCGGAACGCAAAGGTTGTTCCTTGAGCGATGATGATAATTCTCCTTCCAAGAGTACGTGAGTCACGGCTTAGACGGTTACTTCCAAATGGACGAGATTGGCGCCGTCGCTGGCGGGAGTCGTGGTCATTTGAACCGCCTTGTCGTGCATCATTCGGATGATCGGCGGCTACTCCACAGGAACTCCAATTCCAGACAGAATAATGGATAAAAACTGTGTATCGCATTACAAGGGATGGGGTTAGTGCATGATGGATCATACACCTTCGTGTTTGCAATTCATGTCTGAATTTTAAGTTTCTTCTAATAATCAATCGATACGCTAGAAATTTTGAAAGGCAAAAAAATGTTACTTTAGGTGTCTTCGAGGATTAATCGGATGCCAAAAAAGTATAGGACAGACTTCCGAGATTAATTTTTGCACTAAGCAAATGACAGTAACTAATGTAAGGACAAGGAAGAAATTAAAAGTAAGTCGTAATACGTATTCCACACTAACATAAGCTCCTAATGAATAATCTTGCTTTCAGGAAACTAGTCTAGCTCGGCACGAAATCAGACGGAGGGTTTGAATAAAACTTCGAAAAGTTAACGCTACTCTACTCGTTCCATTCATCATTGAATTACATAATTTGGCCAAAATCTAACCTGGCCACCGTTCCAGAGAAGCTCATCGGACCAAACCCGGGTGGGCCGTGCGGACGGGGGTGCATCATGGGTTCGTGCCCTATCCCCGCGCCGATTGATGTATTTAAGGGCAAAATTCAACTGGAACACGATCCGATGATCATCGCCGGTACTCCAGTTGCTCGCCGTACGCATTCTTTGCACACCCGTGATCCGGGATTCGTAGTAAGTGTAAGTGTAAGGAGTGGCCATTTATCATAAGAGAGTTGGGCTGCGTATGGTAACCATTCTGTTTCGAAAAACTGATTCTGATTAAAATGACTTTTTCTTATTCTGTTCCTGGATGAGTTTTAGAGAATCAGAACACGCTTGATAACTGCCCAAAATTTCTGTTCCTAGAATAGAAACGCGTTTGATAACTGCGCAAAATTTCTGTTTCAAAAAACTATTTCTCTTCCTAATTTTTTTCATTTAAGTCAAACAATTATATAGTTACTTTGTAAAATTTCATCCTAAATTGAAGACTAATTTCCAATGCACACTAAAATAATTTAAAATACATTATTTTTTTTAGCATGTCATAAATGAAACACAAATTTTAATACATAACGTTTGAAGCTCGATTGAAGCATGGGATAGTTCCCATATTAAGAACTCATTTTTTTCTTTAAATGTTGCTTTGTCCAAAATACATACAAACATAGCAGCTGAATAACCAAATTATCCACTGACAAAAAAAAAAACCAAATTATCCTCCTTGATACGAAGTACAAGTCCTTCACTATCATTTTGCAGCTTATGTCCTAAATCCAAGTGGGTGTTTGACTCTAGCTCCACAGGCAGATGGTCACATTTTGTGACGCACGGCTACGAGTATATATGTTATCATCCGCATGTTGGATGCCCTCATCTTCCGCAACATTTTTTCGCAAAAGAGTGAAATCTATGAAATCTAAGAAATTTAGGCCCAAATTTATGAAAATGTGGTCAAACTAACCTAATCTAAGCTTCTTCTATTTTTACGGATTTTCTAAATTTTTTATGATTTTTAAAAAAATTCCAATTTTTTTCGAATTTTTTTATTTTTATTTTATTTTATTTTTATTAGGTTGAGAAAAAAGTGACGGGAGAACTGAAAGGGAAAAGTGAGAGATGTGATACTTCATTCTGTTTTGTGATTCTCAAAGCGATTCTTTTTTCCAGAACCAACTTTTTTTTTGTTCTGGATTTTGCTCTAAAACTGATTCTGATTATCTAAAATTGATTCTGGGAACAGAATCAAAATCAGAATTATTTGCGTTACCAAACATGATTCTCGTTCTTTACTGTTCCGGGAAACAGAATCAGAAAATGAGAATGGTTACCATACAGGCCCTTGATAAGGCAGAAACAGAAAGCACCGGTGGTCCGATAATCTTTTCGACTCGTCAGTTGAAGTGAAGCAATTTGAGGGCTTTCAAGTTTAATAATGGAAACCATGAGGATGGTCTACATATATATGTAAGTTTTTCCTAGTTCGAGTAGAACTTGTCTTGAGAAAAAATAAAAATAAAAAAATCGAAAAAGATATTAAAATAAGATTTAAGTCCTGCTTTAATTGTGAAACCGAGAACTAGTAGATCAAGGGCTTTAAGTCACCGGAAGACAAATTTCAAACGTGATCGGATTCGGGTAAATCACATATGAACCAAGTAATTTCAGTTTCTAAAAGGAATAGTAATTTTCTTACTATGTGCATGTAATTTTCTTAAATTTATTGTGCGATGACTAATTCAGTCTCAAATCTTTTGACGATTTGCCAGTTTAGTCCTAAACCTTTCAATTATGTCAATTTAGTCCTAAACCTTTTGAAGTTTTGCCAATTTAGTTCTAAACCTATTATTTGGAAAATTGACCGAAAAGACCACATTAACAAATCGTCAAAAGGATTATGACTGAATTGACAAATCGGGAAAAAATTGAGGACTAAATTGGCACAAGTAAAAAGTTTATAACTAAATTGACGAATCGTCAAAAAGTTTGAAACTAAAGTATCACAATTAAAAAGTTTAGGACTTAATTTGGCCGACGTAGAGTAGATTTAGGACTTTTTGGACAATTTACCCTCTTTCAAAGTTTAGAGTCCAATCCTCGGCGTGTCAAACTTTTGAAAAAAGAGCACTTCCGAGTTAGTGAATAGACAAGATGGTTCTGGCTAAGATGATGTTTTA
Organism: Lenwebbia sp. NSW1173648; assembly: GCA_029784005.1. NCBI lineage: Eukaryota > Viridiplantae > Streptophyta > Magnoliopsida > Myrtales > Myrtaceae > Lenwebbia > Lenwebbia sp. NSW1173648. The sequence continues at coordinate 2,796,286 of JARCGZ010000005.1, forward strand.
TGGATACATTGTTAGTTTGAAGCTGAGAATAGGAAGACTTCCATACCAGCTTCGCATTTTTGCAAATTCGAAAAGAGACTATATAAATTTTTTTTGTTTTTTGGTCAGACGAAAGGAGACTATTACCATGTAATAGAATCTGCAGACACCAGGGGAGAAGATCTGCAGAAAGAATAAAGCAAACAAGCGAACGTTCCAACCGGGCTTAATTTCTTTTTACAAGGAACTAAGCCAACCACCTGCCTCTTGCAGCTTTCACCGGTAGCTACTCATTCTGCGGATTGGGACGAGTACAAGTAGGCTAACATGAATCCAATCGCTACACCGATGAAAGCCACCACGAGTGCAGACATGAAGGAGAAGTCCCGGCTGCTTCTTCGGTATCTTTGTGTTTTCATCATGTCCTACAAAGATTGGGGAAGGGAAACTATAATTAATCAAGAAAGACGATATCGTAGCGACCCATCGTCCATCGTTTAAAAGCCGGGTCAAATCAGGATTGACAGGATGTTGAAATAATCTCCTCAATCAGTTTTTTTCCCTTTCAAAAGAGAACAACACCCGAAGGTGGACCGAAAAACTCATTCACAGTGTCACTGGCACTTGCTTCATTACTTATAGTGTTAAGTATTAAATGCACTAAGTAAATTTTGCTTTCATTTACTTTACTGCCGGCGGGTATCAAGCTGCCATTTTCCCCCTCTCTTTCTCTCCCCCGCCCCCCTTTTTCCCTCCAATTGATATGCTAGTGGACTAAAGCTTACACAATAACAGATGGACTCACAAGATCTTTCTGCAACCACTGTACTTGCCGAACAGCAGCATTTCTCTCATTCTTCATCCGCTGCAAAGCCAGACTCTAAAAATGGAGGGAAATAATAAGCCGATTGTTAATCACAAAAAGGAGCACTTAGCATTGCAATTCAGATGAAAAAAGAACTTTCATTCAAAAGTTTTCCCAAAGATGTAGCTACACTACTGCCTCAATTTTTTTACGAAACATTGACACAGAGGAGAAAATGAACAACGAAAGAAGTCGCTACTCAGACCGTAATTAACTGACAGAGAGGAGAATATCAGACAACAGCCATGGCAGATACAGAGGGACAAAGAACTAGGACAGGCAATGCCAGATATCCATGCCCGCTGGCAGTAGGACAGCATACAAAGCTCATCCATGTTCTCTTCTTGTACATTAGAGCACTCGTTCTTCTTTTAGATAATTATCAGAATATCTAATTCTCACTGGATCAGTTTGATACCTTTGAATTCTTAGTTAGAAAAGAAAAACTTTCCTGGATGAACTATCCACCAGGAGAAAGAACATTTAATATTAATCGTTTCCTTGCAAATTGTGCTACTACACATCTATCAGCAGCTCATTTCACCATCTAATTACACTTCAGACATATGTCTACGCAAATTTACCATGAGAGTGCATACTTCAATGTTCTATTAGATCAAGGCTCTTCTTGGTTTGGAGGTAGCAAGATTTCAGAGCATGACCAGCAAATTGACCAAAAACTTTCAACAAAATCCAAGAGAACCTTAAAAAGTCTAACTACACAAGGAGCAAAATGAGCTCACCGCGTCCTCATCAGAACTTTGTATCGAGCCCCAAAAGGCTTCCTCTCCGGACTTTTCTTGAGGTGAGCTGGGAAAAATATAAACAACTCCAAGTTTGCGTTCCTCTACTAATCTTCCACCACCCTTATTGAACTGGATATGACATAAACATCAAGTTGACACAGAGAAAGAATGCCATCATCCAGTTTCCAGAGTTAATAAATAAGGTCAATTGTCAGAGAATTGATTCTCACTGTATCAGGCGAAAGTTCTTTGCCATCAGTATTAGGAGGCACTATGGTGCTTTGAAGAAGAAATTTGTCCTTGCATTGCATATCAGGCGGGTATTCTTGTTGGGCTTGGAGAGTAACTTCACATCAACATAAAAAGGCACATCAGAAATCCAGAGAAATATCAAAAGGCAAAGTGCTGAAAGAGGCATTTGTCAAAAAGACGCATCTATCAGAGTGAACAGAAGCCATCATGGCCATCATGAAAAGATAGTCGGTTGACATGACAAGCAGTACCTCTTATTAGACAGGCCTCTTGAGGTTGTATCGTACAAGTGTTTGGTCGTACAAAGTACTTTTTAGGTGAAGTCGTTTTAACCTAGCATAAGGAAAGACTTGAGAATAAATTGAGGCTGCACTGTACCAAGAAAAGTGTAAGAGGAATAAATTAAACTAAATGAGGCTTTAGAAGTTTGATTTAATTTAGGAAGGTAGAATAGAACTCAAAAGGGAAATATTTATGCACGAATGTGCACAAGTCTACACATCGATCAAAGTGTACCTTAAATGCAACATGCTGTTCTGTGTCGTTCACAACTTTGAGGTCGCAATAGCTCTGCTTTTCCAGCTCAACTGGTTACATGAATTTGAACATCAGAAGTCCATCCATTAACATGAGAGAGCTAGAAAGGAAGGCTCTTAGGTCACAAAGTAAGAAAAAGCTGACATCAACAGACATTTTCATATATCAAACTCTCCCTATAATCATGCAATGCGGTATATCACGCGTGTTCCAGTCTCTTCCTCTATAAAAATAGCAATTCTTTGACACATTGTTTACCGGCAGACAGCAATAGATCATGCTTCTGGATAGCTAACCTGATATTACCAGTCAAAATGCAAACAAGATAAAATTTTTATCTTCCCCTTATCATGGAGAAGAATGCACAGTTTATTCCATATTAAGGACAAAAGAGACACCATTATGCAGTATAAATTCTTAAGCACAACCAAACAAATTATGAAAGGAAAACAAGGGTGCAATACAAATGCAAAAGCATTACTAAATGCAGAAATGACGTGACAACATGCCTTCCCCTGCAAAGAAAGATCCAAGTTCACCTTCCACTATGAAAAGGAATGTTAAACCAGTATTTGGCTCACAATCAAATAAAAACTTCACTGTCCTTGGCCTCTTTAACAATAGGCCCAGAATCATGTCTATTTGGAACAAGAGATACCCTTACTACCCTGAAGTGATATCGAGGCTGGAAGATCTTGCTCAACTAGAAATTGAGCGCACCATTCATCACAGGAACGCTAAACTCTGTTTCCAGTAGTCAGGGTTAAGTTTAGAATGTTTCAAAAAACACCCAAAAACCCAACGGGCTGACTGCAACTGAACCGAACTTACTCTCATCGGTCGCTGATAAAACGATCATTAACTGTTCACATCACCACCCACCAATGATTTTAAAGATTTGAAACTTACAGTTTGGAGAATCCTATAATTCTACTGAATAGCAAATACTGGGAGCACAATCCACTTGGCAACTGCTCCATTGTGCGTTAATTTGTATTACTTCACAAGAAACATTTTACCTTATGATACATATTTTTTTTCCAAATTAATAAGCCAATTCTCTCCTGAGATTCTCAAAACCGTCAGCCAATCGTTGAAGCAAATTAGAAATAAGCACCACATAGCATCAGATAAACACTTCCCCCTCCCCCATATCCTTTTCACACACGACCTTGACTTCAATATTAATGTCAACATTCTTTAACACCCCAGACCCTTGCCACAGTAGCCAGAACAACGTTACAATCTCATGGGAATGATTTTCGCATAGATAATTCATGAGATCTATATGTCCTAAACTCCTAATCATCCACGCAGCCTTTTTGTCAAGTTTCTACACATTCTCATCTTCATATCTCCTCAAAGGAGGTCAGGCCTAAAAAAGCACTTGAAAAGATCTTCTCACTGATCCAACCATGTCAAAACCCACCAGCTTTTTGCATACTGAAGCCGATTTTGCATACATTTCTGGCCTCAAAGAAGAGTACCAGCCTGATGAGACCCTTTTTCCATCAGTCCAAGATTGTCCTAGGAGTACGGTGAAAGGATCCAGACATGACCGCGAAGGGCTTTCTCTGAACAAAATCTATACTTTAGCTGGTTTACACGGAATTCTAATAGCAGAGCATTCCTCATCGGCAGAAAACGTGATGAACCTTTTCATCTTAACAATGTTTCCTTTCGTTCTGTTCAAACAAAAAAAACAATGTTTCCTTTCGTAACTTCAGTGCCACCCTATTCTCTAATTCGAGCCGACCAAGGAGAAGATGAATTCACTCACATGTCATCTACCTGAAATCTGCTAATTAGAAATGAAACTGATAACCCAGAGAGAGAGAGAGAGAGAGAGAGAGAGAGGTACAAGTGAATTTGAGCTCGTCGGGATGAACAGAGATCAGAGGACGACCGGCGCCGGCCATCCTGGTCCACCCACTGATGCCGGAGAGATCACCCTTTTTTCTTCAGCAACCCCGCGAACCCCCCTGATGATTGATCAACCCCACATCATTCACCGCCACAGACAAAAGAAACCATGAACTCCGAAACCTCCGCCACAGAGAGCGACTGTCGCCTCGTTGTCCAATTGCCGTATCTGAATCTTATATGTCCAAATAAGATAAGCACTACCAATCACGCATAAAAGAACTCAAAGTTAAGTTAGCTAAACACGGCTAGAGTTCGTAGAAGACAATACCCAGATCAAGAATTTTTCCGAACTACAACATCGGTCGGAGGATGGAAGTGGCAACGGCTTGCTTTACGTAATCGAACCCCAACAACGTTGGTAAATCAAGCGCGAGCGTATCAGCCCCTTTGATTCTTGGGAAAGCCAAGTTCTAATGGTGGGTATAGAAATTCGAGAGAGATATGAATGATTGACTAAGCTGACTATCTTAGGAGGTTGCTTAGACGCGAAATCAGAATCCCTTCAAGAGGAGGATGACTTCTTTTGTATATATCGTGTGCATGAGCATGTATGTGACAATGATAGCTTAATTGTGTAATTAATGTAAAAATGCGAGTTAATTTCCTATATTCACAAGCAAAAATAATATCAGGTAGTTCTAACTATGAGAAAAAATGTGATTAATACCACGAAAAATCTCAAATCGATACACGTGTGACAAATTTATTCGAAACTATTTTTTTTTTATCACAAAATAAGCTCAAACTGGTACATCTATAACAAATTTATCTCAAACTATTTTCGTGACCACCAAAAAATCCCAAACTGATACACCCGTCATAATTTTACCCAAAAATAATTTTTTTTACCACAAAAAAACCCTAAAATTAGTACACATGTGACAATTTTACCCTCCGTTAGTTTCCGTTAACTTTTAATGTTAAATTGCCGAGTTGGATGACGCGCAACAAATGACATGTGTGGTATCTTCTATTTGTCACAGGCCTATCAGTTTGGGGTTTGTCGTGGTATTAACCCAATTAAAGGAAACCAATGGAGGGTAAATTTATCACATGTGTACCTGTTTGAGGTTTATTGTAGTCAAAAAAATAGTTTGGAATAAATTTGTCACAGCTGTACTAATTTTTGATTTTTTGTGGTCAAAAAAATAATTTAGGTAAATCTATCATAGGTGTATCGGTTTGAGGTTTTTCGTAGTATTAACCCTAAAAAAATTAGTTGTTTGCTTCCAAAATACACATGTGGGCGTCAATCCAACTCCAACTTGTATGCAATTAGTTTATCGGAACGGCAAGATTGTCGTAGAAACAGCCACTCGCAATCACAAGAAAAGGGGAATTTGTACACTACACGACATAAGTGTATTAGTTTGAGATTTTTCGTAGTATTAACCCTAAAAAATTAGTTGTTTGCTTCCAAAATACACATGTGGGCGTCAATCCAATTCCAACTTGTATGCAGTTAGTTTATCGAAACGGCAAGATTGTCGTAGAAACAGCTGCTCGCGATCACAAGAAAAGGGGAATTTGTACACGGCACGGCCAGTTGTATTGGGGGTCTTGCCTGGTAGTACAATTGATAAATTAGCAACTGGGGAAAGCAGCACTAACCCGGCACCAAATCATTAATTAAATCTTAATCACCATGACAGTTGCCCGTACGCTACCAATGCACATCCATCGGTAGAGTCGTTCTATTCTAATCACGACAAAAGAAGAAGAAGAAGAAGAAGAAGTTAAATAGCTCTCTTAAGCAAGCATTAGCGAGACTAGTCTAATGTTATTCTTTTAATCACCCGGGCTCTTTTTCCTGGTGTCCATCTTGAACCGAACCAGTGGTCCGGGCCCTCGCATTTAGGGGGCCTGGCCCGGATCAATAGGCCTAAGTCATGGCCCAAGCCCAAATTCGTCCCGGCCCGGCCCAAGCGCATCTTTCGCGCGCTTCCATGTATGTCTCCCCAACGGCCAACCGGAAGCACACACGACGATCGTTGGGTCCTGCGTGGCACTCAAGCAATTCCCCTCTTCCACCAAGGTCGCCACGTGTCCGGCCTCCTCTTGCAACCTTCGTCTCCACACAAAAGCCATTCCCCCTCTGTCCCCGCCAACCTCGGGCTCCCTTTCATACCCTCTCTCTCTTCCCCCTCTCCCCCTCTCCGGGCGCTCCTCTCGACAGAGAATACGTCACATTAATTCAATAATGGGTTCGGGTTGCTAAATTTGCTCGATGTCTTGTAATCGGTAACAACATCACTCTCCGTACTCATCTTCTTGCTTTGAATTGTTTCGTTAGTGTTGTTGATTCTTGGGTTCTTGGTGCTGGGAATATGGATGTGGGGTGCGAATATCCTTGACGATCGCTTCGCTAAATTTATCTGCAGGAGTGATTGAAAGAATCTCGACCAGGCTTTTTTGTGGACAAATTTTCCCAAAGGGGATTGAAGTTTCGAACTTTTTGGTTGGTTTGAAAGAAATGTCTCACGGTTTTGATGCTATGAGAGGAACCCCACCTGGGATTTTGCTCATAAAGAAAATTAGGGGCAGGAATTGGAGCCTCAACACTTATAGATACGTGGTCTTGCTCATTACATTCATAGCATATGCCTGTTATCATGCTTCTCGGAAGCCTAGTAGCATTGTGAAGAGTGTCCTGTATCCCGAAACCCCAACTGTCAATGCGTGGCCATTGGGTGAAGTGTTTGTGAGGGAAGAGTTAGGGAACGGTGGTAATGTGACTGGTAGATCCAAGTACAGGGGTTGGGCTCCCTTCAATGGCCCCGATGGGACGTCGAAATTGGGCGAAATTGACGTCGCGTTTTTGGCCTGTTATTCTATGGGGATGTATGTCGCGGGGCATTTGGGGGATACGTTGGACTTGCGGTTGTTCTTGACAACTGGAATGATCGGCAGTGGCATTTTTGTGGGGCTCTTTGGGATGGGATATTTTTGGAATGTGCATGTTTTCGGATTTTACTTGGCCATGCAAATGGTTGCCGGATTGTTCCAAGCAACCGGGTGGCCGTCGGTGGTGGCGGTCATCGGCAATTGGTTCGGGAAGAGGAAGAGGGGTTTGATAATGGGCGTGTGGAATGCACATACTTCGGTGGGGAATATTAGTGGTTCCCTTCTTGCGGCAAGTGTCTTGGATCTCGGGTGGGGCTGGTCATTCATTGTCCCTGGCGGCTTGATCGTTCTTGGAGGGATACTGGTTTTTTTGTTCTTGGCTGCATATCCAGAGGATGTTGGATTTCCTTGTCCAAATGATCCATCCAGGGCTGTAGAGACGGTTACTCCAAATGATGTAGAATCGCAATCACGAAGTTCCTCGGTTGGTTCTGGGACTAAGAGAAGTGTCGGGCTTGTTCAAGCCTGTTTAATCCCGGGAGTGATTCCATTCGCGCTGTGCTTATTCTTCTCGAAGCTGGTGGCTTACACCTTCCTCTATTGGTTACCCTTTTATTTAAGTCAAACAGGTATTTTATTTGCTCCTGCTCCCTTCGATTATTTGTCCTGAAAGAGAGAGTCGTGTTAGGAAAAATATGCCTCAGTATTGAATCTTCTTCAGGTTCTATGCTGAGTGGCTGTCGTCGAATCAGATTTTTCTTGCTTTTTGAAGTTTCTCAAAAATTTGGAATGTCTGTGGAAGAAATTTCTGAGAAATGGCTAATGAGGGACATCTCTAGGACAAGGACTAGTTATTGACGTACTTGCCTTAAGATAATTATTATTGTCCAGAATAGTTCATGGTTTTCCCTGGCCTGTCCAGAAGCATGGTAGGGACTTAGTTTTTTTTTTTTTTCTTGTTCTGAATTCAACAATTTTTGAAGATCCAACATGTATGGTTTCCTTATCTGAATTCAACAAGTTTTAAAGATCCAACCTTTATGGTTTCTGACTCACTTGGTTGCTCAAACTTGGCAGCAATTGGAGGTGAGTATGTCTCTGTGAAATCAGCTGGAAACCTGTCAACCCTCTTTGATGTGGGCGGAATTGTTGGGGGAATTCTCGCTGGTTATATATCGGACAAGCTCAACGCTCGGGCTATCACGGCGGCCAGTTTCATGTATGCTGCGATACCATCTATGCTGGCGTACCGCTCATATGGGGGCATATCACACACCATGAACATCGTGCTCATGATGATAGCGGGATTGTTCGTAAACGGGCCATACGCGCTGATCACCACAGCGGTTTCGGCAGACCTTGGCACGCACAGTTCTCTCAGAGGGGATTCGAGGGCACTCGCCACCGTAACTGCCATTATTGATGGAACCGGATCTCTTGGTGCGGCTCTTGGCCCTCTTCTTACCGGGTTCCTTTCAACAAAGGGGTGGGACGCGGTTTTCTTGATGCTAATGGCCGGTGCTCTTATCGCTGGATTGCTTTTGTCAAGGTTGGTCATTGACGAGATATCGGAGAAAGCGGCCAAACGAATCACATTGTCCGATGCACAGCAAGGTTGTGGAGGTAATGTGTACTTTCCTTTTTCTCTCCTTATTTATGATCTTGATTTGCAGTTCATGGCTATGTACTCATCTGCTATGTCGGCTTTGTCAGATCCAGCAACTCAGCCTCTCCTAACCAACAAAAAATGAATGCCGATATGGCTGCACAACAGTACACGAGACCAGGGAAATCTATAGGCAAGCTCGATGTGAAGCTGAGAAATTACCGATCAGTCACTGCGAATACGAAGCATTGTGCTTTTAGAGGTCTGACTAACTTTGGATGTGACTCGCAATAGTCAACTTCATAGCAATTCTGTCTGTAATAAGTGTAAGGTGATGTACCATAGATAGATTTTTGGTTAGTATAAAGGAAATGAAATCTGATCGATTCACGCTCATACGTCAATGATTTACTTCCTGTTATCTGATGAGTCTATCTACTTAGTGTTCATGCTTAGTCCGTGCCATGGTGGACGGTCATAAGGTCATTCAGCTATTGCTCCAACAATTTACTCGGTACCCGATTTCTCATGGCATGCCGGTGTTCGATGCAAGAAATATCTAGTCTTCGGTCCTGAAGAAATAAGTCATCCACATTGTATTGCCCCATCCATAGCTTGGCCGGCAGAGGCGCAGAGCCAGAGTCCAGATCTCAAATCGGCTGCTAACGATTTGATGGCATCTTAGTTAAGCTTCCTGAAAAGTTTCTGGGGTCTTTAATACTCACGCATAATTTTTCGCAACTTGAACTAACTGCAGCAGTAACACTTAGCCCTGCTGATCTTGAACTGCACGAGCTGCCAGTGGCCGAACTCGCCATGCACGACCAAGTTGCTAATGATAGTAGAAGGAGATGTTATCTTTACCTGTCTCCATTTGTTTCAGTTCCTGTTTATTTGATCAGAAACTGGTAATTTTCTGTGTTGTGTTCTCTTTGCTTGATCATTCGAATTGATGGCTTTCCCTGGCTTTCATGTTGCCTGATTTCGGCCGATTTGCTATTTGCAGCGAGCGAGATCAAAATCGGAACTTCCGACATGAGAGGGTCATGAGGAGGAAGATGCACTAAGAATACACTGGTGCAGTCAGAAACGCAGAACAGCTCTTTATTCCGTGTGATCAGAGATGGCATTACATCGTTAGTCCAGAATAAGTAATGGGATTTCACGTATTGACATTGGCCAAAAGAATCAGAACGAAAATTTCAATCCTCAGCAAGAAAAAAAGATGAATTCAGAAGAACTCGAGCAAAGATCTGAAGGATGTGCCTGCTTTCTGGTAGTTCTCAAAACTCCGATCCTGCATTGGTTGAGAAGCTGTCAGAGACGAATCGGAAATCGAGCGATTTCGAGAGACATCAATTGAAGAAATGCATGTTTTTTAAGACATGGGGCGATTACACAAGCACTTCATTTGGTTCAAGAAGTTTTCAAATTGGAAAAATCTGCGGGTGATGAAGCCGATTTGCTTCCCTGTTTCGCCGAACTCGGTCCAGAATCAAAGTGAACAAGCCTTGGATGTTCATCCTCAAATAGTGAATCAATCGAGCTTCAACTTACTATCGGATTGATTGAAACATACAGAGAGTACTATAGCAATAGCAACTAATCAATCAACATGAGGGTAATCAAGAGTTTAAGATGATTAATCACGTTTAATTCAACTACAAATTCAATCGACCAGAGCATTAAATCACGACTTCAGGGTACATATAAGGTAAGAGAGCCAGAGAGAGAGAGAGAGAGAGCGAGCGATGACTCTGCGAGACATCGATCATGCTGGAGCAAATAATTCGTAAGGCGGGTTATGTCAGCTGAGGAAATACCTGGACTGGAGAAGAGCCACAGGAGGAACGCGCACAGAACCAGCAACAGAGGGATCGCGTGGACGGCGTTCTCCGCCGACCTGAGGCGCGACCGCTCCTTCCTCGCTGCGTGCGACAGCGGATCGCACGTCGGCAGCTGCTCCCGCCAGTCGTCGTCTCGCTCCCCGGTCCTTGAGCGACGCGATTGCGAAGTCGTCGTCGTCGGCGGCGGCGGCGGAGGAGCCTCAGAGACTCGGCGAGCGCTCGACGACCGCTGCATGATCTCCCTCCTCGACCGAAACGCGGGATCGCCGCCGAGCCGGAGGTCTCCTTGAGCTTCTTCTTCGTTTCAACTGCGATGGCGCGAACAGGTGGGCGACGGGAGGCGAAAATGAGGGACGATGCTTTGGTGTTGCGTTTCTTGACCGTCCCGGGTCGACTGACTCAACCGGTTGCTTTCGTAAGTTCGGGTCAATTCGGTTCCGCGTGCACTTGAAATTGAATCGAATTAATTGGATTTGAAAAATCCAAAATAAAAAACTTAGATTGATTAGAATTGGCATGATCAATCTAAGTTTTTTTTGTTTAGTATCATCTTCTCGGTGATTTTTTTTGTAGATAATTAATCATGAAATTACGTATAATTAAACATATGTTACTCATGACAGATTCAGTTTAGGAGAATATAAGGAATTTGATTATCAATCGAGCGATTGATCCTGCAATAATATGCCTAATCGTGATTTGGGTCCATATGCTTATGTTGACACCTAAATCAAACAAGAAAAACTCCTTAATCGAACCAAATAGACGCAGCTTAATTCTATACAGTTCAACATTAAATAAAGATAACATCTCCTTCTACTATCATTAAATAAATTGAAGATGTGGTATGTTCAACATTAAAAAAACATTTGATTTTAAATTGTGAAGATTAGGAAAAAAAAAATGCCAAATCACGTATTCAGCAATCGTGGATGATTTGCACATTACCCGTGCCACGTTTGTTCAAATTAAATTTCTTATTATAGAAAATCCCAACTTAGTACACTAGGGTCACATTCATCTCACCTAATAATTATGTCGCAAAAAATTCTCAAATCACTTATTTTTGTAATATTTGGGGTAAATGTATCAACGGCGCACTCGTATACGTATGGGATTTTTGTGACGCAAAAATTAGTTCGGTTGGAATATTTCCGTTAGAGGAAATTTAATTTGGACTAAATGCGACACATATATACCGGTTTATGATTCTTTTACCGGTATTAATTAGGGGTGTCAATGGTTCAACTCAATTTGATTTTTCAAGAAGACCGAACCGAACTGAACCATTAGGGTATAAACTTGAATCGAACCGAATCTCACCTTGAACCAGATATGAACTAAACTAGAAATCCAGTTCGGTTTAGTTCGATTTTCAATTTTCTTTTTTGATTTTTTTTCTTTCTTTCTTTTTCATTTTTTTTTATTTTCGATTCAAATCCAGCGGAGCAGCCGGCATTGGTTAAGGGCCACTAGCCCTCGCCGGCCTCAGCAAGGGGCCGCGAGCCCTTGCCCACGGCCGGCGGCCCCGTTGGTCCTTTGCCCTAAAAAAGAAAAAAAGAAAAGAAAAGAAAAGAATAAAAAAATAAAAAAAGAATGATTATTTTGAAGATTTTTAATGCCTTTTGGTTAACCGAATCGAATCGGAAAAAAAAAGGTTATTTTTCAATTACCTGAACCGAAAATCGAACCGAACTGAAATGCACAAATTTTCAATTCAGTTCGGTTTGGTTCGCGGTTCGATTCGGTTTTTCAATTCGATTTTGACAACCACTAGTAATTTAATCCTTAAAGTTAAACATCGTTTTCTCCACAAGATAACATAAAATTGATCGTCTACAAAAGGAATTGAGTTCGAGCTTCATTTGACCGAATATCCAAAGGAAAATAAAAAATAAAAAAGCTGAAGTTGAGGGTACGCTGGAATTGCACCGTTCACACGTCGCCCTCGCTTATTCTTTTCGTCCTTTTCTCGCCACGATGTAGTAATTAATTAGCCACATAAAGGAAAAGCTATTCTTAACAAAAGATTTTCCATTTAAATATATAATTAACAAAAATGAATTTACGTTTAATTAAGTTCCTCCGACGCCTGTTCGGTAACCCGATGAGCAGCTCGGATGCATTTCTTATTTTAATGTGCCAGTACCGGCACGCCATGTACTCCTACACGGGCCTCCGATGCCTATCGAGCAGTTCGGATGAGTTCCTTATTTTAACGAGTCGGTGCCAGCATGCCATGCACCCAAATTGCTAATAATATCTTTTTCTTCTCTGATGGCGAGAAATACCTTATATTTGCTCTACGTCCGACGGATCCGAAGGTCCGGAAGAGACCTCAGACGAAAGCAGTTTAAGAACTTGCTCTGGTCCAAAAGGATTTTCCATTTAAATTTATAGTTAATAAAAATGATTTTATGTTTAATTAAGTTCAGAAAGTTATTTTATTGAATGACCTGGAACTCATAATCATTTGACTAAAACAAAAACGAAAATCAAATTTGGAGGAGAAAAATATTAAAAAAATAAAACAAATTTGGCTTCTTTATAACACATCTCTCTCTCTCTCATCCTTTGGTTTTTCCTCTTCGTTGTTTGTTCAACACTCTCTCTCTTCGGCGACGATCCCAGAAGAATCGGTGGTATTCTCGCTGGAAGCGGGATCAATCTCCGTCGTAGAGTTTGAATTTCTTGCGATTCGATTCGATCTCGGCTTCATCTCGCCACCATGAATCCGGAATAGTAAGCCTTCTGGTTATCCGTCCCTCTTTCGATCAAACCCTCGATGGTCGATAGTTGGTTGATTATCTTAGTCTTTGCTTTGCGTGATTCAGATCAGATCGGTGATAGTTTAGATCGTCTCTTTGAGCTGGCTTTCTGGTCACGCGTGGTCCGTGACGTCGCTCTTGTGATTTTTTAGCTGATGGTTGATCGGTGATGACGTTTTAGTGCTGGTTCGAAAATCAGACGGTTTTGGGTTTCCGATCGATGACCTGATTGGTCAATCCTAGGCCCATATAATCATGCAGGGATGATATTTCTCTTCAATCATCTTGGTTGTGAGATCATGCGGTGATAGATTGAATTATGTGAAATTGCGGTAGACACGATTTGTAATTAGAAGAATTCAGCTGAACGCAGTCAGAATTGCTATTGGCTCTTCCTGACAATTGTTATAGAAGCGGAATAATTCTGCATTGGTTTTGCTAGCTGCCCAGCTGTTGAAGTACTTGCAATTATATTGAGAAGCTTGGATTGACTAGAACATGCGGCTAATCTGCGCATAAAAGTGGCTGGTGGCTGAGAGCTCAAAATTTATGGACGTGCATTTGGGCATTCTCGGTAAATTAGTCCACGATGCTGATGCTCTGACACAACAGATATTTGTCCCTCATCGGTTTCTTCCAGTTTTGTCACACTTGATGCATATCTGACTTGTTTCATCATTCTTCATTGTGCTGATTACTACGATTGGCCTTTGTTTGTGTGGTTTATCGTCACTCTAGATTGGGAGTGGATGACATTCTTTGATTTAGAGTTCTGCACATGCACAATTGTCATCATCAGTTGCCTTGGAATCACGCACAATATATTCATATATAAAACAGATGGATCTCTATCTTGAACCTGTATATTTGTGCTTATTCTCGTCCTCCTTTTCGTGCAGTGACTACTTGTTTAAGCTTTTACTCATTGGAGATTCGGGTGTTGGCAAATCATGTCTGCTCCTTAGGTTTGCTGTAAGTTGATCGTGGTTATCCTTTTTCAATTTTTGTTTTCGTTTACCTGTGATTCCTTTCCACGAGGATAAATTCAAATTCAATGGATGCTAGATACCGAAGGATCTTTATTCATTGGAATCACAAGCTTGCTTATGCTGTCTGCTTTGTACTACTGATCTACATTTAATTACAGTTTCCCTTCCTACTTAATGAAAGTATGATGGCAGCTGTCTGTTTCTTTTCCTTCGATATGCATGTGACTATGATTGTGTTAATCTTGCTTGTGAATCAAGACTCGTTGCAATTTTTGCTGAAAACGAAGACTTGTTGCGATTACCCAAGTAAACCTCTTTCTTTATTTCTTGGACCAGGATGACTCATATTTAGAGAGCTACATCAGCACCATTGGAGTTGACTTTGTAAGCAATTGTACTTTTCATTTTGGCCCTTTTACGGACCTAATATACTCACTTGTTCCGGTGGCTAACTTTTACATTACATATGTCATTCAGAAAATCCGCACGGTCGAACAGGATGGCAAAACAATCAAACTGCAGATAGTATGTTTTCTACTAACTTTTTTATTTTATCTTTTTATTTCAGCTATCTTCTGTTTCGGTACCGCTGTTTGTGCTCTTTATGGTGGCTGCTTTTAGTAGCATTTATACCCGGGGGACTGCAATATCACATATGCAAAGTGTTGTTGTTTAGGCATGAGATATTCCAACTTTTTGGAGGCTATGATTTTAATACTTCTGCAGGTTTTCAGTGCACAATTTGAGAATTTTAATTCCCTTGAGACACTCTCTTTACATTCACTTGTCACAACTTCTTTCTACTTTAGTGTCATATATAAGTATGGTGTTCATATCCTTTCCGGCTCTGGTCATGCAGTGGGATACTGCAGGCCAGGAACGTTTTAGAACTATCACAAGCAGTTACTACCGCGGGGCTCATGGGATCATTGTAAGTGTCAAATTTTCTTCTCTGCTGGTGTAGAGGTGGCCTTCCCATGTTTGTTCTCTATGTGAAAATTCACCCTTCTACTGGTGGCCCTTTGAGGGTAGGTCGTTTATGATGTCACAGATCAAGAGAGCTTCAACAATGTTAAGCAGTGGTTAAGTGAGATTGACCGCTATGCAAGTGAAAACGTTAACAAGCTACTTGTTGGGAACAAATGTGACCTAACAGCCCAGAAGGTTGTTTCTTATGAGACGGCAAAGGTAAAGATTGACATTTGCTGCTCCGCCGATATTGATTATGATTGTTTTTTATTTGAATGCAGTGTAATTTATTTCGCTTGTTTAGGCTTTTGCGGATGAGATTGGGATTCCATTCATGGAGACTAGTGCAAAGAACGCCACCAATGTGGAACACGCTTTCATGGCCATGGCTGCAGCCATCAAGGACAGGTATAGTGTACTTCTGGGTTTGTCCGATGAAGGGAAATGAGTACTTAATGGCTGTGTAACTAACTACTGCAATGTCCGTTGAACTGGATAATATTTTGACCCGCTGAGATTTTCTTGATTTCTCCCGTTGCTAAATGGAAACGGAGCCCCCGTCATCCTCACCTGATTGATTGTTGATCTCTGGTTCGTGCAGGATGGCGAGCCAACCAGCCATGAACAATGCTCGACCTCCGACTGTGAACATCAGGGGACAGCCCGTCAACCAAAAGGCTGGTTGCTGCTCATCTTGAAGCTGAAAATTCATCCTGGGGGAATGCGCTGTTTATCTCTTTTCTATGTGACCGTGACATGTAAAACTAGTTTCTGTCTGTCAGAATGCTTGGTTGGATATGGAACTGTTGGCTATGGAATACTTCTCTTGTTATTTCAGTTATTTGTGGAAAATTCTCATTCTTTTCGGTGTATCCGATTCTGAACACGTGTAAAAATTAGATTCATGGTCATGCGGCAACATCCATTTAGTTGCTTCTACAGATTCTTGAATTGTTACGGGGTTGGGTGAACTCTTGACGTCGTTCTCTTCTGCTTGTTCAAAGGTCAAAGGAAGCTTTGAATCCTACATCTATACCCGTGCAGTTGATGTGTGAACTGACTAGAGACGGTACGGCACGCCTTAGGCATTCTATGGCATTGTGTAGAATTTATGATTCTTTGTCCCGCGTTGTCGGATGGTGAAAGTACGACTGCGGCTACATGGAAATAACATAAGCAACCCTCATTGAAATTTTCGAAATGGTATTGCGAATTTGCAGGATCACTATAGTTGTTGGGGGTGAACAAAGAACAATGATTGAAATAGGGTTTGAGCGGTCCATCATTCTTTCTAGACTGGAGTTACGAGTACGGAGGCATGGTGAATCTTGGTCAAAATGGGAGGCGTGGCCGCTGCCTTGTGTCATCTTTGGACATAGCGGTGGCCACGGTTCTAAACCGGCCAGTTTCGATTCATGGCCACGGATGAACCGGAATTAGAACCTTAAGGGGCGGTTCCGGTTCCGGTTTTGAACCGGCGGTTCCGGGCCGGTTCAAGGCCCGGTTCTGGTTCAAAACAGAAATGGAATCGACCGATTCCGGTTCTGATTTCAAATTTAATTTTTAAATAATGAATTATGAAACAAAAAAATTATGAAATTATGAAATAATAAATTATCAAATACAAATTATAATCAAATTGTAAATTGTAATCAAATTTGGGGGGAAAAAGAGAGAAGGGAATGGGTTTGAACTTAATGAGTTATTATTAAGCGCCTACATATCTTCTTGGGGATAGAAGAATCAAAACCCATGTAGTTCTTTTACCTTTGATAACTCCATACTTACCTCATCGTCAATCGTCGCTACCCGTTTTGCCGGTTCCGGTATCGATACCTGTGGCGGTGGTATCTTCATCATCAAAGAATTCGACTTCATTACTGCGATCCATCTCTTGTTGTCGATGTTGAGCCTTTGTCCAATCATCGACACAAGCTTGAGCCTCCACCGAATCCGGAGCTAATCTTGAACGCCGGTCCTCCAAAATGTTGCCTCTAGTGCTAAATGCTTGTTCAACCGCAACTATTGAACAATGGGTTACTAAAACCTGTTTTGCGATGAGAGCGAGAATTGAGAATTAGGTTGAATGCCTCTTCCACCACTCTAGAATTTTGAAATCTGTGCCGCCTTCGGATTCACTAAACTCAAAAAAGTGGTTAAATAAGTCTCTATTTCAGAAATATTTCATGTTGCTCTCTTTTGTGTTTTTTGCCTATTCATCAGCATTTTGTACCCTCTGCTAATTCTACCTAGGTCTCCGCTTTGTACGTCATTAGATTGGGAAGATCCACTATCACCTAGATTATATCTATTAAAAAATTCATTATACAATTCTACTATTGCGTTTTTAACTACCGTTTGTATAATTCTAATATCTACCATTTGAATCAAATGTAAACAGTCATAATACGTATTCAAATCATCACTTAAACCATTTAATTTGGTACATGGATCGAAAACACATTCAATCAAATAAAGAAGAGAAATTTCGGTATAGTAATGCAGCCATTTCGTTCGCATTGCCATAATAGTCGGACCTAATTGATCATCTTTTTCATTTTCTTCAAAAATACCAGCAATATTAACACACTCTATTAAAAATAAATGCGTAGTAGGATAATAAACACCGAATAAAGTATAAGTTGTATCATTAAAAACTTTTAAAAGATCTAATTTTTTTTTTTGCAAATATCCCACTCTTGTGGGAATAAATTAATTTGAGAAATATTATTCGAAATAAACGTACATAATAAATCTTTATATACAAAAGATTGATTAAGCAACTCGTACGTAGAATTACAACGAGTTGGAATATCTCTTGAAAATCTTTTTAGTCTTCTTCTATTTACTTTACAAAATCTGCCATATTCTTTCATAATTTGGGAATGTCTCCATAAAAATTGAATTGCTATTTTTATTGGGTTGAGAAAAACATCAAGAGTTTGTAAACCATCTTGTACACATAAATTTAAAACATGGCAAGCACATCTAATGTAACAAAATTATCCACCAAAAGCGGGTTTACATATCTTTTTTAACTCGAGAATGGAAGCGGTATTTGCTGCAGCATTATCAAAGCCAATTGAAAAAATTTTATTAACAAAAAAATATTCTTCTAAAACTTGCTTAATTATTCTATAAATATTAATTGTCGTATGCCTATCATCAAAAACTCGAAATGCAATAACTCTTTTTTGAATGTTCCAATCATCGCTTATCTAATGACATGTAATACCCATATAAGAATGAGTTTGCCAAGGATCACTCCAAATGTCGCTACCTATATGCACACGTCCATTGAAATTCATAAAAAAGTTTTTCAAATTTTCTTTTTCTCTTTTATAAATATAAAAAATTTGGCGTTTAAGCGTATTTCTCGAAACAGGTTTTGCTTATGGAGTACATGCAGTTTGTATAAAATGATTAAAACCAACTTTTTCACCAAAATTAAATAATAAACGTTCAATGGCAGCAAATCTAGCTAATTCTTCTTTATAAACTTTTTCATTGTAACGAAATAAAGGAGGAGTGTTAGGATTGGCGTACCCGAAAATTTGTTATTGGCTAGTGTTGATCCCCGCTTGCGTTGGATGTTTCGACCTCAGATGCCATTAAATGTTCCATAGCTGCCTCCACTTGTAAATTTGTATGTTGCCTCACAATATTTACATTTTACCTGATACTTATTTTCGCCTAAATGTTCCTTCGTGAAGTGTTCCCATATATCAGATGTACCCTCCCGTTCTAGCTCATTTGTTGTTGATATTTCTTCGATACTAGTAGGAGGAGGATACAGAATATCTTGCGTTGGGACGTGCTCGACATTGGAAATAATGTTGATATCATCAACATCGTCTCCCCAATATGCAAAATCACGAGGATCATGAGAATAATCGGATTCCTTCATCAGGCAATTTCCTCTACCACTACTTCTGCTTCTACTTGCCATTTTTTTAGAGAATTGAGAGGAAAACGGATTCAGAAAATTGACAAAGTCATAGAAACATAATTGAGCAGACTGAGAGAATTTAAGAGAATTGAGAGAATTTGAGAGAAATTGTGAGAAAAAATGAAAGATGAAAAGAGATATTTATAATAGTTACGATAGATTTAATAAATAATTAAAAAATAATAATGAGGGAGGAGGGCAACGGTCAAAAACTGGCCCGAAACCGCCGGTTCCTGGAGGTTCAGAACCGGCCCAGAACCGCCGGTTTCCAGGCCGGTTCAAAAAAATAGGGGCCCGTAACCAGCCCCTATGGCACGGGCCGGTTCCGATTCAGAACCGGCGGGCCCGGTCAACGGGCCGGTTACGGGTTTGACCCGAGCCGGTTCCGGGCCCAAACCGGCCCGTGGCCACCACTATTTGGACACCTCCAGCACATGAAACTGATGTCTACGTAACAATCTTAAAGATTTCATCACCTTTCATATCAACGGTGCACTGTAACTTTATGGACCAGGTGCATACCCCAGAAAAGATGCATTAAACTCTTATTGATCTAGAAGTTAAAACATGTCGAGTATTAAACCTGAACTCAGACTCCGATGTGCAGTTGGCGAAATCACGATGGTCTAGAAGCTGAATACAATACAAACTAGCTTCTACGAACTTTGAATCGATTGCCTTCGGTTCCTCGCGGCATCTCGCATGTGCAAACCTTCGGCATCTCGCATGTGCAAACCTTCTCGCACCCTCAAAAGCAAATGTTAGTCCTCAGATCAATCCTTGTGAAAAATATGCCAATTCACGCCCCTTGCTCTCGAGCTTCGTCAAACTTGGTAAATTCAATCTTCTCCTCATACCAGTGTGATCTCTCCAGACAAGTTCCAACTGGAAGGTGGTGATGAGGGAGATCCAGTTTATGAATGTTGGAATTTGAAAACTCGCGACAATCATAGCAAGATTGAGTCCTCAAAAGATGCATTATCTTGTAATCATCACTACTGACAAAAGACATCAATGCTGGTCGGATAACTGTGAGCAGATAATCTGCATACGTTCCTACCAATAGTCTCCACAGGAGCAAATTCCATCCTTGAAGTGATGAAATCTCGAGGTATCTCTGACAATAATCTCTCTACCTTCAATTGCCGATATGTATTTTGCAGCACTGTGGCAATCCCCACAGGTTCTCAAGTTCTTGAAAACCCGGATCGGTATTCCCAGTGGAAGCTTTATAAGCCCAAAAGCAATAGCCAACTTTTCACTGTGTCCAAGGAGAAGCTGCTCTTTCTGCTCTTTTTCCACATCACGCAATGCACATTCAAGATCTGGCACATATCCAGCTAGTCTCATTTTCTTCGCCAAGGCATCCAGTTTTGAGTGTATTAAAGGTAGCTCCCGGTGAATCTGGTCTCCTGATCTGAACTCATGAACAACACTTTTTACCTCGATCCAACTGTAGCCTGGTGTTTTGACCACCTTATTTTGTTTCATCGATTTCCTAACCTCAGAGACTCTATCCCATCTGTTCATTGCTGCATAAACATTGGCCAATTGAACATAACCAGTCACGTTTGTAGGATCAAGATTAAGCAAGCTCTTGGCAGCGAATTCAGCCAACTCCAAGTTCTTGTGGAGCCTGCATGCACCCAAAAGGGTTCCAAATATAGCTGAATGGGGTCTAAAAGGTAATCTCTTCATCAAATCTACAGCTTCATCTAATTTGCCAGCTCTACACAGGAGGTCCACCATGCAGGAGTAGTGATCCGGCTTCACTTCAACTCTATAATCTCTCATCATAGAATCAAAATACTTTACTCCGTGATCAACCAGACCTGCATGGTTGCAAGCCACTAATACAGCGACGAAAGTGATCCAATCTGGTTTAATTCCCTCATTTCTCATCTCATCAAACAAAGTAAGCGCTACTTGTCCTGAACCATGCTGAGCATACCCCGATATCATCGCATTCCAAGAGACAAGGTCCCTATGAGGCATCTCAAGAAACAACTTCCAAGCATCCCTCAAATCTCCACACTTCCAATACATGCTGATCAATGAAGTGCCCACGGTTGTGTCGCTACTTAATGGGCTTTTAATGGTCAATTGATGAACTTGTCTACCCAACTGCAAGGCAGACAAATTGCTACAGCCCAGTAGAACACTGCTCAAAGTAGAAGGATTCGGTCTTATTCCATATCCCATCATGTTATTGAATAGCTTCAAACCCTCCTCGGCACGGCTATTCTCAACATAACCTGCAATAACTGCATTCCATGTCACCAAATTTTTGTCAGGCATCTCTCGAAATAGCTTTTCCGCAACTTCGACCTTTCCAAATTTCATATATCCATTGATCATGGCTGTCCAAGCCACTACACTCTTAATTGGTGCAGCCTCAAAGAATCTCACCGCTGACTCCAAGTCACCACACTCCACATACCCAGATATCATCGCACTCCACGAGACACTGTTCTTCTCGGGCATTGCAGAAAACAACTCACATGCCCGACCCATTTCCCCCTTCCGAACATACCCCGATATCAGCGTGTTCCAAGAGGCAACATCCTTAATGGGCATTTTATCGAAGTATCCGCGGGCCGTGTTCACACCAAAAGTTCTCAAATAACAAGACAACATGATGTTATACGAAACAGCATCCCGTTCGGGAATTTTATCAAACATCCTGCGGGCTTCCTGAAATTTCTCAGGTCTCTTTGCATACCCACCAAGAATCGAATTCCAAGTGACAAGTGTCTTGACTCTCATTCCGTTGAACACTCTAAGAGCAGAATCCAAGTCATTATCTCGAAGGCACCGAGAGATCGCCTTATTTGACTCGACTATGTCATCTAATTCACGCTGATCACTCACGTCACTGGAGGATACCAACTGGGGGATCCTGGGGACATGGGAATCACGAAAACTAGCTGAATTGCATTCATCGCTCGAATCCGGACGCGGGTCTTCGGCTGCTAAGGTAGAGAAAGAAGCGGTTATGAGGGTGATCAAAGATCGGATCTTTAGCTTGAACGAGGCTAAGAGGTGATGTTTTCCGGCGCGGCTAGATAGAGTCATCAGTCATTTTGTTGGAAGTGTTGTGTGAATTGCAAGATAACATTTGCTGCGGACCCGGGTTTGTTCCGCGAGAAAGATTCGACTGAAATGTAGAGCTGGAGAGATTTACCCTGGTCACGTATATTATCCAAGGAACATAACAAGTAGTTACGTTCAGACTTTAAGAGCACTTTCATGGGATGGAATGTGCACATTGCAATGCTCTTGGGGATAAGCCCTCGAGGCTCAAACAATGCGGACCTACTTGATTACTGGAGCAATTTCTAAGGTTGGCTGACGAAATGATATGCTCATAGAAGTCGATAACTAAGTTCAAAACGGATCGAAAGATAACGCTGATGGAAGGTTGATCAAATTGAAATCGTTCGTAGTTTAACAACTTGGAACGGACTGAGTTTCAAAAAACAGTCTTTTTCGCCGAGTTGATGGTGGAGAAATTTTAGACTAGAGGACACACTCTGAAATATAAAACTAAAAAGAAGAACCGGAACCGGAAACAATGTAGGCTCGAGTCTAAAATTGCGCGTTCAGGAAGCTAGAAAAGGTAATCGCAAAGCAATCCCTAGTGCCGTAAGAATTTTCAAGTATTTCGAAAGGAGATTCTTGGGTCTTTTATCGCATCGCTCGCTTGTCGATCCAAATTATCAGCTTCGCGAAAATGGATACCGTCTAAAAAGAATGGGTGTGCCAAAACATTAAAAAAGGGAACTTTCCCTTGAGGGACAAACAATTCGCAGTGAGAAATGATTAAGTGACTGTTCTTAATCTAATATGAGAATAGCAATCTCATCCGGGCTACAAAAAAAAAAATTATTATTACAAAGGGTGTTGTGGAGTTCACTCGTTCAAGAATTTGTGACTCGCAACATATTATTATTCTCATAGTGACCCAAACACTATTGCGCTAGTAAAGCCCATATGCAATCAACACATCGTGAAAGTTACCGTTGGTTGGTGTAACTTTCTTTTGTTCCACCTCTCCTTCACAGATACAATTTAAAAAGACAGCTGCTGTTTGGTGGGCAAGCATCCATATATCTACACAAACCTCCTATGCAGCTCAGTGCTGACTGCTGAGGGCTATGAGCCAGAACTTTTCATTGCAGCATAATAGCCTATATCATTCACAGGACCAACAATCAAGCTAGACAAAGATCACTGGACATAATAATCAGGAAACGTCGTATCATTATCTCGAAACTTAAGAAGATGGAAAGATCAAAATGGATTTTCAAACTATTACAATCAAGCTGATGCAACTTCTCTATCTTGTACATAGCGGGGACAACAACCCCATAAAACCTTAAAAAGATTGGAGACGATTTTGTTCTTGTTAATGACCGGTCACACACTTTCGACCGAGCGGTAACTTAAAAAGCGAGAGCACAAGAGTGAGCTAGGATAATAAGATCTCACTTCTTGGCACCCGAGATGGGGAACTGCTCGGGATCTTCGATAGGAGGAGCTGCCACATTCTTCATGTTTCCACCACCATACCCGCCTCTTGAACCATGACCAAGCCCCGACCACGGGCCGCTGCGGCTATAGTACCTCTCCCCTTCAACAATCTTCAGGACTTAATTTATGCTAACAGACTGCGGTAAGAACATCGATTCGTCAACAGAGACGACACTTGCCGAGCCAACACCCATGTCTGACCATGTTGTTACACAACAATCTTCAGATTGGAACATTCATTATCCCCAGTTACTCCAATGAAGCAATCAAAAACTGCATAAAAGGAGAATCCTAGACACTGGGCTTTGAATTTTACGCAATGACAAGTAAACAGATCGAGTTCAATAAAGATGGAAATAGGAAAAAGATGCTCGCTCAAGCTAACAGATACACTTCCAGCATTCAAGGCTGCAGACTTTGTTTCCCAAATTATGAACTTTCTAATCTTAAGACAGCTCAACAAATAAGGATAATTCTTGTAATGCCCCAACTAACAGAGGCACAGCATAGTGGCACATGAGTACACTCAATCGAGCAGTCCACACAAGCATAGCAGCATAACTAGACTAGGCTTACAGACATACAAACAATCGCAAGAAAGCAGACCTTTTTACAGCCATTACCACATGAAGCTACAGCTTAACTACGCAACGATAAATCGCATGGTTACATTTAACTATTGGATGGTCTTGAGCCTTTCTTTCCCCAAAAGAGGCTTTCGCTCATATTTATAAATTGACTATCAGCTCCTTTCACAAGGGATACGAGATAACCCCAACAATCTTCCCCTCACACAGCAGGCCTTGGGTCATAGCAGCAACAACCCGTATTTCCCGTGTGAATATTGGGTTCAGACTTGTGAGTAACCTAATTTCTGATACCAGTGTTGGGTGGTCTTGAGCTCTTACACCAAAAAGCTAGCTCAAAGGATGAGTCTTTTCTCCACAATTATCAATCGACCACCAGCCCTTTCCACAAGTTCATTACGGGATAACCCAACATCAAACTAAACAGTAATTGCCACATCACTCATACCGGCTCTTGAGCGATTAGCTGGTGAAGAGAGAGCGAAGTGCAACAGAGACGATGGCGCTAGCGAGGGAGCGAGAGAATGAGAGAGCTCGATGGAGCTAGTGAGTTGGAGAGCAAGTTAGAGAGAGAGAGTGAGAGAGATCGTCATTGAGTTGGGAATCAGAGGGAGAAAGGAGAAGCTGAAAAAGTAAAAGTTGATAGTAGTCTGGCTGGCGTGGGATGCATATCTTTCCTCTCGTCGCTGTTGACAAAGCAAAAGGGACGTCCCAGCAATAGCATGCTTTACCCTTTGAACCATTTCATCAAGAACCATACAGTCGCTGCTGGTTCATCCAATTTTTTTCTTTTTTTTTTCCTTCTTTTTCTGTTATCTTGCTGTCCTAAGAAAGATACTATAGCTGGCGTTGGGTTATTGGTTAATGCGGTCATCCCCCACTTTCCCAAATTTCCATGTACAACATGTCTGCAACATACAGAGGTCAAAAGAAGATTTTTGATGTTTTTCCTTTTCACCTCACTTGGGCCCAAGTCACGACCATTGTTGCTGTCGGTGGTGGACATTGAAACACCACCGAATGAAGAGAGGGGCAGTTAGTGAACTTGCTGCATTACTTATTGACTTAGTCGCCCTCCTCGCAGTTGAAATATGGAGGAAAGAGAAGTGTTTTTCCCCACCAGTTGTGCACTTAGAATATTCTTTTGGCAACACCTTATCTCATTCAAAATCTTCGCAACCGAGGTCAATGTTTTATTCCAACCCTTTGAATTTACTCTCGAGATTAGAAAAATTCAATTAAGAGTATGGTCGTGAGTCGGCAACGACGTCGGAAACTATCTCCGGCGGTTCTATTCTAGCTATCATGAGTTCGTCGGGGCGTGAAACACAGACTCACGCTGATGCTTGTGTGTCGATTTGGGTATTTTGTTCGTTAACTCGTGCTAATAACATGTACTTAATGCACGAAGACAGAACAGCTAAAGATTCAAGTCTAATGGGCTTCATTTTAATTACCCATTTCCAGATTTTGTGCATGTGTACAAAAATTATGTACCTAAGTGGAGAATTTTCTTTTTTTTCTCTTTATATTTTGGTGTGTGAAGATGGGCTTGGCAAGCAATTTGACAAGGGAATGCCCTGGTGATTCCTACTACTCTCGATATTCAAGCTCGAGGCCTTGGCCTTGCTCGTGTACAATCTCTTCACGTTGGACGTCTGCTCTTTGAGCAATCTCGCCAGGCTCCGCTTGGCGTTGGCCCGGAACGGGCAATTCGACGACAAGAACCCGTCCACCAAGTGCAAGTAAGCCTCCAGGTCGTGGCAACACGCCACGTCCGCGTCCGGCTTCAGGTACGGCGACATCCTCGTGTCCACCCTCAGCTCCGTGCCTACGTGCGAGTAGTCCCATGGCATGTTGCCGTCGAGCACGCCCTCCAGCTTGGTGTCCCTCAGTTTCTGCTCTAGGTCCTCGCTCAGGAATGTACCGGGGACTCTCGTGATTATGTCCTGGTTGTTCACTATTCTCAGGACCTTCACGTTTTTGGAATGGATTCTATTTGCGAATGCTTCGTTGCCTACCCTAGGCCCACCGAAGGAGAACACTGCCACGTGTGGGGGCGGGGAGGAGGACGGAGATTCCGCGGAGCACGTGCTCAGCTCGTCGGCCACCAGGAGGGCCAGGGCCGCGCCGAGGCTGTGCCCCGTGACCGTGATGCTCAGGGTCTCGCCATCGTATAGTTTCAGGAGCCTCTTCACCTCGTCGGCAACGGACTCGGCCAGGCTCGGCACGTGAGCGACGCCCGTCCTGTACAGGCTCTGGAACCCGCATTCCACCTTGGATTGCCCTTGTGCTGCCGGCACCGGGCCGCCGACGTGAGGCATGTCGACAAGATGGGCCCTCATGTTCTCCGCCCACTCGAGGCACGTGGCGGTCCCGCGCAGGGCTATCACGATGTCCCTCCTCCCCATCCGCTGGATCTCCCTCTGGTCCTCGCACACCGCGACGTACCCGATCCAGCTCGACCGCTGCGTCATCCAGTCCAGGTCGGGCGCCACGTTGTCCACCCAATTGGGCAGCCCGATGGATGACGTGGCGTACAGGCTCTTCGTCACCTTATAGGACCGGTCCGGGAGCGCCACATGACGCGATGGCGGGGCCACCTCGGCCGACGTGGTGGGGTCTGTGTGGAAGAAGGCATGGTAGGCCGCCTGCACAAACTCACCGTACCGCACCACCTCCCTCCGGAGGTTCTCGTCCAGCGGGTCGAGCAGCCCGGCCCAGTCATTGCAGCCGTGGTATTCCTGCCACCGGGCGGCGAGGCTGTTCCGGGGGGAGTACTCTGGTGTCATGGAGAGGAGCCGCTGGAGGCGGTGGAGGTGCTGCGGCGACATCTCCTCGGCTGCCTTCGGCCCCGGCCAGATCCTGGCCAAGCTGAAGCCTTCCAGTAGGCCCCTCCCAGCTCTCTCCTCCTCCGACGGCGCCGCAACATCACTGGGCATCCTAATGTCTTCACGATCCCAATGATGAGGCGGTTGCGGGTCGAGCGCGCTCCGCTTTTGCAGGAGCTTATCGAGGTTCGCGAGGTGCAACCTCGCCGACTCCGTCACCGCAGATATCCTCCTCGTCCTCGTGACATCGTCGCCGTTCACCAACAAGGCGTTCCTCGGCTTAGTGACGGCGTTCAATGGGGATATTCGGCTCCTGTAGCTCGAGCGTTTCGCCGGAAAGACATTCGGGCTATGAGTAGGAAGCGTCGGACTGACGGTCATGTCGAGATCGAGAGAGAGAGAGAGAGAGAGAGAGAGAGAGAGAGAGAGAGAGAGAGAGAGAGAGAGAGAGAGAGAGAGAACTAGGACTATATTATCTACAAGGTGGAGAGAAACCAAATGGGATTGAGAGGATGAGCGCAGGTATATATAGCTACAAAATCAGGTCAGTCTTTCTTTTTTGGGGCCACTTTCTGGGATTAGCCTCCACCCATGTGCATACACGGTGTCAATTAATTATGTAATTCGTGGCGACTACATACTTTATGCTAAAACCTTGGTGTAATAATAAACATCGAATTTTCGTACGAGGGCCAAACCTCATTCTCGGAGGGAAATGTCCAGGAAGCAACCTAGCAATTTTGACTATTTTCCTCATATATCTCTCTCTCTCTCTCTCTCTCTCTCTCTCTCTCTCTCTCTCATTTGAACATTTTAGGTCTTGAATCTCGATTAGATTCGAATAGGTAGGGTCCGGAGCACTGGCGACGAATTTCGAGTAAGCATTCGATCGGGCTTTGACCATCCAAATCGGGCTTCAATTGCATAGGTCGATCTCCTTTTTTTTTCTTTTTTTCTTTTTTTATTTTTGTCATTGCAACTATTATAGAAAGAAGAGGAGCATCCAGAAAAGTCTACGAGGAAGAGGGTCAATCTCATGCTCGGGTGCTGCGATCGAATTGACTCGGAATCAAAATTTCATGGTTAAAAGCAAAAGGGATTATAAAAAGAAGAAGTAGGGGAAACTGCACATTGCTTGCACCCAAAGGATGAATTGACGCGCACAGCCTCAACCGCCGCTGCTGTAATGCAAATCTGGCAGATTCATTTTGAGATCAGCCACGGTGTCAGCAGCAGCTTTATTATATGACCAGTCGCCTTAAAGATTGAGTTACGAACTCTTGGCTTCGATAGGCCAATCCTCGTTCGAAGAGTCGTAGGATTGGTCGAGGGTTACTGAGTTCGATCATTGAAAAGTTATTTTCGTTGGGGTCTTTGAGGATCGGGAATTTTTTTCTTACTTTTTTTTTTGTCCGCTTGAGCATTTTTAATAGCATTAGCCGCCTAGAAATAATTGGAGTAATTTAATCACCTTTTCCGGTATGTACGATACAACCAAGGAAAAATCACCAAAAAAGAGTCCTAAACATGTTGCACGTAGTGTCAATTTAGGGAAAAATTACCAAAAAAAGTCCTAAATTTATTGCAATTGTGTCAATTCAGCGTCACATCTTTTTTTTTTGTACCAATTGAGTCATAAACCTTTTGTATTTGTGTCAATTCAGTCCATCCGATCAATTTTGGTCGGAAATCGTTCACGTGGATATGTGGCACAGTCCGCGTCAACTTTGATATTTTTAATATTATTTTTATATTTTCAAATATTTATTTATTTATTTCTCTTTTTTATTTTCTTTGTTTTTTTGTTCTTACAATGGCTGGCAAGGGTCGTCGGGCCCTCGCTGACCACAGGTGAGGGTTGGGACACCCTCACCCTACCTCGCAATGGTATGGACAAGGCTGGCTTCGCTTGCGGCGGCGATGGCCTTGCCCAAGTCTTGGAAAGGTTGCGTGAGTGCCCGGCGACCCTCGTCGGAGACTCTAAAGAAAAATAATAAAATAATAATAAATTCAAAAAAATTATTAAGACATTGTTAAAAATTATCCACGTCAGCGATTTCCGGCCAAAATTGGCCAGATAGATTGAATATGTACAAATGCAAAAGGAGTAATACTCATTTGACAAAAAAAAAAGGGTTTAGAATTGAATTGGCATAATTGCAATAAGTTTAGGACTTTTTTGGTAATCTTTCAATTTGACCAATTAGTCCCTAAACTTTTGACTTTTTTCAATGTAGTACATCCAATCAATTTGGCCGAAAATCGTTGATGTGGACGCTGACTATCTTACGTGACGCGGCCGGCGCCGACGTGAATAGTTTTGGCAATTTTTGCTAATGTAGCCCATCCGATTTCCGGCCAAATTTGGTCGGATGGTTTATATTGGCAAACCGTCATAATGTTTAAGACTACATTGATCAAATTGAAATGTTTACGATTGAATTGACACAAGTATAATAGATTTACGACTTTTTTTTTTTTTTGTAATTTCTCAGCAAGCAATAATGTTTTAGTACTTTTTTCCCTTCACCGTGTACCTAATATAAGCCGGTCGAAAAATAAGATTAATCAGGCATGTCCTAGTGAAGAGCATATAATCGGATCCGTATCATTCACGGGCCAATCCGATTTTATGTGCATAATAGACGGGTCCTTTAGATACGATGACGTATTATATATTTTGCTATCGATACAATCCATCTAGATACAGCGGGGCAGATACGAATCCACCGGCGTCCTTTCTTAAATATTTTCGAGGATTTATGTTGTATAATAGTACATATAAAGGTATTTCGTGTCCCGACTTCAAAGGTATAACATGGGTAACGTATTTGATTTGGACATAAATTTTAGTATAACACGTTATGACGTGAAAACAACAATGTCCCCCTCCATACTTTAGTGACGACCCCTCTATGGGCTTCGATTATGCCAGTATAAATAAGATAAAACATTATATACTTTAAGAATGAATAAGATAGATTGTTCGAATATCCTTTCCAAAAGAAAGTTATTTTATCAGCTAAAAAGAGAGCTAGAACGTGAACCCTACCTAAAACCGAAATTGATATGACTGCGATCTCATATCCTCTCTTTTAACATCATCGTGCCAAAGTCAACTAGGGCACGAATAATAACAATTCAGTTTCTCTATTTCTGTTCCAAACCTATTTCTGGAATAGGTTTGGAACAGAAATCTGTTTGGTAAAACAATTTCGTGTTTCTATTTCGGTTTGAAGTGGAAATAAGAAGTTAAAATTTTCAGTTTCTCTGTTTCTGGAACAGAAATGAGAAATATGAATTCTTCTTATCGTTCACTCCCTCTCTCTCGCGTTTCGATCGCAGGTCTGCGGTTCCCGGTCGCCATCTCTCGCGCATAAAAAAAGAAGAAGAAGTTATTTTATCAGCTAAAAATGAGACCTAGAATGTGAACCTACCTAAACTGAAATTGATATGACTGCGATCTCATATCCTCTCTTTCAACGTCACTACGCCAAAGTCAACTGGCCTACCGAACGAAAAAAGCAGCGTCGATATCAGTGAAGTCAACTTTATAGTTAGGTTAAGACCCCAAAAAAAAAAAAAAAGACAAAATTGATCCTTAGGTTGCATCACTTGTATGGGCATGATTAATTCTATCGTTTATATGCGGGAACATTTCTATCTATTGACATTCCATTTCCGAGAATTAAGGAATAGGAAAGTTTGTTTTTGTCGGGCGCAACTTCTCTTGGCAACCTATTCACACTGCTCGTGTTGCTCCAATTGGGCGTCACAAATAATTAATTCTGTTTTTTGTTTGCTATATTATAATTAATTATGTTGAGTGTACGTGAAAGTTGGAGCAATACCACATTGAGTTGAGCACGCTAAACATTTTTTTAATAGGACCATATTCCATGTACTACATATATATACTAATTTACATGTATACATATATATAACATCAAGTGGATAAGCTGAATTCTCTGGATCCCGCAAAACGGTTGGTACAAATCTCCTTAAATCCCGAAAATGGGTCACACGTCGGTTTCAAAATGCCAACTATTCGCTCGATAAAAATAAATGTTATGCGAAAAGCACCGTGGCTGGGCAAGGCCGAGCTCGCTGGCCCTCACCTTTGGTCAATCGCCTTTGGATCGGTGACCGGCTAGAGAAAGAAAGAGAAGAATAAAAAAAAGAAAGGAAAGAAAAAAGGAAATTTTTTTTTTGAAAAAGTATTAAAATATTATGAAAAATTGACACGTCGGCGTCGGTCGGTCAAAGTTAATCGGATAGACTGAATTGACACAATTACAATAGGTTGAGGACTATTTTGGTAACTTTCCTTACTTTTGATTCATACTCATATAGAAGGAATCCCGGGGGGGGGGGGGGGGGGGGGGGCGATAAAATTGGAGATAATCCATACACCAGAAATAAATCGAAAGATACGAGGATTCGAGGAAGCACAAATGCCAGTGAAAAGGGTGTCTGAAATTGGCAGGCTTCCAAGTCAAACTAAAAGAACCAAGAACTAGAGGAAAAGAGAATTCCCCCAAAGTCAAAAGTCAAAAGTCAAAAGAAACATTCGAAGTCAAAATTACTTGGAGAAACGGAGATTGTCACGAGGCTTTGTCGATGTTCCCAAGTTCCCAATACAAACACAAACAAACAAAACTCCTACTATTGAACCTCTCTCTCTCTCTCTCTCCGGCCACATACGCTCTTACGTTAAACTTAGTGACGTTAAGAGATTAGGAATTAGGGTAACTTACTACTACCAAAGACCATGCAATTTGGTCGTGTAATGGGAAAAATGGCGACAAGAAGTGGGAAGCGTCAAAGGGAGGAAGCAAGCACGAAGTTCACGGAGGGAGGGACTCTTGACCGATTTGAGTTTGATCGGTACAAGAATTCTCTGGTTGGATTACAACTAGGCAAGACATGCGTGAAAGTGACCAAAACATGGGAAGATCACCGGCTCTTTTTGGAAAAAGTTGTCCACAATTGTCGTTGAACACGATAAGTTAAGTCGTGGGTAGTTTATTTTTTAATTTTTTTTTTTTGTTTCCTTTGGGCCAAGAGATTATGTGTAGGTCAAGTCAAGGGGTGTGTATATGGATTGTAATTGTATGACATTTTTCCAATGAGGGGGGTTACATTTGTCTCGCTAAAAACTTCATGATCGAGAAAAATATGTTCCATGAAAGTTATTTTCAACGAAAATGGTTAGTTTTTATTTGATTAGGGAAAGTGATTTTCTTCTTGCAAAAAAGGAAAGTTGCTTTCTCCGAATCTAAGCTTGCTGTTTTCAGTTCATAAAAAACGTTTTTCGTAGATCAATGAGTTCTTCGCATCTAAACACCGGAAAGTCGGACAACATTTTTCCTTCAAACAAATTGATATCGAGCAAAAGAATATGTCCGGTTCCCGATTTCAATAAATTGGAACCAATGAATACCCTAGAAGAATCTCTCTCTCTCTCTCTCTCTCTCTCTCTCTCTCTCCGAGTCCGCCCATGAGGACTCTAGAGAAAGTGGTATATTCTCAGTTGTTGAAACCAACCCTTTGTGGGCGGTTCTCGGTTCTAGTTTCCCACTCTAAAATCGATCACCCCTAAAACAAATGGACCCGTGCATTTCTTGTCAAGAAAGTGGTATATTTGTGTGAAACTAAGCTGGTAATGAGAAAAATCACTAGAAGGGTCAAGATTAATCTTGTGATTAACCATTGTCCGTACAAGAAAATAGCCAAGACTGTATAAGCCTAAAACAACGCGACGTATTAACTTGGTATAATCTCGTGGAGGCAGAACTCCATTGTTCAGTACCCAATGATACGATTTTTTTTCTCATGCTAGTAAAATTATGTAAGTGATCATAAGTGTGAAACAACCGTGGATTAAAAAAAAAATGACTATTGACTATTTTCCAAGTAACTTGTTGTAACTTACAAACACTGTACGTAAATTACTAACTACTTTTTATAGTTTGTAAAAAATTAGCAATTTGTACAAATTTACCAACTTTTATATGCATAACTTAACAACGGTTCGAATTTATTTATTCTTATATGAAATTACCAATTTAAGTTACAGTGATTTTGTAATTCTTGCAAATTGGATTAACAATGAGGTTTGAATTAGCGACTACCATTTGAGTTACTTATGAAAGCTTCTTTTTTTTTTTACTTACGATAGTTTTGTGAATTACCAATTTTTATTTGTCTCAGTTAGGAGACCCTTACATTTACTAACACTTTTAAGAGATACCAACCTAAATTAGTGTGACTCATCAAATTTTCTTCCATTGAAACACCAACTAATATTGGGTTATCAACTCTCATTTGAGTTTCTTACCGTCCTTCAGTTATTTTTCAACTTGTCAACTTTTCTTACCATTTACAAAATTTTATTTGCATTTATTAACGACACCTCAAATTTATAAAAAAAAATTGAAATTATCAACATAAATTAAAGTAATTTACCAACTTTTTTTTTTATTAATTATCAACTAGTTTTGGGTTACCAACTTTCATTAAATTACTTACCAAGTTTACTTTTCTTTTAAAATCAAATTTTCTTAATTTTAACTAACTTTTATTTACGTTTCTTAATTATGCCTTAGATTTACCAGCTCTCATACAAAATCACTAACTTTAATTCAAGCGATTTATTAAGTAATCTACACTTAACTAAGTTATCGAATAGTTTTGGGTTACCACTCCCATTTGAGTTAGTTACTAACGTTAAATTGTTTTTTAATTGACCAAGTTTTCCATTGGATTACTTAATCGAGATCAATAAAGATGGAAGTCACCAAAAAAAGGTTAGTAACTTCTTATAATAGTGGGAAACTTTAAGTTGTTGCTAACAAAGTCAAATAAAAGCAATAAAGAGAATTTTGGCTCTGTTTGTTTCGAGAAAAATAAATGATTTAAGTAATATTTTCCTAAAAATAATAGTTTGTATCGCTTAAAATAATTAGTTAATGAAATATGTTTTTATTATTGACAACTGTTTAAGCCTAAATATTTTAATTTTTTTTTCATTCATGTTCGTAAGCGATACAAGCGATCATTTTTAGGAAAATATTTTTCAAATCATTCAATTTTCACAAATGTTCTGACCCAAAAAATAAAAAAAAACAAATTTTGGTAACCAACTAAAACAATGGTTAGTAACACAATAAATTTGTGTAAACTTGTTGCATAAACTATCATAGTTACCAGCAACTTACTAGGGAAATCAAATAATCAAATAACCTTTTTCTACCGACAACTTTTCAACACTCGCAACATTTTTCAACAATCCACCAGCACTGACACAAATCTTTTCTTTTTTATTCTAGGACTAAAAAGTAGAGTCGTCCCTCGTGGAGTTAGTTTAGCAGTTAAATGCGATCTCGCTGGCGGAGTTAGTTCAACAGTCCACTGCTCCGCCCTCAGCAAGTTTGAATAAAAAAAGGAATAAAAAAATACAGAAAGAAAAAAGGAAAAAAATAAAAAAATATTAAAATATTAAAATATTATTAAAGATTGTCTACGTCAGCGTTGACCGTGCCATGTAGAACGCCCGGCGTCCACATCAGCGATTTCCGACCAAAATTGGCCGGATGAACTCAATTGGCAATAGACGAAAAGAATTAGGACTCAATTGGCAAAATTAAAAAATATAGAACTAAATTGGCAAAAGTGCAATAAGTTTAGGATTTTTTGGACAATTTTTTCTTAACAGTTTCATGTTTTGGTCATTTTTTTTGGATTTTCTCGCGTGTCCCATCGGGTCGATATGTACATTATTCATGGACCTCCTATTTATCTATACTTATAATGAAATAAAAATATGTACACTATTCATGGACCTCGTATTTATCTATACTTCTTATGAAATACAAAAAAAAATGTGAGAATTGCATACGCTTCTCTCAAGCAACCATGTCTCATGAGTCGCATCATGGTTAATATAGCGTTTACGAAAATGCTTACTTCATGTAAATTAATGGCTAAGGGCTCGTATGGCAACACTTCTGTTTTGGAAATCTAACTTCTGGTCAAAAATTGATTTTTTTGCCATTTCAAGTGGCTTCAAAACTACTTCTGCAGCAAAAAAAATGCTTCAGAAGTAGAAAAATAAAGTTGCGTAACAAAACGGATTTCTGCTCTATAAGTATTTTTGGAGCAGAAATTCTACTCCATAAGTATTGTCATGCGCGCCATAAGCTACTCTTGAATGGATTAAACGAGTACTATTTTCTGAACATACAAAAAAAAGAAGAACAAGAAGTAATTAAGCACAATATAGAGTCCCTTATAAGACCCACCAGCTTCTTGTCAGAAGACTCAGAACACTCAAGATAACGGGACCAACACATAAAAGATACGACAAAAGCAATTTTAACATGTAAAAACCAGCTTTTTTCATGAAGGGTCTTCCAAAGGGACACAGAAATCTATGCACTTTGCGATCGCATAATTTCAATTTTATATGACTTAGCTTTCGCCCTACCTCTCCGCGTCTATTTTCCTCCTAGAGCCTAAAATTCGTCCACATAGACTGATTTTTTTTTTTTCTGTCAAAGAAAATTCCATTCGTGTCCAAAACGATGATGCATAGCAAATCCCAGAAATCATCGCAACAAAGCAAACGAAACTCCAGAAGTCAACCTGGATCATCAGAACATGATCGGCAGGGGTAAGCGCATGTTCGTCTCTCAAGAACAGATTCGTGATTGCATCAAAAGCAAAAGGATCGGCGGCCAATCGCGAATCACCTATCGTCATCCAAGATGAGCACTCTGGGATCTCTTTCTGTAGCTATGACTTTGCTCGGCGGCACACGTCTAAGTTCGGCGTTTCTAACACCATTATCTACCCGTGTGTTCACATTTGCTACGTGGTCAATCGATTGATGACTTTTGCCCTTCTTTTTGTTGGCTCAAAACTAATCCAACAACGGTTGACTTATTCTAGGTCAATTCCTGATGATGATGCCAACCGAGCGTGCTCTTGTTTACCAAGGAAAGAAGCAAGAAAGAGAGTGTACTCTTGAGGACAGATCGATTAATTATCTTTTTGTTCCTTTTGCTTAAAATCTCTTCAAAGGGCGAGAAATTATATTACGCAGAGATGGAAACAATAAAGAGGAAACGTGGGCCACGCTGAGAATTGAGTAATAAGTCTCTAGAAGTCATATAAATAGGTTAATAAAAGCACCAACTCGTATATCACATGTTCAAATTGGATCTTCGACGCGCAATTTTTAACTACAGGTATCACTCGTATGCGATACCATATTGTAGCACGTATGAATACGCAGTGGCGGTTTAGGTCATATATATCGAAAATAGTCGAGCAACGGAAGTGCGAATAGCGAGATTATCAAACAAGCCCTTAGTTTTCTAGCTAGTGTACCCTACACGATGGTGACCGGCGAGGGCGAGCTTCTCCAGAGGCCGGCGGGCCCTCCTCTGGCCGGTCGTCGAGGGCGGCAACCGACTGGAGGAAGAAGATGGAAAAAAAAAAGAGAAAGAAAAAAGGAAAAAAGAAAGAAAAGAAAATCAAAAAATCAAAAAACATATTAAAAGGTTATTAAAAATTGTCCATGTGAGCGCCGGTCACGCCATGTCAGTGCTAGCCATGACATCTCGGTAATTTTCGGCCATGTGGACTGAATTGGCATGATTGCAAAAGGTTTAGGACGCAATTGACAAAAAAAAAAAGGTTCACGATTGAATTGACGCAATTGCGATAAGTTTAGAACTTTTTCTGATAATTCCTCCGAACAATGTATGATTTGGTGCTATTTATAGATAACCAATCAACACTTCTCTTAGGAATAAGTACCTTATTCCAACCATCATCACTTTTCGTGTCGAACCAACACCATTTTTCATGTCAACAATCACCTCTTTTCATAACCAAGAGTCGCCTCTTTCATGACAACAAATTATTCCAATAAAGACTTCATCTCTGAGCTATAGGAGCACAAGATTCCAATGCAAAATACGTAATGAGGCGTGAAAAGTGGAAAAAGTGGAGAGAAAAAGTGGTCGAGATCATTGGAAGATCAGCCCAAAAATGTGGTGCAAAAATCTTCCATTCAGCACATGATTTATCCTTGGAATCCCCGTTTAAGCTAAAAGCACGAGTAGCAGGGCTTTGTTGCGCTTCTTGAAATTTTTAGAACTCAATTGTGCATTCGTGACAAATTTTAATACTTTCAATGCACTTATCGCAAAGAAAAAAGAAGGGAGAAGAAACTCTTTAAGGATCAGGTTTGATGATGTGGAGATTAACCGTTTGGTCAGACATGGGAGGCGAGCTTCAACATGATTACGTAAGCTAAGCTCGAACGACCGGTGTATGGCATCCCACGCATAAAAAACTACGGCGTCAACACGCGTCGGTCATGTCACGAAGTGTCGTTTAGAAATTTTGGAGCGGGCAAATCCTCTCTTCATCGATCAAAATTACAAGTGTGTTTGTCTGTGAATTTCACGCTTTTTGTCCCTCTATCGAGTCAATATTTTGTTTGTCCATCTATTGCATGAATGCAAGGATCAAAGGTGTTACTACTAAAGTCGGTACATGCCGCGTTATCGCGCCCTCATGTCAACAATCACCTCTTTTCATAACCAAGAGTCGCCTCTTTCGTGACAACAAATTATTCCAACAAAGACTTCATCTCTGAGCTATAGGAGCACAAGATTACGATACAAAACACGTCATGAGGCGTGAAAAGTGGAGAGAAAAAGTGGGGTCGAGATCATTGGAAGATCAGCCCAAAATGTGTTGCTAAATCTTCCATTCAGCACATGATTTATCCTTAGAATCCACGTTTAAGCTAAAAGCACGAAAAAGTAAGATCTCTCCACTTATTTTTTCCTTCTTTACGCCGCGTTGAAAACTAAGAGGGAAGTGAAATATTTATGGAAAACGTGGGGCATGCACGAGTGAAGATTCCACTATAGTTCTCCAAAAAGTCATTGGCTTTGATCCAATTGGACTGAGCCCTCCAACATCACGCCAAAGCTGAGGCAATAGGGGGAAGAAAAAGAAGGATATGAATGGGCAGAATGTGATGCACGTGGTGCAATAAACGCGTGCCAAAGCTACGAGACAAGAGCCCAAAATTTAGTTTCTTTAAAGAAGGGTTCGTTTGTGCGACATGTACGCGACAAGGCGCGATCGAATGAGGTTGGCTTGTCTTTTTTTGAAGAGGTTTACGTGGGATGAATTCGTCGTGTTTGCCTTCAACGAAAGCGGACCACCGACCATGTGCCCCACGGGTTAGGACTAGGAGGACTATCGGGATGGGGCATGGACGGAACAAAGGGATAAGTGCAGTCAAGTCCTAAAACGTGTCAAATTAATGCAATCAAGTCGTTCTATTAGCTCCGGCCAATTGGATAAACGGAAAATGCTAACAAGTTTTAGGACTCGATTGCACCAACTTGACATGTTTTAGGATTTGATCGCACTTTTGTGACGAATTGTAGGGCATTGTTGCGCTTCTTGAAAAATTTTAGGACTCAATTGCGTCTTCGTGACAAATTTTAGTACTTTCAGTGCACTTATCCCAAAGAAAAAAGAAGGGAGAAGAAACTCTTTGAGGATCAGGTTTGATGATGTGGAGATTAACCCTTTGGTCGGACATGGGAGGCGAGCTTCATCGTGATTGCATAAGCTAAGCTCGGACAACCCGTGTATGGCATCCCACGCATAAAAAAACTACGGCGCCAGCACGCGTTGGTCGTGTCACGAAGTGTCGTTTAGAAATTTTGGAGTGAGCGGATCCTCTCTTCCTCGATCAAAATTACAAGTGTGTTTGTTTGCGAATTTCATGCTTTTTGATCCTCTATCGACTCAATGTTTTGTTTGCCCATCTATTGCATGAATGCAAGGATCAAAGGCGTTGCTACTAAAGTCGGTACATGCCGTATTATCGCGCCCGTGCATGTGTGTGTCGATGGAAACAATGGCATGTCGAGACTATTTTGGTGCAACAAAGGGCACATCTACTTTTAAACACCTTTCTCAACAGTCACATACAGCTATGGGAAATGTAGGCATTTTGGCTCTTACAAGGTAATTCGACAAGCACTTCGCTCCGACTGTAGCTTACGGACGGGTAAAGCGTCAATCCGAGAATTGGTCGGACAAAAAGCGACGAGGATTGAAGAGCATTTTGGTCGCACCGGCCCACGGGCCAACGAGTGCTTCACTCTCTCAATCTCCGAACTGTCAATTTCCGATTCCGACCACAAGGAGTACTATTTTGATCCCTTGGAACGACTTTTCATGTTATTAAATGACTGGTCAAAGGTTGCGTGGCTTGTGGATGAGAATCAACTGCACATAGAGCCTCCTTTCCCATTAATCTTACACACCCGTAAAATTTCGTGCACAGAGCGCGCACTTCATTTTTTTCCGTACCGGTAAATCATAATAAGCGAAAATTTCAAATAAACATTTCAAATAAGGTCCTGAAGTGCTCTTATTTTTTTAAATAAGAACATGAAGTGAACCTTATTTCAAATAATGACCTGAAGTGACTTCATTGTTTTAAAGAAGGGCTCGGCCAAGGGTATTTTCGGCATTTGCATTTTCTGATTTCTTTCCTTTTGCCTTTTTCCTTTTTTTCTTTAAAGAAAAAAAATCAAATGTACTATTTTCGGCATTTGCATTTGATAAAAAAATTAAATGCTATTGTATTAAATGATTGTTGACCTTTTTTTTTATCGATTACTTACTAGCACTTTTACGAAATTATTAATCATTTTTCACTAGTTTGTAAATTATGAATTATTGTACTAATTTACTGACTTTTATTTGCATAGCTTACTAACGTTTCGAACTTATTAACTGTCACTATGACATTACCACCTTAAGTTTGTGACTTACCAACTTTAGTTCTCGATCGTTACTTATCAACTAATTGTGTTTTCAAACTTACAAAATTTTCATAATAAGGAAGCAACTTTCATTTGTCTTGGCTAGAAATGCCTTACTTTTGCTAATTCTTTCTAGAGGTTACCAACCCAAATTAGTATAATTCACCAACTTTTCTCCGAATAAAAAGCCGCTTGGTATTGGGTTGGTGACCCTAATTTAAGTTGTTCGATCACCAACTCTTTTCAGAAATTATCGACGTTACCGAGAGTGATCCACCAACTTCTTCGATTGAGTTTCGTGATAAATGTTTCCTATGAACGAGTTTCCATTGTCCATGTTAACGAGTGGTTTCGATCCGCGAAAGCCAGCCGCGGAGTATTAGTCATTAATCGGTGAAGCACATCATCATGGTAATTCATGAGGTCAAGTTGGCGAGCCGCCGAGTCCCAAGTCCACCATTTTCGCAGATATCCAATTGGATTCTCTCTCTCGTGTTGCTGAGCATCCGGGAAGAAGTCGTCGCTGGATCGTACTCGAAAGGATCGTTGACGATCTCGGGCCATTTCGCACCGTGTTTCTAATGGAGATGCACTGAAGAATAAAGTTTGAATTGAAGTGTGAAAGTTTTTGGTGGAACACTGGCTGGAAGGACACTAAAGAGTTAATTCGTTGTTTGTGGCCATTGCGATGTGAATGCTTTCTCAAGTCATCCGCTCGTTGCGACTTCTTCAAGTCGCACTTTGTTTGGTCGGAGAGAGATAGAGAGTAAATGGTTTCGAAGACCGGATTATGGTTTTACGCAGGGGGAACTACCAAAATATCCTAAATTTATTGTACTTTGTTTGACCGAAAAACGCTAACATGATGATCTAGTCAGCTTCGACCGTTCTTCGTGGCATGGTAGGTGCTGACATGGATGATTATTTTAATTTGTTAACTTTATTTTTTTATTTTTTTCTTTCTTTTCCTCTTAGACCCTCTCTAGCCACAGGCTGATCTGGATGAGGGCGTCCGCTAGGGGTGAGCAAATGAACCGGATCAAATCAGCCGATTCTGAGCGGTTACCAATTCCTAAAATTTGAAACCGGTAAATCTTGGGCCGATTCCTGGTTCGAGGTGTGCAGCCACCTACTCAGATCACTTGGATTGGACTGATTTTTTTTTTTTTTTTGCAAGTAAATCTTAGGAGTGACCACAACTTCGTCCAATTTGACCCCAACAGGCCAAAATGGCAGTGTCTATGTGAGTTCACCTTCGGTTGAACAAAAGGAGGAGAAAAAGAATGATGAGAAGAAGGAAGACACGGAACTGCATAAACCGGCAGAAATCAGCGAGACTTGTGATGTAAAAGACAAAGACAAAGTGTGTTGCCTATTAGCTTGCAGGGTGTAGGAAAAAAAGCAAAAAAGATACCGACGATTCCTTCATCCGTCCGAGAGTTGGACCGAATCGGGTGGGCCGGTTCCTGGTTTCACAAATTGGGAAATGGCCCTTCTAGTCCGTTTCCCAGTTCTAGGGTGGGAAT
The DNA here is from genome assembly GCA_029784005.1 of Lenwebbia sp. NSW1173648. Taxonomy (NCBI): domain Eukaryota; kingdom Viridiplantae; phylum Streptophyta; class Magnoliopsida; order Myrtales; family Myrtaceae; genus Lenwebbia; species Lenwebbia sp. NSW1173648. The sequence goes on from JARCGZ010000005.1 coordinate 2,837,915, forward strand.
CGATTTTTGCTGAAACTGATCACCCCTAGCCCTCGTAGGTCACTAACGAGGGCTTGCCGGTTAAGAGTTGGAAGAAAAAGAGTAAAAGAAGAAAATAAAAAATATATAATCATAAAGTATTACAAAAATTATCCATGTCAGCGTCGATTGTGTCATGTAGAACGACCGGTGTTGACTAAATCGCCACGCCACATTAGCGACACTTTCATGAAATTACCAATTTCTTTTTATAGTTTGCATATTAACAATTTCTTTTCCTAACTTATCAGTTTTTATTTTCATAACTTACGAATATTTCCAATTTACTAGAAATTACTATGCTATGAAATTTCTAACCTAAATTATAGTGATATACAAACCTCTATCATTTTAAATTATCAAACAGTTTTCGATTAACTCTTTATCGAACAACGAGTTTTTCAAGGTTCCATCTTTTCTACCGAGTCACCACTTTTCTTTTATCGGATTCATCTTTGATCCACTGGAAGGGTCTCAAATAGGGTATCAAATAATGCTACGTGAAGGCCCATGAAATAATACCATGCAAGCCCTATGAATCGATTAAGTCCAAGCCTTTTGACCTATACAGGTGTCTTTGACCCAAGTCCTGTCATGTGATCTCCCATTCTAAGCTGAGAATCCTCGGATGCTCCCCACCGACTGCACCAGCTTAGGGGTTGTAACGAACATCTTATGTTCCTCAAATAAAAATACTCTTACAGAAGAAGCAGACTCGCGATGCCGGGGTCATTGACCCGGGCGAGCGACCGCATGGCACTCCAGTAGGTGCTCTCGATTTACACGTCCGGTCATTGTCTATCGAAGTGGATCGTGTGTACAGGATGGACAAACACTAACTTCGGTTATGTATACACAACCAACAAGACTTATGCATTGCATTGCATGCATGCCCACTTTCTCTCCAAGCTCGTAAAATTGTAATTATAATCATCTTCATGTCGATCAAGACTCATCCAATAGAGGAGATGAAAGACTTTTTCCGGAACACTTAAAGAGAAAAATAATATATACGAAAAAAAGCGAAGGTTGACAGTTGACTTAAGATCTCGTCATCCATAGCAAGCCAAGAAAGGACTGCTCACGGTATGAAAGCTGGAAAGCCAAGAAGATGAAGATGAAGAAGAAGAAGAAGAAGATGAAGTTGGAGCATCCTAAATGAACTTTGGCATCTCTCTCTCTCTCTCCTTCCCGGAAATTACAATAAATTGCACGAAAGGCTCTCTCTTTTTCACTTTTTTGCCTTTCGGTCACTTTCTTTCTCTTTTCTTTTGAAAATTTTTCCCTCTAAATTCGCCTGCCTAACTACTACGGACCAAGGCTGAGATGGGCATCCCCAAGTTGACTCTGAAAAGAAATGTTTTAGAGCGTGACGAGGCTTTGATCATGTGCTTGCAAAATTTGACATTTTGGCGTGCACGACATTAACTAAATAAAAGCGTGAAGGTGGCGTTTAATTTTGCTAAAGGCAAGGTCTTTGAATAATCGTTACAGTGGTTCGACGATCATCTTCATATGTCTGCGTATCCGGATGAGTTCATGAGGCCAAACCGAAGTGGGGTTCCTCAATGTTGACCGATGAACATTCCACGCAAAAAAAAAGAACAGAAAAAAATCTTCCCATTTGCTCCTTTTTAGAAAGCTAGTCTTCTTAGAAATATCTTGAAACCATACAATTAGACTTCCACTGTGGTACGAGGGTACGCTGACGTAGGGTTAGCATAACGTTGTTGTGGCCAAAAGGGATTGATTCAGCATCTCACATTGCTCGACTGATGATTATAAATAACGCTTATGATAATCGTTGAGATTCGTTTATCAAGTGATTCGGCAAAATCGATATATACAATAAGTTATGCATCAGTCGCAGATTCATATCAGTCAGTGTTTGTGTTAAATATAAGTTGTTGGTAAGAAAGATAAACAAAAGTTGGCAAAAAAAAAAGATTTTAAAAAGGAAAAGTTACAAACTTGTAAACCGTGAAAAAAGAGATGGTAATTTCATAAAAGTATCAAGCAATTATTTTAGGTTATGCACATAAATTGTTAGGAATTGATTTCTTTGACCACCTTCCAAATTATTTTCAACCAAATTGACCTGACGTTTCATCTTCTCACGGAATCTGACTGCTCGACCATATGTTATATTGACCCTACTTAGAATAGTCAACGGTCTTGCTAGGCAGGTCGCGCTAGCATTAGGTGGGAGAAGAACGACGCCGATTCGTGAGCCCAAAATATGGAAAAACCCACAAAAACGTAGAATTTATTAAACATCACGCAAAAAGTTCGTCATTCAATAGCTTAAAGTTAAATCCGGTTTAAGCTGCTCAAATTCATCTGTATTGGCTGCTGATGGTCGACATTATTCCCATTTACTACTCATTCATCGATAAAAGAATCACATACTCCTCGTCTCGAAAATAATCTCACAAACTTATGAAAGGATCCAAATTACAAATTACCATGCAATGGGACCGCGCCGTACTTTACGATGGTCGAGAAAAGTTTGGTCTGTCTAGATTTTAAACGTCTTTAAAGCATCTTAATATTGAACTACGAATCTGTCTGACGACTCGAACTCTTTTAGATCAATTGACGATCATAGTATGATGTCTGCGTCGAGAATCAATTCCACAGCTATAAACGCCGATGCTTCTTAATTGAATTTAGAGTCCTTTTACATACACATATTCTTCTAATTTTTTGTTATTGAAGGCGTGAAAAAGACATCGATCCGACGTAAAGTCTCCTTATTTTTTTCCTCTTTAATTTGCCCGATTTTTCTCGAGTTCAAACCACAGCTTCTTTCCTTGAAATTACTCGATTGAACGGTGTAGGCTAATCGATTCTATCTCCATCTGAAACTGTTCTTTTGAAAAACGCATTCTGTCAATGAAATGGCAAATCGTTCCAACCTTTTGCTTTATTAAATGGATGAAGTCACAATATTTAACAGCATAGGACTAGGCATAGGAGTCATAGCTAACCAAACTCCCATGCTTCTTCGAATGAACCATGCATACCTCATCTATCCCTAGTTTTCTTTTTGTTAAAAAAGATACAGTCAACTTTTTAATTTGATCTGACAAATAAGACTAATATCTGGTTGACTTTTATTTCTACTTTACCATTATACATATGATTTTTTTTTTTTTTTTTCGTAGATTTACTCATCATCTACGTGTTTTTCTAATCTGCAAAGTCTATCAATATATGTGCAATTTGAACTTGATAGTAGGTAGAGATTAATGCAGTCGGACATGCATTCTTTTCTTTTGTTTTTAAGTAATGCAAAGTCGTTGGAATCGATAGCCTATGGGTTCATGTTCCATGAAAAGTTCTACCCCAAAAATGTGAGGCACATTTCGAGAGATTTGACTCGCTGGACTCTGAAAATTACTGTTCAATTTTTTCGATTCACAGAGTAATTTTTCACTTATTGAAGAAAAAATCAAGAGGGAGTTTCTTTACTCTCTTTTTTTTTACCACGTTAATGCCCACTAACAGACATTGAGAAAAGTACCAAAGAAATCATAAACATATTGCATTGGTATCAATTAAGTCCTAAACCTTTCGATTGGACCAATATAGTCCTAAACAACTTTACATTGATACCAATTCAGTTCATTAGGCTAATTTAGGCTGAAAATCGCTGACGTGGGCGCCGGACATCCTACGTGGCACTTCTAGTGTTGGGGTGAACATTTTTAATAGCCTTTTTGATTTTTTTTTCCTTTCTTCCGACCAGAAGCAAAAAGAGAAGGAAAAGAAAAGAAAAGAAAAGAAATAAATAAAAATTATTAAACAATCATAAAAAAAAAATGTCCACGTTTGTACCGGCCTGACCACATAGGACGATTGGCGTTATGTCAGCAATTTTCCGTCCTAACTGAATTGCTAGCAATGCAAAAAAAAAGTATAGGATTAAATTGATTATTTGAAAGGTTTAGGACTGAATATGTATAAATGCAATAGTTTTAGGACTTTTTTGGTACTTTTTTCAACAATCATTTGTGTGTTTTTCATCATTTTGGGGAGATCCCATAATATTATCATGGTTTCAAGGTCAAACGCTTCTCTTGAACTCACCAATGAATAAGTTTCGACAATTAAGCAGTTATATTAAGGCTCCGCTTGTTTCGCAAAAAACGAAGGATCTGAAAAAATATGTTTCTAAAATTGATCGCTCGTATCACTTTCGAAAATGAGCGAACGCAAAATATTTTCGTCCCCCAAAAAAATGTTTAGATATAATTTGTTGTCGATAATATAAATATTTTTCATTGACTGTTTATTTCAAGCGATGCAATAGATCATTTTTAGGAAATATATTTTGTAAATCTTTCATTTTCTGCGAATGAAGCGGCGTGGACCATGAAATCAACCTCCTAAACCATGGACTATTCCTTATTACCTTTACCTAACTACCTATTCTTTTCAATTAAAGTCTGTGAGTCATGAAGACTTGCTTCTTTCCTCTCTTTTTCTATCCTTCTTTTTCTCTTTCATATTCTCCCTTGGACTAAATAGATTTCAATTCGGACCTGCACTTAGGTGTTGAAGAGCTTTTAAGACTTCAACTTGGACTTGTATTGATGCTGCAGTTCTTGACCTCAAATTTACTGCTCTTTGGGCCACATGAAATTCTTGAATTTTGACTCGTGATGGGATCATCCATCACGGCTCGTCTGCCTTGGTGCATGCAAGCCTGCCTAAGCCGATGGGGACGCTTGAAAATGACCAGAATCCTCCCCCTCTCCCCCACCAAAAACATATTTCCTTCTCGACTAGGTAGCGATCATTGGACGGGGTCCGAACCAAGTTCAAAGGTCGGGTCCGGTTTGTTGCCCAATCTCGCCGTAACCTAAAATGTACGTCGAAATGCTCGAGCCGGATGGAGCGGGCTAATTTGATTTTAGAGATTGATTTCACTTTTTATTTCCACCGAAAAGTCGGTTTCAATTTCGTTTCTCCGTTTCTAGTGAATTTTTTGACGGACCTAGGTTTTTACTTAAGTCGTTGAGCTTAATTTGTTTTTAACTCCTCTAAGGCTCCATTCACTAGGGTTCGTTGTGAAATCTTTTCTCGCTAAACAAGAATAGTCGACTCGGATTGGGTACGTTCATTTCGCGGGAAATGAATTATTTGAAAAATATTTTCTGAAAAAATAATTACTTGTATCGCTTGTGAAAATGCATGAACGGAAAATATTTTCATCACCCACGAAGATGTTCAGACGTAAATTGTTGTCGATAATGAAAGTACTTTTCATTGACTAATTATTTCAAGCGACATAAATGATTATTCTTGGGAGATTTTTCTTAATATTTTCGTGAAACAAACGAAACTTAAAATCAAAAGAAGAAGAAAGCATAAATTATCCCAAAATTTTCAAACCCAATCCAACCTTCTTCCTAATACATAGCATTTGCGCTAAACGGGCCTGGCTCAGGCCTTACCTGGGGGATTCCGCCACAGTCCAAGCCCGCCCATATTTGTCTTCGGGCTCAATGCCGGTAAGCCATTGGGCCTATGACAAGATCCGCATAATTCGTATTCACATGTCCAATATTTGGATTAATACTTATATCAAGTTTGTTTCACGGAACCTTTTCTATTTATCTTTAAAAAAATTAATATATTACTTAAATCTCAAATCCGCCTAAGCGTCCAAAAATTTCCATTGGTTTCTTCAAAATAATCGATGCCGGGTTTTGATAAGCAACATCTAACTGACTCTAGATGTCGATAATTTTAAAGAAACTAACGATGATTTTTGATTGGTTGGGTAGATTGGGACTTGAGTGAAAGACGAAATTCTTTTAGAATTTTTTTTTAGCAAAATTGAAATTGGACTTTTTTTTTTTTTTGTCGAAGAATTGAAATTGGACTTAAATTTGTGAGTTTTTTTTAGTTAATTGGCCCTTGTAGCATTTGCCTTTGCTACATGTATAAAGAAAGTGTAGCAATCCTTCAATTAATACAAGACATACATCACTTTGATTTTTATTTTTATTTTTTGGTCGAACACTTTGATTTGGTTAAAAAACTAAGAAAAATGATGAAATCTTTTGTTAGATAGGACACTACTACTGAATTTGTGAAAAAGAAATTAGAATTCATTGAAAGTCTCTAAAAAAGGCCACGTCAGCTCGTGTCCGCTATCCATCTATCAATTTTAAGACACCAAAAGCAAGTGAAATCAATCAAAAATCCGTTGGTTGACCTGACGACGACTGTTCAATCGCAGCTCCTTCGCCGGAGCTCCGAGAAAAACCTCATCAATCGCCACTTCCTCGATCGTTGCAACCGGTGAGTTCAGCTCGAATCTTCTCCGCTTGGAGCGTGATTTTCGTTCAGTTAGCTTTGAATCGTTTCATCATCGGTCGATGCGCTGCTCTGATGCGACATTAACGATCTGGTTTCGTCACGGCATCGGTGTTCCGACGGTATTAAAAGAAAGAGAGGAGAATCAGTCGGATAATTGTTGTTCGAGGCGATTCTCGTTATCAGAATTGTCTACGAATCTGGTGACTCGGTTTGGATGTTGGTATCTGTTGCTGCAGTGGCGATTCGTTGACGGAGAGACATGATTGTTGTGTGTTGTTGCTCGTGTCGCAGTTCAGGTTTCAATGTGCCTTTGTTTTCTTCGTGAGTTTTCTCCACTGGAGCTCGGAGAGTATCACCGAGCCGCCGGCAAGTCTAGCCTCGATGGTGGCCGTGGAAGCCTTTAGGTTTGATATGGTTTAATTTGTCTGTGCTCATGAGAATTTGGCCGTGAGCTTTTACCTATGAGATGTGCATGTTGAGGAAGGAATGAGTCGGCACTACCTGTTAAGTGGGGTTTCGTTGCTTTGGTTTGACGTGGTGATCGGCGGTGTTGGTTTTGCGTTTTTGTTGAAATTCTGTCCCTTATTCCCGTTTTTACACTGTAATCCTCTTACCAAATGCATTGTTAAGATTGTCTTCTAATATGGCCAATAAAATCTAATGGTTGGTTAGTGTTTTTAAAAAATTAAGTTCAAGAGATATTGATTGACACTCTTCTTATAAGTTGTTCCTATATGATGTCAGGTTAATGCCTTTTCCTTTTTAAAGTAGTTATATGCTTATTCACATATGTGATGGAGTACATCTGTTAAGGAAATTATCTAAGCACTGGCCTTTCATTAGTAAGATTATGCAGAAGATTAGTTGCTTGTGCTTGCACTGATATCATTGAACCTGTTTCCTTATCTTTGACTTCATCCATCTTCCTGTTATGTGTCCCATGACAATCCTTCCATTGTTAAATTAACCACTACTCACAAATATCTATTTTCATGAAACAGATTCGGTTGCCATTGCTTACTTTGGTTACAATGTGCCATCAAAGTTCTTGTGAACATTTTTCTGATGAAGATGCAACTGCAGCAGAAGAGAGTCTCCTGGTGTATTGCAAGCCTGTTGAGCTATACAATATTCTACACCGCCGTGCCATACACAATGTAATTGCGTCATAATGCTCTCTTTTGCAAACTCTATGTTTTGGCTTTTCCTTAATGTATACTTCCCTGTAAACACCATGGGATGATGAACTTTGGCTGTAGATGGGTTTATTAAGTGAGGGAAACTTGTGTTATAGTCCCTTGTCGTAGATATTTATGTAGTGTAAATCATTTTGAAACATATCTTAAACTCTACATCTTGGGCTGTACTCTTAAAAGAATTAACGTCCGGTCTCATCAAAAGTTGGGTTAGTCAATAGCTAATTTTAGGTGTTGATAAGTCCATTCTTTATTCTGATCCTATTGAACAGATGATATCTGAATGCTATCAGCATTAGGGCTAAGATATGAAGTCCCTCGGGTTTTCATGGTTTTCATTTTTCTAAGATATGTTCCTTGTTCCGACTTTTTGGATCTGTCCATTCTTATATGCTGATCAAGCATCTTTTTGTGCTCTAGCCTTCTTTCCTCCGGAGATGTTTGCGGTTCAAAATACAAGCAAGGCGTAAGTGTAATAAGAGGTGAGAATTTTCATCCAAGTACCTACTAGGCTACTATTCCTCAATCGTCGCTTGTGTTGAGTTTTATTTTATTTTCCAGTTACATTGTTTAAAATTACAGTACTTTAGTGCTTCGAGTGGCTATTCCCGAAGTGCTTCTTTGTCGAAGCTCATGCTCTTCTATGTAACTTTGACACCCTGTAAAGGAGTTTGTATGTACTTACTATTCAATAATTTTTAGGAATATTTCATGGTCTTTCGATTGCATATAGGGAAGTGTTATTGTATAAATGCGCTTTTTACACAAGAGAAACAATATGTACAAAGTCCTCGTATTTGTGGCTGTTTTTCCAATAGAGTGGTAAACCAAGCCGCTTTTTTGTCGAAATAGCTTTTAAAGTTGACCTCTTAAGGTGGTGTTTTTGATGCCGTTGCTGTTGTTAGTTCCTTGTTTTTTGATGCACAAGTAGCAGGGCATGCGATATTTTTGTTCTCATGTTCTCATTTGATTGACTAAACTGCTATAGAACGGCAGTCGTTTCCGGGTTTTTTTTTTTTGCCAAGATGACACATTTCTAGCCATGTTCTCTCTTTTCGTTTCCTCATAAGTTTCTTTTCTCATTCTAGTCATGTTCTCTCTTTTCTTTTCTTTATCAAAACTGTCTGTCCACTTTATTATTGTCCTTTAGTGTGATTCTTCTTTTGGGGTTCCTGTAACATTTACAATTTTTGTGCTAATTGTCTAGGTTGAGGGCCGGAATAGTCATTTTCAACTATAGGGACCGCAACAACGTGCATCGAAAGATTGAAGGTACATGGATTCATTAGTAGTTTGAAATTTGCACCTTCTCCATCTCATCATTTGGTTGCGATTAATTTTCTCTGATGCAACATGAAGGGACTACACCACATATGCTAGGGCTAGATATCTGTTTACTCTTCTTATGAGAAGAAGGTAAAAATACATGCAATGCAAACATAGTTACCATGGAAATGCAGAACTAAAAATGGACCCTGGAACTTTTGCGCTCTCTCTCTCTCGATACTACAAGTTAATGGCAATCTCGCTGAATTGCTGTGTTGCAGCAATGCTACTTTTGTCTCAAAATAACCTTTCTATCCTTTCAGCCTGCTTCTAAAGCATCAATACTTGTAATAGGAAAGGATTTTGAGTGGGTGTAGAGTGAGCAAATTCTATAACATGTCCTAAAAAATATACTTTGCTTCAGAGCTTTAGACTGAAGTTCACATGTGTCTACCTCCCAAAGCACAGCAGTGACATCATTGAATCGCAGTGCCTCTTTGAAGCTACAGTTTCTTTTCTTCCTTGTCGAGATTTACTCTATTAGTACAAGGATGGGCCAAGCTTCAGTAGTAAAAACTGTTAATTGGCGTCTTTGTTTTAAATATGCAGTAACTGAAGATTTCTCTTGCCCGTTTTGCTTAATGCAATGTGCAAGCTTTAAGGTGAGGTTTTATATCATTGGTTTCTCTTGTATCCTGCTCTCACCTTTTTATCTCTCTTTTCAACTCATGCATGTTTGCATAATTTTGATGAAGAAACTAGAGCTTTTATTTGTTTGAATAAGAAAGAAATACTGCTTTTTTGAGGCATTGTGCATACTTCTTGTCACTTCATGGAGTTTTGAATTAACAATCATTTGGCATCTTATCAAAGTGTCATTTGTGATTACGTACATCTTATGCATAGAGGACTTGGTTTTCACATGACAAGGGCTTCTTTGTACTTTAGGCACTTAATCCAGCTGGCGTTTGGACTATTCTAAATTGCCTCATTTTAGAGTTCACGTTGCTTTCTAATTCTTTTGGAACTCCGGCCATATCTTGAGTTGTTCTGGGCACATATAAAATAAGGTTTTCTCTATAGTGGAATGGCACCCAGCTATTAATACCAACTTATTCTGTACTTCTCAATTGAGCAACACCTAATGTACTCTTTCATTCACCCTTCAGAAAGTACTCCTCAACAGCATGATTCTTGAGAAATTTTCACTTGACAACTTTTTAGCACGATATATTATGCAAATTAACTGTTCCTTGATATCTTTGTTTTCAGGGTCTAAGGGTGCATTTATGCTCATCGCATGACTTGTTCAACTTCGAGTTTTGGGTTGGTAACCAGTTGCCGAAATGATATCTAAAATGCTATTTTTTCCTCCAGCACATGCTGTTGAACTGGAAGTAATTTTTTAGGTTTTTGAAGAGTATCAGGCAGTGAACGTCTCTGTTAAAGTTGATATGCTGAGATCCGAGGTAATATATTTCCACTCAAAATAACTTTTCTACGGTCAATTGCTTTGATTGTTGGATGTTTGACTCTTTGCTCACAACCATTATGCATTGATTGTTTCCATTAATATTTAGTGGGATGTTATGTTTGTGGGCTGCACTTGGTTCCCTTACCATTAAATTTTTGCCTCTTATTTTCCAAAATCTATCAGAAGCGAGCAGAGATTATTTGAATTGTTTGTGACGACTTCAATTCGATGGGATAGAATAAGTGCCAGATTGTAACTTTTTTAAAAGTGCTGGTATTGTCATAGATGGGGGGGTAAATCACCTGAATCACTTTGCTGGGTCCTTTTGCCTTATCTGAATGAAAAGAGGGGTGGCTGGGGTATGTGGCACCTCCTCATTCTGGTGATGGGGTTTTGACGAAAAGCAATGTCATATGGGATAAGCACATATTTGATATTCTGCCTGAGCATTTTCATTTCATTTGAAATGTAGCTTAAATGAGAAATTTTATGTTTTCTTTTCTTAAGTTATTGAATGCCCATACAATTTCTTGCATTCAATGTTTTGCAGGCTTTAACAGAAGAAACAGACCCTAGATTGCGGACATTCTTTTTCTGGTTAGTTTTTCATTCTTTCATTTCCACACTCTCTTCACTATCCTTCCCCTTCCTCGTCTTCAAATAGTACCAGAATGAGAGGTTAATACTAACTATATCTACAGCCCAAAACCACGAAGGCGTCGGCCGAAATATCCTGCTCAAAATAGGAAGCATGTCCAAGTTGAGTTCTTGGAATTTGATCCATCCCAAATGGCCAGTGAGGGGATGCAGAAAGGACTTCCGGAAGTTGAAAATGGTGATAATTTTGCTATTAATTCTTAAAGCACAACAACTAGTAAACAACCACCGGCATGATCATGTTTCGTGTCAATTACACTTATACATGGTCTATATTTTAATTTCTCTAGACTTGATGCATAATGAGAATTTCTTTGTTGTCTCAGTTTGTTAATAAGATTTGGGAATCAGAAAAGAAGTGAGAATTTTTCTCTTTAATTCTTCATATAATGACAATAAAATTGAAATATGAAAGTTTGGGTTTATATACCTAGTGTCTTTAGAGTTTTAGCATACTTTAGTCTTATTCTTCGAAGAGCTTACCTTTATCCTAGCTGATTTTGCTTTTTAAATAAGATTGGTTGCTATTGCCCCAAATCATTCTAGACGAAAAAACACAATTCTGCTAGCATATTTTTGTTATCCTCACTTCCTTAGTTTGAAAGGTACTGGCTGACGTGTGAATAGTGATTGACAATGCCCCTCATACTTGGTGTGCCGATGAGTTGTTGCACATGTTTAGCTGTTGCATGAAGTTTATTCGTTTCCTGTTACCCTGGTTTTAGGTTTGAGATCTTACTTTGATAGCATGGTGAATTTCACATACTCAGTGAAATGTTTTTCTTTTTTGCTCTTATTCTTGTAACTTGAAAGTATATGCATAACCTCATGTCGATCAAATTCTATGCAGACTGTTAAATTGTTATATTGGTTGTTATCATTCTGACCACTGTCACATCATCACGGATTTCCTCTTAGAAAAGTTGGTAAAGTGTATTGATGAGTCTAATTCTTCTTATTTGATAGTTGCTATTTCATGCGGCATTTACAGCAAAGTTTCTCCCATTAACTTGTTCGAAAATGGAACAAACATATCGGAGAGTATGCATATTGCATACCTAAGAAAATGAACTTGTAAATCATCAAAAAGATGTGGGAAAGGAGAAAGAGCCATTATTTTTATGGGGGAGTATTTCAGAGATTATTCGCATAGCAATCACTGGTCATCAAATGTTACTAACAATATCTTGCCTGATCAAAGTCACATTTTCATCAGAGTTTCTTCCCGTATGCATGCGGCCTCGAAGGTTCTAGTATAATTAGATTAGGATGACTTCTCTCGATGGTTGGAAAGGCTACTGACCTATTTTATGTGTCACAGCTATGCAGAATGGAGTGCATGAACCAGAAAATTTCTATCCTGAGTATCCTAGTACAGCCGAGTGTTTAGAGCATGTTGCATCCAGCTTTAATGCTTCAGGGACTTCAACTTCTATGGCTCAATCTTCTGTAGACCATGAATTCATCAAATCATCAGCTGGAAGTGATCCGGCTATTCTGCAAATGTCAAAAGCAAGGAGGATTGTGGTGGAACGTTCAGAACCTAGAAAGTATGTACACACATTTCTTTGACACGTCATCCATTTGAAGCACGTTCAGTGGGCTGTTAACTTCTGCCTGAACAGATCAGTTGGAGTGCATATTGTGTCTACTAATGGCTCACCTGTTATTTTGACGTTTGTTTCAGCCGCGGGCAATTGCTGAGACGACAGTTCTATCACTCTCACAGAGTTCAGGTGATCGTTAAACTTAGCTCCATCTTTGAATTAGATTATCGTCAATAGTCGGATCCCTCTATGGTTTGCCAATCCATGTATTCAATTTGTTCTCTTCAACCTGTGGATCTTGCAAACAACCGATGCTGAGAAAAATCTGTCTGGCAGAAGCATTTCGTTATATATTTTAGCAACTCTATGTAATAATGGAAGGTGTGAACTTTTTTGAATTGCCTAATGGATCTAACTCACCCAGCGGGGGGCCTTTCCATTTAAAGTTTTGGTACTGAATAATAATAATTTAGTTGTCTAGCAATTATGTCCGTATTATCACGTTCTTATCTCTGTGAAAGTCTACCTAGATTTCCAGATTGAATTTGGTTTATTTGAATGCAAGTAAAAATCATGATCAAGTCTTTGAGTCTATAGGATTAGGTGTGACGTAATGAGTGGCAGGATATGTTTTTGTTTTCTTTCTTTTTTGTTGTTTTTCACCAAGAGTGCTGTTTCTAGTCGAGATTGTTCTGTGATTACCTGGATCTCGTAAATTTGAAGTCGTGGAAACAGCCTTCTTGCAACCACACTTATGAGTTCCATGCGAGTATAACCCTCCTTAGACTATGAAGATGTGGGAATATCCTCAGTTAGGATGTTGTTTTTGTTGTTATTCCCTTAAGATTTGGTAAAGATCATGTTTGGCTCCTCTTCTCTCGGCCAAATCATCCTCCTTCTTTAATAGTATATTCCACCTAATCGAAAATAATATCTCTTTGAGTTCTGGAAATCTTTTCTCTAAAATGTTCATGCCATCCTAATACACCACCAAAATAATGTGCCCGACATGATTTCAATGGACTTGCTTCTTTTCTTGAAGCCTATGGCAGTGGAGCAAGTGTTATCGGATCAGGACAGTGAGGATGAAGTAGATGATGACATTGCAGATTTTGAGGATCGAAGGGTATGTACATTTTCTATTTAATGATATGAAAGAGAATTGACATACTCAGATCTGATTTAACTGAAAAACTGGAATTTTCTAGACATTGGAATTAGAATCTGTCTGATGTTTGAAACAGAAGGTGACATGTTGTTGGAAGCATTCCAATGATTTTGGGCTAATCAGTCTTAACTTTGTATCTTCTAAATAAATCAGTAGCAGGTTTGCAGCTTCTCTGTCTGCTTGGTGTTTTGTTTTCCCCTTTTCAGCATTGGTTCTACAGCTAACAGTGGATGCTCTTGTAATGTAGCCAAGAGACCTTAAACATAAGGACAGCTTTTAATTTGTTCCTTCATCTTAGGGCAGGAATAGATTAACTGAAGCTGCTTAATAGAAACAGCTTTTTCCTAGTTCATTGCCATGGCTCAAAAACATATATAATTCAGCAACTGGATCTACTCACCGCACGTCAGATTTAATGGATGGATCTGCTTCTTCCTTTCAGAGTTCTGCTACTGCAATCTAACGGGATGGGCCATATATACATAGAAGAGCAGGAATTTGTGAATTTGCGTGTTCAAAAATTACTCTCAGGGATTCCAAACTGCCAAACCTGGGGATTTTAAGAATACTTTTGTTTTAGATCCCCTCTTGTTTAACTTGACAATTTAGGGATGTGTCACAAGGGATTTGGGTACTTACATGAGTTGCTCAGTGGAGAAGTGGAAAGTGATAAATGTTTGCTCAAACTAACATTTGTGTATTAAGACCATCAACAGTTCTCAGTTGCACCCAGTGGAACAATTTTTTCTCACCCTGTTAATCGGAAGTGTCAATCACTAGTTAAATCTTTTGTTTGCAGATGCTGGATGATTTTGTGGATGTCACCAAGGATGAAAAACATCTCATGCATCTCTGGAACTCGTTTGTCAGAAAACAGAAGTAATCGTCACGTCTCTCTCATGGTTTATCAGTCGAAAAGCAAGAAACCGAAATTATTTGAAATTTACTATTTGAGATTGTTCTCATCAGTGAATGCTAATGGGCGCCTTCTTTATTTTACCAAGTCTCTTTTATCAGTTATTGCATCTCGTGTAAGTCATTCTTGATTGGCGCAGGGTTCTGGCAGATGGTCATGTCCCATGGGCATGCGAAGCGTTCTCAAAACTTCACAGCCAGGAGCTTGTCGTATCTCCGGCTCTCTTTTGGTAGCTTCTCTCGTGCTTTGGCTCTAATGTTTGTTACACTGAATGAAAACCTGTTTGCCCCGTGGTCATCCAAATCAAACGTTATTCGAGTTTGCCAAATGCTATTATTCTGCCAGCATACGAAATGCAAGCTTGATTAAATTCTGCTGGTTCTTGCTTTTCAGGTGCTGGAGATTATTTATGATAAAACTGTGGAATCATGGCCTTCTTGACGCATCCACAATGAACAACTGTAATGCGATCCTCGAGAGCTATCGGAACGAGGGACCCGATGTAAAGCGAAAGACTGATCCTGCCAATTAACTTAGCATTCAACAATTGACTATAGGTAAACCCAAATTCAATCAGCTGATTTTAGTTTCATTCTAATGGCCCGGCTAGGGAAGAATAGCATGTTATTCATATAGAACCGGAGTGGAAATTGTGGTTATCTTCTTGTACCTGAATGTTGAAAGCCTCATCAAACGAGTCTATATAGCTGTCTCGATTCTGCCTCTCGCGCTTCCTCTGATTGCGTCTTTCATGAACACATCATGCGGGGTACGGTCAATGTGGTGAGATTCGAGCGGGACTTGTTCATACGTGCTCGCATTTCGTCGCCGATATTAGCTTCACAGAAAATTAGCACTCCCTTCGATCTGATGATAATCAAGTCGAAAATAGTGAATAAAATCGAGATCTGATGATCATTGTGGAATTTATGTTTCGCTGTTGCCGAGAATAATCACCTTGGGGGATAACAATAGTTTATGATTATGGATTCGGCTAAGAAAATCATTTGTTACGTAGCCGATTAATTACGGTCGTACACTTAGGTTATATAAATAAAAAAAAACCGTGAGGATGACTCGATTTTGTTCCCCCTAACAAGCTTATTTGTATGATTACAATGGTCATCTATCATTTAATTTACTACTTAATTGCTGATTGAGATGATGTTTTATAAGATAAGGTGCCACCATTTAACACAAATTACACATGATATAATTACAAGAACTCGTGCGTAGTGGATAATTAGCATTATTACTTATAACTTCAGTGTCTGAGAAATAAAAAAAAAGCTCCTTCTTAAGAGGTAGGGTGATCCTCGGTTCAGCTTTCATGCGCCTCGGCTTTCATGCACCTCGACTAATCCATCTTCTCGAACAATCTTAAAAACATAATTCCCCATGTTGGCCTAGTGAATTCAAGCAACGATGAATCTAAACGAGAAATTATTCATGTCAAGCATATGTTAAAAGACTCTTTTTTGGAATACCTACTTGTAATGGTGTCGCTCAATATACGAAGTTCACATGTCACTCTCAGTAAACTTAATATGAGTCTCGAATCTATTTTTATTCAATGCCAGTCAGGACCAATGAAGCGATTAATTGTGAATGTGCTTTATCTCGAGCTTTGATTCGTTAAACTTAAGCTCCAATTATTTCGCAGAAAATGATCGATTGAGAAAACATTTTTCATAATTTTGGTTGCTTTTATCGTTTATATAAATGAACGAACGAAAAATATTTTCATTATTCGTAACAATATTTAGACATAAATTATGTCAATAATAAAAAAATATTTTTATTAACTAATTATTTTAAAAATACGAGCTGTCGTATTTAGAAAAAAAATTCAAACCATTAATTTAAACAAACTCTGCTTTGCGAAAAATTAACAATTTGAATTTTTTTTTTCAAATATGTTCGATTGTATAGCTTATAAAAATGAATGAACAGAAAATATTTCATTGTTCGCAAAAAAAAAATTTAAATAATTGTTATTGATAATGAAAATATTTTTTATTGATTAATTATTTAATTATATAAAAAAATATTTTTCAAATTATTTAATTTTTTCGCTAGACACAGAAACGGGAAGCTTGAGTGAGTTGAGGCGGCGACGGATCAACTCGAACGGAAACCTATTTATTATAAAAAAAGGGTTAATACCATGGAAAACCCCAAACTGGTACACTTGTGACAAATTTACCCCAAACTATTTTTTTGACCACGAAAAACCCCAAACTGGTACAATTATGACAAATTTACCCCAAACTGGTACACCTGTGACAAATTTACCCTCCGTTAGTTTTCATTAAATTTAACCGTAAAATTACTGAGTTTGATGACACGTGTCAGTTGACGGGTGTACTAGTTTGGTGTTTTTATCCTCTGTTTGTCACAGGTGTATCAGTTTGGGATTTTTCGTGATATTAATCCAATTTAACGGAGGGTAAATTTGTCACAAGTGTATCGGTTCGGAGTTTTTCATGGTAAAAAAAAATTAGTTTAGGGTAAATTTGTCATAAGTGTACCAGTTTAGGGTTTTTGGTGGTCAAAAAAATAGTTCAGGGTAAATTTGTCACAGGTGTACCAGTTCGGGATTTTTCGTGGTCAAAAAAATAGTTTGGAGTAAATTTGTCACGGTTATACCAGTTTGGGGTTTTTCGTGGTATTAACCCTATAATAAAAAAAACCCCTTCTCTTCCGCTTCGCTTCGCATCGAAATCGAAACCCCTCGCACTTCTCCATCGAGAGATTCTCTTACTTCTTGTTGCAGGTACTCGAAGGTCACTTTCAATGGCGACGATAAACGAGAGCCCATCTGCTAAGCGGTGGCTTCCTCTTGAAGCTAATCCCGATATCATGAACCAGGTAGATGTGTTTGCTGCTCCTTTGTTTTGTTCTCTTTTCGGTGCTCGCGTCGCGTGAGCTCGGGTTAACAGGAACTGAAATTGGTTACGCCTGATTCGGCGTTGAGTGCTTCCATTTCGACCTCAGCAGAGTACTTCGATTCCGTCGGAGAAAGGAAGATGTGATTCGCAATTGGGCGTTTGAGAGTTGTTTGTTGATCTCGAAGCGAATGAATTGTGTGGAACAAACGCAACAGTTCTTGCACATTGGTTGAGGATTATGTTGACTGGTGAAGAGAATTTTATTCGTACTTTGCAGCTGATCATTTTGTTCGTAGAGATGAGTGTGGATTGATCTGGATTGCAAAAGAAAACATGGCCTGAATTGGCTAATTTTGTTGTTACTGAAGTGACTGGGCAATCCTTATCTTAATTACTTAAATGAATGTTCGCGGTGATTATACTTAATAGTGAAGTTGGTTCTGATTATTGGGTCCATAAATAACTGGTTTATGGTTTCGCATGTAATTCAGCAATGACACCATTCTAGAAGCTGGTTCTGTCCAGATCGTTCGATTATGGCTATGTTGCTCTGGTCTCTGTTGAAACTAATTTAGTGTGCAATATCTGTAGTTTTTTTCATTATTACCTCTATTGAATTGGCTGAAAAACAACCTCTTGTCAGTGTTCTGCTTCACCATGCATATGTAGAATGACATACATGGATTTATTTGGGTTGGTCGGTATCACATCACCGGCAGGTTAATTTATTTAGAAAATTTTCTTATGCGGATGGCTATCTGGGTTCTTTTCCTTTTCAGTTCTTGTGGGGCCTTGGTCTTCCAGAGGATGAGGTCGAGTGCTTTGATGTCTTCGGGTTAGATGACGAACTCTTGGAGATGGTCCCGAAGCCTGTACTTGCTGTTTTGTTCCTCTATCCCATCACGGTGCAGGTGCCTAGATTTCATTGTGCTTCCATCCTTCTTTGTATGTTTGTCAATTCATTGTGGATATAGTGAGACACGATACTTTATGCTGACTTGCATTACACTTTCTCTGTTTTAGTCTGAAGAAGAGAGAATACAGCAAGAAAGTTTGAAGAAGGTGGGCTTTCTTCGTTTTTTTACTCATGTCATAAATGTATTGATAGGTGAAGAGTGAAGAATGTTTATTGTGAACATACTTTCAATGATGCCTTTCAAGTTAATTAAATTATGGATGAAACCCATTCGTTTTTACTTCTATTTATTCTGTTGCCAATTACTATTCTATGATGGTGTGCGATAATGCTTCAAAAGGGCTCTTGGATAGTCATTTTACAATAATTATTCATCTCTCTTTCTAAATATTTTGGTAAACTTTGGTCATGACTTCTGCTTATCATCCTGATGCTAGGAGTCTAGCAGTAAAGTTTATTTCATGAAACAAACTGTGGGCAATGCTTGTGGAACAATTGGACTTCTGCATGCTGTTGGGAATCTCGCTTCAGAGATTAAGCTTTGTAAGTTTCTGCTAGTTTCCTTTATTTGGACTGTCTTTGCACTTTGTAAGCGCATTCTAAGCTTGTGAAGAGGCATACATCCTCGAAAACCTCAGAAATTCTTGTTAAGAGAGCTGTAGAAGGTATACATAGGAATCATGAGTCCTTTCTGTAAGATGATTGACTGGTGGTACTTTTCACTTCACACCCCAATCAAACTGACTTAGGGAAGAATCATTGAGAATTTGGAGGAATGATGATACTATTGGGACCCTAAAGTGTTGGAATTGGCCAGTCTAAGATATAATTAAACCTTACTAGACGGCCTTAGCAATGTAAAAGAAAAAAAAAATAACACAAAAAATTTTATAAAAAGTCGAAACAACAAAAGAAGGGAAAAGAAAAGACAGGAAAACTGCTACTGCCATCCAGAGCACTTTGAAGAAAAGGACAATGCTTGAACATCTTCTTTACATGGATTAGAGCTACTGTATTTACGACTTCATACTAACTTTTTCGTGACTAGAAGGCAAAATTTTGAATTATGTCATGGATTATGCAATCTCATATCTGCAATGACGGCTATGCTCTTTATCAGGATTTTTGCTAGTAGTAGATTTTTTTTTATGTAGAGGATACATATATCAGTATTTCTTAGACTTTTCTTAGTTAGATGGCTGCCTTTATGTAAACTCCTTTTGACATATATTTTTCCTTTTCCGCTACTTCAGTGGAGGGATCCTATTTTGATAGGTTCTTCAAGTCCACTGCAAATATGGATCCTAATCAGGTAATATCTCTCTCTGCCTCTCTCTCTCTGTCTCTCTGTCTCTCTCTCTCTCATGCACACAAATGAATAAGCACACAGTGCTCACAGAGTTCCATCAATCTGTTTGGCAATAATTGCCTCTGGTTAACTCATAGTATTTGCATCCTTCTCCCTCTACGTCCTTAGCGTGCTGCATTTCTGGAGAATGATAGAGATATGGAAGTTGCTCACTCAGTAGCTGCTACAGCGGGTGATACACCGGTAAGTTTTTATTATCCTTGTGAACTTTAGATACAGAATGTCGTGGATCATTTTTACACTAATTCATGGTAAAAGGTTTGTTCTGGAGCTATGAGCTAAATTTTCCTCGTTAACTTTCAATTTGAGCACTGACTCTTCCTGTCCCGCTAATTATTCTTGACAGGCATCAGACAATGTTGATACACATTTTATCTGCTTTACATGTGTAGATGGTAAGCAGCACCCCCTTCTTCCTCTGCTCTCTTTCACTCTCTCTCTCTCTCCGCGCGCTTTTTTTTTTCCTGCAAGCAAACGCGTTTATCTTAAGACAGGCTCACCAACCACTTGACAAAAGTCTGTTGATCTAATGGGATCAGTTGCCTCCACAAATGTGTAGGTGGACTGTATGAGCTGGATGGAAGAAAGTCCAGTCCTATATCACATGGTCCATCCTCACCAAGCAGCTTATTGCAGGTTATTTTCTCTGTCAATTTTTCTGGATGTTATCTTCTAATTTGCCTCCTTAGCTGTTATCTAGGATTTGTTGGGTTTTATGGAAACTATACTGATGGCATTGTGGTGCCGGTGGAGTGAGGGTGTGGTGTCCTGGGGCAGGAATGACTTTCTGTTGTGAGAGTTGAACCTGCGACCATAGAGCACTTCCTGTGTGACAGCCTACTTCATAGGAATGTTTCCTGATGTTCTTTCATTCGTATGTTTTAGCAACTTGGTCACCCTTCATTTCTTCTTTTTTTTGTGGTACTGGTCATCCACTATTATCACCCATTCCATTGGAGTTTTATCTAACCATTTTATTGCACGACAGGATGCAGCTAAAGTTATCCAAGAAATGATCCAGAAAAATCCAGATTCACTCAACTTCAACGTCATAGCCCTTTCTAAGAAGGTTTGAGGCATATAATGTCTATAATGGAGCTCTTTAAAGTTACCCTCACTGTTGACATACCGATGGTCACTTTCCCAGAAGGATGTCAGTCCTTTAGTATCATGTTAAACATCCATAAGAATAACTTGCTACGCACTAGAGGGCCTGTAATCTGTCACGTGTGGGCTCAGCAAGTTATCCATCCTGAATAACCATCAGCAGAGGAACGAATCTGTGGGTTTAGATGGTACTACTGTGTCCAAAAGTGGTTAAATGGATGTTATGCGGCTCAAACTTGTAAGTTTATTGCTTTGCACATGCGACAGCTTCCTTTTGATGCTTCATCATGGCTTGATGAGCTCATTACATTTTTATGTGGAAGGTATGCATCATGAACTTTTCTCATTCGAACGACATCGTTACTTTACATGATGTACAAAATGATTTGCTTATATGCTTTTAGGGGTTTCTATTACATAACTGGTACTAGTTCATGAGATGATACAGAAAGGAAAGGGAGAGAAATGACCAGTAGTGTCGAGGTTGGAAAAACTATAACATGTTTCGAGGACATGCTTGGAAGTAGAACGTCAAGGTTAAATTATATTTCTAGAGAGAGTTTCTTTACACGCTTGGCTTCCTTGAGAACTTCACAAGAGATATATATGAAACATGAGAGGAACAGGGTCGCCTCTTTTGAAATGAAGCTTGGAAAATGAAAATCACGCATTGACATTGCCAAAACCTAAAGAAAGTCAAGTCACAACTTTCGTCGTGGTCAGAGAAAGAGAGGGAGCGGACGATGTAGAGATCTACCGTGGACTTCGATACGATGGAGCGCAGCAACTGGTCATGGTTGTAGAATCTGTATTGAGCAGCCAGGGGACGATACAATTTACCGTCTTATCAGAGCTTTGTTTTGTCCGTTGGGCATCGTGAACCTCATGGTCGGCTTGCTTATAATAGTAGTAGTGAGAGTAGTCGCTTCCTTCAGTCCTTGACGCATATTAATAAAGAAACCCTTTCATGAACGGACCGATTTCTTTCAAGAGGATTTAGATAAAAATTTATCAATTAGCCAAGCTCGGTAACATGAGGCGGGCTTAATTCAGTTGTAATTAAGTGAGATGTTAAAGTGGGTGGGGAAAATTACCAATTTTTTTTTAATCTATTATATTCTAAACCTTTCAATTTAGTCATAAACCTTTATTCCTGCTACTTTTGGGCTGTAACTGATGACGTGGACGCCGGCCATCTTGCGTAGCACCACCGGTGCTGACATGAACAGTTTTTGTAATTTTTTTTTTATAAATTTTCTGTTTTTTTCTTCTTCTTTTTTCATCTTGGGCTGGCAATGGTTGTGAAAATAATAATAAATACAAAACTATACGAAATTCATATAAAAAAAATCAGAAAATTTCAAAAAGAATTACAAGATTTGTCCACGTCAGTGTCGGCTATTCCACATAGGACGACCAGTGTCCACATCAGCGAACTATATTATCAAATCAAACTGAGAAGTTGAGGATTAAATGTGAGTAGGTTTAAGCACTTTCTTTTATAGTCAAGCCATTGTTGATGGAGTCAAGTAATGGGTAGGGCAAATGCCCCTTAACGATACCAAAGTTTGAGTGAAGGGCCCTCGATTGATTTTGATTAGATAGAAGTCATACTTTAATTCATCGTTTGTGGTCGGGATAGCACATTTGTGTCGATCGATGAAAGTATTACGTACTTTGGAAGCATTCTCTCCTTTCCACACACGTGTGGCTCATGTCGATTGATCACTTTCTTCTGCTCCGTGACTACGTTTGGCCTCATGATCATGGAATAGAAATTCCCCGTCATTCCCTAAAAGAAAAAATTATCCAAAAAATTATAAATGTATTGTAATTTTACCAATTCAGTCTTAAACCTTTTAATTTTATTAATTAAGTTCTAAATCTTTTTACGTTTTGCCAATTAAGTCTATCTGGCCAATTTTAGCGGGAAATCGCTGATGTGGACGCCAATCATCCAACGTGACATGGGCGATGCCGACGTTGATAATTTTTAATAATGTTATCTATTTTGAACTTTTTATTAAGTATTAATTTCTCTTTTCTTTGTTTTATTTTTCTTAAAGTGGCCGACGAGGGTCATCGGGACCTTGTCGGACAGGGTGAGGGTCGCGGCCCTTGCCCATATCGCGGTCGCAGGCAAGGCCGAGCTCGACTCATTGGTATACGCCCGAGACCCTAGTTGCCGACATCTGAATGTATTTGGCATGCCAACATCTGAATGCACATCTCGTTTCCTTCCAATGACACGACCGTCATGCATCGGTACACATGCGAGACCCTACTCACCAAAAGGAACAGATATGACCAGCCCAAAATATCTAGGAAGAGTCCTTTGCATCTCACTTTCCTCTTATTGGTTCACATTATCACAAAACATCCTCGGCGGAAAACAACCAAAAAGAAACAAAAAACAAAAGAATTTCCCACAAAGCTTGTCCGTCCTGACCGACATTGCGCCATACGTGGCCACAAGGAAGATGTCAATCATAAGCTAACTAATAGCTGCTCGCCACTTGTGGACATTGCCACGTGGTGTCCTGCTTGGAACCCCTCCGCCCCATTCTCTAACGTGGCCACTCGTGCCGCCGAGGAGCCCGTCATCGCCTTTTTCGTCCTCTTCCCGGAGCCGTTGTCCAGTGACGACGAGGAGGAAGTCGACGGCTCTGGTGATGGCCGTTTCGGCGACGACCGCTTCGACGTCACCCTGACTGGCTCGGGCTCGCCCGAATTGATCCGGAGCGGGAAATTGAGCAAGGCCCGCGAGCCGCGCATTCTGTAGGCGGCTCGATCGTAGGCTAGCGCCGCGTCCTCCGCGGTCTCGTAAGTCCCGAGCCAGACCCGGGCCCCATTCTTCGCCGGGTCACGAATCTCCGCCGCGAACTTCCCCCACGGCCGCTGCCTCACTCCTCTATAGTGCTTCCCCTTCGCCGGGACCGCCGCAGGCGGCGGAGTCGCAACACACTCCGGCGACCAAGTCGCCACCGGGAATGACTCCGGCTCCGGCTTCACCGAAACATCCGCCTCGAAGCCCGGCCGGCGGGCCTCCTGCGGGCCCGACGGAGCCCAACCGGCCGAGACAGCCTCGTTCAGGAACCCGTAGAGGACCATATCGTCCGGGTCGTCTTCTCTGAGAGGGAGCTCTCCCCAGCTCTGGGCCAGATAAGGGCACAAGTCCCCGCCGAGGCCGGTGCTCCACGGCCGAGTTCCGCTGGGACAACTCGCGACGAGCCGACTCTCCGAGTCGTCGAGTAACAAGTGCCTGCTTATGGATTCAAGAAGGGCCAGGTCGGCGGACTCCTGGAAACTCGGTGCATACATGGTTTCCAACACCGATTTCTGATGCTAAAAATGCTCAAAATCCAATCTTGGGTACTCAAATTTCTTAAGGCTAAATCACTTTGTAACTTGAGAGAGAAAAGAGAGAGATAGAGAGAGAATGTTGCGAGTTTGGGAAGGGAATTGTCAGAAGGCTGAAGAAGAGGACGAGTTTATATAGGGGGAGAGATTCATGTACTTTGATATTTTTCACGACGACTCCTAAGTTTTGGAAGTAATTTTAAAAACTTTTCCAAATTTTCTTGCCCTTTGATCTTTCGATTTTTGATTTTCTCGGGAAACCCTCGGTTTCCAGGAAAGTTCGAAGCGTGGATAGTGGCTTTTAGGTGAAAATAAAAACGTGCTCTAATTCACAATTAAATAATATATAATCGGTAAAACTGCGGGCTGCTTTTTGTCCATTTGCCCGTCAATGCTTGTTGTCGGTCAATTGTTTGTTATTCAAATTGCTTTTGTTTAATACTAAAATCGGATTATTTCTCTATTTCTCACGCATCAAATTCAAGTCCATCTATACATCCCCACTTGCAATAGAAAAATTCAAGTTCATTAGAAATTTAGAGGATTCACATGGAACAAACTTCCTCCATATTCATTCTCGCGAACAAAATGCAGGATGTCCGGATAAGGAAATCAATGAGTGAATGGAACATATGTTATATCTTGCTTCTGAGAAAAAAATTGTCCAAAAAATTATTACTTTTTTTTTTTATGGTTAAGGGCTAGCTAGGGCTACCGGCCACCGATCGATGCTCAGCGACCCTCGCCGAGCCACTGGGTGAGGGCCTATGAGCCCTAGCCTGCCGCAGACTAGGGCCGCAAGCTCTCTGCAAGGGCAGCGACTCTCACGATGGCTGGTGAGTGCTTGTGACCCTCGCCCTGTGGCCGACGAGGTCGTCGGGCCTCGGCTGGTAGCCATCAGTTCCTTGCCAAACCTTAATAACAATAAAAAAGAAAAGAAAAAAAAATTAATGAAAAGATTCAAAAAAAAATTCACGTCAGCGTTGATTGTGCCATGTAGGACGATTGTCATTCACGTCAGTAATTTCTAGAAAAAATTAACCGAAAAGACTAAATTGATAAATTGTCAACAAGTTTAGTGTTGAATAGGCCAAAAATATAATTAGCTTAGGACTTTTTAGCCAATCTTCCCCTTGCTTCAATATGGAGAATATATCGAACGGTACATAAAAGTTCGATAAGCTTAGTTATGTCGCATCATTCAAATGGTCGTGAGATAGAACGAATAAGCGATTTTATTCGATAAACATTCACGAAATCGTTCGATAACCCGAGTTCGGTCGTGACATCATTCATACGAGATAATTTATTTAAACCCCTTTTTCAAATTCTTGTGGATGCAATGGCACTAGACGCAATTCTCTATGATTTCTCCTTGTGGATAAGTCTTGCCACACAAAGTCAAAATTTCCACATTAAGAAATTGTGGTGGCGGCCCACTCCCACCAATTTGCAAAACTCCCTCCTTTTCACGTCCTTTCTTGGAAGGAGAGGGCGGTCGATTTTGGCCTTTTCTTGCATTGAATTAGGGTTTAATTGCTGATGCTTTTCTTCCATCCAAATCAAAAGTACTTTTTGATTGGTTGGTGAGGAGGTGATGGCTGCAACTTGCGATACGAATCATTTTCCAAGATTTCCTTTTGAAGGGCAGGCTCACTTTGTGGCCCTTTTTAACCTTATTGTGCTTCAAAAGAGAAGGTGGTGAGCTCCATCCGATCCATTTCGTTTTCATGGAGATCTTGACATCGTCTACATCTACCCAGTAAAGTTGTGATTGGATCGTCGATTTCTAGCATGTGACAACACTCCTACTTATGCAAATGAATTTCGTGATAAACTTGATCGCTGCAAAAGAACGATTTGGATATTTCCATCGTTTTAACTATGAGCTCACATGTGGATCCAAAACGGGTATTCGACGTTCCGGAAAAAGAGAAGCCCGGATCTCGCCTTCGAATCTCATTGACGACGAGTCGTATTGCCCGCCCGCCAAGCGCCTGGTGAGTCATTCATAGTCCTGTAACATAAGATTGGATATTCAGTTGGCATGCCTAATACAGACAGAAGACTCGGCCTTAAAAACACGGCGATCGACGCGTGGCAAACCATGCGCATAAGCTATTGCATGTGTCCAAAAATAGGAATGATAGAACGTGATGACTGTCGCCTTCTTCAGATATGATTCGATTTGTATATTGCGCCGATCCATTCAGCTGGCGTAAGTAAATATTTACAATGGAAATATGTTTTTTTTCTTATTGGTTCTCTTTCGGGGATGCTGTCAGAAAATTCATAAAATCGTATAGTGATGAGCATAATAATCAAATTTTCAAAGGTTAGGAGAGCGATCATAGTCATCGGATTAAGTGAAGCGGAAAAATTATTCAAAGCACATTCATTGCCGTCCGATATAGAATGCACATCTCACGAGGGAGGAGGAGGAGGAGCGCCACGTCGGCTGAGTAAAACCTTTGAAGCTGAAGCTGACCACCCCGGTCAAACCTGACTTTGACTTTGAATAGTCTCGGATTCCTATTTTGGGTATCCCTCGTGAACGAGTCGCCACACGTGTGCGGACACCCACATGTCTTTTTCTTTCTTTCTTTTCTCTTTTCATCGAGAGGGCAACAGTCAATAGGCATGTGGTCTTGCTGGTAAAAGGATTGACAGGTGGAGACGTCAGTATCGTAGGTGCGGGGTTTCCACTCCCCCGCTCTGCAAAGAGGCAAATCGACATGGCAACATGAAAAGCGAACCTCACTTGCGTAAATTCATAATTTTTGTCGGCTTAAAAAGAAAAAGGAAAGATTAAGATTACTCCCACGTGCTGGCCTAACCAAATTGATAAAATATTATCCATCATATTTTGTTTTACTAGTGGACTTTTATTGATCACAAGTGTTCAAATTGGATTCTTTGAGCCATTAAATTAATGCAACATGCAATTTTGTTTTAGTTAATGAGCTTTATATAAATAAAGCAAGATATTTGTGCTTTGATAGTCACATGTTGAAGCATTTCTTAAATTATCTTATCTCCTAATTAATCCCCTCATGGCTTGATTTATCGAAACTAAATGCGGTTAGCTTCGATTTATTTTTCGTGGTAAAATGAGAGCGAATTTCGTAGTACACATATGACCATATAAGAAATTGCGAGAAATTTTTTTTTAAAATAAATTCTTAGTTGATTTTTAATTGAAACTTGGACAAACTCTAATTTAAATCATCCTTTTGAACTCTAACTTCCACTTCCTTTCATCTTTCGAACGATCACTGCCACGCGTTACGAACTCTTGACTTCACTTATACTCTATCCATCGGAAACCCATGATCAACGACTATGAGCTCTTTAGACATTCCATCGATGAGCTTTCTGGGTTAATGGTATGGTCATAACCCATGAGCTCGTCGGCTTTTCTATTTAGTGGACCTTATGGATTGTGTTGGATTTTAAGGGTGTATGGGAGTACCGTGTTCCGCCCATGTAGGCTATCACAACCCTTTGCCACAAAAATAACTGCCAAAAGGCGGTTACTCCTTTCGAACGTGATAAAGGGAGATCACGTCTGTAGACGTCGTTCGTTTTTGTCACTTCTTATGTTCACAGAACAGAGAACAAAAGAGAGAAAGAACAGTGACGAACACGACGACGCTTCTCCCTTCTCCTCCCTATTGTCAAACAGACTAAGGACTCTCTCCAGGCTGCACTGGGACATTTAATCTGTGGAAATTACGGTACGTCCCTCGTGTGATGTACTCGTTTACGATCAATGATTCAAGTAAGATTTTGGGCTTGATAATTCTGCTGTAATCTGCTGCATATGCATTGGGATTGGTTCCCTTCACATTGTGTAGGGTTTGTTTTGGTCCATCAACTCCTTTTATGTTTGGGCCCAATTTTTGTGCGTGGTGTCGACTCCTATCAAGTATAGTGATGGAATCGGCAGCCATGGAGGGGCCGGAGGGACTTTGATTGGGCACATATTAGGAAGCTATTAGTGTATCTGAGATGCTCTAATTATCTTAAAACTTTAGTTAGTTGTGCCTGGTAGGGGCTATCGGTTCCAGGGTGGGTCGATTCCCACCCTAGAACCTGAACTTACCTAGTCAGGATCGTTTCCCAATTTATGGAATTAAGAATTGACCCTGTTGACCCTAGAATCGGCCTAGACCAGACCGGCTTGGTTTTTTTTGTTTGTTTGTTTGTTAATTTCTTGATGACATTCACCTTAAGATGGGGTACTTAATTTATTACCGAACAAAAAGGTGATTGATTAATGGTCTCAAATGCTATTTTAACTGCTTTCATGAGCAAAACACACACCTTGGGTAATCTCCAATTCTTTAGCATATAGAGCCTACGTATTAAACACAGAGCCATTGACGAAGAACAAAAACAAAAAGTAAAAAAAAAACGAGGTTGGGAAAATAGTGGGAGCTTCTGTAGAGGAAAAAAAAACTCGTGAGTTTGGTGGTGAGATACAGTACAGAATATCAGAGACAGAGAACAGATTTGCCCAAGCTTAAAGTTAATTAAATACATAAGTAAGAGCAAAAGAAAGCACCGAGTGAGAGTGAGATAGCGAGGAGAAGTAAGGGGTACTCGGGGGGAAGGGAGCAATCGTGAGAGTTACAGAGAGTTTGAGTGTATTCCGCAAAGCTCGAGATGACAGGTTCGGCCCGGTCCAATTCAGTTCAGCACAAGGGATCGGGAACGGGACCGCGTCCCGCGGGAACTGCCCAGAACCGGCTAGTTCGGTCCAGATTCAATCCAGTTCTCGGATTGGACCGGGACCGGTGCTCACCCCTAGTGCCTCTATATATGGGTCTCGTCCGCCACTTCTGATGGGATTGCCAAGTTCGACATGATTTTATATTGAAGTAAATTTTTCTTGGAGGCTGCTAGCTTGATAATCTGACGGTATTGCCTGTTATTTTTAACTTGTTTGTTATTTTTAACCACACGATCTCATGATTTAACGCGGTCAACAAATCAAATCTTGGACGATGCTTGTTTTGGTAATTTGAGCGGATAAATTTTCAACGCCGCAATCTATCACATTGGCTGAAATCTTGGACGCGCCGCAATCGCTACATTTCATTCGTCGTTTTTGACATTTTCACCTAGCTATTCAGGTGAGGAAGTCAAAAAGGAGAACTTAGTTACACGTTGGGCTTTGACAAATTAAAACGGGTTCATTGACCTTGATTCTCTTGCTGATATTACAAAAGGTTGAAGATTAGCTTTGAAACAGGAACTTTCGCTGCTTTTATTTATTCTTTTCTTTTCTTTTCAGAAAGAAACTTTCATTTCACATAAAAAAAAGATACATGACATAAAGACTAAACCAATCACAAAGTGTTATAATCAAGTGTAAATCCACAAAATAGATCAACTTGGTATAGCCTGCAGCATCTCCCTCCTTTCACAAGAACGTATTTGTCATAACATCATAGCACAATCGACAACTAATCACCAAAACTCATATAATCATCGGTGATGAGCACACGCCGAAATCTTCATCTATAGTAATGATTTTGCCAAAAGGCGGTACGCGCCTAGGTTCGGCGTCCCCAGCACCATCACCATCACCGTACAGAGATAACAACACTAATATGTTGAAAGAGCACAAATAACACCTTGTAAACCCCAGATCTATATCTAGATCGGGATAGAAGAACTCCCAAATTTAGATCTAAATCTAAATCGAGGAGGGGGGAAGAGCTACAAAATAGTAACAGTTGATCTAAACACTTTCAGATAAGCTCACCATTGTACATAATGAGAGAGGAGCTTCAGAAATTTACGGAGCGCTCGAACGACTTCCACCAAACCAATGAAGAAGTCTTGAAAATTCTTTAAAAAGAAAAGATAGAGAGATAGACAAGGATATAGAGAGGAAACGAGAAGAGGGGAGAGGGGAGAGGGAGGAAGGGAGAGAGAGAGAGTCTCCCTCTCCCTCGAGGAGGTTCTTCAATGGAGGGAGGGGTTTGATGGCTGTGTGAAGGAAAAATACTAGAGAGAGGGGGGTGGGGGATTCGAAATTATTTATTTTACTCTTGCTGCTTTTAAGCCTCGGAAATTAGGCTCTCCGATTTTCCCGTAGCGGTCGAACAGTACTCAGAGCTGATCGTCGTGTACCCACTAAGTCCACCGTCCCCGTCCAATCGAACGTAATCCACCTAAGCCGGTTCTCGAGAGACAAGTAAGGAATGGTTCTCTCGTGACCGGGCTAAAAGGGTATGCCGAATCGAAATCAAATTTGCAACCTCGCGCATACTGTTTAAAGAATTCGACGTATTGTACTGGGCCTCTTTCTTTAAATTGATGATGATATACTTCAAGCTAACTCCAACAACGAGTGCAATTTCCTAATTACATGTTCCTCTAATATTACCACTTTGCTTCAAATGCTTAGCAATTGGGGCAATAAATAGGAAAAATTACCCAATCAGCTCTGAACCTATTGTACAGATAGCAATCCATTCTTTAGCTTTTCAATTTTGCTAGTTCATTCCTAAATCTTTGCGCGAAATTTCAATGTAATCCCGTCAGCCAACTTTCGCTAGAAAAAGCTGATGCGGCGGTCTAGTTATCCCCAGATCGTCCTACGTGGCTCGGCGCCACGCCTGCAATTTCTAGCAAAAGTTGGCCGAAAGATACTAATTTGGAGTTTCGATCAAATGGTCAGGACTGAATTGATAAAATTGAAAAGTTTAAGACCGTCGGTGTCTAGACCGATTGGACAAGTTGTCTGCTGTACATGACAAGACCCGGCTACGGCGGGACCTAGTTAATGAATGATGGTTCCACACCCTTCCGAGTTCCCACGGTGGGACAAGATTAGATGGCGAGATGCTTTCGGACAGCTGACCAAATCATGCACTTGCCTCCCATCCCATCCCACACCATCTCTTTAATCGATCTCTGGAGGAAGGAAAGGAGAACTTGTCGGAGACGGTGGACCCAACAAATCATTAATTATGCACAACAGCAAGAATGGACCGCAGCTTGTTCTGTTCCCGTTATTCAACCGAAGACCCTTTCGTGGCATCTCAGATCTGAAAGCCATAAATATTACAATAATGCAGGTTTCATATCAGAGCGACTCGTGAAATTTTCTCTCTGTTGCCAAGAAAACGCCCGCTTCAGCAAGAAACGTCGAGTTTTATAAGTTCTTTTTTTGCTTTTGCCCGAAGAAAAGTTGACTTTTATCGTGCCTTTTTTTTTCGGCACGTGAACTCCGTTCACATGATTAAAGATTATACGAGCAAATGCATGAACCGAGATATGTTATTGTTGTGGGAGCATGTACAATTACGGCAGAGGAGGGTGTTTGGTACCGGTTCTTCTAGTTCCTGTAGACACATCGGTTCTTCTGGTTCCTGTAGGGCGATCGGTGTTCATGTCAGCGATTTTCGGTTAAAATTTACCGAAAGGACTGAATTGGCACAAATGCAAAAAACTTAAAACTGGATTGGCAAAAAAGAAGAAGTTTATGACTGAATTGACATAATTGCAATAGATTTAGGACTTTCTTAGTAATTCTCCTGACACACAAATGTGGGGCTGTCCGCCTAAATCGAAGGCAGTTATGTTAATTCTGGCTAAACACATCGGTTTCCAACGAATAGATCGCGGGAAAACTAGCAGGGGTCGGCCCCCCTCCCCCTTGTGGATCATGCCCGGTGCGATTTTAGCAAACGAATTGCGCGCTATAATAGCTTGAATCTTACGTGAAATTCTCGAATCTCGTGCTTCTGTGAGGTGGGTATTGTAAGGAAACACACGTTGTCTAGCAACTTGCTTGGGGCGTTCATATGATAAGGGGGAGAGAGGGAGAGAGAGTGTGTATCTAGAAGAAATAGAGGGAAGTGATAGAAGTCTTGGAAGAGGGGAGATTACGTGCCTTGTGAATGAAATGACTTTGGATCCGTGACCAAATCTTCGATTCTATGCCCTTTATCTTATCTATCTCGTTCACGCGCACATGGACATTTCCCTATCAATACACGTATTCCAACCAATTTTTTCTTTTCCCTTTCATCATGGACGTGTCTTTCGTCCACCGTTGACGTATACATACGGGCTTGCACACATGCGAATCTCTTACTTTTTGTAACCACGTATTTCTAGAACCTCGATAAATTCGGCTGTGTCACGTAGGACGATCAGCTTCCACGTCTAAAGATGAGCATGGTTTCAGGGTAGAACCGGAAACCTGAAATCGGAACTTGTGAGAACCGGTCCGGTTCCAAGTTCCAAGTTCCAAGATATGTATAATAGGTTTCAAATTCCAAAAATTGAGGAACATGTTCCAACGAGTAGGTTCCAGGTTCCACTACCTAGAACCTGGAACCTGGATCTTGGATCCTAAAACAAATTTGTGTGTGTGTGTGTGTTTTTTTTTTTGTATATGTCTTCACACGATCCTATAATGTTCTATGGCGTCCGATGATGAGTGTATAATCTGGAGCCAAACAAATTTTTAGGTTCTAGGTTCCAAAAAATAAAGAACCTGTTCCAACGGATTGGTTTCAAGTTCTAAATGTAATATGTATGGAACCTGAAACCGCTCACCTCTATTTTCCCTTGGCAGTTGTAGCGTTCAATCTCATTTTGCTTAACTAAAAATGAAAAAAAGAAAAGAAATTGACAGGTTCCCGGGTACCTTGGAACCGACCCTAAAACCTGTGACATGGTAGGTTGCAGGTTCCAGTGTATGATGAGTAGGTTTCAGGTTCCAAAAAATAAGGAACCTGTTCCGATGGGTAGGTTCCAGGTTCTAGGTAGAACTTGTAAGGAACTTGGGAACCTAGAGCCGCTCACCCCTATTCACGTCAGTGATTTCCTGTCAAAATTGGATGGATGGATTCAATTGGCATAATGTGAAAATGTCTGGGATTCAATTAGCAAAATTAAAAGGTTTACGACTGAACTGACAAAAGTGCAATAAGTTTATGACTTTTTAGACAGTTTTCGAGTCGCTTTGATACTCAGGATCACCGGTTTGTCGATTTAGCTTGCTCGACTTGGAAAAAATGTCGGCTAAGTGATGCTAGAGGCAAACAACTACATGCATTTTCAAATGTCGGGTAGGGGAGATACTCGCCCCAACAGCTTAAACGATTAATCGGGCGGTTTCCAGTGCATTTAGCTTTAAGTAAGTTCACGCATGACATATTGGTCATTCAGTTCAGTATGTTCGAGCACGTTATACCGCCCGAGCAATCTCCCGATGATTGACGATAAAAAGGCGAGCGATTTCTAAATAATCGTTACGTGGTGACCATTTTCCTCTAGGTTAGAACTAGAAGTTAGAATCCTGAGGCGATGCAACTTGCAATGTTCTGAATTATTGAACCATACCCATCGTCAGAAAGGAGTGGAAAAAAGAGGCTCCTTCCTGCTGACTATCAACTCCAGGGAAGAAAAGATGACCGCAATCGTTCTTACTTAAAAATTGCACGGTACGCGACAAAAAAAAAAAAAACCTGGGGGTGAACGTTTACTGCGTAAACGATCGTCGCCGTTGAGGGGCCCCTTTGACTTTCAAACAGCGAGTTGATCCAACGGCAAGAATGCATAACGATCAAAGGAGAAGAGAGAGAGAGAGGGGATAAGAAGGAGAGAGGAAGAAGATGGGGAAGCGGAGGAACCACTCAACGAAAGCTCCTCCAAAGTTTGAATTCAACCCCTTTCTCTTTCTATAAATACTCATTTCCACTCTCTTCCTCCACTCTCATCCAACAGCCAAAACCTCTCTCTCTCTCTCTCTCTAAACAACTCACTCAAACCTTCAATCTGCCCAACCTCCTCCAGAAATGGCTACACCGTCGAGCACTGAAGTGTCCACGAGGCTTCAGCTTATCAAGCAACACCTCCTCGGCGAATCCTCCCCGATCGGAGCCGCCTTCCCTGCTCATCTCACCTCCACCGCCTCATCCTCCAACTCCATCACTTTCGGACATGCGGTCGAGCTCTCTCGCTCCGTCTCCTTCTCCGACTTAGATTTTCTCCCAGACGCCGATCTCTTCGACTTCGACGTCAGCTCGATCGCCTTCGAGCAAAACCAGAGCGAGAGCTTCAGTTTCGAAGCGAAACCCGACCTAATCCCTCCGATGGCGGCGAATTCGAGCTCATCGACGAGCTCCGAAAGGGAATCGTTCTTCGAGTTCGAAGCGAAACCGGTAATATTCAGCGAAACGACCTCGAAAACCTCGCAACCGAGCAAGAAGCCGTCGCTGAAGATCGCTCTGCCGAGCAAAATCGAGTTGCTGCGATTCGCCGAGCCGAATCAGACGACTGTTCAAAAAGGCTCGACTCAAGCGCGCGACGAACAGAGGCACTACAGAGGAGTCCGGCGGAGGCCGTGGGGGAAGTTCGCGGCAGAGATCCGAGACCCGAACCGGAAGGGCACGCGCGTCTGGCTCGGCACCTTCGACACCGCGATCGAAGCCGCGAAGGCCTACGATCGGGCCGCCTTCACGCTCCGCGGCTCGAAGGCGATCCTCAACTTCCCTCTCGAGGCTGGCAAGCCCCAGCCGCCAGCGGCCCAGGCCAATGGCAAGAAACGATGCCGTGAGGAGGAGGAGAGCGAGGTCATCGTGAAGAAGGAGAAGGTGGCGGAGTCCGATGCAGGCAAGGGTAGGGACGTCCCTTTGACGCCGTCTAGTTGGACGAGGACCTGGGACTTTGATGTCGCGACGGGGATCTTCAACGTGCCTCTGCTGTCGCCGTTATCTCCTATTCCGACGTTAGGGTTTCCTCAGCTCATGGTCATATGACAAGTGTCTTTTCTTTCTTTTGTGCACAGTTTGGTGATGATAGGATTAATGGTTGAGAAGATGGTTATTGAAATGAATGATCACTTTTGAAGTGTATGTAATGGCATGGGAAATGACCAATCTTTTGGCTAAAACGAAGATGACTAATCCATCGAAACACTCGGAAAAAATGGAAAATCGATTCTCGGGACTGAACTACATCCAATCAAATATAGACGTCTTCGCATTATGGAAAGGCCACGGCGGCGGCGCGGCGTAGCTATAGATATACACGAACTTTTATTTATGGCCTTTTGTAAATATTTATTTACCCCTAGTATTACTTACTCTCGATAATATGGATCATTAAATGTATCATATTTAAATATATCTTAAGCTTTCCTCATGCATAGAGTTACTAAAGGAACTTAAGACAGACGTGCAAGCTATGCTTACTTGTTCTTTACCCGAATGACTATATTGATTCAAAAGATGTAAATGTGATTTGAATGTCATTACGCTTGATAATCAAAAGGTCGACTTTTTTGTTATCATATCGATGGTCCACTGATATCATTGCATTTATGCACGGGCAAATTCCAAAAAGGGCTCAAAGTGCCATTATTTTTTCAAATAAGGGCCTGAAGTGGACTTTGTTTCAAATAAGGCCTGAAGTGCCATCATTGTTTCGAAGAAGGGCCTGAAGTGGCTATAGTTGTTTCAAATAAGGGCCTCATCTCGCCGGCCGGCTAGCCGGCCAAATTTTCCTACCGATCAAGGGCATTTTGGTCAAAATGTAAATTTAATCTAATTTTTTGTTAAATTAAATTAAAAACAAAAACAAAAATTTAAAAAAAGGGAAAAAAATCAAGCGAGAGGTCTACCTCGCCTGTGGCCGCCGCCCCACAGCCAGTGGGGCGGCAGCGATGGCCATCGGGGTCACTGGCGCCTCGGCAAGGGCCGACGACCCCGCCAACCAGAGGCGAGGGCCTGTTGGCCCTGGCCTGAACCGGGAGAGGGCCGCTAACCCTCGCCCAGATCTGGGAGAGGGTCGCGGCCCTCTCCTAGCTCAGGTGACGGCCTCTGGTCGGCTCAAGCGAGGGCCGGCAACAACAAGGGGGAGATCAGTCGTCCCGCATGTGTTTCTTTATTTATTTATTTTCAAAATCTCTTAAAAAATAGAAAAAGGGAAAAATAAAATAGTAAATGACTAAAACGCCCCTAACTAAAGTGACTCGTGCTCTTTTTTGAGACTAATATAGTCACTTTAGGCCCTTATTTGAAATAATGTGCACTTCAGGCCCTTATTTGAGAAAATGAGGGCACTTGGGACCCTTATTTGAAATTTTCCCTTTATGCGTAGAAATTCGAAGATAACCACAAAGGTCCGTGCAAAACGGTTCGGATTCAAATCACTCGTATGTCCTACATTTATTGTACTTTGATAATTCAGTCATAAACTTTTTAATTTGGCCAATTTAATCCTAAGCCCTTTGACGATTTACCAATTTAGTTATAAACTTTTCAACTATGCCAATTTAGTCCTAAACCTTTTGATGATTTGCTAATTTTGACCGAAAATTAATGACGTGACGGACTAGTCAGTTTGACAGTCCTACGTGGCATAGCCGGGTGGCTGGCGCTAACACGGACATTTTTTGTAATATTTGAAATATTTTAAGTTTTTTTAATTCATTATTTTTTTCCAACTCTAGGATGGTAAGGGCCGTAACACCCTCCCTTGGTTTGAGCGAGGGCGTCACGGCCCTCACTGGCCAACAGGCGACGGTAGCCGACCCAAGGTTGGAGAAAACAAAAAGAAAAAAGAAAAAAAAATTAAAAAAAATTAAAAATATATATAAGTTGTTCATGTCGTTGTCGGCCATACCATGTAAGAAGTAGGGCTGTCAAAAGAGTTGACCCGACTCGTCCCGTCATTACCAGCAAATTTAGGGTATTTTAGGGTCGGGCCTTGGTCTTCTTCCAGTTAGGGTCAAGTGTAAGGTATTTTGACCATTCGGGTCGGGTCAGATCAGGTTTCGAATTTGTTTGGCTTTTTTTATTTTGAAATCTCCCTATCTAAAAAGTACAAGCCCTAACCCTAACCTCCATCAATGGCACCTCTCTCTCTCTCTCTCTCTCTCTCTCCAATTTGAAAATCACGAGCCCTAACCCTAACCTCCGCGATCGGCACCCTAAGCCCTCATGTTTGGTGTTTTCAATAAGCAATGGTTTGTGACAGGGATGCGCTCCATCTTTGGAGATTGCTAGGACAGTGGATGCGAAGGAGAAACAAATGAAGACCTGAATCCTGAATCGGCCTAACCTGAAGAATTGAGACATATGCAATTCGGATATTAGGTCGGGTAGAGGGCGATTTCATTTAGGTTCGAGTCGGGTATCATGATACCTGATCCGCCCCCTTGACACTCCTAGTAAGAAAGTCAACGCTAACTAGATCGTCATGTTAGCGATTTTCGGTCAAAATTGGTCTAATGGACTAAATTGGCAAATTGTCAAAATGTTTAGGACTAAATTGAAAAATCGGCAAAATGTTTAGGACTAAATTTACAATATCAAAAGATTGAAAACTAAATTGGAAAATTGTCAAAAGGTATAGAATTAAATTGGTCAAATTAAAAGGTTTAAGACTAAATGAAAGGAGTGATTGCAGAGGAAGAATGGCCGGGAAGCGCGGTGGAGAAGATTACATTTCCAAGACTTGAATGGATGAAACTGGAATGCTTGCCCAATTTAATTAGTTTTCTCTCATGAATGCTCGATCGTTTTTGCTTAGCAGAGATTACTATTGACGATTGCCCCATGTTTAGAATTTTTTTGGTAATTTTCTCTAGATAAAAGAGTATTGCTTCATGAAGAATAACTCGAGCAATACTAGTCTACAACTCTAAAAGTTGAATAGGGTTTTGGAGTTTGATTTGTTGGGTTTTACTATTCCACAAATCTAAAGAAGTTGATTTTCGATAATCTATCTAATTGAAGAAGATTTGTTAATTTGTACACAGTCGGTATGAAATTGGACTTATATGAACAGATAAATTTGGATGAGTGACATGTGCGTGTTCAAAGACATTTCTGATAGTGACATTAATCAAATGTGCGTATATAGACCGTAGATTCAAAAGAAGCCTATATGTTAAGAACAAATGACAAAATGGAAATGTTCCAACTTTGAATGTATGTCGACAAGTGAGATCTAGATAGGGAAAAGTACAAAAAACGCGGACATCGGTCATTTTACGTAGCACGGCTGGCGATGACGTGAATATTTTTAATAATATTTTATTTTCTAAATATTTTTTATATTTTTTTATTCTTTTTATTCTTTCATTTTGGCCACACGAGGGTTGCTAGCGACACTCACTGGCCATTGGGTGAAGGCTAACAACCCATCGCTGGCTGCTGGTGAGGGTGGTGGTCCTTGTTCAGGCTCTTGTCAGATCTGGGCAAGGGCCGCCTCGCCCAAGGTCTTCCAAATTGAAAGGAAAACAAAAAGAAAAGAAAGAAAAAATAATAAAATATAAATTGAAAAATATAAATTTTTTAAAATTGTAAAAATTGTTCAAAATAACATTGGCCGTCAACGTAAGATGGCAGTCGTCCACGTCAGCGATTTCTAGCTAAAATTAACCGGATGGACTCAAATGGTAAAATGTGAAAATGTTTAGAACAAAATTGGTTCAATTGAAATGTTTATGACTGAATTGATACCAATACAATAGGTTTAGGACTTTTTTGATACTTTCCCCAATCTGGACGTGATTCGAGTCTCTCTTTCTTATCCCATTTCTATTTTCCTGTATGCAATATGGGCAACAAAGTGTATAATACTAAGCCAAAGTTGGCTCTTCTATTGATTCCGTGTCATTATATGGAGGCCTATGGTAGTTGTGTTGCCACCTTATGATCACAACTTGGGGAAAATTGTCAAAAAAGTCATAAACCTATTGCACTTTTTCCAATTCAGTTCTAAACCTTTTAATTTTGCCAATTCAGTCCTAAACCTTTTGTATTTGTGCCAATTCAGTCCTAAACCTTTTTTTTTGTGCTAATTCATTCCTAAACCTCTTGCATTTGAGCCAATTCAGTCTATCCGGCAAACTTTGACCGACCGGTGCTGACTTGGACACCAGCCGGCGCTGGCGGGGCAATCTTTAATGATACTTTATTATTTTTTTAAATTCTTTATTTTATTTTTTTCCTTTTCTTTTAGTTTCTGTTCATCTTCTTCCTGATCGTTTTTTTTCCTTTTCTTTTATTTTCTGTTCATCTTCTTCAACTGGCTGGAACGCCGGCCACAAGCGTCGCCACCACTGGGTGAGGTTGGCCTCGCCCAGCCACGGCGACAGCCGAGCACTTGCAGTAGGTACGGCCGGCACTTGCAGAAATCGACGAGGGTGAGCAGCTTCGCCCATTCCTCTGGTCGTGATCGCAAGAATCGCGACAAGGTGAAGAAGTAAGCATGAGAAGCCATGATTGGGCGATGATGAGGCTCGGCCGTCGCCGGGCAAGGCCGAGCTCGCCCAGCGATGGCAACAGGACACCATGGCTGGGCGAGGTCGGCCTCGCCCAGATCTGGCTAGGCCGAGCCACCCCATGGCCTTGCCAGATCTGGGCGAGGCCGACCTCGCTCGGCAACGGTGCCGCCAGCCTCGCCTAGGGGGGGCGGCACTAGTGGCCGCCGAGACCTCGGTGGAGGAAGAAGATCCAAAGGAAGAAGATGAACTAGAGGAAGAACGAAGAAGATGAACCAGAAAGGGGAAAAAAGGAAAAATAAAAATAAAAATTTATAAAATTATTAAATATGATTAAAGATTGCCCCGTCAGCGCCAGCCGGCATCCACGTCAGCACCGGCCGGTCAAAGTTTTTTGGATGGACTGAATTGACTCAAATGCAAGAGGTTTAGGACTGAATTGGCAAAATTAAAAAGTTTAGGACTGAATTGGTAAAAGTGCAATAGGTTTAGGATTTTTTTGACAATTTTCCCTCGCAACTTGTAATCTTTGAAGCTCCAAAGTCATGGTCATATCATATAGTTAGACAGATTCAAGCACAAAGAGAGATTTATAGATTATGCTGACATGTCCCTTTCTTAGATATGTCATATGTGCAAGCATGTAAATTTTCTACGACATTGAAGACACACATCTACAACGTTGACTTTATATGCCAAAGTGGTTTTTTTTTTTTTTTTGTCTGTTTGCTTGTTATAATCAACTCCGCTTACCATGTTAGTCAGACTAAACTTCTGAAATGTGCATGTTTATACAAGTTTCTTTTGAGCTCGGGGTTGAGAGTTGTAGCCGGCGAGGTGAGATTGTAAGCAATGGTGTAAAAACCAACTATGAAGTCTTCATTTCTTTTTCATCCGGGATAAATGAAATTTAATTGGCAAATGTTCTAGGCTTGCCAGTGGATAAATGGATCGTAAATTGTTCAAGGCTCCTAATTATATGAACTTGAGGAAGAAAAGGTGACCGCAGGTCGGCAATCGTTCTTTCTAAAAATATAACTGCAAAACGATCTTCGCCGTTGAAAGCCCCTTTGACTTTCAAACGACGAGCTGTTGATCCAACGGCACATAATTCATAACGATCAAAGGGAGAGAGAGGGGATAAGAAGGAGAGAGGAAGAAGAAGGAGAGGCGGAGGAACCAGTCAACGAAAGAGCTCCTCAAAGTTTGAATTCAAACCCTTTCTCTCTCTATAAATACTCATTTCCACTCTCTCTTCCACTCTCATCTAACATCCACAATCCCTCTCCTATCTCTCTCTAACCCACTTGCTCAAAGCTTCAATCTGCCCAAGCTCCTTCAGAAATGGCGACATCGTCGAGCACGGAAGTGTCGACGAGGCTTCAGCTCATCAAGCAACACCTCCTCGGCGAACCCTCCCCGATCGGAGCCGCCTTCCCTGCTCATCTCACCGCCACCGCCACCGCCACCGCCACCGCCACCTCCTCATCCTCCTACTCCATCACTTTCGGACCCGCGATCGAACCCTCTCGCTCCGAATCTCTCTCATCCGTCTCGTTCTCCGACTTCGATTGCCTCCCAAACGCCTATCTCTTTGAGCTCGACGTCAGCTCCATCGACCTGGAGCAAAACCAGAGCGAGAGCTTCAGTTTCGAAGTGAAACCTCAAAAACTCGACTTAGTCCCTCCGATGGCGGCGAATTCGAGCTCCTCGATGAGCTCCGAATCGAATTCGTCCTTCCAGTTTGAAACGAAACAAGAAATAATCAGCGAAACGGCCTCGAAAACATCGCAATCGAGCAAGAAGCCGCTGCTGAGGATCGTGCTGCCGAGCAAAGTCGAGTTGCTGCGATTCGCCGTGCCAAATCAGACTGTTCGAAAAGGTTCAAATCAAGCACGCGACGAACAGAGGCACTATAGGGGAGTCCGGCGGAGGCCGTGGGGGAAGTTCGCGGCAGAGATCCGAGACCCGAACCGGAAGGGCTCGCGCGTCTGGCTCGGTACCTTCGACACCGCGATGGAAGCGGCAAAGGCCTACGACCGAGCTGCCTTCAAGGTCCGTGGCTCGAAGGCGATCCTCAATTTCCCACTCGAGGCTGGCAAGATGGTGCCTCCGTCGGCCCAGGCCAATGGCAAGAAACGATGCCGTGAGGAGGAGGAGGAGGAGCGCGAGGACATCGTGAAGAAGGAGAAGGTGGTGGAGCCCGACGTCGGCGAGCGGAGGGACGTTCCTTTGACGCCATCTAGCTGGACGGGGACCTGGGACTGCGATGTCGCGACGGGGATCTTCAACGTTCCTCTGCTGTCGCCGTTGTCTCTGATTCCGACGTTAGGGTTTCCTCAGCTCATGGTCACATAAACAGTGTCTTTCTTTCTTTTGCTTTCCTTTTTGTTGGAGAGAAACGATGTGCATAGTTTGGTGATGTTAGCATTAGGAGTTGAGAAGATGATTCCGATAGAGATTAAAGAAGATAGGCAAGAAATTCAATGGGAAACGACAATCCTGTGGCTAAAATGAAGGTGACCGATTGATGGAAACGTTCAGGAACTATGGTAAGATCGATTATTTGGATTGAACCAAATTCAATTAAATGCCAAATTCTGGTTTGAAAAAATAAGTTGGTTTTGTAAATGTGAAGCTTTTATAATTAAACACATAAAAGAAGCCTCAACTTTTAACCAAATAATTTGCAATATCGGACGTAAGCAAAATCAAACAAATAGAGAGGTTTATCTGATTCGGGTAGCTTAATGTCTTTATCGAATCGCTATTTGATTTGTTTGGAAATCTCGATCAAATGAAACCAAAGTATAAAAGAACAGCCTCTATTGTCAATGAAGTAGAGCTAACGATACTAGATGTTGAGAAAGGTGGTGAACAGAATATACAACGTGTTGTAGTCTTTGCGTTATGGAAAGGCAACCGATAATTTTTAAGAAAATATTTTTCAAATCACGTATTTTTCGCGAAACAAGGAACTTAAAGATATGTGAAAGCTACGGTTACTTGTTTCTTTGCCCAAATGATTATGTTGACTCAAAAGATGTTTGTATGGGTCGAATGTCGTCGTGCCTTAATAATCAAATGACTCTTTTGTTACCATATGGATGGTCCACTAATATGGCTGCATGCATGTGAGAAAATTCAAAGTCAACCCCGAGGGTCCATGCAAAGGTTCCGGATTCAAATCAATCTTCTTTTCGACTTGGCTTACATCGATTTGTATGCATACACGAGTATTGCTTCATCAAGTGTAACTCCAGCCTTACTGGTCTACAATTCTAAAAGTTGAATAGGGTTTTGGAGTTTGATTTGTTGGGTTTTACTATTCCACAGATCTAAAGGAGTTCATTTTCGATGATCAATCTAGTTGAAGAAGGTTTGCTATTTTATGCACAGTTGGTATGAAATTGGACTTATACGAACCGATTAATTTGGATGAGCAACATGTGTGCGTTCAAAGACATTTCTGATAGTGATATTAATCAAACGTGCGTATGATACCTAGACCGTAGATTCAGTATGTTCCGAACAAATGAAAAAAAATGGAAAAGTTCCAAGTTCAAAAGTATGCCCGCAAGTGAGATCTGGATGTGATTCGACTCTCTCTTTCATGACCCTTTTCTAATTTCCCTCTATGCAACATGGGCAAAAAAAGTGTATAAAACTAAGTCGAAGTGGGTTCTTCTCTTGATGCCGTCTCATTATATGGAGGCCTTTGGTTGTTGCGCGTTGTCACCTTATGATAAACGACTAGCAATCTTTGAAGCCTCCAAAGTCGGCCATATTGTTGGACAGCTCATCTACAAATAGGGATCATAGTTTATTATATATTTTCTTTCTTAGATATATGCTTGAACTGGTGTCGTTTAGATGTACCATATATTTATGGGATAATGACATTGGTCCCTAAATTTTGGGTCAATGTGCAGTGTAGTTCATGAACTTTAGCC
This sequence comes from Lenwebbia sp. NSW1173648, assembly GCA_029784005.1. Lineage (NCBI taxonomy): Eukaryota > Viridiplantae > Streptophyta > Magnoliopsida > Myrtales > Myrtaceae > Lenwebbia > Lenwebbia sp. NSW1173648. The sequence continues at coordinate 2,881,351 of JARCGZ010000005.1, forward strand.
TGATGTGCAATGAAGTCCCTGAACTTTTAGTTTGTTCAATGTAGTCGCTGAAGTTTTGGTACATGTTCAATTTAGTCCATGAAATATATAAAAGTGTTTACAATTGTCCTTCTATTAATTTAAGTTCATGGACAACATTGAACATTTTTATACAGTCCAAGAACTAAATTAAACATGTACCGAAAGTTCAGGGACCACATTGAACAAATTTAAAGTTTATGGACCATATTGCATATCGGACCAAAGTTCAAGGACTATTTGTGTCATTTATCTTATATTTATTGTCTTTTTAGTGCAATTTTTGAGCTGCACTCAAGATGACTATATCTTTAAGTGATAACAATCTTCACCATGCCGGGACGGCTGAACATTGAAGACACACATCTACACCATTGAAGGCACACAAGATGAAGTGTTTTTTTTTTTTTAATGTCTACTTGCTTGTTATAATCGACTCCGCTTACCATGTCACTTAGAATAAATCTATGGGTTCCGTTTGTTTCGCGAAAAATGAATGGTTTGGAAAATATTGTTCTAAAGATGACTGCTTATATCGCTTACAAAAAAGAACGGAAGAAAATTATTTTCATCATCTACGAAAATGTCTAGACATGAATTTTTGTCGATAATGAATACATTTTCCATTGACTAATTATTTCAAACGATACAAACGATTATTTTTAAGAAAATATTTTCCAAACAATTTATTTTTCGCGAAATAAACAGAGTCTTGTAATGCGCATGTTTATACAACTTTTTTTTGGGGGGGGGGGGGGACGGGACTCGGGTCGAGAGTTGTAGCCACCGAGGTGAGATTGTAAGCAATGTAAAAACCATCTAAAGGAGTGATTTCCATTAAGAATGGTTTACTTGTTCTAGGCTTGCCAATGGATCAAGAATGCAAAGGAAGATTCCTTAACGAACTGAACTAGATCAAAGTCACACGTACGAGGGAGGGATGCATTCATCGTATGTGTCCAATATGGGAGAGAGAGTCAGAGAAATGGGAGAGCTAGTCTTCACGACCTTTATTATTATTAACTGACTTATTCCACGCAAAAGACCCAGAGTCGTATACGTACCTTATAGTCTGAATGGGTATACGTGAATTATTTATAAGCAGCAATGTATGACTTTTGGACCAACAAATGTTTATTATTGTGACTGGCTGACGAAAGATAATCACAACCTTTTGGATTCTTCTGTATTTTTCAAACTTAAACCCTTTCTTTAATCAAGGGCTCTCGATCTGTTTCCTTATAATAGGCCTATAGCATATAATATATTACTATTATTTCCATGTTGTTGAAGAATTCACATGATCCCTTGGCCACTTTGATCTCTTCTAAATCAACGTAAAAACAACATGTGAACATGTCTAAAATGATCTTTCACATCACCGTCAAAATTCGAAGCGACATGAGAGTAAAAACCTACACCGATATCACCTCGGGCCATCAAATTTCAGTTGCGATGTAATATAGACATTGACAGTTTGAAAATATGGGTTCTCGAGAAAGTTTTATTTTATTTTTATTTTTTCGTTTCTGAGACGTGATCACCTTAACCGGTTAAAGTCAGTTCGTCTTTCTCTTTCTGCATGGGATGACGTACGTCGGCGAAGACTCAGAGACATGGACGTCGACAGAGGCCCTTCAACTTGCTCTAGATTTGGTCATCCTCTCATGTATTTTGCTGCTTCAAACTATCGTCCAAATATCGTCATTGGACTGCATTTACGGTCAATGTTATTTAATTCCTTGAAGTGGACATCGTTTTTGGCTGTAATAAGCACGTGTGTCTGACCATTTAGCCGCTAAAAGTCATACACGAATCTCATAACATGGCTGCCATGTGCTACTGTATAACCATTGACTACGTACCATAACAAAAAGACCAACTCATGATTATCGATGTATAATGAGATCAACTGACTATTTACGATGTTCATGTAGTAACTATACGTATACAATATACAATATACAATATACTATAATGTTTACCTGAAAGGTAGGATGATCAAGGGAAAAAGTACAAAAAAAGTCATAAACCTATTGCATTGGTATCAATTCAGTCCTAAACCTTTCAATTGCACCAATTTAGTTCTAGAATTTTTCATATTGGTACCAATTCAGTCTATCCAGCTAATTTTGGCTGGAAATCACTAACGTGGACACTGACCGTTCTACGTGGCACACTTTAGTCCTAAACCTTTTCATATTGACACCAATTCAGTCTATCCGGCTAATTTTGGCTGAAAATCACTGACGTGGACGACGGCCGTCCTACGTGGCGCACTTTAGTCATAAACCTTTCAATTAGACCAATTTAGCCCTAAAACAAATATTTCACATTGGTTCAAATTCAGTCTATTTGGTCAATTTTGGTTGAAAATTGCTGACGTGGATGCCGGAGGTCCTACGTTGCACGACTGTTGCTGACATAGAAATTTTTTTAATATTTTTCTATTTTTATAGTTTTTTTTTCTTTTTTTCTTCTTCCCCTTTTCTTTTTGAAGGTGGCTAGCCACCGGCCACATGCGAGGGTCGGCCTCGTCAGGCCACGCCTGGGCAAGGGTGAGGCGAACCATCGTTTAGGCCAGGGCGGCCTCGCCAGCATCGCTTGGGCAAGGGTTGGCTGCTGGGCATGGCCTTTGGCCGACCATCGGTGAAAAGGGAATGAAAAAAAGAACAGAATAAAAAGTATAAAAAAATATTTTAAAATATTTAACCACGTTAGCGCTGATCGTGCCACGTAGGAAGACTGGCATCCATGTCAGCGATTTTCGGCTTAAACTAGCCGGATGGACTAAATTGGTATCAAATTGAAAATTTCTAGGACTAAATTGGTCAAATTGAAAGGTTTAGGATTGAATTGGTACCAATGCAATAGGTTTTGGACTTTTTGGTACTTTGCTCGATGATCAAGTTATTGATCCTGCCAATTTAATTAAACTTGAAATTAATAAAGTTTGAGATACACCATGAAGGGATGTAATAAAATGGATCATCAACTTTGATTGATGAAAGAGGACGAGAGAAAATTATGTGTTTATCCTTAATCTACACTGTGGGATTAATAACCTGTTCTAGGTAGCAAGAAAATAAATAACAAATAATTAGAAATTGTTGTGAGGTCCACTTCTTCAAGAGCTGCAGCCCAAAAAAAACCTTATGTTGGCAAAGCCCTAATTTAGATGGCGTGACCACTCTCGAAGGGCACAGATTTTGGGGCCTGACTTTCTAAGTAAATCAAAGATCACGCTCAGACAGATACGCAAAATTTGCAGAGATGGATGCTGGTACAAATCTTTGCACCAGTGGGAAATTCAAAAAATAGCCCCACCCAGATAATGTCATTGCATTGTCCATACATGCTAAATAAGTTTGCGGGCAGGGAGGTGGAGTTGCTTCTTGATCACCGGCATCTACACTTCACTTACGGCTGCCCCGGGTCTTCTGGCCCTTTGATGTCGTCGATGGCTTTTCAACCATCGCTAGACCTGTGTTCGAGCTTCCCAGCAGGATCACGGAGCCACGATGCGGCTGCCCCGCCGAGAAATCCTCCTACCCGCATATGAAAAATCGTAAGAAACGACACAGTACTCGAAATGACGAGCACGATATCCGACCAAGACGGATATCCATCGAACAACACAGGACTGAAAACTTTCATCTTTCCCAGTGCAGCCGTGCACAGATCATCACAAAGGTTCTCGTTTTGTCAAGAGAAGACCACAAAGTAATGTTCAAGATACTGTCTAGTGAACTTCCAGTAGAAATGAAAGCACATCGTAAAAACAGAGACAGAGAAATTGATGCTATACTCATATGTCCCCAGTTATCAATACGTTTAATCGAGAGCCCAAGGATCTGCAGCGAAGACATTCGGCATATTAACTTCTCTTGCAGATACAAGCATGCTAACTTAGACATAGAGCAGTAATTTTCCCAAAGCTGTGTTCCTAGATGCACTTCTGATTCTACAAGCTCGGTCAACAGCAGTAACTTGGAAGAAGCAAAAGCATGCTTGCTAGCCATACACTAGGGCGGCCATGGCAACACTTCTGGAGTAGATATTGTGACGTCCCGAAATTTTAAGGTCTATAAAATAAATAAAATTGGATTTTTGTGGTCTAAGGGACAATTATTGGACGCGATTTATTTTGATCTGAAGAGGGATTTAATAAATCCCGAAGCGCCGGTTGAGACCCCTTCGCGCCCAAACCCCCCTTCGCGCTTGACCCTTCGCGAATTTACTCTTCAGCCCTAACATTATGTACTAGAATACAAAAATATTCAAATCTGACTTTGACTTGACCCGTGGGACCCCCATTGTCTTTTCCCCCACCCACTTTCTCTCTCTCTCTCTTTCTTGCCCCCTTCCTTGGCTGCCATGCCCACCAACCCCACCCTCCCATCACTCACGTCTCTCTCTCCCCCCCTCGTCTCTCTCTTACTTTCCTCTCTCCTCCCCTTCTCTCTCTCCCTCTCTCCTCTGCTCTTCCCCCCTCCCCTGCGCACACCCTCTCCCTCTCACTGCCGCCCGACCCCTCCTCTCCTCCTCCTCACCCGCGCTTGCTGCCACCGCCTTCCTCTGTCGCCGCCAGCCGCCTGCAGCCGCGCCGGAGTCGCCCTCCACTGCAGCAGCCGCGTCGCCGCCTGAGCTCGTCACCCGTCACTACTGCTGCCGTCGACCTCCACCCGCCGTTCCTCGTGCCTCCTCCTCCCGTCGACCGAAGCCCCATGAGTCGCGCGACCCCCCCACTGAACCCGCGACCCTCAGCCCCTCCGACCGAGTAGCCCGACGCCCAGCTGCTCGCCATCCACCGCTGCGTGCTGCCGCCCTGTTGCCGAGCTGCAGCCACCACCGGTCTGTTGTCTCGGTCGAGCAAAGCCCGAGCCCCGCTGCCTCTGTCGTCGCGTCACGCCACCCCAGCCTCGACTTCCCCTGCTGCTCAGCCGCTCGTTGCTCGAGCCGCCGCCGACCAGCCCCCCCTCAGCCGCGAGCATCCTCCGTTGCCGCCCTCGTCTGTCGCGACCAGCAGGCCCCTCGAGCTCACCGTTAGGCCCGTCGCCCCTTGGTCAGCCGCGAGCCATCCTCATCGTCGTCCGAGCTGCCCCTCCGTCGCCCGTGCGCCGTCGACCAGCCCCCAGCCGATCGTGGACAGTCGCTGCCGTCCCGTACCGGCCGCCGCCGCTCGTCGGAGCTCGCCGCCGGCCACCGCCGCCGTCACCGTCGCCGGACCGCTTAGAGTAGTGAGTTAGCCCCTAACTCTCGGTTAGGTCGCTAATTGCGTCCGAGTCTAGATTAATTAGTCTAATTAGGTGTTCACGTAGATTAATTGTTGTCGGTTTAGTTAGAGACCGGGTTTAAGTTAAATGACCGCAGTTAAATAAATTAGACTGGTTAGCTAGGTTGTCCGTGGCTAATTGGTGATTAGACTGCAATTATTTGATCGCGAACGAGCGATTAGCCAGAGCCGAGTGAACGATAAATTGTTTGACTGGCTGGTTGGTAGGCGGAGTAACCGTCGGTGGTTAGTTCAGATAATCGAGCACGTTGTTATAATTATTGTCGACTGTTTGATGTGGTGATGAATGCCTGACTGTTGAATGCTCTGAATGGTTTGTGATTGACTGTATGAGGATTGATCACCCGTATTTAGATGCAAAGTCTGGTGAATAATGTGCGTATTCATGTGATCACGCGTGGAGTTAAATTGCATGTTTGAGCATGAAAAATGGCCAGTGGCCGAGTCTTTAAGCATGATCGTGTGAGCATTTGACTAAATGCCAAGATAAAAACCGATTGGTTGGATGATCTGCTTCTGTGGTCATATGATGAGTTAAATCCGTGCCAGTCGTACGATTTTTCCTGGTAAATTCGTGCCGTGCCAATCGTACGGAGCCACACTATTTATCGAACGCCGGTCGTAGTATGGATGGACCGAAGCCCCTACAGGGATTCTTGGTAGTTCTGTGCCGTGTCGATCGAAACCACACGGACTATCGGACGCCGTCGCCTGAAGTAAGGGACGATGCCCGATCATGCCGGTTGAGCACCAACTGTCTAGTGTGCTGCGCACCAATTGTCTAATGTGCGGGTCCGAGTGGCCATTAATAATCGAAATACGTGTGAAACGTTATACTTGCAAGCTATTGTGGTGTTCTGGTTGTTGCCTTGATTGGTTGACTGTCATGTCAAGTCGAGTCATGCATATGTGTGATCCAAGGTGTGGTAAGCTTGCATGTGATTGGCATTATATTATTATGTCGTACTGTGCATAGGTCGCCTGAGCGAGTCAACGCCCTAGCCGGGCTTAGGCGCTAGCTCACTGAGATTTATTTCTCACCCCGTCGTGGTTAACCCTTTTTCAGGTCCTATGTGATGTTGAGGACGAGGGTGGTGTAGCCCATCTTTTGGAGTAGATGAGAAGTTAACCCTTCCCGACCCACCTATCTTTTTGATTGGTCTTAGAGAGCCGCCCCGAAGAATGTGGTTGTATTTATCTCTGTTTAGCTCCGTAGGGTTATCGATCATCTGCTTTTGGTATTTTAATGAAAATGTTCTTTGGCTATTTGACTGTTGTGAGCTTCCCGCTTTGCTATCCCTACTTATGTTTTTGTCCGGGAGTGTTGTACGTTTTCGCATGCGTATTATATTTCAATAGGTCGTTAGCGTGCCTGGGACGTTAACCTTTATGACCTGAGGCTATTTGGCAGGGTTGTCGCGTGCCCGAGAGTCAGGGCGTGACATCCCTGCCCAAGGTGGTATCAGAGCAAGGTCAGCCTGATCCATTTGGTCATGGCTTGGAGTAATAAGGAACAATGGGAACTGGGATAGTTAGTAGGATCGTTAGCTTATGCAAGTGATTATTATTTGGGTTTTAGGCTGTTATGGCCTTAAGTTCTCATTGCGTGTTGCTTTGGGCGAGCAGGAGCCCGTAGGGTCCTGTAGGATGAGCAACCGTATTTCGAGAGTGTCTAGAAGAAGAGCAACTCGGGAGGATCCCAGAGTGGGCGGGATTCTACAGGCATTGGAAGCCTTAGGAGATATCGTGGGGTAATAAGTGAGGAACCAAGCTACTGCTGCTGTCGCCCCGAACGAAGACCCGTTAACTGGAAACGGGAATGGTGGACAGCCGATGTACAAATTGGTGGAGCAGTTTCTGAAGTTGAAACCGCCTAGGTTCTCAAGAAGTGGAGATCCCGAGACTGCCATCTCGTGGATCAAGGAACTGGAGAAGGCGTTCACCCTGCTAAGGTGTGCAGATGAGGACAAGGTCACTTTGGCTGTCTATCAGCTGCAGGGAAATGCGAGTACGTGGTGGAGAGCCTCCAAGGATAGGATCTTTCCCGAGGGTACGGTCTCGATGTGGGATACCTTCGTGGAAGCGTTTAATGGCAAGTACTTCTCGGACACCGCGAGGGAACAGAAGGTGGCAGAGTTCCTTCGCCTGCGCCAGAACCAGCTGTCGGTAGATCAGTACGAGGCCAAGTTTGCTGAACTATCTAAGTATGCATCGAGAATGGTGGAAGACCCTGTGGACAGGGCAAGAAGGTTTAGAGATGGGCTGAAGCCCGATGTTAAGAGTGTGTTGGTGCCGTTGAATCTGAAGGACTACAATGAGCTATATGAAAGAGCTATATGGTAGAACGAGACGTAGCAGAAAGGGTGGCCGCATCTGGATCGCGATTTGTGCCCTCGGGCCGGAATGATAATCGGTTTGGAAAGAAGCCGATGTTTGGAGGAAAGCACCACATCCCACCGAACCGGAAGGGAGGCATCGGTAAGCCGGTGTTTAACCGTGGGGATGTTTGCCGCCTGTGCCGGCAGAGACATGGGTCTGCTCCGTGTCAGTTCCGTGCTGGAGCTTATTTTGGATGTGGTCATTTTGGCCATCAAGTGAGGGACTGCCCGCAGATGCAACCGACCAGGCCACAGCATGGAGGGCAGCTTGGAGGGAACGCGCCGCTGAATCATTAGAATCGGCCCCAGGCGCAAGGACGGGTGTTTGCTGTCACCCGAGATGAGGCGAAGGATTCGCCGACCGTTACAGGTACGGTCCTCTTACACGACCAAGCTGCTTATGCTCTGTTTGATCCTGGTGCTACCCATTCTTTTGTGGCTGAGCAATTCGTTAAACTTGCTGGTTTAAGTCCGAAAACATTAAGTACCGCTGTTAGGATCTCTACGCCTTTAAAGAATAGCGTAGTGGTTGCTATAGGTTTTCTTGGTTGTGAATTGGTAGTATGTGGTCATGAGAATACGATAGATCTGATTGTGCTGGAGATGTTTGATTTTGATTTGATTTGATTGTCGGAATGGATTGACTGGCGAAGCAAAGGGCCACGATGGATTGCTATCGTAAAGTGATTCAGTTTAGTCCGCTGGAGGGGACTAGTTTTGAGTTTGTTGAAAATCGAGGAGGAACCTCGACTGTGGTGATTTCATCGCTAGAGGCGACTCGTTTGTTGGAGAGTGGTTGTCAGGGCTATCTGGCAACTGTGGTAGATGCGTCGGTTGAGGAACCTGGATTGGAGGATATTGTTGTTGTGCGGGAGTTTTCGGATGTCTTCCAGCAGGAGCTGCCTGGGTTGCCGCCCGATAGAGAAATATAGTTCGTGGTAGAGTTGGCCCCTGGGACGGCGCCGATCTCCAAGGCGCCGTATAGGATGGTGTTATCGGAACTTAAGAAGCTTAAGGTGCAGATGCAAGAGCTACTGGATAAAGGATTTATCCGCCCCAGTGCGTCACCATGGGGAACACCTGTGTTGTTTGTGAGAAAGAAGGATGGTTCGTTAAGGTTGTGCATCGACTACATGCAGTTGAACCAAGTGACGATCAAGAACAAGTACCCACTGCCGAGAATAGACGATTTGTTCGACCAGTTGCAAGGAGCTTCGGTATTTTCTAAGATTGATCTACGGACGGGATATCATCAGTTGAGGATCAAGAAAGAGGATATACCGAAAACGGCTTTCAGGACGCGTTATGGACATTATGAGTTCACGGTGATGCCGTTTGGTCTGACAAATGCTCCAGCTGCTTTCATGGATCTGATGAACCGGGTGTTTAACGAGTTTTTGGATAGATTTGTGATCGTGTTCATAGATGACATCTTGGTGTACTCGAGGAGTCCGGAAGACCACGAACAGCACCTAAGGATGATTCTGGAAACCCTGAGGACGCACCAATTATTTGCCAAGTTCAGTAAGTGCGAATTTTGGCTAGCTCGTGTGGTGTTCTTAGGCCACGTGCTCTCTGGTGAAGGAATTGCGGTGGATCCGTCGAAGATTGAAGCAGTCATGGATTGGCCGAGACCGACCACGGTAATAGAGATTAGGAGCTTCTTGGGTTTGGCAGGTTATTACAGACGTTTTGTGCAAAGGTTTTCTGCTATAGCTTCGCCTTTGACGCGACTGTTGAAGAAGGACGTGAAGTATGAATGGACAGATAAGTGGGAGTGTAGTTTCCAAGAGCTTAAGCATAAGCTAACTACGGCTCCCGTTCTGACGATTCCGTCTTGTCCCGAAGGATTTGAGATTTATAGCGATGCTTCGCTTAGAGGTTGTGCTGCGTTCTTGTTACGCCCCGACCCTCGGGCACGCGACAACCCTGCCAAACATCTCAGGTCAAAAGGACGACGCTCTAGGCACGTCATCGATCCATTCGTTTTATCTTTTTATTAAGCGCATGCAGAACGCACAACTCCCAAACAACAAATTAAACAACAGGGATAGACAGCAGGAAATCACATCAATCAACATCAGCAAGCTCAGCAATAAAGGTTTCTTTCATAAATTAATAGATATTCATTAACCCTAAGAAAGCTACAGAAACTACAAGCCCATCTTCAGGGCTGCTCCCTACGACCGACAAAAGGGGTACCGGGTCAGGACATGGTTAACTTCTCAACTACTCCAAAAGAGGGACTACACCACCCTCGTCCTCAACAACACCTTGAACCTGAAAAAGGGTTAACCACAACGGGGTGAGAAATAAATCTCAGTGAGCTAGCGCCTAAGCCCGGCTAGGGCGTTGACTCGCTCAGGCGACCTACACACGCAGTACAACACAATAGTATATCGCCAATCACATGCAAGCTTACCACGCCTTGGATCACACATATGCAAGACTCGACTCAACATGACAGTAAATCAACCAAGGCAAACAACCAGAACACCATAACAACTTGCAAGTACAATGTTTCACACGTATTCCAGTTATTAATGGCCACTCGGACCCGCACACTAGACAGTTGGTGCTCTACCGGCATGACCGGGCATCGTCCCTTACTTCTGACGATGGCATCCGATAGTTTGTGTGGTTCCGATCGACATGGCATGGAACTACCACGAATCCCCGTAGGGGCTTCGGTCCATCCATACTGCGACCGGCATCCGACCAGCCTGGCGACACGGACTGTCGTGCATCCGATAAGTCGTGTAATTCCGATCGACATGGCACGAACATATCAGGCATTCCATTATATGACCACACAAGCACACCAGGCAATCAACTAGTTTATATCTTCGCATTTAGTTCAATGCACCCACACACGGGATCGTGCTCAAAAACCTGGCCCAAGGCCATTTTCATGCTCAAATATGCAATTTAACTCAACACGTGGTCATGTGATGCAAGAATTATCCACCAGACTTTGCATCTAAAATAGGGTGATTAATCTTCTTAATCGAACATGGATACACGATCAAAGCATACAGCAGTCACCAACGGCCATCAAACGATCACCCAATAACAACTCAATAAATAGCTAACAATAAATAATCAAGTCCAGCTTAATTAGTCAGTCCGACTTTAATTAAGTAGGCTCGCTTCAGTTAATCAGTCCGACAAACAACTTAACATATCGCACTCAAACATTAACACTGACCATATGCGACTCATCCACTTACCAACCAACCAGTTGATCAATTCCCTCTCCGCTTTAACCAAACGCACGCTCTCGGTCAAACAATTATAGTCAAACAAGTAATCCAGTCTAATCACCAATTAGCCACAGATAACCTAGCTAATCAGTCTAATTTATTTAATTGTGGTCATTTAACCTAAACCCGATTTCTAATTAAATCGACCATAATTAATCTACGTAAACGTCTAATTAGACTAATTAAATTAAACCCGAACGCAATTAGCGACCTAACCGAGAGTTAGGGGCTAACTCACAACTAATGGTCCGACGGCGGCGACGACACGAGCACGCGACGACGACATGGCGGGTCTTAGGCGGTACTGTTCATGGGCTGAGGTCGGCGGGTGCACGGGGCGACGGAGGGTCGGGTCGGCGGCGGCACGCAGCTCACGGCGAACGGCGGAGTGGAGGCAGCTCACGGCGAACGGCGGAGTGGAGGCAGCTCACGGCGAACGGCGGAGTGGCCAAGCTCGGGCGGACTGCGGCTCGGTTCGGACGGCTGTTCACAGCGGTTCGGGGGGGAACGACAACTGGGAACAGAGGTGGACAGTGGCTGGGGCTTAGGTACGGCAGGCCGGCTGAGGGAGCTCGGGTATGGCAGGCCGGCTGTTCATGGGTTCGGCAGCAGTAGGGGGCGTCGGGGCTTGAGGGGTGGCGTGGCGAGGTGGAGGGGGCTCGACGGAGGGCGACGCGCGACGGACCAGCGACGGAGGAAGCTCGCGGGGCTGCTGTGGGCAGATCGGGTCGAGGTCGTACGGGGTTCCTCGAGCGGCTCTCAACGAGGCGGCAGCTCGGCGACGGTGAGGGGAAGCTCGGGTAGGCTCAGGCGGACGGTCGGGCGAGCAACAGAGGAGGAGGAGGAGCGGGGGTCGCGGATCCGAGGGCCTCGGATGCTCACGGGTCGGCTCGGGGGTGGAGCGGCGCAGAGCAATGGGGTCGGGGACGGGCGGCGCGCAGCGAGCTGCGGCTGGGCTCGGCTACGATGGCGGCTAGACAGAGGAGGCGGCAAGTGGTGGTGGCTGGTGGTGCTACAGCTTGGCCCAAGAAGAAGGAGAAGAAGAAGAAGAAGAAGATGGGCGTCGGGGGTGGGGATTGTGCGCAGGGGGAGGGGGCAGAGGAGAGAGGAGAGAGAGAAGGGAAAAGGAAGAGAGAGAGAGTTGATGGTGACTTGTGGTTGGGGAAAAGACAAGGGGGCCCACAAGTAAACTCAAATTTGAATATTTTGTCTTGTAGTGCATAATATCTAGGGGCGATTCGGTAATTTGGTAATTTAGGACAGGTTGGTCATTTAGTACTGACGACTGAGGGCATTTTGGAAATCTCACAACGAGGGTTCGGTCAGGGCTAGGCTCGGGCGCGAAAGGCTAATTCTACGGTTCGACTAAACCGGTTGATCTCTCTGACCAACGCTTCAAATCAAATAAAATCCGCGTCCAATAATTGTCTCTTAAACCATAAAAATCCAATGTTATTTATTTTATGGACCTTAAAATTTCAGGACGTCACAGTTTTGACGCAGCATGGAAGGGTGGTTAGCTTATGCTTCTCGTCAGTTAAGGCCTCATGAGTTAAACTATCCAACGCACGATCTGGAGTTGGCAGCGATCGTGTTTGCTTTGAAGATCTGGAGACACTATCTGGTCGGAGAACGGTTTCAAGTGTACACCGATCACCATAGCCTCAAGTATCTATTCTCTCAGAATGAGTTGAACATGAGGCAGCGTTGTTGGATAGAGCTGCTTACGGATTATGACTGTGAGATCTTGTACCATCCGGGCAAGGCGAACAAGGTTGTAGATGCTCTGAGTCGGAAGTCAGCAATAGCCTAGATGATGGTTCAGGAGTGGCTTCTTTTGGAGGAAGTGCGAGACTCGGACTTCAAGTTGGAAGTGAGCCGTCTGTCGAGTCTCATGGCTACATTGAGGATCAAGCCGGAAGTACAGGCTAAGATTAAGGCGTTGCAGTCGACAGACCCTGCCATTCAAAAGATTCTTCAAGAGGACCCAGCTAAGAGAAGAGTCGACTTTCAGGTGGCCGAGGATGGGATACTAAAGTTCCGAGGACGTTTGTGTGTGCCTGCCGATGAGGTTTTAAGGGAGGAGATTTTGTCGGAAGCGCACCGTAGTAGCTATAGTATCCATCTAGGGAGTACAAAGATGTATCAGAATTTGAAGCAGCACTACTGGTGGAGTGGAATGAAAACGGGTATAGCTAAGTATGTGGCTAAGTATTTGACTTGTCAACAAGTCAAGGCGTAGCACTGTAAGCCTGGAGGATTGCTGCAGCCATTAGAGATCCCAGAATGGAAGTGAGAGTATATCACAATAGACTTCGTGACGGGATTGCCAAGGAGTCAGAGAGGTCATGATTCGATCTGGGTTGTGGTCGATAGGTTGACGAAGTCAGTGCATTTCATCCCAATGAGAAAGGACTTTGCTTTGGACAGTTATGCAGAACTCTATATGAGACACATTGTGAGACTTCATGGGGTGCCAGTGACGATTACTTCGGATCGTGATCCCAAGTTCACTGCCACGTTTTGGAAAAGTTTGCAGGCAGCGCTGGGAACAAAGCTGCAGTTCAGTACGGCTTATCATCCGCAGACGGATGGCCAGTCTGAAAGGACGATTCAGACGCTCGAGGATATGTTGCGAGCCTGTGTTCTAGACTTTAAGGGTAGTTGGGAGGATCAGCTGCATTTGGTCGAGTTTACCTACAACAACAGCTACCAACAGAGCATCAAGATGTCACCTTTCGAAGCGTTGTATGGCAGAGCTTGCAGGATGCCCATATGTTGGGATGAAGTGGGCGAAAAGAAGATCACTGGCCCTGAGTTGGTACAACAATCGATGGAGGCTGTCAAAGTTATCAGAGAAAGACTGAGAATAGCACAGAGTAGCCAGAAAAGTTACGCCGACAAGAGACGTAGACCTTTGGAGTTCCAAGTAGGTGATCACGTGTTCCTGAAGGTGTCGCCAATGAGAGGAACGTCCCATTTTGGTAAGAAAGGGAAGTTGAGTCCGAGGTATGTTGGACCGTTTGAGATTCAGGAACGGATTGGGATTTTGGCGTATTGTCTTGCGTTGCCGTCGAGGCTTGCTAAGGTGCATAACGTCTTCCACGTGTCGATGCTGAGAAAGTATGAGCCAGACCCCGCTCATGTGTTAAGTTACGAAGAGAACAAGTTAGACGAGCGAGCATCATACGTGGAGCGCCCGGTGAAAATCGTGGATAGAAGAGAGCAAGTGCTCAGGAACAAGACGATCCCTTTGGTTAAAGTTGTTTGGCAGCACCATGGCATAGAAGGAGCCACGTGGGAGAGCGAGGAAGCTCTGAAGAGTAGTTACCCTTTCCTTTTCGAAGAGTTGTAATAGTGGTGTAATTTCGGGGATGAAATTTTCTAAGGATGGGAGAGTTGTGACGTATCGAAATTTTAAGGTCTATAAAATAAATAAAATTAGATTTTTGTGGTCTAAGGGATAATTATTGGACGCGATTTATTTTGATCTGAAGAGGGATTTAATAAATCCCGAAGCGTCGGTTGAGACCCATTCGCGCCCAAACCCCCATTCGCGCTTGACCCTTCGCGAATTCACTCTTCAGCCCTAACATTATGCACTAGAAGACAAAAATATTCAAATTTAGCTTTGACTTGACCCGTGGGACCCCATTGTCTTTTCCCCCACCCTTTCTCTCTCTGCCCCCCTTGGCTGCCACGCCCACCTACCATCACTCACGTCTCTCTCTCTCCCCCCCTCTTCTCTCTCTTACTTTCCTCTCTCCTCCCCTTCTCTCTCTCCCTCTCTCCTCTGCTCTTCCCCCCTCCCCTGCGCACACCCTCTCCCCGTCACTGCTGCCTGACCCCTCCTCTCCTCCTCCTCACCCGCGCCTGCTGCCACCGCTTTCCTCCGCCGTCGCCAGGCCCTTGCAGCAGCGCCGGAGTCGCCCACCACTACAGCAGCTGCGTCGCCGCCCAAGCTCGCCACCCGTCGCTACTGCTGCCGCCGACCTCCACCCGCCGTTCGCCGTGCCTCCTCCTCCCGTCGACCCGAGCCCCGTGAGTCGCACGACCCCCTCCCCCCCAATGAACCCGCGACCCTCAGCCCCTCCGATCGAGCAGTCCGACGCCCAGCTGCTCGCCATCCGCCGCTGCGTGCTGCCGCCCCATCGCCGAGCTGCAGCCACCGCCGATCTGTTGCCCCGGCAGAGCGAAGCCCGAGCCCCGCCGCCTCTGTCGTCGCGTCATGCCACCATAGCCCCGACTTCCCCTACTACTCAATCGCTCGTCGCCTGAGCCTCCGTCGACCAGCCCCCCATAGCCGCGAGCTTCCTCCGTCGCTGGTCCGTCGCCGCCACAACTCCGTCTCCACCCTCGTCCGTCGCGACCAGCAAGCCCCTCGAGCTCGCCATTCGGCCCGTCGCTCCTTGGTCAGCCGCGAGCCGTCCTCGTCGTCGTCCGAGCTGCCCCTCCATCGCCCGTGCGCCGTCGACCAGCCCCCAGCCGACCGTGGACAGTCGCTGCCATCCCATACCCGCCATTCAGCCCGTGACCAGTACCGCCGTCACCGTCACCGGACCGCTTAGAGTAGTGAGTTAGCCCCTAACTCTCGATTAGGTCACTAATTACGTCCGGGTCTAGATTAATTAGCCTAATTAGGCGTTCACGTAGATTAATTGTGGTCGATTTAGTTAGAGACCGGGTTTAAGTTAAATGACCGCAGTTAAACAAATTAGACTGGTTAGCTAGGTTGTCTGTGGCTAATTGGTGATTATACTGCAATTATTTGATCGCGAACGAGCGATTAGCCAGGCTGAGTGAACGATAAATTATTTGACTAGTTGGTTGGTAGGAGGAGTAGCCGTCGGTGGTTAGTTCAGATAATCGAGTGCGTTGTTATAATTGTTGTCGACTGTTTGATGTGGTGATCAATGCCTGACTGTTGAATGCTCTAAATGGTTTGTGATTGACTGTATGAGGATTGATCACCCGTATTTAGATGCAAAGTCTGGTGGATAATGTGCATATTCATGTGACCACGCGTGGAGTTAAATTGCATGTTTGAGCATGAAAAATGGCCAGTGGCCGAGTCTTTAAGCATGATCGTGTGAGCATTTGACTAAATGCCAAGATAAGAACCGATTGGTTGGATGATCTGCTTGTGTGGTGATATGATGAGTTAAACCCGTGCCAGTCATATGGTCCGTGCCAGTCGTACGATTTTTCTTGGTAAATTCGTACCGTGCCAATCGTACGGAGCCACACGATTTATCGGACGCCGGTCGCAGTATGGATGGACCGAAGCCCCTACAGGGATTCCTGGTAGTTTCGTGCCGTGTCGATCGAAACCACACGGACTATCGAACGCCGTCGCCGGAAGTAAGGGACGATGCCCGATCATGCCGGTTGAGCACCAACTGCCTAGTGTGCTAAGCACCAACTGTCTAGTGTGCTGCGCACCAATTGTCTAGTGTGCGAGTCCGAGTGGCCATTAATAATCGAAATACGTGTGAAACATTGTACTTGCAAGCTATTGTGGTGTTCTGGTTGTTGCCTTGATTGGTTGACTATCATGTCAAGTCGAGTCATGCATATGTGTGATCCAAGGCGTGGTAAGCTTGCATGTGATTGGCGTTATACTATTGTGTCGTACTGTGCGTAGGTCGCCTGAGCGAGTCAACGCTCTAGCCGGGCCTATGCATTAGCTCACTGAGATTTATTTCTCACCCACCCCGTCATGGTTAACCCTTTTTCAGGTCCAAGGTGATGTTGAGGACGAGGGTGGTGTAGCCCCTCTTTTGGAGTAGATGAGAAGTTAACCGTTCCCGACCCACCTATCTTTTTGATTGGTCTTAGAGAGCCGCCCCGAAGAATGGGGTTGTATTTATCTCTATTTAGCTCCGTAAGGTTATCGATCATCTGCTTTTTGTATTTTAACGAAAATGTTCTTTGGCTATTTGATTGTTGTGAGCTTCCTGCTTTGCTATCCCTGCTTATGTTTTTGTTCGGGAGTGTTGCACGTTTTCGCATGCGTATTATATTTTGATAGGTCGTTAGCGTGCCTAGGACGTTAACCTTTATGACCTGAGGCGATTTGGCAAGGTTGTCGCATGCCCGAGAGTCGGGGCGTGACAGATATCCGTTTGGTAACGCAACTTCTAGAGCAGAAATCCGTTTGGTCATGCAACTTTATTTTTCTATTTTTGGATCATTTTTTTGCTCCAGAAGTAAAATAAATGTACTTCTGCTCAGAAGTAGAAAAATCAACTTCTAGCTAGAAGTTGATTTCTAGTGCAAAAGTGTCGCCATGCGCGCCAAGGTGCCGCGGAAAGCATGATGGAAGAATTAAAACACATTTTTAAAAAGCTTGAATGAGCTATGGTTGCTTGAAAGAAACATACCATGTTAAAGAGTATTATTTGTGCTATGTAGTCTAGACCTTTGTCAGCATCTCCGGTCAGGCCTCTATGCCTGAAGAAGAAAACTGCCAGGTAACCAACCTTAATAAAGCACCAGATGCATCATAAGGACCGGAAGAAGGGCAAGAGGAAGAAAAGGAAAATGCTGGTCTTCAACTGGATTTCTGCTTCATATTTGTTAGCCTTAAAAGCATTATGTTCTATAAATCAGGCTCGATGTTCTGAGGTTCGAACTGTGCTGGATGACATTTCAAGAGGACTCACCAGTCCGAAAAGTGCTCCAGAAGCACCTACGGAAGACGCTTTGCTAAACCTATAACTCATTGCTGAACCTGTAGAATGCCAAGTTTTATTAAGGACCGGTAAACAAGCAACTGTATGATTGCATCAGTATGCCCGAGCTGTTACTTGCAATTGCAGAGGTGGCGTAAACCATTAGAAATCTTTCCGGGCCAGCGACTGCTTCCACCTTGGGACCAATGGCATTTAGACTCAAGCAATTAACCTGAAAAGGACAAACTCAAGTAACAAATCTGTTGACAAATGATACATTAAAAGCTGAGCATTATAATCGCAAACAGACCAGGAGGTGTGCGATGTTCACGTGTAAGAAATTCGATGTGGCCAGCCTCCACCATTGTCCCTTGTCGATGAGATGGTTAACCTGCAAAGTGAATCCACACCATGAACTCAGGTGATGCAAGTTGCATTCCTCAAGAAAGGACATAGGCCTTCCCTTCTCTTCAACTGTCTAACCTGAGCTCCCCAAGCGAGCAGTTTCCCCCAAGTCGCGACTTGTCCACAATATACTCTGAGAAAGACAGGAACAAAATAAGAAACTGGAAATTTGGACAAGAAGAAAGACAAAATTGCTACCCACAAGAAATTGATGGTAAGAACCACGTCTGTCATCTGTCTAGCATAGGAGGGCTTTCTTCGGGATTCTTCAGGAGACGGCGTGCCATCAGTTCCACCTTCTCTTCCATCAGAAAAATGGAGAACAGGTGGACATGTGGATAAAAAGGAGTCCCTTGATAACTGAAGAAACTCGATTCCGCTGCAGGAGAGGACTCTTTCACACCAAATATCCTTCAATCTCTGCAAAATGATCGAGAGACGAGCAATTCTCTGTTTAGCAGCAGGGTTAGATAGCAGAACAAAGTGTCGGCAACTAGGAATGTTTAAGGTCACTTGTATCGCAAGCAAGCTCTCTATCATTGGCTAACTCTACGGGTAAGCATTCAGTAGGGAGCTTCTTCATATTTGTATCAAGTTGGAATCAAAGACAAAATATGCAAAAGCGCATGGTACACCCATTGCCAGAATAGTAACAAAAAGAGGTTGAAGCTGCCCTAGGAAAAGGCGGTCCATGAACTTAATCAAAGTTAATACCCCGCGCCAAGTGCTATTTTTACCCAAGGCTTTGCTACTTCAGGTCTTTTAACTGAAATGCATCAATCCGAAATACTAGTACCTGCTCTCCAATCCTAATGGTTATGATGCATGTCTCGGTGAACCTCGAGACTGAAACTTGCTTTGAGGCATATATCAATGGCGTGCAATTCCCACCGGAAAAAACAAAAAAACAATCTTGTTCTCAAATGATGAACCAATCTTGCAACTGCGCATTGTTCGACCTTTAGATCTTGTGTACTGAATCCCAAAAGGCGAATCCAAGTAGAAAATGCGAAAACTCTCGAATGAACAACTTGGCTTTTCTTGCTTGCTCATTGAAAAGCTTGAAAGGGAATTAAACTAACAATACGAGAGTGAGAAGGTCAAACCTGGAAGGAGAAACCGATAAGACAGCGGCCGAGACGTAGAGAAGCCGCGTCGGCGATCAGATGGATGGCCGCACGGCCAGAAGAGCCACCGGCGATCAACTTTCCGAGTCGCCGGAACGGGCAGTGCTGGTGGTAATACGGAGGCGTGGAGTTTGCAGATGATCCCAGCACCTTACTCGGAGCGGAATCAGTAGTTTGTCCTGCTGGTTCGACAGTGGATTCCATTGCTGCAGAAGTCAGTGCTGGTGGTAAAATTCCGAACTATGTTACGAGCACGGCACACATTGGGACGAAGCAGCAAGGAGAACTCTTCAGCGTGGGAGAGAATGGTAGTGGTTGAGATATTGTAGGGATGTTTACGTTGGAGTTGTTAGTGGCAGATCCCATTGAACTTCCTTTTCCTGCTTTTCTGCTCAGGAATTTACGTCAAACAATGGAACATCTGTTACTAAAGATCATTGAATTTGCTCACCAGAAATTATTCTTGACTTCTACCGGGGGCTGCGGATTCCCTCAGCCAATCGTAAAGGCCTTTCATTTCCCTACTCTTTCTATCTTTGGGATTTGCTAGGCTTGAAATCCTTCGAGGTATCTCTCGAGTATTATTCTGCTTAATGAATGAAAGAAAAGTTGACAAAAAAAAATCTTATATTGGTGGGTCATATCACCCACCTGCGAACACTTTCAATCTAAGATTGGTGGGTCATGGACTCATGTCGCCCACACGGAAACCTATTGAACAAAGTATAAAAGTAACAAAAAACGAAGAAGAAGAAGAAATTGCCCACAACCAATATCTCCCTCATTTTCACTCTCCACTTAATGATATTTGTTTTAAAGGATGTTGGATATGTCTAAAACAAGTGGATTTCAAAAGAACCTAAAATTGAAAGAAATGTCGATATGCATGTTTCGAACAAGTTAGAAACGTTGACTGATTTAACTTCTTTTATGAGATTAGTGTTATTGTGACATTAAGGTTCTTTTCTGAATAGATTAATGTTATTGTGATGTTTATACTTAATGAATATTAATCAAATTTAGTCGTGACGTAATCTATCCTTCAAATTATAGTTATGTATATTAAATTAAGTAGATAAATTGTGTACTTATTCACATCTTGAAGTAAGTTAATAATTTAAAAATATAAATGTTATTCATCTAATGAGATATGTTTCTCTATTTTTAACTTAATTTTCAATTGACTATATATATATATATATATATATTCTCATTTCTTTTCCAATTTTAAAATTAATAAGAGATAAAAGTCGAAAGGATATATGTTCCTAAAGGATAACAATTACAATTTCAATATATTTTGTCGCTTTTTAATTTTTAATCTTGAGAGAAAAAATTTACATAGATACACATTAAATTATAAATATTAGATGTTTTCTCCTTATCCGTCTCATTTTTTTTTAAAATCAAACTCAATAAAAGAAAAGTTTGGAGATAACAAGTTAATAAATCACTGCTTATTGGACGGATGTGAGCTGCATGGCAAAATTATGCCATTTGCCTTGTTACACGGTGATCACAAGATGAAACACTCTTCCAACTCTATCTTCTTGCGAGGGTGAAAATCTTGTTCGAAACTCAAGTTGCTGATAGGGTAGAACTTATCGACCCCTCAAGGCATGAAGATCCAAATTGTCACACCCCAAAAAGGATAACGACACAAATGGTCCCCGAACTTTGATCAAATGTCTAATGTAGTCCCCCAACTTTTAATTTGACCAATATGGTCCCTGAATTTTAGCCCAATGTGCAATGTGGTCCCTGAACTTTTAATTTGACCAATATAATCCCTGAATTTTTGGAACGTGTTCAACTTAGTCCCTGAATTATAGGAAGATGTTCAATGTTGTCCTTCAATTAATTCAAGTTTAGGGACCACTTAGAACATCTTCCTATAATTCAGGGACTAAGTTGAACATGTTCCAAAGGTTCGGAAACCACATTGAACAAATTGAAAGTTCATGGATAATATTGCACATTGGGCTAAAGTGCAGGGACCATACTGATCAAATTAAAAGTTCAGGGATCACATTGCACATTGAACTAAAGTTCAGGGACCATTTGTGTCATTTTCCCCACCCCAAAACTAATAAAAGTAGGGGATGACATGGCCGTCCTTCCACACGAATGATGCAGTCTCAAAACAACTAAAGAACCTATTATCAAGATATATATATACACACACACACACATGACAATCGAGCATATTGGTTACAATATTAGAGATTCTATCGTTCATAAAAAAGACTATGTACAACTAGAATTCAGCCAACCCAGCAAACTATCAATAACCATAAGCACAACTCTCTTGAATCATACCCAAATCCTACTACCAAAAGTCCCCGTCGACGCTCTAGCCTTACTTTGCCACTAACCGAGGAACCTGAAAAACATATAAGATGAGAGGGATGAGCAACCATGGTTTAGTGAGTAATACATCTCTTCTAAGTGGATCTAGCAACCACTATGCATACATACAAAGCAATACTGAGAACTCATACTCCAATCCCAACATATAACATACATATTAAATCAAATATGAGTTGTTTCATTTCAACAAAGCTTTAAGCAAGTCAGAAATACTCATTTAATCACCATCACAGTTCAAATATCAGTGGTCAAGTTCATTGATCAATCTTTATTAAGAACCACGTCAATGGTCCATTCCGTTGAATAACTATTACTCAATATACTACCATGGTCATGACACAACGCCGAGTGACAAGGCGAGTAAGATTCCCCCATTGGAAAGGTCTCCACCTATAATGTCGGCGAATTAGCCCAGAAGGATATATCCTAAAATCGGTATGCATACCCAAAAGTCCCTACCAAGTTTATAGTCTTATTGAGTATCAAACAATCATTATTTAATACCAGAAATCCAATCTAGAATCAATCTCATAAACCACAATACATTTCATAGATTGAAACAGGTAACCTTTTTGCAACACATTTCATCTGCTAGAAGTACCTTTCTTAAAGCATTTTTCATATAATCCAGAAATCTTTTCATAAACGAATCCGCGAAGTAATACATATATATTTCCTCACAATACCTTGCATAATGCGTTTTTTAAAACATTCGCAAATAACCAAGGAGTAGTAAATGCTCGATCCTACTTTATATGCAACAACAATGTCATTTGGTAACACATACTATGCATAATCCATCTCTTTGAAATATGAGTTTTAAAACTTCAAAGAAGAGATAGTATCACACACCCGGGAATGCCCACAACCAACAACACCTAGCTAAACGAGTCTACGATCTTGTAATCCTAACAATTAAACGAAAATCGACATCAAAATCAAGTAAAATACTACAACAATTACGAGTCGGCTAAACTACATTCAAACACTAAAACAACAACTTCTATTCGTCAACAAATCGAACACCCAAAGCAATAATTCAAGCCGTTCGCTATGCGAAACTCATACGCAGAGCCCTTAAATTCTCGCTTCGACCAAACCGTTGCTTCAAAATGAGTCTTGTCAAAACCCACAGCTCTACAACGCCATAATATACCATTTCCATGAAATTCCAAAGCTCAACAACTCAAAAATCAAACTTCTCGGCTCAAATTTCACTAAATTTTGAATTCAAGTCCTATCTCCAAATATTATCTTGATTGAAAGAATGAAGGGTGCGAGTACTTACCAGCCGTTACGAATCGGAGTCGAATCGGCTTGGCGAGACATCCGTTGTGAGAACCACTCTTTTTCCTCTCTCTTCTTTCTTCTTCTCCCCCTTTTGTCCTTTCTGTTCTTTGCGTCGCGAGCTCTTGGTCTTTTAACAAGCTGAGCGTCAGCTATTGCTTCTTTCTTGACTGAGTCAACGTTTTTTTATTTTTTATTTTGTTAAGGTAGGTCCCACCACCTGTTGACCAGGTCAAAAAGCAACTCTTACATTTTATCCTCCTTAAAAGAATTTTCGTCCTCAATATTTGAATAAATGGTAACTTACCTCAACTTTTGAACAAATGAGGATATTTGCGTCTCACCTCCTCCTTGAGCTCCCAAGTAGTCTTTCTTTCCATGTGGTTCTACCATTGGATCTTCACAAAGGACTGGTCTCCCGCTGTAACACTTGATCCACCTATTGACGATGCGAATAGGTTGCTCTTATACGTTAGGTTCTCCCTTAACCTCAATGGTGTAAAATATTACACGCTCAGGATTTGGCACATACTTCCGTAACAAAGAGCATGGACCACATTATGTAGGCCGAATAGTGCTGGTGGCAAGGCCAGTTTGTAGGCAAC
Source organism: Lenwebbia sp. NSW1173648 (assembly GCA_029784005.1). NCBI lineage: Eukaryota > Viridiplantae > Streptophyta > Magnoliopsida > Myrtales > Myrtaceae > Lenwebbia > Lenwebbia sp. NSW1173648. The sequence goes on from JARCGZ010000005.1 coordinate 2,904,774, forward strand.
TTCACCAATCTTCTCTAAGATCAAGAATGGTCCAACGTATCTCGGACTTAACTTGTCATGCGTGCCAAATCTACTATCACCTTTCGTAGGAGAAACTTTCAGGAATACATGATTTCCCACGTTGAATTCTCCCTTGCGCCTTTTGAGCTCCGTGTAGCTTTTCTGACGACTTTGTGTTGTTTTGAGATGTTCCCTAACCAATTTGACTTTCTCTTTCGACTGCTGAATGCATTCTAAGCCCGTTAGTCTCTTCTCACCAACATCATCCCAACAAACAGGATTGGTGCATTTACGGTCAAACAAAGCTTCAAAAGGTGCCATCTTAATGCTGGAGTGATAGCTGTTGTTATAAAAAAAATTCTGCCAAATGTAGATTTCGTCCCACGAATTGCTAAACGCAGGATCTCAGCATATCCTCTAACGTCTGCATCGTTCTCTATGACTGCCCATCTGTCTGTGGGTGAAAAGCTAGACTAAAGTTGAGTTTAGTACCAAACGCTCATTGTAAGCTCCTCCAAAAATAAGACACAAATATGGAATCCTCATTCAGAAACATTGCTCACCGAAACTCCATGAAGCTTCACTATCTCATTAACATATCGATTTGCCATGTCTTCTAGTGAAAGGCCAAATTGATAGGACAAAAAGTGTGCAAACTTAGTCAATCGATCAACAATCACTCATATAGTATTCTTACCATTTGGCGCTCCCGGTAGACCAACTACGAAGTCCATGGTGATATGCTCCCGCTTCCATTTAGGTATCTCTAGAAACTGCAATTCTCCACCTGGTCCTTAGTGTTCAATTTTCACTTGCTGGCAAACTAGACAATGATCGACAAATTTTACAACACCCTTATTCATGTTGACCCACTAGAAGTTTTTTCTCAAATCCCTATACATTTTGGTACTTCCCGAATGAATCGAGAATCTGGTGCTGTGAGCTTCCTGCAAGATCTCCTTTTTCAAGTCTGAATCGTCAGGAACACATGGTTAACCACGAAACCTCATGAACCCATCTACGTGTATACTGAAATTTGGTTGACACAATGAAAATGTTTATGACTGAATTGATAAATTGTTAAAATGCTTAGGATTAGATTAGCTAAATTGAAATGTTTAGGACTAAATAGACACAAATACAATATATTTAGGACTATTTTGTTAGTAATTTTCCCATTTTCCATGTATAAAGAGATCAAATGACTATTTACAATGTTTATTTAGTAACTTCTAGCAAAAAAACAAAAAAAAAATTATAAAGTAGTAACTATACGTTCACAATATACAATAGAATATAATGTTTCCCTGGAAGGTAAGATGGTCAAGTTATTGATCCTGCCAACTTAATTCCATTTGAAATTAATAAAGTTAGAGATGTACCATGAAGAGATGTATGAAAATGGATGATCACCTTTGATTGATGAAAGAGAATTGACTAAAGAAAACACTACATTGAAATTTCATAACAAGATTGTGGATTTTTAGTGAATGTCTTATATCGATATACGGGGTTTCATACAATTGACAACCCGTAACGGGATTATACTTCCCATTTCCTTTTTCTCCTCAACAGAACCATCTTAAATAAAGAAAAACATTTCCTTTTTCGCGAAATACATTGAGCTTTTACGCAAGGTTTCATACAGTTAATGTCCTATGTCGTTTCACCATGCGATTTAGCTCTTTGGATGGGTCCGAGAAAGCAAGTCGATGCTAATTTCCATTTTATGGAATGGTCACCATCAAAAGAAAATGAGCAATTTATATGGCACTCGAAAGTTAAATTGCTGTAGTGCCAATATAAAATTTGGAAAAGTGGGTTAGGAGGGGGGTGGGGGGTGCTTAATATAGGCCCCAATCAAATTTCGAGGGCTTTGAAACAACTCAAGGCCCACTTTTTCACTCAATAAGACCACAGCCGTCTTGATCCATAGGTTCCAGCTTCCCTATTTACAAATCAGTCCAGCCCATTTCCGGTGACTCCCAGGACTGAGCGTGATCGGTGCCCGCTAAAAGTAGAATAAGTACATTAGAAGTCCTAAAACTTATTACAAAATTACAATTTAATCCAAAAAATTTCAAAAGTGCAATTAAGTCCTATAACTTGTCTCGAAAGCACAATTGAGTCATAAAACTTTCAAAAAATGAAATCAAACCCTAAAACTTGTCAAATTGGTCCAATCAATTCCTTTCATTGATTGCAATTTTTTGAAATTTTTAGGAAGACTCGATTGTATTTTCGTGACAAGTTTTAGGATTTGATTGCACTTTTTGAAAGTTTTAGGAATCGATTGCACGTTTGTGACAAGTTTTAGGACTTTACTACACTTTCCAAGATTTAGGACTAAATTGCACTTTTGTAATGATTTTTAGGATTTCTAGTACAATTATCCACGTAAAAAGTCATCCTAGCTTTTTTCCGTAAAAAGATCCTTCTATATCTGAAGTCAGTAAACTGAATTGATACATGGACACCCAAATAAGTGATGTTTGTCCTATAATCGGAGTCGGGAGGAAAATTTTCTTCGAACTAGTCGACCCCTTGGCTAGGGAGAGTCCTCTTTGCCTTTGACAACATCCGAAAACAACGTGTCAACCTTATTACGATAATCGCTCATTCGTTGTCAGTGAATTTTTATTGTCAATAAGTGTATTCATGGCTTCTTATAGCGGTTTCTCTCGACACGTTACTAATTTCCTAAGTGTAGATCTACCCGTCATTAACGGATTGTTATGATACGAGCGCACATGATCACTTTTGTGACAAGTTTTAGGTTTCTCATTTTGGGCTAGGCTTACTGCTTGGATGCTTTCAACAGTTATTTACTCCGCACTTGGGAACCGAGTGTTTACTACTTAGATGCTTTCGGCATGATTTTGGCAAGATGGAAGGAAAGCTCTAGAGCTCCTCGCCCTCGCTAGGTTCACTTTTTTTTTTTTTTTTTTTTGGTCAAACGCTAGGTTCACTTTAAAACCGTGTCTTTTCTTGCTTTAGATTGAGGGCCCGATGAGATTGTTTGATGGATGACCTCAATCGCAGCTTCTCATTACATAATCACCATCTATAACTCTGAAAATTGAGAAGTTCCTTAAAATGTTAAAAGATTTTGCCATTTGTGCACGATATAAAATAAAAGCGATAAGTGCACTCAAAGTCTTGAAACTTGTCAATAAAGTACAATCGAATACTAAAACTTTCAAAAATTACAATCAATAGAAAGAATTGATTTCATCAATTTGACAAGTTTTAGGGTTTGATTGTACTTTTTAAAAGTTTCCGTACTCGATTGCACTTTCTGACAAGTTTTAAGATTTTAATGCATTTTTTTGAAAATTTTAGGAGTCAATTGCACTTTTGTGAAGAGTTTTAGAACTTTCAAGTTACTTGTCCCAAAATAAAAAGATTGCTGTCAGAGAGTTATCAGAAAATTGCAGAGAAGGATGCCGGTAAAATCTTTGCGCCAGTGGGAAATACAAAAGACAGCCCCACCCAGACAATGTCATGGCATTGCCCATACATGCTAAGTAACTCTGCAGCAGGGAGGTGGAGAAATGGAGTTGCTATCTTGATCACCGGCATTTTACGCTTCACTTACGGCTGCCCCGGGCCTTCTCTCTCCCTTTGATGTTGATGGTGATCGTCCGACCATCACTAGACCTATACTCGAGCTTCCCAGCAGGATCAAGGAGCCACGATGTGGCTGCCCCGCCGAGAAATCCTCCTACCTGCATAGGAAAAATTTCAAGAAACGACACATCACTCGAAATGACGAGCACGTCATCCGACAAAGACGGATTACCATCCAAGAAGACTTAAAAAACTTCCATCTTTCCCCGGTGCAGCCTCGCACAGATCATCGTGAAGTTTTTCGTTTTGTTAAGAGTAGACCACAAAGTAATGTTCAAGATACAGTCAAGTGAACTTCCAGTAAAATGAAAGCACATTGTAAAAACAGAGACAGAGAAATTGATGCTATACTCACATGTCCCCAGATATCAATACGTTTAGCCGAGAGCCCAACGACCTGCAGCGAGGACATTCGACATATTAACTTCTCTTGCAGATACAAGCATGCTAACTTAGACATAGAGTTTGTAAATTTCCCAAAGCTGTGTTCCTAGATGCACTTCTGATTCTATAAGCTCGATCAACAGCAGTAACTTGGAAGAAGCAAAAGCATGCTTGCTAGCCATACTGTAAGGTGCAGCGGAAAGCATGATGGAAAAATAAAACACATTTTAAAAAAGCTTGAATGAGCTATAGTGGCTTGATAGAAACATACCATGTTAAAGATAATCATTGTTGCTATGAAGTTTAGAACTTTGTTGGCATCTCCGGTCGGGCCTCCATGCCTCAAGAAGTAAACAGCCAGGTAACCAACCTAAATAAAGCACCAGATGCATAACAATGACCGGAAGAACGGCGAGAGGAAGAAAAGTTAAAAAAAAGGCTCGATGTTCTGTCTATGAAGGCAGGTTCGAACTGCGCTAGATGACATTTCAAGAGGGACACACCAGTCCGCAAATTGGTCCGGAAGCACCCACGGAAAACGCTTTGTTCAACCTATAACTCATCGCTTGACCTGTAGAATGCCAAGTTTTATCAAGGACCGGTAAACATGCGACTGTATGATTGCATCAATATGTCCGAGCTGTTACTTGCGATTGCAGATGTGGCGTAAACTGTTAGAAATCTTTGCGGGCCAGCGACGGCTTCCACCTTGGGACCAATGGCATCTAGACTCAAGGAATTAAGCTGCAAAGGACAAACTTAAGTAACAAATCTGTTGACAAATGATACATAAAAAGCTGAGCATTATAATCGCAAACAGACCAGGAGGTGCACGATGTTCACGTGTAAGAAATTCGATGTGGCCAGCCTCCACCATTTTCCCTTGTCAATGAGATGGTTAACCTGCAAAGTAAATCCACACCATGAACTCAGGTGATGCAAGTTGCATTTCACAAGAAACTGGAAACATAGGCCCTCCATTCTCTTTAACTGTCTAACCTTAGCTCCCCAAGAGAGCAGTTTCCACCGAGTTGCGACTTGTCCAAAATATACTCTTAGAAGAGAGACGCCAAGTAAGAAACTGGAAATTCAGAAAGAAGAAAGACAAAATTGCTGCAGTGGTGTGTAATTAAGTAATGCCAGAAAAAATCCAAAAAAAAAAAAAATCAGCAGCAGATGATTCAACAAAATGTCATTTCTATATATTGCTACCCACAAGGTATTGATGTGAAGAACCACGTCTGTCATATGTCTAGCATAGGAGGGCCTTCTTCGGGATTCTTCAGGAGACGGTGTGGCAGTGCCATCAGTTCTACCTTCTCTTCCATCAGAAAAATGGAAAGAAGATGACCATGTGGATGAAAAGGCGTCTCTTAATAACCGAAGAAACTCGATTCCGTTGCAGGAGAGGACTCTTTCGCACCAAATATCCTTCAATCTCTGTTTAGCAGTAGGGACAGATAGCAGAACAAAGTGCCGGCAATTTGGAATGTACAGATAGATGTCAATTGAAGAGAATAACTCCGGTCACTCGTATAGCAAGCTCTCTAGCGTTCGTTTACTCATATTTGTATCAAGTTGGAATCAAAGACAAAATATGCCTCCAGCTAATTTTTGAAGTGGGCATGGTAGACCCATTGCCAGACTAGTAACAAATAGAGGTTGAAGCTGCCGTAGGAAAAGGCGGTCCCTGAACTTAATTGAAGTTACTACCTATCGGTGGACCTCGAGACTGAAACATGCTTTCAGGCCTATGTCAATGAAGTGCAACTCCCACAGAAAAAAAAAAGGCAATCTTGTTCTCAAATGATGAACCAATCTTGCAACTGCGCGCTGTCTGACCTTTTGATCCTGTGTACTCAATCCCCGAAAGGCGAATCCAAGTAGAAAATGCAAAAGACTCTCGAACGAACAACTTTGCTTTTCTAGCTTTTTCATTGAAAAGCGTGAAAGGGAATTAAACTAACAATACGAGAGTGAGAAAGTCAAACCTGGAAGGAGGAACTGATAAGAAAGTGGCCAAGGCGTAGAGAAGCGGCGTCGGCCATCGGATGGACGGCCGTGGGACCAGAAGAGTCACTGGCGATCAACTTTCCGAGCCGCCGGAATGGGCAGTGCTGTGGTAACAAGGAGGCGTGGGGTTTGCAGATGATCCCAGCATCTTACTCGGAGCGGAATCAGTAGCTTGTCCTGCTCGTTCGACAATGGACTCCATTGCTGCAGAAATCAGTGCTGGTGGTTAAATTCCCTCTGAACTATGTCACGAGCACTGCACACATTGGGACGAAGCAGCAAGAAGAACTCTTCAAAGGGGGAGAGAATCCGTTCTTGTTTGATCAGTTGTTATGGTTATGGTTGAGATATCGTAGGGATGTTTACGTTGGAGTTGTTAGTGGCAGATCCCATTGACTTCCTCTTCCTGCTTTTCTGCTCAGGAATTTACGTTCGACATTGGAACATCAGTCACTAAAGATCGTCTGAGTTTATATTGGTGGGTCATGTCACCCCCTCGGGAACCCATTTCAATCTTATATTGATAGGTCATGTCGCCCACGCGGGAACCTTACTTGAACAAAGCATAAAATTAAAAAAATTAAAAAAATTAAAAACGAAAGAACAAAAAAAAAAAGTTCCATTTGTTTTGTAGAAAATGAGTAATTTGAAAAATATTTTCCTAAAATTAGAAATGAATGAAAGAAAAATATTTTCTTCGTCTACGCAAATGGTTAGACACAAATTGTTATCAGTAATGATTAATTATTTCAAGTGATACATGCGATCATTTTTAGGAAAATATTTTTCAAATCATTCATTTTTCGTAAAATAAACGGAGCCTAAGTCTAAAATTTACCCACATCCCCTCTCTCCCTCAGTTTTACTCTCTAATGAATGATATTTGTTTTAATAGATGTTGGATATATGTAAAACAAGAGAGATTTCAAAAGAACCTGAAATTGAATGAAATGCCGACATGCATGTTTCGAACAAGTTAAAAACGTTGGATGTTTTACCTTCTTTTAAGAGATTGGTGTAATTGTAACATTAAGGTTCTCTTCTGAATAGATTTATGTTATCGTGTAGTGAATAGTAAGCTAAAAAGTCGTAACGTAGTGTGTCCTTCAAATTATAGTTATGTACGTTAAATTAAGTAGATAAATTGTGTACTTCTTCACATCTTGAAGTAAGTTAATACTTCAAAATATAAATCTTATTCATCTAATCAAATATGTTTCTCTATTTTTAACTTAAATTTTCCAATTAATTGGATGAATAAATCAGTATAAAGATATTTTCATTTTTTCCAATTTTAAAAACAATAAGAGATAAAAGTCAAAAGGATTTGTGTTCAAGAAGGATAATAATTATAATTTTCAATAAATTTTGTCTCTTTTTAATTGTTTAGTTTGAGAGAAAAAAAATAAGGAGATAAATATTTAAGTATACATCTGAGATATTTTCTTCTCATCCGTCTCGTTTTTTGAAAATCAAACTCAATAAAAGAAGAGTTTGGAGATAACAAGTTAATAAATCAATGTTTATTGGACGGATGGGAGCTTGTTGACACCGAAAATCGGCTTGGGCCTTAATTGGTTGCAAAGCCTGCGGAGGTCACAAGGCCCATTAAGCTACGCGTGTTGGTAGCCGAAAAACGGTAAACCGACCCTCGGCCAGGAAGGAGCATTGGGCAGATCGATGCTCGGTTAGAGAAAAATGTCGACGACACCATTATGTCGGTACATCACGCCGACAGTTATGCGGAGCAATTAAGTACGTGATTCAAATCGTTTAAAAGATAAGGAGAGCAGTAACTGAGGTAGATCCGGAAATTTCGGTATAAGGTACACGTGAAGAAATCGCAGGAGACGATTTTACCTTGTACTAGTCTATAAATAGTCGGAGACGGCTCTTTGTTAAGGACGAATCAATCAACAATCAAACACTTATCATTTGCTCTGCAATTTATCTTATCAAGCAACTACTTTATCGCACTTTACTTTATCGTCCTATTTATCTTTTGCCATTTATTTACTTCCTGTCCGGAATCGCTACAAGAGCCCGTTTAAAACAATAAATCCGAAAGCTCGCCTCTTGTCAGTGAAAGATCTTTCGTCACAGATCATTTCCGGGTGGAGACCATTTGTGGTTCGATTTGAGGAAGTACTATGGCAAAAATCAAGAATCAGGCTAGCTTCACTAGGAAGAGTTATTCTCCTCAGCGATCGTCGAATGATGGCCAGGAAAATGTCAATGTTGCTCTGAGTAGAGTTCCAGGTGATATACCAAGACAACTTACCGACGAACAAAAGAGAGAGTTGGCACCGGATGATGTTACGGTGGCCACCATTAAAAGGGTGTTTGAGGAAAATCAAAATCATTTTGCCAACCATGTGGTGAATCATCTTATTGATGTCCTTAAGCTGATGATTACCGATATGATGACAAGTTTGGTGTCTAAGCCTAGTTCATTTAACCAACTGCCATTCGGTCAAGGAGCGAGTCCGCTCGTAAATGGAGTGCCAACAAATCCTGTAATTCCAAGCGGGAGTGGATGATCAAGTCAGGTGGCTCCTCTTAAGGGAGTTAGGATACTCTAGAGAGATGATACCGCTAACCGCCAAAATCAGAATGGAGTCGGGGTTGGTAGTTTTAATAACTCAATTACTTTAAGCGGATTTCCACCAGTTATTGTGGATGAAAATGCTGCAGGGTTAAACCGACCACCATATGTTGTAACACCAGTGGTTGAAAATCTAAGGGTTAACGTGTTACCGAACACAGGTGACAATGTTAGGCCAGTCGGCAATGCAGGATACCCGCCAGTAGGAGTGGTTAACCCTCTAAACCCGATGAATGTTGGTTTGGGTATGTCTCGTAATCTTGGTCAGTTTATTCCGCGACTGTTATGCCCCGCAGATAACTTGGTGTGACCTTCGTCTCCACTTAGGGGGCAATCAGGAAATATGGTTCAAGCGGTTGATCCCTTGAGAGACTAGTGCATTGCTGCAGGCATAGTGATACAGCGCATGGGTACCGAAGGGGGAATGGTACCGAGGCCAATATATCAAAAGCCGTATCCTGACTAGGTAGATAATGTGCCATACTCGCGAGGATATAAGATACCAGACTTTGCGGTGTTTATTGGTGAAGATGATCAATCCACCGTGGAACATATATGCAAGTTCACTTCATAATGTGGTGAGGCAAACAATGATTGGCGCCTTATGTTGAGGTTATTCTCATTGTCTTTGTCAAAAGCGGCTTTTACTTGGTACACAAGTTTGACGCCAAATTCTGTGCAAAATTGGGAAGACATGGAAAACAGATTCCATGCTTAGTTTTACTATACGGCACCAGAGGTAACGCTGTCTGAGTCAGCAAACATAAAACAATACAGTAATGAGTCCGTAGAGCAATACATTGCACGGTTTAAAAGATTGTTGATTTTCAGTTAACGTGCCAACCACCTCAACAGACCATTCTAAATAACAAATAAACTTATCTTTTCGCGAAGTACATTGAGCTTTTACGCAAGATCGTATGTCGTTTCACCATGAGATTTAGCTCTTTGGATAGGTAACGAGAAAGAAATTCGATAATAATTTCGATTTTGTGGAATAGTCACCATCAAAATAAAATGAGCAACTTTATATAGCACTTGAAAGTTAAATTGCTGTAGTGCCAATACAAAATTTGGAAAAGTGGGTTAGGAGGGAGGGTGCTTAATATAGGCCCCAATCAAATTTGGAGGGCTTTGAAACGAACTCAAGGCCCACTTTTTCACTCAATAAGACCACAGCCGTCTTGATTTATAGGTTTAGCCAGCTTCCCTATTTACAAATCAGTCCGGCCCATTTCCAGTAACTCTCAGGACTGAGCGATCGGTGCCCATAAAAAGTGAGAAAAGTGCATTAGAAATCCTAAAACTTATCATGAAAGTGTAATTTAGTTCTTAAGATTTCAAAAGTGCAATTAAATCCTATAACTTGTCTCGAAAGTGCAATTGAGTCCTAAAACTTAAAAAAAAAAAAATACAATCAAGTCCTACAAAACTTGTCAAATTAGTACATTGTCCTTCCATTGATTGCACTTTCCGAAATTTTTAGAACTCGATCGCACTTTCGTGATAATTTTTAGGATTTGATTCTACTTTTTGAAAGTTTTAGGAGTCGATTGCACTTTTGTGATAGGTTTTAGGACTTTACTGCACTTTCAAATATTTAGGACTCAATTGTACTTTTATGATAAGTTTTAGGGTTTCTAGTACAGTTATCCACGTAAAAAAATGTCCTAGCTTTTTTCCGTTAAAAGATCCTTCTATGCCTAAAGTCAGTAAACCGAAGAAGAACCGGACATAAAGAGGGTTACAACCTGAATTGATACATGGACACCCAAATAAGTGATATGTTTGTCCTATAATTGGAGTCGGGAGGAAAATTTTCTCCGAACTAGTCGACCGTTGGCCAAGGAGAGTCTCACGACATCTTCCCTCTTTGCATTCGATCGCATCCGTAAACGACGTGTCAACCTTATTACGATAACCATTCGTTCGTTGTCAGCGAATTCCATTATCAATAAGTGTATTCACAGCTTTTTGTATCGGTTTCTCTCGGCACGTTATTAATTTCCTGAGGGTAGATCTACCCGTCATTAACTAATTGTTATGATACGAGCACACATGGTCACGCTCAGAGAGTTATCCGAAACTTGCAGAGAAGGATGCTGGTAAAATCTTTGCACCAGTGGGAAATACAAAAGATAGCCCCACCCGGACAATGTCATTGCCTTGCCCATACATGCTAAATAAGTTTGCGGGCAGGGAGGTGGAGTAACGGAGTTACATCTTGATCACCGGCGTTTACGCTTCACTTACGGCTGCCCCGGGCCTTCTCTCTCCCTTTGATGTTGATGGTGATCGTCCGACCATCGCTAGACCTATACTCGAGCTTCCCAGCAGGATCAAGGAGCCACGATGTGGCTGCCCCGCCGAGAAATCCTCCTACCTGCATATGAAAAATTTCGAGAAACGACACATTACTCGATGCAGCGGCACAGCAGATCATCACAAAGTTTTTCTTTTTGTCAAGAGAAGACCACAAAGTAATGTTCAAGATACAGTCTAGCGAACTTCCAGTAGAAATGAAAGCACATAGTGAAAACACAGATGAGAAATCGATGCTATACTATAACTCACATGTGCCCAGTTATCGAATCGTCTAACCGAGAGCCCAAGGAGCTGCAGCGAGGACATTCGGCATATTAGCTTCTCTTGCAGATACAAGCATGCTAACTTAGACATAGAGCAGCAATTTTCCCAAAGCTGTGTTCCTAGATGCACTTCTGATTCTATGAGCTCGATCAACAGCAGTAACTTGGAAGAAGCAAAAGCATGCTTGAATGAGCTATAGTTGCTTGAAAGAAACATACCAGGTAAAAGATAGTCATTCGTGCTGTGTATTTCAGACCTTTGACGGTATCTCTGATCGAGCCTCCACGCCTCAAGAAGTAAACAGCCAGGTAACCAACCTAAATAAAGCACCAGATGCATAACAATGACCGGAAGAAAGGCGAGAGGAAGAAAAGGAAAAAAAAAAGGGTCGATGTTCTGTCTATGAAGGCAGGTTCGAACTGCGCTAGATGACATTTCAAGAGGGACTCACCAGTCCGCAAATTGGTCCGGAAGCACCTACGGAAAACGCTTTGTTGAACCTGTAACTCATCGCTTGACCTGTAGAATGCCAAGTTTTTATTAAGGACCGGTAAACATGCAACTGTATGATTGCATCAGTATGTCCGAGCTGTTACTTGCGATTGCAGATGTGGCGTAAACCGTTAGAAATCTTTCCGGGCCAGCGACTGCTTCCACCTTGTGACCAATGGCATTTAGACTCGTGAAAGTAAGCTGCAAAGGACAAACTTAAGTAACAAAACTGTTGACAAATGATACACAAAAAGATGAGCATTATAATCGCAAACAGACCCGGAGGTGCACGATGTTCACGTGTAAGAAATTCGATGTGGCCAGCCTCCACCATTTTCCCTTGTTGATGAGATGGTTAACCGGCAAAGTAAATCCACACCATGAACTCAGGTGATGCAAGTTGCATTTCACAAGAAAGGACATAGGCCTTCCATTCTCTTCAACTGTCCAACCTCAGCTCCCCAAGAGAGCAGTTTTGCCCCAGTTGCAAGTTGTCCACAGTATACTCTGAGAAAGAGAGACGCAAAATAAGAAACTGGAAATTCGGACAAGAAGAAAGACAACATTGATTCAACAAAATGACATTTCTATATATATACCACCCACAATGTATTGATGTCAAGAACCACGTCTGTCATATGATCTGGATTGTAGGGCTTTCTTCTGGATTTTTCAGGAGACGGTGTGCCATCAGTTATGTTGAGAAAACCTTCCCTCTGAGTATTTTGATTCTGACAAAACTATCCTTCTTGTAAGAGAATCTGGTTAATACAAATAATTTATTATTGCAGGCATGAGCATGTGAACAAAAGCTTATAATGCTCCATGACTGGCGTTCAGACTCAGGGAGTAGTCGTCGCACACTTGCTTCTGAGATAGTCGAAGTCCTACATTCAGATGGAGAATCGTGGTGCCTCAGTAGACTTCAGAAGGAAGTCGGTGTTGCCTCTGAAGACTTCAGAAGGAAGTCTATGTTGCATCTGAAGCCTTCAGAAGGAGGTCTATGCTGCCTCTGAAGACTCATCTCTAGGAGATTTATGTGACACGTCAGCAAGGATCTTACAGAAGCTCAGAGTCACTGTTCCAATCTGTTCAGATTCAGAGAGTCTCTCTGGTTCAGAAGATTGCTTCTGAACAACGTTCAGATTCTGCAATATCTCGCTACTAGATTCTGAAGACCCACGTTTGGCAGGTTTCTGATTTGGCCGCGCCTTGTTATGGAAGTTTGTAAGATTTGATTGACAGGATTATTTTCCAATCAAATCAGGAGAATATCCGCGATTGGATATTACCTTCCGTGAACAAGATATCTTGGAGATTTGGATGAACTCTATTTATGGAAACTGAAGATTTGGTTGTATGGGCGACTGAATCTGAAGGGTTCAGATTCACTTTCAACGGCCACTGGATCTTTCCATATACAGTCTCCGTCAATTAGGATTGATAACGTCTAATCAAAGATTGAGGAGCGATCCTTTGAAGGGCCTTGGTAACGGCTAGTTCAAGGCTGAAGGAGTATAAAGAAGATCAATAGTGACTGTTTCGAGAGATCGAGAACTTAAAATTCCAAAGTGCTGAGTTGTTCAAAAACACATTCTCTTGTTCTTGTGAGCTTAAAATTCATTGTCTTGAGAGGTTCATTTGTAAGAGCGATTGGAGTAACAACGCCTGTAATCTTTCAACGACTCATAGTGGAATCCGGCCGATCGGCTGTCATCGTGGGAGAGTGGACGTAGGCTTGCTAAAGCCGAACCACTATAATCATTGCGTGCAATTTCTCTTTCCCTAAACTCATCTTGCTGTGTTTAGTTTATCTGCACGTCCTCTTACTGATCATTTTCAGTCTACGTTCTGAACCCTTTATAAATTTCCGCATTAAATATTAAAAAGTGTTCAGAATCACCTATTCACCCCCCTCTAGGTGATATTGCTAGATCCAACAATTGGTATCAGAGCTTTGTTGCTCATTATTTTGAAGTGTTTTACTTCAGAGCTGACGATCTATCATGTCTAGCAATAATTTCACAGGAACCAGTGATGCACATTTCAGCAACAAACCACCCTATTTTGATGGGAAAGACTACAATATGTGGTGCAACAAAATGAAATGGTTCTTCAAGGCATCAGATGATCTGATGTGGGATGTTGTCGTAAATGGAGTAGTTCCTAATGTAACAGCAACCCCTTCCACTGGAAATGAAGGAAACAACAATACAAATGTTACTGCAACACTGTCAGATTCTGAAAGAGCAAAAAGACAAGGACTCGATTCTAAAGCTGTGCATGCACTTTTCTGTGCATTATCCATTCCTCTATATAATCGAGTTGCAGAAGAAGATTCAGCCAAAGCTATATGGGACAGACTTCATGTCACATATCAGGGAACTGACAGAGTGAAAGAAACAAAACTCAGCATTCTGCTGAGTGATTACGAAGCTTTCAAAATGAAGCACGATGAATCAATTGCTGAAATGATTGACAGGTTTCAAATCCTAGCAAGTGGTCTTGCAAGACAAGGTGCTCCTGTAGCAGAACCGATGCAAGTCAGAAAGATCCTTCGAGGACTTACAGATGAATGGAATTACATCAAGCCATCAATACAGGAATGTCAAACAATTAGACCTCTATCTATTGATGAGCTAGTCGGAACCTTGCAGTCATATGAGACTGAGCGTACCAACAAAACAAGAGATTCAAAAGGTAAGAAGTCTATTGCTTTAAAATCTGAAATTGATTTTGAAATGCCAGATTCAGATGATGAAGATGAAGACGACGAAGAACTTGCTCTTATGGTGAAGAAGTTCAGAAAAATGGCTCGTAGAGGAAGAAACTTCAAAGGGAAGAAATTATTCAAAAAGAATGATCAGAGACAATCAAGCAATGACAAACAGGAAGACAAAGATATAATCTGTTTTCATTGTAAGAAGGCAGGACACATCAAACCCAATTGTCCGCTTCTGAAGAAAGATAAGTTCAAGTATGAGAAATACAAAAAGGCATTGAAAGCAGAAACTCTAAGTGATTCTGAAGATAGCGAGGATGACTATGCTAACATATGTCTTATGGCAAAGTCAGATTCAGATTCAGATTCAGATATTGAGGTACATCCTTCTGAACTGCCAAATGAAGTCTCTGAATACATTGATGAGTTGTGCTTAAATTATAAAGAAGCTCTCAAAAAGGTTTCCATTTTGAAAAAGGAAGTTTCATCCTTAAAACAACAGAGTGATTCTCAAAAAGACAAGATTGAATTTTTGCAAAGGGAATTTCATCAAATCAAGGAGAATCGTGATTTGATCTTGAAAGAAAATGATTCCTTGAAAACCAAAATTGAAAATACTTCAAAGAAATTTTCCCAAAGTTCAAAAAATTTGGAAAACATTATTTCCAGACAAATTCCGTATGGTAACAAATCTGGTCTTGGTTTCAAAAAGGAAAATAGTTTCAAAAATAATTTTCCAGAAACAAATGACAGGATTTCCCGTAAACCTTCAAAATTTGCATATCAACGGCATTTTCAAAAGCATTTTACAAAATTCTTTTATCCAATGCATTGTGAAAACTGCGGTGCTAGAAATCACGTTAGAAATAATTGCATGATGGTATGGAGACCTGTTAATAGAAAGAAATCTATTGTGACTAACTCAGATGGACCCAAGAAAAACTGGGTACCAAAGAAATAGTAAGTTACTTCCCACTTGCAGGTACCAAGGAAGAGAAAAGACAAATGGTTTCTGGATAGTGGTTGCTCAAGTCACATGACTGGTGATCCAGAAAACTTCATACAACTTTCAGATTACAATGGTAGAAGTGTGTCATTTGGTGGAAAGAATAAAGGCAAAGTGATTGGCCAAGGCACTGTAAAAATCGGAAATCTCACGATCAACAATGTCTCTCTTGTCAAAGGACTCAAATACAATTTAATTTCAGTTAGTCAACTATGTGACTCTGGTTATCAAATCTGTTTTCAAGACTCAGAATGCTCGGGTGTTAGCAAAGACAAGAAGCAAACCTTCACAGGTCGACGTCATGGAAATATCTACCTTCTGAATGTTGATTCTGAAGACATCAAGTGTCTCATCTCTATCAAGGATGAATCTGAACTATGGCACAGAAAGCTAGGACACATCAGTATCAAACACATCTCGAAGCTATCATCCAAGAAACTAGTTCGAGGCTTACCACAATCAAAGTTTGAGAAATCAGAGCTTTGCTCAGCCTGCACACTTGGGAAACAGGTAAAAAGCTCTTTTAAATCTATTAATCATGTATCATCTGAACGTGTTCTGCAGTTGCTTCACATGGATATCTTTGGTCCTAACAGAACACTAAGTCTTGGAGGTAAGAAATACTGCCTTGTCATAGTTGATGATTACTCAAGATTTACATGGGTTTTATTTCTTGCACACAAAAATGATGCCTTCTCATCCTTCTCAAAATTTTCTAAAAAGATTCAGAATGAAAAAGGTTACTCTATTTCCTGCATCAAAACTGATCATGGGGGAGAATTTGAAAACCAAAGATTTTCTAATTTTTGTGATGAGTTTGGGATTCAGCATAACTTTTCATCTCCTTACACACCTCAACAAAATGGGGTTGTTGAGAGGAAAAATCGTTCTCTACAAGAAATGGCGAGGACTCTTTTGATCGAAAGTAAAATTGCATCTCATTTCTGGGCAGAGGCTGTGTCAATAGCATGTTACATTTTAAACCGTGTCTCCTTAAGATCAATTGTTGAGAAAACTCCCTATGAACTTTTTAAAGAGAGAAAACCAGATTTAGCATACTTCCGTGTGTTTGGTTGTAAATGCTTCATTCTGAAAAATGCAAATGATCGAGCTGGTAAGTTTGATGAGAAGTCAGATGAAGGAATATTTCTGGGATATTCTACAACGAGCAAAGCATACAGAGTCTACAACAAAAACTCTCGATGTGTTGAAGAATCAATGAATGTCAAGTTTGATGAAAATATTCAGACTCAGAATGATCAATCTGAATATGTTCAAGTTTCGTCTCTTCATCAAGGTTCAGAACCAGAAGAAAATTCAGAAGAGAATCATGCTTCTGAAGAAGTTCAGAATCAAGAAACAAGCCAACAAATCGCAGAAGAAACAGAGGTGACACCGTCTGATTCTAATGATCCAAATGATGCTCAAGACGGGAAATTCAACAGAAACTGGAAACATAAATCCAATCACCCCAAGGAACTAATAATGGGGAGCTTAGATGAAGGAATCAGAACCAGATCGAAATTCAAGGAAGCAATGAGCAATATAGCATTAGTCTCTGAAATCGAACCTAAAGGGATTGAAGAAGCTCTTACTGATGAAAATTGGATCAATGCCATGCAAGAAGAACTTCATCAATTCAAGATCAATAATGTTTGGGAGCTCGTTTCAAGACCCAAAAATCGTCCTGTAATAGGAACAAAATGGGTGTTCAGAAACAAAATGGACGACAGAGGAAAAGTGGTTAGAAACAAAACAAGACTTGTGGCAAAGGGATATTCTCAAGAAGAATGAATAGATTACGATGAAACCTACGCACCAGTTGCCAGGTTAGAAGCCATAAGGCTACTTCTTGCTTATGCTTGTTACAATGACTTTAAACTGTTTCAGATGGATGTGAAAAGTGCATTCCTAAACGGTTACATCAAAGAAGAAGTTTATGTCGAGCAACCTCCTGGGTTCGAGGAACCAAGAAGAAAGGATCTCGTATATTCCCTGAAGAAAGCATTATATGGATTAAAGCAAGCACCTCTTGCTTGGTATGAAAGGTTAAGCAGCTTTCTATCTGAACAGAAGTTCACTAAAGGTAATGTTGACACTACTCTCTTTATTCAGAAGCAGGGTAAGGATATTCTTATTGTTCAGATTTATGTAGATGATATTATTTTTGGCTCTTCTAATGAATATCTATGCAAGAACTTCTCTAAAGCAATGCAGGATGAATTCGAAATGAGCATGATGGGAGAATTAAGATTTTTTCTTGGACTTCAGATTCAACAAACCAAGAAAGGAATATTCATTCATCAAGAGAAATATGCTCTTGAAATTATCAAGAAATTCGGCTTAGAAAATTGCAAGAAGACGGAAACACCAATGTCTCATTCGTCTAAGCTTGATAAAGATGAACAAGGAAAAGATGTTGATCAGAAGCTTTATCGCAGTATGATTGGATCGCTTCTATATCTCACTACATCAAGGCCAGATATTCTTTATAGCGTCTGCCTATGTGCAAGATTTCAGTCATGTCCAAAAGAATCGCATCTTACAGCAATCAAAAGAATTATCAAATATATTGGAACATATCCAGCTTATGGTCTTTGGTACTCAAAGGATTCTGATTTCATTCTGAAGGGATATTCAGATGCAGATCTCGCCGGATGTAAAATTGACAGGAAAAGCACTTCAGGAACCTGTCAACTTATGGGAAATATGCTTATCTCCTGGTATTCCAAAAAGCAGAGCACAGTTGCTCTTAGTACAGCAGAAGCAGAATACGTCTCTCTTGGAAGTTGTTGTGCTCAGATTCTATGGTTAAAACAACAGCTAAGAGATTATGGAGTTAAGGATTCAAATGTGGAGATCAGATGCGACAATACAAGCGCCATTAATCTAACCAAGAATCCTATTCTTCACTCAAGAGCGAAGCACATCGAGATCAAACATCACTTTATTCGTGATCATGTTCAGAATGAAAATGTTCACATTTAGTATGTTGATACAAAGAATCAACTCGCAGATATATTTACTAAACCTCTTGAGAAAGAGTCTTTCAATTTTATCCGAAACGAATTAGCTATTACTAATCCTTTTTCTTAAGATATATTGAGTACAGGTAAATTGACAGAACTCAGAAGCAAAACTGCTCAGAAGCAGAACTCAGAAACAAAACTGCTCAGAAGCAAAACTCAGAAGCATAGCTCAGAACCAAAACTGCTCAGAAGCAAATTTGCATAACCTTTGTTCAGAAGCATATTTTTAAGTACTTCAGAAGCAGGGTTAGTTCATCTTACACCTCTTTATATTTAGAAATTCTCGATAAGGCAAAAATCCAAGGTACGTTCTCTAAATCTTACGTTCTCAAATTTCTATACATATGCCTCTTTGATTGATTGGAATAATTATGTTTCTTTGTATTGATCGCTGGATTTTATTTTAAATTGATTTTATTTCCTAAAATAACCGCTTTACGGTTTTTCAAAACCTTCATAAGGCTCTGAACCGGCACCTCCATCAAATATCGCAACTTTCTCTCAAACCCTAAAAACTGATTTCCTTCTCTCTGTTTACACTCCTTCTCGCTCTCTCCAAATCCTTCTTACTAAAAACTCCAACCTTCTCATCTATGGCTCCGAAATCATCATCTACCATGAAGAAAGCAGCAAAAGAAGGTGCTAGTCTGAGAAGAAAATCGTCGAGGCTGACGAAGGGCAGAAAAGCTCGTCTCTCCGAATCCATTGATATCTCTGGGTCTGATCATGAAGAAGAAAGACACATTGCTCAGAAGGAATCAGGTTTGTCTCAGTCTGAGTTCGATGAAAGAGTCGCCCTGGCTCTCTCTATAAAACCTCTGTATGATTCTTTCAAGAACACTGGCTCTAGTGACGAAAACGTCAAGTTGCTGTTGAATATTCACAAGTTTGCAAGCGAGAAAGACTTTCTTGCCATATTAGAACTCCCTCTGCAAACTGTGACACCCATTGCCACTATTGTTCCTGAGAATGTATCTCGGAAGGGCAAGGAAAAGGTTGTAGAAACTGGAGTCTCTAAACCTAAAAAGTCTCCATCTAAGAGAATTGTTATCAGGGAGGCTGTAACTGAAGAGAGTGAAACCAAGGGGAGGCCTGATGACGACGATGATGTGCTGTTTAAAGATTTTAAGAAAATCAGAGGGGTCATCAAGGACAAGAACTTTGAAAGCAAACTATTTTCAAGTCAGTTGCACTCTGACAAATTCGAGATGATGAAGCAAAGAGGAGTTATACCCCACAGGGTATTTGATCTTAAGTATTTTGATAGGGCTGGTATCCATATTAGGAAGCATCTAGAGGAAATGAAGTTGAGGGACTTTGCAACTGCAAGGAGGCCAACTTTTCCTGATTTGGCAGCTTACTTTTATTCTAGCTTATGTTTCACCAATTTTGATTCCTTATTTTATACGGTTCAAGGAGTGGTGTACCATCTGCATGTTAAGGAGCTGGCAAAATTAATGGGAGTTGAGGAAATGGATTTTATGCCCATTAATGTGCAACCTGATGATGCCTACAGTTCTCTGACTGGAAAAGAGAATTACTCCAGAGACTCCAAGGCACACATTGCTTACAATGAATTTCCCCTGAAGCACATTGTAATGCACAAGGTTGTCATTGAAAGCTTGAGACCCAAGGCTGCTTCAAAAACTGATATTTCGAAATATGAAGCCAAGCTGATGTGGGGTCTGTTGAATGGCTGCAAGATCTCGCTAGCACATACTGTTCTCCTCCACATGTACAGAACTGTCCAAAAGACCAAAGGACAACTACCCTATGCAGGGTTGATCTATCGGATCATGTCCTTCCAAAATATCAACATTCCTGGAAAGCTCCTTCAAGATGAAATTCAGTTAATGGTAGCTGGGGAGTCTATGATTCAGAAGATGGGTTTTAGACAGTCTGCTGGTGGTTGGATCAACAAGAACAAAAAGGCTGTCTTGGTTGAGTTTGCAGAACAGAATGCAGAGAGTGAGAGATCTGCAAAAAGAAGGAAGACAGAGGCCACAAAAGGAAAACAGACCACTGTTCAGAGTGAGTCCTCAGAAGAAGAGGAAGCAGAAGAAGAGGAAAGTGTATCATCAAGAGATGATGAGAGGACTCCTACTGTGCTATCAGAAGGAAACATCAGTTCAGAAGCTGAAGAAACTGGTGAAATAACAAATGAGCTGGAGGATCCTATGGACAAAGAAGAGGATCCCCATAAGACTCATGAGAGTGAAAATGTAAAAGCTGTTGAAACTACTGGTGAAAAAGCAGAAAAAGAAGCTCAGCTTGCTACAAGTGCATATGTGGAGATAATGGAGGAGCAACTAGATGACAGAACGACTATTGATGTTCTGGTTGCTCGAGAACAAAAGAAGAGGTCCTCATCACCACCTGAAGACATGGAGGTTGATAAATCTGATGACTTTGTTGTCACAGCTATAGGATCAACAGAAGTCACTCCTGTTGTAACAGCTCAGATTCAGGGGGAGCAACCCATAGAATCTGCTGCTCAGACTGAAGTTGTTCAGAAGGACAAGCCCGATACTGAAAAGGAGGAGTCCAGCAGAAAAGAACAACATGAGGAATCAAATGTTGTTCAGACTGAAGAGGTTCTGACTGCTGTTCAGAAGGAGAAAGCTAGTGTCGAACCTGCTGTTCAGAAAGAAAAAGCTGTTGAGGAAAGTGCTGTTCAGAAGGAACAAATTCCAGAGAAAATACCTGAAGAGCAATCCACAGAAATTGAATCAACTACGGCTGAACCTGTATAATCATTCCAGATTCAACACCTGATCAGATTCAGGGGGAGATAAACTCGCAGAGAATTCTGGATTCAGCTTCAAAAGGTAAAGCTCAGATGGTGGAAGAACAAAACCAACAGACTTCTGTAGGGACACTGAATGCTTCGCAAAGTCTTGTTCAGACGGAAGTTGAAAAACTTCGGGTAGAAGTTATGCAGAGGATGGACAGGATGGAAATGAACATTGAAAAGAAGTTGCACAGATTTGAGGAAATACTTCATAAATACTGTCGCCTTTTCTGCTCTGAGATGGCCAGCATTGGTACTTATACTTTGATCAGAGATGAAAGGATCAGCAAAGAAGTTCCAGAAATGCAGGAACTCAAAGAATTTGCTACCTACATTGCTGATATGGGCAAATCTGCTGAAGCTGCTCAGAAAGATGATGAAGAGCATATTGATGTTCCCTCCTCATCTTCAAAACAAAACCCACCTCCGTCATCTTGAAATTATTTTTCAAATTGTCCGTATTTTTTTTTATCTGTCGGATGTTCTTTTTATGTGCGCTTTGAATGTTACGCTATTCTTACAATATATGGTTGAATCTCCGTTCATGTATGTGTAAATTGACATTTTATCTTGCTGATGAAAAAAAGGGGGAGAGAATACCTCATCATATTGCAGGATGCATACACGCGAATTATACCTATGCGCTCAAACGAATTCAGCGTCGTATATCATATTGCAGGATGCATACATGCGAATTATACCTATGCGCTCAAACGAATTCAGCGTCGTATACAACATATGGTGATATCCTTCTATCACTCAGAATGCATATCTTATATATTCAGATGCACACCTTTTTGAAAAGATTCAATTGAATTATATTCATATTTTGTTGAAATCTTCTCCGAGCTTAACTTTCATACAATCTAAAAATATATATCAACTTTTATTAAGGAATGTTTTGTCATCATCAAAAAGGGGGAGATTGTTGAGAAAACCTTCCCTCTGAGTATTTTGATTCTGACAAAACTATCCTTCTTGTAAGAGAATCTGGTTAATACAAATAATTTATTATTGCAGGCATGAGCATGTGAACAAAAGCTTATAATGCTCCATGACTGGCGTTCAGACTCAGGGAGTAGTCGTCGCACACTTGCTTCTGAGATAGTCGAAGTCCTACATTCAGATGGAGAATCGTGGTGCCTCAGTAGACTTCAGAAGGAAGTCGGTGCTGCCTCTGAAGACTTCAGAAGGAAGTCTATGTTGCATCTGAAGCCTTCAGAAGGAGGTCTATGCTGCCTCTGAAGACTCATCTCTAGGAGATTTATGTGACACGTCAGCAAGGATCTTACAGAAGCTCAGAGTCACTGTTCCAATCTGTTCAGATTCAGAGAGTCTCTCTGGTTCAGAAGATTGCTTCTGAACAACGTTCAGATTCTGCAATATCTCGCTACTAGATTCTGAAGACCCACGTTTGGCAGGTTTCTGATTTGGCCGCGCCTTGTTATGGAAGTTTGTAAGATTTGATTGACAGGATTATTTTCCAATCAAATCAGGAGAATATCCGCGATTGGATATTACCTTCCGTGAACAAGATATCTTGGAGATTTGGATGAACTCTATTTATGGAAACTGAAGATTTGGTTGTATGGGCGACTGAATCTGAAGGGTTCAGATTCACTTTCAACGGCCACTGGATCTTTTCATATACAGTCTCCGTCAATCAGGATTGATAACGTCTAATCAAAGATTGAGGAGCGATCCTTTGAAGGGCCTTGGTAACGGCTAGTTCAAGGCTGAAGGAGTATAAAGAAGATCAATAGTGACTGTTTCGAGAGATCGAGAACTTAAAATTCCAAAGTGCTGAGTTGTTCAAAAACACATTCTCTTGTTCTTGTGAGCTTAAAATTCATTGTCTTGAGAGGTTCATTTGTAAGAGCGATTGGAGTAACAACGCCTGTAATCTTTCAACGACTCATAGTGGAATCCGGCCGATCGGCTGTCATCGTGGGAGAGTGGACGTAGGCTTGCTAAAGCCGAACCACTATAATCATTGCGTGCAATTTCTCTTTCCCTAAACTCATCTTGCTGTGTTTAGTTTATCTGCACGTCCTCTTACTGATCATTTTCAGTCTACGTTCTGAACCCTTTATAAATTTCCGCATTAAATATTAAAAAGTGTTCAGAATCACCTATTCACCCCCCTCTAGGTGATATTGCTAGATCCAACAAGTTATACTTCTACCTTCTCTTCCATCAGAAAGATGGAAAAAAGGTGACCATGTAGATGAAAAGGCGTCTTTCGATAACCGAACAAACTCGATTCCGTAGCAGGAGATGACTCTTTCGCACCAAATATCCTTCAATATCTGTTTAACAGCGGGGTTAGATAGCAGAACGAAGTGCCGGCAATTAGGAATGTGCAGATAGATGTCGACTGAAGAAAAATGTCTAAGGTCACTCGCATCGCGAGCTCTCTATCGTTCGCTTACTACCAGTAAAGCATTCAGTAGGGAGTTTCTTCATATTTGTGTCAAGTTGGAATCAAAGACAAAATATGCCTCCAGCTAATTTTTGAGGAGGGCATGGTAGACCCATTGCCAGACTAGTAACAAATAGAGGTTGAAGCTGCCGTAGGAAAAGGCGGTCCATGAAATTAATCAAAGTTACTACCTATCGGTGGACCTAGAGACTGAAACTTGCTTTCAGGGCCTAAGAAGCAATCTTGTTCTCAAATGATGAACCAATCACGCAACTGCACGTTGTTCGATCGACCTTTTGATCCTGTGTACTCAATCCCCGAAAGGTGAATCCAACTAGAAAATGCGAAAGCTCTCGAATGAACAACTTTACTTTTCTAGCTTGTTCATTGAAAAAGCCTGAAAGGGGATTATACTAACAGTATGAGAGTGACAAAGTTAAGACAGTGGCCGAGGCGTAGAGAAGCGGCGTCGGCGATCGGATGGATGGCCGTGGGACCAGAAGAGCCACCGGCGATGAACTTTCCGAGCCGCCGGAACGGGCAGTGCTGGTGGTAACAAGGAGGCGTGGGGTTTGCAGATGATCCCAGCATCTTAGTGAAAGCGGAATCAGTAGTTTGTCCTGCTCGTTCGACAATGGACTCCATTTGTTGCAGAAATTCAGTGCTGGTGGTAAAATTCCCTCTGAACTATGTTACGAGCACGGCAGACATTGGGACGAAGCAGCAAAGGAGAACTCTTCAACGTGGGAGAGAATCTGTTCTTGTTTGATCTGTTGTTATGGGTGAGATGTTGCAGGGATGTTTACGTTGGAGTTGTTACTTGTAAGTGGCAGATCCCGTTGACTTCCTCTTCCTGCTTTTCTGCTCAGGAATTTACGTTATACAATGGAACATCAGTCACTAAAGATCGTCTGTATTCCTTAGAATAGGCTGCTTCCACGTCTTTAGTTGGATTAACCGACGAGTGTTAGGGAAAATCCCCATGATGTTTTGAAGATGACAAAATAATCAAAGGCTACTAATGTGTTTATTGGTTGAGTAGAACCAGGTGAAAGAATCACAAGCCGTTATGCAGATGGTGTATTAACAGATTATCTGAAGGTTATGAGTTATCTATCAATGGTGACCAAGGCATTGGGCGTAGAGGTGTCTACAAGCTGGAGGTACCTAAGTAGAAGATGAACAAGCCTAGAACGAGAAGTTCGGTACAGCTTGGAAGGATCTTGGATAGGTAAACAAGCCTAGAACGGGAAGTTCGGTAAAGCTTGGAAGAACCTTGGATAGGTGAACAGCAAGGTAGAGCCGCAATTGCCAATATGCTTGGAGGAACCAGAAGATGGAGCTCAAGATACTGCATCTGAATTATGCATCTGAAGTTCTGGATATTGCATCTGAGAAGAAAAGTTTATATTGACCATAGTTGGATGTTCAGACTCAAGGAGTAGTCATCGCATGTTTGCTTCTGAGAAAGTTGAAGTCTAGTATTCAGAAGGAGGTTCGTGTTGCCTCTGAAGACTTCAGAAGGAGGTTCGTGTTGCCTCTGAAGACTTCAGATAGAGGATTGTATTGCGTCTGAAGACTTCAGATGGAGGATTGTGTTGCCTCTGAAGACTTAATCTCGTGAAGACTTATATGCGAGCATCAAGAAGGTTTCTATCAACATCAAACTCAGTGTATCTCTGTTCAGAAGCTGCGACTTATTCAAAAGCAGTGATATATGAAGGATTCAGAAACTGCGACTTATTCAGAAGCAGCGATATATTCAGATTCAAGAGACTGCTTCTGAAGTCTGGTTCTGAATACTGTTCAGAAGCTGCGAGATATATTAATTCCAGATTCTGAAGACCCACGCCTGACATATGTTGCTAAGGTATTTATGGAAGTTTGTAATCTTTGATTGACAGGATTATTCTATAACATGATTGATAGAATATCCTTGATTGGAAATTACCTTCCATGGGACAAGAAAACTTCCATATTTGAAGAACTCCATTTATGGAAACCGAAGATTGAGTTGTATGGGCGACTGAATCTGAGGGGTTCAGATTCAGCACCAACGGTCACCAAATCTCCCTAGATACAGTCTCGTTCAATCAAGATTGATGGCGTCCAATCAGCGATTGAAGAGCGATCCTTTGAAGACCTGTCCAACGGCTAGTTTGGGGGTGAAGGAGTATAAAAGGAGATCCATGGTGCTACTACGGTGTAAGATCAGAATCATCAATTCCAAAGTGCTAGAGTTATTCAGATTCATACTTGTCTCCGTGAGCTTAACGTTATAATCTTTGAGAGGCTTTGTAAGAGTGATTGAGAGAGGATAGTGTGATCTATCAAAGAGAGTATCATCACTTGTCGTAAACCTCCATTGATTCATCTAGTGGAATCCAGCCTATCGGCTGTCAGCGTGGGAGAGTGGACGTAGGCTTGATCTAAGCCGAACCACTATAATCATCGTGTGCAATATTCTCTATCTCTAAACTCTTATCATTGTGTTTGATAGAATATTGCATGCTGGTGTTTATATTCAGAATTTGCATACTCATGTTCAGAATCATAAACTGCACATATTCAGATTCAGATTCTATTTTGACTTGATTATTTTAATTCCGCATTTTCTAGTCAAAATTATTTTAAATCACCTATTCACCCCCTCTAGGTGATATTGCTAGATCCAACAACGAGAACTGAGTTGAGCTTGCGAATCGATGGATTGAGCCAAATGCTTCCGCATCAGGTCATGTGCGGGAACCTTACTCGAACAAAGTATAAAATTTAAAAAAAAAAGAAAAACGAAATAACCAAAAAACAAAAAACAAAAAACTTAACGCTTCATTTTTTCACATAAAATTAATAATTTAAAAAATATTTTTCTAAAATTAAAAATAAATGAGCAAAAAATATATTTTTTTGTCTACGTAAATATTTAGACATAAATTATTATCGGTAATGATGAATTATTTCAAGGGATATATGCCATCATTTTTAGGAAAATATTTTTCGAATCATTCATTTTTCGTGAATGAAACGGAGCCTAAGTCTAAAAATTACCGACGTCCCCTCTCTCCCTCAGTTTTACTCTCTACTTAATGATATTTGTTTTAAAAGATGTTGGCTACATGTAGAACAAGTGAGATTTCAAAAGAACCTAATCAATGTTTATTGGACGGACGTGAGCCACGTGGCAAAATTATACCATTTGCCTTGTTGCATGGCGTTCGCAACATCAAACACTCTCCCAAACTCTATCTTCTTCTGGGGTTGGAAAATTTTGTTCGAGGATTATGATAATAACATCTGGGCATCTGCAATGTAACACACACAAAATGTTGCTCATCTTTTTTTAATTGAAAACTCTCCGCAAGATCCCGTGGAAGCCTATTTGCTTTTTTATTTTCCCAATTTCCCCTACTTTGCTCTATATCTTGGATCGAGGTCCTATCTTGAAGTTAAACTATATTGTTGAGGTGTGATTCATGCTCCCCAACGATAGAAAGACACGAGGTCCTGCTCCCCGGTGAGCGGGCAGGGAACGGGGCAGCACCCTTTGGATGTCAAATTGCTTTTATAGTTTGAGCTCGTATGTGATTTATATTTTGGATTTAGGCTCATGAATAACTATTGTCATATATAATCTCTTTTTCTTGTAATTGAGAGTTGTAACAAAGAGGTGATATGTGCTAATTATAGCGGAATCCTGAATGAGGTAAATCGAGATAAAATTTATGTCTCGATTTATCTTTCTCGTACTTACTCTCTATGTTGTTATGTTTGTGCGCTTAATCCTAACATATATGTGGGATAAGTACACTAAAAATTTTAAAACTTGTCACGAAAGTACAATTGAATCCTAAAATTTTCAAAAAGTGCATTCAAGTCCTACAACTTGTTAAATTGATGCAATCAAATCCTAAAAATTGTTAGAATTTTTCGTTTGTCAAGTTAGATGTCGTTAATGAAAGGATTTAATGGGACTATCTTGACAAATTTAAGACTTAATTGCACTTTTTAAAACATCCATTGCCTCGCAGGGAACCACCATTGCATGATCGTAGCCCAGTCCTAACCTATGTAGCACCGACATTCTCTGGGAAGCTTCGTGTCGTGTCATGTCGGACTCCCGACACGGGGTCAACGGAATGTCGGATTTTCGACACGTGGTCAACTCTTCTGACGACGTCCGACACGCACCGGTCAATTTTGAAAATTTTCAATTTTTTAGGGGTAGAAATGTAAATTTATAGAAACCAATATTCTAAAAAAACTTGAAATATAGTTGAATTTGTCAATTCGAAATAATGAATAATACTAACAAATGAAGGATTGATATTTTTAGTGTAAATTCATTCTGGGCTTATTTATTTATTTATTTATTTATGAATTTGAATCAAATAAAAATGTAATACATAACGTATCTCAATGTGTCGGAATTCTCTATTTTTGAGAAATAAGGTGTTGTGTCGTGTTGCGGTGTCGATGCTACTTAGGTCCTAACTTAGCTCGAGTTCCCACCACTCACGAGTCACGTGCTTTAATTGCTGCCCACGAAATATTATTTGCAGTCAACTCCCACGCGCGGGAGGAGGAGCTTGTCTGACACTCGCCGCGGCGTTTCTAATAACTTTCTCCTCTCGAGTGTTAAACTGGTATTTCATAACCCATAATAATATCATGGCAGCCTTGGCAGGAGAATTTATTTTCGTCAGTAATTTCTAAACTGCCGGGAAATTGGAGGGGGCAGGATAATTCATTTTTGGGCCATATTCCCCTAATACTTCGGATATGAACAAATTTTAACCCACTAATTAGAAGTATGATCGGAAAAACTCTCGCCAATCAGGGACTACTGAAAAGGTATAACCTTTTATTTTCTCGAGATTTCTTAATCTGTTAGGACATTAGAAGAATTTTTATTTGATTTTGTCCGGGGAAATTGTCCGATCATACGGATATCAACTCAGTTCTAAACTTTTTAATTTTAACAATTGAGTCTTAACCCCCCGATTTCAGTGTAGTCCTTCCGGCCAATTGTCGCTGAAAACTAGTGGTGGCCACGGGTCGATTTGGGCCCAGAACTGGCCAGGGTCAAATCGGAACCGGCCTGTTGACCGGGCCGGTCGGTTCCGGGTTACAATTTTTGTGAACCAGCCCGGAACCACCGGTTCCGAACCGGCTTATAGTCGTTGCCTTGCAACGGCCATTTGGCCCATTTAATCTTTTTTTATTAAATAAATATATCCTAAATTTTATAAATATCCATTTTCATCTTTCATTTTTTCTCACAAATTCTCACAAATTCTCTCAAATCTGTGACTCTGTCAATTTTCTGAATTCGCTTTCTACTCAATTCTCTCAAAAAAGGCAAGTGAAAGTAGAGGTAGTGGCAGAAGAAAGAGCCCGATGGGAGAATCCGATCATCCTCATGATTTTCGTGATTTTGCATATTGGGGAGACGATGTTGATGATATCAACATTATTCCCAACGTCGAGCACGTCCCAATGCAAGAAAGTTTGCATCCTCCTCTTACCAGTGTCGAAGAAATGTCAACAACAAAGGAGCTGCAAAAGGAAGGTACATCCGACATATGGGAACACTTCACGAAGGAACATTTAAGGGGAAACAAGTATTAGGTAAAATGTAAATATTGTGGGGCAATATACAAATTTACA
Source organism: Lenwebbia sp. NSW1173648 (assembly GCA_029784005.1). Classification (NCBI taxonomy): domain Eukaryota; kingdom Viridiplantae; phylum Streptophyta; class Magnoliopsida; order Myrtales; family Myrtaceae; genus Lenwebbia; species Lenwebbia sp. NSW1173648. Next base: position 2,934,124 of record JARCGZ010000005.1, read on the forward strand.
GGTGGAGGCGGCTATGGAATATTTAAACGGCATCTGAGGTCGAAACATCTAACACAAGCAAAGATCGACACCAACCAACAATAAATTTTCGGGTATGCCAATTCTAACGCTTCTCCTTTATTTCGTTACAATGAAAAAGTTTATAAAGAAGAATTAGCTAAATTTGCTGCCGTTGAACGTTTATCGTTTAATTTTGGTGAAAAAGTTAGTTTTAATCATTTTATATAAACTTCATGTACTCCACAAGCAAAACATGTTTCGAGAAATACGCTTAAACACCAACTTTTTGATATTTATAAAAGAGAAAAAGAAGATTTGAAAAACTTTTTTATGAATTTCAATGGACGTGTTCATATAGGTAGCGACATTTGGAGTGATCCTTGGCAAACTCATTCTTATATGGGTATTACATGTCATTGGATAGGCGATAATTGGAACAATAAAAAAAGAGTTACTGCATTTCGAGTTTTTGATGATAGGCATATGGCAATTAATATTTATAGAATAATTAAGCAAGTTTTAGAAGAATATTTTTTGGTTAATAAAATTTTTTCAGTTGGTTTTGATAATGCCGCGGCAAATACTACTTCCATTCCCATAGAAAAGATTTGCAAACCCGCTTTTGGTGGATAATTTCTTCATGTTAGATGTGCTTGCCATGTTTTAAATTTATGTGTACAAGATGGTTTACAAACTCTTGATGTTTTTCTCAACCCAATAAAGACAGCAATTCAATTTTTATGGAGACATCTTCAAATTATGAAAGAATGGGGTAAATTTTGTGAAGCAAATAGAAGAAGACCAAAAAGATTTTCAAGAGATGTTCCAACTCGTTGGAATTCTACGTACGAGTTGCTTAATCAATCTTTTGCAAATAAAGATTTATTATGTACGTTTATTTCGAATAAAATTTGTCAAATTAATTTATTCCCACAAGAGTGGGATATTTGCAAAAAAAATTTAAATCTTTTAAAAGTTTTTAATGATGCAACTTATACTTTATCCTGTGTTTATTACCTACTACGCATTTATTTTTAATAGAGTGTGTTAATATTGCTGGTATTTTTGAAGAAAATAAAAAAGATGATCAATTAGGTCGGACTATTATGGGAATGCGAACGAAATGGCCGCATTATTATAGCGAAATTCCTCTTATTTATTTGGTTGCTTGTGTTTTCGATCCACGTACCAAATTAGATGGTTTAGATGATGATTTGAATACGTATTATGATTGTTTACATTTGATTGAAATTATAGATATTATAACTATACAAATAGTAGTTAAAAACGCAATAGTAGAAATGTACAATGAATTTTCTGATAGATATAATGTAGGCGATAGTGGATCTTCCCAATCTAGTGACATACAAAGCGGGAACCTAGGTAGAATTAGTAGAGGGTACAAAATGCTGATGAATAGGCAAAAAAGACAAAAGGGAGCAATAGGAAATATTTCCGAAGTAAAAACCTATTTAACCACTTTTTTTGAGTTTAGTGAATCCGAAGACTGCACAGATAACAAAATTCTAGAGTGGTGGAAGAGGCATTCAACCCAATTCCCAATTTTCGCTCTCATCGCAAGACAGGTTTTACCAACCCATTGTTCAACAGTTGCGGTTGAATAAGCATTTAGCGCCGGAGGCAACATTTTGGATGACCGACGTTCAAGATTAGCTTCGGAATCGGTGGAGGCTTAAGCTTGTGTGGATGATTGGACAAAGGCTCAACATCGACAACAAGAGATAGATCGCAGCAATGAAGCCGAATTCTTCGATAATGGAGATACCACCGCCACGGGTACCGGTACCGGAACCGGCGAAATAGGTAGTGACGATTGACGATGAGGTAAGTATGAGATTATCAAAGGTAAAAAAACTACATGGGCTTTGATTCTTCGATCCCAAGAAGATATGTAGGTGCTTAATGATAATTCATTAAGTTCAAGCCCATTCCTCTTCCTTCCCCCCAAATTTGATTACAATTTGTATTTGATAATTTATTATTTTATAATTTCACATTTTTTTATTTCATAATTCATTATTTAAAAATTAAATTTGAAAATCGGAATCGGAACCGGCAGGTTCCATTTCGATTTTGAACCGGAATCGGGCCTTGAACCGGCCCGGAACTGCAGATTCAAAATCGGAATCGGAACCAGCCCTTAAGGTTCTGGTTCTGGTTCATCAGTGGCCACGAATCGGAACTGGCCGGTTCCGAACCGTGGCCACCACTAATGAAAATACTAAGGTGGGATGACTTGACTGTACGGTCACATTAAATCGACTAGAATAACTAGATCGGAATTTCGCAGGAGATCATATTTGTATTACATTGCATTTGGAATACTAACTGAAGTTTTCTCATGCAGTGTCTATTTGAAGCATGTTTCTTGTACATATTTAGGGAGAATGGGAGATAATTCGTTGTGCTTCTCTTTCTTTCTTCTCAGTAACATTTGCATAGCCCGGCGCTATCCTAATCCTCGATTTCTCCCATGATCGTAGTTGTCGCTGTTCGTCGTAGAAGTCAACCGAGAGCGAGAGTGAAAACCATGTTCCTAATCATTGCTCTTGACGACCCTTTTTGTTGGGTTTTTACATCTTTGGATGTTACATTGACTCCCTGTGATTTCTTGATTCACTTGCTGCGCATGAGAGAAATGGGAGATCTTTCGCTCCTCTTGCGTTTTCCCCGCGGAAAAGACGTTGGTTCCCACCACTCTTTGTCCTCGTCAGGCACCACCCATTTTGCACCACATGTTTGCCAAAATGCCCACGACAAAAATGAATCTTTGCTTAGTCATAGTGATGAATGCACGCACCACCCAGAGATTTTAAAGTATTTTTACACGCTTGCGAGTCCTTTGCGATTTCTCTTAGTTCGTAGTCTTTCACTGGGTAATGCGTTATCGAGTTTTCTTCTTAGTTCATACCGATTGGCGTCGCTTCCAAGACTCCCTTGTTTTGGTTCTTTTTGTCTATCTTGTTCCGAAATTTCTAGATGTGTCGCAGAGCTCTGTGTATCTTTGAAATAAGGTACTATATAAGGAGAGATTTAAGGTAAGATTGATGTTCTGGGGTGGTGGTGGTAATTATCAAAAGGGTGAGTTGTGTGGGGTGACAATTGGGAGCTGTTATTATGGAGCTGAAACTGTTGGAGGCAAAGTCTCTGTTTGCATCTGAAGCTAGCCACATGGGAAAAATATTATGCTCACGCTCATTCTCAAACTTACAGGCCTCTTGTTGCGGAGGTAATGGTTTTCTAGCCTATGGGAACTATTTTTATGAATTGATGCTCTTTTAGTATAAGTTTATTGGGGATATGATTGGAAACTTATCTCGTGAATTTTTTGTGTTGCCTCAAGAATTGAATTTTTCTTTTGCTGGACGTACTTGGGATTACATTGGTAGTATCAGGAATCATGGGTACATGAAATTTTAGAAGCTCACGATGATTATCAATCTTTTCTTCTGACATGAATGGAGATGATGAAGTGATGCAAAAATGGGATATACAATCGTTTGAGGATATGAATCTGCGCTTATTGAACGTTAGAGTGGGAATAAATTTCGTATATGTGCTGGTTTAGTTGTATATTCACGATAATTGTTAAATGAAATACTATGCATTTTGTCTTAGTATCCCCCCGTCATACGAGGAACTACCGATCAGCATTCCTTCGTAAGAGTCTTCTTTATTGAAGTTTGAAATTCGTCCAAACTATGCTTGTCCTAACAAAGGAATTGGCTTGGCCATGATTGCGGCTTATCATATTCTCTTTGCGATGTTCATATTCAGGTGCTTTAGTTAAGGCTTCTTATTCAAGCACGTCAAGGGATACTCATCTGCCAGTCAGAGCCGTAGGTTCAGTTGCTCAGGATAAACTTTCCACAGAAACTTATTCAATTCACATCAATGGACTAAAACCTGCCCGTAGTCCTTATTCCTGTGAGTTGAGAGTACTTGATGCCTATGATGATGAGTATGGGGGAGCTCTCATTGATCCAGATAAATTACCAGCTGAAGCAAATCTATTTGCCTCGATGCTTCATTTATCCCTTAGTCGATGGAAAATAGAGGTATGCTTTTAATTTACTGAAATGGCCGCTAGACACATTGGATGGTTCATTGATAGAATCTGAGTTATACAGAAGAAAAATAACACTTCACATGTAGCTTAGGAGCGAGGTGATTGAAATGTGCTTGAGCTGTGTTCGTCTAAAAGAAGGATAGGACGAGCTATAGTCTCAAGAACTTAGCTATCTTGATTCAGCTTTTTTGGCTAATAATTACCTCAAATGGAGGCAAGTTCTACTGATCCGCGAACCGAATTCATGGATATTTGTGATTGGTAAGTAGGTGATGGTAAATTTTTCAAATGTGTTTAGTAATTTGAAGTGAGTAAATTCCGTGCCATTTCATTTCAAGTGGCATTTGGATTTCTCTGTTCTGACCAATATATAATTTTGAATAATGGCACTTACATTCCTTACTTCGTATTAATTACAGGGAAAGAAGGGCATTTGGCTTAAGTTACCATCGGAGTTGTCTGAGTTTGTTCCCATAGCAGTTAAGGTACTCCTCTTGTCCTCAGGTATCTGATGACTAAAAAATTAAGTGACGAGTTACCTATGCTATCTTTGTGGTCGGTGGTGGAGACGAAAATATAGAATTCTTTACCATAATAGAAACTCGTAGAGTGAGCCGAGTATCCATTAGTTAAGTTAGTCAATTTACTTCATTATTGTAGGAAGGTTTTCAATACCATCATGCTGAAAGAGGGTATGTCATGCTGACATTCTGGATTCCCGACGGGCCTTGCATGCTTCCTGCTAATGCTTCTCATCAAGTAGGAGTTGGAGGTTTTGTTATCAATGACAAAAATGAGGTGACTTTGCTTATCGCAGTAATTCACTGTAAGTACTCGTCTTCTTCGCTTGAAATAGGGAAACGCCTTCTCCAGTGACTTTTATACCTTATCTGCTTAGGTGTCTCACTAATCAGTCTTAGAAAACTAAATGGAAATTTTGAAGTTACAGAGCCAAATATAAGTTGCCACAATGTGAAAATTGTTTTCGTTAGTACTGGTAAGTTATGATGGTTTCAAAAAGTTTAATCTAGTTTATGAATTTTGCGCGAGCTTATAATTGTTCTTATATCAGCTAGATGAGTTAATATCTAATTTTACTATTCAAGCTCAATAACTGAAAGAGACGAGCTTGCTGTAGGTTCTCGTGGTGCAAGAGAAGTACTGTCCTTCAACATGCCTTGGCCTCTGGAAGTTACCGACTGGATTTATTCTTGAGGTAGAGCTTTAAATTTAAAGATTGTCACGTGTAATGTTGAAGTTAAAAATTACTGATGATTAAAAGAACATGCTTTTCATTCTTTCTGTATATTTTATCTTTTCCCCATCAGTCGGAGGAGATTTTTGCTGGTGCTGTCAGAGAAGTCAAGGAGGAAACAGGGGTAAGATTTGTCTAAGCAAAAGTATTCTCGTCTAAATCCATGTAGTCTAGAAGGCAAAAAAAAATGTACAGAGTTCTGCATAAATCAGTTCTAGCTTAATCATTCTTAAGCTCTCTCTCTGCAGATTGATACAGAGTTTATGGAAGTGATAGCATTCAGGTAATTGTATTGGTGTCTTACCCATTTGCTTCTGATCTAAATATTGTGCTAAAACTGTCTCGGTGATACTTTGGGTTTATATCATGTCGCACTGAACGATGTTATATGGAAAGAATGAGTTATGGAGTTATTTTCATCGAGATTGCTAAGAACTGCAATCAAGTACAATCGTGTTTCACTGGTCAAAGTGACATTAGACCAAGTGAGAAATTTCAAATAAGGATTATTCCAGGCTATGACCTGTCAGCCTCCCTTGTAAGACTGCATAGCGCCATGATGAAAACAAATTGTCCTCTTGAAATTAATCTCGAAGCTGAATGCATATCTCGTTTCTGGTTTGTCTCGTCAATCGAGACACCCGACATTCATTTTTTGTTGATTCTGTTTTCAGGCATGTTCACAATGTGGCCTTTCAAAAGTCAGACTTGTTCTTTATCTGCATGCTAAAACCGCTATCGACCCAGATCATTGTTGATGATCTTGAGATTGAAGCAGCCTCGGTGGGTACCTACTTGACCATGGAACAAACAACCAGGGTTTTTCACTACATTTCTCGAAAATTTGTATATCAAGCAAACTGCTGTTGAACTTCAAAAGAGTGTTAATGTCTAAATTCTATTGATACTGTGACTCAGTGGATGCTGCTGGAAGAGTTCGTCAAGCAGCCACTCATCCAAGGCGATTCTATGTTCAAGAAAATCATCGACATCTGCATCGCTCGGCTTGGGCAACGTTACTGCGGTCTATCGGCTCAACAAGTAATTTCCAAGTTCGACGGCAAGCAATCCTCCCTGTACTATAACGTGGTCGACTCTCGAGATTCAAACTGCCAGGCAAGCTGAAGCCTCTGTGGGTTTTTTGAATATGAGCTTCATTGCCATCTCCACCAGTCATGGTTCTGAATGTTGCAGCAACGGGCAAGATGAACATGTAATTACAGAGGTCTTCCTGGGTCTAGGTAATTCTCGTAACACACAGAATGTGATGGGCATTGTAATTTGTATATACAAGGCCGTTGGTGTATATTCCACTTAGTTGTGCTAGATTTTTGTTGCCATATATGTTTTTGGTGTGAATACACTAGAAGATGAATGAAGTTGTTAAAGGGTAAAAAGGGTATAATGATCTTCGAGGGTTTTGATATGTATATATACCGTTCGTTTTCATCAATAAAGTTAAGTTATTCCGCTAACATGGTATCAGAGCCAAATTAAAAAAAAAAAACCTAAACCCTAATATTATCGTTGCCGTCTACCAGCTACCACTGTCGTCCACCAGCTACCATCCACCGTAGATCCCAAGGCCGGCAACCTCATTCCGGCGTCGCCCAAGGCAAGGGATCGTCGTCCAGCTCTGGCGAAGTCCTTCTCCGGCGTCGCCCAGGCTAGGCGAAGCCAGATTCGACGTTGCTGGATGTCGCCTAGGCCGACGAAGTCCTTCTCCGGCGTCGCCCAAGGCCGGCGAGCCGGCGAAGCCCGGCTCCGGCGTCGCCCAGGCCGGTGTTCTCCAGCCTTGATGTTCTGATGTGCTACTGATGTGAAGGAGTTCTCCGGCTGATTTTCTGATGCTCCGGCAAGTGAAAATCTGGGTAAGTGGTGTGGATGTTGGAATTTCTGGAGGTTTGAAGCGTTGCTGAAACTGCATCTTGTTTTTGTGGAAGTTGGTGCCTGTGGATGTTGGGTTTACACTTGTTTGTAGAGTTGTCTCAGAAATGCTGGATTTTGGAGGTCCGTTGTGGTGGGTTGAGTTGTGCAGTGTTTATGTGGCTGCTTGTTTGTGCCAGGCTTCTTAAGGTTTTAGTGATCCTTTGATGGTTAAGGAGAAGATTGTGGGTTGTTGATTTTGGAGTCATGGCTATTGGTTGTTGGTGCTGATTTAGTTGGTAACTATTGGTGTTGTGATAGTTTGTGAAGTTTTGTTCTTGATTTGGAGAGAGTGTTTGATTTCTAATTTACTGGTCCCGAGAGTGTTCTGAAGCTTGGGTTATGGCGGAGGGCAAAGGAGTAGTGACTGAGGTCGTGTCTGCATCCTCTAGTCGTTTGACAGAGGAAAAATTAGCTGGTGTCATCAATTTCCAGCAATGGAGGAGAATTGTGGTGGTGGTATTGACAGGTGAAAAATCTAATGCTGAGACAAAATGGGATACCATAGATGCTAGAATTTTTGGGCAAATGTGGAATTCTATGTAATCTCATGTGGCAGCCTTGGTTACACATGTTACTACTATTAAGGAATTGTGGGATTATTTGAATGTCATTTATTCAGGACAAAATAACATCTCAAGGATCTATGAAGTTTTCCAGGATTTCTTTAGAGTTGATAGAAAGGGCCGGCCTCTTACTCAATTTTTTTTTCTGATTTTAAACAAATGTATGAGGAGCTTTATTATCTGTTGCCAATTACCTCTGATGTTAAGAAGATGCAGGAATAGCCAGAACAATTGGCTGTTATGAGATTTTTGGGAGCACTAGGACCAGAGTTTGATGCAGTTCGTTCACAAATCCTTGGAGGCACACTGTAGCTTCACTAACGGAGACATTTTCTCGTGTCTTAAGGTTTCACGTGAATCATCTAAGGATAGATTCCCCACAGGAGATAACTCAACCTTGGCAGTTCAAGGGAATCGTGGTAGTGGTTAAGGTCGTGGTGGTGGTAGTGGACGTGGCTTCGATAGTGGTGGCAGTAGCCATGGGGTTGGTAGAGGCCAACCACAATCATACAGTAGTACCTCTGGTGACATAGGGAGTAATATCGGTTTTGCACGTACATGTCATTACTGTGGTGTTCCTGGATACATTCAACGCTTTTGCTATAAGCTTCATGGAAGTGACACGGGCCGATTGTTTCGTGTCTCTCGTACGATGCGAAGGATCGAACAACCTGTGTACCGGCTTCTCCCATACTCGTATAACCTTGAAGTGGCGCTTGTTGGTGTCAACATAGTAAATGAGCGATATAGAGGGTAAGAAGCAACTAGGTCTGTGGGAGTGGTGTCAGGACGGTTTGTGCTAGAAGTTCTAGGATTAGATAGAATACATCCGTTAGGAGCTTTGAAGACGGGGTTGGCCTCCCATGTACAAACTGGTCGGGAACTGATGCCGTTCTCCTGATGAGGCCATGGCAGGTCGAAACCAGTTGCCTAAAGTAATTTATTCTCGCTCGATACAAATGATGCCCGAGCTAAGCTGGGCATGGTATGATCCGATATGGGAAAGACATTCGCCTGAGTATTTTATGGGACAACTAAAGAAAAAGGGCTGACCTGGCGTGAACGACTCACTAGGCGCCCCAAGGGCTGTTCTGTGGCTAAGGAAAGTGCCAGCCCGTGAAAGTGGTATTAGAGCTGGATCCCTTCAGTAGGTGTGTGAATCGGAAGAAAACCTGTGGTCTACCCGATCCTACGAGTGTGGAGAGTGAATCGCCGGAGCTAAAACAAAAAAGAAAAGAAAAGAAAAGAAAAGGCTCTGACAAAGTGCGGCTCTCGACTTGCTTTTGGGATGCCAATGGGGGCACAGAAAGAAACTGGTTCCTCACTGAAATGGGAAACGTTCTTGGATCAATTCGGTGAATCTCAAGATGGATCATCTATCATGTCTTAAACAAGGAAAAACCTCCATTGGTTGGCTAATACAAAGAAGAGCTTATTAGAGAAAAAGAAAGGTGCCGCCAGGTTAGTGTGGTTGGCCAAAGTGCCACACTTTGAAAGCGACGATGACTACAAAACAGTGCTGCGAGATAAACGCAGTTAGCCAAAGAGCCACACTGAAACGCACAGGTGACCAAAGAAAACCCGAACGGCCTTTAAAACAAAAAGAAGCTACCGATGTTGAGGAAAAACTGTTTTGTTGGGCGAGTGTGCGCCTCCATCTATGTAAGTCCCAGATAAGCGGCATTGATGATAGGAAAAGGCGCAAGGAAGCGATAGAACAAACCACAACGAGGCCGTTGAAAATGAGTGAGGGAGAATGACATGGGCCGGTTGTTTCGTGTCTTTCGTATGATGCGGAGGATTGAACAACTTGTGTCCCCGGCTCCTCCCACACTCGTATAACCCTGAAGTGGTGCTTGATGGTGTCAACATAGTAAATGAGCGATGCAGAGGGTAAGAAGCAACTAGGTCTGTGGGAGTGGTGTCAGGACGGTTGTGCTAAGAGTTTTAGAATTAGATAGAATACATCCCTTAGGAGCTTTGAAGACGGGGTTGGCCTCCCATATACAAACTGGTCGGGAACTGATGCCGTTCTCCTGATGAGGTCATGGCAGGCCGAAACTAGTTGTTATACCTAAAGTAACCTATTCTCGCCCTATACAAAGGATGACCGAGCTAAACTGGGCATGGTATGATCCAATACGGGAAAGAATTTGCCTGAGTGTTCTTTGGGACAACTAAAGAAAAAGGGCTGGCCTGGCGTGAACGACTCGCCAGGTGCCCCACGGGCTGTTCTGCGGCTAAGGAAAGTGTCGGCCCGTGACAGAAGGCTTAATCATTCGGTTGTAGCTAATGTAGCTAATGTAGTAGAGTCGGGTGTTTCTTTGCAGTCTTTTGAAGGCGGAACATTGATTAGAATGTCGGAAGAGGAACTTGCTAGGTACAATCAGTTCTAGATTTCTCAGCTAGTTTCCTCCTCTACAGCTACTTTTGCTCAGACAGGCAATGCGACGGCGTGTCTTTCATCTACCTCTTGCCCTTGAGTCATTGATTCAGGTGCTACCGATCATATGACTGGATCGTCAGGAATCTTTTCCGCCTTTCATGAGTCTACGTCTAGTGTTACATTAGCTGATGGCTCTCTATCCACAGTAAAAGGGATAGGCACAGTTTCACCGACATCCTCCATATCTTTATCTTCTGTCATGTACCTCCCAAATTTTTCGTTTAGCCTTATGTCTGTTGGTCACCTTACCAAAGAATATAACTGTTCTATAACATTCTATCTCGATTCTTGTGTTTTTCATGATTTGAAGACGAAGAAGACGATTGGTAAATGACACATGTCAGGGGGGCTATATGTGTTTGATAATGCTACTAGTGTTGCTTGTTTAGCAGTTTCCTCACATCAAATTCATTTTCGCTTGGGACATCCCTTTTTGGGAAGTTTGAAGAAGCTTGATTCCCGGTTTCATTCTTTATCAAGTATTGAGTGTGAGTCGTGTCAGTTTGGAAAATTGTATCGTATTAGTTATAGTCCAAGAGTCAATAAACAGGCTTCTCGGTCATTTGCTTTAGTTCATTTTGATGTTGGGGGTCCATGTCCTACTACTTCAAAGTTGAGTTTCAAGTACTTTGTTACTTTTGTAAATGACTATTCAAGAGCCACTGGTTATATCTAATGAAAGGTTGTTCTGAGTTATTCTCTATTTTTTATGCATTTGTTAACAAAGTACATACTCAATTTTCTACTTATGTCTGTATTCTTCGAAGTGATAACGCCAAAGAGTATTTTTCTAAGACCTTCTCTGAATTCATGTCCCAACGGGGCATTCTTTATCAATCTTCTTGTTCGAATACACCATAACAAAATGGTGTCGCCGAAAGAAAGAACCGCCACTTGTTAGAAATTACTCGTTCTTTGATGTTTGAAATGAAGGTAGATAAATTCTTTCGGGCTGACGCTGTTATGACTGCATGTTATCTTATCAATCGCATGCCGTCCTCTGTTCTTAAGGGTGCAATTCCTCACTCTATTCTTTTTTCCTTTTGACCCCTTATTTCATTTGCCACCTCGTATATTTGGTTTTGTCTATTATATTCGTGACCATCGTCCATGACTTTCCAAACTTGATCATCGATCTCTTAAATGCATTTTTGTTGGGTATTCTCATACACAGAAGGGTTATCATTGCTACTGTCTTTCTTTGCATAAGTATTTCACCACTGCAAATGTTTTCTTTTTTTAGTTTACTGTTATTGACTACTACAGTGGATGATGATTCCTTGACACATGTTATTATGGAATCAACACCCACTTCGGACTCCAGCTATTCCTCCACCTATTCAGTATGTTTACAGTATACGTCCTCGTCAGCATGTAGAGCCCCATGAAGATGTACCTCAGCCTATCTCGTCTTCTTTGTCTTCTGAGCCTGAGGTAAGTCAGTCACATACTGACCTTAATATTCCTAATGTACTAAATACCCTATTGCATAGTTTGTCTCATATTCTGATTTATTTGCCTCTTGTCGAGCTAGTCTAATGACCATTGATACACATCCTATTGCTAAAACTATTGCTGAAGCATTATTGAGTCTAGGCTAGAGGGCAGCTATGGAAGAGGAACTACTAGCACTGGACCAAAATCAGACTTGGGATCTTGTTCCTTTACCTGCAGGGAAGACGGTCATTGGATGTAAGTGGGTATTTACTGTCAAGGTTAACCTTGATGGTTCTCTTGCTCGTTTCAAGGCTAGACTGGTTGTTAAAGGGTTTGCACAGGTTTATGGGATCGATTATGGTGATACTTTTTCTCCGATAGCTAAGATGACCTCCGTTCGTCTTTTTACTTTCTATGACTGCTTCTGCTTGTTGGCCTCTGTTTCAGTTTGATGTTAAGAATGTCTTTCTTCATGGAGATTTACATGAAGATGTGTATATAGAGTAACCACCGGGGTTTGTTGCTCAAGGGGAGTCTGGTCATGTCTTTCGCTTGAAAAAATCTTTATATGGTTTGAAACAGTCTCCCATAGCCTAGTTCGGGAAGTTTACTGATGCGGTACTCTAGTTTGGGCTGTGTAGATGTACTGGAGATCATTTATATGTTTTATTGGATTTCTAGAGTTGGTCGGATATTCCTTGTAGTTTATGTGGATGATATTGTCATAACTGGAGATGATTCTACAGGGATTAAAGAGTTGAAACTGTATTTGCAATAACAGTTTCATATAAAGGGCTTGGGACTTCTTAGATATTTCTTGGGTATCGAAGTGGCACGGGCAAAGAAAGGTATTTGTATCTCACAACGAAAATATGTTATGGATTTGCTTACAGAGACAGGTATGCTAGGAGCTAAACCACTGGATACACCAATGGAAGTGGGCTCGAAATTGATGGCAGAGGATGATGAGCTGTTAGATGATTCGGAAAGGTATCGAAGACTTGTTGGAAAATTAAATTATTTGGCTATCACTCGACCTGATGTTTCCTTTCCGGTAAATGTTGTGAGTCAGTTTATGTCTTCTCCCCGTACCTCACATTGGGATGCTGTAATCAGAATTTTGAGATACTTGAAGAAAGCTCCAGGTCGTGGTCCCATTTATCAAGATCATGGTCACAAAAGAGTGGAAGCCTTCTCGGATGCTGATTGGGCAAGATTTCCTATAGATAGGAGGTCTACATCAGGGTATTGTACCTTTGTAGGTGGAAACCTAGTATCTTGGAAGAGTAAGAAGCAAAGTATTGTGGCTAGATTAAGTGCAGAATCAGAATACAGAGCTATGGCTCAAGCTACATGTGAGCTAGTTTGGATGCGCCAGCTATTAGTTGAACTTGGATTCAAAGACCTGCGCCAATGGAGTTGTCGATATTGCTTCAAATCCAGTATTCCATGAGCTTACCAAGCATATCGAAGTTGATTGCACTTTGTTCATGAGAAACTTCAGGCTAGAGTTATTTCTACTAGTTTTGTTAGGACCGGAGAACAATTAGCTGATATTTTCACCAAATCTCTATGAAGTAGTAGGCTTGAGTATATTTGTAACAAGCTGGGCATGCTTGATATCCATGCTCCAGCTTGAGGGGGAGTGTTAAAGGGTAAAAATGGTATAATGATTTTCGAGGGTTTTGATATGTATATATACCGTTCGTTTTCATCAATAAAGTTAAGTTATTCCGCTAATAGAAGTGAAAGTGATTGTCCTACAAAGCTTTGCTTTGCTTCTCCTTGAAACTATCTTATTCGGGTCTGTAAAATTCATACAAAAAAATAAGGGATAAATGTTCTAGAAGTCCTAAAACTTGCCATAAAAGTCCAATTGAGTCCTAAACTTTCAAAATGTGCAATCAAGTCCTAAAACTTGTCAGAAATGTGCAATCGGGTCCTAAAACTTTAAAAAGTGCAATTGATTCCTAAAATTGGTCATGAAAGTGCAATCGAGTCCTAAAATTTTCAAAAAGTGCAATCAAGGAAATGATTTGATTGGACTAATTTGACAAGTTTTAGGACTTAATTGCACTTTTGCGACAAGTTTAAGCACAACTCAATTGCATTTTCGTGATAAGTTTTAAGATTTCTAATACACTCATCATTAAAAAATAAAAAATAAAGAATGCATTGACCAGTGACAGTGATAGACACCAAACTGTATATGCTCAAGATATTATATGATGAATCAATGGACAGTTTATGCTCCAGATAGCGGGTTGGCATACGTTCCTGGAAAGGATCAGCCATTTTTGTTTATTTGACAGTTGTTGTCGGCAAGGCTTTTTAGTTTTTACAGTTGCATGTATACATATATATGCTCATAATAAGCAAATTATAACAGCTTTTGCTGGACAAATGTAGAAATTCAGATTTATTCAACGCATTTTGTGCGACAAATGGTTTCTTTGAGAACCCTTTTTCTCCCTTTTCAGTCAATCTGATATAAACCATAAGCTATGTTGGTTCCTCTTTTGCTAAACAAATAAGTATTGGTTAACTAAGATTTAACCAAATGGAAAAAAAAAACTAAGATTAACCAAATGTATGTTATGAAGAACACCCAGTAAATTATATAGCATCTTAGCAGTTCACATAGCAGCGACAATTTGCTATATTTAGGTATTATTATTTAAAAAAAAAACATAAAGAAACTAGTTAACACTTCTTCTTTTTTTTCTAAGGAAGAAAATGTAATATATGTTATTCAATCATATATTCAATTAAATCATTGTGAGGAATTAGTTAACGCAAACCATTAAGTTATTTTTGGCCTCAAAATTTGTTAAATAATTGTCATCTTTTAATAATTAACTCCGAGCACAACACAATACATGTTACTCGAGGTTTGTTTGCGGAAAATGGATAATTTGTAAAATATTTTTCTAAAAATGATATTTTAGATCATGATAATTACAAAAAAAAAGTCTTAAACCTATTGTACGGATACCAATTTAGTCAGAAGTCTTTCAATTTGGCTAATTTAGTCCTAAAACTTATGACGATTTGTCAATTTAGTCCTTTCGACACTGACATGGATAGTTTTTTGCATTTATAAAATTTCCAATTTTTTCAATTTTTCCTTCATCCTCCACCGTTCATGGGGCTCAACAATTTTTTTTTCTTTTTTTTGAATTTTTCTTTTTTTCCTTCTTCCTTCGCTAGTTGCCAGGCCTTGGTGATCGGCCACAGGTGAGCCTCGCTGGCCTCTGGTGAGGTCGACCTCACCACCTTGAGCGAGCCTCATCGTCGTCGGATTTGACAATTCGTACAATAGATTTATGACTTTTTTCTTGTAATTTTTCCCACTTATATAAGATATTACAATAGATTTATGACTTCTTCTTCTTCTTTTTTGTAAATTTTCCCGCTAATATTGCGTATAAAAATGAATGAATGGAAAATGATTTTATAATCTACGAAAATATTTAGTCATAAATTGTTGTTTTTATTAGTTAATTATTTTATTTTGTAAAAAAATTATTTTGTGTATTTTCGCGAAATGGAAAATATATATTAATAAACCAGGAAAAACATCAAAAAGTAAACCCGAGATGGCACTTTTTGTCGAGCTCATAAGAGAAAAAGTCTCATCACTCGTGACTCGAAAGAAAACATCAAATCTTGATTGGTACAGACGCACAGAAGAAACAAGGGAGGGGTGAATGCCGTCGAAATCCCTTCTCGTCCGCCTCCGATCTCTCTGTCTCTATCTCCCTCTCCCCGTTGGTCTCCCATTCCAGATTTCCTCCCAAATTAATCTTCAACTCCCAATCTCATCTCCATTTTTTTCAAAATTTTCTTTTCCTTGTCTCGTTTTGTATCATCTTTGCTTTACGCACTCTGATTTCCCGTTTGTGAATTGCAAGCCTCTCTCTCTGTCGATGTTAAAGGTTTCAAATTTAGTGAGGTGAGACCATGAAGATGGTAAGGAGTTAATTTTTTCGATTCTGGGTCCTTTCGGTTCTTGAGGAAATGGCGTCACTCTGAGAAAGCTGGGACCCAAGCACGCATTTTCTTGAATCGTCAATTTAAGATTTTTATCTGGTTTTTCTATCATAGGCTGGATGTTGGAAATGGGATGTGATGCAGTATGGTTACATTTTTTTCTTCAATGTGTTCCAGTGTCTTCAAGAGGTTTTCTACTTTGGTTTATAAGATGTTGAGCTGGTGGTAGTGTGACTCTAATTGGAGAATTGGAGTGGGAAGATACGATTATCATGAGGTTGTTTCCATTGGGCTCGAGCTCGAGGTCGAGCTCAGGCTCGAGCCTGGTGAAGGAGGACGGAGGCGACCGTGCTTTGTTGTATCTCAATGTCTATGATCTCACTCCAATTAACAACTATCTCTATTGGTTTGGGCTCGGGATTTTCCATTCGGGTATTGAAGGTGAGTTCTTTTTATTGTTCAAGCTAGATATGTCATTCCTTTTGTTTGAAAGCTGTGGCATCTCTCATAGGTCGTTGAAACGATGTAGTTGGAACTACAGAGAATGAACTAATGCTTTCACTTTATAGTTCTATGGCATTGTAGTGTTTGGTTGAGGCTATTGCAGGCATTGCTGGTAATCATGCTGCTTTTCAACTTCTGATGCTGAGTTGAATCACTGTAAAATTTCCATCGATAGAAATGAATGTTTAGCGGAGCTGAAACATTTTTCTTCCTGATTTACGAACCCTTGGCATGACCGATGAGTAGCACTATCCTTTAATTTTACTGGACGGCGTCGCTGTGATTTTTTTCACTCTGATAGTTGACATGGGGTCCCAATATGTTGCTCGCAACTTGGTGTCTTGTTGAAGCTCTTTATTCCCATTGAGTTGTACACCAGCAGAAGTTCAGATATGTGGTCTATCTTAAAGGGTGGTGGAAGTATTTCTATGGTCTTAAGACTTAAGTGACTGATTGATCTTAAGTAAAAACTGTTTTATCTGCATCTTGCTCATCGGAAATTGTTGACAATATCAAGGGTAATATTTGTGAAGGAGTGGACTGAAGGGGTTGCTGGGATTTTAGTTTCTGATGATAAAGACAACAAAAAGAGGCCTCAATAACATTGGAGTGGAAGAGATTATGTCTACATTAGGCATAACTAGTCAGTGAAGATATTAGAAATAATCAACCAGATGAATGACATTCTGTGGGGATTTTTGTTGTTTGTTTTTTGCTTTTAGTGCATCATACCAAAAGCTGAGTGTGCTAGTTAATATGCTGGAGAGATCAATGTCTACGGTAGGCATAACATGTTCACTTACATTTGTTGGATTTTTGACTGTCGTATGAAGGAACAATATTAGGTATTTTGGTATATATTTGCGTGTTATTTTGACCTCCTCCTCCTGCATTTTCCCTTGTTACATCTCACACTACTCAATTCCGCTCGTTTCTTTGTGGGCTGACAAGGCTTTTTTTTAGAAGTCTGTGATCAAACACATATCTGAGTGTCTAACCATGCATTTGTGCTTTCTCTGGAGTTGGACTAAGATAGTCTAAAACATATTCTGCTCCGGAAGAAACAGTTGGAAATCCGAATTTCTCAGTTTTAATCAATATTTGGTTTTTCGTTCTGGAAACTCGGACATTAGCTGAAACTCGTCGAGCTTTGCAAGTTGCAAGGACTATATGACTCTGGTTTTTTCATCATGTTGCCATGAGTTATTTGGTTTGCAAGCGCTCTTCATTTGCTCCAGCTGATTACATCAAGATTTCTCCTTATGGTTAAAGCAAGGCTAAATCATTTAGAATCCTTCAATTTAAGTCTCCTTTTTTTGTTGTTGATATTTGACATGTTTTTTTTTTTAATTAAGGAAATCAAATGGAGGCTTTTGACTAACATCGTCACTGTGCTCAGTGTTCAGCTCAATTATAAATGCCAATCATCCCTTCTTTTTACTAGGACAATAAAAAGCTGACACATTTTCATGGTTTTGTTTGGTTAGCCCATGGCCTAGAATTTGCGTTTGGAGCTCATGAATATCCTACAAGTGGGGTTTTCGAGGTGGAACCAAGAAGTTGCCCTGGCTTTATCTTCAGAAGATCAGTGCTATTGGGCAGCACCAACATGTCTCGTTCAGAATTTCGATCATTTATGGAGCACCTCTGCAAAAAATATCATGGAGATACTTATCATTTGATTGCAAAGAATTGCAACCATTTCACTGATGATGTGTGCAAGGAATTGACTGGAAAGTCCATTCCTGGATGGGTAAATAGACTGGCCCGATTAGGTGAGAGTTGAAATCCAAAATTCATTCCTTGCGTGCCTATTTACCGCATGACAAAGGTGTAGCTCCTTCTCCGATTACAATGTTGCTTCTGGAACGGTTACATATTTCTGGTACGCAGGGGTGGATATCCACTAGACCATTACTTATAAATTGACTCGCTGGTGTCTGTCATGATTTGAAGTGAATCTTGCCATCCGTATCTTGGGTGTCAGAAAGACCATTTGTCATGAAATGGTGGGGACTTGGGAAAAAAAAAAGGCGCCCTTACTGATTGATGATACTGAGAAAACAGATTTTTTCCCGTAATTGGGTTTTACCTGCTTGCACTTTCTGGCTTCAGAAACACATGCTCTAGTTTGTTATGCTTGTCTTTAGTCGTTAGTCTGATTGCAGAATCTTCCTAAGTTTCAGGTTCATTCTTCAACTGCTTACTTCCACAAAGCATACAGGTTGCTGCAGTTCAACATCTGCCTGACCATCCAACGTATTCTGGTAAGTTTGATGCGCCTGTTGTGTTGTCCACGTTTTCGCCCTTTCCAAGACTTACATTATTTACTTTCTTTTGTTTACTTGTACTTGTTTTCTTTTTAGCTATAGATGTCTTACAAAGTCTCTTCTAATTAATGGACTTTAGAGAATTATGTTGAGTAGTTAATGTTCACATTTACATGTATAATAAATAGTAATGGTGTTCCTAATTAATAGAGCAAATGAGGAGTGTATATAATCTGCCGTTAGTTAGTGAATCAAATTATAAGACTCAAGTTTGTCATAATATGTATAGATGTTAATGTCCCAATCTTCAATACTATCCTTCAAACATAGGGCTAACAATTTTTATATGAATTGACAAGATTGGAACAAATATTAATAAACTCTAACAAGACATGAATTCGCAAAAAATAAAAAATGAATCCATTTTTTTAGGATTAATACCATGAAAAACCCTAAACTGGTAAACCTGTGACAGATTTATCCCAAACTAATTTTTTGACTACCAAAATCGTCAAACTGGTACACCTGTGACAAATTTACCATCTGTTGGTTTTTGTTAAATTTTACCGTCAAATTGCTGAGTTAGATAATACGTGGGAGTTGACGGGTGTAGCAATTTGGGGTTTTTACCATCCGTTTGTCACATGTGTACTAGTTTGAATTTTTTTTTCATGATGATAACCCAATTTAATGAAAACTAACGGAGGGTAAATTTGTCACAGATGTACCAGTTTGGAGTTTTTATGATAATCAAAAAATGAGTTTGAGGTAAATTCATCAAAAGTGTACCAGTTTGGGGTTTGTTGCGGTCAAAAAATTAGTTTGTGGTAAATTTGTCACAAGTGTACCAGTTTGGAGTCTTTTGTGGTATTAACCCATTTTTTTTAGCACATGCACAAGAATCATTTTTACAACCCGAAAGGTGAACACGGATGAAGCCCTATTCAAGCATCGCCGTTTTTTCATACAAAAGATCTGTAGAAAGAAAGAAAAAAGGTTTCGTTTCATGAGGAGGGTTGTAATAGATGTTGTGATAATGGGCCAAGTTCTCCTTTTCGGTACTTCTACAAGCGTCCTCGGTGACTGCTGAACATCTCCTATCATGCAAGGAATAAGCTGCTTTTTAATTTGTTCTTCTGTTCGATTTCTTTCCTCTTTTCTCTCACAGTTTGGTATTGTGGTAATGCAGATGATGCCTTGGACTCGCCTGCATCGTCTGTAACAGCGGACAGCGAAGAGGATGAGTTAGATCATCACCTGCTGACCTCGCCTGACGGAGATTTTGCATTTCTGAAGGAAAAACCGGTGAGACTGGCCAAAGAGCTCCTTTAAATTCTTCCAATCCATTGCACTGGCATTTGAATTATAGCCATTGGTGAATGGCAAATCTCCTCCCAATCAAATGTGTCGTCACATCATTGTCTTCTATGCCCATAGGAATACCGAGTACTTGTTGATAGATGTAGATCCATTTTATGTAAGTGCATGACTCTACTCCTGTTGTTGCGGGTAATAACCAGGCAGATGACCTTGGCAGTTGGCATTCTTTCAGTTTTGCATCTTATAAGCTTACACTAATTACATATGGTTTACTCTCACTCTGTTGGTATCACGCTAGTGATACAGATCCCGGATTTCCTATTTAGCTTGCAAATTGATGTAGTGAACCATAAGTGGGTAGTCGAACAAGTAGGTTATATTCAAGCGAAATTAAGAAGTGATTGGTTCGTGAACATGAAAAGCAGAAAGAGCAGATCAGATGACAAATTGCGACGTGATCACTATGGTCATTGGCTCTGTAGCCTTCTTCAGATATAGCAAAAACTATTTGCAAAATGATCGAACTGACATTCAAGAGAGAAAATAAACTCGAGTATCGGCCTGAATAGATAATATGAGAGAATTGGGACATAGCAGGACAGACTAAGTCCTGCAACACACAGCAATGTCGTACGTGTCCTTTCCATTTCTAAATCCGCAGCCCACCAGATATACGATATCTGGTGTGTGAGCGTTGAAAAGCTACCCATGCAGCACCGTCTTCCTCGCAGTGTATGGAAAATGGTGTACTGGTGCAGCTGCAATCTACCGCAGTGCAGAGCTCTAATATGCAGAAAATGCTGGTAACGTTTCCCCGTGACAACATTAGCCTGTCGATCCCTACATTTCCCTTATTCTTCTCTTCCGGAATAATGTCTGAATCTCTGTGTATGCATATATAGCTCCCGGCTTCTTTGTGGTTACTGTTTGGGTAACATGTTCCAGAACATATGACACGGACAAAGAAACTTCTCTTACGAACCGAATGTTTGTGATTAATAGGCGAGCCATGAGGTGAAAGGTACAACTAAAGCGAAGCAGGTATGGAGCAGATCCTTCAAACAGCCGAATATCTCGACCGCTAAATTGTCGATACAAGAGTCGCCACTGCTTCCAAATCTGTTCTATAGCAGCTAGATCTGTTAGAATCCAACTATCCATCAAGCGAATAATTTATGAGAATGGCAAATAAAGATCACAGATAGATGAGTTGTACACGAGTGACTCAAATTATAATATTTGACAATACCGTATCACAACCCAATTGTCTCTAACATAGGAAACAAGAGCATGAGCATCACAGCAACCCTCGGCCAACTGTTTCACCCTCTAAGGCCTTCACCTTGCCCAGCAGCTCCTGCCTCATACTTGCTTCTGCAGATTCCTCATACTGCCGGCTAATACGGGTCAGTTCTTCCACTTTTGCTGCCTGATTTTTGCATGCTCTGATTTGATCTTCCAACTCTTTCAGCCTGCCGTTCTGAATTTCTTCCGCTTGGAGAGCAAAGTGAGCTCGAAAAATTTTGTCCAAATGATGCAATGCAAATTGGATCTCGAAACCTGCATGCTTGGCCATCATAATCTGGTTCCACCAATCATGGAGCAAGGTCTCTGAGAGCTCGTTGACCGGTGTGGCGGACATGCTGCGTATTGCCCCACAAAGCAAGTTAAAGATCAGGCTCTTCGATTTTAACTTCAACTTAGAGCCGGTGCTTATATCTCCGCGCTTCTCGAGCAGCAGCCTTAGGGTAGGGGCTAGGCTCCGGATGACTCTGTAACTCTCAACTTCGACAAGTTCTTCGCCTTCGAAGAATATTGCAGAGAACTCTAAGTTCTCTATGCTGGCTTCTGTCCGGTCCATGAACTGGGTGAGAGTTTGCTGTGAGTATGGGGAAACTTCTGCAGTGCTGCCACTAGCTCCCAGTCGCTCCCAAAAAGATGCATGCCCTGTCCCTACCGTTTCCTTCTTTAGAATCTGAAAAGTGCCCGGGAGTTTGGTTTCCTCGTCTTGAATGAAAGCAACTAGTAAATCCTCTAAGGTCTGTATGTCCTGTTCTCTTGATCTATCGGATGCATGTTCCTCATTCTTCAGAGCCATCTCGGTCATGTCCTGGACTTCGATCATAACTTTACGATAAATGCGTTCACTACCAAGAAATCTTAATTCCACTTCTTCTCTTTGCTCACCCTTCAGTAAACGTAGCACCTGAGAATCGAACATAGATTGAGATAACAGTTTGAAGCAGAATCAGGACGTTACGGCAGCAGCAAAAGTAAACGAAGCACAGATGAAGTATTAAAGAGAAGTCTGAGGATGAAGCCGAGGTCGCTGTTCTTCGTATCATCAGCCGGTGTAGCCCAACTAAAGAGTTCTCTCTTATCTGGAAACGTGGTTGAGTAATTATCAAGAGCCTGTTCTCTTGATCTATTGCTTCACGGACTCGATTTTTCAGATTCTGCACTTCTTTTTCTAGGATTAAGAGAACCAGGTAAGTCTCATAGGTAGAGGCGAACATCGGCCATTAGGAAACATTAGCATTACTGGCAGAAGATAGAGAATAAACCTATGAAACTCGGACAGCTGTTTTGTCCCGAATGAGAAAGACAACCTACTGCGTGATTCCTACAGCATATCCATGTCCTATATTTTGCATTTGCACTGAAATTGCAGTACAAGAACATAGTTCGGAAGGAAAACTTTAGAAGCATCTGATTCTGTGACCCCATGCTTCTCTGCTTCGACATTGCAGCAGAGTAACATGAACTTTTCAGCAAGTGACACAAATATTGAGGTTATAAAAGGAACTAGACATACCTCAGGTTTCATACATTCAAAGTGAGCGACGTACGGGCAATTTTCTCGAAAACATTTGTAGACGCACTTGTCTGGATCCCTTCTTTTCTCACAAGCATCACAATAATACTCGCCCGAATCGTCCTCAACAAACTTGTCCTTCAGTTGTAGAACGTGCCTGTGGTTGTCGGACTTGATCAGACAAGGTAATGGACCACATAGTAAATGGAGACTGTAATTACAGGTCACACAACGGAAAAGTCCCCGTTTCTTTTCAGTTTCCACTTCCATTTCCTTGCTGGAGCAAGAGAATATAACTCCATCACAGGTCCAACATGACTCTTTCTTGTGTATATTGTCGAGGAAGTGAAGGTAATGACCGAGATCACCACATTGTATGATGGGCTCGAGATTCATGCAGCCAATGTGGAGGCTGAATGGTGGCGAGCATATGTCGCAGTCGTAAGAGAAGCCAGAACTTATGTCGAGACAGGCTGCACACGTAAATCTGATTTTCTTGAGCAGATCCATTTGGTGGTAATGACGAGAACGTTTCGGAATACTCCGCGGCAATTCAGCACAAGATTCGTGGACAGTGAACGTCTCACACTTAATGCATTGATAGGTAGGATCAGTGCAACGATTGGAGCATACAGAGCACGAGGGAGATTTAGTATTTTCTTTGATACTACACAGCTGCAACGGGTGCCCATGGCCAGCAGGAAAATTTTTTGTCCGTGTACCTTCCTGGATCCTCAAGGGCATTAAAGCGCATTCAACATCCAAGCGGAGATCACAGGGTTTACACTGGTATATAACAGATCCCCGGCACGCCTTTTGACAGGCATCACACTCTAACTTTCCGTGACCACCCATTGAGGCGATTCGAGTTTCCAAGGTGAGTTCACAGTCATGTTCACGGTCACTCTTACGAAAATCATGGAGAAAATGTTTGAGTTTCAGCGGTAGTTCATTGCAGGAAATATGGAGCCACACACTGCAGCTGTCACAACCATATATCTCCCCCGAGTCGGAGCGTGATTGATTGCAAGCTAAACAATGACCTTTCAACTCCTTTTTAGTGCGCTTCAAGGGATGTCCATGACTAAGATGGTGTATATAGTCACCAAGCTTTAGTTTTTCAGCCATCATAGCACATACAACATCCAAATGGAAATTGCATTCCTTGCAAGAGAAGGCGAAGCCATGAAACATCTCTTCACAGGCGCCACAGAAAACCTTTACATCACTGCTCTGCAGGTCGAGCCTACGGTGTGGATGAGCAAAGTGTTCATACTCCTGAGGCAATTCAGCACAACCCTTGTGGAGAAAAAAGCTGCAACCATCGCTGTCGCAGGCATATGTCAGACCGGTGCATTTTTTGTCGCATGCATGGCAAATAATTTTATCCCCTTGGCTCTTCATGCTTCCTGTCAACTCATGGTCATGGGCAGAACATTTGATTTTCATTTCTTCGACTTTCTTCATAGGCATTCCCAATGCCACACATTTCATGTCCAGGTTAAAATCACACAGATCACAGCGATACGCAAAGCCCTCAATCTTTTCTCCACAAAAATCACAGTAGTTGTATGATGCAACTTGGAGTTTCAAGGGATGACTTTCGTGATACTGGTGTTTCTTCTCTAACGGTAACTCCGCACATGATTTATGGAGAAAATACTTGCAATCCACGCAGCCAAATATCTGTCTCGATTCCGAGAACGAGCCGTCGCAAGCTGAACACTTAGAGTTCAACTCCAATTTAGTGGGCTTCAAAGAATGTGGATGACTGAAATGATGTATTTTTTCAACCCTCATAGCACAGTCAACATCCAAATGGAAATTGCATTCCCTGCACGAGAAGGTGAAGCCACGGCACTTCTTTTCACAGGCATTACAGCTAACCTCCGAATCACAGCACTGGAGGGTGAGCTTGTGGACCGGATGAAAGAAGTGTCGACACTCTTGCGGCAATTCAGCGCAACCTTTATGTAGAAAAAATCCACAATCATCGCAAGCGTATGTCAGGCCACTGCATTTTTTCTCACATGCACTGCAAGCAACTCCTTCCTCTTCCTTCTTGACGCTTCTTGTCAACTCGTGGTCATGACCGAAAAATTGGATTTTCACCTCTTCATCTTGCTTTGTCGTTCCAGGTTCGATGGAAGGCATCCATGCGCATCCAATGTCCAGGTCAAAATCACATTGATCGCAGCGATAAGTAAACCCCTTGATTACATATTCGCAAAAATCGCAGTAGTTGTACGTTGCCACCTGGAGTTTCAACGGATGTTCTGCATGATAGAGGTGTTCCATCGTTTGAGGTAAATTCGCGCATGATTCATGGAGAAAATATTCACATTCCTCACAACCATAGATACGACTTGAGCTGCAATCGTCACCACAAGCTGCACATATGAGGACGACATCTCTCTCCTCCTCTCCGATGGTCAGCCGGTGGTCGTGGCTAAAATGAACTATCTCGTGCTCCTGATCTCCAGGTTTGGAGGTAAGAGCCGGTTGCAGCGAACATACTATATCCAGGTCGAATCGACAAGTCTCACAATGGTACACAAAGCCACGAACCCTTTTCCCGCAGAAATCACACCCTACTCTTCCATTGTACACATTACTGCTAGTGCACAGCTCCAGAACGTGGGCCTCGTGCAGCCAGTGTCGGCGCTCCATTTTCAACTCCGCACATGACTTATGGAGGAAGAATTTACACAAGCTGCAAGTGTATGTGTCCCTCAAGCAGCACTTATCACAAGCTTCGCACCGAGCTCTTTTATCCTCATCAATCTCCTCCGTCAACACCAAGTCATGGTCATGGCTGAAGTGCTTAAATAGCAATGGCTCCCCTCCTACTCTGGGACTGATGAGTTTGAGAGCACAGTCAATGTCGAGATCAAAGTCACACTCCTCACACCGGAATGTGAAACCGCGGCATCTATTGTCACAGGCATCACAGTAGACAATTCCGATGTAATATGCCGTAGGCCCGAGGATCAAAGTGTGGTCAGTATCAGTATGCAAGGGATGCTTTTTGATCTCCATCGGCAACTTAGCACACTCCTCGTGGAGAAAAAATCGGCACACGTCGCAGCTATAGTATTGATTCAAGCAGCGTTTCGTGCAAGCAAAGCATTTAACTTCTTCATTATCCTTGATCAAGCATCTTGTCAACAAGTGTGGGTGGCTGAAATGTTCGATCGACTCCATCTTCGATTTAGGATCAGATCGACTCCATCTTCGATTTAGGCTCAAATTAACATCGGTGTAAGCTCCCAGTCAGTGCATTCAATATCTGTAAAAGAACTTCTGCCAACAAAGAACAACGCGGGCTGTTGTCGGTTTCAGACCCTCACAGTTCCTCTCTTACCCCTCCAGCATTAAGCATATGAGGCACTCCCGGCTCATCTGAGGCGCACCAAATAGCGATTCCATCACCATGAACAATGCACTCAGAAAGAAACTATGCTTGTCCATGAAAACAATCAATCAAACCAGATACTGCTGGAGATTCATAACATCCTATGCCAAACAAAAAGATGTTCAGTGACCCGATCGTGCAGATTCTGCTAAAACGACACCCATAAAGATAAAACTTCAAACAAAACAAACAATAAAAAAAAAAATTCGGTTCCACATCTTCTTCTGCAGGACACTATTATTCTGATGAAGAGAGTTTGCAACTGCAGATTCATAAAGTAGAGTCTAATCTCATTCAAAAAGAGCAAAGTTATGTAAAACCCCAAGTTCACAGGTCATAGCACCCCCACCGCCTTCACTCAACCTCCCCTTTTTCTTCTAATTCTAACTCAAACCCAACTTGCTGGGTTCTTTTGGATTTTTCTTGATGTTTTTGAATTCTCAGTATACCAGAAAAGGGCTGAGATAGCACCGGCTAAACAAATCAAACTCTTGAAATTCTTTAACACAGAATTGATTTTTCAAGTGTAAAAACTAGCGATCCAAATGAAGACTATGAACTTCTTACCTGTCAATGATGCCTCAAGTTCTGAGGTGCTCTCGCCTCTCAATCTTTCGCTCGCTCGCTCATAATTGGTTCATGCCTGCAAAAGAAAACGGTCTGCCGCCTGCTTCTGGACTTTTCGCCGACAAGTCTAAACCAGTAACGTTAACGGATAATGTACCCGCTCATTTCAAACTGGTGTCGGTGTCGACGACGGCGACGGGACTGCGATTCCAGGCCGGTCCATCCATGCACTAGATCGGTCGAAGTACGAGTATGCAACTCTAGCATCAACAACACAGTGCACTAACAGGTATCACACTTTGCTTATTTCCAGCAACCGTCTATCAAATCACCGCGTGCCTTTCACTTTTTGCCTTCTTCTTTGTCTTCTTTTCGCAATTATTATTGTGCCCACCATGGAGATTGAACAGCTCGTTGCATCGATCGGGAGAAAATATTGGGTACATCAGACTTGCCAAATTAGCAACAAGACATCCCATTCAATGATCGACACTTGTACAGAAGGCCCACATTTCAGATTTTTCTAAAATCCATTTTCCACTCGCCTTCTCTCTTCCATAAACACACCCACGGCCCCACCTTCTCTCTCTCTCCAAATTTCTGCAAAGACCGGGACCCAGCACATAGAATTAGAATTATCCAAACCAATCGGAAAAATCAGAGCGCACAATCGCACAGCCCGCTCGGAACCTCGTCGCGACGGCGGAAAATCCCTGGAGTCGTTGCCGAGGGAGGGAGGAGAAGCGTCGGGAGAGGCGACTACTTGGAGCAGCACGAGGGTGCCGGACTGAGTCCCGAGGTAGAGCAGGGTTTGGGCATCGGAGAGGGTGGAGAGGGCGACGGAGCGGACCGGCGAGTGAGAGTGAGCGGACTGGGCGGCCACTGCCCTGGAGAGCAGTAAAAAAATAATTAAATTTATTGTAATTATACCAATTCAGTCATAATAGTTTTTTTTTGGATCAGTTGAGTTCTAAACCTTTTCACATTTTGCTAATTGAGTTAATCATGCCAATTTTGATCGAAAATTGATGACATGTACATCAATCATCCACAGGTCGTCCTACGTGGCACTATCGACGCTGACGTAAAATTTTTATAATTTTTTATTGATTTTTTCCACTTGCTGTCCTACGTGGGACTTTCCCTAGCCAGCGGTCGGCGAGGGGTTTCAGGCCCGGCGGCATCCTGGCGGCTTCAATAATAAAAAAAGATAAAAAGAAAAGATAATAAAATATAATAAAAAAATTCAACATCAGCATCGGCAGTACCACGTAGGACTCTCAGCATTCATGTCATCAATTTCCGATCAAAATTGACTGGATGGACTCAATTGACAAAATATGAAAAGGCTTAGGAGGACTAAATTGACACAATTATAATAAATTCAGAATTTTTTTAGTAATTTTCTATAGTTTTTTATACTTAGCAATCGCCCTCGGTAATGCTATTTTTGTTGTAAGTAGTCATAATTGACGACTGGTAACCGTCCTTTAAAAGTAGCCTCAAGATCCCATAAGATATATCTCATCCGTTCTATGTGGCTTGGTCGGCGTCAACGTGGATAATTTTTTAATAATATTTTACTATATCAAGATTTTTGTTTTGTTTTCTTTACTTTTTTAATTATTTTTTTCTCTTTTTTTCCTTTTATTTTGGTGAAGAGGGATGCGCGGCAAGCGAGGCTTTGCTGGCCCTCGCCCAGCGGCTGCCGAGGTCGCGCAGCCAAAATGAAAGAGAAAAAATTGAAAAGAAAAACACAGTGCAAATAGATCGGTCGAAATACGAGTTTGCAATTCTAGTGTCAACACAGTGCATTGACAGGTAGTGGTGGCCACGGTTCCGGAACCGCCGGTTCCGGTTCATGAAAACCGGGAACCGGAACCGACGGTTCGGAACCGGCAGTTCGGGCCGGTTCGTATTTTTTTTTAACTCTTTTTTTTTTTTTGCACTATTCGCCGGTTCAAGATTTGGGCGAACCGGAACTGCCGGCCTAGTCAACGGGCCGGTTCCGATTTTGACCCGGGCCGGTTCCAGGCCCAAATCGGCCTGTGGCCACCACTAAATAGGTACCACATTTTGCTTATTTCCAGCAAACGTTTATCAAATTATGTACCCCCAGCAGCGAGAACTCCACAAATCCTCACGTCTCCTTCACTTTTTGCCTTCCTCTTTGTCTTTATTTCGTAATTATTATGGTACCCACCATGGAGCGGGAACACCTTGTTGCATCGGTCCCGTTTGAAAAGAACAAGGGAATCTTGTCCCGTGCGTGAATGGAAGGGTCGTAATTTTTGGTACAGTTAATATGACACAAATTTCAAACTGATATTTTTGTGATAAATTTATTTCAAATTAATTTTTTGACCATAAAAAACTCCAAACAGTTAAACTTCTGACAAATTTACTCGAAATTAATTATTTGACCACCAAAAATCCTAAATTAGTATACATGTGACAAATTTACCCTCCGTTAGTATCTGTTAAATTGAGTCAATACCAGGAAAAACTCTAAACTGGTCCACGTGTGACAAACGAAGGGGAAAAATCTCAAATTGGTACATCTGTTAACTGCCCATGTTATCTAACTCAGTAATTTGATGATAAAATTTAACGGACTTTTTTTGTACTTTTCCCTAAGGGTTGTGCGAAAGGAACCAAGAACCACAAAAAATTGGACCAGACACAAAATCGTTGGGTCCTAGGGGAACCAATCCGATTCTCAGTTCCAATAAACTAGAATGGTAAGTACCAGTCCGGTTCCCTACTCCAGGTGTGGAACCGCCCACCCGCCCAACCGTACAAGATATATATATATATATAAAATTAATATTCAAACCCTAAATCCCTAATCTCACTTGTCAGCCGTCTCGTCTCATCTCGATCTCTCTCGTCTCAACTCTCTCAAGCAACTCACTCAGTCTCTCCGTCTCTCGACTCTCAATTCCCGTCGACTCACGACCGCACCTCCGGCCGTTCCTCGCAGACATGACTCATAGCATTGCTTCCATCTCTAGCTCTCGATTGCCTCCATTTGCTATAAGTTGGAAACCCTAATTGCTGCCATTCATCCTTTTGTAGTTTCTTCAATCTACTCACTGTTCGAAATACTGAGAAGAAAGTAAAGTATTCTTTGCACATGTTTGAAGTTTTTTCACAAACAACATGGCAATTAAAGAACAGTGCGTTCTTTTTTGTTGGAAAAAAAAAAACTTGGTGGGACCGGTTCATGGCTTGTTGAAAAACAAGCCACTGATCGCGTGAAGCTTGGTGGGACTGGTTCCATGGACCCACTCAGGAACCGGACTAGTACGGGTGGTTCCCAATTTCAATTTTCCAGAACCAGTTCTTAGTGGGCGATTCCCGGTTCTAGGGTGAGAACCGCCCATCCTAGAACTTCTCACCCTAAAATCGATGACCCCTGCTTTTCTCGATAAACCCGCATAGGTGCATTCTCTAAATATAAGTTGAAAGCTATGTTGAATAGGCTTATGTCATGGGCCGACAGATTTCAGCTGCGGAATCAACTCGTACGAAGCCTAGCGGGCCAAGAACACGCTAGGCCAGCCTTTTTGCTCATGTTGCCCCTTAGAACAGTACGGCGAATAGCTTCCTCGTATTGGATAGTACCATGCCCGGTTTAGCTTGGGCATCTTGTGCATAGAGTAAAACGAGTAAAACACTTTGGGCACAATAACTGGTTTCGTCCTGCCATGGTTTCATTAAGAGAGCGGCATGACCAGTTTGTACACGGGAGGCCAACTCCGCCTTCAAAGCTCCCTAGAGATGTATCTTATAACTCCTAGCACAAATCGCAATGACGCCACTCTCACGAATCAGTTGCTTCTTCCCTGCTACGTCGCTCACTCACCATAACGACACCATCAAGTTTCGCTCACCAGGTACATGAGAGTGGGAGGAGTTTGGGCGTGGGGTTTTCGGTCTGTCGCATCATACACGTGCACGGATGGGGACACGAAACATTCTATCTGTGTCACTTGCATGATTGCTTCAGGCGTCAATCCTGTTCCCGTCTTTTATATGAAGGAGCATGATTAATGGGTCCATTTGACATGTAAAGCACTCATAAGTATATACTTAATTATATATGACAAGATGGAGCATGATGGAAAAAAGAAAAAAGAGAATAAATTTAAAAACCATAAGTCAGTAAGATTAAATCCAAAATGATTTCTTTCTTCGTTACTCAAGAGTTGCTTTTTCACCCGTACGCACAAATATGTTTGAGCCATGCGGCAAATTGTCAAAAAACTCATAAACTTATTGTACTTGTGCCAATTCAGTCTTAAATCTTTTAATTTTGCCAATTCAGTTTTAAACATTTTACATTTGTGCCAATCCAGTCCTAAACCTTTTCTTTTGTGTCAATTCAGTCCTAAACCTTTTGCATTTGTATCAATTCAATCCATCTGGCCAATCGGGTGACTCGGCCTCACCCAGATTCGGGGCACCGGTTGGGCAATGGCGAGGCTCGGCAGTCGCCGTTGCTCTAGCCTGTCATTGGATGGAGGAAGAAGATGAACAAAAAAAAAAAACAAAAAAAACAAAAAAAAGAAAGAAAAGGAAAAAGGCAAAAAAATAATTTGAAAAAAATATTAAAATACCATTAAAAATTTCCCTGTCAACGCCGGTCGGGGTCCACATGAGCGCCGACTGGAATCCACGTTAGCGTTGGCCGGTCAAAGTTGGCTAAATGGAATGAATAGGCACAAATGCAAAAGGTTTAGAACTGAATTGGCAAAATTAAAAATGTTGGTGATTGAATTGGCAAAAATGCAATAAGATTAGGATTTCCCTTGAGCCAAGCGATATCGGAAAAGCTTATAATTTATAACTAATTGTATGACGACTAATTAAAATCACAAACAAGGGGAAAACTGGAAATGCTAGAATATGAAGCTCAGGTTTGGACAATTACTCTTGAAAACGGTTTTACAACTGAAATTCCTCATTGATCTAATTAGTAATTAAATTACATTACTTACGAGCAGCCCTACCTTCAATATTGTGGTGCCAAAAATAAACACAAAATTTTATTAATTTCGAATACTCTATTATACCCTAAAGTTAAATTAAACCAATTGCAACGTTGCAATACTTCTATTGACGTCCCTTACAAAAAGAAACAAAATAAACACTAATGTTATTTGAAGCCATTTAAATTACATCGTTTGGTTAATGGATATACTTTTGTTTGAATATAGAATCTCTTACAACTTCCATAAATTTTCAATATAATACTATTAAATATGTCTTGAAATTTTATGTACTTGGCCCGATTTATCACCCGACCCGACATATTTTTTGTGTGACCCAAAAAAAGTAGAGAGAAAATTGAGATTTAGTTCGCGACGTGGATCGGCCCAACCCGAAGCAAGCGAACAAATCTCTATGGGGTACGAATAGATCTCCATGGGGGTTCGGGGGCGTAGGTCTTGAGAAATTTTTTTTAGGGTTCTTTTTATATGGTCGCTAGGGTTGTAATTCGAACTATCTTTGTTTTTCATAGTGGAACCTTTGTTTTGCCTCACCCGTGGACGTAGATCACCTTGATCGAACCACGTAATCCTTATGTTCTGTTATTGTTTTTTCTGCGTTTGATACTACAAATACCATCCAACTAAACTTTGGCTTCTACAAAAAAAAAAAAAAATTGCTTCTACAAACACTCACATATAGCTATCGATCGAACTCTTGCACACAGAAGCATTTGACTCCTCTCCTCCGGTTAGCGATGGCTCTACGTTTCAGTCCTTCCAAGCTCTTGCGTTCTTCGAACATGCTTCTACTAAGTCTTCCTTCACGTTCAACATCGAACCGTGCTCGTCCTCTAACATCGATTCGTGTTCCACCTTCAATCTATCTAATTTACTCTTGGATTCCTCGAGCTCTTGGGAGAGCTCCCTGATCTCTATGGCGGTTCTCAAGATGGCGTTGTTATCGTGCTGGAGATTGGTGTAGTGAGCGCGCATTACAAGTTTCAGCCGGTGGATCGCGAACTCGATTTTGAACCTCGCGAGGTGCACGAACATCAGGTACTTCCACCAGTTGTACAGCAACTCTTCGGTGACTTCGGCGACCTTGGTGCTATCCATGCTGTAGATAGTACCGCACAGCATTACGAAGACCAGGTTCTTTGGTTTCAGGGTTAATGTGGATTCCTCGCTCAGGTCTCCGCGGAGCAGAAACAGTTTTATCAGGACTGGAGCCAATTTCCGGGTCATCTTGTACTCGGCCACCGGGATGACCCTTTCGTCCTCGGATGCCACCGCGAGAGAACTGATCCGCGGGATGTCGCGGGGAAGCCTCTTCCTGAACTCTGAGAATGCCTCGTCCAGGAACGGCGATTTCGGGACTCCGTCGGAGCTACCCCTGGCATTGTTTTGCCAGGCTAGCACCTTTATGATTTCCACCACCCGCCTCCTGTACACGTCCTCCAGCTCTGCCTCCTCTTTTTTGTTCAGAGAATCTACCATTTCTCCGAAGGTCTCGACATGCTGGATCGCCGCCTCTTTGGATTCCGAGTTTCCTTCTTTTCTGCCATCTTGCTTCGTTTCCGCGCGAATCATCTGCAGATCCTCGCCTCGATCCACCTTCATAAATAGGTAAAGAACATTATGATCCACTTCAAAGCATCCAAGATAGGACAGTGATCTGGAGTTGGTATTTGCACTTTGCACTTGCCGAGAATGTACTACAAATAGACCAGCTTAAATTTGTCAGATCAGAAGAAACATAGAAAAATTCGTCAGCTTGATCTGTCGCGGTTCATTCTTGAGTTATATCCGCCGATTCCATTGGAGAAAAATTGAACTAATCCGATGAGGATTGAATCTGGGTTACTGTTTATATCTTTCTTCCAATTGAAAAGGACAAAATTTTGCTCAAACCACAGAGCGATCCAAGTCCAGGAGATCTCAGACACGACTTACCCTTGAGAATATACACTCAACATGAGCAATCAACTTGCAAAAGTCACAATGGTAAAGCGGAGTCTGGGCCCCCATCTCCCTCGAACAGTAACGGCAGGGACGCCGGCGGCGGACGTCCACCTCATCGATGGAAGCCTTTAGCTGGAGGCCATTTCTTCTGGGGCAGTGGAGCCCTGGTAGTTTTCGCCAAAGCTCGTGCTTGAACAAGCACGAGGGGCGTTCGCACACCAAATGCACTCCGAATTTGCAGTCCAAGTCCAAGCAGGCCAGGACCGACGATCTGCAAGGTTCGCCACAAGCCTCGCACTGACGATGCTCGACATCTTCCGGCAACTGGGTAGGTAAACAATAACAGAGAGAGAATGAATTTGCACTCTAAAATTCGAATACGACAACACATGATTGGGTCTTAAATTGTTGTACCTCATCGAAGAAGTAGAGGCGATGGCCGTGACCGGGGTAGTTGATGGCGGGGAGAGGGAAGGCGCACTTGATATCGATGGCGAAGCTGCACCTGGGCTCCGGACAGAGGAAGCAGAAGCGGTTGCTCCGGGAGCGGCGGCAGGCGGAGCAGGTGAAGTCGGCAGAGACGGGTCTGGGGACGAGGGAGTGGGGAGGGTGGATGGGGTGGAGGATTTCTTCAGGGAAGCGGAGGCACGAGTAGTGTACGTAGAAGCTGCACGCCTTGCAGCCATAGGTCAGGCCGGTGCACACATCAGCGCAGCCGGCACACAGGACTTGTTCGTAGCCGGCACACGGAACTTGTTCGTAGTCGGCCGTGCTGCAGATCACCAGGGGGTGATCCCGGTGGCCGAAGTGCAGGTACCCCATGACCGGCCGGGACTGATGAGCAAAGGATGGTTCTTTACAAACTCAAATTCTTCAATCAGACTACTATGAATCCTCCGAAAATGTCTGTGATCGAGTAAATAGCTCCACGAAAGAAAAATTTATGACACACCCACTGCTAGTTCGTACAATGATTCATCTGGGTGGCACCGGATAGAATTGCACCACAGAAAGAAGATGACAACACCTTCTTTTTTCTTATTCACCTGTCGACTTCATTGCTGGCTTTTCATGATGCACGATGACTCGAACGACTCATCCTCTTGATTTTGACGTTTTCGTCAATTATGCTTTTTTCAAATCATCTACAGCTTGCTAAGTTGGAGCTGGTGCAGTCCAGTTGATTTTTACTGCATTGATCTGGGGTTCTATAAATAAAGAAAAGATGTAAACTAAAATGGGCAAATATCTAAACAAACGAATTTTTTTTTATCATAACAAACTCTAAACTGATAACATGCGACAAGTTTACTCTAAATTAATTTTTTGATCACTAGAAACCCCAATCTGGAACATATGTTATCAATTTACCCACGTTAGTTTTCGTTAAATTGATTTAATACCAAGAAAAATCTCAAACTGGTACATCTGTGACAAATGGAGGGCAAAAATTCCAAACCGGTATACTCGTCAACTGGCACGTGTTATGTAACTCAGTAATTTGATCGTAAAATTCAATAGAAACTAACGGATAGTAAATTTATCACAAGTGTACCAGTTTAAGGTAGGAGGGCAAATTTATCATAGTGTGTACCAGTTTGATGTTTTTACCTAACTCATCAATTTAATGGTAAAATTCAACGGAAACTAACAGAGGGTAAATTTATTACGAGTGTACCAGTTTAGGGTTTTTAATTTGGGGTAAATTTATCTATCAGTTTGAGATCTTTCATGATATTAACCCAACTAAAAAATGATCTACAAAATTCTACGTATGTGGTTATTAAATTAAGAGTGAAGTAAGATTAAGAAGAAATTGATCAAAACGAAACTAGCCAATAGGTTGGCATCTCCACCTAACAACTAAACTCATCTCGGTCATATACAGCTCATACCCAAAAAACCCCTATATAAAAAGGCCTTGGCGATAACGTGAGCGATATTGTTCTATTTGCTGCTAGCTGAAGAACTTGAAAAACATTTAAAACGAATGATATGAGCAACCATAGCCTAGAGAGTAGTACATATATCCATTATGCATGTATAAAAAGCAATATTTGAAACTCATAATCCAAACCCAAGAAATAAATATAATATACATATGAAATCAAATATGAGTAGTTTTACTTCAGCAAAGCTTTATACAAAGCAGAAGTACTCATCTAATCGACCATCACAATTCAAATATCAATGATCAAGTCCATCGATCAATCTCAATCAAATGAGACGTCAATGGTCTATTCCATTGACCAATCTATTGCTCAAAACGCCAGGTTACAAGGCAACCAAGATTTTCTCTTGGCAAGGTCTCCACTTACGAACAGTTAGTGAATCGGTCGAGAAGGATATCCTAAAACTAGTATACATTCCTGAAAACCCCTACTCGGGTTTATAGTAATATTGAGCATCAAACCATCATCATTCAACATCTAAAATTCAATCCAGAATCAATCCCATAAATCACAGCTGACAAGAAATTATATGGACTTCGAAGTCGAGAATCTTTTGCAGAACTTCTAAACATGCTTTATTTCATGAAGACAGAAGAGAGTACAC
Organism: Lenwebbia sp. NSW1173648; assembly: GCA_029784005.1. Taxonomy (NCBI): domain Eukaryota; kingdom Viridiplantae; phylum Streptophyta; class Magnoliopsida; order Myrtales; family Myrtaceae; genus Lenwebbia; species Lenwebbia sp. NSW1173648. Next base: position 2,970,243 of record JARCGZ010000005.1, read on the forward strand.
TGGATAATGAGGGAACATGCATATGTTACTGTCTGAATACGTCAAGAAATAGGCTGTTCTAGGATTTAAGTAGCAGACAGAATTCATTTCAAAGCTCCTTAGTGCTGGGGAATCTGAATTCCCTTTGGCAGATTTGGGCATCCGCGAATATCTGGTTCCAGTGATGATCCTGCTCTGCTCACCCCTATGCTCTCCAACCTGGGCAGCTCCAATAGACGCAAGGTGTGTAACTTTGGCAACGAGTGCTCTGCAGATGTTGTGTCCTCAAACAGACTCTTCAGTTTGTCACAATGTTGTATCTGGACAACTTCAAGGTTCTCCGGAGGATGGCCAGAAGAGAAAACACTCACAATCATGGGGCAGAAATCTATGTACAGATTCTTCAGATTTGGGCATTTGAGAACTCCACATGTTCCAGGAGACGCGCTGCTGACCCCTATGCTCTTCAAGAAGCGCAGTTCCGATAGATGCAAGGTATGTAACTTTGGCAACGTGCACACTGTCAATGCTTCATGGTCGAACAGTGTCTCCACTTTGTCACAGTCTTGTATCTGGACGATTTCAAGGCTTTCCAGAAGCTGAAGCCCTATGCTCTTCAACATGGGGAGTCCCAACAGATGCAAGGTCTTTGACTTTGGCAGCATGCACTCTTTAGATGTTTCAAGCTCAATTAGAGTCTCCAATTTGTCGCAGAACTTTATCTGGAGGACTTCAAGGTTTTCCGGAAGCTGGCTGGAAGAGAAAACCCCCACGAGCATGGGGCAACAATCTATGTACAGATTCTTCAGATTCTTATGGCTCTTCCATTGCGCTGTCTCGCCATATATGCTTCTTAACTCTGGAAGGTTGGAAACCCATAATGTAGTTACATCTGATCCGGCAAAAATGCATTCCATACCATGGCACCTCTCTAGCCAGCAATCCTTGAGTGCCTTCAAGTTGTCATCTCCCAAATCAGACAAACGACTCATGCACGAGTCATCGATAAAAGAAATACAGTTACCACGCTTGATAATTTCTGTCGGATATTCACCCAAACTTTTGAACCCGTAGAACTCTAGCGACCAGTCAAGCTGTCCAGGATAAGGAAGCTGATCAGGTCGTCCCGGATCAGGAACCCAGTCAGGTTGTCCCGGATCAGGAACCCAGTCAGGCTGTTCAGGATCAGGATCCTGGTCAGGCTGTCCAGGATCAGGGAGATGCCTGATCTTGTTGTAGATTTCCCTGAAAACCGGGTCATTCCTATAGTGATAAATGTCGCCACCTTCGCCTTGTTCTCTAGGAGGAGGGTACACGCTGAAATGAAACCGTTTGAAGCATGTGTTTCTCAGTGTGGAATTTTGCTCCAGGAACTGAAAAAAGTGGGTACCATGAACAGAGATGAAGGGCCTGTTGCTGGTGGTAACGGTTCCCTCAAGCTCGAAGATCCCACATTCCTCCCAGTTAACTTGTTCAGGTAAGCACCTTATTTTACCCCAATCAACTTGTCGTATAACTCTGAGGTCTGGCAAATGGAGGCACTTCAAATTAGCCATCTCGAAAATCCAATAGGGAAACTCATTGATCCCGATCCCCAACAAATCAAGCACCTCCACAGGACTCTGGGGTTCAAGAGGTGGCAACTTTTCTAACTCTAAACTCATACAATTTCTCAAGGACAGTCGTTGGAGGTTACAGAGAGTTTCAATGGAGGCTAGAGATTTGATCTCTGTTCCCGCAAGATCCAGGTCCTTGAGTTTGGTCAGTTCACCCAAATGTGGCAATTCTGAGAACCCTGAACAGCCGCTCAGCGAAAGCTGAGTCAAATTGGTGAGATTTGATATGGATGGTAATTCATCAACCTTAGTTCCAGATAACTTGAGAATCTGAAGCTGATGCATGCGCTCCAAGCATTTAGCTTTGACTTCCCCCAAGGAGCTCGTGCCAGAAAGATCAAGCTCCTGAAGCTTTGTTAGAGATTCCAATCCAGCTAGAGTCGTAAGGCGATGACAGTCCCTTAGGATGAGGTGGTGCAAATTGCCAAGTTTAGCAACGGATGGAAGGCGTTCAATCTTCGTTTCAGAGAGATTGAGCTGATGAAGACAAGGCAGGTGTTCAAAGGATTCATCTGGAATGTTGTTGAGAAGAGCACAACCTGAAAGATTTAGAATCTCCAGTTTCCCCAAGGCATTCAACAGAGGCAACTTCTTCAGGTGATCACAATCAGCCAGTAAAAGCTTTTGCAGGTTTGGGAGGTTGAATTTCTCGCAGTCAGGAGACTGGGGACCCATTTCCTCCAAAGAAGAGGCACCTGAAAGATCAAGTTCCTTGAGTCTCAGAAGACCTTCCATAATGGGCAGTCTTTTCAATGACTTACAATCCTTGAGCAAGAGCTGACGAAGATTGCCAAGTTCGTGAAGGGGCGGTAAGGTGTCAATTTTGGTGTGAGAGAGATTAAGTACTGTAAGGTGTTTCAGATGATTGAAGGATTCATCTTCGATTTCCTTGAGATTAAAAGCATTTGAAACATCAAGTAACTCAAGCTTCTCAAATGCTTTAGTAGGTGGAAGTTTCTCAAGCCCACCACAGCCATGCAAGTTAAGACGTCGAAGGTTGGTAACACCTGGACTTGATTGTTTTTGAGTGGCTCTGAGGCCCGGCTCGATTTCAGTTGAGGCAGAATCTGAAAGATCAAGAATCTCAAGGCTTCTTGGCAGGCAGGGCAGTCTGAATAAGCATGAACAGCCACGCAGTATTAACCATGCGAGACTTGCAGCATTGCAAATTAAGGGCAATCGCACGATCTTAGTTTGCGAGAGATTAAGATACTGAAGTTTCTCGAGTGGTGCAAAGCATTTGTCAAGGATTTTGTTCAAGTTCGTCCCGGAAGCGTCAAGCATCTCAAGGTTCCCCAAAGTTGTAAGGCTAGGGAGGGTTTCTAAGCAAGGACAGTCTCTGAGGATGAGCCAACGCAGTCCACTCAGTTTGGGAAAAGAAGAAGGAAGATTGGTTATTGGGAGGGACGACAGGTTTAGAGTTCTAAGATGGACGGCATGCTCAAAAATATCATCAGGAATCATTTTCAGGGAGCTAGCACCGGATATTTCGAGAATGAGCAATGCTTTGGGCTTGTAAATCTCGTTTATGTTTTCAAGCAGATCAGAGCCTCTGAGTGCCAGCACCAGAAGTTCCTCCATTTTGAGCAGGGGCGAGGGCAGAGATTTAAATCTGGGTTTGAAGAGGGCGAGAATTTTAAGGTCCTTCATGGGCTCAAAGAAGGTTTCAGGAACTTCCCTGATGAGACGGCTTCCGTCAAGCAGTAGAGTGGTGATTTTTTGGTCCTTTGACCAACAGAGCTTTTGTATCATACCGTCTGTCCATGTGACTCTCCCAAAGCCTTCCCATTCACCTTCGTCAAATGCACAAGCCAGTCCTAGACTGCTTGTTCCGCCATATCTGTGATCAGGTATCTTCAGCGCTAATCCTTCTATGGAGACAATATTATTCGGGATAATTTTCAGTAGGCGCCGATCCAGAAGCTCCATCAATACACCATGACCCTTTGCATAAGCATTCTCGACATGGTCGACATCACTGAAGTATCCCTCCAATATCCAGTTGGCAATCAGCTCATTGTAATGGATCCCACCATGCCTGGGAGAGAATTGCCTGATGTACTGAAAGCAATTGGCCATTTCCGTGCTAGGCAACATGTCATGACAACAGTGCAAAATCTTTGTCAAGTCTTCAGGAAGGCCTTTGCTACTGGCAACTTCTTGCAGCGCGTTCTCTAGGTTGCAACAGCTGGATTTGTTTCGAGCAATGGAATTTAAAGCTGCAGCAATCATGACAATCGCTGCAGGCACACCCCTGCACTTTTCGGCAATTGCGGCCGATAGCATCTCGAAATTTGGGAACTCGCGGATCTCTTTATCAACTAGCTTTTGCAATAAAGTTGATAAATCTTTTGAAGGGAAGGGCTTAATCTCCACTGTTCTTGCTGCTTCCTCGATAGAATCACTTCCAGAATAGTCTCTTCTTGTGATTAAAATTTTAACCTTCTGTCCATGACGCACAAGCAGTTCTGCGGTTATATCGGCCTCTTTCATTTCGGTGGGAACATCATCCAAGATGATAAAAAAAAACTTCTCTCCCTGACCATCTGACAACGTTTTTTTGGCGATAAGTTTGTGAACCTCATCTTTCAGGTCAACTGAGCTCTTTGTGGTCTTATCAGTGCCCTCCTTGCTATCATCCCCTTTTTCACAAGGGGGAATCAGCGAAAGCTGATGCCCGATATCTGCATATATGCATGTGATGTCCCGTTTGTTCGTGCAAGACACCCAGATACTGCAGCAGGATGGACTCTTTTCCAACACACACTTACTCAGCTCTCTTGCCATCCAAGTCTTTCCGACACCGGCTTCCCCTTGAATAACAACTACTGCCACACTTTCGTCCTCTAACAGCTTTAATATCTTCGCTTTCGTTTCTTCTACTTCCGTCAAAGACATTGCTGAAAAGTACAGAAATGATCCTTCATCAGTACAGAAGAGGGAAAAAATGTAGAGATGGGAATATGGGTCTTACAAGTTCCATAGATTACATGATTAGCATATGAGAAGAATCTCACTTTGACACTACCTCCTTAGAATGTTAAAACAATCAACAAAACTACCAATAGATGAAGTTGAACGAGACTTATTTCAGATTTTTGCCTATCTCTCTCTCTTCTTTGCTTTTCCCTCAATACTCAAATGGTAGGACTTATTACGATTCATAAGGGACAAAACAGAGGTGTTTTAATTCATCGACTAACTGACTAGTCATTTAGAATCCAAAGAACAATTTCCACAGCATAACCTAAATTGGGTCGGAGTATGGGAGCAACGATTTTGGAAAATTTGGCATGTAAAGAAGCAAAAAGAACTCAAGACAAATAGCATGAAGAACAAAGGGAGGGGCAGAGAGAGAGAGAGAGAGAGAGAGAGAGACCTGGATCCATAAGCTGCTGAATATGAGAGGTGAAACAACTTGTATGCTTGAACACTTGAAAGCTGATCAGTGACTGTCTATGCAATCAGTTTCCAGGTTTCTTCGGTTAAAGAACAGTTCTGTCCTAAAGGATCAAATGAACATGGAGGAAAATCACAATTTCGAATGACAACGAAGCCCGCATTAGCTACGAAAAGTTTTGTGGCTCCTGAAATGCTTTACTAACCTCAACGACCGGGCGAGACACGAAAAGAAGTCCAAACGGTGTCCAAACGAAGAGATTGTCCGCGCCCCACCGTCTTACCTAGCTAGATCCTGGTGCGCCGTTAATGTAACATTACGGTTGTCCTTGTCCTTGAATCCCTTATCAGTACACTTAAATGTGTTTGCAGAAGAAGAGAAGGAAAAGCCCGGTAACTTCTGCAGCATTACAAATGAGATCAGTACACATAATTCACAGTTTTTCAAACCATGGACAGAAGTTAAAAGCTCACCACACCAAAGTATCCTATGCTCTTATTGGGCATATGTAAATTTAAAATTTGGATATTTTCTTCGCCTTTTTTACTCTTGAGGAATCATTGGACAGGAATAGAATAAACACGTTTTGGCTATGTCCCATGAAAGAGATGTATGCACCAGCACCACCACCTTTTGTTTTGGAATCTTATCTTGCTTTTATCATGACAAGTCAAAAAGGCAAGTCACCTCGCCATCGTCCGACATTATGGTGAAGTGTGAGATCTGTGAGATCTATCTACCTTTCTTATGGTTAACGACAAGCTCCACTTTGCAAGAATAATTGCGGATCTGTACCTATTGCGACATCAAATGTACAGGATGCTGGTGAGCCAAATTCTGTTTTGAACTTCATGCTTGTCATCCTAACAAGTATAGAAAGAAATACAAGAAGACACCTGATATAATGAAAGCAGCACATCAACATAAACTATTCGCGTTATGATTATTTGACGGAATAGATATAAAGCCGCTTAAATGAAAGTATTGGCATTGCATATAAAGACCATTTTTCATGGTGGTGCGATAAGCATTCATACATGTTAAAGAAAGCTGCTGAAGTCGATGTACAAGTTAAACACACTATTGATCCAAAAGTACTTTCCCTTTATAGTCATTTACCGAGCTCCAAACAGAAGAAACTCATACATTCTGGTTTTGGCCAAAGGAGAAACTTCTACATTCAGTCATAGGATTACATGCCACAAGATAAGCCCACAAGATGAACCAACATATGATTAATTTCTTCTATTGCTAGGATTCCAGGAACATGAGACTCCATAAAGCTAGTGCTTCACAATCAACTTTGCTCTTGCATGACCCTCACTGATCTGAAATTGCTCCCCTAGACCAAAATGAGCCATCAACAACCACACGAAAGTGGCGAGCTCCCCGCCTTTGCTCAGTTGATGAGCATGAGCAGTTGCGGTGCAATGACTCGCGGCGTATGACAGCAACTCCACCCATACTTTACTCATGATCTTCCATTTCTGATCCTCGAATCTCCTCAACTCTTTGGCCAACCTACTCGCATCGAACAGCACCGACTTGCTTCTGTCTCCCTTTACATCGACAGGTCTCACAGTCGTTTTCACCTTGAGAATGTAATCAGAGGCTTGTTTATGTTCGTCGGGGGGTGACAGTTCCTTCCTGGACAAAAACTTCTTGGCCTCGGCACAAGTGTCTTGGAATCTTATCCGTCCAATACCCACAATGGAAGACATCATCTTAGGTTGCACAACAAGAAGATAGAGCATATAATCTGAGAGATCCTTACAAAATCCTATGTGATAATCGTTGCTCTGTTCAGTTTCAGTGGTAGTGGAATACAAGAGATCTGTGGCTACATGCCACAATATAAGGCTCTCGTCGTACTCAACTTCAGTAACGAATGGCAACAGCTCATTCCAATGAGGATGGTGAAGCACCCACTCACCTCTGGCTGAATATATCCTCTTTGCAAATCCCAGATCGTTAGCGAGCCTTGATTTCTCTCGCAGCTCCTGATGGATAAATAACCATAGTTCTTTAGTAAAAGATGTCCTCGATGAGTACCACATGTGGTCTTTAAAATCCTTTAGGCCCATCAGAACAATGATCTTGCTGACACCACGATCACAAATGCTCTGAGATTTCTGAGGGCGTTCCCGGATAGAATAATCAATCAAGTTGTATCTCGAGATAGATTTCGACCACCTGCGAAACAGGTGCCTCTTAAGCCAGGCCAAGAATATGATCTCTGACTCCTCTTCTTCGTCAGACCAGGTCGACTTCTTGAGAGAAAGGTAACTTCTGAAGATTGCGGCTAAAACCCGGTGTTTCTTGGGGTTCTTCAATGCTGAAACTGTCCAGTCGGAGAAGATGAGCTGGAGGAGAGCAACGACATCCAAGGCTATTGCACCAAGGAGCAAGGTATAGGTAACCTTAACATTGAATCTCCCGAAGCCATCCTTGTCCATGAAAAAGAAGAGCGCCAGAGCAATCGCCACCGAACCAAAACAAACGAAGCGGAAAAAGTATCCGAACATATCCCGCACTACCACAACCTTCGTGTAGAGGACATCGTAAAAGAAGTTGAGTTCTACCTCCAGCAATCTGAGAGTATCCTCCGGCTTTCTCCTATGGAAGAAGTCCCGGCTTTCGTTTCTCTCACGGAAGCTGAAGATAATGTCTACAAAAAGTCCCTTAAAGATTTCGAAGAAGCGGCGAGCCTCCTGAACCACCTTGATGTCATCCATATCAGTGCTATCCGCAGTGTCCAGGGTCATGGATTCTTTGTGAGGTTCCGGGATCATAACAATTTCGGCCGGAATATGGGCCTCCTTCTTGGAGGAGTACTCCTCCATGAGCTTGGCGTAGTTCGGTCCGGGGTCCGGCTTCGTTTGCATCGAATCTCTGAATCTGTTTATGCTTGCGAGGTACAACGCCCGAGTCCTCTCGCCATACTTGATGATTCCGGATAGGAAGACCAGGGCAGTCGGCATCCACAACTTGTTAGGCAGCGACTGATAGAAGACGTAAGCTACGGCAATCGCCTGGAATATGAGCCCGAGGAGGTGCCTGAGCCACAGCTCATTGTCCTCAAGAGAGAAGGAGGTAATGGTGTCCGGACCGCCGAGGTGGAGCAGAAGAAACGGGGCCCAGAACGCGAGAAGGTCGCTGTTGTAATTGGGGTCGAATTGACTCTTGGAGATGAGACCAACTGCAAAACTAGCAGCCCAATCGGCAAGCAAGTAGGTGATCCAGATTAGCATGATGACCGCGGCCTTGGAAGCTCGTTTCCTGAAGGTAGCAAACAAGATCAGAAAGGCCTGAAGCAAGAGACTCAATAGTACGGCTCCCCTCAGGTTCCATCCATCCCAAATCTTCTTGACATGGTCACTGATGTATGAAGCCACTCCCATGGTTCAGCTCAGCGCTCTCTGTCTCTCTCGTACTCCGTGGTGGGTATGCAGAATAAAACGCAAGATCAGCAATCAAGAATTTCTTTCTTGAATGTGTCGTGCAAATGGATCGTCCTCAAACTGGACCCACATAGGTTGGACTTCCGTAAGACTTTGATCATCTCTTGTCCATGAACTCTACGGCTTACGGGCACCCAATCCATTTAGCCCTCGGCGCTGTCTAAATAGACTCAAATTGCACAAATTTGATGAGTTTTAAGACTTGATTGCACTTTGGTGACAATTTTCAATTTTTAGGATTTCCATTGCACGTATTCCGTTTATTATACACTCAAGTCTCAAACAATGAGCACAAGTTAGTTTATTCAGTCAATTTGAGGGGTCCATTGTGTGACTTCCACATCTCTAGACTCCTCCAAAGGTTATGAAGCACGGAAACTATCCATGCCCTGCATTTAGGCTGCCATTTCGAACGACATAGCATTGAGATAGTTTTCAGGAGGGAAGAGTGCTCACCACTCAGAGGATCAAATGGAAGAAAACATTGAGAAATATCTCACTGACAAATTCAAAACGAAGTTGGACCACGGCCCGAGAGTCCAATTCCATCGCCGTCTGACAGAACTGTGGTCTCTGCTCGACCAAATCGCAGCCTCTGAGTCCCCCGCAAAGAGATCAATCAAAGAGGAGCTCTACTGCCTCAATAATGTCTTGGAAGAGTGCCAAACGATAGCAAGGAAGCAAACCTTTGCCTCTCTCAAAACAGTTCTAAGTCCCTCGATTGTTCAAATCCGTAGAACCTTGGACAAGATCGAACAGGAACTTCACAAGATCGAGAAATCTATAGCAAGTTCGCATGGGACCTTCTGTCTTCTGCCACAGAGGCTAGAAGCTTATCGAGGACGCTCCACATGTGTCGCTCCGTCAAGTGTCCACGGACTCGAGAATGAAGTGGGGACTTTGGAGAGGATGCTTCTCCAACCAGGAAAATCGTCCGACTCTTTCAACGCAATCGCAATCACCGGCATGAGCGGCGTCGGAAAAACCACACTAGCCCAAGTGGTATACAACAAACAACAAGTGAAGGCACAGTTCCTTCCAAGAATCTGGGTATCGTTATCCCCACAGCCCAACATGGCTGAGAACCGGAGGGAGGAGGCCATCGTCAAGAAGTTACTGGCCCGTTTAGGAGTTGAAACGGACATAATCCGCTCGATCGAGAGGCACGGCCTCCGCGGCCTACTCTACGCTCTCCACCTGCAACTACTGGGCAAAAAGTACTTGATAGTTCTCGACGACGTGTGGGACACCAACCCATGGCACGGCAACGGCAACTGGGATGGGTTGCCCAAAGGTTATGGTGGTTCAGTCGTTATCACGAGCAGGTCGGAGAAAGTGGCCAAAACCATGGTTAGGGAAGACAAGGTGCTCCACCTGCAACCACTCACGGACCCTGAGAGCTGCTGGTGTATCTTCAAGGATGAGGTGGAGAAAGATGGTGAAAGATCGGATGATGACAGCATCAACAAGCTGAAACCCGAGGTCGAAAAGAAGAGTGCTGGTCTGCCGCTAGCTGCGAAAGTGATGGGGGAGATTTTCTATGAGAAGCTCAAAGGTAAGGAGGGGGCTGAGCATGTTGAGATTCATCCTCAAGAGTCCTAGACAATTAACCTAGAAAATCTGCTAAAGTTTCTGTTTTTTTTTTTTTTTGGGGGGGGTGTTCCTTCTGCTTCTGCATTTGGTATCAGGGCTACTACCATTTTCATGAAAAAATCCTGTTCAAGATTGATAGTGGTAGTCATGTCAAGAACTCTTGGAACTAGATTGGCAAGAATTGTTATTCCCATTTGCTTGGCCAATCAGGTCATGTCTCTGCTGATGGATACAAAAAGAAGGTTCAAGATAACACAAACAATATGAGCATTGAGCAGATAGAGATATAGAACCACCTGATGAAATATACCAGGAAAATTCGACCAAAAAAAAAAAAAAAGAAATATACCAGGAAAAGAAAAATCTTGGTTCATCAATCAAGCACGATCTTGGCAGCGATTTTTGTCTTGTTGTTTAAGGAAGAAGGAGAATCGCATGATCGGACAAGTATAAATCGCCTGCAAACATGCTGTCTCGATTTTGAAGCAAGTTGCAGCAAAAAATGAGTAACTTCTCAACATCACGGCGGTTCTCAAGGCGCTTGTTCTGCTCTTTCGACTTTCATCCGTACTTGAAATTATAGATGAGTAGTTTTAACGCCACTTGCACTTTAACAATAAAGAGAGAGTATTATTCTAATCATGAAAATATAACAGAAAAACCTTAAACTAAATCCACAATTATGTTAATACTCAACACTTTTTTAGTGTCACTAAAATTCTCAAACTTATAGCAGTATGAAAAAAAAATCCTACATCTGCTATAAAAAACCCTAAATTTTACTTACGGTGATACTAATACCCCAATTTTCTTTTTTTGTATCCCCATACCTCAAACTTGTACTAGTGTGACAAGAATACCCTCCGTCTACCACAAAACATAATAAACTTCGCCTACTGGGATGCCAATACCCCAACAGTGACTGAAAAATACATTCCTTTACAAATTCCGTCCAAGATGACAGTTAAAGTTTCAACATGATGGCTTGCATGGACAACGGTAGGCAAACCAAGCTGACATGAATCTGACTCGGTTTACTTCTAATACAAAGAGACCCGACATCATATCTCAATTAATAAGTTCGACAGGGATATGGATTTACGTATCAAATCCATCGATAATTCATATTTTAGGGTAACGACATGGCTGACTTGGACGGAACTATGACGGAGAGTATTTTTGTTATATTGGTATAAGCTTTGGTGTTTTGGTGACACGAAACAATTGAGGATATTGGTGTCACAATGGCCACAGTTTAAGGATTTTGATGACAAAAAAGAATTTTGAGTGTCACAGTGAGCATAATTTAGGTCGTTTTATGACACAATGAAAGCTTAAAGTGTTGAAATCACAGTAGATATATTTTAATATTTTTAATTATATTAATCCTATTCAAATCCCACTAAAGGCCATCAATTTTCTCACATCTACTACCTCTCCATACAACAATCTTTATCATTTGCCGCAGATTTTTCCTAGAAGTAAAATGTCATTTTTCCCACTTCAGAATGGAATTTAAGTTGGCCTAGAATAGTTTAAATTTGTTAGAGAAATCCCTTATAATGTTTTGAAGATGACAAATAATTAAAGCTATTAATGTGTTTATTGGTTGAGTAGAACTAGGTGAAAGATGTACAAGCACAAGCCGTAAAACATCGTTTGCATTCGTATTCTAAGAGTGTATTTTTCTACTACATATTAGTAGTAGGCATTATACTTTTCTACAAAGTTATGAAACAAATTACACAAACTCTAATTTTTTTTCTCTTACATCACATCTCATATCGATGGATTATTGATCAAAAGAGAAGGGATAAGTGCATCAACAACCCTAAAACTTTTCGCGAAAGTGCAATATGTTGAGAAATTATATTGATTTTGAAGGAAACAAAATTGCCATACTTTGTTGAAAAGACTTTGATAAATGCTCTGAGGATTTTATACAAATATATCTCTATGTCTTTTATATGCTTAACACTTTTATTCTGATAGAAGTAGGATTCTTTGACAGAGGCAGACTCATGCGAGATACTTATGGCGAGATGTTAATCTTCACTGTTTATTCGATATTATTCTTAATTGTTTAGCAAATTTAATTTCCCTCACTAACGGTCAACTATCTGGTTAGAATTTCATTCCTAAGTTATATTAATTGTCCAATAATCACAAAGATATTCTCGCGACTTTCCATATGAGGAATCTTGATTGATTGGCAATCACCCCGTAAATAATTTCCTTTATTAGAAGCTTAATTTAAGGATTTTAGGAATTCAACGGCTAAGTGATCCTTTTGCATCAATCAACCAATGGCTAGTTTTGGAGATTGATCATCAATGTGGTTCTATCTAGCGAGAAGCTTGGAGACGAGGAGTATAAAAGGAGCACAAAGTTTGAAGAAGAACAATAGAGATCAAGAGATCATCATCCTTATTTCAAGAGAGCTATACTTGTTCTATATTATTTACTTGAGCGTTTACTCGAAATCTTGTGAGAGGTGGAATACAGAGTCTAAGTGTGTAGAGTGAGATAGCTTTGGTAAAGGCAGCACTCGCTTCTATGGAAGTGCTTGTGCTAATCACATCTTTCTGTAATCTCTCATTTGATTACTTAGTGGAATCCAGCCAGTAGGTTGTTAGCGTGGGAGAGTAAACGTAGGCTTTACCAAAAGCCAAACCACTACAATCTGTTGTGCATTGTCTTCTATTCTCTTACTCGCATCTACTATTGTTTGATAGAAGCATTGCTCAGTTCTGTTTACTACATCCGCTCCTATCAAACTTGTAGTTTTAATTTTCGCATTACTTTATCAAGTTTGATTATACTCACCTATTCAGCCCCTCTAGGTGATAGTGTCAGCAAACATCAATTGGTATCAGAGCCTAAAGCTTGTTATTTGAAGTGTTTACTTCTAAGCTAATGATCTTCAATGGCTAGCATTCTTGGAGTATGAATTGTAGAAGGTCAAAGTCACACCAGACCTCCATACTTTGAAGGAAAAGACTACAACGTCTGAAAAAACAAAATGAAAGCTTTTATCAAGTCAGCTCATCCACTGATGTGGCATGTCGTGCAAAATGGAGTAAATCCAGCAGCTTCAACTTCAAAGAAAGAAATTACAGAAGAACAAAAAATAATCAGTCCTACGGATCTGTCTAAGAGAGAAGCTTTAGATTCAAGAGCTCTTTACTGTTTTTATTGTGTATTATCTCCAGCTCAGTATAACCGTGTATGTTCTTGTGAAACAACAAAGGAGATATGGGATAGTCTTCAAGTCACTCACGAAGGAATTGATAGAGTCAAATAAACAAAGATGAATATTTTACTTGGAAATTATGAATCTTTCAAGATGAAATCTAACGAATCTCTTACTGATATGATCAACAGGTTCACTGATATTGTAAATGGCTTGACTTATTCTGGAAAGGAAATTTCTCCAACAGAAATAGTGAACGAAATCTTGAGGGGACTCACAAAAGAGTGAACAACATCAAAACCTCAATTCGAGAAACCTCAAGGATATTGCCTCTATCAGTTGATGAGCTTGTTGGAACCTTGATGTCTTATGAATCTGAACGTCAAAATGATGAGGATGATTCCATAGGTAAAAAGGAAATTGCTTTGAAATAAAAAAATATACGATTCAACTTATGCAGATTCAGAGGAAGATGAAGATGATGAAGAACTAGCTCTGATGGTAAGAAAATTCAGAAGGATGACTAGAAAAGGAAGAAACTTCAAAGGAAGACGTCAGTTCAAGCAACCTGAAAAATCCTCTACTGACAAAGAAGAAGGTAAGGAATAATTTTCTTTGAGTGCAGGAAACGAGGACATATCAAACCCAATTGTCCACTTCTGAAGAAGAAAGGAAGATTTGAAAAGAAAAAGAAAGCTTTGAAAGCTGAAACATGGAGTGATATAGAGTGTGACAATAGTGATGAAGAAGATTGTGCCAACATATGCTTAATGGCCAAATCAGATTCCGAGGATGATAATGAGGTAAGTCTACCCAAAATCCCTGATGAAGTATCTGATTGTATCGATGAGTTATGTTTGGATCATAAGGTCACTCTTAAGAAAATCTCTGAGTTGAAAAATGAGAATTCTAGATTAAGGCAACAGGATCTTTAAAATGAAAAGATTGATTTTCTTCAAAAGGATTTTTTCGATTTGAAAGAAAATCATGATTTGCTCAAGAAAGAGATTTTAGAAACACAAGAAAATCGTGATCTTCTCAAAAAGAAAATTATGGAGATTCAAGAAAACCATGATTTGCTTTCAAAAGAAAATGAATCTTATAAAAAGGAAACTTCAGCTATTTGCAAAAAAATTTCTCTTGGCTCAAAGACCTTGGAGCATATCCTCTCTATTCAAATTTCATATTACAACAAATGCGGTCTTGGTCTTGTAAAAGAAACTATCTTACAAAATCATTTTCCGAAAGCAAGAGCAAGATTGCCTTCAAAAGTTTCTTAGAAAAATCATTTTCGAGAACAGTTTGTAAAACTTGTTGGCCATGAAATCTTCAAGTGTTCAAACTGTGGTGACATAAATCATTTCAAAAATGACTGTCCCAAAGTTTGGAGACCAACTAGAGGGATTATCTTAAGAAAGGTAGAATCAACTAACGTAAAAGGACCAAGAAAATCTGGGTACCAAAGAAAGCGTGAATCTATTCATTCTCCGTAGGTACCAAAGAAAAGGAAGAACAAGTGGTACCTAGATAGTGGCTGCTCATGACATATGATAGGAGATCCAAGCAAGTTCATAGAACACTTCAAAGTTAATGGTAGAAGTGTGTCTTTTGGAGGCAACAACAAAGGCAAAATCATTGGCAGAGGCACAATCAGGATTGGAAAACTTTTCATCAATGATGTCTCACTCATTGAAGGGCTCAACTACAATTTAATCACTGTTAGTCAATTATGTGACATTGGCTATAAGATTTGCTTTTAGGAAAATAAATGCATAGGTATAAGCAGTGACAATACAAAAAAATTCTCTGGAAGAAGACATGGAAACATCTATCTGTTAGATGTAGACTCAGAGGTGATTAAGTGCTTCGTCTCTATCAAAGAAGAAACTGATCTTTGGCACAGGAAGATGGGGCATATTATCTTTAAGCAAATGGCTAAGCTATCTTCCAAGAAGCTTGTGCGAGGCTTACCTAAAGTGAAATACAAGAAGTCAGAACTGTGTATAGCATGTACACTTGGCAAACAAGTAAGAAGCTCTTTTAAACCAATCAATTTCATCTCTACTAATCGAGCTTTGTAGGTTCTACACATGGACATATTTGGACCTACTCGTACTCAAAGCGTTGGTGGTAAGAGATATTGTTTACTCGATTTACATGGGTTTATTTTCTTGCGCACAAAAATAAAGCTTTTGCATGTTTCTCAAATTTTGCAAAGTTGGTTCAAAATGAAAAAGGCCACACTATCTCTTGCATTAAAATAGACCACGGGGGAGAGTTTGAAAATCAAAGTTTTTCAGACTTTTGCACTGAAAATGGATTTCAACATAATTTTTCAACTCACTATACTCTTGAACAAAATGGAGTTGTAGAGAGGAAAAATCGCTCTGTACAAGATATGACCAGAACACCATTGATTGAGAGTAAAATTCCTTCATATTTTTGGGCAGAAGCAGTATCAACTGCTTGTTATCTTATCAATCGTGTGTTTCTTAGACCTATTCTTGATAATAAAAAAAAACCCTATGAGCTTTATAAAGGTAGGAAGCCATACATTTCTTATTTCAAAATCTTTGGATGCAAATGTTTTGTGCTTTAAAATGCAAATGATCGTCCTGGTAAGTTCGATGAGAAATCAGATGAGGCTATATTCCTTGGCTACTTGACTTCAAGCAAAGCTTACAGGATCTTCAACAAGAACTCTCGCACTATGGAAGAGTCTATGAACGTGAAATTTGATGAAAACAATGTCTTCTACAATATTGAAGAAGAAGTATAACAAGGATACATCCCAGCAAGTGATGATATTCAAGATTTGGAAAAGATTGATCAGTCTGACTCTACTCAAGTTGATAACTCTACTCATCCGATTCTACCAATTCAAACGAAGGATTTGAACACAACTGGAAGCACAAATCCAGTCATCCGAAGAAACTCGTTCTTGGCAACCTCAAAGAAGGAATCAAGACTCACTCTTCTTTCAAAGAAATGATGAGCACCTTAGCTCTTATTTCTGAGATAGAACCAAAGGATATCTTTGAAGCTCAATCTATTAAAAGTTAGATAGAGGCAATGCAAGAAGAACTCTATCAATTCAAAGTGAATTAGGTTTGGGAGCTTGTACCAAGGCCAAAGGATCATCCTATCATAGGAGCAAAGTGGGTATTCATAAACAAATTGGATGACAAAGGAAAAGTCACAAGGAACAAAGCAAGGTTGATCGCAAAGGGCTACTCACAGGAAGAAGGAATCGACTATGACTAGACATATGCACCGGTGGCCAGGTTAGAAGCCATTAAGCTTTTATTTGCTTATGCTTGTTTCTATGGTTTTAAATTGTTTCAGATGGACGTCAAGAGTGCATTCCTTAATGGATATATCAAAGAGGAAGTATATGTTGAACAACCTCCTGTTTTCGAAGACCCAAAGAAACCTGATCATGTCTACAAATTGAAGAAAGCCCTATACAGACTCAAACAAGCGCCTCGTGCATAGTATGAAAGACTCAGTAACTTTCTGATTGAAAATGGCTTTGGAAAAGGTAAGGTAGATACAACTCTTTTTATAAGAAAGAAAGGTAAGGATATTCTTTTTATTCAAATTTATGTGGATGACATAATTTTTTGTTCTTCTAACGAGTCTCTATGCAAGGAATTTTCACAGATTATGAAAAGTGAATTCGAAATGAGCATGATGGGAGAATTGAATTTCTTCCTCGGGCTTCAAGTAAAGCAATGCAAGAATGGAACTTTCATATGCCAAGAGAAGTACGCAAAGGAGCTTGTTAAGAAGTTTGGACTAGAAAATTGCAAGAAGACAAAGACACCAATGTCTCACTCTTCCAAGCTAGACAAAGATGAGAATGATAAGCACATTGATGAGAAGCTCTATATGAGTATGATAGGGTCCCTACTCTATCTTACTGCCTCTAGACCTGATATTCTCTTTAGTGTTTGCATGTGGGCTAGATTTCAATCTAATCCTAGAAAATCGCATCTCACAGCTGTTAAGAGAATTATCAAGTTTATTAGCACTTATCCTACACTTGGTTTATGGTATCCCAAAGGTTCCAATTTCATACTTATTGGATACTCTGACGCCGACTTTGCTGGCTATCATATTGATAGAAAAAGCACCTCAAGAACATGTCAATTAATGGGCAATATGTTTTTTTTTTTGGGGTAAAGATTAATGGGCAATATGTTAGTTTCTTGGTTCTCAAAGAAACAAAGTACAATGGCTCTATCAATAGCAAAAGCAGAGTACATAGGAATTGGAAGTTGCTGTGTACAAATACTCTGGATGAAGCAATAACTCAACAACTTTAGCATTGAAGAATCAAGTGTGAAATCAAATGTGATAATACCAGCGCTATCAACCTAACGAAGAATCCCATTCTTCACTCAAGAGCTAAGCACATTGAGATTAAGCATCATTTTATACATGAACATATGCAAAATAAAGATATTTATGTTCAATTTATTGATTGCAAAAACCAATTGGCTGATATCTTTACAAAACCTCTTGAGAAAGGTCCATTTGAATTCATTCGAAATGAACTTGGTATTACTAATCCTTTCATGGAAAGGTGAGCAAATGTAGACATGTGGTTCTACTATAAGCATATGGTTCTATCAAAGGTAAGCGACTCTATTAGAAGCAAGACGTATCAACTAACTATCTCTATTGTTCGAGATATTATATTTGGAAGGAAATCAAGTATGTATCTAAATCATTTTCGAATATACATGATTGTCTGATTAACTTGCTGATTGATTGTCTGAATATTTGATTATGTATTGTGATTTTTCTTAGTCTTTTATTCCCAAAAATAACTACTCGTTGCAGTTTTATTTCAAAATCCCTGATTTTTTGGAAGAATTTCAAAGTGTTCAAAAACTACCTTAATTACAGTTTTCTCTTCTCAATTTTTTTTTGCTCGTGTTCAAAGTTTCAAACTTTTTCTTTAAAATCATCTCAAACCTGTCAATGGCACCCAATACTAATCCCAAATCACACATCCTTCCTTGCAAGCAAAAGCTAAGACCGAAGCAAAAGCTCAAGCTAAAGTTGTCAAAATATTGGCAGAGGATGCAATGAGAATTGAAAAGCTGCGAGAAAAGAAACAGAAGCCAAAGCTGAGGCAGACAAAATCTGAGGGAGAACTCTGAAAAGGAAGATAGAATCAGGAATGAAAAGTATGAGAGAGAGAGAGAGAGAGAGAGAGAGAGAGAGAGCAGAAGGATACATAAGCATAGAAGATGGAACTGGAGAAGACTATGGCATAGCAGAAGGAGAACAAATTGACTTCACGAACTTTCTGGCAAGAGCCGATGTAACGACTCGGTCCGATGAGGGCAGAGGGCCTAGACAAGGAGCGGCTCCTGGCAAGCTTCTAGGATGGCGAAGGGGACATAAATGAATCGAACTATGCACCGAAGAGGGGGAGAGCGATTCTGGAATATATATATAAATATGTGAAAACTGAAATTAACTCATAGAGGCACCTTTTGACGTAACGGCAAGCTTTAGCTTTGGAACTCCAAAGTTAAGCGTGCTCAGGTGGGAGCACTCCCAGGATGGGTGACCTCTTGGAAAGGTGCCCACCTATACGTCGAAGGACAAAACCGTGAGGCTCGGATGGGATGGGCTAAAGCGGACAATACCTCAGTGAGTTGACTCCAAGGAGTCACAGTAGATGTTCAGGGGGAGTTATCTGGAAATCAAATTGTGAATTTGCTGATAGAACTTAAGAAGGGTCAAGACGATCAGAAGTCAAATTGTGATTCTTCGTGCGGAACTCTATACAGAAGTTGAGACAATGTAGATGTGTTTTCAAAACCAGGAAGCAATTAGCAAAGATGCGATTAAGAAGGCTCAGGATCAAGTTTCCTCAGATATGACGCTTTTTAGTACACAACTTCTGACTTTGGCAAAGGAAATGCAGAAACTGACGGAGGTTGTTGACAGAAGGCTGAGTGACTTGTCCTCGTTTGCTTTGGTTAAGATGCCTTCAGACATCACAAACCAACCATCCATTTCAGAACCCTCATCCTAAAAGTCCTAAAAAAGAACCTCATTTCTATTATGTTATTTTTAAAGACTTTTTGGCGTGTTTTTGCTGGCTTGATGGTGTGCTTTTTATTTATTTATTTTGCTTGAGACTTTCAGTACTCTATGATGGTGTGTTTCCCATGGTTGAATAATACTTGATGAGGTTCTGAAATTTATATATCCTTGGTGTTATTTATACTTATTTCTGATGTTGACAAAAGGGGGAGAATGCAAAGAGATCAAGCAAAGGCATCGCAAAAAGAATTTTTTTATGCTTAAATACTTGTGTTCTTGTTCAGAACTACTATAAATTATTCTTTACACAAGTATCTGTTTATCAAAATCTTTTCAAAGTTATATAATGCTTGAAAGGCTTTGTCTCCATCAAACTAGGGGGAGATTGTTGAGAAATTATATTGATTTTGAAGGAAACAAAACTGCCATACTTTGTTGAAAAAACTTTGATAAAAGCTCTGAGGATTTTATACAAATATATCCCTATGTCTTTGATATGCTTAACGCTTTTATTCTGATAGAAACATGATTCTTTGATAGATGCAGACTCATGCCAGATATTTATGGCGAGATATATTGATCCTTGCTATTTATTCAATATTATTCTTAATTATTTAGCAGATTTAATTTCCCCCACTAACGGTCAATTACGTGGTTAGGATTTCGTTCCTAAGTTATATTGATTGTCCAATAATCACAAAGATATTCTTGTGACTTTCCATACGAGGAATCTTGATTAATTGGCAATCACCCCGTAGATAATTTCTTTTATTAGAATTGATTTAAGGATTCTAGGATTTGATTGTATGGGCGAACAGATCCTCCTAAATCTCTGATCCCTTTCTACTTCAATGGGTACATGATCCTTTTGCATCAATCAACCAACAACTAGTTTTGGAGATTGATCCTCGATGTGGTTCTATCCAGCGGGAAGCTTGGAGACAAGGAGTACAAAAGGAGCACAAAGTTCGAAGAAGAACAAGAGAGATCAAGAGATCATCATCCTTATTTCAAGAGAGCTATACTTGTTCTATATTCTCTACTTGAGTGTTTACTCGAAATCTTGTGAGGGGTGTAATACGGAGTCTAAGTGTGTAGAGTGAGATGGCCTTGGCAGAGGCAGCACTCGCTTCTGTGGAAGTGCTTGTGGCAGTCACATCTTTTTGTAATCTCTCATTTGATTACTTAGTGGAATCCAGCCAGTAGGCTGTTAGTATGAGAGAGTGGACGTAGGCTTTACGAAAAGCCAACCCACTATAATATGTTGTGCATTGTCTTCCATTCTCTTACTCGCATCTACTACTGTCTGATAGAAGCACTGCACAGTTCTGTTCACTACATCCGCTCCTATCAAACTTGTAATTTTAATTTTCGCATTATTTTATCAAGTTTGATTACACTCACCTGTTCACCCACTCTAGGTGATAGTGTTAGCAAATATCACAATAGAGTACTAAAACTTTCAAAAAGTGTAATCAAATTCTAATGTCCTAGAATTTATTAAATTGGTACAATCAAGTTACTTATTTTGCTTGGTCCAAATTGATGGATGGAAAATGCCGACATTGCATTTTTTGGTGTAACTTGGAGACATGTGGCGCTACATTAGGAAATAGTCCAATTTTTTGAAAAGGAAAAAGAAAAAAAAGAGAGAAAGGGAAGTTGGTCGTGATGGTTTGGCCTCGAATTGGGTGGGGCCATCGCCCCACCTTCTCCGACGAGGGCTGTGGTCGTTCTTCCTCCACGTGAAAGCACCGGCAAGTATGTCCGCAGTTCTTCGTGCTCACCTGATTGCCCATCTTGAGTATTCGAGGTTCTGTAACCTTCGCAGAATAGTTAAATATTTAACCATGCTTCATCTAATAGTTTAAGCTTTTAGAGCAGTTGACAGTAGTCCCATAAAAATCGAAGATATCTCATAGAAATGCTCCTAAGATCTGAAGCAGCTCGAAACAATCAACTCTCCAAAATGTTAGAATAGTAATAAAACTTATTGTTAAATATTTGAGCACGTTGGTTGAGACATGCCTTGATCTATGGTGGGTGTTAGAAGTAGAATGAAAACGAATCGCTGAAGCATGATTCATGGTAGGCACCTGAAGATGATAAAAGACAAAAGAAAATCATCATGATTTACTGTGGGCTATCCTTGGCAGCCCCTTCACCATTCAACAAGGAGTAAATGCTTTCATAGAGAAAATAGGAGCGCTTCAACAATTGTAAGAGGAAGTGGTTGAAGACTTCATGGCTATTGGCTCATTCAATGTGGGCAGCTAAAAAAAATCTTCTCCGTTAAATGCTACGGTTGTCTTGGAGCAAATAGCCATAGGTGTGATAGTTTCTTGAATAGTAAAATTTTAGCTAGAAATAGAACACTTGTGAAGCATTGTAAGCAAGCCACAAAAGCATGGTGAGCTTCAGAAATATAGAGTAGTAGCACGAGTATTTGCATTTCAATAAAAGTTCTCCATCCAGTCCTTATTTGTGCGCTTATTCCAAACTTCCAAAGTTATCATTATTCTTTTTGGTTCTATCACAAAAAATCTCTGCTCAGAAAGGCCAACAGAAGCAAGAAACTTGTCCTGCGTTCGGACAAAACAGTAGTATTTACCGACTCTTGAGTGAATGTTAACCAATTAAGGTGCAGTAACGATCCTTGCGGAGAAAAAAACTGTCTTAAAATTCATGGACTTTTTATAGGTTGTGTAAGTAACATGACTATCGATAAAGGCAATCTGTACTATTAGATCTAACAAAAAAAGGTGAAAGGCAATTTGTATTACTCACAATGTTGATTCATTGTCTTGTACTTTGGGCCCACAAAAAGATAATTCAATGTATAGTACTACAGTAGGCCACAGAAATTGAGCCCACATGAAAAACGACAATGAGCCCATTTAATCTTGATGACTTGACTTTTTGGTACCTTGAAAAGGTTGCAAATATCTTGGAAAAACATGATTATTTGTTTTTCTTAACTTGGGGAAAGACTAAATGTGTGTTCACTCTCATGATTCATGTAAAGATTACATAGTTAAGTTCCTAAAGTTACTATTTTGTGATTACCTTGTTCAATTAAAGATGAATTTATTTCTTCAAAGCGCGTTTCCGCTGATATCAGAAAATTCTCAATACGGTGAATGTGGATTTACGTTCCCACTTATAAGTTTCCTTGAATATCACTCCTCATAGGTTTAATTTTAATCTAACAGATGTAATTGCCTTTCGACCGAATGATTCGGTCATCCTCCATTAAGAAGGGGCAGTAGGGGCTTCGAGAGAACCTTTCAATTTTCATTCTTTTTCAATAAAGTTGAAGAATCTTTTCACATATATAAAGCGGAAAAGTGGCCTTTACAGCTGGACAAAAATGACCGAGGCCACCATTGGTCTATATCAAGACAACCTGGATGCAATTATTAGCCAGCAAATATCTGTAAAGTTATGAAGATCGGGCTTTGTTCGATGATGGCGGAGGAAGAAGACATCCTAGACAGAGTGTGGGTAGGGTGGCTTTTGTGTGTGTGTGTGTGTGTGTGTGTGTGTGTGTGTGTGTGTGTGGGGGGGGGGGGGGGGGGGGGGGGGGGGTTGTGATAGGTGGTGAAAATGACAGGGGTAATTTTGGAAAGAAATTTTGAAGATACTTTTTGAAATTGTCCCAATTTATTACTTAATGCAAATCTGACAGTATATCCATTTTAACCCAGATAGTTAAAATTAAAATTTGACATGACATGTCGGTGTGTTTGTTTCACGGAAAATCAAAGATTTGGAAAACATTTTCAAAAAAATAAACGCTTGTATCTTTTAGAAAAATTAGTCAACGGAAAATATTTTCATTATCGATAACACTTTATGCCTAACTATTTTCAAGGTAATGAAAATATTTTGCATTCATTTATTTTTATGAGTGATATAAGCGTTTATTTTTTAGAAAATATTTTCCAAATCTTTGATTTTCCGTGAAACAAACACACCCGTTAGATTCAAATATAATTTATCATAATATTTTGAAATTTAAACAATGAGATAGATTTTATTAGGAAAGCAAAACGTGGGTAATTTAATTAGTAATTTCCTTATATAGTGAAGTAACTTCTGATACGTGGGTAATTTGTAAATTAGGAAAGTTACAATTTATATAGGGTTAGTAGCATTTCTTGTGAGAATAATTTTTCCTTTTACCAATCTATATGTGATTATAAATCTTATTTCAAACCAAACTAACTTTCAAGATACTTAGTAACTTTCAACATAGGCAAGTATGCTCCAAAATGAGTATTTTAATACATGGAGGGAACTTTTAATATGCTCGATAACTCTTATCATAAGAAACAAAATTTAACGTGCTTAGCAACTTTTAATATATATAGAACTTAAGAGAAATGATTTTCACAGGCGATGATTAAATTTTATTTCTTTTGAAAATAAATGAGCTTCAATACGCATAGTAATCTTTAATACTAAAAAGTATCGAGATTAACATAGTAAGCTTTACTTACTAGTAATCTAGGAAGCACCGACACTCCTCGAGGCCCTCCGTGTCGTGTTCGACACTCTCCGACATGCGATCGACACGTGATTAGAGCTCCAGACATGCTAGTGACACGCGAGTCTAGTATCCCAACACCCCATTTCGACACGTAAATGTCAATTTTAAGCATCTTCAATAAATTATGTGTCAAAATGTAGATTTGTCAAAAATATACATACTTAAGTCATATATCCAGTCACCCCAAAATTAATATACCTAGCCCAAAAAAAAAAAAAACCTAATCGTAAATCCCTAACTGAAAAAGAAGAAACTTACCACTGATATTTTTATATATACATGATAATTTATCATGTATATTAATTTATAGATTTAATATACAACTTATTTCAACGTGTCGAAATTCTTTATGTTTTGAGAAATGATGTGTTCGCGAGTCGTGTCATGTCATTTCGCATGTCGGTGTCGATGTTACTTTGCTAGTAATACCCATGCTAACGGAGCACCACTTTCTTGTCCTCCTTTCTAAAGTAAAGTGCAAATGGCGTCAAACCTAATCGTCTAGGCATGTGATGCACGATATGCATCAGAATGTCACTCTCCCTATTGTCGAAGTTCAAATCTTGGTAATGAATTTTTCTTCTTCTCTTGGCCAGTAGGTTGCACAGGTATGAAGTACCATTATTATCAATCAGTAAAGGCAATCTGTCCTGGAAGATCGAACAAAAAGTTAAGAAGAAGAAGAAGAGAGGGGGGGGGGGGGGGGGGGGGATGCAATTTGTACTGGTCAGGAAAATTGATACAAATGGTCCTTAAATTATGACTTAATGTGCAATGTGGTCTCAAAACTTTTAATTTGTTCAATATGGTCAATGAACTTTACCCCAATGTGTAATATCATCCCTGAACTTTTAATTTGGTCAATGTGGTCCCTCAACTTTTGGTACATGTTCAAACTAATCCATCGACTATATGAAAATGTTCAATATTGTCCATGCACTTAAATTAATTCAAGGATAACATCGGTTATCTTTATATAGTCTAGGAACTAATGTGAGTGTTTACTAAAAGTTAAAAGATCACATTGAACAAATTGAAAGTTCGGAGACGTCGTTGCACACTGTGCTAAAATTCATGTCGTTATCCCTACCGGTGGTGGCGATGAATGCATTGTCTAGTACTTTGGGCCCACAGAAAATAATTCAATGTGCACTACTCTGGTAGGCCACAGAAGTTGAGCCCACATGAAACGACAATGAATCCATCCAGTCTTGATGACTTGACTTTGTGGTACCTCAGTGAAAAGGAATGCAAATATCTTTTCCAGATGACCAAAATTGACTGAGGCCACCAGTGATCCATATCAAGAAGCCCTGGAAGCAATTATTAGCCGACTACTTCTGTAAGCTATCAAGATCAGCCTTTGGTTTTCCATAATGTGAATTTTCTGTTCCCTGAATATGAAAGGTTGATACTGGTATGAGCTTGGCTTGCAAGCATAACCTCACTAAATGTTGAGCCCAATAAGTGGCATGGGCTTCTCTTCATTTCCAATATATATATATATATTTTTCAGAATGAGGTCAATTCCTGGATTCCTTGTATACATTCGCAGTTTCTTCTTTCTTTTTCATCAACCCTGTCGATTCACTTGATACAAAACTTTGCAGCATTCACAGCTTTCAAAAGCTTCTCACCGCGAATTTCCCCAGCATATGCGCCTATTGCTCACTCAGACACACCTCTTGCAGGGACTGAGTACGAGATCCCATCAGTTGTAGATCGAAAGTTGCTTATACATTGTTGTTTGCATAGTAGTATTGGCCCGGTGATGCACTACCTTTATTCTTGTCTTCTTGACAGGGGCTTAACTATTAAGTCATTTGCTCGGGGGAAATACAATTTTCAGGTCAACCAAAAATGATAGCATTCACAACAGAGTCATTCAATTTTGACAAACAAAGAAGAAATTGTTTACAGAAATGTGACCTATTACCAAAGCCCGTGATCGAGGTTATCGGGCCAACAGCGTCCATTCCCGGCCCGCCCACTTTCTTATAGGGGCCTTCTCATATCTGGAACTTCTTCTGAATTCTACCAGCACCATATGCACCATGAATCTATCCGGTGAATACATATTGAATCTTAAATTGTTATTGATGTTGGGCTACTTTTGGAACATACATTCTCAAAATGACGAAGGCAAAAACTCAGCAACATATCTATGTGTGATGGGGAGTATTTCGTGTACAGTGGCCATGAACAGTTACCAAACCAAACAGGAGCTTATCAGCAGAAAACATTTTATGCTTGGCTCATGCAAATCCCAGAAACAACATCCTAATTCTTGGATTCATCAAAGGATTGCTGGTCTGTGGAGGAATTAGAGAACGCCAATTCATAGTAAACATAACAACTTTACTAACTACTCTGTAGTCTATTCTTGAGGATATCAAAACAAATGGGGATGTTGCATGGGTTACCTCTGGCCTTGCTAGGCCAACCCCCACCCGAAAGGAAGTCGTTAACTCCTCGGTTACCTCGTCGATTGGGCCTGCTGTTGTCTTGTCCGATCCTTCCTCCTCACAACTAGTTGGTAGCAAGGAATTAGACTCAATCAGGAGAAACAGAGGTGCCCCCAATTTAGTGTCTTCTGAGAACAGATTTGCTCTTTTGGAAGTGGTGGATGCATTGTGTTGTCCCTTGGATACCTTAGGGGTTTAGGGGGATGTAACGGAGCCTCCTGTTCTTTGAATATTGTCTCTTGGGATGTGAGGGGCCTTAATCGCAGCCCCAAAAGAAGGGAACTTGTGGACTTTACTCTGTCTCAGGATCCCCATATTCTTATTTTGATAGAGCACAAAATTAAAAAAGAAAATGCTGATTTTGTCGTAGATGGCAGCTTTCGTGGTTGGCATTATTTTCATAACTATATGTGCAGCAGCCAGGGGCGAATTTGGATCTTATGGAAACTGACCATTGTTAGGCTAACCATGTTGGAAGTTTCGGGCCAAGTCATACATTGTCTCATTGAAAAACTTGGGGAGTGTCGCGACTCGGATGATCCCCCGCGGATCGAATCGGGCTAATGGATTGCCGGGCCCCTTTTAGAATTGGGCTTCGGCGCGGGCCCTCCCAGGCCCATACCAAATCGGGCGGGAAATTATTGGCTTCAACCTTAGTGTGGTCTGGTGATATGTGTTATGTGTGCGTGCAATTGGAGTTGTCACCGATTTTTCTTGGGAGGTGGACCGGATACCTGACCGAGTGATTGGGAGAGATCACTCGGTCCTACGCAACTAGAGATATCTAGGGACGGGGATTTGGTTACCCTAGCTTAAGCTAGAGTCTTTTCGGTTACCATCCGAAATTGATTGTTACCTAAAATGATCACGCGAGGTTTTTACCAATTTGACTCCTAATCATGTTTTTGTCAATCGCTAAGTGTTCATGCAAAATGGTCTTTCGGGGGTTTATTTCATGGCATTCTAATTTTTTCGATTTTCGCAATTAACAAAAAGAAACATCCAAAGCAATCAAAAGGGAAAGAGGGTAAAAAAGAAAACAAGAAGCTACTCTAAAGCGAAAAAAGAAAACCCGCGGCCCTCCAGTATTTAGGTACAAGGCCGAAATATAAAACTCGAGACAGGATCGGGTGTACAATAATAAGACCGGATTGGACATCGGTCGCTCTCTAACATGAAATAAAAGCGTATCGGTGTTCATCATGCCGAAAAGTGCAATGAAAGATCAATTTTGGAATTTTTGCGATTTGTTTCAATTTTTTTGGGATTTTCTCTTCTTCTTTTTTTTTTTACGACGGGGCGGAACCGGAGATAACAAAGATGAACTGCGCGAAGTTTCAGCAAAAATCACGTTCAAAGTCTCAGTTTTCGCTCATTTTCCCAAAAAATGTGACTTGGAAAAGTTGACTCTTGGTGTGTTTTCAAGGGCGATTATCTTAATGTTCAAATCAAATTAAGGGAAACTAACCATTCCAAGAGAAACTAGGTATGATCAGGTTTCTAAAACAAGCGACGACTCGGGAAATGATCAACCGAGCGCGTCGTAATGGTGCCGGGAATATGACCAGTTGGAGTACAACACTTAGCCAAAATTTCAGCCTCATTTTGCAGTTCACCGAGGCAAATTCGAGAGTGATTATCTCGATGCACAAAACTAACTAGCAGAAGCTATCGATACAACATGAAACTACATTAAACAAGGTTTCAAGCACAATTGATGGCTCGTGAAAAGCTCAAACAAACACTCTGTACCAAGGCCATGAATATACGAACTCGCAACTTTCAGACTTGAAAAAAGACAGTCCACTCACTTTGCAGGTCATTGAGGCGATTTTCAAGGATCATAACTCAATCCAAAGAGATAATCAGATTGAACCCAAAGCATCAGTGTAAAGTGCTACACACGGAGAGTATGGTCGACCAAAGAACGACCTCAAAGGCCCAAGCAATCATCAAGAAAGGTGACCCTAAATTGGCGGGTCTGAACTGGTTTCAACACTTAGAAAAATTCCCAGTGTCTTAAATCAGTTCTCAGAGACAAATTTAGAGGACCATAACTCACACCTCAATTACAACCAACGAGCAAACAACATACCGATGCGAAGAGCTATATACCGGGAACAAAATGAAATAAGAATGACTATTGAAGCATACAAAACGAGATAGAAAAACACCCCGAAATTCAGGGTTTCACACTGTTTTAAAGCAACAATCAAACTTGAGGATGGTCAACAGAGCCAATTCCCGACCCCATGAATTCATTTATAGATCAAACCAAAGGAAAAAAAATCATACCAACGTGCTCTACTACATGCAGGGAACGTAATGAGCCCAAAAACATCCAAAAATAATTTCGGGTAGGCCATAAAAATTGAGTGCAAAGTGGGCGGGTCAGACTGTTCACAACACTTAAGCCAAAAAAATGCAACTCAGATCAGACCAATAGAGCAGCTTCCCGACCTCGTAACTCCCCCCACGGATTGAACCAAAGGCAACCAAATATACCAACGTGCTTTTCTATATGTAGGGAACGCAACGAGCTCAAAAACGACCAAAAAACATCACGGCAAGGCATTGAAAAACAAGCTCAAAGTCGGGGTTTGACCCACGTGAGACATTTCATCAAGCATATGGCGTGCGATAAGAAAAATGTGAATCCAGGGCACTATGAGCGAAACCAAAGCATGTAATCACTCAAAAGGGATGTAATAAGCATGTAGGCATCTATAGGAGTGGTCGGTTTGGCTCCGTTCGACCCGAGGATCGAACGGAGCCAAACCGGCCAAAATGCATAAAACCAAAGAAGGGTTGGTCGCGAAGAGGTATTCGCGGTACCTTTTCTGGCTACTGTGGCGGTGGATGAGGGTCGAGAGTGGTGCTTTGGATTCTCTGTGCGTAGGGGAAGGTCTCTCAGGGTCTCATCTCACTCGAATCTCTCTCTCGAAGCCTCAGAGCGGCTCTGAAACCTCGCTCACAGTCAGCCGAGCTCCGGCCATGGCCGACCCCTCTCTCTTGATTTTTCCTCTCAATCGTCGAAAAAAAAAACCCCTCACTCTGTGACCTCCCTCACGCTTTATAGAACTCATGCCCTTCCTCTTACGCGTGCTCCCGCTTTCGTACAAGCCTCGCCAGCTCACCAATTTCCCCATAACAGCTTTTTTGTCCCATTCGTTCGTACCCGAGGCCAGCTCACCTCATTTCATACGAGATTCGTGTGCGAATAACTCCAAAAGGCGACGAGGAATGTTCTGGAACTTGGCCGTGAGGATTGCGTGGTGTGGGTGTCTTGAAACGGTCTAGGATTTGGCTAAAATTTTTGGTTCGCGCTCGGGCGGGCGGTAGCGGTGGAAATGAGGTTGGGCGCGACGGCTCCGGAGACGCCACGCCGCGAGGGTAGGTTCATCAGGACCGGACTTGTGTTAGCTACAAAGCCCAACCGGTATCGTCATCGATAGTGCTCGTTTTCGTGGTCAATTTTGTCAATTTTTGACCGGGGTTAGCTACGTGCAGGAGGGGCTAAAGCTTGAAGATGATGAATAGTGTCGAGTTAGCGGGTCGAATCCACCTGACCAGGTTGACCCGATCGCTCGAATTTGACTAAATTACCCTCCAAAATGACCAAATTTCTCCAATCAAACACCAAAATTGGATTCTACACTATGGATTACATCTAGGAATGAAAAGATTGGGAGAAATTGGTTTGAAATTGTGCAAAAACCCCAAATTTAAAGTTTGACCCGAAATTGAATTTTTAATAATCCAAAGCCTAAACGACAAAATCAAACCAAACCACACTCACCAATGGATTCGGAATGATGAAAAATATAGGGTGGTGGGTTTGGATTTTTATGGGTACCCCTAGAAAAATTTTAATTTAATTTTTAGTGAAACCAGGGACTAAATTGAAAAAAAAAATGCAAATAGGTCATTTTGGCCAAAATTGAACAAATTCCCAAGAAAATGGACCCAATTTCCATTCAAGGCATTAGATATGAATGTCATAGCTTATAAAAAGTGAAAATTGAAAATAAAAAGACTCGAAATCTAATTTTTTTGGCTCGATTTGGGTTTATGTTTGTGAAGGAACATGGTGACCCAAATTAAATTTTTGAGATTTAAAGTGTCCAATTGTGGAGAGGGAATTAAAATAAAAATGCTGACTATTTTTTCATATTTTTTGTGACCATGAATGGTATTTTCCCTAATTTTTCGCTATTTTTATAATAAAAATAAATATAAAAAATGTAAAAAAATACAAAAATATTTTTTGCTCAAAATTTGTTCCTAAGGCTAGGCCAAGGCTTTCATAGTTGATTTTGCAATTTTATAATTTTTTTTGCAATTTTTAATTAATTTTCTAAAAATAAAATGATTAAAAATCAGGTGTGAATCGGGAGGACCCTTTTTTGCTGTCTGCCATCTTTGGATACAACACCGAAGTTGAACGAGGCATTTTGTGGCTCAACATTTCAGCTTTCTCCACCGGACATACTAGAAACCTGCCATGGTTGCTTATGGGGGATTTTAATGAAACAAGCGACGCTAGTGAAAGGATTGGCTCTTATGTTCATTAGACTTCGGGTATGGAGAAGCTACACACCATGATTGAGGAACTTGCATTGATTTAGCCTTCCTCTACTGGCCCTTTCTTCACAAGGACAAACAAAAGCCCCAGAGATAATCTTAGAGCAAACAGAATTGATAGTCTTGATTAATGCAGAATGGAAAAACAAATATAACCACTATTCAGTTGAATTCTCACTTTCAGGGATTTTAGACCACTCCCTATGTCTGGTGCGACTGAACACCACATATAGGAGAAGGAAATCTTCTTTCATATTCTTTAATTTCTGGACTACTAGTCCTGATTTCCTGCCAATGGTCTCCACTTGCTAGCAACAGGAAGCTAGAGGATCAAGAATGTTCATAGTGGTGAAGAATCTCAACGCACTGAAATGGAAACCTAAGGGCCCGAATAGATCTCAGTTTGGTGAATTACACTTAAAGGTTAAGCAAGCTAAGCAGAGCCTACAACGACTCCAACATGAGCTTGTGATTGACCATTATAATCCCATTTCTCGGGCTGAAGAAAAGACACAACTGGAGGAACTTCTTGCTCTTAGTAAACATGAAGAAGTTTTGCTCAAACAGAAATCTAGAAATCTATGGCTAAAGGAGGGTGACAACAATAGCAAGGTTTTCTTTGCTTCCATGATGCGGAGGAGTGCCCAGAACAGGATAAACCATCTCCAAATTGAGGATGGCTCCGTTATTACCAAGGAGGGTACTCTTACGAATGCAATTATATCATATTACCAACACCTTCTTGGTAACTCCAGTCGTCCATGTATTCCATATGAGAGGTATGCTTCTTTATTTCATGAAGATATCGATACTTTAGTTACCTTTCCAGTGCTTCAAAGATCAGATATCCTCAGAGTCATAAACGGTTTCAACGACTTCAAAGCTCTGGGTCCAGACGGGTTTAATAGTCGATTCTTCAAAAGTGCTTGGCCCATCATAGGACGACATCGAGGAAGCTATCTTCGAATTCTTCTCGTAAAAAAGAAAGCTGAAATCTATAAACTCCACATTGATTTCCCTTGTCCCGAAGGTTCAGAATCCATCGTGCCTCTAGGATTTCAGACCCATTTCATGCTGCAATGCGCTACACAAGATCATATCTAAATTACTTGCAGAACAAATAAGTTGCATGCTTCCTTCTATCATCGATCTCAACCAAACTGCTTTCATCACTGGACGACAAATCTCGGAGAATATCCTATTGTGCCAAGATCTATTACACAACTACCATAAGGGAGGCAAAGGTAAACGTGTGGCCATAAAGATTGATCTTATGAAAGCCTACGACATGGTTAAATGGGATGCAGTCATCGGGGTCCTTAAAGCCCTAAATACACCTCAGTAGTTGATTGATCTTATAACCGAGTGAATCACTACTCCAAGGTTTTCAATGAACTTTAATGGCTAACAGGTTGGCTATTTCAATAACACAAATGGGTTGCGATAAGGTGATCCTCTTTCTCCTTACTTCTTTGTCCTGATTATGGAAATTTTGAATAGAATTGTTAGTGCGAAAGTTGCTGTATCTTCTTTCAAATATCACTGGCACTACAAAACACAAAGGATTACTGTGACAACCCAGGCTTGCCACTTGTCTAACTATGCGATCTAATTTAATATGATATTACGTATATAATAGAGGGCGCATGGGGAAGACTATCATAAAACGGGTGAGGCCGACATACAAGTGCATGCATAAGGGTAGGCACGCCGGTACAGCCTCTTAGGGTTCACTACAGCTTACAATAGTTAGTAAGATTACTCGACAAGCTAGAAAATACTTCATTTTATATATAATAAGCGTTTAGTACATCCTTTTTACATCAAAAGAGAAAGGACTACTGGGAGACAATAAAAAAGGTATCAACTCCCTATCCCATCACCCACATATGGCGTACTCCGTCGACGCCCTAACATCATCTCACAGCTACATCAAAAAAGGTAACTACCGTGTCATCCTCATGTCAAAAGCCTACATGTACAACTGCTCCTCTAGCCATCTCCCCACCAGCTACTCCTTGCCACCATTGCTGCTGCTACTCCCATCAGCTCCAGAAGATGAGTAAGGCAGAGGCCCAAAAATCAGGCTTGATAATAGCACATAGACGCATACGAAACAAAGAGGTATCAGCTCATCATACAATCCTATGTCTACTAGCATCACCACCACGCGCTTGAGGAAGCGCAGCGATGGGAAATCAGGCAGCTCATGCTCCTCCCAAAAGATAGAATAGCTTAAAGGGGTATTGTAATGGGTGGATGGGGCCACCGGAGTGATCGACATAACTGAAATCTAAAAAGATGTTCAGCAGCAAGAGTAAGCTTGAAGCTTAGCGAGTAAAATACTAATCCAAACGACCACATCACCTATTTTGCTAAGAGATCAGAGAGTCAACCTCAAATTCTTAAGGGCCAAGGCACACAAGGCACAATCAAACACGCTATTTACTCATGTTAATGATCAATCACTCACCACAACAAAAATCACTACACTATAAACGACCTCCAGACCACTATGACTGAATCCCCATAAAGCCTTGATCACGGTTGTTCAATGTCAAGCACGTTAGCACGGACGGACCTCAACATCGCGCTGCCCTTGCCCCACAATCATCAATCCAAGTGACAAGATTAACCCCCAAACCATGACACCCCTTAATTAGGCCTCTATGTCACTCACAGCTGCCCACCCATCAAATCGCACCGAGCTCAATTCTTCCCATCTCGACGACATATACCACGATTAGCTTGTAGATCTCGAGTATCCATCTCCATATGACTCTAATCTGCCAATCCGATCTCACTTGCAAAGCCATTTGCTTAGCCATGCAAGAACAATCCTCATTCGGCACCCATTCAGCTCATGCCATTCCATTTTTGCTCAATTCAGCTACCATAGGTAATATGGAGGTAAGGGTTAGTAAACTACTTGCCTGTGATCGATTCTCAATGAAGACGGACGTTGAATTACTATTGAAACAAGCTCGGGTTCTCATTTTCTTCTAGGCAATTGCGTGGGTCAAGGGCTGAGGAGGGCGGCGTAGGGTCGACGATGGAACTGAGCTGAGGGAGGGGCTGAGGTCGAGGCCATCATCACCGTCGAAGGACTTGGCAGGGCACAGCGTCACTTGAAGGAGCCGCAACGAAGAGGGCGAGGAAGAGGGAGAGCTTTAGGGGCAAAAGGTGTCCACAAGAACGAGAGGGGGAGAGAGAAAGGGCCTTATATAGCGGGGGTGCAAATGGCCAGGGTGTTCTTGGGCGAGGTTCGCACCTGATTCGTGAATCCGAGTTCGCAACGGACTAATCCTGTGCGCCAAAACTTCAAGTATCATTTCATCCACTGTCCAATAACATGATCGTGTTCAGAATATGCTCTTAGTTCAAATAGTTATCGTTCTATAATCTATCAAGCTCTAATGAAATTCTTAATAATCCAAGCCTAACACTGACTAAACTGCTCGTAAAAATTTAGGCCGCCACAATTACTCACTTATGCTTTGTAGATGACTTGTTCTTATTTGCTCACGGAGATGTATACTCCATCTTTTTCCTTGTAGGTGCACTTGATGAATTCGCAAATCTCATAGGACTGCAGTTTAATCCTGACAAATGCCAAATCGTTTTCTCTAGGTTAAACGATGATGAGAAGCTCCTTATACTGGACCACATGCCTTTTTCCATAGGTACCATCCCTATTAAATACCTGAATGTTCCCCTTGTTACTAGAAGACTCACTCACATAGACTGCAAGAGTCTTGCTGAGAAGATCTTTAAGACAATTGAAATTTGGGGCATGAAGCATATGAGTTATGTGTTAAGATGTGAAATCTTTGTGATATCTTCTGTATCCTCCAGCCATGGCAATCACCACAAAATCAGCTCACACCACCTCAAATTCTAGTTCAAACTCCATCGGGACAGCCGCACCTAATGATCTGATTTCAATCTCCAATTGCCATTCAAGCTCTCCGCTGCCAATTATCCCTATTGGCGCACTCAATTTTAGGCGTTGCTCATTGGTTATGATTTAATGGGATTCGTTGACGGGACTTCAGTCTGTCCATCTCTCACCGTTTCAGCTGAAAATCAAACGGTGCCAAATCAGCAGCAACAACCTGGATTCACTAGGATCAGCTCTTGCTTCATGCAAATTTTGCATCCATATCCAAAGCTTTGATTCCTCTCATTGCCTCTTGTAATCCATCACAAGCTGCTTGGACAAAACTCATGAATTTATATGCAAACAAATCCCGATCAAGAGTTATGCATCTCTAGGATCAGCTCTCTACCGCTCGCCGAAACTCACGTTTTGTTTTAGATTTTTTGCAGGAACTTAAAGCCCATGTGGATGAATTAGCAATCATTGACACTCCTCTCTCCGATGACGATTAGTCATTCATGCACTTTAGGCACTTGGAACTGAATACAAAGAAATTGCAGTAGCGATTAGGGCTCGCGAAAACACAATCAGCTTTGAAGAAATGCATGACAAGTTAGTGGCCTATGAAACTCAACAGAAACTTGAAGAAATCAGACTTGAAGCAGCTCCATTCATGGACCACTGCAGCAACAGAACCCGTGGTGCAGGAAGCAACTCCCGCTGGCCTAACAATCATGGCAACCGTTATCAAAACTATTCCCGATCTAACTAGCATCATGGATCCTCTCACAAAAGGTATTCTGAGTGGGACAGTAGAGAGCCTCGTCCGACATGTCAATTTTGCAACCAACATGGACACTCGGCCAAATATTATTTTCGAATGCTAAACAGTCTCTGCGAGCCTACTGCTCATGTTGCAATAGCTCCACGTCAAGAAAACAGCTGGTTACTAAACTCGGGAGCATCATACCACGTCACAAGCAACCTCAACAATCTCACCACTCACTCAGAGTACGAAGGCCCCAACAAGATCGTCATTGTTGATGGCACAGGTTTACATATAAGTCACGTTGGTTCTACTAGTTTATCCTACTCGAACCAAACTTTTAAATTGTCCAATGTTTTATGTGCACCGCATAGTGCAAAATACCTAATTTCCATCTCACATTTTTTTCGTAATAACCACTCATCTACCGAATTTTTTGCCTATCATTTTTTGGTGAAGGACTTTCGCAGGGGGGCGATGCTGCTTCGAGGAGGGCTTAGCAATGGTGTGTATCGGATGCCTCTCACAAACACACATCCAAAATTCACGGCTTTTGTTAGTGAGCGGACAAAACCAATGGTTTGGCACAATAGACTGGGTCACCCTTCATTTCGTATTCTAAATCATGTTCTTAACAATTTTCCAACTCGTTCGTCTTCTCAGTCAATCGTAGGTTCTAAGTTATCATGTGATGCGTGTCAATGCAATAAGAGTCACAAACTTCCGTTTGGAGTATCAACTCTTGTGAGTCATTTTTCGCTTGATATTATTTATTCCGATGTTTGGGGTCCCATGTCAACTACTTCAATTGGTGGTTTCTATTATTATCTTATATTTGTTAACCACTATACGAAATACACTTGGCTTTATCCTGTAAGAAAAAAAATCGGATGTTACCCAAATTTTTGAACAGTTCAAAAGCTTGGTTGAAAAATAATTTTGTCTATATTCGAAACTTATACTCGGATGGTGGCAGAGAATTTCAAAACCTAAAATATTTTCTTGCAAAACACGGAATTTCCCATCTAACCACACTGCCACACACACTGAAACACAATGGAACCGCAGAAAGAAAACACCAACCCATAGTTGAAACCGAACTCGCCCTATTACACAAAGCAAACCTACCATCCTCTTTTTGGTCATATGCTTTTACAACTGCTACATACTTAATTAATCGTTTGCTAACACCCGTTCTAGACATGCTTTCACCATTTCAAACACTATTCCAAATGGCTCCCAATTATAAAAAACTTCGCACATTTGGTTGTCTATGCTATCTGTGGTCACATCCATACAACACAAATAAACTTATGCCCCATTCTCGACAATGTATATTCTTAGGGTATTCGTTGTCACAAAGTGCGTACAAATGTTTTGATCCACAAAATAATCGTCTCTATATCTCGCATCATGTTGTGTTTGAAGAAAACACCTTCCCGTACCAAACACTTCTCAACTCTAAGAGTGTCTTGTCATCCTCTCAATGTTTACTTCTTCCATCTACTATTTCTCTCCCATTTTACTAGCAACCACTGGACCACCTGCACAAGCGCTACTTCAGAGCAGCATTCCAGCCCGTGCTGCATCTTCGTCAGCTTCCCAAACTTCAGATCAATCCCAACAAATGCCACCTCTTGGAAACCTACCCCATGCATCCGTATCTATTGCCCTAAATCAACATGCAACAAACACGCAAAATTTTACTCCTTCCAACTCACCCGAAGCCCAACTGGCCACTATCAACAATGACCAAACATCAGAACCCATAAGTCCACCTACAAGAACTCATAAAATGACCACTAGATCCCAAAATAATATTTTCAAGCCCAAACAAATCAACCACATCACCACTAAACATCCACTTCCACTAACTATAGAACCAATGGGAATTACACAAGCTATGTGTGATCCTCAATGGCGTGAAGCAATGTTGGCTGAGATCAATGCCCTTATTCGTAACGAAACTTGGAAACTAATACCTTGTGATCCATCTTTGAATGTTGTAGGTTGCAAATGGGTTTATCAGATAAAAAGACATGCAGATGGTAGTACTGAGAGGTACAAGGCACATTTTGTGGCCAAAGGTTTTCACCAACGATCGGGCTTTGATTACACCAATACATTTAGCCCGGTCATAAAAAAAAATACCATTCAGGTGGTCTTATCATTGGCTCTAATGCGTGGATGGACATTGAGACAAATGGATGTCAACAATGCCTTCCTCCAAGGAACACTCCAGGATGAGGTCTACCTATCGCAACCGCCCGATTTTAAAAACCCAGAAAAACAAACACACATTTGCAAACTTCATAAAGCCATATACGGGTTAAAGCAGGCTCCGCGGGCTGGTACAATGAGCTAAGTTTATTTACTCTCGCAAATTCATTTGTTAATTCAAAGAATGATAGTTCATTGTTCATTTACTCTCATGGTGACATCCAAGCCTATTTTCTAGTGTATGTAGATGACCTCATTCTCACAGGAAGTGACTAGAATATTTTTTTAGACTTCATCACCGCTCTCTAATCGATTCTCAATTAAAGACCTTGGACCACTGAATTTCTTTTTGGCAATTGAAGTAATCCCTACAAAGACTAGCTTACTTCTTTCTCAACATAAATACATAAGAGAGCTACTTGAACACTTCAAAATGGGAGACGCAAAAGAGGTAGGGACACCATTAGCCACGGGTCAGTCTCTTTCGGTCTGTGACACAGAACCACCAGCTAATGCTACAGAATTTTGAAGCCTCATTGGTGCACTTCAATACCTCAACATTACTCGCCCGGACCTTGGCTTTGTGGTAAACAAGCTATATCAATTCATGCATAAGCGGACTCCAACCCACTGGACAGCCGCAAAACAGCTCTTACGCTATCTTTAGGGAACATTATTCCATGGGTTGCACTTGAGACGCGACACAAAACTTGTGCTTCATGCCTACACCGACGCATATTGGGTAGGAAACATTGATGATTGCACATCTACTTCGGGTTTTGTCATTTATATTGGGGCCAATCCTATCTCCTGGAGTTCTCAGAAGCAATGATCGGTTGCACCGTCATCTACTGAAGCAAAATACCGAGTCATTGCCACAGTCTCGGCGAAACTCATTTGGGTAAAATCTTTGCTTCAAGAACTTGGCATTCACATGGACACGGCACCAAGCTTGGTTTGTGCAAATCCCATCTTCCATTCCCGAATGAAACACATTGAGATAGGTTACCATTTCATTCAGGAACTTATTAAAGCCGGCAAGATGCGAGTCTCCCATATTTTCACCCATGAGCAACTTGCCAACATTCTCACAAAATCGTTATCAAGGCCACAAAAAATACAATTACGAGACAAGATGGGCGTTTCCGATGGAAGGTCCATCTTGCGGGGGCGTGTTAAACTATGAAATCTTTTTTATATCTTTTGATTTTTCAATTAGCTTACCAACTATAGATGAGTTGGCATTGCTTGATTTTTGCTCTACCAAAGATTGTATTTTTTTCTTCTCTTTATAAATGTGTACAATCTGTAAATGAATAGCAATGAAAATCATTCACAAATGTTGAGCCCTTACATTATGCAGGGGGGTCGTTAACTAAATCGATCCTTTTCTCCATTTGTAACTATTGGATGCAAATGTTCTTACATCCAAAGCAAACTATGTACGAGGTTGAGAGGAGGATTCGACATTTCTTATGGGTTGGTTCTACAGCAAATCATGGATCGCACAAGGTTGCATGGAAAGTAGTTTGCTCACCTAAAAGGGAAAGAGGATTAGGATTGCTCGATCTAAACTTATGGAATAAAGTTTTTTTAGGCCGCATGCTATGGAACCTCATCAATCATCCATCGTCTTCCCTTTAGAGCATTTGGGTTCACAACACAAAATGCAAAGGCACCTCAATTATGCAGCTTGACATTAGGGGTAGTATAGCTTGAAGTTGGCGATGTCTCCTCAAATTGCAACATTTTCTAACCTCGGTCATATCTAGCTCACGGTACTATTGCCGATATATATACATATACATACACATACATGTACATATGTATATGTCTATGTACATGTATGTGTATATATACACATACATGTACATATACCTATACATATGTACATGTATGTGTATGTATATGTATATGTATGTATATGTATATATATACATGTACATGTACATATGTATGTACATATGTACATGTACATGTATATATATACATATACATACATATACATATACATACACATACATGTACATATGTATAGGTATATGTATACATATTCTCTTACATATTCTCTTCCAGATTTTCTTACCAGAGAATTTTTACAGGGAAAACAACCATCACAACCATGCCTCCCAACAAAGACAAAGGAAAAACCAAAGCCGACCCTCCAATAGGAAAACTAACTCCTATCAAGAGCTGGCTTGAAGCAACCCAGCAAACTCCAAAGCCACTTTCTATAAACCCCTCAAAGACTGTTGACAATCCATCAGCATCTTCTCCTCCGGAAGTCACAAAAGATAACATTCTTTCTATGATTCCAAAAGAAACCTTGGAGCTCCTGCTTTAGCAAGCTTTGAATAAGCATATTTCTATATCTGAGGAGGTTCAGTCTCCCTCACCTTTAAATATGAAAAGATTTTCTAACAAGGTGGTTATTTCAGCAACCCCTCCTCCAAAACCTTCCTTTTTAAAAGAAAAATCAAAATTTCTACCAAAACAGACTTTCCAAAATGTTTACACTGTTGAAAAAGGTTTTTTTTATCATAATAACCCAAATGTTTTTGCTAGAACCATGTTTGGAGAAAATTGGTTTTATACTCCACATGATCTAGCAAAACCTCTTGAATTCTACGACTCTATTTTGATCAAAATAGGTTCTGTCGAATTCAAGCATTTCTCAAGAGCGGTAAATGTTGACAATGTCAACTATTCTACTGCCAAAATCAAAAGGATATACATCCTTCTGAATGGGATTCAACCCCCATGACTCCCACAAGTTTCAAAACGAGACTAACCCAATCTCTTTCCCATAGAACCAATTTCACATATTTTGATTATCAACAAGCCTGGTGGAATGCCTTCTTCCGTCAAAATTTCAATTTCACCCATACTTGGCTTTTCTATTTTGATCAAGGGGTAGACATAAACCAAATCCCTTTCTGGTTTAATAGGTGGTGGGAACATTTTGGACCTAACCCTGAAATTCTCCCTCAATCAGCCAAAACAGGTTACTAGTTATTTTTGAGGAAATTCATGCCACGGAAAAGTGAGGAATCCTTTCCTCTTTCTTTATTATATTTTCTGTATTTTCAAGTTTCTTGAGTTTTGCTTGGGAATTCGATTATACACAATCTTCTTCTGATCCCAAAATACTAGTCTTAATCCGAAGATACAAGACTAAGTGGTGGGATGGTGTTAAGTTTCTGGACAAGATTTCTGAAGAATCAGTCTCAGACTGGTTAAAAACTAGAGATGGTTCTATTGCCACTCCTTTTCTACATAATAGGTCTATTGCAGTTTCAAAACTGGCTTCTTCCGAAAATGAAGAACAGTTTTATGAACTCATGAAGTAGGAAATTGCTGATTATGAAGAAACCAAAAGCTCTTCTCAATCTCACCATAGCGAAAATACAAATGAAGACGACTGCTATGATATAGACTTGGGAGCTTCCAGCCCCTGATGAATCCAGAATTACTCTCCACATACAGTAGCTAGGTTTTCATTTAAGAATTTCTAAGAATTTCTAAGTATTTTTATTTTGAGAAACATTGTACACTATACACTGTAGTAGCTTTTTACTGTTCACTATAGCAAATTTTTACTGTTCACTATAGGTTCAGTCGAATCTTTAAATAGCCCTTTCTTCCCTAGACAAGGGGGGTTTAATTTTTTTCTAAGTTTCTCAGTCTCTCTCTCTCTCTCTCTCAGTCTCTCTCTCTCTCTACCCTTTCGGAGATTTGGAAGGACATTTCTCAACAAAGTCCTTTGAAGTTCCCATATACTCTTCCTCTCTTATTCGGACGCCTTTTCTGTGTTTCATATACATCAACCCTTTTGAAGCATTACCTCGGCCCTCCTGGATCTTAACCTCCAGTAGGTTTCTAAGTCCCTGAACCTTTCTACCTAGAACTCTCTGTTCCTCTTTGATTTTCTAGATTTGCTTATGGTCTGTGGATCTCAAAGTTGTAAATTATTTCTGCACTTGTAAACTCTCTACTTTCTTGTAAACTTTCCATTAATGTACATGGATAGTTTAATTTTCTGTATTCTTGTATTTGTTCTTTTATATATCAGCTTCGCAATTTATATTACTTTAAATGCTCGCTCTTTTATATAGATTTATACCCCAGAATCGGAAGGCTCTACCTCCTATTGGTGGTTTGATCTTTTGATCTTTTCTGTTCTTTAAATTCTGCAATTTACTTTATATACCCCGCATTTGGAAGGCCGTGCCTCCTATCGGTGGTCTGCACTTTTATTTTATGTTCTTATAAGTCTATGCTTGTTTATCTTTCCTTGCTATTTCTAAGCATATACCTTTTACATTATATTATAGAACTCATGCTTGAATTTATAGATTATTTTGATTATTATTTAGACATTTTTGTGACCGAACTCTTCTCTTCATACTTTAGTAAGAAAAGACGATTTCAATAGGTTTTATTAAAATTTTCTATAAGTTATTTCCCTCTCTCTCCATA
Source organism: Lenwebbia sp. NSW1173648 (assembly GCA_029784005.1). Taxonomy (NCBI): domain Eukaryota; kingdom Viridiplantae; phylum Streptophyta; class Magnoliopsida; order Myrtales; family Myrtaceae; genus Lenwebbia; species Lenwebbia sp. NSW1173648. Next base: position 3,012,500 of record JARCGZ010000005.1, read on the forward strand.
GTATCCTCAGATCCTGCATGCTTATGGTATATATATATCCGACTGTAGAGTGGTACAACGTAATTTGGAGCAGCGGCATTAACAAACTCAATTTTATTGGCTAGCTAGTTTGCAGAGATAGACTATCGAAATCAGAGATCGTAGCACGATGGATGACTTTAGTTGATATCCACTATAACTTCTGCAGGACCGGTATAGAAGACAGAGCACATTTGTTCTTCCATTGTGAGTGGGCAGCCAACATCTAACGCAGTATTCTTGCGCAACATCGGATTAGGCCTTTTTTAGGAGGATGGAATGAGGAACTTTCATGGATGATTAAGGCTACAAAGGGCAAAGATTTGGCAGCGAGACTCCTCAAGGTATCTTTTCTCATAATCATATATTGTATTTGGATAGAGCACAACTATAGACTGTTTCAAAACAAGTCAACTGACATCCATATTATTTTGGCCAAAGTGCGTAAAAATATAAGAGGTAGAGCTTCACTTTACCAAAAAATTAAACCTTCTGTCACGCCCCGAACCCGGCGAGCTCGTGGACATCCCAACTGGCCGTTTCTATTTTAGATTAGCTTCCAAGATCCTTCGGCCCACAATTTCAAAAATCCATAAGACAGGCGGAAGCGAGTAACCATCTCCATACATCAATACAAACAAATGACTTAGGACAGGAGTGGTATACATCACATATCTGTATGATACACTTCAATTGATACAGCTGTCAAATATCAATGGTTCAATCTTAATCCAAAAAACCCAACCAAATCCATAAAACCACATAATGTGTTATATTCATCCGACCAACTATTTTCTCGAACGTCAATCCTTGGCAAACTTGGTGTTCCATCGCCTGATACCTGAAAAATGTTAATCCCTATTGGGGTGAGATATAAATCTCAATAAGCTCACCCCTAAGCCTTGCTTAGGATAACGGTACCTCCAAGCTGACCTAACATGCAGTTTCGAACACAACCAGACTACTAGCTCAGCCACATCAGACAACAGAACGCATGCCCACTAAACACCCCAAAGTTAAGCGTTTCATCTAGAGCAATTCAAAAACTAACAAGTCAATCAGTCCAGCATACAGCTCAATTCCGATGCACTCATCTATGCATAGCAACGAGTTCATAAATATATAATCTGGATGAATAACGATCCACGTTTAACACATCAAGTTCATGGGCGATACAATGCCTCGTCAGGCGCCACACCTCGCGTAATAACGCCTTAGGGTATAATACTCACATTCCTCGCGTCATATAGGCGCCTAAGGGTTTAAGACTTTCACATTCCCTGCGTCATATAAGTGCCTCAGGGTTTAATAATCACATTCCCCGCGTCATATAGGCACCTCAGGGTTTACGACTTTCACATTTCCTGCGTCATATAGGCGCATCAGGGTTTAATAATCACATTCCCCGCGTCATATAGGCGCCACGGGGTTTAAAACTTTCACATTCCCCGTGTCATATAGGCGCCTCAGGGTTTAAGACTTTCATATATGCATAATATCAAATAACGAGCCCCGCGTCATAACGCCTCAGGGTCTCAAGCAAGCATATCCATACTACAAAACTCGACGATTCAAGCCACCTCGCGTAAACACGCGTCAAGGCAAGAATTCATACATTCAAAATATGTCGGCTATTCAGCTAATTACTCGAAAGCTAAGCATGGCATAAGTTCCACGATTGCACCAATCTCATTCCAAATGCTTATTAAGCAAAAACAAGCAATCAAGCCACAATTGGCACATTTGGGCTACATGGCCGAATACACATACACACGAGCACATTGCTAACCCATCAATTTAATCATTAGTGCAAGTTCACAATCAAATCAGCCCCTACTTCACACGTGCACAAAAATTACTCCAACTAGCTCAAACTAAGCTATTTATAAACACGAATCGATCTAAGTATTTCCGAACCTTCCAATTGATCATCCAACTACTCTAAACCACAAGAAAAGTCCCCAAGATCATCTTAGACCTCACTTCAAATTCGGAACAGCCCATGAATAGTGAAAATCTTTGATGAACAGTGCAAATCTTCGATGAATAGTGAACTTCTTCAATGAATAGTGCTCCGAAACTTCATAACTATGTACATCAACCTCTAATGGACCTAACTAACCATTTCTAACATCCAAAATCTCTTTCAAAGCTCCCAAGATCATCAAACCAACTTTTCCCATTCTCGGATTCCTTCGATGAACAGTAACCCGACGCCCAAAAATTCACTAATTTCACTCCTAAACATGGTCATTAGTACTACATTAGCCTACACAAGGATTAGGGGGTTTGCTTACTTGAGATTAAGCTTGAATCGAAGGGGAACGCGCCGAGTCTTCCATGATCAGCCTCCGTACAGCTCAGTTCCACGAAAATCCAACGATTTATTTGATGATGAAGCTTCAGATCCTCGTACCCCTTAATCTTATGGCCGCATAAGCGAAAATGGAGCTCGATTCGCCCTCCGGACGAGCTCAAACGAGCGATTCCAAGTCGGACGTGAGCAGAAAAATGGGAAAACGGCCTCTCGGGTTTTAGGGAGATTTGGTCGGCCGAATGGGGAGAGAGAGAGAGAGAGAGAGAGAGAGAGAGAGAGAGAGAGAGAGAGAAGGGCAAGAACACACTTCACTTGATCTTAGGCTTAGCTTGAGTGGGAGTGGGTGAGTTGGTGAGAGTTGGTAAAGGGGTTTCAAGAAGTGACTTGGGGTGGTTGATTGGGTTTTCAAAAGTTCAAATTCCCATCAAGGCATTTGGCTCTTGCAAATGAATACCGCGAAACAAAAACCAACAATCTGCAACTTTAGGACGACCGGAATTTTAGTTCGGACGATCGGTATAGCTGGCCAACGAACACTGAACCCCAATGAGGCGACGTCCAAATCAATATCTATGAAACTCTTGAAAATTCGACCTCAGTTCCGGAGTCTAATTCGCGGTCTAAACCAGTCGATTGCGACTTTAAAATATCTCAGATTGACGGGCGGCTTTTAGGAGTTACGCATATCGACCCGCGATAGGTCCACGTACTAAAATTCCTAGTTAGCCTTTCTCTTGCAGTCGGTCATATCGAGAGTGATCAGTTTCGAGTGAGATAAGTCTAGAGTGCAACGACAAGATATCCATTCATTCATAAATCCGGAAAGTGGGTCGAATTTCAAAATGTCACAACTCTTCCCCCCTTAAAGAAATTTCGTCCTCGAAATTTGCAACCTTCTAACCATCCAGTCTTTTGGGGTATCGGCACCTCATCGCTACCTTGCTTTTCAAAGTAACTCTTTTCATCGCTTGACACTTCCATAGCATTCTTGACTGAAGACCTTTTCAGAGCATCATATTAACTCAAGCTCCATGCCCATCACCATTATTACTAACCTATCGCAAGAAAGCACTCTTTGGTGTTCATACCATTGGCGTATCACCCCCCCTTAAAACGTCCTTTCGCACCATCAGAGATTCAAGGCTTTATTCACGGTTACTTCCGCAATAATTCACTCTCGATTCCTTTCAAAAATTTCGAATGATCATAGTAATCTATCGACCTTCAACATCATGCCTTTTTCTTGTCGATATATCTAATACTTGACCACATGTTGGACCAACCCAAATTTACAATCCAAACCATCGATAGTCTTAAGGAAAATCTTGACACACCTTTGTGCCACCCCAAGGGACACCATAATTCTCCCTTCGAATTTTCAACGTGGTCATTTCTTTAAGTTCATCTTCAATATTGGACTCATACTTTCGTCCATGGGACCTCAAGGGTTCTATTCTCAATTTCAGAGTTTCCTTCCCAAGCATCGAGAAGTCTGGATTTTCTCCCTGCTTTATTTACCTCCTTAATCCCTCAGATATCAGGGTCTATTCATCCTAACATCTCAACTTCCTTTCTGACCTTTAGGCTTGATACTTCAGGTAGCCATCAAACTAGTCAATTGGCAAACTTCCAATTTAGAAGTTGAATCTCTTATTTCTCGAGGGAAGATCTGTCCCTCCATCACCAATTACACATTGCTCAATTCTCAATTATAAGTATCCGTTAGTTAATCCACCCTTCCTTAGCGATATGGGTATCGCAGCAATAATACTTGGGTAGTCCCTTCGTTCCACGTGACTTTCCTTCAATTCCCTTTTGGCAGTCAGTGCTCTCAACCCCTTATAGTTCACTTAACATTGAGGTTTTTCTTTATACAAGCAACGCTTTCATATCCATAAGCAATTTCATACATCAGCGTTGCCTCTCATTCAATTCCTCTCGGGAGACTACTACCTTATTTTCTTGTGGTAGATATAGGCTCAAAATCTCCTTCCAACCAACAATGTTTCCCAAACTTTGTCGCGAGGACATTAGCCAACCAACTCCAATCATACACTAAGCATTCCAACTCATAAGGTCTTATTGTCACAGCGCATTCGTACAGCCCACTTCAGATTGCCTTGTTACGCCTTAATTTCTCCATTCCACATCACGTCATTATGATTCTCTTGATCCCTTTGATTCAAACGATAACGCCATTAACAGCTTAGTCATCAACTTGACTCAAGTCATCAAAGACTCTTTTCACGTTCATTCATCTAGTCGCGTTACATCTCGTCCTTAGTCTATTCATCAATGGGACAGCTCTCGTGGGGAGTCCTCCCACGATCCGTCTATAAGAATCCATCAATCCCAAGAAACTTTAAGTTTCGGCAACTCACATCGACCCTAGTCGATTCATCACTCATTCCAATCCTCAAAGGCTCCACAGGGATTTCATTTCCCACAAATTTCACGACTGTGGAATCTTACCTCATCAGGTCCACAGCTCGTGCTCTTCCCATTTAGCATACAACGAGCATCTTCTTAGAGTCCATAGGATACTCTTAAAAGATGTTCATGTTCCTTATGACTCCATAAATGAGTCCATTCATCGTTTCTCAAGACGGTAACAACCAATCCAATTATTCCTTGGGTACTCAAGCTGACTATCATCAGTTTCTTGTCACTAGGCGTAGAACCGTTCAAATTGTCCTTCCTACATCTCACGTAAGAGCTCAAACCTTGGCCCTCTATTGTTAAGGGTCTCCACTTGGACCATTCAACATTTTGTTCCTTTTTTTCATTCTTTCCTCAGGAAGCATTATTGCCTTGACCTCTTGGTTCCACAACCAACTAATGCGACCCTATCTCGATTTCATCCATTCAACTGGACGTCAACATGTCCTGGAATTCAACACTGTCTACAGGACAGTTTCTCGGACTTCAATTTCAGGAATCATCCAAGTTTTGCGTCTTCTTCTCAGTTCAGACGCTCAATCATAATATTAAGACAGTTAGTATTTTCTCTTCCTTCCACACCAGGGTCCTCATGAAAGAAACTATATACTTCAGTGGCATTCTCTTACTTCGAATCCCCCTCGTCCTTCCCATTCCATAGGACGTCAATCTTGGAGTCTATGTCAACTGTAGTGTTTGTACTTTAGGATTCAGATGCCACCATACTCGACATTCTTCTTCTAGAGACTCAGTCACCTCAGGTGACAAGATTCCAAGGAGTCGAGGTTCGTCCTTAATCACCATAAATCCACACTTTGAACATGCAATCTGACTTCCTCAAGTCATTTTGTAATTACACTCTAAACGTTCTTTTCGCTTACTGAACCATTCAATAAAATCACGGATAGCCAGGACTATCAAATCCATTCACTTTCCTTTCCCTCAACGACCATCTCACGGTCCAATTGCCCTTTAAGAATGACACCCTACTCTTTAGGGTAATAACACACAATGTCACTTCTAGGGGTCCCGATTCATCCTCAATCAATCCTATTTTATTAAACAAGATCAGACAGTTGCCATAACTTCTTCCTTAACTTTCCTCACGACGGAAGAAACAAAACATCCATCTCTCATTACGAGCCTTACACCAAGGTAATAGCCGTTTTTCGCAGGCACATTCCATGTTCCATAATGAACATTTCTTTGCTCGTAATCCATGAGCAGGAGTTCTCTTATTCATATATTTTCCAATCATCCGCTCCCTTCATTGAAATCCATTACAATTCCTCAGATTCAGAAATAACAACTAGCCACAAGGCTTCCAAATTCGAATCTACTCAAGGACTTCATGTCTTATTCGAAGGATCCTTGACCACCTTTAACATATGCTTAAACGACTTTGAGAACTTTGTCTCACACTGGTCGATCATCCTCAGATCCTTGCAAGATTATTAGGATCCACACAACTTTTGCTCTCAAGCAACCCTAGGAAGGTACTTCCATTAATAACTCAATGAAGGCGATTTGGATAGGTACCATGCCGTCAAGAAAAACTCTTCATTTGGCGACATTTCACCAATCATCAATAGCCTCTTAAGGCTAATAACTGCCAGGGTCACTTTCTTTCTTCAGTGCACCCAAAACTTCTAAGGTTTTCTCATGAAACCCTCAATTCGGAGGGAGGCAGTTTCAAATTTACTTTCTCCATCGAACCTTAGTTGACCTCACCTTGTGGTCCATCTCACAAGCTACTCAAAACCCTTGCGGTTGTTCCCACACCTTCAATTTAGAAAAGAGTAACTCATAGTCACCTTTCTTGTGACTTCCATCACTTAACTCATCAGCACTAATATCTATCACCACAGTGACTAGGCACAATGGCAGCTCCTCCTCGAGCTTGCCTACCCATCAATTTTTCTCGTTTCTATTTAAAATTCTCGTGACCCCTAATTCCACTTGGGTCTCGCATAATTAGCAAATCGAGCCACATTCTCTTCCAGCACTTATGCTCCAGTCGCTCATCTTTACTCACTTCTCATGATCCATCTTAGTTCTTGGATCTTCTCATGTCTCGCATATACGAGCCAAGTGCTCATCTAGCGACCGTACTTTGGTCGATCAACCTTATTAGGTTCTCATGTCACTTGAACCATTGTGATTCCCTCCAGGAATCAAAGACTTAAGTCATCTACTCAAGCCTAGCAGTTTCAGGCTGCTCATCTCATCATTCATCACCAGCAAGCAACCATCCAGTGGTTCTCAAACAACTCTCAGCTAGTTGTCCATTATCCAAGGATTCCAAATCATCCTTAAGCAACAACCACACATCAAGCAAGCCTCAACGAGGCAACTTCTCAGTTAACAGCCCATTACTAGGCAATCCTTAACTAGGCCAAAACTCAACTAGGTCAGCACCAAGCAAATACTCAAAATGCCATTTCAATCGTTCATGCCATAAATCTAGGTATCTGCCACCCTAGCATAATCACAACAGGCTACCTCAATCTCAATAGGCATTAGATCAATGGGTTATAAACTCCTCATGCTGTCTAATCTTTTAGTTAGACCTTAACCATAACAATCACACGATGCCAACTACAAAACATGCCCAACAGGCCAATCGCAAACATCACTTTTCCTTTCAAACGGCATCCACTGCTAAGCACGAAGCTTTCAACCATGCTAATCACAGGCGTCATTACAAATGCCATGCCACTTTCGAACATTCACTTGCGAATTAATCCAGGGTCATACATCTCTCAACCTTAATCAGACTCAACATGATACATAGGCTTTCCCTTTCAATTTATGACTTGGGTCTTTCCTGCCTCCTTACTATCTTAGAAGCCTATCAGGAGCCGCTCCTTGTCCGGACCTCTCTGTCCCGGCTATCACTCCCCGCCCTCATCAGACCTGGTCGTTGCAGGTTGTCCCAAGTCATACATCTATGGAGGAAGCCCCGTTCTACACGTTCCATACCATGCTTCATCACGGTTTTTTAGGTATCCCATCAACTCGTCCCATACCAAGCGATAGTTTATTAAGTCTGATAGTGATAAGCTCATGTATACACCCTCATCAACTTTCATTTCATATCCACAAAAAATGCACAGCATGTTTGTTCTCACCACTTGTCATACCACACTCATCTTCAAATCGATTCTTATCTATTGAAGATTTTTAATTCCATCAATGACCGTCACATCCCATCGATTAATTACCTATATTCCGTGATATACCTCAAGTCTAGTCGCTATTCAAGTTGAATCCATGTGCATTCGATCACAACTGGCCTTTAACCCCCATATTCCTTGTCCGCTTCCTTTTATACGTCTCATCTCATATCATCCAAGGTTGTCAATAACAACCGATAACTAAAACCATCATGATATAACGCAATTCAAGTCTGAAGCTACTAATACCAGTCGTCTCTTTATAACTCATATTCCTCAAGTTGGGTCACTGACTAACCACAGTCAAAATTATGTAATCCAATTGACCCTTCATTCATAAGCAATTCTTTGCTAATCTCAAGCACAATTTCTACCTCAATCACAACATCACTCAAGATCATCAATAAAACTCAATGCTAAAACCATTAGAGTGCACACAAGTTCAAGCCTATAATCCTCAAGCTTCAGTGATTAATGCTTAATCCTAAAGGTCTCACGATCTAATTGTCCTCAAGCCATCACTCCTTATCACTCCAAACCTCAATCACATTGGATCGAGCTGACCTTGCTTTGATACCAATTCAACGGGGATGTCATGCCCCAAACCCGGCGAGCTCGTGGACATTCCAACTGGTCGTTTCTATTTTAGATTGGCTTCCAGGATCCTTCGGCTCACAATTTCAAAAATCCATAAGATAGGCGGAAGCGAGTAAACATCTCCATACATCAATACAAACAAATGACTTAGGACAGGAGTGGTATACATCACATATCTGTATGATACACTTCAATTGATATAGTGGTCAAATATCAATGGTTCAATCTTAATCCACAAAACCCAACCAAATCCATAAAACCACATAATGTGTTATATTCATCCGACCAACTAATTTCTCGAACATCAATCCTTGGCAAACTTGGTGTTCCATCGCCTGATACCTGAAAAATGTTAATCCCTATCGGGGTGAGATATAAATCTCATAAGCTCACCCCTAAGCCTCGCTTAGGATAACGGTACCTCCAAGCTGACCTAACATGCAGTTTCGAACCCAAACAGACTACTAGCTCAGCCACATCAGACAACAGAACGCATGCCCACTAAACACCCCAAAGTTAAGCGTTTCATCTAGAGCAATTCAAAAACTAACAAGTCAATCAGTCCAGCATACAGCTCAATTCCGATGCACTCATCTATGCATAGCAACGAGTTCATAAATATATAATCTGGATGAATAACGACCCGCGTTTAACGCATCAGGTTCATGGGCAATGCCTCGTCAGGCGCCACACCCCGCGTAATAACGCCTCAGGGTCTAATACTTACATTCCTCGCGTCATATAGGCGTCTCAGGGTTTAAGACTTTCACATTCCCTGCGTCATATAGGCGCCTCACAGTTTAATAATCACATTCTCCACGTCATATTGGCCCCTCAGGGTTTAAGACTTTCACATTCCCCACGTCATATAGGCTCCTCAGGGTTTAATAATCACATTTCCCGCGTCATATAGGCACCTCAGGGTTTAAGACTTTCACATTCCCCGCATTATATAGGCGCCTCAGGGTTTAAGACTTTCACATATGCATAATATCAAACAACGAGCCCCGCGTCATAACACCTCAGGGTCTCAAGCAAGCATATCCATACTACAAAACTCGACGATTCAAGTCACCTAGCGTAAACACGCGTCAAGGCAAGAATTCATACATTTAAAATATGCCGGCTATTCAGCTAATTACTCGAAAGCTAAGCATGGCATAAGTTCCACGATTGCACCAATCTCATTCCAAATGCTTATTAAGCAAAAACAAGCAATCAAGCCACAATTGGCACATCCGGGCTATATGGCCGAATACACATACACACGAGCACATTGCTAACCCATCAATTTAATCATTGGCACAAGTTCACAATCAAATCAGCCCCTGCTTCACACGTGCACAAATATTACTCCAACTAGCTCAAACTAAGCTATTTATAAACACGAATCGATCTAAGTATTTCCAAACCTTCCAATTGATCATCCAACTACTCCAAACCACAAGACAAGTCCCCAAGATCATCTTAGACCTCACTTCAAATTCGGAATAGCCCATGAACAGTGAAAATCTTCGATGAAAAGTGAACTTCTTCAATGAATAGTGCTCCGAAACTTCATAACTATGTACATCAACATCTAATTGACCTAACTAACCATTTCTAACATCCAAAATCTCTTTCCAAGCTCCCAAGATCATCAAACCAACTTTTCCCATTCTCGGATTCCTTCGATGAACAGTAACTCGACGCCCAAAAATTCACTAATTTCACTCCTAAACATGGTCATTAGTACTACATTAGCCTACACAAGGATTAGGGGGTTTGCTTACTTGAGATTAAGCTTGAATCAAAGGGGAACGTGCCAAGTCTTCCACGATCAGCCTCCGTACAGCTCAGTTCCACGAAAATCCAACGGTTTATTTGATGATGAAGCTTCAGATCCTCGTACCCCTTAATCTTATGGCCGCATAAGCGAAAATGGAGCTCGATTCGCCCTCCGGACGAGCTCAAACGAGCGATTCCAAGTCGGACGTGAGCAGAAAAACGAGAAAACGGCCTCTCGGGTTTTAGGGAGATTTGGCCGGCCGAATGGGAGAGAGAGAGAGAGAGAGAGAGAGAGAGAGAGAGAGAGAGAGAGAGAGAGAGAGAGAGAGAGAGAGAGAAGGGCAAGAACACACTTCACTTGATCTTAAGCTTAGCTTGAGTGGGAGTGGGTGAGTTGGTGAGAGTTGGTAAAGGGGTTTCAAGAAGTGACTTGGGGTGGTTAAATGGGTTTTCAAAAGTTCAAATTCCCATCAAGGCATTTGGCTCTTGCAAATGAATATCGGGAAACAAAAACTGACAATCTACACCTTTAGGACGGCAGAGAATTTTAGTTCGGACGATCGGTATAGCTGGCCAACGAATACTGAACCCTAATGAGGCGACGTCCAAATCAATAGCTATGAAACTCTTGAAAATTCGACGCTCAATTCCGGAGTCTAATTCGCGGTCTAAACCAGTCGATTGAAACTTTAAAATATCTCAGACTGACGGGCGGCTTTTAGGAGTTACGCGTATCGACCCGCGATAGGTCCACGTACTTAAATTCCTAGTTAGCCTTTCTCTTGCAGTCGGTAATCTCAAGAGTGATCAGTTCCGAGTGAAATAAGTCGAGAGTGCAACGACAAGATATCCATTCATTCATAAATCCCGAAAGTGGGTCGAATTTCAGAATGTCACAACTCTTCCCCCCTTAAAGAAATTTTGTCCTTCCCAGACAAATGTAGTTTTGGCTACTATGTGGAAGCTTCCTGCCTCCATCTTTTTGAATTATTAGCTCTATTTGTAATGCTGGGGGATGCCCCTAAGCTGTTGTACTTCATCTGCTCTATAATACTAACATCTTCAACAAGCAAACAAAAAAAGTTGAACCTAGAGGTGTTGATTCATCAACCTAGTGCTCAATTAGCTAATCTTTGAGTACAACTATTGATTGATTGAATCAGTTCTAAATAGAATGAAGATTCTCAGTTGAAGAAAACCAAAAAGGCGTGCAAGCTAGAGACAAACAATATTCACATGGATGGGTCCTTGAGACTTCGTAGTCGGTGATGCGTTTCAAATGATTCAAAGTCTATATTATTTGAGAGAAAACTTATGGTGGATCAATAAAAAGAGTGATTGTAAAATTTGTCGGCCTGACTTTGGTTTGTTAAAAATTGAAAATTAAGAAAAAAAAAACAAAATTTACAATGCAGTCTATTGAGATTTTTAAATGGAAGTGTGAGCACATCATGCCAGTTGTGCATATGATAATACCTAACAGAAAGTACTATTCGAGATTGAAGGGCCATTCTTGTTGCTAGCTCTCTCTATATTTTCTTCTCGATAACTTTTTACCAAGCCTAATACAACTTGTCCATGCGTCAACCCACCGATTGATCCAATGCTTCGGACTTAAGAATGCAGGCAACTTCTTCCACATTCCTAAAGGGGTTCAATAGGTCAGTTACAATGACCTGGAGCGAAGAGACCTTCTCCTTGAGCTGAGAATTCTCTTGGAGGATCTAGTGATTGCTCTCTAAAAGGCCAATGAGTTTCTCAGAGAGATTGCTATTGGCACCTCGGAGCTAGTCCACTTGCATTTAGAGCTCTTCAACCTACTTCTTCTTCGTCAGCCGCGACCTCCACACCGACTCTTACTTCAATATCATCCTTCTCAGCCTCCTCTCATGGATGACACTATTGACATGGTCAAAGTGATGACGGTGATTGATGTGATCTTTGTTGGCGTCATCAAAGGCGGCGGCACTGTTGTAGAGAGATGGGTCTAGAGAGAGCTCGTCATTCAGGTGGGAAATGGGGATAAACTCGACAAAGGGGATCAACGATCTGGTGAAGTCAGGGGGTGAGATTTTAGGGTTTGCATGGAGGGGAAATGGCATGGTTTTTATTGGACAAGGAAATGGTGGAGAGTTTGAGCAGTGTTTGGCTGGAGTTTTTCACTTCACTCAACTGAGTCAGCTCCAGCTCCATTGTTTGGATTGAAAACTTCAACTTCACTAGAGAGAGAGAGAGAGAGAGAGAGAGAGAGAGAGAGAGAGAGAGAGAGAGGAAGAGGATTGGAAGGGCAAGAGGGTTTTTATAGGCAAGTGTCTCAAGACGACAATGCAACATAGGATAGTTTTTAGAAATAACATGAGCATCATGTGAGCAACAAAAGAGATTTGAGTGTATTGTTATAGTATTTCATGTTTTCTGATCACAAGGAACGGCCACATGAGAGACGATATGCTTATGGCGTGTTTTCCTCGATGCGATTTATACAAGTCTTCGTATTCGTTACCAAGTGAATGTGGGTAGAAGTTCAGATAAAATTGTTGGTCATTTTGGTCGAGCTGTCTTCATTAATCCCTTAACCACAAGTGCCAGAAGAGGGCCGCTAAGTAAGCAAAGACACAGTTTCATGAACCATCTCATTCAAGTCAACTAGGTAGCCATAATAATTCAGAGCATTGTAGTCGCACCAGTCCATTCTTCTAGGGCGTACTTATGGATTGTCGAAGGTGCTCGACAAATACTATCGAGACAGTATAGAGTATCAAGGAGCAATCGGCGTCGTTCTTTAACTAATTGAGGTGTGATCGTATATTTCAAGTCCATTTTATTACCATCGTATGCCAAAGACAACTACATGACCTACCAAGAGGCTCGTAAAAGGCGTACGTCTTGTTATTTTAATCAACAACATACCGTTTCACAAACTTGGAATTGGTCCAGTCTACCACATCACTCAATGAAAAGGAATCCATACATTACTTGTTACCACAGCCATATTCTAGGCTTAAATACAAAGCTCGCACTGCTATGGCATATCATCTACTTTGTTGTGTTCAATCTCAAACTAATCAACTAAGGGAACTATGTCCAGTTCTTTTTAATCAAGCAATAGGTTGGAGCTTTTATGACCATAGTCCAAAATGTGTAATGCACACCAAACCAACTATACTTAATGCATAAATTGCCTATCAAATCATATCGCTACAATTTCAGGGTACGGAACTACCTTCATTTATGTCTCGTTGACAAAAGTGGTAAAGACAATGTAATGAGATCAAAGCTAGATGTAACTTCGTAATTGATTGGAAAATAATCCTGTCAATCAAATCTTACAAATTTCCATAAAAGTCGCGACCAAATCGAAAACTTGCCAAACGTGGGTCTTCAGAATCTAGTAGTAAGATATTGCAGAATCTATGCGTAGTTCAGAAGCAGTCTTCAGAAGTAGAAAGACTCTGAATCTGAACAGATTAGAACAGTGACTCTGAGCTTCTGTAAAGTCCTTGCTGACGTGTCGCATAACTCTTCTCAAGATTAAGTCTTCAGAGGCAACATAATCCTATATCTGAATACTAGACTTCAACTTTCTCAGAAGCAAATACGTGACGACTACTCCTTGGAACATTATAAGCTTTTGTTCACATGCTCATTCCTGTAATAAAAGATTATTTATATTAACCAGATTCTCTCACAAGAAGGATAGTTTTGTCAAAATCAAAATATTCAGAAGGAGGGTTTTCTCAACAATTTCCCCCTTTTTGATGATGACAAAACTTCCTTAAAGAAATATGAAGTGTATTTGTTTAAAGTGTTAAGCTCAGAAAAGATTTCACAAAGAATATAAACTCGTAAGCCTTGTGAAACTTTTTCAAGAATGTGCATATGAGGAATATGTCAGTGAGATATATCCAAAAAATGGAAGTATGTCACCGTATGTCGCTGTTTAGCTGGATGCTTCATTTTGGCGTGCATATTTACTTCCACTAAGATTGCGTTAAGAGTAACCCCTGTAATCCTACAATTAAAGATAGCTTCTCCCCCTTTTTGTCATCAGTAAATACGGATAAATGTAGTAGCAAGCCAAATATTATTAAGCTAATAATGCTGTCAGACTATAATAAAGTCGTGACAGAGAATGTCCACATAAAAGCATCCGAATAAAGGAAAGTCAAACACAGTCTTTTTGAAAAGAAAATTTTTCAAGTGGACGGAGGAGGAGTTTGCTTTGAGGAGGATGGAGCATGGACAGGCTCTTTATCACCCTCCTTTTCGGCATCGTCTGGTTTATCTTCAGCTGCTCTGCTCAACCCACCAACAAGAAAAGCGAAATCTTTAAGTGCCTACATTTCTGGAAACTCTTTGCTGATTCTTTCATCTTTAATCAGAGTGTAGGTTTCCAGACTTGACATGTGGGCGCAGAAGAGGCGGCAGTACTTCTCAAGTACTTCTTGGAATGTGTTTAGCTTCTTCTCAATTAGCTTCTCCATCCCATCCAACTTCTGAAACAGCTCAACCTGAAGATTCTCGACATCTTTCTGAACTAGACTCTGTAGATGTTTTGTATCCAGGAGCTCTTTGATAAAAGCATTCACAATTCTTTTGGATTTAGTTTCCTTGCAAGAGTTTGAGTTCTTTCTTCACCCACCATTGGAGCCTTGCCCTTAGAACTTGTATCCAAAACAAGCTGCAAAATACTCTTCCCCTGATCTTGAGAAGGGGGAATATCTAAACTCAGTTTAACACTTTCAGCAGTAATAGATTCAATTTCTGTGAGTGGCTTTTCAGAGATCTTCTCTAGAGGATGCTCCTTCTGAGCATCAGATTCCTCATCAGCTTTCTCCTTCTGAATAGCATCAATCTGAATTTCTTCAGTCTGATCGGCATTTGACTTTGGTTCCTCGTGTTGTTCCTCAGCGACAGATTCATCTTGGTCTTGTACCAACATACAAGCATCTATATTTTGTTCTTGCTCCCCCTGAATCTGTGCTGTCTTTTCAGTAGTATCTGCTGTGTACTTTACAAGGAATTCATCTTCCTTGTCTATCTCCATGTCCTCAGATGATGATGATGATGAGGATTTCTTCTTCTCTCTAGCAACCAGAACATCAATGGTTGTCTTGTCATCTAGTTGGTCTTCCATTATTTTCTCATATTCATCCTTAACCAATTGGGCTTCTTTCACTGCCCTTTCACCAATTGTCTCTCTAGCTTTTGCTTCTTCTTCATGAGTCTCGAGGAGGTTTTCTTCTTTGTCAACAAGAACCTCCTGCTCATGTGTCTTGCTAGTATCTTCACCTTCTTCCTCTTGACCATCACCATGGTCATTCTCATCTGAATTGACACTTGCAGTGTCCTTTTCTGATGCAGTGGGAGTTCTTCCTTGTCTTCTTCCGAATCATCTGCTTCTTCCTCTAACTCTTCTTCTTCTTCTTCTTCTAAGGAAGCACTTTGAACAATGACTTCTTTGCCTTTTCTTGCCATTGTCTTCCTTCTTTTTACAGACTTCTCTGTCTGCTCTGACTCCAACTCCACCAAAACTTCTTCCTTGTTCTTGTTTAACCACTTCCCATCAGTTAATCTGAACCCCATTTTTCTGGATCATATTCTCACCAGCTAGCATAAATGGAGTTTCTCTCTATGTTAGCTCTCCAGGAATCTTCACTTTATTGTATTTCAGAATCAAGGAAATGAGTCCTCCATAAGGCAGTTGGCCATTTGATTTGTGCATAGTCCTGTACATATGAAGTAGGACAGTATGCGCAAGAGAGAAATCATATCCAATAAGTAAGGCCCACATAAGCTTGGCTTCAATCCTCGATATGTCTGTTTTTAAAGAGGCTTTTGGACGCAGACATTCGATAACAACCTTGTGCATGATTATGTGCTTGAGCGGGAAGTCGTTGTAGGCTACATGAACCTTGGAATCTCGACTGTAGTTCTCCTTCCCTGTCGGATAACTATAAGCTTCCTCTGGTTTAATGTCGATGGGTTTGAAATCATTCTGCCTCACTTCCATGATCTTTGCTAACTCATCCACATGCAGGTGATATTGTTCATCTCCAATGTTATATGCAAAAGAGTCAGGACCAGTAAAGGGGACCGTGGAGTAGAAGTAGGCTACTAAGTCAGGGAAGACAATTGTCTTGACAGTCACAAAGTCTTTCAACTTCATCTCCTCCAAATTCCTTCTTACCGGGATACCAACCCTATCGAAATACTTCACATCAAAAATTCTGTATGGCAACACACCGCGCTCCTTCAGAGCTTCGAATCTGTCCACATGATTTTTTGATAGAAAATAACGATTTTTGAAACTCTTGTCTCTGACACAACAACATCATCATCATCATCGAACCTTCCTTTTGTCTCTTCTTCCCTCTCTTCTTCAACATTCTCCCGAATAACTACCCTTTTAGATGGGGTTCGCTTAGGTTTTGGGACATCAGGGACCACAACCTTTTCTTTTCCTTTTCGAGTCACTTTCTCAAGAATCTCAACAGTAACAGGAGTAACAGTTCTTAGAGGCATATCCAGCAGTTTCAAGAAATCTTCCTCACTCGAAAACTTGTGAATATTTAGAAGTTTAGCGATGATTTTTTTCCAGAGCCCTGTTCTATGAATGCATCGTACATGGGCTTAATAGAGTGAGCCATAGCAACTCTCTCATCATAGAGATATTCGGACAAACCTGTGACCATATGTTCGCTACTTCTTTCCTCGGATACATTGCTTTTCACCGAGGTTGAATCTCTCGATTTCCTTCCTTTCGTCAAACGTGATGATTGTCTCCTTTGTTGCTCACTTTTCTTAACGTCCTTCTTTGTAGAGGAGGATGATTTAGGAGCCATTGAAGAAAAAGATTGGATTTTTACGAAGGAAGAGCGGTTTTGGGGAAAGAGAGAAAGGGAGCGAGGGTTTTCTTGAAAGAGAAAAGACTGAGATGTTAAACGAAAGAGAAAGTGAGGTATGACATGAATAGGGTTTACTTAGACAAGGTGACGGTTCAAGTCCTTTTTCGAAAATTTGAAAAAGAAAAGAAAACCGTAAAACGGTTATCTTTGGAAATAAAATCAATTTAGAATAAAATCCAAAGAAAATGATCCAAAGATAATATTTTATATCAATCAATTAACAGAATATATTTTTAGAAGATAGAGAACTTACCTTAAATCCTTGCATTTCCATGAATATCAAAATTTAAGAATAGATTGAATAACTGACCTTTGCTTCTGTATGGGCATTCTGGAATTGTGCTTCTGAAAGAGATGAAGATCCTGTTTCTGAGACAACTCAAGAAAAAGGATTAGTGATAGCCAGTTTATTTTGAATATAATTGAAAGCTTCATTATCGAGGGGTTTAGTAAATATATCTGCGAGTTGATTCTTCGTATCGACATACTGAATGTGGACAACTCCATTCTGAACATGATCGCTGTCGCGACCTAAAAATCAGATTCATGCTAACGGATTATCAGGTTGATTATTTAACCTAATTCGGACCCTCCCAAGCCCTACTGAATCGCAACTTAGGATATGATTTCATGCAAAGTTTATTTAATTGGAGTCACCACTAATCTTTTATGGTAGGTAGATTAGAAACCTAAATAAATTAACGGGAGAATTAATTTATTTCTGCGAACCAAAGAAAATAAGTCCGGAGGCTTGATTACATTAATTTGGAAAAACTAATGCCCTTTTGGTACTTGATTTTATGAAAAAAAAATCCCTTTGGTTTGATGAAATGAATCGATTGATTTTTATTTTATTTTCTTTGAGAAAATGTGAATGAAAACTATACTATATGACATGGCAAAGTATGATCTAAAACTATATGACATGTGAATGATTTTTTTTTTCAAAAATTATTAAGCAAAAATAAGCAAACAAAAAGGATGAACAAGAATAAACAAAAATGCCCATAATGTACCTTTAATTTTCGAATTTTCCAAAAAATTTACTCATTTCCATAGATTAGGGCTAGAGTAGAATTTTATTCGCAACGTGCTCTTAGATTCGAGCCAGTAAGTGAATTGAAGGGTATAGAATAACATCGTCCCTTTTGACAAAGGGCAGAACAGGAAATTCTATACAAATTGCCATCCCATTCCACAAGATCGTGGCTAAGGCGTGCAATTTTATTTATCGAAGGGTCTAGGCACAAAGGAGAGTATACATTATGGGCATGTTTGTTTATTAAAGTGCAAACTTTATAACAATCAATCAAACATGACCGAAGATGACTCAATTGAACTTGATTTGATTTTAATTTTCAGAAATTAAGAGGGGTGGCCGAAAATATTCAAATGGGGGCCGCCTTTCCTCAATCATAGTTTAATCTCAAGAATTATCCACAAGGTTTGCAGGATAACATAAATAATTCTCGAGAAAATTCAAACTATTATCCAACTCGATCAAAGATTATCCATAACACAAAGTATCACAAGAGACAAGATAATCTAACTAATCATGTGATAACAATTCAAAGCAATGATCACTCACAACCAATTATGATTCAGCCAAGAGGAGATAAACTCAAAAATTCTAGATTTTGTTTGTCATGAAAACTTCAATTTTCGGTTTTAACAAAAGATTGAATTAACTTGATCCAGAGATTGAACAATTTTACCACTTTGAGAAAAAAACATGCTTTTTCAATTAAGTCAACCAATTCTCCATAGTACAAAAAATTGATCAATTCACAAGCAAATTAAGGTTGATCAGAAAAATCAAGTTTTAATGTAACAAGTATCAATTTTCGGTTCAAGCAGAATATGTAGGAAAAGATTAAGTTTTTGCTTCTTCTTTTCATTACAAATCAAGCGTGTTCTTGAGGATGCAAGAGCAGCGATGCAAATTTCTAATCAAGCAACACAATATGCAATCAAAAGATGAGGAATTAAACCTTCTTCGAGCTAAAGTTCCAGCACTTGTGCAAACTGATTTTTCCGTCCAAATTAGTCCACCTTTGGGCCAAATTTGAGCTCTGGATAGCAAGGTGATCTAACGCAAGAATGTAGCCTTGTTGGATATCAAATATTGACCAAAGTAGAAGAAAATTACCACCGGAACAGAGCTAATTCTCAGCCGAAATAGAGCTGGACAGTAGCTCAGGGAAGGTGCTTCTCGGCGATTGGAATTGCAATGGGTGGAGGAGCCGATCAGGTGGCCGATGGGAACTTCGGCGACTGTAGAGCTGGTTGGCAACGGGAGGAAGAGCTGCTAGATAGTGCAGCTGCTCGTCAAAGGGTGGTGCGCACAACGAGGAACGGTGGAGGAACAGTAGCGCGCCCAAGACTTTCTCGGAGGGGATTCGGTTTGGTTGAGCTTTGTTTGACCGAGATTCTCCTCTCTTTCTCTTTCTGAATTTCCAAAAATTAGAATGGAATAGCCGACCTAGAGCCTTTAGGATAGCTTAGTATTTATAGAAAACGAGGCTCACTAATCCTAGTAGACGTAGGACTTAATTTCAATCGTCGGATTGATAATCCTAGCTAGAGTAGGATTGAATGTCAGCCATTGGATCAAAATTTATGATCCTGGAGGAGTCCAAATCAAGCAGAACTCTTGGTTAATTAGAGCTTGATAAAGATAGAATTTTGATTCCGCAGGACTCTAATTTCTCGAGATAATTATCCGAATTAATTCAGTCTTTGAAGAGTCCAAATCCGCCGAGAACCTATAGAATTTTCAGCCAAGAGAAGGGAGAGTGCTAAGGCCGAAAATGGCCCCTCTTACGGGTTTGTCGTGTCACCTCGGGCTTGAAATGGGCTCTAATTAATTAAATAAGCAGTTAATTAAAGGCCTGGCTTAATTAAGTAATCAAAATGGGCTGATTTAAACTCAAAACCAAGTCCAAACCCATCATAAATTTTAGCATACCCATCTCAAGCCTTAACCAAAATTTATTAGTCAAATCACGGGCTCATTGCACAAATTCGGGCTCAAGTTAAGGCTTTTCGAACAATGAACAGTTAAATAAAAGCCGTAATCAACTAAATGAACTTAAATGAATAAAAAATGAGATTAAAAATAAGTCCAATTAGTCTAATAAAATTCGGCACACCTGATACCCATCACTGAAGATTTTCGACAATTTTTGATTCAATCTCCTATCAAACCGAAGCTCAATCGCCTCACCTCTGGCCTGAATGCAAATGATTGATAGAAAATTTAAATATGCAATGCTTGAGAAAATATTTTTTGTGAGAATTAATTCTCATTTTGTGCAATATAAACGAAAAAATCAAAAATCAAAATTTAGGTGTCAACAATCGCGAATAAAGTGGTGTTTGATCTCGATGTGCTTCGCCCTTGAATATAGAATTGGATTCTTGGTCAAGTTTATGGCACTTGTGTTATCACACAAAATTTCCACATTTGAACCATCAACTCCATAGTCACTTAGTGGCCGTTTTAACCAAAGAATCTGAGCACAACAACTTCCTAGAGATACGTATTCTGCTTTTGCTATACTGAGAGAAACTATACTTTGCTTTTTGGAATACCAAGAAATAAGCATCTTTCCCATAAGTTGACAAGTTCCAAAAGTGCTTTTCCTGTCAATCTTACATTCAGCTAGATCTGCATATGAATATCCTCTCAGAGTGAAATCAGATTCTTTAGAATACCATAAGCCATAATTGGGATAAGTCCCAATATACTTGATGATTCTTTTGATGGCTGAAAGATGCGATTCTCTTGGGCTAGATCGAAATCCCGCACATAAACAGACACTATATAGAATATCTGGTCTTGATGCTGTGAGATAAAAAAAGTAAGCCAATCATACTGCGATATAGCTTCTGATCGACTTCTTTTCCTTGTTCATCTTTATCAAGCTTAGATGAATAGGACATTGGAGTTTCTGTCTTCTTGCAATTCTCTAGGCTATATTTCTTGACAATCTCAAGGGTATATTTCTCCTGATGAATAAATATTCCTTTCTTGGTTTGTCGTATCTGAAGTCCAAGAAAGAATCTCAATTCTCCCATCATGCTCATTTTGAACTCATCCTGCATTACTTTAAAGAAATTCTTGCATAGACATTCATTAGAAGAGCAAAAAATAATGTCATCAACATAAATTTGAATAATAAGAATATCCTTACCTTGCTTCTGAATGAAGAGAGTAGTGTCAACATTTTCTTTAACAAACTTTCGTTCAGATAGAAAGCTACTTAACCTTTCATACCAAGCACGAGGTGCTTGCTTTAAGCCATATAAAGCTTTCTTTAGAGTGTACACAAGATCTTTTCCTCTTGGTTCTTCAAAACCAGGCGATTGTTCGATATAAACTTCTTCTTTGATGTATCCGTTCAAGAATGCACTTTTTACGTCCATCTAAAAAAGTTTAAAATCATTGTAACAATCATAAGCAAGAAGTAGCCTTATGGCCTCTAACCTAGCAACAGGTGCGTAGGTTTTGTTGTAATCTATTCCTTCTTCTTGGGAATATCATTTTACCACGAGTCTTGCTTTGTTCCTGATCACATTTCCTTTGTCATCCAGCTTGTTTCTAAACACCCATTTTGTTCCTATTACAGGACGATTTTTGGGTCTTGTCACAAGCTCCTAGACATTGTTTATTTGAATTGATGGAGTTCTTCTTGCATTGCATTGATCCAACTTTCATCATCAAGGGCTTCTTCAATCCCTTTCGATTCAATTTCTGAGATAAGTGCTATGTTACTCATTGCTTCCTTGAATTTTGATCTGATTTTTATTCCTTCATCCAAGCTTCCCATTATAAGTTCCTTTGGATGACTGGATTTATGTTTCCAGTTCCTGTTGAATTTCTCATTTTGGATATCACTTGGGTCTTTAGATTCATATTGTATTTTCTCTGGTTCTTCTGAAGTTTGTTGACTTGTTTCTTGATTCTGAACTTCTTCAGAACTTCAGGATTTTCAACCGATTCTAAACTTTGAGGGAATGATAGAACTTGAGTGTATTCAGATTGACCATCTGATTCTGAATGTTCTCA
The DNA here is from genome assembly GCA_029784005.1 of Lenwebbia sp. NSW1173648. Classification (NCBI taxonomy): domain Eukaryota; kingdom Viridiplantae; phylum Streptophyta; class Magnoliopsida; order Myrtales; family Myrtaceae; genus Lenwebbia; species Lenwebbia sp. NSW1173648. Next base: position 3,034,793 of record JARCGZ010000005.1, read on the forward strand.
TCAAACTTGACATTCATTGATTCTTCAACAACTCGAGAATTTTTGTTGTAGACTTGGTATGCTTTGCTCGTTTTTGAATACCCCAGGAATATTTCTTCATCTGAATTCTCATCAAACTTACCAACTCGATCATTAGCATTCTTTAGAATGAAACATTTACAACCAAACACATGGAAGTATGCTAAATCTGGTTTTCTTTCTTTATAAAGGTCATAGGGGATATTCTCAATAATTGGCCTTAAAGAAACACGGTTTAAAATGTAACAAGTTGTTGACACAGCTTCTGCCCAAAAGTGCGATGCAATTTTACTTTCGATCAAAAGGGTTCTCGCCATTTTTTTTAGAGAACGATTTTTCCTTTCCACCACCCCATTTTGTTGAGGTGTGTAAGGAGAAGAAAAATTATGCTGAATTCCAAACTCATCACAAAAATAAAAAAATCTTTGGTTTTTCAATTATCTCCCATGATTAGTTTTGACGCATGAAATAGAGTAACCTTTCTCATTTTGAACCTTTTTAGAGAATTTGGAGAAAGAAGAGAAAGCATCATTTTTGTGTGCAAGAAATAAAACCCATGTAAATTTGAGTAATCATCAATTATAACAAGACAGTATTTCTTACCTCCAAGATTTAGTGTTCTGTTTCCCAAGTGTGCAGGCTGAACATAGTTTTGATTTCTCAAACTTGGTTTGTGGTAATCCTCGAACTAGTTTCTTGGAAGATAGTTTTGAGATATGCTTAATACTGATATGGCCTAGCTTTCTGTGCCATAGTTCAGATTCATCCTTAACAAATATAAGACACTTGATGTCTTCAGAATCAACATCTAGAAGGTAGATATTTCCATATCGATGACCAGTGAAGGTTTGCTTCTTGTCTTTGCTGGTACTTGAGCATTTCGTATCTTGAGAGCAAATTTGATAACCAGAATCACATAGTTGACTTACGGAGATGAGATTATATTTCAATCCTCTTACCAAAGAAACATCATTAATCGTAAGGTTCCCAATCTTTACTGTCCCCTGGCTAATAACTTTGCCTTTGTTCTTTCCATAAAATGAAACCCTTCTACTATTGTATTTTGAAAGTTGAATAAAATTTTCTAGATCACCAGTCATATGGCTTGAGCATCCACTATCCAGAAACTATTTGTTCTTTCTTTTCCTTGGTACCTGCAAGTAGAAGGTAACTCACTATTTCTTTGGTACCCAAATCTTCTTGGGTCTATCTGAGTTAGTCACAGTTGATATCTTTCTATTAACAGGTCTCCATACCATCATGCAATAATTTCTAACATGATTTCTAGCACCACAGTTTACACAATGCATTGGATAAGAAGATTTTGTAAACTATTTATAAAAATGCCGTTGATAAGCAGATTTGGAAGGTTTATACGAAATCCCATCATTTGTATCCGGAAATTTGTTTTTGAAATTATTTTCCTTTTTGAAACCAAGACCAAACTTGTTACCATACGGAACTTGTCTGGAAATAATATTTTCCAAGTTTTTTGAACTTTGAGAAAATCTCTTTGAAATATTTTCAATCTCGATTTTCAAAGAATCGTTTTCTTTCAAAATCAAATCACGATTTTCCTTGATTTGATAAAATTCCCTTTGCAAAACTCAATCTTGTCTTTTTGAGAAACATTTTGTTGTTTCAAAGAGGAAACTTCCTTTTTCAAAACAGAAACCTTTTTTAGAGCTTCTTTATAGTTCGTGCATAACTCTTCAATGTATTTAGAAACTTCAACTAGTATTTCAGAAGGACATACCTCTACGTTTGAATCTGAGTCTGATTCTGAATCTGACTTTGCCATGCGACATATGTTAGCATAGTCATCCTTACTATCTTCAGAATCACTCAGAGTCTCTACCTTCAATGCCTTCTTATATTTCTCATACTTGATCTTGTCTTTCTTCAGGAGCGGACAGTTGGGTTTGATGTGTCATTCCTTCTTACAATGGAAGCATATTACATCTTTGCTTTCCTATTTGTCATTGCTTGATTGTCTTTGATCATTGCATCTGAATGATTTCTTCCCTTTAAAGTTTCTACCTCTTCGAGCCATCTTTCTAAATTTCTTCACCATGAGTGCAAGCTCTTCGTCGTCTTCATCTTCATCTTCTGAATCTGGCACTTCAAAATCAGTTTTAGATTTTAAAGCAATAGACTTCTTACCTTTTGAATCTCTTATTTTATTGGCACGCTCAGTCTCATATGACTACAAAGTTCCGACGAGCTCATCAATAGATAAAGGTCTAATTGTTTGATATTCCTGTATTGATGGCTTGATGTAATTCCAATAGTCTGTAAGTCCTCGAAAGATCTTTCTGACTTGCATCGATTCAGCTACAAGAGCACCTTGCCTTGCAAGACCACTTGCTAGTATTTGAAACCTGTCAATCATTTCAGCAATTGACTCATCGGGCTTCATCTTGAAGGCTTCGTAATCACTTAGCAGAATACTAAGATTAGTTTCTTCCACTCTGTCAGTTCCCTGATATGTGACATGAATTCTATTCCGTATAGCTTTGCTGAACTTCTTCTGCAACTCAATTATATAAGGGAATGGATAGTGCATAGAAAAGTGCGTGTACAACTTTGGAGTCAAGTCCTTGTCTTTTTGCTCTTTCAGCGTCTAACAGTATTGCCGTAGCATTGGTATTGTTATTTATTTCATTTCCAGTCGAAGGAGTTGCCGTGACAGCAGGAACTACTCTATTGACAACAAGATCCCATATCAGATCATATGATGCCTTGAAGAACCACTTCATTTTGTTGCACCACATATTATAATCCTTTCCGTCAAATTATGGTGGTTTGTTGCCATAATGTGAGTCACTTGTTCCTGGGAAATAGTTGCTAGACATAGTAGATCGTTAACTCAGAAGTAAAATACTTCAATATAATAAGCAACCAAGCTCTGATATCAATTGTTGTGTCTAGCAATATCACCTAAAGGAGGGTGAATAGGTGATTATGAATAGTTTTGTAACTTAATGTGGAATTTAATAGTTCCAAAACACAAACTGAATAAGATTAGTAAAATGACGTGTAGATAAACTAAACACAGCAAGAGGAGTTTAGGGTAAGAAAGAATTTGCACGCAATATTTATAGCGGTTCGGCTTAGCAAGCCTACGTCCACTCTCCTATGATGATAGCCGATTGGCTGGGTTCTACTATGAATCAATGAAAGATTACAAGAGTTGTCACACTTATCACTCTTACAAAGGAACCTCTCAAAGATATGAATTTGAAGCTCTCAAGAACAAGAGAATGTGAATCTGAACAACTCAGCACTTTGGAATTTTTGTTCTTGAACTCTCACAGGAACAGTCACCATTGATCTCTTTTATACTCCTTCGACCTCGAATTAGCTATTACCAAGGCACTCTAAAGGATCGCTCCTCAATCTCTAATTGGATGTCATCAATCTTGATTGAACGAGACTATATATGGAAAGATCTAGTAGTCATTGGAGTAGAGTCTGAACCCTTCAGATTCAGTCGCTCATACAACCAAATCTTCAGTTTCCATAAGTAGAGTTCATCCAAATCTCCAAGATATCTTGTCCGTGGAAGGTAATATCCAATCGAAGATATTCTCTTGATTTGATTGGAAAATAATCCTATCAATCAAATCTTACAAACTTTCATAAAAGTCGAGGCCAAACCCGAAACCTGCCAAACATGGGTCTTCAGAATCTAGTAGTAAGATATTGTAGAATCTGAACTTAGTTCAGAAGCAGTCTTTAGAAGCAGAAAGACTCTCTGAATTTGAATAGATTAGAATAGTGACTTTGAGCTTCTGTAAAGTCCTTGCTGACGTGTCACATAACTCTTCTCGAGATTAAGTCTTCAGAGGTAACACAATCCTCCATCTGAATACTAGACTTCAACTTTCTCAGAAGCAAATACGTGTCGACTACTCCTTGAGTCTGAATGCCAATTTTGGAACATTATAAGCTTTTGTTCACATGCTCATTCCTGTAATAAAAGATTATTTGCATTAACCAGATTCTCTCACAAGAAGGATAGTTTTGTTAGAATCAAAATATTCAGAATAAGGGTTTTCTCAACAGTAGGTAGTTCCCAGCAAATCCTCTGCGTTACTAACTATGGATATTGTCCCTATGGTACACATGCGGCTGTTAAGTAATTGCTTCTTGTGATGGCAATGCCCAATGGCCAAGAGTGGACCGGCACAATAACTACTGGTGCTGTAATTCGAAGAATCAAAAGATGGGTATTGATTAGGTTGATATTTTGATAAAATCACATTTTTAAGGAAAGAAAATTACAGCATTAGATGCCATTGGCAAGGAAAAAGTGTCAAAAAAGTCATAAACCTATTACATTTGTGCCAATTCAGTCCTAAACCTTTTATTGGCGCCAATTCAGTCCTAAACCTTTTGTATTTGTGCCAATGCACCAATAGAAGGTTTAGGACACAAATGCAAAAGGTTTAGGACTGAATTGGCACCAATGCAATAGGTTTAAGACTTGTTTGACACTTTTCCCTCGTTGACAAGATAGCTTGGAGGTTTTAAGTGTTTCCTGGAAATTTAGTAGGCAACCTTATACTTTGAGCACTTAAAAGAGTTTCTAGAGTTGGCGATGCGATGGTACGTTGCATATCAGCCGGAGGAATGGGGGTGATGTTGGTACTCAAACCTAAGATGGTAATTTATTACCGAACACAATAATATAAAAAAAGTGAAAAATATAAATATATCGTAAAAATTAGAGTTAATAAGTTCAACTTACTTTTACTTCTGGTGTTAACATGGTTTTAGTTCCTTAATTAGAAAAGCATTGGAGTACATTGTTTCGTCGATTGAAGGGACACCTTCTATTGATGTCGAAAAGCCAAGCAACTACAAAAATTTGATTAACTCAAAAACTTGAACCTACAACTTCGTCTTTGTAAAGTCTAAATCGGGATGGTGGTGATAATGACGAGGAGTACTTCTCAAATCTTTGACCGAAAGCATATCATATCTGCCTCAGTTATTGTTTTTCTTTCTCTCGTGGCTGACAATACTCTCAACCACTCTAAGCCCAGTTCTTGAAACATGGATGGTCAGTGATGCAAACTTGCACGCAGTGGGTCTGGACTCTGGAATGAAATAGAAATTGGGGAAATGCTTTCCAGTCAGGAACTATACAATCTCAACTGTAGACTCACACACTATCACCGCGTGTTTTGCATAAAGTGTTATAATATTTTATAGATAATGTGATCCCACATTTTGAATATTTCATTGACAGTTTATTGATTACATTAACTTAAGTGAAAACTGTTCTCGTCCAAGAGTCACGATGCCCAAAAGTTACAATAACATCTTGATGGACGATGTTATACGAAGGGGTGAGAAGGGGAGAATTTAAAAGGGTCGTCTAAGCCAAACCCTATTGTCAGTTTTATCGTCAGAACGTACATTCAGAACGTACATTATCGGAGAATACACACCATCGCTTAGAGAGGGTAGTTGGCTAGAAGCGCCCGTCGTCAACCGTTCAACGCTCTGCAAATTCGAATTTGTCAATCGACTTCAATAAAGGCTGGAGGTAAGTACCGATCTTTATGTTTCCGCACTTGGTTCTGATTATACGCGACTTTGTTGACACGTGTATAATCGGGACATTCAGTCTTTAGAATTCCTTACATTTGGTATCAGAGCATTAGATACTCTGCCTTGATGATTATAGATTTTTGGGTAAATTTCGTGGGAATTTAGGGTAAATAGGAAATTTGTGGTTTTTCTGGCCGGTGGGATTTTGGTCGATTCCGGAAAAAAATCCAGTGAACCACGGCCTGGCTTCGAACCAGTAGGGTCACTCACCATGAGAAACAAAAGCCCTAAAGTGTCTTACCATTTGGATGTTCACCGGAGATGAAATTGGCGATCGAAGTTCGCGGATTAGGGTTTGCGTCCGAGAAGTATTTTTGCTCGATTCTGGGCAAATTTCTACATCTTTTTCATTGATTCTTGGATCCATGTGGTCGCGCCGATGAGATATTCAAAACCCACAAGTTATTTTGGTCGGAATTGGGCTGTCAAAGGAGAATCAAGCGAAGGAAGTTGTGGCTATCCGGAGAAAATCAGGAAAACCATTATGCTCGAGCGAGGAAGTAGATGGCGCGTGCCCAGCATGCATGCGTGGCTCCCATGCTCCAGACATGCACAGCACGTGCACGTGGAACCCACGTGCACACGCATGGCAGATCCTTCCCTTATATATATGTTATGAAATACATGAATGAATATTCATTATATTCATCCTATCTAATGTACCTATTATGGTACATTTGTAATCCACATTCTAAGTACATCTCCCTATTCAATGTATGTTCATCTCCCTATCCAATATATGTATTTATTCAATACATTGATGTTAAGTGCATCATTGCTCTCCTATAAATAGGAGCTTAGTTTTGGTCATTAGTAATGAAAAGATGAAATAGTTGAAAATAAAATTTTCTCCTCTGGCTTTCTTTACTATATTTGGTGTTTATCTGCTTTTTCTACTTAATCTCTCTCTATTCTCTCTAGTATAGACTTGCAATGCAGTATTTTACAACACATTATCGGCATGAAGATCTACCAACTGAGTAAATAATTTTGCAAGGTAAGTGTTCTCTGTATTTTCTTTAATCAACTTATACTTCATCTTTTCCTATCAATTCTTCATTTTTTTTTCTTAGCAATTTCAAATCTAAAAGTATCCTTCTACTCCTGAAGTGGCGGTGCATATCTGGAAATCCTTCTAATTAATTTAAGGATTCATTTTTTTTAAAGAATTATGGCAAATATTGAAAAGCCCAAATTCCACATCCTGGAAGTGAGAGGAAATAATTATCTGTCCTGGTGCCTTGACATGGAAATGCACCTCCAAGGGCAAGGTCTCGATAATGCAATTACAGAAGACGAAACCTCAAATGCAAAAGATAATGCAAATGCACTGATTTTTATTCGTCGTCATTTGCATGAGAGCCTACAGACTCAATATTTATCCGTTCGAGACCCTCAGACCCTGTGGAAGAGGTGGAAGGATAGGTATGATCATACCAAGACTGTTATCGTCCCTCAAACACAATATGACCGACATCATCTCAGGCTGCAAGATTTTAAACCAGTGTCTGACTATAACTCCGCTTTATTTAATATTATTTCTCGGCTTGAGTTATGCGGTGTCAAGCTCACTGATGCGAAACTGTTAGAGAAAACTTTCTCCACCTTCCATGCTTCGAATATTGTATTGCAACAGCAATACTGGTAGCGTCACTTTGTCACATACTCTGAATTAATTTATGTGCTCCTCACTGCTGAGCAAACTAATGAATTGCTGCTCAAAAATCATGATCTTAGACCCGCTGGCTCAAAAGCATTCCTTGAAGCACATACTAACTCTAAGAAAAATACTTGCCATTTTAAGGGCTATAAGCGCAGGCAAGAACATATTCCTCAAAGGGGTGGCAAGAAATTTAACCACCCTAGGAAATCTAACTTTGGCTCGAATCATAACAAAGAAAAGAAGCCAAAGAAGGTGACTAATGAAAGTATTTGCCATCGCTGTGGCATGGTTGGGCATTGGTCACGTACTTGTCGTACGCCAAAACACTTTGTTGATCTATACCAAGCATCTCTAAAAAATAAGAGCAAGCGTGATGAATCTCACGCCATTGAAATTAATCCTACTGCCATAACCACTGTTGAAGCCAACAATATCTCTGTTGGTGGGACTCCTCTTGCTCCTGAAGTAGCAAATGCATCCCTGGATGTCTCTAATTTCTTTGAGGACCTTTGATTGCTTTGATGAGGCATCAGACTGGTGGATGACAACTTAGACTTCGAATTTTATGATTCTAATAATTTCTTTTCTAGTTGTTTTTCTTTAAATGTATTACCTTTTATTGTTCTCTAATATGGTTATGTAATGAAATGCTTATGAACCTTATATAATATTTTGAAATTTTGAAATTTTATTTGATCCTATAACGAATATGCAAATTTTATGATACTTGACACCTGAAGTTGTCAACAAAAGTGCAAATGGAAAATACCGAGAAAAAGGAAGATGTTTGTTTGCTTGATAGTGCATCAACACATACCATATTTCGTAGTAGACACTTTTTCTCGAGTATGACATTGCGTAAGATACATGTCTATACAATATCAGGTCATGTTCCGATTATTGATGGTATCGGGAATGCCACAATTGTTTTGCCAAATAGCACCATCCTGCATATTGAGGATGCGTTTCTAAGCAATAGATCAAAAAGGAATCTGCTCAGCTTTAAAGATGTACGCCGTAATGGGTACCATATTGAGACTATTTATGAGTAAAATAAGGAATATATCGGCATTAGCATATATAAGATGGACCCGAAGACCATCCATGAGAAGCTAAAAGCTGCTTCTATGGGTCTATATTGTGTCATGATTAAGACTATTGAAACCTACGCCACCATGTCCTGGAGATTGGTAAACCCTAATCAATTTGGACTATGGCATGATCGCCATGGTCACCCTAGCGCTTCAATGATGCATAGAATAATTCAGAATACAAAAGGGCAACCTTTAAAGGATATAAAGGTATTGTTGTCCAAAGATTATAATTGTGAAGCTTGTTCACAAGGAAAACTCATTATCAAACATTTTATAACAATGGTTAATCTTGAATCCCCTTTATCCCTGCAAAGGATTCAGGGTGATATTTGTGGACCAATACAACCACCAAGTGGACCGTTTTGATATTTTATGGTACTAGTGAACGCATCCTGTAGATGGTCTCATGTTTGCCTATTATCTACGCGCAATGTCACCTTTGCATGTTTACTTGTGCAGATTATAAAACTCTAGGCACAATTCCCTAATTATCCAATTAAAAGCATAAGGATGGATAATGCTGGTGAATTTACATCAAAGAGTTTTGATGCGTATTGTGCTTCACTCGGAATAGAGGTTGAGCACTCAGTCGCATATGTTCATACTCAAAATGGATTGGCAGAATCCTTGATTAAACGTATTCAAATCATTTCCCGTACTCTATTATTGAGAATGAATCTCAACGATACAGCATGGGGTCATGCAGTTTTACATGCGGCAGCCCTAATTAGATTATGCCCCACTGCTAGTCTCTTACAATCTCCCCTTCAAATGGTTCTTGGTTACAAACCTGATATTTCACTTTTACGCACCTTTGGTTGTGCAGTACAGGTTCCTGTAGCACCGCCAAAAAGAACGAAAATGGGTCCCCAATGCCGTTTGGGCATTTATGTTGGGTTTAATTCACCATCCACCATTAGGTTCCAACTACTGGTGATCTTTTTACTACTAGATTCGCAGATTGTCATTTTGATGAGACAGTGTTTCCATCAATTGGGACACCTACAACTTCCATGACTGCAAAGCAGAAACCAGTTAAGGTTATCTCATGGAATGAGAAAATTTTATCTAAATTAGACCCAAGAACTCCTGAGTGTGAAAACGAGGTACAGTGCATAATCTTTTTACAGGCTATGGCCAATAGACTTCCTGATGCATTTAATGATGCTGTTAAGGTAACGAAGTCTCATATTCCAGCTGCAATGCTCCAGCTAGGATAGCTGTTCCCGAAGGACAGGCTAAAAAGGATCAAAATCCCCCACACTTGAAGCGTGGTAGACCGATAGGATCAAAGGACACTGTCCCTCGAAAACAAAGGGGAAAGAATCAGGAATCCGCTCCATAAGAGCCTGGTGTTGTGATTGCTCCCAAGGAGCTTATTTCCCCTGAAGAGGCACAAACCCATGAAAAGATCACAAACCCTGAGAATACTGAGAATTCCATTACATATTGTAATGAGATTTGGGATCGGAATGAAATCATCATTGATGATGTTTTTGCATTCTCAGTTGCTCATAAAATTATGGATGATGATTGTGAGCCGCAATCTATTATTGAATGTCGTCAAAGGCAAGATTGGCCTAAGTGGGAAGAAGCAATTAAGGCTGAATTAGCTTCCCTAGCTAAACAAGAGGTTTTTGGACCCGTAACTCGAATCCTCGATAATGTAAAGCCCATTGGATATAAATGGGTATTTGTCCGAAAATGAAATGAGAAAAACGAGGTTGTTGGGTATAAAGCCCGACTCATTGGCCAAGGATTCTCCCATAAACCTGAGATTGATTATGATGAGGTATATTCACCTGTGATGGCTATGATTACATTTCGTTTTCTAATTAGCCTAGTAGTCTCTGAAAGATTGGAAATGCGTCTTATGGACGTTGTGACGGCATATCTATATGGCTCATTAGACTCTGATATTTTATGAAAATTCTTGAGGGATTCAAAATGCCTGATGCATGCACTCCCCGCAACTTATTCTCAATAAAGTTGCAAAAATCTTTGTATGGGTTAAAACAATCTGGTCGCATGTGGTATCAATGTCTACGTGAGTACCTAATTAAAGAAGGGTACAAAAATGATCCTATCTGCCCATGCGTGTTTATTAAGAAATCAAAAACCAGATTTGCTATTGTAGCAGTTTATGTCGACGATATGAATTTAATTGGAACTCCAGAAGAGTTAGGTAAAACTGCTGAGTATTTAAAAAGGGAGTTTGAAGTTAAAGATTTGGGTAAAACCAAACTTTGTCTTGGTCTAGAGCTTGAGCATAAAGCAAATGGAATAATTGTTCATCAATCAGCATACATTGAAAGACTACTTAAACGCTTCAACATGAACAAGGCTCACCCATTGAGCACCCCCATGGTTGTAAGGTCTCTAGATCCCCAAAAGGATCCATTTCGTCCTAGAGAATCTGATGAAGAGATACTTGGTCCTGAAGTACCATATCTCAATGCAATTGGGTCTTTGATGTACTTGGCACAATGTATGAGACCAGATATCGCTTTTGCGGTAAATTTATTGGCACGTTTTAGTTCTGAGCCAACTCGGAGACACTGGAATAGAGTTAAACATATTTTTCGTTATCTCCGAGGAACCATAGATTTGGGATTATATTATTCCAATGATTCCACTACCTCTGGTATAGTTGGATAGGCTCATGCTGGATATAGATCTGATCCACACAAGGCTCGCTCTCAAACCGGTTATTTATTTTGTTATAACGGCACCGCCATTTCTTGGCGTTCTACGAAGCAATCGCTAGTAGCTACATCTTCTAACCACTCTAAGATTATTGCTTTATATGAAGCTGGAAGAGAGTGTGTTTGGTTAAGATCCGTTATAACGCATATTCACAATTCCTATTGTTTAACACCGGTTACAAATTCTCCCGCTATAATTTATGAAGATAATGCTGCTTGTGTTGCACAAGTTAGGGGAGGATATATCAAAGGTGATAGAACCAAGCATATCTCGCTGAAATTTTTCTATACTCATGAACTCTAAGAAAGTCGACAAATTGATGTTAAACAGATTCAATCCATAAATAATCTTGCAGATCTTTTTACTAAATCATTGCCAACGTCAACTTTTGAGAAATTAGTATATGGCATTGGTATGCGACGAGTTCACAAGATGCAAGATTGACTAGCCCTAGCAGTGGCTATATAGCTCAATTGAGGGGGAGATATTATGAACTATGCATTGCACTCTGTTTTCCTTCTGACCGGTTTTTTCCCACAGGGTTTTTTCGGCTTAAGGTTTTTAACGAGGCAATTAATGCATCCATAAAAGGGAGAGATCATAAGATTTGTGCTCTGTACTCTTTTTCCCTTTTGTCAAGTTTTTATCCCATTGGGTGTTTCCGGCTTAAGGTTTTTAATGAGGCAGTATCATTCAATGCACATTCGTAATATAATGAATACAATGAATATTCAAGGGAGAGTGTTATGAAATACACGAATGAATATTCATTATATTCATCCTATCTAATGTACCTATTATGGTACATTTGTATTCTACATTCTAAGTAAATCTCCCTATTCAATGTATGTTCATCTCCCTATCCAATGTATGTATTTATTCAATACATTGATGATAAGTGCATCATTGTTCTCCTATAAATAGGAGCTTAGTTTTGGTCATTTGTAATGAGAAGACGAAATAGTTGAAAATAAAATTTTCTCCTCTGGCTTTTTTTTACTATATTTGGTGTTTATCTGCTTTCTCTACTTAATCTCTCTCTATTCGCTCTATTATAGACTTGCAACGCAATATTTTACAACAATATATATTATAAGAGCAAAAACATTTATTGTTGTGTTGAAAGGGAACCTGTGTGGGGAGAAGTCGGGAATGGGGCCCGTGAACCTTTTCCAATTAATTATAATAATAAAACCCTTTATGCCCAGCTGTATTTACGGTTCTGCCCTTCGCCGCTTGGTTTTATTGTTTTGCCCTTGTTTGTGCCTGAAATTTACTGTTTTAACCCCCATTAAGTTTACTTACGATTTTACCCCTTCAGTTAATTTACAATTCAGTCCTTACCCACGTAAATTTATAGATTTGCCCTTATATGCAATATTAAGTATATTTTGCATGAAATTAAATGTCTAGTGATCTATATATATTTAATTAATTAGAGATTAGCCACAGCAACTCTAATTGATTAAAATTATATATTAAGAGCCTCTAGGTCACATATAGTAAATGACATTTACTTGTAATTAATTATATTAATACAATGAATTTTATCCCACAAGAATTTTCATTATATTAATATGATTAATTAGGTTGAAATATCATATTATTTTTCTTAATTTCCCCATAGGGATTAGGAAAAAGGAATATAATATGATAGTTTCATCATATAGTTATTATGAATCTATTTAAATTAGAAACTTAGCCCATAGGCAGTTTTTGATGTGATTTGGTTCATATTATATGACATGTTTTGCATTGGTAAAACATGAATTAAGTGAACTTGCCTCAAATATTGTGACGTAAGCATGTTTATTTTGTTATTATGTAGTTTTAGCACCTGTGAATTTCTCTGAATTTAAGAATGATGTTCCTGTACTGAATGGTGAAAACTATAAAGTTTGGAAGGAGTTAATCCTTCTTCAATTGGAGTGCATGGACATTGACTATGCTATAAGGAAAGAAGAACCACCTGCTCCTACTGATACGAGCACTGCAGCTGAGATAGCCCTTTATGAACAATGGGAGTGGTCCAACTGCCTTAGTGTGATGTTCATAAGGACAAACATTTCTCCTAGTATCCGTGGTTCGGTCTCTCAGCATAACAATGCTAAGGCTTTGTTGGAGGCCATTGGTGCGCAGTTTGAAACTTCAGAAAAGGCACACGACATGACCCTAATTATGAAGTTTTCATCGTTGAAGCTCACGAGTGTTAGAGGTGTAAGTGAGCACATCATGAAGATGAGGGACATAGTGGCTCAGCTAAAGAATCTTGAGGTTGATATATCTGAATCCATTCTTGTGTACTACATCCTGAATACTCTTCCCCAACAGTATGCACCTTTCAAGATCTCTTATAACACACATAAGGACAAGTGGTCAATTAATGAACTCATGACCATGTGTGTTCAAGAGGAAGATAGGCTGCTTATGGACTCGGGAGACAGTGTTCATTTGACAACACAAAGAAAATTTAAGAAGCAAGGCAAGCAGAAGGGAAAGGGTAAAATACCTCCCTAAGCTAACATTAAGAAGGAATTCAAATGCTTCTTCTGTAAAGGGAAGGGGCATATGAAGAAGGATTGTCAGCAATTTAAGGCCTGGCTAGAGAGAAAGGTAATCCAACCTCATATGTTTGTTATGAATCTAATATAATTGATGTAACTCACAACACTTAGTGGATTGATTTTGGATCTACAATCCACATTTCAAATTCCTTGTAGGGTTTTCAAAACCATAGGAAGCCAATGGGAAGTGAACAATGCATCTATTCTGGAAACAAGATGCGTTCACATGTGGAAGCTATTAGAACATGCAGATTAGTTCTCAATAGTGACTTTGTTTTGAATTTGGAAAGGACCTTTTATGTACCAAGTTTCTCTAGAAATTTGATTTCTATTTCAAGACTTGTACCGTTTGGTTATTACTTTAACTTTTCAGACTCGACGTTCAGTTTGTCATATAAATCTGAAATTGTTGGGAATGGTATTTTGTCTGATGGTTTTTTTTCAAATTAATTAACAAGATAATGCCTTCTATAATGCAATGCATGTTCACGATAATGCTGGTATAAAATGATGTGTTGTGAATGAAGATTCCTCTATGTTGTGGCACCGGAGATTGGGACATATCTCCATAGATAGAATTAAGCGATTAGAAAATGATGGAGTACTCGGTACTTTGGATTTTACTGATCATGATACTTGCGTGGCTACATAAAGGGAAAGCAGACCAACAAGTCAAAGAAAGGTGCCAAGAGGAGCTCGGAAATATTAGAAATCCTACATACAGACATCTATTGTATAGATATGGACTCACATGGTCAGAAATATTTCATCACCTTCATAGATGATTACTCACATTTCATGCATCTCTACTTGCTTCATAATAAGCACGAAACCTTAGATGTCTTTAAGGTATTTAAAGCTGAAGTAGAGAAACAATGCGGTAAGCAAATCAAGATCGTGAGATCAGACAGAGGTGGAGAATATTATGGTAGATACACTGAAGATGGACAAGCACCTGGTCTATTTGCGAATTTTCTTCAAGAGCATGGGATAGTTGCCCAATACACCATGCCTGGGTCTCCGGACCAAAACGGTGTAGCATAAAGAAGAAACCGAACTTTATTGGACATGGTGTGGAGTATGCTTAGCAGCTCCAAACTTCCTAAGTCCTTGTGGACTGAAGCCCCTAAGTTGCCAACGTACATATTGAACCGAGTTCCGACCAAGGCTGTCCCAAAGACGCCTTTTGAGTTATTCAAAGGTTAGAAACCGAGTTTGCGACATGTGCGCGTTTGGGGATGCTACAATCCATAGGAAAATAAGTTAGACCCAAGGACTATAAGTGGGTATTTCATTGGATATGCCGAAAAGTCCAAGGGATACAGATTTTATTGTCCATCTCATACCACTAGATTCGTAGAATCGAGAAACGCGAAGTTTCTTGAAAATGGCTTGATTAGTGGGAGCGATCGATTAGGGGACCTTGTTCCTGAGAAAGATCATTCAAATGCTCAACATTCCACATCAAATACTAGATTGCTTGTTGTTCATAATGCTCCTCCAGTTCAACCGGCTATTGAACAACTAATCATTGAGACTCCACAGCCTGCTAATAATAATCCAGTGGATCCAGTTGTTCAACAATTACCAGAAACTATTGAACAACCAGTTGAACAACATGTTCCTCAGGAAAATGTTGATACGACATTAAGAAGATTTGCTAGAATGGAGAAATCAGTAATTCCTAGTGATTAGGTTGTGTATCTGCAAGAATATGACTATAATGTACGAGCTGAGAATGATCCTAAAACGTTTTCACAAGCCATGAGTTGTGATAAATCTGATTTGTGGTACAATGCCATGAATGAAGAGATGAATTCTATGGCATCTAACGCAGTCTGGGATTTAGTTGAGTTGCCCGATGGTAAGAAGGCCATTGGTTGTAAATGGGTCTTCAAAACTAAGAAGGACTCATTGGGCAACATTGAGAGATATAAAGCCAAACTCGTTGCCAAGGGATTCACTCAAAAGGAGGGAATCGATTATACGAAAACTTTTTCTCCAGTATCTAAGAAAGATTCTCTTCGTATCATTTTGGCATTGGTTGCCCATTTTGACATGGAATTGCATCAAATGGATGTGAAAACGGCGTTCATCAATGGAGAGCTAGAAGAAGAGGTTTACATGAAACAACCAGAAGGATTCTCCTCTAGTAATGGTGAGTATTTGGTGTGCAAGCTTAAGAAATCTATATATGGCTTGAAACAATCGTCCCTCCAATGGTACTTAAGGTTTCATGGTGTCATCTCTTCATTCGATTTTGTAGAGAATGTCATGGATCAATGTATATACCAGAAGGTCAGTGGGAGCAAAATTTGTTTCCTTGTGCTATATGTGGATGACATTTTACTTGCAACCAATGATAAGAGGTTGCTACATGAGGTGAAACAATTTCTCTCTAAGAGTTTTGACATGAAGGATATGGATGATGCATCTTATGTCATTGGCATTAAGATCCATAGGGATAGAACTTGAGGCATTTTAGGACTGTCTCAAGAAACCTATATCAATAAAGTTTTAGAGAGATTTCGGATAAAAGATTGTTCGCCGAGTATAGCACCTATTGTGAAGGGTGATAGGTTTAATTTGAACTAGTGCCCGAGGAATGATTTAGAAAGGGAACAAATGAAAGACATTCCATATGCTTCTACTGTCGAAAGCTACATGTATGCTCAGGTCTACACTCGACCTGACATTGCTTTTGCTGTGGGAATGTTGGGAAGATATCAGAGTAATCTAGGTATTGATCATTGTAGAGCTGAAAAGAAGGTGATGAGGTACCTTCAAGGTACAAAAGGTTACATGCTTATGTATAGACAAATTGACAACTTGGAAGTAGTTGGCTATTCGGATTCGGACTTTGCTAGTTGGGTTGATTCTCGAAAATCAACATTTGGATACATCTTTATGTTTGCTGGAGGAGCCGTATCATGGAGGAGTGTGAAGCAGACCTTGGTTGCTACTTCCACTATGGAGGCTGAGTTCGTTTCTTGTTTTGAGGCCGCCTCGCCAGGTGTGTGGTTGAAGAGTTTCATTTCGGGGCTTAGAATTGTGGACTCCATTACTAGGCCATTAAGGATGTTTTGTGACAATCTAGCTGCAGTTTTCAAGGCTAAAAACCACAAGAGTGGTAGTCGAAGCAAGCACATCAACATTAAGTATTTAGCCATAAGGGAACGTGTTAAGGAAAAGAAAGTGGTCATAGAACACATTAGCACTGAATTGATGTTAGTTGATCCTTTGACTAAAGGCATGCCACCAATGAGATACAAGGATCATGTGGTTATGATGGGAATAGGTCCTATCATGTAATTTTTATTCGAATGGACGAATTTGTGAAACTCTTATTTATTTATTTATGATATTTTTCTCAATTCTGGTGTACACATTCATTTATTCTGAGAATAGCAGCCATCTAGACCTAGAATAAACATAGGGTTTATTCATTAAGTCATGTTATCACATGTGGGCTGATTTAGATGAGATAAGGTGCATTGTGATACATGGAAGATACTACTCGTTCTAAGAGGACATATCGCCATGATTCATGTGCTTTGTCTTTAGCATGAAGTTTTTGTGAATTTAGTTCAATATTTCATTTGATGAAATGTTGGGATCAAGTGGGAGAATGTTATAATATTTTATAGATAATGTGATCCCACATTTTGAATATTTCATTGACGGTTTATTGATCGCATTAACTTAAGTGATAACTGTTCTCGCTCAAGAGTCACGATGCCCAAAAGTTACGATAACGTCTTGATGGACGACGTTATCCGAAGGGGTGCGAAGGGGAGAATTTAAAAGGGTCATCTAAGCCAAACCCTCTTGTCAGTTTTATCGTCAGAACGTACATTCAAAATGTACGTCATCGGAGAAGACACACCATTGCATAGAGAGGGTAATTGGCTAGAAGCACCCGTCGACCGGTCAACGCTATGCAAATTCGAATTTGTCAATCAACTTCATCAATGGCTGGAGGTAAGTACCGGTCTTTACATTTCCGCACTCGGTTCTAATTATACGCGATTTTGTTGACACGCATATAATCGGGACATTAAGTCTTTAGAAGCACTTACATAAAGCACTCATTGATTGGGAGATCATGTAGTCAGAAATAAATGAGAGTATTGTCAGACTGTCAGGCTAGCAGCTTCCTAGAAATTGTCAACATAAAACAATTCTAAGACTCCCCCACTATGGGGTTACACGAGATAATAACTAGAGAGAATTAACCCATCTAAAGCACGACCAAAGAACAGCAGCTAGCGTCTAGCTTTTTGCCCATAAAAACAACTAAGCGATGTCTACATTAATAGTTTGAAGTCGAACCATGTTGCGGCATATCTTAGCAGGAATTTCCTGAGCAAAAACCAGAGTTGAAAGGGAAATCAAAAGTTTTCAGCTCTCCCCTTTTATCAATCGATCCCAAACCGCACACGAAGGGACAAAGTTATCCAATTTTCGCAATAGATCCTTCCCCACCTCTCTGATTTTCACACATGTAAGCCCCCAACAGTAAAGTCAAACGTGAGTAAGATTGCATATGCAACAGGTAAGTATGACTTTTACTACAAATTGCTAGCATAACCGATATCTTAGAACAACAAAAAACTAGAAGTACTTCAATACGGTGTTTGTGATCCAACAAAATTCTCACATTCACGCATGCAACAGATACAAATGTATTATTTCATGCATGTATGCAGGCGCATAAGGAAGCTTAATACATCCATTAGGTATGCAAATGCTCATGCATCCGTTCAAACTTATTCCTTAGTGAACAAAGTTAGTTAATATCTTCTTCATTCAAACCTGTTAAAGAGAATATACTCTTCCTAATAATTTTAAACTTCATCCTCGGCTAGAATGACATTACCCTGAAACAAAATCCTGGATCCTGAATGCAGTAAACATTAAGAAGCTCATTGATAATCACTAACAGAGTACTTGGAGAGAGACGGAAGCCAGACTACGGTTTTCTCTAGGCAATGAAGGCCAAAATTTGTCAAAACATCTCGACTGAGTTCCTGCAAAAAATTTGACTGGCAGATGCTTAATTCCCCATAAGGAGAACACGAAATCCTTGTAGGAAGCTCATCAGTTGACTATGTACATGATAATGCCTGCAAATTTAGTGTCGTAACTCACACCGTTTTACCTCTATCTTCTAATTAGTCCATATGACCGTACACATTATTATCCTAGTTCTAGTCCTCAAAGAATCAACAAAAACCTAAGGGGAGCACCTCTGCAAAAAATATCATGGAGATACTTATCATTTGATTGCAAAGAATTGCAACCATTTCACTGATGATGTGTGCAAGGAATTGACTGGAAAGTCCATTCCTGGATGGGTGAATAGACTGGCCCGATTAGGTGAGAGTTGAAATCCAAAATTCATTTCTTGCGTGCCTATTTACCGCATGACAAAGGTGTAGCTCCTTCTCCGGTTACAATTGCTTCTGGAGCCGTTACACATTTCTGGTACGCAGGGGTGGATATCTGCTAGACCATTACATATAAATTGACTCACTGGTGTCTGTCATGATTTGAAGTGAATATTGCCATCCGTATCTTGGGTGTCAGAAAGACCATTTGTCATGAAATGGTGGGACCGGGGAAAAAGAAAGACGCCCTTACTGAATGATACTGAGAAAAGAGATTTAAACGTAATTGGGTTTTACCTGCTTGCACTTTCTGGCATCAGAAACACATGCTCTAGTTTGTTATGCTTGTCTTTAGTTGTTGGTCTGATTGAAGAATCTTCCGAAGTTTCAGGTTCATTCTTCAACTGCTTACTTCCACAAAGCATACAGGTTGCTGCAGCTCGAGATCTGCCTGACCATCCAACGTATTCTGGTAAGTTTGATGCGCCTGTTGTGTTCTCCACATTTTCGCCCTTTACAAGGCTTACATTATTTATTTTGTTTTATTTACTTGTACTTGTTTTCTTTTTAGCTATAGATGTCTTACAAAGTCTCTTCTAATTAATGAACTTTAGAGAATTATATTGAGTAGTTAATGTTCACATTTACATGTATAATAAATAGTAATAGCGTTCCTAATTAATAGATCAAATGAGTAGTGTAGATAATCTGCCGTTAGTTAGTGAATCAAATTATAAGACTCAAGTTTGTCATAATATTTATAGATGTTAATGTCCCAATCTTCAATACTATCCTTCAAACATAGGGCTAACAATTTTTATATGAATTGACAAGATTGGAACAAATATTAATAAACTCTAACAAGACAAGAATTCGCAAAAACTTAAAAATGAATCCATTTTTTTAGGATTAATAATACCATGAAAAACCTTAAACTGTATGAGAGAATCAGTTTAAAATTCAAATTGTCCTCCATAATTTCAGCCTTCTCATTGTTGTTAATAACTGTCAATTAGTTAAAATTTTCTCCATAATTTTAGCCTTCTCATTATTGTTAATAGCTGTCAATTAGTTAAGATTTTCTCCATATTTTTAGTTGTTGCCATCCTTGTACATGTACTATAAATATCATTGAAATACAGCAATGAAAATCATCCTAGAAAATATTCTCTCAATCTCCGTCTTTCATGGTATCAGAGCCAATCTGCTCCTAAGAGCCTCTCTCATCCAGTTTTTTAACTTGTTTTTCTGCCTCCTTTTACCTTAGCCATGGCTACAACAAACTCTGCTTTTGAAACAGTGGTTACCACAAACTCTGCTTCTGAAACAGTTCTCCCCGAAGTTCCTGCAGCCACTTCAATTGGACTTATTGCAATCTCTGCTGGTGCGCAGCTTCCCATGAAGCTAACTTCCACCAACTATGCTTCTTGGCACGCTCAATTCATGTCCTTGCTAGTCGGATATGACCTTAAAGGATTCATTGACGGAACGCATACTTGCCCACCGAAAGAGATCACCCGCGGCAATCAAATAGTCCTGAATGCCGCCCACCTTCATTGGATTAGACAAGACCAACTCTTGCTCAACGGGATTTTTGCTTCCACTTCCGAAGCCATCATTCCCCTTATTGACTCTTGTGCAACATCTCAAAGCGTATGGAACAAACTTGCAACACTTTACGCAAACAAATCCCGATCTCGCGTCATGCATCTCAAGGATCAATTATCAACGGTTAAACGCAACTCTCATTCCATTTCTGATTTTTTACAGCAACGAAAATCTATTGCAGATGAGTTGGCAATGATTGATTCAACTCTCCATGACGATGACCTTGTCATCCACGCTCTCCGGGGATTAGAATTGGAATACTGTGAAATCGCAGTGGCGATTTGTGCTCGTGAAAACACAATCACTTTCGAGGAACTTTACGACAAATTAGTCACCCATGAAATGTTCCTTCAACATGAAGAAACTGTAGCTAAAGTCCTGCCGGTAACAGCCACTTTTAGCACTCGAAACACTCGAGGTCCGACATCCCCATCCTGATGGAACAATTCTGGCCATTCTGGACAGCTTGCTGGAGACTCCAGAAATTCCCTTGGCGCCCACAATTCAGATCGGCTGAGAGATCACAGAAGCAGTGACTCATGGTCTCCACAGCACAACAACTCCCGACTCGTTTGTCAATACTGTGATCGCGTGGGACACTCCGCCAAAAATTATTTTCGCATTCGAGACGTAATCCGTGCTCCGGTTGCAAATGTTGCCGCTGGCCCAAGTTCAACCCGAGAAGAGGGCTGGTTGATTGATTCGGGAGCCTCACATCATGTTACAAGTGATCTCGCTAATTTATCTCTGCATAGCGAGTATGAAGGCCCGGATTAGATAGTCATTGGCGATGGCTCAGGTTTGAGTATCACTCCCATTGGTTCTACTACATTAAATTACTCGTATACTTCCTTCCAATTGTCTAATGTTTTACGCGCTCCTCACATAACCAAAAATTTAATTTCGGTTTCACAATTCTGTCGTACTAACCGAGCCTCGATTGAATTCTTTGCCTCTCATTTTTTAGTGAAGGAACTTCGCTCGCGGGTGACGCTACTTCGAGGAGAACTTAGAGATGGCGTTTATCTGTTGCCGCCAACCTCTTGGCAGCCACATCTCTCACACACGGCCTTGGCTAGTGAGCAAACGGCAGCAACTACGTGGCACGATCGGTTAGGTCATCCATCCATCGATATTTTACGTCATACCATTAAGCACTTTTCACTTCCATCGTCAAATGAGTCCAGTCTAGGAAATAAGTTACCATGTGACTCTTGTCGTTGCAATAAAAGTCATAAACTACCATTTCATTCTTCAACTTTAGAAGGTAGACATCTACTTGACTTATTGTACACGGACGTTTGGGGTTCGGCATCTACCTCATCTATTGATGGTTTCCGTTATTATGTAATTTTTGTTGACCAGTTTACTCGTTATGTTTGGTTTTATCCAATCCACAACAAATCCGATGTTGCCCCTATTTTTGAACAGTTCAAAACACTGGTAGAAAAATAATTTCAAGGAAAAATACGAACTCTTTATTCTGATGGGGGTAGGGAATTCATTTAACTCAAACCATTTTTAGCAAAACACGGAATTTCACACCTAACCACACCTCCATACACCCCACAACATAACGCCATTGCTGAAAGGCGTCACCGGCATATCCTCCAAACCGGATTAACCCTACTACACAAAGCCGGCCTACCTCCCACCTTTTGGACTTATGCCTTCCAAACCGCCACATATCTCATAAATCGTATACCCACAAATATTCTTAATCTTAAGTCTCCATATCACCGCCTCTTCGGCAAACCCCCGAACTACCTAAAACTCTGAATTTTTGGATGCCTATGCTACCCGTGGCTTCGGCCATACACAAAAAACAAGCTTTTACCACGCTCTTGCCCATGTATTTTTCTAGGTTATTCTTTTACTCAAAGTGCATACAAGTGTTTTGATCCCACTACCCAAAAAATATTCCTCTCACGTCATGTTGTCTTTGATGAAACCGTCTTCCCATACCCCTCTTTGAACCTACACGAGTCCTCCCCCTCATTCTTGGCCGAAACTCCTCTTCTTCAGTCATCCATTATGCCATATATTGCTCTTGCTCCGAACACACCATCAACCGTGACAAGAGCTCCTCCTAGTAGCTCAGTCGACGCGCAAGTTCTGCCAGCCAATCCACTCGATAACTCAGTCAGTGATCTCTCCTTTAACATCGCACACACACCTCTATCCGATGCACGTACCACCAGTGTCACACCTCCAACCTCACCAAGTAACAACCACCACTCAACCAGCAACACCTCCACCAGAAACAATGTTCCACCAACTAGCGCCTCACTCTTCCCACTCTTAAACGAACCACCCCCAAACCTGCAAAACCCGAATCACCCCACCCGCACCCATAATATGATCACACGCTCTCAAAACAGCATTTTCAAGCCTAAACAAATACATACACTCACCACAAAACATCCTCTACCTCAAACCTATGAACCAAGTGGACTTACTCAAGCTTTGAGTGATCCCCAATGGCGCTCCACTATGTCCGAAGTGTTGGATCTAGCAATATCACCTAAAGAGGGGTGAATAGGTGATTCTGAACAATTATGATATTTAATGCGAAAATTAATAGGTTCAGAACGTAAACTGAATAAGATCGGTAAAAAGGATGTGTAGACAAACTAAATACAGCAAGAGGAGTTTAAGGAAAGAGAATCTGCACGCAATGTTTATAGTGGTTCGGCTTTAGCAAGCCTACGTCCACTCTCCCACGATGACAGCCGATCGGCTGGATTCCACTATGAGTCGTTGAAAGGTTACAAGAGTTGTCACTCTAATCGCTCTTACAAAGGAACCTCTCAAGAATAACAATTTTAAGCTCACAAGAACAAGAGAATGTGAATCTGAACAACTGAGCACTTTGGAATTTTCAGTTCATGAACTCTCTCGTAACAGTCACCATTGATCTTCTTTTATACTCCTTCGACCTTGAACTAGCCATTACCAAGGTCCTTCAAAGGATCGTTCCTCAATCTCCGATTGGACGCCATCAATCTTGATTGACCGAGACTGTATATGGGAAGATCTAGTAGCCGTTTGAGTAGAGTCTAAACCCTTCAGATTCAGTTACCCATACAATCAAATCTTCAGTTTCCATAAATAGAGTTCATCCAAATCTCCAAGATATCTTGTCCATGGAAGGTAATATCTAATTGAGGATATTCTCCTGATTTGATTGGAAAATAATCATGTCAATCAAATCTTACAAACTTCCATAACAAAGAGCGACCAAACCGAAAATCTGCCAAATGTGGGTCTTCAGAATCTGGCAGAGAGATATTGCAGAATCTGAACACTGTTCAGAAGCAGTCTTCTGAACTAAAGAGACTCTCTGAATCTGAATAGATTAGAATAGTGACTCTGAGCTTCTGTAAAGTCCTTGCTGACGTGTCACATAAATCTTCTCGAGATAAGTCTTCAGAGGCAACACGAACCTCCTTCTGAAGTCTTCAGAGACAACATGAACCTCCTTCTGAAGTCTTCAGAGGCAACACAAATGTCCGTCTGAATATTAGACTTCAACTATCTCAGAAGCAAGTGCGCGATGACTACTCCTTGAGTCTGAACGCTAGTTTTGGAACATTATAAGCTTTTGTTCACATGCTCATTCCTGCAATATAAAAATTATTTGCATTAACCAGATTCTCTCACAAAAGGGATAGTTTTGTCAGAATCAAAATATTCAGAAGGAAGGTTTTCTCAACAATCTCCCCCTTTTTGATGATGACAAAACTTGCTCAATAAAAGTTGATATATATGAAAAATGTTTGTATCAAAGTTAAGCTCGGAAAAGATGTCACTAATAATATGAATATATGACTCAATTGAATCTTTTCAAAAGTATGTGCATCTGAATATATAAGATATGCACTTTGAGTGATAGAAGGATATCACCATATGTTGTATACGTCGTTGAATTCGTTTGAGCGCATAAGTATAATTCGCGTATGTGTATATCCTACAATATGAACGTGATGATGTATCTTCTCCCCCTTTTTGTCATCAGCAAGATAATATGTCAATCCACACATACATTATCTTAGATCCACACATATATCATGAGAAGGACGTAATAGTCAAGATGCACAGAAATGGAACATCCTACAAAGATAAAATAAAAACAAATACGGACAGTTTGAAAATAAATTCAAGATGACGGAGGTGGATTTTATTTTGAGGAGGCGGGAACATCAACATGCTCTTCATCATCTCTTTGAGCAGCTTGAACAGATTTGCCCATATCAGCTATATAGGTGGCAAATTCCTTGAGTTCCTGCATCTCTGGAACTTCTTTGCTGATCCTTTCATCTCTGATCAGTGTGTAAGTACCAATGCTGGCCATCTTAGAGCAGAAAAGGCGACAGTATTTGTGAAGCATTTCCTCAAACCTGTTCATCTTCTTTTCAATTTTCATTTTCATTCTATTCATCCTTTGCATAACTTCAACCCGAAGTTTTTCAACTTCCATCTGAACTAGACTTTGCGAAGCATTCAATGTCCCTGCAGAAGTCTGTTGGTCTTCTTCTTCTACCATCTGAGCCTTACCCTTTGAAGTTGAATCCAGGATTCTCTACGAGTTTATCTCCCCCTGAATCTGATCAGGTGCTGAATCTGGAATGATTATAACAGCTTCAGCAGTAGTAAATTCAATCTCTGTGGGTTGCTCTTCAGGTATCTTCTCTAGAAGTTGTTCCTTATGAATAGCACTTTCGACAACAGCTTTCTCCTTCTGAACAACAGTCAGAATGCCTTCAGTCTGATCAACATTAGGTTCCTCATGTTGTTCTTTTCTGCTGGATGCTTCCTTTTCTTCAGCAACCTTATCCTTCTGAACAACTTCAGTCTGAACAGTAGATTCTTCAGGTTGTTCATGCAAAACAGCAAATTATTTAGGTTGCTCCCCCTGAATCTGAGCTGTTTTAATAGGAGTAACTCATGTTGATCCTCTAGCTGTGACAGCAAAGTCATCATATTTATCAATCACCATATCCTCAGGTCGTGATGAGGACTTCTTCTTTTGTTCTTGAGCAACCAAAACCTCAATGGTCGTTCTGTCATCCAGTTGGTCCTCCATTATCTCCACATATTCACTTGTAGCAAGTTAAGCTTCTTTCTCGACCTTTTCTCGACTCCCCAGCTACCATTATATGAGTTTCATTTTGAAGGAGCTCACCAGGAATCTTGACATTTTGGAAGAACATGATCCGATAGATTAACCCTGCGTAGGGTAATAGTCCTTTGGTCTTTTGCACAGTTATGTACATGTGGAGAAGAACAGTGTGTGCCAGAGAGATCTTACAACCATTTAACAGACCCCACATTAGCTTGGCTTCATACTTCGAAATATCTATTTTTGAAGCAGCCTTGGGTCTTAAACTTTCAATCACAACCTTGTGCATTACAATGTGCTTTAAGGGGAAGTCATTGTAAGCAATGCGTGCCTTGAAATCTCTAGAATAATTCTCTTTTCCAGTTAGAAAGCTGTAGGCATCATCAGGTTGCACATCAATGGGCACAAAATCCATTTCATCAACTCCCATTAATTTTGCTAGCTCTCTAACATGCAAATGATATTGGACTCCTTCAACCGTATAAAATAGAGAATCAAAATTTCGAAAACACAAGCCTAAATAAAAGTAGGCTGCTAAGTCTGGAAAGATTGGCCTCCTTGCAGTTGCAAAATCTTTCAGCTTCATTACTTCCAGGTGCTTTCTTATAGGGATACCAACCCTATCAAAATATTTGAGGTCAAATACCATATGGGGTATAACTCCTCTTTCCTTCAGCAACTCGAATTTATCACAATGCAACTGACTTGAAAACAGCTTGCTTTCAAAGTCCTTGTCCTTGATAATCCCTATGATTTTCTTAAAGTCTTTTACCAACACATCATCGTCGTCATCAGGCCTTCCCCCGGTTTCACTTTCTTCACTTATAGTCTCTCTAATGATGATGCTCTTGGATGGAGACCTTTTAGGTTTTGCGACTCCAATTGCCACAACCTTTTCTTTGCCATTCCGAGATACATTCTCGGGAACAATAGTGGCAATAGGTGTCACAGTTTGCAGAGGAAGTTCTAGTATAGCAAGAAAGTCTTTCTTGCTTGCAAACTTGTGTATATTTAACAACAACTTGACATTTTCGTCACTGGAACCAATGTTTTTAAAAGAATCATACAGAGGTTTGATAGAGAGAGCCAGAACGACTCTTTCGTCGAACTCGGACTGAGACAAACCTAAATTCCTTTGAGCAATGAGTCTCTCATCTTC
The DNA here is from genome assembly GCA_029784005.1 of Lenwebbia sp. NSW1173648. Classification (NCBI taxonomy): domain Eukaryota; kingdom Viridiplantae; phylum Streptophyta; class Magnoliopsida; order Myrtales; family Myrtaceae; genus Lenwebbia; species Lenwebbia sp. NSW1173648. Next base: position 3,061,739 of record JARCGZ010000005.1, read on the forward strand.
GTGATCAGACCCAAAGATATCAATAGATTCAGTGATACGAGCTTTTCTGCCCTTCGTCAACCTTGACGATTTCCTTTTCTGACTTGCACCTTCTTCTGCTACTTTCTTCATGATAGATGATGATTTCGGAGCCATGGATGAGAAATTTGGAATTTTTGGAGAGAAAGATTTCGAGTGAGCGAGAAGGAATGTAATCACAGAGAGAGAAGTAAGTTTTTAGGGTTTGAAAGAAGATTGTGATATTTGATAGAGGTGCTAGTTCGAGACCTTTCGAAAGTTTTGAAAAACTGTAAAGCGATTATTTTTGGAAATCAATTTAAAATAAAATAAAATCAATCTAAAGATACTGAATTATTTCAATCAATCAACGAGGCATGTATTTGGAAATTAGAGAACGTAATTTAGAGAACGTATCTTGGATTCTTGCCTTTCCACAAGTTTCTAAATATAAAGAGGTGTAAGATTGACTAACCTTGCTTCTGAAGTACTGAAAATATGCTTTTGAACATAGGTTATGTAAATTTACTTCTGAATTCTGCTTCTGAGCAATTTTGCTTCTGAACATTGCTTCTGAGCAGTTTTGCTTCTGAACTCTACTTCTGAGCAGTTTTGCTTCTGAGCACTGCTTCTGAGCATTTTTGCTTCTGAACAATTTCAAGTGACCTGTTCTCAATATATCTTAAGAAAAAGGATTAGTAATGGCTAATTCGTTTCGGATAAAATTGAAGGACTCTTTATCAAGAGGTTTAGTAAACATATCTGAGAGTTGATTCTCTGTATCAACATACTGAATGTGAACATTTTCATTCTGAACATGATCGCGAATAAAATGATGTTTGATCTCGATGTGCTTCGCTCTTGAATGAAGAATAGGATTCTTGGTTAAATTTATGGCGCTTGTATTGTCCCATCTGATCTTCATATTTGAATCCTCAACTCCATAATTTCTTAGCTGTTGTTTTCACCATAGGATCTAAGCACAACAACTTCCAAGAGATATGTATTCTACTTCTACTGTACTGAGAGCAACTGTGCTTTGCTTTTTGGAATACCAGGAAATAAGCATATTTTCCATAAGTTGACAGGTTCTAAAAGTACTTTTCCTGTCAATTTTACATCCGGCGAGATCTGCATCTGAATATCCCTTCAGAATGAAATCAACATCTTTTGAATACCAAAGACCATAGCTGGATATGTTCCAATATATTTGATAATTCTTTTGATTGCTGTAAGATGTGATTCTTTTGTACATGTCTGAAATCTTGCACATAAGCAGACGCTATAAAGAATATCTGGCCTTGATGCAATGAGATATAGAAGCGACCCAATCATACTGCGATATAGCTTCTGATCAACTTCTTTTCCTTATTCATCTTTATCAAGCTTAGACGAATGAGATATTGGAGTTTCCATCTTCTTGCAATTTTCTAAGCCAAATTTCTTGATAATTTCAAGAACATATTTCTCTTGATGAATGAATATTGCTTTCTTGGTTTGTTGAATCTGAAGTCCAAGAAAGAACCTTAATTCTCCCATCATGCTCATTTCAAATTCATCCTGCATTACTTTAGAGAAATTCTTGCATAGATATTCATTAGAAGAGCCAAAAATAATATCATCAACATAAATCTGAACAATAAGAATATCCTTACCGTGCTTCTGAATAAAGAGAGTAGTGTCAACATTACCTTTAGTGAACTTTTGTTCAGATAGAAAGCTGCTTAACCTTTCATACTAGGCACGAGGTGCTTGCTTTAATCCATATAAAGCTTTCTTTAAGAAATATACGAGATCCTTTCCTCTTGGTTCCTCAAAACCAGGTGGTTGCTCGACATAGACTTCTTCTTTGATGTAACCGTTCAAGAATGCACTTTTTACATCCATCTGAAAGAGTTTAAAGTCATCGTAACAAGCATAAACAAGAAGTAACATTATGGCCTCTAACCTGCAACTAGTGCGTAGGTTTCATCGTAATCTATTCCTTCTTCTTGAGAATATCCCTTTGCCACAAGCCTTGCTTTGTTTCTAACCACCTTTCCTCTGTCGTCCATCTTGTTTCTGAACACCCATTTTGTTCCTATTACAGGACCATTTTTGGGGCTTGAAACGAGCTCCCAAACATTATTGATCTTGAATTGATGAAGTTCTTCTTGCATGGCATTGATCCAATTTTCATCAGTAAGAGCTTCTTCAATCCCTTTAGGCTCGATTTCAGAAACGAATGCTATATTGCTCATTGCTTCCTTGAATTTCGATCTGGTTCTGATTCCTTCATCCAAGCTCTCTATTATAAGTTCCTTGGGATGACTGGATTTATGTTTCCAGTTTCTATTGAATTTCTCGTCTTGAGCATCACTAGGATCATTAGATTTAGATGGTATCACCTCTGGTTCTTCTGCGGTTTGTTGGCTTGTTTCTTGATTTTGAACTTCTTCAGAAGCATGATTCTCTTTTGAGTTTTCTTCTGGTTCTGAACTTTGATGGAGTGACGAAACTTGAACATATTCAGATTGATCATTCTGAATTTGAATATTTTCAACAAACTTGACATTCATTGATTCTTCAACACATCGAGAGTTTTTGTTATAGACTCTATATGCTTTGCTCGTTGTTGAATATCCCAAAAATATTCCTTCATCTGACTTCTCATCAAACTTACCGGCTCGATCATTTGCATTCTTCAGAATGAAGCATTTACAACCAAACATACGGAAGTATGCTAAATCCGGTTTTCTCTCTTTAAAAAGTTCATATGGGGTTTTCTCAATGAATGGTCTTAAAGAAACACGGTTTAAAACGTAACATGCTATTGACACAACTTCTGCCCAAAAGTGTGATGCAATTTTACTTTCGATCAAGAGAGTTCTCGCCATTTCTTGTAGATAATGATTTTTCCTCTCCACTACCCCATTTTGTTGAGGTGTGTAAGGAGATGAAAAATTATGCTGAATTCCAAACTCATCACAAAAATCTGAAAAACTTTGGTTTTCAAACTCACCCCCATGATCAGTTTTGATGCAGGAAATAGAGTAACCTTTCTCATTTTGAATCTTTTTAGAAAATTTGGAGAAGGATGAGAAAGCATCATTTTTGTGCGCAAGAAATAAAACCCATGTAAATCTTGAGTAATCATCAACTATAACAAGGCAGTATTTCTTACCTCCAAGACTTAGTGTTCTGTTAGGACCAAAGATATCCATATGAAGCAGCTGCAGAACACGTTCAGTTGATACATGATTAATAGATTTAAAAGAGCTTTTTATCTGTTTCCCAAGTGTGCAGGCTGAGCAAAGTTCTGATTTCTCAAATTTTATTTGTGGTAAACCTCGAACTAGTTTCTTGGATGATAGCTTCGAGATGTGTTTGACACTAATGTGGCCTAGCTTTCTATGCCATAGTTTAGATTCATCCTTGATAGAAATAAGACACTTGATGTCTTCAGAATCAACGTTCAAAAGGTAGATATTTCCATTATGTCGACCAGTGAAGGTTTGCTTCTTGTCTTTGCTAACACCTGAGCATTCTGAGACTTGAAAGCAAATTTGATAACCAGAGTCATAGAGTTGACTTACTGAAATCAATTGTATTTTAATCCTTTGACAAGAGAGACATTGTTGATTGTGAGATTTTCGATTTTTACGGTTCCTTGGCCAACCACTTTGCCTTTATTCTTTCCACCAAATGATACACTTCTACCATTGTAATCTGAAAAGTCAATGAAGTTTTCTGGATCACCAGTCATGTGACTTGAGCATCCACTATCCAGAAACCATTTGTCTTTTCTCTTCCTTGGTACCTGCAAGTAGAAAGTAACTTACTATTTCTTTGGTACCCAGATTTTCTTAGGTCCATCTAAATTAGTCGCAATAGATATCTTTCTATTGACATGTCTCCATACCATCATGCAATTGTTTCTAACGTGATTTTTAGCACCATAGTTTTCACAATGCATTGGATAAAAGGATTTTGTAAATTACTTTTGGAAATACCGTTGATATGCAGATTTGGAAGGTTTATGGAAAATCCTGTCATTTGTTTCTGGAAATTTATTTTTGAAATTATTTTCCTTTTTGAAATCAAGACCAGATTTGTTACCATACGAAACTTGTCAGGAAATAATGTTTTCCAAGTTTTTCGAACTTTGGGAAAATTTCTTTGAAGTATTTTCAATCTTGATTTTCAAGGAATCATTTTCTTTCAAGATCAAATCACGATTTTCCTTGATTTGATGAAATTCCCTTTGCAAAAACTCAATCTTGTCTTTTTGAGAATCATTTTGTTGTTTCAAAGAGGAAACTTCCTTTTTCAAAATGAAAACCTTTTTGAGAGCTTCTTTGTAATTCGAGCACAACTCATCAATGTATTCAAAAACTTCATCTGGTATTTCAGAAGGATGTACCTCAACATCTAAATCTGAATCTGAGTCTGACTTTGCCATAAGACATATGTTAGCATAGTCATCCTCGCTATCTTCAGAATCACTTAGAGTCTCTACCTTCAATGCCTTTTTGTATTTCTCATACTTGAACTTGTCTTTCTTCAGAAGCGGACAATTGGGTTTGATGCGTCTTGCTTTCTTACAATGGAAGCAGATTACATCTTTTTCTTCTTGTTTGTCATTGCTCAATTGTCTCTGATCATTCTTTTTGAATGATTTCTTCCCTTTGAAGTTTCTACCTCTTCGAGCCATCTTTCTGAATTTCTTCACCATGAGAGCAAGTTCTTCGTCGTCTTCATCTTCATCATCTGAATCTGGCATTTCAAAATCAATTTCAGATTTTAAAGCAATAGACTTCTTACCTTTTGAATCTCTTGTTTTGTTGGTACGCTCAGTCTCATATGACTGTAAAGTTCTGACTAGCTCATCAATAGATAGAGGTCTAATTGTTTGACATTCATGTATTGATGGCTTGATGTAATTCCAGTCATCTGTAAGTCCTCGAAGGATCTTTCTGACTTGCATCGATTCTGCTACAGGAGGGCCTTGCCTTGCAAGACCACTTGCTAGGATTTGAAACCTGTCAATCATTTCAGCAATTGATTCATTGGGCTTCATTTTGAAGGCTTCGTAATCACTTAGCAGAATGCTAAGATTAGTTTCTTTCACTCTGTCAGTTCCCTGGTATGTGACATGAAGTCTGTTCCATATAGGTTTTGCTGAATCTTCTTCTGCAACTCGATTATATAGAGGAATGGATAATGCGCAGAAAAGTGCATGCACAGCTTTAGCATCGAGTCCTTGTCTTTTTGTTCTTTCAGAATCTGACAGTGTTGCAATAACATTTGTATTATTGTTTCCTTCATGTCCAGTGAAAGGGGTTGTTGTTACAACAGGAACTACTCCATTGACAACAACATCCCACATCAGATCATCTGATGCTTTGAAGAACCACTTCATTTTGTTGCACCACATATTGTAGTCTTTCCCGTCAAAATAAGGTGGTTTGTTGTTGAAATGTGCATCACTGGCTCCTGTGAAATTATTGCTAGACATGATAGATCGTTAGCTCTGAAGTAAAACATTTCAAAATAATGAGCAACCAAGCTCTGATACCAATTGTTGGATCTAGTAATATCACCTAAAGGGGGGGTGAATAGGTGATTCTGAACAATTATGATATTTAATGCGAAAATTAATAGGTTCAGAACATAAACTGAATAAGATTAGTAAAAAGGATGTGCAGATAAACTAAATACAGCAAGAGGAGTTTAATGGAAGAGAATTTGCACGCAATTTTTGTAGTGGTTCGGCTTTAGCAAGCCTACGTCCACTCTCCCACGATGACAGCCGATCAGCTGGATCCCACTATGAGTCGTTGAAAAGTTACAAGAGTTGTCACTCTAATCGCTCTTACAAAGGAACCTCTCAAGAATAAGAATTTTAAGCTCACAAGAACAAGAGAATGTGAATCTGAACAACTCAGCACTTTGGAATTTTCAGTTCATGAACTCTCTCGTAATAGTCACTATTGATCTTCTTTTATACTCCTTCGACCTTGAACTAGCCGTTACCAAGGTCCTTCAAAGGATCGCTCCTCAATCTCTGATTGGACGCCATCAATCTTGATTGACCGAGACTGTATATGGGAAGATCTAGTAGCCATTGGAGTAGAGTCTGAACCCTTCAGATTCAGTCGTCCATACAACCAAATCTTCAGTTTCCATAAATAGAGTTCATCCAAATCTCCAAGATATCTTGTCCATGGAAGGTAATATCCAATCGAGGATATTCTCCTGATTTGATTGGAAAATAATCCTGTCAATCAAATCTTACAAACTTCCATAACAAAGCACGACCAAATCGGAAACCTGCCAAACATGGGTCTTTAGAATCTGGTAGAGAGATATTACAGAATATGAACACTGTTCAGAAGCAGTCTTTTGAACTAAAGAGACTCTCTGAATCTAAACAGATTAGAACGGTGACTCTAAGCTTCTGTAAAGTCCTTACTAACGTGTCACATAAATCTTCTCGAGATAAGTCTTTAGAGGCAACACGAACCTCCTTCTGAAGTCTTCAGAGACAACATGAACCTCCTTCTGAAACCTTCAGAGACAACACGAACCTCCTTCTGAAGTCTTCAGAGGCAACACGAACCTCCTTCTGAAGTCTTCAGAGGCAACACGAACCTCCTTCTGAAGTCTTCAAAGGCAACACAAATCTCCGTCTGAATACTAGACTTCAACTATCTCAGAAGCAAGTGCTCGACGACTACTCCTTGAGTCTGAATGCCAGTTTTGGAACATTATAAGCTTTTGTTCACATGCTCATTCCTACAATATAAAAATTATTTGCATTAACCAGATTCTCTCACAAGAGGGATAGTTTTGTCGGAATCAAAATATTCAAAAGGAAGGTTTTCTCAACACGAAGAAATCAATGCCTTAATTCGAAATGGAACTTGGGAACTAACCCCAAAGAATTCTTCCATGAATATTGTTGTTTGTAGGTGGGTCTACAGGATCAAGCGTCGATCCAACGGCAGCATCGAGAGATACAAGGGGTGTCTTATCGCTAAAGGATTTCACCAAAGACCGGGAATTGATTTTAAAGAAACCTTCAGCCCGGTTGTCAAACCTACAACAATCCGCATTATCCTCACTCTGGAACTCACTCAAAATTGGCCACTACGCCAAATGGATGTCAACAACGCGTTTTTGCAAGGAACGCTACAAGATGAAGTGTTCATGGAACAACCTCCTGGTTTCAAAGACCCCGCAAAACCCGACCATGTGTGCAAACTCAGGAAAGCTATCTACGGGCTCAAACAAGCTCCTCGAGCCTGGTACAATGAGTTAAGTGCTTTTCTAATAGCCAACTCATTTACTCATTCCAAGGCCGATAGCTCCCTTTTTATCTACTCACACAATGGCATAGAGACATATTTCTTGGTATATGTTGATGATCTTGTCATTACGGGCAACAACACTTGGTTTCTCAATGATTTCGTTGCAAGATTATCCATGCGTTTTTCGGTCAAAGATTTGGGGACCTTAAGCTACTTCCTTGGAATCGAAGTACTTTCCACCAAGAAGGGTCTTTTGCTCTCGCAACATAAATACGTATGGGATCTACTCGAAAAGCATAAAATGGCCAAAGCAAAGGATGTTGGGTCTCCCATGGCAACCAGTACTACACTTTCACTTCATGATAATTCGGGGTACACATCTGCAACTGAATTTCGGAGCCTCGTTTGTGCCCTTCAATACCTCCTAATCACTCGACCTGATATTTCTTTCGCTGTCAACAAATTATCTCAGTTCATGCACAAGCCAACATTAAATCATTGGTCTGCCACTAAACGCCTTCTTCGATATCTTAAAGGTACCCTATTCCATGGGGGCTTCACTTGCGGCGAGATACAAAGCCCATTTCACATGCCTATTCAGATGCAGGCTAGGCCGGTGATTCAGATAACAAGACTTCCACATCCGGCTTCATTATTTATCTTGGCGCCAATCCTATCTCTTGGAGCTCCCGCAAACAGCGGTTCGTTGCCCAATCATCAACAGAAGCTAAATATAGAGCAATTGCTGCTACCTCGTAGGAATTACTTTGGGTTCAAAACTTGCTCACCGAACTAGGAATACACTCACTTGAAACACCCACGATATACCATGACAATATTGGGGCCACTTATATGTGTACATGTGACGTCCCGAAATTTCAAGGCCTATTAAATGAATAATATTGGGACTCTCGGAATTGAGTGACATTTATCGAACGTGAAATTATTCGATCTAGAAGGCTTTGATCAACGACTGAAGCGTAGATAATTGTAGTTCATTTAGTTTCGTCATGCCGAAGAATATACCGTCGTTTTTCCTTCGCGCCCGAGCTTAACCCTGAACCAAATATCCAAAACCAGTCCCGATTTATCATTTTACCATTCTGGCCTCAGATATTATACATATAAGCCGAAAGAAATTAATACCGATTGACCTGTGGGACCCACCTCATTAATGCTTTAAGATATTATCTTTTCACTTTTTGACATTTACCCCCCAAGCAAAATTACCAAATTGCCCTTGACCCACTCTCTCTCCTCTCTCTCTCCTTTCCCCTCCGTTTGGCCGTGCATCCACCATCCCCCATTCTCTCTCTCTCTCTCTTCATCTTTTGGACCACCACCATCTTCATCCTCCATTTCCTCCATAGCAACCGCCGCCCGAGCTCCGCCGCCACCGCTGTTCCCCGTGCGGTGCTACCAGACTCCCGCGAGCCGCCTGTCACGCCGTCGCCGGCCCTACACCTCGCCGTCCAGCCACTGCTTAGCCCCGTCCAGCCCCACCGTGACCTCACCGAGCTGCCAGCCACAGTCGTAGCACCGCTAAGCTACTCCGCCGCTTTTTCGCCACTTGCCCGAGCTGCCGGGTGCCATGACCAGCCTCGCCGTTGCGGTCGTTTGCCTCAGACCACCGTAGTTCGTTGTCGTCCGTGAGTCGTCAGAGATCGCCATTGTCATATTCGAGTCCGGAGCGACGAGACGAGTCTGTTGACCGGTCACCAAAGTTTTTCGTCACCGCCACCGACCGCCGCTTACCGCCGCCGACCACCGCTCACCACCAATCGCCGTCAATCATCGCCACCAGTTGCCAAGTGAGTGAACCCCTCATCCCTGATTAGGCCATTAATTACACTTAGTAGTTAATTAAATAGTTACCGTAGCTAATTAGCTAGTTACTGCAATTAAATTAGATAGTTATCGTGGTTAGATTAAATAGTTAATATGGCTAGGTTAATTAGTTACCGTGGTAGATTAAATAATTACTGTGGCTAGTTGAATTACCGTGGTTATGTGAAATAGTTACCATGTGTAATTGCTTGGTATATTGTAGTTCAGTTAGACTTATTTGTTGATTGCTGATTGGTTGACTAGCGTGTTGATTACGCATTTTCGCTGAATGATCACACCTAGGTAAGTATACCATGTTTAATTGAAATTGAGTACTCATGTGACCAATTGTGTATTTCGATCATGAAAATGGCTAGTAGCCGAGTTTTGAGCATACTCGTGAGTGTGACTGCATTAGGCTAATGTGAAGTAAGAACTGGTTGTTTGCCTGATGTGTTTGTGTGGTCACACGACGGTTAATCGTTCCCTAATGTAATTGGGAGCATGGGGCGGTACTCCTGGTGGGTCCGTCGCCTGATATGTTCGTACCGACGAAGTACAGTCCGGAATCCCACGACTTATCGGTTACACGACAGTTCGTGCCGGCGACGTACAGTCCGGATAGACACGACTGGTCGGATGTCGGTCACAGCTTGTGATGGGTCGAAGTCCTTATGAAACTACCTAGTATGCTTGCCTTAGAGGTCTTGAGGGGCTATCGGATGCCGTCGCTGTAACGGGGTAGGACGACGCCCGGTTCGGTCGGAAGAGTACTAGTAGTGAGGCTGTACTGTGACGAGAGTGGTGTATCTCTTGCATGAATAACCGAAAAATCGCATGTTACATAGTGCCTGAGAGCATGAATGCTTGAGTGATTAACGTGTGTTGGCTGTATGCCTTGATCTGTTGTTCTTTATTGCCATGAGTTATATGTCGTGTGGCTCAAGACAAGGTGAGTTGCGTGTGGTTGTTTATTGGCCGTTAGGCCGTGTCGTTGTTGTGTACTACTTATTAGGCCGCCTGAGTGAATCAACGTCCTAATCGGACTTAGGTATTGACTCATTGAGATTTATATCTCATTTGTTGTTGTTAACCGTTTTTCAGGTCCATAGTATGGTGGTCTGGTCAGTCAGCTGGCACAGCTGTGGAGGTTCTTTCTTGAGTTAGTTTTTTGTGGTAGTTAGTCTTAGACCAGACCAGGTATCTTTTTGTGGGTCCTAGGAAACGGCCTTGGAGATGGGCTTGTAGATCAGTTGTTTCCTCGGCTAACTGGTATATAAATAAAATTGTGTTGTTGTAGTTGTTGTATCTCCTGCTTATCTATCCCTATTTGATTTCTTGTCTGGGGTTTGATATCGCTTCCGCATGTGCTTAATTGAAAGATAAAAAGAAATGGGTCGATGACATGCCTGGATGTTATCCTTTGACTTGACGAATAAAAGGGTTATCGCGTGCCTGAGGGTCGGGGCGTGACAGTGCCAATCCGATTTTGCACTCTCGCATGAAGCACATTGCAATTGATTACCACTTCGTTCGTGAGCTCGTAAAAGATGGACAATTGAGACTCTCTCACATTTCCACACATGACCAACTAGCGGACATTCTTACCAAGCCACTATCAAAACAATGAGTACAAACACTTCAAGCCAAGATTGGCGTTTCTGTCGGAAACTCCATCTTGAGGGGGCGTATAAGAGAATCAGTTTAAAATTCAAATTGCCCTCCATAATTTCAGCCTTCTCATTGTTGTTAATAGCTGTCAATTAGTTAAGATTTTCTCCATAATTTCAGCCTTCTCATTATTGTTAATAGCTGTCAATTAGTTAAGATTTTCTCCATATTTTTAGTTGTTTCCATCCTTGTACATGTACTATAAATATCATTGAAATACAGTAATGAAAATCATCCTAGAAAATATTCTCTCAATCTCCGTCTTTCAAACTGATACACCTGTAATAGATTTACCCCAAACTAAATTTTTGACAACCAAAAATGTCAAACTGGTACACCTGTGACAAATTTACTATCCGTTGGTTTTTGTTAATTTTTACAGTCAAATTGCTGGGTTAGATATCACATGGGAGTTGGCGGGTGTATCAATTTGGGATTTTTACCCTCCATTTGTCACAATTGTATTAGTTTGGATTTTTTTCATGATAATAACCCAATTTAATGGAAACTAATATAGCTTAAATTTTTCACAGGTGTACCAGTATGGGGTTTTTATGATGGTCAAAAAATTTGTTTACGGTAAATTTATCAAAAGTGTACTAGTTTGGGGTTTGTTGCGATCAAGAAATTAGTTTATGGTAAATTTGTCAGAGGTGTACCAGTTTGAGGTTTTTCTTGGTATTAACCCATCTTTTTTTAGCACATGCACAAGAATCATATTTACAACCCGAATATGATGGTGAACATTGATGAAGCACTATTCAAGCATCGCCGTTGTTTATACGAAAGGTCTGTAGAAAAAAAAGAAAAAAGTATTGAGAGAACAAAAAACTGAACTGAATGCTTGGTTAGGTCAATGTGACCGCAAGCTATCTATTTATAATAAAGCCAAAAGGCCAGAATTATAGTATTGCCCTTATTGCTGCCTTACATGAAAATAATAAAGGAAAGAGACAAATATGCCCCTATCGGCCAAATACTCTCAACAAAAAGGTTTTGTTTCCATGAGGAGGGTTGTAATAGATGTCATGATAATGGGCCAAGTTCTCCTTTTCGGTACTTCTACAAGCGTCCTCGGTGACTGCTGAGCATTTCCCATTATGCAAGGAATAAGCTGCTCTTTTATTTGTTCTTCTATTCGATTTCTTTCCTCTTTCTCTCATAGTTCGGTATTGTGGTAATGCAGATGATGCCTTGGACTCGCCTGCATCATCTGTAACAGTGGACAGTGAAGAGGATGAGTTAGATCATCACTTACTGACCTCGCCTGACGGAGATTTTGCATTTCTGAAGGAAATGTAACAACAGAAAAATAGGGGCTAACTGCCCATGATACACCTCCACTACTTTAGTGTGTGCAACCACCCCTCCACTTCTTTTTTGTACGTGTCGAGAGAGAGAGAGAGAGAAAAAAAATGGGGGAACAGTTGTAAGTCATGGTTCTCTGAGTTATTCCTTCGTATTTTCTCTACGTTGGGGATCAATGGTGTTTTTGGGGATCTGGGATCTCTTGTAATGGGAATCTTGGGTGTGCAATATCTCTGGGTTGTGAGAGTTGTACTTTAGAAAAGGTTCATCGTTGAGAGTGCGACTCACTGTTCGCTATTTGTCAAGTTGAGGGGTGTGCGTTGTAATTTTCCTGGTTATCAAAGAGAGTTCCGTGTGATTGCCCCGTGGACGTAGACAGGCCAAACCTGTCGAACCATGTAAATCTATGTCTCTCCATCTTTACTTTGCTACACTTGTTCTGTTTATTATTTTTCGTCAACGTACGTAACGATTGCGTGTGAAGAACTACTGCAACAATTGGTATCAGAGCCGACGGTTTGAGAAGCCTGTGTTGCACATGATCAACGTCAACGTACATGTTTCAGCTTTGTGCGATGGCCGTGTCGACTTCTACAAAGTTTGAGGTGCCAAAATTCAATGGATCCAACTATCCATTGTGGAAGCTGAAAATGCAAGGTGTGTTGGTGAAAGACGGTTGTGTAGTTGCTCTTGCCGGTAAAGATCAAAAGCCGACAGAGATGAAAGATGAGGATTTTGCGTAGAAAGATCAAACGGCAATGGCGGACCTACTTCTGGCGTTAGATGATTTTATCCTCTTCAATGTCTCTTATCAAACTATTGCCAAAGGTTTGTGGGACAAATTGAAGAATCTCTACGAAGGGAAAACAATGTCAAACAAAATTTTTCTTCGTCGACAATTATACAGTCTAAAGATGAAGGAAGGCTCCTCTTTCCAAGAGCACCTGAATAGGTTCAACACCCTATTAAACAAATTGACTTCCATCGACGTCAAAATCGAAGATGACTAGAAGGTAACACTTCTTCTATGTTCTATGCCTGATACATAGGATTCCTTGATCATGAATCTTAGTACTGGAGCGGATCTTGAAATGGGTTCGATTATAGCTACGTTACTGACAGAAGAGTCTCGTAGAAAAACTCTCGAGAGCACTTCTGGTAATGCTATGATGGCCAGGGGAAGATCCATGGACAAAGGTTCCAGTGGGAGAAAGCAGTCAAGGTCCAAGTCAAAGAGGCGAACGTTGGGTCCTTGTTGGAAATGTGGACAAAAGGGTCACATGCGTAAAGATTGTAAATCCAAGGAGAATCAGCAAAATCTCAAATCTGATTCTAAAAATGCATCATCATCAACAAGTTCCCAAGGAAACATCGTTGAAAATACAGACTTATCCGAAGATGGCGAGGTGATGTCCGCAGATTCAATAAAGAGCATGCAATATCCATGGATTTTGGATTCGGGCGCTTCTTTCCATATGACACCACATCGGGACTAGTTCCATTCATATCAGTCATGTGATGGAGGTACAATATACATGGGAAATGATAACTCATGTCATGTTGTGGGGATTGGAGATGTCCGTGTTACCATGTTTGATGGCATCGTACATACAATATTGGGTGTACGGCATGTACCAGACCTGCGGAAAAGTCTATTGTCGCTGGGAAAGTTTGATGAAAATGGTTATAAGATTACTCTGGAAAAGAGACGATCTAAGATTGTCAAAGGAGCACTTATCTTGGCGAAAGGAGAATTGATAGGCGGTTTATACAGGCTAATTGGAGAGATCGTAGTCGGTGAAGCCATAGTCGCCAATGCTGTGACAGAGTCGGCAATTATCTGGCATAGGCGTTTGGGACACATGAGCATGCAGGGACTAAAGGTACTTCTTGATCGTGGTCTTCTTCCTGGTTTAAAGACTATTAATTTAGACTTCTATGAGGATTGTCTATTTGGAAAGTTTCATAGAACTCCTTTTTGAAGTTCCAAAGCAAGAAGCCAGAATATTTTGGACCTAATACATTTTGACGCTTGGGAGTCTCCTGATGAGTCTTTGGATGGTGCCAAGTATTTTATTTCATTTATTGACAATCTTTCCAGAAAAGTTTGGGTTTACATTATTAAAAGGAAAAGTGATGCTTTTGCTTCTTTTAAGAAGTTTAAAGCGTTGGTAGAAAATCAAAAAGGAACAAAAATAAAGTGTTTGAGAACTAATAATGGAGGAGAATATATGTCGCAAGAATTCTTAGATTTTTGCAGCGAGCATGGCATGAAAAGACACTTCACGGTTCCCGGAACTCCACAACAAAATGGAGTGGCTGTGCGTATGAATCGTACGCTAATGGATCGTGCTCGAAGTATGTTGAGCTGTGCTGGTATGAAGCAGAGTTGTTGGGCTGAAGCTGTATGTACGGCGTGTTACATAGTGAATCGTTCCCCAACAACTGCTCGTAATGGACAGATTCCAAACGAGGTATGGTCTGGAAAAACTGTTGACCATTCTTTGCTCCGTACTTTTGGTTGTAATACTTATATGTGGGTTCCTAAAGAGCAAAGGACTAAGCTTGAAGCGAGGTCCAGAAAGTATATTTTTCTTGGCTATGCAGAAGGTGTCAAGGGGTATAGATTGTGGGATCCTACTACCCACAAAGTTGTTATTAGCCGAGATGTCGTCTTCAACGAAGATTCATTGCAGAAGACAAAGAAACGCCAAGTACTGACCAGCCACGGATATTTGAACTTGAATCATCAAAAGAAGTTCACAATCAATCTGAAGAACATTTGACTGATTCTGATGAAGCTAGTGGAGATGAAGCTGATAGAGAGCATACAAACAGAACTGGTACTGAAACTCGGGGTGACCAAGGACCTCCTAGGAGGACTACTAGACCTCCAGTTTGGCTAAATGATTATGTGACAACTTATGCTTGTATCACTGAAGAGGGAGAGCCTTGTACATATCGGGAAGCTTGTGAGTCCAACGATACTCCTCAATGGAGGGCATCTATGGAGGAGGAAATGGAGTCCCTACACAAAAACAAAACCTGGGATCTTGCCAAATTACCTGAAGGACGAAAGGCTATCGGTTGCAAGTGGGTCTACAAGCTGAAAAGAGACACTAACGGGAATATCGAATGATACAAATCTCGTTTAGTGGTGAAAGGCTATGCTCAGAAGTCAGGTATCGATTTCAATGAAATATTTTCTCCAGTTGTTCATCTGACTACTATTCGTACTGTGTTGAGTGTGGCAACTAAGCTTGACTTAGAGCTTGAGCAGTTGGATGTAAAAACAGCCTTTTTGCATGGAAATCTTAATGAAGAAATTTACATGACTCAACCTGAAGGCTATATTGAAGAAAACAAGAAGGGTTTGGTTTGTCGGCTGAACAAGTCGCTTTATGGATTGAAGTAGGTGCCGAGATGCTGGTACAAGCGATTTGATTCTTTCATTGTGAGTTTGGGGTTCAAAGATGTGAAGTAGACCATTGTGCCTATGTTCGCAATCATGGTAATTGTGGCTTTATAATCTTGTTGTTGTATGTCGACGACATGCTAGTTGCAGGCACTTCGAAAGAAGGTATTACAGACCTCAAAGCTCATTTAGCTAGGGAATTCGATATGAAAGATTTGGGAGCCGTGAACCGAATTCTTGGGATGACCGTACTCAGAGATCGTGAAAATAGGAAGATCTGGATAACTCAAAAGAGCTATGTTGAAAAGGTTCTGTAGCGCTTCAATATGCAGAACACCAAACCAGGTAATACCCCACTTTCTATTGGTTGTAAACTGTCTTCTGAACAGAATCCTAGCACAGAAGCAGAGAAGATAGAGATGGCTCGAGTACCATATGCATCAATAGTAGGGAGTCTTATGTTTGCCATGGTCTACACCAGACTAGACAGTGCACAAGTAGTGGGAGCAGTCAACAAGTACATGGCAAATCTGGGTCGAGATCATTGGACTGTGGTGAAATGGATCCTTCGGTACTTGAAGGGTACCTCTGATATGGCTATTCATTATAGTAGCCAAAATTTACAGTTGGTTGGATTTGTGGATGCAGATTATGCAGGAGATCGTGATAGACGGAGATCTACCACTGGATATTGTTTCCCTTTAGGCAATGGAGCAATTAGTTGGATGTCCAGGTTACAATCTGTGGTGGCGTTATCTACTATAGAAGCGGAATACATTGCAGCAACAGATGCATGTGAGGAAGGCATTTGGCAGAAGAGATTGCTTGATGAGCTAAGAATCAAACAGAAAGTGATCACTATTCATTGTGATAGTCAGAGTGCGTTACATTTGGCTGTTAATCCAATGTTTCACTCTCGTACGAAACACATTGATGTCAAGTACCATTTTATTCGTGATGTAGTGGAAGATTGAGTCATCTCTTTGCAGAAGATTCACACCAATGACAATGTAGCAGATGCGTTGACGAAGCCTATTGCGAGAGAGAAGTTTATATGGTGCAGAACTTCTCTTGGGCTTGCAGTTGCCAATTGATTGGCGACAGTCAGGCAAATTGGAGCTATGAAGCCTATTTGAAAATAGTCTTCAAGTGGGAGATTGTAACAATAGAAAAATAGGGGCTAACTGCCCATGACACCCCTCCACTACTTTAGTGTGTGCAACCATCCCTCCACTTCTTTATTGTACGTGTGGAGAGAGAGAGAGAGAGAGAGAATGGGGGAATAGTTGTAAGTCATGGTTCTCTGAGTTATTCCTCCGTATTTTCTCTGCGTTGGGGATCAACGGTGTTTTTAGGGGTCTGGGATCTCTTGTAAGGGGAATCTTGGGTGTGCAATATCTCTGGGTTGTGAGAGTTGTGCTTTAGAAAATGTTCGCCGTTGAGAGTGCGACTCACTGTTTGCTGTTTGTCGAGTTGAGGGGTGTGCGTTGTAATTTTTCTGGTTATCAAAGAGAGTTCCGTGTGATTGCCCCGTGGACGTAGACAGGCCAAACCTGTCGAACCACGTAAATCTGTGTCTCTCCATCTTTACTTTGCTGCACTTGTTCTGTTTATTGTTTTTCGTCAACGTACGTAACGATTGCGTGTGAAGAACTACGGCAACAGGAAAAACCGGTGAGACTGGCCAAAGAGCTCCTTTAAATTCTTCCAATCCATTGCACTGGCATTTGAATTATAGCCATTGGTGAATGGCAAATGTCCTCCCAATCAAATTTGTCATCACATCATTTTGTTCTATGCTCATAGTACCCAGTACTTGTTGATAGATGTAGATCCATAGTATGTAAGTGTATGACTCTACTCCTGTTGTTGAGGGTAATAACCGGTTAGATGACCTTGGCAGTTGGCATTCTTTCAGTTTTGCATCTTATAAGCTTACACTAATTACATATGGGTTACTCTCACTCTGTTGGTATCATGCTAGTGATACAGATCCTGGATTTCCTGTTTAGCTTGCAAATTGATGTAGTGAACCATAAGTGGGTATTCGAACAAGTAGGTTATATTCAAGCGAAATTAAGAAGAGATTGGTTCATGAACATGAAAAGCAGAAAGAGCAGATCAGATGACAAATTGCGACTTGATCACTATGGTCATTGGCCCTGTACCCTTCTTCAGATATAGCAAAAACTATGAGCAAAACGGTCGAACTGACATTTAAGAGAGAAATAGACTCAAGTATTGGCCTGAATAAGATAATATGAGAGAATCGGGACATAGATGGACAGACTACGTCCTGCAACACACTGCAGTGCAGAGCTCTAATATGCAGAAAATGCTGGTAACATTCCCCTTGACTACATTAGACTGTCGATCCCTATACTTCCCTTATTCTTTTCTTCCAGAATAATGCCTTAATCCCTGTGTATGCATATATAGTTCCCGGCTTCTCTGTGGTTACTGTTTAGGTAACATGTTCCCGAACATTCGACACGGACAAAGAAACTTCTCTTACGAACCGAACTTTTGCGATTAATAGGCGAGCCAGGAGGTGAAAGATGCAATTAAAGAGAAGCAGGTATGTAGCAAATCGTTCCAACGGCCAAACATCTTGACCGCTAGGTTTTCGTTGCGGAGTCACTACTGCTTCCAAAGCTGTTCTATAGCAGTTAGATCTATGGGAACCTGACAACTATACATCAAGCGAATAATTTATGAGTGGCAAATAAAGAGCACAGATAGATGAGTTGTACACAGAGTGACTCAAATTATAACATTTGACAATACCATACCACAACCCAATTGTACAACCTCCTGTCTTATATTGTCTCTAACAACACAGGAAACAAGAGTTGTTGTATGCCCCTGAGAGCATGAGCATCACAGCAACCCTCCGACGACTGTTTTACCCTCTAATGCCATCGCCTTGCCCAACAGCTCCTCCCTCAAACTCGATTCTGCAGATTCCTTATACTGCTCGCTTAAACCGGTCAGTTCTTTTGCTTTCGCTGCCTGATCCTTCAAGGAAAGGCGGCATGCTCCGATTTGATCTTCCAACTCTTTCAGCATGTGGTTCTGAATTTCTTCTGCTCGGAGAGCAAAGTGAGCTTGAATGATTTCGTCCAAATGATCCAAACCAAATTGGATCTTGAACCCGGCGTGCTCGGCCATCATAAACTGGTTCCACCAATCATGGAGCAAGGTCTCCGAGAGCTCGTCGACCTGTGTGGTGGACATGCTACTAATTGCCCCACATAGCAAGTTAAAGATCACGCTCTTTGACTCTAACTTCAACTCAGAGCCGATGCTTATGTCTCCGTGCTTCTGGAGCAGCTGCTCTAGGATAGGGGCTAGGCTCCAGATGACCGTGTATCCCTCAACTTTGACAAGTTCTTCGTTTTCGAAGAATACCGTAGAGAACTCTAAGTTCTCTTTGCTGTGTTTTATCAGGTCCCTGAACTGGCTGAAAGTCTGGCGTGAGTATGGGGAAACTCTTGCAATGCTACAACTTTTTTCCAGTCGCTCCCAAACAGATGCATGCCCTGTCCCCATCATTTCCTTCATTAAAACCTGAAAAGTGCCCTCCAGTTTGATTTGCTTGTCTTCAACGAAAGCATCTAGTAAATTCTCTAAGATCCATATATGTTGGATGCTTGGTTCTCTTGTCTCGGGTACACCATCCGGTTCCTCATTCTCGGTTGTATCTTGGACTTTACTCATTACTTCGCCGTCAATGCGTTTAGGACCGAGGGTTCTTAATTTCACTCCTCTCTGTTCACCCTTCAGTAAACGGATCACCTGACAATCGAACGTAAACTGAGATAAAAGTTCGAAGCATAATCGGGAGTTCACTGCAGCAGTAAATGTAAACGAAGGACAGATGAAGTATTATCGAGAAGTTTGCGGATTATAGTTTGGAACGAAAACTTCAGAAGCATCTGATTCGGTGATTCCATGTTTCTCGCTTCGACACATTGCAGAGTAAAACGTGAACTTTTTCAGCGAGTGACAGGAAATCTTGAGTAATAAAAGGGACTAGACATACCTCAGGTTTCATGCATTCAAAGTGAGCGACGTACGGGCATTTCTCTTCAGAACACTTATAGACGCACTTCTTCGGGTCCCTTTTTTTCTCACAAGCATCACAGTAATACTCGCCCGAATTGTCCTCGACGAACTCGTCCTCAAGTTGTAGAACGTGCCTGTGGTTGTCCGACTTGATTCGACAAGGTAATGGACCGCATAATAAATGTAGATTGTAATCACAGCCAGCACAACGAAAAAGTCCCTGCTTGTTTTCAGTTTCCACTTCCATTTCCTTGCTGGAACAAGGCAATATTTCTCCATGACAGGTCCCACATGTAACTTTCTTGTGTATATTCTCGAAGAAGCCAAGGTAATGACAGTGATCGCCATATTTTATGATGTGCTCGAATTTCATGCAGTCAATATGGAGGCTGAACGGCGGTGAGCATATATTGCAGAAGTAGAAAAAGGAGCCAGAACTTGATTTGCCACAGGCTGCACACCTACATATGCCCGACTTGATCAGCTCCAATTGGTGTTTTTGATGATAAGGTTTCCGGATACGATGCGGCAATTCTGTACATAATTCGTGGATGAAGAACACCTCACACGTAGTGCACTGATAGGTACGACCATCGCAAGGTTTGCGGCATACAGAGCACTTGCGAGATTTAGTATCTTCTGTCCTGCTACACAGCTGCAAGGGGTGCCCATGGCCAGCAGGAAATAACTTTGTCTCTGCGCCTTCGGGCATCTTATAGGGCATTGAAGCGCATTCAACATCCAAGATGAGAGAACAGTGTTACAGACCCTGAAAGATGGCATTCCTGGGAACAGGCCCCACACTTTAGCTTGGCTTGCCCACCTTCTAAGGCGATTCGAGCTTCCAAGGTGAGTTTGCGGTCGCACTTAAGATCATGAAAGAAGTGTCTAACACTCTGCGGTATTTCAGAGCATGAGCTATGGAGCCACACACTGCAGTTGTCACAGACATATATCTCCTCCGGGTCCGAGCGCGGTTTATTGCAAACTAAACAATCGCCCTCCAACTCCTTTTTAGTGCGCCTCAGGGGATGTCCGTGACTAAGATGGCGTTTATGGTCACCAACACCATGATTTGTTCTTTCGGCCATCATAGCACATCCAACATCCAAATGGAGCTTGCATTTGTTGCAAGAGAAGGTGAAGCCATGACACTTCTTTTGGCAGGCGCCACAGACAACCTCTGAATCATTGCTCTGGAGGTTGAGCTCGTGGCGTGGATGAAAAAAGTGTTTATACTCCTGAGGCAATTCAGCACAGCCCTTGTGGAGATAAAAACCGCAATCGCCGCAGGCATAGGTCAGACCGGTGCATCGTTTGTCGCATGCGCTGCAAGCAAGTTTTTCCTCTTTCCTCTTCATGCTTCCTGTCAACACATGGTTATGCATGAAATTCTTGATTTTCGTTTCTTCGACTTTGTTCTTCCTTTCGGGGCTGATCGAAGACATTCCAAAACATCTCATGTCCAGGTTGAAATCACATCGATCACAGCAGTACATGAAGCCCTTGATTGTTTCTCCACAAAAATCACAGTAATTGTGTGCTGCAACTTGGAGTTTCAAGGGATGACTTTCGTGATGAGGGTGTTTCGCCTCTGTTGGTAACTTCAGACATGATTCATGGAGAACATGCCCACATTCCTTACAGCCATACATCTGACTCGAGCTGCAATCCTCACCACAAGCAAAACAGGTGACAATGCCATCTTTCTTCCCCTCCTCCTCCTCCTCCACGAGGGTCAGCGGGTGCCGGTGGCTAAAATGTTCTATCTCCTGCTCCTGAACTCCAGGTTCGGAGGTGGGACGCCTTTGCTGCGAACATTTCACATCCAGGTCAAACTGACAAGTCTCACAATGGTACACAAAGCCACGAACCATTTTCCCGCAGAGATCACACCATGCTCCTCCATCGTACACTTTACTACTTGGGCGCAGCTCCAGATTATGCTGCTCGTGAAGCCAGTGTCGGAGCTCCGTCTTCAACTCCGCACATGAACTATGGAGGAAGAAGGATTTACACAAGCTGCAAGTGTACGTGTCCCTCCAGCAGCGCTTACCACAAGCTTCACACCGAGCTTCTATATCCTCGACGATCACCTCCTCCAATACCAAGGGATGCTCATGGCTGAAGTGCTCAAGTTGGTGCTTGACTCTGGGACTCATGAACATTAGAGCACAGTCGATGTCGAGATCGAAGTCACACTCCTCACACCGGAATGTGAAGCCGTGGCATCTTTTGTCACAGGCATCACAGTAGACCCTTCCGACATAATACGCCGTCGGCCCGAGGGTCAAAGGGTGGTTGTCAGTATGCAAGGGATGTGTGCGGATCTCCGTCGGCAAATTAGCGCACTTCTTGTGGATAAAAAATCGGCACGGGTCGCAGCCATAGGATTGATTCAAGCAGGGTTCCGCGCACACAAAGCATTTAACTTCTTCATCATGATCCTTGATCTCACATTCTGTCAACCAGTGTGGGTGGCTGAAATGTTCAATCCTCTCCATCTTCGATTTAGCCTAATATTAAGATCAATGTAACCTCCCAGTCAGTTCATTCCAAATATGTAAACCATGTTCGGGATGGATCGGCGTGGTTCCTCTACGCCTAGAACACTGGAATATCGAATCATGAACGAAGAAAGGCCCAAGAGAAAAGCACAACTTATGCTGAGATATTGAACAGTGCACTAAAGAAAGGAACCATGGCTTCGCCATGAAAACACTCAATCAAACCACATATTTGCTTGTGATTCATACGTTCATATGCTGATTAAAAAGATGTATCTGTGACCTGATCGTGCAGATTTCCGCTAAAACGACACCCACAAAGACCAAACTTCAAACAAAAAACTTCGAACTCCTCATCTTCTCCTGCAGGACACTGTCATTCTCACGAAGAGAGTTCGCAACTGCAGATTCAAAAGATAAAGTTCAATCTCATTCAAGAAGAGCAAAGTCATGTCAAACCAACTTTTGTTTTACCTTCCTTCTTTTGTCTGCATTTCACAATTATTGGAGTGTCAACAGATCGTTGCATGGGTCCCATTTGAAAAGAACAAGGATCTACCCCCGTGTCTAAATGGATCTGTCGTAATCTTTCTCGCCTGGTTGTAATTTATGTCAAACCATCGCCAATCACATGTATAATGACTAGTAATTCACTTTTATAGGTTGCGATTTAGCTGAAATCATCATAAGCTCGATTTCATCTACAGTCAATAATCTACCTTTACGAGCGGTATGACTATAAAGTTCGCTACGGCAAAGTGCTGACACTTGCTAATAAATGGTAGGGAAGTTAGTTACCGTCACGCCCCGAATCCACTATAACATGGGCCATGACACGGCCGGCCTTTCTCGAAAAGCTAACAAAAATGTACATTCATATATTTATATATCCATAAAAAAGACACACATATCTCTGACAAAAGGATGTACACCTCTAACAACAACTCAAAGGGCTCATCATGGCCATATCCAACTCACAACTCATACTTAAATACCCCCACTAACAAAAAACGTCATCTGCTAACGATCGCTCACATCTTACTCGCGACTCGCAGAACCTGAAAAACAAGGGAGATGAAAGGAGTGAGCTAACACGGCTCAGTGAGTAATACATTTCGTCTAAGCGGATCGAACAATCACTATACACATTTAATACTCAAAATATAACGCATTTACATCAAACTCGAAATATATCAAACCTTTACGACCAAAACAAGTTATATAATACGTTAACATAATACATTCGTAGCAAAAGTATTCGTTTCATACCACAACCTCAAAACAAATATCAATGGTCTAACCCATTGATCAATATCGTCAAAAACACATGTCAATGGTCTATCCATTGACCAATCTCATCGAAACACATGTCAATGGTCCATCCATTGACTAATCTCACCGAAACACATGTCAATGGTCCATCCATTGACTAATCTCATGCTCAAGATACTAACCATGGTCACATATAACGCCCGTGATAAAAGGCGACCAAGATTCCCCCTTTGGCAAGGTCTCCAACTATAATACCGGTGGCTCGGCCCACAAGGATATCCTAAACTAGTATACGCATACACACAAACCCTTCAGCCGGGTTCACAACTGTCTTGAGTACCACAAACTCACAACAACATCAATATCATAAACCAGAATGTACATCACAACCAACTCGAAACCAGTAGCACAAATCGATCACAAACCGTCTCAAATAGACAAAACGGCAGTAAATGTTAGATCATGTTTTATGCAACAAAAATACTCTAAACATCGTTTTTACTTTCTTTTCAAAGGAAGAAATCACATTATAAACTCATATTATACATTCTTATCATTCTCAGAAAAACATGAGTTTACACAAGTCAAAAAAGAAATAGTATCACTCACCAGATGAAGGCAAAAGCAAAATGCGACGGTTAATCGAGCCAACCCGTCCGAATTCCTATTCAAAAGTACGGAAAATGGATCAAAAACGAGTAAAACGCCACTCTAACGGATGACTCAACTAATTTACACCTATTTAATGATAGAACGATGACTACGCATCAACGGAATCTCACCCATAGCGGATACCCTTTGCTGTCCGCTATGGACAGCTTGCGCTCCGAAATTGATAAGGCCATAACTTCCTTCACCGATATCCGTTTCAAGCCATCTTGTAGTTCAAACGAAGCTTACTCAGCGTACTACAAAAGTCCTAATATGGTCAACCCCAAACAACAACCGAAAAATGAAGATATCAGGCCTTGAAGTGTACTGTTCGCGCGGGTACTGTAGCGCACCAGAATTGAAAATCTTGTTTCGGGCAAACCAAAGCGTCAAATTAAGATCCGTCAAATCACACGGCTTCACAACATCCTAAATTTTCATCCTCATACAAAAGCGCGGCCCAAAAAATCCTCAAACAATCGCGGAAATTCAGAATCCACCAAAATCCGAATTTTACCCTAAACCCGAAATTACTTCGAGAGGAGAAACAAGAGGTGCGAATATTTACCGAACGTTGCTAATCGGTGTCGGAAAGGCTTGGCGAGATGACGAGGCGTGTAGCGTGATCTCTCTTCTCTTCTCTTCTTTCCCTTTCTTCTTCTTTCTTCTTTCTCTTTTCTTTCCCCTTTCTGCTCGCGTTCTCTCTCTTTCTCTCCCTCTTAGCAATTCTGCTCCCTTCTTTTCCCCTTTTTTTTATTATTTTATTATGTGGGTCCCACCACTTCGTTTTGACTTAGTAAAAAAGAAGAGAAATATCACAGTTACCTCAAACTATCATAAGTGAAGTTATTTATACCTAATAATAGACCCATCAAACGGGTAGGTCTGGTCGGATAAAAGATGGTCCGACTCAAATTGACCTATTTAATCAGTTTTGACAAATTTCCATGCGATACAAATCTAGTGACACATACTCGACCTAATGCATTTTACTAAAACACTTATATAGTTAACCAAATTTAGAAAAATGCATACCAAAAATGAGGTATAGCACAGAGTGAGCAAGCATAAGATTGAGTGCCGGCGAGAGTGTGTAAAGAGAGAATCATAGAGGTGGGTTGGGTCTAAATGAGTTACGAACCCATTTAATACCTATACTATTTTGGACTAGACATTCATAACTCATTTATGACCCATAACTAACCCATATCCCATATAGCAAACCGGCCTGTTGAACATATCTACGACTCATTTTGACAGGTCTACCTGGCAATCACTCTCGATAATGCTAATTTTGTTCTGTAAGTCTTTGTAATTGACAATTAGTAACCGTCCTTAGAGAAATAACTCAAGGTCTCGTAAGGTTGAATATCCTAAAGCTATGTAAGTTTGATGTCTTCATCATTATACTACAGAACTTCCATTGTATGCTGGAGTCTCTGAGGTGATATAAAGTTGGTGCTTGGCATTGACTAGCTGCGAGATAAGGTGATTTGGTTGTCGGACGGTTGAGGCGTGTTGTGTGGAATCATCTGTTTTTTAGTGTCCCTATCGCTCAGGCAAAGCGTCCTACGTCGTTTTTGCTTTTCTCTTTTTCTTTTTATTGTTCTTCTCCTCTCCTCCCTTCCCCCCCCCCCCCCCAATCCTTTTAGTGTTCATCTTCTTCCCATTAACTCCTTTCTCCGCCAAAGACTTGACTACGTTCATCTACGAGTGGGATCATATCTGGGCCTCGAGCTCCATACACGGTTGGGTTTAGAATGGGGGCTGTCACACACCCACTTCACCAAAAATGAGGAATGACTCGGCCAAACAAGCAAATTGGTTATAATAACAAAAAAATTTGGGGAGAATTACCAACAAAGTCCTAAACCTATTGTAATTGTACTAATTCAGTCCTAATTTATTTTTTTTTGCCAATTCACTTCTAAACCTTTTGCATTTGTGCCACTTTAGTCCATCTGGCCAATTTTGACCGAAAATATCTGACGTGGCAATTTTTAGTAATATTCAAATATTTTTTTCGAACATTTTAATTTTATTTTTATTTTTATTCTTCAATCTCCAGCCTAGTCATGGCCACGGTTTGGAACCGGCCGGTTCCAGTTCATGAGCCGGCAATTCCGGTTTGTGTCCATGGGTGAACCGGAACCGAAACCTTAAGGGGCGGTTCTCGTTCCGATTTTGAACCGGCAGTTCCGGCCCGGTTCAAAGCCCGGTTCCGAATCAAAATCGAAAATGGAACCGCAGGTTCCGGTTACGGTTACAGTTTTCAAATTTAATTTTTAAATAATGAATTATAAAATAAAAAAAATTATGAAATTATGAAATAATAAATTATCAAATACAAATTGTAATCAAATTGTAAATTGTAATCAAATTTGGGGGGAAAAAAGGGGGGAAGGGACTTGAACTTAATGTATTATCGTTAAGCGCCTACATATCTTCTTGGGCATAGAAGAATCAAACCCATGTAGTTCTTTTACCTTTGATAACCCCATACTTACCTCATCGTCAATCGTCGCTACCCATTCCGGTACTAGTACCCGTGGCGGTGGTATCTCCATCATCGAAGAATTCTGCTTCATTGCTGCGATCCATCTCTTGTTGTCGATGTTGAGCCTTTGTCCAATCATCGACACAAGCTTTAGCCTCCACCAAATCGGGAGCTAATCTTGAACTTCGATCGTCCAAAATGTTGCCTCCAACGCTAAATGCTTGTTCAACCACAACTATTGAACAAGGGGTTGCTAAAACCTGTCTTGCGATGAGAGCGAGAATTGGGAATTGGGTTGAATGCCTCTTCCACCACTCTAGAATTTTGAAATCTGTGCCGCATTCGGATTCACCAAACTAAAAAAAAATGGTTAAATAGGTCTCTATTTCAAAAATATTTCCTATTGCTCCCTTTTGTCTTTTTTGCCTATTCATCAGCATTTTGTACCCTCTACTAATTCTACCTAGGTCCCCGCTTTGTATGTCACTAGGTTGGGAAGATCCACTATCACCTAGATTACATCTACTACAAAATTTATTATATAATTCTACTATTGCATTTTTAACTACTTTTTGTTTAGCTCTAACATCTACCATTTGAATCAAATGTAAACAATCATAATACATATTCAAATAATCACCTAAATCATCTAATTTGGTACATCGATCGAAAACACAAGCAACCAAATAAATAAGAGGAATTTCGATATAATAATGCAGCCATTTTGTTCGCATTTCTATAATAGTCGGACCTAATTGATTATCTTTTTCATTTTCTTCAAAAACACTAGCAATATTAACACACTCTATTAAAAATAAATGCGTAGTAGGATAATAAAAATCGGATAAAGTATAAGATGCATCATTAAAAAAATTTAAAAAATCTATTTTTTTTTTTTTTGCAAATATCCCAATCTTGTGGGGATAAATTAATTTGAGAAATATTATTCGAAATAAACGTATATAATAAATTTTTATATGCAAAAGATTGATTAAGCAACTCGTACGTAGAATTCCAACGAGTTGGAACATCTCTTGAAAAAAAATTTGGTCTTCTTCTATTTGCTTTACAAAATCTGCCCCATTCTTTTATAATTTGGGGATGTCTCCATAAAAATTAAATTGTTGTCTTTATTAGGCTGAGAAAAACATCAAGAGTTTGTAAACCATCTTATACACATAAATTTAAAACATAGCAAGCATATCTAATGTGAAAAAATTATCCACCAAAAGCGGGTTTACAAATCTTTTCTAACTCCGGAATGGAAACGATATTTGCCGCGGCATTATCAAAACCAACTGAAAAAATTTTATTAACCAAAAAATATTCTTCTAAAACTTGCATAATTATTCTATAAATATTATTTGCCGTATGCCTATCATCAAAAACTCAAAATGCAATAACTCTTTTTTGAATGTTCCAATCATCGTTTATCCAATGACATGTAATACTCATATAAGAATGAGTTTGACAAGGATCACTCCAAATGTTGCTACCTATATGCACACGTCCATTGAAATTCATAAAAAAAAAATTCATATCTTCTTTTCCTCTTTTATAAATATCAAAAAGTTGGTGTTTAAGCATATTTCTCGAAACAGGTTTTGCTTGTGGAGTACATGCAGTTTGTATAAAACAATTAAAACCAAATTTTTTACCAAAATTAAACGATAAACGTTCAACGGCAGCAAATATAACTAATTCTTCTTTATAAACTTTTTCATTGTAACGAAATAAAAGAGTAGTGTTAGAATTGGCGTACCCGGAAATTTATTGTTTGCTGGTGTCGATCCCCGCTTACGTTGGATGTTTCGACCTCAGATGCTGTTTAAATGTTCCATAGCCGCCTCCACCTGTAAATTTGTATGTTGCCCCCACAATATTTACATTTTACCTGATACTTATTTGCACCTAAATGTTCCTTCGTAAAGAGTTCCCATATGTCGAATGTACCCTCATGTTCCGGCTCTTTTGTTGTTGACATTTCTTCGATACCGGTAGGAGGATACAAACTTTCTTGCGTTGGGACGTGCTCGACGTTGGGAATAATGTTGATATCATCAACATTGTCTCCCTAATATGCAAAATCACAAGGATCATGAGGATAATCGAATTTTCCCATCGGGCTTTTTCCTCTGTCACTAGCTCTGCTTCCACTTACCATTTTTTTTAGAGAATTGAGCGGAAAGTGGATTTAGAAAATTGACATAATTGAGCGGATTGAGAGAATTTGAGAGAATTGAGAGAATTTGAGAGTGAGAGAAATTGTGAGAAGAAATGAAAGATGAAAACGGATATTTATAATAGTTATAATAGATTTAATAAATTAATATAAAAAAAAAGATGGGTTGGAATTTTGACCGTTGCAAGGTAACGGTCGGGGAAAGAGCAGCTCTTTCCCCACCTTTTTTTTTTAACCCGCTAAAGCCGATTCAAGAAAATGAGGACCCGTAACTGGCCCCTATGGCACGGGCCAATTCCTGTTTGGAACCGGCAGGCCCGATCAACTGGCCAGTTATGGGTTTGACCCGGGCCGGTTCCGAGCCCAAACCGGCCCGTGGCCACCCCTACTCCAGTCAGTCGCCCTCAAGCTAGAGCACTATCAGAATGGATGATGTCCTGGAAAAGTGCCTACATGTACACCAAAGGAAGCGGAGAATACTTCGAGTGAGTTAATATAAGGATGTCACAATAAACAACGAAGAAACTGGAGGTCCTAAAATATGAAGATCATGTCATGTGTACACACATAAGATGAAATTTACAGATAAAATCTGTCATTCATTTAATCAGTAATTAAATTGCATTACTTATGAGCAGCCCTACGTTCAACATTATGACGTCAAAATATATACAAAATCGTATTAATTTCCAACACTCAATTATTCTGTGAAGTTAAATTAAACTAATCGCAATGCTGCAATACTTCTATTCACGTCCTTGAAAAAAAAAATAGAGAGGAAAGAATCTCAAAAGAGTGGACCCCATACCGTATATTGTGAGCCACAGATTCTTAAAAGAGTGGACCCTATAATAATATTTAATTTATTGGTTTTTTTTTTGTGGCAAAAAATAGACTGTTATAGTCACCGAAAGAAAGACTGTTACATAATCAATTCCCTTATAAGAATATGTATAAGGAACATTAATGTTATTTGTAGCTATTTATAGACACGTTGCCAATATTTTCATTGTCTGGTTAGTGAATATACTTTAGTTTGTGTAGATGACATTAAACATAAACCCTCTTACAACATTTTCGAAATTATACTGTCCAACTAAACTATAATGAATCTATTTCCAAACTCTGTGCTGCGCACGGGATTTCAACTCAAGCACAGAAATATACCCACATACTACTAAGCTCTGGCTTCTGCAAACACTTACATTGTCTAGCACTTATCTAGATTGACACTGTTTCCGGCGTATCAGCAGACACCGGCATCGCCTGGACCTACCGATCGAGCTCTAGCACACTGAAACATCGACTCCTCTCATGTGGTTAGCGATGGCTCATGGTTCAGTACTTCCAGGCTGCCGCGTTCTTAGAACATGCTTCTACTAAGTTTTCATCAGCCTGGCCGGACATCGCTTTGCGTCTGTCCTTCAATTTAGCTAATCTAATCCCGGATTCCTCGATCTCTTCTGAGAGCTCCCTGATCTTTGTATCTGTTCTCAAGATGGAGTTCTTATCGCCCTGGGGATCGGGGTAGTGAGCGCTCATTACAACTTTCAGCCGGTCAATTGCAAACTTGATTTTGAACTTCGAGAGGTGTATGAACACCAGGTACTTCCACCAATTGTACAACAACTCTTCGGTGACGTCGGCGACTCTGGTGTTAGCCATGCTGTCGATAGTACCGCACAGCATTACGAAGACCATGATCTTCGGGTTCGGGGTTAATCTGGCTTCGTCGCTCACGTCTCCATGAATCGCAAAGAGTCTTTTTAGGACTGGAGCCAATTTCTGGGTCATCTTGTACTCCGCCACCTCGACAAGTGTTTCGTCTTCGGATGCCACTGTGAGAGAATTTGTCCGAGGGATGTCGCGGGGAAGCTTCTTATTGAACTCCGAGAACGCCTCGTGCAGGAACGGCGTATCTGGGATGCTTCCCGAGTTTCGCCAGGCTAGCACCTTTATGATTTCCACCACCCGCCTCTTGTGCACGTCCTCCAGCTCCGCCATCTCATCTTTGTTTAGAGAATCGACCATCTTTCCGAAGGTCTCGAGATGCTGCGCCGCCTCCGCCGCCTCTTTCGCTTCCAAATTTCCTTCTTTTCCACCATCTGCACGAATCATCTTCAAATCCTCGCCGCGATCCTTTGCCTTGATAGGTAGGTAAAAATACATTAGGATCCACTTCAAAGTATCCAAGATAGGACAGTGATCTGGAGTTGGTATTTGCAGTTGCTGAGAATCCAATATATAGACCAGCTTAAATTTGTCAAATGAGAAGCACAGAAAAAGAGGGTTGATATGGCAGACTGGCACAGTTCATTCTTGTATCACATGGGCCAATTCCATTTAATCCGACGGATTGAATCTGGATTTCTGTTTGCATCTAATTTCCAATGGAAAAGCAAAAAAAAAAAAAAATCCCAAACCAGAGATCGATCCAGTTCCGAGAGATCTCAGACATGACTTACCTTTGAGAATATGCACTTAACATGAGCAATGTACTCGCAATCTTTGCAGTAGTAAAGCGGAGTCTGGGGGTCCATCTCATCCCGACAGACAGGGCAGAAATGAAGGAGATTGCGGTCGACGTTGTCCTCGTCGATGGAAGTCTTGAGCTCGAGGCAATCTTTGTTGGGGCAGTCAGACCAGCGATGCTTGAACAAGCACGATGGCCGTTCGCACAGCAAATGCACTCCGAATTTGCAGTCCAAGCAGCACAGGGCCGACGATCCACAAGGTCCGCGACAGGCCTCGCACAGACGAGGCTCGACATCTTCGGGCAACTGATTAGGGGGAAAACAATAGAAAAGAAACATGAATTTGCACTATAAAAACTCGAATACGACGTGATAGGTTCTGAATTGTTGTACCTTATAGAAGAAGTTGAGGCGATGGCGGTGACCCGGGTAGATGACAGCGGGGAGAGGCGAGGCGCACTTCACATCGATGGCGAAGCTGCAGTGGGGCACCCGACAGAAGAAGCGGAAGCAGTTGCTCTGGGAGCGGCAGCAGGCAGAGCAGGTGAAGTCGGTGCCAACGGGGTCGAGGAAGAGAGAGTGGGGAGGGTGGGCGGGGTGGGAGATCTCTTCGGGGAGGAGGCACGAGTAGTGGATGTAGAAGGGGCACTTCTTCTTGCACGCGTACGTCATGCCGGTGCACATGTCAGCGCAGGCCGCGCACCGGGCTTGGACGTGGTCGGCCTGGCTGCAGATCACCAGGTCGTGCTCGTGGCTGTGGTGCTTGTACCCCATGACCGGTCGGGACTGATGAGCAAATGGAGCAAGGGGAAGCTAGGGATGATGTCTATAAACAACAACTCATCAATCGATTTATTATGAACCCAGATATTTCCATAACCCTCACACACGCACCGGTGGTTCATACAATGATTGAAATTCAGAAAGAAAATGACAGAACAATAGGTGCGACACTATAGACTTTTTCTTGCCCACTATCGACTTCATTGCTGGCTTTTCATGATTCACGATGACTCGAAGATAACTCAAAAAAGCGAGGCAAATTTGTTTATATCTTTTTTACCCTCTTGGTTTTTACTTTTTCCTGTATGATGCCTTTTTTTTTCTCCTCTTTCTTAATCATTCAAAACTTGTCAAGTCGGCGTAATCTAGTTGATTTCTACTATATTGGAGAAAGGCATATTGAGAAGCTTAATCGGCTAGTCTTCAATTTTCTCTTGCTCTGGTTGCATGTTTCGATGTCTACCGTGCGTCGTATCAGACATACGTTGCTCTTACTTAGGTGAAACAATCTTGTTGACTTGGGGGTTTCGTCTACATCAATTGAGCTGAGAAGCTGGTTTGAGCCACTTAAATTAGTGTTTGGGCTTTGATACTCCGGCTTGAAACGGGTGTTCCTTTCGCAACATCGGGGCTTCTGTCATGTGGTGCTAGATATTCTATGGGCGTAGCGTAGACCTATCAAATCGGTGGGTCAGGTCGAAAATGGTCCGTTCCAAATTGACCAATTTATCCCGTTTGATCTATTTTCATGTAATACAAATTTAACGACACATACCCGATCCAACCCATACCTGACTTATACCCGACCCAATTCATACCCGACTCCATCCATATTGCTAAAACACTTTCATGTTTAACCCAATCTGGGAAAACTTATTTATCATGACGAGTGCAAGAATTTAGTTACCATTATCAATGATCCTATGCCGTCAGCAAATACAAGAATCTACGCTGTGACAAATGAGTGAACAAGTGCCGCGAGGGTATATCATGGCAGCTTGGAAGGACCAATCAAGATATTGTTCTTGGATGTCTTTGGTACTGATGAAAGGTGGGAAGATCATTGTGGCTATCTTAACAAGTCATTGAGTCGAGATCATCACTGAAGATTGTCATCCAAGCTACTCACAAGCTGCACGGGTGATAGTGTGTGCTTGTTATAGCATAGAGTAATAGAGTTGGTGTGATATTCATCGTAAAATATGACTGCTGATAGTTCAGAATAGAACCGTTTAACGCTCTAGATTCCACGAACAAAGACTGCAGAAAGACTGCTGACAGCTAACACTGTGCACGGTACGAATGAACAGTGTATCATCCAGGATCATTCTCTACACGCGAGAGGAGCTGTGCTCTAGATCTTCCAACAACAACTGGACAGTACTACTTGATCTTCTGACTAGAGAAGTACTATTTGTCTCCGACCAAGAGCAGTACTTTTTGTCTCTTGCCTAGAACAGTACTATTTGGTCTCCCATGCGGATAATGATGTCCAGTGTGCCTGATCTAGTTGTGTGTCATTGATGGCCAGTTGTGTATCCTTGAAAACCTCCAACGGCTAGTGGGAAGGCTAAAGGTCTATATAAGGAGAAGGAAGGCCAAAGAAGGACCAAGGAGAAAAACCAAGCGAACCAACGAGAGAGCAAACTTTGACATTTAGAATTTGACATGCACTCTCAAGTTTCCTATGCAACCAGCATCACTGTTCATTCTTTGTGTTTGTCTATGTAATAGCCCTGAGTATTCATATAAGTGTAAGAGCAGTGTTCATTTTCCTAATAGTGTGACCTTTCATGTTATATGAATGATACTTGCCAGTTGTAATCTCAAATGCTGGTTATTATCGGAATCCATCCACTGTTAAGGCTGTTAGTCTAAGAGTAGACGTAGGCTTGCCCATAAGCCGAACCACTATACACATGTGTGTGATTTGCTCTATGTTCTCTGATTTACTTTCCAACATTACACACACTGGTTTGTTGCATGTAAACATCTTCACTGGTGATTATTTGTTATTCCGCAAAAAATTTTAAAACATCATCACTCAACCTATTCAACCCCCCTTCTAGGTTATTTGTTAGCCCCAGTACACCCATCTCATCGGCAATGGATTTAGCACGTTGCAAGAAATCAATAACTGATTCGTCCTGTTTTTGCTGTAGACGTTGGAAGACTGAGATGAAGAG
The DNA here is from genome assembly GCA_029784005.1 of Lenwebbia sp. NSW1173648. Taxonomy (NCBI): domain Eukaryota; kingdom Viridiplantae; phylum Streptophyta; class Magnoliopsida; order Myrtales; family Myrtaceae; genus Lenwebbia; species Lenwebbia sp. NSW1173648. Next base: position 3,095,869 of record JARCGZ010000005.1, read on the forward strand.
AAAGCATACATGTAGCAAAAGCTGATCCAAAAGAGGCATTGAGAGCATCCCGGATGGCTTTGCTAGTTGGTTTATCTAGAATGAGAGGTAAAATCAATTCTGAGAGGGATGCAATTAGAAGACTCATGAAGGAAGCGTCTTGTTGTTACTAAAGAGCTGCTTGGGCTGCAATAGAGAGACACGGTTTGGTCCCATCGACATGACCATAGACGTTTTGTCCCTTGAGAAACGGGACAACCTGTGCTTTCCATAACAAGTAATTGGATGATGTGAGATGTAGAGAAAGGAAGTAATGAGCAAATCCAAATGGAGGAAGTGTAGAAGAAGGGTTTGTAATGGCATTTATGGTGGGGGCAGCAACGGAGGAGCCATCCAGGGTAATGCCGACCACCCTTGTAGAAAAAGAAGAAGAAGAAAGCTAGGATTGAAAAGGGGCATGAGCCTTAGATGGCTCTGATACCATGTTGAAACAAAAATCGCTGTTGTACTTCCATTAAGCTTGGGTGGGTATTTAAACACCCAAGAGTACATTCTGAAAGATTTACTTGCAAGAAAAGAAATAAATTGTGACATCCCTGTCCCACATCGCTTAGGGGGAGAGTCTTGGGCTGGTTTATAAAGGATTGGGTTCCCTTAACTTGCGTGAGGCCTTTTTCCGGGAGTGTCCGGGAGAAAATAAAACCGTGAGGACTGTGTGTCCAAAGTGGACAATATCGTGCAAGTGGGATCCAGGGTCCTTACAGTTGGTATCAGAGCCGACTCCCGACAGCGTGTGGCGCCGCAATGGGCCCTTGCTGGTTGCTGGTGTACGCGGTGCACGGTGCACAGCGGGAACGCTATGGCATTGAGGGGTCATTATATGACATCCCCGTCCCACATCGCTTAGGGGGGAGTCCTGGGCGGGAACGCTATGGCATTGAGGGGGATTATATGACATCCCCGTCCCACATCGCTTAGGGGGGAGTCCTGGGCTGGTTTATAAAGATTGGGTTCTCCTTAACCTGCGTGAGGCCTTTTTTCGAGGTTCGAGGGTGTCCTTTTTTCGAGGTTCGAGGGTGTCCCGGAGAAAACAAAACCGTGAGGGCTGTGTGTCCAAAGCGGAAAATATCGTGCAAGTGGGACCCAGGGTCCTTACATAAATAAAATATAAAACTTTCAAACTTCTAAAGATAAGATTCCAAAACTTCCAAAACCGATAGCTCTATATTTGGTTGATAATATTTGGTTAATAGTGTCATGGCTGTAACTAGAGATTTATTGGTCCCAGGATGGACAGAGGTATGTGGCTTCATCTTAAGTTTTCAGAAAATTAGAAGTATCTTGAAGTTTACCATTTGTCTTAATTCTTTTGTTCTTTCGCATACACCAATTGATACTGTAAATTGGTCACATTCATTATATCAAGAGGTTCAATGAAAACCACAGATAACAAGAAATTATATGGACTTCGAAGTAGATAATCTTTTGCAGAACTTTTGAACATGCTTTATTTCATGAAGACAGAAGAGAGTGCACTGGATAATGAGGGAACACATGCATATGTTACTGTCTGTATACATCAAGAAATAGGCTGTTCTAGGATTTAAGCAGCAGACAGAATTCATTTCAAATCTCTTTAGTGCTGGCGAATCTCAATTTCCTTTGGCAGATTTGGGCATCTGTGAATATCTTGTTCCAGAGATGATCCGGCTCTGCTGATCCCTATGCTCTCCAACCTGGGCATTTCCATTAGACGCAAGGTGTGTAACTTAGGCAACACGTACTCTGCAGATGTTGTGTCCTCAAGCAGACTCTTCAGTTTGTCACAATGTTGTATCTGGACAACTTCAAGGTTCTTTGGAGGATGGCCAGAAGAGAAAACACTCACAATCATGGGGCAGAAATCTATGTACAGATTCTTCAGATTTGGGCATTTGAGAACTCCCTGTGTTCCCGGAGATGTGCTGCTGACCCCTATGCTCTTCAAGAAGCGCATTTCCGATAGATGCAAGGTATGTAACTTTGGCAACGTGCACACCATCAATGCTTCATGGTTGAACAGTGTCTCCACTTTGTCACATTCTTGTATCTGGACGATTTCAAGGCTTTCCAGAAGCTGAAGCCCTATGATCTTCAACATGGGGAGTCCCAACAGATGCAAGGTCTTTAACTTTGGCAGCGTGCTCTCTACAGATGTTTCATGCTCAATTAGAGATGTTTCATGCTCAATTAGAGTCTTCAATTTGTCGCAGAACTTTATCTGGATGACTTCAAGGTTTTCCGGAAGCTGGCCGGAAGAGAAAACCCCCACGAGCATGGGGCAACAATCTATGTACAGATTCTTCAGATTCTTATGGCTCTTCGATTGCGCTGTCTCGCTATATATGCTTCTTAACTCTGGAAGGTTGGAAACCCATAAAGAAGTTACATCTCATCCGGCAAAAATGCATTCCATGCCATGGCACCTCTCTAGCCAGCAATCCTTGAGTGCCTTCAAGTTGTCATCTCCCAAATCAGACAAATGACTCATACACGAGTCATAGATAAACGAAATACAGTTACCACGCTTGGTAACTTCTGTCGGATATTCACCCAAACTTTTGAACCCATGAAACTCTAGCGACCAGTCAAGCTGTCCAGGATAAGGAAGCTGGTCAGGCTGTCCAGGATCAGGGAGATGCCTGATCTCGTTGTAGATTTCCCTGAAAAGGGGGTCATTCCTATAGCGATAAATGTCGCCACCTTCACCTTGTTCTCTAGGAGGAGGGTACACGCTGAAATGAAACCGTTTGAAGCATGTGTTTCTCAGTGTGGAATTTCGCTCCAGCAACTGAAAAATTTGGGTACCACGAACAGAGATGAAAGGCCTGTTGCTGGTGGTAACAGTTCCCTCAAGCTCGAAGATCCCACATTCCTCCCAGTTAACTTGTCCTGGTAAGCACCTTATTTTACCCCAATCAACTTGTCGTATGACTCTGAGATCTGGCAAATCGAGGCAATTTAAATTAGTCATCTCGAAAATCCAATAGGGAAACTCATTGATCCTGATCCCCCACAAAACAAGCACCTCCACAGGACTCTGGGGTTCAAGAGGTGGCAACTTTTCTAACTCTAAACTCATACAATTTCTCAAGGAAAGTCGTTGGAGGTTACAGAGAGTTTCAATGGAGGCTAGAGATTTGATCTCTGTTCCCGCAAGATCCAGGTCCTTGAGTTTGGTCAGTTCACCCAAATGTGGCAATTCTGAGAACCCTGAACAGCCGCTCAGCGAAAGCTGAGTCAAATTGGTGAGATTTGATATGAATGGTAATTCATCAACCTTAGTTCCAGATAACTTGAGAATCTGAAGCTGATGCATGCGCTCCAAGCACTTAGCTTTGACTTCCCCCGAGGAGCTTGTGCCAGAAATATCAAGCTCCTGAAGCTTTGTTAGAGATTCCAATCCAGCTAGGGTCGTAAGGAGATGACAGTCCCTTAGGATGAGGTGGTGCAAATTGCCAAGTTTAGCAACGGATGGAAGGTGTTCAATCTTCGTTTCAGAGAGATTGAGCTGATGAAGGCAAGGCAGGTGTTCAAAGGATTCATCTGGAATTTTGTTGAGAAGAGCACAACCTGAAAGATTTAGAATCTCCAGTTTCCCCAAGGTATTCAACAGAGGCAACTTCTTCAGGTGATCACAACCAGCCAGTAAAAGCTTTTGCAGGTTTGGGAGGTCGAATTTCTCGCAGTCTGGGGACCCATTTCCTCCAAAGAAGAGGCACCTGAAACATAAAGTTCCTTGAGTCTCAGAAGACCTTCCATAATGGGCAGTCTTTTCAATGACTTACAATCCTTGAGCAAGAGCTGACGAAGATTGCCAAGTTCGTGAAGGGGCGGTAAGGTGTCAATTTTGGTGTGAGAGAGATTAAGTACTGTAAGGTGTTTCAGATGATTGAAGGATTCATCTTCGATTTCCTTCAGATTAACAGCATTTGAAACATCAAGTAACTCAAGCTTCTCAAATGCTTTAGTAGGTGGAAGTTTCTCAAGCCCACCACAGCCACTCAAGTTAAGACGTTGAAGGTTGGTAACACCTGGACTTGATTGTTTTTGAGTGGCTATGAGGCCCGGCTCGATTTCAATTGAGGCAGAATCTGAAAGATCAAGAATCTCAAGGCTTCTTGGCAGGCTGGGCAGTCTGAATAAGCATGAACAGCCACGCAGTATTAACCATGTGAGCCTTGCAGCATCACAAATTAAGGGCAATCGCATGATCTTAGTTTGCGAGAGATTAAGATACTGAAGTTTCTCAAGTGGTGCGAAGAATTTGTCAAGGATTTTGTTCAAGTTCGTCCCGGAAGCATCAAGCATCTCAAGGTTCCCCAAAGTTGTGAGGCTAGGGAGGGTTTCTAAGCAAGGACAGTCTCTGAGGATGAGCCCACGCAATCCACTCAGTTTGGGAAAAGAAGAAGGAAGATTGGTTATTGGGAGGGACGACAGGTTTAGAGTTTTAAGATGGACGGCATGCTCAAAAATATCATCAGGAATCATTTTCAGGGAGCTATCACAGGATATTTCGAGAATGAGCAACGCTTTGAGCTTGTCAATCTCGTTTATGTTTTCAAGCAGATCAGAGCCTTTGAGTGCCAGCACCAGAAGTTTCTCCATTTTGAGCAGGGGTGAGGGCAGAAATTTAAATCTGGGTTTGAAGAGGGCAAGAATTTTAAGGTCCTTCATGGGCTCAAAGAAGGTTTCGGGAACTTACCTGCTGAGACGGCTTCCGTCAAGTAGTAGAGTGGTGAACTTTTGGTCCTTTGACGTACAGAGCGTTTGCATCATACCATCTGTCCATGTGACTCTCCCAAAGCCTTCCCATTCACCTTCGTCAAATGCACAAGCCAGTCCTAGACTGCTCGTTCCACCATATCCACCATATCTGTGATGAGGTATCTTCGGCGCTAATCCTTCTATGGAGACAATATTATTCGGCATAATTTTCAGTAGGCGCCGATCCAGAAGCTCCATCAATACACGATGACCCTTTGCATAAGCATTCTCCACACGGTCTATATCACTGAAGTATCCCTCCAATATCCAGTTGGCAGTCAGCTCATTGTAATGGATCCCACCATGCCTGGGAAAGAATTGCCTGATGTACCGAAAGCAATTGGCCATTTCCGTGCTAGGTAACATGTCATGACAACAATGCAAAATCTTGGTCAAGTCTTCAGGAAGGCCTTCGCTACTGGCAACTTCTCGCAGCGTGCTCACTAGGTTGCAACAGCTGGATTTGTTTCGAGCAATGGAATTTAAAGCTGCAGAGATCATGACAATCGCAGCGGGCAGACCCCTGCACTTTTCAGCAATTGCTGCCAAGAGCGTCTCGAAATTTGGGAACTCGCGGATCTCTTTATCAACTAGCTCTTGCAATAAAGTTGATAAATCTTTTGAAGCGAAGGGCTCAATCTCCACTGTTCTTGCTGCTTCCTCAATAGAATCATTTCCAGAATAGTCTCGTCTTGTGATTAAAAGCTTAACCTTCTGTCCATGAGGCGCGAGCAGTTCTGTGGTTATCTCGGCCTCTTTCATTTCAGTGGGAACATCATCCAAGATGATCAAAAGAAACTTTTCCCCGCGGTCCTTTGATGATGTTTTCTCTGTGATAATTTTGAGAACCTTTTCTTTCGAGACATTGGAGCTTCCTGTGGTCTTGCCGTTGCCCTCATTGACTTCATCCAGCTCTTCACCTGGGTGAGTTGGAGAAAACTGATGCACGATATCTTCAAATATACTCCTGATATCCTGTTTCTTTGTGCAACACACCCAGATACTGCCGCAGGATAGACCCTCCTCCATCACACTATCACTTATCTCCTTTGCCATCCACGTCTTTCCGATACCAGCTTCCCCTTGAATAACCACTTTTGCTACTATTTTATCGTGCAACAGCTCTAATATCTTCACTTTCTTGTCTGCAATTTGTGTTGAAGACATTGCTGCAATTTGTGTTGAAGACATTGCTGAAAAGTGAAGAAATGATCCTTCATCAGTATAGAAGAGGAAGGAAATGAAGACATGGAAATATCAATCCCACTAGTACCATATGACATATAAGATTTCGTGTGAGAAGATTCTCTCTCTCTCACACCACCTCCTTGGTATACTCTGTTAAAACAATCAAGAAAGCTACAGATACTAAAACTTCTAGCAAAACAAATGTGGAACGTAGATCACCTGGTTCGAGGTTTGCAATTTGTCTATTCACATTCTCAAGTAAATCCAAACATCAAGGGACAGCCAGCAGATAAGAGAACATTACTTTCTATTACACTCACAAAAATTCAGCTGTACCAACTAATACCCTATTGAAGTGGGAATGAGAGACGCCAATCCTTTAACACGTATCCTGCAAAAACTTACCCCCGAGTTCACCGCGACTTCTTTCAATATTTTCCCTATCTCTCTCTCTTTTTTGCTTTTCCCTTAAACAGTTAAACCATAGGAACTTATTACTATTCATAAGGGACAAAACCAAGGTGTTTTAATTCATCGACTAACCAACCAGTCATTTCGAATCCAAAGGTTGTGCAATTGCCGCAGCTTAACCTAAAATGGCTCGGATTATGTAAGCTATAATATCAGAAAATTTGGCATGTAAAGAAGCAAAAACAAGTCAAGACAATCAGCATGAAGAACAAGGAGAGAGAGAGAGAGAGAGACCTGGATTCTTCAGCTGCAGAATATGAGAGGTGAAATAACTAGTATGCTTGGAAACTTGAAAGCTGATTAGTGACTGTCTATGCTATCAGTTTCCAGGTTTCTTTGGTAAAGAACAGTGATGCTTCTATCCTGATTGTTAGAAGGCGCTGGCACAGAGAGCTGCTCTCTGTTTTCCCCCGATAGTTACTGTTCACCTCCGCTGTGCTGCGGCAAATTCGTCCGATTGCTTCGCTCGATCCCGTTGATCTTCTAGGGAAGCAGTCGCCCACTTCCGGTCGGCCTCCTCACCGCTCGGATCTGGTCTTCGAGCTTCCCCTCAGCCCCTGGAACAGTGAGCTCTCTGTTTTTCCCCCAGACAGTTACTGTTCACCTCCCCAGTGCTGCGGCGAGTTTGTCCGATTGCTCCGCTCGATCCCGCTGCTCTTCTAGGTCAGCAGTCGCCCGCTTCCAGTCGGCCTTCTCACCGTTCAGATCTGGTCTTCGTGCTTCCCCTCTGCCCCGATGGATGACCTCCCCTGAGATTTCCATGGCTGCTCAACCCTATTCTGCTGAAGGATCTCGAGCTGTGGCTGCTGGTGTGGCTATGGCCAACCTCCCAGAGCCCACCTCGCTGCCCAAACGCCCTTCCGCCGTCCATTTTGGCCCGGCTACCTTTGCCCCAAATCTTGTTGCAGAACCTCACCGTTCGCAGGGGGTTCCAGATTCGCGTGGAGCTGCCACCGCCTCCGCCAAGCATCCCACGCACGGACTTCCTCTTCGTGGACGCAGCAGGAGCCGCGGCAAGGCCTCCTCCAAGCCGCCACAACCCGCCCCTGCAACTACGAACTCCCCTCGTGCCGCGGCTGCCATTGCCCCAATCCTTGTGGCAGACTCTCACCGTTCGAAGGGGGCTTCAGGTTCGCGTGGAGCCACCACGGCCTCTGCCAAGCCTCCTACGCACGGCCTGCCTCCTCGTCGACGCAGCAAGAGCCGCGGCAAGCCTCACAGCTCCCTCAACCCGCCCTTGCAACTATGAACACCCAACGTTCGTGGGCTGCCGTTGCCAAATCTGCGGAAAAAGGGTATGCCCTTTCATACATACCTCCTACTGTTACTGATGATGGATTGGTTGTGCATATTTCTAATGAAATACTTGAAGCGACTGACCTAAATGGAAAGAATGCCTCGTGGGGTACTTCGTTGGGAAACGTCTACCGTTTAAACTTACTGAATCTGTTGCCAAACACAGCTGAGAAACTCACTTGTCTGATGTTATGGCCAATGATGATGGATTCTATTTTTTTCGTATCCCAAATAATGAATTCCGTAGGAAGACCCTAGATAATGGGCCTATTACTGTTGCTTGTGTCCCTTTGATTCTTCAATAGTGGCACCCTCTCCTGGAGCTCAAAAGAGACCAGCATGATTCGTTGCCTATGGGGATTCGGTTGAGGAATGTTCCATACTCCCTGTGGTCTGCTCTGGGCATCAGTGCTATGGCTAGTGCCGTTAGCAAACCCCTCTATGTGGATCTACAAACAAAGCACATGAAGATGATTTCCTTTGCTAGAGTGTGTGTGGAAATCAATGCTAAACAACCCTTCGTGATTTGGTTGAGGTTGAACTAGGTGGATCTACTCGCACAATCAGTGTTGAATATGAATGGAAGCCTATTTCTTGTGCTAGGTGTGGCATCTTTGGCCACAAGTGCCCTGACGCTTCTGTTGTCCCTCCGGTTGTGCTTCATTCGGGACCTTCTCAACCTCCTGCTATCCCTCTAGTTGTGCATATTGGGGCTGGTAACTCGGGGCCTTCTCAACCTATTGATGAATGGCAGGTGGTAGGCAAAAGACAGGGTTCCTCAACTTTTATTGCCGCTTCTCAAGGGGACGCTATTGCTGTAGCCCGAGCACCGCCATGCCTACCAGCTATTGGTGTTCAACCTTCGATATTACCTGAACCTGTAATGGGTTCTCGGGCTGCATCTGTAGATTCCTCTGACTCAAATGATGTAGATGATGAAATAAGCAACATTGGGAGTGATGAGGATACGGATTCCCGCTTACCTCCTCCTAATACTCGCAACAAGTCAGCCGGCCCTCAAGGAGTCATAACCGCTCTCGGTAAGCAGGTAGCTCTTTGTCCTTCCCCCATGGCCGATCAACAACAAGGTATTCTTAGCTCTAATTGCAGCCTTGGTTCTACAAAAAAGGCCAAACCAACCTCTAGAAAAAAGAGGCCAAGTCGATATAGGAAACGGTAACCTGTCCCTCTGTTTATATGTTTTTTGGAGTTTGGAACATCAGGGGCCTTGGTGCTCCTCTTAAGCAAGCTGAAATTAGGAATTTGGTTAGGTCCAATAACTTATGTTGCATTGGCATTCTCGAGACGAATGTGTCATTGGCATCTTTTGCAAACCTATCTAGTAGTCTTTTACTTGGTTGGACCTGGTATGCTAACTACGATCACTCCCCTCGTGGGCGCATATGGATTGGTTGGAATCCTCTCCTTGCAAATTTTGTTATATCCTCCTCATCTTCACAGGTTGTTCATGGTAATCTGCATCTTCTAGCTGTTAATAAGACTTGCTGGCTTTCTGTTGTATATGCTGAGCATACTTTTGTAACTAGAAGGGCTCTCTAGGCTGATATGGTCTAGACCAGTGCGACCCTAGTTGATCGTCCTTGGTTGATTTCTGGGGATTTCAATGCTATCAAGGACCTTTCTGATAGGGTTGGCAGATCTAACGGATGGCTCCCCTCTTTTGATGAGTTTGGTCAATGCCTCTCTCATGCTGGTTTGGAGGATCTTAGGTACACTGGCCACCGGTTCACGTGGTCCTCTTCCTCAGGTCCTGCTTGCAAACAAAGGAAAATTGATCGAGTTCTTGTTAATGCACACTGGAGTATTGATTTCTCCTTCTCTGAGGCGTCCTTTTTGCCTCCGGTGGTTTCTAACAATACTCCCATGATTATCAAAATTATGGCTCCCCCTTCTTCCAGGCGGCCATTCAAGTTCTTCAATTTCTGGATGAATCGCCATTCTTTTATGCCTATGGTCACTCAGGTATGGAATATTGAAATGTTTAGGACTCCTATGTTCCAACTTTGCAAAAAGCTCAAGATTCTTAAGGGCCAACTCAAGCAGGTTAATAAGGACTCGTTCTCTAGCATCTCGGCTCGTACCTCCGAAGCCAGGTCAACCCTATTATCTATCCAGGACTCTCTTGTCCTCGACCCCTTTAATCAGGATCTTGCCAATCAAGAAAGGGATCAGCGTCAGATTTTCTCTATTCTTTGTCTTCAAGAGGAAGTGTTTTATAGGCAAAAAGTCTTGAATACAATGGCTTAAGGAAGGGGACCTTAATACCAAATACTTTCATCATTCTGTCAATAAAAGATAGCACTGCAACAGAATTCTATCTGTGGTTGACAGCTCCGGTGTTGTGTTGACTGAACCGGCCTTTGTACAGCAGCACATCGTATCCTATTTTGAACACCTACTGGCTACTGCGGATCTCGTTGCTCGACCTCCTGTCCAAGACATCAGGTCTATCATTGAACACCCGCTTGAACACAATCAGCTTCGGTACTTATCCCGACCCGTCTTTGCTACTAAAATCCGTAACACCATGTTCTCGTTGGCTTCTAGTAAGGCTCCGGGCCCTGACGGGTTTAACGTAGAATTTTTCAAAGCCACTTGGGACATCATCGGCCCCTCTGTGATCTTGGCTATTCATGACTTTTTTTATACATGATGCCTACTTCGGGAAACCAATGCGACCATTATCTCCTTGGTGCCTAAGGTACCTAACGCCACTACTATGAATGACTTTAGACTGATTGCTTGCTGCAATACCGTCTACAAGTGTATCACGAAAATTATGGCTAACAGGATATCTTGCGTTTTGCCTACTCAAATCAGCCCCCCTCAAAATGCCTTCATTAAAGGACGCCGCATCAGCGACAATATTTTGCTTGCTTAGGAGCTCTTCAGTGGGTTTCACCATGACCCTTATTTGCCAAAATGTGCCATTAAAGTAGACTTTCGTAAGGCATATGATACTGTGGATTGGGAATTTCTGCTAATGGTCTTGCTCGCCTTTGGCTTCCCAAAGACATTCACCAAACTCATAATGGCGTGTGTTCGTACCCCCAAATTCTCTATATCTATCAATGGGGAACTTCACGGGTTTCTCTAGTGGACAAGGCATCCGCCAAGGCGACCCTATGTCCTCTTATCTATTTACCTTGGTTGTGGAGATCTTCTCAGGTATCCTCAATATCCAAACTCGGCTACCAGAATTTAAGTTTTATTGGAGGTGCAAAGCCATTCGTCTCTCTCACTTGTTCTTCACGGATGATGTTCTCATATTTGCTGAGGCAAACCCTATCTCTATCTCCTTGCTGAATGTGGGGCTGGATAAATTTTCTAGTTGGTCTGGGCTTATTCCTAATGCGACCAAGAGTGAGATATTCTGCTCAGGGGGCTCGGTAGAACTTCGTCAGCAGCTCCTCTCCTCTCTTGGATTCCATAAAGGCTCTTTGCCTGTCCGGTATCTTGGGTTCCCTATAATCGCGTCTAGGCTTGGCAAGGGTGACTGCAATTCGTTGGTTAATTCTATTACCGCTAGAGCCCAATCTGGTCTCATCGATTTCTCTCCTTCGCGGGTTGTCTATAACTTACCAAATCTGTCCTTCATGCCATTCATGTGTTTTGGGCAAGTGTCTTTATTCTTCCGAAGTCAGTGCTTTCTCGCATTGAGCAGATTCTCAGGCGGTTTCTCTAGAAAGGCCCGAGTTTAGGCGTTGGCGGTGTCAAAATTTCTTGGGATGATACTTGTCTCCCTAAGGAGAAAGGGGGCCTTGGTATTCGCAGACTGTCTGACTGCAATCGGGCGGCTATGCTCTAGCACATCTGGATCCTTTTTACTAACAAGAAATCCCTGTGGTGTAAGTGGATTCACTCAACTTTTCTGAAAAATAGGAATTTTTGGGTTGCCACCAAACCGACTAGCTGTTCGTGGGCTTGGAAGAAAATTCTCGACCTTCGCCAAGACGATCAGCACCTCTTCCATTGGCGGGTTCGTGATGGTTGCGGCATTTCCTTTTGGTTTGACTCATGGCACTCGAAGGTGCCTCTTTATAAGATTTTCACTGATATGGATATATATCGTTCGGGCATCTCTCGCAAGGCCACAGTGTTTGAGTTCCTATCCACAGCTCACTACCCTTCTCACGTGATGATAACCATTGAATCCTGGTCTGAGACCCTTCCCCCGCTTATCCCTGGGAATTGTGATGGGATTATATGGCTTGGTCACCCCTCCGGGGTCTTTTCCATTGCCTCAGCTTGGGAATATATTCAAGCTAGAGGGCGAGCTGTGCCTTGGCACTCACTTATCTGGGACCGTCATACCGTTCCTCATCACTCTTTTCTTCTTTGGATTATCACCCTCAATAGGCTTCCAACCTAGGTTTTGTGCTTAACTATCGTAGAATTCCGAATGGCGTTTGTGCATTTTGTGGTTGTCGCCCCGATTCTATCAACCATCTCTTTTTCGGCTGCCTTTATACGGGTGCCCATGCTATTTTTTGGGCCGCCAGATGCAACCTAGCTTGGCATAATTCTACTTGGCGTGATAACCTCCAATGGGTGGTACAACATATTCACGGCCAGCCTTTTCACCAATGCATGGCTAGATTTTCGTTTGGTGCTTTGTGTCACATCATCTGGACCGAAAGGAACCATATCCTCTTCCGCAGCAAGAAATTTGTCATACTGGCTATTAAAGCGCACCTCGAAAAGGTAGTCAGGGACAAAGCTTTAACCTTCAAACATGTCAATGACACCCATCGAAACCGCAGGCTGCAAGCCAGTTGGGGCATTACTGCATCTATTTTCAATTGACGACTGGCTGACTCTTCGGTTTTGCTGGTCCTTGTCCTTTTGGCCGTATGTTTTGGCCCTTTTTAATTGTATATATTTTGCTATTCCCAGACCGCCCTTGCACTTGTAGTGACACGTTGTGGTATGCGGTCGGGTTCGTCTTGTAATCCGTGCTTTTTGTTCAATATAATTCTTAACTTACCCAAAAAAAAAAAAAAACTGTGATGCTTCTATCCTGAATAATCAATAAGTATGGAGGAAATAATAATTCCAAACGGTAAGGAACCTGCATTAGCTAAGAAAAACTGTAGCTCATGAAATACTTTACTAACCTCAAATGACCGGGAAAGACGCAAAAAGAAAGCCCAAACGGTGACCAAACTAGAGATTATCTGCGCTCCACCATTTTGCCTAGCTAGAACCCGGCCGGTGCCATTAATGTAACATCGGGGTTGTCCTTGTACTTTGAATCACTTAGCAGTGCACTTAAATGTGTTAGCGGAAGAAAAGAAGGAAAAGTTCAGTAACTTCTGACCCTGCTTTCAGAAACTATGAATTGAACCTACTCATGTGACCCATTTGTACTGCTGTAGAATTTAGATGCTTATCACTCCAAAGTATTCTATATTCCCAGTTCTCCAAAAAATGAAAAAAGTACTCCATATTGTAATTGGGCTTTGTTTTGGAATCTTATCTTTCTTTTATCACGAAAAGTCAAAAAGGCAAGTCACCTCGCCATCGTCCTGCAATGTAGTGAAGTGTGTGATTTATCTACCTCTCTTATGGTTAACAACAAGTTCCACTTTGCAAGAATAATTGTGAATCTATACATATTGCGACATCAAATATACAGGATGCTGGTAAACCAAATTCCGTTTTGAACTTCATGCTTGTCATACAAGTATAGAAAGAAATACAAGAAGATGGCGAAAAATCGAATGATGACAAACATCAAGAAGCTGAAACCAGATGTAACAAAGAAGAGTGCTGGTCTGCCACTAGCTGCAAAAGTTATGGGGGAGATTTTCTGTGACAAGCGCAAAGCTAAGGAGGTGGGTGAGCATGGTGAGATTCATCCTCAAGAGTCCTAGTCAAGTAACCTAGAAGATCTTCGACCAAAAAAAAAAATGTAACCTAGAAGATCTGCAAAAGTTTCTTTGTTTTTTTTTTGTTTTTTTTGTTTTTTGTGTGTTCCCTCAGCTTCTGCAATTGGTACTAGGGTTTCCATTTTCATGTCAAAATCTTGTTGAAGATTGATAGTGGTAATCATGTGAATAACTCTCCTGATGATAGTATGAGTATTTTGTAAATTCAACCATGATCTAATAGATTGGCAAGAATTGTTATACCCATTTTGTTTGGCAAATTGGATCATGTCTCTGCTGATGGATACAAAATAAGGTTCAAGATAACTTAACAATATGAGCAGACAGAGACACAAAACCACCTGATTATATATACCTGAAAAATAATATATCTTGGTTCATCAATACAGCAAAATCTTGGCAATGATTTTGTTCTTGTTGTTTAGTAAGTTCTGGTCATTCCATTCCTTAAAAAAACTGACAATAGTAATACTTGTGCTAATCAGTTCACAGACTCACAGGCATTCATTGAATGTTACTTTTCTTGGATGCCTAAATTTAGTGACCGGGAAATTATTGTTGGGCTATATATTAGGAAAGAAGGAGAATCGCCAACTATAAATTGCCTGCAAACCTTCTGTTTCGATTTTGAAGTAAATTTCAATATAAATGAGTAACTTTTAATAAAAACTTACTACGAGTTGATTAAATGAAAACTACTTTATCTGTTAAGAAATTACTCAACACTTAACTTTCCTGACCATTTCCGAAAGTTGCACTTCACTTTAACAAGTTACTAAAATCAACAAAATTATTTAGGCAAAAGGACAACTCAAGTGTCAATATTTGTGTATGGCACTCACTTTGGTGCTAATATTTTTATTTTATTTTTTATCACTTAAGTGCTAAATCGGAGAAAAAATGATCACTTTAATACCAACGGCAAGAAATTCCGGCAGACGCTCACCGGAGTTGGCACTCAAATAATCGTTCCTAAAAAAATATATGCACCAAGGTGAGTGTCGTACACAAATTTTGGCACTTGAGGTGTTCTTTTGCCCGTATTAGTCAAATCTCCGGTAATGTACTTCGGTGCCTGAATTTTTGCATTATGTATATGTTCGACATTATTGAGATTTCGGTTCCGGAAGAATGAATGTGGTGTTTCGATCACCGGAGATTATTGCCGGGAATGGTCCGGCAACGGCCGGAGTAGTAGGACGACTGGAGGTGATGGTCAGCGACCTTGGTGATGGAGTTTCGGTGATACTCTCGGTGATGGAGTCTCGGCAACGACGCTTTCGGTGAAGAGAGCAAGCCCAAAAAAAATAGAATAGTAAAAAATAAAAATGAATAAATAAATAAATAAAAGATAAAAAATGGGAATAGGGAAATAGAAAAATAATGGCCTCTTTGAAGGGATATCTATTAAACAAATACAATATATCAAGTAGAGTGCTCTAGGACTAGTCAAACAAGACAAAGAAGATGGAAAATATGTGATTGAGGTACTCTGTAAGTCCAAGACTCAAAATCTTTGCACGGTCAAGTAGAAGCTATCTAGGACCATCATCAAATTGCAAAAGTAGAAGCTATCTAGGACCATCACCAAATCGCAATTTTTTTGAAGGAGTAAAGTCGAAAGATTTGTGCAATCAGGTTTTGCCCGTAGACCGCACTCATTATTCATCAAAGAAATTCGACTTGTAAATGCGTACTCTTCTTCCTTTAGGGCTTCCTCTAGCTCTCACATGCACTTGTAAAACAAACTTAAGAACTAGGCTTCTCGATGCTATTTTAAAGGCTATATTATGACGGATTTTGTGCATTTGGACATGTTTCTTCATCGCACTTCTTTTCTGACAAAAGTACATTAATCAAATCATGCAATGTGTTGTACTATTTATCATGTGTATTAATGCTATTGAGAAATCCCTTTGACTTCCAATTTTCTATCAAAATACACAAATATACAAATTCTTAGTGAAACGATATTCTACGCATAAAGTACAAAATTTAATCCTTCCCATCTAAATCCTCACAATAGACTAAAAAATTCAAGCACTTCATCCATGCCTTGGATTTTGATAATGGGTCATTTTCGCAAACTCCTCAATTCGTCTTTTTAAAAGGGAAACCCTACGTATCCTGGTAAGTTATCGCGATATTGATAATCACAAGCAAAAAAAAAATTAGAAAAATTATTTCATGACCATACGGTCATTTTACAAAATGGACGGTGCGGTTTCGTAAATTTTTGCCAACGAATTGGTGGGATTTCCACTATTTTAAAAAAGAAACAAGATGAGACTTATTTTTTTGTTTTATTTTGAAAAACATCAAAGTGATAATATTCGAACAACAATTAATATATAAAGAATTCAATAGCAATTTTTTAAAATAGCGAATATTATTCTCTGCTAAAAAAATGGTGGATATTGTTCCTAAAAAAAGGTTTCGGTCAACCATAGTCAAGACTGAAGAGGATTTTAAAAGCAATATTTTTTAGGCATACTGGCGTAAAATGAAGTGGTTGCGCTCATTCCTTTCCGCTAAAACAAACCGCTATATCATCTCTCCATTTTTGTCCTCCCCAAATTAGACAAACCCTATCGATTTGCTACAAAAGGACACTTCAAGTGCCAATATTTGCGTACGACGCTCACTTTGGTGCCAAAAAAAAATTTTGGATCACTTAAGTGCTAAATCGGAGAAAAAACGATCACTTTAGTGCCAACGGCAAGAAATTCGAGCGACCTCACCGGAGTTGGCACTTAAATAATCGTTTTTCAAAAAAATTGGCACTTAAGTTATCCAAAAAAAAATATTGGCACCAAAGTGAGCGTCATACATAAATATTGACACTTGATGTGTCCTTTTGCCAAATTATTTAGCAATGAAAGGATTGAAGTGGAACTTACTTTTGTCAGTGAAAAACAAAAGCTACTTTTTTTTGTCAGAAAACAAAAGCTACTTTAAACGTGATTAGTAGTTTTTGGAAAACATACCATTCTAGTATATTGCAATTCACTTTTCCACGTGGAAAAAAATACTAATCACGTTTAAGAGTCACTAGCCTTATGTAATAGTTGTAAAAGTTACTCGTGAATTTGCAAAGTTAGTATTCACTATTTACTTCATCCGCGCTTTGTGCGAACATAATTGTACGCACTTTTTAATTATTAGTAATCCGTTAATGTGAAATGTGATGAAGAGAAAAAGATGAGATTTCCTATAAGGTTGGGGGCAACTGAACATGGGATCATAGAAATGTAAGGATAATTATGACCTACATTATAATGGTCCATATGACATGATTGCTGGTTTAATAATTATGCTGATAACCAATGGAAGGCTAAGAGACGGAAGTCTAAAAGACGGAAGTCTAAGAGATGGAAGGCTAAGAGACAGAAGTTCATAAAGATATAATACGCCTTGATGAACGGCAGAGATTAAAGGCATTCATTGAATAAAGACATTCATTGAATATTAAAGCACCTACTGAAGACTCATAATGAATGCACTTATTGAAGGCATCTATTGATAGACTATATAAAGAGTCTGGTCCTCTCTCCACCAGACACAACAATAAAAGTAGCATTTATTCTCTATCAGATAAAATACTTTAAGAGAAAAATGGGTGAAGGGAGAGAAATCGGATTTCTTCATTTCTCCTATTTTGGAGCGATCATTTTCTCAAAGTCATTGTTTTCTGAAGATGATTGCTTTCTCAAGTTTATTACTTCCCCAAAATTATCGCTATGGATAAAGGTATGCCTTGATCCCTCCTGTTATGAAAATCATGAAGATCTAAAATCTTTTGGTTATGAATTTCCGCATGACAGAATCACTTTAATTCATACAAGAAATGCCCCCATTTGAAAGGTACACTATATAATGACCCGTTTTTTTTTTTTTTGGGGGGGTTGAAATAATGACCCTTTACAGAGTGGATGACATTTAAACCTTTTTGTGCATAAAATAACCATTAACATGGACATTTCAAAAGAACAAGGCATTTCCCCAATCAAAGCTCTCTTTATCAAAAGGCGCAATTGATTTATTAACTTTATTCTATTCTAGGACAATTCAAATTCCAATTTAAAGGGGAAAAGAATGGCATCTTTCACTTTTGATGAAGACTCTTGTATGGAGAGGCAGCAGAATGTGAGAGAATTGGCCACCATTAGTGGGATTAGTTTTCTAAATTCAAGTGCAAGTGGCTTGAACCCTAATCGTCTAAACATGAGATGCACGATATGCATCAGAATTCAATGTCTAGTGCTATAGTAGGCCACAGAAACTGAACCCAAGTGAAAGGACCAGAACCCATTTGAGCCTGATGACTTTACTTTGTGTTGTGGTACCTCAGTGAAAAGGATGCAGATATCTTGGAAAAACATGGTTGCATGTTTTTTTTAATTGGGTTAATACCACGAAAAATATTAAACTGGTATACTAGTGACAAGTTGGTAATTTACTTTCCGTTAATATCTATTAAATTGGGTTAATACCACAAATAATCCCAAATTGGTATACTTATGACCAAACTCCAAACTGGTACACCACTCAACTATTACGTGTCATCCAACTCAACAATTCGATGGTAAAATTTAACAGACACTAACGGAGGTGAATTTATCACAGGTGTACCAATTTTGGATTTTCGTGGTCAAAAAATTAGTTTTTTTTTTTGGTCGAATGTCAAAAGATTAGTTGAGGGTAAATTCATAAGAGGTGTACCAGCTTATGGTTTTTCATGGTAAAACAATTAATTTATGGTAAATTTATCACAGGTGCACCAGTTTAAGGTTTTTCGTGGTATTTACCCTTCCAAATTTGTGGAATGACGAAATGGGTGTTGACATTGATGAGTCTGGTAAAGATTACATAGTTAAGTTCCTTAAGTATTTTGTGATTACCTAGTTTGATTAAAGCCGAATTTCTTTTTTCTTTGTTTTATTTGAATTGTAAATTCTGTTGAAATGAGAAATTCTCCATACGGTGGATGCAAATTTGCATTCGCAGCTGTAAAATTCCGTAACGATCACAATTCAAAAGTGTTATCTAATGGATGTAACCACATTTTCTACCGAATAATTCGTCGTTTAAAAAGAGAATGAAGTAGTTCAAGAGAATGTTTTAATCTTCAGTCTCCTTCGATAAGGTGAAGCATTTTCTTGAAGATAAAATGTGGAGAAATCGAATAACTTGACAGACCGGCTAAAAATGGCTGAGGCCACCATTATTCCATATCAAGAGGACAACCTGAATGCAATTATTAGCCAATGGATATTTGTAAGCTATCGAGATCAGCCTTTGGTTATCCACAATGTGATGCATCATGACTGAAAGATTGATAGCGTCGAGAGCTTGGCTTGTAAGCATAATCTCGCTAAATGTTAAGTCCAATAAGTGGCATTGTCATCTCTTCATTAACAAGTTTTCCAGAATGAGGTCAATTCCTGGATTACCTTTTCTTTTCTTTTTCACATTAATGGATCAACAAAATATTTTGACTCGAGGAATTCTAAACGTGCCTTTGGAATTACACTGCATCAATATAGGTAGCTTTCGCTTTGAACCTTCTTTAATGAAGGCCTATCTGACATACTTAACTAGTCGGTGGACTAGACCTTGAACCGCCGGTTGTTGGTGTAAGCCCAAACAATAGACCTCACACGGAGTATCAAAGCCAATTATTCCATCTTCGGGCATTCGTGCCAGTATTTACGAACTCTAGGGAAAGCGAAATAAAAGAAAGAAAGAACCTATTCTCCTGTCGATTGATAAGGATAAAGCGGGCTCTTCAGCTACATCAAGTACCACATCATCCGATTCAATAGTATCATTTTTACCGCTGACTTTTCACTTGTTGAGCATAGCATAAAGCGAAGAGGAATCGGGAATCATTAGCTGAATGAAAAGCGCTTGCTATCAAAGCAGCAAAGTCAAATCTTCGAATTAAGATTGGTTCTCGGTTGCGTTCATTCTTTCGGCCCTGAGCCTCTTAGAATTCATGTGTGTTTTAGAAAATCTAGCCTTTAAAGATTTTCATAGAGTCAGCCAGCTCCACGCATATTGGTGCATTCCTATGAAAGGAATCATACCATACCTCACTAGGATGTTGAAATCCAAGCTATAGGAATCATTAGATGCATGCCACACCCTTAAGACGCTATAGGAAGCACTGTTGCATCATAGGAATGGGAGACAGTGCACACACTAGAGTTTCCAAATTTGTATTGTCGTATTGAACCTAGTCCATGGGATCTCCAATCGCATATGTTAGGTTTTCACTTCAAAATCTCTTTATTCAGTTAAGACCTTTAACCCCATTCCCCTCAATGTACAGTTTACCTGCTCTCTCAACAAACCTTTTGTCAGCGAATTCGCAATGTTTTATTTTGACTTTACAAAGTATAAAGAAATTATTCCATGCGAGAGCAACTGCCTTACAGTGTTATGTCTACGACGAATATGTCTAGACTTACCATTATATATCACATTATGTGCCCTTGCAATCGCTGCTTAATTGTCACAGTGAATGCATATCGCGGGCACAGATTTTGGCCACAATGGAACATCCTCTAAAATTTGTCGAAACCACTCTGCTTCTTCAATAGCTGTATCCAGAGCAACAAACTCAGATTCCATTGTAGAGTGCGCTATCGAAGTTTGCTTTGAGCGGCACCTCCTAACGTGAACACATATCCGCTAGTCGATTTCGATTCATCAGAATTTGAAATCCAGTTGGCATCACTATAGCCTTCCAAAACAGCTAGATATTTTCCATATCACATAGCATAATCTTTGGTACTTTTCAAATAACCTAATACTCTCAACAGAGCATTTCAATGCTCGTGACTAGGATTACTTGTAAATCTGCTCAGTTTTCCTACTGAGTACGCAATATCGAATTTAGTGCAATTCATGATACTGTTCCCCGTATTCTTTCTTAAAGTTAGGTATGGTAGAAAATAATTATTTGCATCTTTAATGCCGAACCCTTTGAACCTCTCAACTATATTTTTAAAGAAAGGAGATTATGTTAAACCTAGACCATCAGAATTCCTTAGAATATGCATGAAGAACTTGCATAGGCTGAAAGATTGATAGTGTCGTGAGCTTGGCTTGTAAGCATAACAATCTCACTAAATGTTAAGTCCAGTAAGTCTTCGTTAACAAGTTTTCCAGAGTAAAGTCAATTCCAGGATTTCCTTTTTACATTCTAGCTCCGGTGTGTTATTTCTTTTTCATCAACAGAGTCCACACTCACTTACACAAAAGTTTGCAGCCTTCGTAGCTTTCAAAAGCTTCTAACCCCGAAATAGGCATGAAGAACTTGCATAGGCTGCAACTGCAGATCGGGCCTGAGCAAACAGTCTCACACGTTGAACACATAATTATTTGATCATACTTTCAATTCACAGAGTATCAAAGGTGTCTGTGACTGAGATGTTCAATCCAATCTTCGCCTGCTAGTTTTTGCCTTTCAGGCATTAGCGAGCACATCTAAGTAGAAATCACATTACATCGCAGAGACGAAGGAGATCGCTGCGGACGTCCTCCTCATTCATGGACCTTGAGCTCAAGGCGATCTTTGCTGGGGCAGCGGCTTGAAAAAGCACGAGGGGAGTCCGCACACCAAATGTACTCTGAATTCGCAGTCCAGGCAGCACAGAACCGAGCATCTGAAAGGTTCGTGCAAGCATCGCACCGACAAAGCTCGACCACTTCTGGCAACTGATTAGGGAAAAGGCAAGAGACAAGAAAATTTCTTGAGTAAAATGTTAGGATATCCAACACAAAAACATTAATTAATAATTAGAATAACAGTTCACATATACAAAGAACATATGATCCTCGTAAACCAGCGATGTTGAAGCAGAATTCTGAGCTCCAAACCGAAGAAACTTTCACATTTTGTTCTGGCTAAGGAAAAAACTACTACATTCAGTCATAGGATTACATGAAGCAGAATTTTCTACGAGATGTGCCCACAAGATGAACCACATCTGTTTTCTACTGCAATTCAAAGCCATACATTTAATTTCTTCTATTGGTAGAATCCAGGAACATGAGATTGCATAAGCTATTTCTTCACAACCAACTTTGCTCTTGCCTGACCCTCATTGATCTGAAATTGCTCCCCTAGACCAAAATGAGCCATCAACAACCACACAAAAGTCGCGAGCTCCCGGCCTTTGCTCAGTTGATGAGCATGAGCAGTAGCTCTGCAATGACTCGCAGCGTATGACAGCAACTCCACCCATACTTTGCTGATGATCTTCCATTTCTCCTCCTTGAACGTCATCAACTCTTGAGCCAACCTACTCCCATCGAACAGCACTGACTTGCTTCTATCTCCCTTTACATCGACAGGTTTCACAGTCGTTTTCACCTTGAGAATGCACTTAGAGGCTTCTTCATGTTCTTCCCCAGTTGGCAGTTCCTTCCTGGCCAAAAACTTCTCGGCCTCAGCACAAGTGTCTTGGAATCTTATTCGTCCAATGCCCACAATGGAAGACATCATCTTAGATTGCACAACAAGAAGATAGAGCATATAATCAGAGAGAACTTTAGAAAATCCTCTGTGACGATCATTGCTCTCCTCAGTGGTAGTGGAATACAAGAGATCCGTAGCCACATGCCACAATATAAGGCTCTCATCGTACTCAACTTCATTAACGAAAGGCAATAGCTTACTCCAATGAAGATCGAGAAGCACCCAGTCACCTCTGGCTGAATATATCCTCTTCGCATATCCGAGATCATTATCGAGCACTGATTTGTCTCGCAGCTCCTGATGGATAAATGACCATAGTCCTTTAGTAAAAGGAGTCTTCGATGAGTACCTCATGTGGTCTAGAAACTCCTTTAGGCCCATCAGAACAATGATCTTGCTGAATGAGTGTCCAACACGATCACAGAAGGTCTGAATTTTCCGAGGGCGTTCCAGGATAGAATAATCAATCAAGTTGTACGTCGAGACAGATTTCGACCACCTGCGGAACAGGTACCTCTTAAGCCAGGCCAAGAATCCGATCTCCGCCTCCTCTTCATCATCGGACCAGGTAGACTTCTTGAGAGAAAGGTAATTCCTGAAGATTGCGGATAAAACCCGGTATTTCTTGGGGTTCTTCAATGCTGAAACTGTCCAGTCGGAGAAGATAAGTTGGAGGAGAGCTACGACTTCCAAGGCCATAGCACCAAGGAGCAAGGTATAGGTAACTGCAACATTGAATATCTCGAAGCCATCCTTGTCACTGAAAAAGAAGAGAGCCAGAGCAATCTCCACCGAACTAAAACAAATGAAGCGGCA
The DNA here is from genome assembly GCA_029784005.1 of Lenwebbia sp. NSW1173648. Taxonomy (NCBI): domain Eukaryota; kingdom Viridiplantae; phylum Streptophyta; class Magnoliopsida; order Myrtales; family Myrtaceae; genus Lenwebbia; species Lenwebbia sp. NSW1173648. The sequence continues at coordinate 3,118,825 of JARCGZ010000005.1, forward strand.
AAAGTGTCCGAACTTATCCCCCACAACCACAATCTTCGTGTAGAGGACATCGTAAAAGAAGTTGAGTTCTACCTCCAGCAATCTGAGAGTATCCTCCGCCTTTCTCCTATGGAAGAAGTCCCGGCTTTCGTTTCTCTGACGGAAGCTGAAGATAATGTCTACAAAAAGTCCCTTAAAGATTTCGAAGAAGCGGCGAGCCTCCTGAACCACCTCGATGTCATCCATATCAGTGCTATCCGCAGTGCCCAGGGTCCTGGATTCTTTGTTAGGTTCCGGGATCATAACAATTTCAGCCGGAACATGGGCCTCTATCTTGGAGGAGTACTCCTCCATGAGCTTGGCATAGTTCGGTCCGGGGTCCGACTTCGTTTGCATCAAATCTCTGAATCTATTTATGCTCGCGAGGTACAACGCCCGTGTCCTCTCGCCATACTTGATGATTCCGGATAGGAAGACCAGGGCAGTCGGCATCCACAACTTGTTAGGCAGCGACTGATAGAAGACGTAAGCTACGGCAATCGCCTGAAATATGAGCCCGAGGAGGTGCCTGAGCCACAGCTCATTGTCCTCAAGAGAGAAGGAGGTAATGGTGTCCGGACCGCCGAGGTGGAGCAGAAGAAACGGGGCCCAGAACGCGAGAAGGTCGCTGTTGTAATCGGGGTCGAATTGACTCTTGGAGATGAGACCAACTGCAAAACTAGCAGCCCAATCGGCAAGCAAGTAGGTGATCCAGATTAGCATGATGACCGCGGCCTTGGAGGCTCGTTTCCTGAAGGTAGCAAACAAGATCAGAAAGGCCTGAAGCAAGAGACTCAGGAGTATGGCTCCCCTCAGGTTCCATCCATCCCAAATCTTCTTGACATGGTCAGTGATGTATGAAGCCGCTCCCATGGTTCAGCTCAGCTCTCTCTCTCTCTCTCTCGTACTCCGAGGTGGGTATGCAGAATAAAACGCAAGATCAGCAATCAAAGAATTTCTTTCTTGAATGTGTCGTGCAAATGGATCGTCCTCAAACTGGACCCACATAGGTTGGACTTCCGTAAGACTTTGATCATCTCTTGTCCATGAACTCTACAGCTTACGGGCACCCAATCCATTTAGCCCTCGGCACGGTCTAAATAGACTCAAATTGCACTTTTAGGACTTAATTGCACTTTGGTGACAATTTTCAATTTTTAGGATTTTCAATGCACATATCCCCTTTGATTATACACTCAAGTCTCAAACAATGAGCACAAGTGTTGGGAAGAAATGGGCAGCACTTCGCCACAAACTAAGCTAATCCAGGATAAAAAATCTCCCTCGAAACTAAACCAACTTAATCCAGCAACAACCAACAATATATATCCAGCAAACACAACCTCGCATTATGTAAATAAGATAGCGGAATGATAAGGAGACAATATACCCAAAATTTACGTGGAAAACCCAAAACGGGAAAAATCAAGGACAACCCAAAACTTCCACTAATCACCAAGAATAGTAGGACATACAAATGGGTTTCTCCCTAGTCACACACTAGAGGCTCAACATTAACATTGCAAGAGCATTTCATCACCACAAAGGTGGAACAATACAAAAGGGGGCAAGAAAACCCTAACCGCGATTGGAGAATTCGGAGACGAATCTCAACGAACGAAACCGATCAACTCATAGACCTCGGCCTCACGAACAACATACCAAAATTTGATCTAATTTTGTCAACGTTTGGCCTTCGAATCGGGACTGTAAAGTTGCACCCATTTTTCTTCTCTTCTTTTCTCTCGGTGGCCGAGAGTCCCTTCTCTCCTCCCCTGTTTCGGTCTCTCGGCTGCACTCTCTCTCTCTCCTCTTGGCACACACGCATGAAGCAGCTTCTTTTTCTTCTTTAATTTTTTGTCTTTTTCTATTTTCTTGCTTTTGTTTACTTTTGTTTCTTTTGTCTTTTTTGTTTTATTCAAATTTGCTAGCTGGCCCCACAAAGAGGCGGACCCAGCCAACAAATCTCCCCCTCCACCTCATGTGAGGAGTTCCATCATGCCCGCCTTGCTTCTACAAGAATAAAGTTTCACCATGGGCAAGGCTTTGGTCATCACATCATTTCCATTGTCGTTGGTGTGGACTTTCTCAAATAAAAATAGCTTTTCTTCTAACTTTTCTCAGACCCAATGATACTTCACATCAATGTGTTTCGATCTTGAATGCAACACCGGATTCTTTTGCTGAGATAGATAGCACTCATGCTATCACAATACATGACAAACTTCTCTTGCTTCAAGCCCAACTCTTGTAGGAATTTCTGCATTCACAAAAGTTCCTTACCTCCTTCGGTGATAGCGATATACTTCGCTTCAGTCGTAGATAAAGCAACACACTTTTGCAATCTTGATTGCCATGAAACCGCTCCCCCTGCAAAAGTCATCATATAACCCGATGTAGACTTTCGGAAATCATTGTCACCAGCATAATCCGAATCCGAATCCGAATAGCCACTCAACTCAGGCTTTCCATTTTCATAACACGAGCAGAATATGGAAGTGCCTCTAAGATACCTCAAAATCCATTTCACAGTGGTCCAATGCTCTTTACCTGGATTTGAGAGAAATCTACTCACAACACCAACTGCATGAGCAATATCCGGTCTTGTACAAACCATGGCATATATCAAACTACCAACGGCGGATGCATAAGGAATTTTCATCATCTCTTCCTTCTCTTTCTCACTCGTGGGACACTCATTACTACTCAACTTGAAGTGTCCAGCAAGTGGAGTACTTACCGGTTTACATGTACTCATATTGAATCTTTTCTGCACCTTTTCAATGTACTTCTCCTGAGATAGCCAAAGTTTCTTATTCTTCCTATCAGGAGTAATCCTCAAAATCCTAGCCTGCCCTAAATCCTTCATCGCAAAGGCTTTACTCAACTCATTTTTCAAGCTCTTGATTTTGTTAGCATCATGCTCAACTATCAACATGTCATCCATATAGAGTAGGAGGATAATAAAATCATCATCTGAGAATCTTTTCATAAAGACACAAGAATCAGAGTCGGTCTTACCATATCCATGAGCTTCCATGAATAAATCAAACTTCATGTACCACTGTCTTGGCGCTTACTTGAGACCATATAGACTCTTTCTCAACCTGCATACAAAATGCTCCTTGCCTTCAACTTTAAAACCCTCCTGTTGCTCCATGTATATGTCTTCTTCTAAGTCTCCATAAAGAAAAGCTGTCTTTACATCAAGTTGTTTGATTTCCAAATTCAAACTGGTGGCCAACCCAAGAACAACTCTAATAGAAGGCATTTTTACCTCCAGTGAAAAGATCTCTTCAAAGTCAATTCCCTTCTTCTGACGGAAACCCTCCACAACAAGCCTAGCCTTGTATCGTGGTTTCAAGCTACTTTCTTCCATCTTTAACCTGTATACCTACTTATTTGTGAGTGTTCTCTTGCCCTTAGGCAACTTCACCAACTCAAATGTGTGGTTCTCATGCAAAGGTTTGAGCTCATCTTGCATAGCTCCATGCCACTCATTCTTTTGATCACATGCCATAGCCTCTTCATAAGTTTTTGGCTCTCCTACATCAGTGAGTAACACATACTCATGCGGTTGATATTTCTGTTAGGGTCTACGTTCTCTTTCCGATCTTCTAACTTGAGGTAGGATCACTTGTTCTTGCTCAACTATTTCACCTGTCTCAGCTGAAGAGTCAACATTTTGTGAGGATTCACCCTCTTCATGTTTTCCATGCACTTCTCCCCCATGATTTGCACCCAATACAGTAGGAAGATTTGGGCTGAAACTAACAAAGTGTTGAGCTACATTCTTTGGCTTCCCTGGCTTATCAATGTCTTCAATGGTTTGATGCTTAAAGAACACCACATCTCGGCTTCTAATGACTTTCTTTGTAGCTGGATCCCATAACCCATAGCCAAACTCTTCATGTCCATAACCCAAGAAGATACACTGTTTAGACTTGTCATCAAGCTTAGAACTTTCATCTCTTGGAACATGCACAAATGCCCGACAACCTAACACTTTTAAATAATTGTAGGAAACATCTTTCCCACTCCAAACTCTTTGTAGAACATCCCCCTTAAGAGGAACTGATGGAGAAAGGTTTATCAAGTCCACTGCCGTTCTCATCGCTTCACCCAGAATGACTTAGGCAACCTTGCATGAGAGACCATACACCAAATTCGATCATTGATTGTTCGGTTCATTCTCTCCGCTACTCCATTCTGTTGTGGTGTTTTCGGAACAGTCTTCTCAAGCTTGATACCATAATCCCTGCAATAATATTTGAACGGGCCTCTATATTCTCGACCGTTGTCGGCTCGAACACATTTAAGCTTCTTCCCGGTTTCTCTTTCCACGTTGACATGAAATTGTTTGAAAGCCATAAGCACCTGTTCTTTAGATTTCAAAGCAATAGCCTACACTTTTCTAGAGCAATCATCAATTAAGGTCACAAAATATAATGCGCTACCAAGTGTTCTAGCATCCATGCAACAAACATCAGTGTGAACTAAATCAAGCACATTTGACTTTGTGTGTGGAGAGGAACTATGAAATGAGAATCGATGTTGCTTACCCGTTAGACAGTGAGTACATTCCGTCAGATTTCTCTCCTTCAATGGTAGAAGACTTTTCCTAGCTAGAGTTTCAAGCCCCTTCTAGCTAAAATGACCAAGTCTCATATGCCATAGATCAACTGAGGAGTCCTCCACTGCATTTACCTCTTCTCTGATCAACTTTGCTTCCATGGTGTAAAGAGTGCATGTCTTCTTGCCTTTTGCCACTACCATAGAGCCTTTAATCAATTTCCATTTGCCATCATAGAAGGAATTGCAATAACCATCGTCATCTAAGGCACCCGTGGAGATCAAGTGAAGTCGAATATCTAGAACATGTCTACATTTCTTAGAAGCAAATTACATCCCACACCGGTCTCCAAATAAACATCTCCCATGCCAATAACCTTAGAAACACCAATGTTTCCCATCCTAACACAACCGAAGTCACCGCTACGATAAGATGTAAAGTAGTCACGCTGTGAGGTGACATGAAAAGAAGCTGCAGAATCAACAACCCAGCTAGAGTCTTGGCATGTAAGGTTTATACAACCATCGTCACAAGTGAATACAATATCACCATCGGATGCAACTACCGATGTAGCCTGATTCTCTTCTTTCTTTCTATCTCCATGTCTATCATGGGATTTATCTCTCTTTGGTAGCCAGCATTCTTTAGCATAATGTCCCATCTTGCCACAATTATAACACTTCACACTCCTTCTCGGCCTTGACTTCAACCTTCCTCTTGACTTGCCTCTGTCATTACTTTGAAACTTTCTTGATTGACTTCTTGCCTTGTTTTCTATGACAAGAGCCTCCGATCTAGAAGCATAATTCAAGCCTTTTCTCTTTATTTCTTCATTAAACAAGCTTTCTTTAACCATGCTCATAGAAAGCACACCGAAAGGAGCCAAATTGTTTAGTGCCGCAACCAGGTGTCCGAACTATCAGGAAGAGTACCAAGCAATAGAAATGATTGCAATTCATCACCATGGTCAATCTCAAGATTTGTCAATTGATTTACAACATCTTGAAATTCACTCAAATGCTCCGACATGCTACTTCCCTCCTTGTATCTCAAATTCACAAGTCTTTTAACTAGAAGAACTTTATTTTGTGGGGTTCTCCTCTCATAGAGATCTTGTAGTTTCTTCCACAAAGTATCCACTTTCGTTTCTTGAGCAACATGATGAAACGCACTATCATCAATCCATTATCGAATAAACCCAACCGTCTTCCGATTCATTCACTCCCACTCTTTGTCTTCCTTATCTCCTTAAGACTCATCACCATCGACGGGATCAAACAAATCTTTACAATATAATATGTCTTCCATCCGAGGCTTCCATATGGAGTAATTCGAGACATTTAACTTAAACATGGTGCCACTCGTATACTCCATTTAACACTAGAATCTCAAAATTAGCTCTGATACCACTTTGTTTGCGGAGAAACAGGCAGCACTTCACCACAAACTAAGCCAATCCAGGATAAAAAAATCTCCTCCGAAACTAAACCGACTTAATCCAGCAACAACCAAAAATATATATCCAGCAAACACAACCTCGCAACATGTAAATATGATGGCGGAATGATAAGAAGACAATACACCCAAGATTTATGTGGAAAACCCAAAACGGGAAAAACCAAGGACGACCCAAAACTTCCACTAATCACCAAGAATAGTAGGACATACAAAAGGGTTTTTCTCTAGTCACACGCTAGAGGCTCAACATCAACATTACAAGAGCATTTCATCACCACAAAGGTGGAACAATACAAAAGGAGGCAAGAAAACTCTAATCGCGATTGGAGAATTCGGAGACGAATCTCAACGAACGAAACCGATCAAATCGTAGACCTCGGCCTCACGAACAGCATACCGAAATTTGATCTAATTTTGTCAACATTTGGCCTTTGAATCGGGACCGCAAAGTTTCGCCCATTTTTCTTCTCTTCTTTTCTCTCGATGGCCGAGTGTCCTTCTCTCCTCCCCTGTTTCAGTCTCTCGGCTTCACTCTCTTTCTCCTCTTGGCACACACGTATGAAGCAGCTTCTTTTTCTTCTTTACTTTTTGTCTTTTTCTATTTTCTTGCTTTTGTTTACTTTTGTTTCTTTTGTCTTTTTTGTTTTATTCAAATTTGCTAGCTGGGCCCCACAAAGAGGCGGACCCAGTCAATTTGAGGGATCCATTGTGTGACTTCCACATCTCTAGACTCCTCCAAAGGTTATGGAGCACGGAAACTATCCATGCCCTGCATTTAGGCTGCCATTTCGAACGACTTAGCATTGAGAGAGTTTTCAGGGGAGAGGAGTGCTCACCACTCAGAGAATCAAATGGAAGAAAGCATTGTGAAATATCTCACAGAAAAATTTCAAAAGAAGTTGCGCGAGGAACCGAGAGTCCGATTCCATGGCCGTTTCAAAGAACTGGAGTCCCTGCTCGAGAGAATCACAGCCTCTGAGTCCCCTGAAAAGGGATCAATCAAGGAGGAGCTGTACCGCCTCAATAATGTCTTGGAAGAGTGCCAAACGCTAGCAAGGAAGCAAACCCTTGCCTCTCTCAAAACAGTTCTAAGTCCCTCGATTGTTCAAATCCGTAGAACCTTGGACAAGATCGAACAGGAACTTCACAAGATCGAGAAATCTATAGCAAGTTCGCATGGGACCTTCTGTCTTCTGCCACAGAGGCTAGAAGCTTCTCGAGGACGCTCCACATGTGTCGCTCCGTCAAGTGTCCACGGACTCGAGAATGAAGTGGGGACTTTGGAGAGGATGCTTCTCCAACCAGGAAAATCATCCGACTCTTTCAACGCAATCGCAATCACCGGCATGAGCGGCGTCGGAAAAACCACACTAGCCCAAGTGGTATACAACAAACAACAAGTGAAGGCACAGTTCCTTCCAAGAATCTGGGTATCGTTATCCCCACAGCCCAACATGGCCGAGAACCCGAGGGAGGCCATCGTCACGAAGTTACTGACCCGTCTAGGAGTTGAAACGGACATAATCCGCTCGATCGAGAGGCACGGCCTCGGCGGCCTACTCTACGCTCTCCACCTGCAACTACTGGGCAAAAAGTACTTGATAGTGCTCGACGACGTGTGGGACACCAACCCATGGCACAGCAACGGCAACGGCAACGGCAACTGGAATGGGTTGCCCAAAGGTTATGGTGGTTCAGTCGTTATCACGAGCAGGTCGGAGAAAGTGGCCAAAACCATGGTTGGGGAAGACAAGGTGCTCCACCTGCAACCACTCACGGACCCTGAGAGCTGCTGGTGTATCTTCAAGGATGAGGTGGAGAAAGATGGTGAAAGATCGGATGATGACAGCATCAACAAGCTGAAACCCGAGGTCGACAAGAAGAGTGCTGGTCTGCCGCTAGCTGCGAAAGTGATGGGGGAGATTTTCTATGAGAAGCTCAAAGGTAAGGAGGGGGCTGAGGATGTTGAGATTCATCCTCAAGAGTCCTAGACAATTAACCTAGAAAATCTGCTAAAGTTTCCGTTTTTTTTTTTTGGGGGGGGGGGGGGGGGGGGGGGGGGTGTTCCTTCTGCTTCTGCATTTGGTATCAGGGCTGCTACCATTTTCATGAAAAAATTCTGTTCAAGATTGATAGTGGTAGTCATGTCAAGAACTCTTGGAACTAGATTGGCAAGAATTGTTATTCCCATTTGCTTGGCCAATCAGGTCATGTCTCTGCTGATGGATACAAAAAGAAGGGGTAATGACACTACGAGTGCCATAATTTTTGTACGGTGCTCACTTGAGTGCCATAACTTTTTTTTCGCTCACTTGAGTGCCATAATTTTGAAAAATCGACCACTTAAGTGCTATCGATTACGTGGACACCAGAAAAGCTAACGTGGCACCGGCGAAATGATTCTTTTGAATATTTTAATGTACACGTGACTTTTTTTCATAATTTTTTTATTTTGCAATTTTTCTTTTTATTTTGGTTTTTTCTTTTTGCTCCCTTGGCTGGCGAGGGTCACCGGCGACCCTCGCTAGCCACGACCAACTACCCCAGGGGCGAGGGCTGTCACGGCCGCAGGCAAGGGCGGGAAGGCCCTCGCTAGATCTGGGCGAGGGCACTCACGACCATGGGCGAGGCGGCCCTCGCCCGGACCTGGTGAGGGGCTTCGTGCCCTCGCCCGCGGCCGCAACGGCCGTCGCTTCCCCGCCGGCCAAGGGTGAGGCGACCCTCGCCCCTGGGCCAGCCGATCCATACTTGAAATTATAGATGAGTAGTTTTAACGCCACTTGCACTTTAACAATAAAGAGAGTATTGTTCTAATCATGAAAATATAACAGAAAAACCTTAAACTGAATCCACAATTATGTTAATACTCAATACTTTTTTCGTGTCACTAAAATTCTCAAACTTACAGCAGTATGAAAAAAAAATCCTCCATCTGCCATAAAAAAAAAAACCCTAAATTTTACTTACAGTGATACCGATACCCCAATTTTTTTTGTATCCCCAATACCTCGAACTTGTACTAGTGTGACAAGAATACCCTCCGTCTACCACAAAACATAATAAACTTCGCCTACTGATATGCCAATACCCCAACAGTGACTGAAAAATACATTCCTTTACAATTCCGTCCAAGATGACAGTTAAAGTTTCAACATGATGGCTTGCATGGACAACGGTAGGCAAACCAAGCTGACATGAATCTGACTCGGTTTACTTCTAATACAAAGAGACCCGACATCATATCTCAATTAATAAGTTCGACAAGGATATGGATTATACGTATCAAATCCATCAATAATTCATATTTCAGGGTAACGACATGGCTGACTTGGACGGAATTGTGACAGAGAGTATTTTTGTCATATTGGTATAAGCTTTGGTGTTTTGGTGACATGAAACAATTGAGGATATTTGTGTCAACAATGGCCATAGTTTAAGGATTTTGATGACCAAAAAAATTGAGTGTCACAGTGAGCATAATTTAGGCTATTTTATGACACAAAGAAAGCTTAAAGTGTTGAAATCACAGTAGATATAATTTAAGATTTTTAATGATAATAATCCCATTCAAATCCCACTAAAGGTCATCAATTTTCTCACATCTACTACCTCTCCATACAACAACAATCTTTATCATTTGCAGCAGATATTTCCTAGAAGTGTCATATTTTCCCACTTCAGAATGGAATTTAAGTTGACCTAGAACCGTTTAAATTTGTTAGAGAAATCCCTTATAATGTTTTGAAGATGACAAATAATCAAAGCTACTAATGTGTTTATCGGTTGAGTAGAACTAGGTGAAAGATGTACAAGCACAAGCCGTAAAACATCATTTGCATTCGTATTCTAAGAGTGTATTTTTCTACCACATATTAGTAGTAGGCATTATGCTTTTCTACAAAGTTATGAAACAAATTACACAAACTCTAATTTTTTTTCTCTTACGTCACATCTCATGTCGATGGATTACTGATTAAAAGAGAAGGGATAAGCGCATCAATAGCCCTAAAAAATTTCGCGAAAGTGCAATATATTGAGAAATTATATTGATTTTGAAGGAAACAAAACTGTCATACTTTGTTGAAAAGACTTTGATAAAAGCTCTGAGGATTTTATACAAATATATCTATATGTCTTTTATATGCTTAATGCTTTTATTCTGATAGAAGCAAGATTCTTTGACAAAGGCGGACTCATGCGAGATACTTATAGCGAGATATATTAATCCTCACTATTTATTCAATCTTATTCTTAATTTTTTAGCAGATTTAATTTCCCTCATTAACAGTCAATTATCTGGTTAAGATTTCATTCCTAAGTTATATTGATTGTCTAATAATCACAAAGATAGTTTCATCACTTTCCATACGAGGAATCTTGATTGATTGGCAATCACCCCGTAGATAATTTCCTTTATTAGAAGCTTTATTTAAGGATTCTAGGATTTGATTGTATGGGCGAACAGATCCTCCTAAATCTCCGATCCCTTTCTACTTCAACGGCTACGTGATGCTTTTTCATCAATCAACCAAAGACTAGTTTTGGAGATTAATCCTCGGTGTGGTTCTATCCAACAGCAAGCTTGGAGACGAGGTGTATAAAAAGAGCACAAAGTTCGAAGAAGACCAAGAGAGATTAAGAGATCATCATCCTTATTTCAAGAGAATTATACTTGTTCTATATTGTCTACTTGAGCGTTTACTCGAAATCTTGTGAGAGGTGTAATACGGAGTTTAAGTGTGTAGAGTGAGATAGCCTTGGTAGAGGCAGCACTTGCTTCTATGGAAGTGTTTGTGGCAATCACATCTTTCTATAATCTCTCATTTGATTACTTAGTGGAATCCAGCTAGTAGGCTGTTAGTGTGGGAGAGTGGACGTGGGCTTTATCAAAAGCTGAACCACTATAATCTGTTGTGCTTTGTCTTCTATTCTCTTACTCGCATCTATTATTGTCTAATAGAAGCACTGAACAATTCTGTTCACTACATCCGCTCCTATCAAACTTGTAGTTTTAATGTTCGCATTATATAATACTCACTTATTCACCTCCTCTAGGTGATAGTGTTAGCAAACATCAATTGGTATCAGAGCCTAAAGCTTATTATTTGAAGTGTTTACTTCTAAGCTAACGATCTTCATTGGCTAGCATTCTTGGAGCAAGAATTGTCCTCGCCTTACCGCTCGGCCATGCCGCCAAAAAAAACAAGAACATTCACCTATTGTCCATCGATTACACCTTTCGGCCTGATCTTAGGCCCTAACTACCCTGGGCGACACACGTGCTAGGTTGAGCTCCTTTTTCAAGAGTGCGCCCCTGATAATTGCGCCGTTGTGCCTCCTATCTCTATCTCGATGAGACGAAACCATATTATCCCTTTCTTGCAACAAATCCGGGGGGAACTTCTATGTAGGCTTTTGTTTACTGAAGCTTTCATAATATTTTATTAGTCGAAATAAGTTAAAATATTAGTAGCATAGCAAAAAAAATGGAGAAACTCCATGAAAGAAAAATGAATGGTTCCTGAAGGCACAAAGGTCAAAGTAACACCAGACCTCTAGACTTTGATGGAAAAGACTACAAGTTTTGGAAAAACAAAATGAAAGCTTTCTTCAAGTCAACTGATCCGCTGATGTGGGATGTCGTGTAAAATGGAGCAAATTTAGCAGCTTCAACATCAAAGAAAGAAATTACAGAAAAACAGAAAACAATCAGTCCTACGGATCTGTCTAAGAGAGATGCTTTAGATTCAAGAGCTTTTTACTCTTTTTATTGTGCATTATCTCTAGCTCAATATAACCGTGTATGTTCTTGTAAAATAGCAAAGGAGACATGGGATAGTCTTCAAGTCACTCACGAAGGAACTGATAGAGTCAAAGAAGCAAAGGCGAATACTTTACTTGAAAAATATGAATCTTTCAAGATGAAATCTGACGAATCTGTTAGAGATATGATCAATAGGTTCACTGATATTGTCAATGGCTTGACTTATTATGGAAATGAAATTTCTCCAGCAGAAAGAGTGAACAAAATCCTAAGGGGACTCACAAAAGAGTGAAACAACATCAAAATCTCAATTCGAGAAACCTCAAGGATATCACCTCTATCAGTTGATGAGCTTGTTGGAACCTTGATGTCTTATGAATTTGAAAGTCAAAATGATGAGGATGATTCAACTTATGCAGTTTCAGAGGAAGACAAAGATGATAAAGAACTAGCTCTGATGGAAAGAAAATTCAGAAGGATGGCTAGAAAAGGAAGAAACTTCAAAGGAAGACGTCGGTTCAAGCAACCTGAAAAATCCTCTACCGACAAAGAAGAAGGTAAGGAAATAATTTGCTTAATTGTCCACTTTTGAAGAAGAAAGGAAGATTTGAAAAGTAAAAGAAAGCTTTGAAAGAAGAAACATGGAGTGATACAGAGTGTGACAATAGTGATGAAGAAGATTGTGCCAACATATGCTTAATGGCCAAATCATATTCCGAGGATGATAATGAGGTAAATCTACCCAAAATCCCTGATGAAGTTTCTGATTATATCGATCGGTTATGTTTGGATTATAAGGTCGCTCTCAAGAAAATATTTGAGTTAAAAAAGGAGAATTCGAGATTAAGGCAATAGGATCTTTCCAAAAATACAAAGATTGATTTTCTTCAAAACGAATTTTTTTATTTGAAAGAAAATCATGATTTTCTCAAGAAAGAAATTTTAGAAACATGAGAAAATCATGATCTTCTTAAAATGAAAATTATGGAGATTCAAGAAAACCATGATTTGCTTTCAAAATAAAATGGATCTTATAAAAAGGAAACTTCGGCTATTTGCAAAAAAAATTCTCTCGGCTCAAAGACCATGGAGCATATTCTCTCTATTCAAATTCCATATTACAACAAATGTGGTCTTGGTCTTGAAAAAGAAACTATCCTATAAAATGATTTTTTGAAAGCAAGAGAAAGATTGAGACAAAAGCCTTCAAAAGTTTCTTACAAAAATCATTTTCGAGAACAGTTTGTAAAACCTGTTGGCCATGAATTCTTAAAGTGTTCAAATTGTGGTGAAATAAATCATTTCAAAAATGACTGTCCCAAAGTTTGGAGACCAACCAAAGGGATTATCATTTTCGAGAACAGTTTGTAAAACCTGTTGACCATGAATTCTTCATGTGTTCAAACTGTGGTGACATAAATCATTTCTAAAATGACTATCCCAAAGTTTGGAGACCAACCAGAGGGATTATCTTAAGAATGGAAGAATCAACTAACGTAAAATGACCCAAGAAAATCCGGGTATCAAAGAAAGCGTGAATCAATTCATTCTCTGTAGGTACCAAAGTAAAGGAAGAACAAGTGGCACCTAGACAGTGGCTACTCAAGACATATCACGAGATCCAAGCAAGTTCACAGAACTCATCAAAGTCAATGGTAGAAGTGTGTCTTTCGGAGGCAACAACAAAGGCAAAATCATTAGTAGAGGCATAGTCAGGATTGGAAAACTTGTCATCAATGATGTCTCACTCGTTGAAGGGCTCAAATACAATTTAACCAGTGTTAGTCAATTATGTGACATTGGCTATAAGATTTGCTTTCAAAAAAATAAATGCACAGGTGTAAGCAGTGACAATACACAATCATTCTCTGGAAGAAAACATGTAAACATCTACCTGTTAGATGTAGACTCTGAGGAGATTAAGTGCCTCATCTCTATCAAAGAAGAAACTGATCTTTGGCACAGGAAGATGGGGGCATATTAGCTTTAAGAAAATGGCTAAGCTATCTTCCAAGAAGCTTGTGCGAGGTTTACCGAAAGTGAAATACGATAAGTCAGAACTATGTAGAGCAAGCATGTACACTTGGAAAGCAAGTAAGAATCTCTTTTAAGCTAATCAATTTCATTTCTACTAATCGAGCTTTGTAGGTTCTACACATAGACATATTTGGACCTACTCGAAGTCAAAGCCTTGGTGGTAAGATATATTATTTGGTCAATGTGGATGATTTTACTCGATTTACATGGGTTTATTTTCTTGCGCACAAAAATGAAGCTTTTACATGTTTCTCAAATTTTGGAAAGTTTGTTCAAAATGAAAAAGGTCACACTATCTCTTGCATTAAAACGGACCATAGGAGAGAGTTTGAAAATCAAAGTTTTTCAAATTTTTGCACTGAAAATGGATTTCAACATAATTTTTCAACTCCCTATACTCCTAAACAAATATATTTGTAGAGAGGAAAAATCGCTCTTTACAAGAAATGGCAAGAACACCTTTGATTGAGAGTAAAATTCCTTCATATTTTTTGGCAGAAGCAGTATGAACTGTTTGTTATCTTATCAATCGTGTGTTTCTTAGACCTATTCTTGATTATTATTATTATTAAAACCCTATGAGCTTTATAAAGGTAGGAAGCCAAACATTTCTTATTTCAAAATCTTTGGATGCAAATGTTTTGTGCTTAAAAATGCAAATGATCGTCCTGGTAAGTTCAATGAGAAATCAGATGAGGCTATATTCCTTGGCTACTCAACTTTAAGCAAAGCTTGCAGGATCTTCAACAAGAACTCTCTCACTTTGGACGAGTCAATGAACATGAAATTTGATGAAAACAATGTCTTCTACAATATCGAAGAAGAAATAGAACCAGGATACACCCCAGCAAGTGATGATATTCAAGATCTGGAAAAGATTGATCAATCTGACTCTACTCCAGTTGATGACTCTACTCAACACGACTCTACCAACGATCCATCCAGTTCTACCAATTCAAATGAAGGATTTGAACACAACTAAAAGCACAAATCCAGTCATCCAAAGGAACTCGTTCTTGGCAACCTCAAAGAAGGAATCAAGACTTGCTCTTCTTTCAAAGAAATTATGAGCACCTTAGCTCTTATTTCTGAGATAGAACCAAAGGATATCTTTGAAGCTCTATCAATTGAAAGTTGGATAGAGGCGATGTAAGAAGAACTATATCAATTCAAAGTGAATCAGGTTTGGGAGCTTGTACCAAGGCCAAAGGATCATCCTATTGTTGACACCTAAATTTTGATTTTTCTTAAATCATTTACCTTGCTTAAAAAATGAGAATTAATTTTAGTTCTCACCAAAAATAATAGTTTTCATGCATAGCATATTTATTTTTCTGCATTGCATTTGCATTTGATCCACGGCGAAAGGATTGAGCTTAGATTTGTCAAGGCTTTGGGGATATGCGAAAATTCAAGGACGGGTGCGAGTCAATTTGAATTTTAAAAAAAAAAATAAAAAAGAAAGGCTTTGTTTTAAATATCAGTTAATCATTAAAAGCCCAAAAAATTGCATAATGAAGCCCACACATTTATGAAATTCGGCTAACCCAAAAGCATACTCCTCATGGCCGAAGATTTCATTCTACAATAGGAAAGATGTGTGAAATTTGGCCAAGCTTTCTTGCATATCCCATGTGGTCGAAAATTGCATCTTAAGGAAGGGGATATTTGTCAATATTCAGATTTTTTAAGATGCACTTCTCAAAAAGGAAATATGAATATTGCGTTCTTGCCCATCAAGATAGGCCAAACCTCTCTATAAATACAGGGCCCTAGCAAAGGCTTCTGGGGGTAATTCATGAGAACACACGGCACAACAGAGGAGACCAGCCATTGAATTCCTACCCACATCCCACGCTCGAGCTCCACCTTCACCGATTTCTTCTCTGCCTTGGAGTATCCAGACGAGCCTCACGAGCACCTCATCCAGCTGCCCTTGACGACCCTTGGCGAAAGACCCAATTCGAGAAAACCAATTCATCACTTAAGCGGATTCGTAGGGTGAATTGCAAGGTCAAATCCACTGATGCTTCAAAGAGAGAGAGAGGAAGAAGCACTTTACAGAGACCACTCACAAATCTCTCTCTTTCGGTCTAAAAATTGCACACTTGCCACAAGAGGACATATTCTGTGGATGGAGGGTGACTCATGTCTGTCCCTTTGATGACTCCCACCGTGCCGCCATTTCGCCGAAGTATCGTGTCCTCTAACAGCGCGGCCAGCTCGTTAGCTCATGTTCGTGGTGCTGTCCAACAGGTTTTCTAGCTCAAATTCGGCTCAAATCACACCCGATGAATCAAGGTAATATCCTTACATTTATTAAGGTCGATTTGTTGCTGATTTGTGATAAAAAGCATGCTGTTTTGATGCTGTTTCAATGCCATTCCTGCACTGTTTGTGTGCTGTTTTGTCCAAATCGAAGCATTTTTGCATATTTGATGATCACTAACCATGCAGATTTTTGCGGGAGCGTAAAGGTAAGTATTTTACTTATTTTTGCATGATTTTGATCCTGTTTTGCTTGCTGTTTTTCGGGCATAATTGCTGATTTTCCGGAAAATTGTCGAGAAGCAATCTTTGTGTTCTAAAACCCTAATTTTGTCACATATTTCGAAATTTGGGGATTTAATTGGATTTATTGGATATACTTTTCAGAATAATTAAAGATGATAGCAAAATCTAAATTAGGAAGATATCTTCCTAATAGGCAACGAAATTTTAAACTTGGATAATCTTTCCCGTTGCCATTCGGGAATGATTCTCCGGTTTAAATCGGGAAAGATAGAAAGCTTGATCTATTGCCATTTAGATCTGTTTCGTTATCTTTCGCAAAGCTGATTTTAGATTTGGTTATTTCTTTTTCTTTTTCTTTTTTTTCGAAAAAAAAATGATAAAAACTGAGGCTGAATTTTTCTGATTTGCCATGTTGAAATAAGTCCATTTGATTGATATTTCATGATTGGTTTGGATTTTCTTCCTGATTAAGTTTCTTTAATAGACTTAAAATTCCTAAAATGTTTAGTAAGATATGATTTCCTAGAAAATCATGTCTAATTAAATCTTTAGGAAGATAAAGTTTCCTAGAAACTCTATCTCATCAAGTTCAATTTGGAATTGAAAGACAAGAGAATCAAATCAAGCTTACCTTCATCTGGCTGAAATTCACATAAAAAAAGGATAAAAAATCTCAAGCATATTCGGCATATCCCCAAGTACATTTCAAATGTTTTATTCGCATATCCTGCACATATTTCATATTTTTTCAAGTATCACTAATCTTGCATTCCATCTTTTCAAAAAGTATCGTTTGCATATCATGCATATCTTTTATCTCATGCATCTTTTATTGCCGAAAATATAAAAGAGATAAAATAAAAATTCTGCTCATTCATGATCTTGCATTATCTCATGTCAATCATATTTTCGAATACCATTTAGATCCTCATCCATTTTTTCGAAAATCATGCATATTATATCATAGCATTCGCATGTCTCATAATTTGCATGTCTATGTCGGATTGTATTTTGCCGTGTCATTTTGCATGTCATTAGTATCATGTTTAAGATATTCATGTTAGGTTAGTCCAATTGCATGACTAAATTGCTCGAATTAAGAGTTGCATGCTGTCTAGGGTAGTTATAATCTTCTCATGTCATATATAGTCTTGCATGTTTAGTTTAACCAATTGCATGATTGTTTGCACGTTGCTTTGAATGTTGCATCAGTTTTATGTCATTTTGCATATTTAGCGTAGCCCTTGCATGTCACGCATTGCATTCATCACAAATAAGTGAAAACATAAAATAAAATAAAAAAAAACCTCACTTGAACTTAAAGAAAATCAATCAAGCATGAGTTGCTAGTTTAAGATTGCCATGGAATTAAGGTACCGAAAGGGCGTTGGTTTAAATCAACCAGCGTAATCAAGTCCCCAAGTCCGTAATCTCTGGTTCGTAGAAGTAAGGTGTTTCTCCCGATACCTTACTTAGGTATTCTAATCCACCCACCAAGAAGTGATTAGTGGCGACTCCAAATATAAATCGTTTGAACATGACTTAAAACTTAAGTTGTGATTTGGTAGGGCTTGGGAGAGTCCGTACTAGGCTAGTCACGAATCGGCTTGGTAATCCATTAACCTAAAACCACTCTAAATGATTTTTAGGTCGCAACACCTATCATAGGAGCAAAGTGGGCATTCATAAAAAAAAAAAAAATTAGATGACAAAGGCAAAGTCACAAGGAACAAAGCAAGGCTGGTCACAAAGGGCTACTCGAAGGAAGAAGCAATCGACTATGACGAGACATATGCACCGGTGGCCAAGTTAGAAGCCATTAGGCTTTTACTTGCTTATGCTTGTTTCTATGGTTTTAAATTGTTTCACATGGACGTCAAGAGCACATTCCTTAATGGATATATCAAAGAGGAAGTATATGTTGAACAACCTCCTAGTTTCGAAGAACCAAAGAAACCTGATCATGTCTACAAATTGAAGAAAACCTTATACGGACTCAAACAAGCACCTCGTGCATGGTGTGAAAGACTCAGTAACTTTCTGATTGAAAATGGCTTTGAAAAAGGTAAGGTAGATACAACTCTTTTTATAAGAAATAAAGGTAATGATATTCTTCTTATTCAAATTTATGTGGATGACATAATTTTTTGTTATTCTAATGAGTCTATATGTAAGGAATTTTCACAGATTACGAAAAGTGAATTCGAAATAAGCATGATGGGAGAATTGAATTTCTTCCTTGGGTTTCAAGTAAAGCAATGCAAGAATGAAACTTTTATATGCCAAGAGAAGTACGCAAAGGAGCTTGTCAAGAAGTTTGGACTAGAAAATTGCAAGAAGACAGACACACCAATGTCTCACTCTTCCAAGCTAGACAAAGGCGAGAATGGTAAACATGTTGATCGAAAGTTCTATAAGAGTATGATTGTCAAGCCCCGCATCCTACGAGCGTGTGACACCCCTCTGCTCCGGTCGATAAGAATACGACAACGCAGGACTAGTCGCCGATCCAAATCAAATGCTTAATAACTTAAAGCGAACGCTAGCGGAAACGAAACTCAACCCCCAGACAATAACAAGATAGAGGGATAGAGAAGAGAGAGAAAGCAAGGCACAACCAACCATTTCATAAAACATAATATTTACTTACACAAAAGGTCAAATACACCCAAAAGCGACCACGCGCTACAAAAAGGGACTGGTAGTCTACTAACCTATATCCGCTACAGGGATATACCAAAAAGGGAAAGAGGAACCTAGCTATGTCTTCAGTCTCCACCGTCCTCGGACGACATCTCAGAATCAAGGTCGGACTCCATCGGTTCCTCCTCCGAATCCTCTTCCGGATCCGACTCCATCGGCTCCTCTTCTGGCTCAGACTCCACGGCCTCCTCCTCAGGCTCGGACTCCTCTGGATCAAACACCTCCCCGTCAGGTGGCGAACACTAGACAGGGTCTAGCTCCATGGGGTCCCACACCCGGCCATCGATATTAGGCACATCAAAACCTCGCAGAGGACTATACAACCCGTCCCCTACTCTCCGAGACCACGCCATATAAGTGTGAGGGCTCCACTGATCCTCGCCTACATCTACCCATACTATAGAAGAGTACCTAAAATAAAATTCACCATCACTCTTAGTGAACTTCATCACAGAGCGCTCTATCTGCTTTGGTATCCCAAAACGCGGCGGCAGAACCATGCTTCCTCAGGGGTCGGGGGTCTGAAAAGGTGGTTGGATACAACAATGAGATAAATCTCAATAAGCTACACCCTAAACCTCGCTTAGGATAACACGTACCCCGGGCCGACCTAACATGCAGTTCTAACCCAACCAGACTAGCAGTTCAATAATACCCAGAGTCTGAAATGACCAGATCACACATGCCCTCTCACAGCTCAAGCACACATCAGTGCAAACAAGGTACAATGAGAGCTGACAATCCAACCTATCCCGACTCGCTCTCCACCACATAGCATTCAACAATGCACCTCAGATATATATATATATGCATACCAGTCTGTATAAGACTCGACCCGCGTTTAACGCATCAGGTCAGTGCCACAATTCCCGTTTAACGCGTCAGGTTCTTGGGCGATACAATGCCTCATCAGGCGCCACATCCCGCGTAATAACGTCTCAGGATTGGTTCAACACCCCACATAATAAACCCTCAGGGTTCCCCGCGTAATAACGCCTCAGGGTATAATAATCATATTCCCCGCGTCATATAGGCGCCTCAGGGTTTAAGACTATCACATTCCCCGCGTCATAACGCCTCAGGGTTTAAGCAAACATTCACATATGCATAATATCAAACAATGAACCCCGCTTCATAACGCCTCATGATCTCAAGCACATGAATATCATAGACATTAATTCCAAGCGTACCTCCCGTAAACACGCATCAAGGCTAAGCTACACAGTCGAACCACCACATCCACTCAATTGACCACATGACAACCAAGCTAAGGCATCAAGCCATACACGTACTATGTACTTTGATTCCTAAGCGCCGGATTACTCTCCGGACGCACACGAAGAACAAACAAGCAAATCAAGCCACGAATGGCGCACGAGGCCCTCATGGTCGAACACATCATCACATGTGCACTACACAACTCAGCAATTGAGTTGCACAAACCAAGGCATGCATCAAAACAGCCCTTTCCTCATACGAGTACACGTGCACATAATCTCAAACTTAGGCATACATCATTTTTCCCAAGCACGGGGAACAAAACTCACGATCTACTCACTCTAGCACATCATATGCACTCATCAAGCCTCAAGATACCATATTCTAAGCATCCAAGGTCATTCTAAGCCTTTTCCTAAAAATCCAGATCTTTGATGAATAGTGACGATCTTCGATGAATAGTGCTCGACCATCGATGAATAGTACCCAGCAGCCCTTAAGATCTCTAAATCCACTCCTAAACAAGCCTAGTAGTTACCCATTAGCCTACTCAAGGTTTAGGATGTCGCTTACTTGAGATCGAGCTTGAAAACCGACAAAACCGAACCTAAAACGGCCCCTCCAAGCAATCGGCGGTTCACGGCTGTCCACAGTGGCTGGTTGGCGGCGAAACTCGAGCTGAACGGTGGCAAGGCAAGGTTGGACAACGGCAAGGCAAGGCGGCTGACGGTAGGGCGAGCGGCGGCCTGCAGATATGTAGCGAACGGGCTATGCACGGCCGGCAGGCGACGGTAAGAGAGAGAGAGGGATTCGGTCTTGGCAAGAAGGAGAGAGAGAGAGAGAGAGAGAGAGAGAGAGAGAGAGAGAGAGAGAGAGAGAATGTTCTTGCTTGCCAAAGGAAGAGAGAGAGAAATTCAAAGGCAAGAAGCTTGCTAAGAAAGCTTCGCACTATTCATCGATTTGACATAAAGGTGAGGGATGTGACTTGGGTTGGTGAGGGTGGTTGGAAGCATTTAAGAGAGTAGGACAAAAGCATAAATATCCCACTAATGCTTTTGGATTCTTGCTAATAAATATCCGAGGATAGTTCTGTAATCTGCCCACTCTGACTGATCTACTAACACTGAAACCTCTGTAGTCTAGCGGACCGATAAACACTGAACCAACCGAGGCGACATCCAAAATATTAGTCATGTTATTCTTGAATATTCGATGCCCAAATTCGGACTCCGATTCGCGGCCAAACTCGATCGACTGTGACTTCAGAAAATCTCAGACTAACGGGTGGCTTTTAGGAGTTACGCGTATCGACCCGTAATTTATTCAAATTTAGGCCCACGTACTTAAATTCCTAATTAACCTTTCCCTTACGATTAGTCTCCTCAAGAGTGATCAGTTCTAAGTGAGATTACTCTAAAGTACATCAACGAGACATTCATTCATTTCATAAATCCCGAAAGTGGGTCGAATTTCAGAATGTCACAATGATAGGGTCCCTACTCTATCTTACTGCCTCTAGACCTAATATTATCTTTAGTGTTTGCATGTGTGATAGATTTCAATCTAATCCTAGAGAATCACATCTCGCGGCTGTTAAGAGAATTATCAAGTATATTAGCACTTATCCTACACTGGGTTTATGGTATCCCAAAGGTTCAAATTTCATACTTATTGGATACTCTAACGCTGACTTTACTGGCTGTCTTATTGATAGAAAAATTACCTCAGGAACATGTTAATTGATGGGCAATATGTTAGTTTCTTGGTTCTCAAAGAAACAAAGTACAGTGGCTCTAAATCAGGTATGTATCTAAATCATTTTCGAATATACCTGACTGTCTAATTAACTTGTTGATTGATTGTCTGAATATTTGATTATGTACCATGATTTTTCTTAATCTTTTATTCCAAAAAAATAACTACTCATTGCAGTTTTTTTTCAAAATCCCTAATTTTTCGGAAGAATTTCAAAGGGTTCAAAAAATGCCTTAATTACAGTTTTCTCTTCTCAAATTTTTTTCTCGTGTTCAAAGTTTCAAACTTTTTCTTCGAAATCATCTCAAACTTGTCAATGACACCCAAAATGGGTCCCAAATCACATATCCTTCCTCGCAAGTGAGAATGGAAAAATAAACGAAAAAAGAAATAGAAGCCAAAGCTAAGGCAAACGAAATCTAAGGGAGAACTCTAAAAGGGAAGATAGAATCAGGAATGAAAAGTATGACACACACACACAGAGACGAAGAATACAGAAGCATAGAAGATGGAACTAGAGAAGACTACGGCATAGTAGAAGGAGAACAGATTGACTTCACAAACTTTCTAGCAGGAGCAGATGTTCAGGGGGAGTTATCTGGAAATCAAATTGTGAATTTGCTGAAAGAACTTAAGAAGGGTCAAGACAAGATCAGAAGTCAAATTGTGATTCTTCGTGCTGAACTCTATACAAAAGTTGAGATACTGTAGATGCATTTTCAAAACCATGAATCAATTATCAAATATGCAATTAAGAAGGCCCAGGATCAAGTTTCCTCAGATGTGATGCTTTTTAGTACACAACTTCTGACTTTGGCAAAGGAAATGCAGAAGCTAACAGAGGTTTTTTTACATAAGGCTTAGTAACTTGTCCTCATGCGCTTTGGTCAAGATACCTTCCAACATCACAAACCAACCATCCACTTCAGCATACCCCATCCTAAATGTCCCCAAAAAGAACCTCATTTCTATTCTGTTGTTTTTAAAAGACTTTTTGGTGTGTTTTTGCTCACTTGATGGTGTGTTTTTTTTTTTTCTGCTTGAGACTTTCAGTACTCTATGATGGTGTGTTTCCCATGGTTGAATAATACTTGATGAGGTTCTGAAATTTATATATCCTTAGTTTTATTTATGCCTATTTCTAAAGTTGACAAAAAGAGGGAGAACGCAAAGAGATCAAGCAGAGGTGTCGCAGTAAGAATTTTTTTTGTACTTAAATACTTGTGTTCTTATTCATAACTGCTATAAATTATTCTTTACACAAGTATCTGTTTATCAAAATCTTTTCAAAGTTATATAATGCTTGAAAGGTTTTGTCTCCATCAAAATAGGGGGGATTGTTGAGAAATTATATTGATTATGAAGGAAACAAAAATGCCATACTTTGTTGAAAAGACTTTGATAAAAGCTCTGAGGATATATATCTCTATATCTTTTATATGGTTAACACTTTTATTCTGATAGAAGTAGGATTCTTTGATAGAGGCAGACTCATGCGAGATATATATATCAGATTTAATTTCCCTCGCTAACGATCAATTATCTGGTTAGGATTTCATTCCTAAGTTATATTGATTGTCCAATAATCACAAAGATATTCTCGTGAATTTCCATACGAGGAATCTTGATTGATTAGCCATCACCCCCATAGATAATTTATTTTATTGAAGCTTGAATTAAGGATTCTAGGATTTGATTGTATGGGCGAACAGATCCTCCCAAATCTCCAATCCCTTTCTACTTCGACGGCTACATGATCCTTTTGCATCAATCAACCAATGACTAGTTTTGGAGATTGATCCTCGGTGTGGTTCTATCCAACGGGAAGCTTGGAGATGATGAGTATAAAAGGAGCACAAAGTTCAAAGAAGAACAAGAGAGATCAAGAGATCATCATCCTTATTTTAAGAGAACTATACTTGTTCTATATTGTCTACTTGAGTGTTTACTTGAAATCTTGTGAGTGGTGTAATACAGAGTCTAAGTGTGTAGAGTGAGATAGCTTTGGTAGAGGCAACACTCGCTTCTGTGGAAGTGCTTGTGGCAATCACATCGTTCTGTAATCTCTCATTTGATTACTTAGTGGAATCCAGCCAGTGGGCTGTTAGTGTGGGAGAGTGGACGTGGGCTTTACCAAAAGCCGAACCACTATAATCCGTTGTGCATTGTCTTCTATTCTCTTACTCGCATCTACTACAATCTGATAGAAGCACTATGCAATTCTGTTCACTACATCTGCTCCTATCAAACTTGTAATTTTAATTTTCGCATTATTTTATCAAGTTTGATTATACTCACCTATTCATCCTCTCTAGGTGATAGTGTTAGCAAACATCACAATAGAGTACTAAAAATTTCAAAAAATGCAATCAAATCCTTAAGTCCTAGAAATTATTAAATTGGTACAATCAAGTTACTCATTTTGCTTGGTCCAAATTGATGGACGAAAAATGCCGACATTGCATTTTTTGGTGTAACTTGGAGACACGTGGCGTAACACCAGAAAATAGTCCTATTTTTTAAAAAGGAAAAAGAAAAAAAGAGAAAGGGATGCTAGTCGTGATGGTTTGGCCTCGAATTAGGCGGGGCCATCGCCCTACCTTCTCCAACGAGGGCTATGGACATTCTTCCTCCACGTGAAGGCACCCACAAGTATGTCCGCTATTCTTCGTGTTCACCCGATTGCCATACGTCAACTTGATGTTAAGAATGCCTTCTTGTACGGCATCCTTTGTGAGGAAGTTTACATGCGTCAACCTCCTAATTTTCTCTACTACTAAATTCTCGAATCATGTGTGCCGTCTCCAGAAAGCTATTTATGATTTAAAGCAAGCTCCACATGCATGGTTTCTTCATTTCAACAGTTTTTTACTATCATTGGGTTTCATGGCGAGTAAGGTTGATCCATCGTTAATTGTCTATGCTTCTTCTCGAGGTTGTCTATATCTTCTGTTGTATGTTAATGATATCCTTGTCACCGGAGACAATCCTTATTTATTACGGTCTTTGATTACTCAACTCTCACAAGAATTTGCTATGAAGGATCTTGGACCACTTCACTATTTTCTTGGCATTGAGGCTCATCACCACTCTAACGATACACTTTTATCTCAAGCTAAGTATGTTGATAGCCTTTTGCACAAGTTTGACCTTGTTAAGGTAAAGCCTGTATCTACTCCCTTGGCATCGAAGCCTCTGTTGTTTGTTGATGATGGTGAGCTTCTCGCTTCTCCAACGTTGTATTGACAGATGGTTGGTACTTTACAATATATGTCCATGACTAGACCTGATATTAGTTTTGCTGTGAACATGGTTAGCCAATTCATGCATCAACCTAGATTACCTCATCTGCAAGCCGTCAAACGTTTATATCGATATTTAACTGGCACATCCACCAATGGATTACTCATTGAGCGGTGTTCTCCCACTGCATTGACAGCTTATGCGGATGCAGACTGGGCTGGGTGCTCCGATACTCGACATTTCACATCAGGTTTTTGTGTATTTCTAGGCACCAATCTTGTTTCTTGGAGTGCCAAGAAACAACCCACTGTAGCCCATTCTAGTACAGAGGCTGAGTATCGTGCTGTCGCTCATTGAGTTGCTGAGACTATTTGGATTCGGCATTTACTTCGTGAGCTTGAAGTCCCACTTTCTACTCCTCTCACTGTTTATTGTGACAACATCTCTGCCACATATGTTGCTCTCAATCTTGTATTTCATGCTCCCACCAAACACATTGAATTGGATTTTCACTTTGTTCGAGAGCAGGTTGCTTCCGGTAATCAACGTGTCTGCTATGTGCCTGCTACGGATCAGCTGGCAGACATATTCACAAAGGGCTTACCTAGACTGCATCATGCACTATTAAGATCCAATCTCTCAGTTGTTGCACCTACTTCGAATTGAGGGAGAGTATTAACGTGTAATTATATGTATAGTGTTCCAGTCTTGGTTAGGTTAGTCCGAAAATTACACTTAGTAATTATGTTTATCTATACCCTTATTGTAATTAATCTCTCCTATAAATACATATTATACAACCCTAGTTAGGGTTAAGCCACCATAAACACTTTGTCGTTATTTCTCTCTGACTCTAAACATCAATAGATATGTGCCTAAAGATAAGGTATCTTGGTTCATCAATCCAGCACAATCTTGACAAGGATATTGTTCTTGTTGTTTAGTAAGTTCTGATCATTCGATTTCTTAAACACAAATCTGATAATAGTAATAACTGTGCTAATTAGTTCACATACTTAGCAACATTCATCTAGTGTTACTTTTCTTGGATGCCAAAATTAAGAGCGCGAAAGATAAGTTCTTGAGAGCAATTTTTGGCCAGAAATAGATTTTTTTTATTTCTATTCATTGGATGAGTTTCTAAGCAGAGAAACTTGTTTTATAACGACAAGAAATTTCTGTTGCCGGAACAAAAATTCGTTTGATAATAGCATAAAATTTCAACAGTTGTTGGCCACCGGGCCTCGGTCGGCGATCGGCGGACGGCGGCCTGGAAACCGGCTGCTGGACGGTGACAAGGACTCGAGAGAGAGGGAGACCGCGAGCGAGAGAGAGGAGTGAGCGATAAGAAGATTTCTTATTTCTGTTTATGTTCCCAAAAAATAGAAAAGCATAAAATTTATACTTCTCATTTCTATACCAAACCTATTTCTGGGCTAAATATATGTCTCGAAAATAGAAAAATGAAATTATTTTACCAAACGGATATATCTTCCAAACCTATTCCCGAAAATAGAAAAATAGGGGATAAGTACAGCACAAGTGTCATAACTTTCGTACGGCGCTCGCTTGAGTGCCATAACTTTTTTTGGACCACTTAATTGCCATAACTTCTAAAAAAAGTTCACTTGAGTGCCATAAGTTTCAATCGATCATTTAAGTGCCATTTTTTTTAAGCGCTCACCCAAGTGCCGTAAATATGGCGTGGCATAGCACTTATGGTGAACGTTTTAAAAAAATTGTGGCACTCAAGTAACCGATTGAAAAGTTATATGGCACTCAAGTGATCGAAAAAAAGTTATGGCACTTAAATGAGCGCCGTACATAATTTATGGCACTCAAGTGATCGAAAAAGTTATGGCACTCAAGTGAGCGCCGTACGAAAATTGTGGCACTTGTGGTATCCTTATCCCTAAAAATATAGAAGCAAAGAAACAGAATGGCGACAAGTTCTTAGCCAAAAATAGATTTTTCAATTTCTATTCCCTGAACGAGTTTTTTTTTGTCGAACTCTAAACGAGTTTATGAGCAGAGAAACGCGTTTGATAACAACATAAAATTCTTATTCCCAGAACATAAATTCGTTTGATAATAGCATAAAATTTCTAGGGATATTTCCTGGAACAAAAATTCATTTGATGGCAATTGAATCAATCTGCCGATAAAAGTGAGGCGCAAATGCCAAGCAGAGAATTGCATTCTGTACTAGATTCCACTTCCTTCCAAGCAGAGAATAGCAACTGAAAGGATTGAAGTAGAAGTTATATTATAAAGAAAGCTACTTAAAAATGTGGAAATCTTACTATGTTGATATACTGCAATTTTACTTTCCACGTTAAAAAATAAAATACTAACCACGTTTAAGAGTAGCTTTATGTTATAGTTGTAAAAGTTACTCGAGACTTTGCAAAGTTACTATACACTAGTTACTTCCCCCGCGCTTTGTGCAAGCATAATAATATGCATACTTTTTCGTCGCTAGTAATCCACTCATATGAAATGTGATGTAAGAGGAAAAGATGAGATTACGTAAAAAAATAAAAATAAAATTCGTGTAAGTGGACATGGGATTACATAAATGCCTTCATTTGACTTCTAAAAGATTACCTTTTGTGCATAAAAGATTTTCGACCAAAAAAAAAAAGAAAAAGGCATTTCCCAATTAAATCTCTCTTTGTGAAAAGGAACGGTTGATTTATTAACTTTATTCTATTCTAGGACAATTCAAATTCCATGGTAAAGGGGAAAAGAATGGCATCTTTCACCTTTAGAAAAAAAACTAGGGCAAGTGATGAAGCCTGTTGTCTGGAGAGGTAGTAGAATGTGGGAGAATTGATCACCATTAGTAGTGGCATCAGTTTTCTAAATTCAACTGCAAGTGGCTTGAATGTGTTATCTCTAGCAATATCACCTGGAGGGGGGTGAATAGGTAATTCTAAACAGTTTTGAAACTAAATACGGAATTTAAACCAATTCGAAACACAAACAGAATAAGTTCTGAAACAAGACATGCAGAGTTCTAAATACTGAAAAGAGAGTCTAGAGTAAGAGAGAATTGCACGCCAAGTTTATAGTGGTTCGGCTTTAGCAAGCCTACGTCTACTCTCCCACGATGACAGCCGATTGGCTGGATTTCACTATATGAATCGTTGAAAGGTTACAAGAGATGTCACACTTTATCACTCTTACAAGGCCTCTCAAAGATAAAGCTTATAGCTCTTAAGAACAAGAGAAAGAATCTGAACAACTCAAGTGCTTTGGAATTGTAAGTTCTGATCTCTCTCGACTGGACACCTTGGATCTTCCTTTTATACTCCATCACCTCCAAACTAACCGTTGGACAGGTCTTCAAAGGATCGCTCTCCAATTGTTGATTGGACGCCATCAATCTTGATTGAATGAAACTGTATCTGGAAGATTTAGTAGCCGTTGGAGAAGAGTCTGAACCCTTCAGATTCAGTCGCCCATACAAACAAATCCTTAGTTTCTATAAGTAGAGTTCATTCAAATCTTCAAGATATCTTGTTCATGGAAGGTAATATCCAATCGAGGATATTCTCTTGGTTTGATTGGAAAATAATCCTGTCAATCAAGTCTTACAGACTTCCATAAATAACATAGCCAAATCGAAAACCTACCAAACGTGGGTCTTCAGAATCTGGCCAAAAGATTCTACAAAATCTGAACATAATTCAGAAGCAGTCTTCAGAAGTAAAAGAGATTCTCTGAATATGAATAAATTAGAATAGTGATTCTGAGCTTCAGTAAAGGCCTTGCTGACGTGTCACATAAGTCTTCTCAAGATTTAGTCTTCAGAGGCAATATCTTCCTCCATCTGAATAAAAGACTTTAACTATCTCAGAAGAAAATACGTGACAACTACACCTTGAGTTTAAAAGTCAGGTTTGGAACAATATAAGCTACTGTTCACGTGTTCATTCCTCCAATAAAAATTTATTGGCATTAACCAGATTCCTTTTCAAGAAGGATAGTTTTGTCAAAATCAAAATATTCAGAAGGAATGTTTTCTCAACAATCTCCCCCTTTTTTATGATGACAAAACTCCCTCAAAAATAGATTATGAAATGTATTTGTATAATCATTAAGCACAATAAAGATTTCACAAATATATAAAAATATGCACCATGTGAATCTTTTCAAAAAGATGTGCATCTGACAAATATATTGGAATAACATATGCACTTAAAGAATGGAAAATATCACCGTATATCGTTAAGTGCGTGATACTTCATTTTAGCACAAAAATTTCTTTCATGAAGACTTGCGTGCCATGTGTGTAAACCTGCAATGATAATGAGGCAACTTCTCCCCCTTTGTGTCACCAGCAATAAGGATAAATAAGGAGGATACCATATAAACTTTATTTAACGTGCAAGGCTACTAGGCCATAATAAGGCCGTGATAGTACAAGTCCACAAAAAAGTCCGACGCAAATAAAAATAAGTCAAACACCAGCTATTTTGAAAAATAGATTCAAATAGAAGGTGGTGGAGTTTGTTTTGTAGAGGAGGAGGGAACATCAACTTGCTCTTTGTCACCCTCTTGTGTAGCTTCTTCAGGTTTGTCCTGATTTGCTCTACTTGAGCCACCAACAGTAGTTGTGAAATCTCTAAGGGCCTGCAACTCTAGGAACTCTTGAGTGATTCTTTCGTCTCCAATCAGAGTGTAAGTGTCCAGATTAGCCATCTCATAGCAGAAGAGACGGTAATATTTGTCGAGCATTTGCTGAAAGGTGTTCAACTTCTTCTCAACCAATTTTTCGATTGCATCTAGCCTCTATACCACTTCAACCTGAAGTTTATCCACATCCTTCTGAACAAGACTCTGCAAGGACTTTGTATCCAGTAACTCTCTGATAAAAGCATTTAAAGTCTCCTTTGGAGTTAGTTTTCCAGAAGATGTCTTTGGTCTTTCTTCATCCATTATCTAAGCCTTTCCCTTCTCAGAAGAACTTCCCTTTGAAGTCGAATCCAGAATACACTACAGATTAACCTCCCCTTGAGTTTGAGTAGGGGCTGCATCTAAAATCTTCTTAGCAGTCTCAGCAGTATCAGATTCTGTCTCAATAGGTAGTTCCTCCGAGGATCTCTACACCAACAGAGGTAGCAGATTCCTTCTCAATAGGACGCTTCCCCTGAACATCAAATTTTTCTTCTATGGGTTGCTCCCTTTGACCAGCAGACCAGCAGCTTGCTCCTTCTGAACAACATCAGTCTGAATATCATCAGTCTAAACAGCATCAGTCTTTTTCTCCTCGGGTTGCTCTTTCTTAGTAGCAGAGTCATTTTGTTTCTGTACCAGTGTACAGGCA
The DNA here is from genome assembly GCA_029784005.1 of Lenwebbia sp. NSW1173648. NCBI lineage: Eukaryota > Viridiplantae > Streptophyta > Magnoliopsida > Myrtales > Myrtaceae > Lenwebbia > Lenwebbia sp. NSW1173648. Next base: position 3,149,440 of record JARCGZ010000005.1, read on the forward strand.
TCAACATTCAGTGGTTGCTCCCCTTGAATTTGTGCTGACTTAACAGGAGTTTTTGTAGTAGATTCTTCACCAATAACAAGGAATTCATCCACCTTATCAATATCCATATCCTCAGATTTTGAGGATTCTTTCTTCTTCTCACGTGCAACAAGTTCATCAATTGTTGCTCTATCATCCAACTGCTCTTCCCAAACTTCAATGTACTGCTCACGTGCATGCTTTGCTTCTTTCTCTACTCTCTCAGCATATGTTTCTTCAGGTTCCACTTCCTTACCTTCTTCACTTACATGAGTCTTAAGGAAATCTTCTTCTTTGTCCATAAGATTCTCCTGCTCATGTATACCTCCAGCATCTTCAATAATATTCTCACCTCCTTCTTTCTTACCATCATCATGGTCATCCTCATCTGCCTTGACACTTGGAATGTCCTCAGATGAAACTGTGGGAGTTCTTTCATCATCTTCATCTGTTGAAACAGCTTCCTCTTCCTCTGTTTCTTCTTCCTTAGAATCACTAACCTCTTTTCCCTTTTTGGCAACAGTCTTTCTCTTTTTTGCGGATCTTTCTACAACTTCTGACTTCTCCTCTAGTTCGACCTGAACTAACTCCTTGTTCTTGTTGATCCATCCTCTGTCAGTCAACCTGAAACCCATCTTCTGAATCATGTTCTCACCAGCCACCATGAATGGAATTTGTTTCAGAGTTAACTCTTCAGGAAGTTTAACTTTATGATACTTGAGAATCAAGGAAACTAGCCCTGCATAAGGCAATTGTCTTTTCGACTTGTGTACAGTCCTGTACATGTGCAGGAGGATAGTGTGTGCAAGTGAACCCTATAAGCAGAGCCCACATCAGTTTGGCTTCAAACTTAGAGAAGTCTGTCTTCGAAGAGGCCTTGGGACGCAGTCATTCAATTACCACTTTGTGCATAATCACATGTTCCAAAGGAAAGTCATTATAGGCAACATGAGCCTTAGAATCTCTGCTATAATTCTGTTTCCCTATGAGGTAACTGTACGTTGCTTCAGGCTGAATATCAATGGGCTTGAATTCACTCTGTCTCACCTCCATGAGTTTTGCTAACTCAGTTATGTGCAAGATGTAACGATCATCTCCAATGTTGTATGGAAGAGATTCAGGATTAGCAAAAGACAGAGTAGAGTAAAATAGGCAACCAAATCAGGATTGACATGAGTTTTGATAGTCACAAAGTCCCTTAATTTCATCTCTTCAAGATGTTTTCTAACAAAGATGCCAACTCTGTCGAAATACTTCACATCAAAGACTTTATAAGGCATCACACCTCTTTCCTTTAGAGCTTCATACCTATCAACATGCTTTTGAGACAAAAAGAGACTGTTTTTGAAACGTTTGTCCCTAACACTGTGAGACAATCTCCTTTTAAAGTTCTTGAAAACGACATCATCATCATCATCAAATCTTCCCTTTGTTTCCACATCACTTTCTTCCACCACAGATTCACGAATAACAACTCCTTTTGATGGGGTTCTCTTAGGTTTAGGTACATCAGGTACCCCAACCTTTTCTTTTCCTTTCCTTGAAACTTTTTCAGGAATATCAACAGCAATAGGAGTTACTATACGAATAGGCATATCCAATATCTTCAGATAATCTTTCTCACTGGCAAACTTATGAATCGTTAGGAGTTTAGCAATCATATCATCTCCAAACCCCTATTCCTTAAACGCATCATAAAGGGGCTTAATAGAAAGAGCCAGTGCAACTCTTTCATCATACTGAAGTTCAGACAAACCTGGGTCTTTTTTATTGCGGTTCCTTTCTTCCTCATCTCTGACGCTGTGTTCTTAACCGGAGTCGTATCCCGAGATTTTGCACCCTTCGTCAAACGAGACGATTTTCTCCTTTGCTTCTCACTTTTCTCGATATTTTTCTTTGCAGAGAGGGATGATTTCGGAGCCATTGATGAGAAAGTTTGGATTTTTATGAAAGAACGCAAGAGAAGTTTTGAAAGACAAAAGAGAACAAGGGTTTTCTTTCCAGAGACTTGAGTGAATAGGATTTCGAAAGAGGGATGGTAAGAACTGACATGAATAGGGGCTTTTCGTAGAAAGGTGACGGTTCGTGTCTTTTCAAAAAATTTGAAAAAGAAAAGAAAAACTGTAAAACGGTTATCTTTGGAAATAAAATCAATTTAGAATAAAATCCGAAGGAAACCATCCAAAGACAATATATTATATCAATCAATAAAAAAAATTAGAAGTGAAAAACATACCTTAAATCCTTGCATTTCCATAAATTTCGAAATATAATAAGAGTACGAAGAACTAACCTTTGCTTCTGAATGAATGTTTTGCAATTGTGCTTCTGAAAGTAACAGAGAGCCTGTTTCTGACACAACTCAAGATAAAGGATTAATAATAGCCAATTTATTGCAAATATATTTGAAAGTCTCCTTATCAAGAGGTTTAGTGAATATATCTGCTAGTTAATTTTTCATATCAACATACTGAATGTGGATATCTCTATTCTAAACATGATCACGTATGAAATGATGTTTAATCTCGATGTGTTTCGCCCTTGAATGTAGGATTGGATTCTTGGTCAAGTTTATTACACTTGTGTTATCACACTTGATTTCCACATTCAAATCTTTAACTCCATAGTCTCTCGGTTGTTGTTTTAGCCATAGAATATGAGCACAGCAACTTTCAAGAGATACATATTCTGCTTCTGCTGTGGAAAGGGCGGTTGTACTTTGCTTCTTAGAGTACCATGAGATCAGCATATTTCCCATAAGTTGACAAGTCCCAGAAGTACTTTTTTTGTCAATCTTGCATCCTGCGATATCTGCATCTGAATATCCCTTCAGAATGAAATCAGAATCTTTTGAATACCAGAGTCCATATGTTGGATGTGTCCCAATATATTTAATGATTCTCTTTATGGCTGAGAGATGTGATTCTCTTGGGCTTGTTTGAAATCTCGCACATAACCAAACGCTATATAGAATATCTGGTCTTGATGCTGTGAGATATAGAAGTGAGCCAATCATGCTGCGATAAATTTTTGGATCAACTTCTTTTCCTTGTTCATCTTTGTCAAGTTTGGATGAATGTGCATAAGAGTCTCTGTCTTTTTGTAGTTTTCCAACCCAAACTTCTTGACAATTTTCAACGCATATTTCTCTTGATGGATAAATGTTCCTTTCTTGGTCTGATGTATCTGAAGTCCAAGGAAGAATCTCAATTCTCCGATCATGCTCATCTCAAACTCATCATGCGTTACTTTAGAGAAGTTCTTGCACAATCGTTCATTAGAAGAGCCAAAAATAATATCATCAATGTAAATCTGAACAAGAAGAATATCCTTACCCTGCTTTTGAATAAAAAGAGTAGTATCAACATTACCTTTTATGAACTTATTTTCATATAGAAAACTGCTTAACTATTCATACCAAGCACGAGGTGTTTGCTTTAATCCATATAAAGCCTTCTTTAGGGTATAAACGAGATCCTTTCCTCTTGATTCTTCAAAATCAGGTGGTTGTTCGACATAAATTTCTTCTTTAATATCTCATTTAGGAATGTACTTTTTACGTCCATCTGAAAAAGTTTAAGTAATTGTAACAAGCATAAGCAAGAAGCAGCCTTATGGCCTCTAACCTGGCAACTGGTGTGTAGGTTTCATCGTAATCTATTCCTTCTTCTTGGGAATACCATTTTACCACTAGTCTTGCTTTGTTTCTGACCACATTTCCTTTGTCATCCAGCATGTTTCTAAACACCCATTTTGTTCCTACCATAGGACAATTTTTGGGTCTTGACACAAGCTCCCAAACATTGTTGATCTTGAATTGATGAAGTTCTTCTTGCATTACGTTGATTCAGTTTTCGTCAGCAAGAGCTTCTTCAATCCCTTTCGGGTCAATTTCAGAAACAACTGCTATGTTACTCATTGCTTCCTTGAATTTTGATCTGGTTTTGATTCCTTCATCCAAGCTTCCCATTATAAGTTCCTCGGGATTACTGGATTTATGTTTCCAGTTTTTATTGAATCTCTTGTCTTGAGCATCATTTGGATCTTTAGTTCAGGCTGCATCTCTTCTGGTTCTGCTGTTGTTTTTTGATCTGTCTCTTGATTCTAAATTTCTTCAGAAGCATGATTCTCTTTAGGGTCTTCAACTGGTTCTAAACTTTGAGGGAATGAGAAAACTTGAGTATGTTCAAATTGACTACTCTGTTTCTGAATATTCTCATCAAACTTGATGTTCATTGATTCTTCAATAACTCGAGAGCTTGTGTTGTAGATTCAGTATGCTTTACTTGTTATTGAGTACCCCAGGAATATACCTTCATCTGATTTCTCATTAAACTTACCAACCCAATCATTAGCATTCTTTAGAATGAAACATTTGTAACCAAACACGTGGAAATATGCAAGATTTGGTTTTCTTTCTTTAAAGAGCTCATGGAGGGTTTTCTCAAGAATCGATCTTAAAGAAACACAGTTTAAAATGTAACAAGCTGTTGACACAGCTTCTGCCCAAAAATGCAAAGCAATTTTACTTTCGATCAAGAGAGTTCTCACCATTTCTTGTAGAGAACGATTTTTCCTTTCCACCACCCCATTTTGTTGAGATGTGTAAGGAGAAGAGAAATTATGCCGAATTTCAAAATCATCACAAAAATCAGAAAAGCTTTGGTTTTCAAATTCTCCCCCATGATCAGTTTTGATGCAGGAAATAGCATAGCCTTTCTCATTCTGAACCTTTTCAGTAAACTTTAAAAAAGAGTAGAAGGCATCATTTTTGTGAGCAAGAAATAAAATCCATGTAAATCTTGAGTAAATCATCAACTATACCGAGGCAGTATTTCTTACCTCCAAGACTTAGTACTCTGTTTGGTCCAAAAATATCCATATGAAGTAGCTGCAGTGCACATTTAGTTGAAACATGATTAATAGATTTGAAGGAACTTCTTACCTGTTTCCAAAGGGTGCAAGCTGAATATAGTTCAGATTTTTCAAACTTCGTCTGTGGTAAACCTCGAACCAATTTCTTAGAAGATAGTTTTGAGATATGCTTGATACTGATATGGCCTAGCTTTCTATGCCAGAGTTCATATTCATCCTTGATGGATATAAGACACTTGATATCTTCATAATCAACATCCAAAAGGTAGATGTTTCCATATCGACGACCAGTGAAGCTTTGCTCTTGTCTTCGCTAACACCTGAATATTTTGTATCTTGAAAGCAAATTTGATATCCAGAATCACATAGGTGACTTACAGAGATTAGATTGTATTTCAATCCTCTGACTAAAGAGACGTCATTGATAGTAAGATTCCCAATTTTTACAGTCCCTTGGTCAACTACTTTGCCTTTATTCTTTCCACCAAACGACACACTTCTACCATTGTATTCTGATAGCTGAATGAATTTTTCTGGTTCACCAATGATGTGGCTTGAGCATCTACTAGCCAGAAACCATTTATTCTTTCTTTTTCGAGGTACCTGCAAAATGAAAATAACTCACTGTTTCTTTGGTACCCAGATATTTTTTGGTCCATTTGAGTTAGTCACTATTGTAGCATTTCGATTAACAGGTCTCCATACCATCATGCAATTATTTCTACGTGATTTGAAGCACCACAGTTTGAACAATGCATTCGATAAAAAGGTTTTGTAAACTATTTGTGAAAGTGTCATCGATATGCAGATTTGGAAAGTTTATGCGAAATCCTATCATTGGTTTCCGGAAATCTATTTTTGAAATTATTTTCCTTTTTGAAACCAAGACCAGATTTGCCATCATAAGGAACTTGTCTAGAAATAATACTTTCTAAATTTTTCGAACTCTGAGAAAATATTTTTGAAATATTTTCAGTCTCTGTTTTCAAAGAATCATTTTCTTTCAAAATCAAATCACGATTTTCTTTGATTTGATGAAATTCTCTTTGCAAAAACTCAATTTTGTCTTTTTGAGAAACATCTTATTATTTTAAAGAGGAAACTTCCTTTTTCAAATCAGACACTTTTTTTAGAGCTTCTTTATAGTTCGTGCATAACTCTTCAATATACTTAGAAACTTCATGTGGTATTTCAAAAGGACATACCTCAACATCTGAGTCTGAATATGAATCCGAATCAGATTTTTCCATGAGTCATAGATTTGCATAATCTTCATCACTGTCCTCTGAATCACTCAATGTTTCTGCTTTCAATGCCTTCTTGTATTTTTCATACTTGACTTTGTCCTTTTTCAGAAGTGGACATTTAGGTTTGATGTGCCCTACTTTCTTGCAATGAAAACATACAACATCCTTGCTTTCCTACTTGTCGTATCCTGTCTATTTCTGATCATTCTTTCTGAATGATTTCTTTCCCTTGACGCTTTTGCCTTTTCGGGCCATCTTTCTGAACTTCTTTACCATCAACGCAATTTCTTCATCATCTTCTTCTTCATCTTTAGAATCTGACATTTCATGATCAATATTAGAAGCTAAAGCAATTGACTTCTTACCTTTTGAATCTTTTGATTTGTTGTTGCGCTCTATTTCGTATAATTGCAATGTTCCAACAAGCTCATCAATAGATAAAGGTCTGATTGTTTGACATTCTTGTATCGAGGGCTTGATGTAGTTCCAGTCTTTTGTTAGTCCTCGAAGGATCTTTCGGACCTGCATAGGTTCAGCGATAGGAGCACCTTGTCGTGCAAGACCACTGACCAATATTTGAAACCTGTTAATCATCTCAGCAATTGTTTCATCTGGTTTCATCTTAAAGGCTTCACAATCGCTCAATAGTTTATTGAGGTTGGTCTTCTTGACTCTGTCAATTCCTTGATATGTGACATGGAGTCTGTCTCATATAGCCTTTGCTAATTCTTCTTCTGCAACACGATTATAAATAGGAATGAAAAAAGCACAGAAGAGTGAGTGAACAACTTATGAGTCAAATCCTTGTCTTTTTTATTTTTCAGCATTCGAGAGTGTTGCTGTGGCATTGGCATTGTTGTTTCCTTCATTTCTAGTGGAAGGAGTCGCTGTGACAACAGGAACTACTCCGTTGATCACAACGTCCCACATGAGATTGTCTGATGCTTTGAAGAACCACTTCATTTTGTTGCACCATACATTGTAATCCTTTCCATTGAAATACGGCGGTGAACACTGAATCACCTGCTACAGAAAAATTGTTGCTAGACATGATAGATCGTTAGCTCAAAAGTAAAACACTTCGAAACAATGAGCAACCTGCTCTGATGCCAATTGTTATCTCTAGCAATATCACCTAGAGGGGGGTGAATAGGTAATTCTGAACAGTTTTGAAACTAATTGAGGAATTTAAACAAATTTGAAACACAAAAAAAATAAGTTCTAAAATAAGACATGTAGAATTCTAAATACTGAAAAGAGAGTTTAGAGTAAGAGAGAATTGCACGCCAAGTTTATAGTGGTTCGGCTTTAGCAAGCCTACGTCCACTCTCCCACGATGACAGCCGATTGGCTGGATTTCACTATATGAATCGTTGAAAGGTTACAAGAGATATCACACTTTATCACTCTTACAAGGCCTCTCAAAGATAAAGCTTATAGCTCTTAAGAACAAGAGAATGAATCTGAACAACTTAAGTGCTTTGAAATTGTAAGTTCTGATCTCTCTCGGCTGGACACCATGGATCTTCCTTTTATACTCCTTCACCTCCAAACTAACCGTCGGATAGGTCTTTAAAGGATCGCTCGTCAATCGCTAATTGGACGTCATCAATCTTGATTGAATGAGACTGTATCTAGAAGATTTAGTAGCCATTGAAGAAAAGTCTGAACCCTTTAGATTCAGTCACCCATACAACCAAATCGTTAGTTTTCATAAGTAGAGTTCATTCAAATCTTTAAGATATCTTGTTCATGGAAGGTAATATCCAATCGAGAATATTCTCCTAGTTTGATTGGAAAATAATCCTATCAATCAGATCTTACAGACTTCCATAAATAACGCAGCCAAACCGAAAACCTGCCAAACGTGGGTCTTCAGAATCTGGCCAAAAGATTCTGCAGAATCTGAACATAATTCAGAAGCAGTCTTCAGAAGTAAAAGAGACTCTCTGAATCTGAACAAATTAGAACAGTGATTCTGAGCTTCAATAAAGGCCTTGCTGACGTGTCACATAAGTCTTCTCAAGATTTAGTCTTCAGATGCAATATCTTCCTCCATCTGAATAAAAGACTTTAACTATCTCAGAAGCAAATACGTGACAACTACACCTTGAGTTTAAAGGCCAGGTTTGGAACAATATAAACTACTGTTCACGTGTTCATTCCTGCAATAAAAATTTATTGGCATTAACCAAATTCTTTTTCAAGAATGATAGTTTTGTCAGAATCAAAATATTCGGAATGAAGGTTTTCTCAACAGAATGGAACAGAAACAGAGAAATAGAATGGTTATCATGCGCGCCCTAAACCTTTTGTGCATAAAATATTTTTGACCAAAAAAAAAGAAAGAACAAGGCATTTCCCAATTAAATCTCTCTTTGTGAAAAGGAACGATTGATTTATTAATTTTATTCTATTCTAGGACAATTCAAATTCCATGGTAAAGGGGAAAAGAATGGCATCTTTCACCTTTAGGAAAAAAACTAGGGCAAGTGATGAAGACTGTTGTCTGGAGAGGTAGTAGATTGTGGGAGAATTGATCACCATTAGTGGGATTAGTTTTCTAAATTCAACTGCAAGTGGCTTGAACCCTAATCGTCTAAACATGCGATGCACTATGTGCATCAGAATCCAATCCCTAGTGTGCTATAGTATTGTTCGAATTGTAAGTTCGGTCAGAAATGAGGGATTCTCGATACGGTGAATGTGGATTTGCATTCGCAGCCGTAAGTTTCCAAAATGATCACACTAAATCAGTGCAATCTAATGGGTGTAACCACATTTTCTGCTGAACAATTCGTCATCCTCCATTTAAAAAGAGTATAAGATGTTTCGAGAGAACCTTTTAATCTTTAGCCTGTTTTGATAAGATAAAGCATTTTCTTGAAGACAAAAGTCAAAAGGTTAAATGACTCGACAGGCCAGCTAAAAAATGACTAATTAGATGCTTTGAAAACATCTTTTTGATCTTTAGTCTCTTTCGATAAGATGAAGCATTTTCTTGACGATAAAAAGTGGAGAACTCGAATGACTTGACAGACCGGCTTTAAAATGGCTGAGGCTGCCATTATTCCAAAGCTATCGAGATCAGCCTTTGGTTATGCTCAATGTGATGCATCATGACTGAAAGATTGATAGGGTTGTGAGCTTGGCTTGTAAGCATAAGCTCACTAAATCTTAAGTCCAATATGTTTTGAAATATTAAAAGCTATTATTGTTGTGACGGCTTTTTACCGTCATCAATTCGTAACGTTTTCTGTCCTCCATTAATATATAACGGTTCTATAATGGTTTTGCAACGGTCATATAAAGGTCGGACGAGTTCAAAAGGAGAGCTCAGAAGCTGATGAGCTCAGACTCAGAAGGAGAGTCTCAGAAGATGACGAACTCAGAAGCTGACGAGCTCAGAAAGAGAGTCTCAGAAGCTGACGAGCTCAGAAACTGACGAGCTTAGAAGGAGAGTCTCAGAAGCTGACAAGCTCAAAAGGAGAGAATCAGAAGCAACGGTCTTGTAACGGTTTTCTTAAAAGCTCCTTCTTAACAGCTTTGTAACGTGCGATTTATTTCTTCATAAATCGTCCATTATTCTACAACGGCTTTCTAACGGCTTTTCAACGGCTCTATTTTGTCTTGAATATAAATTAAACTTTAAGAGACAATCTTTAAACGGAATTACCAAGAGGATTTCCTTTCATTCTGTTATTCTTCCTTGCTGGATTATACACATAACGTTGTTCCTGTTTCTTCTAATATTCAGTGCGGAATATAGAAGAATGTCTGTTGTATCTTGGGAGGATAGCCGCTAGAAGCCTTACGCACCGAGTTTCGTACTCCGAGGGGCGAAATTATCCTTAAGGACGATGCTCGCACGCCTCAGACAATTGTTCTTATTTTTCTCGTCTTTTCCAACATCTTTCCTGCGATTGTTATTTTTCATGTTATCTAACATTTTTTCCAACAATCTTAAGGATAATTGCCCTATGGATTCTCAACTTGGAACTACCGCTGCTACCACCGATGTTGGAATTGAACGAGGACTCAATGATGGCGATAGCCAAGTATCGCATATTCGTGGGACATTACCGAGCATCAAAACAAAAGAGCTTTTGGTCGTTTTGGTAAGGTTATTATAAGTGTAAGGTAAATCGTTTCTTGGGACTTTGATACCTATGTTTGTTTTTCTGAAAGGAAATTGGACGTTTGTAATGGCAATGCTTCTTGTTCACTAGCTCATGTTTGCTTGCTTAATTTTATATGAGTGCTTAGTTTTTATTGTTGCATCTTATCTTTGCCTTGCTTTATATATTAAGGATCTTAGGTGAGCACCATCACTGGATGCATGCTAGTCGTTATTTCTTTGTCAGTTTGAAACTTTGAATAACACTTTGTGTTCCTGCGGAAGAGATACAGTTAGTGCCACTTACGGGTTTGGTGTTTATAGAGTGGAGGTGGTGGTGTTTCCATGTCTTTTCGATTTGTGACATTTCATTGTCTTTATAACAGAGCGAGTTGAGAACTCATCAAGGAGACATGACACTATCGGTGTTATTCGAGACTTGTTAGGTCTTCTCATCACCTTATTTTGTTACCTTCTGGGAACTACTGGGGAAAAATAAATTGAAATAGACGCTTTTGTGGTATTCATGTTAAAGAGCCATTACTCTACTTCTGGTGGTGCAAGACGAACGTATATTCATATTTTATAACTACTTTAGATATCCTTTGTCTTGATATTTTCATTTGACCCAGTTCATACTGCTTACCTTGCCTTATCTGATATGTGGGTCAAAGTCTGTAAATATCGTTAAATGAATTGCCAAACTCAAGGATTGTAGCTAATGTTCCTTCGTACAATGTGTAGTATATTATCCATTTTCTAACATGAATAGTTTCACTTGTGTTGGGGGTGGTAATTCTTTTTCTGGAAATTAAGTCCCCTTGCTCGGTGGTGTGTTGTATGCCAATATGTGTAGGGTATACTTGCGTGAACCTTTGCAGTTTGACCATGTTGTCCTCTTTCAGTTAAATTTAGCTTTACTATTTGCTTGATATTTTTGAAGTCCTCGTGGACATTGGACTATGTACAAGTGGATGCTCTCACGTGGCTGCCCAATTAGTCTGGTTTGTTCTATATATGTGACTGTTCTCCACATAATACGTATTCTTTGAGCATAAGGAAAAGGTACATCAATTGTTTAGTACATAGTATGTTGAATCAATGTGCTTGATGTTTAAGGTGCTGATTTCGTCTACATCTGAAGTGTTCACATGGCTTTCAAAAATGGTACATTCTCAGTTCTCCACTGGGGTGTTCAACCATATCCGTATTGCCGACATTTTATTATTTGGTTTGAGTTGAATCTTCTATACGAACAGAGTTGACTGTTCGAGTCATTGCTTATACGCTCAGATTTATTGACATCTTATTTTTCCTTATCCATATTCTATTGGTATAGCTCTGAAATGTCATTAATGCGTATATGGCGTGGCCGGCAAACAATATTGGTGACCTCAATCGTTGAACCGGTGATCGAGCGTGATCTTGTCTCTCAAAAGCGGAAGCTTGGAGAAGATCGATGCCCGTGCTCGACAAGGCCACAATCCTGACTATGAGATCGGAAAGGTCTCCCTCATCCCCTATGTCCATTCGGAGCGCCTCTCGCTCTAGCAAGGCGCCCACCATTGTGTTGGCAAAGGACGGAGACATCGCCGCTGCCGACATTCCCCAGGCGACGGCACAAATGCCGGCATGGGAGGTGGATATGTGTTCACCCTTAGTGAAGATGCTATAACTTGGAAATTAGCCAAGAATATGTGGGGCAAATGAAAATCCTGCTAAACCAAAAGTCAACTTGGTTGAAGCAGATGATGTGATGACGTAATTGTTGCGGTCATTTTCCATGCCAATATTATGACAATGTGAATGAGTGGTAGACTCAGGTGCTATCAAGCATAAATGTAAAAACATAATGCTTTATCCTCCTAAGCTCTAGTAGTGGCAGGAAGATAAAAATATGTTTATCTTGGTGATTCGAGAACTACTCAAGTTCTTGGGAAACGGAATGAAACAGACACTTTACGTGTCTATGCATTGTGATTGCCAAGTGGCAATAGCCATTGCAAAGAATGAAACTTTCAATGGTAGAAAGAGACACGTCCGTTTGAGAATTGATATGACAAAGCAATTGCTTGAAAATGGAATTATGTCCATTAATTATATGAAATCAAAAATGGATATGGCCAATCCTCTGACTATACATCGAGGGGAATGGGACAAGCCAGTTGAAGAAAATCAACAGTGATGGTAACCCAACCTATGTGATTGGCGATCCCATGAATTAGGTTCATATGGGTAATAACAAGTCACTTGTTGATCTTGTGATGCACTATAAAATTTATGTCCCTCCTAAAGTGAGTATAGTGCAAGACTGCAAGAAAAACGAGGTTGAGCTAAGCTCTTAATGAATTCCATAACTATTGTTAGTGGTGTATTAAGCTGCAGAATACACTTGATGGAATCACCTATATAAGTGTGGAGTAGAGCCACTCCTATGAGATTTTTGGCGAAAATCTCTAGAGCACTTATGAATAAATCAAGCACGTGCATAGCCTTTTAGCGCAAAACCGCGTCGAACAACAAACCTTGTAGGAGTGAAATGTGATTGGTGAAAATCATAATTCACAAAAAGGAATTGTTGGTTCATAGAAGTTTCAAACTTCACCAATGATTTCGTGAATTATATTTCATTCTTTCTATGGCTAGTTCATAGCCTAATCAGCACCAGTTCCGATGCATTACGCTCCAATAACCCAGCATTGTTTTTTCTTTTCAAAACTTTTTGAAATATGTGGGGGATTGTTGGATATTTCAATATGTTTTGAAATATTAAAATCTATTATTGTTGTAACAACTTTTTACCGTCATCAATTCGTAACGTTTTCTGTCCTCCATTAATATATAACAGTTCTATAATGGTTTTACAACGGTCATATAACGGTCGTTTTAATGACAAGCTTAGAAGCTGACGAGCTTAGAAAGAGAGTCTTAGAAGGAGAGTCTCAGAAGCTGACGAGCTCAGAAGAATAGTCTCAGAAGCTGACAAGCTTAGAAGCTGACGAGCTCAAAAAGAGAGCCTTAGAAGAAGAGTCTCAGAAGCTGACGAGCTCAGAAGCTGACGAGCTCAAAAGGAGAGTCTCAGAAGCAACGGTCTTGTAACGGTTTTCTTAAAAACTCCTTCTTAACAGCTTTGTAACGTGCAATTTATTTCTTCATAAATCGTCCATTATTCTACAACAGCTTTCTAACGGTTTTCCAACGGCTCTATTTTGTCTTGAATATAAATTGAACTTTAAGAGACAATCTTTAGACAAAATTACCAAGAGGATTTCCTTTCATTCTGTTATTCTTCCTTGCTGGGTTATACACATAATGTTGTTCCTGTTCCTTCTAATATTCAGTGCGGAATATAGAAGAATGTCTGTTGTATCTTGGGAGGATAGCCGCTAGAAGCCTTACGCACCGAGTTTCGTACTCTGAGGGGCGGAATTATCTTTAAGGACAGTAATCGCACGCCTCAGGCAATTGTTCTTATTTTTCTCGTCTTTTCCAACATCTTTCCTGCGATTGTTATTTTTCGTGTTATCTAACATTTTTTCCAACATAAGTGGCATGGGCATCTCTTCATCAACAAGTTTTCCAGAATGAGGTCAATTCCTAGATTTCCTTTCCACATTCTAGGTCCACATATCATTATACTACAGGACTTCCATTGTATGCTAGAGTCTCTAGAGATTGACCGCCGGACGATGACAGGGACTCGAGAGAGAGGGAGATCGCACGCGAGAGGGAGTGAGCGATGAGAAGAATTCTTATTTTTTCTGTACCAAAAATAGAAAAAGTAGGAAATTTATACTTCTCATTTCTGTACCAAATCTATTTCTAGGCTAAATATATGTCCCGAAAATAGAAAAATGAAATTATTTTACCAAACGGATTTATGTTCCAAACTTGTTCCCGGAAACAGAAAAATAGAGAAGCAAAAAAACAGAATCATGATCATTCGCGACAAGTTCCTAGCCAAAAATAGATTTTTCTATTTCTATTCCCTAAACAAGTTTATGAGCAGAGAAACACGTTTGATAACAACACAAAATTCTTATTCTCAGAACATAAATTCATTTGATAACAGCATAAAATTCCTTGGGATATTTCCTGGAACAGAAATTCGTTTGATGGCAAATGAATTAATCTGCAGATAAAAGTGAGGTGAACATGCCAAGCAGAGAATTGCATTCTGTACTAGATTCCACTTCCTTCCAAGCAGAGAATAGCAACTGAAAGGATTGAAGTAGAAGTTATACTATAAAGAAAGCTACTCAAAAATGTGGAAAACTTACTATGTTATTATACTGCAATTTTACTTTCCACGTCCAAAAATTAAATACTAACCACGTTTAAGAGTAGCTTTATGCTATAGTTGTAAAAGTTACTCGAGACTTTGCAAAGTTACTATACACTATTTACTTCACCCGCGCTTTGTGCGAGCATAATAACATGCATACTTTTTTGTCGCTCGTAATCCGTTAAACATGAAATGTGATGTAAGAGGAAAAGATGAACGTATAAAATTCCCCGCATAAGTGGACATGGGATCATAGAAATGCCTTCACTTGAAAGGTGTAGTTACACTATATAATGACCCTTTTCACTGTGGATGACTTCTAAATCTTTTGTGCATAAAAGAACCATTAAACATGGGCATTTCAAAAGAACAAGGCATTTCCCCAATTAAATCTCTCTTTGTCAAAAGGCACAATTGATTTATTAACTTTATTCTATTCTAGGACAGTTCAAATTCCATTTTAAAGGGGAAAAAGAATGGCATCTTTCACTTCTAGGAAAAAATCTAGGGCAAGTTGAACCCAAGCGAAAGGACAATGAATGCTTTGTGGTACCTCAGTGACATTGATGAGTTATGTAAAGATTGCATAGTTAAGTTCATGAAGTATTTTGTGATTACCTAGTTTAATTAAAGCTGAAATTTTATTTTTCGAATTGTAAGTTCGGTTAGAAATGAGGAATTCTCGATAGGGTGAATGTGGAATTGCTTTGGTACTTGTAAAAATTTCCTTAATGATCACGCTTCATCAATGTCATCTAATGGATGTAACCACATTTTCTACCGAATAATTCACCATCCTCCGTTTAAAAAGAGTATGAGATGCTTCGAGAGAACCTTTTAATCTTTAGTCTCGTACGATAAAATAAAGCGTTTTCCTAAAGATAAAAAGTCGAAAAGTCGAATGACTTGACAGACCGGCTAAAAATGGCGAATTAGATGCTTCGAAAGTATGTTTTTAATCTTTAGTCTCTTCCGATAAGACGAAACATTTTCTTGACGATAAAAAGTGAAGTTGAATGACTTGACAGACCGGCTAAAAATGGCTGAGGCTGCCATTATTCCATGTCAAGAGGACAACCTGGATGCATAATCTCACTAAATTGTTAAGTCCAATAAGTGGCATGGGCATCTCTTCATTAACAAGTTTTCCAGAATGAGGTCAGTTCCCGGATTTCCTTTCCACATTCTAGCTCCAGTGTCTTATTTCTTTTTAACCAACACAGTCCACTCACTCCACACAAAAAGTTTGCAGCATTCATAGCTTTCAAAAGCTTCCGACCACAAAATAGGCGGCCGATGAGTCCGTCACTCACTGTGAAACACCCCTTGCATGGACCGATTACGCGATCCCGTCCATTGTAAATCTAAAGTTGCTTATACATTGTGTATGTGCTCGCGGGAAAATTTATTATTCAGATTAACCAAAAAATGCCAGCATTCTTAACAGAGCCATTCTGTTTTGGAAAACATAGAAGAAATCGCTTGACCTGTTACCAAAGCCCGTGATCGAGGTTGTTGGGCCGACACCGTTCAGTTCCCAGTCCACTTACTCTCTCATTTGGGCCTTCCAGATCTTGAGCTTCTTCTGAATCCACCATCAACATATGCACCATGAATCTCTCCAGGGAACATTTATTGAACCCCAATAAGGTTATTGATATTGGGCTAGTCGTGGACAAACATCTTCAAATTGATGAAGGCAAAAACTCAGCAACATATGTATGTAACACAGGGAGTGTTTCCTGTATCAAGTCCATGGACAATCACCAAACCAAACAGTAGCCTATCAGCTGAAAACATCATATTCTTGGCTCATGCATTTTCCTTAGAGTCCATCCATGTTGACAAAAAAAATTTGACCAAAAAAAAAAAATCCCAGAAACAACATCCCGATTCTCGGATTCATCAAATTGCTGTCCTGGAGAGGATAATATTAAAACATTGCATTTTCCTTAGAGTCCATCCATGTTGACAGAAAAATTTTGTCCTTCGTAGAGAAAGCTAAGATACATATAGAATTCATATTGGCTTCTAGTTCTTCCAGTTTATATTCACCTCCTAATTGTTATCTAGACACAAGAAGATGCGGATCAAAGGAGATATGTCCTGGAATGTGAGAGTTTATCATATCCAAGACCGATGTGATATGCACATAGGAGTCACTGCAAGATAGTATTTTGCATATAGCAGATTGAATTTCTAGGTAATTCAACAGTCGAAAATATAGTTTACCAAACGCCAAAATCTTAATTGTATGTCCAGTGTGGAGGAATTAGAGAATGATGATTTATTTATACACTTCATCCCTGAGCATTCACTGACTCTCACCAGCAAGAATGTAATAACAGAGACTAACATCATCTGCAATGCGTGTTGCACAAGCAGCTCATCCCTGGTTTTTAGTTGTGCCTGATGCCAGTTCTACGTCCATGAATCATGTGGAAAGCTGCCGCAAGATATCAAATCTTCTTTCGTTCGGAACACCCTCTCACGCTGCTCACTAATCCTTGCAGCGAAGAAGGATTTTGGTGCAATGCTTGTTGCTGGACGCACTCTGGCTTCGCCTTCTGCTGCAAGCAATGTGATTTCTTCTTAGATGTCGAGTGCTCGCTAATGCCCTAAAGGCAAAAACCAGAAGGCCAAGAATGGATTGAACATCTCAGTCATGGACAACCTCTGATAATCTGTGACTTGAAGGATGATTAAAGAATCAGGTGTTTTGCAGCCTATGCAAGTTGCTAGTCATGCTTTTACGGATTCGAGGGACAAGCCGAAGAAAGCCGACCAGCCATCTCATCTTTCTTTCTTTTGCTCTGATCATCGAAGTTGAATATGTTCTTGAATTAGGGAACTGGTATATGATATCGAAGCATACACTCTTCAGTTGAATTTGTTGAATGGGTAATAGTTCTTTTTGCTTTACGCTGAAAGAAAAGTTTATACCGGCAGCTTCGAGTTCATTGCGAGAGTACTCCATCTCATGGTTACGAAACGATTCTACTTAGACTTTTCATCAAACAGATGGCGAACAAGAGGGCTAATCTCCCAATCATTAGGGACACGAACCCGCCTAGGTAATGAAGAAGTCGGCTTGAGTTCAAATCGCACGAACTTTTCTAAGAAGATATATGTACTGTGGTGTTCTTCGGAGAAATCGATCAGGACTTTGCGTTGGTCCTCTCCATTGTCGACGCATGTACCCCTATTCAACTTTTCTTCTCTTTTGACCGGCAAAAGTACACCTGGAGTACTAATATTTGTGTACGGTGCTCACTTTGGTGCCAATATTTTTTTTTTGAATCACTTAAGTGCCAAATCGAAGAAAAAACGATCAACTAAGTGCTAATTCCGGCCAAAAAAGATCACTTAAGTGCCAATTCCAGCCAAACAATATACGTGGCATTTTTTATTAATTTTTTTAATATTACGTGGTAATTTAAAAGAAAAAATCAACCCGCTTGGCCCACGTGGACTGTTCAACTTAAAAATAGTTAAATTTTTAAAAAAATTAAAATTAAACATAAAAATAACCTAAAAAATCAAAAAATAATCAAAAATATCAACAACAAAAAAGAGAAGAAGTTGCGGAAGTTGCAGCGGCGAGGGCTATCCTCGCCGCCGCCGCCCCACCATTGTGGGCAATGGTCGGCGAGGGGTGGGGGATGGCCGACAGGGGTCGCCGGGCCTCGCAAACCCATGGCGAGGCCGACCTCGCCCAGATCTGGGCGAGGCCGAGCCTTGCCATGGCTAGGTGCGGCCGGCCTTGCCCAGCGACGGCCCGCCATGGGTTTGCGAGGCCGGCCATGGCCGGGCCTAGGGTCGCCGAGCTTCGGCAACCCCCGTCGGCCCTCGCCGCTACAACTGCTTGATTTTTTTTTTTTTAGTTTTTTAGTTTGTTTTTAAGTTTTCTAATATTAGGTGGATTTTTAATTTAGTTTTAATTTATTTATTTATTGCTGACTAGATCCTCCGGCGGGCCACGTAGATGCCACGTATGATTTCCGGCGAGGTCGCCAGAGTTGGCACTGAAATAATCATTTTTCAAAAAAATTGACACTTAAATTATCTCAAAAAAAAATATTGGCACCAAAGTGAGCATCGTACACAAATATTGGCACTCCATGTGTACTTTTGCCAAAAAAAAATAATAACTTTTCTTCTCTGTTTTATTTTCCATGAAATTATTTTAAAAATTACTTTAGACCTTCAGCATTGCTATACTTAGGCTCGGATTCATAGAGGTCGGGCTCGGGATCCCAATGCCCATGCTTAAACTTGGTTGTTGAGGACTTGGGCTCAAGTGCCGTGGAGTCGGACCTGGCCTCAATGAACCCAGGCATCGGTGTCGGGGTCCCAGGTCCGAGCGTTGGCAAACGACTCAGACGGTTTGGGGCCCGGCCTCGATGGACCTCGGCACAGGCAACGACACGGAGTCCTAGGCCTAACCTTGATGGACATGGTCCCCGGCCTTGATCGACCCGAACGCGAGCACCAGCACCAGAGTCTCAGGCCCGACCTCAATGGACCTAGACTCGCATGCCGAAGACCAGGTCCGGGGCTTCGAGGTCCGGGGCCTAGCCTCGGTGGACCCAAGCACGGGCGCCGAGGACCTAGGCCCGACCTCTATAGACCCGTGTCAGGGATCCAAGGAGCTAGGTTCTCAAGCTCAATTTGGGTGGACCCCAAGACCAATGTCTGGGAGCCAAGAATCCAAGCTTGAGACTTCGATGCCCATGCCGAGTTCTCTAACTGCCCATGCGCAAGTAACTAGAGTTCAAATAGGATATGTCTACTTAGAAAATTCAATATCCTTACCAAATGACAAAAATTATTTTCCAGATCATTTTTAGGTCTCCATCAAACACCGGAAAATATTTTTTTTTTCCCTAGAAAATGACTTCAGGTGGAGTTTTTTTACAGAAATATACATTTTCCGCGAAATAAACGTAACCCTTAAGTATGAAAAATGTTAAATAATCACACTTTCTAGCCGCACTTTTACCAAAATGATTCGATTGAAAGTAATTACATATACCAAGATAAAAGGTCCCGTGGCACGAAGTTCAAGCTTAAAAATTTAGAATTATCGCTAAGCTATGTCTAACCAACAAACTAAAATCTTTTCACAAATTATAAAGACACGACGTTCGGATATTAAACTCTGCCGCTAAACTAGGTTTAGAAATTCGACCCAAAAAAAAACTAAGTTTAACTCAAATTAATTTCTCAAGTAACCTTAACAATGCTAAACGAAGGTGTTAATATTCGTAGTACTGCATTATAACAGTTATGTGAAGAAAATAGAAAAAGTTTGAGATGATAATTGACATAACATAAGTACTATGTAATGCATGGTCGGTCTGTCATATAACTGGTATATCAATTTACGTCGTCGGACTAGACTCGCTGTTTATTTGCGATAACCTAATTTTACTATTGTCATACGGCAAAACACGTACTTTTTCAACACTCATATTTTTCGACCCAAAAAAAAAACACTCATATTTACATAAAAGGCGGAACAAGATTTGATTAATCCGCACATCACAAGGGTCATATGCTAGTTTATCGTGAATTCAAGAAATGGTAAATGACATAAATGATGTTTGAACTTTGGCTCAGTGTGCAATGTCGTTCCTGAACCTTAAATTTGCTCAATGTGGTTCAAGAACTTTTAATTTGTTCGATATGATCCCTGAACTTTTGGTACATGTACAATTTAGTTCTTGAAATGTATGGAAATGTCAATATTTTCCTTTTGTTAATTCAAGTTCAGGGACAACATTAAAAAATTTCATACAGTTCAGCGATTAAATTGAATAAGTACTAAAAGTTTAAAGATTACATCGAATAAATTAGAAGTTCATGGATGACAACAAATTCAAAATTCAAATATTATGTTACACATTTGGCCAAAGTTCATGAATCATTTATGCCGTTAACGCTTTTGAATTAGGGAAATCCAGCTAATAATTGTGAGGGAAAATTCCAAAAAAAGGCCTGAAGTCCTCTCATTTTCTCAAATAAGGGCCTCAAGTGAACCTTGATTCAAATAAGGGCCTGAAGTGCCCTCATTTTCTCAAATAAGGGTCTGAAGTGAACGTTGTTTCAAATAAGGGCCTGAAGTGACCATAAAATTTCAAAAAAGGGCCTGATTTCAAGGGTATTTTCGTCATTTTCCTTATTTAATTTTTTTTATTTTTTATTTTTTTCCTGTTTCCCTAAAAATTAACAAAAAAAAATTATTTTTAAAAAAAAAAAAGACAAACTTGCAAAGGCGGGAGGGCTGCCCCTCCCACCTGTGGCCGCCGGCCCACCGCAGGTGGGGGGTCGAAGGGGGCGGCGAAGGCAGCGGAGTCGCCGGCGCCTCGGCGAGGGCTTGCTGGCCCTCGCCAAAACAAGGAGAGGGTCGGGCCCTCTCCCGGACCAGGGGAGGGCGGCGACCCCCGCCCGGACCTGGGCGGGGGTCGGCGGCAGTCGCCGCCCTCGCAGACCCCCCACCTGCGGTGGGTCGGCGGCCACAGGCGGGAGGGGGCAGCCCTCCCGCCAGTGGGCTGTTTTTTTTTTTTTAATTTTTTAATTTTTTTCAAAAAACAGAAAAGGAAAAAAAATAGGGAAAAAATAAATAAAAAAATCAAAATGAGAAATGACGAAAATGCCCTTTAGCTCAAGCCCTTTTTTGAAGCTCTATAACCACTTCAAGCCCTTATTTGAAACATATTATGTCACTTCATGCCCTTATTTGAATCAAGGGAAAATTCCAAAAAAAGGCCTGAAGTCCTCTCATTTTCTCAAATAAGTGCCCCAAGTGAACCTTGATTCAAATAAGGGCCTGAAGTGCCCTCATTTTCTCAAATAAGGGTTTGAAGTGAACGTTGTTTCAAATAAGGGCCTGAAGTGACCATAAAATTTCAAAAAAGGGCCTGATTTCAAGGGCATTTTCCTCATTTTCCTTATTTTATTTTTTTTTATTTTTTCTGTTTCCCTAAAAATTAACAAAAAAAAAAATTTAAAAAAATTGCAGAGGCGGGAGGGCTGCCCCTCCCGCCTGTGGCCGCCGGCCCACCGCAGGTGGGGGGTCGGCGGGGGCAGCGAAGGCGGCGGAGTCGCCGGCGCCTCGGCGAGGGCCGGCGACCCCGCCGACCAGAGGCGAGGGCTTGCTGGCCCTCGCCAAAACAGGGAGAGGGTCGGGCCCTCTCCCGGATCTGGGCGAGGGTCACCGGCCCCCGCCCCGCCCTGACTAGGGGAGCGCAGCGACCCCCGCCCGGACCTGGGCGGGGGTCGCCGGCCCTCGCCGAGGCGCCGGCGACCCCGCCGGCCGTCACCGCCCTCGCAGACCCCCCCTGCGGTGGGCCGGCGGCCACAAGCAGGAGGGGGCAGCCCTCCCGCCTGTGGGCTATTTTTTTATAAAAATTAAATTAAATTTTTTAAAAAACAGAAAAGGAAAAAAAATAAATAAATAATCAAAATGAGAAATGACGAAAATGCCCTTTAGCTCAGGCCCTTTTTTGAAGCTCTATAATCACTTCAAGCCTTTATTTGAAACATATTATGTCAATTCAAGCCCTTATTTGAATTAAAGTTCACTTGGGGCCCTTATTTGAAAAAATGAGAGGACTTTGGACTTTTTTTGGAATTTTCCCTAATTGTGATATCATCGACCGTTCCCCTTGCGAAACGACTGACCGCATCATCAGAACGTCCGCCAGCAAAACGACACAAGTCTTTCTCTCTCGATCGGTGGAGAAGTTTTGGCTGAGAGGGAGCGATTGGTGGGTTGAAGACGCAAAGCACTCTCAGTGCGCCTCTCGGGGAAGATTCTTCGTCACCAATGGTCAAACTCCGCCTGCTTCACTGATCCATAGCTTCTCTTCAGAAGTTCTTGGGACCTCTCTTGCCAACAACGGCGGATCGAAAGATTCACTCCATGGCTTTTGCCTCCCCGCTCGGTGCCATCTTCTTGATCGCTCTCACCTTCTCGATCTTCGCGGTTTCGTACTCTGTGCCCTTCATCGTCTTGCATGGTAACGAGTCTGCAACAACACCTCCCGTTTGACGTGCCTTAACACAGGATTGTGTCTGCGTGGGTACTGGAGCTTGATTGATGAGTGAAATGATGTTTTGGGTGTTGCGTTTTATCGATTTTGGCTACTTGTCATGCTTGCTTTTGAGTGGAAGAGCGACTTTCGAGGATACCTTGAGCGGATTTTGCGTCTTTGGTTATCTCCAGTTCACTTGAAATAGGAAGAAAGAAGTCGAAAGCACAAAAATTTGTGTCGCGCTGAGAAGTTAGGAAAGTTCTTTGGCTACGAGCGGGATGAGACGCGTGAAACGTGCGTTTCATTGCATGTTGGTTTGTTCTGGTAGGAGCCAACCTTTTAATGAGTAAATCTTTTGGGATGTTGGTTTCAGCAGTCTGACTCTTTAAGACTCTAATTCGATTTTGTGTTGTCGGCGGTTCGATAGCATGGATGGTGGTGTAACTGGAAGCAAATCTTGCTGCTTTGTAGACGGATTTTCGAGTTTTGGTTCATTAGATTGCGTGGTTTTACTCTGTTCTTGTGCCTTCTTCTCTCATGAACTTTACACCAGTTCTGTTTTCCCTTTTGAATTTTGGCAGGCATTGGAGATCAGTGCTCCAATCGAGGGGTTACGCAGTTCACTGAGCTTTTGAGCGAATATTCTGGTGCTGAAGGGTTTTGCATGTACGCTGTATATTCTCTCCATATCCTTTTCTCCATAGCCGTGTTACTTAAATTGATCTTCTCATCGATGTGATCACCTCTCTTTAGTTGGTAATTTGTACTTCGTGAGATTTATTTGGAACTCCTTCGTGCTACTTTATATTTCTTACTTGGACTGAATTACTATGCTCTACCAAAAGATTCCGAGTATTAGCTACTTCCATGAACCAAAAGATTGTAAAGTATGATCTCACATTGAAGAGAGCATACATAGGTTAAGAGATTTTAGTTAATAAATATCAGGTTACTACTCTCCTACAAGTAGGACAAGCATGTTCGTTCCATTGTGCATAATCTTGTCCATCATAGTGTGCAAATTGCAAGTCTTATTACTAACTTCTGCTCCTTTTCCGAGACAACTTATGGCCATTTTTATGTCTGGAGAAATTATATTTAGCAGAATTAATTGGTCAATTATGCCCAACTCTATATTAAATGGATTGAAGAAATTATCGATCATTCCAACTGCATAATGATAAATGTCTGTGGCACTCGTTAATTTCTTTAGCTGTTATTATTCTAAATGAAGTCTTTTTTGGTGATGATTTCCTATTCTCTTCATGTCATCTTCGTCCTTCTCTAAAATCTGTTCTTTCAAGCCACAGTTTTTACAGATTAATTTCCTAGGAATATGGTCTCTTGTTGCTTTGCTTTGCTTTTCTCCTCTTTTTGTATGATGATAATTCCTTTCTGAAGAAGCTTTGTATTCTGGTGTTGCGTGACTTGTTTGAACACTAGCTTCACCTGTCTAATCTTACTGCAGAGAAATTGGGGATGGAGCGTGGGATTCATGGTTTATGCCTCTTGACGAGCAGGTAGGATACTTTGTAGTCTGCTTTAATGTCTGCTTTATATGGTCCAAAACTGCAACTTGCTACCATGTAATGTGACTGTTGTTCTGTTATTGCAGGCTAGAGTTGTTTGTGACCAGGTATTACACCACTGTGAGATTGTCGTTGTGGCACAGCTTTCTGACTATTTCTGCTGTTAGACCTTGTATAATTTGCCAGATTCTTTGCAGGTGAAAGAAATGAAAGAACTAAGCCAGGGTTACAACATAGTTGGTCTCTCGCAGGTGATTTTATGAAAATTTAGCTACTTTTAAATGGTTTTCAACAAACATTAGTTTGGTCATCTGTTTACTTGTCTGTGCACGATCTATCTACCACAGATCATTAAACTATTTCAGTGAGAACCTCTTAAAAAATGTAGGTCATGTTACTAAGAAGCCATACGATCATTGGTTACCTGGCTTGCTGAATATGCCTGACTTTTTAGCTACTTCATCAAGTTGCTGATAATGGCAGGATTCATGGATTTGATATGATAGACAGGATCATGTACATTGAAGCCATCTATTGTTATCTAAGAAATTTTCTTTTTTGGTCGAAGTTATTTAAGAATTTGCTACCATGGTTTTGACCATATACCGAAGGAAGGCCACTCTTATGGAACCAAAGAGCTAGATTACAATTTGGTAGTCATATTAGAATTTATTTCCTTTCCTTCAATTCTTTCAAGCAGACATTTACTAAGATTGTGTTTAGTCCTGATGGTCAGTAACTACATTTGTTGGCAATAGTGGTTCTAATCTAATCTGCCAAAAAATTTCCTCCCTTTCTTTCTTTTGACAGGGAAACTTGATAGGACGGGGTGTTCTTGAGTACTGCGACGGGGGACCCCCTGTAAGAAACAGCTTATAAGACAATTGCCTTTGAAATTTTTTATATTCCTTCTCTATGACTCAGTTGTCTGATATTTTTTCCCCTGGGGTGGCTTCTTTCCCCTCTTTAGATCATAGATTTTTCCATTTAACTATTCGTAGGGAAGGTTAAGTGTTTGTAATACGCTAGGCTGAAAGTCAAACAATCCTTTGCAGGATTCTTAGTGGGTACAACTCAGTTGAAGTTCAGTCCTATGCACAGTAGTTTTTATTATTGGTATATGCATGAGCTTGCGTCCATGTACAGATGCTCGTCTTTATAATTGTTCGCTCTTCCATGCTTCTACTTTTTGAAAGAAAAAGAAAAGGTGAGATCGTTAATTTTTATCCCTCTTGATCAAGCAGGTTAAGAATTTTATCTCTTTAGGAGGACCACATGCTGGTACTGCTTCTGTTCCTTTATGCGGTGTAAGTACTCTCATGGTATTGTTATCATGGTCGCAGCAATCGTAAAAAACCTGAAGCATAAATTTCTGTTTTTAAGGAAAAAAAATATCTGAACGTCCATCAGGAATCAAGATGAGGAGTGATAGCTTGTTTTTTAGATATTAACTCTTTGTCATTGAAAAGAAATCTCTTGCTTCTTCAGACCGGCCCACTATGCATTATTGCTGATCGCCTGATCAAGTCGCACATTTACAGTGATTATATTCAGGTAATCCTTTGAATTCTTCAAATGTTTACTCTGCTTTTGATGTACAGAACTTTTAACAGTTCTTAATTGAGTCTAAAGATTCTAATTCCACTCTCTTGACTTAGTTCATTTGATAGAGGAGGCCCGTGATAAATATTAAAATTGATTGACTTGTGAATTGCAGGCTCATTTGGCTCCTAGTGGCTATCTCAAACTTCCAAATGTGAGTTCTGTCTTCTCATTGAGTATCCCTGCCCTGCAGTTGCTATTATGTAATCATCCTTAATTTTTACCAGATTCTTGGTTATGAACTCGTGCTGCCAGTAGCCATCTCTTATTCTGGTTATGCATTCAGATTTGGCATGGATTCGATTTAGCTGATTGGTTGTTCTATCCCTAACATTCCAATGGCACACCTAATAAACTGCAACTTTGATTTGAATTCCAGGCTATTTCAGACTATTTGGCCAAATGTAGGTTCCTTCCAAAGCTTAACAACGAACTCCCTGATGAGAGAAATTCCACTTACAAGGAACGGTTTAGTAGCTTGGAGAACTTGGTGCTTATAATGGTGAGTTGTAATAGTTCAATCCGTTTCATCTTTTATACCATTTATTCACATAATGAAAAATTGCTTATGTAATCTCAACATCGATTTTGCATGATCAACAGTTTGAACATGACACGGTTTTGATCCCCAAGGAAACTTCCTGGTTCGGATATTATCCTGATGGCGCGTTCAATCCAATAATTTTCCCAAATGAGGTGACTGTGATAACTTGTAATTTTTGTTTGTCATTTGTTGTCTCTATTCAAGCTGAAATAATTGAACTCGTGACATTTTTGCTTCATTTCCCGTTATTTAAATGCAGACCCAGCTTTACACGGAGGACTGGATTGGTTTGAGAAGTTTGGACGAAGCTGGGAGGGTTCAGTACCTTAGCGTCCCAGGAAACCATCTCGGAATATCCAGAGGCCATATGAAAAAGTATGTTGTTCCTTACTTGGAAGAACAGAAATCAGGAACCCGCGATCGGGTTTCAGACGGAGAATCAGCTGAAGTGCCGCTTCTTCAGAGATTGTCGTCTTACGAGTGGCCATCATTGCTCAAGAGTTTCATCAGTGAATTGCTCGAGCTCACCGCGGAGAAGCCATTAAGGGGCTATTGATTCAGATGTGTACATCATAGAGTACTCACACCACCTTACGATAGTGCTACAAAAGTAAAATGGGGGATTGCTGGTTCCATTGTACTGTGACAGTAATTGCACTCGAAACCTTTCTTCTGGTCAATCGGTCGTGCGGTGTCTTCTACGGTCCTGTAATTCTAATGAGTAAGGGGGACAGTGGAGAGAGGAATCTCAGGCTGTCATGAGACGATGCTTTGCTTGTATACTTATCTGATCCATCAGGCGACCGCTCGTTTCTATTTGTACAGGTAGCTTTCTCGGATTCACTTGTGTCCCTTACCGCATTGGAAAACCGATTTACAAGTCCTAGCCCTGCAACGCACGACAACTTTATATACATTTGAAGCGCTTGGTTGTGGTGCTGCGACCAAATGCACCACCCTTCGTCACAGCAAATACGAATACATTCAAAGCCCCAGATTTCCCTCGTCTCCAGACGAGCGACGAACCGTCGCAATCCAGCAAAGTTATGACATCTGAGCTTCAATTATCGAAGGTTTATTTCTCCACTGCCCGCGACTACCAAAACCCTGATATCTACTTCCTCCAGGGAAAATGCCCATAAAACATGGAAAGGCAGCAAGGAATGACGACCATATTAATCATGCACGTTCTACTTGCACCTTGTTTTGCGCATAAAGCTCATCTTACCTTAGCTTCAATTCAAGAGAGAAGAGGATAAACTATACATTGAAAGGGGGAAAAGTAGGAAAAAGAAAAAGAGATCATAACTCTGCCTAGTGAAGCATTCCTTATTTATCGACGCATGTACCAACCAGCAGAGGAACTTTCACTTAAGAGGGTAGAAAGCCGCCTTCTTTTTGTCATCATGCAGTAGTATCACTTCTTAGTAGACATGAATGTCCACACTAATGCCACTGAGATGATTACTCCCAATCGCACAGCCACTGTCCGAAACCAGTTGCTCTCCAGAAACCTTCTCCTCTGCACGGCACCGTAGCCACAGGCACGATATTCTCGCTAGTGCCGCTTGACCAGCATAGCGAACTCGGTAGACAACTCTCAGATCTGCCCATATCTCCGATTTGACATCACCACATTCAAGAGAGGGGTCATATCCAACAAGATCTGATTCGGTTACCACAACCACGGAGCCATCATCAAATGGCAACCGATCTCGTTGGATCTTTGCTACACTGGTTTTGAAAACTAGATCAGACAGGTGACTGCGAAGGTCAACTTTCTTCACCTTCAGATAATAGAATTGCTGAACAGCCTGCATTACATTTCATAAATATTAGCCTTTAAATAGTAGGCTACATGTGAACCTCTACTTGCTAGCTCAATCTTTTTTAGACGGGTGGCACTTGTCCCCCTATATACAGCATCATATTGATGGAAGATCCAAATGCCTAGGAGCTTAACTCTACAAAACAAACCCCCCCCCCCCCCCCCCCAAAAAAAAAAAAAACCCAAGTTGCATCTTCAAAAGCATGTTCCCAGCTTTAGGATACACCAATTGGACTAGTATTAATAGTGTTCAAAATTCCACCCACACGTTTATTTGCTAAATTAAGCTTACAGGTGAGCTGGCAGTATAAACAACAAAGAATAACTAGTTTTTGGAGAGCCCTGCTACATGAGACCTTCCTTCTATGTGATTCCTTTTTAACTCAAAAAGATGGAGTTCTACATAAGACCTCAATAATTATAAACTCGCCCAATTTGGTATAATACCTGCCACTGAGATGTCGCTAGAAGCACCCTTGGTCGGATCGATTTCACATAGTCATATGCAGCATCAGGGGTCATATCCTTGTGTTGCACCTATGTGAAAGAGAAAGATCGGTAAGGGCAAAAAGTATTCAACTATTTCAAGGCTTTTAGAATTGGTATACGCACCAGGTAACATATCACGATGGTCGTACTACGGCCCCGGCCGGCTTTACAGTGAACGTATGTAGTTTGTCCGCATGATGCATTTTCTTCAACAGACAGCATCGATAAAAACACAAAGAACTAAATAGTTTTTCTTTGACAAGAAAAGCGCGAATTAGAATCAAAAGATAAGGCCTTCATATGCATCCAAGGAATTTTTTATTCTCAATTCCTCCTAAAGAGCTCAGAATGTTCAATCGCTTTCATTGATATTAGTCTTAGCATTTCCATTGTAAGCCAAAGAAAGATATAAAACTGGAGGAATTTAAGACTTGCAAATTGTCCGACAACTTATGGAAAAGGATATATAAGACACGCAGAGATCCAACAAAATACAGAGTCAATTCTTTGGTTTTCTTAGTACAAATGGTACGCCTCATACATTTAGCACACACTTTTTTCAACATCATTGTTGCAGTAATACAGCAAACAGGGACGATAAGTCTCAAGAAATGCTTACTGTGAATAAACTCTACAGCTCGGCATATAGAGTGCAGGGACGGAGCAAAGCAATAGTCCCTTGTAGGAATCACCAGATGATTGATGCCATAAGCCTATGAAAAAGAAAATTCTAAATGGTATTATTACCATAAGACGATTTGCCAGAAAACCAAATAACAGAGTGAAGATCTTTCGATGTAGGAATGAAATTAAAGGGACTTAGCCACTGCTCTAAGGATTCCCAGCGAATAAGGAAGCCACAGCATATATGCAAAAGTTATACTCACCTTATAGAGTGCTGTTGGAACCAAAGTTTCATACGGCTCATTCAAAGTAACCACTCCATCAACACCAAGCTTTTTTAGGTATGGAACATCAGAAGGAAACGGAACAGCACCCAACAGTATAAACTGAAAACAAGCAGATGTGAATGACCAATAATGGAATTGCTCGAGCCTGATAAAGACGACTCTTACGTAGAATCAATCCATCGAGAGCCTTCCAGATCAATTCTATTCTTGATAATATAGGCACACAACAAAAGGAAACCGACTTCTTAATAACTTTTCTCTAACAAAGCCAGAAAACCATCGTAGCCAAATAACAATATCAATAGCAATCATGAATGCACATCAACCATCACCGACTTTATGACACGTTCTAGACAGGAAATGATGAAGCAAACCATTGTTCAATCGATTTATCCATGATAGTTCAGTAGAATCCTTATTCTGCAATCATATGTTTCTTATAAAACACACTGTGTGCAAGACAGCTCTGTGTTTGTGTGTGTGTGTGTGTCATAAGCACAACCTAAGCCACTACATCAAATTTCCTAATTGTTCACAGCTTAAACAGTCACTGCTGTCAACTCGCAGATTACAAGAAATTAAACTGCCCAGATGATCAATACTGCAGAAAAATTATACACGCTGATAATAATATGCATCATGCAGAAGCTTGAAATGAAATCGCGGATGCTTAATGGTACCAACCACGGTATACACGGAGAGCGTTCACTGGTCCATATTAGTAAAATGCCAATCAAACAAAAACAGAAGATCCAAAATTCCATAACAAAATTTTATACCTCACCAATACGGTCCCACCACCTGAATTCAACCTGAATCCGATTCCTCACGACGTTGTAAAGCAGAGTCGGGTAAAACAAAGCACGAGCACCAGCTCCGATCACCGCCCTCTTCACATGAATCGGCACAACACTCTCATTTCCATTCCCCAGAACAATCTCACCATCGACACACAACCCTACCTCTCCACCAACACCGGCACCGACATCCACCTCTCCTCCTTCTTTCAATTCCTCAATATACATAGCCTCAATCAAAAAAACCAAAATCAAATCGAAAACCTCCCCCACACCGACCAGAACCAAATCGACCGCCACACACCGGCGCACGCAATCAATCAACACAAGCAAATCTCTATCCCGAATCCCGATCCAAACTAGGTTACCGTCGGAGAGAGGACAGAAATTTTGCGAAGAAGCCAGCGGTCGAACATCGAGCGACGGATACTTAAAGCGCGATTTCTCCTCGAGATCACCATGAGCACGATGTCCCCAAGGGGAAAGAGAATCGGGACCGAACGGGACGACGATCACGAGGCGAGAGCCTAATTAAGCTTTCGAAGCACGATCGGAGGACGAAATTGAAGATCCGCAGCGATCCGATTCGATTCGATCGATCGAACCTACACCTAGCTAACCCCTCGTCTTCTTCTTCTTCTTCTTTGGAGTTTCTTTTTGTCAATTTTACCTTGAATGATCGGCAAGAGAATAACGCAAATGCTACTCCACCTGGTTTTGCTCCAACAACTTGTAGAGAGAGAGAGAGAGAGAGGGGGGTACGGATAACGTGACCCGACAGGGTAGGAAGGACATGGTTGAAAGGTGGTGAGTAGATGCCACGTGGGAAGCGGCTGGGGGATGATGAAGTGTACAGTGGGGCCCGCCGGGGAATTTACGGGGCATGTAAATGTTTATTTCTTTTTATTTTTCCCACAAACAATAAAAGCCATGTTCCACGCCTTTTTTCTTCTTTTTTTTTTGGTTCCACGCTTACAAAACATATTTGTCAATATGAAACTAAATTTAACTTCAAAATATTGACTAATCATGAACTACATATTTTCTTTGATAGACTACTTAGTAATATCCCTAGAGAAAAGTTAGTTTATTTTTACATTTTAATCGAGTTACAGAAAATTCAAAATAACAATCATTTTCGTTTTTATTTATTCCTAATTGAATCGTCGTTCGTGGGACTTAAAGTAGCGGGATGACCGGTACATGATGCAACATTTAACTTGAAAAGTCAACCTTAAATTCCTGTACCAAGACAAGGAAAGAAAAGAAAAAAAAAGATATATCTCGTACGATTATTAAAAGTTCACGGGCTACTTTACATATTGTCGTTCGTATGGCATGAAAAATACGATGGGATTGAAGTCAAAAATATCAAACGTCCAAAAAGAAATGCTACAAGTAAGACATACACGGATTGATCAACACTATTCAGATTCTCTGGACATGATCAACACGAATTAGATTCTTTCCACATTTTCGCCAAGATAAATATACTTCACATGCCTTCCAAAAAGTATTATTTTCGTTTCTCCATAGAAGATTTTACTAGACCCGTATTCGGATCGATTAAACTTCATTTTTATTTTTAACAAGAATATAGTAATATTCGCAATCTTTCGGATTTTGCATCCTCTTTGTTCCATGCACCCAAGTCCATTTTTGTCTAGGAAAATAATCCAGGGACAGTAATCTGAAAACTTAACTAGAACTCACCTAACTACGAAAAGGGGAAAAAAGTTATAAGGGGACCCACTAAGAATTAAACACCAAAGCTAAATATTTCTTACGTATATCTGACGTCACCCCCTCGCAAGAACTAAAAAGCATGTGTGCGATCTGAATTTGCCAATTTCCTCATTAACCCACGATTGCTCGCCCATCAATTTACCCGGACCCCGTCCTACTATCCATGAATCCTCCATTTTCTCATCGATTATCCTTTTTCTTCTCAATTTAGGCAAAAAGTGTCTACTTTCTCTTTTCTTTTTAATTCTTTTTCGGGCCAATCAAATACTTTATTAACTCAATATATGTGCCAATAGGCATGCGACCCTACTGGTAAAGGAATTGAGGGATGAGAATGCTAATATCATAGGTGCAAGGTTCGACTCTGCGTTTTGCGAAGCAAAAGTGAAAAAGATGAGAGTTAGAAATAAGACAAACAAAAAAATACTCAATTGTATGTATCATTCTTGATCTTATCCTTGTATGGTGCAAAAATCCGAAATTGACCGGTTGTTTTAGATGATTAAAAGAAAATATCCCAATTTTCGAATTCAAAACAGGTTCCAAAAAGTGTCTGAAATACACAATTCATGTGAACCGCTATCCGTTTTTTTCTAGCACAATCTTGCATCTTAGGAGGAATAAAGAAGAATATGCTTGCTGGTTCAGGACAAGCTCATCTCAGCCAAGGGAAAGTACAGAGCATTCTGGACTTGCAGAGAACACAGGAATGCAGAATTGACCATTCAGATTCTGGATATGCCATCAGGTTACATACATACCAGAAGCATATCCTCTCTAGCCTTACTTTCGAGGGCGCATTCGCGATCGTTCGAGGGACTGATCTCCAATCGTAGCACGGTCGCTTTCACGTGGACTTTACGGCAAATCTCGTACAAAGCGTTCTTATCAAAATTTTCGAAAGACCGAATCCCAGATTTGTAAAAGTTTCTAAAGGTGCTTACTTTGGTGTGGTGCATGCGGATTTGTAGAGCCGCCCGTTTCTTCACACAGCCAGGAATGAAGAGTAACTGATGCACAAAAAGTCAAAGCAGAGGGAATCGTCAATAGAAAATTCATGGTTCCATGTTCAACTTTACATCATCAAAGTGGATGTAGAGAGAGAGAGAGAGAGAGAGAGAGAGAGAGAGAGAGCATGTATTAAGCAAAAGGGTCATTAATGTTTTGTCACAACCACCCACTAAACATCCCTTTCAGCTGTAGCTATCATGGTACATTAATATAGTCAAAGATCACTCAATAGATGAATGGTTGCAAGTTTTTGGTTAAGACCAGAAACGCTCAAGCACTACTTTCATCTCTTTGTATATTCACCAACCAATGAACAAAGAAGCTCCCAAGAACCAACAGGCACAAAGATCCAATCCAAAACCTGCTTGTCCCAAGTTCATTGATGGCCAATCTCGCGAATCGTAGGGCATATGCTGTCCGAGGAGTTCCAAAGTCAGCGGAAATTTCCTATGCGGGACACGATCCATGTAGCACGAGAATTCCTGCATGGAAAACTGAATTGAAGCAATAAATGAATATCTTGTGTACAGAATGATTTTCTCAGGCAAGTAAGAATTGAAAGGGGGGGAGGGGCAAAGATAGTAAGAGCGAGAAAATTAATCAAGTCCACAAGGGTATACATGTACCTGTTAGCTAATAAAATCTGCTTGTATAGTTTCAATTGGCTCCGAGAATTCAAAAGCAACAGATTGAACATCTAGGAATTTTATAGTATTGTAATGAGTTAGACGTGTGAATTCTCCGCACAACTAA
Organism: Lenwebbia sp. NSW1173648; assembly: GCA_029784005.1. Lineage (NCBI taxonomy): Eukaryota > Viridiplantae > Streptophyta > Magnoliopsida > Myrtales > Myrtaceae > Lenwebbia > Lenwebbia sp. NSW1173648. The sequence continues at coordinate 3,183,231 of JARCGZ010000005.1, forward strand.
GAGTCGTCACAAATCCTATATGGTCGTCCTCAGAATCATACAAAACGAAGTTGTTACCAGGGGTGCAATCCATGTCAGAAGCATCGAAGTCAGCAAGAGAGGATGTGAAAACTACAAACATTATTCCATCATAAAATAGCAGTACAATTTTCAGGCTAGCTAAAGCCAGGAGGTACTTCATTTGATTTACCAACAAAAAAGAAACAGTGACTTCTTTGTTGAGGAGTACAAACTAAGTAAGACTCAACCAGATATTTCTCCATGTGTTTCGCTATCAGTACAAAAACATGGCCCGTTTCAATATGAAGCAGCATGATGACATGATTACTGAGGGGACCAAGGCAAAAGGGCAATCAGCTTCCAATCAAAAATAGTCCCATCCTGAAGTGCGAGGACGACCGACCAGCAACCTTAACCTCTAAGATAAGATCATTAAATCAAGCATCACGCTGATGCCTGCAAGAGGAGTCACTTCTTTGAGGTTGAGTGCATGCTTGGTTTTGTTTAATGGTGTCACCCGTAGGCAACATCATTTTAAGCTACCTTAAATTTTTTCAAAACTTTTCAAATTTTATGTTTATGTTTTTGGCTTCGGCGAGACATTCAAACCGGGCTTTCTGGTTTTGAAAACCACAACAAACAATGCCTTGAAACTTTGTTCTATGTATCCAATAGAATATAATAGAACTGGTTAATATAAGGTGCAGATACTTACCCAACTCCAAGAATAGATGGCAACTTATAAACGACAGCAATATCCTAGAAAAAGAACGCATCTAGGTACTAGACCATTAACATCTACATGACTCGACATAGGATCCAAAATTAAGATGTTGGTCATCATATATGTGTCCAATATGTTTTAGCAGAGCCAAAGGCCAGAAGAGAATTTTCAGCTCTAGCTCACAAAGATAACCCCAGCAATAAGAAAAATGCTACAGAACAGGAAAAACTTTCTCAGTTTATTAGCATGCTGATGTGCAAGAAAACTACTTTCAAATAAGTGTGTTTCTCATTTTTCTTAATCCGTTCACAACCCACCTACATCATATAGGAACTTCAAAAGGCGCTTTTAAACCTCTTAAGGGTCAGCATAAACCTCATCAGGGAACACATCCCTCCACCTTGCGTATACCAAACCACACACCTCCAAACAAGACAAACTCCTTCATGATTACCGACAATCACGCCAGTCCCCCACCCAAAGCAAAAACACGAAAAAATCAATAAGAAGTTGACAAAAATGGTGCAGGCTTGGCATATTCTCCAAGGATTCAAGCAAAGCAATCACCATGCCAGCAATCAGAGTCAAGAAAAGTTGCGATTGGCCGATACTTGAACTCTAAAAGGTTCGAGAACGACTGCTCCGGAGTACTCGGATAAAAGGCTGATAAGTAACAGGCAGAACTATCATCAATAGGAGATTGAACTGCCTGGAAGCAGAAACATATGAAAGGAATGTTACAATCCCATCGCTTGCCAACATCTTCCGGACTTTTCTATTCCATTCTACGCACGATTAGGCAGTTAGTCACCCAGTCCTTGTGCACCTTAATGACAAGCAATCTAACTTAGCATTTAATGCGCTGGACTTCCTGTTCTGCAAGATCACCTCAATCTCTCACTCAAGAGAGATATAAGCTCGTTGTCACCACATTTCTTCAGATGTTTGACTATGTCATCAGCATATAAAGCTCGCAGGCGTACACCTTTATCAAGCATCATCCTCATAACCTTGGCAGCCTCAACCATATGATTATGCAGACAAAGCCGGTGCAAAAGAACAGAATACACATCAGAATCAATTGAAAGCAAGCACCCCATTTTCTCAATCTCATCAAAAAATTGAAATCCTTCCAACACCCTCCCCTCAGTACAAAGCTCCTTTATGATAAGGCTAGAAGCCAAACCATCAGGTTTCAACCCACAATCCAACAATCTTTTAAAAAGCATTACCGCCTCACCGAAAAATTTATATCTCATCAAAGACACCACCATAGAACTATAACAATCCCCATTTGGAACAGAACCTTCTGAGACAACTTTATCAATCAACTTATAAGCCTCCTCCAATTGGCCTTTCTTGCAAAGGCCCTCAAGTAGAGCAGCAACTGTGACTCTATTAGGGGCGCAACCACAAGCTATCATTCTATCCAATATTCCCAGTGCCTCCATTGTCAAACCGCGGTTAGAAAAGCTCTGAATAACTGAAGTATAAGTAACCACATTTGGACTACAATCACCGCCGTCTTTCTCCATCTCTGTCAACAATTCCATTGTCCGATCCTTATTCCCATTCCTACACACACCATCAAGGAGAGCCGAGTAAACCACCACATTCGGCACACAGCCATGTGCCCTCATTAGCTTGATCAACTGGTCAGCATTTTCCAACCTACCCACATTGCAAAACCCTTTAAGCATCTCCACAAAGGTGATCATATCAGGGTACAGGCCGACCTCGCTCATCTCTCTCATCAATTTCTCCGCAGTATCCATATCCTCCTTATGACAGAACAACCTAATAACAATATTGTAAGCCGTCGTATCAGCCCTGAGACTGAATTCGGGCATCTTTCTGAGCACCCATAAGGCTACATCAGCAAGCTTAGCTTCCTTGCACAAATTCAAAACTACCTTAACGGCCTTGACACTAACTGGACACTCCTCAACACTGTAAGACTCGATAACATCCCGAATGACTTGTGGGTTTCGTCTAATTTCAAAGATTTCACAAGCTTTAGCATACATATAAGAGCTGTGCCTGTAACTCGGCTGAAGACCAGACCATACGAAGAACCTGAGACCCAAAAGAGATTGATCAGTGGAGCACCTGGCTAACACTTCATTGACGCACGAAGAGTCGAGATTAGCTCGGACAGTGGCAAGGGCTTTCTCAATGTTGCCCCCATTTTGCTGGACGCGAGAGTAAAATCTCTCAGCAGGAGAGGTTGCAGAGGGGTGCAAGGTTGAAAATGTGTGAACTTTGGAGGTGATTGAGGCCGAAATCATGCGAGCAATGGACAAGCGTGACATGGGTTGCAAAGAAGTTTGGGTTTTATAGTTGTGGCCGCGAGGCAAGGTTGCAGATTGATTGGGTTCGAGACACAACCTTTTGTTCGTTTCGTGCTAGCAACAGATGCGGAGAGGGAAGGTTCCTGGGCTTTTGATCTTAAGGGCACTCCCTCCGTCGGTCCAGCAATCAAAAATCTGGCCGGGGCATGTAGCTGAATTTCATGGTTGCAATGAATCCGTGTACTCTCAAACGAAATGCGTCCTACGACTCGTGAAAACTAGTGGGAGAGTCGCATGAAGTAACCCGACAAGGGACTGAATTACAAACAAGAAGAAGCTCAGTCAAATTCAACCCCGATGGAAGAACTCTTTTCTAATTGAATAAACAAGTTCTGTTGTGGCATGTAAATGTTAGCATTCCTCTCCTTTCTTGTTGACTTCTCAGTTCTCACTCATTCATTCTCCGTCCATCATGTCTCCCACTGTGATTCTGATCCCATTATCCGAGTCATCGCATCATAGGATTTCTCCACTTCCATTGACATGTCAATTGATCACCTGCCCGAATCAAGCAACACGTCATGAAATCGGAACTATTTCTGACTCGTATTCTCCGAGGCATTCTATCAAACAAGTTATATGCAACCGATAGACGGAGGATATTCTATGGCGTTACCTGGTTAACGGCTGCGAATGCGAGAGAGACGCGTGACACTTGTGAGTCTGAGGGAGACTACCGGAGGGAGGCGAGGCTGACTGCGAGGGAGGACCGGAGCCGAAGCGAGGCGAGGCGAGGCGAAGCGCGACTGTGATGCCGCGATAGAGGGCGGCGATAGAGGTCAACCACGATCCTCCATCTTATTTCATCAGTAAAATCTGTGTTCTTTTGGATGGCTATAAAAGCTTCCTAACTAACAAGAAGCCATATTTAAATCTTTTGTCGAAATAAAAAATATTTTCTAAATTGAGATTTGCAAAAGTAAAAAATGAGGGTTAACTCAGATGTTAATATCTGGTTATGTTAGCCTTAAAATCCGTCGGCCCGATAAACATTTTCTACTAACATCGCGAGTGTTCTTAATATTAATTGAATAAAAAAAGTCATATGCTTTAAATCTCGATTATTTTTGGGGTATGGGTCATACTCCCCATCGACAGAAAGGTACGAGATTTCGCTCCTCGGTTAGCGGGCCGGGATCGGGGGAGCCGTCCCGGCGGAGGTCGCGGGGCTAGCGCCCCGGAGCCGCTAGAGAGTTTTTATAGTTTGAGCACATATTTTATCATTTGTAGTTTGGGCTTGAGCCCATAAATAGTTACTGCTATATATTATCTCTTTCTCTTGTGATTGAGATATATAACAGAGAGATGCGAGGTACTAATTATAGCGGAATCGAACCTTAGTTTAAGGGTGAACCAAGAAAAAAACCTTGTGTTTCGATTCTCTTTCTCGTTTTTACATTTTACTTTGTTGTAGTTGTGCACCGAATCATAATATATTTAGGCTCTGTTTTTTTTGCGAAAAATGGAGGAATTAAAAAATATTTTCCTGAAAATGATCGCTTGTATCGTTTATAAAAATGAATAAAAGAAAGATATTTCCATTGTCAAATTAAGATGTTTAGATATATATGGTTGTAGGTAAAACGTTTGTCAATGACTAGGAAATATTTAGATATAAATTGTTGTCGATAAAATATTTTTTATTGACTAATTATTTTAAGCGATACGGCCGATCATTTTTAGGAAAATATTTTTCAATTCATCTATTTTCCACGAAAGAAACTAAGCATTAATGCAATTTATTTGGTCCAAATAATCAACTAGGTGATTCAATATCAATATTTAACTTAATTAGATTAAGTATACGCCGGACCATAATTTATTGCGTGGATTTCAAACTTAATTCTTAAACTTTAGGAGAAAAATGTTGGTCAAAAAACAAAAGACGAGAATTATTAACAATAAATTGGAATATATTTTTTTTCCTTCTTTTGCAAGTTTCTTCTGCATTTGATTTCACACAAAAGGTCTTTGATATGATCCGACAAAACATCTATTAAAGCTCCGATCGATCAACTTACAAAAGACACTACAACTTTTTTCTCGGTCTCATCACATGCACACGCAATTCTTACGTGTGAAATCCACCAAGACGGAACATCCATCGTAAAGGAGGGTGGGCTTGGTTCAACTTTGCAAATGGGCTTTGGAAAAATGCAAATACCTTTAGCTTAAGGGGCTTCGGAGAAATGCAAATAGCGTTTGATAAAAAATACTATGAAAAGAAACTTTGGCATAACTAGTGTTTGGCAAAAAAAAATTGTAAATGAGTTTTCTTATAATATTTCTTTTTAAATAAAATATAATTAAAAAATAAAAAAAGGAAAATCAAACCTAGGGCCGTCGGCGGCCGTCAGCCGAGGCTACCAAGGGTCGGGCGACCTCCGGCGATGGTCGCCTGGGCCACGCAGGCCGTCGTCAGGGTCGCGCGACCCAGGCGACGGCCACCGGGGGTCACCCCACCCCTTGCGGCAGCTGGCGACCCAGATCTGGCTCCCCAGCAGCCTAGGGTTTCGTTTTCTTCTTTTTTTAAAAAAATATTTTTTAATAAAAAATAATGTACAAAATCAGAATTTGAAAGAAAAAGTGAGGATAGTTTTGAAAGAAAAAACCCTAGCTCAACGTTTGGCCAAATGCTGAAAGCTCAAAGCTGGTCCCTACTAGCATTGAACTTTCGGCATTCTCAAAACCAACTTTCATCCCAAAGCCCTTTGAGAATGGTTGCCAAACGCCCTGCATTTTCCCCAAGCGGCTTTCAAGCTCCAATGGGTTTTGGGAAAGCTGAACCAAACCCACCTTTAGAAGCAATTCGGCGCTAAGTATAATTAGATCATCCATCATGTAAATATTGATCACATTCTACTTTAGGAAAGTAATATCTTGGAAATTCGTAACGATACTCGTATCCATCGAAACCCCAATCGGGACTTGCAAGCTTTTTAACTTGAAACCCCATTTATGACCCGTATCTTAATTTTAAACTGATCCATTTACAACCCACTTTCATAAATTTGGGTTAAAATATGGGCTGGAAAAATTATCAAAAAAGTCATAAACCTATTGCAATTGCGTCAATTCAGTTCTAAACTCTCTCTTTTTTTTCGATTCAGTCCAAAACCGTTTGCAATTGTACTAATTCAGTCCATCCGGTGAATTTTGGCCTGCCGACGCTGACGTGGACATCAACAGGCCGGAGACCCAATATTTTAATATTTTTTTTTTCGATTTTTTTTATTTTTTTATTCTTTTTCTTTTTCTTTTCTTGTTTTCTTCCCCTCCCCTCTTCTTCCACCCTCCCATCTTCTTCCTCCAGCCAATCGCCATAGCTCAGCGACCGACCAGAGGACTACCGCCTCGACCTCGCCGTGGCTAGGCGTGGCCGGGCTCAACTCGGCTCGCCAGCCCAGGTCTAGGGGAGGCCGGCCATCCCTCTGAAGAAGAGGGAGTCGATGGGAAAGGAAAAAGAAAAGAAAAGAAAAATAAAAATTATAATAAAAAATTCAAAATAATATTAAAATATTATATCGCCGGCCGGCCGGTTCTACGTCAGTGCCGACAAGCTAAAGTTTGCCGGGTGGACTGAATTGGCACAATTACAATAAGTTTAAGACTTTTTTGATAATTTTTTCAATATGGGCTTGTAACCCGATTTTTTTTTTTCATATTGATCAGAAAATCTTCTCGTTTTGACAGCTCTAATTGGGAGCACGTTTTTCTTCCAAAGACGAATACGATTTCCATCTCCGGCGCGTAAATCTGTCTCATCGCGCGCGTGCTCGATGCATTCTTCGAGCATAATCGACCTCTTTTCGGATGTATAACCGATAAGCGATTCAACTTAGACGAGGACTTAATTAGTGGGGGCTTTGGAAAAAGGGTGTTCTAACAGAATAATGAATGTTGAAATGGGATCCGATCCGTTGTGTCAACGAGTCTTTCCAACGCAAACCTTTCGGCGTCAAAAATTCTTTGGGCAAGCAAAAGTGTAGATTACCTTATCATCCAGCTCAAGCTGATGGCATTCCAGCACAGCAACAAAACATGATTTAAGACAACATTAGTCGCGCGGAAACCATTGATTGACCTAGTTTAGCGGTTGAATAAGAGATTGGCGCGTGTATGTGGATAAGGCGTCGGCCACGTTATTCGATTTCCCACACCGCTTGAAAAACAATCTCATATTAAAATCCGGATCACCTAACATTGAGGTTTCTGTGACATGGATAACATTACTCAAATCAGGCCGTTCATTTTCATTTGGACGGCCAAGAATGGGCCACGTCATTTGTTGAGGGGGAGGGAAAAAAATTAGACGGGAATTTTTTTGGGTTTGAAAAATTTTGAATCCCAACCCTATCTCAAATCAGGCCGTCCATTTTCATTTGGATGGCCTGATTTGAGTAATGTTACCCATGTCATCGAAACCCCAATGTTAGGTGATCCGCTTCCCTCATATTGTTGGGGTAATTATTTGAGATTTTGATCCATACTTATATAAAACGGGATTTGTGGTGAAAAGATGAAATATAATAAAATATTTAGTTTATTCAAAATCTACAATTGCTTTAGATTTTAGGGTTAATACCATGGAAAACCCCAAACTGGTACACCTGTGACAAATTTACCCCAAACTATTTTTTTGACCACGAAAAACCCCAAACTGGTACACTTATGACAAATTTACCTCAAACTGGTACACCTGTGACAAATTTACCCTCCGTTAGTTTTCATTAAATCTAACCGTAAAATTGCTGAGTTTGATGACACGTGACAGTTGACGGGTGTACTAGTTTGGCATTTTTACCCTCTGTTTGTCACAGGTGTATCAGTTTGAGATTTTTTGTGATATTAATCCAATTTAACGGATGGTAAATTTGTCACAAGTGTATCAGTTCGGGATTTTTCATGGTAAAAAAAAATTAGTTTAGGGTAAATTTGTCACAAGTGTACCAGTTTATGGTTTTTGGTGGTCAAAAAAATAGTTCAGGGTAAATTTGTCACAGGTGTACCAGTTCGGGGTTTTTCGTGGTCAAAAAAATAGTTTGGGGTAAATTTGTCACAGGTGTATCAGTTTGGGGTTTTTCGTGGTATTAACCCTAGATTTTATCATCGGATGAAGTAGGGACACTTTTCCGACCAAAAAAATAATAATAAGTAGGGACACTTGAGTGAAAACAAGATCTGGTCGTGTTTTTTATTTTTTTTTTGGCCAAATTTGTCTTCCGAAATTTACGGAGGATTGCTTATATGGAAATTTTCAGTGAAACAGTCAGTGGGGACAAGCAAAGCAAAGCAAACCAAAAAACTTTTCTTTTTTTTCGTTCTCTGGCCTATTCAATGCCGAGATATGCTCCTGTCGTTCCTTTATGCTTCAAGCATATACCTTAGTAACCTTACCATGGAAAACCGACCACGCCGTCAAGATGTAACGCGAATAGTATGACCTAAGATTGGAGATTGCTCGTTCCAATCCCATCAACCGCGTGCAAGTTTCTCTAGATTGGAATCGCCTGCACAGATCGAAAGCCCGAACTTACGCGATTTATAGGTCTTGCAAGATGTTTCATGAGCCTCAAGATAGCCAAATTTCCATACCTCTTCCTCTAGGCTACTAAAAAATAGCAGCTGTTACCGTTGGTGGTATTCGAGAGAGCTTTCGCACGTGAGAGTTTGATCACCATGTAAACGTTCACAGGTAACGAAAATTAACTTGGGAAAATGGCAAATTAATTAGCGACAATATCGTTATTAGATAAATCACAAACTGCGTGGCCCTTAAGAGCATCTAGGATCATCTCCATTCGCGGAGAAAGACTCGAAAACATCATCCTCCAAAAGTGGCAAACATTGCAATTTAATTACGCACAGAATATTAAATTCATCTTAGACGAAGGGTATGACCTCCAAGGAAAAGCTAGCGTACGCAGTCCAAAAGAAGAATCCTGACCACTTCCACGCAACCTATATCTTTTACACATTCCCCTGTTTTTTTTTTTCTTCTTCTTCTTCTTCTTTTCTTCTAATATTATTCATCACTTGCATTGTCCCCGCAGAGATTCCCCAGGAACCATTTTGTTCTTTTGTTGTTGTTTTAGATTATATGTTTTTCCAATTTAGACCGCGTGAATTGCCCTTGATTCGATTACGAACTTAGGTCGTATACATGGACACATTGACAGAACAACAGATACTACGATGACAATATAACTTCTTTCGATTGTTCAGGCGATCGTAGAATAAGATAAAGAGCAAAAGAAGAAGAAGGAAGTGTCGGGTGGAGATGGTCGTGTGAAGTTTTTTAGATTAGAACGAGGAGGCTTCTACAAATCTCCGGTGATCGGATTCTCGAGAGTATTAAAATGTTTGAAGTTGCTGCCCCAAATGGCCAAAAAAACAGAGGAAAGCTTAGTGTGTTAATTTGCTCTGCTCTCCTCTCAAAAGCTTTTCCCCTCTCTCTCTCTCTCTCTTTACTTTCCTCTTTCTCAACTTTTCCTTAACCCATAAGTCTTCTTTGTCTCTCCTCTCTCTCTCTTCACCTCCTTCCTCTTCATATCTTTCCAAGCACCAGAGATCAAGGCAAGATCCCTCAAATGGCTGATGCAGACACTTGCGCCAAGAAACAGGGCCTGATCTCGGAGCGAAACCCAGCAAGGACAAGTAAGTTCTTCACCCACTTCCTGTACAAAGCCCTCATAGTTGCAGTCTTCCTTGTGGTCCTCCCTCTCTTCCCTTCACACGCCCCTGAGTTCATAAACCAGACCGTGCCCAACAGAAGCTGGGAGCTTCTGCACATTGTGTTTGTGGGCATTGCGATTTCTTATGGCCTCTTTAGCAGGAGATCGAACGAGGAGGCTGAGAAAGAGAATGGCCCCTCTAAATTCGATAGTGCACAGTCCTATGTGTCTAGGTTCCTTCATGTGTCCTCTGTTTTCGACGAGGAAGCCGATAGCCCGTCTGAGTCTGATGAGAACAGAGTCCAGACTTGGAGCAGTCAGTATTTTAGGAACGAGCCGATGGTGGTTGTGGCTCCTGAACGCGCTTCTGCTGATGAGCAGATAGGTAAGAGTTCCAGGATCGGCGAAAAGCCGTTGCTTTTGCCTGTTCGGAGCTTAAAGTCGCGGGTCACAGACGATTCTAGGGATACTGCTGATGAGCCTAGTGGCATGTCTAACTCTTTCAGTAGGTCTAGTTCCAATTTTGGCTCCAAGAGGGTTTCGAAGACCTCGATCAAGAAGAGGAATGGGCCGCTTGTGGATTTGGATATCGTCGAACCAGAGGAGAATTCTAAGGAGAATAACGTCGTCCTGCCGTCGCCGATTCCATGGCGATCGAGATCAGGACGAATGGAAGTGAAGGAGGATATAGACATTCCTTCGATGGAGGAATCCGAGACCAATCTGCTTGAGGCTCGGCCCTTTAGGCCTCAAACATCGCGGTCATCTCGACCCAATTCCGCTACTGCGTCCCCAAAGCTGTCGCCTTCGCCGTCCTTACCTTCACCGAGGAAAGTATCTCCATCACCTTCTCTATCCTCGGAGTCGCAAGCAAAAACTCTGGAGGACTCCGTGAGGAAAAGGAGCTCTCACAAGCATTCTTCTCCTCCGGTCCCTCCACCACCCCCACCGCCACCTCCTATGAATTTCAGATCAGTGTCCATGAAACCAAATTCAAGTTCGAGTTCTCGGGTCAATGGAATTTCATACGAGAAGGACCTGAGAAGGAGCTTCTCCAGTGAGTACAAGGACACGAATGGAAGCAACAGGGAAATTCCAATGAGGAAAGCCAACTCGGGTACCTGGAAAGGGAGAGACACTAGAGACTATTACCCGAACGAACAGGCGGAAATGGAATCCGAAGATGATTTGGTGAACCCACCGAGAAGAAAGACCGTGGGATTCAATCAAACTTCGTTCACGACCGAGAAATGGACCCCCGAGAGCACGGCGCAGAAGCCATATTCCCAGGAGTCTCCAAAGGAAGGGAGGCCAGAATTTCTTGAGAAGATGATCGTGGAATCGGACGAAGATTCGGAGAGCGAGGAAGGTGCCTTCGAAGGAGCTTCGCACAATGATGAAGTCGAAGCCGATTCAAGCAGCGTCAGCGACGGAGGACCAGACGTGGACAAGAAAGCCGATGAGTTCATAGCTAAATTTAGGGAGCAGATCAGGCTTCAGAGGATCGAGTCGATCAAGAGATCGAGCGCGGAGATCAGTAGGAACGCTTCTAGGTAGATATTAACTTGAGGACCCGTCCGCTTATCGACGGGTACAACGCAAAGTATTTTCGATGTTGTTCTGGGATTTTTCTTTCTTTTTTTCTATCCGACCTCAGTTTCATGTTTGAATTTGCTTGTATGCTCTACTTTAAATTCATGACGATGGTTTGAACTTAGTGTGCAGTGTAGAGAACAGCATGGTCATGTAATGGGAATCATTTCCTGGTTATGATCTGACCTTTGGCCCTTTGCTTGTAAAAGCAGAGCAGTTTCATGGCTGCAGTTGAATTCCTCTGTGCAAAAGTAATGCATCGGGTGCAGACATTAGGAAACTTCAGCGAGCCAAAGCAAATCTCTTGTACTTTGGCTGATCTCTCTCTCATTCATTCCCATGCTGTGATGTGCATCAGGAATCTTCTCTCGGTGCACAAATTGGATGAGCATCATCTTCTAGCTTTTGCTTGCATCAAAATGTCGCGACGACGAGTTTCCGGGCTGTAGTTCAGCATATTTTCGGTCGGTCGCTGGCTTAGACTAGACTTCCCTAGTGGTTTAACGTTTGCTAACTTTCGGTATTGGCAAATTCCAAATATGTTTCATCAAGAGAGAGTTCAGAGATGGGATTCAGTAGAAGAGTGCTGGCACTTCTTTGTCCACTGTCTAGGTGCATAGTTAAATTGCAGAAATGAACCAAAAGAAGCTGACCATTTGCAATACAAAGTATGCACCGATCCTCGCCGATATATTTTTGCTCGACCGATTCTCACTGATACAGACGACATTCGCAATGAATCATGCTCTGCAACTACATTTTCAAAAACCGTAATGGCTCGAATTAGTTCGGTGTCTTGTATACGATCCGGTCAAGATAGTCTAACTTCGTATTGAAACCATGATTTGTATGTTGCGATTGGTTTTGTTTAAAGATAGATGGCATAAGAACTTTAGCTCACAGTTCAAGGACAAACACACTAGCTGAATGGGTATGCATGCTGAGGACTGGGCCGAAAAGCGCAGACGGACGGATCGGATCGGACCGAAATTCGGGGCTCCACATTTGGGTGAAGCCCGCCAGTCAAGCTAGAAATAAAAAGTTTGGGCCTTCAATTTCAAGTACTTGTTTTATTTGTGCAAAACATTGTCGACCCTCCAAAATCTCATTTCCGACAAAACCATATCCTTAGAGACCAAACGCTACTAACAATTTGTACAATTCCCCAATTGGTTCGACCGCGACACGTCCCGCAAAATGACCAAAACGCCCACGGGTACGACCGCGACCCTGACCACCCGCCGGGCTCACGAGCAGGAGCGGAGGGCGTCGAAGGGGGGGTGGGCGAGGGGGGCGGCCGCGGGGGCCCACGGGTTGATGAGGGGCACGGGGCGGGCGTGGGGCGGGACGGCGGCGAGGAGGCGGCCGGAGGGGGGCGGGGCGGCCACGCGCTCGCAGGCGGGGCACATGGTGAGGGTGGTGGGAGGGGAGAGGTGCATGTAGAACTGGGGGGAGAGCTTGAGCGCCCGCAGCTCCTGCACCTCCTTCTGCAGCCGCCGGTTCTCCTCCGTCAGGCTCTCGCAGCACCGCTTCAGGTACTCGCAATCCACCTCCGTCTGCTTCAACTTCGTCCTGTCCAACGTGTCGTTAGTTTAATTTCGTTGACCGAACCGAGATGATGATCTCTGAGGAGGGGCAATTTATCGGAAATGACACGTGTCCTCACCTCGCTCTTCTGTTCTGGAACCAGACCTCCACTTGTCTGGGCCGGAGCCCGAGCTGCTTCGCCAGTGCCAGCTTTTGCTTCTGCAGGAAACACCCAATAGTACGACCATCAGTTGCGAAATGACGACGATGCCCCTATCTTAATAAAGACCATGAGAGTAGCATTTCTGATTAGTTATGGTTTTAGTCTTTTAAGTTTCAGCATTTATGCAATTTGATCCTAACTTTTATTTTTATTCAATCAAGTCCTCTAACTTTCTCGATTTATGTGAGGCACTCCTCTAAATCCTATTTTATTCATTCAAATCCTCCAACTTTCTTCATTTATGCAACTAAGTATTTTGTTTTTCTTCATTTTTGCGTAGCACTGAATTGGCTCCACCTGAGCACCTTGTAACGTTTTCTGCCACAATAACAATGCCATACCATTAATTCATGGGACGACTTGGAGCAAGCGATTCACCGAAAGATTTGATTGCACAAATCGAAAAAAGTAAAAGAACTTAATTATATAATATAAAAGTAAGTTGATTCAAATTGCACGAATTAAAAAAGTTAGAGAATCAAATTGCATGAAACTTGTACTTTAACCCTAGTTCTCTGACCCAAAAAAAAGAAAACGTGTCATGTTTGTCATTTTTCTTAATCAAATAATAAGATTATCTCAGATCCCTCAACAAAGATTTCAGTTTAATACAGTTAATTTCAGTTTTAGCCCTCTCGAATTATTAAAATAACTTGAATATGAATATTACTTACATGTTTTCAATTTCTAGACACACTCGAGTTCTCTCAGAGCAAGCTTCTAGCAGATCTCGTATATATGAATCCGTACGATACTTACGGGATTGAGAGTGTTGTGTTCTTTGAAGCTCTCCTCGAGAACGGCGGACTGGTCCTTGGACAACCGGAGCTTCTTCCTCGACATGTCGCCGTCCTCCTCGTCGCTGCCTCCGCCGCGAGAGGACGCCCTCTCGTTGTCGAGGTCGTCGCCGTTGGTCTGGCTCTGGTGATCCCTCTCGCTCCGCTTCCCGCTCACCGTCGACGCCATGCTGTTCGGCGACGACACCCCGGCCTCGTCCTCGCCGTAGTCCGCCGCCGCAGCCGACGGCTCTCTGTTCACGTCGATCCCCCGAAGGAACGATCGCGTCTCGGAGTTCCGATCTACGCGCGAGAGGGATTGGGGATCAATATTAGAGAAGAAAGCGAAGATTTTTTCCTTCGGGTTACTGGGATTGGTTCGTAGAAAAAGACCAAAGCTTGAAACTTTAAGCCATGAAAATTAGACTCGAGTTCTTTCTTTCTTTCTTCCGTATTTGTTTACCCCCCTTCCAATCTTCGTCACGACTGAGGCTAATTAAATCTTACAGTTTCTTCTGTTTGGACTCGAAAAACTCATGGGGAGCATAAATAACGACGCAGTTTTTGTTCGGCCGGCGTTTTGACCGCACTGAATTTAGTTTCTGAAGGAAATGGGTGGCAAAACAGAGCATGTGCATGTGATTCGGGAGCATAAAAAAAAAAAAAAAGCTCAGATCTTGGCACGTCAGATTCATGTGTGGCAGTACCTGACGAAGAAGCGAAGGCGTCGTTGCACGATCGCTTTTGAAGATTGAACCCAGATTGAGCAGACGAAGCAGAGGACGGGACCAAACAGGGCATGAGGTTCAGCTGCAGAGACTGTGGATGCTGATGAGGGTGGTGAAGATGGCTCCGAGGGAAGCTCAGGCTCAAGCTCAAGCCCAGATCATCTTTCTCGCCCATGACGATGACTCTTTGATCGTTCTGCGTAAAGGAGCACGGAGCTTTGGATGTCCTTCGTCTAAAGAGAGAGAGGTGTGGAATGTGGATGGTGTGAATGAGAGTTTTGGGGGATTAAATAGAGAGAGAGAGAGAGAGAGAGAGAGAGAGCTCAAATCAAATGATGGAGAGTGGATGTCAGGGAAAGGCCAGTTAATGTCGATCATGAGATGGGCATGTCGCACGCTTTCTTTTGCCTCCCAGTCCCCTCCCCAATAAATAATGCCCCGCTCTTTCTTACATTACCTCCCCCACTTTGTCCTTTCCTTTCTTGGCCTTTTTTTTTTTTTTTTGCTTGTTATTTACTGAAGTGGAAAAGAAATAGTATTATATTTATGTACTTGGTCATCGTCTATTTTGAAAAAAGAAAAGGTAGTTTTATAATCTATACGTCTTCCAAGAAAGGAAAGGCTTGATTCCTTCTCCGCCTAATTCCCTAAAAAAAAACTTTTAACTTCAGAGAAAATTGCTAGCTGTGGTGCGAGCATTTTTTTTGTCTTAATGATCCACTTACAATTTGACACGCATGTCCAATATCAACAAAAAATTAGAAATCTTGTTTTTCCTTGTTTTCCTCCTCCATCCAATCACCGTCTGTCGAGCCACTTGAGAATCCGGCTCGGCCATCTCCACCGCGCAAGCTGCCGCACCGCATTGCCCCCCGCCATGGTCGCTGCGCCAGCACGAGTTTTCTCCCTCTGTCTTTGTTGTCGCTCCTCCCTTATGCCTCTAGACCTAGCTTGGACGGAATCCGACCGAGACCGCGAGCTTGACGGACCAAAAAGAGGGATTTTTCTTGGTTTTCCCGGAGGCCACTACGACGACCACGACCCTTGACAAAGACATAGCTGAAAACTTCAAGATTTGGCGAAGACCCTAGACGAAGCCGACCGTAAAATCGATGATGTTAGACCACAAATAGATCTGAACTTCCAGATATGGAGCCAACCCTTCAGATCTGGCAACGCGGCTCATTAATGGTCGCGAGTCTTGACGACGAGGTCGAGATTCCATGGATGAGCCGTCGTGATGGGCAGCACTGCAAACTCAAAACACAACAAGAAAAAAAAAAACAATTGAGAAAAGGTCATGCTCGGGAAGACAAAGCTGGCCACGTAGACGACGGAGGCAGTGGTCGGCCTGGACATAGCGCCGACGACGCTGCCGGTGGTGACGGTTGAGGGAAGCCTTGGCAAAGGCGTTGGCTAGATGGAGAGGAAGAGAGAGATAAATGGACACGCGTTTTAGTTTTTTAATATTTTAGACAAGTGTCAAATTGTAAGTGGATTCATTAAAAAAAAAAAAAAGCTTGCCACATCTGCTCATGACATGGCGCTCGCAAACTACTAATTTTTCCCTTCTTAATTTTAGGCTTAACCCCAATTTTGATCCAAACTTTTTTGTCCCCGGAAAAAGAAAATCTCCTAACTTTCACTATAGTTTTAAATTTGCCCAATCACCACCAGTTTATTCAAAATTAATAACATCGGAGCCAGTTAGAGCCCATTATCAGAACCTGCGACTTTACTCAACACCTCCACCTTCGTATAGAACAACAACAGTCTCCTCATATTGACAATCTAGAAGAAACCTGTAATGATTTTTTGACGCGTGAGCAGATTTAAGAATAGAGTGAAAATTGGAGATTTATTTTCCAGACAAAAAAAAAAATCAAAGCAGAATTGAGATTTGACCTACGGTTGGGATTTTTTTTTAGGGAATTGTTGACACCTAATTTTGTTCCCGCTGGACCCTTGGGAAACGGAAAAGCAG
Source organism: Lenwebbia sp. NSW1173648 (assembly GCA_029784005.1). Lineage (NCBI taxonomy): Eukaryota > Viridiplantae > Streptophyta > Magnoliopsida > Myrtales > Myrtaceae > Lenwebbia > Lenwebbia sp. NSW1173648. The sequence continues at coordinate 3,199,811 of JARCGZ010000005.1, forward strand.
GTCGCGACGGGAATTAACATATTTTTTCCCATCATCGTGTTTGCAATTATTTTGGTAAAATAGATATTCTTCTTTTTTGTTCTTCTTTGTTTGTTCATTGTTAGATTGCAATATAATGTCTGTTTTGACAATTATAGTGGCCTAATTCCCTAAAAAAAAACCCTCAACTTTATGTCCAGTCCCAAATCTACCTCAAACTTTTTTTTATCTCAGAAAAAACTCTCAACTTTCGGTTCAATCCCAAATCTACCCCAAACTTTTTTTTTGTCTCGGAAAAAAACTCAAACTTTAGGTCTAGTCCCAAATTTGCCCCCAAACTATTTTTGTCTTAGAAAAAATCCCAAACTTTAGATCTAACCCCAAATCCGTCCAGATTTTTCTAAACAAATTCACAAAATTTCAATTTATTCTCAAATTTATCCCGTGGTCCAGCTCCAACTTGACGTGGCATTTTCACGTCGATAAAAAATCCACATCGGCAAAATAATGAAGCGATATGTACAAACCAACGTGGCATGTCCACGTGAATAACAAATTCACCCCAATAAAAAATGTTGGAATTCTCCAAAATGAAACCGTTCTCAGATATTAAAGTTAAGGATGACTAACGACGATTTTTGAACATAGGGCTAATGGGGGTATATTTGAGATTAGAGTAAAAATTGGTAAATTTTCTCTTAGAAAAAAAATGTTCATGGTAGATTTGGGATTGAACCTAAAGTTTGAGGTATTTTCTGAGACAAAAAAAAAAATTCGGGGCAGATTTGGGACCGGATTAAAGTTGAGGGTTTTTTCTGAGACAAAAAAAAGTTCGGGGTAGATTTGGGATTGAACATAAAGTTGAGGGTTTTTTCTAAGACAAAAAAAGTTTGGGGCAAATTTGGGACTGAACCTAAAGCTTGAGGTTTTTTTAGGAAATTAGGCTCAATTATAGTTTTTTTTTTTTTGGGTAACCAATGTGTCCGAGCCAGCTTGCGCGCACTTCGACTATTCCTCGGGGTAGACTAGCACAGCAACCCACCGCCATGGCCCCCTACTTAAATCACAGGTGCTCAGCTGGGGAATCGAACCTAGGACCAGTGCGCCTAACCACACAATCCCAAGTGCGCCCTAACCAACTAAGCCACCCATGGGTGGGTAGGCTCAGTTATAATTGTACTCTTCAGGAACCGAAAAAGTCAATAAGACATGTGATGTCTTCCTCATAGGAGTATCTCATCCTCACCGAGAATGTTTTCCCAAAACGAAATAGACTTAGACAATTTTGTAAACAGAATTGGAGAGGATCATATGATTCAGTTAAGAGTTAGACAAGCGCACTGTCTCTGCTACAATATTTTTTATATAGCTTCCTGACTTCTGTCATACCAAGTATCGTCACGAGCCACTAATGTCAACCAATTACGTCTTATATATCGTCACTTTGCGGTTTACTCAGATCGTCAAGAAGACTTGAAAAGGCGAGGGGATTGCCATTACATCCATATAAGAAATTGTTTTATATAACTGAGGAAAGAAAAGACGACATTCGTAGATCAGCCGGGGTTGAATATAACTTTTATCAGTGTCTATGCCCGTTCTTCTTTGGATTTGGTTGGATTATGCCTGTGATGCATCTTTAGTTGAATTAAAGAGATATCATCATCCACCTAATCAAAAATTCATGGTTGCAATTGTGCACGGTCATCTATCTCTCTCTAACCAAGAAATCTATGTATTTCTCGTGACTAAGTAATGCATAATCTAATCAAACCTTCTTGTTTTTTTGTGAAAGTATCGTGATGGGCACCCTTCGTTTCGTCAACGTCAATATTATCAGGCAGATTTAGCTTTGAAAACAAACGTCGGGCACCCAATCAAATTGAGTATTAACTTCTAATCGGGACGAAAAATTCAATTGGATGATCAATTTGGCTATTGACCGTTTTCCGATTCAGAGGTTTTTCTTGTTTGCTACTCTAAAACGAGAGAGAATTTGTGGACTAAGGAGGAGACAATGGAATTCCTCACGGGCCTCCTCATTTGCATTGACATGCTTGAACATTGGAATTGTGGAGCACGTTGTGAATAAAAAAACTCAAAACTCTTATTCTAGGACTCTCTCTCCTGTTAATAAATTGAGAAGACATCTATCTTTTAGACTCCGTCTTTTTCGCGAAAAAAAACTTCATGAAAAAAAAAATCAGACTTTCCAGCATTTGGTTCACAAAACATAAACAGCAAAAGGACACCAGAAGTACCAAAACTTATATATGACGCTCACTTTAGTGCCAAAACTTTTTCTGGATCAATTAAGTGCCAATTTGTTTTGTCAAAAGATTACTTAAGTGTTAACTTCGATTTGTTAGGCCGAAAATCTGACGTGACATTTTTTTATTAATATCTGAAGTAGACGTGACTCCCCAGAAAATGATTTTCTCTTTTTGAAAAGAGAAAATCATCTTTCCTCTGCGCACAATTTCACATTCCTTTTCTTTATAATCATTTTTAAAAAATCCAATTTTTTTAAATAATTTTTATTTCTCCAAAATTTAATATTTTTTCTTGAATTTGTTTTCTTATCATTCTTCCTCTGCCAATTACCGATGAGTGAGGCATCGGCGAGGCTTGAACCTCGGCCGTGGCCGACAACCGACAGAAGAAGAATGAAAAGAAAAAAGAATAATTAACAATTCAAATTTTTTGATAATTTTCTCCAAAAAATTCAAAATAGATTTTTCATACCAGACAGCGAAAAAAAAAAATTCTTTCTCATTTTTAGGTTGTAGCGAAATACAGAAAAATATTGTCATTTTTCTTTCTGAAAAATATCGTAAAAATCTCATTTTTCGCGAAACAAACGGAACCTTAATAAACTAACTTAGTCTTAGCAATGTCTGGGGGGTCCATGTGAAAAATGAAACTCTAGATGGTATTATAATGCGCGAAAATCATTTTTGGAGTTATGCTAACTACTAGCAAAGACGTATCATTTGATCTTTTTAGAAAAACATGAACTAATAATAATTAGCAGAGTACTTTCCAATACAACGAACTATTTATTATTTTAATTTTCTAAGATAAAGATGAGATGTCGTAGGAATTTATGTATCGAGAATTTTTCGTTTGTAGGAAAAGATATATTAACTAAAAGAATGAATGAATTTAATTTCTACTAAATGTGGAAAAATTCGGGCAATTTTCGAAAATGGGTCTCAAAAAAAATATTACAAAATTAGGGAAATTTTTTTTATTTACCAATTCGGGTCGCTTGCTCTTCAGGCTTTTCAGGCGCCTGAAAAGCCTGCTCCTTCACGGGCACACAATATGCGCCCATGAAGCAGCCAATCCTCTCTATAAGGCGCAAACGCTTCGGGGGCAACTCATTCGCCAAATCTCTCTATAATCGTCTTGTTCCTATCATTGTCCCGCGCGAGCGAAGCCAACTCATTCGCCAAACCTCTCTCTTCTGAAGATCCTTGCTGTTTTGCTGCTATCCTTCTGCTAATCCTTGTTGTTTTAGTGCATTCCTGGTGACAAAAACACCTTTGTATTCAAGAAAATCAGCTATTGCACCACAAATCCTTCTATCCTTGCTATTCAGCACAACCGGCTGCACCTGACGTCTTTTTTTTTTTTTTTTGTGGCTGTCCCCTGTTCAGAGTTGCCATTTTGTCTCTTGTGGCCGCTGCACCGAAGGGAACCAGGAGTCCAGATTGAATTCGCGTGCTACTCATCATCGCCGAAAGTCAGACGCAGCTGCAAACCGAATGCCAGTCTTCACCTGAGTTGGTCCGAACACAAGGCTTGATCGACAAGTTTTGCCGCAAAAATTCAAATCGGGAAAGAATGTCCTTGGAAGATTAGGTAAATTTTCTCTCTCGATTCGGATTTTTTTTACTTGCCTAATTTGAGCATATCTTGAAGTTGAATATTCGATTGCTAATTCGAAAGATTGCACGTCAAAAAAATTGGATCTCGGATATTATGAATGTTTGGTTGCAAAATTGATTGTTTGAATCGCCTTGTTTAGAAAATTGCCTAAAAATTGCACATGAAAGTTGAATCTTGGTATTCTTGAAATTCTGAGCATGCATTTGCCTATTTTGCATGAACTGATTGATTGAATTACATTACTTTGGAAAATTGCATATAAAGTTTGAATGTTTTCAAGAGATCTTGCAAATATTTTTTCGTGCTTTAGGTGGAGCTTTGCAACTTTCATTTAAGTTCACCTCATAAAAACCGAAAATCTCAAAAAAAAAATCGAAAAAAATAAAAATCCTTGGCATCCATCATTAAATTTCACTTCACAAAATCTCAAAAGATTCAAAAAAAAAAAAATTAGCAAGATATGGTTTCTTAAAAAATCACGTCTTATCACTTTTTTAAAAAAGATAGGATTTTCTTCAGTTGCTTGGAGGATCTATCTTTTCAGACAAATCAGATGTCAGGATTAGTTTGATTTTTCTTCCAGTACTAGAGCACCTTGAGCAGCCTACGCAGTACAGTTGGGATTCAGTAGCACTTGCGTGGTTGTATCGGGAGCTATGCAATGCGATCGATCTATCAGAGCACCAAATCAGCTGTGCCCTACATGTATTGCAGATTTGGGCATGGGATCGCTTCAGTTGTGTCTCCCCATCCATCGGAAACCGTGATCCTTTACCAGATGCACCTCTTAGTAGTCAGTATGTGATCTATTGCTTTTTCAGTTCGTAAGTCGTAAATTTTTTTCGGTGCGTATAATATATGTAATTGTTCTTTTTTTGTTTATGCAGCTGGAGTCAAGCCCGACAAATAATAGAGGTCTCCACATATACTTTGCCGCATCTGTGCTACCAATTTGATATAATGGCATCCGCAGATGTAAGTAATGATAACAATCAACGAGTTCAATGTAATGTTAGCTTTTAAATTAATTCTTCGTTTAATTTGATATGTTTTAATACGATAACAAATTACTTGGGAGCCCTATACATATGACATTCTCTAGACTCTACCAGATTACTACCTGCTGGGACAACACATTTGGAGGGCACGTGTCCCACTTATCTATTTCCACATCGTTGAGTGGCATTATCCAGACCGAGTACTTCGTCAACTGGGTATGCAGCAGGCAATACCTACTCCTCCCCGTAATCATACAGCCTTTTCACGATATTGAATTAAGGCCGGTTACAAGGAATTGGGTCGATTTGCACAGACGGTGGATTGATATATGGGACGACTGTCTTGACTATATAGTCCATGGTGTTCCTACAACGAAGCCACTTCACTATCATTCAGAATATATAGAGTGGTACCGTAGACACACACGGAGGTGGATTTCTTCCAAGGGAGGTGTAATGGGTGCAATGGTTCGTGTAAACGCTTTTAAATTACTTCATAAATTATTTTTTTAGTAACATAAGTTATTAGCATTTGATAACTTCTGTTAACTTTGATTTCATGAACATGGTGATGGCGTTAAACAAATCATACAATTAAGTTCCGCTCTATCTCGGGAGAACATGCGGTCTATAGCTAGGATAGCTAGGGCAATGCTATACGCCTACTATGAGGAGAGGCAGATGACAATGATGCCAGCATCTACAGCAGCACCCATTGGGCCGCACGAGGATGACCCACCTGAGACTGTTCAGTCGACCCAGAGGACCACTCGAGCTCATCCAGTTAATGATGCCGTCCCCTAACCCTTGGCATATCATATGACAGATTTCACTCAGGGGTTCACTCTAGGGTTCAGCCAGACAAATTTCAATACAGGGTTCAGCTAGTTTACCTGCTCATTTCACGAGGGATTCAATTTTTTCTTCCGTAACAATCGACAGTCTTAGACTCCAGCTAATTCTCCGAGTTCTTATGGATCCGATTTCTCTCCTCTTTTCCCATGCCCTTCTACAGTAGGATATGTACCGTCTGAGCATGGGATATTTTATCACTTTGATGATGCATCCACATCACAGCCACGCTTTCCATCACAGGATATGCCTGCGTCATCTACACCTCCTACTCATCCGGAGCCACGTCCTCCTTCTCGGGACAATACTAGACCTTCCGAACAACGCAGACGACCTGATTGCGGAACATGAGGCCACGTAGGAGGACGACATCATCAGTGAATGTAATTGGGATTGAGATTGTTATCTATTATTATAATTTTGATTTGCTAGATTTTTTTAGCTCATGTTTTGTTATCCACGATCTTTTAATATGGATATGTCATCTTAATTTATCTTACCAATTTTATTTTATGAATATTTTTTATTAATTATTTACATACTAAATAAATTAATTACATATATCTTAATAAATTTTTCAATTAATTATTGATAATTACGTTATAAAAATAAGCCTTAAAAGAAAAAAAATTATATTTACAAAGTTATATAAATACAAATGTTATAAATATAAAATAATTAAAAACACGTAAAAAAATACTAAATTAAAAAATAAAAATAAAAAGGCAATTGCTGCCCCACGGGCCCCGTTCGGCACTTTTAATGCCGAACGGACCCTATTCTGGTAAATAAAAACAAATTTACCCTAATTTGGTAAAAAAAAAAATGAGACTTATTTTCCAAAAAAGCCCGAAAAATTCACACAAATTTTAAACGCCCTTAAATGCTAAAAGATGTGTTATTCAATGCTAGCTGATCAAGTCATAAAAGGTGAAATTACTCGATTGCACAACAAAGGCGTCCCCAATAATTACGAGAATAACCAATAAATCCGACAAACGTCTCTTTTTCACAAATCACAAGACTCTTCCATTATCAAAACCGGGGGAAAAGCTTATCGACAGCCATCAAAATCAAGGGAGTTGAACGGCCATGATTGGGACAATGCAACTCTCACTTTTATCGAAATCTGACGGTTGATTTATGTGCGGTGAAGGGCCCCACAAAATTTATTGGGTTTCCCTTTAAAAATTCTCTTTCCCATGCGACTAATATTACAACTCCGAGGCCGAGCAAGAGGAGGAGTCTTGTAGACAAAGTTGTCGCTGTCGACAGACACCCCTGATCACTCGTACCAGTCCAAAGACAAACGACTTTATTTTTGGCTTGCCATCTATCAGCGCGTGATACCACGCCCAAGATAAAAGTAGGCCGGTCTATTATAATTATAACGACTCATACCCGGTTCGATTGAGCTCCAATTCTTAGCAGTTTTTCTCCTTAAGTCGTTGCCTCTAAAAGGGAGGCGATTGCATGGACCAGCTCGCCGAGACGGTGAAGCAACTTAGGTGCTTGGGTCGAGTGGAGGGCTAGGACTTCGAGTGGCACACGAGCAACGTGGAGATGTGGGTGAATGCCACACCGACGGACAAGCAAGAACAAGTTTTAGAACCAAGAACCGATTGTTTCCTATTCAGTTCTCAATTCTATCCGATAATCGGTCCACATTATGTTTTGGGCACAAAATTAAATATTTATAATCCAACAAAACATTCACATCATTTCGTTTATATTGATCAAGTAGACATGTTTGTCATTTGTTCATGTTAAAGATTCATCTTTCGATCGTCGACATCTTAAAAAGTTTTTTTTTTTTTCAAGAAATAGGATTTAGAACTAGCATCAAGGGACCTAAGCCAAATCTCTATGGACCTGAGCATGGGTACCAAGATCTCAAGCCCAGCCTCGACGAACCCGAGACTGATGTTCGTGGACCCGAAAACAGGCACCAGAGTCTCAAGCTTGGCCTCGAGAAACTTGGGCACAAATTCTTTTGATTGGGCTCGGTCTCGATGGACTCCAGCCGGGCACTAGTTACTTAGGCTAGGGAGACAGGTACTGGGCACGGCCAAGGGAGACCCGGGCACAGGCACCGAGGTCCGGGGATTACCCTTGAGGGACTCGGGCCGGCCTCCATGGACTTAGGCACGGGCAGTGGGGTCTGAGGCCTAGCCTCATGAGACATAGGCCCTCCCTTTATAGACCTAGGCCAAACTGTCGAGGAACTGGGTGCGGCCATGATGGACTCGGGTAGACCCTAAGTGACTTTGGCGTGAAGCTGGATACCAGGCATAGTCACTAGGGACTTGGGCCTGTGTGACATCCCCGTCCCACATCGCTTAGGGAGGAGTCCTGGGCTGGTTTATAAAGGATTGAGTTCCCCTTAACTTGCATGAGGCCTTTTTTCAGGAGTCTCCCGGAGAAAACACAATCGTGGGGACTGTGTGTCCAAAGCGGACAATATCGTGCAAGTGGGACCCAGGGTCGTTACAGTTGGTATCGGAGCTGACTCTCGACAGCGTGTGGGGCCTGGTGTACGCGGTGCACAGCGGGGACGTTGTGCCGTTGAGGGGGGATTATGTGACATCCCGGCCCCACATCACTTAGGGGGGAGTCTTGGGCTGGTTTATAAAGGATTTGGTTCCCATTAACTTGCATGAGGCCTTTTTCCGGGGGTGTCCCGGAGAAAATAAAACCGTGAGGACTATATGTCCAAAGTGGATAATATCGTGCAAGTGGGACTCAAGGTCGTTACAGCCTGACCTCTATGGGCCCAGCTGTTAAGGACGGGTGCTAGTGACTTTGGCGCGAGAAGCGGGTACCCAAGCATGGATTCTAGGGACCCAAACACGGGCACCAAGGTCCTTAGCTGAGCCTCAAGGGACTTGGGCACAGACACTAGGGTCTTGAGCTTGGTCTCGTGGGACCTGGGGCCAGCCACTATGGACGTGGGCTCGTTTGCTGAGGAACCGAGCACTAGTGACTTGGACGTGGGAGTGGGTACCAAGGCACAAGGTCCCGAGCACGTCCTCAAAAGACTCGAGGCCTACCTCTATGGACCAGGGGCTTGCCGCTGATGAATTGAGCCTGACCTCCATGGAGCCGAGCACAGGCACCGAGGTCTCAATCCCGTTTTGATGGATCTGGGCCATATCTTTATGGACTTAGGCCCAATTGCCGAAGAATTGGGCTTCGCCTCGATGTACCTACGCCGACCTTAATAGACCTAGGCAAGGCACTAATGACTTGGGCACGGGACCAAAGTTCCCAGGCTTTGTCGTCAGGGAATCGAGAACTGGAACCAAGGTCTTAGACTCTTAGGCTCGACCATTGTGGACTTTGGCATGATGCACCTGACCCGGGTGCATGTGACTTCGGCATGGGAGTCGGTCCCCCGGGCAGGCACACGAGCACGCGGAGAGCTTTGCTCTTTTGATTAAATTGGTTGAAATTAGTGCAATTTCACGTCGTATTTCTAATGTGTTTTGTTAGCAAGTGCCTTGAAGGCACAAATTAAAACTACTAAAATGAGTAAAAACGCGTATCAACTTGAATTGGAACGTCCAAAAAAAGTTACATAATTCAAATAAATTTTTTTGTATTTTCAAAGTACAATTAACGACTCTTAAACAGATATTTTAGGAGCATCTTTTAACATTTTTCTTTATATAGGGGTCGCTAGCGGACGAGATTCTTGCTGCGTAACACAAATATTTTCTGGTGAAAAATCTTTATGCAAAATACGTGAGAAACATAGGGGTCGCTAATAACTAGAATTTTAGTAAATAGTGACCTAGAGATATTTGATAAGCCACTCTACGGTTTTTAGTGTAATAAATATTCGAATATTTTGTGCGAACGCTTCTTCCAGAAGTGTATTATTGTTATTATTACCACTATTATAAAGATTTCAAGCACAAGGACATTAAAAGTGTCAAAAATTTTCGTTCAAAACTCACTTTAGTGTCAAAAATTTTCATCGGCTCACTTAAGTGCCAAATCAAATAAAAAACGATCACTTAAGTGCCTTCGGGCAATAAATTCTGATAAAAAATTTTACGTGGCTTTTAGTAATAAAATGTATAATCTAACATGGCTTTTTTATATTAAAAACGAGTCCAGTGGACTATGATGTGCCTGGACTCTCCATAAATGATGCCGTATTAGAAAGAATCATTGGAAACGATCTTCAATGGCGCGAACACGAAGAAACCCATCCCCTGATTCGTACTCTGTCTTCGTGGGAAGAGGAGGAGGGCCTTGAGGTTTCATATCTGAGCATTTTCAGGGCACAAGGCAAGTGAGAGCACTCACCTCTGACGGCAGCGGCGGCGGCGGAGCTTCCCCCCCCCCCATTTTTTTTTTCGTCGTTTCTCTCCCCGCTTGTTACTAGCTACAATTGTCACAATGAAAGGACGGCCTTCATTACCTTCCTTATCTTCCACCTTTTTTTTTCTTTGATTGTTTGCAAATTGAAAAAAAAAAAACGAAATTTGGACAAAAATCCTAACTTGGCCTTATTTTGTTTGCAAACAAAAATTAAGGTTTATTTGGGGCAAAGATGTAAAAGACGTTGTTTAGAGCTATTATTGCTGACTGGGCAGGCCGGCGAGTCACGTCAGTAGGGAACTTGATAAAATACTGTCACATCAGATTTTTGGGCAATCAAAATCAGAATTGGCACTTAAGTGATTTTTCTTAAATAAGTGGTACTTAAGTAATCCGTCGAAGATTTTTAGCACTAAAATCAGCGTCGTACGACACGTTTGGTTCTTTCAGTGTCAAAGATTTTAGTAACAGGAAAAGCTTGTTAAAAATATTTTACTTGATAATTTTGAAGTTAATAATGATAGGAGAGTTGCGAATACGTTAGGAATTAGAAAATTCCCTTTACTCGTTGCTCGATAAATGCCGAAAATGCACTCTTTTAAGAACCCCTTCATTTTATCCGACCAGGAAAAAAAAAAGAAACCCTTCATTTTCGAAAAAAAGCAGAAAAGAAACCTTTCATTCGACCAAAAAAGAAAGAAAGAAACTCTTCATTCGAACAAAAAAAAAGAAACCCTTCATCAACAACCCCTAAAAAAAAACGTGCAGCACACGCGCTTCGGGGATGGGGGGTCAGAAAAAGGAGGGACAGGGATAATCATGTGCATGATGGCGCAATAAAATAAGGTGGAGTGCGCGGCGAGCGACCGACACGATGTCGGGTGATGATTGAGTGTCCCCACAGGTGGCGTGCTAGTTGTCCCACGTGTTTCCTGTCAGAAATCCCGCCCCGGTTTGATTGCCATCTCTATCGTGGACCCTCCCGCAGCCGATCCCTACCTCCCGGCCGTACGGGGGCTCCCCCCATGTGACCGGCACGTGAACTCGGTCCCCCTTAGGGTGGGTATTTGGTGATGTCCCCATCATCAAATTCCCTGTGCTTCAATTGGGTATAGAGATTCCGACAAACAAAAAAATAAATTGGGTATAGAGATCTCGATAAGGTATTTTCGTATGTAAATTGCTTACCATGCTATTAAACCGTATTTTGGTATTTCTTCTCGTGCCCATTCATTGAAAACCAACCTTTAGCCAAGTACACGACACAGATCGTATATAACATCCGAAATGTACGGATATCGACGAGTGACCGTCTTTTTTCGAAATAAAAGAGGGAAGAGAAGAGAAGGCGAGAGCGACAGCGGACCGCACAAAATAAGTAAAAACTCTTAAAGGCATGAGCGATAGTGGATCGGGTGCGCAGAATAAGTTAAACTATTAACAAACTTTATTTTTTATTTTTGGCGAAAATGAGATGAAAGGGGAATTTCGACCTTATGGGATTTCGTCTCCACATATTCGTCATTAAGTGCTCCCCAAATGTATCAGCGATAACGATATAATGGTCCTTGAACTTTGGACCAATATGCAATGTGGTCATTAAACTTTTAATTTGTTCAATGTGGTCACTGAACTTTACTTTGATATGCAACGTGGTCCATAAGCTTTCAACTTGTTCAGTGTGCTCCGTGAAGTTTTGTATATGTTCAATTTGGTCCATGAACTATATGAAAACATCTAATGTTGTCATTCTACTAATTCAAGTTCAAGGACAATAGTGAATATTTTCATTTATTTCATGGACTAAATTGAACATGTACCAAAATTCTATGGAACACATTGAACAAATTAGAAGTGCATGGACTATATTACATATTGGGTCAAAGTCTGGGGACCATTTGTGTCGTTTTCTTAACGTATTAAAAAGTCAGATCGGTATGGCTCGTGTAGCCGCCAAAATATGTTGTGATTTGTAATGTGATTGGTCAATTATACGATGTCATGAGCGCACCGAAAAATATGAAAATTATGAACCAATGGGAAAATTATCAACCTTCGATTTGGCCAAAAATACAAAACACAAGAGAATAGAAAGATCGGGTCGTTATCCGATGTGATCATCCATCGGTCCCAACGCGACGAGGCCGAGCACCGGGGACGCATCCGCAACGTGAACATCACGTGAACCTGGACCCGCGGGGCTCGCGAGGCTGAAATGACCGTGCTGCCCCTGCATCGCACATGGATCCCCATGCCCTAGCCACGTGTCCGTCTAGCAGAGGGCAGGTAGTTCCCCTGGCGGGTCCCCACCGACCCCACCGGGAACAACTTGGGGATCATGAGACTTATCACTGTGCGCTAGTCGCGTCGCCATCAGAGAATCTCTCCCCGGGGGTGAGATACGACAACTTGGGACGAAACGGCAAGTTGTTCGTTTCGGTTGGTTACGATCGTACGGCCACCAGAAGCTTTGATCTACTTGAGCCAGGCACGGTGAGCCGTACGATGTGATTTACCTGTACCCACCGTCACATTATAGGGAATCCTCACGGATCTAGTAACCCGTTACGTCATCGATTCCATCGCATTGCACGCAAAAAACATCAACAGGTCCAGGAACAGAAACTTTCGTTTCTTTTCGTGGATTAGAGAAGAAATTGCATAATTGCGGAGAGATCAGCCTGCAGTTCATGTTCGTCGACGGTAATTTCAATGGGAGAATTACCAAAAAAATCCTAAACCTATTACAATTGTGCTAATTCAATCCTAAATCTTTTAATATTTTTTAAAAAAAATTTATGAATTTTTTTTATATTTTAAATTTTTTTTCTTTTAATTTTTCTTTCTTTTTATTTTTTTTTCCTTCCCCGACCTCTCGCCCTCGCCGGTCGCCGGACCTCGGTGCGTAGATATCGTGCCGAATTAGGTGGCTATTGAGTTTCTTTATAACACAAAAGGACGACCGTAGGTAGCTGGCTATACCTAAGAAGGAATTAGCACAATGACCAGGAGAAACGAGCCTCCCTTGAATCTGAGTTCCGCAGCGCATATATCGAGCTCATGTCTATCGATTCCTGATCGAAAAATATGAACTCCTTCACCACCGGGATAATTATAATGTGGCGTGGCTATTGAGTTCGATCCCAAATATCTGTGCCGATAATATTCTCACCTCTTAAATCCAAGTAACAATTCCGTCAAGGAGAGTGGAAACTTCCAAGTCGAAAAGCACCGATGTATACATCGATCTTAATTCACAATTGATCGAGACCGTCGCAATCTCCAGAAGTTGCCGAGTTCACGCTCTCGTGAAAAATTGCAGGTTTTGCAATTCTCATCCAATTGATGCAAGCGAATATAGTTAGACGACATTGAAACTTCGCCGTCATGATTCCTTGACTAATATTGCATGCACTGGCTGCATTTTTGTTCTTGGAAACGTATTTTGCTAGATCTCGAGTTTTATGACGCCGAAATGCCTAAGTTGCAATTGCGACGGGGGTTTGTTAACGAGTCCTCGTTGATCAATTAATTAAGTTTAATGTATAAATTTCAATTACTTTGTTTTTCTGGCCCACGCATGACCATTATTTTCGGAAGTTAAGAAAATTACGGATTATACATATTTAGCGGTAGGCACATAAACATAATTACGATATATTGCGAGTTTATACGGAAGTCGAGATCGGGTACGAATCTCTACGCTGGTTCTAGGGGTAAGCAAATGGGACCGCCCAGACCGGTGGTCCGGTTCCCGATTCCAAAGGTTGGCGGTCCGGTTCCCGGTCCTTAAAATTGGAACCGCTGGCCGAGCGGTCCGGTTCCCGATTCCAGGAGTACAGGACCGGACCGGTCGATTTTTTTGGTCCACCCAGTTGCCTTTTCTCTTTACCTAAAAGAGAAAGCAGAGACTGAATGATTGATTCTATGTTCTCTTCTATTGGTATACCAGTATCATTGTTTCTATCTCCAGGATGAGCTTTTGTTTTCGGTAGACATACATATGTGTAGGATTCTCATGTACCTTATTTGACAAGCTTCCTGAGAATTCTTTATCGCATGCGAAACTATGTTGGGAGTACTGGGCATGAGTGCCAGTTGTTTCTTCAGGAAACAGTGCTTATATGTGCCTTGTTGGAGGTACTAGAATGCAATTTTCCACCACTCCAACTGGAATGTCCTCTGTCACTTCCAGTTTTAAGTGTGATTGCCTGATAACTTATTCTTTACTTGAATATGGAAGGCCGCGTTGTAGCGTTATAGTGTTACAAAGGTTGTTCGAGACAAAGCCCAGAGCATAATTTGTAGCAATGGATCCTAGATATAGCTGCGTCTTACCAATTCTATTGGACAGCCTGCGAACCGAACCGGACTGGTCGGTCCGGTTCTCAGGTCCATCGGTTCGGTCTACGGTTTCAGAAATTGGGAATCGGGACCATCGGTCCGTTTTTCGATTCTTGAGGGGAACTAGATCGGACCCGGAACCGCTCATCCCTAGCTGGTTCCTCGTATTTCCTGGAAATTAACGCAGCAAGGCTGTACGGTACTCTCAAATTGATGTTTTAGTTATTAATTAATGGATTTAATTAACCAAAAAATCATGTCTTGCTAGTACCTCGTCGGTTGGCACTCTCCATTATCGCCACTCATGTGAATCCTACGTGGCGCACCGTTCCCGATACATCCTCCAGCTGGACGACAGCTCGAGACACGTGTGATCCCGTCACCCGCACGTGCGCCCCCGGTCAAAAGTGAAACGCACGGGACTCCTCCGCCCATGCTTGGATCCGGTCAACGGTCAAAGCTCCACCTCTCCCCAGACGAGCGAAATCCCATCCGTGCCCTCGCCCCCTGCTTTGCCGGTCGCGCGAAATGGCGAGGGCGAATCCCAGCCGTCCGATGAGTGGGAAAAAGGAAAGGACGGATGCACACGTGCACGTGGGAGCGATTACCTAGAAAGTTGTTGGGGGAAAGGCAGCTTTGGTGTTGGAAGATGATTACTTTGAGATTAGATTCGGAGATTTTGTTGATCTTGGAGACAACATGTGACCGCGTGAGCTGGTAACCATGTGATTAACCGTCTACGCGAATCGATTTTGGTGTTTCAGTTAATCAAGTGTGGTTAGCTCGCGGTTGGACCGCACGTGCGGCGCACGAAATTTATGTGAAAAAGAAGAAGCATTTGAGCCTTTTCTTTTGCGCGCTAATTTGAGGTCGTCGGACGATTTTTTGTCCTTTAAATGTATTTTTTGAGATTCAAAATGTGTCCAACAGATGCACACGAACTGCTCTGTCCATATGCGCCGAATAATTTCCCGGTCGATTGGGGGTAGCAGAGGTAACCCTTGATGTTACACCAAGCGTGGATACTGTAATTAGAATTTAAATCTAGTACTTAATTCCATTCGAGCGAATAGTTTTAAGGTTTTGGCGAACATCTCACTTCGTCGTTATACGTTAGAGCAATTCAATTTTTCGAATCGGTTAATCCCAATAGATGCACACGAACTGCTCTGTCCATGTGTACCCGATAATTTTCTAGTCGAGGTGACCCTCGAGATTACACCGAGCGTGGGTACTGCATTTTGAATTTGAATTTGTCAGATTGAAATTGAGTTCTTAATTCCATTCGAGCGAAACGGATAAATGAAGTGCTCGAATACTCGGCCAACTCATTGAGATCTAAACTCGATTTGGTCATTTTTCTCGCTTCGATTACGATTTGGCAACGTGCCGTGGTTCACAGATTTGAGTGCCGATGTCGAAATTAGGAACCAAGAGGATTTTTACTATCATTATTAGTACTGTCATTATGAAGTTTGACTAAACGAGCCTCGAATTGAAAGGGCAAGGGCAATCGTGGAAGGCAAAAGAATGTGCCACCGCCCCCAAGTAGGCCCATCTTTATTCGGAAGCATGTTTTGGTTGGTGGAGATTTTTGGGGACGATAGAACTTATGAAATTGAATATGATAGCTCCATTATTTAAAATGATTAACCCCCCACCAAACAAATTATTAGATTACACTAATCTAATCATTTCCATCGATTTCTTCAATTAAATTATAGGCCAAGTGGGCCGCGATTTTCCAGTTCCCCAAGTCACTTTATATTTTTCAATTACACTTCGTTTTAGGATATGGTTCATACTCCCCATCGACAGAATAGAACAGGGATCCCGCTTTCTGGATATCCGAGAGTTGTTAAAGTTTGAGCATATATTTTTTCATTGATAGTTTAAACTTAGGCTCATGAATAGCTACTGTTGTATATACTTTTTTTTTTTCTGATTGTAATTGAATGATGTAACAGAAAGGTGCGAGGAGCTAATTACAGTGGACTGGACGTAACCCTAGTTTAAGGATGACCCGTGATAAAACCCCTAGTGTCTCGATTTCTCTTTCTTATTTTTACGCTTTATTTCGTTATGATTGTGCGTTGAATTCTAATATTTTATCGGACCAAATCCAGTGATTTTGCACGAGGAGTGACTTTAAAAATAGTAAAAGAAAATGCCGACTTTCGCCAGGTTTTTCGCAGAGGTGTTCCCCCTAATCATTTACGAGCCTTTCGAATGACGAGCCCTAAGGTCAAGAACGTGGCCTGCTTGCATTTACTTTATTTTTATTTTTATTTTTATATTGCTTTTATATTTAATTTAAATTTTTTTTTTGTGGGGGATGATTTACGAGCTGGCCCGGGCTTTTTGGTCTAAAAGAGGGGACATAGTTTAAGGGGAGTTCGACAAAATCATGGTCAAGTCGCACGAGGTTGTCTAGTCGGAAAATGATAATAAAATCATTACGTACAGAATGCCGTTGTTGAGTGCGCGGAGCATGCATTCGTGGCTTATGATGATAATGGTGATTATGGATGATTAATCGCGAGAATTTAATAATCAATAGGAGTTCGTACGGATCCTAATGTTCGAGCTGGGTTTTTTGTTTTTTGGTTTTTTATATATCTTTTGGGCCGTTTCGAATGTTCGGTCTTGGGCCGGTCTTTTTTTCGTCCGGATGGAATGTAGGGCCCCGAACGATGCCTGAAATATGGATTTTGAGGAAAAGAGGGCCCAACCGCCTAATCGATGTCGAACCTCGGCCACGGCCAGGAGTCAAGGGCTGTCGTGGTCGGGGTGCGAAAAATCTTCTCTCTTCGCAAGCTCGTCGGTTAGATTTCTACCAACTCGAGGTAATCTCCGAACGCCTCGGCAATTGCTTTCTTGATCAGAATAGGATTTTGATAAATCCATTTTAAAGTTCTATCACTCCCTTTTTTTTTTTTTTTTGGGGTCGGAAAGTTCCATCACTCTAATCAGTTGATAATTGGAGAAACGTTACTTGGATTTGTGTGCCCGGGGTCTTGACATGAAGGCCCGAAATGGCCCGGCCCAGACCGAATTTATTAGGGTGGGCTGATATTGGCTTTTTGTCCGAGCTAGGCCCAGCTCGTTGGAGCACATATTCATCTGAAATGATAAGTTCGGGCTAGGCCATTCACGTCAACGGCCTGGCTTGTGAATAAAATTCATGCGAAATTGAACTGCGGAGAGGAGAAGTGATGACAACACAACTCACTAGTCTGATACAATGAATGCAAAAAGGCAAGCAACACGAGTTAAAAGAACAATCGACAGAATCGAAGTAAATTATGGCTTTGACTCATGATCTCACCGGAGTTCACTCACCCCGACGGATGCAACCAAGAGCGCTCTCCGTCCATGGACTCTCTCATTCCAAGAGTCGAAAGATGTTCACGAACAAGAGCGCCGTAAGGAGGGAGACCCGATCGGCCAAGCTTAGGAGAGAGAAATTCGAGAGATCGGGACTTCCATTTTGCGGGAAAATTTGTAGAGAGAAGGAAAAAGAGAGGGAAAAAAAAGAAAGGAGGGAGATTGAAGCCGCCCGAGCCGAAAAGAGAGAGATCAGCTTGAGGAAGCAGCGAAGATCTTGGATTGTCAGCAATTCTCGACGTCACTGGCTTCACCAAGTTGAGTTCGCTTCGACTCCAAGTGAAGCCGTGACCTCCGAAGGAACAAGACGACGACGAGCAAAACAATAATACACGAGAGAGAGGGATCGGCTACTGAGTTGACTCGAGCGGATTTGACTCGACGGCTAAAGTGAAGAGATGAGGTTAGACTTGAGTCGAGATGAGGCTCAATCTACTCACTGGAAAGTGGTTTTACCCATTTAGATTTAGGTATTCACTTTCCTAATTTTATGCATGGATATCTTCGTTGACCGGAAAGTATTTTCAGTTGACCAGTCATTTTCGACGAATCAAACAGGTGAAAGTCTGGAAAATTAATTTCCGAAAAACACTTTCACTCAAACAAACACACCCTAAAAGTAATCACTGGACACGGCGGATCTTCATGAGCCAACAAAATTTCACATGGCATAGATGGGCCCGACATTGTTTTGCACCGGGCCCAATATCTTGCAAATATTTCTCTTCCCATCGTATTTGAGTTTTGGACCAGAGAAATAATCTTGATGGCCCAATGGATGATTTCGGGAATGCCCAAATTGGATAAGAAAATGACTGAAGCCCATAGCCCATGCAGCAGTTGCCTTGAAGTCCCATACTTACTTTGGATGATCTTTCCCTAGCCCCACAAAGCTGGTACAGTTATTCCTCATTAATCCGGCCCGCTTGGATATTTTAGATGAATATACGTTGATGCGTATTATTATTATTTAGTAATATAGATTGTTATATCGTATAACCTGTTGTAATTAATTGCTCACTTAATTTAAAATTCAAACCATCATTCATTTTTTTTTATATGTAATTACAAAAAAACATCGAAATTGGTTTCCCAAGTGGGGCATAGTGTCCGGTGGAGCGCCCGTTTCCTGGCACGAGGCAGGGGGCAGTGGCGGGGCAAAGCTCCACCTCATGGGGCGAGCATGAGTGTCGTCATTACAATCCCTACGTCGTATCGTATCGTGCATGTCACGACTGGTTGTACCAAGTTATGGCCGTTGTATAACGTCGTGATATTGCAAAATACAAAAACAAGATCTTATATGATGTCTTTATAATTACGATGCGGGGTCATAAAGTTACGCGACACAACATTGTCGTAAAAAAAAAAAAACCGGGAGGCTTAATGTCCCAAGTCGGGCATTTCATCAACCATTTATTTAAGAGAAAGGAGTCGAGTTCGATTGACACAAACGTCCGAAAGAACTGAAAACCTAACAAAAGAGAATCGATTCTGATCAAACAAACTTTGGAAGGTTTGAACCTACAAAGCAAAACTCAATCCGATTGTTGGTAATCGATCTATTAACGTGGTTTCACGAAGAGAGAGACAGTAGATTTGCTATTGAATTATCCAAGGGGGAGCATATTTCAGCTTCGCACACCGTGACGCAAAACGTCGTAAAGAGCTATAATCGATCATTCCTTCGGACTGAAACCGTCGCAGATTAGATGTCTCTGTCTTGGCCCCTGGTTTAGCCGCTAAGAGCAGCAAATAGCGTACCAACAAAGCAGTCTAGCAAGACACTGGCTAGGTAAATAAAAAGATCCACGTTTCGGCCATTAAATGGCCGACCTGTGTATTAAAAATTGGTTGCTTGCTCGAATCTTCCCACATGTAAAACTCTTATAATGCGGACTTCGTGGAATTTTTGTACCCATGACTTTTGGCCGAAGCAGAACTTTTTGGGGCCAACTCTGAAGTAATTAGAATGCAATGGACTTCATAGATCGGGATAATTTCAAGTCCAAAGCCGAAAGGCACAACATAGAAAAATGGGGGTGGAATATGCTGATAACTAGAGCTCTGTTCTAATTTTGCAATTTCTGGAGGTCTGCCTACTTAGGGACCGCATCGAGTTCGACGGCATAGTCACTACAGATGATGGTGATGATGTAGATCAGATACTATCAATAAGAATGATGCTCGCAATCAACGAGTAGGTGTCTCATAATCAAACCACATATTGGCCAATTTTTTTACAATGGAAATTGACGATTGAAGGCAAAAACAAGCTTGGAAGCATTCAAAACCGAAATTTTCGAGCTGCTGAATATCGAATATCAGACTAATATAGGAGAAAAGGAACAAGTGCTTCTAGGTGCGCTAGAGGAGTGTATAGCAAAACGGAGCTGGACCATTTTGCTTGAACAACACCACCTTTTGGAAAAGTGCTTTGAAGTCTGGATTCACAAATAGACAAGAGAACATGTTCATATGCTGCGATAATTGGTGATTTCATGTAATAAAATCATCGTTTCGACGGAGCAGAGGAATCTAATAATCTTTAAGAGGAAGGCAAGAGATTCGTCTCGAAGATGAACAAAGGACGAAACAAATAACATGAAGTCGCCAACCTCATCATCCTCATGACGATGGAAACTCAATTGGGGAAAATATCTTCCATGGGAGGGAAGCAAGGGGTGCCTCCAATTGGCACGTTTGGTATCCATTTTGCCAAAAGCAGGATTATGGCAAAACTGACCATAACCCTGGCTTTTTTCTGCCCCTAACATTATTCTAGGGAAGCCTGCCAAACATCATAAGTAGCCGGAAGATCAAGATGCTCCCATTTTTGCCAACCTAATCCAAAAGCATAGCACATTTCCACATTGCCCATATCTGAAGACTCGTTTCGTCCTCTAGCCATGAAAAAACTAACTTTGCACATGAAGATTTGCACTGCTATATTGATAGGCGCAAATTTTTTTCCATTTCGAAGCATTACGCGGACGTGTATATGATAAGAATCCTTAATATGGACCAACCAGCTAATTGAAACCCCGGTACGGATAAATTATACCCTTTGCATCATAAATTACTCGACACTATATATACCAAGATTCCTGCCCAACCCCAACATGCGATGCACCGCATACGGAAAACGAAAACTACCAAACCATGACAGCAATAAACTATCCTACCCTTGATTAGATTTCCCCCATACTACAGCCCGCCGTACCTCCAATCAATGTCTCGGGGTGGCGTGACCGGGTTCATAACTTCACCGGACCACCTTCTGCTCCGGACAAACCACCTTCAAGAAAATTATTTCCGTAAGAAAAACGAAACAACCCAACACCTATGAATTGCAGGTCGATTAGTCTCCTTAATGAGACAAAGCTAAAGCAAATTCTATTCAAAGTACATCTAGAACAGGTAACAGAACAGAGAGAGAGAGAGAGAGAGGGGCAACCTTGAAAGCAGAAATAGCCAGGCGAGCATGTCATTTCTGCAAGGAGGATGACTGACAGATCTTAATTCTTATCCATCACCATCCAAAAGATGAAGATAACAAAATGAAAAGGGAAAAAAACCAATTGGCACTCCCACAAGTTGCAGTAGGAAATGCATACGTACACATACGGACGTATCTGTACGTAGGCACCTGCAGATGAGCACAGCGCATCCCGAGAGAGAGAGAGAGAGAGAGAGAGAGAGAGAGAGAGAGGGAACCTTCGCCGGTGAGTCGAGCATCCGGTAAGCATCGGCCGTGATTCCCACCAACCAAAGACCCGGGAAGACGCTCTGCAAAAACCAAACCAGACGCGAATGAAACAGTGCGAAAGTTTTACCACGCAGCAACACTTAAGAACCACAAAATCAAAGCGAAACAGCACAAAACGACGCAATCGAAGGTCCTCCCTCCATACATCGAGCTGTTTCTGCACATTCCGGGATCGCTTCCTCGGTCTCCGAGCAGGCCTTGACCCGGTCATAGCGAAAATGTCCTCCTCAATCTCCTCCTTTGACAGCGATACCCACAGTCTCCTCTTCCCCTCCTCCGCCTCCTCCTTCCGCTCTCCGCTGGCCGCCTCCGCGAAACCCCGCAGTCGCGCCGATTTCGGCGGCTGATTCGCATTCTCCTTCTTCTCGCCCTGTTGGACCGAAGGATGAACCATCGGAAACGCTTCGCGCGACTCTCCGTTCTTCGAGAAACCGTTGTTCGCTCCTCTTCTCGGCCTCAGGTTCCACGGCCTCTGCACGGCTTCCTCCGCTTCGGCTTCTTCGTTGTCTTCACCGCTGCTCTTGTTGTTGATGCCGCTCCTGAGATCGGTGCCGGCGACGTTGATTTTGAACGTTTCTCTCTCTCCTCCAGAGCCCGATGCCTGCTTCTGCAGTTTATCGAGGTCCGGCGAGGAGGCGGGCGGGAGGCAGTTGCTGAGGGCGCGGCCGGAGCGCGATCCGAGAGCCGGAGGGCGCGATTGTGGTTCGCGGTCGTCCGGAGGAGGGGGAGGAGAGTCGCCGGAGGGAGAGGGACGGCGGTGCTGGCGGTGGTTGGCGGTGGCGCTTCCCCATCGCAGGAAGGTCGGCATGGAGAAGTTGTGGAGCGGCTGTGACTTCACCGGCGCCGTCGCCATAGGAGGAGAAGAAAGAGAAAAAGAGCTGCCCGGATAACTTATCGACGGCGGCGGATATGCAAATATATGATCGTGTGTTTGCGAGTGCGTGTTCGTGTGAAACGCCGGTTGCTCTTGTGTTGGCCGAGTTGAGGATCACAATGGAGAGAGAGAGAGAGAGGACGATGGTGTGGTGAAGCGAAGACGAAGAAGAAGAAGAAGATGCGAAGCGAGGAAGAAGAAGAGGAAGAAGGAAGAAGGAAGAAGAAGAAGACATGATTGCGAAAGAAAACTCGGCGTGTTTTGTATGAGCCGGAATACACAACCGAGTTACAAAAACGGAGCGCCGTTTTACCTCTTTCGCCATTTCTTCCCTTCAATTCGATTTGGTAGTACAATACTTGTATTATTGTATTTAAGCTTATAGCCTAAGTAGCACCGACACCAATACCGACATGCGACACGCGACACGACACGACACGTTAACAAGGTATTTTTCAAAAAATATAGAAATTCGACACGTTTGGACATGTTGTATAAATATACATACGTGATAAAGTATCATGTACATATAAAAATATCAGTCGCGATTAGATTTTCTTTTTGGCTGACTGGAAATATTAACTTTGGGATGTTTAGATATATGATTTAAGCATATATATATTTTTTATAAATCTACATTTTGATCTATAATTTATTGAAAATGCTTAAAATTGACCCTGTGAATATTGAAATGACGTGTCACTGGCTTGTCTGGAGCGTTGACCATATGTCGATCGCATGACGAAAAGTGTCGGAGTGTCGGACACGACACGACACGAAAGCTCTCGAAGAGTGTCGGTACTTCTTATAACACGTGTGCGTGAGTTTTTCAGTAGATTTTGTGTTTCTCGTAATTACTGAATTTGTGCGGAAAAAAAAAAAACCATTTTCTCCCAAATTTATTAGGCACGTGCTAATTGTATGGTATTGTAGAACGTTTTATGCATTTTTTTAATATGTTTTGATGATTGCGCAATGTTTCGATTTTTACTTGTACGCCAATGTAATCGAGGGAGGTACGTAAAAATTCATTCAATTAGTCATTTCAGTGCGGTAAATTGATGGATTTCCTATTTTATTAAAGAGCCACGAAATTCTATGGTTATACAACTTTTTGCTAAGCCTATTTATTACAATTATGGTTCAAAGCCTTTTTAAAACAAAGGGTGCGTTTGTTTCACTGAAAATATTTTCTCGGAATTTGTTTTTCGGAAAATGATTTCTCGAGAAATGATTTGTTTTCCTTTATTTGGTGATATGTGATGGAAAACATTTTCTGGTGTTTGATTTTCATTTGAAAAATGATTTCACTTTAATTACTTTATCTTAGGCAAAAAAACAATAATCGTATTTTTAATTCTATATTCTATGTTTTATATTTCTTTTTTTCTTCTTCTTCCTTCTTCTTCCTTCTTCTTCTCCTTCCTTCTGTGACGCCTGCCTCCTTCCTTCAGCGACGCCGGGGCCTTGGACGAGCTCGAGGCTCACCAGATTTGCCCGAGGCCACTAGATCTACCCGAGGTAGCCAGCAAGCCTCGAGGTCGCCAGATCCAATGGCCTCGAGGCTCCCGGTGGCCGCCGCCCGCTAGTCGCAGCGAGGGAGGAGGAAAAAAAAAGAAAAAGAACATAAAATAATATTAAAATAGTAAAATACAATATTAAAATATTAAAAAATTAAAAAGAAACGATTTTGGAAAGTGTTTTCCTCTCTTCAGATTGAGGAATTCACTTTTCTGATTTTGTACATAAACTTTCCATTGACAGGAAAGTGTTTTTCGTTGACCGAATCATTTTTCGGCGAACCAAACGGATGAAAGTCTGAAAAACTAATTCCGAAAAAACACTTTCCATAAAACAAATATACCCTAAGTTTTGTGAACACGATATTACCCCCCAAAAGAAGGGAGAATTCCAAATTAAAGACCTAAAGTGCCATTATTTTTTCAATTAAGGGCCCGAAGTGAATATTGTTTCAAAAAAGGGCCTGAAGTGCCATCTATGTTTTAAAGAAGGGCCTGAGCGAAGGGTATTTTGGTCCTTTACTCATTTTTATATTTTATATTTTTATTTTTTATTTTTATTTTTCCTCTCCCCTCTCCTCTCCTCTCCTCCCCTCCCCCAGCCATCGCCGGCCTCAGGCGACGGCCGCCCTCTCCGGCGTCTGGCGGGCGACCCTCGCCCTCGCCTGGGCAGGCGTCGGGACTCTGCAATCGTCCTCCAGAATCACTTGTGACTCTGCAATCGCGACCCCATCGTCCAAAAGCACCGGGACCTTCTTGTGCACTGGGTTCGACTTTAGAAGCAACTCGCTCTTCCCCTTTTTCAAGCCTTCAACAATGAGCTCGTACTCGAGGCCCTTCAGTTTCAGAGCCCACTCGACCCTCGTGCAGAACAAGCTGGTCATGGAGACAATGAGCTTTAACTTAGCCATGGTCGTGTTCTCTTGTTCTGAGCAGTGTAATCGAGTTGGGATCTCCCGTATATAAACAAATATGAGATGGGTTCGCGAAAATGGCAGCCATGTTTAGTCTAATGCTGCAGAGAAAAGTCGCGGCCGTTGACGAGGAACAGTGAAAGGCAAGGCCAAGAAGGAGAAAATCGGAATAGATTTAGCACAAATCTGGAAGAGGGTTTCATGAATTGTAATCTTCCATGATTCGGAAAGTAAGCTAAATCTGAACTAGCTAATCTTTAATTTCTCTGTTATTCAAACAGGGGATTATGAGTACATTGACTGATGACCAAGATGAGGACGGCCATCAGAATCACCGCCAGCACCATCAAACGAAGAGGATGATAGTGGACGTGGACTTCAAGTCTCAGTTCGAAGTGGCGAGGCCCACAGAGAGCTACAGGGAGCTCACGGACGCGCTGCAATTGATCTTCGTCAGGGACGAGGTCAAGCTCAACCAGATCATCGCCCTCGCCTGGCCCGACGCCGGCCCGGGGGATGGTCGCCCAACGCCGGTCCAGGCGAGGGCGAGGGTCGCCCGCCAGACGCCGGCGAGGCCGTCGCCTGAGGCCGGCGATGGCTGGGGGTGAGGAGGAGAGGAGAAGAGAGGAGAGAGGAAAAAGAAAAGGAAAAAAGAAAAATAAAAAAAGGAAAAAATTACAAAAAAGAGAGAGTAAAAGACGAAAATATCATTTGATCACGCCCTTCTTTAAAATAAAAAGGGCAATTCAGACTTTTATTTGAAATATGATTAACTTCATGTCCGAAAATATAAAGACAGTTGAGATCTTTAATTGGAATTTTACCCCAAAAGAATAATGTAATACTTGTACGTACAGGTACAGCCTGGGTGGGCCGACTGCGAGTCTAACACAAATGTCGGGATGTATTTCGTGCGAACGAGCACAAAAACGTCGTCGTTGTGCCGAAACGATAAACGTCCACTCGAGTGCCTCCAAATTTTCTTTTTTCAAAAAAATGGGGACGAAAAAGTAAAAGTGAAAGAAAAGAGAGCTTCTCCGAGCTCCAATGGCTGCCCCATTGCTTAAGCCCTAGAAAAATCTCAAACCTCTCTTTCTGCTCTGCTTTCCTCTACTCTACACTAGCTCACTCGGTGGGGTATTTCGCTCCTCCGTGTCTCCTCCGTCTTGCTCGCCCTCTCGGGATTGTTCGCTGCAATCGACGCGTCGGCCCGTCTCTCCTTCCTCCAGAGAGGGGTAGAAATGGAGGCGAAGCGGTTGAACAACGGGCCGATTGTGGCTTCGCCGGATGGTAGCGGCCGCACGAGATCTCCGCAACCTTGCTACAGCAGCAGAGCTGTTCGGGTACGCACTCGCTTTCCACGTCCGCGAGGACTTAGTGTGTTGTTCTGGACGGCAGTCGTCGTCGGAAGGCAACGGTGTGCGTAACATTTGGCTAAGCGTCGGTGACGGCACTTGTTTTTTGCTGTTGTTGGAAAGGACTGCGTTGGCAGTTCTAGCTTCGTCGGTAATTGGTGCCGCCATTGGCTCCATGGTGGTGGTGGCGGTGGTGTTTTTGTATTCCGAGCATTTGATTAGCGTTTTTACGTTTATGGTCGCGCTCACGTCGAATGAGATGCAAGTCTTTGCCCCTCCAAGCTGCTTTTCCTCCGAATTCTTTCGATGCATTGTTGGGGAAGTCCGAGACTTATTTTTGTGGGTTAAGGTTGATTTGATTCTGTTGCGAACAATTTGTTTGAGTTGAGCTCATGCATTTGACACAAATTTTCAGCTGGTGAGACTTTGAAACTTCTTTGAATTGATTTTTCCACATGTTGAGGGAGTACTCAAACGATTCTGAAAAATAGGAATGGCAGATTGGACATTCTCTGAAATTATGGCATTACATTTATATCTATTTTCACTTTTGTTTTGAGAAGATTAAATGTTAATGTGCTGTGCTATTTGCCGTCTTGGGATTTGCTTCTCAGGAAGCATTGGAACACCTAGCTTCTGTTGATTTGGTCGACTTGTGCAATGAGGCGAAGATTGAGCGGTGCCGGGCTACTAGAGACTTGAGAAGTTGTGGCCGCTATGTTCATCATGTTTTAGACTCCTGCAGTCATGCATCCTTGTGTGCAGAGTGTAGTCAACGTTGCGATCATTGTCCGATATGTAGAACCCAAATACCCAAAAGTGGCAACAGACTTCGGCTTCGTCTGTACTATGAGTGTATCGAGGCTGGCCTTATCTCGAAAAGATGTGACGAGAGATTTCAAGAAAGAGAAGATGAGAACCAGCTGAACGCGGATGTTCTACGTCTATATTCTTTGTTTGATGTGGCATTGGAGAATAATTTGGCGTCTTTGATATGCCACTGTATCCCCCAAAGATTTGAGTTGCTTTCCTTTACAGAAGTTTGCTTCCACATTATATTATTCAATATGCTAACCAAAATTTACAGAAACTGGAAGTTTCTTAAGAAAGAATTGGTCATTTATGAAAAGAGTTTTACTGGAACTGCAATAGGGGGCTGTCAACATAGACAACAGAAAACATTAATTCGAGTTTTCATCCTTTTGCAAATAACATTAACCTATATTCCCTGATCAGATTCATTTTTCTTTATCCAAAAGCATTGTGTTCGTGGAACATGTTCTCTTTGACAGAAGTTCAACAGATGTTACAGATGTTTGTATGGATGAAAGTGCCGTATCTAGTGATCCTGTCACTGCATTCTTGCTTGATGAAGTGGTTGTAAAGGATTGGTGCAAGCGAACATTCAGTAACATTGTGGCAGAGCTTCGAGGCATATGTATCCTGAAAGACTTTCTGACACATTTGGAATTCTAGTCCAGTTCCACTTTTGTGTTTGGATGTAATTTCTCCTTAACATTTTCTTGAAATAGATAACCTTGAATTGAAGGATATGAAAAGCAGGTTGAGTTTGCTTCTCAGGTATTCTGTGCCGCTGGCCGGCATGTCTAATGTACTAGAAGTTTTGGAGTCGTCGTTCAAGGGAAGTCTTTCCCCGCAGTTGCCTGACTTGCACCATCTTCATGAGAGCATATTGAAGACAAAACAGGTTTGGTTACTGGAGTTTTCAGTAGTTCACTTGAAAACCATGTTCATAGTTTTCATATTACCGATTCTTAAATAATTTGTTTTCCAATATTATTGTTGGATAAATTTTCAGTGCCATTGATCTAGCTAACTGACACATGTAATATTTACCAAAAGCAATTGCCAGCGGCTGGAGAATGATTGTTTTGTCTAACCAAAAGATAGAGCCGAATGTACGGTCTTAAGTCTAGGATATTCCCAGAACTTGCACCAGGTGACGGACTTCCTATAAAAAAGAACAACAATCCACTTTTTATAGAACTTGCACCAGGTGACGGACAATTCTTGATAATTACAAATTCTGTTGAGGCACTGGGTGTTTGGACAAATTTAACGTGAATTTCAACAAGCTGCATGAGCAGACATAAACATTGACGTGCTTCGCTTTATTCTTATTCTGGGTGGAATCTTTGTTGTGAGACTATGTAACTATGAAATAGCAAGTCATCTGAACATGTATTGAGTTTGGGTATATTATCTGGAGATCAAGATGTGAAATTGTTACACGGAATGCATTGACTCTGTTTTTTAAGGTGGGAGTAACTTAATTACTGCCTTTTCCCCCTTCGTTCAGCATATGGAGATTATGACGTGGTGCATACGGCATGAATTTTTAGCAACTTTGGGGTCTCGGTATGCTAATTATGAGCAATGGCGCAAGTTTTTCCGAGAGAGAAAATCAGCTGCAATAAAGCGTTCATGGCCTGACGTCGTAAATCTCTCCACAGAATCTGGTGGACAGGAAGGTTCCCTTTTCATTGAAGATGCTGTAGCAAATCTTGAGATGATCGAGGAAGGTATGAATGAAATGGGAGAGGAGTCAGAGCTCTTTTCTTTGCAGAAAAGTGGAGGCTCCTTGTTCCTTAGGGCTAGGGTAGAAGGGCTATCTGGATGCTATCCATTTGAAAACCTTCGTGCTGCAGCTGACATGTTATTTTTATATGGAAGTTCGGATTTGGTGGTTGCAAAGCGGGCAATTGTATCCTTCTTTCTATTGTGTATTTCAATAAGTGATAATGCTTTATTTAATTGCATTTGTATTTTCAACGTGATGAAGATGCTGAAAAGTACCTTTTTTCCCTTAATTGGCGCATAGTTTCTCTATTACCTCTATGATCGTCACTGGACATTACCTGATGAACTCTGGAGAAACGTCGTAGATGACTTTGCAGCATCTTTCGGTGTAACCAGGCATTTGTTGCTGGAGTCTCTAACATTTTATCTCTTGGACGATCACACAGATGAAGCTTTGAAGGTAAGTTGTTGGATGGGCTGGATATGCAGCTTTCCATTACTGTACTGTTGGTAATTTATTATTGTCAGACAAATTTATGGTGCATTTTTCCTTGAGGTGGCATCGTTACCAGCCTTCTATGTTTTGCTTTTGCACATTTAAACAGCCAACCGGCAGACATTTCTCGGATTAACATCAGGAAGATAGAATTTCCTTCTGAGTCAATGCACAAATATTTTTGCCTTGAAAATTAGGTTTATTCAGATTGGTATTTGGTTGTAGAGGAGAAGCTCTGCTGTCAAGTCGTCATTCTATGTATCGAATGATTCTACCTTCTTGGATTGAGCTGAACTTTATGACAAGTGGATTGAGCTATATATGCTATTGATCATGCTCACTAAAAGTTGCACCTCTTGGATTTTTCGGATGTGGGTTCTGAAGTCCCTAGTCTGCAAAATTGTTCCATGATCCTCATTAATATGTTATAAATATCTTCTGGCCAAATTACATATTGCCACCCAGGTTTTTAGGATTGTTGCAAATTCCCCTTGACGTTTCAAATTTTGCAATTTGCCCTAGAACTTTAGAAATCGGTTGCAATCTGTCCTGAGGTTGACTCAAACCAAATTTTGCTTGAAGCTCCGACCATGTGATGGTACGTGACTGATTACATTCCTCTATTTGAGTATATGCCCACAGAAAGTAGAGGAATAATAAAGAAATATATCACTTTTGAGCATGTGACTAAAGTTCTGATGAGAATTTGATCGGAGGCAACGCCAAATGCACATCGATATATAGATCTGAAATATAATTTTTGGTAATCCCTATATTTTTTCTCACATACACAATGTATAACCAATTTGCCTTTTGGAACTAGTCACGTGTTGTCATGTGGTCAGATATGTGAGAAAAAATTGGCTGCAGTCAATGCAAGAGGGCACATTGCAACCAACTTCAAAAAGTCGGGGGGCAAATTGCAAAAATTGAAAATGTCGGGGGCTAACTTGCCACAATTCCATAGAATTGGGGGGCAACTTGTAATTCTCCCATACCTACATTTATTTCTAAGCAAAACTTTAAGTTTGAAAACAACGAAAAAATTTATCATTACAAAGTAATAAGGTGAAGTCCTTGCAACCAAGTTAATCATTTATTATAAGAGGCTTCCGTTGCAAAACAGAGGAGTTTCTTTAAGGAATGAGATAGCAATACCCATCTAGGCAGCTTGTTCTTGTTTCAGGTAATTGTAATCTTTGGATGTCTTAAGGATCCTTTTTATTGAAGTGGGCTAGTCTTTGGTGTCACATTTGTCAAAGAGTCATTATTCCCTGGACGGTGCAAGTAGAGTGCAACCGAAGTTACTGAAAGCTAAAACAATAAAACTCTTCAAATATGTCTGCCAGCAAGTGTTAGTGAAGTTTCATGTCAATTTACTGGCCTTTTGGATATTATGGTGATTTTTTGGGGCCAAAGAAAATGTGGAGATGTTGAATATTGTCTTTTTTTTTTTCAGGAATTTGGTTGAGATTCTACTGGTTTGTTTTTTTTTGTTGTTGTTGGAAAGATTCTATTGGTTTACAGTCTAATATTTATTCCCAAATTTACACTTCTTAGGAAGCTTGTCACCTTCTTCCAGAGATCTCAGGCCCAACAACTCATCCTAAGATTGCCCAAGTTTTGTTAGAGAGAGGAATGCCAGATACAGCCCTGATGGTTTTACGTTGGTCTGGGCGTGATGGTGGATCACAGTTAATCTCGCTTCCTGAGGCCGTTACTGCAGTTCGAGTTAGGGTGGAGTGTGGGCTGCTGACTGAGGCATTTACTTTTCAGAGAACGCTTTGTTCCAAAGTCAGGGAAAGGAAGCTTAAGTATGAAGCTGCTGTTGATCCTTCCAATGCCATTAAAGGTGAATGCAGGACTTGGGTGGAATGGATGGAAATTTTAGTCACTGAAATATGTTGCCTTTCCATTAGGAGAAAGCTTGTAGATCGAATGATAGAGTTGCCTTGGAACTCTGACGAGGAGAAGTATCTTCACAAGTGTCTAACGGATTATGCAACTGATGACCCTTCAAGTATCATTGGAAATCTTCTCATTGTTTTCTATCTCCAGGTAATCTAGTGGCATTTGGAGGAAAGTGATAATTGAGTTGCAGTGTCTCAATATATGAAATGAATCACCATTTTTTTCTGCTGATCACTCTGAGAAGTGAGAATGACTATGGAATGGCACTCTGAGTAGCTTGACTGCTTAATAGGATATTAAATGCAAACGGTGGCAACAAGAATATTGCTTCACTGTGTCTCTCTGATTAATTTGTCAGATTTCGCTGATGCCATCAATAATTGTTTGCTACCAAATATTGTTTGCTTCCCCCACAGAAATTTCTGTGTTTCCATCTGTTGGATGCTGGTTCGTTCCGTTGCTTTTACAGCATCTCTGGTAGTCATTCGTCCCTTGTAGGTAGTTGTAAGTTTCTTTTTTGGAATTTTTACCCCATTGGTCCAGGATATATCAGCTTTGAACTTGGGTCTCGTCCTTGGCCCGCTAACCTTCTTGCCTCCGACCATTTGCCCGGGGAATTTTCTGTGAGAGCTAGTTAGTTATTTCATCAAACAAGAAAACTGTTTGGCTGTTTGACCTGATTCCTACAAATCCCTTGTATTCCATTGCAGCGACACAGGTATTCTGAGGCATATCAAGTTGATTGTGAGCTGCAGCGCCTGGAGCAGGAATTTGCATCGACCACTTCAGCTAGTCAAGACGTGTTGTCTAGAATGCAAGCCGCTAGTCACTGGAGAAAAGAGCTAGTGGTGAGCAGTCTATACTTGACCTTTTAGCTTCATGTTCAAAGGTGGCAAGTTGTTGGACAGGTGCTTCGGCTCTACTAGAGACGAAGACTCCAAGCATGTGAAGCCACCTTAGGTGGATTCTCATAGTAAGCTAAGTTGGCACTGACATGTAATATGCAAAATACCTAAATGGAGGTCCTTATGAATGCTTGTTTCAGAGTTTTGGTCTTGATGTGGTACCGTGCATGACAAATGGTTTGTTGTCTCTACTGCTGGAGAGTAACTAGCAACTGCTTGTACAAAACAGGAGAAGTGTATAGAGTTGTTACCAGAGGTGCAGCAGCAACAAATAAAGAGTGAAAAGTTGCCCGACATTGCCGTCACCTGTGAAGATGCTCATATGCCTGAAGAATGTGATCTTCCTCTTGAACGAAGGCCTATTCCTTACTGTTCTTCAATTCCCTTAGCTGTGGATTCTTCTGCTATGTTAAATGAGGTGATGACGCCTTCCTCAAAACGATCTGATTTGGAGAATCCTATCAAAGTACCTGTGTCCAGCACCAAGTTTGCAGTTGGACTTGGTAACTCTGGCTGGTCTTCAGTTTCCGGAGAGTCATTGCTTTTGAATACAGAAAGAGGCTCAAAGCTTCTCGGCAGAAGTTTAAAAAATGATACTTCAACATCTGGAGCTTTTGATTTCAAACCTGCCTCCCCATTGCATAGGCTTCCTAGAGGTTCGCCTAAGTTTCGTCAGAAGAGTTGGCCCCAGGGCAATTCGTCTCATCATATTTTGTCAGTAGTAGAACCAAATGGATTCAGCGACGAAGTCCAGAGAAGTAGTCATTTGCACTCTCAATCACCAATGGCGAACCCTCGGTCTTCACCTGCCAGCCACCGCGGTCTATTGAGAAGTTCTAAGCGGGACCTGCACAAAACAGTATCTGGCAAAAGGGTCCATTCAGAGGCCGATGGTGTGCCGTGGAATGCTGTTTCTTCAGATGATCTAATGGACATCTCTTGGAGGTAACGCGACCGCTCTCCTCTGTTTCTTTGAATATCTAACTCTTATTGTGCCTCCATGTTGCTTTTGCGCTTAACTGCAGATTTTATAATCGGTCATTTGATACATCTCCACGGTATGCTTTCTAACTCTCAGCAGTGGTGAGAAATCTTTGGCGGTCGAGGACGAGAATCAAGCTCGAGCACTGCGATGGAGATCCGATGAAACTAGTGATGAAGAAGAGGAACCACATCAGCAGAGATCCGTGGGGACAACTCCTTACCGATCTCCCGTTACTGCAATTCGAAGAAGCAGATTTGCCAGGAGATGATGACTGCATGGATTCATTTTGCATCAAGCTCCCTCGTTGCTCGCGATTATTCTTCCTGTTTGAAAGCGGGGCAAATATAAAGCAGCTGCAACTTTTGCCTGAAGTGGCCAAACTTTTGCAGCGTCAACTTGGTGAAGGAGCTGCAATTATGTAAGTCCTCATGTGTAGTCCTGCTTGGAGTTCTTGATCGGGGAACGAGCTCGAGGGGTTGCCGTGTTCTTATATCTTTAGAGCGACTCACAGCACAAGGCATTTTGTGTCGGTCTCGGCAATTTTTTGTGAACCTGTAACCGGATCTGAGTGCCTTGAGATCATTTTGATTAAGAGATTTTGAGCGTCTAGGCAAAGCCAGAGCTTTCTGGTGCTGTTGTCTTGATATGGCAGAACTAGTTCAACCGGGAGTCACTTGACTCCATTCAAAAGCATATCAATTGGAACATACCAATTGCAGGGAGGATGTTGCATCTTCCCGTCACATCATATTGCTGCCTCGTGGTTTTTGTTTTCTTTCTTTTCTTGTGAGTAATCAAACTGTTCATTTACATTTTTCTTTTGGCGCCAAATTATCCGCCAATTGGGTCATTCACTACACTAGCTAGCTATGCGATGGCAGCGGAGGAGGCGGCGGCATCGATGATTGGTCATTGAGCGTGGTGGTGGTGGTTGTCCGGTGAATGGTGGGCAATCGTCTATAGAAATAGAATTGTGGTTTAGAGAAGGAAGTAAATTTCAATGATGCAAAAGGGAAATTAATTTCGCGAATAGACTTAATAAAGCCTTAAATTATTCTCCGTCAAAGAGAAAATGAGGACTACTGTGGTGGAAAATAGAGTATATTTGGCGTTTTTCTTTTAACGGGAGAATTTCAAATAAGGAGATGAAGTGTTTTTTATTCTAAAAAAGGAGCTGATGGAGCTGATGAATGGTATTTGTCATTTCATTTTTCTTTTTTTCCCATTTCTTGAACGAAAATCCTGCTACTGTCGTTCCCTGTTTGTTCGTATCAACGTCACTCTCTCTCTCTCTCTCTCTCTCTCTCTCTCTCCTGTCCTGTGTGTCTCTATGGTGAATGGGTTTTCTCTGCCACTCCCGCATCTGGTACTTCCACACCCGCCACAGGCCACAACCACCACCATCTCTTCCTCCTCCCCTTTCTCCAGTCCATTACACCTCCCCCGTGAGGCCAGACTCCGCCGGACCCATCACGCCTTGCGCCGGCAGGGCCATGTTCTGCTGCGCCGGGCTCTGCCACGCGCTCTCCGCCGCCGCCTACGACCCGTCCGATCGGGACGCCCTCCACTCCTTCCTCTCCGGAGTCTCCCCCCTCCCCTCCGCCGACCCCCTCAATTGGGCCGCCGACTCCGACTGCTGCGGCTGGGAGGGGGTCCTCTGCAACGCCCCCACCGGGCGGGTCCTCAGCCTGTTGCTACCAGACCGCCTCCTGAACGGCACCGTCTCGCCATCGCTCGAGAATCTGACCTTGCTCACCCACCTCAACCTCTCGCGCAACCGGCTGTATGGCTCCCTGACCGCTGATTTCTGCACTGCGCTCGGCGAGGGACAAAGAGGCTTCACTGCTTGAACGAAACACCAGTACTCGTCTTCTGCCCCCAGTCATGTCCCATGGCGGCCGTCAAGGAGCCCAGGCAAGGCCCCGGCGAGGGTCGCCTCGCCTGCGGCGGTCGAGGAAGGCCGTCGAGGAAAGGCCGCCCTCGACCGCCGCGAGGTGGCCGAAACAAAAGAAAAAAAATGGAAAAGAAAAAATAAATAAAAGTAAAAAAAATGAAATAAAAAATGAAATGACGAAAATATCCTTGGTAGGACAAGATGGTAGTTCAGGACTTATGTGAAATAATGTTCATCTCGAGCCCTTATTTGAAAAAATATGAGCACTTCGCGTGATTATTTGAAATTTTCCATTTTCTAATTCTCTTTGCTTTCGAAGGAAATAAAATAGGGAAAATTTAAAAAAATGGTATGAAGTGCCTTTATTTTTTTAAAATAATGATTTAAAGTTGACCTTATTTTAAATAAAGCCTTTATTTGAAATAGGCATGTCCACTTCAGTCTCTTGTTTGAGACAAAAAAAGTACTTCGGGTTTTTTTTTTGAAATAATAATCATTTCAAATTCTTATTTGAAAAAATGAGCAGAGTTTGGGCTCTTATTTGAAATTTTCCCAATAAAATATGAATCCGAACAAAAGTATTTCTCTTTTTTGGTCAAAATCATTTCCGTGCACTCAACTTGAAAAGTCAAACAAGGACGATCTTTGCACATTTTCTTCCACTTCCCTCGTTCCAAAACGCACCGTCGTCGGTGTCGAAGTACAAGGCTCACATCGCGCTGCACAGTCGGCGGAGCTGCGAGAAGGTTGAAGAAAGAAAATTATGGCGACGGCTCTGAAACTTCCGATCATAGACTTGTCTTCGCTGGACCGCCTCTCCTCCGCCACTTCAATACGCCAGGTTTCTTTCTGCCTAAGCGCTTCGCGGACCGACTCGTTCGAGTCTTTCCTGTTCCTGTTTGCTTGTGTCGGAGCAGAACGAAGCTCGTGGTTTCGTCGTCCTCTCGGGTCCCTGTTTTAGCTGTGTCCAAAACGAGTGACCGCCAGTGGTTTTCAAGTTGGTCGGTGGCTGGGGACTGTCATTGTGTGATCTTAAAATGGAAAATTGCAATTAGCATCATTGCCACTGCTGTAATTAACATCATTGACGTTGTTTGCAATTTCACCTGTAATTGTTTTTTTAAAATCGTTTACCTAACACTATGTTCGTCAGGAGGGATTAAGGGGGGGAAGAGAAAGGGTTTTACACAATCGTGTTTGAATTGAGGGAAAGGGATGGAAAGGAGCTGAATTGATGAGGAGAGATTAGGAGGGATTGATCCGGTTGACTTTATGTACATCTGGAGAGATTCCGAGATTTGGAGATTATTTAGGTTTTACTTAACAAACATGTTCTCTTTTTCTCATTTATACACTTAGTCTACATCAATTTATAAATGCATAAAAGATATGTAGTCCTCATACATTTTTTCATTCCATTTCCCTAGCTAGCATCCATAATCACTCCATCCAAATTGAGTATAGAGCTTATTGTCTTAAAGAGTCTCTCCAGTTATTTCATGTCATCTAACTTAAAAGTGCAAGGAACAATGCGACTTGGTATTCAGATTGGCTCGAATTGCTCTTTGCGGTTCATTTGGTGTGTGTGAGAAGATCATCTCCGAACTCAAAAGTGTGAGCATGTGAATTGGATTGCAGGCTTGTATAGAATATGGCTTCTTTTACCTAGTGAATCATGGTGTTAAGGAAGAGTTGCTCACCAAAGTGCTCGAGGAAAGCAAAAAGTTCTTCTCACTCCCCTTGGAAGAGAAAATGAAATTGGCTCGGAAGGAACACAGAGGCTACACGCCATTGTATGCTGAGATCCTTGACCCTTCCTCGAACTCCAAAGGTCTCTCTCTCTCTCTCTCTCTCTCTCTCTCACACACACACACACACACACACACACACACACACACACACACACACGGGCTGTTCCATTTTGTAGCATCTTTGGTTAGACTTGCTAGCCTCTTTCAAAAATCAAGTTACTTATCGTTTTTCTTGAGCATTTGTCTAAAATTGCTTGAGCTTGGTTGTTGGAACATACATGCTAATGGATTTGGAGACGTATTATAACGTCAGTTACTGGTTGGTTATCCATTGTTAAGGATAGAAAAATAGGTTGGTTATTACTCACAGGTCCGTGATTCCATTAGGTGACCTAAAAGAGAGTTACTACATTGGCCCTCTAGAAGATTCTTCGCATCAAAAGCATCTGAACCAATGGCCTCCTGAAGGTATGGTTTGTTGAATATATTTGCTCATATTCAAATGGACTGCTTTTCATCTGAGTATTGTATACAGTAGTATTATCATGACAACATCTATGTAAACCGCATCTTACGGTGATCAACTATACTACTCCTCTTACACCATTGCGCTCAACTTTGTATGCATCATCATCATAAGTGTTATCCAAGTGCTATGCACTATTTGACATCTAATAAGAAATCGTTAAACGCGGACTTTTGTGTAAGCAGTGTTTGAAATTTCTTTCCCCTTCTAGTGAATTCCAGATATGATGCCATCTTGGAAATCTACAATGGAATCGTACTGCAGAGAAGTGGAGTAAGTTCTTAGCACTTGCTTATCGTTGATGCAGTTGCATGTTGATCAACCTGGAAGTAGTTACATTATTGTTCATTTTTTAGTTTGTACACAGTGATTTTGTTTTCCCAAAAGGCCATTCTTTGGAAAATTGTAAGATTTCCAATTATTGGAATTTTTAGGCTAGACAAATATTCTTAATCTATTTCCGGTGCATACAGATGCGTCTCACCAAGTTAAATGACTTCTGATACTCGTTCTACTCTGGCTCTTTTGCTATGTGATATGTTGTTACTTGGGCGTAAATTTTCAGAAGAATGATGTGGGTCAAGTGGATG
Organism: Lenwebbia sp. NSW1173648; assembly: GCA_029784005.1. Lineage (NCBI taxonomy): Eukaryota > Viridiplantae > Streptophyta > Magnoliopsida > Myrtales > Myrtaceae > Lenwebbia > Lenwebbia sp. NSW1173648. The sequence continues at coordinate 3,237,625 of JARCGZ010000005.1, forward strand.
TGCCAATTTAGGAAATGAAGAAATATTGAGAGGAGGAACAAATAGTTTCCGTCTGTTTCTTGTTCACTGTGTGCATTTCTGTAATTGGTTGTCTCTCTTACATGATGGATTTTCATTTTCACCATAACTTAATATTCTACTGGTATGATGGACTGTTTTACTAGGTCTGTGGGGAGAAAGCTTCTCTCTTTGATTGCTATGTCACTGAACCTGGAGAATGACTTCTTTGAGAAAATAGGGGCTTTAAGCAAACCTAGCGCATTCCTTCGTCTTCTACACTATCCAGGTCCCGTGGTGCACTCATCTCTCTGATTTTCGTGGCTGAGTAAATATCATTGTTCATTGCCTCGGATCAGTTCTGAACTTATTTCAAATTGTATTGAACTTGAACTGTGCATGACTGGCTAGATGATATGATGAATCAAGAGGAAACTCATATGAGGAGTGTTCTTCTAATATGAAATGTCATAAGATGATCATATGGCATCATATATGAAGATATAGTCTGGATGTAAATTTGGTAATGCTGATGTCGTTTAGACTTTTAAAATAGCATGTTTGTTCTTTTACATTGAAGCAAATGAGAACCCAAAGTGACAATCGTTGTGGAATTAATTTCAGGTGAAGTAATGATTTCTAAAGAAGAAATTTGTGGTGCATCTGCACATTCTGATTATGGGATGGTCACTCTACTGGCAACTGATGGAGTTCCAGGACTGCAGGCATGTCGGCTTTAATATACTTCAGTTCTCAAGCATGATAATCTTAAATGTTTGTCGTAGGGACAAATTAATGAAGCCTATCTGCAGGTCTGCAGAGATAAAGATAACCACCAGCGATGCTGGGAGGATGTTCCTCATATAAATGGGTGAGTTTGTTATCCTCAAGCAATTTATCTTTAGAACTTCAGACGAATGATGACTTTGTTATGAGTACTCTCAATATTTTTAACAATGTAACGTCCCTGAGTGGATTAGGAGCATTACATTGACTGTTGCTTTAAAGTCGTATTTCTGGTTTGTCTTGGTGAACTGCTGATGATCCATCCCGTAGATTATCCAAAGGCTCACAGCTCTCTTTCCGACTAGTTCTGTTGTTTATTGTACTGTTTCTCTAGTCTCTCTTTTGGTGTCTTCTCTTTTTAGGAATACAATACAAGCAGGAGAAGATGAAAGAAGCATTAGCATAGAAGTGCTCTGTCTTGCTGCTACTCTCATGATGACCGAGTTGGCAATTCTTTGTTTTGCAGGGCATTCATCGTAAATATTGGTGACATGATGGAGAGGTGGACTAATTGTTTGTTCAGGTGATCAAGAACTAGAAAAACTAAATGTAGCAAGTTTTTTTAGGAAGATAAAGTATATTTTATGTTTTAAAGTGTATCTCTTACTCTCAGGTCAACACTTCACAGAGTGATGCCAGCGGGACAAGAACGCTTTTCAGTAATTTACTTGTCTGCTATCTGTTTGCCTGTCATTCTTCAGTTTGCAAGTTCTAAGGCATTGTTTTTACACTGATCCAATAGTAACAGGAAATAGTATCAGCGAGTTGACAGGATATTACTTGATCAATGCTTCTGACATGCTCCTGATAAGGCAATATGTCTTTCATCCCCTCTTGTTGCACTGAATATAAAACTAAGCTAAAGTCATCGTTTCTCATGCTCAAGAGCCCCCATGTCTATTTCATCTTAATTTCTTTATTACGGGATTGTCATTTCTTGTGAAATATGCATTTTCATTCTCGTTGTCTCTATCGCATAGAAATTGTCAAATTTAAGTACTAGCATCATTCATTTGTATGAAGGATATTTTCCTCTTACCCCGTGAAACCTGGTTTAAATGGGCTTGTGAAGGTGCGTGTTAATTTAGCTTTATCATTTCAGTATTTCGTGTGTGTTATGTGATCCTTTTGTCGAATGAATTATATATCTCTACCTTGATTGTTGAATGCTCTCATAGTTGACATTGTTGGGCTATGATAATTCAAATGCATGGGATTTTTATTTTATTTTTGGTAAGGAAATGCATGGGAATGTTGCTCACAACCCTTTTCTAGAATTTCCACATTAAAAAATACTTCGAACCTAAGAATTTCATCCCTAAGGATTTGTTTGTGCTCTTTAAATCAGAGCAGGAAAGCGATAAAGTTTTCCTTGTGCCATCTTTTTCTCCTGGCCTTTCAAGTTTTTTCTTCTCTCCAGTAGATGCATGCTTATTGAATACCACTTCAGGTTCCTGGTTTTTCTTGTTTTTCCTTACTTCAAATACTTTACTTAATGCGATGAAAGTCAGAATCTTTCTGTTTTGTCTAGAGACTAGAGTCCATGAAAAGAGCACTAACTGAGTGGGTGGGCCATGTGAATGATAGCCTGTTTGTGGTGATGTAGAATATTGTACTTTATTGAATGTGTAGATACTAGTATTTTGTTTATTCCTCTTTACCATTGTCTATTAGTACTTTGAATAAATTCTCTCATATTGTCAGATACTCTTCTTAATTATAGGGGGGGGGGGGGGGGGGGACATGGTAAAACTAACTGTTAATTTGAAATTCCTCTGCAGATGGCTTTTTTCTTTGATCCAAACGAAGATTGTGTGGTAGAGTGCTTAAAAAATTGCTGCAGTGACTTGTTTCCTCCAAGGTATCACTGCAACTGCCCATGCGGTGGTATTCTTCATTAGAATTATTGACCTAGCAATTACTTATTTTATGCACGCCACTGCATCAGCCAACTAACCTGCTTCTGACTAGCACAATTCAACACCTAGAAATATAAAATAAAAATGACCTGATGGTTCAAATTGCAAGTAAATGGTAGCAAGATTTTGGTAGCTGGAGATGCATAAGCGGTAGTACAAACAACTTTTTTTCTCGGTATATCTTCTTTCGTGGGAGATTGCACATGTATAAGGATTCGGTGTAAGGCTGCTTCTCGTAAAATTGTTCCTGAGAAGCAAAAATCAATGGCTTGTAATAGTTATATATGGATGCAGAATGGTAGTCATATGCATGTCCAAGGTTGTCCTTTTTCACTTCCCTTAATAAGCATGTGGCTTATTCTTGCTAGGAAGTAGGAAACTGCTGGCTGTTGACATTATTTGGGGCATAGCAATCTTTGTGGGGGGAAAAATCGTATTCGAGTTTGGTGTGATATTCTATTTTGGTTGGAGTGCTTCACTGGTGTTCTTGATGCCTGGAACGACAACTTTGATTGAACTTACTTCGTGCGTGCAGGTTTCCTCCGATCCGGAGTGGAGAATACTTAAGAGAACGGCTCCGGCTCACGTATGGAGCATAGTTTAACTCTTGTCCAATCAAACGGAAGTGTCCCTACTTTAGACTATCACGTGGAGTGTCAATAGTAACATAGCCCTCGACTAGCTGCTAGACATTTCAACTTGTACTCGGACACCATACCCAAATGTGTCCATACATGACCAGTGAGATGAGACGTTGTCCAATTTCCTTCGTTTCCTCCTTGTCCCTTGGTCGTACCTCTCCTTCACGCTAGAGCTTTCTCCCTTCCCACCTTGTTGAATCTCCTTTGGAAAACGAACCGATGCTGTAGGACGAGTATCGGAAGATGTGTTGGTGTTGACATAACGATTGTGTGCTTGTTGGGATGTGCCCCTGCCTTCAAGGACATTTTCATAAGCCTCTGTAAGATTTACATACATGTTGGTGACCCATTGATTTATTAGACATTGGTAACTTCTGATAAGTTTATCTATGATATCTTTAAATTAGCCCCGCCTAAAATTTTCATGACGTCGACTAACATCGATACATGAATGGGTATATTAAGGGTGGTTCACAAAGGGTGAGGAAGTACCCCGATGGAGCGGGAAATCGGTTTAAGTAATGCGCTGGACTTTTATTAGATGTCTAATATAGTTCTCGCGACTTTGCATCAAATCAAAAAATCATCACGCGGCTCGCTCATCAGTAATGACTGAGGCTCCGTTTATTTTCGTAGAAAATAAATGATTTAGAGAAACATATTTCGATAATTGGCAATTTGTATCGCTTGAAATAGTTACTCGACGGAAAATATTTTCATTATCGACATCAATTTATGTCCAAACATTTTTCATAAATAATGAAAGTATTTGCCGTTCATTTGTTTTCGTAAACAATACAAACAATCATTTTTTTCAGCCTGAGTAGATTTAGACGAGCTATGATGGGCAGGCTGGATTAAGAAGGGAATTACTCGACCCGATTTCTTGGAGCAAAAATCAAATCTGTCATATGGCCCTCGACCCGAAAAGCCTGATCGGGCCTGGACAGGCTCAGCGGGCTTCCAGTCCGGTTTTCGCAAAAATCGAGTTAAACGGGGGGCGATCGACCGTGAAGAAATCAGCACCGTCGTCACTGTCGCTGTCGAAATGCTGAGGAAGAAATCCGCCTCCACCCCACGATCTCCCTCTCTCCTCTCCTACACAGTCTCCCTCTTCGCCGTCCTCTTCTTGTTCGTCTTCTTCTACTTCTCCTACGCTCGCGTCTCCACTTCGCCTTCGCTCCTCCGAGGCTCGCTCGAGGCGTCGCGTCCCTCACGGTGCGAGCCCCGGATTCGAGCCCTAGGGCAGAGGTTCCTGTCCTACGCGCCTCACAGCGGGTTCAGCAACCAGCTCTCCGAGTTCAAGAACGCGATCGTGATGGCCGCGATCCTCAACCGGACGCTGGTGGTCCCGCCGGTCCTGGACCACCACGCCGTCGCTCTCGGCAGCTGCCCGAAGTTCCGGGTTCTGAGCGGGAGGGAGATTCGGCTCGCTGTCTGGGAGAGCGCAGTGGAGCTTTTGAGGACTGGGAGGTGAGTGGAATTGCGGATTTTGTTGGTGCGGAAAGGAACAATCACTGTGCTGATTTTGTTAACTTCGGAAGATCCGACTTTTATTACATTGTACTTCTTTCTTTATGCTGGCTTAAGATTTTCTCTTAGTAAGTTCCGTGGACTCGTCCTGCAACTGAGATAAAACATGTCATTAGCTAGCTTGAGTAAATTGGCGATCTTTTAAGGAGTCATTTCCAGCATCCTCGTACTGGTTTAGGATTTTAATTGTCTAAATTATGTTCGGCGCCCAGAGGAATTGGCTAGAAGTAAATTTGCTGCTCATAATTATCCATATCTTTGGTCATCCGAAGGGCTGAGAGTCGCAGGCAGAGATGATCACGGCCTTCTATGCTCAATGCCGATTCGTGTTTAATTGTCGCTGTTAAAGGAACGGAAAGTTTTTTGTTTAAACTTTTTGTAACTGAGGTTCTGCTCTGTATTTCAGGTATGTTTCTATGGCTGACATCATTGATATTTCATCCTCAGTTTCTTCTTCAATGATCAGAACGATTGATTTCAGAGTTTTTGCATCGCTATGGTGTGGGGTGAACATAGACTTGGCTTGCAACAATGGGGCCACTGGCCAGTCCCCTTTGTTTGCTAGCTTAAAGCAATGTGGATCGTTTCTCTCTGGGTTTAATGGTAATGTAGACGAGTGTTTATATTCTGTGGATGAAGACTGTAGAAGCACAGTTTGGACATACCAAAATGGCAACGACGGAGAGTTAGACTCATTTCAACCTGATGAACAGTTGAAGAGAAAAAAGAAGATAACATATGCTAGGAGACGCCGTGATGTGTACAAGGCACTTGGACCTGGTTCTCAAGCTGATTCAGCTGCTCTTCTGGCCTTTGGAAGCCTCTTCACATCTGCATATAAGGGTTCACAGCTTTACTTTGATATTCATGAAGCTCCAAAGGATCAGAGAATACAGTCAATAATTGATAAAATTGAATTTCTCCCTTTTGTCCCTCAAATTCTCAATGCTGGAAAGGAATTTGCGCTTACAACCATTAATGCCCCTTTTCTTTGTGCGCAGCTGAGATTGTTAGATGGGCAATTCAAGAACCACCGGAAAACTACTTTCCTAACCTTAAAAGAAAAGGTTGAGTCTTTGAGGCAGAATGGACCTCTGCCTATTCATATTTTTGTGATGACTGATCTTCCTGAAGATAACTGGAGCAGAACTTACTTGGGAGATTTGGCCGGAGATGTTGACAATTTTAAGCTTCATTTTCTCCAAGAAGAAGATGAGCTAGTGATTCAAACAGCAAAGGAACTCGCAGTTGGCGGGCATGGCCTGAGAGTTGGGTATGTTGAAAATAGTTTTGTGCGAATGGACGAACTCAAAAAGCAATGCTCTCCTCGCAGATTAGCTGATGTCCTTCTGAACATGGAGGAAGTGATTTGCAGTTGTGCTTCTCTAGGTTTTGTTGGGACAGCTGGATCGACTATTGCCGAGAGCATAGAGTTGATGAGAAAACACGATGTCTGTTCAGGTTAAGGCTCGCTTCAAGTCCTAGTGATTTGATGGGAAATTTTGCGCTTCGATGCTTGATATTGTGCATTGATATTTGAGTTCTGGGTTCACTGGATGTCAGTGTCGCATAGTTAAAGTTTTTATGCTTGCTGCAAGATTTGGTCATCAGAGGGATCAAGTTCATCCTCTATAACCAGGAAAAAACGGTCCTCTCCAGTTTCTGTAAATTAAAGGTCATTGCAGTTATTGTTGTTACTGGCCTGTTCAGGTTCTTTGCTGGTGAGTTGCAAGCCATCACAGCTCAACGCATGCCTTTTTCTCTTTTGTGCACTTCACTTTGGCATTCAATTTATTCATTGTAAATATACACATGCTCTACCTTTTGTACTTGGGATGAATGTTGGTGTTTTCTACTTCTTCTTTTTTTTTTTTTGCCTTTTTATTTGTTGATAGCACGGATATCCGAACATTGCCACTCCATTCACGTGCATCGATCGAGTAAGGCTCCACTCTCAGGGTGGCATTTGTGGCTCCCAAGATTAATATGAGTAGGTAATGCTGTGATTGGAACACAAGATTTGCTGGATGCAAACCAAGCACTTAATTACTTAGCCAACTTCTAGTCTCTTAGGGCACGAATAATAACCATTCAGTTTTTATTTTTATTTTTCTGTTCCTGGGAACTGGTTGGAAATAGAAATCCGTTTAGTAAAATAATTTCATTTTTCTATTTCTTGAACAAATTTGTAGCCCAAAAATAGGTTTGAAACAGAAATGAGAAGTAGAAATTCTCTCGCGTGTGATCTCCCTCTCTCTTGCGGAGATCGTAAAAATTTTATGTTGCTATCAAATAAATTTCTGTTCCGTAGAAATTTTGAATGTTGTTATCAAATAAATTTCTGTTTCGTAGGAATTTTGCATCGTTATCAAATGCCGTTTCTCTGCTTAGAAACTCGTTCAGGGAATAAGATCTATTTCTGGCCAGAAATAACTTATGGGAACATAATGGTTATCTTTCGCGCCTTGAGTATTTTACTTGTTTATTTTGTGGTGTCTCTGTCGGTCATGGTTGTGTTGTGTTAACTTTCATCGACCTTTCCAGTTTTTGCCTTCTCTTCCATCGGTGAAGTAGGTGCAAATCCGGTGCATTGTAAAGTTCCCCTTAACTGGTTGCTGGCCGTAAATTCCTTCGAAATTTCTCCTCTAATTTAATCAATTACCAGGTTAGATAATGATCCAGTTATTCTGGCATCTGGTAGATTCTATCCGATGCTATTTCTTCCCCTCGAGAACTCCTTCCAGTTTTCGACTCTCGCAACTGTTTTGTTCAAACAATGTCCCTCTTATCCCGGAATCTAGCAAATTCGATTCTGATGCTCTTCTTCGCCCTCGAGAACTGCTCCCGGTTCCGGCTCTCAATCTACCTGTTCTAACGATGTTTCGAAAAACTAGTCGACAGCCCGCCCCTGGTTTACTGGAGGAAGCTCTCCGGTAAACGAATGATCTCCATGTACGTATCCGTTTTCTCTTGATTCCTTTGTCGTTTTTGCAAAAACGGGGAGATGCCCTTTCCCATGGAAGCCATAGAATATGATAGAATATGCTTATTTCCACGAAGAGACAAGGACAGAAGATGTTGGCCAACACCAAGTGCACGTTACGAAAAGATAGTGCCCCTCCCACCAAGCCAGAAAAAGAAAAAGAAAAAGGGAGAACATCGAGGAGATCCATGTAAACTTCGAATGAAGCTAGGGATAAAGCTTACAATAAAGATTAGATGAAAGGAGGAATCAAGTATTACGAAAAGATAGTGCCCTAAGAGACTAGAAATGGATTCGGATCACTTAATATTGAGATTTATGTGACATGGGTAACATTACTCAAATCAGGCCGTCCATTTTCATTTGGACGGCCAAGAATGGGCCATGTCATTTGTTGAGGGAGAGGGAAAACAAATTGGACGAGAATTTTTTTGGGGTTTGAAAAATTTTGAATTCCAACCCTCTCTCAAATCAAGTTGTCCATTTTCATGTAGACTGCCTGATTTGAGTAATGTTACCCATGTCACAGAAACCTAAATGTTAGGTGATTTGCTTCCGACTAGAAGTTGGCTAAGTAATTAAAGATGTTGGCCACTACCAAGTGCACATTACAAAAAGATAGTGCCCCTCCCACCAAGCCAGAAAAAAAAATAAAGGAGAACATCGAGGAGATCCATGTAAACTTCGAATGAAGCTAGGGATAAAGCTTACAATAAAGATTAGATGAAAGGAGGAATCAAGTATTAGGGTTCTTTTATTTCGCGAAGAATATATGATTTGAAAAAGTATTACTTAAAAATGATCTTTTTGTATTTATATTTAAATATCTTTGTGAACGATGAAAATAATTTTCATTCATTCATTTTTTATAAACGATATAAACAGTTATTTTTAGAAAAATATTTTTAAAATCACTTATATTTCGCGAAATAAACAGAGCCTAGTATTCATTTAAAAGGCGAGTCAATTAAGACTACTATCAAGCATCGACGATGTCCAAGTTAAAAGATGTTCATTACACCATTCTCATATGTTATTTGAATTGAACACAGGACAAACGTAACATCAAATATCCGTCGGGATCTCTCCTTCTTCGGTCTTAATTTTGTATTATATTTATGGAGCGAGATCACCTTAATTTTTTTTTTTTGTGGGTCGAATAATCACCTTAATTTTGCGGGTCCTATTTAGCGTTTTTTTAGCAGCTATATACATATCGATCGAAATAAAAAGTACAGATAAGTATTTGAGAAATTAAGAAACTAAAAAACAGAAATAAAAGTACATCGATGAAGAGAAAAAAGAAAAAAAGTTTCGCCCACGTGTAAAATGTTTTCATGAAAAAAAAAATGAAAACCAAAAAACAAAAAAACAAAATAAGTCAATCTTACATTGATTGACCTCGGGAAGCTCAAAATCATCACACGTCACCGGCACTTTGACCTCCGGATCCTTTAAGGATTTAAGAGCTAACATCGTCGTTCTCGTCCTTGTTCGGCCAACACTTTGACTCGGTGAAGAAGCCGGTTTCGATCTAGGGTTCTCTCTCTGTCTCTCGCTTTTGTCTGTGGGCGAAGGAGCTCGAGCTCGGTCGTGTTCTCTCGATCATGGAGGGAGGAGGAGTCGATCACTTGGCTGACGAGAGGCAGAAGTCGCGGTTCGATGTGGACGAGATGAAGATCGTCTGGGCCGGTTCCCGACACGCCTTCGAGGTCTCCGATCGCGTGGCCCGCCTCGTAGCCAGCGATCCGGTCATTACTCTGAGCCCTCCCCTCTCCCTGCGTGCGTGCGTGATGACGACGTTGATGTGTGGCAGTTGGAAATTTGATTGTCTAAATGAAGTCTTCAATTGTGAGCTTTAGAGCATACGTTGGATATTTTAGTGTCGATTTGCTGTGTGGTGATTACTGAAGAGAGGTGACCGTTTCTGATATCTGGAACCGAGTCTCTCAGGTTGAGTCAATATGAACTTCAATGTTGTCTAGGCTAATTGGAATTGAGGGTGGGTTTAAATGCTGTTCGGGAAAACCCAATTTGCCAATGCTAGTAATTTGATCTATCAGAGACAATTTAAAGGGGCAATTTGGAGTGATTCGTTGTTTTGAGTTGCCGGTCTGGGACGATTTCACTACTTTTGCTTAGAATTGCTGTTTTTTTTTTTTTTTTTTGGTAACTGTTAAATGTTCATGGTTTGTAGCTGTTTTACTGTTACAGGCCTTTCGGAAGGACAACAGGAATATGCTGAGCAGGAAAGAGCTTTTCAAAAATACTCTCAGAAAAGCTGCATATGCTTGGAAGCGCATTATGGAGCTTCGACTTACTGGTTCATCTCCATTTTTGACCCGTTCTAGAGCTGTTTTTTTGTTCAAGCTAATGGGATTTCTGGTCTAACAAAATTCAATCATTCATCTTGCAGAGGAAGAGGCGGCGAGGTTGAGGTTCTTTATTGATGAACCTGCTTATACAGATCTTCATTGGGTATTGTCTATTTTTACTAGTATCCTTGGACCTTCTCATATTTCCTTTTTCTTTTCTCCTTTTCGAGGAAGGACTTTCTCAATCTATAAGTAGTACTTTTTATAGCTAAGCATAATGCTCACACACAGAGCATTGTTCATTGGCGCCCGACTTTAAGCAATTGACTGTTCAATATATTCTTCACATCTTACTGAATTTGTTGCGATCCTTTCTAAATTATTGCATATTGAGGAGATCTAATTAACCTTTTGATCATGTAGTTGTGGTTAATTTTGTCTTTCCTTGCTTCCTCACAATGATTTCTCTGCAGGGAATGTTCGTCCCTGCCATTAAAGGACAAGGAACTGAGGAGCAGCAGCAGAAGTGGTTGCCATTGGCATATAAGATGCAAATAATCGGATGCTATGCACAGACTGAACTTGGCCATGGCTCAAACGTCCAAGGTCTTGAAACTACTGCTACGTTTGATCCCCAAACGGATGAGTTCATCATCAATAGTCCCACGCTTACTTCTAGCAAGGTAAAGGGTTCAAGGACAGTGTCTTCTTTGAAAAAAAAAATTTAAAGACAGATGATATAATTTTGACGTGACTGTTGATGTTCTTTTTTTTTTTTTCATATTTCTTTTACATCTTGGTTAGGCCTCTCACTAATCCTTCTTTGATAAATCATACTGTCAATTCAGAATGTGATATCCGATTTTTTGATGATGTTATCTAGATTTTCAATATTAGATTTGCCTCATTATGGTTTACTTTGCTAATAGTGGTGGCCTGGTGGACTTGGTAAAGTTTCCACACATGCTGTTGCATATGCACGACTTATTGTTAATGGTCAGGACCATGGAGTGCATGGTAAGCTTATCAATTGAGCATTCTACTTGTGGCAAGTAATTAGTATTATTGACATGACATCCCCATTTCTAGGTTTCATTGTCCAGCTTCGGAGCTTGGATGACCATATGCCTCTTACTGGCATAACTGTCGGTGATATTGGCATGAAATTTGGAAGCGGAGCTTATAACACCATGGACAATGGAGTCCTTAGATTTGATCATGTGCGAATTCCAAGAAATCAAATGCTAATGAGGTTAGTTTCACCTCTCTTGCTACCTAAAAGGGGCTTTCAGCACACATCATGCATTGACAATAAAGTTCAAAGATGATACATTATGATCATTTCAAGTACTAAGTAGCATGTATGACAATAATTTGAGGGAAAATGAAGAGACGTGAGTGAAAAGAGTACCATGGAAGCTCGTGAGGCATCATTATCAATTAGGTGGATACAATTGTCTGCACAACAGGCTATAAGCTCAATGGCAGAGCGTTTCTGAAATCCTTGTGGAATGCGTCAGGGTTCTGCAGGTTACAAGGGAAGGGAAAGTCGTGCAATCTGACGTGCCACGACAGCTGATTTATGGGACAATGGTGTATGTCCGCCAAACTATTGTATCTGATGCTTCCTCTGCTTTGTCACGGGCAGTTTGTATTGCTACAAGATATAGTGCTGTTCGTAGACAATTTGGGTCCCAAAAGGGTGGTCCTGAGACCCAGGTAGAGAAATTAGTTTTTCCATCTTTAGATACTTGATGCAATGAGGTCTTACTCCAGGGTAATTTATTTATGTATGAAATTCTATATGGAGTTCCCTTAGGTTTGTTCAATGTGATTAGTCCAGCTATGACAAGAACTATGGATATGCTGTCACACCTTTGTGTTTGGATGGGTGGAAGTGAAATAAAATGGAAGGAATGACTAACTAGAGAAATTGGTTATTACGAAGAGAAAATAAATGATGGAAGTGAATTGGATTAACTCCCTTGGGCACACAAAAGAACTTCTCTCCACAGTTGAGAGAGATAGAGGGAAATCATGTTTAGCTTCCTCACTTCCCAGAGTGCCCTTAACGGAGAATTGATAAAGTGAAAAAGACAAGGGGCATTTTAGCATACCAACTAACTCGATATACCTCCATGCCGTTGTTCATCCAAACAGGACGGAAAATACCCTTCACTTCTTTTCTCTTCAATGTTCGTTTCTTTTTCTTTCCATTTATATTTCTCCCAACTTAAATACCAAACAGAGTGATAGAGCCAGATACTTCCTTTTTAACTAGAAGTATATGGTGTAACAATTGACTTGATCCACATGGGTCAAGCCATCAAAAGGAGTACTCAACTGGTGACTTGGGGGGTAGATCTTTTGTTAAATATCATTTTCATCAGTGCTTTCCAATGTTATGCGAGTCTTGGGGGTGTTACAAACTTCCACATTTTCAGTTTTGTTTGGTCTAACACTCTGATACCATTTTAAGTCTTGGGCCAATCCTTGTGGACCGAGCTGTACTTGGTTGATGGCATTTGGGTGAATTGTTATTTAAGTATCACTTCACAAGCTCTTCCACTCTATGTGGGATTGGTCCTTACGACATACCTAACTTTTTTGAATTTTTTTGGGGTATGTTAGTTTCTGAAATGATGCACGGTAGGGCATTTTGGTACTAGCCTTTTCCATTATCCCTTTGTTCTTGATTCATGAGCTAACATCTCGGCGGCCTTTTTTTATATTAGGTGATTGACTATAAAACTCAGCAAAGCAGACTCTTCCCCTTGTTGGCTTCAGCCTATGCTTTCCGATTTGTTGGTGAATGGTTGAAATGGCTATATACGGATGTGACTCAAAGGTTGCAAGCAAATGATTTTTCGACATTGCCAGAGGCTCATGCGTGCACTGCTGGTTTGAAATCTTTGACAACCTCTGCAACTGCTGTACGTGATACTCTGTGACCTCTTGTCCTTTTCCCTATCACATGCATGTGTATTATCTCTCTCTCTCTCCACAGAAGAAAAGGGTAGAAAACAACATGGAAATCTGATCGGTCAGTAGAGGAATTCCAAACTGGGCCAGGACAGTGCTCAAGGCCTGTTTTGTTTTGCTTGTTACTATTTCATTCCTTTGAATAACCTCACCTTTACATTTCCTTCTTGTTTTTATCTTACTCTAGGTACGGTTTGGATGTTGAAATATTTTCATGGACTTGATTACACAATAGTATTGCCTGAACAGTTTTGACAGCTTATGGCAGAAGCCTGGTATGACATACCAGAATGACGTAGGAAAGATATTTTTTCATGTACACAAGTTGGGGGATAAAAGTAATTGAAGTTAAGAATGCAGGATATTTTAGTGTTTCGTCGTTTTCATGTACACAGAATGATCGTTATTATTTTTCTCATGCTCACATTTAAATTGACCATTTCGACGTATTATCCTTTTGTTACTTAGTAACTCGTATCTCATCGAAGATGTGGTCTACTGAAGTATTCATTATTTACTGCTAATTTCATAAGGCATCGGGGCTTCCTATCACTTTTTATACGATTTTGGACTTCAACCATTTCCTTCCTTGTGCTGAACACTATTGTTGTGCTATTAATTTAACATTAACTGACATCGGCAGTGTTGGATGCCTTTGCTGAAAAAAATTTCTTTGGTAGGATGCAATTGAAGAATGCAGAAAACTATGTGGTGGTCATGGTTACCTGAGTAGCAGTGGTCTTCCTGAACTATTTGCAGTTTATATTCCTGCTTGCACGTACGAAGGAGACAATACTGTTCTGCTTTTACAGGTATCTTTTCTGCTTAGGTGATCCCTTGCATAACCTGGTGAGGTTGCTTCATCAACAGGCCATTCAAGTTCTTGTAGTATGTCAGATCTAATATATCTTTCATTTTCAACCAAAGAGCTGATAAAAAATTTCTCTTCAGGTTGCAAGGTTTCTTATGAAGACCGTTTCTCAGTTGGGCTCTGGGAAACAGCCTGTTGGCTCAACAGCGTACATGAGCAGGGCGGAACATCTCATGCAATGCCGTTGCAGTGCTCAAAGTGGTAAAGTTAGGCTTCTCTTAAAGTTCCATTTGGAGCTTTTATAAATCCAATGTTGTACATGCACTATACTTTGACTAAGTCTCTGTTATGTGAGAATGTTCTTTCTGATATTGCAAGAGAAATTCTTGTTTTATTTTATGGAAACAGAGAAGATTGTAGAATAGGAGGAATGGTTCAACAGTTGTTCAATATATTGGGGCGACCGGCTTGATACAATGGCTGAGTTATGAGTATGCCTATCAGTATATTTGAGGCCTGACGGGACATTAGATTGCCTCCACAGCTTTTCCTCCTTCTTTGGGATTAGAAAAGTTGGGGAAGGGGATTGATGAGAATTGAAAGAAATGTGGATTCTTGTTTCACCTGATTTTACTGGTTTGAGCTGCTTTACATGCCTTCATTATGCAAGGACAGACACGACTTCATTTCATGTTTTTCTTGCAGTTGAGGATTGGTTGAAGCCCAATGTAGTTTTGGAGGCATTTGAAGCAAGGGCCTTGAGGATGTCAGTTGCCTGTGCGCAGAATCTCAGCAAATTCTCAAATCCAGAAGAAGGTATGTTTGCATCTTCTTATTCTGCTTTCCTGCTGCCTGTTATTTGACCATGGTAGAGACACTTTGCGCATAAAATAGTGAAGGTGCAAAAACATTCATGTCATTGCAAATCCGGAATTTAGATAGTATTTAGCTCTTCACACAGAAGAGGTGCATAAAATCTTCTGCAAGGTACAGGAACATCGCACTTATTCTGTTGTTTAATATGGAATTGACATGCAACTGAGATGCCTTTCCACTTGTCTTCTCTCTTACACAGGTTTTGCGGAACTGTCTGCTGACTTGGCTGAGGCAGCAATTGCTCATTGCCAATTGATTGTTGTTTCCAAGTGAGTGTCCCTGTTCTTGTGAGTTGGTCAAACACAGTTCTCAATTCTGAAGTTACTGTAGGGTATCCACACATGCACTTGTGAGCATCTTTGAGTACAAAGTTGTATGTCTTCCTCGGTTTAGTTTAGTTAATTGCTTGGGTACATGAAGCAAAACCTTCGAGGAAGCTTTTGTAGCGTCTGATATATGGTGTCAAATATATGTTCTATGTGTATACACAATAAACAAGTGAGGCTGCAAGATTTAAGCACAATGTTTTGACATGTCTAGTGTTTTCCAAATTGCTTGTGAGATTTAGGACAATTTTTTCTCTTGATTTGTAGGTTTTGACATTTAAATTCTGGTGAAGTTGATCACAATATGTATAAGTTCACTGAAAGAAGGGAAATTTGGTTTTCGGGGTGGAAAACACATGGCCTCTGTGATATATATATATATTCAATCAGTGTAACAATCAGCTGTGTTCCGATTGATTGCTTGGTTTTTGTTAAAGCGACAACAATCTTTTTGTTTTTGGGTTCCAGATTCATCGAGAAATTACAGCAAGATATACCTGGACAGGGGGTAAAGCAACAATTGCAGACACTTTGCTTCGTTTATTCGCTGCATCTTCTCCACAAGCATCAGGGAGATTTTCTGTCCACCGGTTGCATCACTCCAAAACAAGCTTCCTTGGCCAATGAACAGCTCAGATCTCTTTATTCTCAGGTTTGTCAAAAACAAGACACCCCCATCTTTTCATCTTCACAAGAAATGTACCTGCCAAATGATTGCTAATTGAATAAGCCCCAACGACTTTTAGGTTCGCCCGAATGCAATTGCGCTTGTCGATGCGTTTAACTACACCGACCACTACCTGGGCTCTGTTCTTGGCCGCTACGATGGGAACGTGTATCCGACGCTGTATGAGGACGCGTGGAAGGATCCTCTAAACGACTCTGTCGTGCCTGATGGCTACCACGAGTACCTCCGCCCTGTGCTAAAACAACAGCTTCGCAATGCAAGACTCTAAAGAACACGGTTCTCGGGTCCGACCGCACGCGTCTCGTAATATGTTGTTAATTATGTGGTTTAAGCCAATAAATTCAGCTGCAACGAGTGCCAGTAAGGTGGTAAGACTTGGTATATAAGCAAAGCTTTTGTAGCGCGAGTGAGCGATTATAGTTGACAAAGATGACAAGTAGCGACCGATAATTTGGGACATCGTTATCGAGAGATTTGTACTCGTATATTCTTTCTCTAGCATGACTTGGGACTACTAATAAAGTTTCAAGAAGAGTAGTCCTCAGTATTTAACAGCTAGTTTCTTGCATTATTATTATTTACTGTTCTATGGCATTTCGCTCGGGGAACAAATAGAGGAATTCTGATGGAATTGTGGAGTCCGATTGAAAAAAAAGAAAAGCAATATTAAGCGTAGAGCTTTTACATGACATAGTTGTAATTATTCAGCGGAGCGCTTTTACATGACATATTTGTAATTTACTTCTCAATTATGTATGTTCTAGACTCCTGCTATATATTGGGGCAATATCTTTTGCAACGCAAAAAAAAAGTTGATAGTGGAGAGATTGCCTAGTGCGGCACTGTGATTTTTTCCCTTTCTGATTTAGAAGGGTTTTTCCACGTAAAAAATTCACTTGTCTTCTTCTTCTCTGTAAAGATTTGCGTTCCTAACAACTGGTTTCAGAGCCTGGTTTGGCGAATTAGTGGGAGCGATGAATATGGACGAAGGGAAGGTGAAGGTCGATCGGTTCGATGGCAAGGACTTTGGTTTCTGGATGATGCAGATCGAGAATCTGCTGTATTAGAAGAACTTGCACCAGCCTCTGTCGGGAGAGAAATCGGAATTGATGAAGTAAGATAAGTGGGAATTGTTAGATAAACAAGCTTTGGGTGTGATTCATTTCACATTGGCGCGGAACGTTGCTTTCAACATCGCTAATGAGAAGACAACGGTGGATCTGATGGGGGCCTTGTCCAATATGTACGAGAAGCCTTCTGCATCAAACAATGTATATTTGATGCGTCGTCTTTTCAATCTGAAGATGGACGAAGGTGCTTCTGTGACAGATCACATCAACGAATTCAACGTGATCATGACTCAGTTGAGTTCGGTGGAAATCAAATTTGACGACAAGGTAAAAGTTTTAATTTTATTATCTTCTCTACCTGAAAGTTGGAGTGCAACTGTGACTGCAATGAGCAGTTCGTTTGGTAATAAAAAGTTGGAGCTTCAAGCAATCCGAGATTTGATTCTTAGCGAGGATATTCACAGAAGAGAGTCGGGTGAATCTTCAGGTGCTGCCTTAAATACCGAAGGCAAAGGGAGAAGTAATCAACGATGGCGGAACCAGAATCGTGGTAGATCGAAGTCTAAAGGGAGAAGCAAATCGAGACCTCGTGATAAAATAACTTGCTGGAATTGTGAAAAGAAGGGTCATTTGAGACGAGATTGTAGAGCCCCAAAGAAGAAATTTCAGTATCGCGATCGAAACCAAGAAGAAGAGAAATCAATGAATGTAACTCTTGAAGAGACGGTTGATAATGATGCTTTAATTTTGAGCATTGACAGTCCGATTGAGTCTTGGATTCTAGACTCAGGTGCGTCGTTTCACTCTACTTCATGCAAAGAATTAATGCATAATTTTGTTATTGGAAAATTTGGAAAGGTTTATCTTGCTGATGATGAACCTTTGAATATTATGGGAAATGGTGATGTTTATATTAAAACTACTAATGGATATCAATGGAAGTTGCTTGATGTCAGATATGTTCCAGGACTTAAGAGAAATCTGATTTCTATAAGTCAATTAGACAGCACAGGATATAGAACTATTTTCGGGGGATAACTCTTGAAAAATAGTTAAAGGTGCTTTGGTTGTAGCACGGGGAACAAAGTCAGGAACACTGTCCATGACTGAAAGCAATAGAGAAACCGCAGCTATTGCTAAGTCAAAAACGGATTCTAAATTGTGGCATTGTAGGCTTAGACACATGAGCGAAAAGGGGATGAAGTTGTTAGCATCTAAGGGAAAACTGCCTGATTTGAAGTCCATAGATATTGGTCTGTGTGAAGATTGCATTCTGGGTAAGCAGAAACATGTCAGTTTTTCGAAGATTGAGAGAGAACCAAAGAAAGGAAAATTAGAGTTGGTACATACAGATGTGTGGAGGCCAGCCCCTGTACATTCCCTTGGAGGCTCGCGCTATTATGTCATGTTCATTGACGACTCCACCAGAAAGGTATGGGTTTATTTTTTGAAAAATAAATCTGACGTGTTTGCTACTTTTAAGAGATGGAAAGCTGAAGTAGAGAACGAGACTGGCCTGAAGATTAAATGTCTAAGGTCCGATAATGGTGGTGAGTATGATAGCAAGGAGTTCAAGCAATTTTGTGCAGAGAACAGAATCAGAATGACAAGAACTGTTCCCAATAGACCGAAGCAAAACGGAGTTGCTGAGAGGATGAATAGAACTTTGAATGAGCGTGTAAGAAGTATGAGGATGCATGCGGGATTACCCAAGATGTTTTGGGCGGATGCAATTAACATAGCAGCATATCTGATCAACAGAGGACCTTCAGTTTCACTTGATTTCAAGCTACCGGAAGAAGAATGGAGTGGAAAAAAGGTGAATCACTCGCATCTAAAAGTTTTTGGTTGTGTTTCGTATGTCCACATAGATTCTGAAAATAGAGATAAGCTTGATGCAAAAGCTAAAAAATATTTTTTAATTGGATATGGTTCTGATTATTTTGGCTATCGGTTCTGGGATGAGCAAAACAGAAAAATAATAAGAAGGGCTGATGTTACATTCAATGAAAACTTATTGTCCAAGGACAAAGCTGTGGTTGAATCTAGTGTGAAGAAACAAATGATGGAGATTAGAGAGATTGAATTGGAAGGGGTTTCTAAGAGTGTTATGGTTAGAAATCCTGAAACTGTTGCTGTAAACTCTAACGAAAAATCAGAACAAGAATCATATACTCCTGAGCCCACTTTGAGAAGATCTAGTAGAACATCTAAACCTGTACAGAGGTATTCTCCGTCATTGAATTATTTACTTTTAACTGACGCTGGTGAACCAAAAAATTTTTCGGAAGTAGTGCAGGTTAAAGATTCTGTTAAGTGGGAGTTAGCAATGTAGGATGAGTTGGATTCACTCGAGAAGAATAGAACTTGGGTGTTAACTCAGTTACCAGATAGGAAGAAGGCATTGCAGAACAAGTGGGTGTATCGGATCAAAGAAGAACCTAATGGCAGCAAGAGATACAAAGCAAGGTTAGTAGTAAAAGGTTTTCAACAAAAAGGAATGTATTGACTACACGGAGATTTTCTCTCCAGTTGTGAAATTGACTACTATCAGGCTAGTGTTGAGTATTGTTGCTGCTGAGAATTTACATTTGGAGCAGTTAGATGTAAAGACTGCATTCCTCCATGGTAACTTAGAGGAGGATATCTATATGGTACAACCAGAAGGTTTTCAAGTTTCTGGAAAAGACAATTATGTCTGCAAGTTGAAGAAAAGTCTGCATGGCTTGAAACAGGCTCCTAGACAGTGATACAAGAAATTTGACACACTTTATGTGTGGTAATAG
Source organism: Lenwebbia sp. NSW1173648 (assembly GCA_029784005.1). Lineage (NCBI taxonomy): Eukaryota > Viridiplantae > Streptophyta > Magnoliopsida > Myrtales > Myrtaceae > Lenwebbia > Lenwebbia sp. NSW1173648. The sequence goes on from JARCGZ010000005.1 coordinate 3,257,338, forward strand.
GTTCACCAGAAGTGAGATAGATTGTTACTGTTATTTCAAGAAATTTGATGACTGCTATATTATTTTGCTGTTGTATGTGGATGATATGCTCATTGCAAGATCTAGCATGAGGGAGATCAACACACTGAAGCAGCAATTGTCAAAAGAGTTTGAGATGAAGGACTTGGGTGCAGCAAACCAGATTCTTGGGATGTGGATCACGCGGGATAGATCCAAAGGAATTCTAAAGTTATCTCAAGAAAAGTACATCGAAAAGGTGTTGGACAGATTCGAAGTTCAGAATGCAAAGCCCAGAAATACTCCTTTAGGAAGTCACTTCAAGCTCTCGAAGAAGCAGTCGTCAAAGACAGACGAGGAGCGGGAATATATGGCTAAGGTGCTGTATGCGTCAGCTGTTGGCAGTTTAATGTATGCAATGGTGTGTACTATACCAGACATAGCTCACACAGTGGGAGTTGTGAGCAGATATATGGCTAATCCAGGAATAAAGCATTGGGAAGCTGTAAAGTGGTTATTAAGATGCTTGAGAGACACTTCGGGTATGTCATTATGTTTTATGAAAAACGGTATAACTTTACAAGGCTTTGTTGATGCAGATCTTGGTGGTGACTTGGATAACAAGAAGAGCACCTCGGGTTATGTTTTTACTTTAGGTGGCACTGCAATCAGTTGGATGTCTAGACTTCAGACGTGCGTGTCTCTCTTAACCACTGAAGCAGAGTATGCTGCTATATCTGAAGCTGGTAAGGAGATGATTTGGTTGAAAATTTTTTGAATGAGATAGGCAAGGAGCAAGATAGCAGGATTCTTTTCAGTGACAGTTAGAGTGCTATTTGTCTTGCACAGAATCCGATGTTTCATTCAAGGACAAAGCACGTTGAGTTGAAATATTATCATATTCGTGAGCTAACAAATGATGGGACATTTTCATTGAAGAAGATTCTTGGTGCTGAAAATCCAGCAGACATATTAACAAAGGTTGTCACCATTGAGAAACTGAGACCGTGCATTGCCTCAGTTGGCCTCCATGGATAGTGATGAGGGGGGCCGCCGCACTAGGACAATTTTGGTTACAAGAGGAGTGAAGACTATGAAAGATTATTGCCGTTTTGAATATCAGCCTCCAAGTGGGAGATTGATGGATTTGTGAAGTCTGATTGAAAAAAAAAAAAGCAATATTAAGCGTAGAGCTTTTACATGACATAGTTGTAATTATTAGGCGCAGAGCTTTTACATGGCATATTTGTAATTTACTTCTCAACTATGCATGCCATAGACTCCTGCTATATATTAAGGCAATATCTTTTGTAACGAAAAAAAAAAAACTGATAGTGGAGAGATTGTCTAGTGCGACACCGTGATTTTTTCCCTTTCTGATTTAGAAGGGTTTTTCCACGTAAAAAATTCGCTTGTCTTTTTCTTCTTCTCTATTTTTTCTTCCCTTCAAATATTTGCGTTCCTATCAGAAATCATGGTCCAAGTTTGATAGGAGATGGAAATTGTGGTATCGACTCATTCCTTGGTCAATTGGCAAACTATTAAAATCGAAGGCCATCGTATGTTGGAATATATGTGCTAATCTTATCTTTGAGAGTCAATCATGTACGTGTACTATTTTCTCGTTAAGCATGTTTAACAAGTGTACTGAAAGCATTTCGTTACTAGACATTCTTTTCAATGCATGATTCTTTAGCCTACTATGAAGAAATATGGGTGAACAACCGACACATCGATAAGTCCGGTGAAGAATCGACGTCGGTTTTCGACGACATCGATAGTTAAGTCGAGCATGGCCTTCCCTATCGTCCCGCTTCTTTCCGCAGCAGTCTATGATGTGTATCTCGGCCGTATCGGAACACGGTCTCATCTGCCGTCTCCTTTCATCGGATCGCGATCGGATCGCGACACGTGTTCATTTGCGGTATGGCCTTTCTTGTTAATAATAACACCGACGGATAATCTGGGTCGCCTTTTTTTTTTGTTCGTGTTGAGGGTTGTTCGCCCTTAATGGGGAGACACTAAACAACTGAAAGGACGGTTAGAGTTACTGAATTAATTAAGAAGGATCAGAATTATCACCAAACACACATTCGCCGCCACGTGACAAAATAAATTCACAGGATGTCATTCGTCCAGAAAATCGGAAAAAATAAAATAAAATAAAACACTCGATGTCTCACGTGGGCATATCCCCCCGCAACCTGTCTGCTCCGCCTCGCCCATCTATCTAACCTTCTCCTTCCGTCGTCGTACGCGAGGGCTGACTTTGACCAGTCGCGGCTGTTCTTGGACAAGACCATGCAAATGGGGGAATTAAACACATCAGACAGCGAACATCATTTGTCGTTGTCCTTAAAAAAACACCATTTTTAATAACCAATCTCTCTTCTTTGGTTAGGCACGAACTTAACAATTAGGGCTGCTTGGAATCCCAGAATTTGACAAGTGCGTCTCGGTCCACAGAGACAGGTAGTTGCCCATTTGGAATTTCTGTCAAGGTGCCCATTTGGAATTTCTGTCAAGGAAAGCATCATTAATGTCGACTCTGGCTCGAGCAATCTCTGGCTTCTAACCCCGGAAGAGACAGTGATCACCACGTGCGCATGCCCGGCCGATGCGTTAGGATTAGGCGCACGAACGCCACGAAATAAAGAGTAAAGTCGAGAAAGAGAAATAGAGACGCAATATTTTTATCCTGGTTTACCTTTAAGTTAGGGCTACGTCCAGCAGAGGATTCCACTGTAATTAGCGCATCACACCCCTCTCTGTTATAACTCTCAATCACAAGAGAATGAGATTATATGTAACCACAATTAGTTTAAGTCAGAACTATCAATAAAATATGGGTTCAAGCTATAAAAGCCTCATGACGTTTAGAGAGACCCTGTGCCTTTCCGTAGGGAGTATGAACCACACCCTAACAGGTTGCACATTGAATGGGGATTAAGGCACTTGTTAAGTATATTGAACGGTGAACGGTTCGCTCTTCAAAGAGTTGATTATGCATGACACGAGGCGATTGTTGTATTGGAAGCTGCAAAGTTTGTCTTGATTAGTTGCTCAAGACAGTGTCTCTGGACGCTCGTTAACGAAATCTTATAGAAATATTATCATTTTTGACCCCAAAAAAACAAAAAAAGTTGATTAGAATACACATGTAAATACTAGAAAACCAATGCTTTTGGAAACTCCGAGTACTTCTTCACCCAAAAGCACCTAGGGCTTGCGGAATGGAGATAGACCGGTAGCTATGGTCCTAAAAAAGAATATTCATAAACCCATCAAAAGCCGTTGGACAGCAATCAACGATTTGATTGTTTTAATAGTGGGATGACGTGACCCAAGATTTTATGTTTAAGATGAAATGCTCGATGTCCGTACTGATATCAAGTTTATCCATGGCTCGAAATTATTTTACACGAATAACGCGATCTCATGACACGCTCTATGATTTAAGTTACATAAAAGGGTCGCCGAATCTTTACACCACGATGCTGCAAGTGCGACATCAATTAATTTATTGATTTGTTGGACTTAATTAGCGACAATAATTGAGATCGTCCGGGATGGCGGAAAAGATTATAAGAAGTAGATGGTCCCAAATGAAACCTAGACAGGAAAAAGTGGTGCAATGGGTAAATAGGCACGTACCAATTGAATTCATGTTCTTGTGGGGGTGCTCTTTTAAAACGCATATGGTCCCATCTCTCTCTCTCTCTCTCTAGACTATATAAATAATAAATTTAGTCCCGACAAGATTAATGAGTTGGATTCCATAGTGCGCCTTATTCACATTTCCATGGCGAGTCCACCACATTTATTACATTGCAAAGAAGCTTAGCCACTCGATGGGTGTGGTCTGCGTTCGTTGGACATAACTGTTGAAGTTGTTGTCCCACATCGCTTGACAACGAGTTTTATATGCTTCTTATATTCATGTGATCTCCCTCCACCTATCGGCATAAGGTTTTGTGTTGGACTTTCTAACAATAACAAGGATATATGGCTCCTTCATTTCGCAAAAAATGTGATGTTAATAAAAAAAAATAATTAAAAGGAGTGCAGAACGTGTTTGGTTTGGGTGAAAGAAAGAGGTGGGAAAATGATTTCCTCTTTTTGAAGAGATTAAATCATTTTCCTCACTTTCGAAGGTGTTTTTTTTTTCCTGAAAATACCTTCCTTGACTGGTTTGTTTTCTATGAACGGGACGCCGAGAAATCCGAAAAACATTTTTCTGAAAGTTGCTCTTCGCGCGAAACGAACGAGTGATCTTCTAGATGGAAGAAGATCTTCCCAACATATGAACTCCATCGTCCTTTTTATTGAACACGCCCCGCATATTTTGATACATTTTTAAAGTCCGAAAAATTGATCGGAGAAAGCGGGAAATGGAATTCTTCATCATCATTATAATAATAATAATTATTTTTATTATTTTGTTGTTTTCGTTATTATTATTGTTGTTGTTATTAATGATCTTCTAGATGGAAGAAGATCTTCCCAACATATGACCTCCATCTTCCTTTTTCATGAGTCACAATTGACCACGTGCGCTGCACGCGTCATTAATTAATATATACATGAGGCTGCCATTTTCCAGCGTATTTGTTTAGTCGATTTTGAATAATAATATTCTGGAACAATGTACTATAGTTTTTTTTTTTTTTCGGTCGGACGTACTATAGTTGACTTGAAGGTATCAGTTAAATAAATAGTATCGACCATATTATTTTTGGGATTTTTTTTTCCAGGAGTTGGTATATAGAGATGTGCGATTAACATAAAATTGTTCAACAATATCACTTTCGGTTTTATTTATTCCCGAAGTTGGTATATAGAGGTGCGCAATTGACGTAAAATTGTTCAATCTCCACGATTTATTTCAACGATACCACTTTCGGTTTTATTTATTGCCGAAGTTGGTATATAGAGGTGCGCGATTGACGTAAAATCGTTCAATCTCCACGATTTATTATATGCATCGCCATTAAAAAAAAAAGGTTGGTTAGTTGCTTGTGCCGATATTAAATTTGATTAGTTAACGTTGTTGTCATCTTTCACGAGGTGAATTATCAAGGGTTTGCTTTTTTGCATGATTGTAAATCTGTGCGTTCGATAATTGAGGTTAATTACGTACAGCACAGCCGACTGGGTCTTTTAGCTAATGCTGAATTAATTAATGTCAAGACGCATTCTATCTTAGGAAGGCATTTTCGAAAGCACAACCATAAAAATGGTATTGAAAGCTTACTTGTGATGGCTAAAAGATACCCCTTATTTTATTTCATTCAATCTCAATATAGAAAAAGTAAAGAGAAACTTTCCATATCATTAAAGGCACCCCTATTTTCACCTCCATTTTGGTTAAGACACTCATGTTTTTAGTTTAACCACCAAAATACCCTCCTCTCTATCTCTTCAATTTATTGTTTATTCTTATATTAGACTAATCGACAAAACTGCCTTTGTTTTTGTTTCGCCGGAATTTCTTCGCCATAAAATATCTTTCACCGAAATTCGTTCTTCGGCTTTTAAATGTGATAAAGGGTCCTGTGGCGATCTTGGACAGAAGAGATCCAGATAATCAGAAAATCAACGCGTGAAATATGCAAAGATTTCAATCTAATTACACAAACAGGAACCCAACCGGAGTTTGATTCGACGGAGAGATACGATAAGTACAATTCAAAGGAAATCGATACATATGGATTTGGAAGGAACTATACAAACTAGGATCAAACCGGAGTTTGACTCAACGAAATGATTTAACAAGCACAATTCCTACCCAAAAATAGCGAACCAAACGCACTCAAAACTATGCCGAAGTTTGACTCAATGACAGAGCTTGAATACGCTTCGATAATACACTAGAGTTTGACTCGATGGTGCAAAATCTAAGATAAAAATAAACGCTGGAGTTTGACTCGACGACGAGAATCTGAAAGCTACAGCTAATGAAAGTAAAGTGTAGTGCGATAAGTAAAGATAAGATAAATTTGTTGATTTGTTCGGGGGTCTCTTCTATGGATGCTTGGTGGTATTTATAATGATTGAATAGGTAACTGCTCTTTGGCGATTGTAGCCTTTAGCGCGCCGATAGCTGCCATGTCCATTATCTCCCACAATCCTTTTTGACCTGGTCTTCAAGCAGTTATTTTGTTTTGTTCATAGCTTCATGTAACTATTGATAACTTTGCACCTTCACAATAGTTTAGCCCTCTTGCCCGGCCACTTTTAAGTCCTTCGAGTCGAATTCTCAGTAACTGTCGATAGCCTCTAAATTACCTGTATCGACTTATCTTCTTTCTTCTTCCGTCCATGTGGCATATTCACATCTTCCATGCTTTAAGGGCTCCTAGGTCGTATTTTCAGGATGTTGTTTCACCATTCGATAACCTATCGATAACTATTCTCCTGCCAAATAATTCAAGGATGAATGTTCATCTTTCTAGCGCGTCTTTGGCAAATAGTCGAATCTCTAGCGAGATTACTTCTAATTGGCACCAATGTGTATAACTTGCTTTGTCCATCCTTAATATATTCTGCTCATTTGGACATGTGGCATTACCCCGCGCTGGTATCAATAGCCTGTTTAATGTCTCTACCGATCGATACCTATAAGGGTCCTCACGTGTCTTGCACATGGCTTCCTTGTATCTTGATACTGTCGAGACGCTTGCTCCTCATGTGTTTAGCACGTGTATCGATTTCTCACGTGCACAACACATGTATCGGCGGTAGATTATTTTGAGTGCCAACAGTTTCTATCATTTCTTTTGTCAGTTTCACAGTACAAATACCCCATTATACTTAACAAGATATCATCTTATCTTGCATTATGTTATAACTTTGTCTAAAGAACGTTGTTAATTTAATATATGATCACATATTTGTAATAATAAAAGCTGCATAGATTATTATAGATTTCTATTTATGATGGCTATACGGTTTATCAAATTAATTGCCTATTTTTTATCAAATAATTTGAGCAAAAATTTATTTCAAAGTTGGTAATTAAATTCAATCGATTTATCTAGCCAATCTTGACCATGTAGTTGGTTTTTTCGAAATAAATTTGCTGTTTTTAAGTTAAACATTATTTATTTTGTGTTTTCTTTTGAGTTTTTCACATTTTAATCTGAATTGCAAGATGTTGGTTGAGAATCTTGTTACATTCATCACTTTCAACCTAACATCGAATTATTTCAGAGGAAAGTTTTAAGCATATTTTAAAGTTTTGATTCATTTGCTATGAGATTGAATCTACAATAGATTTTAATTACTTTCTTCATGGTAGGAGTAGGATAGCAAGAAGTTCCTTTTTTTTTTTTTCCTTTTTGTGCTTATGTTTTGTTAATATGTAGATATGATTAAATCTTAAGCATATTTAACATTTGATTATAACAAATTAACTTTTTTTTTAAATTTTCGACCAAAAAAAAAATATTTTGATCAATTTTTATTTTTCTATTGGTGATCAAAATCGGCTAGACAATTAGATTGAATTTTAATCTTCAACTTTGAAATATAGTATAAAAATATTTGATGAAAAATAGGCAAATAATTGTGTGCTTATAAGCCGTCATATATACAAAATTATAATATTCTATGTTGCTTTTGTGATTAAAAATATGAAACCATAAATTTAATTTAACAACTTTCACTAAGCAAAGTGATAGCATGATGCATGATAAGATGATATCTTGTTGAGTAGAATGGACCATTTATATAGTGAAACAAACGAGAAAGATTATTTTGACCAAAACAAAACGAGAAAGATTATAGAACTATAGGTAAATTTTTGGTTACCTTGATAAAAAAAAAACAATAAAGGGTATTCCGGTCATTTAATTGAAAAAAGAGCGTCTTAACTAAAATGGGGATGGAAATAGTACCGCCCTATCATTACTCTTACACAAGCGATCTCATTTTATCTTTAAGGTACATTTATTTGGGGGGAAATTTCATGCTAAAGGAAAATACTTTCTGGGAAATCATTTTTCAGGAAAATGGTTAGTTTTTTTTTGTTTGGTGATATTTGACTGAAAATATTTTCTGGTGTTTGTATCTCATTTTGAAAATGATTCTAATCTCGTGACTTTATCTCAAGTCAAAAGAAAATTCAAATTTTTAAATTTATTCCATTTTTCTTTTTGATATTATTTATCAAGATATTTTTTTAATGATTTTTCTCTTGGCGACTGGCGGAGCAAGAAGGGAAAAAAAAGTTAAAAACATAAAAAATCAAAGTCAAAAAAATTTGAAATGAGCATTTCCGGAAAGTCTTTTCACCTCTTTAAATTTAGGAATTCACTTTCTTAATTTTATGCATAAATTTTCCGTTGACTAAGTCATTTTCCGAGAACCAAATGGGTGAAGGGTATGAAGGAGATAATTGCAGCCATTGCCTTCTACAAGCAAATCAGCCCTTCATCTCGGTTCTTTAACATGGATTTCTGATCCAATGTAGAAGAAAACAGCGATTCCAGGACCAGGACCAGGATGTTGACATCCTGGACAGCATGGAAGATGGTTTGAGGAAAAACATGTTGCATCCTTTTTGAAAAGTTGGGGATTGAATCATATTTGGGAGTTAGCCAGCGTGATTTTGTCTATCTTTTTCCAATGATGCATCTTAACCAGAGGGCTGCGTCGTGGGAGCAGAACTGTGTCCATTTGACTTCAGACGCATCCCCAGGAAGGAAGAAGCGTTCCTTCTCTTACTTCCCATTCTTCACGCAGCAACTGTATGGAAACTGGTAGTTGGAGAGAGACGTTCTTTTGGCCTTGTCTTTCTATTTTTGTCCTGTTGCACTTGTTTCCCTTTGGAAGGGTAGATAGATTCACCCACTGACCCTTCAAACTTCAAATCTCTCTCTCTCTCTGTCTCTCTCTCTCTAGCAAACACTGACCCTCCATGCTTTTTATACTCTCTTACACACTCTCTCCACCTCCATCTCAACACTCACTCCCACAACCTCAACTGTCCTCAACATCTCTCTCTCTCTCTCTCTCTCTCTCTCTCTCTCTCTCTCTCTATCAGTGTCTGTGTGTCTGAGTTTCCCAATAACTAGAAAACATTTCACAAACATCCACTTTTCACCAAGTTACTAGACCACTCTCCCTCTCTCTCTCCTTCTAAATTATGGCACCAAAAAGTGAGGGTTCTGCTAAAAAGGTGATGAACAGAGGGGCATGGACAGCTGAGGAAGACAGGAAGCTCTCTGAGTACATTGAAGTCCATGGGCCCAAGAGGTGGAAAACTATTGCAGCCAAGTCAGGTTAACTGTCATCAGCAATTAATCAATTTGTAAACATCATTATGGAAAAGTTTAGCAATGGGTGCTATTCGTTCATCAACTGCATTGTGATTCTTCTTATGGGTGCTGTGCTGAATTTGACACAGTTGATGACCCTCTTCTCTTGCCCTTCTTGCAGGCTTGAACAGGTGTGGGAAGAGCTGCAGGTTGAGATGGTTGAATTATCTGAGGCCTAACATCAAGAGAGGCAATATATCAGATGAAGAGGAGGACTTGATTCTTAGGCTTCATAAGCTGCTGGGAAACAGGTTGGTCTAAATATGGAGGATCTGATGTTCATTCTCTCTCTCTCTTTTCTGTTGTACCATGCCCATTATCTATTTCTCTAAAGCAATCTGCTAATCAGGAAACTATGGCATTCTTTCGTGTAGGTGGTCTTTGATTGCCGGGAGGATTCCAGGTAGAACCGACAACGAGATCAAGAACTACTGGAATTCTCATTTGAGCAAAAAAATAAATCAGAAAGAGAAACCGCTGAATAAAGCCGTCCCCGCCCCTCGAGAAGCTTCTCCGCCGACCCCTCCGACGCCTCGAGAAGTTGTTCGAGCAGATGAGGAGGGAGCCGACAGAGCGGTCGGGAATTTCTCGGACGTCGACTTCGACACCGACGAGTTCTTCGACTTCACGGCCGAAGGGTCTTACGGGCTCGAGTGGGTGAATAAGTTTTTAGAGCTCGACGAGGAGTTGTCGCTGAAGGAGAAGATGTGACCCGATTCGAGGGGTTATATTTTCTTTCTTCAAAATGACGAGTTTCTTCCATCGTCCTATGTACAATTCTTGGATGAATGAATCATTTCTTCGTTAGTTCACTGAACTGGTTACAGGGACTTGTGATGGGATCTTAGCAGTGACCAAGGCATTAATTATTTAACAAAAGGGATGATTTCTTTGACCAATGACCATACATTATTCAACCAAATTAAGTCTGATATTAATTTCTTGGTCCGACTTTAAAACGCCCAATTGGTCAGAATTTCCACCAATAGGATACATTAAATTTAAGGGCCTGTGTCCATGTCCTTGTTTACTGAGCTTTGGAATATGGTGACTGTTATAAATGCTGTCATTGCACCAAGATAATTGTTTCTTTTGAAAATTGCACCAAAGTCCTAAATTTTTTACTTAATGTACAATTAACTCCTGGACGCTTAAATTTTGCACAATCAAATGCGAAAACATTTTGAATCTGATGCAATCAATAAAATAAAATAAAGTTTGTGGAAAAATATAAAAGGCCAAGATTAAACCAAGTGGGAGAGAGAGAGAGAGAGAGAAAGAGAGCAGTGTTGACGGAGTGAAGGGCTTTTGCGCCTCCCCTACGAAGCCGAGGGCTTGGCCATGGCATGTGGACACATTAGGTCTCGAATTCGTCAGAGGACTAAATTGCACCAAACACAATATTTAAAATTGAATTACACGAATTCAAACGTCCATAACTTGATTGCATATTGGACCAAACGATTAGGACCTTCGATGTAATTTATTTCTTTTTAATTTGCCTAATCGGTAAAATTAATTGGCAAAAAAAGGTGAGAAAGAAATTCGAGTTTCCTTTTAAGGAAAAAAAAATTATAGAATTTCCAACAACCCTGTCGATCTAGATGACGATCGTTGGATTCCGCGGACTGTTAGGCAGTCGATGAAAGTTAAGAGCCTTTTTCAAGGGGACGATGACTCTGACTGTGATTGTGACCACTTTCTTGTTCTTTTCCCAGCCATTTCACAAGGATCGAATTAATGTGGCCGTGGGGCCCGTGGGGGAAGATTATTGGTTTCCATGCAATAAATACGGGCAATACCTCTCTCTCTCTCTCTCTCTCTATGGGACCATCGAGATTTTTGGCATAAGAGGACACAAGATCAGACGAATTCGATTCACGCCATGAGCTATATTATTAGAATTAGGGGTGAGCATGGTTCCAGGGTAGAATCGGGAACCTGGAACCGGAACCTGTGGGAACCGGTCTAGTTCCAGGTTCCAAGGTATGTAGGGTAGGTTCCAGGTTCCAAAAATTAAGGAACCTGTTCCAACGGGTAGGTTCCAGGTTCCACTATCTGGAACCTGGACCCTGGATCCTAAATAAATTTTTGTTTTGTTTTTTTGTATATGTCTTCACACGATCCTACAATGTTCTATGGCGTCCAATGATGAGTGTATAATCTGGAGCTAAACAAATTTTTAGGTTTCAGGTTCCAAAAAATGAGGAATCTATTCCAATGGGTTGATTTCAGGTTCTAAATGTAACCTGTAGGGAGCCTGAAACCGCTCATCTCTACTTTCCCTTAGCAGTTGTAGCGTTCACTTTTATTTTGCTTAACTAAAAAAGAAAAAAGAAAAGAAATTGACAGGTTCCCGGGTACCCTGAAACCGACCCTAGAACCTGTGACAGGGTAGGTTCCAGGTTCCATGGTATGACGGGTAGGTTTCAGATTCCAAAAAATGAGGAACCTGTTTCGACGGGTAGGTTCCAGGTTCCAGGTGGAACCTGTAAGGAACCTGGAACCGCTCACCCCTAATTAGAATGGGAACTCATGAAAGTTTTAATCCTCAGGTGAACGAGGCACGTCATATCCATGTAGAACAATCGTCACATATTTTGTGTAAACAGATTTTCTGATTGCTAGCATCTTGGCGAGGCTATACGAAAACGCCAGCCGATTTTAGACCTTTGGGTCATGGGTAATGTGGAATAATTATGCCTCAATCTGTACGGTCCATAAAAAATGGGTTCGAGATCCTAATAGTAATGACCAGTTGGGAATCGCTCGGTTTGGCAGAGCACGCCCCTTGCCGCTTTTACAAACCAAAAAACTACTCATAGATGTGGGCGATACAGGATGCATCAAGTCGGAGTTTTTTCTTCTTCTTTATTTTACAAGATAATCATGTTCACGAACTTCGGGCACATCTTAAATACGACAATGCTATCGTCAAATCCATATATCACCGGGACGATTAATGTGCTAAATTAATTTTTTTAATCTCTTAATAACCACTGGAGATGGAGAGTACTCTTCATTGTCTTCAATTAGATCCCCTTAAAAAATTATTTTCAACCGGACTAAATCAGGCATAAATGTTGCTTAGCATGTCTTAGCATGTCCTTCCCTCCCCAAGAAAAATATTAAAGAAAATAAGGAAAAAATAATTTACTCGTTTATTGAACTTGTTCTGCTTCTCTATTGCTAGCTTTCAACCATGTTGCACGTGAACTTTCCTGACAAAGGAGAAAATTTTCCCGAGAAAAAGGGGGAAATTGCTGTTGGGAAATTGAAGAACCAATCGAGCGCTCCATGATGATGATGTGATGTTGCTTAGGGGTGAGTAAATCGGACCGATCGGACCGGTGGTCCGGTTCCCAAATCCAAAGGGCGATGGTCCGATTCCCTTTCCTTAAAATTGGAACTGATGATCCGGCGGTCCAATTCCCGATTCCAGGAGCACATGACCGGAACGGATCGCTCGGACCGAACCGATCAATTTTTTTTAAATTTTTTTTAAACGTAACCCCAAATCTAATGATCTCTTCTTTCTTTTCCGTCTCTTTTCCTTTGAGTGTGCTTTCAATGTGCTTTTGATTATCACGTGGGGATGCATTGTATTGTTGTTGAATTCCAATATCTAGCTTCTGTTCTTTCATCCATGACCTTCTTATTTGCTTTTCAAGGGCTTGCTATAGTTGGTAATTCTGCTCAAAGGCAGAGTTGAATATTGCTTTCCTTCACGCCATCGTTGATCTTGTTTCACTCATTTGTTGTTCTTTTTCCTTGATTATTGGATAGGTCGCCAATCTCATTAGACCGCTCGGGAACCGAATCGGACCAGGAACCGCTCACCTCTAATGTTGCTGTCTTACCTTGGCCCCATCAAGTCCGTCCATCCTGAATGTGCTCCTAAATTGCTAACAAGTCTCTCAAATTGGCAGATTTGCCATTGAAGGGCCCAATAAAATCAGAATTACAATTATTCTTTTACGTAAAATAGCAACTTGCTCTATATTTGATCGACGTGACGTGCCATGCAAAAGTTCTTCCTTTCGCTTTCTCCACGTGCCTTTTGTACTTGTATCTTAGTTGGCTAATTCAATCAAATAGAGAATTGACCGCATATTCATTGAGAGAAATGATGTCAAAATACATTGCTATTAAAAAAAACAAGAAATACATATGCTAGTGTATATAATACTATTGCATCGGGAAAATTGTCCTTGGCCCTGCCTAGCGATTTCTGGCCAAAAAAATTGCCGTATCAACTCAATTTAGGTTCATTTGGAATGAGGAATAGGGTTTCGGTTTGGTTAGAGCATGAGGTTGGTTGGCTCGAATCAAACTGAATTGTAATTTAACTGTTGTTTCACATAATTTGAAAAGGCTTTTCTCATAATAAATTTCGTTTATATATGCTAAACACATTAATGAGTAGAGAAGGAAAAATAACTAACAAATGAAATCAAATCCAAATGTGTTTGTGGGACATGCTCTTTCATTTACTATATATTTGGGACTACGCTGGTTGGGGATCCGTACTTATAAGATTTGAGACCGTCAATTTTAAAAATAAGAGGTCGCTGCAACTTAATTCTAAGCTTTTGCGCAAACAGAGCTAAGCCGACCCATTTATATCCCTTTTTGTTAGGTACGGTGGTATTTTATATCACAATATGACAAGACCAATCAAATTCAAGAAAAGTCATCGCTAACTCTGAATTTTTGAATACGATGCATTATGATCATGATAATCCAAAGCCAATACGAGTCGACGAATTTCTCGATTTTTTGGGCAATGAATCGTTTAGTAATTTGCTTTCTCATGTTTATGTTATTTCCTAACGACAAGAACATTCTAATGGAGTCCATGTTTTTAATGCTATTGCATCTCTAAGCAATCCTCAAACGGACGAACAAGTTTTGTTCGATGGGCCTCAATATGGGCTTGGGCCTCCGGCTTTAAATGCTTAAATAAAATTCAGAGGCCCATTAGTCCACCAAGTCGGCTTAGGGGTATGACCGTAATTTCACGCTAGTCTCAGACGCTTTATTAGGCCAACGAAACCTGGAATCGTGTGTGCCCGAAACGTCCATTGTTTCGTATTTGCCTTGTGTCATCCGTTTCATCTTTCTCTCTCTTCTCGGTTATCATCTGGGACATCGAAACCCTAGATTTCATCTCAAGCCAATCGCTCATAGGCGAAGCTTGCTCGATTCCCATCATCGCATCACCCAGACGCTGTGGAAGAGCAGTTGCACCGATTGAAGATTCTCGGATCTCGTCTCGCGTGGCTAGTGCGAAGAATCGAGGCCTACCTGTGTTGAAGATCTTCGATTTTTGTATCGTAGCTGGGGATATTTCGAGTTCGAAGAAGGGGCTTTGGCGGATTCAGTGGAGATCTGTGGTGTATTAATCGGATTGGGCTACGAATCGGAGGAAGCTAGCTCTTGATATCCCGGATCGGTGTCGAGGAGATCGGAGTTCGATGTTTGTCGAACTCGAGGCTGGATTTTCGAGGATTGGCGCGGAGAAGCTGTAGAAGCACCCGATTGGTTCGGTCTTTGTTGTTTTCCTTGAAGAAGAAGAGAGAGGAGGAAAAAATTATTGAGTGTTGTTAGAATTCTGTACTGTTTTGAATCTTTAGTTGAATTATCAGGCCCTGTTTTTTTAGAGGCCTTTTATCATCGTTCTTACGAGGCGATTTTCGTTCTTGTGCATATTTTGATTCATTCAGAAAGAAGGAAAAAAGATACTTCTATGGCGGTGTATTATAAATTTAAGAGTGCAAAAGATTTCGATTCAATTCCTATGGACGGTCCATTTATATCAGTTGGTGTTTTGAAAGAAAAAATTTTCGAATCAAAGCACTTGGGCAGGGGCACTGATTTCGACCTTGTGGTAACTAATGCTCAAACTAATGAAGGTTGGTTTCTTGCTTCATGAATCAATTAACAATTTTTAACAATTAAGGCTATTAAGTTTGGAGAGAGCTGTCTAGTGGGGTGCTGTTTGTGTGGCCTTTTGAGTCTAATATTGGTGTTGTTTATGCTGAACTTGTCGAGGCTGAAATGATTGTGAGTGAGGAATTCATGACGTTAGGGCCTGGGTTTTGGCCTGAGGTAGCAATACCTGCTGATCTCGAGTCTTTTTGTCAAATGAACCGTGGTAGTGTTTTTGTAGTGAGTGCTAGCAAGTGCTATGTGTGGGATTTTTTTTTTTTTTTTTTTGGTGGAGGGAGGAGGAGTAGGGTACATTCTCCATGATTAACATCACCTACTTTGACATTTGAGGGAAAATTGAGCTCTCTGGAGGAGCTTTTAGTGGCTGACCTGATGATTAGTTAAGGCTGGCTGAGGGAGGAGGAGGGTACTTTCTCCACAGTCAATATCACCTAATTTGACATTTGAGGGGAAATTGAGCTCTCTGGAGGAGCTTTTAGTGGCTGACCTGATGATTAGTTAAGGCTGGCTGAGGGAGGAGGAGGGTACTTTCTCCATAGTCAATATCACCTAATTTGATATTTGAGCAGAAAAGAGCTCTATGGAGGAGCTTTTAGTGACTGATCTGATGACTGGTTAAGGCTGGCTGCGGGGTAGTTAGGTCATAGGCGAGGGTGCTCTGTGAGGGTGTTTGTCCTGGGATTTTTATTCGGCAGTTTATCTTCATTGCATGGATTATGACATCTGCAATTTTTATAGCCATTTGTCACCGTTTTCAAATTTCAGAGTATCAGGATGAAGCTATGTTGATTCCAAAAAATACATCTGTATTAATTCGTCGGGTTCCTGGACGGCCACGAATGCCCATTGTCACTGAACAAGAGTACTGCTTCGAACTCTTAAACTCTCGAATAATGCTGTTCTTTTCTGCAATGCACACACATCACATGCTACATCCATCCCTCAGTTTTAAAGGAAAAAAGTAAGAGACAAGCCAAAAGATAATTTAGCATAGTGTTTTGGAGGTTCCTGTTACTTTTTCCTAATTAATAACTGTGTTAGTAGTAATATCAAGATATTGCATTCTAATTGGGGGACAAGTTCTGAGGTTGGTTGGAGTTTCATTATGCAGGCCAAGGGTGGAAAATAATGCAGAGGATGTTCAGAATGAGAAGAGTAGCTTTACAGGTCCCGATTCATCTGCTGTAAAAAGTGTAAGCTCTCTTCTTTGTGGCTATGGCCTCGATCAATTCTTAACTTGCATTGATAACCATAGCATGTTCCCACAACCATTTCTGTGTACAACTTTACAGCATCTGGATTATTCTGAATGGGATGAGTTTGGAAATGATCTCTATGCAATTCCTGAAGTGCTTCCAGTCCAATCTAGCAATCCAATTCCAGATATTACACCAACAAACAGAGCTGATGAAGAGAACAAGATTAAGGCCTTCATAAATACTCCTGCCTTGGACTGGCAGCGGTGAGATGCCTTCTGCTTTTTTCATGCTTTAAACAACTTGGTTCTTGGCTAATGGGCAAAGTTATTTCAAGTTAATCTTAGATGTGGCATTGAATGTGATGTGCAGTCAAGGTGCCGACGGTTTTGGCCCTGGAAGAGGTTTTGGAAGGGGAATGGGTGGACGAATTGGTGGACGTGGTTTTGGTAAATTTCTTTCCATTTGGTCTTGAATTTTTAGCTTTAAAATAATGGAGAAGATGTTCATGACTGTGTAACCCTCTCTGTTGGTCTTGAATTTTCTTTCCATAATGTAGGTTTGGAGCGTAAAACGCCTCCGCAGGGCTATGTGTGCCATCGATGCAATATTCCTGGTATGCTGATTTCCCATGTTTGTCCATGTGCATTGGTCTTTGTGCACCGAATCAAGAAGCTTGGTCATTAACTCGCCCTGAATATGTTTGTTCTTTTTGTGGTGGGTAAAAGGTCACTATATTCAGCACTGCCCTACAAATGGAGATCCAAATTATGACATCAAAAGAGTGAAGCCGCCGACTGGCATCCCTAAGTCAATGTTGATGGCAAACCCAGATGGCTCATATGCATTACCGAGTGGGGCTGTTGCTATTCTGAAACCAAATGAGTGAGCTATCCGTAACTGCATTTGTCACCTTAATGCTTTGGAGCATTCTCGTAACAAAATGATACCATAATCTTTCTAAGCAGGGCTGCTTTTGAGAGGGAAATTGAGGGATTACCATCCACACGGTCTATTGGTGATCTACCACCAGAACTTCACTGTCCATTGTGCAAGGAAGTGATGAAGGATGCTGTATTGACCAGCAAATGTTGCTTTAAGAGCTTTTGTGATAAATGTAAGTATCAATCCCTTTTTTTGTCATTCCCAAGCTTTCTTAGTCTCTAGGTGCTATATATTAGTAGAGCTTAGATCTTTGGGGTGTGATGTTCCTACTGTTTCACTAATTTGGCTTGATTTTCGTTGATGCTTTCCATCTCTTTCGGGGGGGTGTTTTTATGGTCTAGTGTCTTGTTTCCGGATGAGTTTTGAGTTTTTTCTTTTCATTCAAAACTAATTGCCAGCTCACCTTTTCTAATTCTATGCAGGTATCAGGGATTACATAATTTCAAAGTCAAAGTGTGTTTGTGGAGCCTCTAACATATTGGCAGACGATCTTTTACCAAACAAGACACTCCGTGATACGATCAACCGTATTATGGAGTCTGGTAACAGTAGTGCTGAGAATGCTGGCAGCACTTTTCAGGTTCAAGGTTTGTAACATTATTGTGGTTAGTGCAGGTAGTATCGTGCTTGATTTGATGATCTGTCTGAGACCAAATTATGAGCTTCTTTGCCAGACATGGAGTCTGCTCGAGATCCCCAGCCTAAAATGCCATCGCCTACCATGTCTTCAGCATCGAAGGGAGAGCACAATCAGCCACTGATTGATGTATCTCCAAAGATGGACAACGCAGAGCAGGTTCAAACTGTTACTGCTCCTCAAGAAACCTCAGAGAGAGCAAAGAACGTCAAAGTAGCTGATGTATTTGAAGCTACTCATGATTCATTTAGCGTGAGGGAGCCTCCTTCGCAAAGTAGTGCTCCTCAAGCTGAGGAAGAGGTGCAGCAGAAGGTGGCCTCTAGTGAAGCAGGTGATTGGTGCGACTGATTATGTGGAGACTATATTAGGATCATTTTTCCTACAAATGAATCTGCTATTTCATTTTATGCTATTCTTCACGATAACAACTTGATATTTGCACTTTCTTGGTTGCCAATACCCTCAACTAACTGGAGTTGAACTTGGCTCTGGAAAAGATTGACTTTTGAGCTTAGCTTGCAATAATTGTGGAGATTGAACTTAAAACCGCTTAGATTTTCTTTTTTTCTTTTTTCAATATGCGCTATTCCTGTGAAGATTGAATGGATGAATTTTCCTTTCAAGAAAAGGCTTTTCCGTGAAAAGTCTTTCTTCCTCTCTGTGTGAAGTGAAGCGTTTCATAGCACTGCTCTCATGATTCTTTTATCCTCCTCCTTTTGTAGGGAAAAAGAAAAAGAAGAAGAAAGTTCGTATGCCTGTCAATGGTCTGTCTTAAGCTTTTCACATTGCCGATTAAGCTATTTCTTTAATTGAAGGGCTTGTGCCTTATTACGCGGACATAATCTTCAGGCTCATACGTTTTTGTTTTTCAGTTGCAGACATGCAGTGGAGAACTGCCCAAGATCTGGCTGCTGAAAACTACATGATGTCTCTGGGTGCTTCTACGTATAACCCATATTGGAATGGTATGCAGCCTGGAATGGATGCGTTCATGGCCCCTTATAGTGGTGGGATGCCCTATATGGGATATGGAATGGGTGGGCCTTTAGACATGCATTTTGGAGGAGTCATGCCTCAGGATCCTTTTGGCGCTCCTGGCTACATGATGCCTGTTGTGCCCCCACACAGGTCTCTCTCTCTCTCCCTCTCAAGGATCCGGTTGTGCCTCCGGATCCTTTTTGCATGCATGCTCCCTCTCTTCTTAATAAAGTTGAGCCTATATCTGATGATTCTTTTGCTTTAGGGATCTCGCTTTTGGTGTCGGTATGAATGCTCCACCTCCTATCATGAGCAGAGAAGAGTTTGAGGCCCGAAAAGCTGACTTAAGGAGGAAACGTGAGAACGAGAGGCGAGGAGAAAGGTAATGCATCTTCTTCTGTTGATGCAGTGCTCAAGTTCTCGTTACTGAGAATGATTTGCTCATTTTATGATAAAGATCATCTTTCCATGAAAAAGTTCGAATCATTTCTCCATTTTTCATCACTGGAAATTTCTTGAATTCACTCTCCTCCATTCCCAGGTGTTGCTTGTGACACGATTAGATGAATCTGTATGGTGAGAAGCAATTCTTGTCATTGGAGATGAGGATATAGGACGGGGGATTCAAATTTTTAACTGAACTTTGAGGAAATAGATAGAATTGCTTGAATTTCTCTCTTTTCCCCCTGTACTCATTGTCAGCTTTGGTTATTGCTAACATCAGAGCTTTATTTCGAAGAATGTTCAACATTGTTTGATGAAAGCGAATGAAGTGCAAAATATTCTGTTTTAACAATTTTAAGTTTCCTTGGAGCCACCAGCATAATTTAGTTGCATATTTATCCATCTATCCGTTTATGTTAAGAAAAAATTGTGGCTACCTGTCACGTGATGGGAATTTGATGTGTTTTTCATAATCTTGCTGCAGCCGGGAGATGTCCAGAGACAGGGAATATGGTAGAGCCATGAGCAGTGGTGCTGGCGACGTTTCTTCGATGAACTCGAAATCTGTATGTTTCTTTTCTTGTCTTATTTCTTTATCTCGTGCACTCACCAGCTTGTACTTTACTATTTGCTGCCTTCTTGGCACTTTGTGGATTTATTCTTGCCTCTTTGAGGATCAAGAGGACCTTTTTATTACCTAAAACTCAATGGTGCACGTTTCAATGTCTGGTTAGACTGATGTTTGATGTGCCTCTTCTACTTGGCGTTCCTAATTTTGCATGGAGCCTCAGAATAAGAACAATTGATTGAGGGGGGGAAAACACAAATACGAGTCGTTAATCATTTAGTTTCTATCTGAATTTGTTGGTCCACAGCTGTTTAAAATTTATTTGTGCTAAAATGGACTCTATTGTTTATAATTCTTTAGTTCGGTTCATGTTTGGTGGGCCTTGCTTTGGAAGTTTGGCATCATCTTATTCTAGCCCTTCTCAGTCATTTAGGGGGAAGTGGCTGCAACCTGAAAGGGTTCTTTTAAATCTGGCAAAAAGAAAAATCATGTTGGACTGGGTTAATCTGCCCTTTTGAAATGCAATTTCATTTGCGACATGTACAATCAGTAATGTTGCATAATGCTGCATGGATAATCTTCTAGGCGACTCTTGGAATATACTTGATGAAGGCCTAGAGGGCCCGAGGTATATTGAATAAAGGGTCGCCGGAGAATTTATACCATAAATGCTCGTCTCCCGCCCTTTTGTTTTCTGTCTTCAAAGGAATGAGAGTGGAAACGACAGCTGAGAATTGGTCGCGCTGGCTTGTTTTCACTTCACATTGGAAAACTAGCTAAGTCCTATTTGTTTGTCTTATCTTCCTGAAAAGATGAACCCTGTGCATGGCGTTGTCAATAGTCAGAAATCTGAAACGAGAATAAGCTTGCTGAGAAAGGAAAGAAAGGAATACGTCTTTCTAAGCCTGAATATCCAGTCCTCAAGAATGGTGCAATATTGGTTAATCAGAGTTTTTTTTTTTTTAAATCTCTGCTGTTGCAGAAAGTACCCATTCATCCGCAGACATCGGCTGCGGAGCATCATCATCGCCGCCGTCGATCTTCATCTGAACGGTCCCCCGACGACATTGAAGCTCTGCTACCACCACCACGTCCGGCCAAGAGAAAGTCTTCGGAGCACCACGGAGACCGTGACTACGAACACGACCACACCCAGGACTCTCAGGACCACCGCCACCACCAGCGCTCTTCCTCCAAGAGACCCTCCTCAGAGACCAACACTGCCACCAAGCCCACACCATCATCCTCAATTTCAACAGCTGCGGCAGCGGCGGAGGCGGCGGCGGTGGCGGCAGCGGCGGCTGCGGACCGGAAACAAAAAGCGAGCGTCTTCTCTCGCATCAGCTTCCCTGAGGGAGAACTCTCCAAGAAGAG
This sequence comes from Lenwebbia sp. NSW1173648, assembly GCA_029784005.1. Classification (NCBI taxonomy): domain Eukaryota; kingdom Viridiplantae; phylum Streptophyta; class Magnoliopsida; order Myrtales; family Myrtaceae; genus Lenwebbia; species Lenwebbia sp. NSW1173648. Next base: position 3,278,749 of record JARCGZ010000005.1, read on the forward strand.
AAAACTCTCATCATCCTCTGAACCTCCAACGGCCCATCACAAGGTCTCTTCTTCTTCCAATGGGTATTACGATGAGCAGAAGTCATCTTCCACTATGAAGGCTGCTTCTGGTTCTACTGCTGGAACGAGGAAGGGCAGCAGTGCTGTGGACTACGAGTCTAGTGATGACGAGAGGCACTTCAAGAGAAAGCCTGCTCGGTATGAGCCCTCGCCTCCTCCACCGCCTATGGCTGAGAGGGAGGACGAGCGTCGGCACTCCCGGGGGTCACGGGAAAGAGACCACCGCAGTGGAAGAAGTTGACATCATCACGACGTGGGATCCATCTGTGGTGGAGGCAGCGTGGGTCGGTTCTCGCAGGGGTTGAGGGAGAGACCACCAGTGCAGTGGAAAATGTTGATGTTCGAGTGAGCATGCGAAAATGCTCCGAATTGGGAGATGTTGCGGCTATGTTATATTGACAACAGTTTTGTGGATTGAATCCTATTTCAATGCTCAATTCATGTTTTGATAAGCATGTGGATATTCTGAGATGTATTTCATAATCGATTCTATAACAATAAGAATCGCTACAACTTGTACTCTTTGGAGTCTTCTCCATATTTCGTTGTGAAATTTATGGATAAAGGTTGCTTCTCGTTCTCACAATTTGCATCTGATAAAAATCTCTTTTCGCTGCAACTATCAGAGATTGATTAATTAGTGCGTTTTAAGCTACTTATAACATCCATTATCACACCAGCCAATCTCCGGATTGTTTCTGACCGAAACTTGCTTTGGTTGGCCAAACGAAGAAAGGAAAAAAGTGCCACTTGCCTAGCAATTTCTATTCAAAATTCCGTGAAGCATGCTCTATTGTGTAACTCTCAGAAGCAAGTTAAATGTCACCTATTAGGAAACACCCATCTTTCCAGAGCTACAATTTATATTTAAACTTCAAGCGACCGATCCAATTTTAGCAGTACCAAGACTTGGTGATCTAGTAAATGTCGCTCTAAGAGGCCTTTCGCATTATCTTGAACATACTGACATGGCGTTACATAATTTGGTTCTAAGCTCAATTCTGTTCCATTCAGATGGCAACTTGCAATTTTATTGATTTTTTTTTTTTTTTTTGGTCAGAAGCAAATTTTCATTTCACTTGAAAGAAAGGTACATTACTTCAAAATAAAAATGAAAATCAAACAAAATAAGTAAATCTAAAAGATAAATCAACTTGGTATGGTTTGTAGAGACTCGCTCATTTCACCACAAAGATAGGTCTGTCATAATATCAAAGCTTAACCGGCGGCCGATCACTGAATCTGGCATCAATGACGAGCACACGCCAAGATATCCTTCTCCATTTACGGTTTTGCCAAAAGGCGGTGTGCGCTTAGGTTCGGCATCCTCAGCACCATCACGAGATAACAACAACATCAACAGGTTGAAAGAGTACAGAAAACGCATTGTAAATTCCAGATCTATTTCTAGATCGGAATGGAAGAGCACCCAAATCTAAATATAACTCTTGATCGGGAGAGAAGACCTGCAAAAGAGATACCGGCTGATCACAAAATTACTTTCAAATAAGTTGACTGCTGAAGCAGTAGATGAGCTGCGCTCGACTATATGGACCAAGCACCGGAGCCGAAACGAGCAAGCAGATCGGAATAGTTGATTCTTCTGAGACGCTCACGCTTCGAGCTTCTGAGCTCACTGGACAAAACTCTTTGCGTGGAAGAAGTCGACGGAATCGTCCTCGAAATCAACGAAAAAAGAAGAAGTCGAGGATACGAAGAGATAGGAAAACACAAAGGGTAAGGAAGAGGATGAGGAGGGAGAGAGAGAGAGAATGAATCCTCATGTTGCTGCAAGAGGCGCTTGGCGGCTGTTGGGATGGGGGAAACCCTAGGGGAGCGAGAAAGGGAATTCCTCAATCCAGCCAATGATAGGAGGATCCGCAATTTTACTGATTTCAAAAGCAGAAGTTGCGACCCATTGATCGAATTGACATTGATTTGGAGTCATCATCTTCGTACGCAACAGACAAGCTGTAGTTACTGCAATATTTAGAAGTTCGCTAATGACATGAACAAGGCATATGAGGTAGTACGGACAAACCCACTAATAATGTTCCATAAACATACATGGAAATTCGACTTAAAGAACAAATGAAAATTATCCAAAAATCTTAAACCTATTGTACGGCGGCTAATTCAGTTCTAAATCTTTCAATTGTGCTAATTGAGTCCTAAACCTTTTAATAATTTGCCAATTCATCCTAAACCTTTTAATTGTGCTAATTTAGTTCTAAATATTTTGACGATTAGTCAATATAGTCATTTTGGCCAATTATCCAACTAATAGGGTTAGGACTAAATTAACAAATCATTAAAAGGTTTAGGACTAAATTGGCACAATTAAAAGGTTTAGGATTGAATTACCCACCGTAAATAGGTTTGGTCGTGTAGGAGAGCCCTCTATGTATTTCAGCTTCGATGCAAAAGATCGTCATATTTGGTAACTTAATTTCAGATGACGTACCTTAGGCAACTCGACTATGTCATCGGCAACAACTTTATCTTCTCATGCTTTATTTTGTGACAATGGCTCGCATTGAGTCACATTCCCATAGTTGAATCTCTTCAAGTTAAAAAGGTCTTCCATGTTTGAAAGAAATCATAGGTTTTCCAATCGGTCGCAGTTTTCGACATTCAGCCTTCAATTTGCTGCTTTCCAAAATCTGATCAGATGTTTGAATTCCCTTGTATAAAAATTTCATGTGTGATCCAAAATCTGATCAGATTCCCAAATGACAAGTTATCATCCTCTAATAATATGGTGGGATCACAGATTGGTATTTTCAGAGTGGTTAACTTTGTCACACTCTTCAACTCAGCAAACCTAGGATTACGAAATTTTGACGATATATCATCCTCGTGCATCCATCCATCAAAACTTCCCTTTATATATAACTCTTCCAAGTTGATTAAGCCTTTTAGCACACCTGGCTCGATTATCTGAAGCCTGTGGTAGTTGCTTAGATCTTTATTGTTATTTTTGGTCAGAAAATGAATTTATTTCATTACTAACTCGGAAAAAGGGACCCAGCAAAAGGGGCGTCCATACAAAGTAAAGACCAAAGGGTCTGAGGGGGGAAAAAAGGCCAATTATGGGGAAGCTCATTAAGTCTCTGCGATTTGGCGGTCCAATCTGCTGCTGCGTTGGATGCTCTGGGACAATGGGCCAACCGGATTTTCGGGTGGGCCGAAAGAAACTTCAAGCAGTCCATGATAAGGGGCCTCTCTTCCCACGTGAACTGATCTGCACATCCGCTTATCAGAGTACTCACCAGATCAAGTCTATCCGACTCAATCACGAAAGCTTTAAATTGAAGAGTACATTGGGAGACAAAGTAGATGGCTTCAAGCATCGCTAGAGTTTCCACTTGCGCCGGAGAAGAAGCCTTTACCGATTTTGCAAAGCCGGCAACAAGCGTCCCTCGGTGGTCTCTACATACGCCAGCGACGGCTCCGTCAACAGAGCCCTATACCACAAATCCATCCACGTTTATCTTGAGCTCGCCTTCGCCGGGGGGAGACCAAATCTGAGACCCAGTAGGTAAAGCTTCAACATTTTCTTTCGATTTGGGTTGTTCCACTTTCTGAAAGTTTCAAATTGAACGATTGCAGAGTCGATTGTTCCAGCAACGTTCAATTTGCTACTTCTGAATGCCAGGTTGTTTTGAGACTTCCATATGCTCCAGAGGGTTGACGCTACCACTTCTAATGAAGGTAAGTTTGTCTTTTTCTTCGCAAACTGCATTAGCCAGACTTCAAACCGAGAGATGCTTTGACGATTTATTTGAATGTTCAAGTTAGGATGGGACCAGACGCCTTGAGTCCATGAATAGAGCAAGAAGATGTGCTCTACTGATTCCATTTTGAGATTGCAAATAGGGCACACAGGATCAGGTATAATCTTTCTTTTCCACAAGTTTTCTTTCGATGCAATTGCATTTTGGCACAGGGACCAGGTAAAAAACCTGACTTTAGGGCTGTTCTGCATGTTCCAAATAGCTGTCCATAGTGATTTGAGAGTTTGGAAAGAGGAAGTTGCAATTCCAGGGTTGTGCTCACCTTTTGGTGACTTTCTGAGCATATTGTAACCATTTTTAACAGTATAATTCCCTGATTTGGTACTAATCCAGCAAAGTTTATCCACAACACTCTTGGGTCTGACTTGGATTGTGAGAATTTCCTGTATAGTCTGATCATCAAAAGTGTCTTCCAGTTTCAGAAGGTCTCATTTTTCTTCTTCAAAGTTAATCAGTTCAGAGACCACAATAGGATCGTTTCTGTTTGCTGGTCCTCCACTCAGTCCTCTTTTCAACCATATGTCGTTTTTGATGTTCACCTTTTCACCCGTGCCAATAGACCACCTGACAGATTGTGAAATTGATTCTCTCCCTGTTAGCAAACTCTGCCACCCCCATGAAGGTCTTGAACCTTTCTCATCTCTCCAAAAATCTTGTTAAGGAAAATAAACCCCTTTTAACAGTTTACCCCAGAGGGACTCGGGATTTTGAGCCAGCCTCCATGCTTATTTGCCAAGCATGGCTTTATTGATCGAAATCAGATCACGAAAACCCAACCCACCCTTGTCCTTCCTCATTTTCAGAACCTCCCATTGTTTCCAGTGAAGGCCAGCTTTGGATTCACAATTCTTCCACCAGAAATTTGCAATCATCTTCTTCTCAATAGCTTTACGAACTGAAACAGGGATTTTGAATATGGACATGGCATACTGCGGAAGGGCTTGAACAACCGTTTTTAATAAAATTTCCTTCCTTGCTTTTGAAATTAGCTGCTCTTTCTATCTCTCCAGCTTCATATTGACTCTGCCCAAGATCCACCCAAACATATTTTTCTTCAATACTCCCCAATCCGAAGGAATACCTAAGAATTTGCATATGTGGCTAATCTTAGGTATCCTTAATTCACTTGCCATATTGTCCCTCAAAGTTTGAGGACAACCCTTGCTAAAAAATATGCCTAATTTGTTCAGATTTACAGCCTGTCTAGAGGTGTAGCAGTATTGGTTCAATATGGCTGAAATATTCTGACATTCCAAAAATGTCCCATTCAAGAAAAAGATGGAATCATCTGCGAAAAGCAGATGGGATAGACTTGGGCATGAGGTGTTCAATTTAATGCCCCTAATGCTGCCATTTGAGACTGCATTCTCCATTAAGAAAGACAAGCAATTAGCCACTAAGATAAATAAATAGGGAGAAAGGGGATCTCCCTGTCTAATTCCTTTAGTTGGCCTAAAGAAAGGAAGAGGCTCCCCATTCAACTTTACGCTAAAGGAGACAGTTGTAACACACTGCAAAATCCAGCCAACTCATTTCTGACAAAATCCCATTTTAATCATGCTAGCCTCCAAAAAGTCCCATTCCACACGATCATAGGCCTTTTGCATGTCAAGTTTCAATATTGCTTGAAACTTCCTCTTCCGATTTCTAATCCTTAATTGATGTAAGACCTCTTGGACTACGAAAATATTGTCTTGAATTGCTCTATTGCTAACAAAAGCACTATGCTCTTCAGCAGTTATTTTAGGAAGCCAAATCTTGAGTCTATTTGCCAAAACTTTCGAAATAATCTTATAGACAAAGTTGCAAAGACTAATAGGTTGAAACTGATCGAGTCTTTCTGGGCTGTGAATTTTCGGAATAAGGGTAATATGGGTTTTGTTCAACTCTGGGTCAAGAATACCTGATCTGAAAAAAATTCTTCACTGCTTGAAACACATCTCCTTTGATAATATCCCAATGCTGTCTGAAGAAAATCCCATTTAAACCATCGGGGCCTGGGGCTTTAGTTGAACCAAGTTGGAAGGCAGCGACATAAATTTCTTCCATAGTAACTTCACTTGTCAAAGAATCATTCATCTCAGCTTGGACAGTGCAAGGGCAGAGATCAAGCACTGGTTGTATGTTTCTTTGACCCACTGAAGTGTAGAGCTCTCTAAAGTGATCATCAGTTTTTTGTTTGATTAGGTTGACATCCCTGGTCCACTCATCATCCGTCAATTTCAGCATTTTAATTCTGTTTCTGTTTCTTCTCTGGATGGTCGTGGCATGAAAATACTTTGTGTTTTTGTCCCCCCATTTCAACCAATTAATCCTTGATCTCAACCCCCAATACATCTCCTAACATCTCCAAATCTCTTCAAGCTCCCCTTTGATGCAATCAGCTCTGTTTCTATCAGAAAGAGGGCCTTGACTATTTGTGATAGATTGAATTTCTTGATTTAGTTCCCCAATTCTACGGAGGTTATTTGGGAATTTCTTTTTGCTCCATTTCTCCAAGGCTCTTGTTACAACTTGCAGCTTTTTAATCAAGTTCGCATTGTCCAAACTGGGAGTCTTCCAAGCCTCTTCAATAACCTCTACATTCAGCATCTTTAGCCCAATAAGCTTCAAAACGAAATTCTCTCCTTCTTGTAGCAGGTTGTGCATATAGAGAAAGTAATAAGGGGCTGTGATCCAAACCAACTGTCGGAAGAGCAAAAGCTTCAGCTTCATGGAAATTTAGCTGCCAATCCCAATTGCATACTACTCTGTCTAATTTCTCCTTCACAAAATTCTCCCCTTCTCTATTATTTGCCCATGTATAAGCATAGCCCTTACACTCCACTTCCATGAGCAAGCAGTCATACAAGCATTCCCGAAATGCAGTCATACGATAATTTGCAACCAAACGACCCCCATTTTTCTCCCAATGGTACAATACCTCATTGAAATCCCCCAAACATACCCAAGGTAAGTCATCAATAAGACTTAATTGCCTCATTCTGTCCTATAACAGTCGTCTTTCCCCGAAATTATTTGGAGCATGAATGAAAGTTATTCTCATTCTCTTTCTATTCTCACGGTCTTCACAAGTGACATTGACCATCTCCTTAGTTGCAAACTCCACATTAATAGAAACTGAGTCATCCCATAATAAGGCTAACCCCCCCCCCCCCCCCGCAATCCCCATAGGATTCACAACAAAACCGAACTGATAATTCAAACACCTTCTCAACCGAAGAATAACAAGTTCTTGATTCTTTGTCTCCATGAGAAATATCACCTTGGGCCTATCGCGAGCTACCATAGCCCGTAAAACTTGGATTGTCAAGGGTGTGCCCAACCCTTGACAGTTCCAACATAAAACATTCATTTGTAATCCGGTGGCTTATTCAGGCTAGCCACCACAGCCCATTTTGTTGCTTCCTCAGTCATGCGAATAGGGGTGTCTAATAGCTAAGATTCATCCAACAAGGAAGAACTGAACCTTCTTTGTTTCTTTGTGATTGGGGTTTTTGGTCCCTTGCCTATCTTAATTCCATTGGTATTTGGGCCGAGGGAGCCTTTAATCTTAGACAAATTCTGCTTCTGATTGTGACCAGGACATATCATAATTGCTTTACCAGTGTCTACTTTTCTCTTTCCTTGAACACTCTCTTGGTCAGTATCAAAGATCATATTCATAAGATTAAACTATCTTAGATTTGCTAGTACCCCGATTTCTTTGGTATTATGCACGAGATGCATTGCAAATGCTTATTATGGGCATGTTCCGTGAATGCCTGTGGGAGTTGCTTTTATTTAACAATCTTAGATTCGTTAGTTCCCCGATTTTTTTAGTATTATTACGCACGAGATGCATTGCACGTGGATCGTAATGTACATGTTTCATGCTTCTGATGCGAGGTAAGAAGACTTACCTTTTCTTTCGCGTCTACCCAAGAAGAGAGCAATTTGTTGTGCAAATCACTATCAGTTTGATTGCCAAAAAAAAAAGAGAGGAATGAAGCATTAATTCATATCTCTGGGAAGAAAATATGGTTACAAATCTGTTTGATTGAAAGTACGGTCAGTTTAACTCTACCTAAGAGAAGGGAAAATTTCAAATATGGATCTAAATTTGAATCGTTTTCTCAAAAGAGGGTTCACAGTGGACTCTATCTCAAATAAGGCCATGAAGTGGCTAATCTAGTCTCAAATAAGGCCCGAGCTCACAGGTTGGCTTAATTCGCACGTGAGATACATGGGTTTGCCGATGAGGTTCGATGGTGCTACAGCCATCATCTCTCTCCATTTCATTGTACTTTCTGTTTTTTACATTAGGACTGGTGTGACTCCACATGGTCAGCATTTTGCCGAAAGTTTGCTTGGATTCCGACAAAGTGCATCGTTTGTACATAATCAAGGTTTAATGCAATATGCACTAAAGTTCACCCAACACCAATATAATCTTGTCCTAAATTTTCCTCTAATAGTATGATCTAGGCAAGATTAGAAATTAAGAAACTTATATCATGTCAATACGACAGACTCACACAGGGACAAAATGAAAAAGTTACCTGAATTGGAGAACCCCTTAATGTGATTTCAACTCCGGTGCAAAAGCTCGTCATATTTGACAACTTACTCAATTTCAGATGATGTACATTAGAGGGTGCATGACAACCATTCTACTTTTCTATTTCTGTTCCAAAACCTATTTCTGGAACAGGTTTGGAACAGAAACTAGTTTGGTAACGTAATTCTATTTTTCAATTTCTGGAACAAAAAGTTGTTCCAGAAATAGATTTGGAAGGGAAATGAGAAACAGAAAATTGTAGCTTCTGGGAGAAATAGAAATCAGAAACAGAAAACTCGTAAAAGTCGCTCGGTGTCTCTTCCTAGGGCCAGCCGCCACTGACCACCGCCGTCCGCCGCCGACCACCACCAGCCCCGCCGCTGCCCACCGTCGGCCGTCGGCTACTTCTATTCTAGAAGTAAAAATTTTCAATTGTTGTCAAACGACTTCTGTTCCAAGATCAGAAATTTATGTCGTTATCAAAGGCATTTTTTTGCTCAAAAACTCATCCAGAAATAGAAATAGAAAAATCTATTTCTAGCCAGAAATTTATTTATGAAACAGAATGGTTATCATGCAACCCCCTAAGCAACTCAACTATGTCGTCAGAAGCAACTTTATCTTCTCCTGCTTTATATGTGACAATGACTTGCATTGAGTCATATTCCATACTTAAATCTCTTCTAGCTATACAGGTCCTTGCATTTTCTAAAGAAACCACAAGTTTTTCTATGGATCGCACTTTTTGACACTCCCGGCTTTCAATTTGCTGAAGCACTATGATGCGACGTAGGCCATGGCATATCTTCTCCAAATTAATAAGATTTTCGAGAAACAAAGACTCTAAAATCATAAGAGCAGAGAGAAGCCATTAGATGAATTGGCAATATAATTGATTGAGGGGCTATTGTGAATGTCGAGATGCTTCAATTCTTGAAATCATCGAAATCTCTTAAACCGTCCAAGTGCAAGGATTGATTCTTCCGCAGAGTTTTCTCAACCAATTCTCTTGAATGATTGTATTGCACACTTCCAATTTGAGCTTTATGGTTCTCAAACCTTTAAATTCCTTCCCATAAACATTTCCTATCGTTATCCAAAATCTCATCAGGTTCTGAAATGACAAGTCATCATCCTCCAAGAGTATGATGGGATCACGGATTGATATTTTCAGAGCGGTTAGCTTTGTCATACTCTTCAACTTGGCAAGCTTAGCATTACACGATTCTGATTGTATTTCATCCTCCCCATCCATCTTCCAAGTTGATTAAGCCTTTGAGGACACATGGCTTGATTATCTGAAGCTTGTGGCAGTTGCTTAGATTTGACGATCTTAGATTCGTCAGTTCCCCGATTTCTTTCGCATTGTTTTATGCATGAGATGCATTGCACGTGCATCTGAAGTGAGATAAGAAGACTTACCTTTTCTTTCGCGTCAACCCAAGAAGAGAGCGATTTGTTGTGCAGATCACTGTCAGTTTGAGTGCAAGAAAAAGAGAGAGAAATGAAGCATCAATTTATATCTTTTGGAAGTAAATAGGGTTACAAATCTGTCTAATTGAATGTATGGTAAGTTTAACTATTAATTGAAGGGAATATTTCAAATCGTTGTCTCAAATAAGACTATGACTGGCAATGTAGTCTCAAATAAGGCCCCGAGCTCACAGGTCAGCCTAATTCGCCGACGATGAGCCCGTGCATTTCACGTGCATCTTTCGTGCATTTCACGTGAGATGCAAGGGTTTGCCGATGAGGTTTGACGTGCTCCTGCCTCCATCTCTTTTCATTTCTTTGTATTTTCTATCTTTTACACTACTGTTGATGTGACCCCACATCATCAGCATTTCACCACAATTTTGGTTAGATTCCGATTAAGTGCATCATTTGTAAATAATCAAGGTTTAATGCAATATGCACTCAGCACACATCAATATCATCTTCTCCTAAATTTCCATGTAATAGTCCGACAAAAAAAAAATCATGTAATAGTATGATCTATGCCGCGTTTACAAGATTAAGAATTAAGAAAACTTATACCATGTCAATAAGACTGACCGACACCAAGAGAATGAAAAAAGTTACTCGAATTTTAGACCCTTTGATGTGATTTTATATCCGGCGCAAAAGCTCGTCATAACAACTTACTCAATTTCAGGCAACGAACATTAGGCAACTCAACTATGTCATCGGCAGCAACTTTATCTTCTCGTGCTTTATCTGTGACAATGGCTCGCATTGAGTCACATTTCATACTTAAATCTCTTCAAGCTGTATAAGTTCATGCATCTCTGCAAGAAACCACATGTTTTTCAATCGGTCGCACTTATTTGACCCTCCAGGCTTTCAATTTGCCGAAGCACTCTGGCACGATGAGGTCACGGCACGAAACCGAAAAAATAAAATAAAAAATCTGGGCAAGTCTACATTACAACATCCTTCCCCATCCATCAATGAAGAGAAAATATTCAGTGAAAGCTCCCCTTTCTAGGTAACTCTTCCAAGTTGATTAAGCCTTTTAGGGCATCGGGCTCAATTATCTAAAGCCTGTGGCAGTTGCTTAGATTTAATGATCTTAGATTCATTAGTTCCTTGATTTCCTTGGTACAATTATGCACGAGATGCATTGCATGTACATCTTCCGTGCATCTTACGTCAGATGCACATGAGATGCATAGGTTTGTCGGTCGGCGAAGATTGGGCCGACCGAGGAGCTCAAAGCCTTATTTGAGACTAGATTGGCCACATCAACCTTATTTAAAACAATGTCTACTCTGAACCATCTTTTGAGAAAACGGTCCTACTTCGGACTCTTATTTGAGATTTTTCCTTAAGTGAAAGAAAGATATATACCAAAACCTATAGTAGTTTCAACTTTCATAGGAGAGACAATGATCTATGCCAAAGACTAGAAATTAAGTTGTAATGTATTGTACCAAGAGAGACTACCACAATCTTCTTCACATTCCTCATTATGTAACGCTCGTAGAATCTAAGGTTCATTCAGAGAAGATAGAACCCATACCGTACAGCAAGATAAAAAATTTTGACGATACAAAATTTTCTTTCTCGATTTTGTTAGTGATAAAAAAAAAATGCTACCAATATATCTCATGGTAGCAAAAATGTATTTTTCTGAGGTGGGCCGATCTGTCACCCAACCTACTTAAACAACCTAAAGGATTGGCCCCGTCCCGTTTGGAGAATGACCACTTATGGCACGGCTTCATTTCCTTAAGCCATTTCCATGCTAAAAAGAGCTAAACCATATGGTGACTAGATTCATTCATTCGTAAGATGGGATTCTGTAACAACAAAACCACTAAGGCTGTTTAAGTTAGAGTTTCTGTCAAATATGAGGCCAAAATGAGATTTGATCTTTTAATTTATTGTAGTCGAATGTGAGATATGTACCCCCACAACGTTGAACACTTTGAAAACCTCGTTATAAATAATTATTAATTTTGAAGATATTATATACAGGTAAAAGATTTTATACATTCATAAACAATTGTTCTCAAACATTTAATATCAAAATATGCATAGAGGTATCGATTACCAAAGTATGTACAAGAATTAGAGATTTGTCAGGATCACAGATTTGCTAAAGTGACAATAAAGAACAAATATTAGGTACAGCTCGCACGTGAGCGTGCCACGTGGCTCAACTTTTGCGCGAACTGTTCCCACATGCAAAATTAACTAGAATCAAAAGTGGGTAATATCAATAAGTGTAACCCACCAATCAAAGGCATGGTTGGAGAAAATTTCACTCCGTAGGAAAACATGGCGCCCTTTATAGTATGGCTTACGGAAGGGAAAACCGGTATCTTTCGAAGCGTGGCTAGACCTCTTCATGCTCTTGACCGATAATTGATCGATGGATCCGGTCGTTTCGTGGTTTTTCACCTTCTAAATAGAAAGGGTTTTCCTCGTAAATGTCTATGCACCCGATTCGAATCCTTCCTTATTATTTGCATTGTCGGAGCTGATTTTTTGTTTTCCCTCCTCTGGTGGGTCGGAGGTTTGTTTTGAGCGAGACTTTGCTCGACTTACATTAAGCAAGTCGCCGAAGGAACGCAGTCTGGTGAACTCTTCAATACGAAGACCGCCGATGCTGGGGTTAAAATCTACATGGGAGTCACGTTCACGTGACCTCAACATCTGTTGTAGGCAAGTCGCGACCGTTTATAGTTCGGTAAGATCTTAAGAAAAGCAACTAGCATCTAGTTGATATAGTCGAGCTGCCAGACAACCAGTTAAGGTTGTCACATCACCTTTGAGTGGAGACATCCTCGATCGATCCAGTGCGCGTAGGCTGTGAATAAAATCCCTTGCACAAGATCGGTAGAAGTTTTCAGTTTTCCAGTAGGTCTTTAACGAGCGACTGTGCTCTTTGCAGCAGGGCTGAATACGGAGTATCACCGGTCGGGCTTGGTGTTTCGGTATTGTCATGTGCAGCAATAAAATGTTGTGAAGCTTGCTGTTAGGTACCTCGGGATAGTTCATAATTCGGGTTGTGTTTAGAAAAATCAATTTATTCAACACCATTATGCATGAGATCATCATCTGGAAGCATTGAGGATTCTGTATGCATAAATGAGTCAAGTTTAAGATTTCACTTTCAAGACGTGATGTCTGTTTGGGACGGGTATAGGCTACTACATCCAAAGATATATCGAGACAAGGTCGGGACAAGGTCAGTCGTCCTCCTCTGAAACTCGTCTAAGATTACTAATCCAACCCACCTCTGTGACGTCAATCGATTGGAGACCATATTCCTACTTCAGTACCTCAGAAAACACGAATAGAGAGACGTTTGTGATCAAGTAAACCAGAAAGCAACTCATTTGGAGTGAAAGAGCAGATCTGGATGAGGCAGAACATGGTCTTAGAGTGGCAAACCTTCCATTATTGCGGCAATGCTATGAATCGAACAAGCCCGACTGGAAAGTTGTCTGTCTCTGGACTTACCAAGAATCTATACTCTTCCTTGTAGGTAACTTTCCTTGAGATTTTGCAGTGCTTGCCTGATTGAATCCTCATCCTGACTGGAGTACTTCAGGCATATCAAACGCTGAGCTACGTGGTACACCACCTGGAGAGCATTATATTGCTCATAGTTCACTTCCATTCTCTTCAGCTCCTGAATAATTTTTTTTATTTATATATAATTACTTCAGTCCCAGTATGAGATAAAAAAAAACAAAGGTAAAAAGTCGGTATAAAACACATACAAGGCAAAGAATAGAGCAACTTTTATTTCCTCGGGTAAAAATTTCAGTGAAACTGAACCACAGGGATCCGGCCAGCCACTGCTAATAAAAGCTAACGGCTAGATTTTATTAAGATTAATCAACTTCAATGATGAATAAGAAGATTAGTTGATGAACCTTCTGTGTGATCCTCGTTGTGATGCCTCTGGCTGTATCAATCACGGATCTTGGTAGCCCTGCCACTTGTGCTAAGAGAAGGCCATAATGCGGAACATTTCGCGGACCATCCTTGAGTTGAAACTAGCACAAGAAAGAAGGCAAATGAGTTGGTTAAATTAGTGTAAACTTAACAAAGAAGCCCAAGGGGATTGAAATATCACCTTGAAATCTAAGCGATTGCTATTTATGTCAACATGAAAATGCAGAACTTTCACATTTGGATAGATGGTTGCTAATTCCGACAGGTTCTCCATGTGAGTCGCAAATATTGTATACCTGAGAAATGAATGACATGTTTCAGCGGAAAAGCTGTGGTCATTTTTTTCTTTGGCGTCATGAGAACATAGAAAGTATCACTTAAAAATCAGAATCTGTTTAAACTCAGAGTAAGCATGCATTATAGGCTCATTAGTTTCAGAGGAACCCAACTGAGACATTTTATATGGAACTATCCAGAAACAGTAATCTTCTTGGCCATTGGCATCCTATGATGCACACTCCTACTCCTTGATATCTCTGATGCTTCTTAGTTGTATGCCGAAAAGTTGAACAGGTATTTTCATTAACAGGTGTCAACTGATTAAGGTCTGGTCACCCATCTCCATGTGCTTTCGCCGTAAAATGATGCTTACACATGCTAGCCAGGTACATCAAACTTCAAGTTTTTGAAAAGCAGAGATTCACACTTTGTGCATGAAAGGTGGAAGAGACAGCATAAGAACAGTCTGCAATATGAAAATGGCTCCCAGAAAATGAGTACTTTCTGTAGACATCCATAAAAAATCTTCTTCGCTAGCCTAAATAGCTACCAGGAAAAGTTCTGAGGCTTACGCTTTTACTGATAAGAGAAACTCACAGCAACTCCATGCAATGGCCAATCCATCAGATGAAGATGTCGCCCTCCCAAGTTCATCCATGATGATAAGACTCCTACCGACAATCCCACCTGAACATATCATATGGAAATAGGGAAAAAAGAGCAGCAAAATGCACATCTTGACAGTAATGTGAGATCACCTTGGAGAGAGATTCTGCATAATAAAAGAAGTCTCTTTCATCTCTGTCATAAACTGCAAGAACAGAACTTACTGAGAATATGATGCTTTACACTCAAGTAAGAAAGATTTGTATTCTAAGATAGTAAAATGAGCAGCTTGTTGGGGCTTTCGTGCAATTTTTTATAACAAACTATTGTACAGAGTAAAATATTATCTCACTTTTCCTTTTGCTGCAAGTTTTAAAGCACAATCCTTCTGTCCTGGTTTCTCTTCCACTAGAACATATAACAAAGTAAAAATGCTTACTCTATCTTTTGAAAATGCCTTAAAATCATTAACATGATGTGGGGACCGAGCAACAATGTGTATCCATGGAATTTAACTCTCTACATTTTACATGGATCATATAAACGAGGTTGTTTTGAAAGCTATAATGTTAAATTAAGTTACTGGAAGGCAATTGCCAGCAACATGGAAATAAGAAACTAAAGCCAATCAGATAGGCTACTCGTAACATTTCCTGTTGAATCCTGTTGTGAGGTACTAGTGGCACATCAGATGTCTATTCATCCTTCCTCTTCAAGTCAATATCATGGGTTGCTCTAGTACATCCAGAATAACCAGACAATGGTACCAACAGCCCTTTTCTCAGGCAGGCAAGGACTCGAACTAACTTTAAAAAGCCATATCAAGCAATTCAGGGATGAAACAAGTTTAGTCAAACATGTGTAGCAGTTCACATTTTTCTGAAAATGGAGCCATTCTACTGTAAAATATTGAGAACAAGTTCGAGTAGAATATTTTCTGTTGCATATTCTAATAGTAAATCAAATAATAGATTCTACTCCACTTCTCTAAGCAATTAGGGGTGTCAAGTGTTGTGTTATTGTGATCCTGTTAGCATTTTATATCATATCATGTCATCGTTAAAATAACTCCCATTATGTCCAGTATGATTAATGTGGGCTTCATTTTAATAAAAAATTCAACATGCCAAGTCGTTTCACTTTCGTAATCTTGTTCATATCATGTCAAAATCGGGTTTCTCTCAGTTAATCATGTCGTATACAACATTGCCACTCCTAGAGCCACGCGTAACAGTTTTTCAGGTCTTGCAGAATAATCAAATTAGATTGAAATATGACCTACTTCTGATACAAGCAGCCAGTTTCATGTCATTGTAGAGACATCATCTGAATGAACTAAACATACCGTACTAGAGTTTGATTCCAAATTATCCATTGAACCCATTCTCGTGAATATACGGTCAACGACTTTTATAGTTGAGAAACGAGCAGGAACATAGCAACCAATCTGAGCAAGAATTATAATCAGGCACACTTGCTGAAGATAAGTACTCTTCCCACTCCTGAAAAATGCAGTGCTTGATCAAGTTCCAAGTACCGATATATTGTGTCTTGAACATTTTATCCAGACACCTTGCCTGGTTTACCCCCGTATATCTTAAAGCAGGAAATGAGTAGCAATCGGATCCTGGGAAATCAAAATTACATGTAGATAGCAAGAGATGCCTATGGCTAGATTTGTACTCACAATTTTAATTTCCAGGCTTGTAATCTATACTTGTTCCATTAAGGTTGCTCAGATATCACCGACAATATGCTTAAATCCTTATGTCAGTATGCATAAAACTTGGTCATTCTTTCATGTTGACATTTCTTTAAATGCCTAGAGTTGGTAGAATTGCCTGTCAGACCAGCTCCTCTAGGATCCGACATCCTCCAGGATCCGACATCCTCCCTCAACTCGAATTCTCATTGCTTGAGAACGGGTCCTATATGCTTTTTATATGCATGTGGTCTTCCTCCACCTATCAGCTTAAGCTTTTGGGTTGGACTTTCTAACACATGCTAGGGTACTCAAGACCATGTGAGTTACAGAGCTAGGCTTGTAAACTCTACTTATATGTGTAGTGCAGCTTCTAAGAGGGATATCTCCAAAAAAATGACAAACACATAACGTTAGTGCCAATGATTATAGGCGTTCACGACTAGTGATCCGATCTTATGAGCCAACCTACTTTGATTTTTGCACCTAGATGGCTAGAATTCTGTCTAATTCCATAGAGCAAATTTGAATCTGCATTTACACATTCTAGGGGACGTGATCTACAAAGTTGGGCTCTATCAGAGACATGACTGCAGCTTCTAGATCCAAAAAATACAGTAGGAGAATGCCTTTTCTTTAAATAAAAGGTCGGAAAAGGATACTTTATAGGATAGCCTGAACAAACAACCTTTAGAATGAAAGAGGAGAAATACTGTGTTGAGAGTTTCTTACATGTTAGGACCCGTGACAATCACCATATTTGATGCCTCTGAAAGGAAGATACTGTTAGGCTGCCCAGAGATAAGAAGGATAACTTTTAATTAACTCTGCATAGCTTGAATAGGATAATGGAACCAAAACCTTGCATATAGTACAACCGGTAAAAAAAAAGGAAAAATAACAAGTGTCATGCCTCCAAAGAAAACTAACATACAACAAAATCATTGTGTATGCTTTCCAGGATAGGGTGTCTTCCTGCATCTACAGCCAAGGGACCATTTTCTGTCAGTTAAACGACCACAGTCAAGAATTTCCCAGCTGCATTAATCAGATTAATATATCTAGTTTACATTTAGTGCGTGAAGTTACCTGTAAATTGTGGCCTAGAGTACCGATCAACAGGTTTAGTAGATATGCTATGGGCAAATGAATTAACAATCATGTCTAAAAGGCACAAAACTTCTGCAAGTAGTGTAAGGACAGAAGCATTCTCCCGTATGGCATCTAAAAGTGCTGCATAAACATCAAAGATACTCTTAGGGGCTTACAGAAGAAAGCAGCTCTATACAAGATAATGCTCATGATATGAAATGTACATTAAAGGGTTTTACAAGTGTGTCAAGTGGAAATAATTTGAAAAATTTAAGAGCTGGACACACATCCCATATAATGACGAGGTTCACTCAACTCATGTTATTAAAATCAAAGTCCCAAATTCCTTATGGAAATGATAGCAGAAAAAATACAGCTCAATAAAAAAATTTGCCACCGAATGTGATGATAAAGCAGGTCATGTTTTTGTTGATAGTATCAAAATGGTCCACATTTACATAGGTTTAGAGCTAGTTGGCATTTAAAACCAAAATGTTATGGTGTTGAGACAGGGAGAGAAGCCCATGAAACAATAGCAATGAAAACAAAGCTTTATGACAATAAACATGTGAAGCTTGTGACAAAAATTAATTATACAACTTAATTCAATTAAGAACCTTCCAGGCATATTTCAGTTCGTATGAAGCATTCAGCTGCAGCAGACTTATTCCGCACATTCAGCTGCAAGATCATGCCATTAGGAGAAAAAAGTTACTTTCCACGACTTAATGCATAGTAAATGGAAATGCAATGAACAAAGGGAAGCAATTGGTGACGTCAACTCTGCTGCTGACAAAAGAGAACAAATTATCAAATACCTTCAACGTCCACAGAGTGACCACATTGAAAATTTCTTCATATTTCGTACATGATACGGGTTTTGTCGTCGATGGTTTAATCCATACTATCTCACAAATCAACAAGAAACTTCTTCCACTAAGATGTCTCTTAATATCCTCATCATAGAGTTCATTGAGGATAAGCTTGAGGACCATTTGCTGGAGGCAAGATTTAATTCTTTTCCGGCATATGATGTAAGAAACTTCAAAGTGACTCCTCTCGAGCATGTTAACTCAACTCACACAATTATCGATTTACATTAATAGTATCACACCATCCACTATGGATGTGAACTCCAATCTATGAGGGTTCTTAGAAAATGTTAGCAAACTGCAGATGCACAAGAAACAGTTTACTCCGTAAGGGGCATTTTCATTTATTTGCAAATCTTCTCCTTAATTCCTGTTGAAGAATGATTGTGAGAGATTGTTGAAGGAAAACTCATAACTTCTGGTATGTCTCATTCATTTATTAAGACAAATCTCTCTTGAAGAAACTATTGGTATGTCCTTGATTAAGACTTGATTGTGTTGCAATGAAAGAGACTCAGGCAATTCGTTTCTGTTAGACATGTAGCGTCAGTCACTTTTTAGATCTGCTAGTAATACTTTCATCTTGATGCAAATGCTAAAGCTGAGTTGTTAAGAGCACCATCCTTGTGTAATTACGCAGGTCAAAGTACAAGCTTATCTGTGTCCTCATCCTCCCAACTTGTGAAGCTCGTTCGTTGACCCCATATCAAATTATCCAACATTCTTTCATTGTTTTATTTCTTCGAGTTTTAAGGTCTATCAGATTATCATGTCAACTCATCTCTAGTGGGTTCTTCCATTGGATGACCATATTGTAATCAAATCATTCTCACTAAAGAATCTTTTATGTCTTCTCCTCCGTGTCAATCTGTAACTTGTGGTGGCGATTTATGTGAGCACAACAGCACTTATTTGCATTGCCATTTATTGTGGCCCCACTACCTGCAGGGTTTTCATGCCTCAGCTTTGACTGCCAGTCAGTAGCTAAACCACACGATGTGCAAGCCACAGTGTCTAAAGTCAAAAAAGCTTATTGATAACGGACTTTGTTAACAAGTGCCCCCAGGGCACTTGTCAAACACCCAATTCAGCAAAATTAGTTATTTTCAATGCATTGTACTTCTCGCATCATGCGCAATTAGGTCATTGGAGATTAAAAAGTTTCCATGTTAAGTATGGTTGATACATGCCCCGGGAGACCCTTCATACAAAAGGAGGCATAGGAAGATCATATGATATGATGATCTATGACATAACCCACCTAAAACACTATCAAAAGTATCATACCAGAATAAAATACAAGTACGAGCTTTTGGTTATTTACTCACCGAAGCAAGTTCAAGAGTGGAGCAATGAATGTTGTTCCCGTGCTTCACGACCTGATTTGATAAAATCAAGAAGAGAAAGATTTCAGATAACATGGAAGGACATGTTACCAAGAAAAGATAATAAGATAAACATAACCTGTATGAACTTGCTAGGAAGCTTTCCTTGAATATCCTTCTGTGGAATACTGAAGTAAAAGCCTTGTCTATTGTTGAAAGGGAGTTTTAAATTTGGCAGTTTAAATTCTTCACGATACTGAGTTGCTAGGTTATGTATTGCTGTCAACAGTGGACTCCTTTTTCAGATATGTAGGGCACATAAAAAAAGAAATCGACAGAGAGGAATGTAGCTAGAAAACAGAGAACCTTCACTTGTGTCACAAAATGATCTCCGTGCAATATCCAACAGGCCATCTATTCCAGTCTTGACAGCAAAGCACTGCTGTGTGCGGGCAACAAAAGGGACCCTTGCATGAAGCACATCTTCATCGATCACCTCACCTATCCTGAAAAGGATGAAGCTTCAATCGTAAAAATGTGAAGCCAGAGTGATATGAGAACATCAGATCACTTCCCCCATTCTGAAAATGATCAAGCTTCTTAATTAACTATGTGAAAGACAGTGATACAAGAAGTCCACAGAGGTAAATGTACATAATGGAGACAAAAACAAAGCACAGTTAATCAGGATCCTATGTATCTAACTAATATGAACTTCTTCTTGAGAATAGGAGAGCTACAGATAAACTGGCCTAAGCAGTCCTTGTCTCTACTGACATATCTGCAGGCATTGCCAGAAATATATGATCAGCAGATGGCGATTACCTCTTTCTAATTGCAGCATAGCTCTGGTTCTCACATACAGATTTGTGAATGTTCACCAGGAGAGAACTTTTGGCTTGTTTTAGAACCTGGATTCATGCAATTACAAAAGATAATAGCTTGAGTTCAGTGAAAAATGGAAAAGTACTTGGTAACAAAATCATATTACCGTGGAGAGTAAAGGCAAAGCATCCAAAGCAGTTTTAAGCAAAATAATGCTTGATATCAACAGTTGGCTTTTTCTAGCATGATCAAAGCCCAGACTTCCGCTTGCAACCTTCTTCAGCTTGAAACAAAAGTGACATAGTATCCTATCTGATTGAAGACAGCAGATGACCAAGTGAACCCAAAAAAGAAAGAAATGTTATCTGCAAGACCCTAGTTCTATCTTTGATCTTTCTAGTTCAATTTGTGGCTAATAATTTTGCACTTACCAGTCTCTTTTGGGAACTTACGCAGTACCTGAGAGAGTCCAAAAAACAGCTGCTCATTGCTCATCAGTTCATCCTGCAGAGATCACAACACAATGCACATTATGCAGATACTAATATGATTTGAATTTCACAAAGACATTCTGGAGAATGAAAGCAAAAAGTGCAGAATAAAACATTCAGAAAGAGATCATCTTAAGAGAAATGAATGCAGATTAATATTTGAAAAAATGCAGAATAAATCAGTCAGAAGGAGATCATCTTAAGAGAAATGTATCCAGATTAATAATTGAAGAGGCCGGTTTGTCCAATTATCCAGCTTGCAAACAGTGCCAGAGTGACCATAAAAAAATTAAAGACTGACCAAGCAATCGAGACGAGCATTAATAGTTTCAATATCTTTCAATGGCTGCAGCAGGTTGGCCCGGAGAAGTCTAGTCCTGGATAGAAGTTCATCGCAATGTTACGGTAGTGAAAAGTCTGAGCTATTCTGGCAACAGCTTTACAAAAGAAATGCATCAGTGACATCCATGTTCATAATGCCCACATTCCTGCGTGTTTTCAATAATGTAATTTCCAATTTCACACCATTAACCAAACTTCGCAATTACACCACCTCCTCACTCCCACAGTGAAGATGAAGCGTCAGAAGGCACCCAAGTTTTCAGATTTTTGTGATTGCTAAGAGCAATATCTGCAGCATCAGATATGGTCATACACATACCCTCCAATAGTCTTTGTCGTCTTTAGCATATGAAACAAGCTTCTCTTTTTGTTGGTTGTGCCCAAGAGGGAAGAATGGAATGGATCGATAATTTCCAAATTTTGGACACTGCCATCACATAAAAACAGCAGAACTTATTCAAAGAAATGAAATGTGACCATGCAAAAGTCATTTGATTCCTGTATTAGTTGGAAAAAGTATGAAATATAGCTTTTTCATCAAAATGCTAGTTTTGAGATGAGACTCTTCCTAAATAAAGAAATCGGAGATAGCCTAAATATGAATTCATCATTGGAGGAATAATACCTAGTAGCGTCAATATTCATGTGATCAAAGGATCCATTAAAAGTTACCTGGAAAAGTCAAGTTTCTCGTGTAAATTTGGGAATTTGCATGTCAAAAGAGGCTGGTTGAGCAGCATGTGCTCATAAATGTACATTCGTGGTCAAAGGACTGATACTGTCGAAATGACACTCGACTGTTTGAATTAGTAATTTGACTTAAGAATCAGACTAAGAAAAGCAGTTGAACCATAGAAGCATAGTTCTCAAAACAACTGGGGATAAGGGATGACAATAATAGCACAGAGAATGCCGTAGATAGATTATCAATTGATAGCTATTAGCAATGTGGCCTTGAAAGACAAACTGACATCTTAGGGGTTATTGAGTTACTGTCAGAATGGTGTCTAGTCATTATGGCAAACTCTACATAGAACTTTCCATATAACGAGAAGAGATACCGGCAGAGAGTGGTTGGTTACTATCACGCCTTTCTCTGCTTCGGTCCTGCTCAATACAATGAATAAGTGACTTGTTTGAACGCAGTTATCAAGAAATTACCTGGTAGAAATCTTTACACACTGAAGTCCTAGGATAACATAGTCAAACAGCCGATTATAGACAGATTAAGCAATTAAAAGGAGGCTATACTGACATGACTGTTCTAACTTTTAAAGAACTCAACGAGATGAATAATTGATCTTTTGGATCAAATTGCCTTGCTTTTTGAGGTTGAAACTGTTTTATTTCGGTTCTAAAGTAAGTTAAATGCGTTTAGCATCTAGATCTATGCTTCAGAGAAAAAATGAAAATAATGGTAAAACATACTAGTCTTACTAGCCAAATATTGAAGGAAAATATCCATGGATCACAATCTCACAGGATCTTATCACGACAAAGCAGTCAGCTAGTAAGAACATCAATCTTTGAAGCTATAAACTGAAATCTGATGCCATATAAAATTCTACAAATCCATGACAGTTGAACACATTATTCTGTCCAACTAAGAACCTATCAGTGACAACTTAGTTATGTCTTCTGTTTGCCTCGATTAGAGAAAAAATATTTCAAAGGATGGTACATCTGATTATGGTCAAGGGGATCATCAAGATTTCACCTTTTATGTAAAGTGAGAATGATCTGTTCGTAGATCTACTGCAACAAAGACACAACAGATTCTTGGACAAGCATACAGGTAATGCACTCGCTTTAGGAATACCATTTGATAGTAGCTGCTGCAGCAGCCAGGCAGAGATAATATTGCTTATAGTATGAATCCAGACCAAGTGCCGATGGCTCCTTTGCTGCTAAGTTTTTAACCAGCATAGCTCCCTGGAACATCGAAGTGTAAGGGAAATAATCCCACAAAAAATTGTACGGCGTTAGTGCCACATTCTGTTATTGTATTGCTTTAGAAGACGGGCCATCGATCTTAACCTTAGTGTCGTCAAAACATCCACGGGCCATCACAACCTGCAAAAGCCAACACTTATCTTCTCAAAAAGTGGAGTCAAAAGTAAATACAGTGGCAAAGCCATCACATCTGCCACTTTACCTTCCTGACCAAAGGATAAAACCTATCCACAAGTTCGGACACTCCGACCATGCCGTCAGGTGCAAGCTTATTTGGCGAAACAATAATCACCACAGGGTCGTAAAATTGCATCAAAGTCTTTGTGTTCTGATACGAACTACTAGTCTCGATATATTGTGAAAGATGCAGCGCAGCAGATCTTAGATCAAAAGCAGCAACTCCAACCTGTGCAGAGAGTGAGTGCTTACAATCAGAAACAACGGGCAAGTTCACACCGACAGCCAATAGCAAGTGAACAGGATAATATGACCACCCAAGACCAATTTAAGCCAACTATTCTTACATAAGCTGGTCTATTAACACTTGATCCAGTTACACAAAATTGGAGAGGCAACACACCATATAAGAATTTCGATTTTAACTACCTAACTAGAACATTGCATCACAATCACCTGAGGTTTTTAATGCAGTCGAGTCCATGAAGCACAATGTCTCCGCAGGCGTTATCAACAGAGATTATTAAAACCGCCTACCGCCGACTCCAGCCATCGATTAAATAATTAAAGCCTAGAAAAGCATCTCTCGGCTCGGAATAACAAACCTGACCACCTCACAAGCAGTTCTCAAACCTTTTTCTGTATAACATACAACTAAGACATTTGCGACAGCTTTCCGTCATCCCTACTGCAAGATCATTTTACACCTTTTACGTTCTATTTCTGATCATTTCCGAGAGAGGCGTGCAGTATCGAAGAAATAGCTTCAAATCTCCAACCTAACACCCATCGTTCGACACTAACGATGCATTTTCCAGTAAACTGCGAGTGGACCAGGACGACGCGTCCGTACGACGGCAGCCATGGCTGTGATTCATCGATCCTCCATTGGATTCACATAAGAAACAAGAGGTGCGTGAATCGAGTGGAAGAAAGTGAAACTGACCTCCTTGGCTCTGTTCTCTATGAGACCGATCACCATGCTCGATCTCTCTTCGTCTTCCATGGTTTCTCGATCGAGAGCGATGGAAGCAGCTTCGCTTGCAAAAAGTGCAAAATGCGCGCCAACTCGTGCTGTGTGTCTTGTTTAGCAAGATTACTTTTTAACGGTTTATTTTTAAAAGAGTGCAGAAGATTCCAGAGCATCATAAAGTGAGTTGCTTGAAGTTTATCTATGCTATCCATCCTCCAATGCGCCAATGCGGAAACAAAGGAAGTTTCTTGCTTGTTTGCTTTATTTCTTCCCCTTTCTTTGCGGTCTTTATAAGAAATTTTATTTTTTTCCATTTTCTCAATCGAGCAAGTCGCAATTGCTGATATAAAACATTTTGAGGTTGTAATTTTGCCCAAATTTATGCCGCATATTGATACTTACGTTGGTATTTTGACGAGCTCGAAATTTTGTCGATGGGATATTGCTCAATTTCCATTGTGATAGTTTGATTTTTATTTGTAGCTGGCCGTAATTATTATTGTTGTTGGGATATATGGCCTTATATCAATTTTCGGAGGTTATAACAATTCCTCTCTTCTTTTGTACCTTTTTTTTAATTCAAAGCAATTGAGGACTAAAAAGAGATTTTCCTAAAAAAAAATAAATTGCAGTTTTAACTTCGTTATACATGCTAATAAAAAATAAACGACGGATTAACGACATCGAAGTAATATTGAAGATTGAATATAAACCTAATCGAATAAAAAATGAGTTGTCTTGTCTATTCAAAAATAAAAATAAAAAATTAAAAGTGATTAAGGCTTCGTTTGTTTCATAAAAAATAAATTATTTAAACAATATTTTTTTAAAAATTGATCTCTTGTACCGCTCGAATAATTAATAAATAAAAACCATGATTGTTATTATTTTATTCTACTCTCATACTTTTTTTTTTGGTCGAAATTCTACTCTCATACTTCATTTTATTGCTAATCCTACTGTTTGTCTGACCCCATATATATATATATAGGGGTATGCATGGTCTGGTCCGGGCCAATCCGGTCCCGGTATGGAACCGGGGACCGGACCGATAGTCCCAGTCCCCAAATTTTTGGGACCGGGGATCGAACCGGGACCGCTAACACTTTTCTTCAAAAAAATTAATTTTTTTGAAGAATTGCTTGCTCGCTCTCATGCGCGCGCGTACACACACACATATATATGGCTTTGCATGAATGCAATAGCGAGACGACATTCCCAACTCGCAATCGCCAAGGAATGCAATGAAGAGAAAAATGAAAGGGCAAAATAAAAGCTAATTGCAACTCTTCAAGTACAAGCAACTAGAGCATCGCCAAATTAACGTCATTCACTGAAGCAATCTACAGTAATTAGCAATAGATGAAATTCAAAATAAGTAGCCAATAGACAATTAAGCTGCGATTTTGGAAATTACTATGACGGGCTTGCCGAGAAACATCAAGATTGCAATATATATATATATATATATATATATAGGCAGTCCAGTCTAGTCTGGTCCCATCCACCATGGAACTGGGGACCGGACCACCCCCCTTAAGGACCGGACCAACCTGGCCTGTCCTGGTCCGGTCCAGTTTGCACACCCCTATATATATGTATATATATTTGCATAATGTAGAATTTTAATACCAAAGAGATTGGGTGTCTCTTGTAATAATTTCAAAATGTTTATATTCTAAACTTGCTTGATTTATTTTATCATTACCTTTTCTCAATTGAAGGCATATTGCAAAAAAAAAAAAATGATAAATGTATATATATTGATGTATCCACGATCAAACGTGATGCATTGTTAAAATGTATACATTGCGATGATTATGATATAAACGAATCGGTAGATAGATGGATGGATGAATAAATGATCTATGATGATTTAGTTAAACAAAAGATAAAAGCTATAATAAGTTGAGATAATTTTGTCATTTTTCTTTTCAATTTTCAAGATAAATTTCCTAATTTCTATTTTGTTCTTTCCAATGACAAACTCGCTATATTTTCTTTCCATGTGCTTGACCAATCGGTGCATCGGCACAGAAATAATTATAATAGAATTCTTTGGCATGATTTTGATGCTTCTTTTTCTATTAGGCCTGTATACAGAAGTTCATCCTTTGGTTTGATGACGAAACCGGCAATAATTGTTATCCCTGTAGGGAAATATCGCCTTATATCAATCTTTGAAAGTTACAACAATTCCTCTCTTCTTTCGCACCTTTTTATTTCAAAGAAATTGAGGACTGAAAAGATGAACTGATGTTGTAATCTGTTGGCCTTCAGCAGGAGTAGCACACTGCTCAAGTTCTGTTGAAGTAAATTTATTTTGTCAATTTAGAAGGAGAAAATCTTGTTGTGCGGCATACTCACAAGTAAGAGGTTAGGTTCTAAGATGTCGCTCTTCTAATTTGCATTCTGAATTCTTGTATTAGTCTCTTCAGTGTTACTTTTGTTTGATGAATGTCATCTTCTTCTTTTCTTTCTTAGATTTGTTCAGGCAGTAACTTTTATGTGTTATTAACGTATTTGCTGAACATGTGTGTGTGTTGCTGATAGGACTTCTGCTGTCATAGTTCTAGACTGGAATCTGTGCGGTTGGTTTTTTTCTTTTTCTTTTTCCGTGAGAAGGCTTCGTTGGTGGGCAACTGAGTGAATAAATATGAGAGAGTTGATGGAACAGGAGATTGGTTAGCACTAGCGGCTACCGAAATGGACGAATCAGGGAGAAAGGGTTTTAGGAAGCATGGAATTCATTTTAACAACAATTAGACCTAGCAATCTTCTCGTCATTTTCTGACCCAAAAAAAAACCTTCTCGTCATTGCTTGTGAAAGTGAGAAGGGAGATGGTTATAACTAGCAACTCCTGAAATGGACAAGTCAGGGATTGAAGGTTTTAGGAAGCATGGAATTCAAGGGTCAAATTGCCATTTGTAATCTGACACGAACTTTATTGGTTGGAAATTTGTTAGGATTTACAGCCCTGGAATTAATCCTTGAATGAAAAAAGGATTGAACCATATTACTGTAGAATCGGTGAAAGTCGTGACCTATTTTCGAAGGCAACATGCCTTCATTGCAATGGCCAGCTGCTGCTGCACCCACGCACGTGGAGAGAGAGAGAGGTTGCCCGAGAGCGGCAGCTGCCTGAGTCCAAGGCTCGTCTTCCTCTCTCTGTCCTTACTCTCTCCCTTTGATAATGTTACTGATTTGTGCTCTCTAAATTTTGGTCTTATTTTTTTTAAATAAGAGAATCCTATCCTGTCTGATCTGGGGATTTGGGGCCAGATTTAATCTGGAGATATATCCAAACTATTGCGGTTATATCTCATTGACTCCAAGTGTGGGATTGGATAATGTATATCCTGTCTTGCTTTATATTAGATCCACCGAATGCATTCTTGTCGAACGTGGATTAGGAGTGCACTCTACAGAATCCTTATCCAGGAAAAAGAAAATGGATAGCCTCGAAATTGTTGGCTTTACTTTTCAAGTGATTTATTTAGTTCACAGCGTTAGTGGACATGAACTTTTTGATAATTTGTGATGAGGTTTTGTGTGGAGAACTGAAGAGAACTAGCTACTCTCAATCGAGATTATAAATAAGTCTATATTTAGACAGTATCACTTGGTACTTCTAAGTAACCTGTGGTTTCATATTAAATTCTAGATTTTCTAATGCAATTCTTTCATCTGGGGTGGAATAGTGTGATATTAATCATTTTCTCCTTGCAGATTTTTCAATTCCCATTGCAGGGAGTTCCATGTGGCATCCCTTCCTTACAAACCTGACTTCAAGGTTATGCCAGAGGGTTGGGATGGAACTGTCAAAGATCTAGATGAGGTCCACTATAAGATCTCAAAGAAAGGAGATGAAATGCTGTATCAAGAATTTGTCCAAAGATTGAACTTCAACAAGATGAAAGTAAGTACACTTGCTATTTTTCTCAACTCTTGGAAAGATGGTGAAATCAAATATATAATCGGGATTTTGGTGCTTCTTTGGTTGGTAAATGTAGGTGGAAATGATTAAGTCAGCAGATAACTCTGGACATTGTCTTGTCAGTCTTCATTTGATGTTTGAAGTGACATTTTCATGCCATTAGCATCTAGGAGAATTTCTAAAATTTCCTCTTTTGATTGTTAATATGCTAAAGCTCAGGAGAAAGTGATCTGTTAATATGCTAAAGCTTGTTGCTTATGACAAATGCTTCACCCACTGGTGCTGGTCAGATAAGTATGGGCAGGATCATCTAAACCCTGCGAATTTCCAAATTGCTCGAGAATTTGAGATATAGGCTCTTATTAAATGGGTCGGTGTCCTGGTAATAGTTGACTTTTGATAAAGCTTTTTCCAGCCCTTAGCTTCATAAACGAAGAGCTGCTCTGTGGAGAAAAAATGAGATTACAAATCATGATGGCCTCCTGACATTTTGATATCTGTTCTTTTTCCCCTTCTTTCCTGTGTATAAACTCTCTTGTTTTGCATATCGAATTCCAATAGAACTAATGAACGTGATTTGGTCTGTTTACAGGTGGCTGAGAAGGTGAAATGCCACAAGTATAGCCGACGCCGGCCCTCAGAAGGATGGAATATCACAGTCGAGAAACTCGGACCACGTGGGAAGCGTGGAGGTGGTGGTGGATGGAAATTCGTAAGCTTGCCGATGGATCTAGCCGGCCGCTTAATGAGATGGAGAAAATGTACGTACGGAGGGAGACGCCGCGTCGCCGACGCAGGATACTCCCTTGATCGCTTTGGATTTTTGCTGCTGCTTCTTTCAAATAGAGGGTGACTTTTTTTTAGCACCAAATAGAGGGTGACTTGATTATGTACTATATTACCAGGGAAATGTCTGTTTCTTTCCTCTTCCTTTTATGTATCTTTGTGCTGTTGGTGCACCTTCTTTACCTCTCCTCTTTCTGTTGTGTAGTCACAATTCAGCTGTAGTACTTAGAATAAAGGCCACAATTTTTTTGGTCTATCTGGACTTTATTTTGATCACTGATGATTTTACTTTAGATACTGATCATGTAGATAGCTGCCTCTAAAACCCTTGATTCCGCAAGGATCTCTCCGGTTATGTGTGGTCTTTTTAATTAGTTCCAATAAGAGCAAGATCGAAAGAAGTGTTGATAGTGTGTTTTGTGGGTGAACATTGTCTTAAATAAGGACATGTAATAGCCAACTTAGTATTGAATAAATGCCTGAACTTGCAGGCCGACCAACTCTTCGCTGGCTAGCTTTTTTCAACGGCTAGAGCGGGAGTAATTTCGTCAAAAAATTTCTTATTTTACCCCAAATTGAAGTTCATGCTTACCAATTGAAGATGGCCAGAAACCCTAAAAACCAAAAAACCCCGAACTTATTCATGAAGGAGAGGGTAAAATGTGGCGGGATTCTTGGTGGGTTTGCGATTGCCATCCTAAGAATGGTCTAAATAAGGCATTATGTGAAAACTCTGTGCGATTCCTCCCAAGGGTTTCTTTCCCTCAGCTGCAGCGAGTGATTCTGTTAATTCTTTGACGTGGAGGGCTCGGATATCCAACATGGTCAGAGGCCACTGATTATAGATGCTTTCAAAGTTAGTTTATCAAGTACTGTAAGTTCTTGGAGGTCAAGGTTCTAGTCAAGATGAAGGTGATGCTATGGGGGGAGTTTTCATTTGGGGAAAGGGCACAGGTGATGGTGTTCTTGGCGGTGGATTCCTTGCTTCTAAGGCCTTTGAGTCTGCCATAGTACAGTACCTTGACGTTCAGAATATTGCTTTTGAGTCTACCAAGGGAGGAGAGATTTTTTTTGGGAAAATTATTCAAAAAGTCATAAACCTTTTGTACGGTTGCCAATTTAGTCTTAAACCTTTCAATTGGGCCAATTTAGTCCTAAATCTTTTGACGATTTGCCAATTTAGCCCTAAACATTTCAATTATGCCAATTTAGTCCTAAACCTTTTAAAATTTGACCAATTTAATCATAAACCTATTGTTTGGATAATTAATCGAAAGAACTATATTGACAAATTGTCAAAAGGTTTAGTACTAAATTGACAAATGGTCAAAAGGTTTAGGACTAAATTGACATAATTGAAAGGTTTAGGGCTAGATTGGAAAATCTTCAAAAGGTTAAGGACTAAATTGGTATAATTGAGAGGTTTAGGATTAAATTGGCAAATCGTCAAAAGGTTTAGGACTTTTTGGACAATTATCTCAATCTTTTCCTAGGGAGAGGAATGGCGTTGGAGACATGGGCATGGCTTGGATTCAAATGTTTTGCATCCAAAGGGTATAGATGTCCTCAGCAATACAAATGCTGAACTGGTAGCATGCGGTGAGTATTATTCATGGAGAATGGGGGGAGCGGGGGCTCTTCACGGAGAATTGAGGAATCCGCCAAGAACTTTAGAATTCAATTTGGAATTATTGCTTTTTCGGATTTTACCCATTTTTTACTCGGTTGCTAATTTTGGAGAAAATTAATCCCGCTCTAGCCGCCGGAAAGGCCAGCCGGTGCAGATTTGACCATCCGGCAAATTCAAAATCTTATGTGAGACTAAGTTGGCTATTTCAGGCTTTATTTGAGACAAATTCTTCTTTAGGTCTTTTTTTTTTTTAAGAAAACGGCTCCACTTCAAATTTTTATCTCAAATTTCCCCTCCCCTAAAAACTTACAGGAGTCAAAGTTAGGGATATGCATCGATCTTGGTCCAACCCAAGAATCGGACTAGAACAAACCGGCCAGTTTTGGGAGGTTCTCGCAAGAATAACAAACCTGACCAGCTCACAAGCAGTACTCGAACCTTTTCTATATATAACATAGAAATAAAACATTTGCGATCCCTACTGCAAGATCATCTCACACCTTTTACGTTCTATTTCTGATCATTTCCGGGAGAGGCGTGATCCCATCGTTCGACGATCGTTCGACACCGACAATACGTTTTCCAGTAAACTGCGAGTGGACCAACCGCGACGGGTCCTTACGACGTAGCCCTAGCCATGGCTGTGAGTCATCGATCCTCCATTGGATTTGCATAAGAAACAAGAGGTGCGTGAATCGAGTGGAAGAAAGTGAAACTGACCTCCTTGGCTCTGTTCTCTATGAGACCGATCACCATGCTCGATCTCTCTTCGTCCTCCATGGTTTCTCGATCGAGAGCGATGGAAGCAGCTTCGCTTGCGGAAATTGCAAAATGCGCGCCAACTCGTGCTGTGTTTCTTGTTTACCAAGATTACTTTTTAACGGTTTTTTTTTTTTCCTTTTTCATTCTCTGTAATTTATTTAGATTTTTTTTTTCTTGGCATATGAATATGTTTGATAAGTGCGTGAATTATCGAACAAAGTATAATTAAAATGGAGGAAGAAACATTTTAACGTAAATTTAATATTTTTTAAGGGATTATTCGTTGTCAAAAACTACAATTAATTTTTCGAATTGTCGAAGTTCAAAATAGTTCATTATTATACAAATAAAAATCCATGGTTGTAACACAAATTTTTATGTATCGTAAAAGTAATTCTATTTCTGGGATGCATATAGAGAGTAGACACTTTATGATTTTAGGTGGCAGACCTAAAGACAATCCTTGAAAAAGATTTTATGATAATGCATTTATATGTAGATGATCAATACGTTGTAAGATGATTCATGTTAATATATGCTTCGGATTGATATTATACAAAATAATATTAAACAGATAAGTTGTTGCTAACAGATAAAAAAAGAAGAAGATAAGTTATTGGTAAATAATCAACTAGATATTAAACAAAAAAATTTCGCCGACAAGTCGGTTACAAGACAATGTGCGAAGCACAGGTCAACGACGTGGGAGCTGAAGCTCCGACGACTCACCCCAAGCGCGGGAGGCTATTATACTTGCCTATCTGGCGGTAGCTAATCGAGATTAACGTATAGTCTACCTTCCCCACCGTCACCCCCTCAATTGAGAAAACTAATTTTTCTTTCCTCCTTTCTAGAGAATACCCTCGAATTTTACGTCCAAAACTCAGACGAAATAATTTAAGGACTTGCTCAGATCCAAATCAACTAGATATTAAACCTGAAAATTTTCTTTTTCTTTTTGTTGGTCGGCAAACTGAAAATTTTCCGATTTCCAACTTTTTGGCAATTGATTTAGCTCGGAGTCCAATCAGATTGAAGTTCGGTTTGGATTTTAGAAATGAACCGATCTCTTTCCCATCCGAGTGATTCAGCTCGACTTAATCCGGAGCCGGCGGCGCCGACCCGAATGATTTATAGAACTCTCGCTCTCGCAACCGCCCTGTTTCGCCCTACGAAGAAGAAGAAGTGAATTTAGCAGAGAACGAACTCCCAAGTTACGCAGTGAATCTCCGGCGACAATGCGATTCAGGACCTCGCACAAGCTTCCACTCTTCCCTCGCCAGAAGCCATCGCTTTACCTGTACCAAAGCCGCCGATTCTTCGCTTCCTTCTTCGCCAAGAAGCTGAGCGACTCGGCTCAAGCCCGTGCGTCCTCCAATGGCGGCACCGCGGACTCCGAAGGTCAGTCCGAGAAGCTTCGCTTCGCACGTTTTATGCGCCGAACTAATATTCGCGAGCATTTGTTACTCATTTTGCTGCTATTTGTTGTTGCCGTCGTTGTTGCTTGGGATGGTGGTGGTCATCGTCGTCGTCGATGCGCTGGGTTGCAGGGAGTTCTTATCTGGTGCCTGGTGCTACGGTTGCTACTCTTCTCATGCTCGGTGCTCTCCATGCTCGTCGTCTCTACGACGATAAGAAGGTTTGTGCTCTTAATTTAGTGCCGTGTGCTTATATGGAGCTTCTTTCTCGTTACTATCGTTCTTCAAGTGCCTGAAAGGGGAAGAAGTGGAACTTTATTAGCTTATTAGTGGTTTAGGACAATTTTGAGAAACTTGCACTCTTTGGTCGTGGTCACTGCATAACAATTAGTTTTAAGGAAATAGTTTAATTCTACATGGCTTAAGGTGCTTGTAAAAAGGTCTCTTGGTTTATTGTGCTCTCTATTGCCTGATGGATTTTGAATACGTCCGAATTAGCGTATTATATCTTTGAAAAGCCCTTTTTTGGTTGTCATAAACATGCCAAGTTTTCTTTTGTGGTGGTGTCTTTGTTATAGGTTGAAGAGGCAAGAGAAAAGGGAATTGAATATGAATTCCAGCCAGATGTAAAGGTATGTATAATGTAGTCACCAACGACCTATTATGCTTTCACTTCTTTGGTGGCTCGTGTCATTTGTTCGTTAAGGTGGTGTACATTGCATCTAAATTTTTTTCAAACTTCTCTGACCCGGTCTGTTTTTAGGCCACATTTCTCAGGTTACTACCTCTCAGATCCATTTCAAGATTTTGGGGTTTTCTCGCGAGTGTGGTAAGGAATTCAAGTACATACTTTGCTTTTATTTCCTAGAATATCTCTATGTTCATGGGGGTTGGGACACTTGGTTAGTGTCATTTGGATTGGGTTTTTGGCCTGATAAGGCACTCTGAAGAGCCTTAAATCCTTTTCAGTTTTTTATTTTAATTACATGAGAAGGTGAAAGAACAGTTCTGTATAAGATTTAATTTCATACATCACCATATCCTACTCTTCAGGCCAAAAGCATAGACGTTGCCTTTCTGTTCCCCTTTCCCCTCTGGTACTTTTGACTTCTCAGAATGTATTCATATCGGTCTGTCTTCTCTATTTTCCATTCTCCACAGTCGACTGTTCTTCCAAATTTCCACTTAGACATCTTTTTCATCCCATGGATTGACGGAAGAAAATTTTCTCAGGAAGTTCCTGTATGGATGCGGCCTTCTCTATGTAGAGCATGGGCACGAGCATTCCATTCAAGTATGTTTATCTGCATTCCATTTTAAACTTTTTGTCGATGGATTAATATGCGGTCTTGTAGCTGTAGCTACTCTGGTGCTTGATTATTCTGAATATTATTAGCTAGAATTCTCCTTAAATGGGCAAAACTGACTTTGTGTACTGAGAAAACTAAAACCAAGTTTTATTTCAGATATAGAAGAAGCAGCATTGCCTCTTGAAGAATATTCTTCTTTACGGGAATTTTTTGTCCGTGCCCTAAAAGAAGGTTCAAGGCCAATTGACCCTGACCCAAAATGCCTGGTAACTGGTAACTTTTTCCGGAACATTTTATCTATACGAATTGTTTGCATCTTCAGTGTATCTGTTACTTTTCACCATGTCTAAATTTCTCTCTCCAATCATAGGTCAGTCCTGTGGATGGTACTATTCTGCGATGCGGAGAGTTGAAGGCTACTGGGGCTATGATTGAGCAAGTCAAAGGTCTTTCCTACTCAGTTTATGCTCTTCTCGGTTCGAGTTCTTTCGTTCCAATGGTAGCTGGTGGAAAGACAAATGAAGACGAAGTTGAAAAGGGAAGTCCCACTAAAGACGAATGGAAGAAATCATGGTGGAGAGTGTCTTTGGCCTCACCGAAAATTAGGGAGGACCCTGTGTCGGCATGGTAATCATGTTAATTCGTCTGAAAAATAAATGATTACATGATTGAACTGATGCAGTGCTTAGTTCTTCACATACTTCTGTGAAAATTAACGTCCCTTGAAGAGGGAAGGGGAGGGGGAAGATTCAAGATTCAATAAAGCAAGTTGGTGGCACTGACTTGTATTCAGTTCATAAATTAAGTTTTGAGAGTGAAGTGGGATGGGAATTCTTCTTTGTCTTTGCTCTTTTTGTCGGTTGAAATTGGCTTCACATGCATCTTCGATCTGGTAGTGCTCATCTGATGGATGCCGATGAGCATGACGATTCAAGAGAACGGCGTAGAACATCGTTATTGGTCATTGGTTTCTTGAACGGGCTTAGATTCTAAGTATCAGATGACCTGTATATCGAGCTTGTGTCATGTTGATTTTGATTGGTTGTATGTCTCTCATAATTCACTATCAAGAGAGTAGTTTTTGACCTTTTTGATGAAATCTTCATTGCAGTCCTATGAAAGGCCTCTTTTACTGCGTAATTTACTTGAGACCTGGAGACTATCATCGAATCCATTCACCAGCTAATTGGAATATTGTAATTAGGCGACATTTTTCAGGTATCTTGATTCTCTTTGGTTTTCGTTTTGATATTGTTGGTTCCAGCAACTAGAGGACTCTTACAGTAGCCAGTTTTCTATATGACATTTACACATGCATCAATGTTTGCTGGAAGCTCCATATTTGTCACTCTTTATTAATAAATTGCAATCAAAGAAGTTAATATTCTTCTTTTGATTGGCATATGATTTAATGTTTGTTCTTTACCTATTGTAGACACTGTTAATTAATCTGTCTTTGCTTCCAGGCCACCTATTTCCTTTAAATGAACGTGCCACAAGGACAATAAGGAACCTCTACGTGGAGAATGAGAGGGTAAATTTATCTGGTTCTGGATATTCATGGTGGAAGTTAATATAATTTGCTTATAAACAATTACCATTTGCAAAAGTTTCAATGATATCAAAAAAGAGTTGGCAAGACTATTATTGGACTACATGTCTGTGAAGTCTGGATATGTGTATTCGATTTGCTGGGAGTGTAGATGCATTGGGTAATAGTGTACTGTTGAAATTTTTCGGTAAAACCATGTAATAAGCAACAGTAATGCAAGTAACGACTCCATAACCGTGCTTTACTGTTGGATGTACTGGAGTGTGTCAAAACCTGTAGTGAAATTATTGATGACAGTCAACCTTTTCGAAAGCATTCTTTGTTAAGTCGAATTAATAGAATGGTCGAGTATTCTGGATTCTCCCGAGGCTGAGTATTATGTGCTACAAGTCGAAGAATTCAGGATGAATTTTGGAATCCTCATCTTTTAAAAAACAAATGGTTTGCTTGATTCTTTCTTCTTTCTTCTTTCTGATCCCTCTTTTAATTTGGGGTGGGGGGTCAGTGGCGTTGTGTGGTTGGCAAGGAAGGAGAGAGGTAGGCATATATATGTGTGGATGACTATCTGCTTGTCCTGTGTTTTTTTCCTGACCCAAGTTGGACCAAGTAATTTAACCATGTTACCTCTTTTATTCTATTATTTTTGGGCCAAAGCCTCCCTACCACTTTAATACTGTCTCACTACATATGACATATCAAAGTCATGAAAGTAGTTTAGAAATGTCTATAATTAACACGGAAATTTAGGCCAAATCATTCTGGTGGAATATTGTGAAATTGCTATAAAATGTAGTTATGTATAGTTTATGATTGTTTGTACCTTTTAAGTTCCTTTACATTCAAAGTGTCAGTTTGGTTTCACTAAACTTAAAGAGAAGGGTGCTGGTGGCTTGTATCAGCTTAAAGGCATTGTTTTTACCTATCGTGAAATTCTTTGATGTGTTTCTGTGAATGTAATACAAAGTTGCACTCCCATTACTGTCTCCTTATATTGAGTTCTCCTTGGAATTCCTTTCCTTTTGTATGTTTTCTGAAAAAGCCCTGGCTCTAAATGGTACAGTGTCAAACAGAAAAACTCATTAGAAAGTGAATTATCTTGTGTTCTCTTGGTAATAAGCTTCCATGATCTATTCTGCCTTGATTGGATACGAGAAAATCTTCTTCGTGATTTTTCATGTTTCCAGGTGGTTCTTGAAGGTCTCTGGCAGGAAGGTTATATGGCACTTGCTGCTATTGGTGCGACAAACATTGGATCAATTGAGGTTGGTTAAATAGTGACCTTCATAGTTTAGACCCTCCCTCCTCTTACCCATTGGAAAAGGAAAGAACATATTTAGGCATGAGATAAGCACAAAACCACAGCTCGAGGAACTATTCAATGCAAATGCTTTGAGTCTTTATTTATCCCGATTGGTAAAATAAAGTTTTGCAGCAGTGTTTGTGTTTAGGAAAAGTCTACCGCATGTGTTTTCTGCTGGGAATTTAAAGCTTATGGGAATATATCTCCACTTATATAACTGCAGATCTGGAACCTTATTATGCTTCATGTAGTAATGGGTATTGTGAAAATGATTGGCTGCATTTGGCTAAAAATATGTGCTGTTGTTTGCACTGCCTGGCCCAACTCTCATTGACTGAACTTTGCACATTGCAGCTTTATATTGAACCTGAGCTCCGCACAAACCGGCCGAAGAAGAAACTACTGCAGTCAGAACCTCCAGAAGAACGGTTTTATGAACCTGAAGGTGTTGGAATTATGTGCAAGAAAGGGGATGAGGTTAGGAATATCGCAAACCGTATCTTGCTTGTATCATTTAATCTTTGCTGCCTCCATTTTCCGTATGTTAGAGAGTAATTGAAAACATGAATTTGCATGTCCATCATCCTAGGCATAGTTTGTGAATTAGGCGAGATTGACTATGTACGCCTTTCCTCTTTTCAGATGGGCGCCTTTAACATGGGATCAACAGTGGTTCTGATCTTTCAAGCTCCAATGTCGGAATCACCCGAAGATGATGACCCCTCTGGTTTTAGGTTTTGTATCAAACAAGGTGATAGGATTCGCGTAGGACAAGCCCTAGGAAGGTGGAAGGAAGGACCTGCATGCTGAAGTATGACCATAGGAGCACTCGGCATGTTTTATTAAGATTGCTCTGACTTGCATTTGTTTTTCTTTTAATACTTGTGAAACATGAGACAATCTTTCTTTCTTGACAGCGAACCATGACTTAGTTCGTGGTTGAAAATTGCAGCGATTTCTTTGCAAATCTCTGCAATTAATTTATAGCTAGTGTAAGATCAATTAACAGTGGTCAGCTATTCTTCGTACGACATGACCTTTCGGTATCTAGTGATCTTGCATGAGCAGGAGTTATTTCTGTAAGTACGATAGTCGGCACTGGTATTTATAGGACGACTCTTCAAATCTGACATATAGAACAGTCCTTCGTCTCACCACCTTCCCTTCCCTTCCCTTAATCAATACTTTTACAGCCTCATTGAAATTTTTCTGACCACCGAGAAACAGACCTGAATAACGACGTACTTCAATACGATCCCCCTTTCGATTCAGAAAAAAACGGAAACCCCCAAATCACCCCCGCCCCCCGCCCCCCCCCCCCCCCCCCCCCCCCCCCCCCCCACACACACACACCAAAAAGAAAAAAAGAGCATCATGAACGCAAGGACCATCAACTGGTTGCCCGTGGGAGATAGATCAATCTGTCGCTACTTGGGCAAAAGCATTCCAAGGTATCCTGTGAAGCGAAAGGTAACTTGAGGTACCGATCCAACGCTACATAACCAGCCGAGACGCAAGAATTATCATTGCTGACGCTTGCTGCATCTTTTCCCCCCCACAAAGAAGAAAAAAGGAAGAACTCTGGAAACACTTTCACGAGTCAAAACTTCCCGGTTGGCTAGACTAATTCTCAAACACAACAATGCACTTTCTTTAGGAGAACTCAAAATCATTCAAACTGATCGTTTCAAATGCTTAATATTAGTTATCAGCAAAGACCAATTTGATGGTACATCTTCCCAAGCAAAAGTGAGCTTCAGCTGACAAAGCCGCTGGGATTCAGCAAAGTAAGGATCACCCAGATACAGTGGAAACTGAACCTATAAGACATCCAAGAGCTCTCCACAGCAAGAAGACATAAGAAACAAGGCACAAAGAGAGGGTATGGGGCTTATCGATGTAGCAAACCGATCAAAACTGGGAAACAACACAGAAGAAACCATCTTCACTCACTATCGTGAACTTGAAGTGAAACTCAGAACAATATGATGAATCGAAGTTCCAGAGCATTTACAACTGTAATTCGCAGGCCTCCGAAGGCCTTCCTTCTAATCTATTTTGGATTTAGTAAGCCTTGTCAAATCAAAGAATTAAATTCTGTCTCTAAATCAACACTTTGCTCCTGCAAATAAAGAAAAGCAACTTCAGCATGTACCAATATGAGGGGTTGCCAACTAAATACTTGATCATAGAACGAGGTGTTTAATCACAAAGACACTCGGAGCAAGCCAGAAGGAAAGGAAATGATATCCGCATGGATTGTTAGGCATTACATGAAGATAAAGGGAAGGAGCAGAGTAAGATCCCTAGTATTGCAAGTCGAGAATCCCGAATAGGTTCAATGCTCTTTCAATCCTTCCAGTGCGTAATCTAAAGAAGTAGGAGGAGAAAGTACTGGACTATCTATTTCCCTCTATTTCCCTTCTTTATGTAACAGATGTGAAGTTTGTAGTGCAACTTGAATACCACTTGCTGGGTACTACCTCAGTGCAAGCGTGGTGGTGGAGATACAAGAGAACTATCATGGATACATAAACACAATGTATTTGAGAATGGTACAAGGGTACTATAATGATCCCTCTCACCATACAAAATAAGTAGATTACTCTCACCAAACACAAACTACTTTGACCAAATACTCTCACAAGCACACTCTATTTTCCTCTCACTATTTCACTCAATATCTCAATTGGAAACTTTCTTATGAAGCTTTGCTCTGAAAGCTTCTCTCAACATAACTCCGAGCTTAACACGAGTAAAATACAACCACCAATCTATAGAGTCATGAACCTCGTGGGCAGTGCTTCCTATTAGATCCTGGCTCGATCAAGCCCTCAATGACTTGTTCAATTTGCGACACTCGGCTTCCAACTTGCTTCGGTCAAAACAGGTTGACTTGTCTAGAGGAACCTAAGATTCAAACTCTCTAAACATCTTTTAGATCCTGGCTTCCTCAATCTATAATGCCAAATCAAGAATCACTCAGCAGTCAACAGCAACAACACCAAGCATCCCAACATTCACGATTCCACATGTAATGCGAAAATCGACTATGCGAAGAGCCAAGGAATTGCCATCACATGCAAATCCATTTTCGTACCCGCCGAAACAGGAGGGGGGAAGAAACCACCCAAAATTCCTATTTCCCGGCTTAGCTAATGTGAATTCCCACAAAACACGACGACAGCGACAGCTGATAACCGAGAATCAGATCATTAGCACTAAGAAGAAACGTAAAAAAAAATATTCCTACCAATGTTTTCTCGAAGAACTCGACTTCATATGTGGCTAATCACTAACAAAACCACTAGGAGACACAGCAAGCGTCAGTGAATATCGCCAGACGACTATTAACATCAATTCGACACAGGATCGCCATCGAAACCGCGAAAGCGCTCGAGAAGCCAGCTGTTTCCGAGTACAGTAAATAGATCAGAGAAGGCACACCTACGTCTGCTTGGAGTAAGGCGAAGAAGAAGAAGAAGAAGAAGAAGAAGGCCCGCGCTTGTTACGGAACATCATGTAGCCCACGGGCAACACCACTCCCACCATCATGATCGCAGCTCCTATCAAGTACCTGATCGGGCTCGGCGGCTCAACTTCCATCATCCCTCTGAACTGCATCACGGATCACAAAATCGAATTCCGCCAAAATCAACACGGGAAGGTTAGCCCGTTACGAATCATTCCGAAAAACGGGATCCAAATCTAGAGAGAGAGAGAGAGAGAGATACAGGCATGTTTGATAGGGTTTCGATCGGAGAACGATGGAAGGAAATGCCGATTGCCGATTGGATCTTCGATGCTGGTGATGGGATCAGATTTTCTCCACCGGTAAGAATTTGGACTTCCGTTCCGGGATCGAAGCGAACGAGGACGAGCTAACTTTGGTCTGGAGACTAGAACCATCAATGGGCGGTCTGATGAGTCGGATCGGGTCCAATATCGGCCCTGCAGAATCTTTAGGCCCGCCCGTGGTTGATCAAGTCGACAAATAGCGAAATATTCCAACTCGGCCCGTTTATACCAGCCCATCAGGCCCAGTGAACCCGGTCCGAATGGAAATGTCGGGCTCCTGTCGGAAACCGTGTCCGTCTTTCGTCGTCCGTATTCCCAGTACCGTCTCAGGCGTCAACATCAGCCACCTGACTGAGGCTTGATCATAAATCCATCTCCTGAAGCGAAAAGCGGTCTTTAGCGAGGAAAGCCTATCGTTTCCTCTTTCGTCGGGACAATTCACGGAACGAGCTTGGTTTGCACGGTCCGAAAGCGGGCGGATCCGAATTAAAAAACGGTAATGATGCTTCGCGATGCATTGATTAAGAATCATTCGAAGAAACGGACATGGATCAATGGCTGTGGTGAATCGAGTGACCAAGTACCTGCAACACATGCAGCTTTTAAAGAGAGAGAGAAGAGAGTTTTTTCAAGTTGAATTCAATCGCTCATTGAATGCGCTCAACAACTCGGAAGAACCTCCATTGAATTCTGCACCAGAAGCCGGTCCCATCCTTCGGGGTAAGTGGCAAGCGCTTGTGTTATTCGCTTGGCATTTTTTGGCCTACTTCCACTTCGAGATTGTATTAATTCTCTCTCGCGCATACCCAACATTCAAAACTTGCCTAGAACTACTATTATGCCTCGCTCTTCCTCCGAAAATCATGCTCACTCCTTCCGTTCTAGTGGGTCATTCATGATGCGTCTGCATTTATGCTCGATTGTCTGTGCATGGCATTATGTTGATAGGCTGATCGAGAACGTCTGAGCTTTGAATGCTGTGTTAGAGTTTATACGGAGCGATTGAAAGAATAAAAGGAAATGGACAGTTTGAATGCAGTTGAGAGTGAAGAGGGTGTTGGAAGACAAGAGAGTGCAAGTAGTTGTGCGCATCCACATGTTCATGCTCAACATAGACGGTCTAAGAGGTGTGGTTCTCTTTCTCTTGGCTTGAGTCCGCTCATTTAAAAAAGAACGGATTTCTTTGAGTGTTCTTTTCTGTGTCCTGTTCTTGTGTATGTTGCTGGCTGATAGATGTGGTCTTGTCAGTGAGAATTCTTCAGTGCTGGTGAAGATGAGAAAGAGGAAAGTTTCAAGCTATAGAATAGGTTGAGAAAAAAGAAACCATTAGAAAATCAGATAGTGGAAGGAAGAGCTTAGACCCTGGATTGCCAGTTAACTAATGGTGGAGGTAATCATTTGCTATATGTCAATCACCAGCTTCTTCGGCACATGATTGTTGTAAATGAGAGATAGTTAAATTACTCTCTGAGCTGTGAGTATTAACCCATGACTGTGTAAAGAATCAGGTGTCCTTGGGCTGACAACTCACCGAACAGTGCGGTTCGGAGTAGTGGTTTACAATTAGGGATTGCAGTTAGATTCTAGATAGGCTGAAGCATGTTCTTTGCACCTGTTTGTAGTTTTCTGATCTTCAAAGTTGCATTTCTTCTGATAATTTCGTTTTCCTTATCAGTGCGTCTGATAGGAATTTAGATGTTTCAAGAGGTGAACTTCTACATTCGCAAAGGGTCAAGAATGCAACACTGGTATGAATCACTACTTATTGGCATTCATTTCTCACCTTTCTGTATGGGCCATACTGGATAAGAATTATCTAGTCTTCCCTAACTACTCGTGTGTTTATCTAGAACTTACTATATTTTGACTTGTGCATAACAGGTGTCGCCCCTTTCTACGAGGGCTCTTGAAGTGCGAAGTCCCCTTCTTGAACCCTTCAGTTATCGCGGCAAAATTACCACATCAAGTCACCAAGCGTCCTTGGAGAAAGATGTAAGGACTGGAAGTCGACGTCTTGGTAGATGTAGGGGTAATTATTTGAAGTTTGTATTCTCTAGTCAAGTCACACATCCTCATGAACTTCGGTTTACAACAATTTCTGAAGATTAAATGTCTATAGATCAGCAACCAGCATTATCTTCCCTGTTTAATCCTGAGGTGCTATCATTTCATCTTGCCATCAATTTACCTGTTGGAGTCATTTCACCTAATCTACTGAAGAACAAGTGGCAATTCAGTTTGGCTTCTGTTCAATTGCCTAGAATAGTTCCCCATTGCAAGGTTTCCAAACTTCTGGTCAATGGAGTACTTTGTGGGAACAAAAGCCTGCAATGGTTGGTGATATGTTTATCATGGGATGCATAAGTCAAGAACCACTGAACCGAACAACTCCTTATGCATCCTTTTGTGGCTTTGTCCCACATGGTTCGTGGTTGGATTAGGAGCATGGCGTCAAAGTTGTCGGCATTCAGGATTTGGATGCCAATGTGGCCTGCCCGCCCTGAAGCAGCCCACTTTAAACTTTACCCTATGCAAGAACTATGCATCCTGGCAAAGCAAAGCTGTGTTACCTAGCATCTGTATGAATGCGCCTATACCTCTTCAAGCATTTTCCAGATGATTCAAATACAGTCTTAAAGCTAGTTTAATGACAAGTAGAATTAGAATGTCCAGTCGAAAGATATTTCTTTGCCACTGGTACAGAACTAATTCTTTTATATTCAGAATTTAATGAACTCCCTGTTTAAATATGCTATAGACGATATCTAGTATGGTGGAAAAGTTCTCGGGTACTTGAATCACAATCCTGAGAATCATTCTAGGTTTGATCTAGAATTAAACTATTATCATGATAAGCCATCTCGAAACTGGAGTTTAATGCGTGATTGGGTGCAATCACGTGAATTGTTCTGCCCGTCCTATAATGGAATGTTTGCATGTGTAGCATAAAGTTAGATATTTCATAAATGGTAGGATTTATTTTGCAAGGCAAAAGTACCCGACAGAATACAAGGTTGTGGGATTCGCCGCATATTTGCTGCTCAAACAGAGAAATAATGTTTTGCACATAAGTATCAGATAAAGCGTAATAGAATGTCTGCATCTCTTGCAGATTGAGCAGCTGCAGTTACGCTTGCAGCAAGAGAAATCTATGCGGCTTACTCTTGAGAGGG
Source organism: Lenwebbia sp. NSW1173648 (assembly GCA_029784005.1). Taxonomy (NCBI): domain Eukaryota; kingdom Viridiplantae; phylum Streptophyta; class Magnoliopsida; order Myrtales; family Myrtaceae; genus Lenwebbia; species Lenwebbia sp. NSW1173648. The sequence continues at coordinate 3,322,862 of JARCGZ010000005.1, forward strand.
CAATGGGCAGGGCATCTAGCACGTTATCTCCAGGACATAGACATGTCGCTGCTAAGGTAATTCTTCTATTGTAAAATTTTATATTCATGTCACTAAACACAATGTTAATCATTATGCTTCTGGACATAGACATGTCACTACTGAGGTATTTCTTCTCTCGATAATTTTTATATTCATCTTACCAAAACATTTTGTTTATTATTAAGCGCCTTTAATAATTAGAAGCTGGAAATGGTTTCTTGGTAAAGGTAGAGAGCGTCTTTTTTCCATTGATGTGTGCTAGTTAGACTGTCTCATTTCATGTTCATCCATCATCGGGAAGTTACTCATAACTTGCACAGTCATTTTGTTCCACCTCTTAAAATAATTCAATATTGAAGTGGCTCAAAGGTGGATATGAGTTTGCTACGTGAACATTGTGAAATATTTCACTTGGTTTTTCCAGGTACCTTAAAGTAACTCTTGGATCAGATAGCAGAACTTACCCTACCAATAAGTAATCACGTTGAAGAGACAGATTGAGTTGTCAAATTGCTCCATGCCGAATAGATGAAACAATATATATCCTGATTTGTAGCACTGAGAATTTCTAGTTTCTTTGTCAATATGGCTAGTGGAAACTGACCATAGAATTCATCTATTTCAGACTAATGAACTAGTCTCCGAAATTGAATTACTGGAGCAAGAGGTTGCCAGCAGAGAACAGCACGTTCTGTCACTCTACAGGAGCATATTTGACCAGTGCGCGAGTCAACCTCCTTCTGAGCAAAGTTCAGGCGTTGCTTCTCCAGCTCACACAAAGCAGGCACCTAGAAAGCATCCAAGCATAATCTCAAGTGCATTTTGTTCCTCAAAAAAGTTCCCGCTGCGACCTTTGCAAGCACTGACCTCTACTGATGATCGTGTGAGAAAACCTTCAAGGAGAAGTCATGCTCTGCCACCGACTGGCAAAGGTGAAACTCATTTTGGAAAGGCTACTTCCAACATAACAAAGGTAATCTATTGCTCTTTTCGTGTGGACTCCGTCGTTTCATTATGTTCTTTGTCAATATGAGAATGGTCATGAACCAAAGAAAATTTTGTTTGAACAATGTGGTGAACTCATACTGATGCTTCTAGTAGAGGTCCATTGGAGTTTTCTGCAGGTTTGTAGCATTTGGACGTAATGAATGGGAGATCAGTGATATAATAGGCAGGTTTAGAATTAAAACAAAGACGCAAATGCTTTGGTTAACAGATCTTTTGCATGATGACTCTGTTCGTGTCTTCTCAAGTAATACATATTATTTCATTTTACCATTTCTGTTTATTCTAGCAGTTGCTGTGGTGAACAAATATCAAACTAGGACAAATGCATGATGTTGGAAAATGAGTCAAAATTTTATTCATATGATGACTTCTCTTGCCTGAGTAATTGATTCTGTAGCTTTCCTTGGATATTCTCAGGGTTATGTTAGTACGTACTCGAGCAAGCTTCTCAGCCTAAAAAGGAAAAAGAGTCTAAACACATTGAAAGAACTTGGTTTCTTTTCTTTCGGTGATGAGCAGAGCACATATTTCTTGTTATTGTCAGCCTGTTGCTTGTCATTGAATTCTTTCCATAGGTCTTCCTAAATTATATCCCGCTGTCGTAAATGAAAAGGTCCAGCCGACGGGGAGAAATTTGGTGTTGCGCACGCTGAAAGATCATCTTTACGAGTGCCCAAGCAAGTTGTCGGAAGAGATGGTCAGGTGCATGGCTGCCGTATACTGCTGGCTTCGTAGAACTACGTCCATGGATCCTAAGAAAATCCGATCACCAATGTTGTCAGGGTCATCTACCAAAGTTACTCTTCCTCAATGTGGCAGCAGAGAGCAGCAACTCTGTTCTTCCAATTCCACAGTGGAGATATCTTGTATAACAACTGATAAGGGGCAGTTGTCCCGTGCAGCTTACGCTATAAACAACTATAGGTCAGTTACTTATACCCATGCCCATGCATGAAGTGGCAACACAGAAGAATGAATAGAAAAGGGAACCAATGAATTACATTTTCAGTTGCATGAGAGGGCTTTCTTCAGGCAATGATGTCGGAGTTACCTTTATTTCAGATGTAAATGTAAGTCTCTGGGAACATCACGTTATAATTCCACTTGTTTTTTCTTTTGCACCTCACTCTACTCCCAAACAAGACTAAGGGCATGCTGGACAAAATTTTCGCTACTTAATGCTACACCCCTTATACCTCCATCATCAGGTGCCTTGCCAATCCTTGTTCAAACATGAGCTGTGCAAACTATATATGAAGTATATGAGGGTCGCACAACTCTGGTCATGTAAGCGGAGGACTGCTTGGTGTCTTCTGACTGACAGTTAATGCGGAATTCAAAAGCATTTTCATCTTCTTCATGTGCTTATCGTTTAAAGAGTCAATTACATCCTTCTCAATGTGCTTTGTCAACAAGAACTCACTTGAGCGAGACATTATTAGACATGAATGTGCATGTACAGTAACTTATGTGATAGAATGCTTGATTTCATTCAGGATGATGCCTCTTGTTTGTTTTTGAATTTCAGGATCTTAGTTGAACAGCTTGAGAAAGTGAACGTTGGCCAGATGGAGGACAATGCACAAACTGCATTTTGGATCAACGTGTACAACTCTCTTGTCATGCATGTAAAATCATGTCTCTTTCCATCTATATCTTAACAAATTGAAATCAGATTGTATTTCTAATAGAAGTCGCTTTTGCAGGCCTACTTAGCCTATGGAATCCCACGCAGCTCTCTGAGGAGATTAGCTTTGTTTCACAAGGTAATTCGCTTGTCTCCTGTCATCCATTGACCTATGCCTAAATATTGGATTCCATAGGTACCTCAGTCTGGGAAAGTTCACCTGAGAGAGATGGTATATCTCACAAGTAGCAATAAGACATTCTAAGCTTTTTAGTCTCCAGACAAGAAGCTGGCTTTTTACTGCACAGTTTGATATTACCTGGGAAGGAAAATCTTCACATAAGATGTCAGTTATCATCTTTCATTTTGGTATCATCTGTGGTTTTCATCAATGATAGAGTTGAATACCAGAAGATAGATGGCCAAAACTTTAAGGATAGAAATCTTTATCATCAAGAAATATAGCAGGTTCATCATATCTTTTGATTCTGTGTAGCCAGAAAGCCAGATGGACTATACAAATGAAAAGCAACCCCAAAACTGCAGAGAATACGTCAAATAGAATAACTAAGTGCTGAAGCATAACAAGTAGGAATTGGGGCACTGAGATCCATACCAAGATCTGAAACTCTATTGGGATGTAAAGCAGAACCTGAAACTTCAGCTAAGGCAAAATCTATAAAACGGATTGGAAGCACCTAGTAAACAGTCTATGTTATGCTGTCATAAATTCTTCTGTTCTAACTTATTTCAGGATTTCTTTATTGGTTCTTTCTGTTGAGCAGGCTGCGTACAACATTGGCGGTACTATCATAAGTGCAAGTGCCATGGAGCAATCAATATTTTGCTTTCGCACTCCTAGGATAGGACGGGTAAATTATGTACTCTCATGAAAACACACCTGAAGGAAACAATGACATTAACGTGTCATATTGGAGGACTTATATATGTCAGGGGAATATACTGAATTATATCATCTGTTGTGTCAACAATAGTGGCTGGAGACTGTGGTGTCTGCTGCCTTGAGGAAACGATCTGGAGAGGAAAGGCAAATGATCAGCTCAAAATATGGTTGCACGACCTCCCAACCCCTTATCTGCTTTGCCCTCTGCAATGGAGCTGCTTCTGATCCTGTGGTAACTTCTGAGATCAAGCCTTTCACTGCTTTGTTTGTGTATGAATGCAAATTTAATCATTATATCTAGAAATTCGTCATTTCGTGGAGCCTTGGAACAACAATTGTTGTTGATTACACATCTAGCCTGTACATCCTAATCTGTTGGCTATGTATTAATTTAGTTTTAAGTGCTTGCAAATAATTATGGTCTTGGCTGCCTCCTTGGGATTCTCTTCGGAGTATAAGATGGTTTGTAATCTTTAAGATTTCAATTTGAATGTTGAAGTTTTGCCCTTCAACATTCAAATTGGTTCCCAATGAAGCTTTGCATTACCACAGTTAACTGAAACTTTGATCTTTTTTAGCTAAAAGTCTACACAGGATCAAACCTTAAGGCGGAGCTGGAGGTAGCGAGAAGAGAATTTCTTCAAGCAAATGTATCTGTGAAAAAGTCGAAGGTGTTTCTGCCTAAGGTGCTTGAGAAATTCGGAAGGGAAGCTTCTATTAGCACGGATGATCTTCTAAGCTGGGTTATCCAAAACGTGGATAAGAAACTGCAGGACATGACACAAAAGTGCATCGATCGTAAAACCAACAGGAAGGCATCTCAGATCATAGAGTGGGTACCATACAGCTCAAGATTCCAATACATATTCTCAAAGGATTTGACCGAAAAACCGTGGTGACCGAAAAAGCAATGAGTGGGTTGTCATTCTTTCCTCAGAACTAGCCACCGGCGACGTTTGGCCTGCTTGGCAAGCATTATTTGCGTCTGGTTCTTCATTGTAAATCCACTGTGATCTTTGCTTTCTCAGGTATTGCTGGTAGCGCTTCTTTCTTTCTTCATTTGGCTGAGTACATCTTTTCTGATCACGCGGATAATGTCTGTGCTCGAAGTAGTTCTGAGTTACCCTTCGGGTGATTGACTGGGATATTATTGTAACTGTCTCACGCAAGAAATGGCTCCACATTGTGGTTTCCAATGATGCTAGACATGACTTGTGCACGTTTAATGCCCATGTCAAAATGAGTTCATGTTGTAACACGAGGCAGCTTTTTTTGGCCACTCTTTCTGACAAAGGCGACCTACGTTAACATCGTATAAAAAAGAAGGCAAGCTTGGACAACAGATGATAGCTTATGTTCCGATTTTCCGACCTTCCCGCTCGGACTGCCCTTTCAATGAGATTACTTCAGGATGCTGGCCAAGCATGCTTCTCTGTGATCACACATTGTTAATTTGGTGCATCGTCATGAAAAATATGCCATATAACCAGAATAAAATAACGGCAACTATTTTCCCAAAGAACAGCCTTCTAACTTCGTTTTTGCTGATAATTCATCCGCAAATGACACGGTCCATGGAGAAAAGCCAATGAAATCCTTCAGAAACCAGCAAGTATCGAATAATTAGGTGTCTTGGTAAAGATTCTACTGCCAGATATAGTTACCTGTTCAAATGACTACGTAAGAACTATCCTGTTTCCTGGAATACGAAATCACATTCTATTTATAAGGTAACGCGAAAAATGACAATGTTTTACTTTATGTAGAATTACAAGCAGTACATTGCACACTTGCGATTATGCTGTGTGTAAACAGAAAAGATACAACCTAATTTTATCTTCTTTTTAAAGTTCTTTGTGCAAAATGGGACAATCAGATCATGGGACGTAGGTAAGGAATATAGCTAGATAATTTACAGTTCCCATAAAATGACTGAGCGCCCATGTCAAACCCAAAAATGGTAAACTCAAACCTGGCCATGCAAAATTTACAGAGAAATGACATGCCTTGTCTGACTATGCCATGAGATGCAAATCAATATCACCAGCTTTTCCACTTCAATTCTTTCTACCTCTACATCATCGCGTGTAATCGACGATGATCGGGCATAACCGAGGCATAACCACACTGCAATATACTGTTAAAGTTGATGGTTTGGCACAGTGCCATAATCCGACATTAGGATGCCGAGAAGTGGATTGACTTTGCCTTAATTGCCGCCACTTCATAAACTGAGCAGCGACATAAAATTGCCTACATACATGTCAAATGGAAAATGAAACTGGCAACCAAACCGTAACTCCTTTGTGAAGCTATCCTGGAATCCGCAGTGTATATACCAGCCATGACCACCAAACTATGAACACTTGACCATCAAACTTCCCTCACTTCTATTCACATATATAATTCAGCTCCGTAGAGTCTTGCAGGAGGCAGCAAAAGCGAAGCAGACGCCATATTTCAAGCTTCCTCAAGCGCTGTCATCTTAAATTTTGTCGAGCAATAACACATCCTCCAGATGACAGCCATGATTCAGCCTTGCTACTCCTGTTGGTTGACAAATTCACCTCATCATGATTCTTGTGCATTACTGAGCTAGAACATTTGGCTCCCTGACGAAAATCTGTTGCTTTGAGCTATGATCTTCATCTTTTCCAAAGTCATTCTCACTTGACCGTTTCTCACAGATACAAGAGGATGGGAACTCGTGAAATTCACCTCGCCCTAGTCTCAGTTCATCGGGCTCACCCATGAACCCTCTCTGATATGACTTCACCTTTTTAGAAAATGTTTCCCAATCCATCTGATTCCTTGCCATGAATAATGTACTGAGCTTCTTTGCATTTGGTCGGATAGTCCTCTTGTGTCCCATGTACCGCCTATGAACCAATAAAATCAAAGTTTTGAGAGATTTCATAGGTTATAGTTCTATAAAGAACTTTGGTAACTGAGGAACGCTCAGCCCAAATAAAAACCAGAACAAGTACTTGAGCTATTGATAAATCTAACTAAAATCCCCTATTCCTAGACAAAAATTCCACTTCTTGGACAATTCCTGAAGTTCAGACTGAGAATCCTAGAAGTGTTCAAAAACAGGAATAAAGAGGTATAGGAATAGAGAGACCATGAGAAACTACATAAAACTGTGATCCACAAATGCCTAGAGTGGTTTACAGCAGAAGCATTATATTCACCTATTCGAATGTGTATTAGCAGGATCTCATTATCCGCTGCTTTTTGGCTATCTAACATCTGATTGACTTTCCAGAACTTCACTCAAACTCAAGTTTTTGGGAACTTAACATCTAATTGACTTTTAAGAAGAAATTTAGCTCCAACTCATGTTTATAATGACAAGATTACAGAAGATGGCAATAAAGCCATAGAAGGTGTTAGCAAACAGCTTCCATTTAAAGGCTGCTACTACAACCGGGGTGTATTATCGCAGGCTTCTTTTACTTTGACCTCATAGATTAAGGAGACAAGATTAGGTCCTAAATATCTTCCATCAGGAGATTTGGTAAGAAAGAATGAATTACTTGACATTGGTTCCCATATCAGAGAAGTTTCTGCACCTGTCTTATCCTTCTCTATCATTGGACTCTCACATCCAACATTTCGTATGCTGGGTAGGACGTGAAATTAAGGTCACTAATTCTTTAAACCCCCAAAGAGAGTAGTTTAGTAACATCTTACTAAAGTTGGGTCACAACTGCTCACCTTCTACCCGCAAGAATTTTGGCCATATTGCCGTTATTATTTGTGACAAAGACGTCACTCTCATCGCAGGCAATGTAGTCAATTGCGGCCAATCGGGAAGAAAATGGTAGGAACGGTTTCAGATCATCATTTGCAAGCATCTCCTTTGTATAAAAATTCGGAAAGAGTTCTCTGAGAGGCTGCAGAGTCTTTTCGCCCCCATATATTTCTCCAGATGCAACATAGATGTATGTATCATTTGGAAAACCAAGAGCTCGCAGCATCAATCCCACCTCATGAGGAGTAAGTGGACACTTTCCCCGCTTTCTTTCTCCCTCGGGGCTCAAATCCTGCACAGGAAAATTGCAAAAGATGTCAAATTGTACAATGAAATAGATGACTACGGAGAATAAGAAATAGGACTGCTAATATATGGATATCGTGCCAGCATATGTAGTAAATGACATGAGCTGTAGGAACCCTAGACTGTAAATAAAATGTGGAATAAAGAATTGAATCACTTTTTAAGTTGAGATACAAACAAAACATGAAAATTTAGTTGTAAGGGACTGAAGTCTCACAGGTAAAGTTGACCATCGTTTCCTTATTTCACCAAGCTCATTTCTCTCCTTATCTCCACCCCCATAGTAACACCCAGAAAATGCTAGCATATCAGGTTCAAACCTGTAACGGAAACAATTTCGGGCAAAGTAAGAATGCTTTCTTTCAAACTCAAAATACTTAAAGCACACAATAATGTTAGTCTAGCTTTCTTATGACTCTCATATTGTGGTGTTGCATCACCATGATACATCTATAAAATAAGCATGAAAGTGGACACCACACTGAAAAGGGAATGACGCCAAGTACTAAAAAGCTTACCTCTGAGAAGGTATTACAGATGTATTAGAATATAGAACCAATAACAGGTAGTGTGATATGGGCATAAAGGTGCAATAAGGCAGGCGACCAAGAAAGCAGAGCATAGATCTCCAAACAACAAGAAAAAAAAAGTTCAAGATGCCACTTCCCAACACTTGAAAAGTTAAGTTCTGCAAACCATTTTTTGTCCTTTCTTCTTATTTTTCTCTGTTTTACATTTTTTACAAAGAACTTTAAGATACGCACATATATTCCATAGTTAGGGCCTGACAATGGTTGTTGGAGATGTAGGTGTATTTCCAAACCGCAAATGGCTCATGAACAGAAACTTGGGAAGAAAAGAGGTGATTCTCGGTTAATAAGAGGATGCAATAGTATGGTTGCGCTAGACCAGAAGCAAGTATCCGGAGCTCTGTGAGTCAAAACCCGAGGTAGCTCCAGACTTGTATCCCTTTCACACTCGTGTCATGTCGAGGTACTGAAGTCATTACGTGCGACTATCTCCACTACAGAAAGAACCCACAATTTAAATAAAAAATTTCCAATATGATAATAATGTACAAAAGGGGTTTAATATAATAAGGAAAAATTCACTTCGAAAAACCCAGCAGCTTAGACACTTTGCACATCCTCTGCTCCATAAACAATCACAACAGCGGCATCTGATGTCAAGGAAGCTGTGAAGGCAAGGCGATTATTTACTATAAAGGAGATGTAGGAGGATAACTGGTTTCATTCAGTAGTCATTGCTTCCTAAATGCATATTATCAACAGCATCTAATGCAGGCGCGACAATTATTACTCGCAATGCTTTCCATGCAGATGGTCTGGATCCAGCTCATCAAAAAATTTCATCAGGAGTGATCACTAAAAAAGCACCAAATGCAATACGCAAAACAAAAAATATGCAGGAAAGGACTGATGAAATGACACAATTTAGTAATAGGGCTGAACCTCAAGTGAATTGCAATGTAACGTTTAGCCATCTTTCTCATTGTCGTTACAAGTCTCTGACCAAGTTCTCTAATCGGTTTTGTAAATCTCAATGCGTGATAGTTCACCCGGCAACGCAGTTTTTGCAGCTCATCGTCAAGGTTATTTGCAAGTCTGTAATCAAATTTTGTCAGTTGCACAACCTGCAGGATTTCCAAAGTCTTAATTCCTCATTACAAGAGAGAGCAGAAACTTAGGTTTAGGACTCCATAATAATCTGATACACAATAAGAGCTGTCGAATCTAAATGGAAAAAATCTGAGGCTGTTGCCTTCAATGTGCATGCTCTGTAACTAGTAAATCAAAGCCAAAGATTTGCGCCATAGAGTCCTCAATGAAGTACGATCGTAACAGAAAAAAGTTTTCTTACTCGTCTCCTCAAGAGAATGGGAAGAACTTGATCTAGATAATATTCAGGTGCAGATTTCCTAGGAACACGCATGGTATATGGTGGTTTCTCCATTGTTCGCATGAACTTATCAGGCACTCTTTTGACAATAGTAACATCTTTCGAGAGGGAGGAGATAAACCAATCTACATCGAAGATGCTGACAAAATCGCTGCATGCAAAGTGAGAAGCTTTTAGAACTTAGTGAGATATAAAGTAACAACTGGTCTAAATTAATACAGTGGTTTAAGTAACAGACCTATCATCTTTCCAATAGGATTGATGATCCAGCTCAGGCACTACCAGCGTTGCGTTAAGAATTCGTGCAACAACAACAGCATCTGTTATCTGAGGATGGAAGCAGTTATTTTAGGAAACAGTTCTCATTTTTCACACTAAAGAAGTTCCCTCCTACTACAAGATATACAACACTCAACAGGACTACAAAGAAATGGCTAAGCAGACAACACCAAGTCGCGGAGAGAGAGAGAGAGACAGAGACAGAGACAGAGACAGACAGACAGACAGAGACAGATGTTATATTGCGATATTTAGGATACCATTTGAAACAAATATGATAGAAAACACTGAATGCATTGCCCAAAAAATGGAACAGTATAGCCAGAGAAATCTTCTTCATCCACTTACTCCTGTTCTCTGCTGATTAAGCCCCCCACTAGTTGCAATTAGCAGATAACCATTTGATTGTCGTTCACGGACAGCAGCTGCAATCACAAATCATCAGAGCTAGAGAGCAAAAGTTGCAAAACAGATGCTTAACTTCTTGGATGTATTGTAAAAATGGGATATATGACCACTGGAACTAATCTTTAGTATTTCATATTAGGAAATTATCATTGCTCAGACCCCTGTCACGCATTCTCTATGATTTCTTAGGACAGAGTAAAAGACGGCAAACTTGAAGCAGAAAGCAAACCCATCAAGTGAGTCCGGTTGAGGATTGTCAGTTTTGCCAAATGATAATTTTCTATTTTAAGGCGTGTGGTCGAGATTATCAGCTCCTCCAAATGATTTTTCAATTTTGGATCAGCAAAATAATATCAAGCCACTGCTCCAGATTCATGAAAAATGATAATCGTAGCTGTGGGGCAATGCAAGTTTATCAAGGAGAAGACAGATGTAATTGGCTTAGCTATCAGCAACCTTCCGAGAACAGTGCCAACTTATACAGCGGCGTAACATTGAGACCACCCAAAATGATTAAGACAACTAATTCTTGATCATTTTCTTCTTCATACAAGGCGCAATTTCTTTAGCGGTTCCATATATCTTGCGTAATGGACATAACAAACAAAATGTAAAGAACTCGAAAACAGCTCGAGGACAGCTGATCTACCAGAATACTAACAAAGTGTACCTCATAGACAAAGGGCATAACTATGGCTGACAATTAATCATCAAAGAGAGACTTAACTTCAAATGCAGGCAGCATTAAACTAGAAATGCCAAAACTTGAAGCTTAGGCAAGACCTAAGAAGAAAGGAAGGATAATAAGAAGATAAATTTTATGTAATCCTGAACTAAAAGGAACCTGAGAAAAATGATCAAGCACATATGATTACAAGATTTTAGAACGAGTAACTCCATTCCATGGACATCTAGTCTTCAACAAAGTACTTGATTGTATCCATTTTGTATGTCAACAAAATCAAATAGGAGGTAACAGAGAGAAACAGTTGAATTTGAAAGCGGAGGAAAAAGCATCTTTTAAAAGGAAGAACATGTAAAAACATCTACTTACCTGAAAAATGAGAACCCCTGTCACTGCATCCATAGTAGAAATTTGCATCTTTTGACTTCCATATATCAATGGGAGTACGGTGACCACTGTCCTGCACATTTGCACGATTACTTGTTGGATCGTAGCAGGTCGAAAACAGGCATCACGCTATTAAACTACAGAGATAAGGCAGTTGCAAGCACACAAATATAAGAAAGGTCTCTCAATTTAAATTTGGTAAAATGTGCATATTACAAAGGAGGACTCTTTCATCATACGAAGACTACGCATCATTATCAGCAACACCAAGGGTCACCACTACTGAGGATCTCCCCACTAATCTTTGATAGGTCGCCTGATGGTTCGCCGAAAAAATTGCATATCAAAAAGAAGAAAAACACAAAAATATAAGCAGTCAATTTTAGGAAATTTGGCCGAAAATCCACAGACCTAATACTTCTCTCCACTTCTAATTCAGCGTGTACAAAAGCAGAAGCTCAAGGCTCAAGCTTCAAACAATTGTGATTCCAAAAGATAGAGCAAGAAGAAGAACAACAATTACCAGCTTGGAGTACAAGCTCTTCTTGGCCAGCCGCTGAGAGTTCCACCAATCGAGATCAGAGGCCACATGACCAGTGAACAGCGAAATCAATCCCAGACCAAAGAGCATCAACCCGCACACGATCGACCACGACACCCTCCTCTTCCTCGACGCCGACTTCCAAAACACCTGCTTGAGGTCGCCGCACTTGCCACCGTTCCCGCCGGTGACGCTGCTCTGTTGCTGCAGTAACAAGGACCAGGAGCTCAACTTCCAGCCCGGCTTCGCCAAGTCCATCGGGGGTCCTCAAAATAGTAACAATTCGAGCAACATTGCGCTCCAACCGGAGCCGCCTTTTCCCCCCGTACCCAAAGGAGCGGCTCTCGAGCTCCAGCAACCGAACGGATGATGCGAGTGCAGGGGAACAGAGAGAGAGGGAGGGAGGGAGGAAGTTAATGCCGGGGAGGTGAATCGAGGTGGGATATGGAATGTGGCCGAGCTAGGGTTTTGAGATCAGTGCGTGCGTGCGTGTAGAATTTGAATGCGGGGGGAGCTGTGGAGCTCAAGAGAGAGAGAGAATGATTGTAATGTTAAAGCTGAACAGTGAATGGGTAGAGAGAGAGAGAGACAGAAAGAACGGGAGAGGATTAATAAGAAAAATGCTGGTTTTGATGCTGATTACGGCATTGGGATCCGGGAAAGCGAGACTTGAAGTCTGGTTACAGAGTTCGAATCGTCGGAGTGAGAAACACGACGAAGAGGAAGACGACGACGGTGAAAACTGCGTTTCTCCGGTTTACGCGGAACGGAGTTTCGAAGTGCAACCGCCTGAAGGGTGTTGGGGAACTCCGTTTCCTAAGCTTATTGATGAAGGGGTAAAACCGTAAATTTACGGAACGCATGCGTACGTTGCGTTTCTAGAGCGATGCGACTTCAGAAACCATCGTTTCCCAAACTGTTCCCTCACTTGTCAATCGTTTGATGTCTGATTATTCCTAAATTTGGACATTAAACGTTTGATTTGGAAGTGACAGATTTCGACGTCGAATTTAAGAGCGTCCATCGCTTTTGCTTGAGATTTTTCTTTTCTGTCGTGCCCGAAAAATGGATAATTCTAAAAATATTTTCTAAAAAATGATTATTTATATCACTTATAAAGAAAAACGAACGAAAAATATTTTCACCGTCCACGAAAATGTCTGGATGAAAATAACGATAGTGAAAATATTTTTTATTGACTTATTATTTCAAGCGATGTAAAAGATTGTTTTTAGAAAAATATTTGCATAATCATTTATTTTTCGCGAAACAAACGGAACCTTAGCTAAATTTTAATCGGGAAAATTCAAACACTAGCTAGTCAGCTATGGAGTGGGGCACTAGGAGAAGAGGAGTTTTCATGCGAATCTATGTAATGAAAGTAGGTTCGAGGTGGTCCTAGAGTTTTTTTTTTGGTCGGAAGGTGGTCCTAGAGTTTACTCCTGCTTCTTTTGGTTGGTGAGGAGATTGGGCCAACATTTATTTCACTTTCAACATAAAAATGAGGTCTCCATGTCAATGTCATGATTTGTACCCCTTCCTAGAAAAGAAAAGAGAAAGGGCAAACAAATTCTAGGACCCAACTCGATTCATGGACACCATTATGTCCAAGGAAAATGTCATGCATATCTACATGATCAAGAGCTTTTTATTGCCAATAAACATGCGGTCCTGTTGGTAAAGATATCATAGGTGATGGGTTCAACTCTCGCTCTCTGTAAAGAGGCAGAACAAAAGTCAGATAGAGGAGAGTTAAAAATAGGATAGAAAAAAAGTGTTTTTTCTTTCTATATTTAGGTATTTTCTCTTCTTTTTTTTTTTTTTTTTCATATCTTGTCTATCTTCATCATGCTAAATGACTGCATATGAGAAAACAAGCACCAAAATTTAATGCTAAGAACATTGAGACTTCTAGCTAATCGAGTTGTTTATTAGGAGATGCGCGCTTGTTTCCCAAAAAATGAATGATTTGAAAAATATTTTCCTGAAAATGATCTCTTGTGTCGCTTATAAAAATGAATAAATAAAAAATATTTTCCTCATCTACGAAAATATTTAGACATAAATTGTTGTAATAATGAGAACATTTCTAGTTGACTATTTATTTCAAGCTACACAAGCGATCTTTTTTAGGAAAGTATTTTTTAAATCATTCATATTTCACGAAACAAACGGAGCCTAAGTGCATGCAAGAAAATTGAGATTTTTTTATTGCCCACAACCACACGGTATAAGTTGAAATCAATTAGGTACCAAATATGATTCTCAACACTTTCTTTGAAACTCCAAATTCTTGTATCTCCTCACTTATAGTGGTAACTTGTAACATGAAGTATATTTATGCACCAATCGTGCGAATAACATTCTAAGAAATTAATAATTCTCATTGAAAGAAAAAAAATGTCGGATAATTTTGTTTACCTAGGTCGGAAACATGGCAACTTTGACTTATTCTCAAGAACGTAGTAGAGTCGCGACTTTACAGATGTGATATATTCCCTTGTTTCCCCATGTAGTTAAAGCCATGACACTGGAGGCGTTGAGGTACCTACCTTTTTCGTTATGCATGAAAGGGACGTTTGGACCAGGCAAGAAATTTTCCTTTTCGATAATGCAGGAGCTGGGTGCGAAGATCCGACAATCTGCAAGGCCCTGTTAAACTTCATGAACCGGTTAAGTTCGGACTTTTGATCTGTGCAAATATGATATTTTCAAGCAGTTGACTCCACAATCATAGTAAAAACTTTGCAAAATACTCATTTGAACCGCCCTTATGTTTATAATGATATTGAGAATGATCCCACAAAAAGTAATGAATAGACAACCAAAGCTTCTGCCCTAGATATAATGTATGGTTCCTAGATATGATGTGAGGATAATTAAGGCATAATTATTACTAAGTTTTCAATGCCCCTCATTTCTTTAGATCAATAGGTCGAATTTGTTCAAAGTTTGGGTTTATTAGCCGAGAGCATCGTCATCATGTTCGTGCCATTGTAACATAAAAAGAAAGTCGTACATTTTGTTTTTTCCATTATCATATAACATCTAGTGGGCCTTCTCTTCTTTTCCCACTTCTTTTTTTGATTGTGAGATCGTATCTACTGTAAAATAAGTAATGTCAACTCTTCCATATTAGGGCAAGAATCTTGGAGACGTGCTGACCATGGCAAAATACGCATAGTTTGACGTTTGCTTGAAGAAAAGTCTGCCATGAATAGGCGTATGCCGTCTTCACAAGAAACATTTGCTTGGCAAGGCAACCATGGGATGATGAAGCTAGCTAGGGTTTGACATTTTTTTTTATGATCCGTTTAGTTGGTGAAGAATGAAAGATTTGAAAATCGTTTTCCTAAAATCAAGCGCTTGAAATAATAAGCCAATGGACGATATTTTCGTGAACGGTGAAGATATGTTTTGTTTATCCATTTTTATAAGCGATACAAGCGATCGTTTCTAAGAAAACGTTTTCCAAATCGTTCATTTTTCGCATAACAAATGGAGCCTTAATATTTGATTTATTACACAAGAAAACTGAAGTTGGATCTTAAGGCGTACGTGATCTTCATGCAAATGTACAGGTCAACTAGCTTGTCGGAGGGATATTATAGCACGTAGCACGTATCAACCAGATCATCCTAACTTATAAAATGAACAATATTCGATTTATAATTAAAAAGTATCGACTTGCAAATGAAAATGAAGCGATTGTGAAGTAAAAAGTGCAAGATTGGGAACACTTTCGTTGCAATGTTGAAGAGGGGGGATTGCTGGGTCGCCTCCGGGGCTTAAATCCAGGAATATTAAGTAATATTAGACCTGTCAAATGATGGGTGGGTTGTGTCGGATCGAAAAATGGTGAGACCCATATTGACCCATTTAACTAGGGGTGAGCATGGTTTCATTGTAGAACTTGAAACCTGAAACCGAATCTGTAAGAAACCGATCAGGTTCCAGGTTTCAAGGTATACAAGGTAGGTTTTAGGTTCCAAAAATTGAGGAACGTGTTCCAACGAGTAGGCTCCAAGTTCCAAGTTGGTGAAATTTGAAACCTAGAACATAGAACCCATGACCTGTAATCTGTAACAAGTTTTTGTGTTTTTCTTGATATACGTCTTCGCAGGATCTTGCGGTATTCCATGGCATCCGATGATGGGTGTGTAATCTAAAACCACTAGTCGAGCTTCTATTCCATCGATATTTATGACTAAGACTTTTACTTTGTTAATGTTTTATATTCACTCGTGTGTCTAAATATGAATTATAGTCAATGGATTGTAGCAGTAAATGGTGGCCATTAGAAGTGATGATTCACTCCAATCGTTCAATACATGTGGAACCTTGGTAGAGCTTGGAACAGACCCTGAAACCTGTGATAGGGTAGGTTCCAGGTTCAAGGTATGCAGGGTAGTATCTAGATTCCAAAAAATGATGACCTGTTCCAATGGGTAAGTTTCTTGTGCAACCTGTACGAAACCTGAAACCGCTCACTCCTACATTTAACCCATTTTGGCCCATTTTCATGCAATATATATCTAGCGACCTATAACTGAGCCAATCCGTATTGATAAAACACTTTTGTATTTAATTCAATTTAAAAAGACTTATTTGTTATAAATTTATATTTTTTATGTTTTTTTTCCTTTTTTCCTAGGAGATTGCCGGGTTTTCTTCTTCCTCCGCTGGCAATTGGTGCCGACAGCGGACGACCGGCCGAATTTCGTAAAATAAAAAAGAAACAGACAATAAAAAATTATAAAATCATAAAACTTATTTATGACTCATTTAAGATAGTCAGGCAACCCATTTAAGACCCATTAAATTGTTGTGTTTTGTCATTAAGCTGTTAAGTATCACATTTATGACCTACTTAAGTTTATTTTTAAAACTAAATGCAACGCATTTATGACCATATTACTAAATATGGGTTAATATGTGAGTCTTACACCCATTTTGCCACCTCTAAGTAATATGCATGTGCCATATTAAGAACGTTCGCGCCACGATCCTATTGGGATTGAAATTCAAAGTTGTGTGAGGGCTATAAAAGTTTTAGAGGATAGCACGTCAATAGCTCGGGACACAAAATAAGAAAATTACCAAAAAAATCTTAAACTTATCGTTGTTCCAATTCAGCATTAAACCTTTTTTTGTCAATTTAATCATAATCCTTTTATATTTGTGCCAATTCAATCCATCATACCAATTTTGGTCAGAAATCGCTGACATAGACGCTAGCTGTCCTACGTAGCATAGATATATTTTTTTTAATAATATTTATAATTTTTGTATATTTTTTTCTTTTCTCTTTTGTATTTTTTCCTTCTCTTTACTTTTTTTTTGGAGGGGGGGGGTGGTAAGGGCTGGCCAGTATCACCGGTCGACCCTCACCGGCGTTGGGCGAGGGCGTCGTGACCCTGGCCCAGACGTGGCGAGGGCCGCAGCGCCTTTGCCCAATGTCGGCGACCCTAGCCAATCCCTTAGCACACAAAAAAAGTAAAGAGAAGGAAATGAAAAAAAAGAAGAAATATTGTCATACGATTAAAAATGTCCATGTTAGCGTCGATCGCGTCACGTAGGATGGCTGGCGTCCGTGTTAGAGATTTCCAATCAAAATTTGCTAGATAGACTGAATTGGCACAAATGCAAAAAGTTTGGGACTAAATTAGTAAAAAAAAAAAAGATTGAATTGACACAATTGTAATAAGTTTAGGATTTTTTTGATAATTTTCTCGAGGGAGAATATCATATATGTAGTTAATATAATGGCCGATCTCGTAATGAGCTCGTTCAGAATCTATCTAACCATGCGACATGTATTAATCGATGAACGAACCGGGTAGGTGTTAAATTTTTCATTTTGATTGGTTGCATGTTGTTAATTCTCTTTTTTCCGATATAGGGGATAGATTTTCTCCTTTGACTTTTTGCAATTCGTTTTGACGGGAGACGGACAATATAGCAGGAAAATATACTTTTCTTAGAAAGATTTCACCGTCATATAGCAGGAAAAAAAAAAAAGGCGAAGGATACTGTCATAACTTTTGTAAGGCGCTCACTTGAGTGCCATAACTTTTTTATTTTCGCTTACTTGAGTGCCACAAATTTGAAATATCGATTATTTAAGTGTAATCGGCAATTTGGTCATCGGAAATCAGATATGGAAGCCAGAAAATCTAATGTGGCACCGCCGGACCAATTTTTTTTTAATTTTTTAAATATTTCTGGAATTTTTTAATATTCTTTTTTTTTTATATATTTTAAAATTTTTATTTTTATTTTTATTTTATTCCCTTGGTCATTGAGGGTCACCGACGACCCTCACTAGCCACGAAACCCTCGCCTAGGCCCCCTCGCCAACTGCCGGCGGGGCAGCGACAGCCTTGGGAGAGGGCCGTAGCGGCCTCGCCAGCCGCGGGCAAGGGTGCGAAGGCCCTCATTAGATCTAGACGAGGGCCTTCGCAGCCCCGTTGACCGAGGGCGAGGGCCGCAAAACGCCCATGGTCGGCGGGCTGCGAAGGCCCTCGCCCAGATCCGCGCCTTTGCCAATGGCCGACGAGGGTCGCCGGTGACCCTTGCCGACCAAGAAGAAAAGAAACAAAGAAAAAAGAAATAAAAAAATTCAAAATAATAAAAAATAATAAAAATATACATGTGTAAATGAAACAAATTTCGACAAAAAAAATGAAAAAAATAAAATAAAAAATTCATGTAGGATGATTTGTCGGAAATGGCACTCAAGTGATCGATTTTACTCCGATGTTGCACTCATTTGAGCAAAAAAAAAAAGTTATGACCCTTAAGTAAGCGCTATACAAAAGTTATGGCACTCTAGGGGCGCACATGACAACATTTCTCTTCCCTGGCCTTATTTCTGGCCAAAAATAGATTTTTCTATTTCTATTCTCTGGACATGTTTCTGAGACGAGATACATGTTTGATAACGACAAAAAAATTCTGTTCCTGAAATAAAAATTTGTTTGATGACGGTTGAAAATGTCTACTTCTGTGATATTATTAATACAAAATCTTTTACGAAAATTTTCTACTTCATTTTTTATTTTTTTAAATTTCTTTAAAAAAATAATTTTTATTATTAGAAAATATTATTTACTATTTAAAAATAAAAAAATTATTATTTATCTTTTACTCTGGCTGCGGCGGTGATTGCGGTGGCCGACGATGGTGGGCGTCGATGGTCGGTGGTGGCCGGCGGAGGGTGGCGGTGGACGGTGGTGGTAGCGGGGGTGGGGGTCGGCGACGGGTGGTAGCGGGGGTGGGGGTCGGCGACGGGTGGTAGCGGTCGGCGATGGGAGGTGGCGGTCAACGGCGATTGCGCGGGGGGGGAGGGGGGGATTGTCTGCGGCTACCGGCGGTTGCGGTTGCGGCGACCGACTGTGGTCACGGCAATGGGTGGCGAAAGGTGATGGGGGGTGGCGGATTTCTACTTCTGATTTCTACTTATTTCTTTTTTTTGTTCCAAAAACAAAAAAGTAACTTTTTTCTACTTCTGATTTCTTTTCCAAATATATTTGAGTCAAAAATTTATCTCCAGAATAGAAAAAAAAATTACGTTACCAAATGAATTTCTATTTCAAACCTGTTCCATAGAACAAAAGAAGAAAAATAGAGGAACAGAAATGTTATCATGCGCGCCCTAGGTGTTCTTCTCCCTCAAAAAAAAAAAAAAAAAAGTAAGATTTCATTGAAGATTGATTTGGTTCGATAGTGCTCCACGTGATTTGAAATTTGAATCATACCATCCTAGAATAATATGCGGACTAAACGTTGATCGCTCATGATTGCTTGTCTACCATCCATCCCAAGTCATCATGATGAATTTATACAGCCCAAAAAAATTCAAATGAGTTCTCTCTTCTTCTTTTTTCAAAAAAATTATTAGCAGAACACACTGCTTATAATTTATAAATAGCCAATTAGGAAATTGTCAATTTTCAAGACGTACACGTTATTAAAATTTGAATTAGTATTAAGCGAGTTAGGGAAACTCCCTAACCCTTTATTCATGTACGAAGAATGTCAATAACAAAGTAGTGACCAACGGATCTTTTACACTTTGCACAAGCTTCATTTATCTTATTCTACCTATCGAGTTACTTTAAATTTGTTTATTGGGTTTTAAGTATAAGAACATGACTAGCAACTAGCGGGTACAAACAAATGACATGTTTTTTTGGATGCGTTTGGTTTAGCATTTTGAAAGATCCTTGGGGCCCCAAAGCCCATTGGAGAAAAGCTAATATTGGGAAGGCTGAAAGCTCAAGACAAGTCCCCACCAGCCTTGAGCTTGGAAAACCTCAATTAATGAAAATTAGTCACCTTGCCTATTTTGCCCTTACTAAAAATCCAATTTTACCTCTTTTAAAAAGTAAAACCCTATATCTACACTTCATTCGCTTTACACCCTTCGTCCGCTCTGCTCCTGCTCTGTACTTCGCCTCCACCTCTTCTTCGCTAGTTTCTCGCTTGACTCTGCACTTCATTGCTCCGCTCGCCCTCTTCAAATGTGTTTCTACTAAACGGCATTTCTATCAAAGTTGCTTTTCAAAGCACAGTTTACCAAACATTCTTTGCATTTTTCAGAAGCCCATTAGGCTAAACTACTTTGCAATTCCCCAAAACCCTTGAGAAAGCTGAACCAAACTCAGCTTTTAACCTGAAAGCTTGATAAAAGCAAAGCATTAGAGGAGCCAAGACCCGAAAGTGCTCAATTTGAAAATCATGTGGCGGAGGAATTATGGGTGAGTGACCACCGTGATCGAAGGTTAGAAAAATCATTTACAGATTGTTCACATGATATGTTTTTCTAAACTAATAATTATACTACTTAATATTAGGCTCGATTCTCGAGTCAACCCTAGAATTGGTCTAGAACCGACATTAGCTCGGTTTGCAATTTCAAAAAGCAGGAAAACCAATGTGATGTAAGTGTGTACTTTTTTAACGGGAAAGTTTTCATTTGATATGGATTATTTAGAGGAACGTTGAGTTGGAACTCTTTTTTTTTTTTTTCACTTTTTATCGTTTGAAAGTTGACATTTGTTGTACTATAGACAATCCGAATATTTAAAATCTATACTTTTGGAGACTTGAGGTCATTTTCAGCCATTCGAAATCTTGTCATTATATTTTAGGCATAGAATAATTTTTTTCCAACTTTGGCGGGAAAACCTACATTACTTTCGAAAATGGAATGAAACCTGAGACAGCCCACTACTTCATGGGCTTAGCCAGACTCTGGTATTCTCAGCCTGTTCAAGGGCAGCCCATCTTTGGAACGATCTTTTGTCCAGAAAATCATCAGACAAAATCGTTTTTTTCGCTAACCATGGTTTTAAATTATAATATTTCCTCTGTTTTATTTTCATTGAAAGTTGTTTGGTTCCAAGGAAACACAAGCCACCATTAAGAACTCAGCCATGCCGACCTTGTATTCTAATTCTTTAATTTTTGTTTTATGGGCGCATCCGAAACCATTCTTGTTTGGGAAAAGACCAAATAAATACCTGAAATGAAGCCATTTTCTCCAAAGATAGATCAGAGTGGACTTTGTCCTGAATAAGGACTTGAAGTAATCAACTTAATCTCAAATAAAGGCCTGACGAGCACGTGCATCTCCTGTACCATTTTCCAAGCTATGATCGGGGGCACTTTCGTCCAGAGATTTCTTTTCCTTCCTTTGTTCTTTTGGATAATGACACAAACGATCCCTGAACTTTAGTCCAACATGCAATGTGGTCCCTGAACTTCATTTCAATGTGCAGTGTCGTCTTTAAACTTTTAATTTGTTTAATGTGGTCCATAAACTTTTGGTTTATATTGAATCTAGTCTCTGAACTATATGAACTTGCTCAATGTTGTCATTCCATTAATTCGTTTCTGAACTTGAATTAATGGAATGACAACATTGAATATTTTCATATAGTATATGGACTAAATTAAACATGTACCAAAAGTTTAAGAACTACATTGAACAAATTTAAAGTTCGGGGACGACATTACACATTAGGCTAAAGTTCAAGGACCACATGGAACAATTTAAAATTTTATGGACCACATTATACAATAGGTCAAAGTTCAAGGACCATCTATGTTTTTTTCTCTTGTTCTTTCTTTCCTCCTTTCTGTGTTCATCTTCTTCTTCCTTGTTCGTCCAACCGACTCTTCAGTCTGTCTTGTTGCTTCTTGAACATGTGAGCATTTTCATACCTCCAATATTTAACGAAATGATCCGTTCGGGTTTATATGATAAGTTCTTCAATGAGGCACATGACCCAATTGTAAAAATAAATATGGTGGATATGATGTTATTAATAATGATTTAATAATTATTTCATGTTATAATTAATTTGTGTTGGTTATTAAAGACATAACTAAAAAGACGTAACTCTTAACGTGCTTTGATGGATGGCACCTGTTGAAGAGGCTTCTATTGATAGTCTATATTTAAAAGTAAGTTTGGACCTCTCTCGACCCTATTTTTAAATGAACAGACATTGTTTTAACATAACGTTAAGTTATTCTCTCTTCATCAGAAAACAACGTTAATGATAACAGAGGGTTAAGAGAGAGAAACCGATCTTCATCGTCTTCCAATTTTTTGCAACAACGATCGCTATTATTGGCTTCGCTATGTATAAATGTAAGTCTTCTTATTGTACGTGAAAATCATAAAGATCAACGATTCCACCTCCCACATAGGATATTTATCTAGAATATATCCCCCTATATCCGATCTTATCCTATCTTGGGTAAGAACCAAATACATGATATGATAAGATATTATTAGTATACGTCGTTTTATATGCCGACAATAAAATTCATTTGTATTCATCTATATTTTTCTACAATATATTTTCACCTTTCATAATTGGTAGGAATTCATAAAAGAACTTCAATGGAATCTCGATTTTCATGATTGTGGATGTGTGATCAAAATGGAGTATTATTTATTAGAGTCAAATACGTTTTACTATCATGTATGCGGGAGAAAATAATAAGCATACAGATATCAAGACCCCGTTAGAACACGATTGGTAACTGGTAATTTAAATGGAATGGGTTGTGGACTCCATTTCCAAAGTCCTATAAGGCTTGGGATGGGTTTTTCAAATTCATGGATCATGTTACTACTTTCCATATTGATATGTATCCATGAGTCTTACTTAGGTCGTCAAACGGCTGGTGGTTGGGTCAAGTCATAATTGGCCAACCCAAATTGATCCATTTAAGCCGTTTTAACTCATTTAGTTGCAATGCAAATTTCTCGACCCATACCAATACCGAACCTATTTTGGGGTTCATTTTTAGCATTTTTTTTCTCCCTATATTGTTGCCTTTGAAAAATGGATGGCTCCATAAACCCGGTTCTTCGAGTTAGTGAGGGAGCTCGGGAGTCAGGTTATGGATGGAGGCATGGAGGCAGTGCTGAAAGTCTGGCCCCGGCTATTCACAAATCATAAAAACAAATTCTGGTTTTGATTTTGGGTTATATATAAATTTCTTCTTGTTAGGATTCAACGCACAATCAAGTCGAAGTAAAACGTAAAGCGAGAAAGAGAAATCGAGACACGAGATTTTATCCTGCTTCACCCTTAAACTAGGGCTACGTTCAGTAGAGGATTTCACTATAATTAGCACCTCGCACCTCTCATTACATCACTTAATTATAAGCGAAAAAGAGTACATATAACAGTAACTAGGGGTGTCAGAACTGAACCATAAATCGAACCGAACCGAACTGAAATTTCGTACAATTTCAGTTCAGTTTGGTTTTCAGTTCAATTAGTTAAAAATATCATTTTTTTTTATCAGTTCAGATCTTAATGGTTCAGTTCGGTTAACTGAACCGAAATGTCCAAAGAGGCAAATGTTTGAGTTACACTTCTCTGAACTCAAAGATTCAAAAGCCCTAAATTGAATAGCTCACCACACAGTCCACTCCATGGCCGCATACTCTCTCTCTCTCTCCTTCGGACACCCTCGTGCAAGTTTTCACACGGCTAAACTCTCCTCCGATCAGTGGGGATCTCTCTCGGCTTCGTCCATTTCGTGGGATTCTCCAGCTTCGTCCGATCTTCGTGGGAATGTACTTAGTAATTCACAAAGACCGAGATTTCGATGTTTGATCTGAATATTGATGTTGTCAGTGTTGTCAGTTATGCAGTTCACAATTATGCAGCATGTCGATGTTTGATCTGAATATTGAATTGTCATCAATTTGTATGATGAAAATGCACTCAGTTTTACTTCTGGTAGTTTGCTTTCTCTTTTTAACTTCCGATTTTTAGCTCGCGTCACTTGCAGATATATCCATACTGAGGCTTGCTTACAGTTCTTGTTTACTTTTGGCAAAGCTATACAATTACTGTAATGGCTTGCGGGTACTGATGCAACTTCTTGTCGTGGGTTTTGCGCAGTTGTGGGTGGCTGCAGCATCGCAACTTTTATCTGTACGCCCTGAGAAAAGCAAAAAGCTCGGAGAAGTCGCCAAATGTTCTTCAAAGAGTTGCGATCTGATTCCTTGTTCTTTTTCTTCTGTGGGACTAGTGGAGATCACCTCTCCTTCTTCTGGGAGGTTGACGTGAGGAACATGATCTCTTTTGTAGCTTTAAATTCACATCTAGGTTTAGTATCTAAAGACACTTTTAGGAACATTGTATGAATATATCTTGTAAAATGGCCTTTGCAACTGAACTTCCTTGAAGAAGTTTGGAGTTCGTGTTGCATTGATCTCCTTTTGCTTAATTGTCTTCTTCCTTTCTCTTTGCTTGTGCCCTGGATATAGACTTGCTTGGTCAGCTTCAAAGCTGGAACTCTATTTTTTTCGTGGTGCCGTGCATTAATTTTCCGTGGTACCATGTCGGAACAATTCGTCTGCGGTTCTATTTGAAGTGTCTGCTCTTAGATCCTTCAACTTCATAGTAAGGAAAAAGATGGATAAAATAATGAACATGGGACATGGGAAGAGGAAGGACATGTTGGCAAAAATATCCTGTATTGATAAATTATTTATCTGTATTAAGATACAAATGATCGGGAAGAAGGTTCACTGAGTTTACACATAGTACAATCATCCAACCAAAAATTCAAACTTCACCCGGGGTGCTGATTCCAACACTATTGCTCCAGTCCATGCAATTTAATCCCAAAACTAAGTGGAAAAAAATCATCAGCAGAGGGTCATTGCTTGGGACTCGCCAACAGGTTATGATGGTAGTTTGTTTGAGATATGAAGCCAAAAAAAAAAAACGAAAATCGAACTAAGAACCGAACCGAACCGAACTTTAGTTCGGTTCAGTTCGGTTCGGTGCATGACGAGTTTTGGTTCAGTTCAAGCATATTGCTTAATGGTTCAGTTTAGTTCGGTTTTTCAAAAAACGGAATTGAACTAAACCATTGACACCCTTAGCAGTAGCTATTCATGAGCCCAAGCCTAAATTTAATGAAAAAAATATGGGTTTAACCATTTTCGGAATGTTGAAGGCCCCATTAACGAAAAATAGTCAGATGCCTATTTTGTCCTCAAAACCTTACTGAAAATCCAATTTTACCCCAATTAAAAATTGAAACCCTAGATCACTGTTTATCTTCCTTTTTTTTTTTTTTCAAGAACTGTTCATCTTCCTTATTGAGCTAGGGATGTTGGCGAGGGGACAGCGAGAGGCGGCCAAGGGCCGACGAGGGCCACCTTGGGACTCGCGACCCAGACGACTGCTGCCTGGGTCTCGCGACCGCCGGCGACTATCCCTAGGTCGCGCGACCCAGGCCTCGTCGCCTAGGTTCGCGACCCTCGGCGTTAAGGCCTGAGGTCGCATGACCCAGACGACCGTCGCGGAACCTCAGGCGGCCTCGGCCGCCGGCGCCAGATCTTAAATAAGCACCTGAAATGGGTGCGTTTGGTTCAGCTTTCCAAAGCGGCTTTGGGCCTCCAAAGCCCCTTGAGAAAATGTTGACGTGTTTGGCAAGCCCTTTCAAGGAGCATTGGGCCAAATGCCAGCTTTGAAATGGCTGAAAGCCTTTTCGGAATGTTGAAGGCCTCATTAATGTTGAAGAAATGCCAACTTTGGTAGGACTAGCATTGGGCTTTACCATTTTCAGAATGTTGAAGGCCTCGTTAATGAAAAATAGTCAGATGCCTATTTTGTCCTCAAAACCTTACTGAAAATCCAATTTTACCCCTATTAAAAATTGAAACCCCATATCACTGTTCATCTTCCCTTTTTTTTATTTGGTCAAAATTGTTCATCTTCCTTATTGAGCTAGGGTTGTTGGCGAGGGGACGGCGAGAAGCGGCTTAGGGCAGACGACAGCCACCTTGGGACGCTTGACCCAGGCGACTCCTGCGTGGGTCTCGCGACCGCCGGCGACTGTCCCTAGGTCGCGTGACCTAGGCCTTGTCGCCTGGGTTCGCGACCCCCGGCGTTAGGGCCTGAGGTTGCACGACCCAGACGACCGTTGCCGGGGGTCGCGGGACCTCAGGCAGCCTCGGCCAACAGCCGTTGGCGCCAGATCTTGCTCGCCGGCCAGCAAAGGGTTTTATTTTTTTTTTCTTCGAAAAAAAATAAAGAAATAAAAAATAGAAAAAAGAAATATGCAGTCAAAAGCCCCTTGTAATATTTTTTTTACCCAAAGACTACTTAGCCCAAAGTTGCATTTCAAAGTATGTTTTACCAAGCACCATTTGCATTTCCCCAAAAGTCGCTTAGGCTAAAGATATTTGCATTTGCTCAAAGCCCATTTTTAGCTGCACCAAACGTGTGACATTTTGAATTCCGACCCCATTTCGAAGTTATGAATAAAATGAGTATCGATGTATTCCAGTAACCTCACTCAGAATTGATCACTCTCGAGACGACTGACCAAAAGGGAATGGCTAAATAGGATAGTACGCGGACCATAAAGGACTCGACCGCAGACCGGCATCCTGGCCATAAGGATCGCCGAGGGTACATTCTAGGTCAATGCGGGCCGATCTAGGGATGACGTCAGAACCATTTGCTAGCGTCGTGCAATTGGTTCGCGGGTGATACCGCTACGCCATAGCATGATTTGCGAATAACCCTGAACTGATTCCTGACAATCGCGTCCTGTCAAGACTGACAGTTTCCCTCGCGATAACATGACAACCAGGGTCGCCGTGGTCCGAATTCTTAAAACGTGGTAACTAAAATCACGGGTCGATACGCGTAACTCCGGAAAGCCGCCCGTCAGTTCGAGGTGTACTGAGAATGCGATCGGCTGATTTGAGCGCGAAGCGGACTTCGAAATTGGCGGCCGGGTGTTCGAGAATTCCAATGCAAATAAACTTGGACGTCGCCTTGAAAATGTTATTAAGGACATTTAGACGCTATATAAGTTGGAAAAATGAGGATCGGAATTGCGGAACGAAAAAAATCCATCCCGGTCCTGAATTTTCGTTCAGCCCTTGAGCAACCGCGAAGGAAACTTGGCCACTTCACCTACCCCACTATGGCAGCCAAATATCATGTGGAAAATGGAGGGAAATTAGCTCTTGAAGGGATCAAGTTCCAAGAAGCCATTAAAACCCCAAAAATCCCATTACCAACTTCTACTATTCATGTCATATACCAACTCCACTCACTCTAGTCATTCTTGGCCATCACTCAATCACTCAAATCTCTCTCTCTTCCTCTTCTAATGGGCTGAAGCAACCCTCCCACTCTCACTCTCACTTCATTCTCCCGCTTTTTCTCAAACTCTCTCAAACTCTCTCAACTCTCTCAACTCTCTCTCTCCCTCTCTCGGCCCTCATCCAACCGGCGTGAGGTGCTGCAGCCACCACCACCGCCACCTTGCCGTCCCCTCTTGGCCGTGAGTCGCCGTGAGCCGCCGCCGTCCCTCTCTCCTCTCCTTGGGCGCCGGTGCAGCAGCCGTTTGGGAGGAGTTGTCCCGCCGGTTTCGCTCGCCGTTTGGAGGTAAGGTGCTCCATTCATGTCTTGGGATCTTGTGAGACCTAGGGTAGTGCATGTAGTTAGTTTTGAGAGGATTTCATGGACCGAACTTGATTTTCCATGCTTGAACCGAACCGGACCTCCCTTGCTCAGGTTCTGGTCGCGCGAAGAAGAGGAGGAATCGCCGGGTTTTCTTCGCCAAAAAGGACTTGTAAGTGGCTCTAATCCTTCCTTAGGACTATGGGATACTAAGGGGCTTGGTGGTTTGTGCATTAGGTTGAGATGTGGGCTGATTTGGGCGTGAACTAAAGGGGGACCAAATCTGGAAATTTGACTTGCTATTGATCCAAAACTTTGGTTGATGAATGAGCATGTTCTTGGTTGATTTGGGTGTTAGATGATGGCCTAAGATGAGGGTTACGGGCTGAGCATGCTAGATTCGGCTTTATGTGGATTAGTCGGACCGAGTAGAACTTAGCGCATTATGAGTATGTTATAGTGATGAGAAAGTTATAAGTGTACTCTGGATCGTTGATGTGGGAATCGGCGAGATTGTGATGCGCGGACCATGTGTTAGGTAGCGCGACTGAATTGTTGTGAAATTGAGCTTATTTGTTATGTTCGATCATAAAGTTGTTAATAGAAATATCTGGAGATAAAATTATGAGTATTGGTACCCTGAGGCGTTAGACGCGGGGTTTATAGCCGATTGTATATCACTATGACATATCTGTATGCACATCGTACCCTGATGCGTTAAACGCGGGGTTTGTGCCCGTCCTGATGCGTTAAACGCGGGACTGACCTGATGCGTTATTACGTGGGTCTATGAATTGAGCTCATTATTATGTGTATGATAGCCTGATGCGTTATTACGCGGGCCGGTTTATGAAAGTGTATAATTTTTGCCTGAGGCGCGTTTACGCGGGCCAGATTATTGAAAGAGTGTGTTATACGCCTGAAGCGTTGAGACGCGGGCTCGAGAATTGACTGCCTGTAGTTGATGCCACGTCTGACTGATTAGTGATAGTGCCTAAGTTGAAAGCTCCGTAGTGATCGTGACTTGACTATTGCCTTGGGGAGTTGTACTGTGTCAGTTTGGGGCTAGTCTTATGTATAGAATAATATGTATGCAATTGCCTAGTTGATTGTGGTAGTTAGTTAGCTCGGAGGTACTATACCCTAGGGTCGGCTTAGATCCACCTTATTGGGATTTTATCTCACCCCTATGTGGGACCCACTTTTCAGACCCTCGACCCTGATCGCCAAGATGCCGCTACTTTTTGGACTACCGACTCAGTTTGAGCCCGTGATCACCGAGTATAGGGTTGGACCGGACCAGACGTATTATCGAAGGGTTAGCACTTTGTGGATCGACGACGCGAGAGGCTACTTGACTCCTTATACCTTCCTCTCTTGGACTTATAAGGATGGGGACTTTTTATCTGGACCTTTGAGGGAGGAAGTGATTCCTGAGCACGTTTTGAAGGCCGCTGGACCTAGACTCCCGATAGCTTCACCTTCGAGGCTCCCTGCCATTGGACCTGTAGTTGGACCGATTCCCGAGCCGAGGTCTCCCATACCTGAACTGCCCGCTTTGGACGGAGGGATCCTAGAGCCTGATGCGCCTGCTGAGGAGTCTGACCCAGAGGAGGAACCATGGGAGGAGCCTGAGCTGGAGTTAGGTGGAGCCATCGAGACGAGTTTTTCCCCGAAGCACGCTCCCCCTGCCGAGCACCCTTCGGATGACGACGCCTGACCCTTAGGTGTTTAGAGATCCTCATCCCCGCTTTTGTATCCTCGTATGGCGACGAGTGGTTCTGTCTAGGGGGATTCCTTTGTGTTCCCGTGTCGTGTCCTTGAGTCGTAGTCGTTTTATTTCTGGTGGTCTGTATGAACCTTAACCTTATCTAGTTATGTCATATGTGTGTTTGTGTTATATTCTAAGGTCATTCTATTTGCTTTGTCGGGTTTGTTTTATTTGCTTCCGCTTGCATTTGCATCTCGCATGTTTTACGTCCGTTTACGATCCTGGTGAGTTGCGAGATTTCTTTGACAACGAGGGATGTTGGCGCGCTCGAAGGACACGGGGCGTGACAAAACGCCCCCGGTAATCAATTCAATTTCAAATAAGAGCCTCGCGAGCACATGCATCTCACATACCATTTTCCAAGTTATGATCGGAGGCATTTCGTCTAGAGATTTCTTTTCTTTCCTTTGTTCTTTCTTTCCTCCTTCCTCTGTTTATCTTCTTCTTCCTTCTTCGTCCAACCGACATTTCGGTTTGTCTTGTTGTTTCTTGATCATGTGAGCATTTTCATGTCTCCGGTTTTCAAAGAAATCGTCCGTTCAGGTCTATATGATAAGTTCTTCCCAGAGGCGCATGACCCACTTAGTTCAATTTTTTCTCAGTCGCGTGAATGAGAAAATGCATTGGATTGTAGATCCTTGTAATGCCTGCCTCGTCGTCGACCTTATTGAGTGTCCTAATGATACTTCGTCGTGCCTTTTGGGAGTTGAACCGGGAGTCGGCGTGGCGGTCGCGGATGCGGAAGCATGAAAGGAAATTTAAGGAAAATATATAACATGATGTTATTGTGCTCATTATGGTATTTATTAAACCATGAAAGGAAACTCAAATTGGCTAAGTGGGAGAATGTAAAAATAAATGTGGCCGATATGATGTTATTAATAATAGTTTAATAATTATTTCATGTTATAATTAATTTGTGTTGGTTATTAAAGGTATAACTGAAAAGACGCAACTCTTCACATGCTTTGACGGATGGTACCTGTTGAAGAGGCGTCTATTGATAGCCTATAATTAAAAGGAAGTCTGGTCCTCTCTCTACCCTACGTACAAATGAAAAGAGTTGTTTTAACGTAACATTAAGTTGTTCTCTCTCCATCAGAAAACATCGTTAATGATAACGGAGGGTTAAGGGAGAGAAATCGGTCTTCATCGTCTCCCAATTTTCTGCAACAACGATTACGATTAAAGGCTTTGCTATGTATAAATGAAAGTCTTCTTATTGTACATATCTAGAGGAAGAGGATGGAGTTGAACCGGGAGTCAGCTCGGCGGTCGCGGATGCAATAGCAAAGGCACTCGGATGAGCTCATGGCCGAAGTGAGTCGACTGAGGAAGGACAACTAGATCATCATGAACATCACCATCACCACCCGCCACTTGCTGGGCCAACAGGTCGAGAACTCAATCCTGAGAGCTCAGGCTCTTGAGCTGAGCCAAAGACTCCCCTCAACGACATTCTATTTTTTTCTTGCGAAGAAGATGAATCAAGGAGTTTTCGGGAGAAGAAGATGAAGAGAGAAAGAAGAAAGAAACAGAAAATAGTTTTGGATGAAAAACACCCTTGATTATGGTTTGACAATTGGCATGTGAGATGCACATGCTCGCTAAGCCTTTATTTGAGACTAAATTGATTACTTCATGCCCTTATTTGAAACAAAGTTCACTTCGGACCCTTTTTTAGAAAACGATATTATTACGAGCCCTTATTCGAAATTTTCTCTTCTAATTTTCTTTGGGCCAAGATTTTACGATCAATGATATATATCTTGGATCATTCACTTCGGCTCTATTTTCGGATGTCCAAGTCTGTGGTGGTGCAACTGTCTCTTCACTAAGGAAACCAAGTAGTCCTGACTTCGATAAGAGACGCTACTTGTGTCTCCCAAAACAAAGAAGTTGTTTTTATCGACTTCAATGTAACAAAGTTTGCCACATTGATATTCGAAGGAAATGAGAATTTCGGGTTTGAAGAAGGAGACGACATGGTTATAGTGACTTTTTTTTTAACAAGAAAAGATCAGTGTGCCCTTCATGGCTTTGATACCTTAAAGATAAACGGATGATTGAATGAATGAAGCTCACCAATTACATTGATATTTTATACAATATAATATGGAGATATCAAATAGGTATATCATAACCTATAATCATAGTGGAAGGTAAATATAAATACGGTTAATAACACGGAAAATCCCAAACTGGTACATTTGTGACAAATTTATCCTAAACTATTTTTTTACTACTAAAAATCTCAAACCGATACACCTATGAAAAATTACCCCAAACTATTTTTTTTTACCACCAAAACCCCAAAACTGGTACAATTGTAACAAATTTACCATTCGTTAATTTTCGTTAAATTTTACTGTCAAATTTTTTAGTTAGATGACACATGTCAATTGAAGGGTGTACCAGTTTGGGGGTTTTACGCTTTGTTTATCATATGTGTATCAGTTTGAGATTTTTCGTGATATTAATCCAATGTAACGGAAACTAATGGAGAGTAAATTTGTCCCAAGTGTACCAGTTTGAGGTTTTTGGTGGTCAAAAAATTACATTGGGGTAAAT
The DNA here is from genome assembly GCA_029784005.1 of Lenwebbia sp. NSW1173648. Lineage (NCBI taxonomy): Eukaryota > Viridiplantae > Streptophyta > Magnoliopsida > Myrtales > Myrtaceae > Lenwebbia > Lenwebbia sp. NSW1173648. Next base: position 3,355,021 of record JARCGZ010000005.1, read on the forward strand.
TTATCTCAAGTGTACTAGTTTGAGATTTTTGGTGATTAGAAAAATAGTTTGGGGTAAATTTAGCGCAAGTGTACCAGTTTGGGGTTTATTGTGGTAAAAAAAATAGTTTTTGGTAAATTTGTCACAGATATACTAGTTTGGAGTTTTTCGTGGTATTAACCCATATAAATATAAAAATTTTATTTACATGGAAAATGAGTAAAACCAAATCAGGGAAAAATTATATCTGTAAATGATCAGCTTGAGGAATGATCTTCACATGATTTATAGAAGCTTTTGTATTATAACCACGCTGATATTTTGTTATTTGTCCTGTTGCTTCAATAGTAATCGCCCCAGACGCTCGGACGAAAATCCGTCGGCCGGCGTTCAACCACGTGGCTTGTTTCCCTTATTAGGAGAAGAAGATGGAATTTCTGAAACCTGGACCGACATATTTTCCCTATTCTTTTTATGCTTCATTCTTGGATATTAGATCAGTACACAAATCGCATTTCAATGAATAATACAAAAGTGAGATTATTTCATGTGGAAATAAGATATGCTTCTCATAATATAATTGATCTTATCCATCCCATCGATACGACAAAATATTTTCGTATATTTAAATATAGCTATTTTCTTTCGTGAAAAAAAAAAAAAACTAATTGCTTATGAAGTCATAAGTTTTGCGTCCCTTCCATAACTAGACCAAGGGTAGTTTTCTTTTTCTTTTTTTGCAGGAAATTTGTAACTGTTATACACATCGATTATCTTTTCGTGACAAGCTGAGTCTACACATAAAACATATGAAATATATCGTTTTCGACTTACAATTTTGAGTGGCCTACACACATAAAACATATGAAATATATCGTTTTCGACTTACAATTTTGAGTGGCCTACTCGGCTGGTGGTGGAGCTCGATTGGCTCTGCCACGAGCTTGGATTCATTCGTCGTTCCGACAAAACTAGTCTTGTGGTGTCCGAAGGGTGTTGGGGTTAGGAACAACTTCTTCTCCTCCTCCTTCTTCTTCCTCTTGCAATTTGGCTGAAATAGTTCCACCTGTACCATATATGATCGTCGAAATAGTAAGAAGCAGGACAACGAAACGTGATTTCCATTTTGCATGTCATCATGCAAACACTAGGGATCGACCTGTGGACGGATCGGGTTTGTAGGTCTACTTATTAAAACCTGATATGATTTGACCCCACCATGACTTTTGCCGACATTCACGGACAAACCCGTCGTGGAAAAGGTGTTCCTAAAATTATGGCCTGTCCCTTGTTAAAGGACAAGCCCTATTATTCAGTTCCATAATCTCTGAACCATATTCGACTCGATTCAAACCCGTCCCGATTCATCCGTTTGACACCTTTAGCAAAAAATGATAGGAGTGTCAAATCTTTATCACGTTGTCAGAAGTATACCTCCTTACTCGAGCCATCCTCGATCGTTAGTGTTTGCATGATGACTTGCAAAATGAAAATAATGTTCATTGTCCCGTCTCTTACTTTTACGATGAGGAAAAATATCAAAAAAATCTTAAATTTATTGCATTGGTACCAATTCAGTCATAAACATTTTAATTATGTCAATTTAGTCCTAAATATTTTGTGTTTATGCCAATTGAGTCCATCCCGAAAATCATGGACATGAACGCTGACCGTCCTACATGACATAATCGACGCTGACATGGACTTTTTAAAATAATTTTTATTTTTAATATAATTTTGGTTTTTTCTTTTTCTTTTCAATATATTCTTTTATTGAGGGCCCACGAGGATTGTCCGTGGACCCCTGCCGGCCACAGGCGAGGGCCGGTGAGCCTCGCTAGTACTAGGCAGGAGTTACGACCCTCATCGACTCTGGGCGAAGGCCGCAACGCCCTTGCCGGCACTGGGCAAGGGTTGCACGCCCTTGCCGAATCTGGGTGTCGCGGTCTCGTCCAGCCCCAGGTGAGGGTGTTGCATCCCTCGCCAAATTTGGGTGGAGGCTCGTGGCTCTCACTGGCATAGTGAGGGCCCGCGAGCCCAGTGCTGGTGAGGGCTGTGACACCCACGCTAACCCTCACTAAAAAAAAGATTAAGAAACAAAAACAAAAACAAAAAAAAAAGTATCAAAAAATTATATAAAAAAACGTCCACGTTAGCTTCGGCCGTGCCACGTAAGACGATCGGCGTCCACGTAAGTTATTTTCGGCCAAAATTAGCCGAATGGACTCAATTGACACAAATTCAAAAGGATTACGACTAAATTAGCACAATTAAAAGATTTATGACTGAATTTACACTAATGCAATAGGTTTAAGACTTTTTTGACACTTTTCCCTTTCGATGATTATAGATGGTACAGGTGAACTCTTTCTTCTAAGTTGCAAGAAGAAGAAGAAGAAGAAGAAGAAGAAGAAGAAGAAGAAGTTGTTCCTAATCGCAACCCCATTCGGATCCAACAAGAATAGTGTCCATAGGAATGACGTGACTCGATAAATGAAGCCAAGATTGTGGCAGAGCCAATCGAGCTCCGCCACTGTTGACCCAAAAAAATAACAAATTTTTGGGTATAATCAACAATGGATACACGTAGTAAATAACAGTAGAGTTTGGCCGAAGTAGTAAATAACACAATTGTCTATAAATACCCACCAAGTAGTGATGTTCTGCAATGCAAAAGCCGCTCCTTGGTCTTCACTTTGTGTATTAGTCACATATCTACCGGCGGAACATACAGAGAAAGGGAGATATGTCGGTTCCGGTTTCAGAAATTCCATCTTCTTCTCCGAACAAAGGAACAAGCCGCGCGGTCGAACGCCGGCGGGCGGATTATCATCCTAGCGTATGGGGCGATTACTTCCTCATATATGCTTCTCCCACCAGCTCCATGGTTAGCAATTTCTCATATTGTCATGTGAATGAAGCGTATAAATATACGTGTATCGTGCTTGCTTTGATCGAAAGTAGCGGCTAACATATATGCAGGAGTTCAAATACCTTGGAAGAGCGGAGGAAAAAATTGAGGGATTGAAAGGAGAGGTGAGGAAGATGGTGACTGATGTCGCGGATAAGCCCTCGCAAATGCTGCACTTGATCGACCAAATCCAACGCTTGGGAATTTTCTACCATTTCGAACACGAAATAGACGAGCAATTAGAACAAATCCATAAAAATTACTCTCGACTTGTGCATGGAGTTTTCAAGGGCGACGACCTTCACATGATCGCTCTTATCTTTAGATTGCTGCGACAGCAAGGTTACAATGTTTCATCAGGTATGTTTTAGATTAAGTTAACCAAGACTAGGCCTATCGTCTTCCTAATTTCTAACAGACCACATATTTTTTTGTTTTCACTGGTTGCACAGAGGTTTTTAACAATTTCAAGGACGGTGAAGGGAAGTTTAGGAAATCGCTCGTCGACGATGCGCGCGGACTGCTGAGCCTATATGAAGCTTGCCATTTAAGGTGCCATGGTGATGCTATCTTGGAAGAAGCGCTTCCTTACGTTATGACTCACCTTGAACTGATTGATGAAAGGAAAGTAAGCGCTAGTCTCGCGAAACAAGTGAAGCGTGCCCTAAAGCAGCCGCTTCACATGGGGTTGCCGAGGCTCGAGGCGAGCTATTATATTCCACTCTACCGAGAAGAGCCCTCACACGACGAAGTCTTGCTCGCCTTGGCTGAACTAGATTTCAACTTGCTGCAAGAGCAACACCAGACGGAACTCGGCAAGATCACAAGGTTAATCAACTTCATTTGACAGCATAATCTAAAATTAGCTTCTAGTTTATTTTTTAACAACACCTAAACTACCGATCTTTTTCTGATGTATTGTCCAAAGGTTTACTCGTCTGATTTCATTTTACCCTTCTAAATAGTGTTTTTGAAAGTCCTTTACAACAGAAGAAAAAGGAGTTTGAACTATGTGAAGTCGTCGAGCCGAAGTACTTCCAATTTCACTCCTATCTGTTTAATTATAGGTGGTGGAAGGACATAGATGTCGCGAGGAAGTTCCCATTCGCTAGAGACAGGATTGTGGAGCTGTTCTTCTGGATCCTGGGAGTGTACTTTGAGCCGGAGTTTGCCGTGGCCAGAGAGATACTAACCAAAGTGACCGCCCTTATTTCCATTCTCGACGATATCTACGATGTCTATGGCACGTTGGAAGAGCTCGTAATCCTCACTGAAGCAATCCAAAAGTCCGTAATCCACATTCTCTTCCTCAAACTTCTGAATTTGGTCGATTTTGTAAAGGGTCGAGTGTGTCATTTGTCTGGGACTCGAATTCAGGTGGGATGTTGATGCCATGGATGGACTACCAGAGTATATGCAAGCTTGGTACAAGGTGCTTCTCGATCTCTACGATGCGGTAGGGAACGAAGTGGCCACGGAGGAAAGATCGTACCGCCTCGTCTATGCAAAAGAAGCCGTGAGCATCACCGACGCCCTTTGCATTCATCGGACACGAGTTTTTCCATAGAAACCCTAACATCCTTGTTTTACATGTGTTTTCTCAGATGAAGAAGCAAGCGAGAGTGTACTTTGACGAAGCCAAATGGTTCCATACCAACTACACACCAACGCTGGAGGAGTACATGCCACTTGCGCTATTAACCGCTGGCTATGAAACGTCAGCGATCACATCGCTTGTGGGAATGGGCGATGTGGTCACAGAACATGCTTTTGAATGGTTGCTTGGCGACTGCAAGATCTTGAAGGCTTCTCAAATCATCGCTCGGCTCATGGATGACATTGCCTCTCACCAGGTACCATAAAAACATTATCATCCTCCAATAATCTGATGATTTCCAGATCAACCCGCCACTTGGTCGGGAACGATGTCTAGATCTAGTGACGCCGATGTCATTCGACATGCAGTTTGAGCAAAAGAGGGGGCACGTAGCGTCTGCATTGGAGCTGTTCATGAAAGAACACGGGGTCTCGGAGCAGGAAGCCGATAAGGAACTGCAGAAACGAGTGGTCGATGCGTGGAAGGACACTAACGAAGCGCTTCTTTGTCCGACCGCGGTCCAGGTGCCGATCCTGACGCGGATTCTCAACCTCTCGCGGGTGATTCATGTGCTGTACAGCGACGGAGATAATTACACCCATTCCGGAACCTTGCTCAAAGATCATGTGACGTCTCTCTTCGTCAGCCCCTTGCCGGAGTCCCGTCCCTCAGGAGGAACACAAGAAGGAACTCGCCAAGATTACAGGTAACGCCTCTCGACGATCATGCGACGTTTCTTTTCGTCACGTAAAGATTTGAAATCAGATTGACGGCGTGCACTTCTTCCTTCCAGCGGCAAAAGGAAAACGCCATGAGAAAGAAGCAAGAGAAACGGAAACAAGCGATGGAGCATTTGAACGAGATGTTGGAAGTGTTGGTTTAACAAGTTCTTCAAGAAAGAGGGAAAATCGACCATTAGTAGTTGTTTAAAGAGTTGGAATTCGGATGTGTTCTAGTGCATACACCTTTTATTTTTTTTAGTTTGCATCTCTCGCTTCTGTCTTGCACCTTTTTTTTTTTATCAGTCACGTGTCTTGCACCTTTTACAAGTATGTTAATGGTAATTATGGTAAGGCTCTGTCCACGGTAAGAAGCCAGGCTTGTTTAGACTTTAGAGGTGGGCCATGACATTTCTTTCTTAACAATTTCGACAAATTTTCATTGTGCAAGCACCAATTTTCGCGGAGAAATTATCAAAAATGGCCTAAACCTATTATATATGAGTCAATTCAGCCATAAATTTTTTAATTATGCCAATTTAGTCCTATACCTTTTGACAAATTGTCAATTCAGTCATTCCGACTAATTTTGGCCGGAAATCGCTGACGTGGACGCCTGCCGTCCTACGTGGCACGGCAGGCGCTGATGTTAACAGTATTTATAAATTTTTAAAATTCTATTTAACTTTCTAATTCTTTAATTATTATTATTATTTTCCTTTTGTTCTTTGCTCTCTTTTTTTGTGGGCCTCACCCAGTCTGGGTGAGGGCCGCCTCGCCAGCGGCTGGTGGGCGCCACTAAGGCCCTTGCCTAGATCTGGCGAGGGCCTTTGCGCCCTCCCCCAAGATCGGTGAATTATTAAAAGATTTAGGGCTAAATTTGCACAATTGAAAAGTTTAGATCTGAATTGGCACAAATACGATAGGTTTAAGACTTTCTAAATAATTTTCCCCAATTTTCATCGCTAAACACCAGCAATGAGAGAGTCTAACATTTTCATTCTATGAAACGATTTCTCATTCCAAAACATCGGCAATTTCAAACACATCATCACTAGTAAAATTGGACTCCAAACAATCCGGCTTACTCTCACCCAAATAAAAACCAAAAAATGAAAATTCACATAATTTCTTTAAGGGTTAATATCACGAAAAATCCCAAACTGGTACGCATGTGATAAATTTACTCCAAACTAATTTTTTGACCACCAAAAACTCCAAACTAGTACACCTGTGACAAATTTACCCTCGTTAGTTTCTCTTAAAATTTACCGTCATATTATAAGTTTAGATGACACGCGGTAGTTGACAAGTGTATCAGTTTGGGGTTTTACTCTCCATTTATCACGGGTGTACCAGTTTGGGATTTTTCGTGGTATTAGTCAATTTAACGGAAACTAACAGATGGTAAATTTGTCACAGGTGTACTAATTTGAGATTTTTTATGGTCAAAAAATTAGTCTGGGCTAAGTTTGTCACGAGTGTACCAGTTTGAGATTTTTTGTGGTCAAAAAACTAATTTGGGGTAAATTTATCACATGTGTACCAGTTTTGGATTTTTTATGATATGAGCCCTTTCTTTAATAACTTTTCAATCGGTTTTGCTTTACAATTTGGCCTTTTCGAGACCTCAGTATGGTCTTCACACTCACATCACTAGCTCCTTTACAACAAAGACGAGCAAGCTCGTCACTATCGCCTTTAGTAATCCTCGGGTCCGAAGTGCCTAAACAAGACAGAATTTTCCGACTCAAGCAACCTCACCTCCAATTTGGTCGAATTCGACGTGTTCGCCTACATAGGCATTTAGGGCCTGTATGGTAACCATTCTGGTTTTCTGATTATGTTTCCCATAATAAAAAAAGATGAGAATCATGTTTGGTAACGTAAACGATTCTAATTCTGATTCTGTTTTCAGGAACAGTTTGGAGCAAAAACAAGTACAAAAAAAAAGTTGGTTCTGGAAAAAGAATCACTTTTGAGAATCACAAAACAAAATGAAATACCACATCTCTCACTTTTCTCTTTCAGTTCTCTCGTCACTTTTCCCTCGACCTAAAATAGAACAAGGTCTCATTTTCAAAGAAATATATATAAGATAATAAAAATAAAATAAAAATTGAAAAAATTGAAAAAATCGAAAAAAAATTGGAAAAATTCTTAAAAATCAGAAAAATTTCAGAAAATCCCTAAAAATAGAAAAGGCTTAGATTAGGCTAGTTTGACCTCGTTTTCATAAATTTGGACCTAGATTCTCTAGATTTCATAGATTTTGTTCTTATTTAGGAAACTGATAAACACCTTTGAAATTAAACCCGAACCACATTTTCTAATCTCTTAGGGCTTCGTTCGGATTTTATGATGCGATTTATCAATGCCATGATCCTTAATTGTGCACTTGATTTTATTGGTTGTGATTTGCCTAGATTTATATACTTTAGACTTAGTCTAGTTTTAGAAAATTTTGGAAAAAGACAAAAATAACCAGCGTGAACACTTAGCAAGCTCTCGTTCTTAAGTTTTGGATGAATTAAGATTGAGATTTGATTTCCTAGAACCAAAAACGCACACCAATGCAGGGCAGTGCAATGCAGTGCATTTTTCTTGCAGAAACGAGGGTGTCGCTCGTGTCGGTTGTCCGCTCACTCAAAAGAGTTGGATGAAACCCCACAATAAATGGCGAAAATGACTCGTGATGATTCTTGATATTTATTTTTACATTTCAATATGCAATATGTTATTTAACAAAATCAATATGAATGAATCTTCGATTAATTCGAAATGTAGGATGAAATTTTACAAAGTAACTACGTAATTATTTGACTTAAATGACAAAAATTAGAAAGAGAAATTGTTCCCGGGAATAGAAATTATGTGCAGTTACCAAGCGCGTTTCTATTCCAGGAACAGAAATTCTTTGCAGTTACCAAACGCATTCTGATTCTGTAAAAATCATCTAGGGAACATAATCAGAAAAAGTCATTTTAATCAAAATCACTTTTTAGAATCAGAATGATTGCCATGCAGGCCCTTATAGGTGGCACGTCCTCCACGACCCCAAATTTAGTATGGTCGTTGGTGTTGAAGTTTGTTTGCAAAACAAATAAAAAGTGCCTTTACTTCATCCCACATAGGATGGAAGGGAAACTGTGACAAAAATTATTAGTTATAAGGCTATTGTAGTCTTTCAAAATAGAGAAGTGGACAAGTAGGCTAGACCCCACTATACCCACGTGTGGGTGCTCGAATAATTAGGCACAGTGCGAAACAGTTGAGCCCTACCGAAACAGTGTGATTGTTCACGTAGGAGTTGAAGTTAATTTTTTATTGTTATTTTTAATTTCAAATTTTATATTAATTTCTTATCAATTTGGAAGGTTTGTGTCTGTTTGGACATAACTACTAAATCGACACTCTTGTAACCTTTGGAGTGTTTATGTCTATTCAGGAATAACTACCGGTTTAGACATGAATAGGTATGTCCGAATGTACAGTTATTCGGACATGAAGAGGTATGTCCGAACTATCCGTTATTGGACATAAAGAGTTGTGTTCGTATATAGTTATTTTCGGGATGAAGAATTGTCTTATCTTCGATTATATATATACAATACTATTCTATTCGTGATGAGAATTTCAACTTCCAGAACTTTCATTTTGATTTTTTTTCAAAGAAACACAGCCTTCTTCTCCAATTATTTCCCTTGAGAGATCTTGAAGAAATAGCATAATTGCTATTTGCTATTCTCACCAAGACTTTGTTGTGTCCTAGAAGATATTTGCCGGAAACCATTAACAACGTTATAGGGCAAATAAATCCTTAAAGAGAGTGTTATCACGCCTCAAAGTCTGATTCCATTTCATCCCATTTCCGACGATATTTTTCAATAGTTGGCATCGACCCCAACGCATCAACCATCTTCGTACCTAAGGCTCCAAGCAGATCGTGTCGGAAGTTTGATTTTGGGGAAGAAGATGAAACGTTGATGCTAAGGAAGAGGTTTATTTGAAGCCCCTTTTTTCTTCCTTTTTTTCTAATTAGATGGATACAAAAAAAAAAAAAGGACATGCCGAGTCATCATTTTACAGGTCCAACTCAGCATATAACATTTCACGTCATCGTATGACATTTGATTTGTCATCCTAGATTCCATTGTCGTGGCCATCCGGTTTGATCACACAGAATGACTATATTGAACATCCAACGTTAGTTCAAGGAATGCATTGAACAAATTAAATATCCAAGAATGATATTGTACATTGAGCCAGAATTTAAAGATTTATTAGTGTCGTTTTTCTCTAAACTAAATGATCATGTGCAAATAGACAATCGCAATGTTGTAATTGACCTTCTTTTGTTGGAGAGCTAAATACCGGCCGATATGTGAAGGTTGGGTTTTACTTGGATTAGTATGAGGAGAGTTTGCCATGTCCAAAAGTATGGAATTCGTAATTGTTGTAGTGCAAATTTATAAGGCCCATAGTATCATTTGCTAATAGAAATAAAGTTTTCCCTCCTAATACCCAGATTATGATAAACCGGTAATTAACGTCCTTCCAACGCGATAAAATCACTTAAAATGGTCAACCATTAAATCTTTTAACTTTGCACAACCTTCATTAATTTTTATCCCTCTTAATACCCAGTTACTTTATCTATTTATTGGTTTTTAGGGGCCAAAATTTAACTGAGATAAGTATAGAATTTGACTAAATTGGAGAGGCAAAGAACTATGAACATCACTAACAACTAGCAAAGTAGCCACCAATGACATGTTTTGAGCCTGAAAGGATGATAAAAAAAAAAAGCAAACGATGATCTTTCTTCTATTTTTGGAAATTCTCGTTTATTGTGGACTATTTGGAGGAACTTTTGCTTTGAATTCTTTTCGCTTTTTAACGTTTATTTTGATTGAACTTTTCTGGACATTTGAGGTCGTTTTCAACCATGTGAAATCTTTTCATAGTATATTAAGCACAAGATAATTTTTTTCAATTGGCGGGAAAACCTACATTGCTTTAGAAAATGGGATGAAAACCTGAGACAGCCCACTTCTTCATGGGCTTAGGCCAGACTCTTCAGCCTGTTCAAGGGCCAGCCCTTCTAAATTCTAAATTCTAATATTCTCTCTCTATTTTGTTTCATTGAAAGTTGTTTGGTTCCTAGGAAATACCACCCACCATTAGGAACTCAACCATGGTGACCTTGAATTATATTGATTTGATTTTCTTTTATGGGCGGATCCAAAATCATTCTTGTTATTATTATTTTTTTCCCATAGTTTATGCCACAAACTTTGGTACCTTAGCACAAGACTTTTATAGGAAAAACAAAGTTGAGAAAAGAATCTCCTAAGTTAATTTTTGCTTCCTTTGTTGTCGCGACCTAAAAATAAATTCTTAAGCTAATGGATTATCAGGCTAATTATTCAACTAATCTAATACGGACTGTCCCCAACTCTACCAAATCGTAACTTTGGTTAATTAGAATGATTAGGAATTCAGAGTCGCCACTAACCATTTTTTATAGGTTGGTTAGAAACCTAAATAAAATAGCGGGAGGACTATTTTATTCCTACGAACCAGAGATTAAGGTTCGGGGACTTGATTATGCTAGTTAATTAAAACTAACGCCCTTTCGGTACTTTTAATTCCATGAAAACCCTGAGATTGGCTACTCAAGCTTGATTGAATTTACTTCAAGTTCATATGAGGTGTTCTTGATATTTTTCGCTTTTTAGTGAATGAATGAATGGTATGGAATGCATGAATGGACAGAAAATAAATGCAATGATATGAATAAATAAAAGGAAGCAATGCAAGACATGCGAAAATTAAAGCCATCTTACCCTATATGCAATGGCTACTCAAGCTTGATTGAATTTACTTCAAGTTCATATGAGGTGTTCTTGATGTTTTCGCTTTTTAGTGAATGAATGAATGGTATGGAATGCATGAATGGACAGAAAATAAATGCAATGACATGAATAAATAAAAGGATGCAATGCAAGACATGCGAAAATTAAAGCCATCTTACCCTATATGCAAAGTTAGCTAATTAATTAAAACATGCAAAAATGACATTATATCAAGCAAAGCATAATCACATGCGACAATCATGCAATCAACTATATTAAACATGCAAACCTGATTAATCAATTAAGGATAAGTGAACCTGAACATGATCTTATATGACATGCGAACGACGTGATAACAACTCATGCAATAGACAACGACAACATGCAATAGACAAAGATCAACATGACAACTCATATGCAATGTAATTTTCAAAAAAATGGGTAAAGGTGATAAGTGAGAACTGGCATGCAAGAAATATGAGAAAATGCAAAGATATGCAATGTGATATATATATATTTTTAAATGGAAAGTGAGATAAGTGATACTTGAAAAGATATGATGTTATGCAAACATCAAAAGATAATGCAATATACGCAAACATGGATATGTATGATAACATGAAGATATGCATGAAGCAATGCAAGATATGAGCAGAATTTTTTTGTATTTTCTTAGAAATTTCGCCCCTCTTAAAGATGATCATGAAAAATTTCATCATCTTAATTTTTATTCCAAATTTTCCAATAAGAAACCTTATCTTCCTAAAAAGTTTAATTAAACACCGCTTCTAGAAAACCATATCTTACTAAATCTTTTAGGAATTTTTAGTATGGAATTAAAATCAAGACAAGATATCAATCAAGATAACTAAAATCTCCATCAATCACAAGATAGCAATCAAAAGCAAGACATGAATATTACCTCTTCAAATTTTCGAAAAAATAGATATCCCAAAATCCAAAATCGGCTTATGAAAATAGCGAATCGAATCTAAATGGCAATAGATCGGATTGGCTAAATTCTCATTTTTCACTAAACCGGAGGGATCGTGTCCCAATGGTCCCGGATAGCATATGTCCAATTTAGGAAATCGTTGCCTATTAGGAAAACAAGTTTCCTAATTTAGATTTAGGGTTTTAATTCAAAAAATTGAGTCAAGATAACAATCAAAATATATTCCGGATTTTCGATTTCCAAAATTAACGTGCAATATTCCAATTAAGGCAATTGAACATTCTAAACTTGCAAGGCAATTTTCAGAATAAGCAATTTCAATCAACCAAATTATGTAATCAAATATTTCAAGATTTAAATTAGGAAAATACCTAGATTGCAAAATTTCCTTTCCTCGTTTGAACTTGCACGAGAACTTGCACTCCAAGCTTGCACCTTTGGACCGGCTCGGTGGGGGGCACGCGACCACTAGCTCTGGCGATGATGGTGGACGACGGTAACGGGACGAACTACGGCCATGAGAACAAAACGATGGACTTTGTCAAAAGCTGGAAAACCTTTATTGCAAAATGTTGACCAATCACCCACGTGGATGTGTTTTTTCTTTTCTTGTGCGAGTCCCAAAGTGTGCCACTACAGTCACGGAAGTGCACCTGCACAAGAGACAAGTTTTTTTGGCCTTTTTGTATTCTAGCAGGGAATTTCCAACAGGCATAATACTCAAGGTTTTCACATAATCGGGACTGTCCAGTGATTGGCTCGAAGAACTTGTTGTGGTGGTCGCTCAGTAGTAAATTATTGACTGCAGGAACGCCAACAATTTGTTGCTGGTCATGAGCCGAAACACCGGGAAACAGAGTCTCCGAGAATGCTCCCAAGACAACGAGATCTTGGGGGTTTATCTGCTGGGTGATTGGCTGGCTATGAAGTTCGCCGGAGTCGAAAGATTGGCCTTCAAAGAAACTCTTTACAACTGGTCTCGTTGTGATAATTGACGGGAGACACGACCAAACCAAGATGGCAGGAGCGACGCGCAATTGGCGGAACCTGTAGAGAAAAGACAAGAAAAGTGGTTCTTTTTTCGCCGTCTCTTCTCTTCGGAATTTCAATGCAGACTCCTCTCTCTTTTCCACTTGTAGCTGTCCCCCAACTTTTGTGAATTCGTGGGTATTCTCCACGTATCCCTTGCAGGAAAAGAGAGGAAAACTCCTCTCCAAGGCTTGTTCTCCGAATGCGTGAGCCTCCTTTGATGTTCTGATCTCTGTGAACTCCAAGACCTGCAAGAAGAATGCAAAACTCTCTCTCCCTCCACGCTCTCTCTCACCGTCTGATCTCAATGGCCGTGTGTTATGAGTTATGTGAATGGCCTCCTCTGTGAAGCAAAACTTGTGCTTAAATAGGCAAAGTTTTCTAAGTTTCGATTAATTACGAAGTAATCCCCCAACTTGCAAGACCCTTCTAATTAAGCCCCGAGTGACTTAATCACACTTAATTAAGTTCAAATCAGCCCATTTTCCTTAAGAATTTCGGCCTATTCTCTCCCATGAGTCGACCGAAAATTTTTCTACCGTAGTCTCAATTTAGATAATTCAATTAAGCTCAGAAGCTTTGAATTAAGTTCATCCATCGCCGGTCCAGATAATATGCAAATGTAATGCATGAATAAGAAAATTAAATATGCTATGCATGAGAACTAATTAATTAATTTTTGCGAGAATCAAAATTAATTCTCATTTTTTTTATGTAAAATGAATGATTTAATAAAAATCAAAATTTAAGTGTCAACACTTATCGGATATAGTACTATGTTAAAGCAGGCCGCAATCCCAACTCAAAGGACCACACCTAACACCCCTTCTCTTGTGAATAGAGCGGGTAGCGGGAATCGAGCCCACGTCGTTAGCTTGGAAGGTCATGGGTTTTTAGAATGTGATATTATATGTATAAGTCTGCATGTACAACACTCGTATTATTTTAAAGTATAGTAGAAACTCGATACCTTCATATTTTATCAAAAAAGAGCCCAAGTTGAACCTCAAAAACTCGAGCCATCGAGTTAAGAGATTAGGGCATTAACGGGATATCACAAGCAACTCTTCGTATTTCATTATCCGCTCCTTACCACGTCATATCTCGTAGTAGTTTTATTTTTCTGATAGTTCTAACATTTCTTTACCTAATAAACAAGGTTGGCGAAATTATAATTTATTTCAGTTAACGTAAAGAGGAAAACAAAAAGAAGGAGAAAAGAAAACGGCGGATAACAAAGGACACGTGGCGAATTCGGATATCCGCCCTTTCTCTCTTGACATATTGTAGTAAGGTAGTTTGAAGATAGTCAAACGCTGATGGGCCAAATTTCCTAAAAAAACTCCAAACTTTAGGTTTAGTCCCAAATCAACCCCAAACTTCTTTTTGTTTAAAAAAAGAAAACCCCAACCTTTCACTCTAGTATCAAATATGACCCCGTTAACCCTTCGTCCAGAAATCACTGTTAAGTCTTCTGACGTGGCAATTTCACGTCAGCATTCCAAGTTCAAGATACCACGGACTCAACTTTTGCAACTGCCCAAGCTATTATTGTTTGCATCTCATCCAATTGCACACAACAACATACCCTTCAATCTTCTCTTAAGAAAGCAGACATCTAAGCCTATGACACGCCTACATCCTGCTAAAAACTCTCTTTTCACCTGAATTGGCGATTTCCCAAACATCACATGCAGCTTTGAAGTCAGGTCATCGTTCTTCATTTAGAGTTCGATGAAGAGCATTTCTCCAATTTTTCTAATCTTGTTCGCTTCCTTACCGAGCGATGGAGCGTGAGCCTATGCAAGAGTGCGAGATAGGAAAAAATCGAGCACTTTGGAGTCCATTACTTAGTCCAATCACGGAGGAACTCCTCATGTTCGCAATCACTTCCTTCGAGTGAAACGAGTCGAGAGGCTAACGCACGGAGAGGGGCTAATGCGTGGAGGATGGAGAAACTCGCTGGCTCCGGCTTCGTGTTGTCAAGAGCGAAACTGATATGGAGGGTGCGACCGAGAGTTCTCTCTCTCTTTGACCGCGAATTAAAGAAGCGAAGAAGCAAGCTCTAGTTGCTTCCAACTTCTCCCAATCTTCAAAGCAAGGAACGTCGACGTTTTTGTGGAGCTTTTTCACGTCAGCTTAACGACATGGATTTAGTGCCGACGTGGAATTGCAACGTCAGATGATTTAACGGTGATTTCTAGACGGAGGATTAGCGGAAGGGAATATTCGGAATTAAATCTAAGTTTGGAGTATTTAGGGAATTAAGCCAACCCCGGCTGATGGCTTCTTTTTCTCTTATTTTTTGGTCAAACGAGGAAAAAAAAAGGTCGGAACTGCTCACATAGTCTCGGACATCAACTGATGATGCGTGCGTGCCGTGTGCGTGAGGAAGAGAGAGAGAGAGAGAGAGAGAGAGAGAGAGAGAGGATGACCAATGAAAAGGAAAGGAATGTTTCTTTGAAGGACCCAACAAAAAAAAAATACAAAAGCATGGCGTCATCCAGATTTTAGCCCTACGTATCGAAGGGGAAGTTTGCAGCAATGACCCCCACAAGAAACACAGCCGCCGCTTATATTAATTTTTGCCCATCTGACTTCAGCCCCCATATTAATCCCGTTCTAATCAATTGCGTCCCTAAATTGACCTCATTGGTCCCATTTTTCCCTTTTTATTTTCAGATCAGGATAGGGGGGTGAAATTGAAAATATTCTCAGCGGGGGGCAGAAGATTCCTCGACATGCCCCTCCACTTAGAAAGCATCCCCCAATCTAGAAAATAATAAGATCATACGAAATATCAGACGTCCGTTTTGATCGATCCTATGCATATATGTCTTTCCAACGTGGTACACTACAAATTGGCGATGCTTTTGTCCCTGATTTTGGCAGCCTTGCCAAGAACTAGCAAACATCGCATGTTCACTTCTGGGACGATGCCCCAATTTACTCCCTCCCCCTCTCTCTCTCTCTCTTTTCCAAAATTGGTAATTGATATAGATTAGCCGATAAGAAAAAATTCGGTCGCTCGTCTTCTTCGTCAACCCAATATGGTATAATCATTTACTCGATGATGCTCCGTTTCATCCTTTCAGTATATACGATTTGGGATCCTAAATTTCCGCATTTATTAGGATCGAGTCGTCGCGCGGGCTTTGGCTTCCACAAGAAGGGGAAATCCACTTATGCACAACATGAATGAATATGATGCATGACATTGGGCAAGTCAAGCAACAAGGATGTTCCTTTTCGGGTGCGCGTTGGTTGGTGAATGAGAGAAGTCATCTCGTGAGACATCCATTGGGGAAGGCGGGTCAAAGATCATCAAGCGGATTGTCCATCTCTACAAGTAAAAAGAATGTGACATTGAAAGTGATATAACAAGAAATTCCTAATCCTAGTCAATTAGAGAGGAAATTGAAATAATAATAGTAATAATAATAATAATATCTTACGCCACTAATTATCATTGATCTTTCGTTTAAAAAAGGAAAGAAAGTACATGACGATTTGCATACCAATTTGTTTTTTTTTTTTTTCCCTTCTCTCCCATAGACATTCGAATTATATAAATTAATTTAATAATTTAATACCCTGTTTAACGCACCAAAGCAAATAAACAGTAAACGCCCTCTCAAAGTCAGAATCTCCAATGAATAGCCACGCAAGTTCGGAATCTCGTTAGCTTTTCAATCTCCTCCATCACAACCCCAACACAAAACAACGATCGATTCACCTTGCTCTTACGAGAAAGAAAAATTAAAAAATTTAATCCCCTCGATCCCCCAAAAAAAAAAAAAAAAAACAGATAAAAGCCCTTTTGGGTTCCTGCGAATCCAAGTCTTTTAATCCAGAAAAGATTTTTTTTTGAGGCCGAAGATCATAGTAAACCATGCCGGCATGGTGGCTCTTCTTGTCGGTCCTCCTCCTTTGTCGGCCGTGCTTTTCCGCCAGGAGCGCACCGGGCTCCGTAACCGTAATAACCGTCGACGCCCGGAACGCCACGTGGCGGGACTTCTCGAGGTTCCTCGACGCCGGCAAGGGGAGCCACGTGGACGGCATGTCGGATCTCAAGAGGTACTTCAACCGATTCGGCTACCTCCCCGTGCCCGATTCCAACTTCACGGACGTGTTTGACAACGACTTCGAGTCCGCGATCGTCGCGTACCAGACCAACCTCGGGCTCGCGGTCAACGGCCAACTCGACTCCGAGACCATATCGGCCGTCATGTCCCCTCGGTGCGGGGTTGGGGACACCGACCCAGTCGGCGCCGGAGAAGGCGCGCGGTCGCTGCGGCGCTACGCGTACTTCGCCGGGAGGCCGCGGTGGAACCGGGCGGCGCCGGCGACGCTCAGCTACGCGCTCTCGCATGAGTATACGGTCGGATACCTGAGCCCAGAGGACGTGAGGGCGGTGTTCCGGCGCTCGTTCGCGCGGTGGTCGGCGGTGATCCCGGTGAGCTTCGTCGAGGCGGAGGTGTACGGGGAGGCGGACATCAGGATCGGGTTCTACCGAGGGGACCACGGGGACGGGGAGCCGTTCGACGGGGTGCTCGGGGTGCTGGCGCACGCGTTCTCGCCGGAGGACGGGAGGGCCCACTTCGACGCGGCGGAGAGGTGGGCGGTGGATTTCAAGGCAGAGAGGGCGAAGGTAGCGGTCGATCTTGAGTCAGTGGCGACGCACGAGATCGGGCACGTGCTGGGGCTGGGGCACAGCTCGGTCAGGGAGGCGGTGATGTACCCGAGCCTGAAGCCGAGGACGAGGAAGGTGGAGCTGAGGATCGACGACGTGGAGGGGGTTCAGGCGCTGTACGGGTCGAACCCGAATTTCAGGCTGAGCTCGCTGTTGGAGTCGGAGAGCTACAAGAACGGGGGCGTTGGTGGCGGCGGCGGACTGGAGTGGAGGTGGTTTGCGTGGTCCACTTGGTTAGTGGCTCTGGTGGATTTGATGTTGCCTTGGTGGTTGTGAGCATGACTGATGACATAGCCTTTAGGTTAAATTTTTCCTTTTGGGTTTAAACTTTAAAGAGAAACGCCAGCAATTGTACATACTGTTCAACTTTACTGATACTCACAGTTCAGCCAGAAAGAACTTTATCGGCACATGTCGATTCACAAAAGAAAAAGGCGTGACAGAAATTTTCTCAACATTGGTATTCTGAGTAGCGGTTTTTTGTTCTTAGATAGTTTGATGTTTTCTGTTTCGTTCAGGTAGTTCTATGCAAACTTCTGCACGAACTCGGCATAGTAGCTGATCTAAAAGTTCTTGTCCTTCAAAAATATCAGATTTTTCTATGAATTGATTGGGCTTGGACGGAATTGGGCAGGCTAAAGAAAGAAATTGCTTATTCAGATCTGCCCCTGTTGCCCTTCGCGGATCGCCGGCCCATGATCGCCTCTGGTTTTGCCTGCACCATCTGCGAGTCCTTGCCTAAGCCACATCTGAATTTAAGACAAACATTCTTCACCTGTATCCAACTAAAGCCAGCTCCTTTCCTCACACCTCTCAATCTCATCAGCTCCCTGACTGCACCCGCTTCGCTCCATTTCCCATGAGACGCATATAAGTTGGACATCACGACGTAAATGTAGTCTCCGTCGCCTTCCAATTGGATCAGCTTCGCAGCTGCGATTCTCGCAATCTCCAAATCCCGACAAGACCCGCAAACGCCGAGTAAAGCCCTCCAAACTGGGGCCCATGCGCCAAACCCGAGTTTGTGAATCATCATTCCCGCCCTCCGAACTTCTCCTCTTTGCCCCATCAACCTTATCATTGAACAGCCGTGCTCGGCTGTCGGAAGAATCCTGTAGTCATCGATCATTGATTCCAAGTGCTTCATTGCGAGGTACGATGGCACTCCGCCATGGGAAAACGCGGATAAGACATTGAGAAATGTGATCTCATCTGGTTCTATACCATCGATAAGAAGTTGCTCGAAGTAGTGAACTACATTGGCAAAGTAACCATTGTGCGCAAAACCAGATATCATTGCATTCCATGTTATCAAGTTCCTCTGAGGTAGAGAGACAAACATCGATTCCGCATCTTCCACTCGGCCGCACTTTGAGTACATGTCGACAAGGGCACTGCCAACAACCACAGATAAGTCAAGACCGCACTTCGTCGTGCAGCAGTGTATTGCAATTCCCCAACTCAGTGCTGCTAAAGATCCAATTCCGCTCAGAATGCTTGAAAATGTGAATTGATCCATCTCCATGCCTTCCGAGTGCATTCTTGTAAAGAAATCAAGAGCTTCTCGTGAACGATTTCGGTTCACATAACCAGTTACTATTGAATTCCACGAAGATGAATTTGGTTTCAGCATGTGCAAAAGGATCTGTACAGCATCTTCCATGTTTCCGAACTGGGCAAAACCATTAATTACCTCATTGTACGAGATTGTATCAGGATTGGGCATCTCCTGCAAAAAACTCAATGCCTCTTCAAGGTTTTGGTTTCTAGCGCAAGCTGACAAAACTGAATTCCACGAAACAGTATCCTTACAACACATTGCTCCAAACACACGAACCGCCTCTTGGACGCACCCGCATTTACCATACATGTCGATCAAGCAATTAGAAACGAAGACGCTGCATCGCAAACCAACTTTTATGATCTTGGAGTGGATAGACCGTCCGAGCTGCAACAGGCTCGACCGACCGCACGCAGCCAATGCAGCCGTCACAGAAAACGCATCGCCAACGCAAGTTTCAGACTTGTTCAGCTGAACAAACAAGCCTAAAGCTTTCCGAAACAGCCCGAAGTGCAGATACCCAGAAATCAATGTATTCCAAGAAACGACGGTCGGCTCGGGAATTTCGTCGAACATGTTGTGGGCGCCGCGCAATGAGCCCTTTTCCACGTAGAAGCCCATCAGGGCGGTCATCACGAAGACATCGGAGCCAAACCCACGTTTCAGAGCATGACTCTGAAGCTGCAGGCCATGTGATTCGGAGCCTCGCGATGCCGCGGCGCGAATGAGCCGAACCAAATCATACCCGCACGGTCTGGTACAGGATTGGAGCCTTAGAGCTGCCATCGACGAATCAAGTCCGGCCCGTGCTTCCAATCCTCCTCCTTGGGCAATGGCTGCGATGACCCCATGATCTTCTTGAACGGAGCAGGTAAGGGAGGTGAATGAGTGCGTCGATGTGAAGAGCAGGTGTCGCAACCTCGTACCCAGTTCAGGAAGAAGGACCTTCGCATGCCTCAGCATCAAGAGTAATATATGCAATATACATCTTCAGTCATTTTCGGAGATTGCTCGGTTTTGTCCATGATCTTTCGGCTCTAGAGACTCTATTTGGGGGAGGCGGGAGTGCAGGAGAAACAAATGCTCCTCCTATCGCAAATTAGTATTATTATTTGTTGCGAAAATTTCAAATAAGCACCGAAAATTAGTATTATTATTTTTATCCTTTTTTTTTTTGTTTCTTTTTTTGTTCTTTTTCTTTTTTCTTTTTTCCGTTCTTTTTCGTCGGTAGCCAGTCTCACTCGGGTGATGGTCAACCACTAGCGAGGTCGCCCTCAACGGCCACAGGCAACGGGCGGCCTCGCTTGGGCGGGGCAAGGGCAGCCCTCGACATGGTCCTTGTACATTTTATAAAAATGTCAATGGTATCGTCCGTGCGTGCGCACGCCGTTCCCATGAAGGATTTTGCTGAGGAGCATTTGACGTGGTTAAAAATTGCTTACATTGTGAAAAAAAAAAAATTGCTTACGGAGACCTAATGTCGCCCAAAAATTGCTGACGTGGACTTGATGCTATTAAAAATTGTTATGTGAATATATTTATATATAAAAACGGCTGACCTAAAGTGTTTGTGTGGATTTTTTTTTTTTCCACCATTTCAAAATGCTTACCTTCCATATTATCACTGCTCGTAGGAACTTGAAGCTTTTGGCTAAAATTAATGTTCTTCTTCCACTTCACTTCTCAAAGACATCTTCAACTTCAAAACCCTGAGTGGACCCTCGCACAAGTTCAGTCTCTTCTCTTCTCTTCTCTTCTCGTTAGTAGCCATAGCCGCTCAAATCTGGAATGTCATGGCCATTATGGCCATGAAGCTCGAGCTCGTGGCTACCATGGCAGCAGAATTGCTTCACAAGCTTGTTGAGGTATGGTTCATGCTCTCTATGGACAGGAAAGGAAAGCACGGGTGTCTCTTTGACTTTTATAGTTTGAGTCCGTATTTTATTGCTAATTTGAGTTTGGACCCATAAATAGCTATTGTTATATATAGTCCATTTTTCCCTGTAATTGAGAGGTGATAGATGCTAATTATAGTGTAATCATTTGCTAGATATTGATAGGAGTATGCAGCAGAAGTCTAATACCTTCGCTCGGGGAGATCACCAAAAGGGAGCCCAAGTCCAAGCTCGTTAACATATCCAGTTAACCATCGGCTCGTTACCATTTGATGGGAGTGCGCAGCAGAAATCCGATACCTTCGCTCGGGAGATCACCAAGAGGGAGCCCAAGTTCGAGTCCGTTAATATATCCAGTTAAACCCACATTCACTCAAAAGTTTAAACTAATGAGTTATGGGTCAACATGGATATATTAATTGTTCTACACCACTTTGATTCTCCGATGTGGGATTTCTTTAACGCAACTCACTCACACGTGCATCCTAATAGATATAACCCTAGCTTAAGTGTGAATAAATATAAAATATTATGCCTCGGTTTCTCTTTCAGTTTTACTCTTTATTTCTCCGTGATTTGTGTGTCTAATTCTAAGAAAGCTCGGAGTCAACACGGCGTTGGGTCTGCCCATCGGCAAAAGATTCATGTTCACTTTTCTAGTAGCATTAGCTTTGGCTAGGGCCCATCCAGCATCGTTCTTCACCCACAATTTGGCTACCGTGGGCTTGGGAATGGTCGGTCCCAGAACCATTGTCTAATGAATACCCACGGATCATAGCATAGCCCGGCGGTCAAAAGCTACGATTGCAATATCGTTTAGCATTCAGGACAAATAACATAACGTAGATGAGAGACAAAGCCATCTATTGGAATCTTTTCTTATGTGTATATATGTTTGTGTGTGTGAAATACAGCGATAATTGGTCCATATTTTTAATTGTTCACTTATATGTATATCGATTTTGTCATCTGATCATACTTTAACGTGATGTCGTATTTATGCTTAGATTTTTTTTCATGCTTCATATAAATTACATTATGTATCATAAATCCAAGCAGAGCGCGGGTCATGTTTAATTGAAAAAAAAGCAAAGAAACGAGATCAATATTAGGGCTCCGTTGGTTTCGTGAAAAATTAGACATTTCTGAGAAATATTTTCAGAAAGTCATTTTTCAAGAAAATGATAATATTTTTTGGTATTTTGACTAAAATCTGAAAATAAATAGGAAAATATTTTTCACCGTTTAATATGGGAAATCTGCTTGGAGAAAATAACCGAAAAATTCGAATTTCTAATTATTTTTAATTTCTATACTTTTTATTTTTCTTTTATGTCGCAATCGGCCACAGGTGGGATGAGCTTGCCCAAGGCCTGCAAGGCTCGAACTCTCTGGCGAGCTCATGCCTCATCGGTTGCCGGTCGAAGAAGAAGGAAAAAGGAAAAATAAAAATAATTAAAAAGAATATGAAGGTGAAGGAGTGCTGGTGTGATATCCCTGGATTAACTCACGGATATATTGTCTTGGCGAGGTAACCCCATCCTGGGTGTGCTCCTACTTGAGAGCGCTTAACTTTGGAGTTTCAAAACTAAGTATTGTCGTTACGTCAAAATGCGACTCTGTGAGTTATTTTCAGTTTACATATACATATATATATATATTCGAGAATCGCTCTTCCTCTATTCGGTGCACAGTTTGATTCATTCATGCCCTCTTCGCCATCCTAAAAGCCTGCTAGGAGCAGCTCCTTATCCATGAGCACTAGCCCCGACGACCACTCTCCACCTCGTCGGAGCGGGTCGTTATAGCCCGGAGGAAAGAGGCGAGAAAATGATTTCTCTCACTTTTGAAAGTGCTTTTTCCACTTATTGAAATTATTTTCTTTGACTAATTTACTTTGTGTGAACCAGATAAATTTGCCTTTTCTCAAGCCAAGATGGAATTACAAGTCGACCGAACGAACTTGATAATGCGAGGAGTAATTTTAGTTGAACTTGCCGGTTAATTGAGGAGTGGTGGGTGGCGCGTTCTTGATTTGGCGGAAGGAGCGTGATTTTCGATGGTAGTTGGATGATAAAAGTCTATTTTTTTTCTTCTTCTTTTTTTCAGAGGACAATAATAAGGCTTTATAAAGAGGACGTTTAATTATTTTTTTTTGGGCTTATTTTTAGAAAAATCACTTAAACTCGCGAGCTTAGCTGGCATTGAACTTATAAATCATAAATCAACCGGCAGTTATCTTATCGTGCTTGATAAGGATGAACTGAACGGATCCTTAAATCTTCTTTAATATGGCGTTAGCGTCGTAAGCGCTTTCATCGAAAGAACGACTCAGAAAATTAGTTACTTATTATCTAAACGTCTGAATCAACGATGAATTTAATGTTTTGAGACCAGAAATTGTTTAATTACCTAAAGAATTTTTTCATTTGACCGAACGCATTTAAAAAGCCACTCTTATTTTCACAGCATAACATTAGATTAGATTCTTCTAAAAGAATTGAGTCCGATTACACATAGGTTCATTGTTACATGGAGGATTGTTGCGCCCTATCAATTTTATGTGAGAAATGCACGAAAAATTAGGACTAAATGAATTAGTACGTGATCACTATGAACAATACGATGCTTCGAAAAGAATGTCCGTTGAGATTCGAACTCTTGGCCTAGCTAAAGAGAGAGATTCCATGCCACATGCTGATGGAATTCCTTAACATAGGCAATAATGGTGATCTATGACATGTCCACTTAAATGCCTGGTAAGTTACTTCATAAACTCCGCTTCCTTAATTTAGGCTCTGTTTGTTTGGCGAAAAACATATAATTTGGGAATCATATTTCTAAAAATGATTTTTTATATTGCTTAAAAAAATAAAAAAATGATAAATATTTTCAACGTCCGCGAAAATATTTAAGTATATATAATTATGGATAGTGAAAATATTTTTTGTTAATTAATTATTTTAAGCGGCATAAGCGATCATTATTAAATTATTTATTTCTGGTAAAACAAACGGAGATTTTAAATTTTACGTGGGTATTCAAATTTGTGATTTTGGAGAGAGAGGCAAAGTTACCTAACTTTTCCATTTTCGACCCCCACCGATGTTGCCTAAAATAAACATTTTAAATAAAATAAAACAAAAGCCTCTCTCTTTCTCTCTCTCTCTCTCACCTTCAACCGTTGACCGGAGACGACCGGTAGAGGAACGCCGCGAACGTTAGCTGAGCTCGGCCTAAACAGACGGGCAGGTAAACCAGAATTCACGACAACAACCCAAGAAGGAAGCCAAAAAAACAAGAAGAAAAAAAAGAAAAACCAGACGTAGAAGAAACAGGTTGATGAACATGGCTCGATTCTCGACAACAACGGCAACGACGACGACACCCAGAAGTCAGATTCCATAGAAACGAAATCAAAACACCACGATACGAAGAGAGAGCGAGAGAGAGAAACAGAGACGTAATCAATCTTCGTCGTCGCCATTACCGTCTCCCGTGGTAACGGCATTTGGAGAGGGTAGCGGCAGCGAGATATTCACGGGCACATTTCCGTCTCTGGCTCCCTCTCGAACCCAAGGGAAGGGAGGAGAGAGAGAGAGAGAGAGTCGGGAAATGGCGTGGCGTTTGAAGAAGGAGGCGCTGGAGGACGCGGCGGTTATCGGAGGATTGATCGGCGTCCAATTCGTTTACGCCGGGAACTCGGTGCTGCTGAGTTACCTCATGTCGCTCGGCTTCAACCCCCTCACGCTCGTCATCCTCTCCGCTCTCTCCACCTTCGTCATCCTCTCCCCCATCGCCGTCGTCTTCGAAAGGTCTCTCTCCCTCCCTCCCTCTCTCTCTGTGCGCATTGGCGCGTCCGGCGTTTGATTATGTTGGTTTCCATCTGGTTTTGCAGGAGTTTGTGGCCTCAAAAGATCACCTTGAAGCTGATGCTGCAGCTTGTATTGATTTCCTTCACTGGGTAAACGCGCAATTTCGACCTATTTTTCGTTAATCTCGTTAAGATATTCAATGTGTTTCGCAATCGCTCTCTAACCAATTCAACTTTTATGTCACATGTATTTACCTTGTACGTATACAAAGTTGATTCACATTGAACATGTGGTGCGTTCTAGCTGCTGGTTTTGGCGTTCTTGAATTTTAGCTATTTTCTGCAGGTTGCTTAGGCATGTAATCAAGATTAAAAAACAGTAGTTACTTGTCCAAGTCTCATTTTATTCCGAAGATAAATTCAGGATAAATTGGTTAATTCCGAGTCATAACTGCAAAAGGGTCTGACAAACTCAGCTATGCATCCGTTCTTTCATTTCTGAAATTTACGAATACCCACAAATTTTTCCCGAAGTATCCAACAAAAAGGGATTGAAACGTGTTAGAAATTTCCATTGGAAACCAGTTTAGTGATAGAAATTGACTTAGAGATTGAACATCTTCAAAAATGGTATGGATGTCGTCACGTGCTTGATTTTTATCTGTTTGTCTGCTTCTCTTTTGGGCCTTTGACAGCATTAGCTGGGTTCTAGCTCCTGTAGCTCACTCTAGAACACTTTAATGACTTTCTAAATCTATTTGATGTGCATTAACAAATAAAGGAAAACAAACTGTGAGTGGAACAATTCAGAGGTTGAACTTGAGAATGACAGTTCCTTTTTTCTATTCCTTGATTTTGATTTTCAGCGTGACTCTGTTTCAATCCCTGTTCCTGAAGGGAATCAAGATGACGTCACCGGCCATGGCCACGGCCATGCCGAACCTCGCTCCGGGGCTGATCTTCGTGATCGCTTGGGCCATTAGGTACTAGTTGTGTGTTGCTCCACATTTGACGATTCTTGCTCCAATCTTCTTGTCGTCTGAGGCTTCTGAAATTGTCTGATTGTGCAGATTAGAGAAGATTAACCTGAATTGCGTGTACAGCAAAGTCAAGATAGTAGGCACACTTTTGTGTGTGGCTGGTGCTCTCGCGATGAGCATAATGCACAGTGCGGGAAAGAAGGAGGCTAAACTTACCTCTGCCTCATCGGACATGGTCTTCGACAAAGAAAAGATCATAGGATGCTTGTATCTCATGGCGGCGGTTTTCGTGCTGTCGAGCAATATCGTTCTGCAGGTATGCGTCGTTAGAGCAAGAAAGATTTATTGTCCACTGTGTTTGGATTCTTGGGTGACTTATTTATTCAGGTGATCTTGGACAGGCCGTAACCTTGGGTCATTTTCCTGCCCCGATGTCCTTGTGCGCGATAACATCCTTAATCGGGGTGTTCACGACTGCGGCTGTGCAGCTATTTGAAGAACACAAGTTGGTGTTTAGTGTGCCGCTTGTGAGCTTTGGAAACCTAGTCGAATTTTCAATACTGGTGAGTAGCAATCAGTTCGCTCCTCATGTTTACTATATCTTGCCTCATTACCTTACTTTTTTCTCTTTTAGATTTATCTTGTAAACTACAAATTTAATGTTGAAAACATGTTTTAAAGTTCTTGAGGATCGACTTTTTGGATCCTGCCCATCAGGATTAGTCCCTTGTCGAAATTGTTGAGAGTTCACAGTGTTTTTAATGAGAAGAGCAGTTCCCCATTCCTCAAAATTTGACTGATCAACAACCCTTGACTGCTTGTAATACATCAGTTCAGCTATTTTGAGCTTGATGAAAGTACCTTTTGCGAACAGGCAGGTGTCTTTAGCGGACTAACGGTGAGCTTCAATGGATGGGCGATGAAGAAAAGAGGGCCGGTCCTCGTATCAATGTTTAGCCCCATTGGAACGGTGTGCTCGGTTGTTATCTCCGTTTTCACCATTGGCGACACCATTAAACTGGGAAGGTAATCTCAACTTGTCAGTGTTCCTAAAGAGTGTACTTGTTTTGCTGTGATTCTGCAATTCCGAGGAGCAAGTTTTTCATTTTGTTAAAAGTACAACATTGAAACAAAACACAGACATTTGATGTAGCTCCTCTATTGCAGCCTCGGGGGTATGATCCTTATGTTCACCGGGCTCTACTTCGTACTGTGGGCTAAAGGGAAAGAAGGATACTCACCTGGAAATGGCTTAGAAAGTGAGTTTGATGCAGAGAAGCCTCTTTTAACTTGATGCCTTCCTTCATGATTTGTACTATAAACTCCCATTCATGCCCTGGTCTATAGTTGGACCTCCTCGAAGAAAAAGGAGCCTCGAATGCAAATAAACTAGATGGCGACCAGTCCCGTGATCAGTTCATGTTAGTGCATCCGTCCCGATCCACGACCGAGTAGTTTGTCGTGCAAATTGGTGACTGTTAATGTGGATGTTAGGCATAAGAGACAGTCCATTGCTTGCACTTAGTCAGAATGCATAATGATACCATTCGGCGATGAACATTTGCATGTATGTCTCAAGCCAAAGGGATTCATGGAATGCAAAAGATTTGTGTGATTTTAAAATGTGGTTTGATCATGTATGAGTTCTTGAAGCTGACTGTGTTTTGCAGAGATATGATCCTGCTGACTGCTACTACTACTACTGACATTCTTCTAAGCAATTCTTGACAAGAGATGACAGCAGCTTCCTTGCCAGGAAAATTGACTTGGAGTTGGTCAACTCAAGTATATACTAACAAAGAGTCTCTTGTGGTTAAAAAAAAAAACAAGAAGAAGAAGCAGCAGCAGCTTAAAGTAGATGTTTAGGGGAAGTTGAAGTGTTGCAGCTATACAAATTCACCACAATATAGGATCTGACAGAAAATTTAATAATTTTGAGGGGCTTTTTGGAAGGGCAACTTGATTTTATGCTACTATTCATTCATTCATTTAATTTATTTGTTTATTTTTTTGCTTTTTGGTTCTTGGGTCATTGTGCTAATTTGCTGACAGAGCTGAATTAAGGAAATAGACTTTTTGAATTTTTGGGTCCAAAGGAGGAGTCATTTCATGTTTTTGAGGGAGGGGTGTTGCTTTCCTAGGGAAAAAGGAAAATCATTTCTTCATGAGAATTCTAGGGCAGGGGAACTTTTTTCCTTTAGGATTGCATTGTGTAATTGAACAAGATTGTTACTCAATAGTGCTGACAATATTGGAAATGAACCGAACACGAGACCAAATGTTGAAAAAAATAGAAAGAATTCAGGTATGACACAGACACAATATGCTTCGACACATATATCGACATCCAAATTAACACGTTCTCATCCTAAGTCAGTTTTTTAGAGCGCACATGGTAATATTTTTGGAAATGAATTTCTGCTCCAGAACTGCTTCTAGAGCAGAAATCCGTTTGGTTACACAACATTATATTTTTACTTCTTAAGTTGTTTTTGAGCCAATTCCAGAAGTTAGAAAAAGCTACTTTCAGAAGTAGAAATTTCTCAATAACAACATCTCTCTCACTTCGGCCTCTTTTCATTTTCAACGCATCTCTATCCCAACCATACCTCTGCCATCGTCGCCCACTGCCAACCTCTGCCGGCCGCCGCCAACTGCCGACCACCATCACCGACCACCGCCCATCGTCGCTTGCCGCCGCCGTGACCACCTCCCACCGCCACCCCCCGCCGACCACCACTCATCGCCGCCACCGCCGCCCACCGTTACCAAACAAATTTTTGTTCTAGAAACAGAAAGTTTGTCCTATTATCAAACGCTTTTCTCTGATTAGAAATCAACTTCTGGAACAGAAGTAGAAAAATCAATTTCTCTCTAAAAGTTGATTTTTAAAGCAGAAGTGTTGCCATGCGCGCCCTTAGCTTGTAACTTGTACCTCAGATTTATGAAGTTTGACGACGCAATAAATTGATTGCAGTTACAACCCTAATAAGTAGGGTTGACAATTCGTATTCATGTGTCATCATTAGATTTTGTTATCATATTGCAAGGAACACCTTTGTTTTTCAGAAATTGAAACCGACGCCCTCGCTGTTCGAGAGGGGTTGGCGTTCTTGATGCGAACGAGCCAAAGTACAAGCAAAAGAATTGATCTGCACGTGAAGTTAGAGTCAGATAGCTTATCAGCTGTGAGATGGATTCTGGGCCTAGAGGATGGCCCGTGGACTGTGAGAACAGTGGTTGATGACTGTCGAAGCTTAATGGCCCATATAACCAGTATTTCGCTAGCCCACTGTTTCAGGAATGCTAATCAGGTGGTGGATTGGGTGGCGAAATCCCAACCCACAGGCTTACTCGGCCCTAATTGGCTTTCTAGACCCTCCCCCACCTTTGGTCGCTGTTATGTTACGACTGTAAGAACTCTTCTGGCATTCGCCCAGCTTTTTAATGAAAGTTTCCGAGTATTTATACCCAAAAAAAAAATAAAAAAATCATATTAACTCTTGTTGTTGAAAAATAGTTCGTTTTTATTGGAAAATAATGACGTGTGTACTAGACCTACTAATTAGTCTTAAAAGGGTTTCAAGCTGCGGATGGAGTATGAGATCTCATAAAATTTATGGAATTAAGGACAGCTTTGGGCATCACCAAACTTGAAATCCAACCCAGGTATGTAATTCACTAAATAACTTTCTTATGGGAAAATCTTACAACTACTAATATAATCTCGTGACCCCTAAAAATAAAATTTATAATAATGTAAGATACTTATACAATAGTCGTTGATCCATGCTTACCTTCTCATTCTATTTTTCCGACATGATTTAAGTTAATCATATTTCAAATTCTATAACATTTCTAGTCGAATATCTTCGTTACCCGAGTTTAGATAAAATAAACAGTACTTATAAATTTAACGCGGATGCCTATATATTCAGTGAAAGGATCAAATCCGAGAGATTTTTTTTTTTTTGGTAAAAAAATCCGAGCGGTTTGAGGTGCAAAAAAATCGCAATTTTATCTCTCGATAGGTTGATGCTCGCGTCGACGGGCCGTATTCAATTCATCGGAAGGGTATATACTAAAAAGCACGTCCAATGTAAAATAAGGTCCATAAGAAGCAGTTTTTGTGCCCAAAAAAAAAAAATCTATTGTTTTTTTTGGACAAAAAAATATATTTTTGGACATATTATTAATCTGGTCCCCGACTTTCCTTTTTTTTTTTTTCCGACAAAAAGGAAACATCAAAAACGGAAAATTAAAAATGAAACGGTAAGGGGACGAAAAAGTTTCTTCCCTCGAGCATCAACCAAAAATGCCGTGAACCAAAACCATCGTCATCATCATCGTCTTCCTCGCTTCCGATTCAGAAACCCTAACTCTGCAAATCCCACACCTGCCCTCAGGAGAATAGACGAAATGGATCTGCCCTCCTCTCACACGGACCCCCAACAATCTCTCCATCACCGTCGACAACGAGAAGGGTATTCACTGTCTCAATCGTTCGACCAATCGGCCCCGTCCAGTTACGGCTATTATCCTCAATATCCGCAAGGTCACCGGGACCAGCAATATTACCCCTACAATCAGTACCGGTACCCGTCGACCTCTCACCAGACGCTACGGCCCCCGCACGGATCCGGACCGGCGCAGCAATCGGCCGCGGGCTCCGGTCGGGCCGATTCGGTGAGCGGTCAGGTCCAGGTTCAGGTCCCGCAGCATCTGTATAATCTGCTCCAGCAATGCGCCGCTGCTGGCGGAGGCGGAGCGCAGGTCTCGGGAACGCCCGGACTGAGTGCGGCCACGTCAGCTGCCGTGGCGGCGCTGTCGCAGCTGAGTCAGTTTGCGGGCACGATGAGCGTGGCGGAGAGGGTGGTTTCCGGGTTTCGCCAGCCGCAGGTATGGTGTTCGGTTTAGCTTTTTGCTGGGTAGTCGGGTTGGTGTAGATTGTTCTTGCATTTTAACTGTTTTGATGAATTGCCGAGGTCTTGTTTACGGTACTTTCTGTGGCTGCAAACATCTTAATGTGATAATTCGCTGCTGCCTCTATAAAGATGCTTTCTTGCTATATGGAATTTTCTTATGATTGTATCTAAGATGAGTTACTGCTTTGAGAGGTTGAGCTTTTCTGTGTTCAAGCATCAGGAGAGGGATCTTTAGATTAGAATGATAATGCAGAGCAGTGTGCGCCCTTAAGTATTCTGTTCAAGAAATTGTTTGTTCGAGTAATTCCCTGTGGCGGTGCTTCTTTTCTCTCATTTTGGCTGCAAGAGGATCAGAGCATGTCATGATGGAAAGATTGTGTTTGTGAGATTATGCAGAGCGGGTGCTGACAGGCTTTTGCTCTTCATAATAGTCGTAATCTTGATCGTGCGGGGTTAAATCATAGAAAGATAATATCAATGGATGTTTGTGTACATACCTACAAGAAAACACTAGAAGTAGCTTTAGGAACTTAATTAATTACACAATTATGTGAGTGACATTACTCGGTCTATACTATTGCATGACATGATAGCTTATACAACTAATTGTCACTAATGAGGCATTTGGCTTTTCTTAGTTTAATGTGACTACAAACTACAGTATTTAAATGTCCGTACAAGAGAGTATAAGCTGGATCAAGAAAAAAATCTTGCATAAAATGAATGACATGAAGAGCAAAAGCACCTATATTCACTACAAATTGGATTCGTTTAGAGCAGTTTCCAGGATGTGAAACCAGAGGCTCTTCGCAATGTCCAGACCTTAGAAACAAAGTTAGAAGACAATTGATTTTACTTGTTTGGATCTTTACAGTCCTTAGCTCAATCATCTTCTCTGATTTCTCTTTCTCACTCGTCTATCCAATTTTCTGCTAAGTTCTCATAGGATGTCAAGGATCAACGGGGTACATTTTTGTGTGTTACTTGTGCAGAAATGGCTGTTCAGGTTTCATTTTCTTTTCATAAGTATTGTATCAGACCTATGTGATCTATATGCAGGTTAGTCACTCTCCATACAATGGTGGTAACCAGCTATTTAGGGGGTCCAACCACGGACACTTTACCCACCATCGTGCTAGTTTAGGCGGTCCAACAATTAATGGGAGAGTACACGGACGCAGGTGGCACAAGGGTGGCCATAAGATATACAAGGGCACAAAATCGTCTAATAACGACAGGAAACCATCTGTAGAGGCACAAGCAGTGGAAGCTACAGCCACATGTCAGGCTTCCGATAATGCTGTCCATAAAGCTCCAACTCAAGGGGGAAAAGCTGCTTGGTGTGAGCTCTGTAGAGTTGAGTGCACCAGCTTAGAAATACTTGAGCAACATAAGAATGGAAAGCGGCATAAGAAGAACATGCAGAGAGCTGAACAACTGAAGAATGCTGCGAATAAAATAGAGGCCCCATCACAAAATTACCAGGACCCTGGAGCTGGGCCTGGTCCAGACAGTTCCCAACTGTGCAACGTTGTTCCGCAAGGAGACTTACATGCTAAAATTGATGGCAATAGCAGTGGTGCAATCGCAGATGTGCCAATAGATATAGTAAGACAGGCGGACAACCCTACAGAGTCATCGGACAATTTGCATGTCCAGAATCAAGTTGAGAATAGGAAGTCTGGCAAGAAACGAAAGATTAAGGGGGTTGGAGAAGGGAAACGCCAGAAGAAGTTGGAAGCCACTGCGCCCCCACTTAGACCTCCTCAGTCTAAGGCAGTTGGTCCAATAGTATGTGATCTGTGCAATGTTAGGTGCGACACAAGGGAAGTGTTTGACCGCCATCTTTCTGGTAAGAAGCACATTGCTAGGTGTATACGCTTTGAAGGGCACCGAGCTCAGTATGGACCACTGGGACTGCAGGCTCTCTACCCTCCAAATCCTGCGGCAACACCTCTTGTTTCACACCCTCAGGGTCGGCTGGAACCACAAATTCTCAATGCCCTTTATGGCGCAACGCCAGTTCAGAATCACAATGCTGCTGCGTCAGATGGAACTGCAGAGCCCACTGTTCTTATCAAGCTTTAGAATGCGGTCCCACCACTGTCGACCAAAATGTTGCTCCAATGGTAGCTGGAGCTCAACCATAAGATCAAGATCTAGATGGAACATAAATCATTTGAGTTTAGCGGCCACCGGCCTGTTTAATTGCTAGAACCTCTTCATGAACTAATGATGGGACTTTACCGAGAGGCAATACCTTTACAACCAACAATGTCCTCGTCGCAGGAAGATGCTACAGCTCCATTCGGCAACAATGTCCTGATCCTGCAAAGCCAACAGTATGCAACAAATGGAGGTGCAAAATGAACATTTAGTTTTGGTTGTTCTTTTCGAGTAATATCAAGAACTAGGATTGAACTTGTTAATTAGCTGATAATTTTGTCGATGCGTCAGTTACCGCATGCACCCGGTTGTATCAAGATCATAATTAGCAGGATAGTTTGGTTCTGTAGGGATGCTTAAGTATGGATCATCTTTGCAAAGCTATGGCCGCGGTGGTTTTGTGTTCCTTGCACATTCTTCTTAAGTTAAAAGAGGACTGTCTTGTGCGACTTATGTCACGTTCCTGCGAAGAATTGGTATATTACGTGAAATTCGAGTCCTGGAATGTTTCTGGCGCCGTTGTTTGGTAGACATTGCTGCCGGTAGTTGGACCGGCCTCTCGTCGCTAGGCGCAAGTACTCCCTGTCAACATACCCGAGCTCTCTAACATTCACAATATCTTCTGATACGTGAGAGTGGATATATTGGGTTTAGTACTTCTGAAGTAGTTTATAATCAATAGAAAGACATGAGCAGTAGACCTATCAAACAGGTGGGTCAGATCGGGTTATAAATGGTCTGGCTTAAATAGACTCATTTAGTGCAATGCAAATCCAGTGATTCATAGCTGACCCGATTCATACCCATTTCGATCCATATTTTAAAAACACTTCGATTTTCAATATAATCTATGAAAATACATATTCAAATTGAGGTGAGAGTGCGGAGTAAGGGAGCGCGAAATCAGGGGAGAGAGAATGAAGAGAATCGTAGAGGTGGGATTGGACGTGGGTCTAATAAGTTGTAAATCCATTTATTATGATTTATTTATGACTCGTTTAACCTCGTATTATGATCCATTTATTAAATCTAATCAGCAAGCAGTGTCGGTATGCTCTTCTGCTAGTGATTTTGTCAATTTCCAACAAATTTGGACAGCAAATACGCGAGTAAATCATCAAGAAGCGAATGCACTGGAATTACAGACAAAAAAAAAAAAAAAAATTGCACTGGAATTTATTGACATTTCAGTTTGGAAAACAGGCGACGTGTATGAGCCAAAGTGGACATGAATTCGGACCTCATTTACGAATCAAATGAACAAATCAAAGAATACTCTCCTAAAAACACACAGAAAACTCAAAGAATTGTGGGTTGTTCTAACGGTAGTTTTGCGGGTTTAGATAGCCGGGGCCATCCATTCAAGCGTCGTAAGGCGCGATCCAGTGCCTTCCGTTGACGAAGCTCTTGACGAGGAACCGATGGGCCTCGTCGTAGTCGAGCTCCCGAGCCCATGATACGCCCCGCGTCGCGGCGGACCCCGGACCGAAACACTTGTAAACTCCGAAAAACACAGTCCTGCAGCTCCAAGGTAAAGAGAAAGGAAAAAAAAAAATTGTTCCAAGTTACATCAGTCGACGACACTCAGGAAATTAAAAGACTTCACACCCAGTTTTTGTCAACGAAATTCCAGCTCTCGTTAGAAATTCATGGACATGTGATGATTGGTCCAACTTAATAATGACTAAAAACAGTATGTTCTTTGACTAATTGGCTAATTGTACATAATTAACTAGTCGCCTAGACCTCAAAAGGCGAGAACGGCCCTCTCTACTAGGTGAACTTTTGTCGGCCTAGGTTAATCTTTGGGACATCATTAGCAACTAATAGGACAAAAGTCAACGTTATCATGTACTTTATGTTTGTCATAATCTCATGTCGCATGTAATTGGAGAATATAGGGAGTGAGGGGAAAAAAAAAAAAACCAGAGGGAGTTAATGTTGGTTTACTTGTTTTTGTTGCTGACGTGGTCCCAGTCGTCCCACCCGCCGTGGGCGACGAGGTCATCGAAGTAAGTGTAGGAGTAGACGATCCGGGAGTACTGGCCCATGGCCCGGCCCACGTAGAGCGGGCCCGTCCCCGTGACCCTGCACCGCACGAAGGCGAACCCCGTCTTCTCCTCCGGCGACTTGCGGCCGTGCGCCGCTATCGACCCGAACCTCGACGCTATCGAGTGGAGCTGGCAATCCTGCATGTGTAAGTGCCCCCCAATCAATCCAAAACCAATTCGGTCCTCCAACCTAAGTATTTTACAGCAGTTTAGAAGTCTTGTGTTCTCTTTTGCCCCTTTCTAAAGCCAACGCGGAGAAAGACCAAGTAAAATTAGGGGTGAACAAAACGGATGAACCGAATCAGGAACCGCCCCGAATCCAAATCGGATCGATTATTTTTTATTTATTCTTCTAAAATATAAACTTAATAATCTATCAGTCATTTTGCTCATCCCTACTAAGTTTCATTGGACCGCTCGAGAGTTGGACCGAACTGATCGGTTCGGCTTGGTTTTCAGTTCCCGAACGAGACCGGACCGGACTGGAACTGGTAATCCTAAAATCATGTCCGAAATCGCCATTGCCGACACATGAACGAGGGAGGGAGCTTTTCGAGAGAGGAAAAGCTCGCCGTTTCCTTTTCTCCGTGTCACGCCAGGGCATCTTTCTCGCCACTCCCACACATCGCTGTCGCCACCAGCGCTTTGTTGTTTTTATTTGTTTAAAGAACTTTTTACTGCTCCCAAAAAGCTGAACATGAAAAAAGGTCTTCTACTTTTAACTTTTTCAAAAATAATATGAGGGTGGTCTTTTTTCCGCTTCATCTAATTACTAGTAGGGAGGATGCAATGCAAAAATTGCATGAAGGAAGTGACAAAAGGCTTCATTTCATTGCATGCATAGGGTTTAATCTCGCTATCTGAATTATTACGTCGTCCTCACGTGAAAATCGAGACCCGCATGATCTAATGACTTTTCGTGCCTAGAACTAGACCACAAAGCGTTTGCTTACCTTGTACATGGACCGGCCGTTTCCGAAGATGAAGTCGATGGACCCCTCGATGTAGCACTCCCTGAAGTAGTGCCGGCCAGCGTCGTCGCACAGCGTGTCTTGCGCGCCGTAGAATCCGCACCCCGAGAAGTACGCCTTGTCCCCCGATATCCGGAACGCTACCGCTTGCCACCCTTGCATCCCCGGCATTGGCGCTGGCGCCGTGTTCTGCACATATCATTTGACAAAAAAACAGTATGAAGGGGGAGAAAACTAACATAAACCACTTGGATTTACATGTTACGTAGATTCAGTATAGGCATATTCTGCTCTCTTATTTGTTTTTCTGGGCTTCCTTCCACCTTTCTCTCTTTTGCCAAACAAATGCACTATCTTGAAAAATGAACGAGCTTGCGAGAAACCTCGCGAGTAGAGAAGCTACCCGAAAATGACTGTGAACGTTTATATACCTTAAAGCTAATATTCCTGGCAGAGAAATAATTGGCCAAAACGGAGACCGAAGCCGTTCGGTAAGTCCGGAGCTGTTGGCCGTTGGCACCGCGGTCGCTCGCTCTGTCGTGCCACTCGATCACCGTCACGTCTCTTCCCTCGCCTTGGAACGTGATGAACGGCTTGGTCGCCGGGACAACCACCTTCTCACTGTAAAACGAGTCAAGTTACACTAACAAAAATTGCTCGGTCGAGTTTGGTTTTGCTAGCTACTCGAGCTATCTTCGATTCTTTTTTGAGCTCGTGTTCAACATGAATATACAAAGCTAATTTGGTTTTCCACAGTAATTATCACTTGTTCTATTGTTCTGATAATAGAGACCGAGCTCGATCGTGTAGCGCGTCTTATCAAGTGAGGCTAGAGCATGGTAAGGTCGAGTCGAGCGTCGCAACTAGCTTTTTTTCGAGTCGAGTCGGAGGTCGCACATGAAAAAATTCGCAGCTTCTTCAAGCTTACCATCACTCCTAAAAAATGCATGAGACGAAATAAGTTTCAAACACAAAAGCATGCCAAGTGAGTTACATGTAAAATCCGGCGCCGATTCGAATGGTGACGTTCTTCCTGTTGTTCTCCGGAATCGAGTCGACGGCAGCCTGGACTGACTTGAAGTCTGAGGACCCGTTGACGCCGACGGTGATGAGGCGGTGCCCGACGGGGCCGACCCACCTGTGGCGGTGCTTGGTGGAGTTGGAGGAAGCGGCAGGGGCGGGGGCGGCGGAGTCGGATCCCGCGACCTGCAATGGCGAGTGAGAGAAGAATAGTAAGAAGAACAAGGCCAAGCAACAGAAAACAAAGAACGAAGAACTCATGGAATCAGCCATTAAACTAGCATCAAAATGTTCCACAGAGAGAGAGAGGCAATGTCTTCTCGATTCGGAGCTCGGAAATGTGGAATGAGAGAGCGACTCGTGATTCGAAAGAATATAAATACGGCAAGTGAAATAGATTTGATGTTTCCAACGGTCGAATGCATAGGGCTGGCGTTAGCTTTTGGTGTTTCAATGGTGTGGGGTCGTTATCCTCCCCGCTTGGCCTCGCTTGCTTGTCGTTTAACTCGAATCTTGACACCCTGATTAGATTAATTAATCTACCATTAGTCATTCAAATGAATTTGTATGTAAAACGACGAGGTCCATCGCGAGCGACGACAGAGAAACGACGGCACTTCGGTGCGTACGGGGTCCATCGGTCTCTTGTCGTTAAGACTTTTGCGAGGAAGAGGAGGAGACAAAGGGTCGAAGCACGTCGGCGTACGTAATATGTCTGCATGCATGGGAACGATGGTGGTACTCACCGTCACGGGCCAGAAAGACAAACTGGTCCTCCTGCTTTTCACGAGCCTTCGACGACTTGTTCGCCTTGTCTTTGTCGTCTCCCTCCAACGGTATTCCCTTGCTAATTAAAAGCCTTCGACTTTATCTGTCTCCGTATGTTACGGGGTGTTGATAGCTTATTTGTAAAAAGAAGCTACTAGCTTGACAGTTCGATAGTATTATCAGTTATTTTTAATTACACGATCTCTCAATCAATTAGTGTTTTATGTAAAAAACGCGATGATAGTATGTGGATCTACGGTTGAGATTGTACCGTCTCTGACAGTACCCTCAGAAAAGCATTTCCCTATTTGTAAAACAGACAATTATGCATCTTATCCCATGTCGAAAAGATATGAGTTGTGGACCATGGAAGGCTTCTAGCCTTAAGATTGAAGACCATGGGTTATATGGACTAGACTCTATTGTATTCGCGTGCGGATTGTGCGCTTATAGGCGCACTTATAACTTTGCATGCTCGTTAACCGAAATTGACACTAATCAACGGTCATTATTATTTTTTAACCATTCAAAAAAGAATCGAATTAACAGTTTTATAACGTGAAAAGTTATGAACTTTTGAAATAGTATGTTTGTTCACAAAAGAGTTTCACTCTTTTAAATTCAACGTTTCTGGTTCAATATTTTCATTTTTCGATTTCCTTTTTTTTTCCCATTAAAATACAGTATTTATTCTCCAACTGTTTCATTTTGAGAATTATTGGAGAAATACCATAATTGCTATATGGCATTTTCATTTGAGGCTTTGTTGTATCCTGAAAGATTTTTGCTAGTAACCATTGGTAACTTTTGGGGGGCAAGACAGTATTTTCACGCCTCAAAGTCTGATACCATTCTTCCCAATTATTTTTCTAAAGACCGGGATCACTTTTATTAAGATCGACCAAGCATTTAATGAGATGAGGATTCCCTCGATTTATGTATATGTGTAACCATATGAGGCGCACGCGTGCACACGATGTTGAGCTTTGTTTACAGAGTCGATTTACAAAGTGAATACGAACCTTCTTGAATAAGCATTCGCTTTACATTTCGGCATGTCATTACGTGAAAAAATGTTAAGTTAGTGTTGAGGTTGATGTCTTGTATTCTGTTATCCAAGAGATTATGATGCGGTTCTGAGAGGCCCCCTAACGACTGGACAGCACGGGGGTCCCGCTCCCCGGTGAGCGGGCGGGGGTCCGGGGGGGCCGCCCCGGCGGGGGTCGCGGGGGCAGCGTCCCCGGGCCGCTAGAGGCGTTCTATGTTCAGTCATAGCAGGATTTATATGGGAAAGTTAAATATTTTAAGCTATGTGGGCAATTTTGTAATTTGTGCCATGTAGGGTTTCGCTATATATATATATATATAGGAAGAAACAGGTCTCTATAGTAGAGTGAGAGGGTGAGAACATCTCACCTACTGAACCACGTAAATTCTTGTGTTGTGCGAATTTTCATTACTTTCTTGCATCATTGATAAGATCGAATTTAGATATTCGACAATTGGTATCATAGCCAGGTTCGGCAAGCTATCAAGATGGCAAGAAAGGGTTCGAGTGTCAAGTACAACATCGAGAGATTTAATGGAAAGAACAACTTCACTCTCTGGCGACGAAGAATGATGGATCTTCTGATTCAGCAGGGCCTGTCAAAAGTGCTGCTGGGGAAAGGGAAGAAACCAAAAACGAGTGATGAAGATTGGGCGGAGATGGAGGAAAGGGTGGTAAGCGCCATTCGATTGAACCTATCTGATGAGGTTATTCAGTATGTGGTGGATCTCAAGTCGGCTCCGCAGGTGTGGACGAAACTTGAGAGCATCTATATGACCAAGTCCCTAACAAACAAACTGTTTTTGAAAAAACAGTTATACTCTCTACATATGGAGGAAGGCTCAGATTTGTTAGAACACATCAACACGTTCAATCAGATTCTGAGTAAACTTGCAAGTCTGGAGGTTTCAATGGAAGATGAAGACAAAGCCCTATTACTGCTATCATCGCTACCAGCATCTTATGATCATCTGGTGACGGCACTCTTGTATGGAAAAGAGACGCTTGAAACAGATGAGGTCACTGCTGCCCTATTATCTAATGATACGAGAAAGAGGGTTAACAGTGCTACAGCACATGGTGAGGGTCTCATCGGAAATGTCAAGGAGCAGGAACGGGGAAGAACAATCCAGCGGGGATCCGGGAATAAGGGTCGATCGAAATCAAGAGGGGGTAAAACGAAATTCTCTTGTTATTATTGCAAGAAGGAAGGCCATCTGAAAAGAAACTGTTATAAGAGAAAGGAAGACTTGAAGAATCACGAGAAAACTTCTAATCAAGCAAGTGTGGCTGATAGCTCAGACGGTGATGATGGAGATCTTCTCTCTATATCATCAGGTAAGAATCAGTTCGCTGATTCATGGATTTTAGACTCTGGATGCTCTTACCACATGTGCTCGAATAGGGATTGGTTTTATTCATACCGGTCATACAGTGGCGGATCTGTTTTAATGGGGAATGATGCGGTTTGCAAGACCATTGGAATATGGACTATTAAAATCAGAATGTTTGATGGTATAGTCAGAACTTTGGTGGATGTAAGGCACGTTCCAGATCTAAAGAAAAATTTGATATCTTTGGGTGCGCTTGATGTGAATGGCTGCAAGTACGCAGCAGTAGGTGGAGTTCTCAAAGTCATCAAGGGAGCTATGGTTGTCATGAAAGGAGAGTTGACTGGAAGTTTATACAGGCTCATAGGGAGTACGGTAACAGGTGGAGCATCTGTGACTATAGCTGCAGAGTCCGATACAGATGACACTCATCTGTGGCATATGCGGTTAGGGCATATGGGTGAAAGGGGTACGATGGAGCTTCATAAAAGGAAGCTGTTAAAAGGTGTCAAAAGTTGCAAATTGAACTTCTATAAATACCGCATTTTCGGGAAACAGAGCAGGGTTAGTTTCAGAACTGCAAAGCATACGAGCAAGGATGTACTTGATTATGTACACAGCGATGTATGGGGTCCTGCACCGATCAAATCAAAAGGTGGAGCCGAATATTTTGTGACGTTCATTGATGATTACTCAAGGAAAGTCTGGGTCTACTTCATGAAGCAGAAAAACGAAGTCTTCTCCAAATTCAAAGAGTGGAAGGCTGAAGTAGAAAGGCAGACAGGAAAGAAGCTAAAGTGCTTAAGAACGGACAATGGAGGGGAATACAGGTACACACCATTCCTGGAACTATGTAGAGCTGAAGGGATCACACGTCACTTCACAACATTAGATACACCACAACAAAACGGTGTAGCTGAGAGGATGAACAAGACACTTTTGGAAAGGGCTCGGAGTATGAGGCTGAATGCAGGGCTGAGTAAAAGTTTCTAGGCAGAAGCAGTTAATATGGCATGCTATCTCATTAACAGGTCTCCATCTACAACCATTGAATGCAGAGTTCCTGAGGAGGTATGGACAGGTAATCCGATTGACTATTCTGGTTTGAGAGTATTTGGTTGTCCAGCCTATGTTCGTGTACAAAGTGGACATCGTTCCAAGTTAGACTCAAAGTCTAAGCGGTGCATCTTTCTTGGCTATGAGAAAGGTGTGAAAGGATTCAAGCTATGGGATCCTAATGTACGGAAGACCGTGGTTAGCAAGGACGTCGTCTTTAATGATTCTGACATGGTGAAGGAAAATAATAGTTCACATGCAGATGGCAGAAGTGAAGACGGATCTACTGTGTAAGTGGAGTCAGGTAAACCAGAAATAGCGGGAGGAA
Source organism: Lenwebbia sp. NSW1173648 (assembly GCA_029784005.1). Lineage (NCBI taxonomy): Eukaryota > Viridiplantae > Streptophyta > Magnoliopsida > Myrtales > Myrtaceae > Lenwebbia > Lenwebbia sp. NSW1173648. Next base: position 3,396,676 of record JARCGZ010000005.1, read on the forward strand.
GGAAATCATCCAGTAACTCACCAGAATCACAGGAGACAGTAGAAGATACCTACACCATCGCAGAAGGTAGAGAAAAACGTACTCACAAAGCACCTGTGAGATACGGGTTTGAGGATATGGTTGCTTATGCCCTCACAGTAGGTACATGCGATCCATCTTCCTATCAGGATGCGATATCTGATGTTGATAGTGATAAATGGATGTCAGCTATGATGGAAGAAATGGAATCCTTACAGAAAAACAGGACTTGGAAGATTGTTGAGAAACCTAAAAGGCGAAAGATCATTGGATGTAAATGGATCTTTCGCAAGAAAGAGGAAGTGTTTGAGAATGAGCAGGTAAGGTATAAGGCTAGACTTGTAGCTAAAGGGTATGCACAGAAGGAAGGGGTAGATTATAATGAAATATTCTCTCCAGTAGTAAAGCACACTTCCATTCGGGTTCTACTTGCCTTGGTAGCCATGTTTGATTTTGAGCTGGAGCAACTGGATGTGAATACGACGTTTCTTCATGGAGACTTGGAGGAACAGATTTTCATGGAGCAACCTGACGGGTTCAAAGTGCCAGGAAAGGAAGATCAAGTTTGTCTGCTTAAGAAGTCACTTTATGGCCTTAAGCAATCTCCGAGACAGTGGTACAAGCGTTTTGACTCTTTTATGGTGCAAATTGGCTATTCGAGAAGTGAGTATGATTGCTGTGTTTATTTTAAAGTGTCAGATGATAATTCGATTATTCTTTTGATGCTTTATGTTGATGACATGCTCATTGCTGCTAAGGATATGCATGATATTGTCTCTTTAAAGTCCTTGTTGAATAATCAGTTTGAGATGAAGGATCTTGGTGCTGTTAAGAGGATCCTTGGTATGGAAATTCATAGAGATAGAAGTACAGGTAAACTCTGGGTATCTCAAAAGAGGTATGTTGAAAAGGTGCTTGAGCGTTTCAACATGAATAAGGCTAAACCAGTGAGGGCACCATTAGCTAGCCACTTCGGGTTATCTGAACAGCAATGCCCCACAAAACATGAGGAGATTGAGGAGATGTCTCGAGTTCCCTATGCTAGCGCAGTTGGGAGTCTCATGTATGCTATGGTGTGTAGCAGGCCAGATTTATCTCATGCAGTCAGTGTTGTTAGCAAATACATGAGTAATCCAGGGAAGGAGCATTGGAATGCAGTCAAGTGGATCTTTAGATATTTGAGCGGGATTGCAGATTTGGGTATTATGTTCAGTTGCAACGGAGGTTCGAAGGAGCTAGCGGGATATGTTGATTCAGACTTTGCTGGTGACCTAGACAGGAGGAGGTCTACTACAGGATATGTCTTTACATTAGCTGGTGGACCTATCTCATGGAGGGCGATGCTCTAGTCCACAATTGCATTGTCTACTACAGAGGCAGAGTACATGGCAGTTATAGAAGCTGCTAAGGAAGGGCTCTGGTTGACTGGGTTGGTTCGTGAGTTGGGTTTAGAGCAAGGAGGTGCGGTGTTACACTGTGACAGTCAGAGTGCCATACATCTCGCCAAGAATCAAGTGTTTCATGCAAGAACAAAGCATATAGATGTGAGGTTTCACAAAATCAGGGAGCTTGTGTCAGATGGCAGCATTCACTTGAGGAAGATTCACACGAATAGCAATCCTGCAGATTGTATTACCAAGCCAGTCACTATTGAGAAGTTTGGGCTCAATTAATATAACTCGCTGTTGAAGGTGAGGGACGCACTCAATGAGTGCGGGAGTGTACCTCTTATGGAGGTACGGGGATGAAGACATCTATATTTCATATTCTTTCACAGGTGGCTTTACAGAATCCAAGCCAAGGTGGATATTGTTAAGGTTGATGTCTTGTATTCTGTTATCCAAGAGATTATGAGGCGGTTCCGAAAGGCCCCCTGACGACTGGAGAGAGTGGGGGTCCCGCTCCCCGGTGAGCGAGCGGGGGTCTGGGGGGGCCGCTCCGGCGGGGGTCGCTGGGGCAGTGCCCCCAGGCAGCCAGAGGCGTTTTATGTTCAGTCATAGCATGATTTATATGGGAAAGTTAAATATTTTAGACTATGTGGCAATTTTGTAATTTGTGTCATGTAGGGTTTCGCTATATATATATATAAGGCGAAACAGGTCTCTATAGTAGAGTGAGAGGGTGAGAAAGAGCGGCTGTACACTTTTCTACGTTATTAGTGAAACAGATCTCATCTCCCCGTGGACGTAGGTAGGCGGAACATCTCCCCTGCTGAACCATGTAAATTCTTGTGTTGTGCGAATTTCCATTACTTTCTTGCATCGTTGATATGATCGAATTTAGATATTCGACAATTAGGTCATCGGATTTTATTAGCTTATCAAGACGCGCTGCAGAAATCCAACGTTAAGTTACTGAGGAGATCTTAGAGGGAGCCCAAGCTCGGACACATCTAGCCAGACTTATTAGTATCTCGCTAATAAACAAGGCCGAACATCGAGCTGTACAAGTCGATTAGATTAACTAATTCCCCCATGCCGCGACGATTAGGCGATGTGAAGTTCCGTTTCGCCAATCCCCTCGCACGAGCGCTTCGACAGTCGGTCATTACCTGATAGAAAATCGCGGCTCCGATCACAATTTTCCAACCACGAGATGAGTTCTTGGTCATCTTAGTCAGAAGCATCACGGATGCAACCGAAATGTTGCAGAGGTGCATCGGAGCGAAACGAGTTGGGAGCATCACAAACACCATCGCTAGGCTACTCCTACTCTACACCATCCGCAGTCAGAAATCTCAACGTGAGGACCGCAAAAGGGAATCGAGCTATACATGTAAGAATGGCTTCTCCATCGTTCTTCTCCAGACCAGATCAAGTCCATCCCGTCCTCCGATAGGTAAACTTTCCCCTTCGATTATACCATTCATGTCGAGACGGCGCGAATCGAGACTTGAACGGATTACGCACATGGGAAATTGTTTTTAATCGGACGATCTCGCGTGTCGAGCGCCGCGCGCATCGCACGCTTAATCTGTACATACACATGCCCCCATCTTTAACAGTCTTTTCTCCCCCCTTCCTTCAAAACCCCTTGGATCCAGCAAAGGTTGAGTTAAATGAGCTCATTTGGTCCCCTCCCTCTTATGTCAGGTGTGTCTGAGCGTGCGTAAAGGTCACTGATCAGGGAAACAAAGATAGAATTTAAAAAACCGAAACAAAACCTGCTCGTGCTGCTCCACAGACTGACCGCGATGGTCCAGGGCATGGCCTAAATTCGTTACTTTGGGCCAAGTCCCACAGCTTGGGGTGGGACCACGTGGACCCCCACCATTCCTGACCCGGCTACTCTTTTGAACCGTTTGGGACAAAGAGCGACTCCGATTCGGACAAGAGACGAGTACAACCATACTGCACGAACTCGAACTAGACAGTGGCCCTGAGACGGAGGCGAGACAGTCGTTCAGGACGACTGGAGTGATCGTGGGATGGGGAGGAAACCTGCTCAAGTGCCCTTTGAGCAAAAACAGATTCCTCTTACTGTGAACAAATTTCATTTTAGATTTTTACTTTACGGGTTTTAGCAACGAGCGCCCTTGGACGTCGATCGGTTAAACCACGCTTTGAGAATGTATTTCGAGGACGCGGGACCGAAGTTTTGCACGTTCGCTCGAAAGGGAAGGAAGTCATATGCGAACGGAACGCCTAAGTCCTTAGTAATTTTTCGAAATTCAAATACCAAGTCGATCGAATTTCACGCGACACGAACGTCACGACGGAGGTATTCCATTGTACCAAGCAATAATAAAATCGGATTGTAAAGTATTTTGTCGCCCCCTCTGGGAAGGTTATATTGTCAACGAATGTACTGTAAGAATGGTGGGTCTGCGGTCTCGTCATTGCCGTTGTGTCTGGCTTTATTCACATTTCAATGTTGTCCAGAAAGACCGGGAGATAACAAAAGATTGGCAGTGATGACAATCTCAACTGTACTAGGTCAAATCCATTGATTTGTTTCTTCGTTGGGGGCTGTGCGCATTAATTTGAATTTGGGATGACAAGTGTCGCCGCAAAATCAAACTCTTTTATGATCTTGGTCGTGTTAAATAGTGTCGATCAGTACCCTGACCAAGAAGTTAATTATTAGCTAATCTCGTTCGGTGAAAAATGAAGTTGTCGGAAATGTGGACGTTCTTTTGCCCTGGCTAGTACCTGAACATGCAGATTATCAGTAGTTTAGCTCGTCATATTGACTGCAATCGTTGAATGATTTTTTTTTTTTTTTGGCCAAAGGCTAGCTTCACCTATTCCGATAGACAAAACCGTGTGATTTGTTCGGGTTGCGAATCCGTGGATAGACGCATGGATTAGTTGGGAACCGAGATCATGCTCAAACGATTCTTCTTTGCTGATGTTGGAAAATGAGGGTGTATGAGAATACCGTGGTTCCCCCATGTAGAGCACCATAACCCTTCACAATATTGGATAACTGCCAAAGGCAGTTATTGGTTTCAAACGTGATAAAGTCACGTTTGAAACAGACGTCATTCCTCTCTCAATTGTCGTTTTCTCTTACGTTCTTAACGTACAGAATGGCGTAGAGAAACGACAGAAAACACAACGACGAACTCTCCCGATCGTCAAACGGGTGACTGGACGAACGATCTCTCAATGGACTGCAACGGTAACATCTAATCTGTGAAAACCCGAGGTATGTCCGTTACGTGATGTACTTCCCCGATCAGTGATTCAAGTAAGTATCTGGGCTTGTTAATTCCGTGTAATTCCGCTGCGTACGTAATGGGATTGGTTCCCTTCATTGGTATCAGAGCCATCGATTCTTGTTTCCTGATCAAGTGATGTTTTGTAATCGTTTTAACGCATAAAACTCGTTTTTTCGTCGCCACTGTTCAGTGCGAGTCGATTCTGTTCTTCTCAACCAAAATGTTTTTTGAAAACATCAGAGGAACGGGCTCGGCGAGACGAATATTTGGAGTGGTCAGCCGTCGCGAACCGACGCCGGAAAACGCCGCACGCGCGCCACGCGCCGCGACGGGGCGGGGTCCCTCTGGGCCGCGGCGAAACGTCGCCTTTTCGTAAAATTTGGCTAACTGAAAATGGATTTTAAGCATACCATCAGACTCGTCTCGACGATACGAGCGTTTTGATGGGTGGATCATCGCCGGAGGAGGCCGGAAGGAGGCTCACGCGCCGCCACTCTCCGGCGGGTCCGGTGCGCGTGGGACTCACGCGCCCCACGTGCGACGCACGTGCAGCACCTTTCCAACGGCGTGGCTGACGTCACGCTGACGTCAGCGGTTCGGGTACTGACCCGGCCCACGACCCGACCCAGTACCGATCCATTGACTGGGTCAATCGTTGACCGTTGACCATTCGCGTTGACCGTTGATCGGAAGAATTACGTTTTTGCCCCCAAACTTTCTGAAAATTGCATTTTGGTCCTCTAACTTTCTGAAAATTGCAATTTAGTCCTCAAACGTTTGGGAAATTGCATTTGGGTCCCTAATCTTTCTGAAAATTGCAATTTGGTCCTCAAAATTTTGGAAAATTGCATTTTGGTCCCTGTTTTTTCATAAAATTGCAATTTGGTCCCTCTGTTTTTGGAAAATTGCAATTTTGTCCCAAAAATTGTTGAAAATTTCGATTTGGTCCTCGATTTAAAAAAAAAAATTCATTTTGGCCTCCGTTGACCAAACGCACCGGAGATTTGACCGGCTCGTGGAGGCGCGTCCAAGCTCAGTTTGGGGCGTGGGAGATACCGTTGTGTTCGTATCGAAATTATCTTCAATTTGATATATTATGTGGATAGGTTTGATGTATTTAAAATTATGAAAATACATATGAAACCCATGATACACGTATTTTGGGGCGTTTTTCGAGTATTTTTTTTTCTTCTATATTTTTGTAAATATAGAGGATGGCTTACGTGTACACAATCGCATGCAAATTATGTAGAGCATGATTGCTGATAGCATGTATAAAGTTTAGAGTACTTGCTTTTATATCTTGTATTATGAAATTAGAGTATGATTTGATGCATGAATTATTTGTGTATTAATTCAAATCATGCCATGCCATGTTATGATTACAAGATATAGGGATCATTGTATGATTTATGATCTTTATTCGAGTGGGGAGTTCTATAAAGTTTTAGTAACTTTAATGAACTCAATTTTACATAAATGATTATGTTAATAATAATTTCAAGCGAGGATTCTTAGACGATGATTGGGAACATAGTGAACTTTCGAATCTAAGACCTTATGTGAAATTATTCATTAATGTAATTAGTTTGTGTAAAATAGATGCATAAATGTTAGGCATTAATAGTTCGTGAATACATGTCTATAGAACTTCGTGTTCAGATACAATGGCCATAGCTTCTTAGAATATCGTAACTGAGCTTGACAAAGGAGAGAATTTGAACGGCGGAAATTATGAAAACTGGCATATGAAAATTCGGTATGTGCTAGAAGAGCAAAAAGCACTAGAAGCTCTTAACCTAGTTATAGAAGAATCTGAATATGGAAATACTGCACAACATAGAAAGTATAAAGAGGCATTTGCTGCATGGAAAAAGATGAACTCTATTGCTCGCATTATGTTGTTGATTAGCATGAAAAATCGTTTTATGCATGAGTTCAGGCATTTATGAAAATGCCAAAGGCAAGTGGGAAGCATTAAAAACTAAGTTTGGTTAGACATTGGTCATCAAGTTAAGATAGATCACTATAAAGTTTGACATTTATATGATGCCACATGGGCAGAATATAAAACAACATTTTGATAAGTATGTCAAACATGATAAGTGAATTATAAGATGCATGCCACATTTTGACTAAGGAGTAGTAAATGCAAGCAGTAATCCATTCTTTGCCTCATAACTATGTGCACATCAAAAATCTATTTAATCCACAATGAAAAGTAAAGACTTTTGAGGATGCTTTGCGCAGTCTTGAACCAAAGGTGAATCGCCTTCTGGCGGCTAAACCAATAACTGATATTTGTTACGTTGGTTCTAGTTCACATGGAGCTTCGGACTCCAAGCGTAAGCGTCAATGTGGGTTCAAGAAGTGGAAGGGCAATGGAACGAATTCTTCAAGAAAGAAACTGAAGTTTAACCGACATGGGAAAGGAAAGTGTCCTTTCAAGAATGACATTTCGCAAGTGAAGTGTTTTATTTGTGGCAAAAAGGGTCACTTTGCTCGCCACTGTGGTGAGTCAAAGAACTTAGAAACCCTTTGTACACTTTATAGTGTTACTTATGTCTCCAATTCAGTTTTTGTAACTGAACCTCATCCTTTGTGGACTGTAGACTCATGGGCCACAGACCATGTAGTAAAGGACATAGATGCCTTCGTGGAATTTTGACAAAATTTCACATGGAGCATAGTAGATATATGAGAGAAACAATTCCTAAGTGGAAGTCAAAGGAATTGGCACTTGCCAATTGAATATGCGTGGTGGTCACACCCTATTCCTACATAATGTGTTATATGCTCCAAAAACTCGACGGAATTAAGTTTCCGTGTTAGTTTTGGTTAAACTTGATTTCAGTTTGAATTTTCATAACGATAGTGATAACTTGTCGTTGGGAACAAGTAAATATGGTTCTGGATGGTTTCATTATGTTGATTGTTGAGTACAATAATGTGAATGTTAGTTATTCCCTATTTACATCTTCTGTAATGATGTGAATTATGGCATGCTAAGCTGGGTCATATAGACCACTAGTGAATGTTTAGATAAGCTAAAGAGGGCTTATTGGGCAATATTGAAAAAGTCGATTTGCCTATTTGTGAGCATTGCCTGGCGAAAAAAAAAACGAGAAAACCATTTGGAAAAGGAACAAGAGCTGAGTTTCCTTTGCAGTTGATCCATTCGGACATATGTGGTTCAATGAATGTGAGAGTAAGGCATGTGGCTGTTTATTTGATCACATTTATTGATGATTACACTCGATTCGGACGCGTTATTTTTTTTGTTTTCTCATAAATCTGAGGCATGAGTTGCTTTGAAATTTTTTTGAGGTTTTAGAAAATCAATTCAAAAAAAAAAAAAAGATCCGATCTAGGTCGAGAAAATCTATCTGATCAGTTCAGATGTTTATGTGATGAAAATGGAATAGAGAAAAAAGTTGACTATTCCATTGATTCCTCAATAGAATGGAGTTGTAGAGAGAAGAAACATGTCTCAATGAAAATGGTTAAGTCTATGATGGCACAGGCTAATTTGCCTATCACCTTTTGGGGTGAAGATTTGTTGAATGCTATCTAGATATTTAACCGTGTGCCTTCTAAATCAGTTAACTGCACTCCATATGAGTTGTGGACAGGTCGAAAATAAGATTTGAGTTTTCTTAGACCTTGAGAATGTGCTACTTATACACACGAGTCTTCCCAGAAGTATGGGAAATTGGGCCCTAGAGGCAAAAATGAGTGTCTTCATGAGATACTGAGAGCACTCACAAGGGTATGTGTTTATAGGTGAGCAAGAAAGCAGACAGTGTAACTGAATTCGAATCACGAGATGTCACATTCTTAGTGAATGAATTTTAGAAAAAGGGCAAGATAGGTGAAGACTATTCTCTATTTAAAACCTTGGATAGTGATAATGATTTTATTGAGGCATATCATCCAAGTGGGAGCAATGTGAGAAGTGGGGAATTTGTTTCGAATCAGTCTCAATTGCAACCACTTGATGTGAAGATGTAGTCGTTATCTAATCCGAGTGGGAGCGTAATGGAGATTGACGTACTAAATGTATAATCTCAAATTTGGCGAACAAGTCGCAAAATCGTTCTCTACTAAATGTATAATCTCAAATTTGGCGAACAAGTCGCAAAATCGTTCTCCGTCGACTTGTCGACGTTTAGACATTGAAGTTAAAGCTTTCATGGTCGCTCCATAAGAAGAGAATGAGCTAAGGAATGTAAATGAGGCTCCGACTTGCCCCGATAAGAAAAATTGGATACAAGCAATGGAAAAAGAGATGTAGTCAATGAGATCAAACCGAGTTTGAGAACTGGTTGATCTTCTAAACGGATGCAAAGCCATTGGGAACAAGTGGGTTCTCAAAATAAAGCGTAAAGCTGATGGCTCGATTGAGAAATATAAGGCTCGCCTTGTGGTGAAAGGGTATATTCAACATGAAGGATTGATTATGAAGAGGTTTTCTCCTGTGGTGAGATTTACCTCAATTCGCCTTGTTCTAGCAATAGTGATTAACATGGATCTTGAATTACATCAAATGGATGTAAAGACTGCAGTTCTCAATAGAGAATTAAAAGAAGAAATTCATATGGAACAACCCGCTGGGTTTGTTACAGAAGGCCAAGAACAAAAAGTATGTCGACTTTTGATATCGATATATGGCCTTAAGCAGTCTTCGAGACAATGGTATATATTTTTTCGTAATGCCATAGTGGCATATGATTTTGTAATGATTGATGAAGATCATTACGTATATATCAAAAGATCCATAGATCAATTTGTGATTTTATCATTATATGTTGATGATATACTAATTGCAGGGAGTAATATGGAGTTTGTTAATACAATCAAGAATTGGTTATGTTCCAATTTTGAGATAAAAGATATGGGTAAATCTGCATATATTCTTGGAGTTCAGATTTCAAGATATTATTCAAAGAGATTATGATCTCTTTCACAAGAGACTTATATTGATAAAGTTCTTGAATGATTTCGTATGCAAGACTGTAAACCCAAAGATACTCCTATTGCGAGAAGTGAAGGATTGAGCCGTAGAATGTGTCCTGAGACTCCATAAGAAAAGGAATGAATGGAAGGTGTTCCATATGCTAGTGCTGTTGGAAACTTAATGTATGCTATGGTGTGTACAAGACCTGATATTTGTTATGTAGTTGGAATGGTGAGTAGATACCAATCCAATCCAGGTCAAGCACTTTGGACTGCCGTCAATAAAATCCTCAGGTATCTGAATGGTACTGCTAATTATTCGTTGAGTAATCAAGGTAGAGATCTGCGCCTTGAAGGCTATACTGATGTTGACTGAGAAGGAGGTTTAGATGAGAGAAATTCTACCTCTAGATTTGCATTCTTACTTAACAATGGCGCCATATCATGGAGTGGTAAGAAGCAAACATGTATAGCCTTATCCACAATCAAAGACGAATTTGTGGCATTATTAGCAGTAGTTCGAGAGGGTATTTGTCTTAAGAGATATTTGGATCAATGAGGTGTTGCTAAGGATACTGTAGGTTCAATTATTAGTTAATTGTGATAGCCAAGCAGTAAGAACTTACACTAAGGATCCACTACAAGACAAAACATATAGACACGAAGTATGATTTTGTGAAACACATGGTTGTACGAAAAGATGTGAACGTACAGTACATATCTACGCATAGAATGATAGCAGATCTTATAACGAAGCCAATTCCTAGAGATGTTTTTCCTTAGTCATGTGTTGACAAAGGGATTAATTCCATATATTGAAATCTCTAGAATTGCGTAGAAGTTTAAGTACTGAATATTTGTTTTTCCCAAAGTTCATAGTTAATGGTATGTTCCATTATTATTAATGCTTGAGTTTGTTCGATATTTATGCATATTAATGCTTAGTGCATTATGTTGAGAAGGTATGTCGGACAGATAAGAGATTAGCCCGCTCACACGGGTAATCACATTTATTTACTGTGTGATAAATGATGATGAGACAATTTTAAGCTCATTATCTAGGTGATAATTGAGAGCTCGAGCTTAAAGTATATATGTCGCCTTAACAAAGTGTTAAGATGAGGACATATTATTTATTATGTCCGAAAGTGAAATAGCCCACATATTTCACTTTATCTGTCTTAATGCCAGATGTGAGTTCTGATGGATTCTTTCAAAAGAGTAGATTTGTGAACTCAAGTTAGACATTGGGTATGTCTTAACTATCATCTGTACGATATTAAGTGACAAGACATACGCTCCATGGGAAAGGAGAGAATATCGTAATACGTATTTCATACTACGTATGCATGAGACGACCAATAAGAGTTGGCGGAAGTTTTGATCTCAACTTCCAAGCCGTGTGAGACTCTTGAGGGTAAAAGTTCCTCAAATTTGTCCTCTCACGACTCTTACTTATTCTCAAGATTTCTATTTAGCGTTCGCTATCTTAGAGTGTTGCCAATGGTCATGAGATTGATTCGATCTAATGGGACATTTCTAGAAAAGCGAGCTGAACTGAAATTGAGAGGTTTAAGAGAAGAGGAAGATCAATTTGTTTTGATGTCACGTTCTATCTTTGTATTCACAGGTCGACCAATTATGATTATTTGAGTTTAATCATGATTGTGAATACAATGCATATGAAATGCTTAAAGAGATCAAGAGAGATATGATGTAAATGTGACTGATTGATCTAGGGTACTGCATACTGGATCTACTCTGAGTTAATATGCCCATTTTGAGTTGCTATATACTCCTAACAGATGTATGGCAACGAGCTCTCGTAGAATGCTGGTCGCACGGATTATTTGTTGATATGAACTTTGCAGGAAAGAGAGAAAGCTATATTTAACCCTTCGTGGGCAAGTGGGAGTTGTTGACCCTTCGTGGGCAAATGAGAGTTATGGATAGCCCTTTCATGGGCGAGTAGGAGATGTTGGAAAATGAGGGTGTATGGGAATACTGTGGTCCGCCCATGTAGAGCACCACAACCCTTCACAATATTGGATAACTGCCAAAGGCAGTTATTGGTTTCAAACGTGATAAAGTCACGTTTGAAACAGACGTCATCCCTCTCTCAATTGTCGTTTTCTCTTACGTTCTTAACATACAGAATGGCGTAGAGAAACGACAGAAAATACAACGACGAACTCTCCCGATCGTCAAACGGGTGACTGGACGAACGATCTCTCAATGGACTGCAACGGTAACATCTAATCTGTGAAAACCTGAGGTACGTCCGTTACGTGATGTACTTCCCCGATCAGTGATTCAAGTAAGTATCTGGGCTTGTTAATTCCGTGTAATTCCACTGCGTACGTAATGGGATTGGTTCCCTTCAGCTGAACGTACTCGACATGAAACCAAACATTGTCCAACAAATATTAATAGTGTGAATAGTGTTGATTAGTACCCTAACCAAGAAGTTAATTATTAGCTAATCTCGTTCGGTGAAAAATGAAGTTATTGGAAATGTGGACGTTCTTTTGCCCTAGCTAGTACCCGAACATGCAGATTATCATTAGTTTAGCTCGTCGTGTTGATTACAATCATGGAATGATGTTTTTTTTTTTTTTTGGAAATGCTTCCCTCACAGTACTGTCAGGGACGGTACGTACAATATCAACTATAGACTCATATACCATCACCGCGTGTTTTGCATGTAGCGCTAATTGATTGGGAGATCGTGTGATTAGAAATAACTAACATTAATTGTCAGATTGTCAGACTAGCAGCTTTCTTTTTTATTTTTGCCCAAAGCTAGCTTAGCCTATACCGATTGACTAAACCGCGTGATTTATTTGGGTTGCGAATCCAACGGATAGACGCATGGATTAGTTGGGAACCAAGATCCACGATTCTTCTTTGCTGAACGTACTCGACATGAAACCAAACATTTGTTGTACATGAAACCGAACATTGTCCAACAAATGTCGCTCGCGCTTCGTAGTTAAGAACCCGCTAAAACAGAACAAGGATTCATGTTCGCGCGAGATCGGAGAAGTCCGGATTCGCGATAATCAGTAGCGCACGCGACTCGTGCTCGGAAGCTGCCTTTTTGCTCGGCCATTGGGGTTCTGCACATCGCAAGTTTCGCTTCGATGAAACAGTAACGCAGCCACATCGCCGCTCTGGACTTTTTGTGGACTCGAAACGCAGTGAAAAAGAATAAAGGAACTCAAAATTCAACAGCATCCAATCCAAGGTCCAAACCCATTTGAACATTTGGGCCGTGAAAGCGCAACAGACGAAGGTTAGCTCATCTCCCTCCAATCCTACGATCATATCTGCAGTTTCCTTTCGTAATCCAAGAACATGGGCGCGAAGACTCGGCTATCTAGAGACTCATGGATACTTTGCAAGCCCGGTTCGAGCCTTTTGCCGGGGCAGATAGCTCTGACCCGAAATAGTTTGCACACAATTAGTGAGCCAAGCATTAATGACTCCATGGATATGGAATTTCACTGAACAAATGGTTTATATTCATTAATGACTTCTTTGGCATTATATATGCACCATTTACGAGGCTAGGTCACTTTGGTCTTGTATGGGAAAATTACCAAAAAAAATTCTAAATTTATTGTAATTGTGTCAATTCAATCATAACCCTTTTGTATTTATGTCAGTTCAATCCTTCCAGCCAACTTTGGCAGGCCGGTGCTAACGTGGCCTTTTTAATAATTTTTTGAATTTTTATTTGTTGTTTATTTCCATTTTCTTTTTTTTTTCTTCCCTCTTCCTCTAGCAAGCCGTTGAGGCTGGTGACCAGCCAGAGGTGAGGGCCCGCGAGGTCGACCTCGCCGTCGTTGGGTGACGTCGGCCTTGCCCAGCCATGGCAACGTTGACTGGCGAGGCTCGCCCTCGCTAGTGGCTGGCGGGAGTGAGCCTTTGGCCGGTCACCCGGCTCGACGGTTGGCTGAAGAAAAGAAAAGAAAAGAAATAAAAAAATTACTAAAATTTGGTCACGTCGGCGCCGACCGCGCCACGTCAGTTATTTCCGACCAAAATTTGCCGGAACGACTAAATTTGCACAAATGCAAAATGTTTAGAATTGAATGGGCAAAAAAAAAAAAATAGTTTAAGACTGAATTGACACAATTACAATAGACTTAGGATTTTTTTGATAGTTTTCCCCACCCAAAATGCATGCGGACTACACGGATATTCGGTGAGGCTCCGGTCACAAGATGGCACGCTGGAACCCATGACCATGATCACTTTGAATTGGAGAAACCATGATTGAAATTGACGTGATTTATTACATATATCCAAGCCAAATACCTAATAACTCAAATAGCTCCTCGGGGATGCCCTTCGGCATTCTCGTATCATATGTCACAACGGTTATCAAATAGTTCCACATACAAATTTGGCACATGACTTGCAAGATTTGTGGTATTCCATGATAGATTTTAAATGTCGAATTTCCAAGTTTGGTAAAAACATGCCTTTTGACTTTGCTATCGACATGACAAAACTTTTCGACTTGATAAATTTTTATAGATGCACATAAATCACTTCGTCCTCATGCATCGGGCACGAACTCCTCCATGGGGTAGAAAGTTTCCAAGGTTACTCTAAAGAGGAAACACCACGACTTAGAAATACCTGATCTATCGCATCTGTACCAATTATTTGCGCACTTAGCTGATGGTTCGGTAGATAAAAAAACTCATCTTTTTAACTTTGATATTTTTCTTATTGTTCGATTACGAAAAATAAATTGAAGATGAATCGAGATGCTCCAACATATGGAAAAATGATCAGCTAGAGAACACCATTTTCCTCTTTCTAATTCTCTTTTGTTCCAAATTTCACTCCCTCCATTTTTTTCCCCTTTGGGCTTCCACGTAAGTCTGATCCAATCATTACGTAATCACCATCATTAACCCACAATTCTACAACTTAATATATGGCCTCGCCATTGTAATTCGGTCTACCTGGAAAGACTCATTCACCTAGAAAATATTAGGTAGACCAGTCATGCCCGTAAGTAGTAGATGGGCCCACCAAGTTTTCTCTTTTTCTTCATCGTTTCTTCCTACGGCCAACGAGACTCCCTCTTCATCGTTTGTTCGCTTGCATTCTCTCCCCCACCCACATCGTTAACATCATCGACGCCTTCAACTTCCTGGACTGCCTCTCTCTTGTCCTTGCCCTCGCCAGATCCGGCGAGGACCACCATCACGCAAGCCTCGAGGATCGAGCCCTCGCCAAATCCAGCACCGGCCACGAGCCAAAAGGAGGGAGAGAGAGAAGGTGAAGAAGAAAAGAAACGCAAGGTGTAGAAGAGAGAGACAAAGAGACTGATCAGTGAGGCCTAACCGAACTCGTGACGAGCGCTAAATGGAGTGTCTTACTGCCTACGCGGCAAGATTTGGCTCACCTAATATTTTTTCATTGGGGTCAAGCCTCAATTCTAATTTCTCGCATGGAGATGTGACTTCTATTAATCGATCTTGCTTGGGAATAAAGGATCTCGTTCGAGCAAAACTGCACGTACATTGGGTTTCCTTTCCTTAACATAAACAAATGCCCTTGCTTCAAGATATCACCAAACAATTCCAGACATGCTTCCCTTTATTTACTGTAGTCTCTTTCGTTCTCAGACAAATAATGTTCTCCCTTTCGCTTTCGAAAATGATATGAAGAATTCTTAAGCGTCAAGAAATTAAATCCCTCACCAACATGACGAGACACGTTGTAGCCAAAGAATGAATAGGCGAGAGAGGCCACGAACGTACGCTCACGTCGCCGAAAGTACTAAAGCGTGATCATCGAGAGTGTGTGCAAGCTACCGGCGTCACCTCCGCCGCCGCCTTGGGCCGCCACCGATCGCCGGACACTTGCCATGCTCCGGCACACCAGACGGATGGCTCTCCTCAGGCGGGATTCGTCGCGGGGACTTGCCGGTCGCTCGGAGTCGACCACGATCTGCCTCAGCTGGAAGAAGAAGAGGCTCGACGCTTGCACCACGTCCGCGTGGTTGCTTCTCCGGAAGAGCCGGAGGCCGAGCGAGAGCTTGAGCAAGAACGGCCAGATCAGGCCGCCGGCGAGAATCGGGGCTAGACTGTGGGAAGCGACCAGTGGGAGCTTGAGCTTTGCCAATGCCACCAAGTGCATCCCCATTTTAGAGAGAGAGAGAGAATTTGGCTGGGAATGGACGTACGGAGAGAAAATAAATCTCAGTGGAGAGTCTTCTGCGATGTCTTATGCGAATGATTAGCTACATTTATATCCTAATTCGAATATCCAAAAACAATTCGACTTTCCATGCCCTGACTTTGTCGACGGTACAGAAAAACTAATGCCGCTTTTGCTGAGAATTAAAAAGAGAAACAAAATATAGCTCGTATCTCTTGAAATAATTACTCAATAAATAATACTTTTATTGTCGACATTTTATATCTATACAGTTTTGTGATCCATAAAAACATTTATCTTTCGTTCATTTCGTAAGCAATGCAAGTGATCATTTTTATGAAAATATTTTCGGACGCCCTCCACTTTAGCGAACATGGTCAATTCCTCCTAATTTCTCCTTAATTATGGCGGTGGAAAAAAAAAAGGGTACAATAATATTGTCCATGTCATGACACTTCGACATGGCCTCATGGATCCATGTAACCATTTCATTATCATACGCTATTGGAATATTTCAACAAAATCAGAAGCCTTGAGGCATATACCTTCTTTATAAGTTTATTGACTTTTGGGAGAAAATTGGAGGGAAATTATTTAATTGGTCCTAAACTTATTGTACAGATGCCAATACAGTTACGAACTTTCTAATTTTGCCAATTTAACCTTAAACCTTTGCTTGAAATTTTAATATAGTCATTTCGGCCAATTCTCACCGAAAAACGCTAACAAAGTTGTGTGTCACGTAAGACAGTCGGTAATAACGGTATCGGCAAAGTTGGCAAAATTGCAAAATTGAGGACTGAAGTGGCATTCGCACTATAAGTTTAACTTAACCGGACAAATTTTCCGAAAAATCATATAAATGAGAATTTTTTCATAAACACATTATTTTGGCCAACACATTTTTTATTTTGTCATTTTGCCAACCATAAAAAGGAATTATCACAAAGAAAGACAAAACCTTGGAGTATAGAGAGGGACAATCTTCTTATCTATCTACGAAAACTTTTGTAGCTATATAGATTGATGCAATATAATCCTTTTCTTGTTTTTTAATTTTTAATTTTTTTTGGGTCGAAAATAATTCTTTTCTTGAGTTGTTACATGTTCATACAATTGCAGAGAAAGGCCGTTGTCCCGTTCTACGTTGAAGGGTCGACGAATGTGGTGCCCAATGCTCGGAAGAAACTTCCATGAAGCTTCGTGCTTTGTACTTGCCTGATGGATTTTTAAGGGCTCGAATGGCAACACTTCTTGCCAAAAAAATTGATTTTTTTACGTCTGCTCCTAAGCAGAAGTTGATTTTTCTATTTCTGAAAAGAAGTGAATTTCTTTTACTTCTTCAAGTGGCTCCAAAATTATTCAAAAGTAGAAAATTGAAGTTGCGTAAACAAATGGATTTCTGCTCCAGAAGAACTTTTGGAGCATAAATTCTACTCCATAAGTGTTGTCATGTATTGTGTAAATCCTTTTCTTGGGTCATTACATGTTCGAACATTTTTTTTCCACATAAAATTTTGGAGACAGACCCTAATAAAGATTGAAAAAATTATAAAAAAAAAGTCTTAAATCTATTGTAATTGTGCTAATTGAGTCCTAAATCTTTTTTTTTTGTCAATTCAGTCCTAAACCTTTTGCATTTGTGCCAATCCAATCTACCCTGCCAATTTTGATTGGAAATCGTTGACGTGGCTCCGCAGGAGCTGACATAGCAATTTTTAGTAATATTTCATTCTGAATTTTTATTATTTATTTATTTTCTCTTTTCTTTTTCTTATTTTTTCTTCCCTATCTTCTTCTTTCCCCCAACCGGTCGCCATGGCCGGCGAGGGTGAGCTTCGCCAGACCTCGGCAACCGATTGAAGGGGGGAGAATATAGAGAAGAAAAAAACGAAAGGAAAAAATAAATAAGTAATAAAAAAATTATTAAAAAATTGCTATGTCAGTACCGATAGCATTACGTCGGCAATTTCAGGATAAAATTGGCCGGATGGACTGAATTAAAGCAAATGCAAAAGGTTTAGGACTGAATTAACGCACAAAAAAAGGATATATAACTTTATTGGCTCAATTGCAATAAGTTTAGAACTTTTTTTTTTTGGGTAATTCTCCCGATAATGAGCAGATAATGCAGGTAATGCAGACGAGACGATCCACATGAGTTGATGGGTTGGCCAGGACAGAGAGTTTTAGACACACTTCCCTTCTTCGCGTATGAACCAAAATGGCTTTTGGACGTTTAGACAAGAACATTGGTCGCTTACAAGTTTTAAGTTAGATGGCTCCTTTTCAAATTAGAGGCAAATGTTTAGTTTTCTTTTTAAGCCGTGCTTTCCTTAAAGCGGTGTTTTGATTGATTTTACAAATGGCCACGTCACCAATGTTCACTTTAAGTATGGTTTGCGTGAGTGTCGATAACTTATAAACAGCTAATCATGGACGTAGTTTGAGGAAAAAAATTTCGATTCGGAATGGAGAGAAACATGTTTTTTTTCCCCATATATCAAAGGGATAATTACATCGTAATTACTCAAAATTATTATAAAAGTACAATTGAGTTCTAAAACTTTCAAAAGGTGCAATGAAGTTCTAAAACTTGTCGAATTGATTTTATTAAGTCCTTTCGTTTACTCAGTCCAACTTGGCTAATGAAAAATGCTGACGTAGTTTTTTATTATTATTTCTCTTTCCTACGTGGAACTGACTTGGCTAAAACGACAATCGTTTTGATCCAAATTTGACTTTACAATACAAATTTTACTTAAATTGTATTAAAAATAACCCAATTTTAAATAAACATGAAAAAAAAAAAAAAACTCTCTAGCTCAAACATGTCCTTGCCGGGCCGGAAGCCGGCAATAGTGAGGCGATCACCGTCAAATTCGTTGACGTACAGAATAAGGAAATTGAATCGCATATGCACAATTGGATTCCTTTTCCTTCCCTAGGTGCATATATATGGGCCAAGAATAAAGAATGTGAGGAGTATGTGAAGAAGATATTGGATAGAGTATTGTGCAATGTAAACTGGAGAGCTATGTATCCTCATGCAGAGGCCTTTGCTTTGTCAAATATGAGGGTTGCTTGTCTAGGGGACTTACCTGAATGGAGTAACAAGAAACAAATTCTCCAATGCTCGTCGCCACATTGAGCGTGGAGAAAGGAACTTCAAAGTCTTACCAGATGGACTGAATTGGTTTTAGGACTCAATTGACAAAATAAGGCCTTAGGATTGAATTGACAAGTACAATAGGTTTATGGTTTTTTTAGTAATTTTTTTTATAGCCGACTCACGTGCTCGATATTCGTGCCTTAGAAATTATATATATTAGCCTCTTTTTTTTAATGATTGGATAATAACGTAAGATAAAAGTTTGATACCAGGAACCGCCTTTAAATTCGCTCGAATGAGAATGCCAAGACGTCAAATTCGAATTGGCATCGACAAAGAGGATCGTGGCATCTTATCCTAAGTTTATAACACGCTATTTCTTTCTCATCATCAAAGAGATTTCAAGCCACATAATAATTCATCTAAGTGATTATAATCTCTCTATGTCTATGATGGGATTAAATTGATTTGCACACACCTGACTTTTGGTCCTTTAAATTTTAGAAAAATACAAAAAAAATTCAAAAATTCAAGTCTGGAGCCTTTGCCACGCCCAAAAATATTTTCCGTAATTTTTTGAAATTTTTGAAATTACTTTCCATTGAAAATAGCCGAAAATCGAGAAAAATACCAAGTTCCTAAAAATCTGAAAAAATAGTCATTCGTCTTATTTTAATCCCAATTTCACTTTGAAAACTTCAGTTTTACGAAAATCGATTCGGATTATGATTTTACTTAGAAAGTTTTAGAGAAATGGCTAAATGCTCAGCGAGAGGGAAATGCTTTTGCTTAGAAAGTTCCAGAGAAATGGCGATGTCAGACCTCCCATGTCTAAGGTACCCATCACATTAGGTTTATAAGTCAGTAGTACTCTCAAGGTTGACATAATAATTCATCTAAGTGATTATAATCTCTCTCTCTATCTATGATGCGATTAAATTGATTTGCACCTACCTTCAATGGAAGAGCACACGAATCGCTCTCGCAGTCTATTCGGATTAAGAACTTGGAAACACCGATTTTGATTGCAACGGCCCTGGTGAAATCAGCTCTTTCTCCTAATTTCGTTTTTTTTTATTGAAATGTTTGAGTTAATAAGGTGGTCAGGTCATGACTCCAATCGCTGCTTGCAAATTAAGAAGAAAGAGAGAAAAAAACATGGTCTTATTGAGCTTGCCCACAACTAAGAAGGTACACAAATCAAATCTTGGGATCAGGACATTTTTAATGTAGCAAAAGGGGTATTCCTATCGACTTAGTATCAAGGCGTTGACATGTGAAAGAAAAAATAAGTGAAGAGATAATTAGTTAAGGTGTCCACAATTCGAATAATAAAAAAAAAGATTAGTAATAATAGGGACCGCTTATCAATCATGTATTGGGATCGCTTCTTAATCAAGCGAGATTTGCGCGAACCAATATCATCCTATATCTAGAGACACACAACGGTGGTCGAATCACATATCCGGTCACATTGATCAAATAGCTCTTCGATAATCACTCGAACTCGTGTTTGTTTGACTAAAAAAAAATCGATAATTAGTTTTTTGAACTTTCACGCGTTTGATTTGCTGAAAATGATCAGTCATCGCAAAATCAATTGAAAATCAATTCTATGGGTGCTTTCTCTTAGCTCCTTAAGCTGTTCCAGTTCACGCGGGAAGACGCTTGTGTCCAAAATGTACTGCCAAATTTGAGCATATGGATGAGAGCAAAACAATAAGGAAGCATTGGCAATAGAAGAGAAGGTAATCAATCCTAGGTATCATGCAGAACGGGTTCGATTTTGTATAGGTTGTTCGGTCCCACGATGACTGCATTTGGCAAATCCCAGAATGGCTGCTTTCGACAAAAATTTTTGGAGAGCTGCACTTATGTTGAAGTTGAGCGCACTTGCTAAATACCATTCAAGCGCAGCAAACAACGGCACTGGAAAAAGAAAGAAAGAAAGAGGATGTTAAGACAATTGGTAGTGTACCTGATACAACTCCTTACTTTGCAATAACCCCTTGTTGGAGCTTGAGTACACTTTCGTTTCCTCTTCCAAATTTTGCTCTCCTTATCGAAAATGCATATTTGTCGGATCAAACCGCCTCGACGTCAAGGAAATGACCTTCTGGTATATCGCGGATATTTTTGATGAAATACGACCTAGAATGCAGTTCGGTCCATTAATACCTAAGTTCTTAAGATATTACCGTTTGGTGGAGTGGTTAGTTGATGGTTATGATATCACAACCATCAAAATCTCCCTGGTTATATATTGTGAATAGGCTCACTCATTCTATTTTCTGCATCATCCAACTGCAGAATCGTTTTCGAGCCCACAGGTCATCGAGTAGACTGCAAAAGAGCCCCTTTCCCGACTCAAATGCACGTCTTCCGAGAGCATCATAAAGATGCTTTCTATTATTATCAGGGTTCGAGGAAAATAATGCAAGAACAAGGACAAAAGGGCTAGTCCTGCACTTTAAAATGATATGGTTCGGCGGATTGTCTAACTGAGATTCCTGGTAGTTGACCGCTAGCATTTGCAGAACTATGAAATATCCTTGTTATTGTAACTAGACTCAGTCGATTGAATGTCAAAGCATTATACCTGTCCATTCTTTTCCATTTCTGTGTTCTCTTCATAGCAAAGTACAAACTCTTACCGTGTCAAACTTCCTGTAATATCCAGAAATGACCCCGAGTGACCACGGGTCCACGATCGACAAACTTCGATGTTTGTTATTTCTAGGAGACGTATGTATGATTATCATGGAAAGTGATCTTCACTGCGCAACAAGGAGTATACTCTACTAATTAAAATGCCCCCTCTATAGAAAGCTGTAACTTAGATGTCAGAAACTTGCCTAACTTATTGAAGCTTCGAGAACTAGCTGCATGTTAATACCTTATTATCCCCCAGGAATTGAGGGAACTGTTAAGTTTTTTTGAGACACTGTTAATGCTGACTAATCTGGTGTTTTAAAGACAAAGGGTTAGTCCTGCACTTCAAAATACTATGGTTTGGTGGAGTGTCTAACTGAGGTTCCTTGGAGTTCACCAAGAGCAATTGGAGGACTATGTAATCTCCTTATTATCGTAACTGGACTAGGTCGATAGAAAAACACAATGCGAGGAAATAAGCTACGTATTTCAACATAGGCACCATGTGCTCTGAGAAGAAATTACTCGTCAGTGTCGTTATAGAGGCCACACACACTCAGGATGATTTCAAGAACCTTTTTTTCCCTCCCTTTCAGGATGAGCGTTTTTTTGACAGCATCATAATGATGTTTTCGATTATCATCTTTCTTTTAATTTCGGAGCTTCGAGGAAATTATGAACAACAGTTATAGGGCGTAATCATAGGGCTACATTAGAAACTGGTGGTATTAAGCTTAGTGTTATCAGGTGAAAAAAATTCTTGAACAGCAATCATCTGCTCTAGGAACTTTGTCCTGGAAGTCATTTGACACTAGGTTTGCTTAAAGAAAAAACTTGAAATGCACTAATAGGTTGCGAGACGATTCTCTGCCGACTCTGTTTATATTTGGACTGTTGATCAAACAAATTGAAGGCCGTCTTTGTCAGACATAATTTGTTTGCAGATAGCCGCAAAGTATGTAATTGAGAAAAGAAAATCAAGAGTATGGCAATGAATTTGTTACAGTTAGAGTAATCAGATTGCGCTCATCTCAATCTATTCTTTTACCCTTCATTGTGTGTTAGTGTGACAGGACTCTGCTGTGATGTTCTGCCTAGTTGCAATTAGTTCTCTTGCCTGATGCACTTAATATGACTAACTTATGGTTTCGCTTGCCCTGGAAACAAGAACTGGGCAGGATAAGATGTTGCTTTGTGATAGTTTCTCCGTCAATCTGTTGCTTGACAGGACCCTGTAGAGAGTCACCACATTTATTTGGGATAGATGCTCTCATTTTGAAGAAAATGAATCTGTGGACGACTTCAATACAACATGTGACAAACTCAAAGTAAAACCTTGAAAAATGAAAAAGCATTTGAATAAAATTTGCCGACGCCACGACAAAATAACTAGTACATTTGTATCAACAATATTTACTAATCATCATTGGTAGCTCTTTCTGATGACCACATCAATCTTAACATATTCGTAGATGTCGTATTTATTACAACACACCAGATAACGACATGCCAAAGATATGAGAAGTGATGGGTAATGCGATCTCCTCTTTAAAAGAGAGAATTATGCGGGGGTCAACAGATGAAAACTTAGTGAAGTCGCCTGCAGATTGTCATCCCATCACCTACCGAAGCATGACAGATTTGGACACTAGCATCGTTGGCGAGTAGATTGTTGAACTCGATCAGCAGCTTTCGACCCTCCTTATATTTCTCTCCGACCGCATCTTCAGGCATCGCAACAGTTCCTAGCCAGAAGGTGTTGTCGTAGATGACTAATCCACCCACTTTGACCAGTTTCATCAACCTCTCATGATAATTCAAGTAGTTGATTTTGTCCGCGTCGACGAAGGCAAAGTCAAAGCTCCCCTCATTATCAGGCTGCAATTTGTTTCTTTATGCCAAATCCCCATCAGATACAAGTAGTAAATAGAGTCCGCCACAATGTATAAAAGAGAATTCTTCCAGAACATATGATGCATTAGGAGGAAACGGCATAAACTAGGAAAGGCCTACAAATGACCCACATTTTCCATTAAATCCTCCAGAACTGGGAGAGCCTCGGAGTTAATGAAGTCGACTTTGTACTCTACCCCGGCCTTCTTGATAGTGGGAAATCCCATTTCATATGCCTTGTGATCGACATCTATGGCTATTATCTGCAGCAATTGTAATCACATGAGCAATTTAATTAGATTCTTTCATAATAAAGCAAGATGAGTGATCGGAGACCTTTCAATCCTCAGGAATTGTTAGGGCAGTGAGTAAAAGAGAGTATCCGGTGAAGACTCCGATTTCAATGGTCCTTTTAGCATTGATAAGCTTCAGTAGTATTGCCATCAATTGACCTGCATCTGGTCTAGTGCCCATCCAATAGCTGAACATCAACAGATAAAAAGAAGGAAAATTTATATCCCTTGTCCACTGTTAGGGGGAAATATCCTCCTGGGAACATTCTTAAATTGAACGAAAGCTTATAAGTCATGGTCAGTGACTGTATAGTAATTTTGGGGACACGAAGCTAGAAAGAGAAAGAGAGACCTTGGATGGCTTGCAGAAACTTCTCTCAGCTCCTTAAGAGGCTCTGGTTCATTTGGATACACACTTGTGTCCAAAATGTAGTGCGAGATCGAACATATGCATGGAAGCAAAATTTTAAGAACCAATTGACAGTATGAGAGAAGGTGATGAATCCTACACATTAGCCATATTGGATTCAATTCATATTCAGCTTAACCTATTAGGATCGGCCTGGAGAAAGATCGGCAAACCCCGGAATGGCCTACTTTTGTCAGTATCAAAGGGTTGGATTTTTAAGCCAAGCTAACTTACCATTTGACCGAAAAGAGGGAAAACAATGGGGATGTGAATGACAATGAAAGGGAGTACCTGATACAGCTCCTTACTCTGCAACGCCTTGTCGTAATCTAATGCTGCTTTCATTTTCTCTTCCATTCTTGCTCTTTCCTTAGAATACTGCCTTCACAGCAAGGAAGTCCAAAATGACCAAATGTTCCCTGCTAACAAGCGTGTTCGTGATTTCTATAGCACGTAATTACAAGACTACAGACTATGCCATGCATAGATTTTAGCGATATCTCTCTGCAAGGGGTCTCCTCTACTGATTAAAATGCCTCATCTATGAAAGGCTGTAAATTAGAGGTTGGAACTTGCCTTACTTATTGAAGCTTGGAGAACTAGCTCTGCATATTAATGGCCAAATGCCAAGTTCTCTTTACAACATATGGAGGCTGACTAATTCGGTGCAAGACAAGGATTACTCATTTTACTTTAGAATAACATAAACTATGCTTTCGTGGAGTGTCTGATTCATGTTCATGGTAGTTGGCTTTGGGATATTGTACTATGTTGTCTCGTTGGTACTGTTTTATGAACGCGCCAGTCTTGTCCTCCACCGAAATCCTTAAGATATTACAGTTTGGTGGAGTGGTTGGTTTATTGTTGGAATATCTCAGCTATCGGAGATTATATATTGGAAATAGCTTACTCATTCGATTTTCTATGTACCACAATCTGCCAGATGAACTTTGTCCTTAAAGTTGATGAAAACATGTTTATATACTATGAGATAGTTGAGTATCCACGGTTAGAACCTGCAAACGTGACGTTAATTGCCAAGAAAAATTTCAAATAGATGTTTTGAAACCTTTCAAGCAATGATAATCAGGTGAACCATGGCATCTTCCAGCATGTTGCGACCAGACTTCCTCACTCTGCAATAGCGCGTTGTTGTAATTCGGTGCTGCTTTCATTCTCTTCCATTTCTGTACTCTCTTCCTCAGCAAAATGCAAACTCTCACCGAGTCAAACATCCTGCAGTATCCAGAAATGACCCCGAACGACCACAAGTTTACGGTTGTCAAACTTTCGAAGTTTGTGATTTCAATGGGACGTACAGATATTTATCATGGAATGTGACCTTCACTGCGCTATAAGGGGTCTACTCGACTAATTAGAATGCCCCACCTATAAAAGGCTGTGACTTAGAGGTCGGAAATTTGCCTAACTTATTGAAATTTCGAGAACTAGCTGCGTGGTAATGGCGATTTATCCCCCTGAAATTGAGGGAACTATCAAGTTATTCTGATATGCTGTTAATGCTGACTAATCTAGTGTTTTAAAGACAAAAGGGTTAATCCTGCACTTCAAAATAATATGGTTTGGTGGCGTGTCTAACTAAGGTTCGTGGTAGTTGACCAGTAGCAATTGTATAACTATGAAACATCCTCGTTATTGTTACTAGACTCAGTGGTTGGAAAACAGTATGCGATGACATAAGGTACATATTTCAACATAGGCACCGTGTGCTTTGAGAACTAATTATCTGTCATTGTTGTTCTAGAGTGCTTTCGCGATGAGCATTTTTCTGATAGTATCACAATGACGTTTCCGATTATCATCTTTCTTTCATTTTCTGAGCTTCGAGGAAATTATCCATGAACAACTGTTATAGGACGTCATGCTAGTGCTACATAAGAAACTGGTGGTAGTAAGCTTAGTGTTATCAGGTGAAAACAATTCTTGAACCGCAATCCGCCCTAGGAACTCTGTCCTTGAAGTTATTCGAAACTTGTTTTGGTTAAAGAGAACAACTTCAAATGCATTAATCGGTTGGGAGACAGTTCATCTGCCGACATCTGTTTATATTTGGATTGTTGATCAAACAAAATTGCAGGTTGTCTTTGGTAGACATAATCTTTTTGCAGATTGAACTCGATCAGCAGATTTCGACCCTCCTTATATTTCCCTCCAACTGCATCTTCAGGCATCGCAGCAGTTCCCCTCCAGAGGGTGTTGTCGGAGATGACTAGTCCACCCACTTCGACCAGTTTCATTAACCTCTCATGATAATTCAAGTAGTTGATTTCGTCCGCATCGACAAAGGCAAATTCAAAGCTCCCCTCGTTATCAAGCTGCAATTTGTTTCATTATGCCAAATCCCCATCAGACTTGACGCAACAAGGTGTAAGCATAAGAAATAAGCGTTGCACAGCATGCGATGCAAGTAGTAAATAGTCCGTCACAATGTATTTTGAAGCAAGACTAGCTCGATCTATCAAAGTATATCCATATAACGTTTCTTTTAGAACATCTGATGCGGTAGGGGGAAACTGCATAAACTAGGAAAGGCTGGGACATGACCCACATTTTCCATTAACTCATCTAGAGCTCGGAGAGCCTCGGATTCGATGACGTTGACTTTGTACTCTACGCCAGCCTTCTTGATAACGGGAAATCCAATTTCATATGCCTTGCGATCGACGTCTCTGGCTATCATCTACAGCAATACTCATTAGTGAGCAATCGAATAGGATTCGTTTATCATAAAGCATGATGAGTGATTGGAGACCTTTCCATCCTCAGGAGTTGTTAGGGCAGTGAGTAAAAGAGAGTATCCGGTGAAGACTCCAATTTCAATGGTTCTTTAAGCATCGATAAGCTTCAGTAGTATTGCCATCAATTGACCTGCATCTGGTGCAGTACCCATCCAACACCTGAATATAGACAACTAAAAGAAGGAAAATTTATATCCCTTGTTTACTGGTAGGGGAAAATGTCCTCCTGAACACAAAGCTAGGGAAAGAGGAAGAGAGCTTGGATGGCTTGCAGAAACTTCTCTCAGCTCCTCAAGGGGCTCTGGTTCATTTGGGTACACACCTGTGTCCAAAATGTACGGCGAAAGTGAACATATGCATGGAAGCAAAACTTTAAGAAGCAATGGCAGTATAAGAGAAGGTAAAGAATCCTACAGATTAGCCGTATCGGATTCGATTCAAATTCAGCTTAACCTATTAGGATCAGCCTAGAGGAAGCACTCGACAAACCCGGAATGGCCTGCATGCGACAGGATTGAAGGTTGGACTTCTCCGGCGTGTGGAAAGGATGAAAGCCAAGCTAACTTACCATTTACCCGAAAGCAGGGAAAAGAATTACAGGATGTGACTTACATTTTTGCAGCAATGCCTTGTCATAGTTTGATGCTGCTTTCATTTTCACTTCCATTTTTGCTCTTTCCCTGGGAAAATTCTTACCGTATCAAACCGCCTTTGACCAATGTTCACTGTTGACAAGCATGTTTGTGATTGCTATGGCACATAATCAACAAGACTGCAGACTGTGTCATGCATAGATTTCACAGATATTTGTCATGAAATATGATCGTGATTCACTGCAAGGAGTCTCCTGTAACCAATAAAATGCCTCATCGATAAAAGACCGTAGATTAGAGGGGAAATTACCAAAAAAGTCCTAGACCTATTGCAATTTTATCAATTCAGTCCTAAACTTTTTTTTTAGCCAATTTAGTCTTGAACCTTTTGTATTTGTGCCAATTCAGTCCATCCGACCATTTGATCGGAAATCACTGACTTGATGCTAGTTATCCTACGTGGATGCTGGCCGTACTAGTAATTATTTTATTATTATTTTCCCATTTTTAATGTTTTTTTATTGTGGCAGGCGAGGACGCCGGTGACCCTCGCTAGAGACCAGGAGGGGGGCCTCGCCCAGGCCCCCGACGCCTAATTTTTACTTACCTTGCCCTTTTTTATATTCTTTGTGTTTTTTTATCTAAAAATTCCTTTTTAAATTTATTTAATTAAGACTTTGGTTAAAAATTAGGATTTAGGTCAAACGACGGCGTTTTAGTATTATATTTGATGTTTTAGTAAGGTAATGCCACATAGGAGGGAGAAAATGTAAAAAAAAAATTAATTAATTCTTGTTAGCATTTTTCATTAGTCTAATTGGACGGAGTTGATGAAAAGATTCAATTATACCGTTTTGACAAATTTTATGACTTAATTGCACTTTTTGTAAATTTTACTATTCAATTGCAATTTCGCGACAAATTCTAAGACCTTCAGTGCACTTATCCTTTTTTTTAATGATTTTTGCGGGTCAATTTAAAGGACAAGAAAGGATTTTCAGATCTATTTGGCCTTTTTCTCTGTCTTATGGGTGGGTTAAATGAGTGAGTTTGGATTAGATATGAGTTGGATTGGATACAAGCCATCTAAATTGTTTAAAAAATAAATGGGCCAATGTGAATTAAATGGGTGGATTTGGGTGGAATTGACCCACCCAAACCTAACCCATCCATTTCACGCAAATTGATAAGGGCGAGAAAACTCAAGTTGGTTTTGGAACTTTTTTTAAATTAATCATCAATTGACGAAATAAAATTTGCTAAAAGTTAAAATAGAATTAGGATGTAGATATATATGGAGTGGGCAAAAAGAGAAGTCTTGTTCTAAATAAACAACTTACAATCCAACTGGCTAATTCCAAATCAGGCCTACCTTTAACTAGTATAATTATTATTCAAGATAAACATAATTGGCTGGCTTCGGTGAAGTTAGAGCAAGAAAACACTCTTCTTGAGATGAATTTACTACTTCGTATTCGTTTATCTTGCGAAAAATAAATAATTTTAAAAATATTTTCTTAAAAATGATCGCTTGTATCATTTACAAAATAAACGAACTAAAAAAAAAAATTCATCTTCCACAATTATTTCAATGTCGATACAAAATATAATTTTTAAGATAAATATTTTTAAAATAATTCATTTTTCGCAAAATAAACACACCTAATAATTGTCCGCTCCGCATTTAGTTGCCCAATATTTATCGTGGCCATGATAACTAGTACACCTTTCCGATCCTCTCATGCTGTGAGGAACGTCCTCTTAATGCTCTAACGCCCACGCTTGATATGAACCGACATTTTGAAACCGGTTCTCCGTATAAACTAGGGAACGAACCGGGCAAGGCCGATTCTCCAACTTTCTATGCCGGAACCAATTGGATCCCCATGTGAACAGACATATAACCTTTGACAAAAAATGAAAAAAAGAACAGATATATAATAAAACCGGTTAGGTGATTCCGGTTCAGTTAGGTCTCCGTCTCCGAGTTGCTCACCCTGTTCAAAACCAGACCATTGCTCTATCACAGACTTGCTCCGGCGCCGGCTCCGTCACACGCTTTGTCCGCTTGCCCCGTCGCTCGCAGTGGCTTCGCCGTCGTCGCTCGTAGCGACCCGACCCGACGCCACACCACACCCCCGACCCCGCGCAGCCGCTGCTGTGGTCGTTGGACCTCAGGTACGGGGTACCCTCCTCCGTCTCTCTCTGTCTCTCTTTTTCGTTGACAAATTATTAACGCTTCTAAAACCCCAATTCTCTGGGAAGCAGCAACAGGTTTCGGTTTGCTGTGCAGCACGATTTCCCAGGTTTGTTCTTTCTTTTCCCCCCTAATTTTCCACTCTTTTCTCTTACTTTACACTCCGGTTCCATTGTGGGTTTCTGCTAAATTTTCTGCAAGTTGGATCCTTTTTGGCCA
Source organism: Lenwebbia sp. NSW1173648 (assembly GCA_029784005.1). Taxonomy (NCBI): domain Eukaryota; kingdom Viridiplantae; phylum Streptophyta; class Magnoliopsida; order Myrtales; family Myrtaceae; genus Lenwebbia; species Lenwebbia sp. NSW1173648. The sequence continues at coordinate 3,426,626 of JARCGZ010000005.1, forward strand.
TAGATGTAAATTGGTGTTCGAATGTGCTGTCCAAATGAAGCGCTTGTTTATCCTGTTAAGCGGTAACAGACAACTGGGATTTGTTTCCGTAGGAGTTTGTAGTAATGGGCGAGGCATTGAAAGAGAGCCTTATGGCTTCCGTTCACTCCACCGTGTTCAAAGAATCAGAAACTCTTGAAGGGAAGTGCATAAAGATTGAGGGTTATGACTTCAATCGAGGAGTCGATTATAATCAGCTTATGAGGTCCATGGTCTCCACTGGATTTCAAGCCTCCAACCTTGGGGACGCGATCAAAGTGGTTAATGAAATGGTAACTTTTTTAAGTTACCTTTTCTTAATTGGGGAATTTGCCGGCCTTATACTGTTATTGCTGCGGTTTTTCGTTTTTTAAGTTGCAAGGTTGAGGGTTTATGTGTAATTTCCGTAGAATCATGATTCCAGTGACGGGTTTTTGAATTGTTTGAAGCTAGACTGGAGGCTCTCTGAAGAGACTATACCTGAAGATTGCGACGAGGAGGAGAGAGACCTAGCATATAGAGAGTCTGTCAAATGCAAGGTGTTCCTCGGTTTCACTTCCAACCTTATCTCGTCTGGTGTCAGAGATACAGTTCGTTATCTTGTTCAGCATGAAATGGTAAGTATTTTGACGAGAATTTTTCGTATTCTTGCATATATGCTGTGTGGATGAAAGTGACATTTGCTGAGGTGAGAAGTATCACATGTGATTGAATCATTTTGTGGGCTGTCCTGTTCTTTATCCACAGAGTTTGCTCTTTCTATTTTTATTTTGCTTGGCATCCGCTAAGTTTACTCAAATGATAGATGGAAGTTCTTTAACCATGACTTATCCTTTTGCTTATGCTCGAGTTTTCGATATACCTGGTTCAAGTTGCAAGAACCAAAGTACATGTATTATTTCGCTATAGAATTTACACGAAGAGTTCTGACATTAAATATCTTGCATCCCCTGATTTACTCCAAGTGAAGGGTCTTTTGGAAACCAGGTTCTGTTTATCCTCTTTATGTGCGCTTACCTCATGTTTCACCGATTCATGTGGAGGTGTGCTTCTTACGTTTGTGCAGGTAGATGTAGTGGCGACAACGGCTGGTGGCATAGAGGAAGATCTTATAAAATGCCTTGCGCCTACATACAAAGGTGATTTTTCCCTGCCTGGAGCTCTCTTGCGATCGAAAGGATTGAACCGCATTGGTAACCTGTTGGTTCCTAATGACAATTACTGTAAATTTGAGGACTGGATAATTCCAATATTTGACCAGATGCTGAGGGAGCAGAAAGAAGAGGTACTTTCTCTTCTTTGATGTAGTGGGCATTGCCCATTGGGGTTCTGCGGGATACCTTCGGATGCATGCATTATTTTCGTCAACTCTTGTACCCTCAAATCAGACCTCTTGAGTCCCCATAGTAGAATATTGGTTTTGGATCATTGTTTAATATGAAGACATTTCTCCTGGGAACCACAGGACCCTAAATAATCTGATTGGCATTTGATTGGGTTGTTTCAATAATGGCATCCCATGGTGAAAACCATTATACAACTCTAAGTTCTGCTCTCCTCTCAGTGAACCACACCCTTGTGTGAAGGGCCAGAGGTGCAATTTCTAATTTCTTTTGGCTAATGCAGAATGTATTATGGACCCCTTCTAGGGTGATTGCTCGCTTGGGGAAAGAGATTAATGATGAAAGGTCGTACCTTTATTGGGCATACAAGGTGAGTAGATCAAGGTAATCCTATTGCACAAGGTTACAATTATCTACTGTATATCTTGGATGTAATTGCTTCTTTATTGGCTTGGGGCACTGGGAGAAGCTTGTTTCTGGGATGGGTATGTGAAGTAGGAAAAGGAAAATTTCTTCTTTCTTAACACAGTTCCCCTGTAAGGAGTATTTTGGGGAAGGTTCAAGTCTATTTGTCACTGGGCTTTTTTCTACACATTCAGTGTTTAGACCTAACAACTTCAATGTTAGCTCATTCGGTATAAATCCATAGATTTTCCTTACATGTGCAAGAAAGTTGTCAGTATCTTTCTTCTGTCTAAAGATAGTCCAATAACTTAAGTGGACATTTTGCAGAATAATATTCCTGTCTTCTGTCCTGGGTTAACGGATGGCTCACTGGGAGACATGTTATACTTCCACTCCTTCCGTAGTCCTGGTCTAATCATTGACGTAGTCCAAGGTTAGGCACTTCGGTTCAAATACTCATTGCACTTGAAGCATGAAGAAGCTTGATGAATAATTTCTACTCCAACTTCTTTGCAGATATTAGGGCCATGAATGGCGAAGCAGTCCATGCTGGCCCTAGAAAAACTGGAATGATAATCCTGGGAGGTGGGATGCCTAAACATCACATATGCAATGCTAATATGATGCGAAATGGGGCGGACTTTGCTGTCTTTATCAATACAGCCCAAGAATTTGATGGAAGTGATTCTGGAGCTCAGCCAGATGAGGCTGTTTCTTGGGGAAAAATACGTGGGTCTGCCAAAATTGTTAAGGTAATTCCTTCATATGCTGAGTCTGAGACTGAAACTTCCCATAATCTCTATAATACGAGAGGAGTTTTAGAGTGGTACTTTATTTGGATTGGACCAGGTACATTGTGATGCTACCATTGCTTTCCCTATACTGGTTGCCGAAACATTTGCTGCAAGGAAAGAATTAATTCAACAAAACTGAGGATCTGATACAAATTTTGGGAGAGTAAGACTCTTGCCCATTTATCTTTCGTTGCTAATTCTTGACCTGGCTGTCAGGTACCGGCAACTGATTATAGTTGTTACTCGGTTGCAACATTATATGCTTAAGTCATTTTTGGAGGACTAGCTCCCAAAGATTTAGCATTTCTCGAGGGTAGTCTGCTGATGGGTGTTACAGGAAATCCCTGAAGCAAGCTAACTTGATTTGTTGGGAAAGGGCCACCAAGTGGTGAGGATTTTGTGATAGATTCTGTAGAGCTGTAATCAGATTGCGCTCATTTTTTTTTTCTGTTGTTTCACCTACTCTTGATGCTGACTAATCTGGTGTTTTAAAGAAGGGTAGTTCTTGAAGTAATATGGTTTGGTGGAGTACCTAACTGAGATCCCTGGTAGTTTTTTTTTTGTTTTTTGGTCTGTCATATCCATGGTAGTTGACCAGTAGCAATTTTACAAATACGTAACATCCCTGTTATTGTAACTCGGCTCAATCAAAAGAAAAACAAGATGCAACAACATAAGCTACATATTTCAACATGGGCACCATGTGCTTTGAGCATTTTTCTCAAATCATCAATATGATGCTTTCAGAAAAATGCAGTAGCGCCTTGTTATATTTTGATGCTGCTTTCATTCTCTTCCATTTCTTTTCTCTCTCCTTAGCAAAATACGAAGTCTTACCGAATCAAACTTCCTGCAATATCCATAGATGACCCCGAGTTACCGCAGGCTCACAATTGACGAACTTACAGTATTTGTGATTGCTATGAGATGAACATTTATCATGGAATGTGACCTTCACTGCGCTATAAGGAGTCTACTCGACTAATTTAAATGCCCCATCTGTAAAAGCTATCACTCGGAGGTCAGAAACTTGCCTAACTTATTGAAGCTTCGAGAACTAGCTGCATGTTAATGCCTTATTACCCCCCAGGAATGAGGGGACTGTCAAGTTTTTCTGGGATACTGTTAATGCTGACTAATCTGGTGTTTTAAAGACAAAAGGGTTAGTCCTGCACTTCAACATAATATGGTTTGGTGGAGTGTCTAACTGAGGTTCCTGGTAGTTCACCAAGAGCAATTGTATGACTATGTAATCTCCTTATTACCGTAACTAGACTAAGTCGATAGAAAAACACAATGCTGAGGAAATACGCTACGTATTTCAACATAGGCACCATGTGCTCTGAGAAGTAATTACTTGTCAGTGCCGTTCTAGAGGCCACGCACACTCAGTATGATTTCAAGAACCTCTTTTTTCCTCCCTTTCAGGATGAGCGTCTTTTTGACAGCATCATAATGATGTTTTTAATTATCATCTTTCTTTTAATTTCTAAGCTTCGAGGAAATTATTAACAACAATTTTAGGACGTAATGACAGTGCTACATTAGAAGCTGGTGGTATTAAGCTTAGTGTTATCAGGTGAAAAAAATTCTTGAACCGCAATCATCTGCTCTAGGAACTTTGTCCTGGAAGTCATTTGAAACTAGATTTGCTTAAAGAAAAGAACTTGAAATGCATTAATAGGTTGCAAGACAATTCTCTGCCGACATCTGTTTATATTTGAACCGTTGATCAGACAAATTGAAGGTCATCTTTGTCAGACATAATTTGTTTGCAGGTGGCCACAAAGTATGTAACTGAAAAAAAAAAGAAAAAAAGACAAGAGTATGGCAATGATTTTGTTATCGATTCAGTTAGAGTAATCAGATTGTGCTCATCTCAATCTATTCTTTTACCCTTCATTGGGTGCTGGTGAGACAGGACTCTGCTGTGATGTTCTGCGTAGTTATCATTAGTTCTCTTGCCTGATGCGCTTAATGCGAGTAACTTATGGTTTCGCTTGCCCTGGAAACAAGAACGGGGCAGGATACGATGCTAACTTGTGGTGTGATCATTTACCTCTCTCTCTCTCTCTCTCTCTCTCTCTCTCTGGGATTACTTGCAGATCTGTTCATGATTTAGCATCTCGCTCAGAATACAGTAGTACTGGTCATTCCTCGAGCAAAGTTCTCAAGAGCACGGCTATATCCAAGCCTCTGTCTTGGCCATGACCAAATCATGTGGCGTGAGTCAACTCTCGGACATTGGCAATCCATGCATTTTTTGAAGTTCCAACTCGAGGCAATGTTGCTTTGTGATAGCTTCTCCACCAATCTGTTGCTTGACAGGACCTTGTAGAGAGTCATCACATTTATTTGTTATAAATGCTCCCATTTGGAAGAAAATGAATCTGTAGACAACTTCGACGCAACATGTGACAAGCTCAAAGTAAAAACTTGAGAGAAAGCATTCAACTAAAATTTGCTGCAGCCAAGACAGAATGGCTAGTACATTTGGTGCAACAATATTTATTAATCATCAATTTTAACATATCCATGGATGTCGCGGCTATTACAACACACCAGATAATGACATGCCAAAGATAAGAAGTCATGGGTAAAGCGATCTCCTTTATAAACGAAAGAATTAAGTGGGGATCAACAGATGAGAACTTAGTGAAGTTGCCTGCAGATTGTCATCCCATCACCTATCGAAGCATGACAAATTTGGACTCGAGCATCGTTGGCGAGTAAATGGTTGAACTCAATCAGCAGCTTTCGGCTCTCCTTATATTTCTCTCCAACTGCATCTTCAGGCATCGCAACGGTTCCTCGCCAGAGGGTGTTGTCGTAGATGACTAGTCCTCCTGCTTTTACCAGTTTCATCAGCCTCTCATGATAATTCAAGTAGTTGACTTTGTCTGCGTCGACAAAGGCAAAGTCAAAGCTCCTCTCATTATCCAGCTTCAATTTGTTTCATTATGCCAAATCCCCATCAGATACAAGTAGTAGATAGAGTCCGTCACAATGTATGAAAGAAAATTCTCATGCTGTGTTGTTGCTGGTATACTGTATTTTGAAGGGAAATTAGCTCGCTCTATCAAAGCATATCCATAGAACATTTCTTCCAGAACATATGATGCATTAGGAGGAAACTGCATAAACTAGGAAAGGCCTACTAATGACCCACATTTTCCGTTAAATCCTCTTGAACTGGGAGAGCCTCGGAGTTAATGAAGTCGACTTTGTACTCTACCCCGGCCTTCTTGATAGTGGGAAGTCCCATTTCATATGCCTTGTGATCGACATCTATGGCTATTATCTGCAGCAATTGTAATCACATGAGCAATTTAATTGAATTCTTTCACAATAAAGCATGATGAGTGCTTGGAGACCTTTCCATCCTCAGGAATTGTTAGGGCAGTGAGTAAAAGAGAGTATCCTGTGAAGACTCCGATTTCAATGGTCCTTTTGGCATTGATAAACTTCAGTAGTATTGCCATCAATTGACCTGCATCTGGTGCAGTGCCCATCCAATAGCTGAATATCAACAGATAAAAAGATGGAAAATTTATATCCCTTGTTTACTGTTAGGGGGAAGTATCCTCCTGGAAACATCGTTAAATTGAATGAAAGCATTATAAGTCATGGTCAGTGACTGTATAATAATTTTGTGGACATGAAGCTAGGGAGAGAGAGAGAGAGAGAGAGACCTTGGATGGCTTGCAGAAACTTCTCTCAGTTCCTTAAGAGGCTCTGGTTCATTTGGGTACACACTTGTGTCCAAAATGTACTGCGAGATTGAACATATGCATGGGAGAAAAATTTTAAGAAGCAATGACAGTATGAGAGAAGGTAAAGAATCCCACACATTAGCCGTATTGGATTCGATTCATATTCAGCTAAACCTATTAGGATCGGCCTGGAGAAAGATCGGCAAACCCCTGAATGGCCTGCTTTAGACAGTATCAATGGGTGGGATTTTTTCTGGCATGTGAAGGATGAAAGCCGAGCTAACTTACCATTTGACCGAAAAGGGAAAAAAATAGAAGACGTGAATGACAACAAATGGAGTACCTGATACAGCTCCTTACTCTGCAACAACGCCTTGTCGTAATTTAGTGCTGCTTTCATTTTCTTTTCAATTCTTGCTCTTTCCTTAGAATACTGCCTTCACATCAAGGAAGTGACCCCAAATGACCAAATGTTCACTGTTGACAAACATGTTTGTGATTTCTATAGCACATAATTACAAGACTACAGACTATGCCCTGCATAGATTTTAGCAATATTTGTCGTAAAAATGCCACGTATTGAGAATGACCGGAATTTTTCGCCGGAGGCACCAAAGTGATCTCCGTACACAACTTTTGACACCAAAAGTGTCCTTTTCCCTCCAAAATACTATGAGGTAAGTTTGGAGAATTGAAAATATGAGTTTTATTCCGATGAATTAAGGGGTTTTTGCAAGTTATCTGCCGTTGACACCTAAATTTTGACAACTCATTGAGCCACTCATTTGCATAGAAAGTTAAGAGTCGATCCCGATCCTTAAATTTATGTACTATTTAATTTCCATATTTTGAGCATTATCATAAATTATTGGCTGAGAAGATTGGGAAACATTTGGCTATGTATTGGTGACTGTAACGAAATTCTATATCAATGGGAGAAGATTAGGAAACGCGGTACCGAATATCATAGACTAATTGTTTTTTGTGGCTTTCTGAACGATCGTGCGTCGATGGACATTAAAAGTAAATAAGGAATGTGAGGAGAAGAAGATATTGGGTAGAGTATCGTGCAATGGAAACTGGAGAGTGATGTATCATAATGCAGAGGCCATTGCTTTGTCAACTATTGACTCTGATCAGTGATCATAGCCCTCTCGTATGGTCGAACCGGTTGAACTGAAAAGAGAATTCAAATTTGAAGTAATCTGGCTTGACGACGAGGAATGCAGCGAGATTGTTAAGGCCTCGTGGCCAAATTTGAGTGTTGATAAAGGAACTTCAAAAATCAAAATCTTACCGGATGGACTGAACTGTTGCAAATGAAAAAAAGTTTAGGACTCAATTGGCAAAAAAAAAAGGTCTTAGGACTGAATTGGTGCAAGTACAACAGGTTTACAACTTTTTTGGTCATTTTCCCGATAGCCGACTCACATGTTCGATATCCAAAACTTGATCGAGAGCTTAACTATTACCAAGTTATAGTCACGAACTCAAGCACGAGCTTAATAAGCTCGATTTTTTCTCTTTGCATTCATTAGCGGGGGGGTGTACACTATGATATGATAAAGGATGTTGATGCAATTATTTTTAATATAATGACGTGATTGGTAATTTCAAAGGCATGCTTAATTATAATTAGGCCCTTATTTTTCATCTTTGAGGTGGTAATATGGAAAGCTTCGAAAATGAGACATAATATCTTTGATTTAAATACGTAGATTTTTGAGAAAGTCACACGTCCCGGTTTTTCCGACCCCAAAAAAAAAAAAAAAAAAAAAACACGTCCCGGTTCGGTTAAAAACCCTTAAACCCTTCACCAACTATAAAGGCACAAAGAGGCCCTCCCTCCCTCTCTGCGACATTACAGCGAACAGCTCGCGCTCCTTTCATCTCCCGCGTCTGTCGAAGCTGTGATTCGCTTCGCAGCAATCGAGCTGGAAGCACTCCTATTAGGATGAACGAGGAAGAGGACATCGCTGGACCCCCACACAGGGAGCTGTATGCGCTGCTCCACGTATCCCCGGACGCTTCGGACGAGGAAATCAGGAGGGCCTACCGCCAGTGGGCTCAAGTCTATCACCCCGACAAGTACCAGGACCTTCACGTATGCTTCTAAGCTCGTTCCACTTCGCGTGCTTTTATTTGTTGGTTGCGAAGATTTTAGGTGACTTCAGGTAGAAATTGATAAGTTCCGCGGGGGAATTGGATTCGCGGTGACGTCTATCGGTTCATTCGTGGGCAGTTTCTTGGGATGGTTCATGAGATTTTGGGGCTGTTGGGCTGTGGCCAGTTTGATTTTGATAGCATTTTTCGTTTTATTGTTTTGTTCACGTTTATGGCTGAATTGAGTTTGCCTTAGTTGCTTGCGCCGTGCTACTCATGTGTTTAACCGAATATTGATGGGCATTGTGTATTTGGGAGAACTCTGTTCCGCTGTTCCTTCCCTTTTCCTGGAAAATTTAATAGCTCAAATGCAGAATTGCTTCTATCTCGAGAAGATTATGCGACTATCCCATAAATGAATATCTATTTCCATCTTGATTCGCACCGTAACATGGTTATCATTGGTCCGTTTACCAAAAATCTTGTTTCTATCTAAGGGGGATATGTTTGGTTGATATAAAATGTTAACTGCTGAAAATGGCAGTTTATACTTTGTTTCATGGCAATAACAAGCTTTTTAGTCTCCTTTTGATTGTCCCATTGCCTTTGACAGAAGTCGGGAGGCCTAATTCATTGTGGGAGATATACCAAAAGTTTTTAACATCGTTTCAAAGACAATTCAACTGTTCCTTCTCAGTCTATAATCTGTCCAATGTGCAAAACTAGATGCTGTAATTGGCCAATGAGCATTAATAGCAAGCCCATGCCTTCTCCTCTCGCTGAGATGTCTATTGGTTGGACTAGAAATGAGGGAGTGAAGGAATTGGGTATCTTTATGTTCACACCAGACACTTAATTTTCTTCTAATTTCAGTTAAAGATTTATCCTCTAAGTGCAGCATGTCTGTGCTCTCGTCATGATGGCTTCGCTCAACTCATCTTTTCATGCGATTGGTAGTTGTAATTGCTGTTCAGTGTATCTTATGGTGATATTATGAATGCATTGTGGTATTAAGGCATTTACATTTTTAGTTGCTTTGGCCCTGGCCCCATTTATAAGTTTGTTCATCTTCATCTTTCAATTCCGATGCTGTCCTTTTCTCAGCATGATTAATGATGATCGCAAGTCCTATTAATATGGAACAAGTGTCTGATTTTCAGATGAAGGAAGTTGCTACACAGAACTTTCAGCGGATATGTGAAGCATATGAAATATTGTCTGATGAGAGTAAAAGGCAAATATACGACATATATGGTATGGAGGGGTTAACTTCAGGTTTAGAACTTGGTCCAAGGCTGAGTAAAGTTGAAGAAATAAAAGAAGAACTTGAAAGGTTAAGGCGAATGAAGGAACAAGAAAAGAGTTTAGCACATTTCCGACCATCTGGTATGATAATGACAAATTTGTCAGTGCCGCACTTTTTGGATGGCGACAGCTTCGTGAGAGGGTAGGACTCAACTTATGTATCTGCCAATTCATTTGAGCATCCTAAGTAAGATGGATTCTGCCTGATGCATGATGATGCAGGAGCACTTGACCAGACACCGATTTTAATGCTTTTTTTTGTTGGCAAATTGAGATTTGAACAGTGAATAGATTTTGATTTTCAATATTGTAAATCAAGTTGGATGAGATCGTCAAATTTAGTGTGACTACAGGACGCTAATGTTGATGACGAGTTGCACAAGTGCACGATATGAGCAAAGACGTCGCAGAATGAAATGGTTTCATGTAAAGCTGAATGACAAACAAGCTTATGGCTGTTTACGTATGATGTCAACATGATCCATCCTCCATAATCATTTTTAGCACATAAAAATTGAATTCTGTGGAGTTGGAAGTTCTCACGGTTCTGTCAGATAAAATTTAGGGTATTCAGCTGTGAGGCTGACTAATATTGATGTATACCGCTGCACTATAATGATCTCAGCAAACCCTGTTGCGTATGTTTCTCGACATTGACAATTTTTTGCCATATACTATTCTGCTGCTCAATGGTATCTGCTGAGTTTGTGTGTTCATGTATCTCAGAATGCAAATGGCAAGTCAATTCCAGTCTCAAATATCCAAAAAGAATACCCTAGCTCTTGGTGGAAATTTGGCAGTTAGTGAAAATGCTGGTGGCCGAGCCGCTTCTCTTGTGCTTGGACATCAGATTTCTCCTGCTGCTTCAGCAGAATTTATGGTCTCATTGGGTCTACAGGCCCTTCTTGGCGTGCAAACGACAAGGTACAGCAGTTACTACCTATTTATATTAGTTTTATGCAAGTGATACCACTTTTCTCACTTTTGTTTGATGATAGGCAATTATCACAACACTCATCAGCGACAATGGGCTTAGCAATGTCTTTGCAAGATGGGTCTATAAATCTTTCAAATGCGTGGACCCGCCAGTTCTCAGATACAGCAAATGGAAATGTATTCTAGCTGCATCAAGTTTCTCTCTTTCTCTGCCAAAATTTATTTGCCCTGTGTTGTTTCCTTATTACAATCAGAAAACTGTATTAGAATTGAGTTATAAAGGTTCCTAGCAACACATTCTTGAAGGCTTAAAAGTAACTCTTCAGTGGCTTAATGTTGGTAACTTGAATGGTTTTGTAAATGCTTAAACATTCGTAGAGTGCATTCAATACATGGCAATGGCATTGGCAATAGCAATGGGAAAAATTTATAAAATTGGGGCCTTTTCTTAGCTGTCAATACAGTTAATCTTGTGCTACACTGTCTTTTACTGGCATCAAGTAGTTCTCTGATTTTGTGCTCTTCATCTTTTTGCAGATACAGCTTGTATTAGGACCAGAATCATCTATTGCAGTTGGATGGCAAAAGAGAGAAGAAGAGAAAATGTCTGCTGCTGGAGAGTTGAAAGTATGTCAAAATTTGCACTTCAGTAATGCTCAATGTTTCATCCCCAAGTTTTGAAGATAATATAATGAAAGGCATGCTCATAACTTAAGCATATGGGAATTCACATATGCTTAGGTGATTGAACATTTGTTTCCCATGGTCCTCCTTGCAATGCTCCTTTCCCCAAAGAACTTCCTAGGCAAGTTTCTCTATTATTATGCCTAACCCTGTTCGTTTGTGTTTATTCCAACCCTGTGCAATTTCTACAGCTTGGAACAAGTTCTTTTGGGGTATCAGCTCATTACACTAGGCATTTTTCCTCAAAATCTCATGGCCGTATTGCAGGCAGATTCGGAAGGTACTCACAGTAGATGAATTTGGGCATTGATAATACAAATTGACTGTGACTATATTCATTTGGACTTTAGCAATCACTTCTTATTGTATTATTATTAATCATCTCACATTTCAAGTGTTTTAGCACTTCTGATTGAGTTAATTATTTGTCACTTTTCAAGTTCTTGTGAGACATTGCCCTCCTGTTTAATAAAATTCTGTAGCATGTTCTATAGCTTAAACTTTCCAAATCATGGTTTTTGATGACTGGAGAAGTATTGTTGAGCAACTTACGGAATGGATAAACCCAGTATAAAGATGAGAGGCCCTTACAATCAGGTTTTTTGTGCTAAGTTTCATAGATTTTGTATCATGCCTGCCTTAATTGCTTGCTATAACTTTCTCATCTCTTGTTATAGGATTACGTATGTTGCTTAGGAGGAACTAATATTTAATGTGACAATGAGGAAGGGTGCTACATTGATTCTTATGTTATGGTTGACCCACATTTTTGTAAGATGAATGAATTCTTGAAGTTGGACCTCAAACCTATAGATACTTTAAGTTTTTAATATATGCTGTCACACCTTCTATTTAAAGTTGTGCTATCTTGTTTTTGAACAACTTTACCTGTTGCACAGCACTGCGCTAGAGATCGAAGTTGGTGGAGGAAGAAAATTATCCAACTTTAGCAGTGTCCGCATGATGTACACAATTGGGATACAGGTATTAAATGCTTCGTAAGAGTAATGGCTAGATGATTATTGGTGTACTTTTTCTTTACCCTCGTGAAATGTAATTTGAGAAATCTTTAGATCTTCTAGTGCTTTTCATTTTTAAAAGGCAAAAAAACTAACAATTCTAATACTATTTATTTAACATAAAATTTTGACGTCGAAGTTTCTCTTGAGAAAAGGATGAGATTATTAGAAGATAGATAATAGGAACAGAAGGCCACACCATCAATGGCGTGGTCATCCATACATCGTATCTCAAGCAGTTCAGCACCCTTGAATTGTTAAGGGGGCTGGGCCCTTGGGTTTTTTGTTTGTTTGTTTGTTTATTTTTTTGTTTTTTTGTTTTTTTTTGGGGGGGGGGGGGTCTTTTATAGTGGGCAAGGCCTACTAATACTAATTCGTTGGAAGAATTGGGGGTTTGGGGTGGGAGTAGGCCTCCCTGGGGTCATAATGCCATTAATTTAATGGCATTAAGTAGGCCCCTTCTTGTGTTCTCATGGTTCTATAAATGTCCGAATGACTAAAAATATGGGTCTTATGCCGAATGACTAAAAATATTCCATTACATATTGAGTTTAAGACATTTCCATTAGTGGATTTGTCGTTTCACTCTCAATTCACATCGTTGTGTGCAGGCTCCTTAGTTATTATTGTGTCTGCATCATTTACACTTAGTTTAAGACATTTCCAAAATTGGATTTGTCGTTTCACTCTCGATTCACATAGTTGTGTGCAGGCTCCTTATTTATTATTGTGTCTGCATCATTTACACTTAAACTGCTTCTTTAATTTCTGTGGTGGCTTACCCCTTCTCTGTGTGTTATTTTCTTGGCAGGGTATATTTTGGAAATTTGAGTGGCGTCGTAGTGGCCAAAAGATAATCGTTCCTGTAAGCTGGATTTAGCATTTTCATTTGTTTTCTTCCATCAGAGGCACAATGTGGGTGCTTTAAAAAGTGAAGTTACGAAAGTCGAATATACTTCTATCTATGGAAATGTGAAAAGGCTTAAATAATTGTAGACCACCTTGATAAGTTGTTATTAAGGGTGGCCCGTATTTTTGAAGTTAAAAAATGGGCGAGAGAGCATTGTCATAAGAAAGCATTTCGGAACGTTTAAAGTACTTTAATTCTGTTTGCTTTTCTCATGTGCTCTCTCTTGTGGTCCAAAGTATGATCTGGTATTAGTGGAGAAAATTGGGAAGGCTGTCCATTTTATGCCTCGTTTCAATCAGATGTTTGCTTTTGGCTATTTGTGTGCAGATTTTGCTGTCAAGGCATCTAAATCCTTTGTTTGCTGCCGGGGCGTTTATATTTCCAACTTCTGCTTACTTCATACTCAAGGTTCTTATCTGAATCTCCTTATGGAGAATTTTGTTGTGAATGGTGTTTACTTATTGCGATTATTTTTGCATTTTGTGCAGAATTTATTTTGAAACGTTAATGGTAATGGGGAGGATGTCTTCCAAGTTATATACTTGACATTTCATATCCTAGTTTCTTAGGAAGGAATCTGTTTTCCGAACCTATGTGTTATACAATATGACTGTATGATTCTCGTTTATTGGGATACTTACCAAAACAATCCTAAACCTATTACAATTGTGCTAATTCAGTCCTAAACCTTTTTCTTTTGTCAATTCAGTCCTAAACCTTTTACATTTGTGTCAATTCAATCCATTTGGCCGGCCGACGCTGACGTGGCGCTGTCGGTGCTGATGTGGCCATTTTTAATAGTATTTTAATTTTTAATTAATTTTTATTTTTCTTTTCTTTTCTTGTTCTTCCTTCTTTGCTTCTGTTTGTGGCCGGCGAGGGTTGCGGCCCTTGCCTGGCTTCGCCCAGCGGGCAAGGGCACCTCGCCTGTCGCGGGTGAAGGTGGCCTCGCAAAATGTTTAGGGCTGTTTTGGTAATTTTCACCTTGTTTATTAGGTGGAAAGACCTTCATGTTGGGCTCCATCATAGGCCTTTTTTTCAGTTTTTTTGGTGGTTATACGTATGGTTATGCTGGCTTAGAAGATCGTATTTCTATACGCATTCAACAATTGGCTTTAATCTAGCTCTTAACTTTTATTGGCAATTGTAACTAGTAGATTATTGGATGAAGTCATGATGGCATTCTTTCCATCTGGCTAAATGTTGACATATTAGGACTAGTAATTCACTCTGATTATTCTCAGACAATGCAGTGTTTCAAAGAGCATCTTTCCAGTTAACAAGGCCCATGTTTACCTGTTTGATTATTTAGACATACTGCTGATAGAAAAGTCATTATTTGATACAACCTGCATCTTCCATGATTGCAGAAGTTTGTTGTCAAGCCTTATTACCTTAAGAGAGAAAGGCAAAAGGCTTTGGAGAATTCAGAGAAAACTTCAACGCAGGCATGTGTAAATCATTTAGTCCTCTACAGTGTCCCTTGTACTCGTTGGAAATATTTAAGTGAATCGTCGCGACATGTAGGTACAAGAAGCAATGGCAGCAGCTCAGAGAGCTCAGAAGTTGTTAGAAAACGTGGCAAATCGAAAAAGAAACAAACAAATGGAAGTTGGTGGACTAGTTATCACTGAAGCAAAATATGGGAATCTTAAAAATGTGAAGAGATCTGATCAATCGGGAGGAGTCACCGAATCAGCTTCCCAAGTTATAGATGTTACTTTGCCTCTAAATTTCCTTGTTACTGATGCAGGGCAGCTCAAGGTATGCTGCTACTATCTTGAGCCATCTTTGCGCTCCTTGTACTTTCTTTCTTCTCGAATTCTTCAGCGTTACTGTTCTTTGACCTAGCATTGACTGCAGCCACCCTTAATTAACAGCTTGAACTTGCCTTGGTTTGACATAAGGTTACTTTATAATGACTTAGAGGTCATCGGCTTGAGTCACAGAAACCTCTGCCCCAAAGTAACCATCAAGCTGTGCACATCTCCCCAGATTCGGACACCTTTGTCTGAAATCTACATGCCAGTTTAGACTAAAAAATATGAGTGTGCTCTCTCGAAGCAGAGGAGCCTGGACTTACCCCTTTAGAGTATTTTCTGCTTAGCATCAAAGGTCCAATGATGAACTCTCAGTCAGAGTGATCCATACATTTATTGGAAATAGAAGCTTGGAAGGTGGCCCCAGTATGCAGAAGAAATTCTTGCATACGCAATGTCACTTACTTAGGTTTTCGCATGGCTATTTTCTTCTCATGAACATTGAAAATGAACCAGACCAAGGCCCCTCTCGTCAAGGCGACGCTCGGTGTCAATCGCTATGGGCCAACAGACACATCTGCAACCTTGGGGATTTCATTATCTGGCCGTGTCGGATGTCTGTGCTCACTTCCCAATTTGATATTTGCAGCTTCACGAAGGCGTAAAGAAATCGGGAATTATGGGATTTTGCGATCCCTGTCCTGGAGAGCCAAAAGGATTGCGCGTAGAGTATACTTATGGTGGCAAAAGATACGAGGTAGTGCATCTTTGCGATCCCTCTTCAAGCCAAACCGGGTCGGTTCATAACCTGTGTTTCGTTATTTCGTGGTAATACAGGTGACGGTGGACGATTACGAGGAGCTGTTTATACCCCGTGAACAGCACCGAATTTGAACGACGACCTGTTTATCTAGCTTTGCCATACCTCTTTGGATAATTGAAGTTTGAAAGTTCTACTCGGGTTCATTATTGGTTTCTTGTATCCAGAAAGCCTCGATTGATTTTCTTGTAAAATTATTCTCATAATAGAGATAAAGGAATACCTTGTAAAAGAAAAAAGCTTCAATTTCCTTTTTAAATCAGAACGGAATGTGCCTCTTTCTTGGTGTAAGATCCATTTGGGGAAATTACAGAAAAAGTCATGCACTTATTATAATTGTGTTAATTCGGTCTTAATTTTTTTTTTTCTAATTGAGTTACAAACATTTTGTATTTGTGTCAATTCAGTCTATTCCATCAATTTTAGTGGGAAATTGATGATATGGAAGCTGGCAGCGTGGACAATTTTTACTGATATCTTTTTTAATTTTTATCTTTTTTACTTTATCTTTCTCCTTTTTTCTCTTTGTATTTCTTTTTTTTTTTTTGCCTTACCATGGCCCGACGACTCTCTTCGGCCACATTTTAAAGGAAAAAGAAAAGAAAATTAAAAATATTAAAGTATTATTATAAATTGATCACGTCAGCACACCGACGTGCCATGCGGGAAGGTTGGTGTCCACATCAATTATTTGGCCAAAATTGGAATGGAGTGAATTGACACAAATGCAAAAGATTTAGAATTGGCCAAGAGAAAAAAGTTTATGATTGAATTAGTATAATCACAATAGGTTTAGGATTTTTTTGGTAATTTTTCTGATCAATTTGCAAGCTTAGTACTTTAACTTTTGTTTTTATATCTAATAAGATTGTGAAATTCAGCTCACAGAGATAAGGGACAGATTTTACGTCATAAAGCTCAAGAGATCGCTGGTAAGCTACTCGTGAAGCCTTGTTTGTTTGTTTATGCTTTAATATAACCAATAAGTAATTTTTTTTCACTTTCCCACAAAATAGTACAATATGGACTTCAAAAATCGTTAAGAATTATTTGTTAATTTACGTGTTAATATTTATATATCGTGAAAACTTCGAGTGTTCTAAGTTAAAAAATATCAAAAATATATGAATTTGTAATATTCAAATTAATCAAAAGTAAAATTTTAAATATAGTGCATGAACTTTTAAATTGTTCAGTATGATCCATGAGCTTTAGTTCAATATACAGTGCAGTCCCTAAAATTTCAATTTGTTCAATTGGTCCATGGACTTTTAGTGCATATTCAATTTAATCATTGAACTATATGAAAAATGTTCGATATTATCCTATTAATTCAAATTTAAGGAAAATTGAATATTTTCATATAATTTATGAATTAAATTGAACATCTATCGTAATTTGAGAGATCACGTGGAATGATTTAAAAATTCAAAGATAATATTATCAATTAATTAACTAAAATCAAGGAAGCACGTTCAACAAATTTAAAAGTTGGCCATTTCCTTCCGGAGAACAAAAGAAGCTTTCTTCGGTCAGGCAAGACGGAGAAGAGAAGGAAGGAAGGAGGGAAAAGAAGAATGGCGGGAGCGACGTCGGCTTGCATCTTCTGCCAAATCGCCCGCTCTTCCACCTCCACTTCTCTGACTCTCCTCCACTCCGTTCGTCTCTCTCTCTCTCTCTCTCTCTCTCTCTGCGTTTCTAGGTAACCGAAGTTGATCGAGGCTTGCTCTCGCGCTTGCAGGACGATCGAGTGGTTGCGTTCGAAGACATCAATCCCGCCGCGTTGAGGTAAATGCTAATTATCCGATGCGCTTTATTCGAGGAGAGGAATCTGCGATATGAGATAAATGTCATCCAGCTCCAGCTGGTTGACCTGAATGGATTATGCATTACCTCATGGAGGAAAGTCTGATTAGTGCGCTCTATATCGTACTTTGAGCTCTTAGTTTGGATTAGCTGTAATGGATACCTTCGAGTACGAGTTGCTCTGAATTTGGACTTGTTGATCTACACCGTAGCTCGACTCGATCGATGTGATCTGTAGATCGATCGTTCGAGTGCACGCTGCTGTTACCCCTGGGGATTGGACGGGCTAACAAGTTCTTTGAATGGTTTTTCGCTGAGATGATGCGGGTTTGTTCGATCAAAATTTCAGATTGTGTGATGTGGATTAAGATTCCATCAATTCCAACGCAATTTGATGTTTTAGGCGTTCATTAAATTAGAGTAGCGCATATTCTTTGAATGCTTCAAATTTCTTCTTTTAGTTTTGACCCGAATTGTTGCTTCGAGTTCCTGAATGATCGAATTTGTCAATCTACACAACAGACTGCCAAGCGTAGAGTCGGTCTTATGGAGATTGCCTGGTTTAATTTGGGGGGTTTGTGAGATAAATATTGATCTGTTCTCTTCCTTTTGTGGTCCTGGTGGTTTTCAGTGTGATTGGGTTGTTGATCACTTTCCCATTATGCTTTTCTTATAGCTTTTATGTAAGTCACATCACATGAGTTGGTGGTAACCTCTAAGAGACATGCTGCGGATATTGTGGAGTTTAAGATGTAATGCCATGGCATGGATCGCAGCATTGCTCAAAATGATTTCACTCTTCAATTTGCAACTTTTGCTGCACTCTCGGGATGACTCAAAATCTTAAGCTCAATGCCTGATCAACAGGCATTATTTGGTGATTCCGGCGGAGCATATTCCAACCGTGAGAGACCTCAAAAGGAGAGCTGAAGATTATACGTTAGGTAATTATACTTGTTGTTTACAACTTCTTTGAGAGCACGGGACCTCTAGTTATTCATCCGCTCTCTCATTTTCTATTCATCCAGTGAGTCACATGCTGGATGTGGGGAGAATGCTTTTACAAAGAGACGTGCCTCAGTCAAAGCAATACAGGTACTTTTTCATATTCTTCAGCCACATGGAGTTTTGATTCCCTTTAATTCATGTGACCATGTTATTATGCATCCTCGCAATGAAACTGACGTGGATGACATGCCTATCGGCACTCAATCCTCTAGTTATTAGAGACTTCGCAATGTACTTGAGGGAACAGGAAGAATGTGCTGGAGATTTAGACTTTCTGGTTGGTATCCCATGGAAATATTAAATAGCCTGCCACTTACTTGTCCTTGTTAAGTTGTATAGCTCATGCTAGGATCTTTTACTTTCTGTAAACTTCATGTGAATGGGAATCATTGATAATGTCATTGTCACAAGTGCTAAACTGTGTCCCCACCCTCTATCCTTAATGTCTTTGAGGAAGATGAATAGAGTGATTGACAGCCAATCCTTATGTGGAATATTTTGTCACAAGTTTCTTACATTTTTAGGTGCTTATCTTATCTGTTTACACATACTTGTGTTTATTTAAGCTTCGTATGTGTTTAGGTGCTTATCCTATCTCTTTACACATACTTACATTTATTTACTAATTTTTTATATTTTTTTAATCCTTACGTGGAATATTTTCTCAAAAGCTTCATACGTGTTTAGGTGCTTATCCTATCTCTTTCCACATACTTACTTTTATTTAATTATTATTCACTTTGGAAAGATATATGACGAAACTATCTCAATCTGTGTTAATTATCGTGGCCCGAACTATATAAATGTAATCCTTGTTAATCAACTTGTTTGATTTGTTGGTCCCTGGGCATGCATTTGGTTCTCTGATCTGGTTGACATTCAACTTCAATGTAGGGCTTTGGATAATGCTTTCGTGTTTGATACTTGCAGTATACATAGTAAGCAGTTGACATAAAAATGATAATGTTGTCAGTTGCAGAAGTAACAGACATGTGCAACTCAATTGTGTTTCAATGATTCCGTTGCTTGCAAATGGGAGAAGCTTTTGGGGCTACCTTAACCGTTGTGACCAATTTGCTTTTGGATATTTATGTTAGCAGGTTCGGCTTTCATCAACCTCCAATGAACAGTGTCAACCATTTGCATCTTCACTGTTTGGCACTACCTTTCATACCCAGGTAACCTTTTTGCTCGTCGCACTCTCAAAAGGCTCGAATATGTTTTGACAGTTGTTACTCTCAGTACCATCAACGTACTTAATGAAGTTATAGACACACCTAGTTTAACCATTGAAGAGCTTATACAGATGGAAACATATGAAGTACTTGTCATTGGGACCACTCGGTGGGTTTATTGAAGCAGAGAAGTTATTGGACAAACTGAAACCGGAGTGACCGAATCATGCATACCCTTAATCTTCAATTATATGTCGTTGACTCTCTGATATGTCATGGGATATAGTTTAACCACATTTATGAAATTGCGAGGTCTCTTATATTACTTATGGTGCAAATCAATGTGGTTTAATATGTCTGATATGCTTGGAATTATAAAGTACTAATTCATGCTCAAACGTGTTTCTCTCTGTGCCTATCGGCTAAGAATTACCTACTATGTTGGGTCCTATGAGCACTACAATTTGGTTTCCTTTTTGCCCCCTTCTTGGAAATGAAAATGGTTTATTCAAGACGAGCTTATTGTTTCCTTCTGAGAAATAATACTCTATGTAATTGGTTCACCTGAGGATGAATTATCCAAGATCCATGAGACAAAACGGTAATCTTTAGTTGTTGTTTCCAATCTTTTAGAAGTAAATTTTGTAGTTGATATAGTGGATGAATGAGTACATTTTTGGCTAGGCCTCCTATAATTTCATTTCCAACCTTGTCATGCTTGCTTTGTGAAGTATTGTCCCACATCGTTTGACAACGGGTCCTAAATGCTCTTTCTATACATATGGTCTCCCTCCACCTATCAGCTTAAGCTTTTAGGTTGGATTTTCTAACCTGGCTATCAGAGCCAGTGTTATCCCTTTCGTGAATGTGCGATGTCAAAATTTCATGCGCCGCTCGTAATCCGGCTTGCACGTGAGACGGGGTGTTGAGGTATTGTCGCACATCACTTGACAACGGATCCTAAATGCTCTTTATATTAATGTTTTCTCCCTCCATCTATCAGCTTAAGCTTTTGGATTCTTTGGGTGTTTGGTAATCTTCATTTATTCAGTCTAACTGAATGTCGAAAAGATTTTGTAGTTTCCTTGATTAGTCGCCAATGCAATCAAAGTAAAGATGTCTTTACGGGGGGAGCGCTTTGTGCATTTATCTTATAGGTTGATTTGAATCGATTCATATGTAGATAATGATTCGCCAATGTTTGCATCCCGAAAATAATTTACGTTGGGCATATAAGAACCATCCACTTGTTGAAACCCCCTCTATTTATTAGCCCCAGACTATGTGCCTTAAGGTTTCAAGGAATTCTACTTTGAAACTCTAGTTTGTATAATTTTTCCAAACTTTTCCTGATGGTGTTAGACTCCGACATACGAATTGTAGGTCTTCAGGGTGCAAAGTGTGGGATTTTGAAACTAGAGGTGCAAATTGTTGGTAAGGGAAAAGTTTAAGATGACGTTAGCATACCTTGCATTTGCATTGTACAAGTGTTCGTAAGTCCTAGGAATTACCATGACTAAGTAATGAGTTACTTTTCAATGTAGCCATGTATAAACATTATATGATTTTCTTCAATCACTGTCTATGAGCAAGGGTCTGAAAGTAAGAATGGACTGTCGACCCTGTGCTCTATGTTTTCCCCTTTTTCTTTCAAAGGATTGGCTAGGAAGCTACATAAGAAAATGGTTGTGAGATTAGCTTGACACTGTCACTTCTAAATAGGAAGCAGTTTAGTAGATGAGGTGTTTGTAGGCATCAGTTTGCTGCTTTACTCTAAGAACAGTCTCAATAATCTCCATGTAATTATGCGCTTGAATGCCACTAAATCGGATTAAAATCTGTTTATATGCGTACTGTCTGCTAGTTTGGTCCACGCTTGGTGAAGTCTGTAGAATGTTGTTTATCAGCATCTTGTGCAGCAGTAGATGGATGCAGAACTTTTCCACTGTCTACGAATTACATTAGACGGGTGGTAACTTGGGGGTGAAGCTGCGATGGTTTGCTGATTCGAATTATTGGTGTTTCTCACTTGAACAATGCTTTGATGGTCTATCGTCTTTATGCAAAGCAGAGTAAAGGACGTGATGCTCCCTGCAAATTTGCTGATGCATACTAACATGATTGGCTTGTGAAACTTGTGAAGCCAGCATCTACCATATTAAGTTATTGAACTAAGTCCAAACGTGAAGTTTTCGGGTGCGTGAGGTGCAAAGGAGTCATCCTTAAACATATCACTTTTGAGAGTATGTAAGACTTTGAAAAATTCAATAACTGAATGGAAGTAAATTAATGATTTCACAGCCGGAAGCAAGAGGCTGTGACTTCTAGTATTAGCAATCAATGAGTTGGACTTTGTAGAGATGATTCCCACACTGGTTGGCTGATTGGCGCTTTAAATTGTCACACGTCTCCCCATAGAGCCCTCAATTTATTAGTGGCCCTTAGCATTGAAATGAACTGATCAGTCAAATCTAGTGTCACCAGAAAATTAGGTTGTCATCTCTTTGTCAGCTCTAACAGATCATCCAGAGCAAGTTGTAGCTCAAACTAGATTGGTGTCCCTCCAACTTTGTGAGCTCTCAAATAGAGCCATATAATATCTGACCAAAAAAGAAAATGAGCAATATAATGGAGATGATGCTGGATTCTTGGTGTGTAAGGCGTCTAATCCTAATTTCTGTGATTTAGGTAGGTTTTGTTTTATCTCCTGAAACATGAAAAGCATTGGCTCTATTAGGCAGCGGTAATTGTCGTAGGCAGGTGGATATCTCTGAATTGAAATTATCCTTTTGGGACATTTATAGTAATGGTCGGTGGAACCCAAGTAGGCTGTCCCTTACAGTGTGGCCGAAAGTGACAAGAAGTTTTAAACGTTTCATTTGTTGGCGAGTCAAATCGATGCTTTGATTTTGGTTATGACCAGAAAGAGAATTCAGGTGAATGATCGAATAAGGGGATTCCTGATTAGGTGGTCCGGTTATTCTGAAGCGATGTCGAGTGACCGGGCTTTTACCAGGAACAAAGAACATCTCGGCCACACCGATACTTTGAAGGGACGTGATCAATGTGAGACAATCGATACACGGAACGCCTCTGAAAATCGAAGGGAAGAAAGGGAGAGCGACCTGCAATCTTTCCCTTTTGGGCAAAGTTCAGTACATGAAGGAAAAGGCACGTAATATCTTTAGATGATGTCTTGATTCGTCTAGGTGCAGTGCGTTGGTCGATTTGTCTACGTACATGTTGAGATATTCTAAGTGGGATTACGAAATCTTATATCGGTTGACTGGATCTGGATGGGACCATAGTAGCCCAACTCGAGAATTCGGATTCAACTCAAAAACTCTCGAATGGGGTTTGCTCATCGTGGACCTACCCTTCATTACTGGTCCTCAGTAAGGGATTTAACTCGGACATCAGTTCCAATTCCTGATCATCGACGTGAAACTCATTGTATGAACCTTCGCTGGTCTCTTTCCTTGGTAATAATGCAGGTGGTCCGAAACCCGAGACTCGCAATTTTTTCACCGCCTTATTTGCTTGTGCCATTCAGTGAATCCAAGCATGGGATTGGCAGTAGCATGCATCCACCTCGTAGAGCAACCTCGGATTTGGATAGCTTTGTCATTATTAAAGAAGGATTATCTTAACAAGTGATGTTAAAACTTAAGGAGTTTAATTATAATTTTACGAAATTTGCGGTAGCAGCAAGCAAGCGTTTGGTTCATTCGATTCCCACGATAAAGCCTTTGCACGAGGTTTCGAACTCCTAACTCCTATTTGGCTGGAAACTCCTCTACTCTCTCAATTCGTCTTATTTTGATTGCATCGATGGGGATCGTGAATGGGGTTAATACAAGAGTTGCGATTTTCTCTTTTCTTTACTTTTCTTTGTTCTTTTTTTTTTTTTTTCAATTGGTATTTGCTAAAGAGTGTTCTTTGGCTACTTGCCGAGTAACTAATTAAGAAACTTTCGATGCATTATGTTTTCGGATGTGTATAGTCATTAATTCGTACATTTAAAATGACAAATGATTATGTGACGGTATTTCATTCATTGTGAGAATTAACATTCTGTTGTGGATAAAAAATAATAATAGCAAATAATTAAGAATTATTTTGGAGTCCACACTTTCTAAAATTTATATTTCACAACATGATGTTACTCTCACAGTCACCTAAAAATTATTATTATGCTAGCAAAATTCCTTTTAAATTTTCTTATATCGGGATACTTAACAAAATGTCTAGCCACGTTCATCAATTAAAACCTTTTGAAAAAATTTCTCCACTTCGACTCAATTTGATTGTATCAATGGCCAATATCGATCCGAATTGAATTCGATTTGTTGGATCCTTTTTTCGCCTCATGAAAAAAAAATAAAACAGCTTACCATTTCACCAGCGAAGCCATGCCTGGCCCGCTGATTGTTGACCGTCACCATACTCCCACGGATGCGTCGTCCCTATCTCCATCACTCCAAAATATTAAATGTGCCGAAGTACTCACAATGATTAGTGCTTCGGGTGCTTATCCATGATTCTCAGTGGAAAAAAGCTACTGAAGTAAACGCTCGAAAGCTCTCATAATTTCTCCCTTTTAACCCTTACGCTGAAAATTTTAAAGCTTTATCGTTAAAGTATAATTGAGTCTTAAAATTTTCAAAAGGTATAATTAAATCTTAAAACTTATCATCAAAGTACAATTGAGTCCTAAAATTTTTTAAAAGTACAATCGAGAGAAGAACTTGATTTCATCAATCTGATAAATTTTAAGACATGATTGCAGTTTTTGAAATCCTTAGGACTCATTTAAATTTTCTGACAAATTTTAAAACTTAATTCAACTGTTTTAAAAAAAATTAATCTTGCACTTTCTGACACTTGTTGCTTTTTTTAATTAGGCTGCCATTTGATTTTTGCTGAACCTATTAAACCGTGCACATCTTCCCTCCCCCATCCCCGACACCCCCACCTTTAAAACCCTCTCAAACAAACTCTTCACTCTTTCTCTGCGGTGGCGTAACACCAACACCGAAAGAAACAGAGCACTCTGTTTTCCTTCTCTACCCCCCATCCCCCCAACTCCAGAGGCCTCAAATGGCGTCCTCTCTCTGCCTCTTCGTCCTTCTCCTCCTTATCTCGCACCACTCCTCCGTCTCGTCCTCCGCCCCCATCTTCCTCCCTCTCACCCACTCCCTCTCCGCCTCCCGCTTCAACACCACCCACCACCTTCTCAAGTCCGCCTCCGCCCGCTCCGCCGCCCGCTTCCGCCACCACCGCCTCGGCCGCCGCCAGGTCTCCCTACCTCTGTCCCCGGGCAGCGACTACACCCTCAGCTTCACCCTCAACTCCCACCCTCCCCAGTCCATCTCTCTCTTCATGGACACCGGCAGCGACCTCGTCTGGTTCCCTTGCGCTCCCTTCGACTGCATCCTCTGCGAGGGCAAGCCCAACCCCAACCGCCGCAACCCCGTCGTCGCCCTCAACCTCTCCTCCACCTCCGCGGTCTCTTGCAAGTCCCCTGCATGCGCGGCCGCTCACTCCTCTCTCTCCTCCTCCGACCTCTGCGCTGCTGCTCGCTGCCCGCTTGAGTCCATCGAAATCTCCGACTGCGCCTCCTTCTCTTGCCCACCGTTTTACTACGCCTACGGCGACGGCAGCTTCATCGCCACCCTGTATCGCCACTCCGTTTCCATCCCGACGTCTCCTCCTGCCTTGGTCCTTCGTAATTTCACCTTCGGATGTGCCCACTCTGCCCTTGCAGAGCCGGTCGGAGTCGCCGGGTTCGGCCGCGGCTCCCTCTCTTTGCCAGCTCAGCTCGCTCGCTTGTCGCCCCAGTTGGGCAACCGGTTTTCTTATTGTCTGGTGTCTCACTCTTTCGAGCCGGACCGAGTTCGCCGGCCGAGCCCACTCATCCTAGGGCGGAAGGAGAAAGTGTTGAGCAACGAGGAGGCAGAGTTCGTGTACACCGAGATGCTCGACAACCCGAAGCATCCGTACTTCTACTGCGTCGGGCTGGAGGGGATCTCCGTGGGCCGGAAGCATATCGCGGCGGCGGAGAATTTGAGGGCGGTGGACGGCCGCGGGAACGGAGGGATGGTGGTCGACTCGGGGACAACGTTCACCATGCTGCCTGCAGGCCTGTACGGCTCGGTGGTCGCCGAGTTCGAGCGGCGGCTGGGCCAAGTCCATGAGCGGGCAACCGGAATAGAAGACAAGACGGGGCTGAGCCCGTGCTACTACTTCGACAACGACACGATCGCGGGCGTGGCTACTGTTACATTGCATTTCGTGGGGCGGGGGTCCAGTGTGGTGCTGCCCAGGAGGAATTATTTCTACGACTTCATGGACGGTGGCGACGGCGGCGGGAGGCGGTCGCGAGTGGGGTGCTTGATGCTGATGAACGGCGGGGACGAGGCGGAGTCGGAAGGCGGGCCTGTGGCGACCCTGGGGAATTATCAGCAGCAGGGTTTTGAGGTGGTTTATGACCTGGAGAAGCGAAGGGTGGGGTTTGCCCGACGGCGCTGCGCGTCCCTGTGGGACAGCCTCAACCAACACTAGGCGGCGCGCGGCTGCATCGACGTTTCGGTCAAAGGTCGCCGGTCGGGGTCATTTGAACCGGAATGAATAAGATACTTGCTCGTTTTGAGCGTTCCGAACCGGGGGAGGGGAAATGTGAAGTTTTTTTGTTGTGTACAGCTTCCTTTTGGTACAGTTGTTAATCGAATTAGTGAATATTTCAGGGGAAAGTATCGTTGATAGTGTTCACATTGGAATCAATCAGAGAAGTGCGATAAATCGATCGGAACGAAGAGTTTTGATCACGAGGGGAGAATTACCCAAAAAAGTTCATTTTGACCTTATTGTAATTTTGTTAATTCTATCTTAAATCATTTTCTTTTTATCAATTTAATTCTAAACATTTTTGCTTTTGAACCAATTCAATTCATCCAATCAATTTTGCCGAAAATCGCTGCCGTAACAATTTCTAATAATATTTTAATATTGCTTTTTTGAAATTACCTAATTTTTTTTATAAAAAAAATATTAAAATTTATCACGTCAGCGATTTTCGATCAAAATTGATCGAATGGATTAAATTAGAGCAAATGCAAAAATTTCAAGAATGAATCGATAAAAAAAAAAATAAGTCTGAATTGGCACATAGACTTAATTTAGAATGGTTAAGCAAAATCGTAGTTTAACTCATAAAATCCCAAGGAAGATCAACAAGGGATTTGTCTCGTGGGGTGGGATCTTTCCAAATTGAATGCCTTTTAAATGGAGAGAATCCCAAAGCTAAGAGAGCTGGCAGTACTGAGCCGAGCTCAACTCATGCCCAATCCAGCTGTTCAGCAATTACTCCTCTTGATGGGGCTTTTGTGGGGTTAGTACCACTACCACCCACGTATCTATCAATTAATAATGCCTTAGAGGGTAAAAAAAAAAAATTCAAATTACGAATGTCATAAAGATACTAGTTAAGACTAAAAATCGTTATGTTTTCACAGCACAGTTAGGGCCTGATTTTCTGAAGAAAAATAACTCCATAATTTAGGTCCAGTATCAGTTCTGCCTCGAACTTCTTTTTGTTTTAGAAAAATAACTGAACTTTAGATCCAATACCAAAATTACCTCGAGTTTTATTATTTTTTTCAAAAAAAAAAAAGTACCAACTTCCAATGCACTCTCAAATCTACCCTCATGATCCAGTCCCAATTTTGACGTGGCATTTCTATGTCGCCAACAAATCCATATCAGCAAGGTGACTTGAAAAATTATCTCCAAATTGAAACTATTCGAGAATAAAAAAATTAGAGATGACTAATGGGGATTTTTGGACACGAGGCTAACAGGAGGCAAATTTGAGATTATAGTAAAAATTGGTGATTTTTCTCTCGTTAAAAAAATCAAGGTAGATTTGTGACTGAATCTAAAGTTTGAGGTTTTTTTTAGACAAAAAAAAGTTTGGGGCAAATTTGGACTGAACTCAGAGTTTTAGAAAATAAAAAAAGTTAAGAGTATAATTGAAATTAGACATAAAATTTGGATAGTGTTTTCAGGAATTAGGCAGCACAATTAGTGATCAAAATTCTTCACTCACTCTCCATGTAGAGTTCTATCAGATTTATTGGATAACTAACTACTCGAGAAATGCCAACAATTTAGCTGTTATCGTTTTCTGCTACCGATATATATATATATATTGTCAAAGTTACATTCCATTCATATCCCAAAAAAATAGTGTGAAATATCGCAATCGAACTACTACAACTTCAAAATGAAATAAGCTCTCGATAATAAGGTAAATCATCAGAATAAAAAAAAAAGGCTCACACACTGAAAAAACAAATTTATGACTTTTTCGAATTAAAATCGATGGCCGACCGATACTTTGAAAAGTCAATTTGCCTTGCATGAAATAGGTTTAACAAATGCGTCGACGTATTCGTACTTGGTGAATGATTATTGCTCTGTCAGCTCTTTTCTTGCTCAACCATTTGCGAGCATGCATGGACGGTCAGAGCAATCAATTGAAGAGGCTGGATTTACTTTCTTTGTGTTCATCTCGATAAGTGGGTAAATCGGAGGTACAATTTCCCTGCGGTATCCGCCAATCACAATTGAGAAAATGATCCAATTTTGGAAGCACTTTTATTCATATCAAAGGACAAATAATTGAATAATTTCTTAATTCCATCACTTGTCAAGAAATTTCTTTTTGAAAAATTCATTTTTTAATATAAAAAAAACTGCCAATTTTTTCAAGCATCTATTTAGTGGTGCATCTATCTTATTCTTCTTTTCATTTTCATGTTGTTATGTAAATGGATTTTTATCGAAAATGGGAGCTCAATTAGCTCCACAGCGGTCTTCTAAATCTCGGAGAATATAAATAAGAGGAGTTTACCGAAACATGTTCTCGGTTTTAATGCATTCATCCTCTTAGGATATTTAAAATTAACATATCGAAAATTATAAAAAAAATTATCCAAATATACTTAACAAGTGTTTTGGGGCGCTTATTCGCTCGCACAAAAAGAAAAACGCCTACTCCGTTATGGGACTTGAATTGCCACCGCCAATGAGATTTGAAACTTTTTTTGTCCATTAGCTGTCAATTATGTGCATTACTAGAAGGAGGAGCATCATTGCTTTGGTAGGTGCTTTGCTGCTTTTTGGTGGGTGCCCTTTCAAATTGAAAACCCGAGAATCTATGAATCCGATAATATCGGTTTAGAGTTTGGACCATGGAGTCCTCACATTCATTTATTGAATTTGTATTAGAAGTATAGCATTTTTCATCGAATCCGAAAATAGGGTCTCTCATTAATGAGTATTGTCTAAGCGCCTGTTAATAACAATAATAAAGCGAGGAAAATGAAGTTTTGGAAATGAACAAATGCTATCGTGATCTAAAACAATTCAAATTATTTATTTTTTTTGCGAAATAATCGAAGCCTAAAAGTAATAAATAAAGATTTTCCAAAGTTTCAAATGCAACGGGAAATCGGGATGCCACTCGGTTTTGTTACCTTAATTAATTTATCCAATTCTAAGCTAGCTTAGATGCGACCCAAAAAAAAAAAACTATCTGAGAACTTTCCTAAGCCAGTGTATTGGTGGGCCCCCGGCATTTCGGTGAGTCCGTACGGTCAGCGTCCGAACACGGGCGAGGAGACGACGACAGAAGCCGCCAATGAGGAATTTTTTTTTGTCTTTTTGCGTGGAGGATGACGTCATAATCCTGTCGTGTCGTCCGGTCCCGAAGCGACAGAAGCGACCGAAGCGTGTGGGTCTGGGACACAGCTGGCAGTCCCCGCACGTGAGATTCTAGATCGTTCCACACGTTTTTCTTTCCTGGGTTCCACAGTCCCTTCCCCCCTTTGTAATGTATGGCCGTCTATTTTCCGACAGCCTTCGCCAGAGAAAAGAGATTTAACGTAATTCTGTTGAGAAAAAGCATTCCTAACCTAATTTCTAGGATTCTCGACGGCATAATTATTGAGTTCATAATTAAAAAAATATGATAATTAAATAATTTAAGGGTAGGGTCTTATTGGATTTCTGGCCTAGAAAAGGGTCCTTCTGGATTATTTATGTTTTTTTTTTGCCCTTGGCAACTAGCCTCCTCTACCTCTTCTTATCGAACACCGCACATTTTTTAGAGAAATTTTTAAATAAGGACTTAAAATGCCATTATTTTCACAAATAAAGACCTAAAGTGGTCATTGTTTCAAATAAGGGCCCCGTAGTGCCCTTATTATTTCAAATAAGGGTCCCGTAGTGCCCTTATTATTTTAAATGAGTGTCTAAAGTGGTCATGAATGTTTTAAATAAGGGTCTAACCTCGCCGGCCGGCCGACCGACCGACTAAATATTCCGGTAGGTCAAGGGCATTTTCGTCAAAATACAATTTCAACTTAATTTTTAGTTAAATTAAATTAAAAAATACAAAAAAAAAAAAGACAAAAGTTAAAATACAAAAACAAAGGAAATACACGTTTGAAATGGACATCGTTTCAAATATGTAATGATATTACTTGCAGCATTTTTTTTTTTATATTCGAGATATGGTTTTTGATCTTTTGGTTAATGCTGGATAACCCGAATAGTTAGAAGCATAAAAACACACCGACATAAAATTTAAGTAAGCACACAGCTGGCAGATAGATATTTACAGGATATTTTAGCCACTTCAATTATGCAGTGTGAAGGCATTCGGTCTAAAACAAAAATTACATTAAGGTATGCAGCTTTGTGTAATTTCTTAAGAATTAGAATGATGTTTTATTTTTTTTTTTAATTTTCGTTCAATGTTATTAAAATTGCAATTCCACGTCTGCATAGTTAATGAACGAACAAGGTCTTGAAATTTTTGCCCGAGTCTGCTCATCATTAGATTCCGTTTCGCGGAAAATGAGTGGTTTGAAAAATATATTCTTAAAAATGATAACTTGTATCGCTTATAAAAATGAATAAACAAAGATTATTTTCATCATCACTAAAATGTTTAGGCATGAATTACCGTTGATAATCAAAATTTTTTCCTTTGATTAACCATTTCAAGCGACACAAGTGATCACTTTTAATTTTTTTTTTTTTTCAAATCATTCATTTTTCGTGAAACAAATAGAGCCTAGAAATAGTTATTTTTCCAATAAGGTCATAATGTCGAATCTAGTCAGGTGTGTCGAGCTTGAAGCAGCCACAATATAATATTTATGCTCAAATGCGAAATCATCGAGCTTATCTTCCTTGTAATTAGACAACCTCCAAAAAAATGAATATATATATATATATATATATATATGATTAGATTGCATATATTCACATTTTTCCCATTTTTAGTTAATTTTCATCCATTATTCTAGTTAGTCCGCACCGTACCGTACCTAAAAGATAAAAAGCTGACCGCCCATAACCGGGTCCCGGTGTCGGGTCAATTCGGCCCAGTCCCACTTTGGCCTCTACTGCTCATCTCATTCCTCTGCTCTCGTTTCAGAAAAACCAGTGGGCATGGCGTCTCTGCTCTCGCATCACCTGCGCGTGCAAACCACAAGGAACGACAGAATTCCTTTTCGAGAAAACCACTCCATTCGCCTTTCTTCCAATTCGAAAACAAGCAACGCCCACATTTGACTAAATAATTTAGAAAAATTTTCTCTAGAAATGATTATTCGTATAGCTTAAAAAGAATCGATCTACGAAAAATTATGCTTAAACATTTTCACCGACCGACGAAGAAGTTACAGTTCTCTAATTCGTTTTCACGAGCGACGGGACAGGGGGGCGATGATTTTCGAGAAAGCATGTTTTTACTTTTTAATTTTTCACGGAATAGATTTTGCAGCCCGTGTTAAAACAGGGGAATGAGCAGTGCAGGA
This sequence comes from Lenwebbia sp. NSW1173648, assembly GCA_029784005.1. Lineage (NCBI taxonomy): Eukaryota > Viridiplantae > Streptophyta > Magnoliopsida > Myrtales > Myrtaceae > Lenwebbia > Lenwebbia sp. NSW1173648. The sequence continues at coordinate 3,458,316 of JARCGZ010000005.1, forward strand.
TCTGACTTTTTCCGGCCTTTTGGCAAAAAAATCAAGATAGCAGTCCAGGCTGTATGAAATCCGGGGTTTGGTTTTTCACTTTTTCTTATTTTTGGGTGGATAAAATTAGGGGTGAGCAAGTTGGATCGACGGGATTGGGAACCGCCCGGACTGGTGGTCCGGTTTCCTGTTCTAGAGGGCGGCGATCAGGTTCCTGGTCCTTAAAATTGGAACCAGTGTCCGGGCGGTCCAGTTCCCGGTTCCAAGGAATATAGGACCGGACCGGACCGAAAGATTTTAATTTTTACTAGCAATTCTACTTTTTAATGTTTATTGAATGAACTCACAGGTACGAGAGAACTGCTAGTAAATTGTACAAAACTGTCCTGCGTTCTAATGGATTTCTCTGTTTTTGCACTATAGGTCACTGGCTAAAGAAATGTGATCCATACGATGTATGGTCTCTTTATTCTGGTCAACAGGACATTGTCTCTTTGGAGACTGCCAATAAATCTGGGTTGCTTTTCAATTCCCAGGCTGTTTTCTAGTTGGTTGGTTTCGTCCCATTTTTTTGGTGCAAGTGAGGACACTCATTGGGTGTTTTGATTGTTTGGCGGCGTTTCTTTCTTCCGACTTGTTGTTCAGGAGCAGAACAAAAATTTGCTAAGGGATTGTTGCTAGTTCATGAATCCCTTCCTGGGATTTTTTTTTTTTTTTCAGTCTTTTACCGTTGAAAACTCTAGAACATCTTCTTTGAAAATCATACCAAGCTAGAAAGATGAGCTTCACATCAAACTATATGGGTATCCTTCAAACCGGTTCCATTGGACCGCCCGGGAACCGAACCGGACCAACCACCGGTCCGGTCCACGGTTCTTGGGACCATTGGTCCGGTCCACGGTTCCGGAAGTTGGGAACCGGACCAGACCGGGAACCGATCACCCCTAGATAAAAACCCAGAAAAATATCATTCAGGAGAGATTGAAGTATTGTCTACGAAATGGCAGGTCAATCTTGCAATAGGAGAGATTTGTGCGGAAGGCCCATTAGCTTGTACGGAAGGCCCATGAGCCCAAATTATAGGGCCCATAAGTGGTGCTTCGGTTTACAGTTGTACCTTTAGCAAAGATGAAGCTAGCTTTATATTCTTTTGGCGCCTCTAGTTGGAACAAACTTGGTGTGTGTTAGGATTCGGCGTACAATCAAGTCGAAGTAAAACATAAAGTGGGACACAAGATTTTATCCTGATTCACCCTTAAATTAGGGCTACGTCCAGCAGATGATTTCACTATAATTAGCACCTCACACCTCTCATTACATCACTCAATTACAAGCGAAAAAGAGTATATATAGCAGTAGCTATTCATGAGTCCAAGCTCGGACCCCCACCCGCTCAGGGTGGAGCGGGACCCACGTGCTTTCCTATCGCATGGGAGTATGAATTATACCCCTGCAGCAGTGTGAAAGTGAATAGCATTTGCTTGCTTAGATCATAGTTCTCTTGGTTTCCACACATTCCAAAATCCCAAACGAAGCATTGCACCTGATATACCTTTTCATCTTCAAACCTTGCCTTCCCTTGCAATTTTTCTCTCTCCGGAAAGTTTATAGACTCGTCAATATGTTTCATTAGAGCCTCCTTCGATCCGGGTTCATAGTTGATTACAGATCGGGTCTGTGATCCTGCACGAGGGTCTGTGATCCATCCTATCATCAGTCGCCGTATGGTTAAAGTTCGAGTGTTACAAACCGAGATTGCTAACTGCTTAGCCTGAGCGAAATGGATGAGCGCGGACTCGAGGAAAGTGATAAAGTCATAACCATAATAAGAGGAGATGGAGAAGAGGAAGAGCTGCCGACTACTGCGGAACAGCCCTTCACTCGAGGCAGGGCACAGTTTTCGAAAGTGGTGGCGGATAAAGAGAGAAAACGGTCCTGGTTGTCGAGTTTAAGCTTGAAGTCTGCACTGTCTTATCCGCTAAAGTTTGAACATGTTCGACCTTGACTTAGTTTAAAGTAGTTCACTGGACAGCCAACTGATTAGGCTTGCCTGGTCAGATTCAATTTTGAGCTTATTTAGAGCATAGTTTGCAATATTGCTGCTTAATTTGGTCCAAATGCCACATTTAATATTTTTTATTTCTTACAAGGAACTGATCTATTTGAGATACTGCAGGAGTTCAAGTTTGAAGAGTACTCCGAGGTAAAGAAGTGTTATCCTCATGGATATCATGGCGTTGATAGATGTGGTAGACCGATATATATCGAAAGGATTGGCATGGTGGACCTCAATTCTCTGCTGCAAGTGACTACAATAGAACGGTTTGTTAGATATCACGTATCAGAACAAGAGAAGACGCAAGATCTGAGGTACCCGGCATGCTCGATTGCAGCGAAGAGGCATGTAGCGTCTACAACAAGTATTTTAGACGTTAAGGGAGTGGTAAGGACCTGGTTTTTAATGAAAAATTTTCCGTATTTCGCGGCAGCAAAGGTTAGTCATACAAGCCTCAGTTCAATCTGTTCAAGAACATCAATATGTGATTCCTTCCTCCCATTCTCTGTTCCTGAAAATTCATACAACCGTCGTGCTTGTTTTTGTGCCAATTATACTTAAGGAGGGTTGGTTCCCAAATTAGTGAATTCATGCGCCTCTTGTTACTTGCGTCTCAAACAACCTCTGTCCGACATTGAAATAGTCAGCTTGAAGTATTTAAACTTCCTGCCTTACGGATTATTCTTAGGGAATGTCAAATTTCTCAAAGCCCGCGAGGTATCTCTTAATGGAGATTCAGAAAGTCGATAGTAATTACTACCCAGAGGTATGTCCAGCACTGTGTTCAAGTATTGATGACAAAGTTTTACCTTTCTAAGCAGATAACAAGTTTTGAATGCAGACGTTGCATAGGCTCTTCATTGTCAACGCCGGATCGGGGTTCAAGATGCTGTGGAAAGCCCTCAAGACTTTTCTTGACGCGCGTACATATGCTAAGATCAAAGTGAGTTTAGTCCGCATTAGTTTACACTTTACACTGATTGGAGGACTCGAAAGACTGCACGAGCGAAATGTTCAGTATCATCTGTAACCTGAGCACTCAGATTTTCCGTCATCAGGTGCTGGGATGTGACTATCTCAACGATCTCCTCGAAGTAATCGATCCTATGGATGTTCTGGTACTTGTGCATTGGTGCTATATCTAGAAGGAGGAATTGGTTAATTATTATGGTCCTGCATACTTAAGCGGTTCATTCCTCGAATAAATTACGACGAAAGAAAAGCCTCTTATATGTACCCTACTCGTCGTGCAGAAACTTGCCGAGTTTTCTGGGTGGAAATTGCACATGCTCTGACTATGGTGGTTGCTTGTTTAGCGACAAGGAACCGTGGCATAATCCAGAGACTGTAGAGATGCTCAGGTCAGCTTTGGACATCTCAAGACCGCTTCTCTTCTCAATTCCGAGAAGTTTCAACCCCACAAGATAGTACAATTGGATATGAGGTTAACGTGATAAGTGCAGGAATTTTCATCTGCAGGAGAAGAAAGCACCAATGGGATCCAAAGTGTAGTTCCTGAAGATAACCCGGTTTCTATTTCTGTAAGCAACTTTCTTTTCCAGGACTTCCAATTTTCGTCGTCGCATACTGAAACATCGGCTGAGTGACGGAGAACTAAGATATTTGGTCGTCAACGTTTCTGTCGAAGAGGCCTAGTTTACTTAGCTTCAGGCTCGAACCTTGTGTTTGGATGTTAACTGTGTAATAATTAGACCTCTTTTCCTCAATAAAGAGAAATTCTCAGGAGGATGCGGGAACAGCCCATGCGAACAGGATGTTCTTGCAGAAGATTCAAGCTCTGGAAGATGTCCTGAGGGACACCAAGACAGTGAGTTGTAATCTCCCCCTCTCATCATGAATTCGGCCCGCAAGTTTTCCTTTTCATCGAAGTCCTTCGCTTCCTTTGGCAAAAACCAAAACCGAAAGAAAGATCATTTACATATCCAAACTTGTATTGATCTTCTTTTGGCAGAAAATCCAAGCACTGGAAGCTGCACTCGAGAATACTAAGACGGTAACGACTCCCGTTAATTCGTAACCTCTTTGTCCCCGGCGAGTTCATGCCCTTTGTGGGTTCTCTTCTTATCTTCTGTGTCTCCTTCGACAGGCTCTGCAAGGACTTTCACAAGAAGTAGAAACAATGAAGACTTCAAAAGATTGGCAAGTTTAACTATTACAAATTTCGCGAGTCCTAATAACACTAATCTCTTCATGTTCTATTGCTATTGATTCCTGAGGGTTACTGATACCCAGATTCTCTAACATATACAATGGGCCAGTAACGCGAGAGATCCCACTTCGGAAGCCATTTCTGCGCGCACCCAGTTAGTCAACTCTCCTTAATTTAGCCTCATCTTTTCCTTAGTAACGACTGTTTGTTTCCTGGGTTCTGTTTTCCTCTTCAATTGTGGACTGGATGTCGACAGATGGTCTTGTCTTAAAACGATTCAACATGTGAATTTCTGATGCAGCTGTGTTCTTGGTGACGCAACAGAAAGCTGCCCAAGTTTCAAAGATCAAAAGCCATTTCAAATTCCTGCAAACTTGGAGGGAGGAAGCTACAGAGACAGCAGATTTCCAGCATTCGAGGGAACATCAGACCGCGACGAAAGCTTAAGCCGGCGAGGCCGAAACGCGTCCAAAATCAACTCCATTACGTGAGTATTGCCACGGACTAAATCTATTAGATCAGGCCGATCGCATTCGGAAAATCTGCGAGATCCATACTCGTCGGCACTAAACATCTGGTGTCCGCGGAGCTCTCCCCACCCGTTTTTCGGTTTTTACAGTTGCAATGATGATGCGTGGATGGATGGGAGAGAAAAATGTGGGCCCCGGTGATCGTGAAGAGGGAAGGGAGGGCCCACTGATGATTTGCTTAGTGATACGTGGGGCCCACTCCCATTGACGGGCTCCGCTCCAACCGCCGTGTTACGAACGCGGGGGGCGGTGCCATTCAATACCAACCTTTATTTCGTCCTTAATTAATTCTAGGGTTTAGAAATTTTGAAAAAATTTGGTTTAGCAAAATGGGCCTTAACGAATATCCGAGGAAATTGTTTAAACGTTCTTCTTTTTCTTTTCCTCGTTATTTTGTCATCAACCGCAATTTCTCTTCTTTTGCTAATTTATCTTTCCCTTTTTTTTTTTGCACTTATTATGCAATAAAGGTTAGTTAAGACCAACATCTATGATAAAAAAAAAAAAAGGGTAAAAAAGCAACCAAAAATTACAAACTATGCCTGCCGTGACACATTTATTTCAATTTTTTTTTGCGACACTAAAAACCTCAAACTTGTCCCGATGTGACATATTTACTCTAAACTTGTGTCGGTGTGACACATTTATCTCAAACTTTTTCTTGTGACACCAAAAACCCTAAACTTGTATTCATATAACATATTTACCAAATAATTTGGGATAAATGTGTCACACGCCTACAGATTTGGGATTTTTGATATCACAAAAAAATAATTTGGGGCAAATATATTACACGGGTAAAAGCTTGGGGGTTTTTGGTGTCACGAAAAAAAAATAATAGAGTAAATGTGTCGCGCGAGTATAAATTTGAGATTTTTGGTGTCATAAAAAAAAAGTTTGAAGTAAATATGTCGTGATGGGTATGATTTAGGGGATTTGGTGGGTTTTTTCTCGAAAAAAGAAACCTGGAAGAAAGTCTTTCCTAACCCCTTTCTATTTGGGTGCTTGTGCCTTAAAATCAATTTCGACGTCTGAATGTGTAAAAAGACTAGAATTTTAGCAAACGTACGTATGCACGCATGTTATTTCTTGGCTAAAAACGTGGACGTCAGATCCAGTCGTCTCAACTTTTGAACAACCGACTTAAGAAATTATAATTTATTAATACAATGCCAAAAAAATCATACCCAAGCATTCAAGGTGTTAGGAACACGCAGCAGAAGTTCGATACCTTCATCTGAGGAGATCGCTAAGAGGGGAGAGATCGCTAAGAAAGAGCCTAAGTCCGAGCCCGTCAACATATCCAACTGAACCCAGCTCCAGTTTCATCCAGGGAGATCGCTAAGAGGGAGCCTAAGTCCGAGCCCGTCAACATATCCAACTGAACCCAGCTCAAAACCACATCAATTCTCTTATGTGGGACTTCTCTAACACAACTCACACATGCATCATAACAATCTCCTCCATCACGTTACACCAGATTCATTCATTGAGATATTCATCAAACCAACTTGAATCTTCATCAACGTCCTCAGGCCCGCATTGCTACACCACAACCGCGTTGATCACCAGATTCATTCATTGAGATATTCATCAAACATCGATATATATTGGTCTCCATCAATGCCCTCGGGCCCGCGTTGCTACACCACAATGTCTACCGGCCCAACAAAACATCGATATATATTAGGAGTGGGCCACCAATCAACAGAAGTCCGATACTTCATCCTGAGAGATCGCTGAGAGGGAGCCCAAGTTCGAGCCTGGCAACATATCCAGCTGAACCCAGCTTCACTTAAAAGCTTAAGCCAATGAGTTATGGGCCAACTAAGAGATATTAACTGCTCAATACCACATCGATTCTCCGATGCGGGATTTCTCTAACACAACTCACACTTTAATCAACTTAATGAAAATTTATTAGAAGGAATTACCCTCGATATACATAAGTGATGTATAAAATCAAAGAGAAAGCCACCATAAATCTCAAATTGTGTCCACTGTGGCATATTTGTAATGAATTTTTGTTTGTGGCATAAAAAACCTCAAGCTATGCCTCACATTTACCCTAAAAATTTTCTTGCGACGTAAAGGACGCCATATCATTCGTGCATATGTACGTTTGCTTAAAAAAAGGACGCCAAACTTGTACCTATGTGACACATTTATTATCCGTCAAGGTTCCGCAAGATGATTTTTCAGCCAAAACGTCATTTTTATTTCACTTAAGCCACGTGGGCACCATATCAACATCGTTTGCCTTTCGGCGTCCAAATTTTTAATGGTTCTCATTGACGAAACCTTGACGAATGATGAGTGTGCCACACAGGGACAAGTTTGGGATTTTTTGTAACACGTAAACAAATTTATGATAAATGTGTCACATTGGACATATTTTAAAGCTTTTGAAAGGCTTTTTTTCTCCTTAAAATTAAATAAATTCATATCATGAAATATGCTTAACAATTACCGCCGCACTATTCTTAAGGGGGTTAAATTTTGTTTGTTTGTTGATAAACATGATATTTCACATCTCAAAACAAAAACATCCCCTGCAAAAAAGCAAAAAATGAAGAAAAAAAGGACATCCTTAAACAGGCCAAGAAGTGGTATTCGCAGCAAAAGCGATCCCTTCGTCATAATTCACGCACGTTCGCCACTTAGTTTACTTTATTAATTTAGACAAACCATCAATAAAATAATAATAAAATTTAAATGCAAAACATTTTCATTTTCATTTCGACAAAACAACAAAAGACAGCATCATCGTCGCCATTTTTCATCTCTCTCTCTCTCTCTCTCCTTTACTTTGCGGAGCGAACTTTCGAGAACTTCAAAAAGGGGGAAAATATATAAAAAAAAAAACCCAAATTTTTGCAATCTGATTCTTCAACCATTCTTGCTTCCGAAGAAGATCCCCGGATCTTCAATCCTCGTTTCGCCTTTCCTCCCCTTGATTTCTGCGTTTGGCGTTCCCGAAGAAGGGGAAAAAGATGAGCACCGGCGAGCTGCTCGACATCGAGCCCTTGGAGCTGAAGTTTCCGTGTACGTTTTGGATTTCTGCGATCCTCTTCCCGATCTGGGCTTTTCGCGATTCTGTCGTTTGTGTTTTTGAGGTTTTCTTTTTGTTGTTGTTGTTGTTGTTGTCCTTGTTTTGTTTGCGGTTTGATTAGTTGAGCTGAAGAAGCAGATCTCGTGTTCTCTTCAGCTGTCGAACAAAACCGACAACTATGTCGCTTTCAAGGTACGCATGTTCTGATCCCTTCTCGTGTTTTTTCATTCTTTTCTGTGAATCTTTGATATTTGTTTGGTTACACCTCGGGAGGTGAATTTATTTAACCGTGATGCTGTGAAACAGCATGGAAGCGTGAGATTTGGCTGTCAAATTCGAATATTGTTTTGCCCGTTTAATGGATTTCATAGGTGAAATAACAGGGAGAATGCAGATGGGATGGTTATTTGGATTTCTGTGGCTTTATTCGCCATGTTTGAATGTGAGATCTTCGTGTTTAGGTGAAAACGACCAATCCGAAGAAATACTGTGTTCGCCCAAACACGGGGATTGTCTTGCCTCGGTCGACATGTGATGTAATAGGTACTTGGAACTATCTTTTCGTGGCCAAGTTTATTTTCTGTTGCGGATTCTCCCTTTTGTGTCGCCCTTTGCTTGGATTTGCGAGGTGGGTTGATTGTTGTATGTCTCCGTGTTTCTTTTTGAAATGTGTCTTCGTGTAGTTACTATGCAAGCTCAAAAGGAGGCTCCTCCTGACATGCAATGCAAAGATAAATTTCTTCTACAGAGTGTGAAGGTAAATGATGGCATAACTGCGAAGGATATTACTGCTGAAATGGTAAGTTCATTGTAGCATTTGTATTAGTTTATTTTCAGTTTCCTATGTTCATGATCAACCTGCTAAAATTACGGATTGGGGTTTGCTTTAGTTCAATAAGGAGTTGGGCAATGTGGTTGAAGAATGCAAATTGCGGGTGGTTTATGTTGCACCTCCTCAACCACCTTCTCCAGTTCCAGAAGGGTCAGAAGAAGGTTCTTCACCAAGGGGTTCTGTGTCTGACAATGGCAACATCAATGGTTCTGAGGCGGCTTCTGTAAGTATTGAATAGTTACCTTATCTGTTTAGGCTGCTGAAGTTTTTGCACCCAGAATAAGTAGATGTTTGGAATATGATGTTATCCTTGGTGACTGCAGGTTACAAGATCTTTTGACGAGCCTCAAGATAAATCTGTTGAGGTAAATTGTTCCTTTGTGTATTATCCAATTTGCATTGAATATGCAAACTTGCAAGCGTGCCCATATTCTGTCTGGAATTAGTTATGGTTGTATATTGCTGTTGATGTTAAGTGGCTTGATAAAGAATCTAGTTTTGGTGGATATACATAATTGATAAATCACATTTCGAGTTGTCACCCACTTTTTTTATCCTGTTAATTTTCATGTAAGATGACGTTAAGCAACTTTTTTATTATCTGTGGAGATAATGGCTAATGGCTTCCCGAGTCGTCACTTTTTAGACCTTACCATGGAGATCACTGTTCCTATCCTTGTCCGTTTATCACACTCCAGGGGCTGATCTTCCTTTGTCCTCGCTATCTTGTTCCATTCTAATTCGTGTTTATGTTCTAGTCTCAGTTCAATAGTACATGACATGCTCCGAGGAGAATTTATCACAACACTTTGTAAAACACATTGCAAAAAGCAGTTTTTTTTGGGTCGAAACAAAAAAGAGTTCGAATTACCGCTTTTGTTCACAAATGTCAAATGACATATTTTGTAACATGAACTTTTCCAGACAAATGTTGCTGAAATGACATGATGTTCGTTCGTTGAGTGTGTCATTCTCTTTGTTTCATACTCGTAGCCAAGGCAAATTAACTGGGGAGAAGTAATATTACTTGTAATGCAACGACGACTGATACAATAACCTGTCTATCTCTTTATAGGTAACCTGTGCATGTTTGCTACACACACACACACCCACCTCCAAAACAAAGAAAAAGAAGGAAAATGCATTCCTGTTTGTAGCTATACATTGATTTTGATATGTGAGGAATGATAATGCTGCTATCGGATGGGAGACATTGGTTTATTTCTTTCTTGTTAAGGAGGCAAAGTAGGGGTGTGCATGGTCCGGGTCGGTCCGGTCCCGGTATGGAACCGGGGACCGGTGGTCCGATCCCATCCTGGTCCGGTCCTAATGGGACCGCCAACACTAGTTCTTCAAAAAAATTTAAGAGTAAGACAGACATGGTAAATGCCATTGATTACCTAAACCTTATGTTTATTGAAGAGTTTGAGTATTCTGACGAAGATGAATATGAGTTATCTTCAGAAGAAAGAAATATAAACTCATCGACGATCCAAATAAAATCGATCTTGAAGTGATCAGACTCTCTAACACTTGGAAAGTTGACCGAAGTTTCGGACAACAAAATGAAGGTTTTGATCATGTCAGAAGCCTTACGGATCAAAAGATCCTTATATATATATTTGGCGGTCCGGTCCGATCCCATTCACCATGGAACCGGGGACCGGACCGCTCGGCCACCGGTCCCATTTATTGGGATTAGGGACCGGACCGCCCCCCTCAAGGACCGGACCAACCCTCCCGGTCCGGGCCGGTCCGGTCCAGTTTGCACACCCCTAAGGCAAAGCATGCCATAATGTTACCAATCTGCCAGAAATTTCTAAAGGAATAAGCATGATAGCGGTTCATAGTTTGGATGAAGAGCGAAAGATCCCTCGCTACATAAATAGATAAGATGGAAGACTAACAAAGAAATTATGTTTTCCCCGTTAAATTTGAGTGATGGTTGGTTAAATTTTTCCGGTCAAGAAGTAATAAGAAAAACTTAAAAATCAAGTGTAGATCACTGAACAAGATGTGTTGGCTTTTGAGGGAATTCGTGCACTAAAATGTTTTCAGAATTGCTCTCCCTCTAGTTCTCACATACTTACATTGTCTGCGTGTTGATTTAGTCTACAAAGGAGATAGAAAGAGTTTTGCAGAATGATATAGGGCTGTGTCTGTGTTTTGATTCCTTCCTTTTCATAGTGGTGCTTGGATTGCGGGAAGTCTAACATTTTGATCCATTGGCAGGCAAGAGCGCTCATAAAGAAGTTGACAGAGGAGAAGAATAATGCTATTCAACAAAGTAACAAGCTTCATCAAGAAATGGTGAGTTACTTCATTTGGGACTCTGCAATTTGCTTCACTTTGCCAAATGGTTGTTTGGGTTGATGTCGTATGTCGTTAGTGATGGTGAACATTTCCAAATTTCCCCCTGCTCAAGCACAGCTAAACATTGAAGAAAGAGAAAATAGGACATTTACCAAAAGAGCATTAGCCACTATTATGAATCCAAATCTCTCTATCACACATGTGAACACCTGTGGTTGAATGCACGTACACTTCACATGCTGCGAATCTGTGTGCTTAGTTTGGTGGTTATTGTGGAGTCCCAGCGACCATGATATGGAAGTTAACTTGTTTGGCAGCGCAGTCTTCTTTGATAGGTGCTTCAGGGGCTCTTTAGGCTGCACCTCTCTGTTAAGCATATACTTTTTCAATAGCTCCTTGTATAGCAATTAGCGAGATCACACATAAGGCTAGACAGCCTACACTTCATTTTCCTGCTCTGTCTATATCTTTTGTTATGATCCACTGTCTTGAGCTGTTATGATCGATGCCCCTGAAGGGACATTGTCTTTGTTTTCTAATCCAGAAAGGGAAATAGCCTTGCATCTGCTGTTTTAGGACTTTCATACGAATGTGGCATGTGACTTTACATATTCTTCTTGTAAGTTGAGGGGACTAAGATACATGCCTAAAAGATAAAACTCCGAAACTTTCCTGTTATCGCATTAAATTATCTGGCCTTCGTCCTGTCCCCTTAAACATCATCGTCTACTTACTTTTTCTTCGTCATCTTTCTTTTTGGGCAGGAGCTGCTAAGGCAGGAGGGCAGCAGGAACCAAGGCGGCATCTCGTTTATGATTGTTGTTATTATCGGTTTGCTCGGCATCATCTTGGGGTACTTCATGAAGAAGACATAATGAGGAGTACCTGATTAAATTCTCACAATATTTTCTCTCCTGGCGTTCCTCTTTGTTTCCGATCTTCAGGGAAGGGATGGCGAAAGGAAACAAAACAATGGACAAGGGGGGGTTTTACTGCTCTTCTATTTTGTTTCTTTTCCCTGTTGTGAAGTTAACCAATTGAATTCAGGTGGAGTCATGGATTTGTAGCTGCCAGAACCCGGGATCGGTTGTTAGCGAGTTCTTTTTCGCTGTCGATGCATTCTTTTTTGCTGTAACTCGAAGAGGATAATGATTCATCAGTCTTTCACTTTTCTTTTGTTTCTTCTTTTGGTGGTTAGAACTTTTCGGAGGTAGCTGTGAAATGTCCTGACTAGTAACTGTTAAATAAATCTTTCCTTTCTTCATAGTCTGCCTGAGTCTGGATTGCCCTTATGTACGTGTTGTGCGCAATCAGATCTGCTCATCCAATTGAAACGCAGGCAGAGAAGTGAAGCTCGGCACCATGTGAGTGGCTTGCTCTTGGGCTACAGGGCTTCAAGCTAATGCTATGACTCATGGGGCTGGTTTAGTGGTTTCGTCGGACTCTGCCGACTGAATTCCAGAATCTATTGAACGTCAAAGATGATTCTAGAAAAAGGACCATACATAAAACCACCGGCCTAATTTCCTAAAAAAATTTCAACTTTTAAGTTCAGTCTTAGATCGACTCCTAACTTTTTCTTGCTCTCAGAAAAAACTCCCAACTTTAGGTCTAAATGGCCCTGGATTTTTTTGTCTTGAAAAAAATCATAAATTTTAGGTTTAGTCTCAAATTTATGCCGAATATTTTTTTTTTGTCTCGAAAGAAACCCCAAATTTTAGGTACAATTTCAAATCTACCACGAATTTTGTTTTGTCTTAAAAGATCACAAAATTTCAATATATTTTTGAATATATTTTGTGGTCTAGTCTCAACTTGACGTGGATTTTCACGTCGATAAAAAACCCACATTAGCAAAGTAATGGGTCTATAGGTACAGACCGACGTGACATTTTCACGTGGATATTAAATCCACCCTATAAAAAAAATTCTCCAAAATGAAACAGTTCTAGGATATAAAACCGTTTTATGAAAATTAGGGACGACTAATGACGATTTTTGGATAGAGGGCTAGTGGAGCAGATTTGAGATTAGAGTAAAAATTGATGATTTTTTCTTAGACAAAAAAAGTTCGAGATAGATTTGGGACTGGAACTAAAATTTAGGATTTTTCTGAGATAAAAAAAGTTCGAGGAAGATTTGAGGATAAATTCGAGACAAAAAAAGTTCATCATAGATTTGGACTTGACCTAAAGTTGAGATTTTTTTATATTTTACTTTATGGAATTTGGCCTAAAACCACCATGATTTTAGACGCTTTTTCATCTTACGGGTAAAAAGCGAATTTACGGTAGAAAATAATTGAGAAATTCTTATATTTATTTAATTTCGTCAATATTTCGGGAAATAAGTAGAGAGAGAGAGAAAATAGTTCGACAGCCTCTTCTGCTCACTCTTGAAGTTTCTACACCTCTCTGCATTTATATGGATCACCTCGATTCGCTTCCACGTATGTCTTCTACATAAAGCAGAACCACAGCATGAAAACCAACCCCCGCAATCATCGAATTTGTGCAGCCATGGCGTCCGCGCTCCCTCTCAGGAGAGCTCTTGCCTCGGCTATCTCCGGCAAGAAGCTCGCAAGCCCGGTCCGGTCGACTTCGGTGGCTCCGTTTATGACGCGGACACGCTCCTTCAACACCGACTCTCAGATGACCAGAGCCGACGAAGGAAGCAAAGCCGTCGACGTCGACCGGACCCCTGACCGCTCTGTCTCTCGCCGCCGTGATCGCTCTCTCACTCCTTTCTCTGGTTCTAAATTGACCCTCTTCTCTCTGGCTGGCTTTCGTTTCATTTCCGTCAACTTGTCGTTGGATACGATAGTTTCTATTATCAGCTTATCGGAAATCCTTCTTGGTGCTTCAAGTTGTGGTGCTCTTACTCTGTTTCCTCACGCAGTTGCTTCAGGAGGAGAGTTCAATTTTTTCTTAATCGTCAGGGATCTAGTAGTTTAGTATCCAAGTGTCATGTAAAACTATATTTGCCCATCAGCAAAACTTGCTAATTTTGTGCTGATGAACTGGTTCAATCATGGTGATTCAGATGTCTTCGACCCCTTCTTTCCGACGAGGAGCTTGAGCCAAGTCCTGAACCTCGTGGACCAGCTAATGGAGGACCCGCTCCAGGCATCCCGCGGCGGGTCGAGGAGAGGGTGGGACGTGAAGGAGGACGACAAGGCCCTTCAACTCCGGATAGACATGCCCGGGATGAGCAAGGACGACGTGAAGGTGGTGGTGGAACAGAACACCCTGATCATCAGGGGAGAAGGCAGGGACCCGGAAGCGGGCGAGGAGGGCCGCCGGAGGTACTCCGGCAGGATCGAGCTGCCCCCGAACCTGTACAAGCTGGACGAGATAAAGGCGGAGATGAGGAATGGAGTGGTGAAGGTGATGGTGCCCAAAGCGCAGGAAGGAGAGATGAAGGACGTGTTGGAGGTTCCGGTGGCGTGAGAAGAGAGCAAGTGTATGTGTGCACGTGTGTGCATAGGTTTGAATGTAACCCAACTTTGTATCCCAGTTTAAGAATAATAAAGACCGCGAGCAAATATTAGATAGTGACCAGAGCAAGCATCCATTGACAAACCAGTTTAGCTTTGCCCAGATCGAACATCATCTTTTTCTCCGCATCTTCTGACCTAACCATTCCGCAGAATCCCATGAAGCGCATCTCCCAAAGGTCTCGCCTTTACATATTTGCAGCTCGAAGATTGAACTCAGAAATTGCATATATCCACTCAAATTTCGATCGAAGCTTGTGCAGAATCAATCTGTAACACTCTCGCGCCACTCATCTGTTTGAGATTCAGGACCCATCCGCAATCGCATACTATGGGTCGTCAATCGAATCGACAAAATCAACGTTATCCTAAAGAACACCAAAAATGGGGAAAAAAAAAGAGAAAGAAAAGGAAAACCCGCAAATCCTTGAACGGCAATCTCTTAGTGCGCGATCCTAATCGTCGTTGTCGTCTCTCTTCTTGGGCTTCCGGTAAGTCTCTTCGATGTGTTTCGCGATCAGAAGACCGGTGCCTGTGAGCTTCTTGATGTTGGGCACGTTGTAGTTCTGAGCCACGTAGACGCCGAAGGCCGTCCCTGCTAAGAACGAGAAGCAGCTCCTGATCAATCCCATCTCGCAGCTCGCAGATCTCGCCTACGAAACCGAACGCTTCTCTATCGCTCGCCGATGGGCGAAAGGCGGTGCGAGCTGCCGGTGCGACGGAGGAGCGGGCGAGTGCTGTGCTGGTGGTGGATGCGGCGGCGGCGTCCGATCAGACGTAGAGCGATTCGGAGGGGATTTTTATGGTGGCTGCGACTTGTTGCCCACGGGATTCTCTGCGTTCGACCTGACCCGTTTCCCAAGGGAAGCGTCTTCATTGGTTGTTCAATGGACCGCTCGGGCTCGGGCCGGGCTTAAGGAGATTTTTCGGGCCTAATGATCGGGCTGGACGGGGTGGACTTTGGGCTACATTTAGGTGCTTCGGGCTCGAAAATGGTGTTGCTTGATTTTCAAATCACGGGTATAGATCGGGAAAAGTGTCGAAAAAGTCATAAACTTATTGTATTTATGCCAATTCAGCTCTAAACATCTTTTTGGTGCCAATTCAGTTTTCAACCTTTTGCATTGGTGCCAATTCAATCCTAGACCCTTTATTGGTGCCATTTTTTTTGGGTCCAATATTGGTTCTAATTCAGTCCTAAACCTTTTGCATTTGTACCATTGAGTCAATAGGAAAAATTTTGTTTGGAAATTGCTGACATGGATGTCGGTTGTCCTATGTGGTATAGTTAGCGCTGACGTGGACATTTTTAAATATTATTTTAATATTTTTAATAATTTTTTAAATATTTTTTTTTGGTTTTTGGTTTTTTTGATAGGGGGCCAGCAAGGAAAAAATAAAATAAATAAATAATAAAATAATTAAAAATATCTAAAAATATTAAAATAATATTAAAAAATGTCAACGTCAGAGCTAGCCGTGCCACGTAAGACAATCGATATCCACGTCAGCGATTTCTGGCCAAAATTAGCCGGATTGACTCAATTGACACAAATGCAATAGGTTTAGGACTGAGTTGGCACAAATGCAAAAGGTTTAGGACTGAATTGGTACAAATGCAATAGGTTTAAGAATTTTTCTACACTTTTCCCGTATAGATTCTAAAATCATACCGAATACTTCAACCGTTGATAGATCTTGCATAAAGATAATTAAATGCAAATTCATGTTAAACAATATGAGATTCTTTCAGGACGTGACCATTTTGATTTTTCTGTTAACAAAAAATGACGCAACAACTCATTTTGTTGGAAAATTTCCCGGCCAGTCCCGAACTTATTGTACGGATGACAAGTCAGTCCTAAATTTTTCGACTTTGTCAATTTAGTCCTAGACATTTGCGTGAAATTTCAATATGGTTATTTCGGTCAATTCTGGTCGGAAAATCCCTAACGTGGCGTTTTGGTCATCACGGGCCTTCCTACGTGACAGATCGCCATTCGTACGATGGGTTTAGGGATAGGCTGGACAATTGGCCAGGTCTCCCTTTAAGTTCAACGCGACCACGCACGAGACACTGTCGCATTGTCCATAGATATACGAGCTGACATGACCCAAACATGCAAGAAACACTTACTCGTCACACAATGAAATGTTGGAGGAACATAAATCTCTTTCGTTAAGTTGCGCACTGAGGAAATTAGACATGCATAATTCAGAAAAATCTGTCTGCCAAAATGAAAAAATTCCTTATTTGGCTTTACATAAGTCAAATAGAAAAAAGAGGAAATCATCACTCGAAGCTATATCAAATGTTTTCACACATCCTTATAGCGCTTTACTTATATGTTCGCGACGTCATCTATCAGATGAGCGTATCAAGATGTATTTCCACACTAGCTTCATTTGCAGAGATTTTGGTTACGCTTTCGCTTCTCTAAAGCAAGTCAATCGCAGTTATTATCGTTAAGATGTGCGTGCGCGAGGGTGTTAGGCAAAAGAGTCCTACGTTAGAGATGGGGCGTAATATGGAGCAGTGAATTCATGGTAGTTGGCCATAACTCGCCGGCTCAATCTTAGGAGCGAAGGATGAATCCGACATGATGTGTTGACGAGCTCTTATTTGAGCTTCCTCTAGGTGGCAGCACTCTCGATATGTATCTATATATTCAAGGAATCTCGAATACATGAGAAACATACCCAGGAAATTCTTAAATCACTGATCGAACTGGGTATATTACACTTTGGAACATACTTTATTTCCACATATTAAATCTCTTGGTTGCAGCCTTGAGAGAGAGAGTTCTTCTTTCTTTCTTTCATTCTTTTTGTATTTTTATCGTTTTTGGGAGAGAAGTAGTCACTGTATTCTCTCCTCCTCCCTTGCTTCTAAGTAAAAGGAGTTACTTTTGCAGGTTATGTGTTGGGTTAGCCCAACATAGGCGACCCACCCATAAAACCTATCACTAATCGAGATGGCACATGGTGTCTCCCGGCATCCTGTCGAACTCGGCAGGGTTTGCAGGGCACATGCCGTCCCTTACCAGCATCTGTCACAACTTGGCTCGGCCAAGGTGAAGATCTGAGTTGAAATAGTGATGGTGGGGAAGGATACTTGGATTAAGGTAAAATAGATTTCGATACAATGCGAGGGTGTTAAACGTAAGGCGAAAGAAATCCCATGTTGAGGATGCGGTGTAATGTGGAGCAGTTGCGAGAGAGAGAGAGAGAGAGAGAGAGAGAGAGAGAGAGAGAGAGAGAGAGAGAGAGAGAGAGAGATGTGGGATCTCTTTGGACGGGCTTTACTTTTTGAAATTTCCATTTTGATAGTTACAAATTTTTTTGTGACCTAACGAGGACGGCCGGCCAATTATTTCAAAAAGCTCAATAGCAACGGCTGCTCTCCTGTCGCTGCATCGGGGGTAGCTGATGCCCGTCCCCTAGAAGTTCTTCGTTGCCTGAAGTCAATAATTCTTCAGTAGTGTCTGCCGGAGCACAAGAGAAGATTCACATCGACTCGCCGGAATCCTGTCTTGTGATGTTTCTTCTCCGAGCAAAATATTGGTCAGTCTCAACCCTGTCTGATCATGGTAATTAATTACAGATTAAGGATGAATAAGTGGGGGGGGGGGGGGGGGGGCAGCACCGATGAGATGGCAAGGCACATGGAGGTCTGCCAAGTGGCATGCATGGACAGATGCCGACGATGGCGAAAGGGGGGGGGGGGGGGGTGGTGTGCATTCGTAGAGGAAGAGAGCGCAAAATGGCGGTCTGGCCATGCGGCTGTGTCTCCTCCTTCCATTCTTTTGGAGGCCCCATGTGTTCCCTTTGTTTTGCTATAATTTGCTTTTGCAACCTTCCTCGATTCATCCTGCATTTGGAAGAGCAATCCTTATTTGCTTTTACGTTGCATGTCATCAATAGGGTTCTGGCGCCAATGACTTTCATAATCGGATTTCTTACGATGCACAATTCGAGCAGAAAAATTTCGTTCGCGATAGACCGATTCGGTCGTGCCCCGTGTTTTTTTGTTGTGATTAAGAGTTAATGACTCGACAGTTTTGTTGTCCTTAAGAGACACGTCTCTTTAGTTTACATGTGTGTGTCTCTTAAGTTCATGAATCTCTTGAATTCATGTATCTCTTCCATTCATGTGACTCTTTAGTTCATGCCCTTAACTCTATAAATGGAAATGAGCTTTTCAGAGAGAGAGAGAGAGAGAGAGAGAGAGAGAGAGAGAGAGAGAGAGAGAGAGAGAGAGAGAGAGAGAGAGAGAGAGAGAGAGTAGAAAAGGAGAATAGATAACACATTTCTTCACATCATTTTTCTCTAAGTGTGCCGGTTTCGAGAAGTGTTCGACTGAATCTTGTTTGCATAGTGCTAATACAAACGGGTTCGAGGTGTTGTATCTCAGGAGGCATAGTTCTTGAGTTTGCAAAGCACCGTTGGCAGGAACTAATTGCCTTATGGATATACGATAATCCGTACCTCACCTCCTGTTTAGTTTTGTTACAATCCATTCGAATTTCCTTATATGATGCATGGCAAAGTTGAATGGCTGTGGCAGCTGGCCAATTTAACTCGAGGCTCACGCGTTTTTGCCTCATTGCACCGACCGAAGGAACTCTCGTGCTCAAAACATTTCCTCATTTTCGAGACTGCATCTCTTCAAGAATATGGTCTTTCCTGAGTGGAAAGCCATAGCACAAGGTGAGGCAATAACCCGTTTACTCCGTCCAGTAATCGCGTTTGCTAGAGTTAATTTGCCATCGCTTTCTTAGAGTTAATGTATCTGATTAGTTCATTTACTGGTTACAACAAACGGTATTATGATACGTATTCCAACTTTTTTCTTTAACTTACATGTCGGAATGACATTCCCTCATGGTCGTGTAAAAGAAAAAATTCTAAAAAAAGTCCGGGCCTTTCTCCATCCATACCCATTCACTTATTAATGTTTTGTAATTTTAAGAACTTTATCTCTCGAACAAAATAGAAGAAGGGGCGGTACGTAAAAGCCGTATCGAGCCATGCAAGTAATAAATTCTGGCACCACGAGAGTGTGCTGAACCACGTGGGTAGGCCCTAGACAAAGTACTATATTACTTAATATTCTACCACATGATACCATGTCTCCCTCCAAAGCTTAGTCCCACTTTGAGCTGAGATTTTCCATCGATAGTCCAAGTTTTGATAGCCTGCAGATTTTGGCCAAAAAATGAAAAAGGAAAAGGTCTGAAAGAACACTGATAGATTCGTGCCGATATGTTCGAAGTACATATGTTTGTTGGGTCATCTCATATCATTCATGAAATCATACAACAATTACGTGTATATGGACATTCTTTAAGAAACTTTATCATGGGATAAACTACTAGTTGTTATTCATCACGTTGTGTGAATGGGGAGAATTGTCCAAAAAGGTCTAAACCCATTGCACCATTGCCAATTCGATCATAAACATTTCAATATTGCCAATTGAGTTTTAAACATTTTCACATTTTGCCAGTTGAGTCCATCTGGTCAATTTTGGCCGGAAATTTCTGATGTGGATGCTAGTGATCCTACATTACATGGTCAGCGTAGAAGTGAACAATTTTTAATAGTATTTTAATATTTTTGTGATTTTTTGCTTTTGTTTTTCTTTCTTCTTCCTTTTGTCGGTGGCTGGCCATCGGCCATGGCAGGGTGGGTTGGCCTTGCCTGGGAGTGGGTCACTGTCACCAACCACAGGCGAGGCCCCACCGGGAGAGGGCGAGCCTCGGCGGGGGCTCCCCTCGCCAGACCTGGCCTTGGCGAGGCTAAATCGCGAGGGCTCCCCGGGAGAGGCCGGCCCTCGCCCAGGCCAGGGTAGCCACACTGGGTGTCGCCTTCGCCTGAACGACGCCCGACGATGGCCGGCCTAGCCTGATCTGGCGAGGGAAGCCCTCATCAAGGCTCGCATCGCCTGTGAAAGTACATGTATAAAATGAAAATTATTAGGGTTTTTTATTGCTTTGCTGCACAACTTGTGTAAAAGAAAAATTTACCCAAGCTGTGCTAGAATTTGTGGTGGTTCATCAATTATACTAATCCTACACCACTCTTTCAATCAAATTCGATATACTTTGCTATTTACATACACACTGAATTTCCTTTCATAAGATACTGGGTTTGTAGAGGTCTCGAACAAGCTGAAAACCTAGGTCTTCTTCTTTGTTCTCCAGCCATTGTTTTTTACTGAGAAAAATCCGAGTGTTGGGAGACAACAGGTGGCCCCCTCAATATCTCCAGTCTCGTGTTTCGTAACGAATACAACTTCATCACGATCTCCAAACACCTGCATGTTCTCTTTTCATGGCGTACAAAACCAAGCATTTAATGCTTCCTCTCACCAATATGCCTCCACTTCCAGGCATTACTTAATACGGCAAAAGAGCCTGCGAAACAAGAACTGTTAACACTCTGAGTCTGCTTCGAGTCATTCTTTTCCAGCTACCTCACAGAGCTAAAGATCTTGCTGAAAGATAATCACAGCGCAATGTCTGGTTCTGTAGCTCTCTTCCTTCTCTGGTCGTGTCTTTTCTCGGTGCATGCATGCAACGCTCGTCGTTTTGGCCCTAATGGCGGACGAAACCCTAGCAACCCAATACATCGGCTCGGCAAGGTTGGTTTGGTGTTCCTCGTTCTAGTTCTCTCGAATCTCATGTCCCAAATGCGAAGTCGGTCATGATAAACTTTATGGATTTCCCTCCCGTGCAGGATATAGAAATTCGGAATTTGCGTCACGGAAAGGAAGATAGCTCGGAGATCGTCACGACAAGCATTCGTCACGAAGAGCTTAAGGATTTAATGGGTCATCTGAGAAAGCAACAAGTCTTAGGCGGAGTAAATTCAGGTTAAAAAACAAGCGCGCGCACCATATATAGGTGTTAAGCATTTTTTTTATACACGAGATATCCAAACCTTTCGGCTTATCTCATCGGTTCTCATCACATCTCCATGTTCATGTTTCTTTAATTTAATGCTCATTCTGTGCTTGTATTTGCATTATTTACGTACATGGCATCAGCGGTAGCTCTTCTTTGGCACATGCCAATGAAAGGGGTTCACAGTTTCCTACGATGTTTTGTTAGATATAAATTTGTTTTTGGTGACAGGAATATAAATTTGTTTTTGGCGACGCGAAAATCAATCTAATGTGGATGAACTCCGGATTTTTCGATGACATTTTTATCACAGTTTCATCGTCATTAGTAGCTTGTAATAACTCCCATCTCCTTCAAGGTAGATGTAGCACCACAGGAAGCTCAAAACCTAACACTACAAATGTCAATATTCACCCATATATATACGTCATTGACCCAGTAAATACCCCTAATACGTTGCCCGAGAAGTAAACAAAGAGAACGGAGATAAAGTACGGTGACATTATCGCTGTAAAGTTTGTCTAGGGCTTCTTTTGTTGCATTCTTCTTCCAGTTTCCAACTCTTTGTTATATGCTTATGCGATATCAATTTTGTGTAGAAGAATCATGACGGGTTACGCGAAACTGCACCCAGTATGATAGCCATGTCCTCTCTAACAATTTTGGCATGTTAATTAAGCTTTCTTTTTGGTATTATTGCTGATATGAAATCCGTCTGGTGAATCGCAGGACAAGAGGGCAGCGCGGCGCGACCCTTTAAGAGTTATCAGCATAATGCCGATGCCGAACCGGAGGTAAATTATTTATCTTTCTGATAGATGTGGATTTCGGGGTTTACTATGATCAATGTCATAGAGAGAGCTTAGCAAGAGCGTTTTAAGTTTCATCCGCTCCTATATCTATGTATCTCAAACTTTCAGTTTACATACCAGACATCTAATATATACTTGACTCGGTTCGTCCGATCGGTGCAGGCATCCAGTATTTTGAAAGCCAGGTTGATGATGGAATCTGCAAATAGTGATCACAACGAGGAAGCTATAGATTCTGGGGAATTAGACGACGACGCGAAGGGCGACGTGATGGTGATGGACTATGCACAGCCCCATCGTAAGCCACCCATTCACAACGAAGAACCGTGACTGAAGCTATATCGTTCCTGCTTTTCGCTCTTTCGCTTCTCCGGGGTGGTGGCATCCCTCTCTATATAATTTGATGTAATAATAAATGGAGCTCGAATCATCTTGTCCAAATCTTAACCCTCGACATTGCAAGATAAAGTCATCTAAGTGCATAGTGCCCAAAAGCATATCTGCTCACTGGCTAATCCTTTTTCACGAAAAATGTTGCTTCGCTTCTGTTACAAAAAGGTTAAAAGGGGGATTTCCCTTCTCCGTCGAGGATCAAATCGAACAAAAATTTAACGGCGAGCGCATAGAACTAATAATTAAAAAATTCCGGGAAACCAATGACCACAGCCAGACAAGATTTGGCATAGTATATAGGCATGTCCATTGTCCACAGATCAAGTTGGAATGGACACTGATTCAGGATGCGAGACACTAGTCAGAAAGAATTACCACACCACCAGTCCCGCGTTTCTCGTAAAAACTAAAAACTGCTCTTACTTTCTCCGATTTTCTTACTACAAATCATGCCAACCGTCTAGAAGATAATAAATCTGTCCAGGTGGTCCTAAGGGACCAACACAGCTGAAGCTACTGCCTTTCTCCGAATTAGTCAACAAAATGGTTGATGGTAAATAAGAGAGGTGTTGAAAATATCATCACCCCGACCTGAATATAGCAGGAAAGCCAATGTTGACCAACCCTCTTGCCGTCTCAGATCAGCAGCCTCATCGGACTTTTTCTCTGACAAATACGATAGAGCTTCCTTTGGAGTAATCACATACTGCAGCTGATGATGAAGGGTTTGACGCAATCGATGAATTGAGAAGTCCGTATTCCAAGCTTCAGATCAACCTCCCCACCTCCTAGCCAGAAGAAATCGGGATTAAGCTTCACAATGGCTTCGTCCAGAATCACCTGAAGTAACATATTTTTCATATAAGAATGTCGAGTACCATGAAAGAGGGTCACTTTGCAAGGTCACTTTGCAAAAATAGTCTTATCACTTATGTAATTAAATATGTATATAAATGCTCTCAAGGAGCATATTTTTCTATCAGAATGGCGTAAGTACCATGAAAGAGGGTCACTATTGCAAAAAATAGGTAGCTGCATTCATTTGTTAAATTTGAATATTTATATAACACCAAACTTAAAATCATATATCTGAAAAATACCAGGACAAGAAAAAAGGGAAAACGTACGAATGAAGATAGTAATTTCTTGGATTGTATCCACTTGTTCCTTAGATGTTAAGAAACTTAAGACATCTCTATACATGGTCTGGACCACAAAGACATTAGGAGATACTAGGGTTAATGGCCATTAATTTCGTTTATAAGTAATAACTTATGGCCCTTGTGATGTTTACGATAATGGACCACCTAAACAGCTGGCACAGACATTTGCAGGAGCAGGACAAAAGCCATTGAGAAAGAATTCAAACTTCCTCTCTTCAAAGAAAACCAAAAGAGTTGGAACTCGTTCATAGGCCAGACACCCTAACAACGAGCTAGAAAGAAAGCACTTTCTCATAGACCATCAAACCCCAAGGACCCACATGCTGCAGCTTATAAAGCAGGCCAGGTCAATAGAGTGACACCAAATGCGACAAGTATGTCATGTAATGTCCATGTGCCATGAAACAGAAATAAATTCTTGGTACAGCCAAAACATCTTATTTCGTGTTATGAACGTGGGTAGAAGTTGAGAACAACTTGGCCTGATGAGACAACCAAGGTTGCATAAACAAACTCGAAGAAAGTAACAGAAAGAGCATACATTGAATATTCATTCATACGCAAAAAAAAATAAAAAAAATGAAACCCAATCAGTATAGCCACAGATACGGTGTTCTATACCGGAATCTCAGTCTTCATGCCAATACATGTTACTGCGTTGTGCTCAAATTCAGTCAACATCAGCGATGTCTCCTCGGGGGCGAGCCTCACTGAAAGCAAAGGCAGTCAATATAACATTCCATTCACAACTACCAAGGTCAAAAGAAGTACATGCCAAGTATTAAAAGCATGAAAGAAGAGCTTTAACTTTCGAGATTAGAAGAAGAATTTTTCTTTATCGCCAGTTCCATATCTCTTAATGTTCGTAGCAACAAGATAATCCCTTTCTCAAATGAGAATAGACCCCTTATTTCCACCGTACCCATTAAAAGTACCTGAGCTAGTGCATAATCACATGATGGTTCTCACATATGGCCAGTCATGCATATGCCTGAGCAGCACAACCGCCATGTTTATGTGCTATCACAGGCCTGCAGCAACCTAAACCATGTCCCATGGACAATATGCCAAGATATTGATTGTGAATCAAGCAGTCATAGTTCAACCTGTCATTACTCACGCCCAGCAGATACATGTATACTCATGCCTAAATGTCCCTAAATTACTCGACATTGATGCAACCCTGAAAAGATATGTCAACATGGAGTAAGTGGGAAATCACTCTCCAAGAAGACGGGCAATCTCGGCAATAGTAACAAACTGTTCCAAGTTATCATTGTAGAAATGAGGAATCGCTCTTTGAAACGACACAAATTTTCTCATTTGAGGACGACCCATCTGAATCTCATAAATAGCAACAAGCAGTCCAATCCAATTAATCAGACTAGTCACAGACATTATGGATACTTACTTCGTACTATCCTAACAAACACAGCAATCCCCAACCCCCTGCCTACAGCCACTATCAGAATGTGATAAATACAATAAGAGAAGTCAGTTGAGCACCCAAATACTAGTGAAAAAAGTTAAGCTTAGATTAAAAGAATGGCATGTTTTTGAAAAGTTCCTATTATATAGCTAGAATCATGTTATGTCGTCCAAATTAGCTAACTTTTAATTAACAAGGATTAGGTCCAAGTATACACTCAATACTTATCTTCTTAAGAAATAATCCAGAAACATTTCTTTAGCAGCAGAATTAATAGGGAGTAGGCATGAAAACTTCAAAATCTTTCCAAACAAAGGGTTAGAATTCCAAAGACATGAAAACTTAAAAGGCGTCAAATTTGTCTCAAATACAGACAAACCTACTACAGAAAAGACATTGTCCAACTGAGACTTTCTGCTGAGTAGGCAAAGTTGCATGATTTTCAAAGTCCAGCAGCTCCTAAAGACGAAATACTTCCTTCATGATGTATAGATAAAGAAAAACATAGGATAATTCGTTGCTATCCATGCTGATATTAGTTATGCACTGTCATGCTTTGATGACGCGTCTTGCTTCTGATGATAAGTCTAAGAAGGAGGTCTATGTTAAAGCACAGACTACCTAGAACAATAAAAAACATACAGATTCCTCCGAAGGCTCAAAACCAGCTACTCCTGTTATCAACTAGCAAGCTAGTTGCGGAAAAAGGAACACCATTAGCAGAGGGAGCAGCTTTCAAGAACTGTTATCTCACATAAAGAGACCTAATTTCAGGGCAAAACTGAAAGTAGTACCTCCCCGCGTGCCGTCATTTATTAAAGCTATTAACTACATAGATAGGATAGATTGGTTACATGAGGGTATCAAAAGCAAAACTTCACCAATCGGTTCCAAAAATTGAAAAACTCAAAAGGCAATAATACCAATTTTCCGTTTACATTATGAGCTTGCCTTCTTTGAAAACAAGAATGGATTGCAGCCACTAGATATTCATACTTGAATCAACTTGCACTTAAAATAAAGATATTAAACTAGAGACTCCAACAGTATGTTGAGTTCACAGAGAATAACAAGCTTTTTTGTCACCTTGTTTCATCCCATAGCATTAGCCAGTCGACTGTTGCCCCATTAAGTCCAGCTTTAAAAGATGAGCCCACATTTCCACATACATCCAGATTAAACTGTCGCCTTTGAAATTAAAGAAGTATGGTGAATGGAGAGTAACTTACAATTGAATTTCTTTTTTGGTACCTTGCTATCGTTGAGTGCATAAAGATAGTTTTTTAGAGCTTCGGCATTAAGCCGAGCAGTATACTGCAAGATACAAGGTAAAAGTGTTAGTGTAGCTAGTACTTAGGCAGGATACAAACTGATCTAGAAAACGATACCTGAACAACTACAACATAATACTTTGAATTGTTTCGATCCTTGCAATCAATGACAGTAGATGGAGCTTGAGTATTCACCTGAAGTCAAGGAGGCAACATTAGCTCTAAAATTGAGTTCGACTCAAGCTTATCATTCCTTTTCATAAAATTTTCATGTTCAGAAACGATAATGAGCCCATTTGGAAAATAAATTATAAGAATTTTTCCAACCATCAACAATTGCAAGGCATGAACTTCACATGCAAGATAATCATCAGATCTTGTGCAGGCAAAATTTCATATGCAAGATAATTCTGATTTTTTTTTACCAACAATGGACAACCAATGCGTCGAATAACTACTTGTGATGAATTATGGGGAAAACTATTCCAACACATTATGTGTATCCTCACGCCCTTCAACTATGCAAGACAATCTTTATAACAGAATAGCAGAAAACCACATACATGCTGCAAAAAGATTACTCAATAGTCCATGAAGTAGCTATTGGGAGCAAATTTCCAGAAAGGCAGGAGATTTGCCCTATCCCTGAAAGATATCAGCCACATCACATGTCTAAACACGTTTCGCGGAAAATGAGTGATTTAGAAAACATTTTCCTAAAAATGATCGCATGTATCGCTTGCAATAATTAACCAATGAAAAATATTACCATTACCGACAACAATTTGTGTCTACACATTTACGCAAACGATGAAAATACTTTTCGTTCATTCATTTTTGTAAGCGCTATAAGTGGTCCTTCTTCAGAAAATATTTTCCAAATCACTCATTTTCCGCGAAACAAACGGAGACTAAAGCTACAAACCACTTTACAAGCATAGAAATGATCCAGATTAAATACTTAGAGACTATGCACTTTTGCGTTTATTTACATCCCCTGCAAAAATAAACAAAAGAATAAGTAGCCCATTATTTGGTGTAAAGAAAAGAACCACAACTAGTTAATGTTTCCGCGACAATGGTTCCTTTCCCTTCTATTTTCTCCTTATTTTGAGTCGTTAACTGTTTCTGGGGGATACCGAGTCTTACATTTACATTCAGTTTGATTATACTTGCAGAAACCAACATTACCCATCGAGTGTGTATAAGCATTTGCACACACGTGCAGGTTGCTTACACGAATGTATGCGACCAAGGCCCTACATGTTAACCTTCCTCATCCTCAATTCTCAAACGCCGTGATTCTTCTCCTGAGGACCTTAGCACTATAATATTATCCATAGGGTGTCTTAAACCGTACCATCATGTCTCACATTACATCTGGAAAAGGCCGGAGATGCAATCTATAGGTATGGTTTTCCCTTTCTTTGCAAATCCGTGCTCATCGTCACAGCTTATACACAAACTACTTATTCTGGCAAAGTTATGTTGTAGCATGTTAATTGACTGCCAATGGAGAACCAGGAAACAAATAACCTAACTAAGAATACGACAGAGTTTTCTGAAATGTCTGTATTACTAATCATAAATCAAAGTCAGCTCAGTTTTCTTATCTATTATCACCATCCATCTTAAAACTTCCTAACTTCCAAATCAAAATCAAAATCAAAATTAACGACAATAATCGTCGTCCAAGGACTCGATTAAAGGCCAAAAAGCCGAAACAATCAACAGCAAAATGCTAAAACGAACCGAGTAGCCCCTACGCATACTCTACTGTACTCGTCTATGCAATGAAAATCACAAGCAACCTAGTGCTGACTTCCAAAAAGCTCAAGCAACACGAAGAGTATCCACAACACATAAAACATCACTCACCATGACGATGCTTTTGCACAGATGATCGATCGAGTGCGCGCCGAGGATCCTCTGCCTCTCCTCGTACGACCGCTCGTAATAATCCCCCGGAACTCTTTTGAAGGCGAAGTCCGTGACGCCATTGCTCCTTAGAATCGCCGAGAGGCGGGCTTGGGTGCCGGAGACG
Organism: Lenwebbia sp. NSW1173648; assembly: GCA_029784005.1. Classification (NCBI taxonomy): domain Eukaryota; kingdom Viridiplantae; phylum Streptophyta; class Magnoliopsida; order Myrtales; family Myrtaceae; genus Lenwebbia; species Lenwebbia sp. NSW1173648. Next base: position 3,486,764 of record JARCGZ010000005.1, read on the forward strand.
GAATCCGGAGCCGCGACGCCGAGCGATGGCGAGAGCTGTCCGGAGAGGGCCGAGACGGCGTCGCTGGTCGCGAAGGGAGGCGAAGAGACGGCGAAGGAGGAGGAAGAGAAGGTCCTGGAGAGGAGAGAGAGCTCGAGGTTGGAAATGCGCTCGAGTATTCGGGTTTGGACTCGCTGGAGCTCGTCCCATGCCTCCATCGTTTTTGGTTTCCAGAGATCTTCCCCGTCACTTGAGAGCCCGCTTCGGCCGTGTTTTTTGTTTTTTTTAACGGAGGGGTTTTTCAGAAAATACTGTATTCTTGAAGGACCTAAACTAATTCTTAAAAGGACCTAAACCAATCTAGATTAGCTTTTAATTTTTAGTTTTTATTTATATAAATCTCACAGTTCCCACACTTTAACTTTTAAAACGAATTCTAATTTGTGGAACTTTCACAGTACTCAAACATTGACGCGTGGATTCACGTATAGTTTTTTTTTTAAGTAACATTTTGGAACTTGAATAATATTTGAACTTTTTTTAGTCAAATATATGGAAAAAACATATACTTTAAACTTTTTGTCAGAGGTGATCATTTTTGACACCTACTAAACATGGCTCGAACGTAAGATAGCTCGATTGGATTTGTAATTGTTGATTATTTATGTGTCAGCTTTGTATTATTCATACCCGAAAAACAAAAGGAGACCCTAAACTATTGTAAATTTAGCTTTCGATCTAATCAAAATTGCTTCAACTCATCCAAATTTGCTATCTCCATAGGTGATATTTCATTATTAATTTATTACCACTTTGCATTTCATGTGACCATCAGCAAGAGAATTAATACGTGGGGCGATTGAGGAAGTAAATCGTAATGATGAATTTTGAAAATGAGAGTTGAATTTAAAGTTTCCCATTCATTTCTTGGGTAAATTAGTCTCCCTTTTTTATGTTTTTTTTTTTTTGGCTAATAAAAGGGTTTTGACCGGCTGACCATTCTTTAGCTGAACTTCAAAAATCAAACTGCCCACCAAATCCGCCGACGAGACTGTGCCTTTCCTCTTTTGCGCGCTTTCAACCCTCTTTCTTCTTCCTCCGTCTTCACTCCTCCTCCTCGATCCTCTCTCTGTCTTTACCCCCCTCAAGTCCAACGCACAGTCGCACTAAGAAGATGCACAAAGCTCCGTCGGCTTCCTCCCTCGGCCCCGGCGGCTTGGATCTGACCCAAGCCTTCTTCAAGCCGATCCAGAACACCGCGCCGCCGTCGCCCACCAAGCGCCACACCAAGATCGCCGTCGTCGGGGTCGGCAACGTCGGCATGGCCATCGCCCAGACCATCCTCACCCAGGACCTCGCCGACGAGCTCGCCCTCATCGACGCCAAGCCCGACAAGCTCCGCGGCGAGATGCTCGACCTCCAGCACGCCGCCGCCTTCCTCCCCCGCACCAAGATCTCGGCCTCCGTCGACTACTCCGTCGCCGCCGGGTCCGACCTCTGCATCGTCACCGCCGGGGCGAGGCAGATCGCGGGGGAGTCCAGGCTGAACCTTCTCCAGAGGAACGTGGCCCTGTTCCGGATCATCGTGCCGGCGCTTGCGAGGCACGCGCCGGAGTCGATGCTGCTGATCGTGTCGAACCCGGTGGACGTGCTGACGTACGTGGCGTGGAAGCTGTCCGGGTTCCCGTCGAACCGGGTCGTCGGGTCGGGCACGAATCTGGACTCGTCCAGGTTCAGGTTCCTGATCGCCGATCACCTTGACGTCAACGCGCAGGACGTGCAGGTACCGTACGTCCATTTCTTTATTCTCTAGTTCGCCTTTTGCTTTATCTGCTTTTCTGGGACTTCGTACGGTCTAGTGGTCATTATTTTTAATTTAAGTAGTTACTTAGCCTGCATTTTAAGCTGATATATTATTTCCATACTTTTAAATTGTTCATCTATTGATAAGAGATCTGCTGAAAGAAAAAAAGAAAACAAGAGATTTTGATAATGCAAATGTGTCATAATTTTGTAGAGTAGTGTCATACTTTATGAAAATTTGAGATTAATAAGTGGAGAGAAAAGCAATAATTTAAGTTTCCTAAGCTTATAAGATATAAATAACAGTAACTTTTTAGTGGACAATCAATGAAAATTTATATTTTTGAATAGGGTTAATACTACGAAAAATCTCAAACTGGTACACATGTGACAAATTTACTCTAAATTATTTTTTTTACCACGAAAAACCCCAAACTGGTACACTTGTGATAAATTTACCCCAAACTGTTTTTTTGACCAAGTAAAATCCTAAACTAGTATATCTGTGACAAATTTATCTCAAACTATTTTTTTGACCACCAAAAACCCTAAACTAGTACACCTGTGACAAATTTACCCCAAATCGATACACTTTTGACAAATTTACCATCCGTTAGTTTTCGTTAAATTGATTTAATATCCCGAAAAACCTCAAATTGATACACTTGTGACAAATAAAGGGTATAAACCCCAAATAGGTACACTCGTCAACTGACACGTGTCATCTAACTCAACAATTTGAAGTTAAAATTTAACGGAAACTAACGGAGGGTAAATTTGTCACAAGTGTAACAGTTTAGGATTTTTGGTGGTTGAAAAAATAGTTTGAGGTAAATTTGCGACAGATGTACCAGTTTAGGATTTTTTGTGGTTAAAAAAATAATTTGGGGTAAATTTATCGTAAGTGTACCAGTTTGGAGTTTTTCTTGGTATTAACCCTTTGAATAAGTCTGTCCCAAAGGCAAAAATTATACTAATAAAATGTTAATGATCTATGTTTTAAATAAACTGCAAGTTAATCTTTTTTACGTTTAAGTAAATATCCACATTTATGTAACATTAAAGTAATGGGAGTTATTTATTCCATTTGATCTAAAAAAAATTGAGGCAAAAATCCTAAACTATGCCTACTGTGACACATTTATGTTACACCAAAAATTCAAAACTTGTACCCACACGGCACATTTACTCCAAGTATTTTTTTTATTTGCGACACGAAAAATCCTAAACTTGTACCCGTATAACACGTTTATCTCAAATTAATTTTTTGAGGGTGAGTTTTGGGGTAAATGTGTTAACTTATATAAGTTGGAGGTAAATTTGTCACATGATTACACGCATGACAAATTTACCCCAAATCTATTTTTTTTTTTTTTGTGACACGGAAAACTCGAAATTTGTATTCGTGTGACATGTTTACACCAAATTAATTTGTTGAGGGTTTTTTATATTACAAAAAAAAGTTTGGGGTAAATGTGTTACACTAATATAAGTTAGAGGTAAATGTGTCGCATGATTACAAGTTTGAGGTTTTTTGTGTAATAAAAAAACGTTTAGGATAAATGTGTCACAGTGGGTATGATTTAGGATTTTTCATGGTTTTTTTTCAATTTTTCATAAATCGTGTTATAGATTACCAATATTTAATAAAAGTTCGTTAATTTCTTGACTAAGTTAATTCATTTTCAAATGAGGTTTGGATAAGACCAAGTCTTGAAACGAAACGGTTTCCCCTCTTATACTCTTCCAAAACTAACCGGCATCAACGCAATAATCTTTGGACATCAATCTAATATTTTTTAATTAATGATTAGTTGCAATCGCATGATATGATGTGATATTCCTAATAATGGTTTGCTTTGGCATTTCAAGAATTGTTGTATGCATTGAATTTTGAGCAAGCCCTCCTTGCGATGCCAATTTTGTACATCTATTCTCACGTTACCACCGTATTACATTGCTCTTCGTTTTCACTCCCGATCTTCAATCTTTGGTTTTTAGGCCTACATCGTGGGCGAACATGGCGACAGCTCGGTCGCCTTGTGGTCGAGCATAAGCGTCGGCGGAGTCCCGGTCTTGAGCTTCCTAGAGAAACAGCAGATCGCGTATGAGAAGGAGACCCTCGAGAAAATCCACAAGGAGGTCGTGGACTGCGCCTACGAAGTCATAAGCCTCAAGGGCTACACCTCGTGGGCGATCGGGTACTCGGTGGCGAGCTTGGCCCGGACCCTGCTCCGGGACCAGCGGAGGATCCACCCGGTCTCGGTGCTGGCCAGGGGGTTCTTCGGCATCGAGGGCGGCGACGTGTTCCTGAGCTTGCCGGCCCAGCTCGGCCGCGGCGGCGTCATGGGCGTGACCAATGTGCACCTGACCGAGGAGGAGGCGGAGCGGCTGAGGGAGTCGGCGAGGACCATCCTGGAGGTGCAGAGTCAGTTGGATTTGGGCATTTGAGGAAGAGAATGAAAGAAGCCCTTCACTTTTGTTTCTCTACATTGGGAACTTCGAACGCCCGGATTGTGTTTCTTTCCGAAATTTAGTCCCTGGTTTTTGGATGGTTGCAAAAGAAACCTTAATGATTCCCCTATGTCGCAATTAAGCCCCTCCCCAGTATTACTACCAATGAAAAGAATGTAAAAGAGCTTTGATCTCTTCTAATATAGTCTAATTAGAGCCTCATTAAACAATTTTCTTTTTGGCTAACTAATTTTACATCATTTCTTGCGATTTATGACTCTGTGTCATCCGACAGCCATTCAAAATTAGTCCATAATTTGAACCGCGGAGGAAGCTAATATTGCATCTTTTAGAACTGTCGGATGATTTCCATGCAGATTAAACATGAAAAATAATAGATTCTTCCGATCAAAAAAAGATATCGAGGTTGAGAATCTAATGGAGAAAATCATCCTTACATAATTTCCACTGAGATTTTATCCTTTTTTGTGTGTGCTAGCTAAAATGGAGGACAAAAATACTAATTCTATATTGTCTATTGGGCCGGGTCCAACTCTAATGCTCCGAATTTTGGCCCAATAAGTTCACAAAATCAGTCTAGTTCAGAAAACAGTCTGTAGACTAGTGCAGACACAGAAGATAGAAGAAACCTGCTTGGCACCCGAGAAAGTGAGAGAAAGTGCGAGAAAATGGCAGCGAGATTGAGCCACGTGGCTTCGAGGATCATGGGCGGCAACGGCGTCGTCGCCCGCTCCGTCTCTTCCTCTCTCCGCCTCCGTTCCGGCATGGGCCTCCCCGTCGGCAAGCACATCGTCCCCGACAAGCCTGTAAGCGATTCCGTTCCCGCTAATAGAAACCCTAATCCACCATCTTCGTTCTCGTATCTGTATCTTGGAGACACCGCGTGAGTGAAATGCAGTGGATGCGATCATTCCCGGCATTTTCCGAAATCGTTTCCGATTGTTGATTTGCTGTTTTAGGTGCCTGTGAACGACGAGCTCATGTGGGACAACGGGACCGCATTCCCCGAGCCCTGCATTGATCGCATCGCGGATACTGTCGGAAAGGTTGGGGTTTTTTTTTTTGGTTCTATGGATTGATTCATTGATGAAGGACTGTGTGGTATAGCTTCAACAGTAAATTGTGATTTACAGTATGAAGCATTGGCTTGGCTTTGTGGAGGTTTGAGTTTCTTCGCGTCTTTGGGGCTTTTGGCTGTGTGGAATGATAAGGCATCGAAGATACCATTTGTAAGTACAAATGACTTGGGTTTAAGTTTGGTTTGGAAATAGTGTTCATGTTGATCTTAATTGGTGAAAATTTGTTCTCTGTGCTCACTCTAATTAGCTGAACTTCTGGCTTTTCTTGTTGACCACTGACCATGGATGTTACCGTGATCCTTTATGTCTCTTTGGATTATGGAGATTCGAAAGTTGGTGCGTCTTTAGGGACTTGATGGGAAAGTTTCACTTGGAAGCTTCTCATGTAACACTTGATGCATAGGGACTTCTGTTTGTAAAAATTTGCGGATAGTCATGGAAGTACATTTGACAGTTTGTTTATAGCTGTCCTGTCCTGTTCAATTGGAAAATCGTTTAACTTGGGATCTTTGTTATGATTAAACTTTATTGGAGTCAGAGAGGATGGAATAGGATGCCAATGTGGTTTAAGAGCCTGCGAGTTTTATTTGTTCGTGATGACCCCATGGAGATTATTTGTCCTGCCTATTTTTTTTTTTTAATCTCCGTTTGGCATTAAGTAGGAGATCGAACCCAAATAGTGGTATTTTGGATTTCCCGTTCGTTATTGATCACAATGTTGAGCTTAGTAATTACATTGGGTCCCTAAATAAACCCTCTGCTTGTACATTGTTGGTAACTTTCGATTTTTTTTCAAAGATCGGATACTTGTCTCTCTTCCATTCTGCTGGTGAGTTTAGGATTGTCATCTTCATAAGCCCACTAACTTTTTTCTTCTATTTCCAGGCACCAAAAGTATATCCATATGACAACTTACGGGTGGAGCTTGGTGGTGAACCATAGGGAGGCTGCAGTTTGTTGATCTTGAAGCTTCTGTTGTTCCATGTGTGCTATACTCTGCCTTTTCTGCGGTTGGTAATTTTCAATAATAATCGATCAACTATTCTTGTTCTCTTTCCCATGAAAGCAATATTGCGTTCAGCTGTTGCATCAGCAGAGAGATATGCAGGATTCTGATTACAACCATATATGTCTTTTTATTTCCATCAAAGTCGATTGTACGTATGAGTCATTTCGGTAGTAAGCCACAAGGTCCCTATGGACAAGGGAACAAGTGAATCATCTCTTTGGGGCGCAGGCAGCCCTCTACCATCCATCCCATTGCTTTCCATCGTCTCGTATTATACTGTCCCGTATAAGACCATAGCCATCTATCGAGTGAGAAAGGTAGTATGATTCTCCGCCTTTTCATACCATTCTTTTCTGTCGGGTGATGTTTCTGGGATACAGATTCAAATGCATAACTAAGAAGGATGTCCAGCATCTTGGGATTTGAACGTGCTTTATTTAGGTCCTATATTGGGCACCCAGAATTTCATGAAGAGAAATATTAGAAGTACCTTCTTCAGTGTTTTACCCAAGATCTACGGTAAAAACAAAAGAAAAGGACCTAAGGTAGCTGTAGGGGTGATACTGAGATCAGATGCTTGATTGCGTTATAGGTGCTTTTGGAAGAGTCATGGCTCTTGTTGGCGGTTCTATGAAAATGGACTACCAATTGAGAATATTTGCAGGTTTCTAGCTCTGTAAGCCATTTCTATGTTACACATTATGGTAGAAAAGGAGGCGAAGTTGTGAATGGCATTGCTAATTTACATCATAGCTTAGGGATAGAAGCCAAATTTCCATGGGTCCGGATTGTTGCTATGGAGGAGGATGTTCCTCACATATATATCTTTGCTTCCTAGGCATGTATAGTTTTGTTTTTGCTATAACAAAGAATTGATTTTGTGTTATGACTTTGTTCGGCAAACTCCAAACTGCTTTCCTTTCATTAGGACAGGATCCAAAGAGACAATGGAAAGAAATATGATAGTCCATGAGAGAGTATTGGACATCCTAGGTAAAGGCTGGTTTTCCTAACGTTGCTAAATTTAAGGATATAAAATGAGTCTCTCTATTTGACCAAAAAAAAAAAAAACTAGTGTCTCTATGCTTCATCTCTCTATACAATGAAGCATCCTGATCCGGTGGTATGTAGGGGCGTCAACGGGTCGGGTCGGGTCTTCACGATACTCGACCCGACCCGAAACACAACACGTGTTCTTACCCGACCAAGACCCGAAACTGACCTGAACATGACCCGAACAATCGGGTCGGGTCTTTTCGGGTTGGGTTCGTGTTTCACATTGTTTTGGCTAATTGTCTTTTGATTACAAGAATCCAAGAGGATTTGAGGAAGATGTGCTTTGCTGGAAAATCATTTACGGTGCTATTCTAATATATTGCACTTAGACTATTTGTTTATTTTGTAATAGACGTTGGCATACCATCTATTCATACCATGACATTATTCCCCTTACTTTCTATTTCTTCTTTGTTGCACTAAAATTCTTGAGACATTGAAAATACTCATCTGATGAAAAATGGGCATCCATCCGTCACAAATAAACTTCATTTTGGGACTCAGAAACTATGAGATCGTTGACACAACAATGAGAGCAAATCCTCAATAAGTCCACAACATGGACAAGAACAACCAATTTGGGCCAAATGATGATGCATCAAACTAGTCCCTTGAACACTAGAACAACCACTTTGGGCCGCACAGTATAAACATTTAGCCTTTTCTAGGCTCGTCTTCACATGGAATCCTTTTAAAGTGATCCCACATAATATACCTCTTCTTTCTACTTGTGATTTTAGGATTCGTCGACGAAGACATCTAGCAATTTATCTATAGCATGTAAATCCAAGATTTACAAGTAAAAGATGAATGGTCGAACAGCCTAGTTAGGAAGAGCTTGTGCAGTTAGTTGCCTGCACAATTGACATGGACAAGCAACCCATCTTAGCACCGGGTTAAGTATCATACAAACAAATAACACTAAAATCAACGAAAAGTTACAACAACTGTGAAATAGCAGCTTAAAGAGACATTAGACAAAGTTACACTAAAACCATGAGTCTGTTTACATATTACACAACTCTGTGCCTCAGGCAAGGAAAAATCAACACAAGAAACTCAAATACACAGCTAAACAGTAAGCTGCTATAAAGCTAATCTGATTTTTCTCTATTGCTAGAAGCTTTTTATCATTAGGCCCTTTTAACTTAGGTGATACAAAGGCCAGAGTAATTTCTGTAATATTCAAATAGATGGGATTCTTGCACTTTTGCTAGATGTTATAGCTCCAACTAAACCTGAAGTCGAAACTCATGCAGAAACTTTTGGATTGCAACTTTTTTGGGACCTTCTATACAATACATTTGGTTCATGCAGACATTATCAACAATTTTTAGACCAAGTAGCCCTATGAGTTCACTAGTCAAGGGTTCACATATATTGAACTAATAAGAAAACGATGCTTGCAAGAACCTTAACCTACTTTTTCCACTAGATAACGCAACAAAGAGGTGATTCTCTGATACCACTTTGATTTCATGTTCTCTGCATGACGAGATTTGTATACCAAAAAAAGAGAGAAAAAAAAAAGAGTGTTGCTAAATCAAAGAACACCGGTGGTCGATCTATGCAGGCTTCGATATGGATATTGATTGTGTTCTACAAAGTCATACTTACTACCATTTATGTTTCAGTTTACCCGCTTAAAACTCACTTAACGCAAGGTAGATGATTTGAAAAGCAATCAACTTTGTTGCTCGGCAGGCCACTCACAAATAAAAGGAAATTGGGTAGATATCAAACACCTAGAATCCCAAAGCAAGAAATTGACGCATCAAAGCGACCCAATGTTCAATTAAAGATGGATATGATCTTTACAGAGCAAGGGAAGTGAGAATTAATTACCTTGAAGCCTCCAAAGCTCGTGCCAACGAACCAAACACATAGCACATGAATTCGAAGGAGAATATTAGGGTTTCAGCAGTTCTTAGAAGCTCGCTCGTGACCTAGAAGCGTAGCAGAGGACGCGAAGGCCGAGATGAAGTCGAGCAGGAAGGAGTTGAACTAGAGGTCAAAGATCGAGAGAGGTCCAACGATGGCGATTGCAGCCTCTCTAGAGGGCGACTGCGTCGTGCAACTAGGTAGTGCGAGCGAGAGGAGGAAAGTAGACCACGATTCTCGCTGATGGAAGAAGAAGGTGCACTGCGTTCGCCTTCGTCCCTCGTCGTTCTCTGTTCTCTCTGTTTCTAGGGTTTGTTTCGTTGTTTGGGCTGGCGAGGTTGATTTGCGGGGGGCGAAGGAGGAGACGATGGGTTTTAGTTTTGGTAACGTGTTTGTGTTTCTGCTCGGATTGGGTTTGTGTTTCTCTTTCAAGTAATCCAGTAATTACTCGAACAGTAACACGATTACCCGAATAAGAAACACAAACACGTTAGGATACCGTCCATACCGAACAAGATGCCCTACCCGAAACAAAATTTCCATGCCATACCGAACTAGATACCCAACGCGAAACAAGACCCGACCCGAAACAAAATTTCCATGCATTTCTTGTTCGGGTCTTACTGTGTTCGGGTATGTGATTATAAAATTATATTCTCACGTGTTTGTGTTTCTTGTTCGGGTAATTACTGGATTGCCCGAACAAGAAATACAAACACAATCCGAGTAGAAACACATACACGTTACCAAAACTAAAACCCATCGTCTCCTCCTTCGCTCCCGCAAATCAACCTTGCCAGCCCAAACAAGGAAACAAACTCTAGAAACAGAGAGAACAGAGAACGACGAGGGACGAAGGCGAATGCAGTGCACCTTCTTCTTCCATCGGCGAGAATCGTGGTCTACTTTCCTCCTCTCGCTCGCACTACCTAGTTGCACGACGCAGTCGCCCTCTAGAGAGGCTGCAATCGCCATCGTTGGACCTCTCTCGATCTCTGACCTCCGATTCAACTCCTTCATGCTCGACTTCATCTCGGCCTTCGCGTCCTCTGGTACGCTTCTAGGTCATGAGCGAGCTTCTAAGAACTGCTGAAATCCTAATCTTCTCCTTCGAATTTGTGTGCTGTGTGTTTGGTTCGTTGACACGAGCTTTGGAAGCTTCAAGGTAATTAATTCTCACTTCCCTTGCTCTGTAAAGAACTTATCCATCTTTAATTGAACATTGGTCGCTTTGATGTGTCAATTTCTTGCTTTGGGATTTTGGGTGTTTGATATCTACCCAGTTTCCTTTTATTTGTGAGCGGCCTGCCGAGCAGCAGAATTGATTGGTTTTCAAATCATCTACCTTGCGTTAAGTGAGTTTTTAAGCAGGTAAACTGAAACATAAATGGTCGAAAGTTTGACTTTGTAGAACATAATCAATGTCCATATCGAAGGCTGCATAGATCGATCATCGGTGTTATTTGATTTAGCAACACTCTATTTTTTTTCCCTCTCTTTTTTTGGTATATAAATCTCGTCATGCAGAGAATATGAAATCAAAGTGGTACAAGAGAATCACCTCTTTGTTGCGTTATCTAGTGGAAAAAGTATGTTAAGGTTTTGCATGCATCGTTCTCTTATTAGTTCAATATATGTGAACCCGTGACTAGTGAACTCATAAGGCTACTTGGTCTAATTTTTTTATATAATGTCTGCATGAACTCCATGTATTGTATAGAAGGTCCCAAAAAAGTTGCAATCCAAAAGTGCAAGAATCCCATGTATTTGAGTGTTGCAGAAATTACTTTAGCTTTGTATCACCCGAGTTAAAAGGGCCTAATGAGAAAAAGCTTCTAGCAATAGAGAAAAACCGTATTTAGCTTTATACCAGCTTACTGTTTATCTGCGTATTTGAGTTTCTTGGGTTGATTTTTCCTTGCCTGAGGCGCGGAGTTGTGTAATATGTAAGCAAACTCATGGTTTTAGTGTAACTTTGTCTAATGTCTCTTTAAGCACCTCCTGGCTAAGTTGTTCGACCATTTATCTTTTACTTGTAAGTCTTGAATTTACGTGCTATAGATAGATTGCTAGATGTTTTCGTCGACGGATCCTAAAATCACAAGTAGAAACAGGAGATCTATTATGTGGGATCACTTTAAAAGGATTCCATGTGAAGACAAGAGCCTAGAAAAGGCTGAATGTTTATACTGCGCGGCCCAAATTGGTTGTTCTAGTGTTCAAGGGACTAGTTCGATGCATCATCATTTGGCCCAAATTGGTTGTTCTTGTCCATGTTGTGGATTTATTAAGGATTTCTCATTGTTGTGTCAACAATCTCATAGTTTCTGAGTCCCAAAAGGAAGTTTATTTGTGACGGATGGATGCCCATTTTTCATTACGTTATGTCTGAAGATGAGTATTTTCAATGTCTCAATTTTAGTGCAATAAGGAAGAAATAGAAAGTAAGGGGAATAATGTTATGGTATGAATAGATGGTATGCCAACGTCTATTACAGAATAAACAAATAGTCTAAGTGCAGTATATTAGAATAGCATTGTAAATGATTTTCCAGCAAAGCACATCTTCCTCAAATCCTCTTGGATTCTTGTAGTCAAAAGACAATCAGCCTTCGACAAAAAGAAAGCTAAAACAATGTGAAACACGAAACCCGACCTGGAAAGACTTGACCCGATTGTTCGGGTCATGTTCAGGTCAGTTTCGGGTCTTGGTCGGGTAAGAACACATGTGTTGTGTTTCGGGTCGGGTCGGGTATCGTGAAGAACCGACCCGTTGACACCCCTACCCCTGGGTATGAGCATGGCCATGCGTGCTTACTGTTCAGGGATTTACATAACTCAGGTCCATATTTGCCTGTTCCGCTTGAAGCGTTCTCTCTCTTCTTCTTTTTTGGTAAGAAAAGGGATAAAGCCCGAATGACATGTCGTTACACTATCGTAATAAAACTTGATCCAGTTTGATCTCCTATCAACAAAGGAAATAAACCTCTCGGTGGCCTATTTTTAATGCTAGTGTCATTTAGATCGCAGGATTGAAGTGCTCAATTTGATAACCAATCTACTTATGCACGATTTTGACCTGTTGAAAATACACAGAGTTTCCAGTATGAGAAAGGAGAATGTCACCAAAATTTGCAGAGGGAGTTGATTTCTGAAGAAGGAAAATGGCCGCTGGCGAGTCCACCTTCACAAGCATATTTTGGTGGAACTCGGTGCGATCGTTTCATCTGTCAATATTGATCAAATTAAGCTCCTGACCAAACGCTTTTCAGCATGATTAGTGGGATTGGACGTAAAAATGGTTCTGGTCGGATGAAATTGGTCGACTAGTCAGTTCCGGTTCTTTGCACGAGTTTTCTTTCTGAATCTGAGCTGAATATCTTTTTGCTAGAGTTGCTTGTCCATAGCAATTACCTTGAGCTTTCAGGTCCACTACCCTTTCATCGTTATTACGGAATGCGAAAATGTTGGGTTCATAACATCTCTCGCACGGAAGACAATGAAATGTATTTGACATTCATTGGGTTGATGATGACACGATTCGTTTGAAGCATTGTAAAGTCTCCCGTGTAAAAGGATAGTAGAAGAACATCGGCATGCCCTTAGGGTGCTTTACGCTCCGTAGCTTAATTCCTAACACGACCATACAACATCATATTTTTCTTTATAGTTCTATGATTCAGGGTATCATTTCCTATCATAGTTCCTGTCCATATAAATATCCAATTTAAGCAATTGTCCGAGAACAATATCTTTGCACTAATGGTCATCAATAACTACGAGATACTATCCCCAGTTTCATGGTCTAAGGTGCATAAGTCGTGCGATTATAATAGGATAACACAATAGTGCTCACAATCTCACAGCCTGAAATGTGAAAGCAAAACACAATGGGTTGCGTATTGTGCCAATGCACCAAAAAGAAGATGAACGACAGCCAAATTTTCTTCGATTTTATTTATTTATTATTAGGCATCAAGAAACAAAGAAAAAAATAGGAAAAAAGAAAAGAAAAACGAGATGCTCACGGGTTTGCATCGTGGAGCGCAAATGCGAGCCGAATCATACGACCTTGGCACGATCGTACTATCAGAAAATCGCAGGAGGGGGAGGACAAAACAAGGGTGAAAACCTCATGCCCTCGCTGTAATTTCTGTGATGCTGCTCAAAACCATGCAAAACTCAATTCTCACGTACATATCGACCAAAAAAAAAATCTCAGAGAAGAAGAAGAAGAAGAAAGGGTAAACAAAAGAAAACAAAAAGAAGGTGGGCCTGAAAATTACTGGTGCGTGGGAAGTGAGACTCGCTCTGAAGTGGAACACGTTCGTGGATCACAGCGAAACAGTCACGGATCGAGCTTTGGAGTTCGCAATTCCACTGCAAAAACAGTCCAAAAAAATCACCAACTTTGGTGTATATCTGAAAAATTAGCTCTTGAATTCATTCATCTGCCATGTGTCGCGAGAGAAGGGAGCTGTCACGGGTTGCTCATAAGAGTTCGTGATCATCGGCCTTATATAAATCCTAGCCAGGATCCAAACTCACCGACACCCCCACGCCCACCCCAAGAAGGATTAACCAGGAACCCAAGGAGAAAAAAAAAAACATAAACATAAACAAAACATGGGTTCAAAGACCATGGCCACGTTCTTCATCTCCATGATCCTCCTGCTGCTGTCCGTACCACCCATATATGCTTGTGCCTATTGCGCACCCCCGCGCCCGCCGTACCACGGCCCGACCATCCCCCACCGGCCCGGCCCTCGCCCCCATCCCGGCCCGCGTCACCATGGCAGCGGCGGCGGGAGCAGAGGCAGAGGCGGCGGCAGAGGAGGAAGAGGAGGAGGCCGCGGTTATACTCCAAGAGTGCCGACTCCACATCCGCCAGTTGTTCTTCCGCCAATAGTGAATCCTCCTCCTGTCACCAACCCTCCTGGCATCGTTCCTCCTATTACAAACCCTCCCGGCGGTATCATTCCTCCAATCATAAACCCTCCTGGCATATTACCTCCAATAACAAACCCTCCGCCGACACCGCCTTCTTCGCCCTGCCCTCCTTACGGCGGCAGTCCTCCCGGCGGCAGTCCTCCCGGCGGCGGCGGCGGCGTCCCGAGCCCGCCGACCACGCCCACAACGTGCCCTATAAACGCTCTCAAGCTAGGGCTTTGCTTGGACGTGCTGGGGGGGTTGGTCCACATCGGGATCGGGAACCCGATCGAGAACGTGTGCTGCCCGGTGCTCCAGGGGCTGCTGGAGCTCGAGGCGGCAATCTGCCTCTGCACGGCCATAAGGCTGAAGCTACTCAACCTCAACATATTCATACCCCTGGCTCTTCAAGTCCTCGCCACTTGTGGCATAACCCCTCCTCCCGGCTTTGTATGCCCTCCTCTTTAGATAAATTCAGTGTAAGTAGTTCGGATACTAATCAAGTAGCGATGGGAGTCTTTAGGCCTTAGAAGGGGTGTGTTTGTTGCAGTGCTTTGTCGATGTTTAGGGTTATAAACCCTAATTCATCTTTCTAGGGTTTTGCTAAAATCTTCGAGTTCCTCCATTTGCTTTTCAAGATTGAGGGTACATGTGCTCGGTTCACTTATTTATTTTATGTCGGTGTCTTTGGATGCGTGCATGCATGCATGCATGCATATAACGTAAGAGATGATGGCTCGATTTTAGGTCTTCAAATAATTAATTGATATGCTCGTTCGATAGTTCATGCTACAAAAGTTTAATCAAAGTTAGGGTTTGTCATAGTGATAATCTCTCGAAGCCGCCCTCTAAATCTTGGCCTATTTCGTGTTGGGCTTACGTGGGCTTCCACTAATATGCCCACTAATGATATATCTTTCTCTTCTCTTTAATTTGATTATCGAAGGAAGTATGACATGATTTAATGAGCTAAAGAAAAGGGTTTCGTACATTTACATCAACATATCAACATGAGATCTTTATTTATCACGACCAAAGCTACATTTGATAGATTACTCAATTCGGCAAGAACAACCCATTGAGAAGGGTGAGGCAACATGTTCGATTCCACCACGATGCGATCCGATTCTGGAGTAGCTCCAAACGACCAACTCAATAACGTCTGGCGATAGCAAAACCCGTTCACAAACCGATGTTACTTAAGTTTGCATCCGAAATAAACGATCATCTTTGAAACCAATAAGAATCCATCCTATCATCTGATGACTCACTTTTCCATAGTATCGTGAAGATTCTTAGCATTACTCTTTTGTAAGAAGTTGGATTAAGACATCACTTTACTCGGTCGCGATCCGACGAGGGGACGAGAAAACGAGAAAACTTGGAGTGCACACAAGATCCGATCCTAGGCAACGACGAAGCCTCAGCTAAAGCATACGGACACTTTCATGGACCGTAACTTATACTATATCGAAACAGGAGTACGTGCTTCTGGCCCCTCACGTGTCCCTTTTGTGACGTTCCAAGAGCCGGCAAAAATCCAAAATCCCGCGTGGCACCAGTATGCCACGGGACAAATTTTGGCACCTTTTCTGGAATGCGGTACTAGGGTTTCGATAATTGCCGGGAAAGATAAAAGGATAAGAAGCTTTATGAAGCTCGAGAATGAAGCCAAAAGAGGTTCACGGGAGCGAATGGTGGGGTCAACAGGGACCGCTCGATTAACAGCATAAAAGAGCGATCAAGCAAAGATGACCGGAGATTAGGTCGTACGATTATTCAGGCATATAATAAAACCACGTAGCTCGTGCATCGATGTGGATACATTGAGCTTCAATTAGTAAATGGTGCGTTCGAAAACGGAGATAGACGTCAACCGAAAACACATGCACATGCTATTTACGTTCCTATATCCTACCGATGGTATTACTATAAGATTGGTCTTTTGATATCTTTAACATTATGGCTTTTTTAGTATAACAGTTTTTTGATGAATTGTGAGAGTAACAGCATGTTTTGAGCCACAAATTCTTAAAAGAGTTGACCCCATAACAATTTCTAATTATTAGCTTTTGATTTTTTTTGTTACCCATAATAGGTTGTTAATCTCACAGTGAATTAAAAATTGTCACATAATCAATTGTCTTAACATTATGGGCGTAACATTATGTGTATGCTCCTTTCAATCGAGAGGTTTCAGACTTTTACATGTGAATGCGAGAATGCCTTAGCTCATCTCAACCTATATTGCTAATATCCCTCGATCACACGCATGGAATATCTAGGGTTCAACAACTCCCATTTCGATGGAAAAGCCATTACTTTGAAGCTTTGGAAATATACATTCGATCAATTCTTTACCGGAATAATACCGTTCACTGTGTGACTGGATTGACAGAGATCTCTTAAGTTTATAAAGTGAGGAACGAAAGCAAGCCCACTTTCCGAATCTATTATATTTTTTGTCTAACAGCTTAAACTCTTATATTTGTCGCAACGATCCCATAGGACTCTATACGATATGTGGAGAGGAGGTCGAGCGTTTACGAGTCGGATAAAAAAGTTCTAAGCTTTGGAGGCATGCATAGTTTGGATGGTCGATGTGACATGAGCTTTTCGAAATAGTTTTGCCTTTTTCCTATGTATGGGAAAAGCAGGTATGCCTAATACAAGATTCTCATTCACGGACTCATTCACTGTGTTAAATCTCGTCCTCTTTCCATGAAGATTTTAGAATATTGCACAGGCCATTGACCGGCGACTAACTTTTGACTAAAAGATCTACTTGCTATCACCAACTCTCTCTTATATTGCATGGTGGACCTTCCTTTAACCTCGACCACTAATGTCATTCAAATCATCACCAAGACCGTAGCGTACTACATCAAAGCTTAAGTAATTGGAAGGAAAATTACCAAAGAAAAAATCATAAACTTATTGCAATTGTGCCAATTCAGTCCATTTGGCCGGTTGGCGCTGACGTGGACAATGTTTAATAATATTTTAATACCTTTTCTTTTCTTTCATCCCACTGTGGCCTGCAAGGGCCGAGGGCGAGGGCAGCCTAGCTGGCCGTGGGTGAAGGCAGCCATTGCCTTGCCAGCCACCGGTGAGGCCACGGCGAGGCTGCCCTTGTCCAGATCCGGGCGAGGCGGCCTCGCCTAGCTTGGGGGAGGTCGGATGAGGGCCGCGAAGCCCTCGCTAGTGGCTGGCAAGCTTCAGCGACCCTCGCCGGCCATAGCGAGAAGAAAAGAAAAAGAAAGAGAAAAAGAAAAGAAAAGAAAGAAATGTTATCGAAATTATCCACGTCAGCCGGTCAAATGGACTGAATTGGCACAAATGCAAAAGGTTTAGGACTCAATTGGCACAAAAAAAAGTTTAGGATTGAATTTGCACAATTGCTATTTATTTAAGACTTTTTTTTGGTAATTTTCTCACTAATTGAAGGACGCGTCTTTCGGATTGCAAGCCTCCAAACAAGTCACATTTGTGCATAAGCATAATGAAAAGCTTTGGGTGACTAATTCGAATGCTAATGTACATGTGTATATGATAACCCAAAGTGTCAGATTTAAAAGTCTCTGTAATTTTGTAAAATAGAAGAGCAAGAGTTGTACCGAACTTCCTCTTAATCTTTCTATTTGGTTGCATCAACGGTGAGATTGTTATACGAGATCCTTTCTTTTGATGGGATGGAGTTCACCAAGTGGTTAAGGAACATGTGTGTTTGCCGGATAGATGGGCGCACAATTGATAGGGTTATGTTTGGTATTTAATGATCTTGGAATTCAGGTAGCATGTTTCTGAAAGGTTAAGTTAAATAGAATTCAAACTTGAAATCGAATGAATCTTAACGCGTTAAATCCGAATCCGATTACTGTTAACCTCTCGACTGCCTATCGTTTTCACCATAAACTGCATGCACGGTCCATCCTTGAGATGACTTCATGTTTATCATGAATTAGAGCGTTTCGGGGTCCATTAGATTCCTCATATAAAGTGCATAGAACCAAAAGGAAAGGAGGCCCCTAAACTGATGCCAATAATGATAGCATCATATGACTAAAAAAAGGAAAAATGTACCAAAAAAATTCCTGAATTTATTGTATTGGTACCAATTCAGTCATAAACCTTGTCACATTGATAGCAATTCAGTCAATCCGGCCAATTTTGACTGAAAATCACTGACGTGGACGCCGGCCATCCTACATGGCACGACCGGCGCTGACGTGGACATTTTAAAATATTTTTATTTATTTTTTTTCTCATTTTTTTTCTTCCCTTTAATGTTTGCCGGTGGCCAGAAAGGCCAGCCTCTCCTACCATCGCCAGATCTGGCAAGGCTGACCCTCGCCCAGGCCAAGCGACCTCGTCGGGCATCGCCTAGGCGAGGGTGGGCCTCGGCAAGACTGGGTGAGGTTCAGCAACATGATTCTGGCAGTCTCGCGAAAAAAGAAAAAGAAAATAAAAGATAAAAAAATAATTTTTTAAATATTTTAAAAAAATGTCCACGTCAGCGTCAGTAGTGCCACGTAGACCGGCTAGCGCCCACGTTAGTAATTTTGGGCCAAAATTGGCCGGATGGACTGAATTGGCAACAATGTGAAAATGTTTAGGACTAAATTGGTCCAATTGAAAGGTTTAGGACTGAATTAATACCAATGCAATAGATTTAGGACTTTTCTGGTATTTGTTCCACTAAAAAAAAAAGGAAGTAAAGGGAGTTAGCCTCGTAGCTTAATGACGCATTTTGATCTTACAGTATTTGGGATTGTTCATCAAGGCTTGATCGAAGTGCATCTGATTTATTTAAGATGATTATTTGGTTTTAGGGTTAGGTGGACGCCCAAGGCTAAAAAAAATGGTGACTATATATTCTTCGATATATGAACTTTTTGCTCCATTAACTGAGGAGACGTGGCTTTTTGAAAGAAAATCATCCATTGAAGACAGTATCATCGCACGAGAAGCAAAGACTGATGATACCCATTTCTGATCAAATTACACCATCAAGCGTCATAAAAGAGAAATGTAAAATCATTCCTTCTGAAACCAGCCCCCACCCCCAAACCCAACAAGAATAGTAACGTGGAAACAAGAAGTTGCCACCACTTGCACTGCCCCCCAAACACACACAAACACACACACACAGAAACTTTTCCCAAGAGGCACATGTTACAAACCCACGACAGAAACCAAGAACATAAAACACAAAACAGAGGTGTGTCTTCCTTGTAATTTAGGCACATTGGAAGCCAGGAGGAACCGTCCTGCTACAAACATTGAGGAGCAAGGTGAGAGAGAGTGGGATGTTAAGATTGATGCCCAGTATGTTGGCCCTAATGGCAGTGCAAAGGCAAACCGCAGCTTCAAGGTCGACGAGGCCGGCGAGGAGAGAGCAGCAAGGGGTCACCGGGGGTGTGCCCACGGTTACATTGAGCAGGCTCCCCAGCACATCAGCACATATCCCCAACTTCAGGGCATCTCTAGGGCATGCGCCCGTGGATGGGGTTGGGGTTACCGGGGTTACCGGGGTTGGGGTTGGGGTTACCGGGGTTGGGGTTGGGGTTGGGGTCGGCCTAGGCCTGGGCCTGGGCCTCGGTCTCGGCCTCGGCCTCGGGCTAGGGCAAGTCCCACAGGAGGAGACTAGGGCAAAGAAGAGGAGGTTGAGGGTGAAGAAGAGGGCTAGAGAAGCAGTGCTTTTTGAACAAGCCATATCTCTCTCTCCCTCTGTCGAGAAAACGAAAGAAACCCTAAGTGGTATGAGAGAAGTGTTTTGTGTGCTTGTGGGATGGCGAGTGTTGAGAGAGGTGATGGGGTATTTATATTGGGGTTATGAGGAGGTAGCTTGGTGGGTTTGAGTTAGATGCTGAGAGAGAATAATTGCATTGAGGCAATGGAACGAAATTTTTTCCTAAATTAGGATTAAGATGTATGGGACAAATTACAATATAGTCCACACGTGTGACCTAGGGATTTTAGCTGGCCCTAGCAAGCGAGATGAAGGTGATGTTTTGGATGTTTGTGATCTGGGAAGCTGGCAACTCCTATCTAAAATTCTTGTTGTCTAGCATCAAAAAATTTCTGGATCTATCTTTCGGTGCTGATAAATTAACAATCTGCTGATGAATTTTGTGTTTTTTAAGCTGAGTGTTCGCCTTCGGAAAAGTCCCGGCGGGCGGGTAAGAGCTAGATTGGAGAAATTTGATGCTTAGCTAGGTTGAAATTTATGTGGTTAAATACAACCTAAGACCTGTCTTGGTTCAGTCAAGTCACGGAGCTGCCTAGATGGATTAGAAAATGGAGAGTACAGATCGTCATTTGCAGGTCTGGATAGAACATTAGGCGGAAGCAATTTTTTTTTATGTCCACGGCCAATACGCATCGGTAGAGATGGGTACGTTTTGCTACACGAAGCAAATCTATGTTTATGCCCGCCAGATAGCTCCGAACCTGAAGCTATGTTACCCTTACCACCATATGAAAATCCCTTAATTTAAGAAATACTAGTAGACTTATTTAGTCTTTAGAACATTAATCTGCTATGTGAGATTTTGTGGGACCACAGCCAATTGTTTTAAAAGCTTAAACTTTAAGATGAAGACGTGGTTTAATATTTTAACTATTTTATCACCCCCTCATGCTTAGTCTGGTCTTTTGCCTAGTACTTAGCATGGACATATTTAATTGGATTTAGGTGATGAACCTTCATCTATGTAGTTTATGTCAGGAATTTTCCATTAACTAATCAAACCATATTCAAATTAAATTTGCGGGTTCAATTTTAGTTTCTTTTTGTCACGTTTTTTTTTTTTTGTCTTCTTTTTGTCACGTGAACGAGGGGAAAATTGTCAAAAAAAATCATAAATCTATTGCACTGTTGCCAATTCAGTTCTAAACATTTTTGCATTTGTGCCAATTCAGACCTAAACCTTTTTTTGTGTCAATTCGGTCCTAAAAATTTTGCATTTGTTATAACTCGATCCATCAGGCCAATTTTGGCTAGTCGGCACTGACGTGAAATTTTTTTAATAATATTTTAATACTTTTCAAAAAATAATATTTTTCTTTTACTTTCCCTTTGTTTTCCTTTCTTCTTCCTCCAACTGGCCGCCGTCAGCAATCGGCCAGAGGCTTGATCTCGTTGGCCTCGGTCGAAGCTTGCCCCCACCAGCCACTAGCAGGGGCGAGCCTCGTCGACGTTGGGCGAGGTCCTGCCTCGCCATGGCTGGACGAGGTCGGTCCTCACCATCGCTAGGCGAACTTCGCCTGAGGCCAGCGAGGTCGACCTCACCAGCTCTAGCCTCTGGACGGTCGCGGCTGGTGACCGACCGGAGGAAGAAGAAAAGAAAAATAAAAAGGGGGAAAGAGAAAGAAAATAAAAAGAAAATAAAAATTGACGAAATATTATAATATTATTAAAAATTATCCACGTATTTGCCAGCCGACCGAAGTTGGCCGGATAGACTGAATTGGCACAAATGCAAAAGGTTTAGGATTGAATTGACAAAATTAAAATGTTTAGGATTGAATTAGTAAAAATGCAATAAATTTAAGACTTTTATGGCAATTTTCCCCTTGAACGAGAGTAACATAACTTATTCAATGTCACTTTATATATATATATATAAAAGATAATTGTGTTAGAAAAGAAAATATGCTAGAAGGGACAACAAAGATGTAATTATCAGGCATAAAAATTCATGGTCTCCCACTAAGTTGTAGGCAAAAGGTAACCATACTCTTTTGTTTTTTGTTTTTTCGTCCTTTTGTCTCAATCATTAATAGTATTGATGGACTGAAAGTATTGCTTTTCTCCCCTCAATTTATTCGAGATCAATGGCAATCCATTTCGTGGGCCAAGTCTTAATTAGTAAAATTAAAATATTTATGATTAAATTAGTAAAAATATAATAAATTTAGGACTTTTATGCTAGAAGGACAACAAAGATATAATTATCAGGCCCAAAAATTCATGGTCTCCCACTAAGCTGTCGGGAAAAGGTAACTATACTTTTTTTTTGTTTTTTCGTTCTTTTGTCTCAATCATTAAATAGTATTGATGGACTGAAAGTGTTGCTTTTCTCCCCTCAATTTATTCGAGATCAGTGGCAATCCATTTCCTGGGGCCAAGTCTTTAAGCGGACGAGATAATTGTCATTTCCATAGCCCCTTTTTAATTTACTCAATTACACTTCCACAGCTTACCGACAACTTCAAGAATTACTAATCTCTCTGGTTCAGACTATTAAGACCCAAGCAATATGCTTGTATTCAAGTTAATTAGCACACCGGAAAATTAAACCGCGCTTTTCAAGTTGGTGCCGATGACATTTCGCGTCAAATCGGGCGAAAGAGGAGGAGGAGGAAATGTAGATAGCTCTGGCAACAGTTTAAGTTGAAGAGACAGAAGCTAATTAGCAGAGTTATTATCGTGAGGATTTTGGTTTCTTTTTACTTAATTATTTTGGCGTGTTGGGTAGAGCAAGTTGCTTGGAGTGGAAGTGTCACGAGCGTTGTTAAGAACATGCGATGGGATCCACACTTCAAACCCTTTTGCATGAAAATGAGGAAACGATACAATTCCGGAAAAGATTCGTCGCGTCACGAGCTCGCCAATCATTTTTTCTTTTATGCATTCACACACACACCAAAACACGCTAAGCATACAGAGAAATGGCAAATGAATTAGAACGGCTAATGACACGAATGATTCCTAAACTTTGGTCTAATGTGCAATGTGATCCCTAAATTATATGAAAATATTCAATGTCGTTCCTGATATTGAATAAATGGAATGACAATATTGAACATTTTCATGTAATTCGAGGACTATATTGAACATGTGCCAAAAGTTCATGGATCACATTGAACAAATCAAAAGTTCATGGCCCACATTATACGTTGGGCTGAAGTTCAGGAACTACGTTGAACAAATTAAAAGTTCATGAACCAAATTACAAATTACACATTGTGTTAAAGTTCAAAGATCATTCGTGTCATTATCTCGAACTAAAACTTGGGCCATTGTTTCACCTCCATTATGGAAAGTATGATGTTCTGCTCTGATCATGGGGTACGAGTTTAATCTCTCTCTAAGGTCGACCTGATGAAGACGGCTGATTATTCATCGTTTTTTTTTTCCCTAATAGTGCGGGTTATTTTCTCGTTTTGAAAGTTGTTTGAACTCGAGATACTCGAATGTGTCTTATTTTGTAAACGAGGAAGCTAATGTTACGTAGGGAAGCTCCAAGCCCATGAAATTCCACAGCGACTTTGCAGACTGCACAGGAGATAAGCCGAAATAGGAACGAGCGGCGAAAACTTCGAATTGCTTACACATGGTGGTGCGAAGAAATCGAGTAGCCACGGGCCGACAATATGGGATTAACTCCTGGCTTGTCTTTCAACAGAACGTACGACCTTCACGCATATTTCTAAAGGGATTTTGCTAGCACAACAGTCTTTGGGTGACTGTAAGAGTAATAACACGTGGGCCACAAATTCTTAAAGGAATGGATCCAGCAATAATTTTTCATTATTTCTCAGTTAATTTTTTTTATGGCCCAAAACAGGTTATTAATCTTACCGTGTATTAAGGACGATCATATAATCGTTTCTCTTTCGGAAGAGAACATGGGAGAGAGATTCCAATGCGAACCTACCCCTGTTTGGCCAGTTGGCCTCCAACATGTTGCGATCTTGCGACAGGAATATGCTAAACCTTACGTACATGTTGCATCCATACAATTTCGATAAGTTATTCCTGTGACAGTGTCTTCGCCACCTTTACCTGACAAAAATAATTTAAAGGGGCTCTTAGGTAGACAATGAAAGCATTATGAAGCTGTCGTCTTCGTCACATTCAAATATGTCGGCTCTTTCATCGTGTGGACCAAGTGTTTATGAGAGTTCAAACGCAATAGAAAAGACATCGTGTACCGTCGCTTCCTAAAATCGCACATAATAAGATTCCGTTTATTTTGCAAAAAAATGAATAATTTAGAAAATAATTTTTTAAAAAAAATAATCGCTTAAATCGCTTGCAAAAATGAATGGATGAAAAATATTTTTATCGTCCACGCAAATGTTTAGACAAAAATGGTTATCGGTAATTTAAGTATTTTTCATCGACTAATTATCTCAAGCGATGCATACGATTATTTTTAGGACGATATTTTGCAAAATCACTTCTTTTTTAAGAAACAAAAGGAGCCTAAAAGTTCTTTTTCCCCCTCTCGCATTGCACGAAATGCAGCACGATAGTTTCGACTTAGGGAATTTGACCAAGCACGTTTCTAAAGGACATATGCATAATAGTTTATAGTCATACTAGGTGAACCTCTCTGGATGCACTATTAGACATCGCGGGGCCACTACATCATCATATCATGTCGTATCGTATACATTTTAAGTTAAAGTTATTTGAATATTTTACTATTGATTTTTTATATGAAATGCTCTATTTTCCCCTCCCAAACTTCAAATTCTAGTTTTTCTTTTTATTTCTAAATATGATTCAACAAAGTAAGGTGGAAAAAGAGTTCAAGAGAAAGTATTATACTATACTTCGTGTGTCATGTCATCTTTACGTTAGCACATTCATCATCTTCACTATCAAGTAATTCATCATCTTCTTGGCAATGGTATTGATTCTAAGGGCCTACATGGCAACAATTCTGGTTCTCTGATTCTATTCCCTAGAACAAAAAAATATAAGAATCATGTTTGGTAACGTAAAGGATTCTGATTTTGATTCTGTTCCCGATAACAGTTTTGGAGCAAAAAAAAAAAAAAGTTGGTTCTGAAAAAAGAATCACTTTTGAGAATCACAAAACAGAATAAAGTCTAACATCTCTCACTATTCCCTTTCAATTCTCTCATCACTTTTCACTCAACCTAAAACATAATGAGGTCTCATTTTCAAAGAAAAATGTATAAGATAATAAAAATTCAAAAAAAAATCAAAAAAAAATTCTAAAAGATTAGAAAAATTTCATAAAATCCCTAAAAATAGAAGAAGCTTAGATTAGGCTAGTTCGACCTCATTTTCATAAATTTAGGCCTAGATTCCCTAGATTTCATAGATTTTATTCTTTTTTAGGAAAATCATAAACACCTTTGAAATTAAACCTAAACCACATATCTCTAAGCCCTTAGGGCTTCATTAGGGTTTTATAATGTAATTTATCAAAGTCGTGATTCCTTGATTGCGCACTTGATTTCATTGGTTGTGATTTGCCTAGGTTTAAGTACTTTAGACTTAGTCCAGTTTTAGAAATTTGAAAAGACAAAAAAAAACCTGCGTGAACACTTAGCATTGGCTTACCTCATATTTTTAAAAATGAATTGAAAATTTGCATGAAACACGTTTAGAAAACACTCAACTTCGGTACTGAAAGGGCGTCGGTGGAAATACCGACGTAACCAAGTCCCCGGACCCTAGATTTCTCTAGTTGCGTAGAATCGAACGGTTTATTCTGACCGTTCGATAAGGTTTCCTATCTACCTTCCTCAAAAACTGGTGGCGACTCCATTGCATGTATACATACACATGCCATCGATCACATTAGGATCGAATTTAATATTCGTTCGTTGCGATTTGGTATAAATCTAGGAGGGCCCGAGCTAATCTGAAATTACACACTAACCCAACATGGTCTATCCTTTTTTATGCTTAAAATGACCCATTATGACACCATAATTAGGCGGAATAGCACAAAAAAATGTTATATGCAATATACAATATGTTATATAAGGAAATCAATATGAATTAATCTTTATTTGACTTAAATGACAAAAAATTGGGAAGAGAAATTATTTTCGGGAACAAAAATTTCGTGCAGTTACCAAACACGTTTCTGTTCTAAGAATAGAAATTTTGTGCAGTTACCAAACCCGTTCTGATTATCTAAAACTTATCTAGGGAACAGAATTGAAAAAAATAATTCTAATCAGAATCATTTTTTCGGATCAGAATAGTTGCTATGCAGTCCCTAAGTGTGCGAATGTGGGTAGGATGACGAATTTCCTCGAGCATGTCAACTTGATACGACCGGACGAAAGAACGTGTAGAAATGAATTTATGGAGAAAGGAAACCCAAGAATGGTTGGAAAAGAGTAAGCAATCAAACTTGAGACATTCAATGGTAACAAGTAAAAGTTGAGTATGCAAACATTTATTCTAAAAGCTTCAATTGCCAAAAGGAAAAGGGGAAAAAACGGTGTGAAAATATACTTTCTATGTCAACGCCGTCTACAACCTTTTCATTTCATAAATGATTATGGCACAACTTCAAATACAAGTATTTACATAAATAGAAATATCCGAGGCTTATTAATAGTAGATAAACGTCAAATTCCAAACCCTAAAGGCAAAAGCATAAGCAAAACGCTAAAGTTAAAAATCATTTTGGAGGGTTAAAAAACGTGGATAAATCGAGCAGCTAAACCCAAATTAGAAATTAATAAAAATCGATCCCCATCTTCAATGCACTGCGGTGTGTTCGTGTCGTGTTAAGAGCTCACGGGGAGCAACCTAGCACCTGGCGATTGGTCAATCTCGTGATCCACAGAGGAATAAACAAATGCAAAAGAAATTCGAATGTCGACAAAGAATTTTGTGAAGTGTTCTCTTAATTGGTGCCGAATCTCCTGCCTAGCTCACTAGCCAGCCAAAGATCTGGCTAGCCCGTGCTTCGCATGCCTCTTCACTCTCTAACTCTTGCTACAGTTCATTTTTCTTAATCTTTTGAGAGATAAACATCAGAGAATGAGACGGGAAAATTACTGCGTAGAGTCATAACCGGAACGCACATATTCAATGGTTTGTGATGGTGTCGGTCTGCATGGATTGAATGAGTGCAGCAACTTCTCGGTGAGACCGATACTTGAGAGAAGGAGGGACGGAGGCGATTCGGCATTCGTGTGGCTGCAGAAGTCGCGCGCGGGGGCGACACCCAAATTCCGGACGTCTTTTGTTTTCTTGAAATCGGGGTCAACTATGATCGCGTTGTTACACTACGATCCCCCTTATAATTACGCCATCTTAACTTGTTTCTCCAGGTCTTATGTATGAAATAGAAAACCGACCGGTCGGGCCAAAGATTCGGGTGTCGACTTGAACAGATATTGAACATGAGTAGTCGCTAATGTTTCCATTTTGAGTTAAATATGCCCGTTAATGGTCGCACCAAACATGGTTCATTCTGTGCGAACATTAGGATTAATAATATTTTGAGTGTATGCACTCACCTTGCTAGTTATATGTATATTTCCACAGTTCTACTGGTTTGTATATGCTCTACTTGAGTTCCCTCGAGCAGAGAGTAATGGACTATCTAGTTTCAGTCTAGGAAGCACGAACACTCTTCGGAGATCTCCGTGTCGTGTCAAATACTAACACGTGACTGACACGTGGTGAATAGGTGTCAGACATCTGACACGTGGTTAACGCTTCAGACACATCAACGACATGCGAGTCCAGCATCCCGATACGTCATTTCGATACGCACGGGATCAATTTTAAATATTTTCAATAAAGTAGAGGTCAAAATGTAAATGTATCAAAAATATATATACTTAAGTCATATACCCGTAACCCCAAAATTAATATAACCACCAGCAAAAAAAAAAAACCTAATCGTGAATCCCTAACAGAAGAAGAAGAAGAAACAAAAAATTCATTGTTGATATTTATATATACATATAATAATTTATCATGCATATATGAAAATATGCATTTAATATACGTGTCGAAATTCTCAATTTTTTTAGAAATGACGTGTCAGCTTGTCGTGTCGTGTCGCGTATTCTGTGTCGATCTCGGTGGTACTTAGGTTTCAGCAAGCTAAAGCTGGAGTTGAAGTTGGAGTTGGTATATTAAATAGTGTTCTGTAGATCGATTAGTTTTTCGCCTTCCGAACACCGAAAAATCGGCAAATAATTTTTCGAAAACATTTTTCCTCCGAACAAAGGACCCTCGGTGTAATTTTTAATTTCTCTGATGTTAAAGAAGGAAGTTTGATGAGTCATTAGTTAATATCCACTTCTCCAATAAGACCAATGGCACGTTGATCCACGGTTGAAGAGAGTTATTCCTTGTGACATAACCCCAATCTCTTAAGAGTTTATCGCTAGATAGTTTTATTTTATTGATTCGAAGCAAAGTTTCCCTACAAATACTCACTACCATCCCTCATTTACCTCCAACTTAACAACAACACACACACCCTAATTACCCCCAAGTCACCAACTTCTCACTTTCTTGCTGAGAGATGGATACCAAGAAATCTTCCTCATCAGCTGCTTTGTTCGTTTGCCTCAACCTCCTCCTCTTCGCCCTAGCGAGAGGCATTCAGCCGAAACCGATGCCGAACACTAACCGTATCACTAACCCGTTCTCTCCGAGAGGCTCTAGTTGCCCTAGAGATGCGCTGAAGCTGGGTGTGTGCGCCAAAGTGCTCGATGGGCCGGTCAATGCCGCCATCGGAACACCGCCGGACATGCCTTGTTGCTCGGTCCTGGAGGGCCTTCTTGATCTCGAAGCAGCCGTCTGCCTTTGCACTGCCATCAAAGCCAACATCCTCGGGATCAACCTCAACATCCCCATTTCCCTCAGCTTGCTCATCAACACTTGCGGCAAGAACGTCCCATCTGACTTCCAATGTTCCTAACAAGAACTGATCAATGATCTGATCATAACTTGCTCCATTACTGTCGTTGTTGCGTCTCATGCATTAACTGAAGTTGTTGTCGGGTCACTTCACTTAACTCCTTTGCGATCCTTGGCTTAGTGGTTTTAACTTTCTAGGGTTCGAATAATGTGTTTTAGGTTGAGATTGATTTCTGATTATGTCACTGTGAGTTGTGAGGGCATGAAAATTGTTCCTCATTTGTGATTTAGGCTAGGGAAAAAGGGGCAGGCTTGGATGATATGCGAAATTATATGGCACGGAACCTTCATCTTTCCCTAATAGGTCCTTCTACTCTGTTGCAAATTCTGTCACTGTACTTTGAATTCCTGTTTCTTTAAGTATATAATCCAGGGTTTATATACCGAAAAAAAATGAGCCTTTTTCATAATGTGTAACGAAAGTTTTCAGGTGCGTCCACGAAGGCACGTGCTTCAAGGAGCACGTACCATCTTCTCAATCTCAACTATGTAACATCAAACCAAAAATATTTTGGATCCATTTAACGTGTCCATGCAAAAAATATATCGAATGATGTTTATCCTGTCGAGACAAGCTGCGCATTAATCTGCAACTTGTCTTATTTCCGAGGAAAATTACCAAAAAAGTTCCAAATCTATTACAATTGTGTCAATTCAGTTCTAAACATTTTTTTGCCGGCCGTTCATGTCGTCAATTTTCGGCCAAAATTAGTCGAATGGACTCAATTGACAAAACGTGAAAAGGTTTATGACTCAATTGGCAAAAAAAAAAAAAAGGTTTATGACCGAATTGACACAATTACAATACGTTTAGTACATTTTTTTGGGTAATTTTTCTCCTATTTTCATGGGCACAAATCCCTAAAGCTAGGGTTCATTCTTTTTGTTTTCCACTTGTTAAGCAACCCGTGAACCGGTTTCGAAATATCCAGCCAGCACCTAGTTTTGTTGGCTTCATTTCCGTTTGATCTTTCTATGGAATACTTCCGAAAGTTTAGTAACTTGTGCAAGTTTCGTCCGATCGAGGATCACTATCACGTTACATTCAATACGGATACAACGACAAAAAGAAAAGGTGGAAAGTCCCCATCTCGACCTTTGAAACTAATGCTACATGTAGCTACGACAGAGAGTTTTTAGATATTTTTGGAGCAAGATGTTTGTTGTGCAATCGAAATAATCACGACGTACTCTTTTCTAGATCGCATCCTTCGTCGTTGGAAGTATTATAAGTTTGTTTTCTTTTTATTACCTCCTAAAATTACAATATATCGCATTAGCTGATTTGATTTGGATGGACGAGAATGTCGTGCTCAAAGAGCATCGAAATGTACAATTGTATGGATAAAGAAGAAGAAGAAGAAGAAGAAGAGAGGCAATCTCTTTGTTTTAACATGTTAATAACCCAATGGGTTTGAATTGGCCAAGCAAATCGACGTCAAATGATTAGCACCATATCTGCATGCCACGTGCAGTGTAATTAAGTGGCTCCTCCAAAAAATCTATAATCTTGCATTATAACTTTTGGATTGTCTTAGATTCAATTTGGTAATAAGCACGATCGATCCGAGGTCTGCCCCGGCCCAGAGGAAGTGGCTTCCTCCACTGGCCGAGACTAGGTTGACCGGCCAGACAAGTTTTCCCGAAGATGCCGACAAGTTGAGGCCGGGTTTTTAACCCTGATAAGGGGTGGGCCTTCCTCCACTGGCCGAGACCAGGTCGACCAGCCGGACAAATTTTCCAGAAGATGCCGACAAGTTGAGGCCGGGTTTTTACCCCTGATAGGGGGTGGGCCTGTTTGGGCCTCTTTTCTGGAAGGGCCTGACCTAATCCAGCCCATTCATCAATTCCCTGTCGCGAAGATCCATATCTGTATCGGCTTTAACACCGAAAAGGCCCTCGGAAATATTGCCTCCTTATAGATAAACAAGGGAAGAAAACTCTATCATTAAGCCGGTTTATCTTTGAGTCCTTAATTTCTCGCATCATTTTCTCTTCGCAATCGCACATAACATGGAATCCAAATACCCATTTCATCTGACTCGATCTATCATCCCACTCCATCTTTCTAGCATTCGTACCGAAAAATGTTTATCGGGACAATCCATCGCGACGAGCCCGGCACGTTTCTTGCAAGAACAAAGTAAAAGGCTAAAGAAGAGGGGACAAAGAGCAAAAATTAAAGATTGGGGAAGCAAAGTCATGGCAACTCAATCACATTTGAGGGAGGCCCAGTCTTGACTTTAGTCAAACGGGCTTTCCTCTTTTGGGCCATCTTGTGATCATAAATGATGGCAATAATTCTCCAAGGTATCATTGTGAAATCTTCGCAGCCTAGTGTTGTCGCTTTCATCAAATTAATGGGTGTAATTCTGTTTCCATAATCTCTAGATTGAATATTCTACCTAGCCCATAAGATAAGGGAATATTCCATTGATTCGAAATTAATTCATCTAGAGTCTAACTTTCTCGCCATAGAAAGAAATCGTGTCGATCATCAATTTTCATGTCCGTCCTTTGATTTTCAAGCATGTGAACTTTAGTCTGCCCTAGTAAGAGTGACTATTATGTGAAAGATCTAACACAGGACATTTTGCAATTGGTGAATGGCTGAGCATGTGATCTTCGGTCCCTATTTAAATCGAGTTGATAGCGGGAACTCGGTGTTTAGTCACTCTCTCGTACGCTGACAAGTTCGAACCCAGATAGAGCCGATATCGCGAGAGAAACTACTCAGCCGTCTCGGCGAGCTCATGTCGTCCACGTCAAGATCGGGAGACTCGTGAGGAAACAACTTTACTTCCTCCTACTTAAGTTCCACTGGGTTAAATTCGAGGCTCTAAACTTGTGTAGACATGTTTTCAAATTCTATTTCATCACGTAAAGGAAGTTCCTTTCTCTTCTTTTCTTTTTAATCCACGATTTGCCGTTCATTGTTAGTGAACAATGTGATTATTATTATTTTTTTAAATCGGGTGGGATTTCCCCCGGAACCGGTTAACGAAGTATTGTAGTTATTTGAATCATTTGGGACATCACATGATTCAAATGATTGATGGACTCAAAAAGAATCGGAGCAAAAAGATCGTGCCCGATTATGATGATGCCGAAGTAATAATTGAAGGATAATCACACTGCTAAATCTTAAGAGCACTACTGCTACCTACCACTAGGCATTATTAGTTTGCATAAATATATGCATCGATAATATAATTATGGGATATTACCGTTTCATAAACAAACTATTCAGATTCGACCCCTTCAGGGAAAAAAAAAAAAAAATTGCCCATGACTAGAAAGCACGGACACTCTTCAGGAGCCTTCGTGTCGCGTCGGACACACCGACACCCGACCGACACATGGTCAGCGCTCCGGACACGCCAGCACACGCGAATCCAGCATTCCGACACGCACGGGGTCAATTTTAAATATTTTCAATAAATTATGAGTCAAAATGTAAATCTATGAAAAATACATATATTTCAGTCATATACCCAGCCACTCCAAAATTAATATACCCAACTAGCCCAAAAAAGACCTAATCGTGAATCCATAATAAAAGAAGAAGAATAAAAAAAAAAATCACTGATATTTTTATATATACATGATAAACTATCATGTATATATAAAAATATATATTTAATATACAACGTGTCCTAACGTGTCGAAATTCTCTATTTTTTTTTAGAAATAGTGTGTCGGCATGTCGTGTCCTGTCGCGTGTCGCCTGTCGGTGTCGGTATTACTTAGCCCATACATATGAAAATTAAACAATAAGGTCCCTAACTAACAAAATTCCAAAGTAGAATCCCATCCTAAAATTAATGAAAAAAGGCATAAAAAAAATCCTAAACTATGCTCATTGTGACACATTTATCCTAATTTTTTTTACACCAAAAATCTCAAGCTTGTACCCATGTGACACATTTACCCCAAACTTGTGCCCGTGTGACACATTTACCCCAAATTTTTTCTTGTGATGCCAATAAGTTTGTATCTATGTGACAAATTTACCTTAAAATTTGCGGTAAATGTGTCACATGCCTACAAGTTTGTGATTTTTGGTGTCACCAAAAAATAATGAGATAAATGTGTCACATGGGTATAAGTTTGTAGTTCACGACAGCTTCACAAGAAAAAATTTGGGGTGAATGTGTCACGGGTATAGGTTTTGGATTTTTTGTGTAAAAAAAAAAAAGTTCAGGATAATTCCCTTAAATTAATGTCGATAATCATAAGATTATGCACCAACTGGGCCTAATCAGATGATCATTGTGTTGAGCTTTTTCTTCAGATTGATCCGGAAATCACTCTGTAATCGATTGAAAGCTTTAGACACTTGAGAATCATTTGATCTTCCGTCCCTTCCGCTATCTCCTTTTTTTTTTTCCCGGGCACTAGCGGACTCGACCAGAAGGTTAAAAGAATTCTCGTCATTAGACTTTGAAGCTTCGATTCTTCCGAGTGTCCTTCCAAGAAATTAAGCATAAAGGAGAAGAAAATCTCTTCACCCCTCGAATACTTGCCTTGACCAAAAAGATAAGATAGATAACTAGGAATTTGAATCGTGCACTGGATAAATTAGAGCAGCATGCCCTTATCTATAAAATACGTTATCGACACATCTCAAATGTTCTAACTATTTAGACCGCAAAAACGTTGTAACTTGTCGAAATATCCCACGTCGCTTCGCTTGACAATAGAGTTTATATAATCGTTACATGCATTTAGTCCCCCTCTATTGATTAGCTTTAAGTTTTTTAATAGGACTTTCTAATATGGTATCAGAGACGAGTTCCGCCCTAGTTTGTTACTCACGAGCGTCCACCCGCTCGTCGAGTTCCAAGCGTCGTTCCTAATCCGACTTGTATGTGAGAAAGGGTATTGAAATATCCTACATTGCTCGACAACGGAGTTTGTATGCTCGTTATACACACGCGACCTCTTCCCATCTATTAGCTAACCGTTGTCCTTGCCAACTTCTACCCTAGTAATTTCTAACTTTATGTTATGCCAAATTTAATATGCGTTGTGGCTCCAATAAATTTGGTTGACCACGAGGATGGCGAATGCGATTCCCGAGCCAACGCAATTAAATAGCATTGTGGATCGTCGTGAATTAAAGAAAAACTTATGGGCATTTATGGGGCAAAACGAAGGGAAGGGCTTCGCATTGAATCCGAGTTGAAGTCTCCTTGTCCTAATTCAGGCACCCTCCATCATTGCATTTGGCTCGAAGTTGGTCAAAACCTACTAATTTGAACGAACCGTCTCCTCCTAAATGTGTCACCAAGATTTTGCATTGATTAAACGTATCCGGTTAGTCGACATTTTGAATTCATTGAACTTATTCTGCCAATGGCTACCCATCTAAGAGATTGTACTGTGTATTTGAGATCCCCCAACGTAATTTTTTTTTGTTTTTTTTACCAGGTTATGCATTCAAGCTTTTGAAAGAACCTGATTTGCGAAAGCCGCCCCATGAAAGTTATTGTCATCAAGACTCACGGCCGCAGTCGCGCCATTCTGAAAAACTCCGATGCTAGGAAGCCCTATTTGCATGCCGCGAACTCGGCAGGTAAAAGTTTGAACATTTTGGTCATGACATTGCAAATCAACATGTGTAGCCGAACAAATTGCTTGCCCAAACATATTCAAACTCTTAATGCATGTTTTTTAGAGAGAGGGAGAGAGATGTTAGGATTTGGCGCACAAACTACAACAAAGCAAAGCGTAAAAGCGAGAAAAAGGAAATCGAGACAAAAGGTTTATCTTGGTTCATCATTAAATTAGAGCTACGTTCAGCAGAGGATTCCACGAGAATTAGCACCCAACACCTCTCGTTATATCACTCAATTACAAGCGAAAAAAAAGTATATATAACAGTATCTATTCATGATTCCAAACTCAAACTATCAATTGAAAAAATATGAGTTAAAATTATAAAAGCCCTCCGATATCCAAGGAACGCTTCCCCCTCGAGACCCCCGCCGAGGCGGCTCCCCCGGACTCTCGCCCACTCACCGGAGAGCGAGGCTCCCATACTTTACTATTGTTGGGGAGTATGCATCCCACCTCAATATGAAAGAGGATATAGAAAGAAGCAAAAAGGAGGTTGTAATGAAGTTCTTGTCTTGGTTTGGAGCAAGGAGGGTTTTAATGAAGTTTTTTTGTCATGGTTTGGAGAGACGGCAGAAGCACGCCAAGGATCCAAACGCGGTTCCCGGAGCTCCACTAAAAATCTCAAAGCCAGGCGTGGAGGGCAAAGGCTGGCAAATCTCCACCCACGTCTTTGATTCGTGCACCATTCACCCAAATCTCCATCTTTTGCCCAAACCCAACGAAAGACTTTCGAAAGAATCTCACAGACCCACTTGATTAATTTACGAAAAAGACTTTCCTACATTCCATTTTCCCGATAATGTACATTGTTCGCATGAAATGCTAGATAGAATATCTTTCGTCCGATCAGGCAATCTTATTTATCGCGTCTTTTAAAATATGCACCGATAATGTATTGCTCTATTAGATTCGTGTCGTCGTATTAACACGGACGCCATATAAGGTGCTTTTTCAAGACAACCAGACCAGCGGTTTCCAAATCGCTAATGGCGGTGAGAGAAGCGTGTAGAGCATACGCTTTTTTGCTCCATACGTAGCAGAAAAACAAAGCGACCTTCATTAAACCGGCAAGAATTCGTGTCCCTCATCATTTGGATAATAATTGGGAAAACGGGAATGGATGGTCCCTTCGTTCCGGCCCCCTCCACAAATTCAAATTCTTGTAATCATGTCGGATTCGGGAGTGTTCCCCGTCCCCGTCGATCACATGCTCATAGGCGTCGGACCACACTCTCTCTCTCTCTCTTTTCATCGTTTTTCGAAGAGACAATCTCTTGCAAGTCTCAATGTTGTCTCCTCCTCTCGCTACTGAAGACACTTTTTCCCAATTATAAACCCCAAAAGAAGGGCCAATCTCGTAGCTCACTGATTGGCCTTGTGTATCGATGGTGTGGGATCTCTAATCCTCCCCCAATCCTTTGAAATGTACTTTGTTTTGATGCTTCTTCGTTGGGCTTTTCGTGTAAGGACCCTTAATATTTCAGTCATGTATTTCTGTTCCGACCCAAAAAAAAAAAAAAACACCCATTTTCCCAATTAAAAACTCCAAAAAAAAAAAAGAAGAAAAAAAAGAAAAAATGAGACCCTAAATTAATTAGAATTGTCCCCCTAAGGCTAGAGCTGAGATGGGTCTCTATCTATTTCCACCAATTCTTTGAAAATTCGGTTTAAATTTCAGTGCTTTGTTTAGATGTTTTCCTCTGCCACTTCTCATTCTCTTTCTATTCTTCTATTCCCACCTGTTCCACTTCAAACTTTTATGTGAGATTCCTCTACCCTCTTAATGGTACTTTTCTTTTATCCCCCACTTGGGATTTTTTAAATATATTTGTGGGAAATTCCCCTTCCTTAATTACCAAAATACCCTTAATTTTGTTGGGAAAACAGTTGGGACAGCTCCAATATTGACTAGGCTGTATTAATGGGAAATCTAATGTTGTTGTGGGTTTTACTATGATTTCACAGTCAAACCCCATAGAAATTTCAGTGAAAGGAAGATGCAACGTTTTTTTGTTTTTTTGTTTATGCCATCTTACTAATCAAAGTGATCATAACATCCTAAATCACCATTTCACTTAACAGTATAAACGAGTGGGGAACATGATATTGAATCAAAAGTCTTTAACTGGGTTAGAGAACTAACGAACTAAAATCTTATTCGAGGGGTGCGCGGTGAACTTTTTAATGCTCTCTCGGCGTGTAAATAAGCCGATACATAAATCATAAAGATCGATATGGACAGCCGAGGGAGACCGATGTCTTGCCCAAAATTGACGTTGTTGTAAATGACATATAGATTTCCAAGGTGGCCACATCATCCATTCACTTTAGTGGTTGCATAGATTCTGTCAATTCGTTTCAAAAGAAAGATCATGTTGTCAAATGTCATGCGTTAGCTTAATATAGAACCAAGAAACCGACCTCTGCCAAAAGTCGTGAGGGAGGTTTTCTCATGATTGTAGCTTTGGTTATTGCAATGAGCACGTCAAGTCATGTACCAAAACGTCCACCAGAAATAAAATAAGATAAAAATAAAAACAAGTGACTTTGCATTTGGTGCTTACCTACCGGATGTTACCTTGTGGGTTAGTGAAGAAATTAATGTCAATTTCAATGTGCTAGCAACCATCAACAAACAGTGTGTTAAAGCAAAATGAATATGATTGTCTATTGAGATTCCGTTTGTTTCATGAAAAATGTTACATTTTCTGAATTTTTTTTTCTCAAAAAAGTCATTTTCTAGAGGAATGATAATAGTTTATGGTGTTTGGCTGAAATCTGAAAAAGAACCGGAAAATATTTTTCGTCATTTGGAAAGGAACACAGACACTATTCGGGAGCTAATAACTTGCGCACAACCAGCCATGGAGCTAGGCAGGGGCTCCCAGATCCAACCACGATGGACCTCGACCATGGCACTAGGATCTGGGCAAGGCCACTTGGGTCATGAGCAAGTGCTCAGGTACCCGTGCAGGACTTCTTGGCGCCTCGGCCCCAGTCCATAGAGGCCGGGGTCGAGACCCCGGTGCGTAAGGGTGAGCATGGTTCTAGGGTAGAACCGGGAAATAAAATGAAAATCCGGTGTAACTCCACGTGAAAGACTTGGTCATTAGCCATACATCATTTTTCGGCAAATGAATTCCACCGATGGGGAGCTCAAGGCTTGATTGTGGCGTTTTTTCACATCTTAGATTGTCGATTGTCGAATGGTCGAAACCTTAAACCTTATTTCTGATATTCATCCACGTAAAAAATACACGGTTTATGCTTATGGCATAGTCAATTATCAGTGTCACCTTCGACAAAGTCAATCCCTGTTGGTTGGATTGGACCACCGGATTCAAAGCAAAAGCAATAAAGTGTTTGGTTTTTAACTCTTTTTTGCCTTTGAGAGATACTATGATGACCAAGTTTCCTTTTTTAAAGGAAAAGTACGTGAAACATGTCATGTTCAATGTTTTCTAGTAATGTATTACGAGCTAATTTTTATCATAATTACCATTATGCACATTATAGGAAAATAGGAGCAATATATACACGTAGAGATGTGAGATTCTTTTATCACTTTTGATGTGATATTACTGAGAAAATAATTTATGCCAATTACGTCTATTTATCGTTATACTTAAACCCAAAAAAAATGTGTGCTCGACGACGATCCATTAATGTCGATTTTCTGAAAGTATTATCGATTTCATTGATATATTTTTACCATTTAAGAAGAAAGGCATCAAGTAGAATCAAATCAAGCGAACTCATATGATACAATTAGGGATTTGTCTATGATAATTTCATATATTTGAGATATTTGGTAATTCTGTTGATATTCTTGTATCTCTCAATATTCACGTATATATTGAATGATATATTATCTTAGATTGCTATATAGCAAAACCTATATAGCTCATGTACTATTTATCAATACATCAAAATACACACACACACACACAATTACTCAAATTAGTTTTCCGCATAATTCTTAACCTAGAGAAATCGTTAATTATGTCCAACTCTAACAATTCGTAATCACAACTAATCCCCCAAAATTGAATTGATCGGTGGGAATGAAGCCACTCTCTATCAACGTCGACTCGATATCTTCCCACAGGCAATGCCAAAAACCAATCATGAATTTCTGTTTCCTTAAGCTAAATGGAATTTGTTCTCTCCTCTCAATCACATAAAAATCGTCAAAAAAAAAATATTAGAAAAACAATTAAAAATAAATATTTAAGGCCAAAAATAGAAAACGACAGGAACAGAAGCGACAGCGCAAGGGCAATCCCGTCATTTCACAGAAGCCGAGTAGGACATCACTTTTATCGTCGCGCCACGACCCGACCCTTTCCCATTCCCCACACTGTCTCTCTCGGAAAGTCGCCAAATTTGAGAGCTCAGGCATACCAAATCAGCGATAACGCCACCTCAGAGAGAGAAAGAGAGAGAAAGTTTAGATCTTTAGTGGTAGAGGAGGAGGAAGAAAGATCCGGTTTCTTGGTCCGTCGTCAATGGCCGGCGGGTGGGTCAAGTCGCTGCACTGCAAATCCAAAGCGTTGGACGACGTTCATCACGGCCAGTACCAGAAACGCTTGCTCTCTTCTTCTTCTTCTTCTTCGTCGTCTTCTGCTTCTTCTTCGCTGTACTCTTCCAGTTGCAGAAAGAGCGCCCAGACCATCAAAGACGTCATCGACATCGCCAAGCAGCAGCGACCCAAGAAGCCCAGACCCGTGTCCAAACCCGAGCCCGCACCAACCAAGCAGCCCCCGCCGGCGTCGAAGCTTCCGCAGAAAACGAAGGTGGAAACGTGCCCGAACGCGACGCCCCGGGCCCGGATAAGCGCCTCGGCGAGGCCAGCCCGAGTTCCGGAGCCCGTGTACCCGGCGCTGACCGAGCTGCCGGAGGGCCACCCGTCGCGCAACGTGGTGGAGATCATCTTCCACACGAGCTGGGGGCCGAAGCCCTTCGCCGGCCGGATCGACGTGATCCTCAAGGTGCAGAACGGGCAGAGGACTGTGGCCCGGTTTGAGGAGTACCGGGAGCTGGTGAAGTCGCGGGCCGGGTCGGGCGGCCTCAGGGACGAGGACGCGCGGTGCGCCGCGGACGGGAACGAGGTGATGCGGTTCCGCTGCATGGGCCCCACGGTGCGCGAGGGGGCCGCGTGGGACTGCGGCGGGGGATCGTGGGGGGTCGGCGGCGGCGGCAAGGGGACGGTCTGCACGTTCGACGGCAGCCGGCGCGCCCACGAGAGCGCGGGGGGAGGGAGGGGGAGGAGGGCCATGCTGGTGTGCCGGGTCATAGCGGGCCGGGCCTCGAAGAAACTCGGCCTGGACCCGTTCCTGGACGGCGGGGCCACGTACGACTCGGCCAGCGGGGACGACGGCGAGTTGCTAGTGTTCGACCCTCGGGCTGTGTTGCCCTGTTTCCTCATCATCTATAGGTTGTAAAAATTATTATTTTCAGACAAATTTTTCGCCAAGTAAAATTAATTTTCTCTTGCATTCTATTTTTTCTCCTATTATTTTCCAGGGAAGTTCTCGATTTTCTGTTCCTATTTCCCTTCTTCTTCTTTTTTAATGATTGGATTAGTTCTCACTTGTGGGATTGAAAGTTGAAGGACGAATTAGGTTCGATGAGTATGATGTAGAGTGCAAACTTCCCAGGCCTTGTCTCAATGATCCCACTCTTACTGCTCACCTCACATCACCAACATAACCTCGTATACTTACTTAGGTCGTCTAATCTCTATGGTATCTGTGGTCATGTGACATTCCGTAAGACTGCCTGATTTTCAAAATAACCGAGCGAATTCTACAAACAAGATTTGCCATTCGAATCGGACTCGATTCGAGGTTCGAGATGAGTTGAGACTTGCTAGCTTTTGAGTTTGGAGCTGACTATCGAAACCTATATGCGCTTTTCGAAACTAGATATGATTCCAGGTATTCTAGCCTACCAGACCCCATGTCCAAGTATGAATTAGCCGACCTGGTCCAAAGTTGCCTGTGCTTTTTCTTCCGTGATGGGTGGAGTCTTTTTCTTCCGTGATGGGTGGAGTCCTACTCAATTAGGGATTAGTGGTCCAGGGTCGATCCAGGTTTCACCTGCAATTTGGAACCTACAAGTTGAAACCGGTTCTCTAGTTATTGGAACCTGGAACCTACCTGTCACAGATTCCAGGGTCGGTCAAGTTTACTCAGGTTCCATCTGCATTCTCAATTGAACGATTGTAGTGAATCATCACCTCTAATGACTACCATTTGCTGTTATAATCTGCTGACCACAACTTATATTAGACACAATGAGAATATAAAACATTAACAAAGTAAAAGTCTCAATCATGGATATCACAGGGAAAATGGTAGCAAGATCGCGCAAAAACATTGAGCAAGAAAAGCGCAAAAACTTGTTTCGGTTTCCAGTCGGTTTCCCAATTTTTGAAACATGAACATACCATAAATACCCTAGAACTAAAATCAGACCGGTTTCACCCCGAAACCATGCTCGCTCCTAGACTCTAACCCGGCTTTCCGTTTGGCGTTTGCCATTTCCTATGCATGATAAATAGACCGGCGACCAATAAGTTAAGTCCTAATTCTACACTTAACCCGCGATGAACGCACATACGAGAATAGGAAGAGAATCTAACATTTTGCCGGCTTCGTATTTTTTTACGATATTCTACGCGGATGGTGTTGCTTTAAATATTTTTTGGCCCATTCTGCACTGGCGATGAAGATAACACTGTATGAGAAATCTTTTTAACTTTGAGTGGCATCATACTTTTTCATGAAAGATTAATTTGTGGAGGAGGAGGATAATGTTTTGTATTCGCTGCACGTGAAGCAAGTGATGGCCAGGCCAATCTCCTTCGAATGGGAATTGAAGATTGATGGAAGATATATAGTCAAACGTCGTACACATAATAGTGTGTTCGAACTCTATTAAAAGAAGAAAGTGTATGCAATGGTAAACCTTTACAGGTCCTAATCAAGTGGATACGAAGGACAGCATCTTAGCCCTCGAGACCTGATCATGAGCTTGTCGGTCCGACGGACCCGCCCATCGAATGTGCAGGATTGGATGATGAGTCGAGGCACGTCATCTCCTTCTCGAGACAGGCTCGAGCATTTCTACAAAAAAAAAAAAAAAAATCGATCTTGCAGTTTGCGAACCGACCGAGGTAAAGGTTTTTAGGTCCGCCTAGGATCAACAAACGGGGTACTATGATATCGCATTCGCCGGTTTGGATGACCTGTTTTTCGGAATTAATCAGATATTGCCTGCTCAACTCATCCTACAAATTGGGATGAACATCTCGCATTAGCATGTTGCTGCTGCTACTGACCCAGAAAAAAAAAAAAAAAAAAAAACTATCAAATGCCAAGTAACAGTTGATTCCAGAATTTCAGAGATATAAATTGATACCACATAATTTTACGAGCCAACAAAGGTTGGGGATGAGATTCAGCAATGCTGCGGTTCACGAATATGAAGATCTGAATCGATAGAACCCAGGATGATGGATTTAGGTTGATACAATTTTTTCTCCTGACAAACAGTAGCTAAAAGTTTACCCACGAACCAGACAAGCTCTTCAATACAACATTCCAGGATCTTGCCAGGTAAGATTACCAATGCTGGTCCGACCGAATCACCAAGGCCGATCGAAATTCAGCAATGGTCGGAAGACAGCAAAGGCGAGATCGGAGTCCCGATGACAAGTGACCCATAACCAATATCGCTCTAATGTACGTCTAAGAAGGTTTCGCTAAGGACAGCACAACATGCGCTGCTAGAATCAATGGGACTCCACAAGCACGTATAAAGGCTTTCCCTTCAACCTCTCCCTACCCTGAGAAAATCAGAACTCATCAGGAAATGCGACCCGGCGTTGAGAAGACTGTATGGAAACTGGAAGCAGTACATACTGTTTGATCAACCAACAGATTGATAATTGAAAAAGGTACGCAGGTCTAATGTGATATGCGCACCTTTAAGTCCGGCAATTCAATCACGCAAGCGCATTCGACAACTTCAGCTCCAACGCGTTCTGAGGAACATTATACACAAGATATTAGATGGCTTGCCCTTACCACTAGAAAACATTCCACATCAAACTGACATTATTGCACTAAGGAGTTAATTAAACCATCCAAAAGACAAAATCGAATCATTTCAGTAAAAGAAATTCCAGTCGAAGACACTGTTACTTCTCTTGCCCAAATTCACAGACCTTTCCCTGCAAGTAATGTAGCGCATCAATGAGAAATATGTACCAAGTAAATTCATGGCAGCACAAAGGGTACCACCGGTGGCAATCAAATCATCGACCACCAAAGCTCGTTCCTCAGGTTGCACTGCCCCGACGTGCATTTGCAAGCAATCTTTTCCATACTCCAGAACGTAATCTTCTGAGATGACCTCACCTGACATTAGAAAAATCTTTATCGCGACTACTGGCAACACGGTTGTATATGCAGAATATGCTCCTTCTCAGCATTAAGCAATTTCAACTCCAAGATGGTATCGGATTTGCGGTGTTTATACAGCTTATGAATGTTTAATGGCATGCAGGACAACAAATTCATTGTGTTCTTAAATCTTGTCTATGCCAGAGAGCAAGGAGCAGCAACCTCACAGAGCTAAATGTGTACTTGATAGTTACTGAGAACAATGTAGCCTCAACGTAAGTCCAGGAGCCCAAAGGAGCTTGGGATGCTCATGGTAGAACAATAACATGACAGTCAATTAAGAACAGACTATACAAAATATTCGCAGCAACGTAAACAGTATCAGCATAATCATGTGCAGCTGTTGGAATGCTCAAGATGAAACAGTGAAAATAAATAAATTTGAAAATGGGGTAACTAGCAGAAGGTAATAATACGCATGCTACATTTCTCGATGACCAAAAGACAGCTCCATTTATCATAATTCTAGGCAGATAAAAGAGAATACTCATCCGTGGCACCAGCTATTGTTGTCAGGTTCAGGGGCAGCCTAATCTAACAAACCTTTCGAATTATACAATATCAGGAAATTATTTGGTGAAAAAAGGATTTAGTAATTCTAATGGCTAAAAAGAGATGCGGACGCAACCAATATTGATCATGACAAAAGAATACAGGTAGTTTTACCAAATCATTTTGTCATTAGAAATGTACCT
Organism: Lenwebbia sp. NSW1173648; assembly: GCA_029784005.1. NCBI lineage: Eukaryota > Viridiplantae > Streptophyta > Magnoliopsida > Myrtales > Myrtaceae > Lenwebbia > Lenwebbia sp. NSW1173648. Next base: position 3,530,437 of record JARCGZ010000005.1, read on the forward strand.
GGCAACTTCCCAGGTTTTCTCAAGGGAATGAATTTCGCTCCTATCGCTAAGGCAATAGGAGGGCCGAATATGAAACCTCGAGCTTCTATTCCTAGAAAAAAGAAAAGGAGAGAGAGATCAGTCTCATGTCAAACCATATAACTTAGCTCTATTGATTAGCAACTTGTCAAAATGGTCTGAAGTGTTCTCTGTCATAACACAATTAAGTCTTCTTTATCCTTAGCTGCAGAGGAACTGCGATACCACCAACCAGAGCGAACTTAATCAGTGATGAACAGTCCAATGTCATCACAGAATGAACTACATAAACAGGGTTTTCAAAATTTTCACATCCTCATATCCAGCATCAAGCATCATCCCACGCGTCACTTTGCAAATATCAGATCTATGGGGCATATAGTCAGATTACGCGATCCTTTTCCTGTATAAGTGGTGAGCCGCAACTTATCCATTTGAGAGCATCTGTTGGTGTTGAAGAGAGAAGATTCCAAAAACGTGCATTGATGCTATTAAATTCATCACAGGGACAAATGACAGCAAATGCCTCAGAACACAGACACAAGAAGAAAGAAAGCCTTCCATGGTTCTGTAATGGAACAAATGCTGGTGAAGGGTAAAGTAAAAGAAAGAAAGAGTGAGCCGACATCCCAATTATAAGGGTCAGTCAGGTGAAATGAATTCGTTTCATTAAATTAATACGTGTTTAAAGAAGCGTAAAAGGTAAACTCTGCGTGTTTCGCGATAACTTGTAACATGTCTTCTACAAAGATTAACCGGTGTCCTGAGAAACAAGATCCTTAAAAGCACAAACTGGAAAAAACACACCGAGTCTGACCCCATAGAAAGCAGGCTAACATATGGACAAGAAGGAGCATCAGCAGCCAAACGAATCCAAGATTATCTATCACCAATCTTTACATAACCATACAAAGGCTCACTAGAGAGTACAAATAAGCACATGGGCAGAGAAATGAGCAACTGGTCTGGTCTGGTCTGGTCTGGTTGTTAGCATCTGCAAGCAATAGGACAAACACCAAAAGTATTTTCTAATCCTGAAACCACAAAAAGAATGTTTTATCTTTCTTTCTTTTTTTTTGCAGAGACACTCATACACAATCACAATCGCAGTATCATGCGAGTTGTATGTCAATACCACACGAATTATTGCGGAGAACCCAATTTCAACAGCTGCTAATCGTGATGCAACAGAGTCAAAGTGAGAAGTTTTCATGGAGGACAGGCACAAGCTAGAGCTCACATCAGCCATGGTCCACTTTCTAAGTAAGTGGGCGTACATCGTTATCAGACGTCTGCCCAAAATCGGATCCAACCATGTACCAACAACAGCAGCAATGTTAGAGAGAGAGAAGATAAGCGGCTCCATAAAAACTTCTAAGCAGCAATTGATGGCACACCGCACTAGCAACGGCACATGGTCAAGCAACAAATCACCATAAAAAGCCAAATTTGAATGGGGAAAAAATAAGGTGGGGGAAGAAAACAAAAAACACCAAGAGGGAGCTAGTCGCTTATCCAATCCAATGCATGTCAAGGGGAAAAGAAAAATCTCGAAAAAAAAGAAAATGAAAATTTAAGTCTCTAGAAATGATTAAAAAAAGAAAGGTGTGGATTTTCGATTCGCATTTTGCTACTTGGAAAATTGCTTGTTGAGAGTGACTGTCCATGAAGCAAAACTAAGAGAGCTTTCAGAAACTGAGTGAACTTCGTACTTTGAAAGTGGAACTCCTTTTTACCAGGAGCTTTCGGGCTCGAGGGAATTCCTTGACTCGACCCTTCTCTGATAATGTCCGAGTCCCGGCTCATGAACTTGCAATTAACTCATGGAAATAACACATTTAAACTTGAAAAGAGCGAGGTTCTTTTCCAATAAAAATCGTTTTTTTCCCCATTTTTTTACCTGCAACAACAGAAATGTTTCTGTCCTTGTAGCGCTCAACGAACAAGTCGACGGTGTCCTTGAAGGCCTTGGGATCCAGTAACAGGGTAGTGATGTCTTGGAACATTATTCCTGAGACAAACAAACGTGTTTGTGATTACTAGAGAGTGACAACAAAAAAAGGAAGGAAGAAAGATGAAAACAGACACCATTTGTGGATCACTGGAAAAACAGAGGAAGAACGAAAGAAGAAAAGATGCAGAAAGGATGGGAGTTGGATGGAGAGGACACGTGTGGATGCATATTGCATTGTGCTTCTTCCTGGCGAAGAAGAACCAACAAAAAGAAAAAGAAAACCCCAACTTGGCTTGAGCCCTCTAAAGCAAAAGTAGACGAACTTCAGAAGGTCGGACCCAGCAAAAAAATGGGGGATTTGCAGAGAGAAGAAGCGGGATGGAGAGAAGAACCTGGTTTGGGAAAGTCAGGGACGACGCGGATTTTGGACTTGATGCCATACATGCGAGTGTCCTCGTCTTTGTCCGCAGACATTTGTCACTGAAAAAGAAAAATGCAAGCTTGGAAAGAGGCGTGAAACTGAGAGAGAGAGAGAGAGAGAGAGAGAGAGAGAGAGAGAGAGAAGGAGGTGGAATTTGAAACATGAAGAGGATCGAAGTTGCTGCTGATTTATAGGCACGAGCACGACCCAGAAGAGATGGGAGCAATGCATTTGGAACGTGTAAAAATTTCTTCTTTCGGAGACGGGATAGACCTGATCATGATGAATTTGACGGAATTCGTGCTGCCGAGCAAGAAAGCCAGGAGTAGAAATCCTGTGGACCTAAATAAATAATTCCTTTCTCGAGACCCACTTAGACTCGTCATATTTCAAACTAAGGAGCAAACTTAGATTGGAACTTTAAGGTTCGATACTCGACTCCACTCGTCTAAGCATGCTCATTGATCAAGCAATAAGCATACTATCAGGTAATACTATGGGATAATGATATGCGCGCGACTCGAACCGTGTTGTGGAACCTATTAGTACTTTAAAAATTACTGTCACCATTCGAGTATGAAGTGGGCTTATTTTTAGAATCTGAAGTAGGTTCCATTTTCATCTTTCGTATAGTTATCAATTGTTATAAGTGTAGACTCTGCTTTTTTCATGCTATTATTAATGCTCGTTCTAAGCTAGTTAAGCGGGTTTAAGCTCGTGAAATTACAAAAATAAAAATAAAAAACAAACTCAAACTAACTAAGGGCTTGGGAAATCGGTGGGTGGCCTGTAAGCCAGATCTGGCACCAGCGGCCTCGCCCAAGGTCGCACAACCTCATGGGGCGATTGCCTGAGGTCGCGCGACCCTCGACAACCCTCGGCAGCCCTCGCTCGAGGTCGTACAACCTCGAACGAGGACCGCCGATGCTAAATCTAGCCAAATATGGCTCGCCAACTGCCTATCGACTCCCTAAGCCCTTTGCTGCACAAGGTGATGGCATTTTCGAATTTATGAAAGTTTAGCGAGGACAAAGTTAGAAGGAAAAATATATATTTTTTAAATTCCAAAAAATGCTAAAGCTCAAAACTAGTCCAGATCTACCTTTGGTTAAGGGATTTTAGAGGACTTTGTTAATATAATGTATCTTCCCAAATCTCTCTCGAAAAGAATTTTTCAAACGGCTTGACTTTTGTTTAAAGTCATTTAGAGGCTCAAAGGCCTTTGGCAAAGTGGTTAGTGCGTTTGGTCCCCTTGGGCCCCAAAGCTTCTTAGGGAAAATTTGGCAATAATATTGAGCTTTCAGCATTTTCGAAATGTTAAAGGCCTCAATTAATGAAAATTAGTAAGTTGCCTATTTTGTCCTCAAAATCAAACTAAAAATCTAATTTTACCCCCTTTAAAAAGTAAAACCCTAGATCTATTGTTCATTTTCTTAAGCGAGGGCAGTTGGCAAGAGCCGACGAGGCCAATTCTAGCTAGCAAACGGCCGACGAAAGGCTGGCAAGGGGAGGGGAGGGGAGGTCGTGTGACCGCCCAAGCGACGACATCGCACCACCCAGGCGACCGTCGCCTGGGTCACAAGACCTCGAGCCCGTCGCTAGCACTAGATCTGGCTATCCGGCGGCTTGAGCCTTCGTCCGAAGGTTTGATTTTTTTAATAAAAATTTACAGCTGAAGCCCTTTGTAAATTTTTTTTTTTGGCCAAACACTACTTAACTCAAAGTTACTTTACAATGGATTTTTCATTTAACACAATTTGCATTTCCCTAAAGCCCTTTGGGCTAAGGGCATTTGCATTTTTTCGAGGCTCAATTCCAAAGCCAAATCAAGCGCACACTACCAAAGGGAGGCAAATCCTTGCTTGAAAGTTTTTTATGAAGTTGTTGTTAATTATTCTAAAAGTTTGACGTATCATAAACAATAGATAAACACGAGTAAAACTCGCAACACAAGCATACAGGCATAAAGACATCTATAATCGCAAATTCAGAATATATATATATATATATGTGTGTGTGTGTGTCATTTATCAAAAGGATAAGCTATGTTTTGCAATGGAAATGGCTAATATATAGACTGCAAATTTTAACAAAACCAAGGAAATTAAAATTTGACCAGGAAAATAAATAAAAAGATAAAATTAATAAAATCGGAATGTAAGTTAAAATTACCTATATAAAACTAAATAAGACCCTAAGATATGAGAATGTAATTTAAATTTATGGGAAATCCTAAAAATAAGAAAATAAGTCAGATTGGAATCCCAAAGACAAACACCCGCGAGCGTCCATGTTTAAAATATTAGGTGAAGGCGTGATTTATTAGGCTTTGGATATTATGACTTTTATAGACCGTTCTCAATTATTGCTTTTATATATTGATTCTATCCTGAATCCCCTGCTTACAAGGTGATCGTGCAATACTGGGTTAATCAGAAAAGCGTGATTAAACTCTTCAAACGGGAGGGTCGAGTTAGGTCATAAATGGTCTGACCCAAATAAACACGTTTAACCCGTTACGATCCATTTATTGTAATGCAAATCTAGTGACTCGTACTTGTACTCGTCTCGACCCATATTCCTAAAACACTTTCATATTTGATCCAATCTAAGAAAATCCATACCCAAACTAATGTAAGAGTGCGAAGTGCGTGAGCGCAAGATCGAGTGAGGGCGAGAAAGAATGAAGAAAGAGTTGTAGGAGTGAGTTGGGTCTAAGTAAGTTGTAAACCCATTTATGACCAATTTAATATTCATATTATGTTTAAGCTCATTTATGACTCATTTTAACAGGTTTAAACGCGATGTACATAAAAATTCATGCCTACCTTAGTATGTCGAAAATGATGGTCAAAACGCGTCAAAAGAACAGATAAGGACCGAAGAAATTCGGCCCCAATGGACGCGCCGGACTTCCATCTAGCTAGGTTTTGTGGTCCTCCTCATGCCCGTTTGCATCAGCCATTGCTTTCATGCTTTGATCTTTGTAAGCATCAAATTAGAAAGAAAGGAGAAAATAAATTGGTGGTGGTTCGATTGGAGGCTTTCGAGAGAGTCAGTAAGAAAAATCTGACAAATTTCCCAAAGAAGGGTGTTTTTCCTACTCCCTTTCTTTTCGAGCCAAACAATTTCAGCAGGACCAGTCATTGTTATGTTGATTTTTAGTGTTCTGTGCTAAGAATTTGAAAGCCAAGCCCTAATTAATGTGGAATCAGGAGTTGTCAAATGAAGCCCCATATGCTAACGCAAGCGGAGGTTACTTAAAGTGCATGAAAAGTCTCCTTAACACGTACGTATGTGAGAAAAGGGAAAAATCTCATAAAGGGTTTGCGGATCGATGAAGATCTTTACCGGAGATAACATCGAATTCTTAAACTGATTTTAATGGTATCGGAAAGTTTTAGCTTATTAGGTGGAGAGAGCGAGAATGAATATGACGAGACCTCCCTATTAACATCTTTCTTTTTCCTTGCGAAAGCCAGACAAGGGTTAGGGAGAACCATTTGACTAATGGGCTATAACAAGCTATGGAGTTCTTCAATTAGGATGATTTATTGGAGGGTTAGGTGGATGAAGCTCCCACACCACCAAACCCTGTTCAGCCTTGGAAGGCCAAAGTAACAAAGGCAAAAGGAACCCCCAAAAAAAAAAAAAAAAAAAAAAAAACAGAGAGAGCAGAAACCAAAACAAGGCAGGAATGAGCAGAATCAGCTTTGGCGCGTGAGGTTGGGTTCATGGAGAGTTTCCATAGGGTCAGGACCACAGGAGAGATTTTTAGGTACTTTTGGTAGGCATCATCAATGAGAATTATCGTGTTCAAGGATTAGGTGATCCAACCGATTGGACTCTGCTTTTCCATCGAGTCGAATCAGGGGAGGGGGGGTTGTAATTATGTGCATTTAATTCCCGATCCAACCAACATATCAAATTGTCATCTTTCATTTACAAGGTCACAGAGAGGAGAGAGAGAGAGAGAGATCTTGCAGGAGATTATGATACTGTGTGGCGTTTGTGGGAGATGTTTGGTAACAGAGACAAAAAGTGGTGCTTTGATTAAGATTCGTTTGAGACGATGAATATGTTGCCACAAAAGGGCAATGAACCTTTTCAGGGATTTCAAGTGGACTCATTGATCTTAGGTAAAGAGATAACGTAGTTCTCTCCCCTAACTAATTTAATTTTTCCATCTTTTTTGGCTCTCTGTTCAGTTTATTTCTTTCGATTTCGCGTGCAAATACCTAAAATTCGATGGCTCTACTGGAAACATTCTTAGCCAAGGGGGTGGCTCGAGCGGTAAAGATCGGTGCCTTTGGTCTTAGCCATCCCAGTCTCGAATTCTAGGCCAGGGATGGAATTTGGCGCACACGGAGCGGAGAATTCGACTGTTTGAGGCTTTGATTCTCTCGTGAAAGGTGGACTAGTCGAAGCGCATGCAAGCCGATCGGACTGTGCCTAAAGATAAGACCCGATAAAACAAATTGCGGTATGATGCTGATGAAAGAGGATGAGTTGCTGGGCCTACCATTGAAGCAAGAGGGGAATAAACTTTGTGGGGTGCTGTGAGGAGAGAGAGAAGAAACAAAGGGTCAGTGCTCATGTTTGAGGAAACCTTCCATATAAATCAACGACTCATGAATCAATCTGAAGTCATCATTTTCAGTCCACTCACCGGACAGTTCATGAGGACCAGAATGATTCATTGTAGAATATGAGGGTAAGTGTATCTCAGAACATTTCCCTTTAAAGATTTAGTCCTTGACTCTTGCAGCAACATGAGTAGAATCCAATGACCAACATGTTCAATCACAAGGACAAAACTTGTGAGGTGGGACAGATCCACATCAAGAGAGAGAGAGAGAGAGAGAGAGAGAGAGAGAGAGATTTCATTGATCTTCACTCTAAAAAGAAAATGGGGGTCCTCCTCCTCTTGCTCATAAGAGTCTTTAAGGTTCTTGATGGATTCAAGGTCACATTCTTGATCTCTCACCTCAATGTGAAAACTTACCAGGTAAATCTAGGTGATGTCATCAATGTTTTTGTCTGATCAAGAAGAACAGCCGCTAACTTGAACATCGGTTGGCATCCGCAAATAATAGACTGAATAACCAGATTGCCAATCGGGATAAGGCTGTTTCTCTTGATAATGTCGCGGGATGATTCATTTTTTGCATCACTAAATCTAGAGAGTTGATCATGCATAGATGGAGTTCCATCTTCCATCTGTCTTGGCTGATCAAAGCATCATAGGCAGCAACAGAAAAACACTCAAACCGCAATCATCAAGCTGCATAAGAAGAGTGTTCGACAAGTTCCTGTTTATGATTTAAAAGAAGTAAACGCACAACTTTATCCTCACTGATCGCCTAACGGGAACTGCACAAGGAATCAGAATAAAAAGCAAAATCGCTAGGAGACGCACATCATCAGATAAACTTGGCCCGGAACGATTTTCCTAATCTGTATTGTGACAATCATTTGCAAAGACAACTTTTACAGAGATCATCTCTGAACACTGAGATTATTCACAGCAAGTGCATAAACCTGACTGTTTCAGAACTTACGACACAACTATCCTACTGCAATGAAGAACCAAGACAGGTTAATAGTAACACTATAACATTGATGTTTATAGTACTCATAAATTCCTAGCGAGACTAGATTAACATTCTTTGCATCAAAAAGCTTCTAAAACATAGCCATGGCAAGAGAAAACAATAATTGGTAGCGCAAAGGCACATCACTTGAAGTTATAGGAAGGCAAATAACATCTAAGAAGCAATATTAGTCAACAATATCTTCTTCGTCCTGCGTGATAGGATCTCGACCGTCTGCTTCTCAAGGGAGCGCACACCATCTCCCCATCAGCCATCTTGGCTCTTAACTTCCGGTATTCCCTCGATCTAATGACTCCCTCTAGAATGTTAACATCTTCAAGAATCTCGTGCCTGGAAAGAGACGCTAACCCGGGCAATATCTCCTTCTGAAAATCTTTCAATCTCCTACCCCTTCTCAGCCTAATGCTGAAATCCTTATCCGACGCTTCTGCTATGTCGAATGCCTTTGAGGTAACTGAATAATCCTCTGTACTGCTTTCCTCTAGCATGAGCACGTTCAACTCATAGGAATCAGAAGAAGACGGAGGTTTCGTAGGATTCTCAATATCCTTTTCTACTTCATTAGATCCCACCTGCCTAGAACAGTCTTCAAACCAAGCTGGATCGGTAAGTGAAATTCGGATGAGTGAATTAGCTGCTTCTTGGATCAATTCATCACCTTCAGGTGAATCTTGCCTTCCCGGGCAATTGTTCTTGGGTCCAATGCTTATTCTTTGTGCTGTTTCCTGCTTGTTCGATGAGGCTTCCACAGCTTGATGTGCTATTGATTTTTCTTCTGACATGAAAGAGCTAGATTTTCCAACTCCATGTCCAGATTGTGCTGTCTTTATGCTACTTGAATCACTATCCGTAGTTCTGATCCCACATTGCATCTGCCGATGTCCATCTTGACTTGCGTCTTGACAGCTTTTCTCAGATGAAGAAAGCAGAGCGTCTTTTTCATCATCATCAGAATCTTTTGCCCGTGCATTATCCTCCTGCTGCTCCAGGACAAGACTATTTGAAGATTCTGATGTAAGCTCAACATCTTCATTCTTGATATTACCATTATTAGTGCCAAGATATTCAAAACAGCCCGGCAGCCTCCTGGATGAAGCCTCAAGATCCATGGAACTAATCTCAGCAACTGTAATGGCATCATCATGGTGATTCTTTTCTGTGAGTCCACTATTGGTTTTGCCCTCGGAGTTCTGCATGGCATTATTCAAGAGTCTCTCTCCTTGAAGCATGTTATGCCTTTCATCTGAGCTGCTGATGTCATCTTTCATGATATAGCCAAAAATACAACAACCGTCTGGACGAACCTTCCCGGCTAAGGGCGTCGAGTGACTGGTGACAGCGGTAGCATCATTTGAGCAACAAGGTGAGCTGTCAACAATAACTGTATTAAGATCGACAACAGGAGGCTTCCTGGGCTGGAGATTGTTGTCTGGAATTTTTGCAACGTACTCTTCCCGAGCTGCAAAGGACATAGCGATGGTAAGGAACACCCTTTAACTTGCCCAAGAACTAGTCAAGTGGGAAAAAAACAAAAGAGCCAAGGGTACAATACAAGTCATAATCAGCCAACCCTAACCTTCATCCAGAAAGTTGAACCTGGGTTGGCTTTTAGAGTATGTGATCCCATCAGATGGATCACACTTTGCACTCTTCGAGATGCTTTGACCAGATAAAAGAGATAAGTTGAAATCATTTTCATATGGCAATGATGTGAGTCTATCATTCTCATTGAACATCCTTCTAACCGGATGTTGAGGATTTGTAATGCCAGGGGAACAGGGGTAGTTTCTCTTAGCATCCGATATAGTCAAAGTGCCACCCATCTTCTCACTGCACTCTCCATTGGTCAAGGAAAGCTTCAAATTATTGAGATTGGCAAAATCATCACCACAGGAACGAGGACCATCTTCTGATTCTTTCAAATAATCTCTTAAAATTTGCTTTTCAAAACGGTGCGCATCACTGCTGTTGGAATACTCAATAGCAGGAAGCTGGCAGTTTATCATCCTCTCCTCGAGATCAAGGTGCCTCCGCTGAAGCTTGTTGCAGGAGGAAGTGCATTCCTCTATAGCCTGGTAGGCAATATTTATGAAGCCTCCTTAAATTTCATTTGTGAACATGGTCACATTTGTCAGATTAAAGAACAAAAATTGAGCTCAGATGCTGATCAGAAGCGTCCGAGGTAGTGGCAAAATCATATTTAGCAAACAAGTCGCAAAATTCCACAAGCCTAAGCAAACATGTGGGCAAGGAAAAGCGGAAGCTTGCAGACTGAAATGAAATGTTATTAGCGTATCTAGAAGTTCACAGCATTACCTTTGGAATTTCATGAAAAATTGTAAGTTGTGTTAGATTTGACTGAGTGCTGGCTTTCCAAATATTGCATTTTCCGGGCTCTTTCCAGCTGAGTTCTTGCATTAGCATCTTCTGCATCTTGTATAATCGATGGAGCTCAAGGATCTGTGAATAGACAAAAGATAGAAAAAGCAGCGATATTGTTGAGAACCTTTGAGTCGGTAAAATGAAGGTGAAAATCTTGAAGGCAATCTGGTTGTTGTCAATTTGGACACAAATGAAAAAGGAAGATGACTGAAACATGTATAGAAACTGAAAAAGTCAGGCCATCACCCCCAAGAACACCAACAGGTGACCGAGATGAAACGCCGACACATTGTCAAATTATGGTAATTGCTACAACAAAAGACACACTACCTTACGTGGATACTGAAGAATCTGCGCCGTCTTACCTGATTCCTGAAGATGACCTCCTGGTTGATAATTGTATGCTTCATATATTCTCTATGTGAATCACTGTGCCTCTGCACTAAGTTCACGTTCAAGTCACCTTGTTTCTTCATCTCTTTCCACAAATTGACGTACTGAATTTCAAAAGGTGCCCTTATTCCTTATGTTCAATTCAGAGCCTCTCCTCCATAGATTTCTTTTCGGAAACACTCTGAAAAGAAATGGTTGAATGATTCATGCATCCAAGCAGACAAAAGGAGAAATTTATGTGAGCATACAGTTTGCCTTTTCTGCTATCAGATTTACAATGACATGCCATTGAGGCATTTACCATTAACAGTTCAGTGACAGAGTTCCAAATTTTCGTAGCATGAGAGAGCAGAAATTAGACTGGCTGAAGTTTAATCAGTGAGTGATGGTAGTTAAACTAATCTAAAAGACTGAAGTGACTACAGCCAAGGAGGTTGCACAGTAATCGTCTAATTGCCTAACTCAATTTGTAAACCGTGCTCAGTCAAGAATTAACTTCCTTTCATTGCTCGAAGCCTTGGAGAAAGAGCATTGTCCAAACAATTCCAGTAACTCCAAGGTTCAGAACAGCCTATACTTAAGTGCTCAAGCTCTACTACTGCGTACATGTCGTGTGTATCATTCATGTAAATCATATATACTGCTGAATTGCGAAGCCACTCTAATATAATACAGAGAGAACGAAAAACAGAAAAGGCAAAGCGAACGATCATACCCCACTACTCCAATATCATCATTCGGTGTCAATTTTATACATTCAGGAGAGGAAGTAAAAGCAACCCATTGCCTGGAATCATTCCTCGTGCAATCAATAAGCTCGACATAGGACCCATAGCGGAACCGCTGAACACTCTTGGTTGTTACCTCCTAAATTACTATCCATCACTAAGGCAAAACAAGCATAACATCACAATAACCAAGTCCCAACCCTTACGGGAAAGAAAAAGCTAACTGAATTTCTACGTCAGGAACAGTTGAGAAACTCCCAAAGAAAGCGCCAATCTTCTCTCTTCATATGATCCAACAAAATCATACAAACATCAGATGTACCTCTGTACCTCTCGCTCTCTGCACGTGATGTTCCTCTACTCGAGAGGCTCAGAGGAGACTTGAACAGGGTTAATGAAACATCAGACGCCACCAGAACAATTAATATTTTCTAGTTATCACATCTACCCAGAGAAAGGAAGGCATTTAATGCAAAAGTAGAACGGCAAAGAAGAACAATACCCAGAAATCTGGCGACCTCAAACTCTGCATTCAGCTCGTGGGTACGCGAAATAAAAACGGTTGAACATAATATCACCCAAAAAGGAACATTTTTTAGCTTCTGGGTAATGAAATAGGAATCAGACAAGATCAGACACAGACTGCAGACACAGAACAGAAGAAAAAACAAAAGACTTCTAGAGAGAGAGAGAGAGAGAGAGAGAGAGAGAGAGAGTACCAGGAACCATTGAAGCTCAAGAAAGGAGGATGGTTTCTTCTTCTTCTTCCTCTTCTCTCTCAGCGGATTTCTCATGCTCTAAGAAAGAAAAACAAATGAAACTGCCTGATCCCACCATGAATGAAGCATACGCAACGGTGGGAGATATTATTTGTGGAAATGGATGAGAAAGAGAGAACAACAATAAATATATCTGAGGTGAAAAAAACAACAGAGAGAGAAAGAATCGGATCTATGGGGACAAACTGATTGAAAAACTCTCTCTAACCTCTCTCTCTCTAACGCTTGCGTTGCGTTAAAAGGAGTGTAATGGGCAAGAGGGTAACCTCAGCCCAAATCACATCATCCTCTCTCTCTCTCTCTCTCTCTCTCTCTCTTTTGGCAATTTATTAATTTTCTTTCTCAACTTCAGTTCTGGTAAAACAAAAGAAAAATAAAAAGGCTTTCTGTCTCTTTCACTCACTCTCTTGATCTTCATAGAGTAAGATTTCTCTCTCTCTCTCTCTCTCTCTCTCTCTAGCATCAAAGATTTTTCCAAGCTTTTCAAAGACTGACCAGTCACAGACGGACGTGCTTTGGTCGGTACAACTCCTACTGCAAAAGCGTTTCCGCATTTCTGCTCTCTTCCCCTGTTTTTTGTGCGCTTCCTGACCAGTGGAGAGGAAGCTCCCATTCCTAGCTGGATAATTGAGATTATATGAATCTTTGATAGTTCGTTTTCTCGTGAAAAAAAGGGTTGGCCCCCTCGTCCCCAAAAGATACCCTTTCAATGAAAATTTAAGACAACGAGTCACGACCGCCCAAGTCGACATATGTTTTTTTCTTTTTTGGTCGAACGACATATGTTGAACAGTGGAAATTTATGGCGTTTCGATCTAACCGCGACGTAAAGACACAATACTTCCTCGAAATCATAGAATCATCTCGAAAGAAGTTCGTCATGTGTATGGTGGCAATTTCTGTTTCCCTATGATTTTCCTAATTAATGAGGTATGAGAAGCTTAGGGGTGCATGATAACCTTCCAAGAACAGAATTTCTGTTCCAAACCTATTTCAGAAATAGGTTTGGAAATAGGTTTGGAACAGAAACTCATTTGGTAATGTAATTCTATTTTTCTATTTCTGGAACAAAAAGTTGTTCCATAAATAAATTTGAATCAACTTTGAGAAACAAAAAATTTTAGTTTCTGGGAGAAATAGAAATAGAAATAGAATTTCTGTTCCAAGCTACCGACTGCCATCGCCCGCCGTCGGCCGCCGCCGCCGTCGGCCGCCGGTCGCCGGTCGCCGCCTACTTTTATTCTAGAAGTAAAAATTTTCAACTGTTGTCAAACGAATTTCTGTTCCAGGATGAGAAATTTATGTCTTTATCAAACGCATTTTTTTTTGCTTAAAAACTCATTCAGAACTAGAAATAGAAAAATAGAAAAATCTATTTCTGTTCTAGAAACCTATTTCTGGAACAGAATGGTTTTCATTTACCCCCTTAATTACCAACCATGACAAGAACATAAAAAAAAAATCAAAGTGTTTTATGTCACAAACCCTTTTCAGCAGCAGAATTATTTATCAGATGGATGGTCAAGTTGGCTTAAGTAAAACGTGGGTCTAGAGATTTTTGTTTAGTTCCACGCATCGGATAGGGCACGAGGCAAAACATCGTATCCACTTGATGACATGGAAGATCGGAACTTTCTGTCCAATTCACAGACGAGGTACACCGATTCTCTAATTATCAATCTTGTTTGATGGGCTTTACGAGGTGCCCGATCACGAGGCTCGTCGTTGATCGGAACAACGAGATTCGAGACATGTTAAACCTTATGTATGCGTGTGACTAGAGTGCTGAAATGTAGTTGATGAAGTCAGGTGATGTTCGACAAAAAAATAAAATAAAATTAGAAAGTCAGGTGATGAATGGCCACCCGTTTTCTCGCTCTAGTTTGCTTCTGCCGAACAGGTTGTCTGCAGTGCCTGGTTATGGCCGGAGCCGGACGGCGGACATTGATGGTTTCCTTAAAAATATTTAATTCTCTGTCCTGCTCGAAAGACAACCATATCATTTATTCGATGCTCCAACCCCTCTCTCTCTCTCTCTCTCTCTCTCTCTCTCTCTCTTTGTTTTATCATTGTGTGTGTGGTCAACGATAATGTCCAGCCATGTTGGCATTGTTTTTATGCTACTTGCCTGTTCTATTACTGCTCTCAACTATGAACATTAAAATATTTGAATATTAAAATCAGACATTCATATGATAAAATAAATTTTTAAAACAGTTAGCAGAATCTTACGTTGTATCGGCGCAGGTCTCGAGTTCAAATCTTTACAGACCCCTTGTTCGCCGCTATTGTTGCGTATTACCACTCCTAGTCTTAAGTTAAAGCGCAACTTACGCACAAGAGGGTTTGTTTTAATTTTCGAATGCTACTTTCATAAAACCAAATGTCGTGAAAATACTAGTTGTTTTCAATCAGTTTAAGCGATTTTATCGCTATGCTATATATATATATATATATATATATATATATATATATATATATATATATATATGGGTAGGCTTTACATTTCTTTTATTGGTTATAAAATCATCTATTAAAATATAAGCGGAACATATTACATATCACAAAACCGATTGAATTGAGTCCGGGAGCGGTGAAACGCAATGAGCAAACGATACATTTACATGCTAGAGTAGGTAATTCGAATCGATACCATAGCTCACGAACCCAAATGCTCAACTAATCCGCTTGTCATGCTTTATGCTGATAGCTTTTCAGAGGGAAATTTCATGTCTAAGGTTCCGTTCATTTCGCGGAAAAATAACTTATAGGAAAATGTTTTTCTGAGTTTCTGGCTTTCGATTCACCGAAAATAAATTAGTTAAGGAAATATTTTCTATCCATCGAAAAAACACCTTCAAAAGTGAGGAAATTGATTTACTCTTTTTGAGAAGATGAAATTTTTTAGAAGAGAAAAATATTTTCCCCCATCTTTCTTTCCTTCACTTTTCTTTTCTTTTTAATTGTTATTTTATTTTATTTTTCTTGTATCTTTTTCATTTTTTTTAAAAAAAATCATTTTTTTCTTTTTTGTTATTTTGTTATTTTATTTTTTTACCTTCTTCTTCGGCCGACGACCGGCCGCAGGCGAGCGAGGCTTGAGGTCGCCGTTCGGCGGCCGGTTGAAGAAGAAAGGAAAAGGAAAAAAGAAAAGAGAAATATTTTAAAAAAATTGAATTTTCTAAAAAATTAAAAATAATTAAAAAGAGTGCATGGAGGAAAATTAAATCCGATTTTCGATACCAAATGGCGAAAAATATTTTTCAGTATATTTTCAAATTTCAACTTAACACCAAAAAATATTATCATGTTTCTGGAAAATATGTTTCTGACAAATATTTTTCAGAAACAATTTGTTATTCGCGGAGCATAAAGTTATGTTGACGCGGTAGGTAGTGGGGTTGGTAATGCATTCCTTGGATATGATAGTATCAACCGACCAAACAGGGTCTGAATCTGAGGATAAATGGTTGATAGTTGTCAGTTGATCATGACCAAATTCTGAAAAATCGTATCTTTTGTTATCTTTTACCAAGATGTAAAGTCGAATTAGAGAAGCTCGGTTCGCATGGCGTGGCGAAGGCAACCGCCGATTCTCTCTTCCTTTCATCTTTCTACTTGATCCGATCGATCGAATATATGTAGACTGAAGCCGAACCGTCCCGAACGATGATGTTCTTCGTTCTGGTTGTTCATTGAGCTACTATGGTATCAAGAGGAAGAAAATAGAAGCAGAGGAAGCCAGAAGGGCGCAACACAACGCTTCTTCTTCCCGGGCAATTCGAAGGTCTTTTCTTGCACACAGCGGTAGTTTCTCAGAAAAATGGAAAAAGAAAGTATTTTTTATATATTAGTGGGGCCCGAAGAGATTGCCTAGCCGCCGAAAAAATCTCTCGTCGCCATTCGTTTGTCATTTTTCTTTTGGCGCACGAGAGAGTTTCGCCTCCGTAATCTCATTCACTCGCCAAGATTGCGGTTGTGGACGACACCTCCATGGCCGCCTCAATGATTTCCCGCCACGTGGCGGTCATCGGCGCCGGGGCCGCCGGCCTCGTCGCCGCCCGCGAGCTCCGCCGCGAGGGCCACAGGGTGGTGGTCTTCGAGCGCGAGTCCCGCGTCGGCGGCACGTGGGTCTACACGCCCGGCACCGAGCCCGACCCGCTCGGGACTGACCCGGGACGGGCCGTGGTCTACTCAAGCCTCTACAAGTCCCTGCGCACGAACCTGCCCCGCGAGGTGATGGGGTTCGGGGACTACCCGTTCCTGGCGAGGGCGGACGGGTCGGGGGACCCGAGGAGGTATCCGGGTCATGAGGAGGTGTTGGCGTACTTGGAGGATTTCGCGAGGGAGTTTGGGCTTGAAGAAATGGTGAGGTTCGAGAAGGAGATTGTGGGGGTTGGGATGGTGGAGGAAGGTGGAAAGTGGAAGGTGAAGTGGAGGATGAGAGATGGCGGCGGCGGAGGCAGCAGAGAAGAGGAGGTTTTTGATGCGGTGGTTGTTTGTAATGGGCATTTCACGGAGCCCCGAATCGCAGAAATCCCCGGTAACGTTGGATTTAATTTGCGGTGTGTCTGAATTTTGTTCTGTTCAATTGGATTCAGCAGGCTATGGAAAGATTTGATTTTTGGTGGTTTCTTTTCTTGTTTTTGCTGTTGTGTTGGATATGCTTTGCACATAGAATGTTTGATTAGAGGTACGATGGATTATGTTCGGCAATGGAAATGGAATGATCCTTCGGATTCGTCGCGCTTTATGAGGTCTGCTAGTGCCGGTTAGGTTTGGTCCTCAACTGGACCGATCAGATGGAATATGTCTTCAATTTGCTCTGCTTAATTGAGCCATGTCTTCTCCAACGAGGAGGGTCTCAGACTCTCAGAGTATTGCAAAATTCTTCTTCTATGAAGATTCTTGAACTCTATTTTATCTCAGAAATTACTTTGACTATCTATGAACCCAATTGTGAAGTTTTCTTTTTCTTGATATTCGGATGAGAAGCTAGCGAAAAGTGAACTGAGAATCGGGTGGAAAAAGCATATCTTTTACATATTATAACCAGTTCCTGAATGTCTAACCTGATCAGGGACGGAGTCTTAGTTCATATAAAAACAAATAGAGGGTATCCTTTACTAATTTTCATTCCATAGTTGTGTGAATAAATCGCTTGAACAAAAGGTTTAGTCCTCGAAATTCTTTCCCAGGGATGAGTTAAATTTTCGATTTTTCTTTTTCGCTTCAGCATCGGTTATTGCTAATTTGATGTTCTTACAAGTGGCAGCTGTGAAGTCAGCAGCAATTAAAAAGTCTGGAGTGTGGACATTTTGACTCATCAGATTTTGGCTGTCTGGATTCTCTGGAATCTGCATTTGATCACCTTGTATATAGAGATCAAATGAAGTACAGCATATCAAAGAAATTTCTCTCATTTTGCTCCTAATCAGTTATGTGAGATAATAACTGAGTACATGAAACATTGGTCGCCTGTTCTTGTCGTCTCTTAGCATGGATGTATGATGGACTTGTGGTATATCATGGATAACCATAGACAGATTGGCCCCATAATGGGATGCGTTCTCGGAGGAGTTGTCGTCGCTTCTGTCGCACTGTCAAAAGAAATGAGCACGTTCATTTTGGTCGAAATATATATCGCGCTTATCATTCTCACTTCGTCATGTCATGTTATTATAATCATGATTTTGACCCACTTCTGTGTAGGCATTGATCTGTGGCCGGGGAAGCAAATGCACAGCCACAACTATCGTACACCCGAGCCATTTCAGGATCTAGTACGTTTCAGGTTTCTACTTCACCTAGTCTTGCTATGTAATTTGTACTTTATTTACTTTCTAAATATTTCTTTGTATTACTGTCACATCCAAATTTTACAGTTGCTGCTGCCTATAATAGTTTCGAATATGCTCTCGAATTTGATGTTCTTATTAAATGAGCGGTCAATTTCGATTTGGGTGCTTAAAGACTGAGGGGACAAAGATTTCGAATCATTCATGGTTCATGAGGGGGTGAACTCAGACTGCTTAGAATAAGTAATCTTTCATAGGTTAACTGCTCCCCTATTGAGTGAACTGATCTATTCAAGAGTTGGAACAATCTGGCATTTTTCTGTGCATGATAGTTAGAAACCTAGATGATTTTAATTCTGCCCTCCCCATTTCTTTACGGTGCCTTCTTCTTTTCCCGATCAAGATCGTCAAATTGCATGCTAAACAGAATTTTATTTTTGGCTTCTCAACAGGTTGTTGTTTTGATAGGGAGTGCTTCAAGTGCCGTGGACATCTCTCGGGACATTGCCAAGGTCGCCAAAGAAGTTCATGTGGCATCTAGATCATACGAGGTCGAAACTCTTGGAATTCAACCTGACTACAATAATCTGTGGCTCCATCCCATGGTAATAATTGGTCCTCTGTTTCTATCATGATATTCATGTGAAACTGGGTCGCTCGAGTAGTCTGTTCAATATGTTTATGAAGCTGAACTAAGTGCAGATCGAAAAGGCCCATGAAGATGGTAAAGTCACTTTCCTTGACGGGAGTTCCGTAGGCGCCCATATTGTTCTACATTGTACTGGGTATTCTTTCATCGATCCCGCTTAAGTTTCGACACAAAGGCAAACTGATGCTATTGGATACGATGGAAAACAAAGCGATTCATGCTGGTTTCATTTCTTGTTTCAGGTACAAGTACCATTTCCCTTTTCTTGAAACCAACGGAATTGTGTCCGTAGATGACAATCGTGTCGGACCATTATACAAGCACGTATTCCCATCACTTCTGGCGCCTTGGCTATCATTTGTAGGATTGCCATGGAAGGTTTATACCAAGCACCGATCATCCTTGTATTCATGTAGTTGATTTCTTCGACTCGTCCTTAATCTTTTTAAGTTATTCTCTTGACACGAATTTCTAGGTCATACCATTTCCCCAGTTCGAATATCAGAGCAAGTGGATAGCTGGTGCTCTGTCTGGTAGAATCAATCTTCCATCGGAGGAGGAGATGATGGAAGATGTCAAAGATTTCTACTCTAAACTTGAAGCTGCGGGCATACCGAAGCGATATACTCATAGCTTAGCCTACTCTCAGGTAAACATTGCGGACATACATGGAGAAAATTTTCAAATTTCAACGGCTTCGATTTCGACAGTTCTGGGCAGCTGTCTCTTGGGACGATTGTTAAAGATTCATGTTTCGACGTAGTTAAGTCCATCCCATTTTGACTAAGTTGCACCTTCTTCTTCTTCTTCTTCTTCTACAGTTTGAGTACAACGATTGGCTCGCGGGGCAGACCGGTTCTCGGCCGTCCGAAGAATGGAGGAAGAAAATGTACTCGGACAGTTCGAGGAAGAGGCGCGCCGGACCTGAGACGTACCGCGACGAGGGGGAAGACGAGACATTGGTTTCGCAAGCGCACGAGGACTTTGCCAAACACCCGTCGCATCGATGATTGTGTAGTTCTGTTACCTAATAAATTAAGGATGCCCAAAGTAGACCATCCGTGCATCTCACCATTCTTTTGTTCTACAGTAGGATATTGTATTGGTGATGAATGACAGGAAAGCCAACAAAAACAAAAGCAACATCGTTTGAGAACTCTGCGCAACCAACTGGTGTGGTTAGTTTTCTTAACATGGAGATGGTTTTGGTGAGCCTTTTTTTTCAAGTATTAACCATTTTATTCCCTGAATAACCCTGAATAAGTTTCTGAACAGAGAAACATGTTTAATAACGACATAAAATTTATGTTCCCGAAAACAGAAATTCGTTTGATAATATCATAAATTTTCAATGATTGCGATAGAGCCTAGGGTCACTGAGTGGCAGAGTTACGATTGCGGCGAAACGAAACGCGTTCAACAGTTGTGGAATGTAAAAGTAACGAAAATGGTCCGATCCATATTGACCACGCAACACGAATCTAATGATCCATACATGACCCGGGCCATACACGTATTATTGAGATGCTTTTATATTTAATTCAATTAAAAAAATTATATATTATAATTTTTTTTTCTTTTTTTATGGTCGCCGGACCGGCCGGCAGTTAAAATCCAAAAGAAAAGAAAATTTAAAAAGGAAAAAAAAAGAGGGTGTGGCGGGGAAGCTCAGGGTTGGCGATACATTTGAACCTCAGAGGGATCAGATGGCGTGAAGGAATCAACGATCACGATCGCAAGTCGTCACAGCTCCTCCGTCAAAGGGGGAATGCACCACAGCCGGGAATCGAACCCGGGTCTGTACCGTGGCAGGGTACTATTCTACCGCTAGACCACTGGCGCTTGTTGCTTAATGTCCTGCTGCTTTATATATTTAAAACAGCACCTATGTAACTCTCGATTATATAAGCTCGACCGAAATTCATTTTAAAAAATATAAAGATGCTCCTTCTCCTTTGAAGTTAAGTCGGCAGCGGCTTGTTTCGCATACAAAATAATTTAATGTCGGCCGTTAATTAAAAGCTTATAAAAACCACCATTAAAAAGCCGTACGAAGCCCAGGGGTTCACCTAAGAAATATGTATGTCGCGCTCAGACAGACAGACACCCTTCGCGAAGAAGAGTAAAACTTACTAATGACCCATCTCTACCATTTTCATTTTTTATGAAGTCACAGAGCACACATGAATGACCAAAACCAAAACAGGCCCCCCAAAACGTTGGATTTCAAGGGTTAAAAAGGTATGTGTAAGGTTTGTTCTGTCCTCTTCTTCTCCGAGTCGTTGTGGGGGGGCAGGCATTTAAAAGGCTCTGTTTTTCTGGCTCTGCCAAGAACCAGGTGGTGAGGAGGAAGGAGAGGGCGGGAGCCTAAAAAAATTGAATGCCCTCTAGGGTTTTCCCCCCTTGTTGTAAATCCTGCGAATAAACGAAAAGGAAGAATACCGTTACGTTAGAAATATCCCTTAGAAAGGAGTTTTGAAAACGAAGCGACCTGTGAGGTGATGCCTGATGGTGCTCTGTATTTCAGCCCAACTTGAGGCCCCTGAAATCCAGATTTAGGGATTCTTCTTGGTCACCCACCACAGCCCTCACAGGTCGAGAGAGAGAGAGAGAGAGAGAGAGAGAGAGAGAGAGAGAGAGAGAGGGTCTTCAGTTTCACAATCCAATTCAATGTAACCTCTCTTTCTCTCGATTGGGTTTGCAAATACTTGAAGTTTCCATTGAAAGGAAAATTTGCCAAATATGGAAGCTTTCTACACCTAGTTACTGGGGGATTTATGAGTCATTATAGTATAATCTCATACACTGCCAATGTAAAATATATTTTTCGACCAAAAAAAATGTAAACTATCCATTTGGGAGAGATGGTAGATATAATCCACCGACTGACGGTGTATACTTAAATTTTTATAAATCTCATAGCCAAGTTAAGATGTAAATCTCGGAATTACATAAAGGTTGCGTTTGGTAGTCTGGATAAAATTCAGGATATGATAAAATTTATCATATCCTGTGTTTGGTGACTGCTCAGGATATGATAAAGTGGAATATAAAATGGATATAGCCTAGATAAAATTATCCCATGAGGAAGGTGAGATAAAAGTGGATAGGATTTCTAATAACCCTAATGCCTAAGTTATTTTTTTCGAATAACAATTTTCGTAAATTGATAAAATTAACATAGTATTAGACTATAAATAATATTTTTATTTTTAATATAAAAAATATAAAAAATAATTTCATTATTATTTATGTACTTGAATTTCTTTCTATCTTATAATATAAAATCTATATATAATTTATGTTTATTACATACTTTAGGTATTTTAGTAATTTAGGAATATTAGTATAATTTAATATTTAGTAAAATGTTATTCGAGAACGATGGAAGAGGAAAAAAGAAATTAAAATAATAAAAAAAGAAAAGGAAAAATAATAAAAATTAAGCAATAAAAATGAAGTAGGCACAAGTGTCATGAGAGATCCTACCATTTTTGTTTGTGCGACTTATAGGTTTATTTACACTGATATGTCGTTCATACCAAATAATAGATAAAATATGATGTGAAAATATCCGGCTTTATTATTGCAAGTCACAAAACAATAGATATGATATAGCAAAATCCATGGACTTCATATCCAGTCATATCCTGTTTAGAAATCCTGACGACCAAACGTAGCCAAAGAATTTTGGCTTCATTATTCACGTGAAAACAAACATACTCTCTTCACAAAACCACGTTTTTCAAAGCAAGTCACCATTTTGCGGTACTAATCCAAAAGCTTGTGTTTGACACTCAACCTTGGGATTATAGGTAAATTTGACAATCAAAACGACAGAAGGAGCTCATGCAATCGAAATCTCGACTAGGCAACTTGGATTGATTGCGAGATCGATCTCATTCATCGCATCATTCGGCACGTGCCGAATTCGGAATACCCTCCTGGTGCTGCCGCCCAAAAAGAACTTTTGAGCCTGCCCCTTGAATTATAAGAACACCATTATTATCAGCAAATAATCTACAAACCGAAAAAGGTGATCATTTTCAGGGAGCAAAAAAGAGGGACTCATTGAATTTCGGGTGAAATTATTGGCAGGGACATTATGTCTCCCCTAGTTCCAGAATTTCAACTTTTTCATGCGTAGTGCGGCGTAGAGTCAATCCCCCACAAATCACCAGCAAGCTGGGCCTTCGAATCGCATTTATTAACGCCATTGCTGCTCATCGATACCCTTTTCTCTTACATCGAACACCGTTACACAGACAAAATCCTAACAGATCAAAGGATAGAGACATGAGCACAGTGGCCCTACATAGGACCACGTGAAATGCTGTCTAGCCAATTCTGGTAAACTGGCTGGTTAATTGGCGTGTGTAATTGACACCGGCAAATGCAACCATGCATGCATATTTTCAGTACAATGATGATAATCACTTTACAAAAAAGAGAAACCAGTGTGTTTCTTCTTGTCAGAGCCCAAGAATCCGGCGAGGGGTCCACCCCAACCGTCTCCGGCCACGCGGTCAGTACAGGGGCGACCGGTGCGGGACGCCCTTCCGCCGGTTCATGAAGCCGGCCACGTCCATTGCCGGCAGGCACCTG
The DNA here is from genome assembly GCA_029784005.1 of Lenwebbia sp. NSW1173648. NCBI lineage: Eukaryota > Viridiplantae > Streptophyta > Magnoliopsida > Myrtales > Myrtaceae > Lenwebbia > Lenwebbia sp. NSW1173648. The sequence goes on from JARCGZ010000005.1 coordinate 3,553,779, forward strand.
AGCCGACCCGTCACCCGGGTCATCGGGACCGTGCGGTTGCGCCGCCTCTTGACGAACTCGGCGCTGGGGGTTGGGTCGGGGGACGCGGGCGGCGAGACGGGCGAATCGAGGACCGAGTCGGGGGTGACGTGTCCATCTTCCAGCTCTGGGAAGCCCTCGTTGGGTGGTTTGTTCAGTGACGGAAGGTGCTTGCAGCTGTGATCTCGGAGCCGTTTCTTCAGGCCAATTCTTTTGGTCATTTGGTGGTGGACCTGCATTTTAAGGATGAGAGATGAAACTCAACCGAGGAAGAAGAAAGCGAGCTAAGTCCAAACTGAGGACTTAAAACAGAGTCGAGCTGCTCGAGCCTTGATTCATGCATTACTCGAACCAAACTCGATTAGTCTTTGAGTTTACAAGTATTGAATTTCACTTTTATTGAAATGGGATTGGACCTTGCACGAGAGAGAACAGAAGAGGAAGCCTTCTTGGAGGCTTCGGTCACAGGTGATGCAGATGTTGCCTGAGCCTCTGAATGGGCGAGACATTGGCCTCTGGTTCAAGAACACCACTTTCGCACTGTTCGTTGTGTATGGCTGTTTATCAAAACGACAAACTCATCAAGACAATTTCAATTGTTAAAACAACAGAATAACATATTTAGGCGCACGCGCATGCACAGAGATTCTGATCTTACTTGGACGAGGGAACAGTTGAGTAGTTTCTGCGCATCACCCAAGCGAATGACATCGTGGTACACATACCTCCTTATCTGAGAAAAATCACAAGGAAATGACGAATTTAAGCAAAATTGAAGGCACGCTGTTTTAAGAAAAACGAAGGGGTGAATTTTGGGTGGTGATGCAGGGAACCTGCAAGAGACGGTGATGGCGATGAGGAGGCAAGCAATGAGGGCAAATGCTGACGCAGCAATCCAGGCAAAACCTGTTCTTCTCCTTCTCCTTCTTCTTCACACAGTCGTGAACACCGCACGGATTGAAGAATTTCTCTCCGAGGAGAATTCGGAGCCACCGGGGAATATTTGAAGCCCCACCACCACCACCACCAACCTGATCCAACAAAAATATAGAAAGAAGGGCACAGCACCCACATGGCAAATTCAATGACCCATCTCACAAGATCCTCCAAAAATTAGAAAAAACTCAAAATCTGGAAAATCTAGAAACGAAAGTCACCATCTTTTCTCAGCAAAAGTTTCTTCTCTGTTTCTGAAGACGAAGACAGGGTCGAGAGACTCAAGAACAGGACAGAGACAGCTTCGGCATATGTCAGGCTTTATACCAAGAGTTCCATGAGAGAGAGAGAGAGAGAGAGAGAGAGAGATGGAATTGGAGAAGAGTGCAAGCAAGCAAGTGAAAACGGCGCGCCGGTGGGTATGTAATTTACTCTGCTTCTGTGATTACCAATGAAGAGCAGAAACAGGGGAAGTTGGAGGCTCATTTAAAGACGAGAAGCTCTCTTTTCTTTTTTCTTTTTCTTTATTTTGCTTTAAACTTATTTCATGCACTGATTTGATGATCTGATTTGAAGTTTCAAGAGAAAATCCAAAGCAAATCTTGCTTTGCGCTGGTTTCACTCCTCAGAGCTAAAAACCCCTGATCTACGATTCTACCCTCCCCCATCATATTCTTTCCCCCCCATATCTACCCCCTTCCCGAGGATGTTCTTACTCCCCATAATCACTTCTAGTATGAGAAATGACAAACACAATGGAAGTCTACACATATAATTTATCTTCGCCACGATCGGATAACGCGGCCGCAGTTCATCAGAACAATTCGATTACGACTCCTCGATAGCAGAGTCGACCCTTGAATGGAGCTATTTACAAATCTGTAATCAACAGCGTGGAAACGAAATTTTGAATCTTCTCTTGATGTGGTAAAATGAATCCTCTTCAACCTATCAATTTTGTAGGTCGGGTTGGCGATTGGTTAAGGCTGCTCTGCTCCTCAGAACGTGCCGCACTGTGCATTCGCCAGAAAGCAAACGGGGTCAACTTGACACACATGTGGATTAAGTGAAATAAAAACAACATTATTTTGACTGAAAAATCTTCCGATGAGACTTTTTTTTTTTTTTTAGGATTTACTAGAATCGAAAGCCTCATATCTACCTATTGATTATTCCGATATATGAATGCCATCTTTATTTCGATAAAAAAAAAATCTGATGAAACGTTGACGGGGAGTAAATGTGTCACATAAGTACAACTTTGGGACTTTTTACGTCACAAGAAAAGTTTAGGGTATATGTGTCACGGAAGACATAAGAAGTTTATGGTAAGTATGTTGCAGTGAACACGGTTTAGGAATTTTTTGCAACTTTTTTCCTAAGAAGAATAATAATAATTTTAATAGACCAGTTTACGAGACGACTATGGTATTTGTACAGTGGCCAATGACCTTAGTCCACTAACGAGTGACAATTTGCAAGCTGTGACCTATTTGTTATAGGGTAGGGCTCGAGTCCTCTGCCTAGATTAGGGAGATAGTTATACTGTGTAATCAAGTTCAGAGTGACCAGCTAAATCTGTAGATGTAATTGTGGCATGTTAGGCTTTGGTTCAATCTCGAATTATTTGACTAATCAGACAAAAAGTTGATTAAGAAAGTTGTGGACTTGACTGACAATCTGACTCAACTCTCCTAATAGCATGGCTGCATAATTCATAAGAAAATCATAGATTGTCCGTTATTCAATTTTATCGAAAATTTCGATCGATTTTACTGTGGTTGGAGTATTAATTCGACTAAGGAACCTTCAAGGCCGTATTTCAACATAGATGTGCGTCTATTCACAAAATCGAGTACGTAACATTAGATTATCGTGGCATCAAAAACAAGATTTTATACGTTCGTCTCGTTTGTTTCGAAAGGGAAACTTATGAATCGTAAATATCCTCATGCCAACATTCATTTCTTTTTGGGGGGCATCTCTTAAAAGAGATCGAAGTAAAGGAAAAGAGCTTGTTGCACTCTGAAATTGAATGACTTTGGAGCATCACTTAAATATTGCCACCTTAGGGTCGTCCACTAGATACTCCACGTGATATTATCAACCTAGCATTGATCACGTCAGATTGTTTGAACAATTCAAAGAACGAGAGAACTTGTGGTTATAGTTTAGATGCACGGCGTGGATCCGATCTCGCACCTTCAAATGCCACACAAACTTTTGGTCAAAGCACTCATTCACATGTCAAATCAAGGAAAATTGTCGAAAATGTCTTAAAACCTATTATACGGTCGCTAATTTAATCATAAACTTTTCCATCTTGCCAATTTAGTCCTAGATTTTTTTACTATTTGTAAATGTACTCATTCCGACCAAGGTTGAGCGGTTCCAAGGTCAGTCCAGGTTTCACTTGGAACCTTGAACCTACCCGCCGGAACCAGTTCTCCAATTTTCGAAATCCGAAATCTCCCATGTATACCTAGAACATAGAACTTAAACTATCATATATTTCAGGGTCTACCTAGGTTCTATTTGTATTCTTAATTAAATGATTGCGGTGAATCATCACATTTAATGACCATCATTTGCTGTTATAATCCATTGACCACAACTCGTATTTAGACACATAAGAAATATGAAAAATTAACAAAGTAAAAGCCTTAGTAATTGATATCACTAGAAATGGAAGCTCATACTTGTAATTTTAGATTACACACTCATAATTAAATACCATAGAATACTTCATGATCACATGAAGACATAAAACAAGAAAACACAAAGATTTGTTCCAAGTTTCAAGTTCCAGGTACCTGAAAACTAGAACCTGCCCGTCGGAACCAGTTCCTCAATTTTTCAAACCTGGAACCTACCTTGCATACCTTAGAACTTGGAACCGAAACCGGTTCAGTTCTCCAATTCCCGATTCTACTGTGGAACTATACTCACCCATAATCCCGATCAATTGTAGTTAGAAAATCCCTTACGTGGATGTCGATTGCCTACGTGGCACGAGTGCCACGTCAGCGCTTTTCTGAATAAAATCGATCAAAAGACTTACATTGACAAATCGTCAAAAAATTTAGGACTGAATTGACTGCCATATAATAAGTATAGATTTTTTTGGAAAAGTATCTCGTGAAATCTTATCCATGGTATCTGGGGATGAAAAGAGAGTATTTAACGAAGATAGAGAAGGTCGAATGGGGTGGCAGACGTTAGAAACCATGAGTGACCAAAAGCTACGCAAAGATCTCTGTGATAGCTCCTAGACTAGACTCTGCCTCGGTTGGATCATGAAATTTATATCACGCGTGACGAGCTTTCGGCATGAAAACTGGAGCCGATGCACGAAAAGGATCGTCTTGTTCTCATGAAACCTGAACGCTTGGACCATTTTTGGAGTCACTCCTTGAGCGTCTCGAATCCGTGAAATTTAGCATGCGGCTCAAGTTGGAGGACCATAAAATTTTATTTCATTCGTTTTCACTTGTCCGTGTCACTTGCAATGTCCCCCTACCATTCGAACATTCATCCTCATTATCGAACCAAACATAATTCCATGTGCAATGAGAGCAAAAATTAATGCCAAGTGTACACGTCTAGATTACTCACGCAGAGAAATTGTCTGACCTCGCGGTGTGCCATGTAGGACAGCCTGCGATGATTGGATCATCACATCGTCGATTTCCGACGAAGGTTGACCGGAAGGACTATATTGGATTTTCACACAAAGGTTTAAGATTAAATTGGAGAAATTAAAAAGTCTATGATTGAATTGACATCCGCACAATAAATCTAAGGTTAATTGAGTAATTTTCCCTGGCAAATGCAATGCTGCGGCCTTCATTGCATGATTTTGGAAATGATCTTAGGATTTGGATCTCTCAAATTGAAGGTGAACACAATCGATTTTGTTTGTTTTCATTCATCGAAAAAGAATACCTTTTTCACAACAATACGGTGTCCGAATCCTTTTGAACATCCTGTTAATAAAATGAGTGTCGGAACATGAAATTTGAACTTTTCAAGGTAATACTGACTTTCTTATCAAGAAACAACCGTGAATTGTCATTTATGAAATGTTGTTCAATGCATAATATATAACAGAATTATATGGAGATTTTATTACTAAAATGAGGATCTAAATGACGAGCTATTTGGGTTTTTACATCTTGCTAAACGAGCCAATTAACTGACTTGCTAATATGTTATCCCACAGCATACGTCACGACCAAATCGAGTAATATCTCTTAGATCGGTTGTTCGGGACGAGTCAAAATATTGTGACGAACGAAAATGATTAAGCATATTGCATTAACATTACATCTTCATTCTCAATTTCCTATCTCCGTGTACGACCACAGGCGCCGATTTAAGACCAAATAACGAGAAAATTTGTTAAGAAAAATTTAAAATGACACGACGGAACGCTAATCTTAGACTAATCTGGAATCCACGTTACTTAAAAGGTAATGGCATTTTGAATGAATATCCAACTTTAATTAAGTTCAACGTTAGGGTAATGGTTTAATAAGAGGAGGTGGCGATTACTGTCGTGAACAAACGATGCGATGCCAGTTGTCCTCCTTCTATTGGTGGTGATGGATGAGCCCGAGTCATGTGCTAGAAAATCTTGGTATTTAAATTCACGTGGGCTTTCGACCAAAAAAATATTCACGTGGGCTTTCCACTAAAAAATAAATAAATACGTGGGCCTGAGTTTATGTGGTTAAGATGAGGTCCATTTTACTGCCCAATATAAACAATTTAAAAGGCCGACTGTCCATACTCAAGGAAATGATTTATTTCTTCTTAGGGCTCTGTTGTCCGTCTTTTGTTATTTGGTCGAAAGAAAAAATTTCATTTCACTTGAAAAAGTTATACATAACTTTAAGATAAAGATGTAAATCAAGCAAAGCAAGTAAATCTAAAAGATAAATCAACTTGATCCAGCCTGCAGAGACTCGCTTATTTCACAAAGACGGGTTTGTCACAACATCAAAGCATAACCAGCGGCTGATCACCGAATCTTGCATCAATATCAGTGACGAGCATATGCTGAGATTTTCCTCTCCGGTAACTATGGCTTTGTCAAAAGGTAGTGCGTGCTTAGTCTCGGAGTCCCCAGCACCATCATTGTATAGAGATAACAATAACCCTAACAAGTTGAAAGAGGATAGAAAACACCTTGTAAATCCCAGATCTGTTTATAGATCGGAATAGAAAAGCACCCAAATCTAAATCTAGCTCTAGATCGAGAAAGAAAACCTACAAAAGAGATATTAGTTGATCGCAAAATTACTTTCAGATATCTGACTGCTGAAGCAGTAGAGGAGCCGTGATCGAATATATGGAGCAAGCACTAGAGCCGAAGCGAGCGAGCAGATTCGGAATAGCAGATTCTTCCGAAGCGCTCATGCTTCAAACTTCCGAGCTTATCGAACAAAACTCTCCACATGGAGGAAGTCCACGGGATCGTTCACGAAATCTGCGAAGAAGTCTAGAATGAGGATATAGAGAGATAAGGAAAGAAAGAGAAAAGGGAGAGGAGAGAGAGACCTCATAGAATTGCTGCAGAAGAAGGGGTGGGCGACGACTTTGGGAGGGAGGGAAACCCTAGGGGCAGAAGAAATGATTAGTCAAACTTTCATGTTGCCCATTTGTTTAGTGAAAAATAAATGATTTAAAAAATACTTTTCTAAGAATATTCGCTTGACATAATTAGTCGATAAAAAGTAATTTCAATATTCCTCATTCATTAATCTTTATAAGCGATGTTTAAGGAAACTGTTTTTGAAATCATTCATTTTTTCGAAAAACAAACGGACCCATTTTTCAATTTTTCAATTTTATACGTAGGTTTCGATTTTCCGAACAACATATGAACGCGCATGACAATATTCTATTTTCCTATTTTTCTATTTTTTTGTTCCTGGGAACAAGTTTGAAACAGAAATAAGTTTGGTAAACAATTTCATTTTTCTATTTTCGAGACAAATTTTTGGCCTAGAAATAAGTTTAGAACAGAAATGAGAAGTAGAAATTTTCTACTTTTCTATTTTTGGAACAGAAATAAAAATAAGAATTTTTCTCATTGATCACTCCCTCTCTCTCTCTCTCTCTCTCTCTCTCGCGTCCAAGCCGCCGGTCACCAATCGCCGGTCTCCAGCCGTCGGCCGCCGTTTTCCGGTCACCATGCCACTCTCCGGTCCCTTACCACCGTTTGCTGGCCTCCGATTTTCGACTATCGTTCTCCCGCCGCCATCACCGTTCACTGGCCGCCGTTCGCCGGTCTCCGGTCCCTGGCTGCCGTTCGCTGCTGTCGGTCTCCCGTCCCCGGTCGCCGTCCATCGGTAGCCTATCTCCCGTCCCCGGCTGCCTGTTGCCATCCGCCCATCGCCGATCGTCGTTCGTCGGTCACCCAACCGTATAAATTTTATGTTGTTGTCAAACAAATTTATGTTTCAGGAACATAAATTTTGTATCATTATCAAACATGTGTCTCTGCTAAGAAACTCGTCCAGGAAATAGAAATAGAAAAATTTATTTTTGGCCAAAAATAGGGTCCAAGAAGAGAATGGTTGTCATTCGTGCCCTTAGTTATTGTGTTTTTTTTTTTTCAAAGTTGGTCCTGCTTTAAGATTAGTGTACATGGAATTTAAATATTTTCTAGAAGGTGAGAGAGGTCCATCTCTCCTCAAGAGCGTGTACTGCTCGAGCAAAGGCAGTTGTCATAAGAATTTATATGACTGCAACTCATCACGCCTCACCTGATTTTCAATTACTAAATTTCGTGGTAATCTGAATTGTTGATTTTGCTATAGTTGTTATTTATGTTGGTTGGTAGCTTTGCCTTTCAATGCTCCGATTGAGATTTCATTACTCAATGAAACCAATTATCGAGTCCAAGAAATGCAATTCTCCAATTTTTATGATAATTGTGCTTCGTGTCACTATAATTAATTGGGTTTTCAACTTTATTCCAATTGCATTACGCGCAAGAGAGTTATGTGCGCGAGTAATGTGGTCATGGACCTCCATTGACTTGTTATCTTGATTCATCGAGTTCACAAAGACATAACGATAGCAAAATATAATTAAATTTGCAAAATAATTAGCACGACAAACTTTGGTACATGGACATTGAAACATCAATTTCCATAACCTACTAACCTACTCAATATTCTTTGAGTAATGACATTCAATGGTATCCTTGTCACCATGATTCGCGATGATTAACTATTGAACAAGTGATTAATGTACATATTTTTTCTAATGGAAAAATGACAAGAATGGTGTTTGAACTTTAGTTCAATGTGCAATCTCGTTCCTGAACTTCAGTCCAATATGCAACGCCGTCTTTGAACTTTTAATTTGTTTTCTAGAACTTTCAAACATTCTCAAGTAATTTAGGGACTACATTAAATATTTATCAATAGTTTAGGGACCCCATTGAACAAACTAAAGTTTAGGGACTACATTGCATATTGTGCCAAAATTCAGGGACCACGTCACACAAATTAAAAATTAAGGGATGACATTATATATCGAACCAAAGTTTAGGGACAATTTGTGCTGTTATCTCTTTTTGATCATTTCATGTGAAAGTTTGGTTTCCCCAAGTCAATTTCGTCACCTCAGATTCAAAAATCTAAAGATGTTAACATAACTGAAATCTGCTTTCTCCCATGTGCATTCCAAGGTCATGAAGACAATTCAAACAATTTATTATTTCGCGAAAAATGAACGATTTAGAAAATATTTTTCTGAATGTGATCGAACGTATCGCTTGAAATAATTGGTCAATGAAAAATATTGTCATCGCCAGCAATAATTTGTATCTAAATATTTACGTAGATAATGAAAATACTTTTTTGCCATTTATTTTGAAAGTAACATAAGTGGTCATTTAAAAAAAAATTAAATTATCAATTTTTTTCGAAAAAGACAGAGCCTAAGACTGCAGAAGACATGGCAGCATAAATGGCATGTCGGACGAAATTGACGAATGTTGTCGAGAGATTAGAAGAATAAGCGTAAGATTAGAAAAGATTGGGTATGACAAGCAGTCCCATCACTTACCTGCTCTAATATAAAACAGAGCAGAAATAGCAAGACAGATTAAGAAAGACACCTCAGCATTAGAAATAATAAAATTGACTTTCTTTAAATCCTCAAGGAAAGTTCAAATGGGAATTCACTTCCTAAACCGACTTCATTAGATTATAGTCTCAAAAGTTGGAGAATACTCCCCGTATTAGCAAGTTTTTGGTTCAAAGTTAAAGGGCCATTTGCGTCGTTTCTCATAATTAGTTTTTGACAGTACTGTCAGTTATTTTTGACAACACGATTTCCCAATTAATGAGTGTTTTATGCAAAACACGCGGTGATGGTATGTGGATCTACGGTTGAAATTGTACTGTCCCTGACAGTACTGTCAAGAAAGCATTTTTCTTTGTGTATATGTGCTCCAATATCGAAAAGTTCTGAAGTTTCTATTTTCGTAACGCTCACTTCTCAGTTTGCTTTCGTGATCATAAAAGGTGAGCGTAGTATCAAAATCTTGTGGAGGAAATGAGATTCTAAATTCAGTGCAGCTTCTACATTTGTTTTGCAGCAGCAATCTTTTGAACAAATAGCATTCCAAACACATATAAATCCAAATAAGCTCAGAGAAGATACAAAAATTCACGAGTTCCCAACCCCTACTACTAAATTGACCTCAACTTGGGCACTTCTAGACTTGGTATAGACTTCAACTTGACGTCTATTGTTCCATAATAGCTATTCATCTCATTTCCCACGCAATTGACCCATAAATGCCTAAAGCTCTCACAGCAATACCAAGATCCCAAGGATTTCTCCTTGACTAAATGCTAAGCTTTTTCAGGAACCAAATCGGCAGTAGCTTGGATTGGAGTGGAGTTGAGCCGCTCGAGTGGTGACTGTTGAGCAACCGGAGTGAGTGCCGGAGTGGAGATGTCGGAGAGAGTGCTGGATTACAGTTGAGCCACTAGAGAGTGAGAAATGAGAGAGATACAGAGAGTCAAAGGCGGCAAGACTATATCATAGAAGTGAAATGAACTTAGGGTAGCCGAACCGGTTAAGGTCGGTCCATAGTTTCTTCAAATAGGTCTTGAACTGGCCCTCGTGTGAATTAATCTTGAACTGGCCGGGTAAGGCCGGCTCCTGATGCTGAGTTGAACTGGCCGTGTTGTTCACCCTTATAAATGATGATAAGACTTGCTTTGTATTTGTGTATGTGTAACAATCATCCAAGTCCAATCCTAGGAAAGTTAAAACAGTTGTTGGTATGGACAACAATCATCCAAGTCCAATCCATAGAAAGTTAAAAACAGTTGTTCGATGTTGTCTCATTGAGCAAGATTCTTTGTATATATCGAAACGAGGAAAAGGAAGACATAACGCTGTTCGCTCAGTAAAAAACATGAGACCATACTTGTATAGTCGAAAACCATACTAACATGACTCATGCACCTAATAAGTCAAATAGTGCATAAATTACAATGTGGGGGTCTTTCTAGCTTCTACACTTCTCCTCTACCAACCTACCGAGCCAACTTCCAATTAGAAAAGAAAAATCTATCGAACCAACTTCATTCCCAACTAATCTCTAACCTTAAAATACAATGACAAAAATTGCAATCCCCTCTCGAAATTAAAATGTTCTTTCCTTTATCGTGCAAGCAAGATATGGTCGCCAATAGGCATGCGACCCTACTGGTAAAGAGATTGAGAGGTGGAGCCGGAGAGTTTCAAATCCGGGATTCGATTCCCGTGAGCACCGCACATATGTGTACACAAAAGAGAGGAGTGAGACAAAATAAAAAAAACCCAAAAAATAAAATAAAGCAAGACATGGTTCGAAATGTAGTTGAGATCACAATAAAAGGCACATGATTTCCTTCTTATTTGTTAATTACTGCCTTAGTTCTCTCAAGGAATATATGTTTGTGCATGTAAATCCAATTAAATGGACTGTCAAATCTAGAATACAGTCGCGTCCATGGGACCCCCAGATGAAACAATTGAGAGAACAAGAGCATGGTGGATTCTGAGAAATCTTCGGAGAAAACAAGGAGAAGGGACAAAAAAACAGCAACCCATTCTCAAAGCATAAATCCTCAGCTCAAAGAAATTATCGCTCCCTTCGTTCGTGGTCACTTGTCATGCTGGGTCAATTCATTTATGACTAAACTAATGGGCGGGGAGGGTACGTAAGGGCGTGCATGATAACTATTCTATTTCTCTGTTTCTGCTTCAAATATGTTTCTAGAACAGGTTTGGAACAGAAATTCGTTTGGTAATGCAATTTTATTTTTCTGTTTCTGAAATAAATTTTTGTTCCAGAAATAGATTTGAAAGAGAAATGAGAAGTTAAAAATTGTAGCTTCTCTGTTCCAGAAACAGAAATGAGAAATAACCTACCAAAATCTTTCGTTTTTTTTCAAGTCCTCGTCGCACCCTCTCTGTTGCCCTTCCTTTGTCGGTCGCCGCCCACCTCCGCCAACCGCCGGCCGCCACCAACCTCCGCCGCCGCCGCAACCACCATCGTCAGCGGCTTCGCCCACCACCGTGACCACTACTAGCCACCGCCACCGCCAACCCCCCTGGCCGACCTCCGCAACCCCCGGCCGTCCACCGATGACTTCTGCCACCCCCCATCGCCCACCACCGCCCTTCGTCGCAAATCTTGCCCCGTCGGCCTCCGCCACCCCCCTCCGCCTGCCGCCACCCATCGCCGGTCGCCGCCGACGACCACCCACCGCCGGTCGCCGCTAACCTCTACCGCCCTCCGCCACCCTCCGCCGGAGTAAAAAATAAATAATAATTTTTTATTTTTAAATAGTAAATAATATTTTCTAATAATAAAAATTATTTTTTTAAAGAAATTTAAAATAATTTAAAATAAAGTAGAAAATTTTCGTATAATATTTTGTGTTAATAATATTCCAGAAGTATAAATTTTCAACAGTTATCAAACAAACTTCTGTTTCAGGAACAGAAATTTTATGTCATTATTAAACACGTTTTTTTGCTCAAAAACTCATTCAGAAACTAGAAATAGAAAAATCTATTTCTAACCAGAAATTGATTCTATAAATAGAATGGTTATTATGCGCACCCTAACCCTCCCTTGTCCATTACTGCAGAAGCCTTCACACTTCCCAGGAACCACATGGATCCGCTCTGCACCATTCGTGATCCGAAGGTTCGAGGCCGCCGAATCCATTTGCCATGATCCCATCCCGATGCTGGCAACTAAAGAGCCTCCCGACACAAAATATACAGCTCGCAGTTGAATGGCGCGGTTAGAACCATTTGGAGACTTGCTCATGATGTAAATCGAAATCCGCGATCTCGCTCAGGACACGCGGGGTGTTTGTTACTGGTCTGTTCATCTAGGTTGTGTGATGTTTGCTTAAAATTACGTTTCGAACAAGACACTGAATGAATGGCAGAATTACTGTGTCCTGAAATTCGGTAAGTTGGGAGCAAGATACCGAATGGGTGACAGTGCTGCTGTGTCGCGAGATTCGGTAAGTTGAGAGTAAGGAACAGAATGGACGACATGGTCATTGTGTTCCGAAATTCGGTAAGTTAAAAGCACGATACCGAATAGACGACAGTGCTGCCGTGTCGCGAGATTCGGTAAGTTGAGAGTAAGGTACCGAATGGACAGCATGGCCATTGTGTTCCGAAATTCGGTAAGTTTAAAGCGAGATACCGAATGAATAGCAGGACTTCGGGGTTGCGAAATTCAGTAAGTCGAGAGCAATGCGAAAACTTACCAATAGAACCATAGGGAAAGTCAGTAATCGGGAAGTGCAACTGAGCATGAATATGCTGATTTAGCCATGTCAGTAAGGAAGTTACAAGTAGAGAACAGAAATAATGGGCACAAGCAGATCATGAGGATCATGAAGAAGTTATCAAAAGAGATTTGAACTGATTGAAAAGGTTATAGCATTTGAATTTTGGCGGACAAGCCATGAAGATCGTGGATCAAAGGGAAGTTGTTAGAAGCGCCAAAATTCAAGATTTGAAAGCTTTGGAATAACCGTCGGAATGGTTACAAAGTGCAAAGGATGATAAATATGCAAAGAGGATGAAGGAGGAGGGCCCCGGCAAACTGATCAACAAAAAACACTTATCTTCATTACAGTTTAACTTTCCTTGCACTTCATATTTCTTGTACTTTTACGTTTTCAGTTTACTTTCATGCAATCTACTGCTTTCGTTAGGAATGTTGTAAATTGTAAAGACTTGAAACACAGTCATTCAGTCCATAATCCGTGTTCAATCCATTTACATTCGATCTTTCCATACACATCCATCCATCCATCCAAATTCCTTTCGCCTGAATTCTCCTTGACACTTGAGCCGTGGGATTCCTCTTAATAAAAATCGAAGAACAGATTTCGGTGAAAGATATTCCCGTCACTAAACGCGCCAACAAAGTGTCGCGTTAGATTTTTGCATGCCATGTCAGCAAAATTGGCTGAGCGGATATCGAAAGTACTTGATTGTAGCAAATTCAAAACATTTAGGGCTTGATTGCTACAAAGTACTATTCTGCTCATAACTTTCTGAAGTAGCAATGATTATAATAGGAACCCATCATACCATGTCCACTTTTATTATTATTATTATTATTATTAAAAATATTAAAAAATATTCGCGTTTGCGCCAGCCATGTCACATAAGACAACGGACGTTTACGTAAGTGATTTCCGGCCAAAATTGGCTGGATTGAATCAATTGGCACCGATACAAAAGGTTTAGGACTGAATTGGCACCAATGCAAAAGGTTTAAAACTGAATTGGCACCAATACAATAGATTTAGGACTAGTCATTCAGTTATTCATAATCTGAATGACTAGTCACCGTTGAAAAAAGGCATTTAACACAGCTAATCCTTTCAGTAGCATATCTGATTTGTTCGTTTGCATCCTGACACATATTGAATCCAAGCCACGTATCGTCCTTGTCCGCTTCAATGCAATAAGTTTTACACGACGTTTTGCCAAAATGCATGACATCCTATCGTACTTAAGGCCGACCATCGGTATGCCTTTTTTAAATATTATTCGACGTTTTACCAAGGCGTATACAATTGAGACATACTTAAAGCCAAAACCATTGTCCTTTAATTTCGTATGTAATACAACGTTTTGTTAATTGCATACCACTTTATATTATACCGTTCTAAAGTAGGAGTCTTCTTCAGTACACATCCAAGACCAAAAATAGAGTGCGATTTTCCAATATAGTACCACCTTTTGTAAATACGTATACTTCCATATTTTACGGTCGTCAACTAGGAATTTTCTTTGTACGATATTTTTGTCATATTGAAGACCTAAATCGTAATATGTCATTTGTTAATATTTCATTAACATTATGGGCTCATTGAAATTAAGCGAAAAGCCATTTTTAGTTTAAGCTCGAATCTCTAAAATGGGCTCAACTCAGTTCGGTAGGTTCAGAACCCTTCACCGCCTATTTAATTAATTACGCAACGCCAAAAGCTCCTAAACTACATGACAAAATGCAATAATTAAATATGATAAATGCGACATAAAAATTAAACATTTTCGTTAGGGTCCGGAAGCGGTCCCTAATTTTCCTATGCAATATATGCCTAAATGGGATGTCATATTTTGGGTGTCAACGCGCAGCAAATTTTGAATGCCTTCGTGAAGGAGAGGTGAGGACATGCACCCACGATATGCTCTTCTTTTCCACCAAGCTCTCTGTACTCTCGTGTTTCCTGGGCTCACAAAGTATTCAAGTTGCTAAAGTAAAGGAATGTCTGCGGCAAAGCTGTAGGGATGTGACACAGTTTTTGTGACGCCAACAGCACGGACAATCGATATTGGCTATGCATGGATCATGGTAAAACTCAGTGCTTTGCTTGCTTCTTGTTCCTCAATATATTCTTTCCCTCCGGCTGCAGATGAGATAGTTCTTTTTCGGTAGTCATGACTGCACTAATGGAACAGAAAGACGCTATCACTTTGGTGGTCTCTCCAGTCACCTGTCAAAGCATAACATAAGTGCTCACAAAGTATGTTCTAGTTCTTATGTCATGGACTCCTCTAAAAAACTTTGGACTGGCATAATGGTTCATACATTCAAATACTGCTTACTTTGTTGTTTGTTCCCGTTTATCGATAGATGAAATCTGTTATTAACTAAGTAGTTTGATGCATTTCGTTGGATTTTTTTATCAAGTATTATCTAACCTTTAGGTACATTTTTTTTTTCTTGACAAGGTAGAGATCACAGATATCACCAAGCAGACTAGCTTCTTCGTCCTTTGGGACCTAAGAGCAGTCAAGTATCTGGGCTATCCAATGAACTTAGACATGATGTTCGAACTTTCGGCAAGTTCATATTTAAGATTCTGTTGGTTATGTGTTGACATTTTAACAGGTTATGGAGCATCTGAATTTGAAGAATCCGGATGGACAGCCATATGGCTCACATAAACATTACACTGTTGGATCTAGTCATATTCAATCCTTCTGGTTGCTGATTTAGAGGGCATAGCATTTGATTGCAAATGATTAAATTGACATTCCTGTGAAATTTGGGCATATCAAATTTGTAGCATCTTCCTTCCAGTAGCTGTTATGGGAAAAGGAATGTAGTGATGCAGCAAAGAAGTGCACAAGTATTGCCACCTAGTCTTTTTGTTGAGTATGGTATGCAATGTGCTCTTTAGGACATTGTCTATCAAGGCTGCTAGCGGGAACACGGCATCCGTATGTTCCATGTCCAGCAGTTATTACAATAAAGAGATTTGACATAATTTCGTTGGCGTGATATTTACAGTTTAGGCATTATAACCTTTTCTTATCATTATATCCTGCAAGTTCTTGATCTCTGTCTCTGATGCTCAAAAAGTGTGAGTAGAGTCAAGTTCATCTAACCTGGACGTGCAATTGATAGATTGTTCTGAATTTGCAAATAAACGGAACGCCAATAACGGTAGGAGTTGGAAATATTGTTTCTGAAGAAGGTTATCCTATGTTGACGTCGCCTGCTGCTGCCATGACTGTCTGGGATATCCTCTTATCTTATGGTGCCATCCCAGTGGGAGCTAATGCATGGGAAAGGCTAAGGATTCTGCGAGGTCAATTTATCTTGGCTTAAGTACATTAGTTTTCAAGTGATGTATCACTTATATGATTTTAGCATATGCATAGGAAATTTTTCCTAATTGCCCGACAATAGTGGGGATGAAGTAGTTAGAGTTTTAGTGTGAGCGAATGTGAAGTATTATCTCAAGGCGTTTTTTCTGGCAGTGTACATGTATGTTCTGGTTTTTGTTGGGACATTTTCTAGGATGTCATCAACTAAGCAGACTACTTTGACCCTCCGCTATGGTTATAAATATGGGGATCAGGATCCTGATGAGGGAATGCATTTGTTGATGCACTTTTCTAACCGTGGAGTTTGCTTTGAGGTGTTACTTATAAGCTTCCATAACCTACTTTGTGGTATTTTTGGCCACTAGAGCTTCTTTTAGGTATTGCTGATCGTGAGCTGATGCGTGCTTAACTTTTTCTGGCACTAGGAGGTGTCATCTGATTTGGTTTCTCTTCTTTGCGTATTGTGTGATTTGGCAAGATCTCTTCTGTTGTTCGATGATAGAAACTTTGTTAACAAGAAATTTATCGTTTCACTTTTCATTAAGGGTCATTGCACATTAAAGAAGAGGAAACAACAAAATCTCAAATAGCTAAACAAGAGTACCCATCGGCATCACTCGTTGAAAAGGAAACGACAAACATAAAATAAAACCTCAAATAGCTAAACAGTCGGAACAATTAACAGCCGGAGGCGGCGGAATCGCATATGTTTTCCTGCAAATATAGATTAGAAAGTGACAAAGAGAAGAGAAGAAGAGAAAAAACAAAGGAGTAGAATGATATTATTGTACCCTTCGACGAGCACGAATCTGCTCATCTCCAGCTTCTCTCTCAGAATTTGGACATCCACGTCCAAAGTCCCATGAACTATCACCCTGTCAAGTGCAAACGGCCGCGGATACCCCCGAAATAAAACCACAAGCCGTTCTATATTTCATCGAGTGATTGAACCACGACCGACCCTAGGCGAGAGACTCTATGCAATTCGTCCAAAAAATCTTGCTCAGCATGCATATAGGCTTTGAGCGAATCAGCCAATTCTCTGATGAATGAACTCACAGCATCGCAAATCAGAATCAGATCTAGCAAAAGTCACATGGATTGAAATCACATTCCGACCATACCTGCAACTGTGACTCGCCCTATCCTGCGACAGCGAGAATTTCGCTCGTGGAAGAGATTGACAAGGTTCCTGAGAAGAATGGTTGCCAAACTTGCCATCGTTCGTTTTTGCTTGGGAGGGGTGATTTTCTCTTGAAGGAGCTGATCTGTATATATAATAGGCTCGGACGGCTTTTTAACCGTTGGATATGCCCAATCGCGGCCGTCCATGAAGATTGCTTAGGGTGCGTTTGGAAAAGATTCTGTCCAGAATTGATTTTTCCTGATTTTGTTCTTTGAACGAATTTTGGATAATCAGAACGCGTTTGGTAACTGCACAACATTTTTATTCCGGGAACAATTCCTCGTCCCAATCTTTTTCATTTAAGTCAAATAATTACGTATTGTCGATATAAAGTCAACCTATATAGCATCACTAACTAATAGGCAATTTGCACTTAAATTTTGGTCTTGTTTCTCGGGAAAATTACTAAAAAAGTTTTAAATATGCTGCAATTGCGTCAATTTACTTCTAAACTTTTTTTTCTGCCAATTAAGTCTTAAACCTTTTGCAATTGTGCCAATTTAGTCCTTTTGGCTGACCGGCGCTGACATGGAATTTTTTTAATAATAATTTAATAATTTATGATTTTTTAATTAGTTTTTCCTATCTTTTTTTTCTTTTCTTTTTCTACCAACCAAAAATAAATAAAAGACAGAAAAAAGTTATTCAAAAAATTAAAAAAATGAAAAATTATTATGAAAAATTTGCCACGTCAGCACGGGGTGGCCAAATGGACTAAATTGCCACAATACAAAAGAAAATTATTAAAAATAAAAATAAAATAAAATTTGAAAAACATGAAAATATTATTAAAAATTTGCCACGTGAGCACCGACAGGCAAAATACACTGAATTGGCACAAGATAGAAAAATAAATAAATAATATCAAAAATTTGTCACGTCTACCCTGGCCGGCCAAATGAACAGAATTGATACAACTGTAAAAGGTTTAAGACTCAATTGGCACAATTATAATAGGTTTAAGACTTTTTTTTTGTCATTCTCTTATTGTTTCTCAAAAGTGATTCTAGAACAAAGATTAAACTTTTTTTTTTAATTCTTGTTTCTGCTCAAAATCTTTTCCGATAACAGAATCAGAAAATTTGAGAATCAGAATCAATTACGTTACCAAACATGTTTCTCATCTTTTTCTGTTCCGGGATACAGAATCAGAATCGTTACCAAACAGGTCCTTAGGGTCTCTCTGATAACGTTTCTGTTTCTCTGTTCTTTATTCTCCAGAACAAAAAAATAAAAAATAAAAACCGAAACGCATTTGCATATGTTAATTGATTTTTTGTTCTCGGGAACATAAACAAGAAGTAAAAAAACGTAGCTTCTTTGTTCTACAGAACAAAAAGAGAAACAATGTCATCTTAAAAAAAATAAGGTCAGTGTAACTTAGTGCTCGTCTTTACAACCATGAGGCCACCGCCGGTCACCGCCCCCATTGCCCATGGCCCATCGCCGTCGCCACCGATCTCCGGTTGCCGCTGTCGCCGTCGATCGCCGATCCCCGCTGTCTCCACTGATAATTAATAATTAAATTAAAATATTGGGAATATAAATTTTAGAGTTGTACCAAACGCATTTATGTTCTTTTTCTATTCCGGGAATATAAATTTTGTGCAGTTACTAAACGCTTTCTTCTGCTCAGAAACTGTTTCCGAAAACAGAATCAGAAGAAATCAGTTCTGCTCAGATATTATTCGAACAGAAACGTTACCATACGGACCCTTAGGACGCGAATGACAACCATTCTCTTCTCGGGCTCAATTTTTGGCCAGATCTATTTCCTCGAAGAGTTTCTTAGCAGAGACGCGTGTTTGATAACGACACAAAATTCTATTCCCAGAACAGAAACTTTTTCAATAACAACATAACATTTCTACGGTTGGGCCGCTGGGCCTCAACCGGTGACCGGTGGAGGGCGGCCCGAAGACCAACAGAGGGCATCCGGAGACTGACGACCGGCGGAGGGAGATCGGAGACCGACGATGGGCGACAGATGGACGAAGATCGGCGGCCAGCATATGGCGAACGGTGAAGGGCGAACGAGAGCCAGCGATCGGCGGATGGCGACTGACGGATGACGACCGGTGAAGAGCGAATAGGAGTTGGGGATCAGAGATCGGTGAACGGCAACGGCAGCAGTGATGCTAGAGAGAGAGACCGCACGAGAGAGAGAGAGAGAAGGAGAGAGAGTGTGTAAGTAATGAGAAAAATTCTTATTTTTATTTCTATTCCAAAAATTGAAAAGTCGATAATTTCTACTTCTTATTTCAGTTTCAAAGCTATTACTGGGCCAAAAATTTATCCCGAAGATAGAAAAATGAAATTGCGCTACCAAACGGATTTATTTTCCAAACATGTTCCAGGAATAGAAAAATAGAAAAACAGGAAAATAGAACTGTTGTCATGCGCCCTTAGGCTGCGTTTGGTCGTCCGAATTTCTAGTCAAGATAGGACTGGATAGGATAAGATAAAAAATTCAGGGATTCGATCATATCTTATCTCCCGTTTGGTGAACTGCGGATTTAAAGTCGAATATATATCCTATCCTATCCATTGTTTGGTAAAAATTGGATGTCGATCTAATAATTCTTAACTTGTACCATCCAGAGGCTCTTTTCCGGAGCCCACGCGGCGGATCTCTGGCCGCTCACTGGGGCCGTCGAGTCGGAGCTCGAGGGGATGGAAGGCATAAACGATGAGAAGCTGCAAACAGTGGCATCCAAGAAAGATCATTTGCGTAGCTATACATATGAGCCTGTCCAGCTAATTCCACAAACACCATCATTGCAGTTTTCAGAGTAAGACGTGCGATAGCTTGAAGTCTGACTTATGAAGAACTGAAGGATTGAATCGTGTTAGACGTGCGATACCTTGAAGTCTGACTTATGAAGAACTGAAGGATTGAATCGAGTTTTCTTCATCTGACCAGTCGCGTTTTTCATTTTTCCATCTCCAACAATGGAAAGGGTCCTATGAGATCCCGGCTCTCTACAAGAAACATTATGTCGCCTAATTCAGATTAGAAGATGTTATCATCATCTGCAAAATCCGAAAGACCTCCAAGAAGTGTTGATAATAGAGACATACCACCAGAAAGACAAAAAGATACTCTGGAACCAGGTTCTTTTAATCAGGTTGCAGATAACAATGATGTAGAGAATGAGATGGTGGATGAATTCTCCCCTGGACGTGATTCATTGTTGAATTTATGCCGCCTTACTCCTATATCAAGCCCCCTTCTCAAGGCTGGCTCGTCTTCAGAGTCATCTAAAGCAAAGGATAAAATCAGTACTTCAATCATCCCGGCAGCCTCGCCTTTGCCGGAGAAGCTGTCCGCCGCCGCCGGAGAGACGGATGGGTTTGGCCAAGAGGCGGATGGAACGAGGCGGAGAGAGGGTGGCTTGAGCGATGGATAAGAGAAATCCTATCCGGCTATATCTCACCCTTCCGCCTAAGATAATTCTATCTCCTATATCTTCTTTATCTTATCCTAATCAATTACCAAACTTAGGATATGATAAAACATCCTGAGTTATGTTTTATACAGACGACCAAACTTGGCCGATTATGCCCAGAAAGCTCTCCCCATGGCTCTATCGGTGGTCCTCCCAAAGGCGCCCTGAACGGCAAAACAACCATTTATGGCAGCGAAAGCACCAGAGATAAAAACTTATCTCTCTCTCCCTGAACACTCTCGTATCTCTCTCTTCCTTCAGGCGTGGAGTGCGTTCCCAATTTGCTTCTCTTTCTTCCCTTCATTAAAGCAGGCGTGGTCATTAATTGTCTTTTTATCATCTGCTGTAGTCTATGGACAAAGACTTTTTTCCCCTTTAATGCTTCGAGCACTTAATGAAAAACGTAACTACGACTTCAGTCTCATCCACGCGAGTGGATAACCACGTAGTTCAGTCCCATTAAGCTCTAAGGCCTGTTGAAATCGTAGCTATTTGTAAAGTCTAGGGGTGTGCATGATCCGGGCCGATCCGGTCCCGGTATGGAACCGGGGACCGGACCGGTAGTCCCGGTCCCTAAATTTTCGGGACCAGGGACCAGATCGGGACCGGACTGGCCCAGGACCAACGGTCCGGTCCTGTCCCGGTCCGGTCCCAATGGGACCGCTAATATCAAAAAATTTTAATTTTTTTTTTACCTCGAACTTGATTCGATGCCGCTAGTAATTGTGCAGTTTAGTTGAGGGAGGAAACCGCCCAACTGGTGAGAGTGCGATCTATCGTATTTTTTTTCACTCTTTTTTGATCCATTAGACGAGTTCGGATTAGGTTAAAAAGATCGTATTGCTGTAATATACCTTGAAATAACAAAAATGTCCGATCGAACACTTATTGCCAAACCCCTTAGCTACCAAAGCTTCATTCACATAACTTGGATGCCGCTCAGTTGTGATTTATTGTGCAAAAAACTTCAAATTCTGCAGTTTATTTTAGAAGCAAGGAAGTTACTTTTCTCTTTTGATCAATAAGTGCTCATAAAAGTTGGATATCCCAGCAAGATGGTGTTGGCTTCATATTAAATTTTTTTTTCTAGGTGGTCCGGTCCGGTCCCACCCACGATGGGACCGGGGACCGGACCGCCCGGCCACCGGTCCCATTCATTGGGATCGGGGACCGGACCAACCCGGCCGGGTTGGTCCGGTCCTGGTCTGGTCCGGGCCGGTCCGGTCCGGTCCAGTTTGCACACCCCTAGTAAAGTCAATGTAAGCAAACCTGCGAAAGATTATGTAAAAGCCAATATTCTGTGTTGAGACGCATCGTGTGACTTGTGTTAGAGAAGTCCCACATCGAAAAATTGGTATGGTATTAAGCAGTTAATAAATTCAAGTTAGCCCATAGTTCATTAACTTAAGCTTTTGAGCAACGGTAGGTTCAACTGGATATATTGACGAGCTCAGACTTGGGCTCACTCATCCTGAGTGAAAAAGATATGTTGACGGGCTAGAGCTCAGACTTGATCTTCTCGAGTGAAGGTATTAATCAATTTACAGCAAAATCTTTTCTATGCACCAAAAACAAGGAAATTGACATAGATGGTCCCTGAACTTTGGCTTAATATGCAAAGTCGTCCTTGAGTTTTTAATTTGTTCAATGTTATCTCCGAACTATTGGCAAATGTTTAATATAGTCCCTACACTATATAAAAAAAATGTTTAGGACCACATTGAACAAATTAAACATTGGACTGAAATTCATGAGCTATTTGTGCTATAATCCCCAAAAACAACAAGCTTTGATTGAATAAAAACAACTTCCTCTTTTGGCAATAAGGAAATCACTTATATCCTAATCCATCAAATAAATGAAAACTAAAGGCATTGAGCAGTCGGAGATTGATTGAGCAGCCCTTATCCCCTGCCTAACTACTTGTTTTCCTAGCGGCGATACAAATATTTCTAGTTCATTCACTTCTGTAAGAGATGTAGACGACCGAATTTGAGAAAATATTTTCAAAATCATTCATTTTTGCGTGAAACAAACTGATCAATTTTTTAATTTTTCAATGTAGGTTCCGATTTTCCGAACAACATATTACAAGCTCCGTTTGTTTCGCGAAAAATGCGAGATTTCCGAAAAAATATTTTGCGGAAAGTTATTTTTCAGGAAAATGGCAATATTTTCCGGTATTTGGCAAAAATGTGAAAAAGACCAGGAAAATGTTTACCGTCATTTGGTATGGAAAATCAAATTAATTTTCCTCCATGGACTCCTTTTAATAATTTTTTTTCTTTTTTTTTCTTTTCATTTTTTATTTATTTATCTTTATCTTTTATCTTTTTTCGTTTTTTCTTTTTTATTTTGTTTCCCTTATGGTTTCGGGCGATCTCGGGCTCGCCAGATCAGTGAGCTTCGAGCTCGGCCGAGGCCGGCGAACTCCAGCCTCGATAACAATCAACAAAAGGAAAATCTTTCGATACCGAATGAATCCGAAGTGCTCAAAACCGACAGGCATTTCTCACCCGAGAACTCACGCAAACAAGGACCATAAACTCGAAAAATCACTAAACTCCACAAAACAGTGGGATTTTCACTCCTTCCTATAATCGTGAGCACGAAGAGCAGTAACAAAAGAAAAACATAAACACATGTCCAAACGTGAATCGGCTCGAAGCGAAGGACTCGAATCGAACCTGGGTGAAGTAGATTAAGCAAACAAGCCACAAGAGCGACGCTCCGAATGCTGCTCTCAGCTGCAAACCTTTGATCATTTTCTTTCCTTTTCTGTAGTTCGAAAATGGAGGGATCGTGAGGCTGGAGCTCGCCGATCTGGCGAGCCCCTAGCTGGCCGACCTCAGCGAGCCCGAGATTGCCGGGATTGGCCGAGCCTCGAGCTCGCCGGCCCTCGCCATGGTCTATTGCCGAGCAGCCGGCCGTCGTCGAGGTCCGCGGTTGGTGGAGGAAGGAGGAAGGAGAAGAAAGAGAAAAGAAAAAAAAGAAGAAAAAGAAAACGAAAATTAAAAAAAAAAAAGAGACAGAGAAAGAATAAAATTTAAAAATAAATTTTTTGAATTTTTAAAAAATAAATAAAACAATAAAAAAGTAGAAAAATAATTATAAAGGAAGGAATTGTGAACAAGAGGAGAAAGGAAAAATGAAAAAAAATGTTTTTGTCTTCTCAAAAAGAGGAAAATATTTTTTCATTTTGAAGGGTTTTTTCATATGTGGAAAATGTTTTCCTAGACTAGCTTATTTTTTGCGAACCAAATGCCGGAAAATCCGAAAAACTTTTTTCGGGAAGTTATTTTTCAGGAAACAAACGGAGCCTATTGTGCTTCTTCTTTTTTTTTTTTTCCAAAGTTGGTCATGCTTTAAGATTAGTGTACATGGAATTTAAATGGTTAATACCACCAAAAACCCCAAACTGGTACAGCTGTGACAAATTTAACCTCCGTTAGTTTTCTTTAAATTTTATCGTCAAATTGCTAAGTTGGATGACACGCGGTAATTGTCGGGTGTATACGTTACCCTCTATTTGTTACAGGAGCCTTGAAAGACTGGTGGAAAGCAGCCGCAGAACAAGATTAGATGTATTTCTTGACTCAAAACCTGGATAATGCCATCCAGTTTATTCACTTGTTCTTTGTTGGCAAGCCAGACAGTACCATTGAACTCAAAAGAAAAGAATTCTTTGAAAGAAAGTGTTGCTTAGCAAGAATGTGCTGAATTGCTCGCTCAATGTCTCATTGAACCTTCTGATTCCCAGTGGGCTAGTGAAGCCCTCTATGTTAACAAACAAGCAGAGCAGAGTCATGGTAAGCTCCGGTTGGTGATTAATTATCAACCTTTAAACTAGATCCTCCATGATGATAAGATCTCTTTGCCCCACAAAAATCCCCTTTTCCTCAGCCTTGCTCAGGCTAATATCTATTCAAATTTTGATCTTAAAGCGGGATTTTGACAATTAGGTATACATCCTGAAGACCGACCTAAAATAGGGTTAACAGCTCGGATAGTTCAGAAGATAACACTGAAGAAGGGTTCCATAAGTTCCTGTGAAGTTTTTTGTCCAGTAGTGTCACGTATATCAATTTGGAGTTTTTTGTGGTATTAACTCAATTTAACGAAAACTAGTAGAGGGTAAAATTGTCACATGTTTACCAGTTTGGGATTTTTTGTAGTAAAAAAAATTAATTTTGGGTAAATTTGTCACAGTTGTACCAGTTTAGGGTTTTTGGTGGTAAAAAAAATAGTTTGAGGTAAAATTGTCACAAGTGTACCAGTTTGAGCTTTTTGGTGGTCAAAAAAATAGTTTGGGGTAAATTTGTCACAGATGTACCAGTTTGAGGTTTTTCGTGGTATTAACCCGAATTTAAATAATTTCTAGAAGGCGAGAGTGGTACATCTCTCCTCTATAGCGTGTACTGCTCGAGCAAAGGCTGTTGTCATCAGATTCTATATGACTGCAACTCTTCACGCCTCACCTGATTTTCAATTACTAAATTTCGTGGTAATCTGAATTGTTGATTTTGCTATAGTTGTTATTTATGTTGATAGGTAGCTTTGCCTTTCAATGCTCCGGTTGTGCCTTCATTACTCGATGAAACCAATTATCGAAATTAAGAAATGCAATTCTCCATTTTTTATGATAATTGTGCTTCATGTCGCTATAATTGATTGATTCAATCCTTCATGATAAAGGAAAATATTATTTATGAAGATTATTGTTTTTAAAAATGGTTAGTTTTTATTTACTTGGTGATTTAGAGAAAGTGATTTCATTCTTACAAAAAGAGAGTTGTTGTCCCCAACGTAAGGTTCTTGTTTTTAGTCCATAGAGAGCGCTTTCCGCGGATCGAATAGTTTTCCGTCATCCAAATACCTAGAAATCAAAAAATAATTTTCTCAAAATAGTTTTACTTCAAATAACGGACTAGTTATGCGTGCGAGTAACTTATCCATGTGACTAGTAAATTGTGTATTAAACTGACCGATGACACATCTAAGTTTAGTCAATATTAATTTATGCATGATACGTAATTCTCACAAATAAAACGCTAATATCAACATATTCAGAATTCAGTCGGTTCCCCCCAGCTGAGCCCTCCCTCCCTCCCCCCTTTCCCCATTTTCCCTCTTTTCAAGCTTTTCTTTTGTGTGCGTGAATAAATATTTGCAGATAATCTTGGGTGAACATGGAGATCAATTCGGCCATTCGTCTAATCAACAGCCACCGAAGAGGATGTTTGTGACCTGACTCCATAACCTCTTAGAAATTAGGCCGCTGCCTTCTCCCAATTTAGATTTAGGTCAAGATTTGGGGTTTTTTTTACCCTTCCGAACTAGATCTAGATATAGATCTAGGAGTTCCTTATAGGTATTTAATCTGCGTTCTTTTAACATGTTGATGTTGGTATCTCTGCACAGCGATGGTGATGAGGACATTAAACCTAGACGTGCACTGCAAGCCGTAGCAAATGGAGTGAGAGATCTCGGCTTGTGCTCATCACTAAATCTGGTGATCGGCCACCAAAATTTTACGGTGACAGATCTGTTCTTGAGGGATGAGAGTGAGCTTCTAGTTGCAAACTGTGCTTTGTTATTTGCTTTCTGATTTTTGCTTTGTTCTGTAGTTATTTAGAATTTGCTAAGCTTGAAAGCCTTATGTAACTCTCGAGTATTATTCTGATATATGAATGTCATCTTTCTTCAATCAAAAACACACATATATATATATATATATATATTCGGAATTAATTTCAATATGAATATTGTAGCTTTCCCCGTAACTACCAATTATATGCAGTAATGTGGTCAAGGACCTCCATTGACTTGTCATCTTGATTTATCAAGTTCACATAGACATAACATAACAAAATGTAATTAGTAACTACAAAATAATTAGCAAGACAAACTTTGGTACATAGACATTGAAATATCAATTTCCACAACCTACTAACCCGCTCTATATTCTATGAGATGTGACATTGAACAGTACCCTTGTTACCGTGATTCGCGCATCTATAATTAATTATTGAACAAGGGATTAATGTATTTATTTATTTAATGAAAAAATGACACGAATGGTCCATGAACTTTAGTCTAATGTGCAATCTTGTCCCTAAATTTTTAATTTATTCAAAGTGGTCCCTACACTTTGGTCCAATATACAATGTCGTCTCCAAACTTTTAATTTATTCAATGTGATTTTGGAACTTTCAAACATTTCCACATAGTTTAGGGACTACAATGAACATTTACTATTAGTTCAGGGACCCCATTGAAAAAATTAAAATCCTAGGAACGAATTGCACATTGGGCCAAAGTTCAGGGACCACATTGTACAAATTAAAAGTCCAGAAATGACATTGCGGACTAAAATTCGGAGGCCATTTGTGCTATTATCCATTTTTTAATCATTTCATATGAAAATTTGGCTTCCCCCTTGTCAATTTCATCACTGCAAGATTCAAAGATCTAAAGATGGTAACACAACTAAAATCTGCTTTCTCCCATGTGCATTCCAAGGTCATGAAGACAATTCAGATAGTCTAATACCGCAGAAGGCATAGCAGCATAAATGGCATACCGGACGAAATACACAAATGTTGTGGAGATATTAGAAGAATAAGATTAGAAAAGATTGGACAGGACAAGCAGTTGCATCAATTACCTGCTCCAATATAAAGCAGAGCAGACATAGCAAGACAGATTAAGAAAGACACCTCAGCCTTAGAAATACTAAATTGGTTTTCCTTAAATCCTCAAGGAAAGTTCAAATGGGAATTCACTTCTCTGATTGCTTTCGTGATCATAAAAGGCGAGCGCAGTATCAAAATCTTGCGGAGGAAATGAGATTTTAAATTCAGTGCAGCTTCCATATTTGTTTTGCAGCAGCAACCTTTTGAACAAATAGCATGCCAAACACACATAAATCCATAAAAGCTCAGAGAAGATACAAAAATTGATGAGTTCCCGACCCCTACTACTAAAATGACCTTAACTTGGGCACCTATAGACTTGGTATAGACTTCAATTTCCTACGCAATTAGGATTGTTCCATCTTAGTTATTCATCTCATTTCCTACGCAATTAACCCATAAATGCCTAAAGTGCTCACAACAATACCAAGATCCCAAGGATTTCTCCTTGACTAAATGCTAAGCCTTTTAGGAACCAAATAGGCAGTAACTTGGATTGGAGTGGAGTCGAGCATAGTGGTGGCCATTGGCCGGTTTGGACCCGAAACCAGCCCGGGTCAAACCCGGAACCGGCCCGTTGACCGGGCCCGCCGGTTCCAGGTTACGATTTTTGTGAACCGGCCCGGAACCGGTGGTTCCGGGCCGGTTCCGAACCGCGCGGAGGAACCGGCTTATAGCCGTTGCCTTGCAATGGCCATTTGGCCAATTTAATATTTTTTTATTAAATAAATCTATCCTAAATTCTATAAATATCCCTTTTCATCTTTCATTTTTTCTCACAAATTCTCTCAAATCTGTGACTCTGTCAATTTTCTGAATTCGTTTTCTGCTCAATTCTCTCAAAAAATGGCAAGTGAAAGCAGAGGTAGTGGCAGAGGAAAGAGCCCGATGGGGGAATCCATTCATCCTCATGATCCTCGTGATTTTTCATATTGGGGAGACAATGTTGATGATATCAATATTATTCCCAACGTCAAGCACGTCCCAACGCAAGAAAATCTGCATCCTCCTCCTACCAGTGTCGAAGAAATGTCAACAACAAAGGAGCTGAAACGGGAGGGTACATCCGACATATGAGAACACTTCATGAAGGAACATTTAGGCGGAAACAAGTATCAGCTAAAATGTAAATATTGTGGGGCAACATACAAATTTACAGCTGGATGCGGCTATGGAACATTTAAATGGCATCTGAGGTCGAAACATCCAACGCAAGCAGGGATCGATACCAGCCAACAACAAATGTTCGGGTACGCCAATTTTAACGCTTCTCCTTTATTTCGTTACAATGAAAAAGTTTATAAAGAAGAATTGGCTAGATTTGCTGCCGTTGAACGTTTATCATTTAATTTTGGTGAAAAAGTTGATTTTAATCATTTTATACAAACTACATGTACTCCATAAGCAAAACATGTTTCGAGAAATATGCTTAAACGCCAATTTTTTTATATTTATAAAAGAGAAAAAGAATATTTGAAAAACTTTTTTGTGAATTTCAATGGACGTGTGCATATAGGTAGTAACATTTGGAGTGATCCTTAGAAAAATCATTCTTATATGGGTATTATATGCATTGGATAGGCGGTGATTGGAACATTCAAAAAAGAGTTATTGCATTTTGAGTTGTTGATGATAGGCATACGGCAATTAATATTTATAGAATAATTATGCAAGTTTTAGAAGAATATTTTTTGGTTAATAAAATTTTTTCAGTTGGTTTTGATAATGCCACGGCAAATATCGCTTCCATTCCCGAGTCAGAAAAGATTTGCAAACCCGCTTTTGGTGGATAATTTTTTCACGTTAGATGTGCTTGCCATGTTTAAAATTTATGTGTACAAGATAGTTTACAAACTCTTGATGTTTTTCTCAATCCAATAAAGACAGCAATTCAATTTTTATATAGACATCCTCAAATTATGAAAGAAATGGGAAAATTTTGTAAAACAAATAGAAGAAGACCATAAAGATTTTCAAAAGATGTTCTAACTCGTTGGAATTCTACGTACGAGTTGCGTAATCAATCTTTTGCATATAAAGATTTATTATGTACTTTTATTTCGAATAATATTTCTCAAATTAATTTATTCCCACAAGAGTGAGATATTTGCAAAAAAAAATTAGATCTTTTAAAAGTTTTTAATGATGCAACTTATACTTTAGCCGGTGTTTATTCTCCTACTACGCATTTATTTTTAATAGAGTGTGTTAATATTGCTGGTATTTTTGAAAAAAATGAAAAAGATGATCAATTAGGTCTGACTATTATAGCAATGCGAACGAAATGGCTGCATTATTATAGCGAAATTTCTCTTATTTATTTGGTTGCTTGTGTTTTCGATCCACGTACCAAATTAGATGGTTTATGTGATGATTTGAATACGTATTATGACGGTTTACATTTGATTGAATTTATAGATATTAGAACTATACAAACAGTAGTTAAAAACGCAATAGTAGAAATGTATAATGAATTTTCTAATAGATATAATGTAGGTGATAGTGGATCTTCCCAAGCTAGTGATGTACAAAGCAGGGACCTGGGTAGAATTAGTAGATGGTACAAAATGCTGATGAATAGGCAAAAAAGACAAAAGGGAGCAACATGAAATATTTCCGAAGTAGAGACCTATTTAACCACTTTTTTTGAGTTTAGTGAATCCGAAGGCGGCACAGATTTCAAAATTCTAGAATGGTGAAAGAGGCATTCAACCCAATTCCCAATTCTCACTCTCATCGCAAGATAGATTTTAGCAACTCCTTGTTCAACAGTTGCGGTTGAACAAGCATTTAACGCTGGAGGCAACACTTTGGAGGACCGACATTCAAGATTAGCTCCGAAATCGATGGAGGCTCAAGCTTGTGTCGATGATTAGACAAAGGCTCAATATAGACAACATGAGATAGATCGCAGTAATGAAGCCGAATTCTTCGATGATGGAGATACCACCGCCACGGATACCGATACCGGAACCGACGAAATGGATAGCGACGATTCACGATGAGGTAAGTATGAGATTATCAAAGGTAAAAGAACTACATGGGCATTGATTTTTTTATCCCAAGAAGATATGTAGACACTTAATGATAATTCATTAAGTTCAAGCCCCTTCCTCTTCCTTTTTTTTTCCCTCCCAAATTTGATTATAATTTTTATTTGATAATTTATTATTTCATAATTATATAAAAAATTTTATTTCATAATTAATTATTTAAAAATTAAATTTGAAAATCGGAACCCGAATCGGAACCGAAATCGGAACAGGGATTGGAACCGGCCGGTTCCATTTCGGTTTTGAATCGGAATAGGGCCTTGAACCGGCCCGAAACCGGCCCTTAAGGTTCCGGTTCCGATTCATAGTGGCCACAAACCAGAACCGGCCGGTTCCGAACCGTGGCCACCACTAGTCAAGCCACTCGAAGGGTGACTGTTGAGCAACCGTAGTGAGTGCTGGAGTGGAGCTGTCGGAGAGAGTGCTGGATTACAGTCAAGCCACTAGAGAGTGAGAAATGAGAGAGACACAGAGAATCAGAGGCGGCAAGACTATATCATAGAAGAGAAATGAACTTAGGGTAGCCGAACCAGTTAAGGTCGGTCCTTAGTTTCTTAAACTAGGCCTCGAACTGGCCCTCGTGTGAATTAGTCTTGAACCGGCAGGGTAAGGCCGACTCCTGAGTTGAACAGGCCCTATTGTTGACCCCTATAAATAATGATAAGACTTGCTTCGTATTTGTGTATGTGCAACAATCATCCAAGTCCAATCCTAGGAAAGTTCAAACAGTTGTTGGTATGTACAAAAATCATCTAAGTCCAATCCTTAGAATGTTAAAACAGTTGTTCGATGTTGTCTCATGGAGCAAGATTCTTTGTATATATCGAAATGAGGAAAAGGAAGACAACGCTAAGTCAAAAATCATACTAACATGACTCATGCACCTAATAAGTCAAATAGTGCATAAATTACAAGGTGGGGGTCTTTCTAGCTCCTACAATTCTCCTCTACCAACCTACCAAGCCAACTTCCAATTAGAAAACAAAAGCCTACCGAGCCAACTTCATGCCCAACTAATCTCTAACCTTGAAATACAACGACGAAAATTGCAACCCCCACTCGAAATTAAAATGTTCTTTTCTTTATCGTGCAAGTAATTATCGTGCAAGAAAGACATGCAGCCCTGCTGGCAAAGGTATTAAGAGGTGGAGCCGAAAAGTATCAGATTCGGGGTTCGATTCCGCAAGCACCGCACATATATGTACATAAAAGAGAGGAGCGATACATAAAAGAGAGGAGTGATACAAAAAAAAATCCCCAAAAAAAAAAAAGCAAGACATGGTTCGAGATGTAGTTGAGATCACAATAAACGCACATAATTTCCTTCTTATTTGTTAATTACTGCCTTAGTTCTCTCAATGAATATATGTTAGTGCATGTAAATCCAATTAAATGGAATGTCAAGTCTAGAATACAGTGGCGTCCATGGGACCCCCAAATGAAACAATTGAGAGAACAAGAACATGGTGGATTCTGAGAAATCTTCGGAGAAAACAAGGAGATGGGACAAAGGACGGCAACCAATTCTCGGGGCATAAATCCTCAGCTCAAAGAAATTATCGCTCCCTTCGTTTTGTGGTCAATTCATTTATGACTAAATTAATGGGCGGGGAGGGTCAGTAACCCTTCCTTGTCCATTTTTGTAAAAGACTTCCCACTTCGACTCCGCGCCATTTGCGATCCGAAGGTTGGAGGCTGCCGAATCCATTGCCACGATCCCATCCCGATGCTGGCGGCAAAAGGGCTTCCCGGCACGAAATATACGACTGGCAGTTGAACGGCGGTTAGAACCATTTAGAGACTTGCTCACGATGTGAATCGAAACCAGCGATCTCGCTCACAACACGCGGGGTGTTTGTTACTAATCCGTTCATCTAGATTGTGTGATGTTTGCTTAATTACGTTTCGAACAAGACACTGAGGGAGCATAGGGTAGACAATCAAGTCAACCTTTTTATAGTTAAATTCTTTTTAAGAAAATGAAAGATGACATCAAGCAGATGCAAAAATTCATAGTGGATGAGGATCTGAGTGCTTATTCTATTCTCTCTACACTACACTTCATCGACTCCCCAACTACATCCAACGGGGTGGCTCCACGTGTCCATAGGAGGGGCAGTTTGTTGGGTTTTGAATGCCCACCCCTTCCCCTTTGTTGGATAAATTCGTCAAAAATTGTTTCTTTTTCGGCCTTTACGGCGGAAAATCGATTATCAGATCATTCATCTTTGGGAACTCAGAGAGCATTGCATGACGCTCCCACACGCACGCACGCTGTTGAGAACTCTTGGGGGGAGAGAG
This sequence comes from Lenwebbia sp. NSW1173648, assembly GCA_029784005.1. NCBI lineage: Eukaryota > Viridiplantae > Streptophyta > Magnoliopsida > Myrtales > Myrtaceae > Lenwebbia > Lenwebbia sp. NSW1173648. The sequence goes on from JARCGZ010000005.1 coordinate 3,586,603, forward strand.
AGAGAGAGCGCATTGGAGTTTGCTCAGACTTGGGTAGGCATAATCGCCCCTTTCTTATTTATTTTATTTCTTCGGACCCTCCAATGATTTGAACTATAAGACCCAAATTTCTCCATCACTTCCCCATCCATCGATCTCTCTCTGTAATGGGTTGTTTGAGCATGCACACAGCACAAACGCCTGGTGTATGTTGCATTAGAGACATTGTGTTTGTTTGTTGTTCCCAGAGAGAGAGAGAGAGAGTCCCAAGTGATTTTTAGATGGCCAATGTGTCTGGGCTGTTTTCTCCTTCCATACCCACCATGAGAATCAAGATTCAGCCTGCGATAGGAGTTTCTCGATCTGGGTCTTGCCCAAATAAGGTCGTGCTCAGGCGGATACTGTGCGGCAGCGCCAACGAGAAGCATGCCTCGGGCGTCGTGTCTTCTGAATCTCGAGTGCCTAAGTGAGTACTGATCGGGTCTGTCTGCGTTCACAATGCTTCTTGATGCAATTGCAGTAGCAATGAGTTGTATCGGTTTAATCGAATAATGTTTTTGGTGATGTTGTGGTAGAGTTGATTGGTGAAAAGTGGAAATATGTTTAGCTGTATCTGTTGTTATTTCGGTCTCCTTGTTTGACCTAGCTTTTCATTTTTAATCTTTTAATTTCTGTCAAAGCCTGGTAGAATTGGGAAAAGAACGATGATGTTGGCTAGATTAGCTCATGAGTATGGTCTAAAAGATTGCCTTCTCTTTTTGATTTGTTTGTGGCTGATGCATGTATATCTGGAGAAGAGGTGGGAGCATTTGAGCAAGTAGAATAGAGACTAAATTCGTTTATGGGATCGAGTGGTCTTGCATCGCGGCAATGGTGACCGGAGTGTATTGTTCAATGACTATGTTGACATAGTTTTGGTGGCTGGATGGCATTTCAGTCTATTTGAATTTGTTCGAAATGCTATGAGAAGAGCTTAGAAGATTGTTGAGACGAAAAGTTCTTGAAACAGCTTGATGTTTTCTCTGATTTGCGAGGACGTTCTTTGTATAGATTGTACAGGAGACATCAAGAGAAAGTTAGGTTCTGTTTGGTGGGATACATGTTTCTCGGTTCTTCTTTTCACTCAATCTGAATGCAGTTCCTTTACAAATGGAGATTAGTGATAAGCTTTTGTTCCAATTATTTGAGTTTCTGTTGTTTACTATTAAGATGGTAACGGACCGTAGACTCTGATAGATGAGCAAAAAAGATACTTCAATCCATACAGCTGATACAAGTGCTTGTTATGTTGTTAAGTTTCCTGATTAAGCATCTCGAATCATTCGACCAACATTTTGTATAAACTTTGCGCCGCGGAAGTTGGCTTCTATGCTTCACATACCTCTATGCTAAAGGACAAGGTCTGCCTTTAAACCTAATCAACCCTGACATGTTTAGTCCTGCCTTGGCCACATCCCATCTGTAGATGGACACAGACCTGAACGGCATATGCCATAAACTGGCCTTGTCAATTTTCATAAGCTGTCAAGATCAGTTGAAGGTAGATGGAGGATTTATTGTGTCCAAGTGGCCGAGTATGCATCCACATCGAGGGCAGTTTTATCAAGTAGTGCAAAATTGGAATTTATAGCTTAAACTTTGAGGAAGTGGTTCTTTATTTTGTTAACCTATATGTGTGAACTAAATATTTGAAGGGTCATTGGTAAAGGCTGCAAGTTAATTGGATGCGGCTCGGGTATTCCAACTCTTCAGGTTTCAAATGATGATCTTGCAACAATTGTCGACACCTCTGATGAATGGATATCAGTTCGTACTGGGATCCGCAATCGACGTGTTCTGTCAGGTTGGTTCTTGTAGATGATGCTGCCGTTTTTACTGCTTAAGTTCGAAGCTAATGAAGAAAAGTTGGTTTTCTTGTAGATTTTGGATGAACTGGTCTAATCTTGCTTTCTCCACCTAATCAAGAAAGATCGGATTGTTGGTTTTATTTATTTTTGTCGTTTTGATGTGTACAATCAGATGCAGACATGATTTTACAAAACTGTGAATGAAGATCCATCTATCATCTGCAAATTTATCCACTTATGTCACCTCTGTTTCCTTCATTATTCTTGACTTTGGATTTAAGTAAACACATACACCGTTTTGTTCCCATGGTCTGGATCTTACTATCTTATGTATGTGGTGGCTCTAAGGTTGATAGCTGCAGTCTCACAATTTTGTCAATGCAGGCAAAGATAGCTTGACGGGTTTGGCTGTGGAGGCAGCGAGGAAAGCTCTAGAGATGGCACAGGTTGATCCTGAGGATATTGACCTAGTCTTAATGTGCACGTCTACGCCAGAGGATCTTTTTGGCAGCGCTCCTCAGGTATTCTACGATTGCATGTATTCTGGTTGTGTGCACTTTGTTCTTTCACACTTGCACCTGCCCTTGGTTGAGAATGATTCCATCATCCTTCCTGCTAAGTCGGAGAGAGGATTATAAATTCAATGTGGGGAGATCTTATGTCCTGGTGTAACCCTAGAACGGTCGCAGTTGGCACAAGCCTTGATAGTTCTTGGTTTAACCTTACAAAATTACATCACTAGAGTCCAAAACATTCCCTCCATAAGATACCTTCTTCAAGAAGTCTTTTCCATCTCAAATGTTTACCTAAACCATCTCATAATACATTCTTTTGCACTATGTCTATTTCAGATTCAAAAAGCACTTGGATGCAAGCATAATCCTTTGGCTTACGACATAACAGCTGCATGCAGTGGGTTTGTGCTAGGTCTGGTCTCAGCTGCTTGCCACATCAGGGGTACTGTAAAATACATTTGCTTTTTTCGAATAGTCTACAGTATGAGTAACATCTTTTTTGGCTAGTTACCATTACCAATAATCTTCTTGGTTAAAATGTGCCTGAAACTACAGGAGGTGGGTTTAACAATGTCCTAATTGTTGGCGCGGATTCTCTTTCACGTTATGTTGATTGGACTGATAGAGGGACCTGCATTTTATTCGGTGACGCTGCAGGTGCTGTAGTGATGCAGGTGATTTCTGTGTTGGACTGCATGAGGATTATCCATGCGAAGCTTATGCAGCTCTTTAAATATTCTTTCTTCTGGCATTGAAATATTGTACTCTCACATTAAAAAGGTTCATTAATGTCGCTGTCGTCATCATCATCGTATGATATTTTGATACTTATGTTTGACATAAACATCAGGTCTATTGCCTGTCTCCATTGCTATGTCATAAATTCTTTAGAAGGATTTGGTAATTTGTTTTATCTTATGATGCTTCATTTCTCTGCTAGCCTGTATGTATGATCCAAGAGAAATAATCCAGGTTCCTCGAATCTTGCTTCTCTGAGTATTTTTTGTCCAAAAAACTTAAAGAGGACTGACTATTCGAGGACAATGATAATGGATACCGTTTAATTAATGGAATATATTCTTATGCACCGCACAAAGTATAATGTTTTTGTTTGTCTTCGTAGCTTTCTGGTGCAAGCCTTCACTAACATATGTTGTAGAACACACTAATGGCATATATCTTAACAGCCGACCTCCTTTTACCTTATTCAGACTGCCTGTCGGTCTGCTCTCTGTTGTATGAGGGTCTCCTGTACAAAATCTAATTCAGCTTAGCCTTGTTCATGCCTTTAGCCAATTAAACATCAGGAGCAACTAAAATTATTTCATTCTATACTTCTCTGCAGGCCTGTGAAGCTGAGGAGGACGGTTTATTCGCTTTTGACTTGCATAGTGATGGAGATGGTCAAAGGTACTTCTGTTCCATGATCTTCTTCTTCTCTTTCATCACCTTCTGCTAGGAATACCAGTTTTTAGAACCCTAAATTCCATTTTGCAGGCATCTAAATGCTTCTGTCAAGGAAAACGAGACCGATCATGCCTTGGGTACTAACGGTTCGGTAAGAGATTTCCCTCCAAGGCAATCCTCTTATTCCTGCATCCAGATGAACGGCAAAGAGGTTTTCCGTTTTGCCGTGCGCTGTGTGCCACAGTCAATCGAATCTTCCCTTGAGAAGGCTGGCCTTACTGGATCTAGCATTGATTGGCTGTTGCTTCACCAGGTATTCTTCAATTTCCTAACTTAGCCATAGAAGATTGGGATTGAAAATTTTGCACTCTAGTTATGTCATCCTTCTCTTTCTTTGATCACTTATGTGACCGCATGTGTCCATCTTGCATTCTCATGAACCAAAACTATAGCGATGGATAACTTTGTATTCTTAGTACGTAGATACATAAACATGTGAAAAACGATATAGTCAGATTTATGGATTACTTATCCAAAGAAGAATGTGAGAAGCACTGTAGAAACTGACAGAGATGATGCAGGCAAACCAGAGGATCATTGACGCTGTAGCAACACGTTTGGAAGTCCCTAGGGAGCGTGTCCTATCGAATCTGGCAAATTATGGTAACACAAGCGCTGCATCGATCCCCTTGGCCTTGGATGAAGCTGTTCGTGGCGGAAAGGTGAAGTCGGGCCACAAGATTGCGGTTGCAGGTTTCGGAGCCGGCCTAACTTGGGGGTCTGCCATTGTCAGATGGGGATAAAAGCTTTACAACTTCCAGTTATCTGTCAATGACTGAGCCTAAGAGCCCGGATATTGCACAAAGCAATCGCCAAATTCTTGCTTCCAAATTTTGCAAATTCTCTTAGGGAGGTAGCAATTTTGTTCCTTTGAACTCCAAAGATTCAAATAAAAATTGTATCTTTGTCCTTCAACTCTTGAGCAACTCTTGTATGGATTTGCTGCTGTTGGTCTTCCAACACAGCAGGCTAGTGACAATCTAAATTATGCAGTTAAAGAAAAGATCATTCGTTTTGCACTCCCAGTATTAGTTCTCTATTCCCACTGCTGTTACTGTGAGTTTATCAATGTTTGAACAGAAGATGGGGGCATTGCACAACAGGCAATTCTGCAAGAAAGGAAATATGTCTGAATCTTTATTGCTAATCAGATACATAAAATGTAGTTCTTTCTGCAATTTTTGCAGACAATAAATAAGTGGGACCAAAAAAATGAGGGACAACAACAGACAAACAAGAAAATTACAAACAGAGCACAAGAATGTAGTAACTTCACTCAAGTTAGTGAAGCTCAAGCCGAAACCTCTTGGAGTCTTGCTTTGATCCTCTTCAGAGTACCCTCCACTGCAATATCGACTGCATCCATCTTAGACCTCAGACCAGGTGAGCCTCCATGTCTTCTGTACATGATCCTCGGTATCATTTCCACTACTTTCTCTCTCATCTTCCTCACTCTCTCTGTTGGTATCCTCATCAGCACGTCCACTATCCTCAGCCCTTTGAACACCACCTCCTCCTTCGATATCGACACCGAGAACTCCTCAAATTCTTCCTCCGGCAGATGCCACCGGTACTGGGACCTCGCCGATTGGTCCTCGAAGAGCACCGGGATACACCCAGCAAGGAGCGAATCGAAGGTCGATCTCCTCGTCGGTGTGTCCCCGGGGGGTTGCAAGCAGAATGCAGCCTTCAGCATCGGCCGCATGTAGCGGATAGGGTTGTGCTCGCAAATGCCATTCGAGCAATCCACGAAATCACAAGTCTTCGTGTAGTACCCACTGTCTGACCCGGGAGCTTCTGTCCCATTTTCGCACTCGATCCTGATGCTCCTCCTGATGTTGGGGGTCGCTGAGATGCTGCCGCCGCCGCCAGCAAACAGCATCAGAGCGGTGCGGCGAGACCGGCGGACCCTGGCCATCCACAACTCAAGGAAGGTGGAGTCCGGCGGGTGGAACGAGGTCGGGTAAGGGATGGCTTGCTCCTGCCAAGGCCAAGCTCTGGCCTCGAACGTCAATGCGGTGACGTTGAAGAACTCGGGCAATTCAAGAAACGAAGTGCCCCAAATGGGAGGGTCGTTGGACAACGGCTGCGAGAAGTCCCAGGCGGGTCGGGCCATGACCAGGAAGTGGTCGTGACCCGAACGCCTCTCCCAGATGCCCCGATCGTTCGCCCTCAAGAAGCGGTAGAGATCGAGGCCGTGTTCGGTGCTGGAGTTGACGTCGCGGCCGTAGAGGTAGCGGAGGGCGTCGAGGCCGGCGTAGTAGGGGAGGAAGATGGCGTCGGCGAGATCCGGGTCGGGGGTCAGGCAGGGGAGCTCGAGGACGCGGCGGTGGAAGACGAGCTCGAGCATGAGGGGGTCGGTGCGGAACCAGCTGCGAGAGCGGTTGTGGGTGGGCTGGCCGAGGCCGTGGTTGGCCAGGTACGGGCAGAGGTCGTCGAGGAGGGGGTAGTCGGCGCAGGTGGCAAGGAGGTCCAGGTTGAACCGCGGCGGAAGGCGGCGGACGTGGATCCGGCGGCCCGAGCAGCCGTCGGGGATGGCTGTGGTGGGGTCTGAACGGGTCAGACTGAGAATGGAAATGAAAAGGGCGAGGAAGAAGGAGATGGTGGTGGCCATGTCTCCAGAGAGAGAGAGAGAGAGAGAGAGAGAGAGAGAGAGAGAGATTTGTCAGTCGTCCATTGAAGGGGGAAGAGCAGATTTGATCCGGTCGGATCTCTTCACCGCCGCACACACACACTCTCCATCGTGGGTTAGTTCGATGGAACTCAAAGTTACTACCTTTCTCGCTCCTCTTTCTCTCTCTACTGTTGGGTTTTTTGCGTTTTTAACTGTCGGTGGAGGAACTTAAGGAAGACGATGACTCTGGAAAAAGGGCCTGAAAATGCGGCGACCATTTCTTGCTTCGTGAAGGACGGCAATTTCAGCACAAGTCACCATACTCGACTTTAAATTGCTTATGAATTGTTCATCTTGATCTTGATAAGGAGGAGGGTCTTACAACATTCAGATGATTAGAGCAGTGATGATCCATGAGACTCTCTTCATTCAAATGGAACTTATTATTCATAGTAGACCTCATAGGTTAAGGATGCATTCGCGCATTAACCGAATTTAAACCCTCTCCTTTGCTCAAGGCAAAAAGTACCAAAAAAGTCCTAAATCCTTTATGTTTATGTCAATTCAGTCTTAAAATTTTTAATTATACCAATTAAGTCCTAAAAATTTTGGCGCTTTTTCTATGTAATCTATCCGGTCAATTTTGGTCTGAAATCGCTAAAATGAATGCCGTACGTGCATAAATTTTAATTTGTTTTTACTATTTTTTCTTTTCTTTGCTTTCTTTTTTGTTTCTCAACTGTGAGTCGATGAGGACGCTCGCCACAGGTGGGGGCATCGGGTCATTCGCAACCACAAGCAAGGGGTCGGGCCCTCGCCCTAATCCAAGCCAGGGCCGACCCGGCCTCTTGGCCCTTGCTTGGGTCTTGGCGAGGGCCGCAACGCCCTCGCCTATGGCTGGTGACCTCACCAGTCCAAAGTCATGAAAAAAAAAAACAAAGTTGGAAAATTAAAAAATATATTAAAAATTACCCAATCTTCTAATTCTGTTTTGACTTTGGCGACACGAACAGTCCTTTCCAACTTGAGAGAAGTAGGACTACCACTAAAAAGCCGCCTCCTCATCACTTACCGCTATTTCTTGCATCCCCAACACACTCTTGATACGAAAGAATCTATCCACCTTAGTGCCGGTTGCACCACATAGGACGTATGTCGTCCATGTCAACATTTTCCAGCTAAACTTGGCCGAATTGCTTACATTGACAAATCATCAAAATGTTTAAGGACTCAATTTGTACAATTAAAAAATATGGATACAAATGCAATAAGTTTAAGACTTTTTTAGTACTTTCCCCTTTGCTAAGGAGTAGCTTCATGTTCTCCAGACCGAGGAAGAAGTCATACATGAATCAATATAAACCTCTTGAATCGTGCGAACCGCCCTATCTCCGCTGATCGAGTTAGGTCGAAGCGAAAAGTCGGGGTGCGAAAATTTTGTTTTAAAGAGGTAAGTATGATCATTACAAAGGCCCATGATGTTTGAGGTCATTGCGAAGGGCCCACTAAGGATTTGGGCTCATTCTAATTTAATTCAAGCCCCTCTCACTCGAATGCAGTCTTGTTAGTAGGGGAGGGAAAGGCACCCAAAAGCCCAATCTTCATGCAAATGGGTGCTCGTTCTACTTCAATTCAAGTCCTATGTTCAATTAGGCAATTTTCAGATCAAGCTTGAAGGGAAATGTTGGAATATTCTAAATTTTTCGAAATCGGCTTCATATAAAATTTTATCTATCTTTCTGTATAGGTTGACACTAAAGCTCCGTTTGCTTCCTAAAAAAGATCGATTGTATCGCTTAAAGTAATTAGTGGGCGAAAAATGTTTTGATTAACAACCCAATTTATGTATGGAAAAATACAGCAGTAAAGACCTGTTATTCTACTAATTTGCTCCCTCGGTTTCAATAGTTTGATGACTGATCGATCGCTCTAGGGTTCAACAACGTGAGATCAGGTAGAATCTTGATTTAATTAGCTCTCCAGGCTCTCTCACCAGACCCCAAGACCGACAAGATTTAGGTCCACTGGTCATATGTTCGGCCATGTGCTTTCTGAACTTTCTTATTTAACCTGAGCAGTTCTCGCCCTGAGCCAGTCACAAAACACAACGGACGAGGCATCATCTGCTATCTTTATCTGCGAGGAACTCGTGCCAGGTTATATTGTAATCTGGTCACTTTGACGTGCGCGGGAGACGGTGTCCTAAAGCGGAAGCGCAATAAACAAGTTCCACTTGACATCGCATCTTCTTTTCCGGTTCTTCTTATCCACAAAGGGGATGGTTTTTAAGAATCGAATGGTAGATGTAGCAGAAAGAATTTTTGTTAAAAATATCCACTTCCACGAGTAATGTCGGGCGAAACGGAGTAATATCGCTTGCCAAGTAACGATTCGGAGTCTCCTCATGAGAAGTTTAGGGTTTGTCAAGAGCGTTTAGCTTGGAGAAAAGAACCTGACAGACCCAATTCGGAAATCCGCTGAAAACCCTTTAGATCTTCCCCACTTCTGTCTCCAATTCACGCCAATCTGATGCCTTAAGAAGAGCGAAACACACGTATGTTATACACATAGATCAGACTGATTGACCACGTTTTAGAGCAGTTATGATTCCCTGGCTATGCTCCTCTAATATTGCACCAATGTGGAAGTTGACGGGATCATTAACTTTTATTACGCTCAATCCAACTTGAGCTTTTGGACAAAAGGAGAAACCATGAGCTTCTTTCCATGGCTGGAAAGTCTGTGATGAAAACCCCAGCCAGCTTCTTTGTCCAACAGACATGTAAACCGAGCCCAGAAGGAGGAGGAGACCGACAGGAAGATGTTTCCCATAATTGAATCGAGTTTGTCGTGACTACGTTTGTTAACTTGTCCTATGCTCCCGAATGAGTATGCATGCACAGTCCCTATTGACTCTGAATTGATGAGATTCATGTTTGCGTAGGCCAAATGGGACTCACGTACCATAATGTTTTGTGGCAAGCTGCACAATATTGTACATGCAATGTAGCTTTGGACGTTTGGGGAATGAAGGACAACCAACATTGGGACAAAAAAGAAGAAGGACAACCAACATTAATTGGTTTTTGGGTATTCACATGAGGGACAACAAACATTAATTGGCTTCATTATTCACTTTGGATGTATATATATGTAAATGTAGCACTTGCAGATAAAATGTCCACACAAGCTCAAAAACATCTGTATCGGGATAAGTTGGGAAAACTGCCAAAAAAAATCCTAAATCTATTACATCGATACCAATTCAGTTCGGAGCTTTCAATTGGATCAATTTAGTATTAAACATTTTCACATTGATATCAATTAGTTCATTCTGCCAATTTATGCCAAAAATTGATGACGTGGACATTTTTAGATATTTTTTTAAATTGAACCGATTAACTATTTTTTATTATTTCATTTTGGTTGGCGAGGGCCAGCAAGCCTTCGCCAATCGCTGGGAAGGGCTAGCAAGCCCTCATTGGCTAGATTTAGGCCGCAGGCGAGGTGGCCCTGGCCAATCTAAGCCAAGGCCGTGGGCCACCTCACCTGCGGCCTTGGCATAGATTTGGCGAGGGTCGCCGGCCAAAATGAAAGGAAAATATAAACTAAAGAAAAATAAAAAAAATAAAAAAATGAAAAGAAAAAATTATTTAAAATGTCCATGTCAGCGTCGATCGCGCCACATAGGACAACCGACTCCACGTCAGTAATTTTCGGCCTAAATTGGCCGAATGGACTCAATTAGTACCAATGTGAAAAAATTTATGATTATATTGGTCCAATTGAAAGCTTTAGGACTGAATTGGTACCAAGAGAACAGATTTAGAACTTTTTTCGTACTTTTCTCCAGGAGAATTATATAAGCATTTTTATTATCATTTCGCTGATTGTTGTTTGGGAGAGTTGTTTACCTAATCGTTTTCCCAATATCTGTTCTTTTCTTGACCAAAGAGGGTCAAGTGTGAGGTACAAGAAAAATGAAATACTTTAACAAAAATGAGCATTTTTGACTTCGTGCATGAATCCGCCGTTAAACTTTGATTTCGAGAATCATCATTGCCGCCCAATGTCAAAACAATTTGGTCAGTTTGACCAAAAACAAAGCGTTCACGGTAGTGAGATTGACAATACTCATCGTGCCAAGCAACTTGGAGACGTTGCGTGCTTTTCTAAAGTATCGTATGAAAGACATTTGGAGGCGGTAATAGGTGAGCCCTAGTTCTACCTCTGCGTGGGAAAAATACTAGAATATATTCTAAGCTAACTTGTTGCAGAAAACGAAGTTATTGCCTTTGATGTCACTGATGATGCTCTCCAAGAATCGATCGTCTTCTCCAGAGTTCGGAACTTTTAAAACCCTAATTTGCCACTTGTTCTATCTTTTGCATGCACGCATCGAGATCAGAAGATTGGCCGGAGAAGCAAACACGCGCGTTTTGAGAGTTTTAAGACGACCACATGTTAGTCCCAAAATATATGATTTTGTATTAACGAAAGATGTTTGATTCTTCGCAGTAAGAGATTACATCGAGATTCATAGATTAGTATCGAATCACGACTAATTTAATCGCATCTCCCAACCACTTTTCAATCATAGGTTAATGAGAAACTTTACTTCTTATCCTGGACAGAGATTAAGGGAAATTTTCATTTGAGTGAAATGCAGATCGAGCATAAATAGTGCTGGAATTCATAAATTACTATGTTGGGTGATGTCTATTTTGTTAGTTTTTCTTTTTCCGTGCATTTAGTTTTGAGAATTGATTATGCAACAGTCTTTCTGTTTTGGATCACAAAAAAATAAATAACAATTAATTAAAAATTATTGTGGGGTTTACTTTTTTACGAATTTGTGTGGCTCACAACATATATGTTATTCTCACGGTCACCCAAAAATTATTATGCTAGCAAAACCCATTTAATTTTTTAATATTCATTTGAACTCCCAAATTAGGGTTTGAGGAATTCAAAGATGCGTCTAAATTCGACAGATGACATCATTGGCCATAGCGTCGTTATCATCTGAAATCCTAAAATGGGGAAAGTCTCAGAATTATTGTTGAAGTAAGGCACAAATGTTTGACCGTGGGGGCGTAGAGTACGGGGTATTAATTCACTTTTGTTGTGGACAACTACGAGGTGGAGACGGGTGGACACGAGTTTCAACTTGCAAACGTATGCCCAAAGAGAACGTACACAAAGCGCACGAAGAAAAATTTCTCAATATTAGGTTGCGTTTGTTTCACGAAATACTTAAGATTTAAAAAATATACGTTTAAAAATAATTGCTCGTGTCGCTTGCAAAAATGAATGAATAAAAAATATTTTCATCACCCGCGAAAGTAATTAGTCATAGATTGTTGTCGATGATGAAAATATATTCTGTTGACTAATTTTTCTCAACGAAATAATCAATTATTTTTTGGAAAACGTTTTTCAAATTATGAATTTTTCGAGAAATAAACGCACCCTTACTTCCAAGTAAGTATGAAGCGCATAATTATGTGCCTAAAACCCTAAATCTAGAAAATTAGTCTTAATGATTGAGATGGGCATTAGAAAGTGATGTCTTTCTAGTTTATTTAAAGCAACAAATCAATGAGAAACAAGAAATAAATAATTCACAAGAATTTGAAGTGCAATTTTTTTTGTTAATGGACGATGGATATTGCTCAATCAAATAAATAGTACATTATAATTGTGGGTTATGTTAAGATTTTGAAGTCCGTTTTAAGGTACAAATGTGAAACTCTTTTCTGGATTTACACATGAATATACAAGTGAGCCCCTAAAGTTGAAGCAAGAAAGATTCATCGATCTGTTGAGATACACGTGTGATTTATTTTAAAAAAGTCTCACATTGAAGAATTGATGTGGGGTTGAGCAGTTAATATATCCTAGTTGTTGGCCTATAACTTATTGACTTAAACTTTTGACTGAGGATGCGCCCAATTGGATATGTTGATGGACTCGGACTTGGGCTCCCTCTTAATGATCTCCTCGGATGAAGGTATCGGACTTCTGTTGCGCGCTCCCAACACGATCAATCTTGTCATTTTGATTTGCAGAAAGTGAATCATAATCAATGAAAGGAACTGTGAAAAGGGCACCTCATCCTTTGCGCTCGACTTGTAAAGAACAAATAATGTTTCATTAGTCTCAAAAACAACATTTCTAATACTTTTTCCACCTTGGAAATTTGATGTATATTTCTAATAACATTGATAATCTCTTTTTTAGCGATACTATTTTGAAACTCATTAAATTATTTTGGTAGTTAATTTTTCAGATTAATCGTCTTGCTTTCCTTTGATTATTTTCTTTCCGTATATAAGAAACTACGCTTATGCAAACCTCAATTGAGATTTCCTATTCCTGATTTTCCAAAGAAATTGAGTAAAATTTACTAAGTGTTATTATTAAGATAATCAAATTTTCATATTTTTTTTTTTTGGGTTATCAATAAGTCTCAAGCAAGGGCAATTAAAGTCTCAATTCGTGCGAGTCTAACCTCACGAAATTTCATGTCACGTGAATTATAAGGGTATTTAATATGATGATTTACATGAATTCCACACATATAAATCTAGATCGTTTGAGGATCGTTATAAATTTAGTGAATTTTAACTGTTGGTCATGTAGATCTCTCGTCGAACTGACGTCATTGAATAATGTTGAGATTGCTTGATTCGATCGATGGGGATCAAATGGCACGTTGCCTAGTCAGGAAGGGATGGCGATTAGGAGGTGCGTCCAAGTTTTATTTGTCATAAACATGGATGACAACATGTTACCTTGTGGATCCGAGGTGGCTTCACCAAACCTCTTCTGTTTTTTAAACGGTCAATTTCTTAGGTAGTTTCATTTTGTGGTGAGGGGTGAGGGTGATGTTTAGGTCAGCTTATTCAAATCTCGATTAATTCACCTCTCTAGATTAAACGGTCCACATCCGACCGCACCTTGATCGTTGAACTCTTTTCGAACTAGTAGAACCTAGATAATTTACGTCCAACGGGGATCAAATTATAGTTAGGATTGGGCGGACAAACACAACGAAACAGAGAGTAAATGCGAGGAAAAAAAATCATAACACAAGATTTATCTCGGTTCACCCTTAAACTAAGGCTACATCCAGCAGATAATTCCACTATAATTAGCACGTCCACTGAGTTATAACTCTCAATTACAATGGAAATATTATATATAACAGTAGTTATTCATGAGTCAAATCTAAACTACCAATAACTATTCAGCGGGACCCTCGTGTCTTTCTATCGATGTGGAGTATGAACCACACCCTTACAATTAAGATAGGCAATTCAACTTTCATCGTATACCCAGATCAAAGGATGACGGATAATCCACGAGTTCCATTAGAATTGGAAAAATCTTGTGATTATTGTCCGATCCAATATTTAAACTCATGTGAGATACGATATCCATTTCAATTTACATGCCATTTTAAGAGGGAATTCGCTTACGAGAGCGGGGTTTCAACCTAAGAGAATGGGCAAGGCATGTGCGCGTCTATTACGACATACTTTTACACATGTTTTCCCGAAAGTGCCATAAGCTTGTCCATTTAATCACGTGTTGACTTTGCAAGGTGGAAGAGTGAGAATGAGTTATAGGCTTGAAGAGTAAGAACGACATAAATACACGCATTTGTATGTAATCTTTAGTAAAATTTTTGTCTTTTACATATTGTCTGAATTTAAGAAAAACTACTCGATCTCTTAGGCTCTCCGTTATTTTTCCAAAAATGAATGATTTGGAAAATGATTTCCTAAAAAGAAATCGCTTGTATCGCTTGAAATAATTAGTCAATGAAAAATATTTTCATTATGGACGACAATTTATGTTTTAAACATTTTCGTGGGTGATGGAAATATTTTTTCGTTAATTTATTTTTGTAAGCGATATAAACAATTTTTTTTCAAGAAAATATTTTCTAAAATTATTCATTTTTCGCGAAACAAACGAAGCCATAGAGTAAAAGATGCTAAACACGTATAAAACACATTTCGTATGGTACTTATGTAAAAGTGTATATATATATCTGTGTGTGTGTGTGAGAGAGAGATAATATCTTGTCACAATCACATAAATAGATGTAATTTCATTTCATGTCTTTTTGATTCCATGTAATCTCTCAACTTTCTCTATCTAATAGCTTAAGCTTTTGGATTTGATTTTTTTTAACATGATATTAGAGCCAGTGATATTCCTTTTGCGTGTGTACGTCCACCCACACGAGACAATTGCTTGATAGCGGGTTTTTAACAATTGTCTCGGTATTATATGCTTGTTTTCTCTATTTGGAACAACAAACTGCGGTTACTCGTTCATTTCTGTAATCGATACAAGTAATCGTTTTTATGAACATATTTTTCAAAATAATTATTTTCTGCAAAATAAATAGCTTAATTCAAACGATATAAATCATCGTTTTTCGAAAAATATTTTCGACATGGATAGATCTCGGATTCTTGCTTAGTTTATAACCTTCGACATCTATGATGGTTGCTTCCAATGTGTCTGCATGCACCACCTCAGGGAAAACGAATCCCACCATCCGGATCTAGCGCCTACACTTTTCGTGCGAGCTCCCATCCAGCAAGTCCACATCAAAGAAAAATCGAAATTTGTAGCCTTGAGGCAATGCGATTGAACCTAACATTTGCAATGTGTACAGGAGGAATTGGGCATGTTGGGCGCTGTCACCCCCAACGTATTTTGGTTGGCCAGAAATGCCGACCTTTACCTAACTATATGTAATCATTATTATAATAATATTAAGAGAATCGCTAATGAAAAGGACGCAAAAAGAAACTATTTCAGGCGAAAAAATAAGTTTTCTTTTCGTTTGGTGGGAATCTTGTGCCTTAACTTGAGGCAATGCATTGGAAGAAAAGAAGGGCAGATCTTATGCGTACCCTATGGTTCAGAAATAGAAATTTGTGTACCAAAGTTTGGGGTAGTGAAATTTTCCTTCCAAAGATGTAAAATTTGTGTACCCAAATAGAGAGACATGTTTCCTTGATTGATCCTGAACGATTTCGATGCAAGGACACGTTTTTAGGTCGGACCATTTTAGGTGTCGCGACTCGCTATAGTCCGTGGCATGACTTTGCTTAGATACAAAGAAAAAATGTGTGTAAGTTGAGTAACCTAGTTATTTTTTTCAGATAAAAAGCTCAAGGTGAGGTCTTACCACCACCTTTTACGTGATTGGTGCCTTCATTTAGAATCTGGTTAGTCGCTTGGTAGGTCTTATTGAGTATCTTTAGAGACTTAACTAGCCATAGCTAAAAGTGATGAGGACTCGACCGAACTTATTAACGCGTCACAGCAGAACTGATCGAAACAAGGTTAGAAATTATAATAGACATGTCACGAAACCCTAACAAGCATCGGAGCTAGGGGTGAGCATGGTTCCAGGGTAGAATCTGGAACTTAGAGAACCGGACCGGTGGGAACCGATCGGTTCCAAGTTCCGAGGTATGGAGGGTAGGTTCCAGGTTCCAGGTTCCAAAAATTAAGGGACCTGTTCTGACGGGTAAGTTCCAGGTTCCAGGTAGGTGGAACCTGGAGCAAGTTTTTATATTTTTTCTTGGTATATGTCTTCGCGTCATCCTGCGATATTCCATGGTGTCCAATAATGAGTGTGTAATCCTAAATCACTTTATCATTGAGACTTTTACTTTGTTAATGTTTTATATTTTTCGTATGTCTAAATATGAGTTGTGGTCAGTGAATTTTACAGCATGTGGTGGTCATTAAATGTGATTATTCACTACAATCGTTCAACTAAGAATACATGTGGAACCTGAGTGGAACCTGGAACCGACCTTGGAACCTGTGACATGGTAGATTCTAGGTTCCAAGGTATGCAGGGTAGGTTCCAGATTTTAAAAAAAGATGAACCTGTATAGACGGATAGGTTCCACGTTGCAGATGAAACCTATACGGAACCTGAAACCGCTCACCCTAATCATAGCCATGTTTCTACCGTCTCCGTTTGTAAAATTACTGATGTTTTGTGATTTTGCCCTAGTAGCATCGTCACACGTCAATGAAGTCCTCAAACGTTGAGACGATGTATTGTCCACGTGTCCTCAAGACGAAATGGTGACGTCGAGACATCGTTGCCAACTAGGATCCTGGGGGCCATGCGACGTCCACGCAAATGTTCGTGCAACCAACAGCCGTAAAACTAAGAACAACTTGAACTGGACTCGATGGCCGCACATGAACCTTCGCGTTTTCCTTCTTACGTTACGTAATAACGCATTGCAACTTCAAAGTCGTCATTTATGTTTGGCCAAAGTAGATAAATTTAACATTTCTTTCATTTCGCCAGCTCGAATCACGAGATAACCCTCTCTAGCGATCGGGCGGTATCCCCGAGCCGGTCCGGAAGCTTACACGGCCTCGAGACCGGGTACAACGAGCGGACACCATCTTCTGATATAGTCCATCTCTGCCTGAAGTAGGACCTTATAACCAAGCTAAAACTGGATTCAACTCTACTTGTTGAGGTTCAAATTACAATGCCCAACGCTTCTTTGACCACATCAGTTGATCGACCAGGTTAACTCCACTTTTTTCCCAAAATAAAATAGAAGATTATTTATTTAATTTCGGCGATTTCGGTCAGCAAAAGTACAAGAAGCACAGTGTTTCTAGCTGTTGGTGACTTGTCGCCCTAAACATACTCAGCTTATTATTATAGTAGTCGATTACGTAAAGCTTAATCCCCATTTGGTTTGGTAATGTGACTGCATCATGGGTGACGTCAGCAGCTCAGCATCCTCTGCATCTTTGCCAAAAGGGGAGAGCATCTCATGGATTAATCAGGGGTTATGCATACTCTGTTTTGGCACGGGACCAAGGAAATGACATAAATGATCTCTGCACTTCGGTTCAATATATAATGTGGTCTCTAGACATGTGGTATATGTTCAATGTAGACCCTGAACTATATGAAAATATTTAATGAGACGGACTAAATTGAACATGTATCAAAAGTTCGGGGACCATAATGAACAAATTGAAAGTTCAGGAATCACATTGCACATTGAGATAAAAGTTCAAGGATCACATTGCACAAATTAAAAAATTCAGAGATCATATTGCATATTGGATTAAAATTCAGAAATCATCTTCGTCAAATTGAGACATGCACTCCTATTTTTGCCCGTGTGTTCTTATAGCAAGGTTATTAATTTCGCTCATCATATAAAATCGCACGTATGGTTTTCCGGAATTATAGGTCCTGCGTTATGATTGGATCGAAAAACAGAAGGAAAAGAGAAAGAAAAAGAAAGGAGTTGTCTTCGGAATCCCGCTCTATAAAAAGCCCAGACCACCTCGCCGTCTCTTCTCTTCTGCCTCTGCGTTTCATCTCTCTCTGTCCTCTCTCTCTCTCTCTCTCTCTCTCTAAAGGTCCAAAGCTTCGACCTTGTTGGCATTTGGCGACAGAGACAGTCTTCTTCTTCTTCTTCTTCTTCGAAGCTCCTTCGTCCATCAATTCTGTTCAATCAACTCGTCTTCGTTCGCCACGACTGACCTTCTTCCTCCTCAAACTGCATTCTTCCGAGGTCGCTCGAGGGAAAAAAAAAAGGTAAGAGCTGCTTTTTGGCTGTTGGTGATTCGTTGCATCATGCACGTCTCTTGACGACCGTATCGACGGAAAAAGATCCTTTCTTTAAAACTCGCGTTTCAGTGCGAAACAGAGTCCTTGGCTGGGATTTCGCTTGATGAACGTTCTTGATACAGCAAAATCGAATCTTTTAGTATCAGCCGCGGTTTATGATGACGATAAATGCATGGAAGTCTTTCTATTTCGACCCGCAGTGAGTTTCGGCGACAGTTTCTTCAGCTCTCGATTTCAAGGTTTTTGTTTTTCTACCTGCTCGGTTCGTCTAAGGACCATGTGATATCGGTCCCATATTTTTTTAATGCCGTATAGTTTTTGACGACGCGATTTTGCTTGATTATTTTAGAGGACTGAACAGCTTTTCCGCTTGTTTCAGCTTTGAAAGAGCTGTACTTGCTCTAAAGATGGTGACTTTGAGGACCCCATTTACTTATTTCGTTCATAAATCATTGGTTAATAATAAAGTTAATCGTTTGTCGGTTGATGTAATCCCGGTGGATGATGTTGATGTCTGGAAACGGGTATCAATCACTTTCTTTCGAATGCAAAACCGTGAAACGGGTCTTAATCACTTTCTTTCCATGTGAACTGTTGGATAAAAGTTTTGATGTACTCTAGCTTACCTCTTGATTGGCCCAGAAACTTCTGTAAGTAGATTACAATCTTGAATTGTTTCAGCCTATGTAGTTTGAATTGAAAGTGGGCAAGAAGGTTGATGTTGTGTTCATTTTCTTGTTTATTTTCCCCCATTTTTGTGCCTGGTGGCATCTCATGGTCCTTTTTTGTAGTTGCACTGTCCTTTTCGCTTAGCGAAATAAGCCGTGTCAATTTCCAGATGGCTCATACTATTATGCATCTGTCAAACTGATATAAGAGATCTATACATGGGTATTTCATACCTGTTGTAATTTTCGATCTAGGCCCCAAAGGTCTATGTAGTTCTACATGATGCTTGAATATGAGACAGTGTGAAAATGATTTTCTTTTGCGGGATTTCCTTTTTCTATGCATGTTATTTAAGAAGTTTGGCCCATGTTGCATGTGCATTGTCTCTATAGGAATTGGTGACTGCACCATAATTGTCCCTTATAGTCTTCTCAATAACAATTGTGACAAACTGAGTCCTTGAGATGACACGAAGGAAGAGTTCTTTGAGAATTATAAATTCTCGGATCATCTTGCTGATAATTACACGTACTGTCGATTACTCTCTAGAGAGCGTGAAGTCTGTATAAAGCAAATTTGGGATAGAAACATTGAGATTTTGTCTGCGTTGTTTTTCACTTATTGCCACATGGTGCAAATACTGCGTGCCTTCTTTTCTCTTTCTGCATTTTTGTCTTTTCAATTTGTCATATGAAAGTATTCTGTAAAAATTTCGGACTGATTGTTACATATGAGTACAGATTTCCAGCACCAAAGTCATCAGTGTTTGCATATTCGGTTGCTTTTTTCCATGCCTACATTTGCAAAATGGGTTCTTTACCTCCTGCTGCTGGACAAGTTTTCGGGGCTGAAATGATTCAACAAGCTCAAACTTCAGATGCTAACATAGTGATTTTTGTTTGCAGTGACCTTCAGGGAGGTATTGAGCACACTAGATCTGGAAGATAGTTGCTTTTCTCAAATGTTTCGATGAATTATCCGCTATAAATGCAGCGCTTTGGAAATGAGAAGGTATTTTTGGCATTGAGAAGGTATTTTTGGCATAAAAGCGATCTGTCTCGTTTCGTGTTAATTATAGTTTTCTTGCTGAATGTTCGTGTTTTATATTCATGACCAGATCTCAGGAACTCAGCACTTAATGGACTGCACTCCCAATAGCAGTGATAAGAAAACTCTGAAGAGGTGGTTTTTCATCGACAAGAGGGTCGGATAAAGCATATTTGGTTATAGCTTATAAGTCACTCTTAAAAGCGCAATTACCGGAAACTGGCAGCACAATCAATACGATCTGGTGTCCTATAGTGCTTGTATTCTTGATTCGATGGAACTTAAGTCTACTCATTCATCTCCTGTTCTTGCCAATCCTGCACCCATTAACAAGACAAGACTAGGCATTCATTCCACCTTGTCCTCTAGCAAATGCATACCGATACCGAGGAGAAAGCCGGGAAAGCTCGATGAGGCTCTCTCTAATGGTTGGCTAGATGCAATGAAAGCCTCGTCTCCTCCTCGTAAAAAGCTTATAAAAGGTTATTGTGTTGAAGTTGCTTTAGATGATGCCGAGATTGCCTATTGCTCTTGGAAGGTATTCTATTCAAGATTTGTAGATTGTAATGACTTGCTAAGCACTACACTATGCCGTTTGCTCTAATTCATGTTGTTTAATTGCAATTTCTCCGGATTGCACAGATTAAGCATCCATCAGCACTCAATTCAATTGAGCAGATCACGAAGCAGGCTAAGAATAAGAAGATAGCCATTTTTTTGGATTATGACGGGACTCTTTCGCCAATTGTAGACAACCCTGATGATGCACTGATGTCTAGTGAAGTAAGAATAATTTTTTAAAGAATAGAAGCCCTTCGTTTCTTGGTATTCCATAGTTATTTATTTTATGACATTGGTCAATACATCTTCAGATGCGTTTGGCCGTGAAAAACGTTGCAGAGTTCTTCCCAACTACCATTATTAGCGGGAGGAGTCGTGACAAGGTATTTGGAGGACTCCACTTTAGAGGGTGTTCGGAACATTTTAAGCCTTTAATCCACCTTTCAACTTTCACTTCTCGATTGATAGTCCAAAGATTTTATGCCTGATTTACATCGATTTGATTTCCTTTTAGGTACATGAGTTGGTAGGACTGACTGAACTTTATTATGCTGGAAGCCACGGGATGGATATTATGGGTCCTGTGGGCGTTACCACATCCATTGACCATCATGGCTATGTCAAATTAACCGACAGACAGGTATTTGAAGATCTACTGGTGAATGTTTGTATTTGATTCTCCTGGGGGAATAAATTTAATGTTGATGCTTTGACTTTTTAGTGATGTTTGTTCTTATTATTACAGGGTGAGGAATTAAAGCAGTACCAGCCTGCTGGAGAATTTTTACAAATGATTGACGAGGTGCGCGATTGCTTTGCCTTCAATTTCTTTTTGATTTTATGGTATCTATATATTTGATAAGTGGATTTTTAGGAGATTGATTCTTGACCTGGGCATGCAGGTTTTTAGAACCCTCGTCGAGAAGACAAAGGGAATCAAAGGCACAATAGTTGAGAACAACAAGTTCTGTGCCTCGGTACATTACCGAAATGTAGATGAAAAGGTCAGGACTGGCTGCAGTTTGCAACTTACCAAGGGCTGCAGTGATGTTCAATCAGCTTAACTTCCGAGTCTCATTTTAATTGCTTGCTCTCTGATTTCAGAATTGGCGCACTATTGCTCAATTAGTCCACAATCTGTTGAAAGACTACCCGCGTTTGCAAATAACTCACGGACGGAAGGTACAGTTCTTGTCTCGATTCCAGCACGTTCATCTACGCACCGTGACCTCCTTTTGTTAAGTGGCTCTCAGTAATTTGTTGCACATACTTCTTTTTGGCTATCCAGGTATTAGAAATCCGTCCTGTGGTGGACTGGAATAAGGGAAAAGCGATGGAGTTTCTGCTCGATTCTCTCGGTATATTTTCTTTCCGACCTTAACTCTCTCTTTTCTGGCACTTAAGTGGACACACGCGCTATGCTACAACAAATTAACTTGCTGTCGCATCAGCACAGGTTTCACTAATCAAGCTGACGTGCTCCCGATCTACATCGGAGATGACAGAACCGATGAAGATGCATTTAAGGTACTACGCACATGCAATGTCGATTTTTTATTTGTCCTTTTTCTACCTTGAAGCAAGCATGCAAATGAGTTGGCCAATTTGATGATCTATATCAGATGCTGGGCGAAAAGAAATGTGGCGTTGGGATTTTGGTATCATCAGTCCCTAAGGAAACGAAGGCATTTTACTCCCTAAGGGACCCATCGGAGGTGCGAATCCTAGTTCATCTTTCGTACTTTTCGCCTCGAAACTTTTGGTCGCGTTTTTTCAGAAGAATATGCTGATAAACGATGGATGTGTTGGAATCGCATGTAGGTGATGGAATTTCTGAAGTCTCTTGTCGCGTGGAAGAAGATGGAAGATGCATGAAGGATGTGAAATTGTAGTACTAGTGTCACAAGGCTAGGGGATACTGTCTATGCTTCTAATAGATCACAGTCGGGCGGTCGGTCGAAATCCGTGCAAAATTTTTTTTGGCTTTTGGTATCTCGGCCATCCGTCCGTGTAGTTTCTAATGTTCATATGCTATGTGTAGGGTAACATGTGTTGTTCAGCAGGCTTGCGCTTATGAAATGACACCCAACTTTTATACTCAAGAACGACTTATGAAATGACTAGACATTGCGGTTGATCAAGGATTTCCTCATCTCATCCACAATAGCACCGGGTTGCGCTTCCCTGAACTCGAAAACACTCTTGACGACGGATAGTTCGGTGTCTGAACCGTAAAATGCTGTCCGGTCATTCATGGTCTTAGCCGCCGCGATTACTTCGCCACCTCGGTTCTACAGTTTTCATCCAAGTCTTCAATGGGTTTATGTGGATGAACCTGCTCCAACATATTTTAGCATCTTGTAAGGCAAAAATCTAACTTGCCCATAAAGGGTATCCAAGTTTCTCATCGGGTAAACTTTAACGAAATCTTGCGATATTTTTAGTTATTTATACAAAGAACAACCTGCAAATGCCAAAAGAGAACCACGCATAAAAACCCCAAATCAAATCAGCAAACTCCGGAACTTGATAACGCTAATGTCTATTAGCGCCCTTTCATTATCACTAAGCTAGTTGGTTGTTTACCTAAGTGATCATGCAAACGTTGATTACCAATTGATCCTAAAGGTGTCACCAATGCTAAGCGGCCATGCCAATATTTTTGTGGGTTTGTTTTCGTTAAAGTCTAAACTAGTCCTAGCATAATCTAGAAAAGAAATTAAAGATCGTTGACAAAATACGGTGCGGCAATGAAACGATTGAAAGAGTCTAAGTAAAGGAACGGGAGATAAAAACTCGATACACATCGGGCAAAGAATATACATGGCCGTATTATAAGCCCCGGGACATCATCCCCATGAGCTAAAATCAATTCAAGTTCAATTTTTCTTTTTGAAGGATTAATTTTCTTAGACTAAACTAGATGTGTCCACTAAAACTCCTAAACTAAAGGGATGTTAAATAAATGAAATAAGCTGATTCTAACTCTAAAGCTTGACAACCACCTAATCAAGGTCTTCTTCTAAGCTATTTCATAATTTTTCAATTTTTTTATTAGTTTTCATTTTTCGATTTTTAATATTTTTTTCTATCTGAAAACGGGACCCGGGCCGGGTTCTTGAGCCCGACCCGGTGAAGACCGAAATGGTCTAATTGACTTGGGCCCGGTCGGACTGGGCTCAACACACGAGCCCGATCCGCACTATGGCCCAGTCCCCTAAAACCAAAGATAAAAAGTGAATCCTAATTTATACAAGGCCGGCCCTAATATTGTTGTCACGGTCCAACTTCACCGAATTTGATTCGAGCCTGCCTGGAAAAAAAGTCAAACAAAAAAAATAAAAAAAATTACCAAAGTTCACAAGCAATTATTAAAATTACTTTTGTGAAGATGACATTCAGCTACCCATCGTCCTTGGAAAAACGTACGTGAATGTCTCCTATTAAGTGATTTAGCCCCTTCTCTTTCGATATTAGGTGAATCTTGATTACTCCTTTTGAAATTTCGCATCGTTCCGACTTGCTCTAACTAGCATGTCAATTAGGTGCAATTTTATAGGATGTCTACAATAAATATCAATTACAAAGAGCATAACTAAACGCCGTAGAGATAGGGACTTCGGATCCATTTGTCACGCGGAAAATGAATGATTTGAAAAAAAAAAAATTCCTATATCGCATGCATTGCCTAAAAAAATGAATGAACAAAAAAGAAAAGTCATCACCCCCAAAAAAGTATAGCATAAATTGTTGTCGATAACGAAAGCATTAATCATCAAATATTTATTTTAAGCCATATATACAATCATTTTTAGGGAGATGTTTTCAAAATCATTCTTTTTTCGCGAAACAGATGGATCCAAATGATTGCAAATTCGCATTGTAATACCTTAATCCGAGAATCATTACATAATCCATTATTTATTAGTAGTGAACATTTACTCATTTATTATTTTACTCCTTTGTATATCGACATCTAGTCATGTTGTAAGCTCGAGTGTGACACTAAAAAATACAATGAATTCGAGCATTTTCGAGCCCCAATTTTCTTTTTTCTTTTTCTTTTTTGTTACGAAAAAGTTTTTTTATCATCAAATGTTATGATGTAACTTCACTGGTTAAATTGAGGGGTTAGCAAACCCTTTACCCTAAACTCTCTCTTTTTCGCTTTTTTCTTGTTCTTTTAACCCAACTTTTTTTTCATTTAGGGTTTCTTGTGGAGGAGGAAAGGGGACTAAACTTATTGATTATAGCTTATGCAAGTTATGAACGTGGTGGAGACATAATTTAATAAATGGTTAATATTACCAAAAATCCTAAACTGGTACACCTGTGACAATTTTACCCTTAACTGATATAGCTATGACAAATTTACCCTTCGTTAGTTTTCGTTAAATTTTACCGTCAAATTGCTGAGTTGGATGACACGTGACAATTGTTGGGTATACACGTTACCCTCTGTTTGTTACAAGTGTGTCAATTTGGGGTTTTTCAATTAACTCAATTTAACGGAAACTAATAGATGATAAATTTGTCACATGTGTATCAGTTTGGAATTTTTTATTGTAAAAAAATTTAGTTTGAGGTAAATTTGACACAGTTGTACCAGTTTATGGATTTTGGTGGTAAAAAAATAATTTAGGGTAAATTTGTCACAAGTGTACCAGTTTGAGATTTTTGGTGGTCAAAAAAATAGTTTTGGTAAATTTGTCACATGTGTACCAGTTTGGAATTTTTCGTGGTATTAACCATTTAATTAAAAAAAAATGGAATTTAAAGAGAAATAATATATCAAGAGCTCGAAATGGGCAATCTTTAATTGCATGGAAAGCAAAGCCGACACCACGAGGTTAGGACATTGATGAAAGATGCCTAGGGTTGATCATTTTCCACGCAAAGCACACGTTTTCTTTTGTTCTTCTTTATCCGTTATCATCAAGATTTTTCAAGGTGCGATTAAAGTTAGGATCAATTTGGGGGGTGGACCGTTCCATCATCGCCGAAATTACGTAAGTTGGAGATTCCACGTGATCGGATGATACTAATCCATTGGCCGCCTTTTCATTTCCTTTCGCTCGCTCCTTAATTTTAGGAACGACGAAGGCAAGTTCTTTCTCCACCTACCCTCGAAAATCCCAATCGAGTTTGCTCTAGAGGGTCTAACAGAATCGGCGACCGTGCTCTCCGCCTCTTAAACGCGAGTTACGAACGGTATTTGGATCTCTCTCGAGTGTCGCGTCATAACGATATTTTAGGATTCGAACTTATACGATTTGGTTTATTTTTGTGTAATAATACCATTATAATTTATTTATTTATTTTGTCAAAGCTGTAATAGTAGTAGTAGTAGCACCCTAGGAAGCACCGACACTCTCCGGATACCTTCGTGTCGTGTCGTGTCCGACACTCCGACACTCTCTGACACTCTCCCGATACTCTCCGACATGCGATCCATATGTGATCGGCACTCTAGACACGCCAGCGACACGCGATTCTAGCATCCCAACACGCCATTTCGACAAGCACGGGGTCAATTTTAAGCATTTTCAATAAATTATGGGTCAAAATGTAGATTTATCAAAGATGCATACACTTAAGCCATATATCTAGTCACCCCAAAATTAATATACCCAGTCAACAAAAAAAAACTTAATCGTGAATCTCTAACAGAAGAAGAATAAAAAAAAACTCACTGATATTTTTATATAATCATGTATATATAAAAATATACATTTAATATACAACGTGTCGGAATCCTCTATTTTTTTAGAAATGTCGTGTCGGCGTGTCGTGTCGTGTCATTTGTCGGTGTCGGTGTCGGTGCTACTTAGGTAGTAGCAAGCTTGGGCCTTGGCTATGTTATAGATAGCAAAAATCCACATTTTGGCGGCTTATATTGTATGATAAAAGGCAAGACATCCGCGTTCCTATTCAGACAACATTATTAATTGGGAATCAACTTCATCGTAATTAACTATTTTATTTTATTTTTTTTGCTCGTTGTGGTTACTATTATTGATCCTTGGCCCACTCTTGGGAAACCCAAAATTATTAAATTTTGGGCTACAATGTTTGCCGGCAAGCAAAAGCAAAAAGCTTAACGAGTCAATGCTGTCTCGCGAATTGATTAACAAAGCTGGTTTTTAGGCGTCAGGTATGGAGGTTGATTGAGCCTATTGCTTGATCATCCTATCCCTACATTAGTTGTCCTAAATGTATATTTACCTTTTTCTCCATTTTTCCCAAGTATTTCCAGGGAAATAATTAGAAGGAAGTATCGCCACATATAACTCAATCGATCACTGCGATCATATCATAACTATTAACGTGCGAGAGTGAAGTAATAAGTAAGAAAAGGAGAATGCAAGAAAATGGAGGAAAATTCGAAAACGGTCATAAATCTTTTGTATTGGTATCAATTCAATCATGAACATCGCAATTGAATCAATTTAGTTATAATAAATCTTTTCATGTTGATATCAATTAAGTTCATCCCACCAATTTACGTCGAAAATTGCTGACGTGGACACCGGCCGTCCTACGTGGTAAAACTGACACTAAGGCGGACATTTTTATTTATTTTTTTTTTGGTTTTTTTTTTTTTTTTTGTTCTTCTTCTCTTTTCTTTCATTTCTCTTTTTTCTTTTTTTCTTATTTCCCTCCACCAGCCTCCGTGATGGTCAGCGGAGGTCGCCGACCGCTGGCAAGGGGTGCACGAGGGTCACCCCTAGCCATCGCCATAGGTAGGCGAATCTGGCGAGGGGCGGCCTTATCGAACCCTCGCGCTTACTAGCGACTATCTACTAGAGTAGAGAAATAAGGAAAAAAAAAAAGGAAAATAAAAAAGAGAGATAGAAAATAGACTAAAAAAGGAAAAGGAAAAATTTTAATTAAAAAAAAAATTCCAAGTCAGCGTCGACGTCGTGCTATGTAGAACGGTTGGTTTCCACGTTAGTAATTTTCGGCTTAAATTGGCCGAATGGACTCAATTGATATCAACATGAAAATATTTAAGAATAAATTGATCAAATTGAAAGTTTCGGAATTGAATTAGTACCAATGCAATAGGTTTAAGACATTTTTAGCACTTTTCGTCAAGATAATGCATAGGAATGTGTTTTTCCTCGAAACTCAATCTCCGAGTTTTATCTAAAATACTAAAAAAAACAAATCTTTTTGGGGGTGAAAATTTTCATGAGTCACAATCGAAACTATAACAAAATAGAAGTAGCAAAAAATGAACGCGATCTTGTAAAATGGCAAATCTTTTTTTGTTCTTTTTTGGAAAATTCTGGTGGAGCAATTTCCGCTTTCCGCTTCATGTCGTCACTTCCATTTTCCATTCTCTTTCCAAAGTAAAATCTCAAGACAAGCCTCACAATTCAAACTTGAAAAAAACATTTGGCATAAACGACGCCTGTACTTTAACTCAGTATATAAAATTATTTTCGATACTTTAATTTATTCAATATTGTCTCGAAATTTTAATCTACTGTTTAACGTGGTTCGCGAACTATTAATTTACTGAATTTAATTTTTAAAATAATTTATTTGCGTGACTAAACTATCCCATTAAATTTTGAAGAGCTTTTCCTTTTTGGGGGGGTCAAATTTAAAACTTTAAAGAGTAGGTAACCTAAAAATATAACAAATTGAAGGAGGGTTAAAAAAGCGAAGGGGTCTATCGGTTAG
Source organism: Lenwebbia sp. NSW1173648 (assembly GCA_029784005.1). Taxonomy (NCBI): domain Eukaryota; kingdom Viridiplantae; phylum Streptophyta; class Magnoliopsida; order Myrtales; family Myrtaceae; genus Lenwebbia; species Lenwebbia sp. NSW1173648. The sequence continues at coordinate 3,614,656 of JARCGZ010000005.1, forward strand.
CACTGCAGGTGTTGTTACCTAACCAACACTTTTCCTAATTGCCCAATTTTTTTATTTTTTTTTGGAATTATTTTATTCTTCCAAGAAAGAATAGAAAAGGGAAAAAAAAAAACAGGATCTAATTTATTAATTGATTGCGGTGGGGGCCCACGCGTGGGAATGGCGATGGGCTGGCAATCATGTGGCGCTTTCAGAGGAAGATCTGGAGGAGAGAAAAAAAAAATGTTCCTTTTATATTGATTTTTTTTCTTCCCTTTTTTTGTTTTGTTTTTACCTTGGAGAGGAGAGCGAGAGCGAGAGCGACAGTGGGCAGGTCAAACGTTAATCCCCACTGCAAGCGCGTGCAAAGCGCTCTTCACTGTCTCTGCTATTCAGCTCCAACCAACAAGGAGGGGGAGCACTCAGTATAATAATGGTGTCTGGTTGATCCCTGTCCTGTCCTCGGCACAGTTAATTTAAGAAGGTAATCAGGAAAATAAAATAAAATCAAGAAAGTTCACACCTTGCTCTGGCGATGAGCGCGTGCAAAAGTGGTGGTGGTGGTGCGACCAATTTCCTAAGATTTCGTCTCTTCTTTTTGAACTGGCGATAAGCTGTCACACATCACACCCCTCTCTCTCTCTCTCGAGAGAGAGAGAAAGTTCACACCTTGCTCTGTTTCTCTCTGTCTCTATCTCTCTCTCTCTCTCTCTCTCTCTCTTCCACGCCATGCACAGTCATGCTCCGCAACGCATGAACGACGAGTGGTGACCGACAAGAAAGAGCTTGTGATCAGAATCCGATCCTCCCTCTTTTTCTCTCTCTCCCCCCCATTGACGAATTCCTCGTTGTTTATGACTAACCCGTTAAGCTAAGAACATACATCTAAAAAGAAAGTTTCGAACAAACATATCGTGATAATTCTCGCCTCCCAATCCAAAACTGTCTTTGACCCACCAGCGCCCCAAAAGGACTAAAAAAGTTGGTTCATCAAGGTAATTCTTGCGAAAAGGAAAATGTTAACATAGACTTGCAAATTTCATAATGTTCCTTTTTTTCTTCCTCTTGGACAAATATATGAAAAGATTCAAGGGTATTGCCTATTGGTCCCCGCAATTATTTCTTTCTTTTTGCTTTATTTTTTCGTTGCAGACTGTCCCCGGAGCTAATGAGATTATTAAGCCCACAAGAGCAGCCGATAAAGTAGAAAAGAGCCGTTTCCTCTCACACACAGACTCTCTCTCTCTCTCTCTCTCTCTCTCTCACACACACGCACACGCACACAGAGGCTACTCTGTCTCCCCATTTTTGCTTTTGCTCTACCAGATAATGCAAAGCCCATAAAAGCTTGGGAAAGTTCGCCCCTAATTTTCGACACGAACACGCTGAGAGGAAAGAAAAGAAGGAGCTTTCTAAAATGGCTTTGAATGGCCTCACCACCGCAGTGTCGCTGTTGCTCGTCCACATTGGCCTGCTCTTGGGCTCCTGTTATGCTGATGATCCATTCGTCTTCTTCAATTTCAAAGTCTCCTACATCACTGCCTCTCCGCTCGGTGTTCCTCAACAGGTCTGTGCTCAGATCTCCCGCTCTGTTTTCCCCGAATCTTTCTCTTTCGGGCTCCATCTTTCAGTGTTGGACCTTACCTTTTTTCCTGCTTATAGAAAATGGGTTTGTGCTGGTTCCTCAAAAGTTTCCATTTTTGGTACGGATCTGAGTGAAATGAGCTTTCAGTAGTTGCTTTGAGCTGATACGTTTTGGTTAGAGGTCGAAACAGACAATGTAGTGTCGACAGAGTGAATGCTCCACGGGGCTTAACGTTTGGGTTTCGATTGTGCTTTGCAGGTTATTGCTATTAATGACAAGTTTCCAGGACCTACTGTCAATGTCACTACTAACGACCATGTCGTCGTCAATGTTCGCAACAAGCTGGACGAGAGTCTTCTTATGCATTGGTATGATTTGCTTGACATTGTGAGACAATAGGGGGCAAAAAGAAAGATTTGATTTTGCTGCTCTTTTGATCATGTGGCGTATGTGATATGTTGCTTATGAGTAGGTCCGGGATACAGCAGCGGAGGAGTTCGTGGCAAGACGGTGTTCTGGGGACCAATTGCCCCATTCCTCCAAAGTGGAACTGGACTTACGAGTTTCAGGTCAAGGATCAAATTGGGAGCTTCTTTTACTTCCCCTCCACTAATTTCCAGAGAGCATCGGGCGGATTCGGTGGCTTTATTATCAACAACCGGCCTATAATCCCCATTCCCTTCGCGACTCCTGATGGCGATATTGTTATTCTGATCGGCGATTGGTATACCAGGAATCATACGGTTGGTGATTGTTAGATGATTTGGGATTGTGGCATATGGTCAAAAGCTTATTTTTAAGATAGATTTTGCTTTTTGTTGTAGGCCTTGAGGAAGTCCCTCAATGGTGGAAAAGATCTCGGGATGCCTGATGGTGTTCTTATTAATGGGAAAGGGCCTTACCAATATAATACGACGCTGGTCCCGGATGGTATTGATTATGAAACCATTACAGTCCACCCAGGTAATATAAAGTAATGTTCTATTACTAAACAAATTAGCTGCAATTATTTAAACAGACCAGATAAGCTCTGCTTCCAATTGATAATGTTATGCTGGAGTTTCACTTGTCATTGTGGAGTTTTCCCAAGATCCTCAGTTGTGTTATAGAAAAAGAATTTGGCTGGCTAAGATAGGTGCCAAAATTATCTGGTAACTTTTGCACTACGAGTATGATTTAGGTGTTGCAGCCATGGGTGCTTCTTATGTTTTCATGCTCATTTCTGTTATTCTCTTCTTGTGTAAGCAGCATTATGGTTCTTGATTTTTTTTTTGGTAAAGTCATTATGGTTCTTGATTTTTGCTTCACCATCTACAACATTTTGTCTCATTACGAAATATATTGATAGTCAATGACGTATCTATCTCATGTATAGTAGTTATTTGATTGTTTCATAATGCTGCTTAAAGTGAGCAAATACAATTATTTGTCCTGTATCTACTAGTTCACGGGTTGTGGTGGATGTGGCTTGAGCCGCACAAGTTTACAAAATTCCGTGCGTCATTTGCATAATGGTATGAAAGCTGATCCTGTTTCCTAAAGTTGAATCACTCTGTTATCTTTATGTTTTCCTTTGTTCGTTTTTGGTGGAGGGGGTGGGGTTGGGGGAGGTCTAGGAAGATGTTACAAGAATACGGAGATGAGTTTTGGCTTGTACAACCACTCTATTGTCCACTTCTAATAAACGTGATTGCCCCAATTCGAGATCATCTTCTGGAATCGTATAACTGTCAAAAGTGAGTGACTGGCTCAATAGAGTAGAAGTTAACGGGACCATAATTACTTCCCGTTTCAAAGAATTGATTTGTCAGAAGTTGGGGTAAATCATCAATGTAGCTTGTAGGATTATAAACACCATGAGACTTACTGATGCCAATGATTAACAGGGAAAACATATCGCATTCGTGTGCACAATGTGGGAATATCGACAAGCTTGAATTTCAGGATTCAAAACCATAACCTCCTTTTAGCTGAGACTGAGGGATCATACACAGTGCAACAGAATTATACTAGTTTGGACATCCACGTCGGTCAATCATATTCATTCTTGGTGACAATGGATCAGAATGCTAGCTCTGATTACTACATTGTAGCAAGTGCCCGAATGGTGAATGAATCTCTTTGGAAAAGAGTAACTGGTGTTGCCATATTGCATTACACAAATTCTAAAGGGAAGGCGGCTGGCCCTCTTCCGGATGCACCAAACGATGAATTTGACAAAACCTATTCTATGAACCAAGCTAGATCAATCAGGTATGCTTCCAGGAATTTTATGTTTCTTTTCCTGATTAAGTTGAGAGTATGTTAAGTCAGCATCACCTTGGATTCAACATCTGGACTTCTTTTTTATCTGGAAAAACCGTCAGTGCAATGAAAAGATAGAATGTCTTGAATTTACATCCTGGGAGTGTCTGGTCCATGTTAGTTTCAAAAGTCGATGAGTAGATCAATGCATCAAATGTTTGGAAATAAACACACATGGCTTCAAATGTGCCTCCCTATTTATTGTAACATGATCTTTTAATCACTGACACGACATTTTCAATTAATTTGTTAGCTGAGATTATATATAATTGAATCTCAATCTCTGACTGATGCTGGGATGCAGATGGAATGTGTCTGCCAGTGGGGCTCGTCCCAACCCACAGGGGTCTTTCCACTATGGCTCAATCAACGTGACTGATGTGTACGTATTGCGAAACGCTCCTCCAGTGACGATTGATGGAAAACGGCGCACAACGCTAAGTGGAGTCTCGTTTGTGAATCCTTCCACCCCAATCAGGCTCGCTGACCAGTACAAAGTGAAAGGAATTTATAAGCTTGACTTTCCCAAGAAACCACTGACTGGACCACCAAAGATGGAAACATCAGTGATGAATGGAACTTATAGGGGGTTTATGGAAGTAATATTGCAAAACAACGACACCAAGGTGCAGTCGTATCACATGAGTGGATATGCATTCTTCGTTGTGGGGTAACTTCTCTGCCTTGCCATGCCTACTTGCAACATTACTTTTGCTTTCCATGGTTATACTACTGCTATTTACTTTGTTAGTTGGAGTCTTAGGAATTCCCTTTCCTTTTAATCAAGAAGTGGTGACAAAAATCTCGTGCGTATAGGATGGATTATGGCGAGTGGACAGAAAACAGCAGAGGCACATATAATAAGTGGGATGGCATTGCCCGCTCCACAATCCAGGTGCGTTTTCACAAGTTAAAAACTTTTATCAGATAAAATTCTAAACATCCTTATCTTCACCCTGGACTTTCTTGCAATCGTTGTGCTCATTTTCTGCATTCAGTGAGGAAGCCTGAGCATTTCATTGGTTGTTGTATACCATCGTAGTGCTTTATAATTGAGTGTGAAAGATGCTTGTTGCGAATGATCCTGCAGTGGTGATGCTCTAAGCATCATCTCCTGTTATACAAAACGATAACGCTTGAAAAACTTATTTTAGTTCAGAAGAAAACTGAAGTCCTCATGTTTCTCGTATTGTTTAGTCAACGCTTGATTTTCTTTGAAGTAAAATGGGAGACAGATGAAATGTTGCTTATACTGATTACTCTCTCTCTAGGTCTATCCTGGAGCATGGACATCGATCCTCATATCCCTTGACAATGTTGGAGTTTGGAACTTGAGAACAGAAAACCTCGACTCATGGTACCTTGGCCAAGAAACTTACGTGAGGATCATCAATTCAGAAGTGAATAATAAGACTGAGCTGCCCATACCCGATAATGCTCTGTACTGCGGTGCACTTAGCCATATGCAGAAGTACGTAATCCAAATCTGCCACTAAATTCATTGTTTCGGTAGATAGAACTATCATCTGCGAATTAGGCAGCCTATCCTTTTTAAAAATTACAGCTTTGACCCTGACAAAACGCGTCTACTGCTCATTTTTTTTCTTTTAGTTTGTCCATGGAAACGTATTTAATCTAAAAACCGAAGCATAAAAGAAGCGAGGATTGTGACCCATCTTATTGTTTTGGTGAAGCTTTCCTGCCATACTGAAATTCAATGCCTTCAATTGCAGGGCCGAAGATATCTCTTCGGCAATCACAATCGCCGCCAGTAGATCAACCGTGGCTGTCACTCTGCTAACGATACTCTGTGCTCTCATATCCGTCTCTCGCTAGGCGTCATCGTCGCCATCTCCTTCTAGTGTCGCTTTGCCGGATTGTAGCTTCTTAGTGAGGTTGGTTTGTGAGTGTTTTAGGGTGTGCCATTCTAGCCTGTCCATAATTCAGTGGCTTTGACATGTATTCTTTTGATCCACAGTCGTTAAGTGTTCCGCTCGGGGTCCTTTCGTCTAATTTATTGTTATCTTACATTCTTTTAAATATCCCACAATTGTATGAATGACTTATGAACAGATTTCAGAAGCAGATCCATTTTTCCGCACCCCGGTTCCGCTCTATTAATCACTTATTGGTCTCCTGTCTTTAGAAGGGACTAAGCCCAGATTACATATCGGCTTGGAAAGTTGAGTCTTTGTTGCCTAGCAGATTATCGTATTCTTTTTCCACGTTTCTCAAAGGCCATGTCTATTTGCAAACAAAAACCAGAATCCAATGTTAGCGTTTTGTGCTTCATGAGCCCATATTATCTCCGAGGAGTTCTCACTTTTCATAAACTTAAGGAATGAGAAGATCCTCTGGCAGGCACTGTTCCGGCTAATTCACGAGCCTTCTGCAAATGGATGCTAGCCACGGATGCCATCTCGAATACCGCATCGCAAAGCTTCCCTCGGGAGTCTAATCGAACTTCCGATTGACCCGACACAGAGCGGAACTTAACTGGATCAGAAACTGAGGTCTCCTCCTTTCCAAGAAAGAAACTTGGAATCCCATGAACAAGACAGTACAACATATGCGGAGCAAGAAGGCTCGCCTCTTTCACTTCAGGTGAAAGCTAACTTTTTGTACCTGACAAAATAAAAATTAAAAAAAGCTACATTTTGTTAGGTCGAGAGATGGACCGAACCAAAGGAAAGGGAGTCGCAAAGGGACGTTTATGGTAACATTTATGTTCCCGAGAATAATTTCTTTTCAGAAATAGTATTTTCTATTTTTATTTGTTGGACGAGTTTCTTAGCAGAAGAACGCACTTGGTAATTGTACAAAGTTTCTATTACCGGAATAGAAAAGAACATAAATGCGTTTGGTACGACCCTAAAAACAATATACTGGCGGTGGTGATCGGCTGGCGGCGAGGGGTGATCGGCGGCCGGCGGCGGCGACCGGCAACCGACGGCAGTGATCGGTGACCAGTGGTGGACTTGTGGTTGTAGAAGCGAGCATTAAGTTATACTAAGCTTGTTTTTCTAAAATAACATTATTTCTCTTTTTGTTCCCGGAAATAAGGAAGCTAGTTATTTTTACTTCTTGTTTATGTTTCAAATCTATTCCTTGGCCACTATTCTGTTCTCGGGAACCAAAAAAATCAACTGAGGTACACAAACTGATTTCTATTCAGTTTCTGTTTTCGAGAACAAAAGAACAGAAAAACAGAGAATCGGAAACATTATCAAACAGGCCATTGGCTGTCTAGTGGGCAAGCCGGGAGCTGCGACAAGGAGAGTCGCAGTGCCTTTGATGTACTTCAATCACCCAATGTTTGGGGAGATGCTAGAGGAAGCTCAGAGGGTTCGTGGGTATAATCATCCGGGTGGGATCGACATGCCTTGCAGGATTTAGGAGTTTGAGAAGGTGAAGATGAGGATTGCCACGAGAGATCAGCGTCGGCAACAACAAAGGCCAGGCTGGTGGCGGCGGCATTGCTAATGTCACTGAAGTTCCAAACGATTAATCTATAAATTTACAGTTGATAGAATGAGTGACTGAAAGGCAATGGTGATCTTAAGTCTGGTGTTAATCAAGATTCATGACTGGTGTTCCACAAGTTGCAGACCCTCTGTTCTTCAGTTTCTTAGTTGTCGTTGATTTGATTATTTGATGCAATGATGCAAACCGCAAATTAATTTCAAAAGTTCTGCAAATTATGGAACTCATCCCTGATTTTTCCTTGTCAAGGGTGGCGCAGATCGTCTCCAAAGAATGCAAACAATGAACCACACAAGATTGTGCATAGTGAAACCAATTAAAATCACAGCATCAAAGCTTTCCGGCCTAAAATCAAGGTGATTCTCCTTCAAAGGATGAGGATTGCAAAAAGAAAAAATATCAAGTAAGAAGCTGCACTACTCTGAGTCTCAGATTGTTATAAGCCCAACAAAAGTACATGAGGAAGACATGCAATAAGGAAGTCTAACCGTGTCCACAGCCGAGCCATTTATGAATTCTGCTCAACCGCAAGCTCACTCAATAACCGATGCTGCTTCAGGATCAAGAAATTCAACATTGCCTCTCAAAATGCGAAAAAGCACAACAGTCGTTGTCCAGCTCATTCGAACATGGTGAAATTAAAGTGAGAAGATGCTATTCAAGGGGAAAAAAACATCTCTCACGACCAGAAATTCAAACTTTTATTTTGCTGGTTGTACAATCAGTTTTCTTGTAATTATTCAACTCACTACGAATGACTATTCTCTAGTATCTACCCCTCCAGGAACTCCATTTGAGTTTCAGTTGGTACCAAAGAGGAGAGATGCCTAGAACTCCTCGTGCTAGCCTAGGATCAAACACATCAAAATGCACCTGACTGAGGGTATCTAGCAGTACCTGCGCAGGCATGGCCGGAAGCAGCACCGGGATCGCCTCAGCAGGCACTGTTCCGGCTAATTCACGAGCCTTCTGCAAATGGATGTTAGCCACAGATGCCATCTCGAATACTGCATCGCAAAGCTTCACGCGGGAGTCTAATCGAACTTCCGATTGACCTCCCATTTCGACCAGCATTCCATGTTTGGTCGCCACTTTTCTAGGTATATATAAAGAGTGGCGGCTCTTGCTCGCATGATATGGCAGCGATTTAAGCAGCAAAAGAAGGCCACTGGCCTTTCCAATATGAGATGCCGCATGATCAGCCGCAGTTGACCTGATTCCACCAGATTGAAGTGTCGTGTACAGAATGGTAGATGCAGTGTCCTCGGCATATTTTTCCAATTCATCGATGGTTTCCGGCATTTGAGTGACCTCTCTGCTAGCATCATTGATACGAGCTTCAACAGATCGTTTCAACCATGCCTTGCTAATTTTGAACTCGGATACAACTGCAGATAAGGCCCGTGCTGTTGGGTGTTCGATTAGTTTATTGGCAAAAATTTTGTCTATAGCTTCCTGCCACCAGACAAGGCGCATGAGACCAATTCTTGGATCAGAAGCAATGTCCATGGCTCTGGATGTTTCCACATTGAAAGCGCGGAGGGCAAATGCAGCCTTACGCAAGTTGGGTGGAAGTTCAAGAAGGCAAAGGTAGTGATGGTAATCATAACTCCGAACCTGCTGCACGCAATGGGAAAAAGCAGCACGTAAGTTAGCAGATGCACTGGAGCCGCTCATCAGTTCAACATCAGAAAAACCACCCTGCAGATACACAGAACTCAAATGAGAACAGGAAATCTCTGGAAAAGAAAGGAAGAAATTTCAGCGTCGTTCAAGTTTCCGGGTAGTCGCTCAACTGAAAATTTTGGCTTTCACATATGCATTTATGCTTCCTCTTCTCTTTGTCAATGCAAACCTCTATCTATGCAAATTGATGGCCCCAACATCTTGCTATAAACATAAGGCCACGTCATTGAGTGAGATGGATAAGGCATATCATACTAACCTTTGTGCATCACTAAAAATTCTTTGATAGTCCTTAATCAAAGTTAAGCTATTTTGCTCTTTTCTGGTTGACTTGCAGTTTTTCTCAGATGGCCCAGGAGATACAGGGGCACAGGCGCATACATCAATTGGCCCAATTGTTGCAGACCTTTTAACACACAAGTATTGATCACCCCACGCTGCTATGCGTTCTATGAAATTATTATCACCAATGCCAGTTCATTTTAGTACGTGTAAATACACAACAGGACACAACACCAACTGTTCGGAAAAATGCAGTCGCTAAAAAAGGCAAAAACCATTTGGCAATGTTTAGGAGCATTAACAAGTTCCCCACTTTAGTAGATGGAAACGCACTAGCATGAAAAGTATTGAGTCAGACAACAGACATGATCTCGCTGAAGCACGCGCTCACAGAGGCATTTCGTCAAACAGGTGACCCCCAATGCAATTTCCAACGGTCGAATCCAAAATAAGTTGATGCGAATACGATTTTCGGATCTTACCGGATCGTCACAAGCGATGGTTGGCGGCGAACGGTGGTTCCAGGTAAATACCAAGAGGCGAATTGGGTAAGAGCCCTAGGGAATGCGTAGCGAGCTTGAAGTGGGAGTGGTGTCGCGGAGAGTGGGCGAGCTTTTCGGCACGTGGACACACCGCGTGGGGATCTCCGGCGAAAGAGGTGGGTTGGTGCGTGCGAGGGCGGTGGAGGGAGTGAGGGGAGGGGGAGGCGAAAGGCTGCGGGTTGCGGGTGGTTCCCTCGGAGGTCGGGCGGAGTTACAAGGGCGCCAAAGATCTACTGGATTTTTCGTTTTTGCTCTCGACTCTGACGGAGGTTGGAGACCTGGGAAGTCTTTTTTATTAGTCGGGTGAAGGGGAAACCACTAGCGGTGAACAAATCGGACCGACCGGACTGAGGAACGGTAGTCCGGTTCCCGATTCTAGATAGCGGCGGTCCGGTTCGCAGTTCTTAAAATTAGAACCGGTGGCCGGGCGGTCCGGTTCCCGATTTCAAGAGCCCAGGACCGGATTGGTTGAAATTTTTATTTTATTTTTTATTTTTTTAAAGGTAACCGTAAATCGAATGTTTACTTGTTTAGGGTTTTGTTTAGGGTTTGCTTTCCTTTTTTTTTGCACTTTCAAGCCTTGAATGCAGGGAACTTTGGAGTCTCCAGCGTTCTTTAAAAGATGCTTCTTTTGGATTCTTGTAGAGTTCGAGTAATTTGGGCCATCTGGTATATTAGTCCTGTGTTTTGTCGGTCGTGGGGTTTTGTCTGGTGGTTTGATTCAGTACACGACTTGTATCTTCTGGCGCATTCGAACCATCAACTTTTCTGGCTTGTCTTGGACAGTATTGAATCCTTTGTTGACTTTGTTCTGCAGATGCAAGATAAATTCTGGACATATCCAATGACTCCATTAGCAGGAATGATGCATGTTTTTTTTTTGGCATGTTTCCGGTCCGGTCCGGTTCCCAGGTCCGGATAATTAGAAACCGGGACCACCGGTTCTCGGTTCTTTAAGAGAACCGGACTGGACCGAGAACCGATCACCCCTAGAAACCACCATTGAATCTGTAAACCAGAAACTATAATTAAGCCCTGGTAATTTTGCATTAGCACATCATGATCATGATGTCATTATGATTTCCTGGATTTATGTTTTCGCATGACCATCATATTTTCATTTTTTTTATAATTACGCCATAGTGTACTAATTGAATTGGGACGAAATCGGGTTAATTTTTCCCAATACACGTGGGATTGCACCGATACGCGTTCGACACTCTCTGACATACGATCGATACGTGGTCAATAGGTGTCAGACGTCCGACACATGGTCAGCACTCCGGACACGCTAGCGACGCGCGAGTCCATAATCCCGACACGTCATTTCCACACGCACATGGTCAACTTTAAACACTTTCAATAAATTAGGGGTGAAAATGCAAATCTATCAAAAATATACATTCTTAAGTCATATACCCAGCTAGCCCCAAAAAAGAAGAAAAAGAAGAAATTCACCGCTAAATTTTTTATATACGATAATTTGTCTTGTATATATAAAAATACACATTTAATATATAACGTGTCGAAATTCTCTATTTTTTTTATAAATGACATATCGGCATGTTATGTCGTGTCGTGTTGCTTGTCAGTGCTACTTAGGCTAAACATGGTCGTGTTTAATATTGTCAGCCCTAAATATAATTGGTAGTCCGTAGAAAAAGAAAAGGCCCGAGATCATTTCGCTATAAAGTTAAATCTCTCACCATGGAAAAAAAATGCTAATTAATCTCGACTGTGTTTTTTTTACCTCATAAACGAGTTGCCCTTCTTTGTTGTGAAAAAGAATCTTTAGGTTAAAAGAGAACTCGTGAATAGAAGCTTCTTATTCTAAGTAAGATTTGATTTTTTTTTTCTCAAATAAAAATGAAAATTCGTAAACGAGAACAAGAAAATTGGAAAGAAAATTAGAAAACCAAAATCTGACAAGAAAAAGATAAAATCAATACGTTAAAGTTTAAAAGGAGAGAGAGAGAGAGTGGTGGCGAGTGGCAACTGTGGACAGCCCAGAGCGTAGCTACGCGGGAAACCGATCCCCGCTTGTTTGATGGGCCGTTAAAAAGGGGTAGTGTAACATACCAAATGGATGGGCCTGGGCCCAATACCAACGTCAGCTTAGTGGGCCAGAGCGGGCCCACACATAACCAAGCTGCCGTTAGGGTTTCACGAGAGTGTTCTTCCTCAAAGGGAGAGCAGGAAAAAATTACCAAAATATTCATAAATCTATTACAATTATTCCAATTTAGTCCTAAAGTTTTCTTTTTCTCGATTCATTCCTAAACCTTTTACGATTATTTTTTTTCCCTTTTTCTTTCTTTATCTTTTCTTCCCTCTTCTTCCTCCGGTCGGTAGCCAGACCTCGACAACTGGGCAAAGGCAACGGCCAATGAGGTCGACTTTGCAGGCCTTAGGTGAAGCTCGCCCTTGCCGACCACTGGCAAGGGCGAGCCTCGCCGTTGCTAGGCAAGGCTCGCCTCACCATGGCTATGCGAGGACGAGCCTTGCCAGCCCAGATCTGGCCTCGTTGGCGGTCTCCTATCGGCCCTAAAAAAAAAAAGATAGAAAAAATTATTTAAAATGATTAAAAATATCAAAATATAATTAAATGGACCGAATTGGCACAATTGCAAAAGGTTTAGGACTCAATTTGTCAAAAATAAAGTTTAGGACTGAATTGGCACAATTACAATAAATTTAGGGCTTTTTGGTAATTTTTCCGAAGTTAGGTTCTAAAGGTTAAATAAATAGAAAGCGAAGCATAAACAGTTGATAAACTGGTGTAATATCATTAGGGGTTAGCTAAACTAGCATCTTTGTTGTTTTATAATCGCCACAAAATCCGTCATTTGGGCGATTTTCTTCTGACAGAACATCAATGAACTTCAAAAACAAATCGCGCAACAATCTAATGTCGATGGAGAAATTAATGTCCTAAATGCGAAAATGGATTTGACTATACATCTAAGAAAGGAAGGACGTACAAGGTGTTCCAATTTCATACCAAAAGAGAGAGAAAAGAAAGAAAGAAGGGTCATAGGGACGAATGCCAAAATAGTAGCATGGTTTCTCGAATATTAGCTTGGTCGTGACCTCAAGCATAAACATTGTAGTCAGCTAGATATGCAAAATGGTACATATAATTAAGTTATTTTCAAACATTAACATATTGCAATTTATAAAGAAAATATATTTCGTTGATTAATTTTTTAAATGGTTGCCGACCATTCGCCCACCCTCACCGGCCCTTCTCGGCAATGATGGGGCGGCGACAGCGGCTGCCTGCATTTTCTTCTTGTTTTGTATCCTTTTTTAAACTTTTTTTTGCTTATTTTTAATAAAATTCGAAATTTTGATTTGGACCGAAACGACGTCGTTTTAGCAATATCAGTCCCACATAGGATACAGAAAATAATTTAAAAAGCCACACATCATTTGCCGTTAGCCAAATTAGATGAAGTTCATGGAAGGACTCGGTTGTACCAATTCCATAAGTTTTAGGACTTGATTGCATTTTTGCAAGTTTTAAAACTCAATTGCATTTTTCATGATAAGTTTTAGGACTTCCAATGCACTTATTCCAAAATTTTATTTAGAAAAAACAAAACTAGGAAAAAAATAAGAGAATGGCAGGCTCGCCGATGGAGTGCTACCGTTGTTGCCGCCCATCGCCAGAGAAGCTGGCGACCTCCGCCGGCCTCGGGTGAGGGCCCCCATATCTGGACAATGCCGGCGCTTGCCTGGGGTTCACAGGGCCTCACCCTAAGTCCGGCCACCCTCACCCAGGGCTGGCGTCCATGGCTGCAATTTTCTAGCCAAAATTGGCTGGACAGGCTCAATTGACAAAGCACGAAATGGTTTATGACTTAATTGGCAAAATTAAAAGGTTTATGATTGAATTGACAAAAAAAAAACGCAATAAATTTATGACTCTGGAGACATTTTCCTTACAATAATCTTGTGAATGAACTGGCGTCACCAGCCAGCCGGGCACAAGCCTACCAGGATGGTTCTCTTCTTTCTGGATGCTTCTTTCTAGTCACTCGATTTCATGCAACTACCATCATAGATTATATGCGATTCGTGTGTACAAACACGGTATTAAAAAAATCACAAGTCCACGTTCCTCGCTTCCCAAGAACCGCAGAAGACCACCGGCCACTGCCAGTTGCACGATACCAACCCATCGATTCAATCTCCTTTCATGTGTCGGGAAGTCTCCTAGCACTTGCCTCACAGCAATATAAATAAACCAGCCAGTTATTAGAAGCTGTTCATTTGGTGTCCTAGGGTTTTTTTTTTTTTCCTTTTGTCCTCGTGGGTCTGTTGTGCATTAAAAAGATTTGTCTCAGAAATATAGCTTCGACTTGAGCTTAAGGCGTGGCGCATTATCCAATCCTCGTTCAAACCTGAACTTGCTTGAACTTTAAGTTTGTCTAGGGTTATCCAAAGCTGCCTGCTTTCGTATACCCGTTTGAAGATGACTGTTGAGATGGATTCGTACCCACCCACAAGTCATGAATCGTAACATTATGTGATCCAGGATCAACTTAGCTTCTCATCTATATAATGTGTAGCTAAAAGAGTTGGACAAATCGTTCTTCTGAAAAAAAATTTAAAGGGTCTTTTTAACACTTTTCGCTTGTAAGCCGATTTATATGCATATGAATGACGTGTGGATGCAAGGCCGGATATTATGATAGCCAAAGAACGGACAAAATCAATAAGACAAAAGGATAATAATATGCGTATAGCATGTTTCTTGCCGATCACCAAAGAACAAGGATGTTTGAAATTAAATCGCCAGACTCAGACAGCCATTTAAGACGACGACGTGACGAATCCTAATGATATATTGTCATAGCTATATATATTTTGATCTTAAGCTCATATTAGCTAGCTCCAAAATTGAAAAACTAGCTGGTGATCTATATTAAAATTGGGGCTACGTCTTCCTAGGTACACGCTATCGTTCCATTGACTAATCATAATATCGTTGGCGATTTTTGTTGGATCGATGGCATTAATGGGGAGACACTGTTGTTGGTTGACTACATTTTATTAGAAGTTATAAAAAGAAAACGAAAGAAATCAGAACACAATAACAATAATTAAAAAAATCCACCATTGGAGATCGCATCTCCCACGTAAGCCTAGTCAAGCTTTTACGAGGTGCATGACTTTGGAGCAAAAATCTGTTTGATAACGTAATTTCTGAAGCAGAAATTCGATTGATTACACAACTCATTTTTCTACTTCTAGAACATTTTTTTTTTTTGCTCAAGAAGTAGAAAAATCAATTTCTGCTTAGAAGCAGAATGAGAAAAATCAACTTCCGACCAGAAGTTGATTTCTATAGCAAAAATATTGCCATGCTCGCTCTGGAAGTCCGAAGTCGTGCATTGGGCGAAGGGGGAAAAATTCTCTTTTGAGCTCACGTGTTGATTTTTCTTTCCCTTTTCCATATTCACAAGACAATGGGAAAATAAAAATCGTTTGTAACTTCAGCATCACCCATGTTCTACCAATGATTTAGGCATGCGTTCACTATGACTTGCTACATTGATTTTGATTTCGCTTTTGGACAAATGTTAACGATTTTTTTTTCGAGTTTGAGTGTCCGCGACTCTCATCTGATAAATTTAAGAAACTCTCGAACCTCAAGTGCTCCTATATGAAGATTATGGCAGGGAGTGAAGGATTAGGGTCGTCGTCTCGGCGATGGTGATTGTATCCATCATAGATCTAGAGGAGGGTGTTGCTGTTGCTACAGTTGAAGTCAAAGGCTCGACCCAAATGGACGGGAACTTTGGTTCCTCCTTGACATATGCACATAGATCAGAGGCTGAATTATACCATGACTGAGCCAGAAATCTGGCTTAGGGAGGGCGAGATCTCTAACACAACTCACTTTGATCTTCAATCCCAAAAATTTGGTAAGTGTTAAGGAATACAACAACTTAATTGATTTACAATAATGCAACAAAACTTAATTATTAATGAAAATGCAACATTCAGTCAGAATGTGATTAAGCCGTACGACCACGTATATGTGACAAAAATTTGGGTTTTTAGTACATGAAAAACTAGATATTCGTTGGTATTGCAGTAACATGGAAACTCACACTTGTTGGACATTTAACGTGCAATTCCTGCTAATTATGGTGTATATATTTGGGTAATTTTATTCGCATTGCTTTGTAACGGGAGTGTTCTTCCATAGCGCAATCATCCCTTTTTCATGCATTTCACAAAACTTCTTACATTCATAACCTTAACAAGTGACAGCAACAGCAGAACTCACGTTCCTACATATGTTATACATGTCTAAACCACTTCTCTTTTCTCATCACCATTTACACACGTATCTCAGAACTATCCTTCTTTCAATCTCAACCCTAACCTTGTCTTCCCACTATGATCCCCAGATCTACGGCTGCCCTTTGGCCGCCCCGCGGTGCCTCGACCCGAACCTGTCCACGAGGGCCAGCGCGTTGCTCACCACCTGCGCCACCTCCACCAACCGCCCCCTCACCGCGATCTTCGCCTTCCCGTCCATCCCCGGCCTCGCGAACCCGTCGAGGCACGTGTTCTCGTCGGTGAGGGCCCCGCTCACCCACGTCTGCATGTTGCTCATGTGCCAATCGAACGCCTCTCCCGCGGCCGCCTGGCCTCCTCCCATCTGGCCAAGCTCATCGATGGACCGGCTCAGCCGGCTCACGCTGTCGCCGACGTTCTGCACGCAGTCCCGCACGGCCTGGGACTCCCGGGGCGTGATGCCCTGGAGGCGGGACAGCCGGCCCACGTAGGACGCGGCGGCGCTGGCCCGGGCGAGGCTGACCTGGAGCGCGGCCCGGGCGAGCTGGCGGGGGTCCTGCTGGACGGAGGGGGCGTAGCCGGAGAGGCACTGGACGCAGAGCGACGGGTAGTGCGTGGACCTGCAGGAGGACTTGATGAAGTCCGTGTTGGGAGCCGCGGCGGGCTGTGAGCTCGACGGTTGGAGGAGCGCCGTGAAGAAGAGGAGGTGGGAGAGGAAGAGGAAGGAGAGAGATGGTTTTGCTTTGGCCATGTTTATGTTTTTGTGCTGTGTGTGAGCTGGTTTCGATTCAGACTGTGTGCATGTGAAGGTGAAAGGCATCGTGGAGTGCATGGTTTTTATAAGGAAGTTTAGCGAGAGAGAAAGAGAGAGAGGGGTGCTAACTTGGAAGCTCAACTCAAAGTCAATGTTTATCTTTGTCGTACTAATGATTTTAATTCATATATTTGGCGGCAAAAATGTCGAAAATTTCAATAAAAATGCAGTCACGTGACGGCCTGCCTGCCCTTTTGACCTCCCTCGTTCATGGTCGCATTAGTTTATGCTCGGCAACATCATATTCGATCTGTCGACCTAACTTTGTCTGTGGAAGTGGAACCACATTTTGCAACATTAACTTATGAAGCTAAAGAATGTAAAGCGGAAGAGAGGAATTCTCATATATTTAGATGTATCATAATGAAGATTACATGAGATCACTATATAAAGCAATATATCAATCAAGATACACATAATCAAATGGAGATATACGCACAATCTTGAGAGATACATAGAATCAACATAATTATCAAATATCTTTAACAAATGAAATTATCCTAAAGAAATCGTAATTATCTCTAACAATCTAAAAGTTAATGCAAGTTAATAAATTGGCGTAATATCTCTAGGGTTCAGCTCAATTGGCATCTGGATTGCGATTTTGGGTCTCTAAGAAGTGTGAAAATTTTAGATTTAATTTGGATTCGCAAAATTTCTTTGAGTTTGTCGGAAGTCCTTAAATCCCCCTATCTTGGGGCAATCTCTAAGATGGACATGGCTTGTTGTTTTGCAATTGCCACAGATCAGCTAAAGAAAGATTACACCACATGTAAGCAAGGACATATTCAAGGTTTAATTCGAACATTAAACCAAAAGAGAATGCAAAACCAAAAGGGTGTACATGTGGCCTTATTCGAGCATTTCCATCTCAATCGTCCTTAATATTTCAAGTAGTAGCATGATTTCTCTTATTTTAGCTCGGTCGTGAGCTCGAGCATAGAGTTAAAACTTTGAAAGGGTGTGTATAATTATTTCTTCCAAATATTAAAAAGTCATCGTTGATAATGAAAATATTTTGTGTTGGCTAACGTTTCCAAGCGGTACAACCTATCATTTTGATAAATATTTATCAAATTATTCATTTTCAGCGAATTAAACAGATCTCACGTGAAACATAAACTAAGTATAAATCATACTTTTGGACAGTTGGAAAAAGGAGGGCCGACACCTGAGGAACAACTCTAGAATGATAAAACCACAAGAAACCTATAAAATGAACTCAGGACATCAACATCCAGCTGAGTACACTACACGCCTCCTAAGATGGTTCTCTTCTTCCTGGATGCTTCTTTCGAGTCACTCGATTTCAGGCAACTACCTTAATAGATTACACATAATTCGTGTACAAACACAGCAGTAAACAATCCCGGTCCACGTTTCTCGTATCTCAAGAAACGCCAGACCAGACCACAGCAAAACTTGAACAATATCGACCCATCAATCCAATCTCCTTTCACGTGTCCGGAAGTCACCTAGCACTTGCCTCGAAGCATTGTAATAATTGGGTTTGCCATTAAAAATATGAACCAGCCAGTCATTAGAAGCCGGTCGTTAGGTCTAGGGTTTCCATTTCTTTTGTCCTTTCTGGGTCGGTCTGTGCATTAAAGATTTTATCTCGGGAAATAGCTTAACCGGCAATGCCGGTGCTGACTCTCTTCTCTCCCTCGTTTCTGTCTGCAGCTGGACATGGATTTCACACTATTTTATGGAGAAATTGCCCCCTCGAGCTAAGGCGTTGGCACATTTTTCGATCATTGTTCGAACCAAAACTTGCTTGAACGTTAAGTTTATCTGTGTTTATCCCCAGCTGCCTACTTTCGTGTGCTGCACAAACAGTTCCTAAGAAGTTCGAACAGTCTTTCTAACACATCTTGTATGTAAGCCGATGATTCGTATATATTCTAAAGACGTGCGAATGTGCGACGAGATATTCAAAGAACGGAAAGATAAATGGAAAATGAGAAATAACGAGCACGGTAAAGATCAGCGGAAGGGAAAGTTAGGGTTCGAGCAGATGGCATCGAGTTGGATAAATCGCTTGTTTTCCAAAGTATTTAAACTGTTCAGAAACCGGGTAATAATGGGCATGTAGCATGTATCTAATCTTGTCATGGCTATACATTATGATTCAAAAGCTCGTATTAGCTAACTCAAAATTTCAAAACCTAGCTCGTGGTCTGTATTAAAATTGGGGCTACGTCTTCCTAGATACACGCTATCGGTCCGTTGACTAAACTTAATATTTTGTCGATGATTTGTGTTGGGTCGACAGCATTAATGGGGAGACAATGTTGCTGGTTGACTCCATTTTATTGGTAACCATAAAAGAAAACGAAAGAAGACAGAACACAATAAGAGAAACCTCCACCATTATCGATCGTATCTCTCCCACATAAGCCTGGTCAAACTTGTAGCTGTTGCCTCTAGAAGTCTGAAGTCGTGCACTGCGTGGGGGGAGAAATGATCTTTTAAGCTCACGTGTAGATTTTTTCTTTCCCTTTTCCATATTCACAAGACAAAGGGAAAAAAAAAAAAATACCTTGTTTCTTTAGCTTCACCCATGTTCTACCAATGATTTAAGCATGCGTTTACTATGACTTGCTACATTGATTTTGATTTCGATTCTGGGCAAAGATTAATGTTCTTTTATTTCGAGTTTGAGCGTACCGCGACGCCCGTGTAGTAAATCTAAGAAAATCTCGAATTTCAAATACTTCTAGATTAAGATTATGGTGGCAGAGAAAGGCTAGAGTCGAGGTCTCGGCAATCAGGATTGTACCCATCATAGATTAGAGGCTGAATTACGCCGTGATGGAGCTAGATATCTGGCTCGGGGGAGGGGGAGATCTCTAGCACAACCCACTTTAATTTTCAGTCCTAGGCATCTGTAATGATAGTATTTAAGTATCAACTTAACTAATAAATAAATAATGCAACAAAACCTAACTATTCATGACAATGTGGTATTCAATCAAAATGTGGTTAATTAGTAAGATCATGTATATGTTGAAAAAAGAGTACAATTAAATATTCAAAACTTCAGATCTTACTTTATTTTTCATGAAGGAATGAAATCTATTTTAAAAACTACGTGAGTTGAAAAGAGAAAAGGTCATTCAAAATCAATGTTTAGGCGATACAGTCTTTTGTATTTTTCAAATACATGTAGAACCAAATATATTTTGGTGTTGCATTAACATTGAACCCTAACTTATTGGAGCTGTAATACTGCATTCCGCCAATTATGAAGAATTAAAAATTATATCCATCTATATTCTGATGTTACGATAAATCCCTCTACCCTAATTCGGGGAAAAAGATAATTTAAAACAGGTTTGAGTAGAGAAAACTATCCAAAAAGTCTTCAATCTATTGTACGGCGGCCAATTGTGCCAATTTAGTTCTAAAATTTTTGACGATTCGCAAATATAGTCCTTCTGACCAATAATCCAAATATTAGGTTTAGGACTAACTTGGTAAATTTTTAAAAGGTTTAGGACTAAATTAACAAGTCGTCAAAATGTTTAGGACTAAATTAGCACAATCGAAAGATTTAGGACTGAATTGGTCGCCGTACAATAAGTTCTAAACTTCTTGAACGATTATCCCAGTTTGGGTAACTTGAAGTTGATAGGGATAATGCTGCAAATAGTCCATGAACTTTGATCCAATGTGCAATGTGGTCCCTGAACTGTTAATTTGACCAATATGGTCACTGAAATTTAATCCAATGTGCAATGTGGTCCATGAACTTTTGAAATATGTTCAACTTAGTTTCTGAATTATAGGAGGATGTTCAATGTAGTCCTTCCATTTATTCAAGTTTAGAGACTAAGTTAAACATGTTCCAAAAGTTCAAGGACCATGTCGGTCAAACTAAAAGTTCATGGACCACATTGCACATTGGATTAAAGTTCAGGGACCATATTGGTCAAATTAAAAGCTCAGAGACTACATTGCAAATTGATTCATAGTTCAGGGACCATTTGTGTCATTTTGCCAAGTTGATAAAAAGAACGTGACTTGAGAGTTGAACTTCTTGGACGATTATCCCGGTTTTCGCATCTCCTCAATCTTGGAGATTTTCTTCTTCGACAAGCAGGAAAGCAGGATAATAGGCTTGAGCTGGTCCGGCCCATCAACGGAGCTAAACATTATAGAGACTGCAACATATCACTTGGATTAAGGCTGTCTGGTCTGGTCCTTGAGAGCCTACTTGAACTTGTTTGCTATTCTTAGCCGATATGCAATGCTTCAATCCGATTTGATGGGGCCGAATTTTTCTCTGAGCCCACCTCTCGCACAAAGTTCAACTTGGGTCTCAATTCTGATCTAAATTGTTCTTTTTGTCTGAATCGACTCGGGTCCCAAATATTGGCCCAGACTTTTTGTTTTGTCTCGTAAAAAAATTCAACTTCCAGTCGATACCTGAATATGGCCCCCGTCAAGTTCCGTTCCGATGATGTCATTTGAGATTTGACGTAGCATGTACTCGGCAACTCGTTGGACAGAAACTTGACGGGCCATTGATTCCGACTGAAAGTTCACGCTTTTTTACGAGATCAAAAATAAAGTTCGGGCCGCAATTGGGACCTAAGACAAAAACAAATGTTTAGTTCAAAATTTAGATCCGAGTTAAAATTAGTGTTTTTTATAAGACAAAAAAAAAAAAAGAATTTGGGTCAAAATTGAAACTTCAAGCTAAAGTTTATGATTTTTAAGGAAATTATGCCCATGCGGCTTATCATCGATTAGTCATGGCCACGGGCTGGTTTGGGCCCGGAACCGGCCCGTTGACCGAGTCGGCAGTTCCAAACCGGAATCGGCCCGTGGCATACGGGCCCAGTTCCGGTTTCTTCAAACCGTGAACCGGGCCCGGAACCGGCGGTTCGAGCCGGTTCGGAACCGTACGAAAAAAAAGAAAAAAGAAAAAAAAAGACCAAGTTGTCACTTGTCATCCTCTATGAGCTCTTTCTCTCTCTCCCATTTTTCTTTTCCTTCTACTGCCGTGCACCCCCTGTCACATCACCTTTTCCCCCCCTCTCTTCTCTCTTCTCTCTTCTCTCTCTTTCCTCTCTGTTTTGCGCTCACTCCCCCTTGCCCTGAACCCCCGACGCCCCCTCCCTCTCCTCTGCTCCCTTCACCCGTCGTCGCCCAACCAGCCTGCCTTCGCCGGTCGTCGCTCGGCCATCCCGTCACCCCCCAGCCGCCGCAGCTCACCCCCATCAGCCCCAAGCTCCCCAAGACCCACCTCAGCTCGTCCACCCGCAAGACCCGAGCCCCAACCTCCACCTCTCTCGACCCCGAGCTCCACGAACCGCCATCACTCTTGGTCGAACACCACCCAGTCGCGAGCCGCTGTTGCCAGACCTCCACCTCGCGGCGCCGCTCGCTCGCCGACCACCTCGCCACCCCCGCGACCCGACCCTCACCCGCGCCCAAGCCGAGACCCCGCGAGTTGAGCCCCGTCAAGGCAACGGCTCTTTTCCCTTTCCTTTTTTTTTGAACCGGAACCGCCAGTTCAAAATCGAAATCGGAACCGCCACTTAAACGGTCTGGTTCCGGTTCCCCTAAATCATGAACCAGAACCGGCGGTTTCGGAACCTTGACCATGACTATATCGATGAAGCCAGGGACTTTGTATGAAATTTCATATGCTTAGGCAATGACTCTTTTCTAGACCTGTCAAAATGGACAATAAAATGGGTCTAATCATGATATGGGCGTTAAATGGGATAAATAAGTTTATAACTTATTTAAAATAAATCCACATCTATGACTCTCTCTTCGTTCTCTTTCGATTTCGCGCTCGCTCACTTTGCACTCTCACTTCAGTTTGTGTATGAGTTTTTCTAAATTTTGATAAATATGGAAGTGTGTTAGCAATATGGATCGAGTCGGGTCTGCTATAAGTCCTTATATTTACGTTGCATGAAAATGGGTCAAAACAAATGCGTTTGGTTCAGCTTTTCCAATGGGCTTTGGGCCTCCAAAGAAATGCTGGAGTGCTTGGTAAGCCTTTTCAAAGAGGATTTGGCCAAATGCGAGCCTTGGGAAGGCTGAAAACTTAATGTTGGTCCCTACCAACATTGAGCTTGCAACATTTGACCAAATGCTAGCCTGGGGTTAGATAATTTTTTTCATCTAAAACTACGCTCGCCAATTCTCCCAAATGCCGATTTTGCCCCATGGTTGTTATTGTTCATCTTCTTTGCACGAGGGCAACCGACGAGGTCGCGTGACCCAAGCGAGCCTCTCCTTGGTCACGCGACCCTCGCCGGCCCCTCGCCTGGGTCATGCGATCCTTATCGGGGGTCACCCAACCGGCCTACGGCCGCCAGCAACAGATCTGGCTCTCCGGCGTCTTGAGGGTTTCACGGTGATTTATAACAAAAAAAAAATAAAAGATTCAGCCAAAGCCCTTTGCAAAGAAGTTTTTACCAAACACTATTTAACCCCCAAAGCTTATTTCCAAATGAGTTTTTACCAAACGCAATTTGCATTTCCTCAAAATCCATTACCAAATCCTAACCAAGTACAGCCTAAATTGATCTATTTGTGTCCAGCGACCCGGACCGAATCTCAACCCGATCTACTCATTTGACGGGTCTACTTTTTTCCCAACCCACGTAGGTATTTTATAGAAATGTAAAAGACTTATTAGGTGAGTTTCAGCTAGGTAATCTTGGTCACATTGCTTGTGAGTCTGTTTGTGACGAGATTTGAATCGAAATTGGTGACGAGATTGCTCACACTCTTTCGTAAATCAGTTCCCGGTCGTACCGGGTCCTAGTCTTCGTTAAGGTATGAAAAGGAGGACATTTCAAGGCCGCCGCGAATGACGGGACTTTTTGTCTTTTTGGGTCACCCGCGTGAAGATGTCGCAATGAGGTTTTGGTTTCCCATCGGCGGGGGATGTCGCGTCATTTTCACCTGCCGATATCAATTGCGTAGGACCCACAAATAGATTAATTTTCAACAAATTCAGTGGTAATTATTTAATTTCTACCGTTGGTGTATTTAAGAATGATTACTCTTTCCTTTTTTTTGGGGGGCCCTTTCTCAACGAGTCTAGTTTTCGGACAACAATGTTTATGTGCCGCCAAACGGGGAAGTCCAAAGTCTCCTGTCTGCTTGTCGAAGACTCCCACCCCGTCGCCGTCGATCTCCGTTGAACAATCAAAATACACCAGAATAGAAAATTGTTGGGGTGCTTCAATTCCACACGCAAATGCCCCCGTTCCCATGACATTTCTTCTCTTCATTTGAATGCGCAGTGATTGATTGCTAAATATATATTCAGTCCGATTATAGACCGACCATTTATTGTTCGGTGAAGCGCAAATTGCGAAATGCGCGAGGCTCGACAAATCTGAGAAGTATATAATATATGCCCATTAAATTTTACTACTCCATAGGTTCTTCCGTGAACACGGATAGAGGAGATGGAATATATAAGAGGCGTGCGCGCATCGAATATGGTTTTGTATGAAGGGTGTTGAATCTTTTACGGGCGAAATCAACGCGAGAGACGATCGTCCCATTTGCAAATACGAGCATTAGATGCGTACATAAATGCGTACGCGATCGCATGCCGGAGAGAGGAAAGTGGAATTAGGGATGAAGATATTTAATTCACCATCAAACAAAGAAATGAAAGTAGGACAAGAGAAACTTGGGGGTTGGGGGATGAAGGTACGTAATTCACCAGTCAATGCCCTTCAATTCAAAAAAGAACGAACGACATTGTTGCAAATAATTGAAACCCGACGTCGTTGGTCGGTCCAGCATTTGAAAGATCATTATTGTTTTTCCGACATAATTATGGGAGACGCTTTGGAATTTGGAGTTGGACAAGCCAATTCTTCCTGAAAACGACGTCGAATCAAATCGGAGGGCCGTCACATTCCGATCTTAGGTTGATCTGTTCAAATTTCAAGTTGCAACGCATGATCACCGGGTGTAATTTGTTCGTCAATTATCTTAATGGACACAAAGTTGCTTCTGGTCGCGGGGCAAGTGATTCCTAGTTTTCATACTTGTCAACGTGACTGTTTCAAAGTCCACATGTTTTAGGAGTTCATTTGAAGGTGAAAATCGGCAATTGTCAACATGATCGTTCGGTCCCCAATTAATATTCGTAGCTCCATATACCCGTGTTGATAATTGTTAGGTCGAATCCCAATTTTACGCGCTTTTCTCAAACTTTTGATCTGTCTAATTGAAGTCCCGAGAGATTAACATGAGTTTTCTATTCAATTTTCCTCCCGCTCCAAATGCGATTGATTCGTGAAAGCCGACCAATTTTTGACGTGAAAAATACAAGCGCGATATTCATCTAGTGGTGTTTTGGCAAAAAGAAAATTCCAATTGTGGTTTATGGCAAAACATTTTTGATTGCAGCCTTCGTCGTCTAGTACATAAACTGTCGAGACTTTTTCAGTCTCGTGCATAGCTGATAGTTAACAGGAAGCAAAAATTTCTTCCACATCGGGCCCAAGTATTGGATTTGAAGCCGAAGGGATTGACTGAAGATAGTAAATGATTTGATTGCGATGCCGATTCTGATTAAAGCCAAATTAATTCAATCAATCCGTGATTGGTTTAGTAAAACAGGAAAATGTTATGTTGTATATTTTCTTCTTATTTCCATCTTTCTTCCTTGTACTATAAATACATACGCACAAGGTGTGAAAAATATAGAATAGAATTACTCCAATATTCTTTGATTTCTGTCACAGTTAATTAGGATATTGATCACTATACCGTACACCAAATTTTCAATATAGGACTTTTTCCTCATAAAACTCCCACATCTCAATAAAATTTATGCAAATAGGAGCTTGATTGGACAAATTAAAAATTCCAAGGACTCGATGGAAAAAAATTCGAAAGGTGAAGGACCAAAAGTGGGATTTCATTAAAAAAAAATGTATGTCAAAATCTTCTCACCGTGCTTCCGTAGGTGAATACTTGCCGTGCAAGATCAAGATGTTGGGAAAAAGTAATAATGACTAAGGGGGGGCAAAATGGGAAAAAGGGAGAGCGTGAAGGTGACGCGAGCAGCAAACGCGTGGCAACACCACATTCCCATGAGTTTCAGAAGTTCACACCTTTTCACACGACAACCTGAGCGATGGACAGCTCAAAAGGACAGGAGCAAGAAGAAGAAGAAGAAGAAGAAACGAAACTCGGTCATCACACACAAATACACTGAGTCACAACCATATAAACCGGGTCGACTCCATCGAAAAGACATCACCACTCACCTAACCCCTCCATTCGCACGCACAGAGAGAGACATGACCTCGACTTCTCGTCGGACGCCTCTCCTCCTGGTGGCGGCGGCGCTGCTGGTCGCCGCCGGGGCCGCCATCCTCGCGGAGGCGCAGACGCCGGCGACGCAGACGTGCGCTGTGAAGCTCGTGCCCTGCGCCGCCTACATGAACTCGACGAACCCGCCGGACACGTGCTGCAACCCGATCAGGCAGGCCGTGGCCACCGAGCGAGCTTGCCTCTGCAACCTCTACAACACCCCCGGCCTACTCGCCTCCATGGGGATCAACGTCA
Source organism: Lenwebbia sp. NSW1173648 (assembly GCA_029784005.1). NCBI lineage: Eukaryota > Viridiplantae > Streptophyta > Magnoliopsida > Myrtales > Myrtaceae > Lenwebbia > Lenwebbia sp. NSW1173648. Next base: position 3,641,219 of record JARCGZ010000005.1, read on the forward strand.
CCCAGGCTCTCCAGCTCACGAAGGAATGCGGCGTCTCCACCGACACCGGCCTCTGCAACGGTACGCTCGTCTACTCTCGTCCAGGGTTTCGGGGAAAATCTTGAAAGGGGAAGGAGGAACGAATTAGGTTTTGGAGAAAAAACTCGATCTGTGATTCGGAAGACCGTTCTCTATGACGAGATCGAATGACGATTTCGAGTCATTTTTAAGCTTTGAGAACTGAGATTTTGGCCTGTTTTGGAACTGAACTGAACTAAACTTGCTTGTGCGACAACTCTTTCTTTTGAGCTTCAGTATGAATAATTCATATCGATAAAAGGTTTTCTCACACGAAATCTCTTGATTGGCAGCGAGCGCTACGCCTCCATCGTCATCAACAACAACACCACCAGGTAAGAAATTCGTCTTCCATTTTCCTTCTTTTGATTCATTCACCAGTAATTTTGGGTTGATCAGCCATTGTTGAACCTCCAGATGAGTAATTTTAGAGCTGGTTTAGGGAAGCAAATCTAGGTGAGAAGATAGAGTTCGTATAGAACCCGACGAGGCGAAATTTTCCAGGAAAATGCCGGTGTCCGATGCTCTCGGCGCGTCCGAGCTTGACTTGGGTCGCTTGGGGAAATCTTACTTTAGGGGGGAAATTATTGAAGTCATGGCCTTTTCACAGAAAATTATTGTGGCTCGAGTCTGTCTCATTCCATAACTTTCTAGGCATCGCTGTCCACGTGAATCAGATTTATGAGGGTGATCAAGTATGCAAATAGCAGATTCATGACAGATAGAAAAACTAGACAGGGCTGTTTATGGTTGCTTTCAGTAGTCCTTATTACAGGTAATCAAATTTTGGGTTCTTTCTGGGATTGATGTCAGATTGCTTCTTTATATAGATAGTTTATCGTATCCTAAATCTGTTTTAGGTTAAGACAGAAAGACGCGGAATTAGGACAATAGTTGTGAGAGCCGATCAGAGGCTCGATCGTAGTTACATTTGCTCGATACACGTACGTACGTGGAGTATTCCTTGATGCCAAGAGTATTACTCGGTAACCTTCGAGCGGCGTCTTCTGCAGCAATGACGAGTGAACTATCGAGTATTACCGTGGGACTCTTTATATTTGAATGGGGTTAAGTGTCACGGAGGTTGTAGACTGAGTAGTAAGAGAGACTTTGCATTGTGCATCCCCATTTTGTGAAGCTCATGTTTCCTTTCGATTTGAGACATCTTGATTGCTATGAGTGTTGAGTTTCTAACAGCAGAACGGTGAATGAATGTTACAGCGATGCCCGGAGGCGACAGCGATGCCGGCAGAATAGCTTGGAGTGGTATCTCGAGCTCATTCCTCATTCTGGCATCGATGATGTTTTATTGAGGTCCGTGGGTTACGTTGCACACGGCCGATCGACGGGGAGATGCTTGACACGGATTGTTATGGTTATCAGAGAGGTGAATCTGGGCGTTCTGGAGATTTTGGTCGTTTCAGTTGCTTTCGGCTTTCTCGATATGGTAAATTCGATTCGTTGCGGTGGGGGATCTAGCTAGCTACTTTACTCTATTTTATGCCCTGATTGTTGTGTACTCGACTCATTGGGGATCTTGACCTCGAGACACTTGATGGAGGTCATTTCTCAGGTACATCATAATAAAATCGTTCACACTTCTTTTTCATGAATCGCTCGCACCATGTTTGGTCCTCGAAGATAAGTGGTAAACTAGCGGGAGCTACTCACGATTTGTGCAGGGCTCTGTCTCGGGCATGACTCCATAATTAACTTTGTCTTGGGAGTTTTGATTCGTGCCTTTTTTTCTTTGCTCAGGGTGATTATGAATTTCTATGCTTCTTACTTTTTCCTAAAGTACGAAAAAAATTAAAAATCATACGTTTTAAGTATTAGAAATTGACGAAAAGAAAGGATCACGTGGAGTGATGTCTTCTTCTGTAAAATTAGTTGGTTGATAGATGAACATCGGATGCTGTCTTCATGTGACATTGTGGGGAAAACCTCGAAGGGATTCCTCCAGATTGACATAAAACTCTTGCTTGTCGGCGGCATTTCTAATAAATTAACCAGAGGAAATAGCGCGTGAATTGGCATTTCTAATAAATTAAATTCGGTTATAATTTATGTTTTGGTAAGTTCTTACTGGCTTTATTGTTATTCTACCTACTCTCCCCTCAACTATTTTAATGGATGCTATAACCCCAAATCAGGGGTGATCAATTTCCTGTCTGGTTTCGCTCAGGAATTGGAAATCGGACCGGAAGGACCAGTTCTCAGGCGGTCCAATGAAACCGACGAATTACTAGCAGGGGTGAGCAACACGGACTCAATTCTAATATATTGATTAAAAATTAATTTTACATTTAATAAATAAAAATGTAGCCGGTAGATCGTTACATTTAAGAAACAGAAAAATAAAAAATAATCTATTTGGTTCCCCTCTGCAACCTGACTGAAAATAACCGGTTCTAATTTTATGGAAGCGGAAATCGGGACTGAACCGTCCATCCGTCTTGCTCATCCCTAGCGCCAATGTGGTAATAAAGATGTTGTGTCTCCATGTTGAACATTTGTTTCTAATGTAGAACACTGAGACTAGTGATGAACATTATAATTTCACAACAAGTTTTAGGATTTTTAGTGCATTTATTCAAAATTTTTAATGATGTCGCGATGGCTTACCACTTGAATGCATGATGATACACATGTAACATCTTGAATGATTTGACTATACAATCCGCAAATATCCAATCTCTTAGAAGGAACTAGAGGCACTCGTCATTGAAATGAATGGCAAAGTTAAAATCAGCATATGTGAGTTATCATCTTAAGGCTGTGTTTGAAGGTTTGAATTTTTTTTGCCGTGCCCCCTATCATCACAAAGTTTGATAGCATCTCTGTTCCATCTCGATTAACGACATTGCGTCCCTTACCGCCTTGCGATCACTAATGAGTAGCGTCGGGTATGGGTCATTAAATTTGCATTGCAATACATTTGTCATAAACGGGTTAAATGAGTCCATTTGAGTCGGACAATCTACGATCCGACTCAAACCTGATCCGACCCACCCCGTTTGATGGGTCTAGGCAGCATCATATGATGGTCTTTCTTATGTCCTCACCTCTAAAGCTCACGGACATGTCATACTTCGGTTGACATGTATACCGAAGTTTGGAAATTTCGCAGAGCCCAATCGTTGCCCGGTTAATTAGAGCACCAATATGTCATCTCCAATAATTTAGCCATTATGGCCCAAGGAAATTCTTGAGCCCAAAGATGAAATTGGGCCTATGAAGGCAAAATCACATTGGGCCTACTAAAGATGATATCTGGGCCAGCAACTTCACCATCGATGGAATCCCATGACCATGTTAATTCAATAGAGAGATCAATGTTGGGAACTTGGGGGTGAGTAAGATTGATTGACTTGGACCTCACGAGCCAAACAAACGCTTTCTATTCATTGACTTTTTAACTCTTACTTTGATTTATGCTTGTATTCACCAATTTGACACGAGTTTGCTCGAGCACATAACCACCGTGGCTAACACACGAGCAACCCACGATTGTATCAGACCGTCTTTCGCTTCAACTTCTATGATGCTGGAGGTGAAGAGAGCAGAAGACTGCATTTTAACCTTCAAGGTTGGCATGGTTGATTGGGGGGTATTGGAGGATTTCCAACTCAAGCGTTCGAGGTTGTACATTCAGATCTCACAAACTACCCGCAAAGCATTTTAGGTTAAGGTCGCATGCAAAGGCTAAAAACCCGAACCGGGCCTTGAAATGTGATCTATGAGATTCTAGGCAACTGGGTCTACATATATTAAGTACTCTCAATGAAGGACAAAGTAAGGAAAGATCTTGCGAATTGCATTCACAAGGAATTGAACCACAAGAACACGTTACTTAGCCAGATAGGATGCACACATTTCTTCAGCTCTAAGTCTCATGATGACTTTTTGGTTAGATGGCAATTCGGTGTGGCTTGATTTGGTGAAATGCTGATCTAAAAGGTCAACGTGAATGTGGGGGGAGTGCGGCTCAAGTTTAGGAACGAGGATGCTTTCGCTTGGGCTTAAGCTTTTTTAGCTGTTAAACATATTCTTTGCCTTCCTCACAAGTCTCTATCTTTCCCAGGCTCTTGCCATCATCTCAAGTTTTTCTTTCACAGCTCAACCTTTCCTGCTTCTGTCTGCCTCTGGAAAAACTTGGTTTTGGTCCTTCGTCACTACTTTGCTGTCTTGGTCATCTGCATAATCTTGTTTTTTTGTTCGAAAGATAATCATACAAATAAATACGGCGCATAGGAATCGAGAAACCTTAATTCATCGATCGGAAGTCAACCATCGCGCTACATGATCTTACTCTCGGGATATACCCGGAAATTGTTAACGAATAGCGGTCACTTATGTCGAAAACATAGCATCGATACGCCCTATGATGTACCTATCTCGCCCGTGTGATCATAACGACATGTTGTGAAATCTCACACGTAAAAAAATGCATCGATTCTCTTGTTTTGTTGGGTCTTGCTAAATACCGGAAAAGTCGTTGATCAAAATCATTATTTTTCACCGTTCGTTATTTCTAGGACGGCATTGAATTTTGTAACCCTTAATTAAACAACACGTGGATTTCCATCACAAGGTCAAACTTTACATCTGTAGAGAGCCATAATGTCCGACGCACAAGAAACCTCATAAAAAGGAAAAATTCGAAATCTTGAGCATGAGCTGTAGCAAGTTGGATGAAGTGAAGCTGCTAAGAAGGGGAATATAGGATCATTTTAAGCCTGAATTCCCTCGTTTTATTTGCCGGTCAAGCAATATCGAAAAAGATCGAGAACAACATAATCTTTATGAAAATTTTCAGCATCGAAGTTTCTAATACGACGTATAATATAATCGATCGATCGACGATTTAGAACTTAAACTAATTCCATACGAAAAAAAAAATAAAAAAAAAATGCTTGATAATAAATATTGAGATCTTAGAAAGGAAACTCATTTAAAACGAGATAAACCGGAAATCTACTTCTCCGGTGTCAAACACAAACACCAAATCTCCTCCATTTCCTCTCTCTCTCTCTCTCTAGTGTACTGTACTGTTGTTTAGTTTCCATTTTGCTCAGTGTTCTTGGAATTTATTTTGATTCTCTCTCTTTCCAAGATTTGGTTTTGGTCACAGACTTTCCTCTTTCTCATCAATCCCTGATCTTGATCGCCAGTCCCCGCCATCTAAACCCTAGGAATTCCTCGAAACCAGACTCCAGGTGTGAACAAGAGAGCTTCTTCTTCACACCCTTTTCCCAGGAACCATTGGAGCGACCGGAAAAATCCAAGCTTTTCACGGTGGTGGGTTTCTTCCGCCATCAAGATCAGTCCCCGTCTCGACCCACCCCCCACCGAACCCCTAACCCTAGATTCTCCCCCGCGGAGATCGGTTCATTTGGGTGATTGTGATTTTTTCTGGGTGGGGGCAATCATCCGTCAATGTCACAGTTGAAGACGATCTCACTCTCCCACCTGGACAATGTGCCATCCTCGCCGGGTAAGTTCAAGTCCGACAAGCCGTTGACCTACATCCACCGTCTGAGGTTCCACTCCTCGGTCTCCAAACTCACTCTCTGGTTAGCCCTCTTCTTGGCCATCCTCGTGTTCTTCTTCTTCCTCTCCCCTCCCTCCCCGTCCCCGCCGCCGAGGCGGTCTCTCGGCTCGTGGGGCGGGTCGCGTTGGGAGAAGCGGATCCGGACGTCGGCCCGGGTCAGATCGCGGTCCGGTTCCACAGTCTTGGTCACTGGGGCCGCGGGGTTCGTCGGCACCCACGTCTCGCTCGCCCTCAAGCGCCGCGGGGACGGCGTCATAGGGCTTGATAATTTCAATGATTACTATGACACCAAGCTCAAAAGGGCCAGGCAGGAGATGCTGGATCAAGCAGGGGTCTTTGTCGTCGAAGGAGATATCAATGATAGGGAGCTTCTGAATAAGCTATTCGATGTGGTGCCGTTCACTCATGTAATGCATCTCGCGGCGCAGGCTGGGGTGCGCTATGCGATGCAGAACCCCGCATCTTATGTGCATAGCAACATCGCCGGGTTTGTGAACCTTCTAGAGGTGTGCAAATCTGCGAATCCACAGCCAGCAATCGTGTGGGCTTCTTCGAGTTCGGTGTACGGGCTCAATTCCAAGGTACCCTTTTCGGAGAAGGACCGGACGGATCAGCCTGCGAGTCTGTATGCTGCCTCGAAGAAGGCCGGTGAGGAAATCGCGCACACTTATAATCATATCTATGGGTTATCTATCACTGGATTGCGGTTTTTCACTGTGTATGGACCGTGGGGTAGGCCAGACATGGCATACTTCTTTTTCACCGAGGATATCTTGAAAGGGAAGGAGATTACGATATACGAAGGGCCTGATCATATTTCTGTTGCTAGAGATTTTACCTACATTGATGATATTGTGAAAGGTTGTGTGTCTGCCCTGGATTCTGCCAAGAAAAGTACTGGGAGCGGCGGGAAGAAAAAGGGGTCCGCGCAGTTCCGCATTTTCAATTTGGGGAATACATCTCCGGTGCCCGTGACTAAGCTCGTGAACATATTGGAAAAGCTTTTGAAGGTTAAGGCTAAGAAGAAATTTTTGCCTTTGCCAAGGAACGGCGATGTGAAATTTACACACGCGAACATAAGTTTGGCTCAGCGCGATCTTGGATATAAGCCTACCACTGACTTGGAGACAGGGTTGAAGAAGTTTGTGAAGTGGTACATCAGTTACTATAAAGGGTCGAAAAGGAGTTCCTGGTGAACTCTATATGCCATTGCTAGTTTGCAAAAATGATGATTGATCTCGACATTGACTTTGCTTGCGTCCCTGTGATCCTAAAATTCGATTCTATCTACGCTCATTTGATTGGTTTCATCATAGAAGAGGAACTGAGTCCTGTACCGTCCAGAATTCAGCAGGATGGAGCATTCTTTTGCAGGGCATTCTGAACTGTATGTGCTGGTAATTGGGAGCATCGCATCAATTTTTCCCAAATATAGGTTCCTTTCTGCACGCTACGATTATTTTAGATCTGAAATATTGTACAGTCCATGACTGTAGAGATTACAATCATATGTTGATCGCTGGACCTTTTTCTTTTCTGATGGATGGGAATCAGATTTCAATTTGCTGCAATGATTTTTTTTATTGTCTTAAAGTCCTGGAGTGTTTGATGAGGCTGCCTCTATTACTTTTTGTCTCATTTCACAAGGTCACTTCTGTCTAGAGTTGTTTCAGTTCTTCCAGCTGAAGTTGATATTGTAGCGTGTTTGTCTGTGCTCATGTTTTTCCTGTGGCCGTTTGAGGGTTGTCAATCACCTTCTGTTACCATTAATTGATTTTATTGTTCAGAGATTCTTAGGAAATTTTTGTCGATCAATGAGCATGACTTAAAGATTCATTATGCAGCAGTGACTCTGATCAAGTTCAGAAGCTTTTTTATTCAGATTTTGCAGTTTGTCAACAATCAATGTCTTGTCCAATGCTTTGTTAACAAGTAGCACATTATCTCCAAAAGTTTACAATTTCCCTCAAATTTTCAGAGTTACATGGACATTATAGTTGTATTTGGCATGGTAATGCATATACATCCATCCTGAGGTCTACTTTGATTGTGTTTAATAGGTAGAAAAATGGAACTTGGTTCCTAGGGTTATGCTCTGGAGTTGGAACTCGAACGTGGCTGTTTTGTGCCAGTATAATGTAGGTGCTTAGTCCATGATGCTGTGTATGAAAAGTGCTCGTGAGTGACAGATTTTTTTCTGGAATCTATCTAATTAGTTATGTCTTTTGGGGTGATTCGGCTCGACCTGTTGATTGAATGTTCTGGCAGAGAGCAGAGAGGTTGCCTTCATATTCTTTTCCCGAATGATGAGAATTGATAAACAGGTGACATTCGCAAGTCAATTTCATAGATGACATGTCATTCTCCTTCAATACTGTAAAACCTTTGCACTCAGCGTAAATCCAAGTCGTTATATGAAACTAATTATCGAATCGAAGAAAAATATCGAGCATGTACAATTTATTTCAGTTGGCTACATCAATTTATACGAACAGTCGACTCGAGAATGTGTAGTTTGAGGGAACATGAACATTCTTTTGACACAAATGCCAGCACCATTGTTGAAATCTTGGGAAAACACCAGAGTATGACAAAGAATTTGCATTACCAGAAGCATAGCATTACAGGATGCGGGGCAACTACAATTAGGCCGAAAAGTAGCACTTTATGAAAAATCCAGAATCTCCTATCAAGCTTTTGGTCATGGAAGCGGTTCACTTTCTAACTGGTTCGTGGAAGAGGTCAGATGATCTGCAAATGATGTTGAACTGGAAGATTTGAGCTTTCTAAGGCCCTGCAACATCATAAATTCCCTGCAAGCTTCTGATCCTGCCGGATTATAACTTCCCTCCATCTGATCCTGCATAAAGCAATATTCAATCCAAATCATTTGGTTCGATTACCTTCATAAGAGTCGCGATGGGGCACCTTATAAACCACGAGATTTAGTTTTTAGTCTTTATGGTTAGTCAGTATAGGAGGGTCCTCTGTTTAGTCAAAGTATCAAATGGATCCTGAAATCATCAACATCATTGAACGGGAAGCCTAATTCTGAATGAATTTTGGGTTTGGTCTTTTGCTGTGAAGCATCTGGTCTGATCCTGATCAGACCGCTCCCCATGGAACTGGATCACAATTCGTTGATGGTTCAACCCAAACTTATTGCTTTTCCCGCCAAAAAAAAAAGAGCACTAGATCTGGAACAAGGAGCAACTGTTATCGAACCAGGTTTTAAGGCACGTGATGGCAATCGAACCCTGAACTCAAAAGCTTTAGACAAATTCAGCAAAAAACTGTTTTGTCATTTTAATGAAAGGATCAGCAGACTCTGCAAAATAACAACAGCCTAAAGGTAGAAGTCCTTACTAGTCACCACTCACTACGTTCAAGTGTAGAGAACAAACCGAGCATGTTATGACATTGACAAGTAGGATCGAAATGCAGTAGTAGCTGGTGCGCAAGAGACCAATTTCAAGAGTCGTGTCAAAAGCATCACCAAGGATGACACGCAGATTTTATGCGTACAAATATTTTTTTGTTTGAAGATGAACGATAATACTTGGAAAAAGTTATCATAAGTATGTCAAATAATGCTCCTACATTCAGAATCTCAGATTAGTACCTGCTTAGGTAGGATTTCAACTTAACTTAAGCCTTTAAGCTTGACCACATTGCTGCATCATCATCCACAGATTAGCCAGCACGCCCACAGAACCGAGAGATAGAAAGTTCTGCCTGAAGGATGCAGTGTCAAACATTGCTAAATCAATTCAGTTCATCAACAATTACGAAGATGAATGAGATGCCTGAGAAGAAGCAACATCATCATCTGAGTCCAGATCCCACCAAGCTCTCCTATCATCTTTTTCGATAAATTCAACATCTACTCCGCTATCACTGTCTTCAAAATCCTGGCCTTCACTCTCATCATAATAATCATACATTTTCCTATCCACTTCTGGGTTGTAAGTCCACTCCAGCCTCTTCAAAATGTCACGGTCTTTCCAACGGCCCACAACCGATGCAGCTTCTTTCTTAGCCTTCCCCATCAGAATATCCCTCCACGAGAACCCAACATCTGCTGTCCTCTTCAAAAGTCCGTCGTTTATTTCTCCCACGACAACAGTCCTAAGACACCTGAGTTTCGCTTCCTTCAAAACATCCACAAAATCCGAATCATCTGAGACCAGGACCAAACAATCAGCCTTCCTCTTATCCATCACATCAACCATGTTATTCCTCAATGCAACATCCGCTGCTTGAGGCCTATCTGAGACCATATTCACGAAAAACCCTGCTCGTTTCAACTCATCCGCTAAACCGTGCCCGTCTTTGGGGGTCAAAGCATCCCTCGCGGCACTCTTGTACTTCTCCATTTTCATTGAGTACTTGGCAACCAAGTTCACCCTCCTCTTTCCCCTCGCGGACTCTATTTGACTCACCCTCTTCATATGTTCGCGCTCATGGATTTGCTTGAAATGATTAATGAATTTTTCGTTCGAATAGAATTTCCTCCCACAGACGCGACACAAGTATGGCTCCACCGGCCTGATCAAACCCTTATTTTCCAGCTTGTTCAACACCTTCCTCTCTTTCCTCTGCTCCCTAACAACTGGAGGGACGTGGCTGAACGCATGACGATTAGCATAAGCCACCATGTACTGGACCACACCGAATGAAGAAGCCGAAGCTTTTAGCTTGATAGCAGCATCAAATGGAGGGAAGGAATTAGGGGGCTTGTTGTCTAAATCCCAAAAGATGGCCACACTATTCTTGTTACTTGATGAAGGCGATGGTTCCAAATAAGTAGCAGTGACACCGAGCGGTTCAGAGTGACAATATCTAGCAAAGTACGTGTACTTGAGAGCATCGAGTTTTCCGAAATGAGCAAAACACCAAATGCTTCGCATCTTCATATGAACCACCATGACACATAACAAGCTAAAAGACACTCACTTATGTTTCAGAAATGAAAATCTCCAATCTGGACAAAACCGAATCTTTGAAGCTTAATCGCACACAACCCTGTACATATGGACTCGTACCCTCACGATTCCCGAAACAGAGACTGGGACGTTGTTTGCTTCGAGGGCGGGGATCTAGAAATGGATTCCTATTCGATTGATTGGTAAGCTGAGTTTTAAGTGAACCATGAATACACCACTTCCACACAATCGTCTCCCGCCTACTATCCTCCAATCAACAGCGAAAACCATATTGCCACCTCCTATGTTCCCGCTGAAGCATTTCATCAAACAGATGTTATGCAATCTTGAAATCACTCAAGTGAGGCATGACGTTATCGCCAACAGACAACTTGATGTCGTATGGAACCACAGTTACATGTGCACCCATCACCTTTGCTTCTGAAAAGAAGAAGCATAGCTCTGGATAATGTCAACGTTGGGTTCATTGAGAAGAAAGAAGAGACTTCTTTTTCCCCTTTGCCTCCTCTACTGCCGAACGAGCATAAAGCTATCTGGCGCGCTCTCTCTCGCCGAACAACCCAACGCTCGTTCGATGTTTGCTTTCTGGGTTCTCTTCAAACAAGCCTTCGACTGCATTAACTTTATCACGATCGAAAGCTATCTTCCGTGCGGGTTGTCTCCGGGAGGAGAAGAGAGAGATGAAGCTGTTTCATCTGCGATCAAGAGAGTCCAGATCAATTCAAACTCCACCCGACAGGTCTCTCAACAGGCTTACTCGCGACTGGGCCCAACGGAGGGTCCATGACAACGAGAATCCATCCTAAAAATCTTGTCTTTATTTTTTGAATTGTTCTTGACTTTGGCAAAAATCATTCGATAAAATTCATTTTATCGATGGGTTTTTTTCTTGGCTGATAGATTTTCCTGCTGACTAACAATTTTTTCATGCCCTGGTACTTTTATACGAGTGACTAAGGATAACATTGATTGTGTAAAAGGTTATTTGGTAGTGGTGTGCAAAAGAATTGGGAACCGCCAAGACTGGATCGAATCGATCGAATCTAGTCGATTTCCAATTCTAGGTATGGAACCGTCCACCCGGACTAGACCGGTACATCACCCGGGCCTGAACGGTGCATATATACTTAATTTTTATGTTTTCAAAACCCTAATTCCTAATTCTCTCGCCTCATCTCACTCTTGGTCGCCTCCTTGCTTACTCAATTACATTCTATTATTCTTTGCCTTTCTTCTCATTCCTTATGAAATCGTCTTTATCGTGAATCTAAATGCGCTTGAGTTTGGAAGCGCTGCCTGCAACCATAATATTAATTTGAGCACTTTGATGTATAAAGAGGAAAAATATTTTTGAGATAATACACGCAGTTTACATCAGAATATTAATGCCCAGAACCGGTAAATGCACTTTATCCTAACTACTACCAAGAATTTAAAGATATTATTATTTACCTAATCGCAGTATATATTGATTATACATATTAAATTTTGGAATTCCTTTTCATTTTTCTCGGAAACTCTTGTAATGATTGTTGTGTTATGCATTCTATAACTGCACTCCTGGGAACAAAGAAGCTACTTTTTTTACTTCTTGTTTTTGTTTCAAATCTATTCCCTGACTACTAATCTATTCCCGAGAATTAAAAAATCAACTGACGTACACAAAGGATTTTTTTTTTCTGTTCCGGGAACAAAAGAACAGAAAAATAGAGAATCAGAAACGCTACCAAACAGGCTCATTGGGGAATCTACTCTCATGAATAAAGACAGATTACAAAAAAGAAATCCAAAAAGGTGCTCAAATTTAAAAATTCAAAGTGAAACAACCCAATTCAAAGTGAACAATAACTGTTTAAACATTTAAACTAGCAAAATGACGACTTCACGAATCGCATGTTAATATTCGAGATAAGAAGATTTTCATTTAAATAAAGCACTCAATGAAGTGTTTAATCTATGATTTTAAAGCTAAAATCGGCTAAAAAGAGGACTTCACACGTATTACAAATTAACGTGGTGAAGAGGGTTAACGGGGAAACTACAAAAATGAGACACAAAAAAAATCACTTTTTAACTCATACGTAAATATAGATATAAGTACAGCTCATGTTGTATTATGATTATAAGGACATAAAAGGTATCAACAGTGGAATTAAACTTGAGGTGATCCAAGTAAGATGTCAAACCCTAGAAAAGAAAACCTTTGATCGAGCAAATGGGCCACCTTGAAAAAGTAAAGAGCAATTTGAATAAAGCACCACGAAAGTGGTACAAGAAAGATCATTGCGGCATTGAAGAACCCTAAGCAAAAGTAGAGACTTTTGGAGGATAAAGATTTCGATTTTTCCCTTTTTACTTTGCTCAAGCAGGCACGATCATGTGGAGGTTGAACCAATCCAACTCCATGTCCCGCTTTTCTCTTCACCTTTTGACCATTGTTAATCCGCATATACTCTTCTCGTAAACGAAGTGTCGTAAGTTCAACAGACTAACTAGACCGACGTATCGAATATGAAATTTTAAGAGCCTAATTAAAGCGATCTCTTCTCTTTACCGAGAAAAACGCTGCCCCCTTCATATTCGCCGTCTCCTGCTCTCAAACTGTCCTTCATTTTAGGGTCGGTCTTCCATGCTCTCTTCACATGAAATTTGGTGCGTTTTGAATTGGGGACAGTGGCAAGCGCCAACTTTTTCTCCAAGTCAAATCCTTTTCACCCTTTGAAAAGTACTAACGTGAGTTCCCTCCAAACCCTTTTTTTCCATCTCAATCATGACGAGAATGGTGGAGAGATTAGGCATCACATCGCCCCCATAATGTCTCAATCAAATCAAAATCACGTCATTTTCCGTCATGATGACGACAATTTTCCCTCTCTTTTTTCCTTTACCATTATTTGCTCTCCTTTATACTTTGATAGGAATAGATGAATAAGTATACCTATATGCCACGTTGCTAGGGAGCAGAGAATGGTTAGTTGGCAATCAACCCCTGGTATGCACGTGCATTGAAAAGGATGGCCACATAACATGGTCCATGCTCAAAAATTTAAAAGTTGGCAAACCTACTTTTTCCTTGTGCCTTAACTCGATAGAGGAATCCAACTCCAAAGATCCACTTTCTTGGTTGAAATCACTGTACAAGGAAAACCTTCCCAACAAAATAGTTTATCCAATTCAAATGATAGGATTTAGTATGGAACTTCATATATTTCACAAACCGACAATTAATAAGACTAATTCTGCGTAAAAATACAGATAATTTTGCATAATTCTTGTGATATCGGAGTGTTCGGCACTAATCAGATCTTGGTTTTAACGAAAACATCAGAACTTCCTTCTAGCGAATAAGTACGTGACTAGACATTTGGGATTCTCTATCCTAAAGCTTGCAAGAACAAGATAGACAAGAAGAGAGGATGTCCATCTTTGTTCTGCCCCCACTGGGTTGGGTTCTCTTTCATTTCTTAGATTATTAATCAGTCGCTTTTGCCACCATAATGCGCAATGTATGGAACTTCTGCATGGAATCTCAAGGAACCACAATATTATAGAATAAAACAGATGGAAGAGAAGACGACGAAAGATGATTTTAATGTTTGCCGCCATGTTCCAGACATAATGCATTTTTAAAGGGAAAATAATAATAAAAATTCCTAGGTCTATTGCACTTGTGCCAATTCAGTCCTTAACATTTTATTTGGCTAATTTAGTCCTAAACCTTTTGACAATTTGTCAATATAATCCATATGGTCAATTTTGGCCGGAAATCGATGATGTGGACGTTGGTCATCCTACGTGGTACCACTGGCACTGACATGAATAAATTTTCTAATTTTATGTTTTCTATTTTTAATTATTTTTTTCTTTGTGGTGGCCGACGAGGGTTGTGGCCCTCGCCTGTGGCCGACCATCTCCTGACACAGGCCATCGACGAAAAGAAAAAGATAAAAAGATAAAAAGGAAAAAAGAATGAAAAAATGAAAATTTTCATATATTTTTTTAAAGAAATTGTCCACCTTAACACTGGTATGTCAGCGTTAGAATGGGACTATGCCAGCGTTTTCCAGTCAAAATTGGTTGGAAGGACTACGTTAACAAATTGTCAAAAGGACTGAATTAGTGCAATTGAAAGATTTAGGATTAAATTGATACAAGTGCAATGAGTTTAAGATATTTTTGGTAATTTCCTCCATTTTTAAATGAGGTGATTCGTCTGTATCTGAAATTTCCCATTCAATAAGCATCATTCGACAAGCTTTAAAAAAACGAGGCTGCTCCATTTGAATTTCGTCCTCAAGCCATTGTCAAAGCACAACATTTACATATACGAAAAAGCTGTGTCGTAGCAGGCTAGCAGCATAATGGTTGAAGCTACCCAAGAAAAAGTACCCACCAACCCCACTTTTCAATCGGCATAAGAGACTGATGTTCCTTCAAATTCTATATGATTATCATATCAGTTATCTAAATTGCAATAGTTTAAGAGACCAGGGAATCCAAGGCTGCTGAAGAATTCTAAGTTTGTCCCGTTCACGAGTTATCTAAATTTCAAATTCTATATGATTATCCTCGCGTCCAAGGTCGCGTACGTGAAGTCAGCTTTCGGACAGTTATTTTTCTGTCTTGTCGTTCGAGGAAGAACGTGTGCGATCATCGAGGGCTGCGTCCAGCTTTCGGATGGCATTCGAGATCGTCGTATTACGAGTCCGTTTCTACGTCGGAAGCAGAATCGGGTAGTCTCTGAGGGGACCAGTTAGGCATTCCCAAAACCCTAATCCCCTTTCAATACGTAACGAGGGGAATACATGACTTCCCATTCTCTGCTGTTCCCTCGCTCGTATGGTGAAGTTCATGACTCGGTCCAGCTTCTTGGCCGTGGAGAGGAGGTGGCGCTATGGATAAGAAGTGAAAAAATCACAGCTCACGGACCCCGTTTGCTAGAGAAAAGACATAACGTGTAAACTTCATTAGGGTTGATCAGTTTATTTCCCGGCTCTAAACTAGACTCGTCAAACCGGTAGATCAGATCGAGTCGGGTCGAGAATGGTCTGATCCAAATAGACCCCATTTACATGCAATGCAAATTTAGGAAAACTCATAGCAAAACTAAGGTGAGAGTGCATGGTAAGTGAGGGCGAGAAAGAATGAAGAGAGATGAGTTATAGATGCGAGCTGGGTATAAGTAAGTCGTAAATCCATTTACGACCCCCATTTAACACTCATATTATGTTTAAAATAATTTATGACTCATTTATTGAATATAATTAACCCATATAATAATTCACTCCATCGTATAAGAGTTATTCCCGACTCATTTTGACAGATCTACTCATGAGCCAACGATTGCTCCTTTCGAATGGGGTCTTGAATTTCAAATTCTATGTCAGCAAAAGTTTCCAAAAATCTCCCATGGTTGGCATCAATCATTATATAAAATGGACTTATAGTCAACACATGCCATGCTACCCCATGGAGACCGCCAAAGTTAGGTCGTCCCACCAATCAATCCTCTGACTTTTCCACCCCAGAAAAATAAAAAACACAACAGCAAGTATTAGGAATTTTTTTTTGTCGAAGAGTCAAGTTTGCATGATGATATAACTAATTATAATATAAAAGTAATCCCCTCTCCGTGAACCGTTTGGTGAAAAAAAAAATATACTTTGAAAATGTCGAGAGTTTCCCACCTAATTTGAAAATGTAACCCCACCCCAGCTTTTTAATTTTCCATACCACAGCGCCGAAAGTGAAAAAACCCTCCTCATAAATTACGATGTAACACTCGATTCTTCGATTCAATCAATTGATGTTCGGGATGTTCTTTACTTATAGGTGGAAGGGGAACACTTAATTAAGCCCTTCAAGGCGTAAAGTTAAACCGTGGATGTTCTTTTTGTTCTTCGTTTATTATTTTGTAAGGATCTCATCTTTCTCTAAAGAAAAGTTGTGATCAAAAGTAATTTTTTTTTTGCACTAGATACTATTATAGTAACTAATTTAGGTGTCTTTCAAAAATGATCACGAGGCTACAAATTTAAGAGCTTATTCTGTATTCAGTGATACTAGAAAACACCTAACCCCACGTACATCGAGTATGGCTCCATCCACGGAGTGACAGATGTGCCCTTGAAAGTTAACATGAATGGATGATAGCCGTGATTTGAATATAGTTTCCGTTTGATCATGACCGAGCGCTTAACCACTCGGCCAGCCACTTAGATTTGAAGTTAAGTTGCGTGTACCGAGATTCGAACCTCGACATTTAACGCGAGAGGCACCACGCAACCACTACAGCAGAGTAGTGTAGTTTTCGTTTGTGACGTGGAGAGGAATCACATTTACCTAACTCGACTTGCCCCACGAGTGCATGAGCTAATTACTGCACAAAATCCGACAAACTCCTTTTCCCGGAAAGATCTCTTTTTTAACCTTCAAAAGTTAGCAAATTTGAGGACCACCGTACGTATCTCATCACCCTTCCGTAGAAATTTAAATTCAAAGTAGCTGCAATACTGTAAATTCTCTCGCAATCTGATCCCGAGTCCAAGTGTGAATCCTGTCAGGAGGTGAAAGAAGAAGCGGCCATTCAATGCCTATCTCCTTTTGAAGTTTACTGCGTACCCTCTCTCTCCTTTTGCTTTCTCCTTCCCTACCTTCGCTGGATCCCAGAAGCCAACAAAAGGACCCGAGACCCAGACAAAAGGAAGCGGTTTCAGACTCTCAGTTCATTTATTCCACACACCCAGAAAGCGAGAGAGAGAGAGAGAGAGAGAGAGAGAGAACCGCAGGACATGGCCTCTTTCGGCTCCTGCTTCTATCTGAGAACGAGACGGATTTGAGCGAAAGTCGGATCTTTTCGGTGTTTCGAGGCGGGGAGTGTAATGGGGTTCGCCCATTTGCTCCTGATCGGTTTTGTTCTGCTCGCGTTTGATTGTAGAGGACTCGTTCGTGGGAATGCGGAGCTGGGGGCTCTCATGGAGATCAAGGCCTCATTGGACCCGGAGAACAAGATTCTCACCTCGTGGACCAGTAATGGCGACCCCTGTGGCGGCTCGTTTGACGGGGTGGCTTGCAACGAGCGTCTGAAAGTGGCTAACATCTCGCTGCAAGGGAAGGGCCTCGCGGGCAAGGTCTCTCCTGCAGTGGCTCAGCTTAAGTGCTTATCGGGCTTGTACTTGCACTACAATTCCTTGACTGGGGAGATTCCTAGAGAAATCTCTAACCTGACCGAGCTGACAGATCTTTACCTCAATGTGAATAATTTGACTGGGAGTATACCTTCTGAAATTGGAAACATGGCTAGCCTTCAAGGTGAGTTCTGTTTTGCTTGACGTGTTTTGAACATGCGTGCTGTGTTTTTTAGCAGATGAGATGGTTGAGACACTTATCGTTGATATCTGATCTTTTTAATAATCTGGCTTTTGAGTTCTTGTTCTGGTCCTTTTCAGTGCTACAGCTATGTTGTAATCGGCTCAATGGTACTATTCCCCCGGAAATGGGATCCTTGAAGAAGCTGAGCGTTATTGCCTTGCAGTACAACAAATTATCTGGTGATATTCCTGTTGGCTTGGGCAATTTGCAGACCTTAAAGAGGCTTGACTTGAGCTTTAATCGGTTTACCAGTAAGATCCCGGTGAAAGTAGCTAACATTCCAGAATTGCAGGCTCTTGATGTACAAAACAATTCTCTTTCTGGACTTGTCCCTCCTGGTGAGTTCAGTTCCCCAGTTCCTGCTTTTCGTTCAGTGTTTTTTTTCCCTCTTTCAAACAATTGCTGTGACCTTGAATGATGAATTTTCCGCATTTAGCTTGTTTCCTAGGATTAACTGAAGTGTGTTTATGTATGTTGAAGCTCTGAAGAAATTGGAGGAAGGGTTTCAATATCAGAATAACCCTGGTCTATGCGGATTCGGATTTCCTTCGCTTAGAAATTGCAACGATCTTGATAACGCGAATGTCAATGATTTACAGCCCATCGGAGTGAACACAAACAAGACTGTTCCGATCCCACATACAGCAAATGTGAAGACACATTGCAACCAAAGCCATTGCTCAAATCCATCGAAACTCCCACAAGCGGCTCTTGTTGCGGGGATTGTCTCTGTCACAGTCACATTGGTCGGCGCAGGACTTTTAACGTTCTATCGATATCGTAGAGGGAAACAAAAGATTGGCAGTACAGCTGATGCTTCTGATAGCAGGCTTAGTACCGACCACTCTAAAGACTTATACAGCAGAAGTGCATCTCCCCTCGTCTGCCTCGAGTATTCTCGTGGATGGGATCCTCTGGATGATGGCCGCTATGGAAATGGACTATCCCTGCAGGCTCCTAAATACACGTTGGAAGAAGTTGAGTCAGCGACCCAGTACTTCTCAGAGGTTAATTTGTTGGGAAGGAGCACTTTCTCATCTGTCTACAGAGGCATACTGAGGGATGGGACTATTGTGGCTATCAGGAGCATCAATGTGACGAGCTGCAAATCGGAGGAAGCCGACTTTGTGAGCGGACTAAATTTGGTAACTTCGCTAAGACATCAGAACCTCATTAGATTGAGAGGTGTTTGTTGCTCAAAGGGCAGGGGCGAATGCTTTCTTGTGTATGATTTCGCCCCCAAGGGTACCCTTTCGCAATATCTTGATTTAGAAGACGGAAGCATCCAGGTTCTTGATTGGCCCACAAGGGTTTCTATCATCAAAGGAATTGCTGAGGGTAAGTCTTACTTTCTTTTCAGATCTTAAAGAGAGCTTTCTGGTTTTCCCTTACTTTAGTTGTTGGAACTTTTTTCTCTAGCTTAATGCTTCTAAGTCTTTAAACTGAGAAGTACCAACTACCAAGTGCATTTCCCAGTTCATTAACTGCTCTTGAAGTTTTGAACATTCACTTCTGGCCTTCTAGCTTCATGGGTGGCTTAAGTTCTTCTGAAGCCTAAAAATCTTGCACTTGGTTTCTTATTCTACAACTCATCAGGAAAAGTGCTCGAAACATCAGTGGGATGGATTGACTGGTCATTCTTAGAGTCTCTCTTCTTGAATTCGTTCCCTGTGCACCCTAATTAGTATTCTTTGTATTTTATCTGAGCAGGTATCGGATACTTACACAGCAGTGAAGCCAACAAGCCTGCAGTTGTTCACCAAAACATATCTGTTGAGAAGATTCTCATTGACCAGCAGCTCAACCCACTGATAATGGATGCCGGGCTTCCAAAGCTTCTCGCCGACGATGTCATATACTCTGCTCTCAAAATTAGTGCTGCCATGGGTTATCTGGCGCCGGAGTACATTACAACAGGTCGTTTTACGGAGAAAAGCGATGTTTTCGCATTTGGAGTCATCATCTTCCAGATTCTCTCGGGTAAGCGACAACTTTCTAGCTCAATGCGGTCGGCGGCAGAGTCTTGCGCTTTCGAGAACTTTATCGATTGCAATCTAAGGGGAAACTTCGCTGAACCTGAGGCGGCCATTCTAGGGAAGATCGCATTAGGTTGTACCAGTGAATTTCCCGATAGTAGACCCACTATATTCAGAGTGATTGAGGAACTAAATGATTGGTGCGTCCAACATGGATGATTGTACATAGCCAATTTGTCCGAAGTTGCATCCATGGCGGCATCAATTTAACTCAATGAGTTATCAAGCTCAGCGGCGCGACGGGGCAATGATGTATGATCCCTGAGGAATTAACAGTGTAATCTTGTCCTAATGTATAACAGATCAGCCTTTTAACTTATATGTACTTTGTCAGTTCACCTGAGTCATAATCATTTTAGTTTTCCCTTTTGTTGTAAGTAGTTACCATTTGAGTTGGTATCCTGATTTCAAACCTATTAGGGCAGAACTATCCCATTCTCTGCAATGTCGATACACAGCGACAGACGGTTCTGCTCTCGAACCTTAACTGCCGATACCAAAAGTTCCGTCACAGGCGGTATCCATATCGAACAAGTTTCACATCCTAGCTTTTTCTTGAAGCTATTTCAAGGAGTGCCTCCTATGGCACTGCAGAAGTCCAGTCCTGGAAAGTCACATCTCTGTGGACAGCGATTCGATTCGGTCCCTATAGTCCTCCCCGATTCACAGGTTCCGCAACCATCTCGGGCTGAAGTACACTCAAACTTGGGATTTGCAAACTCAAGTAAGGTCCGATGAACTTCGGGTTCGAGATCGTGAGATCTTCACGCAGTTCTTGCACCAGATATACTGCCATTTTAGCGATTCTTTACTCTCCTAAGCCGATGCGAGCTTCCGCTCTCGATGACGACGATTACTACTGCTGCAACTTAGCATTGCATCTTGTTGATTCGCGAGTGAAATGCGGAAGTGAGCAAACGGGCAAATTGCTCTTGCTCTTCTTCTGTTTCCCCTGTTTCATGAAATTTGGTTGGATGGGGCCATGGACTCGGAGGATTGGGCTGCGCAGAATGAAAGAGATCAGAGACGATATATTCTCATATGTTGTTCTTCTAAATGTGTCTACATTTATGGTTTTCTTCAAATCCTATATCCATTGTCGAAGCACAATTTAAGGTTCCGTTTATTTCATGAATTTTTTTTTTGAAAAATATATCTATCACGTCTCGAAATAATTGTCCAAAAAATCCCAAACCTATTGTACGACAGTCAATTCAGTCCTAAACATTTCAATTGTGCCAATTTAGTTCTAAACCTACTAACGATTTGCCAATTTAGTCATAGATTTTTTTGACAAATTTGTCAATGTAGTCCTTTCACCAAATTATCCAAATAGTAGATTTATTTTGACAAAAAAATAACAATAATAGATTTATAACTAAATTGTCAAAACTTCAAAAGGCTTGATATTAAATTGACACAATTAAAAATTTTATGACTAAATTGGCAAATCGTCAATAGGTTTAGGACTAAATTGTCACAATTGAAAGATTTAGGACTGAATTGACTTTCATACAATAGGTTTAAGACTTTTTGAACAATTTTTACATCACATCTCCAGTAGGGAGCCTATTTAGCTGTGTTTTTTTTTTTTTTCTTCTTCTTCTCAAAATTCATCCTTGTTCGTCAACCAAATTTCTGAAACTCGGATTCGATCTCGGGTAGTCTCCAAGGTGCGTCGTGTTGGATCCACAACACCGAACCCGAAGGCGGGCCGCCACCCTCGGCCGCTAGGTTGTTCGTTGCATTATTTTACTTAACATACATATATGTATTCCCTTCATGAAATCTCATCCCTGAGATTAAGATCTAGCAATTCTTTTTAATCATGCTCCCTTAATCTAACTTTTCCATTTATTTTTCACTGATTAATCTGCTTCATGAGCAAGGGGTTGCTCTCGTTTAAGTGGCAAAATGTTAAGTACGTTCTGATAGATACATGAGTCCTCTTATAGAGCCAGGGAAAATTCAGTTGCCAAAGACACTGATTGTGAGATTGGATGACCAAGGGGGTGCATGATAACCTTCCAGAAACAGAATTTCTGTTCCAAACCTATTCCAGAAATAGGTTTGGAACAGAAACTCGTTTGGTAACATAATTCTATTTTTCTATTTCTGGAACAAAAAGTTGTTCCAAAAATAGATTTGAATCAACTTTGAGAAACAAAACATTTTAGTTTCTGGGAGAAATAGAAATAGAATTTCTGTTCCAAGCTGTCAGCCGCAGCCGCGGCCGCCAGCCGTCGTCGGTCGCCGCCGCCGCCCGCCGCCGCCGGTCACCGCTGCCGGCCGCCGGCCACCCGCCGATTGCCGCCGCCGCCTCCGGTCGCCACCTACTTTTATTCTAGAAGTAAAAATTTTCAACTGTTGTCAAACGAATTCTGTTTCAAGATGAGAAATTTATGTCTTTATCAAACGCATTTTTTTGGCTCAAAAACTCATCCAGAACTAGAAATAGAAAAATTTATTTCTGTTCCAGAAACCTATTTCTGGAACAGAATGGTTTTCATTCACCCCTCAATTGACCATCACTGCGTACATGCATACGTATGCAATACATATGTGTATACGCGTATAATTTCAAAAAAAAAAAAAATGCACGACGAACACAAAAATTTAAAAAAAGAGAGGAAAGAAGTAGTGGTGACGCAAGGCATGAAAGCATAGTGGTGCTTATGTCTGCATTATCACCACTTGTGGGATTGTTTATTGTCAAATTTAATGCAAATCTCAGTACTTAATAAGCAAAAGTCAAACCCTTCTCAAATAAATTAAGCAGCTAACTATGGTAAGGAAGAATTTATTAGCTCATCGTTATCAATATTTCCAAATTGTCTTATTCGGGTTAAGTTCACCAGATACGGACATGTGATAAGGTCTAGAGAAATATAATCTTTCTTTATTCGTATGATCGTCGCCTTCTCTTTTTTAGTTTCCTTCTTGCGCAAGCATATAACATCAAGTAGACTGGAATGCGAACATTTGCGGAAAAATTGTCTAAAAAGTTATAAATCTATTGTATTGGTGCCAATTCAGTCCTAAATGTTTTGACATTTGCCAATTTAGTTCTAAACCTTTCGATTGTGCCAATTTTTTCGTAAACCTTTTGAGGATTTGCCAATTTAGACCTAAACATTTTAACGAATTATCAATATAGTCCTTCCGGCTACTTTTGGCCGGAAATGGCTGACGTGGCGGTCCAGTCAACCCCAGGCGTCCTACGTGGTACGGCCGACGCTGACATAGATAATTTTTAATTTTTTTTTTCAGAAATTTTTTATTGATTTCATATTTTTTCTTTAAATATTTTCTTTTCTTTTCTTCTTTTCTTTTTGCTTCACAGGGCTAGCATGGCCGCTGGCGACCTCCGCCGGCCCCTGGGTAAGGGGGGGCGAAGCCCTTGTTGGTCACCGGCGTTGCGAGCCCTCACCTCACCGGATCTAGTGAGGGCGTGGTGGGCCTTCTTCCACCCTTGATGTGGCCGGCGAGGGTCTAGGTGAGGGCCGCGGTGCCTTCGCCAGCCACAACGAGGGCTTCACGGTCCTCACCCTGTGGCCGGTAGGGGTCGCCAGCCCTTGCCCAGTGGCTAGCAGAGGTCGCTGGCCCTCTACCAATGACTGGCGGCCCTGTGAAGAATAAAAAGAAAATACTAAAGAAAAAAAAAGAAATTAATGAAATATTTGAAAAATAAAAAAAATAAAAAAAATTGTTACTTTAGCACCGATTGTGTTACGTAGGACCGCCAGTGCAAACTAGCCCGTCACGTTAGCGATTTTCGGTCAAAATTAGTCAGAATGACTACACTGGTAATTTGTTGAAATGTTCAAGATTAAATTGGCAATTTTTAAAGGTTTAAGATCAAATTGGCACAATTGAACGACTTAAGACGGAATTGGCCGTCGTACAATAGATTTATGACTTTTTGGATAATTTTTCCTAAAACTTGCAAGAGTTTCAGAAGTTCATGCAGTTGATAGTCTCTAGGTTTCGAAGTCAAAACCATCAAATCGACAAGACAACGGATAGTGACAATCCGTGAACCAGTAAGTCAATGGATATATATATATATACATATCAAAATCTCCAATGGACAAGTGAGGCAAGTATAAGAAATGAAAGAGACGTAAGAAAGATGAATGTTGGCAATAGATTAAATCGAACAAGTTGCCCTAGTTGCGAGGGAAAGACTGCCTCCATTTTAGGTTAAGAAGAACCACTTAGGGTTTCGTCCAGGTGGTTCCCCTCTGCAGTCCTTCACATGAGGTTGAAGACACAAGTGAACATACCCGACAAGAAGCATGTGAAAAGCTTACAAGTTCGCTATACGTAACTCGAATGGGAAGGGTTTACGAACTTTACCAGTCAAACCCTTGTGTTATCTTTACATATATACCAAAAAAAAGAGAGGAGAACCCCTTTAAAGTTCTAATTCTAATATTCACGAAAAACATTAGTACTATAATGATCTGATGTTCGGATAGTCCGTTCATTTGCCAAACAGGTTACAACGTCAAACATTATCTATGTCATACCGCCTTGGCTCGTACGTATCGATCCCATCCGTACCACGTATTTTCTCTGTTCTTTTCATCCATCCAGTCGATTCGTTTCTCATTCTCTAATAACTTAAGAGAGAGAAGAGGGCAAAAAGGAATCGTATAGACCTTGGCATCGTCAGCGATTAGGTTAGATGTGGTGTGGCAATCTTAATAGTCAACCAATGTGGAGGCCAACTCTCACTTGGACCAAAATTACAATTGATAATAGAAAAACAAAAACATTATCGTAATCTCGTAAGTGAAAACAAGAATAATAATCTGTTTCGTACTGCGGCTGGGATCTCCCACTACGGACGAAGACCACATCATCTTCCATTTGAAAACTCTCTGGTCTATCTCTCCATCTCCATTTGTTGTTTGACTTCTTCCTTTCATCTTCTGGAACTTCCCTTCCATGCCGTGTTGCTTCGGTTCTCCTTCGTCTTGCTTGGCTGAAATTGCCCCTGGTTTCCTCATGGAATCTCGATGAGGCCACTCCTCATTGCGTAAACGATGGTTTTTCCACACAGAAATCTTTCGCATCATCCCTTTTAAAAAGTAATAGAAAGATGGAGCAATCAAATTCGATTGGCTTGATGACGCAAAAAACCAGTTTCCTCAAGAGTCCACACATGCATTGAACCCCACAAAGATCTCCAAGATAAGTCCACATTTGGTGCTTCCGGCGGTGGCCACTGCCGCACTTGGTTCCCATTATGCTCGCCGAAAAAAATTTCTTTATGGTTTCGTTTGTTTCGCGAAAAATGAATAATTCTGTAAATATTTTTCGAAAAACGGTAGCTTGTATCGCTTACGAAAATAAATGAACGCGGAATATGTTTTTTATTGGCTACGAAAATGTTTAGATGTAAATTATCGTTGATAATGAAAATATTTTTCATTGACTATCTATTTCAAGCGATACAAATCGATCATTTTTCGGAAGATATTCTCCAAATTATTCGTCTTTCGCAAAATAAACGGAGGCTGAGATAAATAATTTCAGAGATTAATAATGACCCTTGAGCCTTAACTCTCGAAAGGGGCTTTGCGTTATTTGTCGCAAATCTCATTTTATTCAACGAGCACACGCTTTATGTTGAAAAAGCACGGTAAGAACAAAACATAAGATGTCGAAGATTTGGCCTATTTAAGGAGAAAATTCAGATTGTCGCGAGATAAGAAAGATCTAACTTAATGAAGATGAGAAAACATTTTAAGTTTGGAAAGAGGTAGAGAGATTTAAGGAATCATCATCCGGAGATGGGAAAAGTTAAGATTGAAACCGTCTTTTGGGTTTGCTTTACTATACACGGAGATAGAGATTATGAGAAAAAGGATTGCGTTTTGATGAGACGGTAGAAAATCAGGGAAGGCGGCGACGCCACTTTTTCTATTATCTTATTGCAACAAAGATAAAATCCCACTAAATAATCTTTTGATCGAGTGATAGAAATCCCTTAATAGTGGACACTTTATGGTCCAAGTACATGGTACAACTTTAGTCTGTGCTCCCGTCATTTCCACACCTGAAAACAGTTGTATGAAGTCAAAAAAATCTTTGAACTTTTCTTATCAGCAATCATGTTTGTTAGGGGTGAGCAATTTCAGGTTCTGTACAGGTTCCACCTAGAACCTAGAACCTACCCGTTCATATAGATTCCTCATTTTTTGGAACCTGAAACCTACCATACATACCTTAGAACCTAGAACCTACCCCGTCACAGATTCTAGGATCGGTTCCAGGTTCCACATGTATTATTGGTTGAACGATTGCAGTGAATAATCATATTTAATGACCACTACCTGCTGCTAAAATTCACTGACCACAACTCATATTTAGACACATGAAAAATATGAAACATTAACAAAGTAAAAGTCTCAATGATAAAGTGGTTCCGGATTACATACTTATCATTAGATACCATGGAATACCACAGGAAGACGCGAAGACATATACCAAGAAAAAATATAAAAACTTGCTCCAGGTTCCATGTTCCGATTCCAGGTTCCACCTATCTGGAACCTAGAACCTATTCGTCAGAACAGGTTTCCTAATTTTTGGAACGTGGAACCTATCCTCCATACCCTGGAACCTAGAATCGATCGGTTCCCACCGGTCTGATTCTCCAGGTTCTAGGTAGGGCAACCGACGTGTGCCATACCCTCCATAGGACGACCGACGTCGGTACCGGCCGTGCCACGTAGGACGATCGACGTTCATTTCAACGATTTTCGGCCAATTTTGGCCGGATGGACAACATTTGCAAAACGTTAAAAGATTTAGGTCTCAATTGCACAATTAAAATGATATGACTGAATTGGCACAAGTGCAATAAGTTTAGAGCTTTTTTGATACTATTCCCCGTTAGAAGATCGAACCATATACTGAAATTTTGATGGTTAACGATTGTTACCAAGATAAATTAGGTCATAGACGTAGACGATTGGCAGGAGAATGCAAACAAGGCGAGCAAACGGCCGGCGGAATGCCATTCTAGTGATAATTTCGTAAGACGAGGGCATTTTGTTCGCGTAGATTTTGCCTGCCGCTGGTCCACAATTGCACGGAAATTTTTAATGAAGTTTTCAAAAACCAAGTTGTGCAGTGTAACCCTGCAAAAAACAAAAACAAAACATGCAATAGCAATTAATGTAATAGTAATCCGCACGTTGAATTTGTAGGAGCAATGTCAACGATCCACCAAAAACAGTTTCTAGGACTCTTCCTGTCCGAATATAAATCCAGAACTGGCCCTGCCTTTCCCATTACCACTCTGTTTTGCTTGATAGCGAAGCAAACCACAAACTCAAAATTTATTCCAAGAAGAAGAAGAAGAGATGAAGCTTACCTGGTCTCCGGAGATGGCTTCGAAGGCTTACATCGATACCGTCGCATCTGTAAGTATTTCTCTCTTGCAACTTATTGTTGTAAAGACTTTGTGTTCATCTCTTTCCTTGATTTGTTTTCTGATCTTGTGTTTTTACAGTGCAAAAAGCTACACAAAGAATCGGGTGTCGCCGAGCTAGTTTCGGCCATGGCCGCTGGCTGGAATGCGCGTCTTGTAGTAGAGACTTGGTCAAGTGGCGGAGCCACCGCCACGAGCATCGGCCTTGCAGCGGCAAGCCACCACACAGGGGGAAGGCATGTGTGCATAGTGCCCGACCATAAATCCAAGTCTGAATACATGGAAGCCCTGAGGGAAACCGACGAGAACGTGGAAGTGGTGGTCGGAGAACCGGAGGAGGCGGTGGAGGTGTTAACGGGAATCGATTTCATGGTAGTAGACTGCCGGAACAAGGATTTCGAGAAGATCCTGAGGTTGGCTAAGTTGGGTGCTCGAGGGGCAGTTTTGGTGTGCAAGAATGCGAGCTCGAGGATGAGTTTGAGCTTCCGATGGCGGAGCGTCCTCGATGCGGGGTCGCGCCGCCTCTTGCGGTCGGCATTTCTTCCCGTGGGCAGAGGGCTGGATATTGCCTATGTGGCAAGCATCAGTGGGAGCTCGAGCACTGGCGAGGGCAAGAGCCAGTGGATCAAGCATGTCGATCAGCAATCAGGGGAGGAGATTGTCATAAGGAAATGAATTTGATATCGGCAGTGATTTTGGTTTCTTATCCTTGGCTTTTTTGTGTTTGTACAGTCTAACTAGTTATAAATTTAGCTGAGACACTTGTATTGTTCATAAGATTACTGAAACCTGTACAGAAATTTTCTCCACATATCAACAAATGAGAAGAGATGCCTTCACCCACCGTCTCGCTAGAGCATCATCACACTAATCAAAAAAGAAAGATCCAGACTGAATTTTTCATTGATCACCATAACAGAAGAAAAGTATCAACATAGAGTCTCAAGCAATCTCTGCTGACTTTGTATATGAAGTAGCCCCCCCGAAATTTCACAAGCGACGGCGAAGGAATATATATGTCTAATAGAAATTAGAGTTCTTCCAGCAGCTTGATCATGGAGGGTGTTAGAGCGGCCTAGTTAAACGATCTGTAGCTCTGATTCTTTATCTTCGCGAAGTTACCGCAAATGGGTACTTGCTAATCAATGCTACGTGAAACATATACATTGCTACTATTCTCAGATGGTCAATGAGAAAGTAAATCAAAGGGGGATTCTGTCCACCAATTTTAGACTAACAGCTACATCACGGACTTTTTGTGTCAATCCCAGCCGTCTCTACTTCTGCGAAATGCCTTTTTATCTGAGAGCGCCTTCTTACTCTTCAATCGTTTCTGCTCTCCAATAGCAGCCCTTTTATGCAGAACAACTATATCAATTTGTAATAGAGTCAGGACATTTAAGTGAGAAACCATACTAGTGAAATGACTCACATCTTGGCAATCTTCTTCTTCTGCTCTTCTGAAGGAGGTGGTGGGACGTATGAAGCAGCATCAATAATTGCCTGCTCGCAACATCCAAATATAAAACTCAGCTAAACCATACTAGTGATCTAAGAATCCAACGACTGAGTTATATTTAAGAGGAAAAACAAATAACAGCTGACTGCGCACCCAGAACCAGTGTTTTCACTTGTGAAAAGTGCAGATTAAATGTCCCAATCAGAAAACAAAACGCCGTGTAGTGTATCATCACCGCACATGGATATGAAATTAGCCTCAATTTTTCGTACCTGTAGCTTTCCTAGAGCGTCGTCAATGTTCCCCCTGCACAGAAATAGAATTGTCAACCAGCGGCTGCACTAAGTGGCAAAACCAACAAAATGTGGACAAAAGAGGGAAGAAAGTGACTTCTGAGTTCGAGTTTTCGTTGAAGAGATCACAATTTCACCATCCTTATTGATCCGATTCTTTTCCTGCTCAGCAGACAATATGCAGAAAGAAGAAAGAACAGTCGGGAAGAATGGCTTTTGAAAAATTACACATTTCCAAGTATTGGTCATTCTAAAGACTGAAAATGCAAAATGTAGCAATATTGTAGCAATATATATATATCCTGCACAAAATCACCTAACCAAAAACAAGAGCACCTATGCAATCACAGAAAGAGATACCACAGGGACAACTACTCCACCAGATAAGAGGAAAATATATCCAGATAAATATCTTGCACGTGATATCCCCTTAGCCCCTGTATCGGGAGGGATTATAGTTCAACATGCAAGATTCCATAGAAAAATCTGCTACATAAAGCTCAAGAGAATATTAAAGCAACAAACCATTTGCATTATCCTCTCCCTGATCCTGCCACTTAGCCAATATGCATTTTTCACATTGAAGCGCATGTCAACCTTAGTATTCACTGTAAATTGGATCAAGAAAAACAGATGTTAGTAGAAGGTATCATCTCAGGAAATGACACATGAAAGAGAAGGGAGGGAAAAAAATGAAGGAAAATATCAGACCTTTGTTCACATTTTGACCTCCTGGACCACCACTTCTTGCAAAACTCACAGTGACATGGTCTGGCAAGAAATGAGAAAGAAACTAATAGCTTTAAGGTTCTTTGATCGATTAAGAAATCTAGCATTAGTAAATCATGAAATTTTTTCATATCTAGCAATAACTTCATCAAAATGCTACTTTCCACAACTTAAGCGCAATTATTCTTATATGCTTACACTTCTGTAGCAGTATATGAAAAGCAAACAACATATGCAAGTGCAGTGTTCCTTATGTATTTGTTCCCTTCAGTGGCAGGAGAAATGGCTGCAGGGAAGCCCGAGAACAAGCACAAGCCTACTATGGAATCCAAGAAATCACAATCAGGCAAAGAAAAAAAAAACTAATACTATTTCCCGAGAAGGCTCCTTCACAAAACAACATAAACTGCTGGATAAGGTGCTCCCCTCATTAACCCCGACCAAAGGAAACCTGCCCACGGGCTGAATGTGCACTGGGAGCTGAAAGCCCAACACACTGTCTAAATGAAGAGTCATATAACTTTGTGAAAACAGCTAAATCACAACTACTTCATTCACAGATAACACGAAATTAGATTATCACTGTATACAGTATAAATGCTGTCCGTATGTACTCATTTTACAGCTGACCCAAGAAAGAAGGCCAATGAACCAGCTTGAAAAGCATTTGCCCACCCATAACATTTGCATAAGACTTTTTGAGAAAGATAACAGATAAAAAGGGCTAGAAATCCATCATCAGTTCTTTCCCAAGCAAACAGGGGAAATCATAGATCAATTCCATAAGCCATATCAACTCTTAAAACCATGCACCAACATTAATTAACACTGAACAAAAACGCAACTTTGTGAGGACTCAAGGGACTAAAGGAAGAGGCAATATTGGTCTGCATCAAGGTAGGGAATATGCAAGAGATTCACTCATCTAGAAGTGATGCATCAATCTTAACGAATCGCTGGCGACACCAACTATAAACAACATATGTATGCTCTATACGCCTCTGTGCAGCTGATATAGGCAGTAAGCGGAAAACGAAGCAAAAGGCGACAGGCAATGTATCCTGTTATTATCAGCATTCAAAGAACACAAAAATGAACTTAAACACCTATAGGCTATCAGCGGCACGGGCATATAAACTCTTGGGCAGTCTTTGCTGATATAAAGAGATTAAGAGGGCAAAGGAAAACACTCCATTCAGTGATCATTCAGAAAATTCGACAAAAATGCAGAACTGTCAACATTGCCGCGTGGAACAAGAAAGAGAAACTGTTACCAAAGTTGTACAATCGCACGAACACAAAGAGAACACGCACAGAATCAAAGAACTCATCGAGCTGCTAAGCCAGCCAATACCTGCCTAAACGCTCCTAAACTATTTATCAGCAATCATAACCAAACAGGAGCTTAAACAAACCGGAAGAAAGCAACAGAAAGCAACAGAGACGCAGCCACGCACCGAGCGTTATTTTCGGGGTCGGCTCATCGCCGGCGGAGCGAGCTCGCTCCTCGGCTTCCTGCAGGAGCTGCTGGACCTGCGCGAGCCGAGAGGGGGCCTTCTTCTCTCCGGGGCCTCCCGACGCGGCGCAGCGTATCCGGGTGAAGCTGATCCCTCGCTGCGCAGACCGCAGCGTGGCGCCGAAGCAGGGCAACGGAGGGTGAATCCTCCAGATGGCTGGCAGCGGAGAGAGGGGCTGAGCGAACATTTCTCGGAGGAACATGGCCGTCGTCGTCCTGATGACCGCCATCTCCGGCTCCGACGAGGCCCCTGATCGGAGCGAGCAAGTGCGGGCAGCGTCCGTGTGTATGCGATTCGAGTTTTTAGTGTTTGTTACTGGCGTTGGGAGATGGAGGGAAGAGAAGCGTCGGCCGGTGTAGCTGGGAGTGGGAGCGGCTCTGGACTGGTTCTTTGAGTTCGTGGCCAGAAAAAATTCGAACTTCAAAAGGACTCAACTCCAAGGACCGCAAAAAAAAAAAAAAAAAAAAAAAAAACACGGGCGCTTTGGCCCGCCCCGTTTTTTGAGCTCATTTATCTGGTCCGAAATCTACACCGGCAAGCCTGATCCGAGTCGTACGAGGTAATAGATTGAGCTCATGTATCTGGTCTGAAATCTACACCAGCAAGCCCGATCTGAGTCATACGAGGTACCGTGCGCTTTCGCCTTCGCGATAGCGGGCGGTGTTTATATTGGTTGGAAAGGGCGGTCGTTGCTCGAGTCCCCTTCACTCATGTGCACCAATTTTCGGCTATCCTCGTCCATGATTAGATTCATTTTTTCCGTCAAAAAACGCGCTCGGAGCCTCTAATCTAAGATATGTCTGAATCGGTTCACATGTCGTGCCCACAGAATTATGAGCTCCACATACACTCGATAACGAGAAAAGATTGGTCTGAGAAATTAGGAAGCTATTTGAAGTAATGTTTAATTGAAAAGAGATGGTGTTCTCATCAAATGCCGGAACAGATTAATTCATCTCCAGCCTAATGAAGGTTTATATCACCCAAAATCAAGTGTGACCTTTCTTGGCAACATTTCTTGAGAGAGAGAGAGAGAGAGAGAGAGAGAGAGAGAGAGAGAGCAAAACTGGGAGGAGCAAAAACACAGGTAATGCTATCCCTGGGACTTGCAAAAGTGAACTCATGACTCATCGCTCCAATTACAAACCCGTCAACAATGACTAGGCTGAAGAACTGCAGGCACACGTTAAACCGCAAAAGCCTCCGTCAATA
This sequence comes from Lenwebbia sp. NSW1173648, assembly GCA_029784005.1. Taxonomy (NCBI): domain Eukaryota; kingdom Viridiplantae; phylum Streptophyta; class Magnoliopsida; order Myrtales; family Myrtaceae; genus Lenwebbia; species Lenwebbia sp. NSW1173648. Next base: position 3,673,840 of record JARCGZ010000005.1, read on the forward strand.
AGCACCCACACATCCACATAAGATGGACTATAAAACTCCCTGGTCCCGAGTCAGAGCCAGAGACAAGACCAAGCTATTCTTTTATATTGCGGCCAACTGCTATCCAATAAATCCTAGTCCAAGAAAGTCCATCTGTCGCTCACATCCTGCTTCCGCGCGCAAATATATCCAATCTTAATAGAAGGCAAAGCGATTGATTTAAATTTTAACATCCAAAAGAGAGCATACGCAACATTGGGCATTACGATCATGCCTACCGGATACATGTATCACCATTAAGCATTATGAGGAAAAGGTAACAGTATCTCTGTATTATGCGAATTTCTATCCGGCTAGTCCAAGATATGCAAATCTACGTGGTACAGGTAAAGGAGGGCCGCAACAAACAAAAACGATTCAATCTCCTTATCCTCTCGCTTTACCATGGGAGAGGCCGGCCTTGTCGCTCGCATTTGCTTTCATTCTTCCAGCATTTTGCCTCTGAGAAGACTCTGCTCGTTCCCTCCTATCAGATGTCACCCTCTGCGCGGGCAATGATTGCTGAGTGGACGGAAGCGCCCATCCTCCATGACTAGTCCTATCATGCGTCACCCTCTGCGCGGGCAATGATTGCTGAGTGGACGGAAGCGCCCATCCTCCATGACTAGAGTGTCCAATCTGACCAACTCCTCCTAAAACACATTTGGTTTTACCAATATACAGCTTAAAACCATATTTGCAGGAAATGCAAGGCATGAATCAGGAGTCAACACATACAAAGTCACAACGCATCATCAAGTGCCTAAGTATCATGAAAAACAACACTAAAACCTATGGCAATCAAAAGCAACTGCACCACCATGCACAAAAATGAACGAGTGACTTGAGTTAGCATTAAAACCTGCCACACACACAATTCCGGTGCTTGCAGAACGAAGAGAACATACAAAGAGCTTCTTAAAACAGCTAATTGTCATGTTCGGTTATATAATTGATGCGCTTAGACAATGGGAACCTGTCTAATGCCCCATTAGCTATCAAGCGAACTCACCAACCAAAAAAAAAAAACGACAATAGGTAAAATGAATCATCCAACCTTAGTCCACCTCATAACTAGTGAGAAATTGAAACATGGATTCTTTGCTTGTCATTAACACAAAAGAAGCAGCCAGAAAAAAAAAAAAATAATAATTCTCGCAGTAATACTCACCTTGTGCAACATGACCATCAAAATGCTCGCTCCAACCAGGCAAATGCTTTCTGGCATTTCCCTTCCAGACTTGTTCAAATTGAGGCAGCTCACCTAAATAGTCATGACGTTACATATATGAGCTATATGAATGAACCATTTTTTTAGGAATCCAGCATCCAACAAACAAGACAATGTTTCAATACCTTCATTTAGGTTGTGCAGAGTCTGCATGGTATCCACCTTACCATCAGAAGTAAGCTTCCTAGTAACAGAATGGCCCTGCAGTAAAATCATAATATGTGACATCTTAGCCTAGGGCACACAAGGTAATGAGACCAACACTAAGGCATTCGGCGATACCTTATTATGGAGTCCCCTAGAAACTCTATGAGTGGCTTGCATAGTTGCACTATCAGCTTCTTTCCTATCCTCGAGCGTTACCTGTGTTGTAACAAGGCAACCACTGAATTAGACCATTCCATAATTCAGTTTGTCGCTATAACAGGCACTAATATATACCCCATCACTGCCCGTCCTTCTAGTCATGGATGATGTATGATATGCGCCATTTGCACCACCATAAGAGACAGTAGAGCTCTGAAAGGTGAAACTGTGATTCTGTGGCTGCATCTGTCTCTCAGATGGCCTCTCTCTGGAGCCATTCCAATAATGCAGCTGCTTGTTTGTCCTCTCTGCCATAGCAAAGAGGGAAATCAGTTAGAGCATACAACAATTTCAAACACGCAATATAGAGATGGACATACCTTCGACTTCATCATCAGGACCCTCAACATGAGGCATCTCACTTGACCTCCCATGCTTTCTTGAGTTGTCCTTCTTCGCGGTTTCCACTTCTTCCTTCTCATCATCAGAGTTCATTTCTTCAATAATGGGTCCTCTCGACATTCTCGGTTCTGGAGGACACTGCTCTATCAAAGTAGACGGATGCATATTCATGAAAGGATGCATATTCATGAAAGGATGTGCGGTTGGACGAAACATGCTCGAATCAAAGAGGCCCCCAAATGGTTGTGTAAAGAAAGGGTCATCAAATGGGTCTCTTCCTCCAAAGAAGCTAGAAACTAAACTTCTCTGACCACCGAAGCTTCCAAAACCAGCAAAAGGGTCACCAAATTCGAAAAAAGGATTTCTGCCTCCTCTGTTACCCTGCATCTTGCAAGTGCTAGACCCCTGCAATAAACAAGTGAATCCAGAATTTAGCAAGCATTTGAAGCACAAAAACCTATAATGACAAAACATATACGCCACCTAACTTAAAAGAGCTTCTGCAAAATTGAAGAAAGTAAACAATGACAAAAGAAACAAAGAAAACAGAACCACTCATTAGTCAGGACAAATTTCTGGAGTAGAGAATTTGATACTGCATTATTGAAGTATTATGATGAAGGAGACTAGCAAACAGCTTATAAACTCTCTGCACATTTCAAAAAGGTGTAGTTGCCCGTCCAAATACTACCCGTGGGCACCAATACACCAACAAGGTAAAAGTATAACCACATAGAGATACCACAGGAATTAAGCCATGAAGGAAGAGCGACTATCATATCAAAGGAAAAGGAAGGTTAAGCCAATCAGAGGAAGCATTCTGCCAAAAAAAAAAAAAAAACACAAAAAACCCTTGTCAAATACACGAGACGTGTATCAAAGCTTAAACACCGCTACCAGTGATATGAACAAGTGTGGCCCTCTGGCATCTTGCCGAAACCTCACCGACTTGCCTGGGAACCATTAACTCAGCAAGGCAAGTGAGGTATGGTGAGTATCATTGGCGCCTAAGAACGTAACAAAAGTCACAGATGCATTTTGAAATGGACACGGTGCCGACATGTTCAACCATCCACTTGTCCGATACGGACCACACAAAGAGAGAGAACAAAAATTAACACAAAGATCAACAGAAAAGGAGCCACATAAATCTCAACGATAACACGATCTCAATATCAACGACATCAGGACGATCTTCGGCATTTGAAAGATACAGAGAACTAATAGGATAACTAAAAAGTCTCACTCTCCCACAAGTAAGTCATAAGGCATGGGGCTCGTGAATAATGCTAATCCAAAACTGCCATGAGAGCAGCCTGCACTTCGCAATCCAATCCATAGACAAACCGCAAACACATTTCAATCCGAAAGGAACATATACATAGACGAAATCGTCCCAGCAAGACACTTCGCGGGACGAAACTAAACAAAGGATCGCCGACCAATAAGCCGCGCCGTCATCAGTCGAGTAATCGCACGAAAGACCGAGAAAATCACAAACCGCTCGAGAGACGGAGAGCGATCATCGGTTGCTGAAACTTCCGCTTGGCAATTTCAAACCGGTACAGAGAGAGAGAGATTTACCTCCTTCGGCTTCAGGGCAGGGAGTTGTGTAGTGGATTGAAAAACCCTAACGCCTTTCAGATGCTTGGATACGGGAAATTTCGCCCGATTGCAGATGAATCGGAAGCTTCAGCGTGAAATCACCGACTCGAAGTTTTTCCGGGGGGGTTAGGAGAGAGAGAGAGAGAAGGTCGCCGAATTTAAGAAAGATCGAGATACTCGACGAGGACTCATGAGAAAGCCAGAACACGTGTCCTGTCATCACAGGTTGGTGGTGATTTACTTTTCTCTCCTCTTTCGTAAAATGCATATTCGCCCCGTATTTTTGCGATTTTCTGGGTCAGCCCCGGGAAATCAAATTGTCAAGCTTTTAACCACCCATTTTCTAGATTTTAATTTCTGTTGCATTCGACTCTTTGCTACAGTATGTGACATCTAGGGGTGAGCATGGTTTTGGGATAAAATCGTGAATCGGAGAACTAAATCGGTGAAAACATGGTAGATTCCAAGTTCTAAGGTATGCATGATAGGCTCGATTCAAAAAATTGGGGAATCGAATTTGACTGGTAGGTTTCAGGCTTTAGCTGGAACTTGAAATTAAGTCTTTATGTTTTTCTTGTTTTATGTCTTGGCTCGATCCTAGGCATTCCATGGCGATCGATGATGTGTAACCGAAAACCATCAGTATGAGCTTTCATTTTCAACGATATAGTTTATGCCTATGTAAACAAGGCTTCAACGGCCGAGTAGATAATCAGCGACAAGAAGGAGGGCGGTTGGCGACGGCAAGTTCTCCATAGTAGTAGTACAAACATTGCATAGGATGTTGAAACAAGTTTCCCCCGTGCATCGAATGGTTAGCTTTATTTGAACGTAAAGAAGCTAATGGCCCTGAGCAGGGGATGACAATACAGTTAAACCATTAGCCGCCTCCTGCCAACCTTAACAATAAAAAAGGGGAATAAAAAAGGGGGGAAACAAAGACAAAAAATTTATAAAATAAAAATAAAAATTTTCACGTCAGTGCCAATAGTGCCACGTAAGACGGCTATTGTCCATGTCATCAATTTTGGATCGAAATTGGCAAGATGGACTCAATTGGCAAAATGCAAAAAAGCTTAGGACTCAATTGGAAAAAAAAAGTTCAAGAATAAATTAGTATAATTGCAATAAGCTTAGTGTTTTTTTTTTTTTGGTAATTTTTCCAAAGACTATGAGGGTCCGTTTTTCTTCATTTCACTAGAACAATAAGGACCTGAAGTGATATAACAGTTTCAAATAAGGACTTGAAGTGGCCATAAAGTGTCAAAAAAGGTCTTCGCCTCAAGGGAATTTTCGTCATTTAGTATTTTGATTTTTTTTTCTTTTTTAAAAAATAAACAAGTAAATCTCCCCTCCTTCCTGTGGCCGCCGCCCCACTGCTAGTGGGGCGGCGTCTATGGTCTGCCAGAGGCAAGGGCTGCGACCCTCTCCCAGATCCGGGCGAGGGCCAACCCTCGCTAGGATCTAGGAGAGGGTCGCGGCCCTCGCCGAGGGGACGGCGGCCACTGGAGAGAGGGGCACCCCTCGCCCATGTGTATGTTTTTGTTTTTTAAAAAATAAAAAAATAAAAAAAGAAATGATGAAAAATGCCCTTGAGATCAAGTCCTTTTTTTTAGACAACATGGCCGCTTCAAGTCTTTATTTGAAACAATGTTCATTTGAGAGAAATAAGGGCCTGTATGGCAACCATTCTGATCCGAAAAAGCGATTCTAATTAAAATGACTTTTTCTGATTCTGTTCCCCAGATGACTTTTAGATAATCAGAACGTGTTTGGTAATTATACAAAATTTATGTTCTTGGGAACAATTACTCTTCCCAATTTCTATAATTTAAGTCAAATAATTACGTAGTCACTTTGTGAAATTTCATCTTACATTTTGAATTAATCGAAGATTAATTCATAGTGATTCTCTTATATAACATATTGCCTATTGAAATGTAAAAATAAATTTCAAGAATCGTCACGAGTCATTTTCACCATTTATTATGGGGTTTTATCGAACTCTTTTAAGCGAGCAGACAATTGACACGAGCGACACTCTCATTTTTACAAGAAAAATGCACTGCACTGCCTTGTATTAGTGTGCGTTTTTGGTTCATCTCAGTCTTAATCCATCCAAAACTTAAGAACGAGAGCTTGCTAAAACTAATTAAGTCTAAAGCACATAAATCTAGGCAAATCACAACCAATGAAATCAAGTGCGCAATCAAGAAATCATGGCATAGATAAATTGCATCATAAAACCCTAATGAAGCCCTAAGGGCTTAGAGAAATGTGGTTTGGGTTTAATTTCAAAGATGCTTTTGATTTTCCTAAAAAAGAACAAAATCTATTAAATCTAGAGAATCTAGGCCCAAATTTATGAAAATGAGGTCAAACTAGCATAATCTAAGCTTATTCTATTTTTAGGGATTTTCTAAAAATTTTCTGATTTTTTAGAATTTTTCTAATTTTTTTTTTAACTTTTTAACTTTTAATTTTTTATTATCTTATTTATTTTTATTTGAAAATGAGACCTCGTTCTATCTAAGGCCGAGGGAAAAGTGACAAGAGAACTGAAAGAGAAAAGTGAGAGATGTGGGACTTCATTCTGTTTTGTGATTCTCAAAAGTGGTTCTTTTTTCCAGAACCAACTTTTTTTTGTTCTTGTTTTTGCTCTAAAATTATTTTCGGGAATAGAATCAAAATCAGAATCATTTACGTTACCAAATAGAATTCTCATCTTTTTTTTTGTTCCGGGGAACAGAATCAGAGAATCAGAATGGTTACCATACGGGCTGTGACGTCCTGAAATTTCAAGGCTTATTAAATGAATAATAATGGACCTTTGAAAATCGAGTGACATTTATCGGACGCAGAATTGTTCGATCTGGAAGACTTTGATCAGCAACTGAAGCGTAGATAATTGTAGTTCGTTTAGTTTCGTCGCGCCGTAGGTTCTACCGTCGTATTTCCTTCGCGCTCGAGCCTAACCCTGAACCAAATGTCCAACCAGTCCTAAATTTGCCGATTGAACGAATCTCCCTCGGATATTAGTCATATAAGCCAGATGTCATTAATACTGACTTGACCGTGTGTCCCACCTCATAAATGCACATTAACTCAAGTCAAAGTTACTATTTACCTTTTTTGACTTTTGAATTTTTGGCAAAATTACCAAAAGTGCCCTTTGACCCTCTCTCTCTCCTCTCTCCCTCACTTTGGCCGGCCACCCCCTCCCCCTCACTCTCTCATTTTCACTCTTGGACATCATCTTCTTCCTCCATTTCCGTCTCCTTCGCCGTGTCGCCGACCACCACTGCACGTCGCCACCGCCGTTCGATCGCCGCGCCGCTCGCCCTAGCTGCCACGAGGTCGCCGCCGAGCCGCCCTAGCCTCATTGCCGTTTGGTTCAGCTCCTGCCATGCCGTTCAGCCGTCCTGTGGACCGCTGAAGCAGCTACGCTGTCGCCGCCGTTGCCCCCTCCCGCTCGTCGAGCTGCTGTGCCGCGCCGTCCAGCTTTTTCGCTGTCGGACCGTCGTTGCCCAGCCGCTGTTCTTCGTCGTCCGCGTTTCGTTGGAGTCCGCCGCCGTCGTATTCGAGTTCGGAGCGTCGAGACGAGTCCGTTGACTCATCGTCGGAGTTTTCTGTCACCACCGCTGTCGCCGCCGCCGCCGCCGACCGCCGCCGCCGACCGCCGCCGCCAACCGCCGCCGCCGACCGCCGACCGCCGCCCGCCGTCCGCCGACCGCCGTCCGCCGACCGCCGACCGCCGTCCGCCGACCGCCGTCCGCCGACCGCCGACCGCCGCCGCCGACCGCCGACCGCCGCCGCCGTCCGCCGACCGCCGCCGCCGTCCGCCGAACGCCGACCGCCGTCCGCCGACCGCCGACCGCCGTCCGCCGCCGCCGACCGCCGTCCGCCGCCGCCGACCGCCGTCCGCCGCCGCCGTCCGCCGTCCGCCGACCGCCGACCGCCGACCGCCGACCGCCGACCGCCGACCGCCGCCGCCGACCGCCGCCGCCGACCGCCGCCGCCGACCGCCGACCGCCGCCGCCGACCGCCGACCGCCGCCGCCGACCGCCGTCGCCGCCGATCGTCGCCTCCAGCCGCCGAGTGAGTTAACTCCTAATCCCTGATTAGGTTGTTAATTACACTTGGTAGTTAATTAGATAGTTACCATAACTGATTAGCTAGTTACCACAATTAAATTAGATAGTTACCGTTGTTATATAGTTAACTATGGTTAGATTAAATAATTACTGTGGCTAGTTGAATTACCGTGGTGATGTGGAATAGTTACCATGGGTAATTATTTAGTCTACCGTAGTTCGGTTAGATCTATTTGTTGATTGCTGATTGGTTGACTAACGTGTTGATTGCGCGTTTTCGCCGAATGATTACATCTAGGTCAAAATGCCATGTTTAATTGAAATTGAGTATTCGTGTGATCAATTGTGTATTTCGATCATGAAAATGGCTGTTGGCCAAGTTTTGGGCACACTCGTGAGTGTAACTGCATTAGGCTAATGTGAAGTAAGAACTGGTCGTTTGCCTGATGTGTTTGTGTGGTCACATGACCGTTATTCGTTCCCTAACGTAATTGGGAGCATGGGGCAGTACTCCTGGTGGGTCCGTCGCCTGATATGTTCGTGCCGGGGACGTATAGCCCGGGATCCCATGACTTATCGGTTGCACGACAGTCCGTGCCGGTGACGTACAGTCCGGATAGTCACGACTGGTCGGATGCCAGTCGCAACTTGTGATGGGCCGAAGTTCCTTACAGGAAATACCTGGTATGCTTGCCTTAGGGGTCTTGAGGGGCTATTGGATGCCGTCGCTGTAACGAGGTAGGACGATGCCCGGTTCTGCCGAAAGAGTACTAGCAGTGAGGCTATACTGTGGTGAGAGTGGTGTATCGCTTGCATTAATAACTGGAACCCGTATGTTGCATAGTGCTTGAATGCCTGAGAGTTTGACGTGTGTTGGCTGTACACCTTGATCCGTTGTTCTTTATTGCCATGAGATATCTGTCGTGTGGCTCAAGGCAATGTGAGTTGCGTGTGGTTGTTTATTGGCCGTTGGGTCGTGTCTTGTGTTGTTATGTGCTGTTTGTTTAGGCCGCTTGAGTGAATCAACGTCCTAATCGGACTTAGGCGTTGAATCATTGAGTTTATATCTCACTCGTTGTAGTAAACCGTCTTTTCAGGTCCTTGAGTATGGTGGAGAGACACATCAGGTTCGGAGTACTTGTCGACCAGTCTGTGCATATCAATTGCCGCTAGGGTCCGGGTCCGGATCAGACATGGGAGCAATACGTGACTACTGTGTAGGTCGATGAGGGGTTGTACCACTATGTGAAGCATATTTTCAAGGCCTGGCACATGCGTCACGGGGACGCTCTCTATGGGCCAATTCGAAGGTTTGAGGGACCTTCGAATGAAACCCCGATCATCCAATCTTGGGATCCTTTGGATTTTGATACGCCGGACGGGGAGGTAGAGAACCCCGACCCTGTGGAGCAGGATCCTGAGGAGGAGCCCGGAGTGGCCCAGTGGTATACGGATTGGCTGAATAGTGGTGGCCAGTGATCGTGGACGTGGAGGTCCCCTTTTGGAGCTAGTTTTTGGTAGTAGTTAGCCTTAGAACCGACCTGGTATCTTTTTGTGGGTCTTAGGAAACGGCTCTGGAGATGGGCTTATAGATCGGTTGTTTCCTTGGCTAACTGGTATATAAATAAAAAAGGTGTGCTGTTTTGGTTTGCTTTATTCTCCTGCTTATCTATCCATGTGTGTATGTTTGTCTAGGGTTTGTTATTGCTTCCGCTTGCGTATAATTGAAAGATAAAACAGAGTGGGTCGATGATATGCCTGGGATGAGTGGGTCGAGTATGTTCGTCAGGGTTTGACCTGACGAAAGGAAGAGTTATCGCGTGCCTGAGGGTCGGGGCGTGACACAGGCCCTAGAGCACTCTAGGCCCTTATTGGAAACAATAGGCACTTCAGACCCTTATTTGAGAAAATGACAATACATCGGGCTTTATTTGATATTTTCTAGGCTTTTTTTTTCCAACAAAATATCTTAAAAAAATTGTTATCACTAAAAACTAAAAATAGTCGATCTCCTTATTCTTTCTTTCCAATTTTCTTTCTCCTTTCCCATTCGTTTCTTAAAGTTTCCTTTTTCTTTCTTTCCTTTCCAAATTTCTGTCTTCCTTTCCCATTCGTTTCGTAAAAAGCTTCTTTCTCTATCTTCTCTATTTCATGTCTATTTAAAAACAAAAAAAGAAGAAAGAAAGAAGAAAACAAGATCACCGAAGAAGAAGAAGAGCAAGAGAAGGCGAGGGATACTCTCAGTCCCAGTACTTCGCTCTCCAATCGCTTTCGATGAGCTAAAGTTTTCAATCCGGTGCCTTCTGTCGGCGACGGTGGAGCTTTCTCACGATGCTCGCTGTTTATGCAGGATGGAGGAGGCTCCGACAAGTCCCAACGGCGCTAGTCACAAGAGCGGCGACCACAGCCCTCGCTCCGGCGTCCGCAAAAAGGACAGTTACCTCCCTTGTGCCGACCCATTACCTTTACTTATTGCACTGGTGTGAAACGTACTGAGTTACTAACCAAGTTATAGTTAGTTAGTTACTACATATAAATGGAGAAATTACCAGTTACTTATGATTCAAATTATTTTTATATGAAAAGTCAATATCAACGTGGGGAATTTACAAATCATAAATAGATTGAATGTTATATCCAATGTTAAGATTTACTAGCCATAGCGAAATGTGCCACCGCGGTGCAATTCTTTCTATTTTCATACATGAAGAGTTACTAATAAAATGAAGAAGTTACAAATGGTCAATAGGGGGAAAGTTAATGGAAGCTGCTAACACGACAGTCTGACAGAATTGTCAGTTATTTCTGATTACACGATCTCCCAATAAATGAGTGCTTCATGCAAACACGCGGTGATGGTGTGTGAGTCTACGATTGAGATTATACCGTCCCTGACAGTACTGTCTGGAAAGCATTTTCCTTATTTCACTTGACTACACACTCGGAAGTGGTTGGCTCGCTTATTCGGTAAACGGGTAGTGTTCATATCGAACTCTACAATTTCCAAGCCGGTCTGTGCCCCATAGCACCTCGGGCACTGAGCCAATAAGAAGTTGGCGGCAGAGTTGATGCGATGCTGACATGCGAAGTTCGAGCTATTGTAACACGCCGCATGACCGTAACATAGTTCATCTTACAGATCATCTTGGGCATAATAATCATCACCGTGATCCGCCGTGGAATATATCAAGCGATCGAGGACGACCGTCAGCGCGTGTGCATACGTCACCCCCTCGTCAAACCTCTCGCGGCTGCATCGAATACTCTCCACGTCGTAGCCGGGGTAGTTGGCTCCAACGGAAACGATGGCGAACAGAGCCAATACGATTGAAAATGTAAGTTTAGGAGCAAGTATCATCTTTAGATCTTCATATGTTTCTCCCACGAGTGATTCATATATATAGTGGGAAGCTCTCTTGCGTTATAGATGCCACAAGCAAAATTGATCAAGGTCCAGCCCGGATTAGGAAGCTGCGACATGATCGGAAATGACAGAGAAGAGAACGAGGACGATGAATGCAATGTTTCGAACGAGGATCATGTCTGAGCTCTCTGTGTCTTATTTCTCCACGTACTCGGTGACATAATGGATGCTTTTCATAGACTTTTTGTTTTCTCTGCTTTTTAAAGAATCGACGCTGATATAGATCCTTACTCTGTCTTTAATTTGTTTCGTACAGTTGGCCGGAGTACATATCTCACCAATGCCTTCAACAAAAGGGGGTAAAGTTTTTGTTGATAAGGTGCATTTGTTTGGTGGAAACTTAGTACTAAAGAAAAATACTTTTCGAAAAATCATTTTCAGGAAAATAGTTAATTTTTGTTTGTTTAGTAAGATTTGAACGAAAGCGTTTTCTGGTGATTGGATGTCATTTGGAAAATGATTTCAATGTCATGACTTTTTCTCAAGTCAAAAGAAAATTCACAATTTTGAATATATTTTTAATTTTTTAGTTTTTATTATTTTTCTTTTTCCTTCTTGCTTCGCTGGTCGCCTGGCCTAGGCGATGGCTGGCGATCGGCCACACGAGGTCGGCCAACTCGAGCTCATGAGGAGGCTGGCAGACCCAGAAGAAGAAATAATCTGTAATACAAAACTGAATGAACGAGAACTATTTCGAGTTTTCACAAACTTGTCTAGACATAAATTATTTTCGATAATGACAACATATTTCATTAACCAATTATTTCAAGTGATACAAGCGATCATTTTTAAGAAAATATTTTTCAACTCATTCTTTTTTTCGCGAAACCAACAGCATCTTATAATTTATTGCCAACATAAATCTTCTAATTAGCATGTGCCGATGTTACTAGTTCCTGATGCGCGTGACCTCCAAGAATGTAAGCCATATGTTCCAATTTAATAAACTTTCGTGCGATTTCCTTCCCGTTTGCAATCTATTGTTCAAATTGTTGCGGAAGAATGCCAAGAGATGCACGAATTCAAGGGCAAAATAGCGAAGGAAAAAAGCAAAAGCAAAATGCACGAGACACGAAATACGTGAAAAACTCAAAACGGGAAAAACCACTGGGAGAGAGAGGGGCTTCACTATCTTCAACAATGAGTACAAGCGTACAATCAAATATATAAATATTTAACAAGAAGAAGTGAAGAACAAAGAAAATGGGCAGAATGTGAAGGCAAACATTACAATATAAGGTTAATACCATAAAAAACTCCAAACTGGTACACTCGTGATAAATTTACCTCAAACTATTTTTGTACCGTAATGAACCTCAAACTGGTACACCCGTGACAAATTTACTTCAAATTATTTTTTTGACTGCAATAAACCTCAAACTGGTACACATGTGACAAATTTATCAAAAACTATTTTTTTTGTCACAAAAAACTACAAACTGATACAACTATGACAAATTTACCCCAAACTATGGTATACATGTGACAAATTTACCTTTCGTTAATTTCCGTTAAATCGGGTTAATACTATGAAAAATTTAAAAATGATACATCTGTGACAAATAGAGGGTAAAAACCCCAAACTGGTACATCCATCAACTGTCACGGTCATCCAACTCAACAATTTGATTGTGAAATTTAACGGAAAACAAACGGAGGGTAAATTTGTCACAAGTGTACAAGTTTGGGGTTTTTGGTGGTCAAAAAAATAGTTTGGGATAAATTTGTCACAGGTGTACTAGTTTGATATTTTTCGTGGTATTAATCCTACAATGTATTACGCAACATATCGCTTTTATAGCCCCCTTCTAAAAAACCCCAAAATAAAGTGCATTGTCTAAAATACCCTTATCACTAATTTGAAAGTTAAAAAATTAACACGCACATTATTTAGTAATTTGAGCTTTGGAAAGTCCTTGAGCTTCAGCGTGTATCGGCATCCCTTTGCTTCTGATTTGAAATCGACTCTAACGCCGATCATCCTCGATTTCTAATTACTAATTGAAACGATTGGGCTTCATCCGGAAATATTAATCCAAAGGGCGATTATTTATACTGTTCCGTTTAGAAAGCAATTTTTTTTTTTTTCCATATTGATAGATTTCTAAAGAATTTTACAAGTATTCATAACTCGTCAATAAATTTAGTAGATTTTTTTTTGGCCGATAAATGATGGATACTTTTATAAATAACTAGAGCTTGAGTCGCAAGATTGTTCGAAATCAAAACTTAATAAAGACCAAAGATGGTGGGGAGGTTTAGTCAGCCCATTCGGAGCAAGAGAGCCCGTTCGATGGGCCTTTGCCACGCAATTCGCAACCTGATTTGCATTTCGGGAACAATTGGCTAAAGAAACACCATTCATTTGGGCTAGAAGTGTCACGCCCGACCCTCAGGCACGCGACAACCCTTCCAAAAGTCAGATCAAAGGATAACATCCCAGGCATGTCATCGACCCATTTCATTTTATCTTGCAATTATGCACATGCGGAAGCAACCAGAAACCCCAGACAAATTGCAACAGGGATAGAGAGTGAGAACATGTTAAAACATAACAACACACAAACCTTTTTATTTATATACCAGTTAGCCAGAGGGAAACGTCAACTATACAAGCCCATCATCGGGCCGTTTCCTAAAACCTACAAAAAGATACCGGGTCGGGTCAGAGCTAACTACCACCAACAACTACCATACAAGGTAGACTTCCAAAAAGCTCCTCCACAACTCAACTCGCACCCCAGGCCTAACGTGGCGCATTGCCATCACGTGGACCTAAAAAGCGATCAGCTACAACAAATGAGATATACATCTCAATGAGTCAACGCCTAAGTCCGATTAGGACGTCGATTCACTCATGCAATCAAACAAATCGAGCGAGCTAAGCCCAACAGCCAAAAGACAATTACATGCAACTTACCTTATCTTGAGCCATACGACAGATAATTCGTAGCAAGGAATAAACAACAGATCAATCACGCAACCAGGACACTCAGCCATAAACCATGCACAATGCAACAAAGCGTGTTCCAGTTATTCAAAGGCCAAGAGATACCCCACTCTCGCCACAGTACAGCCTCACTGCTAGTACTCTTCCGGATTAACCGGGCGTCGTCCTACTACATTACAACGACGGCATCCGATAGCTTCCTTAAATTTCCTAAGGTGAGCATACCAGGAATAAATCCAGAAGGGCTATAGACCAACACTAGTTGCAACAGGCATCTAGTCAATCGTGGTAATCCGGACTATTCGTCACCAGCACGAACTGACAGGCAACCAATAAGCCGTGGAATCCCGAACTGTACGTCGCCGGCATACAGACTTATTAGGCAGCGACCCATGCCAACAAGGGTATCGCTCGTGTCTCCAGTTATGTTAGGGTGACACAATTAAAGCCATCGTGTGACCACACATTCACCACAGGCAATCAAGCCAATTCTTAGTTCCAATTTAGTCCAATGCAGTCACATTCACATTATGATTAAAACCCGGCCTGCGGCCATTTTCATGTTCAAATCCACAATTGGTCACATGAATATTCAATTTCAGATAAACATGGCATCTCGACACTAGTGTGATCATTTAGCAATTAAGTGCAATCAACATTCAGTTCGATCCACGATCAGACACCGATAAATATCAGGCACAATAAAACAGGCAATTAACCATGGTAACTATTCCACCTAACCATGATTAATCCAACTAGCCACAGTAATTAATTAATCTACCACGGTAACTAATTAACCTAACCACAGTAACTATTTAATCTAATCACAGTTAACTATCTAACCACGGTAACTATCTAATTTAATTGCGGTAACTAGCTAATCAGCCACGGTAACTATTTAATTAACTACTAAGTGTAATTAACAGCCTAATCAGGGATTAGGGGTTAACTCACTTTGATAACTGGCGGCGACGGTTGGCGGTGAGCGGCGGTTTCCAGCGAGCGGCGGCGGTTCGACGGAAAATTCCAGCGAACGGTCCTACGGACTCGTCTCAACGCTCTGGTCACGAATACGACGACGGTGGACTCTAAAAACGAGCGTAGGGTAGTGAAACAGTGTTGGATAGCGGCTATTCTCGCGGTAAAACGACGCAAACGAGCTTGACGGACGGGCGAAAGGTGCCGGCAAGCTCGGCGGAGCTTCGGTTGAGGTCCGGCGGTGTTGCGGTGGCTTTGGCGGAGCTGGTCGGGGCTTGGTGAAGTGTGGCGGAGCTCGGGCAGCGGCTAGACAGGGCGGTGGATGGCTCGGCTAGGCCGGCGGTGTCGCGGCACACGGCACGACGGCGTGAGGCGCAAGCGGCGGGGGCGGTCTGGTGGTGGCTTGAAGATGAAGATGGAGATGAAGTGAAGATGATGGTGAAGCCAACGTGAAGTGAGAGAGAGGAGGAGGTTCACGGCAGATGGGGTGAGAGGTGAGGAGAGAGACGGAGAGGAGAGAGAAAGTCAAGGGTATTTTGGTAATTTTGCTTGGGGGGTAAAAGTCAAAAAGTAAAAAGATAATATCTTAGGGCATTAATGAGGTGGGTCCCACAGGTCAGTCAGTATTAATTGCGTTCGGCTTATACGTATAATATCTGAGGGTAGAATAGTAAACTGATAAATCGGGACTGGTTTTGGATATTTGGTTTGGGGTCGAGTGCGGGTGCGAAGGAATTCAACGAGAAAGAATCGCGACGCGATTAAACTAAACTAGCAGAAATAAACTACACTACGAGGGTCATGCAAATTCTACCAAGACAAACAAAATTGCCTCCGACAGTTGACACTAAAATCCAAAGGTCCAATATCATTCATTTAATAAGCCTTGAAATTTCAGGACGTCACAAGAAGCTATTGGCAATCCACCATAATTGATCGAACAGCCCATGGAGTTTCAATCTGGCCCAGGATGAATTCCACAGCCGATAAGCAATCGGACACTATGAGGGCGTTTTTCGAAAATGGGTCCCAAAAAAAAAAAATACGAAATTAGGGCAATTTTTTTTATTTACCAATTCGGGGCCCGTGCGGCACTAGGACTACCGCACGAGCCCGTGCAGCCCAGGTGCATTGTTCAGGCGCCTCGGGTGCCTGCTCCTTCATGTGTGCACCCGTGAAGGCCGGCTTTGCTTTTATAGCAAAGCCGGCAACGATTGAAGGCGTGTGCCCGCGTTCATTTTCTCTCGCCTGCATTCATTTTCTCCCTCGTCCGCGTGCATTCTTTGTTCCGGCCTTCATTGCTCCCTCGCCCGCGTTCATTTTCTCCCTCGCTTGCATTCATTCTTCATTGCCCTCATTCATTCTCCCTCACCCTCATTCTCCCTCGCTCGGTACTTTCTCTTTGTCATCCTCCATCGCTCATTGAAGGAGATGCTCCGTCGCTTCAGGAGCCTTTATCGGTATTAAATATTTTTTTAATTAAGTATTAATTTTTTGATGTAATTTTATGTTATGTATAGGTTGTTAGTAATATGTTTTTATTTATTTTTAATATTTTCGTAATGTTTAAATTAATTTGTGAATTTTTTATTTAGCAGAATTTGAGATAAAAGCAAAGCCGGCCTCCTCACTCGGTGCTTTCTCTTGGCAGTTTGAGCTCCTCATTCAGTGCGTGCTCTCCCTCGGCAGTTTGAGGTAGGTTTTGGTGTAGTTAATTTTTTTTTTTTTTCAATTTCTTAGGTATAGATTTATTTATTTATTTATTATTTATACATGAATCATTTATTTGCTTTTGTTATATTATTATTGTTATTATTATTTATTTTTATGTCATTTGTTAGATTAATAGTTTTAATGTTAATGAGATTTAATGAGTATATTTAGTTGAAATGTGAGTTTTTTTTTTATGTAATTCTATGTTACTTATAGGTTGTTAGTGATATGTTTTAATATTTCGTTAATGTTTTGGTAATAGTTATAATGTTTTTGTGTTTTTATGTTCTTTATGGGTTGCTATGGGCTTTTTTGAAAAATAGGGTAAATTTTTTTTATGAATTTAGGTATTCTTTAAAAATATTTACAGATTTAGGAACGAGAAAGGGCTATTAAAAAATGAAAAAATGGGAAAAATTAGAAAAACCCAAAAAATGACTGTGAAACAGCCGCACATGCCCTAAATCCGTAATTTTTTTTAAAGAATACCTAAATTCGTAATTTTTTTTACCCTATTTGCATTTGTTGTATTATTATTATTATTTATTTTGTTATGGCATTTATTTCATTTGTTACATTGATAGTTATAATATTTAATTTGTTAGATGCAAAATAATTTGTAATTTCTTTATTTAGCAGAATGTTGTCTAGATCTTTTGCGACTGTGTACTGGGGAGGTAGAATAGTACGAAATGAATATGGATATGATTACGAAGGTGGACAATCTACTATGTTTGAGTTTGGAAACATATCCACATTTGATGAGTTCCGTGCTACGATTGAGCGCGCGTTGAATATAACAGAAAATCAGTGTATTCATAGTCTGATGTATAGACAACCGGTTCTAACACCCGGTTGTATTATATATGATATTGTGGAGGTGCATAATGATGCTGCAGTTAAGATAATCCAGCAGTTTGCACTTCAGTGTGGTTCGATGGGGGGTTTTTACAGTTTTATACAACTGTAGATGAACACCAAGTGATAAATGATTCAGCTGGGGGGAGGTTCCAATGTTGGTGAAGATGACGTTGGTGTGGATAATTAATACGTGGAGTACAATGATAATGATGATAATGATGATGATGATAGTGATGAAGAAGATGATTTTTGGGTCGATAGTGATGACAGTGATGAAGAAGATGACGGAGGTGACAATATGGAGGTTTACTATAACACCCATTGCAGTAATCCCATTTTGCCGTTGGTACATCCACCACCCTATTCAGAGATTGACTTTGATATGATGCAAGTAGATACAAGAGCCAAGCCAGGCCGTATGTTGTTTGATCCATCAAAAGAATTTGATGTTGATATGTTATTTCCGTCACGGGATGCGGTACACTTGGCAGCGAAAGAGTATTCTCTGAGAAGAAATCATCACTTTCGCAGTGATGAGACAAAGAATGCAAAATATGTGATAAAGTGTGGTAATCCAAATGAACCGTGTGGTTGGAGGCTCTGTGCAACTAATAAAGCGGGTACCGTGTTTTGGAAAATAACTAAGTACAGCGGGCCACATACATGTAGTAATCCTCAAATGTCAAGAGATCATCGGAAACTTGATCAGAAGTACCTCTGCAGCCAAATAGAAGCAATGGTTGCCGCCCAACCAGATATCAAAATCAAGCAACTAATGGTCTAGATTAAAGACAAGCTGTGCTTCGAACCTACTTATCGTAAAACCTGGGTAGCTAAATAAATGGCGATTGCCAAAACTTTTGGAGGATGGGATGAGTCGTATGGTAAGTTCAGAAAGTATATAAATGTAATGGAGTTAATGAATCCGGGTTCTCGTTTTGTGATCGATGATTACATGAACCTAGATCAGAGTTGCAAGGTTTTCAACCGGATGTTCTAGACTTTCAAGCAGACGATTGAAGAATTCAAAAGTTGTCGTCCTGTGATATTTGTTGATGGAACTTTTTTATACGGGAAATACCGAGAAACGCTCCTTTGTGCGACCTCACTTGATGGCAACAATTATATATTCCCATTGGCATTTACTGTGGTCGATCGGGAGAATACTGACAATTAGACTTGGTTTATGGATCTATTGTGGAGATATGTTACTAGTAGAGAAAAAGTTTGTGTAATATCAGACAGGCATATCGGGATTCAGAAAGTAATGGAGACAGAAGGGTGGCGTCTTCCACATGGCCACCATAGATATTACATTCGACATGTTGTCAGCAACTACAATAAACACTTCAAAGATGCCGAAGGGAAAAGACTTCTTCAGATGGCAAGTAAATTTTCAAATTTAGCTAATTTGAGGAAAATACATGTTCATAAATTTGTGTGACAAGTACTTATTATTGTTGTAATGTATAGCTTATGAGAATCAACAGCGGAAGTTCTTACACATCATGAGTCGAATTAGGGAGTGAGATCCACAAACAGCTGAATCGTGTGACCGGATTCCAAGGGAGAAATGGACAAAGGCTTATGATGTTGAAGGAGGGAGATATGAATCGATGACAATGAATTTAGTTGAATCGATTAACGGGATGCTGAAGGGTTTTCGTGCTCTGCCAATAACAGCTATGGTGGATAAGATATTGTATCAGTTGGTCAACTATTTTGACCCCAGAAGAACATACATGAGGTAGAAGGACCACGGATGGGTATATACTCAATTTGCGGGTGACATGCTCGAGCGAAATAGTCAAACTGTAAATGGGCATGATGTGAAACGGTTCGACTCTAATAGAGGGGTTTTTGAAGTTAAAACCGGATATAATAGATCTAGAGGATCAGGGGGCTAGAAACACATAGTACGTCTAGACCTGCGAACGTGCACATGTGAAAAATTTCAAAAGATGAAAATCCTATGTTCCCACGTCATTGCAGCATGTCAAAAACATGCAATTGATTACCATGCGTTCGTAGATGAATTCTATACGTTGGATAGAACACTTCAGTGCTATTAGTACATGTTTCATCCATTGGGTCATCCTGCTTACTGGCCTGAACCTAATGAGCTACCATTAGTGCCAGACCCGCACCATATTAGGAAGAAAGGAAGGCCCCGTGCATCACAGATACGTAATGAGATGGACTGGAGTACGCCGAGCAGTAGCACTTCGCGTAACCATTGCACCAACTGTGGAAAATCAGAGCACAACAGGCAAACTTGTGCATACAGATTGGCCCGGGAACAAAATTTAGATAGTGTGTGAACATTGAATGTAATACATTTGATTTTCATACTCAATTTAGTTGTGTGAATTATGTAAATTAGATATATGAATTTTTTGTAATGTTATAATATCACAATTGTGCGATATTTATTAAGTTCCCCTGTTCCATTTGTAGACATGGCACAAAGGAATTACATTCAGCCAGGACCTGAGGATGATTCACTAGTTACACGGCAGGCCCGACATAGATCACAGGCCATATGGGACGCTGAGGTAATTAAGAAATTTAGCAGTTGATCTGTCATTTGTAACAGTTGTATCGTAATAAAATTACTACTAACAGTTAATGTAATATTTTACAGATAGATGAGAATCAAGTTCTTAGATATGAGCGAGATGGATTGATGCTACACATACTTGAACTTGATGATTGCATAGTACCGTATCTTCGAGCTTCGGGATTTTACAAAGTTTATTCAATGGGGTTTTGGCAACTTGATTGGCATTTGATTACAGCTTTGGTCGAGCGGTGGAGGCCCGAGACTCACATCTTCCATATGCCGGAAGGTGAATGCACGATCACACTATAGGATATCGCGGTTCTAACATGGCTTTCCATTGATGGAGATGCAGTTACTGGCCCCACGAACATGTCTTATTCCACAAAATTGTTAGGTCTTTATAGATCAACCTATTCACGCCCTCAACGTTGGATTATTAGCTACAATAAATAATTGTGTTGGTAAGTTACTAATAAGTTATCTGGGAAAAAAAATTTCGTCGGTCATTTATTTACTCATATTTTTATGACATTTAGGCTTCGTTTGTTTCGCAGAGAATAAACAATTTGAAAAATATTTTCCTAAAAATGATCGCTTGTATCACTTGAAATAATTAGTCAATGAAAAATATTTTCATTTTCAATAACAACTTATGTCCCAACATTTTCGTGGACGATGAAAATATCTTTCGTTCATTCATCTAGTAAGTGATATGAGCAACTATTTTTAAGAAAATGCTTTCAAAATCATTCATTTTTCGCGAAATAAACGGAGTCTTAACCAGTAAATTCCCTATTTATTTATTTTTTTCAGGCACGGCTGCTTATCCAAATGAACCAAAAATGATACATCCATCTATCTACACAAGTTCAATCTAAAGGCTTTGATCATGGCCACTCACCCTTTAACAGCCCATTACATTGGCAAAATGTTGGAGTTTTCACCTTTAATTTCTCAAAGATGACCGGATGGACAATGAAATTACCCAATCGGTCCAGCCCACTACCTTTAATTATTCCACTTTTGTGAAACTTACTGAGTTACTAACCAAGTTATAGCTACTAGATATGTGGAGAATTTACCAGTTAAAATTACTCTTTTATATAAAAAGTCATTATCAACGTGGAGAAGTAATTAACCATAAATAGGTTGAATGCTATCTTCAATGTTAAAAACCCAAACTAATACCCATAATGCATTTACGCCAAACTAATTCTCCTTTCACAAAAAAATCATAACCACGTTAGCATTTGAACCAATATTCCATTAAAAAGCATATGTGTCAATACACATGGGAGACGATTGCAAGATGAATATGACAAAGAGAATAACAGATTCGACATGGAAAATTCACATATGTCGACACGTATGTAATAGAGGGTGGATCTGGGCCAAGTGTACCAGTTTGAATTTTTTTGTGAAACAAAAATTAATTTTGGGTTAATGTGTCTGGGGCTACCGATTTGAGACTTTTTTTTTTGTGAGACAAAATTTGATACCTAATAGAGACACTAGTTCGGAATTTTGTGAGACGAAAACTAGTTTGGAGTAAATAAATCATAAGATATCATTTCGATTCTTAATGGTACTAGTCATTGCAAAAAGTACTATAGTGGTAAAATCTTCTATTTTCATGTATAAATAGGTACTAACAAAATGAAGAAGTTACAATTTATTCCAGTCATGGATCATTTATTGACATAACAAGCATATTATTCGACTTGACTACACTAGGAGGAAGAAGAGATCCAACATCTTCACATGATAAGCCCTTCAACTTATTCGACAAACGGATAAATCTCGAATCTCATTCTACAGTTTCGAAGCTGGACCTGAGCCCCGTAGCACCTCGTACATTGATACTGCAAGTAGTTGTGGGCGTGTACGAGGCAAGATTCACATAGGTACTTCACGATTCCTCTGTCACACGCCGCGTGACCGTAGCATGTCTGATCGTCGATGGTCCAATTTGTATAATAATCATAACCGAAGGACGCGGTGCCGTACTGTTAGTGATCGAGGACAGTCTGCAGCGTGTCTGTGTACGACGCTCCCGCAACGTAACTCTGGAGGCCGCAGCGCAGATCCTCCACAACCAAGCCGGAGTCGTTGTTGTCGTCGTCGTCTCCTGAGGAAGCACCGGCGAGGAGAGCCGATACGATGAAGAAGAACAGAAGCTTATAAGCAGGTATCATCTTCAGATCTTTGTAGTTCTTTGACACGAACTCTGCTGATTTATATAGAAGGGGAAGCTCTCTCATGGGCTCATCAGTTCTCAGGCTTATATCGATCAAATTGCGTCGTCGGTTGCGTAATAAAAGAAAACAACATGGCATCGACCGTCTTTTTTTAACTTCCGTGAGGCTGTTCTTGTTGTCGAATGAGGATCGTGTCTGAGCTCTCTGTGTCTTCTTTCTCCACGTACCTGGTGACATAATTCGGATGCTCTTTACAGGCTTTTTTCTGCTTAATTGTAATGGTTGGTGACATACCGTCTGTTGTTAGTTCTCTACCAGCAGTAACTATCTCCCCGAACGATTCGGATTGGGATAGGATATGATAAAGGAGGATTAAAAATTCTCATAATATCTTCTTGATCATAAAAAAGCCCATCATATGTTTGATGCAATTTATGACACTATCGAAATTCTCTGAGAAATCCTCGTGATGTTCTCCGGATCGATCCGGGTAGCCTTTTGGTAACTGGTTTGTATCCAATTGCAGATCCTCCAATTTCACTGGATCCCCTAAGGATCCAGGAATTGAACCAGAAAGCTGATTGTCGCGGAGGAATAAATATTCTAGGTCGGTCAAGTTACCCAAAGAAGAAGGAATTGGGCCAGTGAGCTGATTTGTACTCAACTCTAAGTCAAGCATAGAGTGGAGATTTCCTATCTCGTCAGGAATGTGACCCGAAAGCTAGTTAGCATAGAGATAAAGAAGGGTAAGCTCCGTCAAATTGCCTAATGTCGGCGGGATTGAACCGGTAAGATTATTTTCGTAAAGGCTCAACGAGCTAAGAAGGTTCAAATTCCCTAGCACCAGTGGGATGGAACCAGTAAGCTCATTAGTAAATAGGTTCAGCAGTGTCAATTTGGTTAAGTTCCCCAAAGTGGAAGGAATCGGTCCTGTCAGGAAGTTGGTGTTCATGTGGAGCACTTTCAGATTTGTCATATTTCCCATTCAGGAGGAATAGAACCAGAAAGGGAGTTGTTGTAGACATACAGTATAGCTAATTTGCTCAAATTACCCAATGAGGAAGGGATAGATCCATGCAACTGATTGCAATACAGAGCGAGCTCACTGAGTAAATGCAACTGCCCAATTTCTTGGGGAATCGAGCCATTTAAATCATTGAAAACCAGGTGTAGGACCTCCAATTTAGTTAGGCGGCCGATCCCTGGCGGTATTTTGCCCGAGAACCGATTGACAGAGAGGTTGAGATAGATGAGATTGCTCAAGAGATCGATTTGAGGCGGAATGTGGCCGGAGAGACTATTTATGCCCAGGTCCATGAACATGAGATGAGACAAAGATGAGAATGGGAATTCGTCAAGCGTACCTTCGACATTGGCGCTGGTGAGGTTAATCCTGATCACTCTCCTAGTCCGACAGGAGATGCCATACCAAGTGCACGGACTAATGGTCGACTTGGAACCAGTGGCATTACGAGGAAAGGGAGTCCAGAAAGAGAGGGAAGAAATCGAATGGTTGCCAAGACTGGACTTCCAATGGAGGAGGGCTTGTGCTTATGCAGGGGCAGCATGAGCAGGAAATGGAATGACAAGGGAAGTGAAAAGGGCAAGGGCAGCCAAAAGGCTCATGACCGTCTTGAATTCCTGTGAATAATCCATGGATTCTTCTTCTTCTTCTTTTGGTTCTAGGAAGTTGGGTTTTTTTTTTTTTGGGGGTTCCTGAGGCAATGAATGATGCTTAAAATGCTTGTGAAAATTGACCTTCTTATCATCTTCCCTTTATAGTAGGAAACTAATGAAGACTAAGAAAGGGTATGTTGATATTGCTTGGGAGTAGCATCCCAAAGTTGACTGAGACGAATGGACAAGGACACCACAAGTGCAATAACTCACTTGAGTATCATAACTGTTTTTTTACCACTTGAGTGCTACGACTTCTTAAAAAATGTTTACCTTGAGTGTGATAACTTTTAATCGATCACTTCGAGTTGCATAAATTTTTAAAACCGCTCACTTAAGTGTCAGTAATCCGGCTCGGCATGGCACATGTGGTGAACATTTTTAGAAAAGTTATGTTACTCAAGCGATCGATTGAAAAGTTATATAGCACTCGAGTGATTAAAAGAAAATTATGGCACCAAGTGAGCATCGTACATAATTTATGACCCTTATATGATAGAAAAAAATTGTGGTACTCAAATAAAAGTCATGCAAAAATTACGACACTTATGATGTCATTTTCTCTTTTCCCCCCTTTTAAGACGTTAGAGTTTTTTCTTCTTGGACTTTTTTTTGTCTTTTCGATTTTCTTCTTGGACTTGGTTGGTGACTTTTCGGACTCGCAATGTCCCCAGGAATTTGGTTCCAACCATTTTGTACGAAATCCGAAGAATTTGATAGAGAAAGTCGTTCAGGAGAGTGATGTAAAGTCAAGGTCTTTCGTAGAGCGAGTTTTCAGTCAACTTTCCACACGATCAGACCCCAATTTGTGCCACACAATTTGCAATTCTAAGCACAAAAGCAAAGTCTTCTCACTCGGCATTCATGAAACCAAATCTTGCCGTGTTTGACCCATTCTTTCAGAAGTGATGGCTGATAATCTAGCGGAAAATGGCACTCAGGATACAGTTAAAAATAAT
This sequence comes from Lenwebbia sp. NSW1173648, assembly GCA_029784005.1. NCBI lineage: Eukaryota > Viridiplantae > Streptophyta > Magnoliopsida > Myrtales > Myrtaceae > Lenwebbia > Lenwebbia sp. NSW1173648. The sequence continues at coordinate 3,698,819 of JARCGZ010000005.1, forward strand.
CATAGCTCTAATAGGCTGTGGAAAAATTACCAAAAAAGTCATAAACCTATTGTAATGATGTTAATTCAGTCCTAAATTTTTCAATTTGTCCAATTCAGTCTTAAACCCTTTGATGATTTGCCAATGTAGTCATTCATGACAATTTCAGCTGGAAATTGCTGTCGTGGATGACAGCTGTCCTACGTGGCATGGCTAGTTGACGTGGACTGTTTTTGCAATTTTTCACATTTTCTTCTTCTTTAAAAAAATGAAAAAAAAATGGAGAAAAGAAAAATGATTTAGAAATTTTTAAAAATTTACAAAAACTGTCCACGTCAGCACGGGCCATGATGGCGGACGTCCACGTTAGTGACTTTTCAGTCAAAATTGGTTGGAATGATTGCATTAACAAATAGTCAGAATGTTTAGGATTAAATTAGTCAAATTGAAAAGTTTAGGACTGAAATGACACTAATACAATAGGTTTATATATATATATATATATATATATATATATATATATTGGTGAATATCTTGATAAGCTACTGACCGTGTTCAAGTAAAGGTCGCACAATCACTAGTTTTACTAGGAATAACATGAGATAGACTAAGAAACCAAAAGGGCAGAGAGAACCATAATCAACAATTATAACACAATAAAATGTTGCAGAATATTCGCGATGATAGTGAATTCAAATTATATTATATTTGGACATGCAAATTTAATCACAAGATATTATGCTAAGGCCACAACCAATGATGTCACAGAATTTTGTCCCTGTTTTTGTTGTTGCAAAGTAACATACAATCTTGCGTTGGGTGTGTCCTCAGAATTTTGATTGGGTTTTTTTTTCCTTTTCTCAAGATGCAAAATACTTGTCAAGTTGAGATACCTGTGGGGAGCTGAAATCTTGAAATCATGAACCGGGAATCAAATTCAAATTGGATTGAATAGTAAGAGTCGGTCAAGTGCCTTAAATTGATATTTTGTGTCATGGACATTTTATGAGTTTTGCAAATAATACTGTATGACAAAGACTTTCTTAATTTCGCACATGATGGTTCTATTATATGCATAGACAATTTCCCATTGTTTATTAATAGAAGGATTACATTCGAACATGAATTACGAATATCTACACGCTGTTTCAGTTATAATTGCATTGTAGAGTGTAAAATTTACTTTAATTATTTTGTAACTACCATAGAAAACAATCAAAGTTACATAACTCGATGGATAAACAAACGAAAAATCGAATCGCTAGAATCGGTAGATGCATATTGAACCGTAGTTCGCTAGTAAATAGATAGATTCGATTGCGAGTTAGGAGATTCGTGGTTCACTAAAAGATACGCGCTTTGATCTCGCATCGAACCGTATCAAAGGATTCATTGATCTTATTTTCCCGTGATTTTCCTATTTGGCAATGGAAATGCATCAGCAAGCATTAACTAGTGGAACACATAATGAAAATGTTGACAATTCTCACCGTGTGGTTCCTTGTTGACTTTGCATATTTCCTGTTGCCTTTCTTCTAAGATAAGCAGTACAATCGAGATGAATTGACACTACTGCTTGAGATGGTTGGGTGAACATAACTCATTGTATCGCTACGCCTTGATTCAAATAGCTGTTACTTCACCTTTTTTTTTTTTCCGCCTATACTATTCGTTCACAAAGTTTTCTGAAACTTTGGTTTTGCGATGTAGGGTTCTACTAGAGAGTGATCAAGGGCGGGGTCAAACATTGGTCAGCACGAGCCGTAGCACGTATGATGGCCGACGTCTACGTTAGTGACTTTTAGTCAAAATCAGCAACAAAGCAATATATCATCACCAGAAAGGTGGATTAACAAAAGGAGCAAGAAAACTCTAACCATTGTCGGAGAAATTAAGAGACAAATCGCAGAAAGATTTCAACGATTTGAATCGTTCACTTGGCAGATCTTGATCTCGCGAACAACATACTAAAATTTCAGCTGATTTCGACAAGATTTCACTATCACTAACGTTCAAACCTCTTTGTTTTCTTACCATGAGGCGGCACTAGTTGGAATGACTAAAACTGAAAATGGCTAGGGAAGCTAGAAGCATTATGACTATCTGTTGACACCAAATAATAATGAGTTACCGAATTGACTTCGGTATCATCATATCCCTAATATCGGTAAATCAGAAACAGTAAACTACTCTGAGAAGTTCGGTAAGTTGTCCGTAACATACCGAAATGGCCAGAAGTCTAAACCCGATATTCGGGAAATAAGAGAATAAGGTTATTGATTTTCGAAATTCGGTAAGATTTTGGACATACTGAAACTATAAAAAGTTAGCAGTAAGAGGAATACAAAGTTGAAAGGAATCGCAGGATGGCCAAACTAGCCACGTCAGCAAGAAGTTATAAGCAAGAAATCCGGATAGTGAATGCGAATAGTTCACGGCAGTTACTGGAAGAGGTTCAAATTCAAAGCCATGTTGACAGTTGAAGATCAAGTTTTGACGGATAAAACGTGGGCAAATGGGAAGTTATTGAAAGCGTCAAGATTCAAAGTTTGAAAGTAAGAAAATAGCCGACAGACGGTTATGGAAAGCTGAAGAATACAAATACTCAAAAGAGAAGAGCAAGAGACAGATCGATACACATCTAAGAACATTCAAGTTTATCTGCACTTTAACTTCCCTGCACCTTCTTTCCCAGCATTTACAGTTTCTGCAATTTGAGTTTACTTTTAAGTCCTTTACTGCTTTCGTAGGAGTATTGTAATGTAGCCTGAACCTTTGTTGATCTCAAATCCATATTCGATCCACTTATTTCCTACCTGTTTCATACCTCTCTGTGTTGCTTCGTGTTCTTGCTAAAATTTCTCTTCGAAAGTTGAACCACAGAACCCTCTTAATAAAAACCGAAGACTAAATTTCGGTAAAAGATATTTCTCGTTGCAAAAACGAGCGAACACTATCTTGAAGCCTTGTGAATCCATGGCCATTTTTCTCTTTTGGTCTGAAATCTGTTTTTTTTCCACAGGTTCCCGAGGATTCCTCGATCTTATTTTCCTGTGATTTTCCTATTTGACAATGGAAATGCATCAGCAAGCATTAACTAGTGGAACTCATGTTTTGTGGATGCCATTTGGCATAATGAAAATGTTGAATATTCCCACTAGGAAGTTCTTTCTTGACATTGCATATTTACTGTGGCCTTTCTTCTATGAAAAGCAGTACAATCGAGAATTGAGATGAATTAACACAACTACTTGAGAAGGTTGGGTGAACATAACTCATTGCATTGCTACGCCTTGTTAGGATTCGGCGTACAATCAAGTCGAAGTAAAACGTAAAGCGAGAGAGAGAAATCGAGACACGAGATTTTATCCTGGTTCACCCTTAAACTAGGGCTATGTCCAGCAGAGGATTCCACTATAATTAGCACCTCGCACCTCTCGTTACATCACTCAATTACAAGCGAAAAAGAGTATATATACCAGTAGATATTCATGAGCCCAAGCCCAAACCACTAATGAAAATTTACGGGCTTAAATTGAAAAAGCCCTTTGGTGTCCAGGGGGCTCTACCCCCTTGAGACCCCCGCCTGCTCAGCATGGAGCGGGACCCATGTCCTTTCCTGTCGCAGGGGAGTATGAACCACACCCCAACACGCCTTGATTCAAAATAGCTGTTACTTCAAATGTTTTTTTTTCTGCCAATACTATGCGTTCACAAAGCTTTCTGAAACTTTGATTTTACGATGTTGGGTTTTACTTGAGAGTGATCGAGGGCGGGGTCAAACATTGGTCTACTATGGTTTCCTTTGAAGTTCACAAAACTCTGACCTCTCAGAGACTCTGTCTATTATTTTACAGATGAAGTGCATGAGGGGAAGTTGTTCTGACAAGTTTTGAGTAAGGCGATGTAAGTTCCCTATTCTGAAAAACAGAAAAGATGGCTGATGGTGAGCTAAAACACAAATGAGTTCTACTTGTATTTGACAATGGAGCTAGGTGTTGACACCTAAATTTTGATTTTTCTTAAAATATTCGTTTTGCATAAAAAATGAGAACTGGCTTTAGTTCTCGCCAAAAAATAATTAATTAAGTTTTCATGCATAGCATATTTTCTTACTCATGCATTGCATTTGTATTAGTTGGAACGGCGGCGAGGGAATTGAGCTTAATTTATCAGGCGACTGAACTTAAATTGACAATAAAATTTTCGCCAATCGAGGGGAGTTTGTGCCAAGGTCTTGAGGCCTAATCTGAGGTTAAATCAGCCCATTTAATGTTTAATTTGAAAAAAAAGAAAAAAAAAGAAAAGCCTTTTAATTAAAAATGCCCATTAATTAAGAAAAAGGTTTTATGCACAGAATATTTTGTCTCCGGATCAAATTGCGACTATCCGAAGTTGAGGGGCCATTTTGCAAATAAAGAAAATAAGGCGAAACCCTAGCTCACTATTATAAATAGGTGCATTAGGGTTCACATCAAGGAGGGCCACAAAAATTTGATACACGGCAGAGAGAGAATTCGGAGGAGAGGGAGAGTGGTTGGTCTTCTTTTCCTTGCAGGTTCCAAAGTGGCGTCCATCGGAGAGAGAGGGCAGCACCATTGAGAGAAAAAAAAAGTGTGAGAAACTGGAAAGGAAAAAGAAAGAATGGCGACGTAGCAAACGCAAGGAGGAAGAATCAGTTCTTTCTCAAGTTTGACCATCATCCCACTTTTCCAATACGGACCGACTTTGGCACTACCCCTCAGCATTAGTCTTCATCAACGACTAATCATGGGGTCCAATTCTGATGCATGATGATTCCATTAATTCCAAGCGCCACAGTCAATTGCCAGGGCTACCGATCGAGCACCATCGCCGCACGTGAAGTTCCCTAGCCGAGCCGGTCCAATGGTTGAAGCTCGGTGCGCAAATTTTCGGTGAATAAAAATTTGGGAAACAAACTCTGCGGCATCCACGCATGCGGGAAACTTCTGGTGCCGTTGACGATTTTCCCCAACAAATCCAGCGATCTCAGTGATCCTTCTAGCGTCAAGGATATCCAGCCTTCACGTTTGTCGCTTGCCGTTTCCTTTTCGAGAGCAAATCGAGGTGCTCCAGCAGGTTTTCTAGCTTAAATTCGGCTCAAATCTCGCCCGACGAATCAAGGTAATATCCTTACATCCATTAAGGTTGTGTTGATTTAAGGTCGATTCTTGATGATTTGCACGCTGCTGTGATGTATTATCAATGCTGTTTTCATGCTGTTTTCTGCACTATTTATATGCTGTTTGGTCCGATTTAAGGCTGTTTTATGCATAGTCATGATCATTAACATGAGCAAATTTTTGTGGGAGCGCCAAGGTAAGTTTCTACCATGTTTTTGATGCTGATTTGCATGAATTAAGTGCCGTTTTACTGCTGGTTTTGGGCGTAGATCACTGATTTTTTTTTTTGCAGAAAAATTCATAAAAATTTTGTGCATTATTTTCGAAATTTTGAGGATTAATTGGACACATTTTTAGAATATCTTAAAAAAGGACTAAATCTAAATTAGGAAAATATTTTCCTATTAGGCAAATTTTTTTTAAACTTGGATGATTCTTCCCGTTGCCATTCGGGAACGATCCTCCGGTTTAGAAAAATCGGGAAAGATAACCGACTCGATCTATTGCCATTTAGATCTGGTTTGTTACCTTTCAAAAAGCCTATTTTAGATTTTTTCCTATCTTTTCTTTGAAAATTATAAGAGGATGGGGTTTGATTTGTTTCTATGTATCATGGTTATTTGATTGGATTGATATTCTGTGACTGATTTGATATCTCGATTAATCTAAACTTAAGACTCCCAAAAATATTTAGTAAGATATAGTTTCTTAGAAATTATATCTAATTAAATCTTTAGGAAGATAAAGTTTTCCTAGAAACTTCATCTTATTAAGTTCAACTTGGAAATGAAGTCAAGAAAATCAAATCAAGCGTATCTTCATGTGGTTGAAAATCCCAAAGAAAATACAAAAAATCTCATGCATACATTGCATATTCATGGCATTTTTTTTTTTCGAATATCATATCCTACATTCCATATTTTCAAAATTCCATTTCATATCTTTGCATTATCTCTCATGTATTGCATCAAATTTTCGAGTATCATCATATCCCCATACCATATTTTTGTCAAAATATTTCATGCATGAATTCGCATGTCTCACGTTGCATTTTATATAGTTTAGGCACATGTACATGTCATATTCCATGTTATGCTCGCATATCATATGTTATTCATGCTCATAATTTTCGTGTATCACTTATAAATTGCCTTCCATATTTTAAAAAAAATCATTTTGCATACATTACGCATATTTTCGCATAACATATCTTACATTTTTGCATGTCTCATATGTTGCACATCCATGTCACATTTTATTTTGCCACGTCATATCTCGCATGTCATTCATCTTAGGTTAGTCTAATTTGTATGATTGAATTGTTTAATTGAAAATTGCATACTATCTAGGGTAGATATAATTAGCGTATGTTATAGTTTTGCATGTCTATTTGGATTGCTTGCATGTTGTCTTGAATATTGCATTCATGAGTCACTTTGCATGTTTTAATTAAATTGAATTAAGACATATCTTGCATGCTTTGCCTTGGTATTTTCGCATTTAGTGTAATTCATGCATTTGCATTTCATTTTAAATAAATGAAAACACAAAAGAACACCTCATTTGAACTTTAAGATGAATTCAATCAAGTTTGAGTCGCCGACTTAGGACTTTCATGGAATTAAAGGTACCGAAAGGGCATTAGTTTTAATTAACTAGTGTAATCAAGTCCCCGAACTTAAAATCTCTGGTTCGTAGAAATAAAGTGGTTCTCCCGCTACTTTATTTAGGTTCCTAATCAACCTACCAAAAGTGATTAGTGGCGACTCCAAATCTAAAATCATCTTAATGAACCCTATGTTGCGATTTGGTAGGGCTTGGGAGAGTCCGTATTAGGTTAGTTTCTAATTAGCCTGATAATCTATTAGCCTAAAATCTGATTTTTTTTAGGGTCGCAACACTAGGCCAAGCAAAAAACGGACCATCATGATTTAAAACCACCAAGATTTTGGAACGCAGGATATCGTCTGCCTTCACGCTCTTCAAATATAAGGTAACACCAGAACAGAACTTGCATTCTCTCTGAAACACTAGAGTATCTCCCCTTGAGATGAAACGACGACCAGTGATCTTCCTAATTTAAGCACTTTAAGTTCGAAGCTCTAATGAAAGCGAAGTCCGGATTTCTCTATTTTGGAGCAATCAAAAGCTACCGAACTTCTATTAAAAGACTCATGCCATGGCAACATGCGCATAGCACCTCGAATAGGAACCAATTGATTGCCCTCTCTGTCATGTTACACGGTGGTAGTAAGTTGCACGAAGCCAAAATTATGGTGTGTGGCCGTGAGTAGAAACAATTAGTGTCTGATTGAATGCACTCTGAAAAGATCCATGATTGAAACTCTTCTGCATGTAAGACGATTTTGCGTCTACATAAATCCGAAATAAAAGTATAGAAGGACCAACAAAGGACAAGAGTGTAGAGACTTCACATAAATATTCCATTTCAACTTACATGGACACTTCGGTTCCAAGATAATAACACTAGATTCATCATCAACTTCACATTGATATAAAAGTACTATTTTTGCTCACTCTAACTTGAAGTGAATATTTAACTTTCACTTCGAAGACACTAGTCTGATTAAGACTAGATACAGAAACAGTTTGAAATATCACTTGAGTTCAGCTATTCTCTGTACAAACTAAATTATATGCCAGTAAGTTCTGGTTTTGCTTCTTCCAAAACAAAAGGCAGTTCTATACTTACTTGGGTATGAACGAAACATAGTCCACATCCTCATGCTGATATGGGCTAAACACTCAACTTTTGCTGAAAGTCAAAGTATTTCTCCTAAATGCAAATGAAGTTAACATCAGTGAGCGAAACAATATATTGAAAAAAAGTTTCAACACTTAATTAATGACTCTAGACTACTCTGATGTGCTCCCCAACCTTATCAAGTAGTTGGGTCAATTCATTCTCAATTGTTGAATGTGCTGCATATCTTAGAAGAAAGGCAACAGGCAATATGCAATGGCAAGAAAGAACCATCTGGTGGCAACAGTCAACTTTTTCATTATGCCAGATAGCATGAACAAACATGTGAGCCACAAGTTAATGCTTGCTGGTGCATTTCCATTGTCAAATAGGAAAATCAGATAAAGGGAAAGTTTTTAAGCACCTCTCTGGGGCCTGAGAAAAATCAACATCCAGACAAAAGGAGAAAACAAAGGGCCATGGATTCACAAGGCTTCAAGATAGTCATAACGCTTCTTGTCATTCCACCAAGTGCACTTCCTACTTGATAATGAACTTACAGGTTCCATCCAACCAGAGCTAGGAAATATGAAATTTCTTCAATGGTTGAGCCTTTACAATAGTAATCTCACTAGTTCAATCTTGCCATCTTTAGGCAACTTGACAGAGCTTACCCTTCGGTTTCTCTCTCGGTTGACCAGCTTTCCAGTAACATTCCTAATGAGATAGATAACCTCCAGGTTTGACTTAGAGCAGAGCGAAAATCAGCTCAGTTGACCGCTTCCTTCTTAAATGAAATAATTATTCCCCACGAGAATCAACTTTTGGTTCTATTCCAAGAAGCTTTAGAAATTGCATCAGCTAAGTTAGGGCCATAATTATTTGGAATCAGTTTATTCTTGATTTTTTTAGTATCCTATTTGAGATCTTAGAGCAAGTGACGCGTATATTTTAGGTGAACCGTAAATCTCCTAAAGCGCAAACGAATATATGATTCACTATGCATCCATCGGTTCAAGTGATTCAATTCGTAAGTTTATCAATCGAAAGATGTTACTTGTATTCATATGTTTTGATAGCTCCAAAATAACTGATAGTACATTTTGCACTTTACAATGCGATAACAATTGGGTAGACTAGTGACATTTGTCATATTTGATTGTGAACATTCATATTTCAATATAATCTTTTTATCAGTATAAAATGGAAAATTAAATGAGGTACCAAATTAATTAACTCTTTTTCACACGTCATAAATGTCACACCCCGACTCCTACAAATAAAGGGAAATGACACGGCCGTCCTCCCGAAGGACGCAGCCTCAAAGATAACCAACACAAACAATATATATATATACCTAATAAAACAGGGAATTGGCTACAGAATCAGAGTTCTAAAATCCACACGTTGACACCAAATAATAATGAGTTACCGAATTGACTTTGGTATCACATTATCCCAAAAATCGGTAAATTGGGAATAGTAATCTACTCTGAGAAGTTCGGTAAGTTGTTTGTAGCATACCGAAATGGCCAAAAGTCTAAACCCGATATTCGGGAAGTAAGAGAGAAAGGTCATTGATTTTTTAAATTCGGTAAGATTCTACACATACCGAAACTGTAAAAGACCAGCAGTAAGAGGAATACGAAGTTGAAAGAAACTACAGGATGGCCAAACTAGCCACGTCAGCAAGAAGTTACGAGCAAGAAATTCGGATAGTGAACGCGAACAGTTCACGGTGGTTACTGGAAGAGATTCAAATTTGAAGCCTTGTTGACAGTTGAAGATCAGGTTTTGGCGGATAAAACGTGGGCAAATGGGAAGTTATTGAAGGTGCCAAAATTCAAAGTTTGAAAACAAGAAATAACTGACAAACGGTTATAGAAAGCTGAAGAATACAAATACTCAAAAGAGAAGAGCAATAGAGAGATCAGCACACATCCAAGAACACTCAAGTTTATCTGCATTTTAACTTCTCGGCACCTTTCTTTCCAGTATTTACAGTTTCTGCAACTCGAGTTTACTTTCAAGCTTTCTACTGCTTTCATAGGAGTATTGTAACGTAGCCTGAACCTCTGTTGATCTCAAATCCATATTCGATTCATTGATTTTCTACCCATTTCATACCTTCCTGTGTTGCTTCGTGTTCTTGCTAGAATTTCTCTTCAAAAATTGAACCACAGAACCTTTTTAATAAAAACTGAAGACTGAATTTCGGTGAAAGATATTCCTTGTTGCAAAAATGAGCGAACATCTTTTTGGCACGCCTAGTGGGACCCGTGTGGAGAGATTATGAGAAATGGTGAGAACCAGAGGTCAATCAGAAGGAGTACTAGTTGGTAATGTCAATAACCCAGATGATGGAGCACGATATGAGCATTCGGCTGCTAATGAGGAGGTACCCCATCACAATGCTGATATTCCTCGGCAATTAAACGAAGAACAAACCCACGCGTTAGCACCTGACAACACTTTGGTAGCCACGATGAGGAGAATGTTTGAGGAGCAGCAGAATGAGCTCACCAACCATATGGTGCGTCATGTCACGGATGTGATAAAGCCTATGATGATCAACGCCATAAACGAGGTAATATCGCGTCCTAGTTCATCTTCTCAAGTTCCTCCCTTTTATGCAAATCCCCCTGGTACAATACCATTTCCATCAGCATCGGGACATCCCAATGTTGGGTATAATGGTAGTGGAGGATCGAATTTGCAACCTCCAATAAGAATTATACCGAGGCCGGAGAATCCTACGACAGCGAACCTAGTGAATGGTGTGAGTGGTTACAATTTCCCTCAAACTGGCCCTACTGATTCTAACGTGATCAATCCCATGGTCCCGAATCTACCACCAGTATGGAATATACCTCCACCAGTGAATGTGCCTAATGTTGATCCTATGAGGCCGCCTGCAGCTCAACCATACCCACATGTGGTGGAAAACCCTATCTACAGGCCGCCACCCATTAACTTCAATATGGATTAACAAGGCATGAATAGACCTCAGCAGGTTGACCCTAGGGGGGAGGATCCTTGGTTGGGTCAGCAGAATTTAAGGCCATGGAACCCAGATAGAGTTGTAGAGTTGGTAATGCAACAATTGGGAGTAGAGAGAGGCACACCAAGACATGTATACATGAAGCCACATCCTGATTGGGTTGATAACATCCCATATCCAAGGGGTTTTAAAATGCCAGATTTTGCTGTATTTACAGGTGAGGAAGATCAGTCAACTGTGGAGCATGTAGGTTGTGTTTTAGCACAATATGGAGAGGCTGGAACAAATGAATATTAAGGCTAAGGCTATTCCCATTGTCATTGTCAAAGATAGCATTTACTTGGTATACAAATTTGTCGATAAATTCTATTCAGACACGGGTTGAGATGGAGAGACAGTTTCATTCTCAGTTTTACCGAACGGTACCAGAGGTAACAGTAGCCGACTTGGCCAGAATGTACCAGTATGGCACTGCGACAGTAGATCAATTTATTGCTCGTTTCAAGAAATCTAGGAATCGGTGTTTGACTTCTCTCACAGAGAAGGAATTTACCGATTTGGCGTTCAATGGGTTGAAATTCAATCTCAAAGAAAGATTTGAGGGGCAAGCTTTTGATGATCTCTTCCAGTTAAATGCTCGGGTTTCTAAGTATAAGCATCTGCTGAAGGATAAGGATAAGAAGCCGATAAAGGATAATCGGCAGACAATAGCATTGGCTGAAAGTACCGAATACGGTGACTTGACTGAAGAAGAGAATGAGATAGCGGTAGCAACTATGGTACTTGAAAAACCGTATGTGTGCCCAGCTCTGAAACCAGCAAGGGTAAGAGATGTGTCCAAGTTTAAAGCCAAGGAAATGAGTAATTATTCCTTTGATATCTATAAGTTGGATGAGATATTTGACTTATTGTTGAAAGATGGAATGATTAAATTGGCTGAGGGACATGTAATCCCGTCTAAGGAAGAAATTACGGATAAAAGGTATTGCACATGGCATCATTCCAAGACTCATGATACGGTGAATTGTATTGTTTTTAGAAAGGCAATCCAGGAAGCGATTCGTCAAGGCAAGATTAAGTTTGCTGAAGACAAAGACAAGGCTCCAATGGAAGTAGACACAGATCCTTTCCCTGAAGATGATCAGTATGGTTAATGTGCATGAGTCTACAAGATATGATAATAGACAACTGTGCACCCGTTATCATCAAGAATTAAGTCATCAGGATCGGGAATTTCCCAAGTTCCAGTACATGAGGGGGACAAGAGGAAGATACAGATCGGGATCATTTGTCCGTCGGGAAGGTAGACCACAGATAAAATCTGTAATCGTAGTAACTGAAAATGTTTCGACACAATAAAAAAGTCAAGCAGCTCAATCAAGGCAGTCAGCACAAATGCCTGAGAGGCAGAAGTTATGTCCCGATTCACTGAGACAAGTTCCTCCAACGCAAGAGGTTGAAACACGAGTTCACAAGGAGAAGGAAACCCCACGAAAACCTGAGAAGAAGAAGAGTTTATGGTAGCGATACAAAGAAAGGGATCCCAAAGTAGGATTGCTTGATGAACCTAGTGGGAAATTTGACTATGTAGTGTACTATGAAGACACGAATGATCACTTACCCCCGTCATTGCCAGTTGAACCGACTGGTTGGGGAGATGAATTTGATGATCCACCACCATCAATTTTTCAGGAAGTTCAAAAGAAAAAGATAATTAAGGTTCCACACAATCCTCCTGAAGAAAAATGGTCCGTAGCTAAACCGCCGGGGCAAGCATCCTACCGAACTGTTAAAAGACGTTTTCAGCGAATGAAAAGCAGACAGTGGGATTTCGAGAATCGTCGAGACAGAGGAATGCCATCACAGATTCCTCCATTTAAACCTTTTGGTACGAAAGGTAATTGGGTTTGAAAAAGAAATCCCGATGATAAAGAACTTGTCAAACCTGAGAAGAATTCTGTATATGATTCGGGAAGTAGTTCTTACCATGAGGTGAAAAAGGGAAAAGAAGTTCAACAGGTTTCCCAAACAATTAACTTTGGGCAATTCTAGGTAGGTCTTAACCCGAAGCATCAAGTCAAGATGGAGCAAAAGAATCCGAATCTCAAGATGCCGCGAGAAGATGATAAGAGTTGCCGAGCGGGTCACTCCAAAATGCCAAAAGAATGTCGTTCGCTAATGAGGATCAACATGGTCCATGCTAAGCTTCCAGCGGAATATGGAGCTTATTTGGTGGTAGAAGAGGAACTCAAGCATATCTCGGATAAGGAGATAGCAATGGCAGAGTTCGAATTCTCTGATGGAGAAGTAATAAGGTTTGACAAGGTGCCTTCAGATAAAGCTAGACATTTAAGATCCTTGGTTATTTCAGGTAGAGTCAATGGCCAAGCTGTCGGTAAAATCTTTGTAGATGCGGGAGCCACTTTGAATCTCATATCTTATAAATACTTTAAGAAGTTGGGAAAAGATGATGATGACATAATTCCGTCAAATGTTCAGCTGTCTGATTTCCTAGGAGAAGTTACCGAAGTCAAAGGGGCAGTTGTGCTAGACTTAACCATAGGATCCAAGAAATCAAGGACGACTTTCTTCGTGATAGAGTCTGATGGTTCGTACAATTTGTTGCTTGGAAGAGATTGGATACACTCTAATCAATGTGTACCTTCGACTCTTCATCAAGTTCTAGCATTTTGGAATGGTGAAGGAGTAGAGTACATTGAGGCTAATTCGAGACTTGCTTTAATAGGGTGGACCGATATTCATCAAGAGCATCAAGAGTATTCACATGAAAATCATGTTATCGGAACACCAAAAGCAAATTCACGATCCTACGCTTATTGCCGCTTTGGGGATATGAAAACTGAATGGATTCCCAAGTCTAGCTTGGCATTAGAGAAGTTACATACTCTTTATAGAAAGCGAGCCCTTATTGCAAGAAGTCTGTGAAAGGTATTTTGCATACCTGGCGGAGATGACCCAACAGAGTGCGAAAGTTTTAGATTGTATTGATGAATGGGAAGAGTCGCCAATCAAGGAGGACAGCAGGTCAACAGAAGCTCAAGACCCATTGTTAGAAGTTGATATAGGAGAACCTGAGTGTTTTCATCCAGTATATGTGAGTGGGTTTCTGCAAGGGGGCATGAAGGAAGATTTAGTCAACCTGATCAAAGAGTATAAAGATTGCTTCGCATGGGATTACCATAAAATGCCTGGTCTGTCAAGAGATATTGTAGAGCATCGCCTTCCTATCAAAAAAGGATTTTGTCCACACAAACAGTTAGCACGAAGATTTGCTCCAGACGTGGTTGATAAAGTCAAGGAAGAAATTGAAAGGTTGCTGAAGGCAAAATTCATTGAGACAGCCAAGTATGTAGAGTGGCTTTCGAATATTGTTCCTGTGAAGAAGAAGAATGGAAAATTGAGAGTCTGTATTGATTTTCGGGATCTCAATAATGCCACTCCAAAAGACGAGTATCAGATGCCGATGGCAGACATGTTAGTAGATTCAGCATCGGGAAATGAGATGTTATCTCTAATGGATGGTCATTCGAGTTATAACCAGATATTTATTGCTAAAGAAGATGTCCCGAAAATAGCATTCAGATGTCCTAGTGCTATCAGTACTTCTCAATGGGTAGTCATGCCTTTTGGATTGAAAAATGCAGGAGCTACATACCAACGAGCAATGAATTTCATCTTTCATGACATGATCGGTAAATTCTTGGAAGTTTATATTGATGATGTGGTGGTTAAATCAAATCAGGAAGAGCATTTGGAATATCTTGAGCTAGCTTTTGTTAGGATGATGAAGTACAAATTGAAGATGAATCCAGCTAAATGTGCATTTGGAGTGCGAGCAGGGAATTTTTTGGGATTCTTAGTTAATCAGAGGGGAATTGAGATTGACAGGAATAAGGCAAAGGCTATTATAGAGCTCCCTCATTCTACATCAAAGAAGCAATTGCAGGTGGTACTCGAGAAAATTAATTTTCTCAGAAGATTCATTGCCAATCTATCCGGGAAGATAGAACCAATGACACAACTCTTGCGTCTTAAAAATCAGGAGAAGTTTATATGGGGAGATAAACAGCAAAAGGCATTTGATGCAGTCAAAGTTTATCTAACAAATCCTCCTGCATTAATGCTGCCAAAAGCAGGCAGGCAACTAAGGTTGTATTTGTCCACTACCGATTCAACTATCGGGAGTATGCTGGCACAAGAGAATGAAAATGGAAAAGAACAAGCGGTATATTATTTAAGTAGAACATTGACTGATGTAGAAAAAAAAAATACCGCAATCGAAAAATTATGTCTTATCTTTGTACTTTTCTTGTATGAAGTTAAGACATTATTTATTGCCAGCTACAGTACATGTACTCGGTAAGACTGATGTGATAAAATATATGTTGTCACGGCCTGTTATAAAAGGGCGTATAGCCAAGTAGGCATTTATCTTGTCTGAATTTGATTTGGCATATGTACCAATAAAAGCAGTCAAAGGTTAGGCCGTTGCTGACTTTCTTACCGAATACCCATGCCTACAAATGGAAGAAAATGAATAAAATTTCAGTCAAGTTGTACCATGGACTATGTATTTTGATGGATCATGCGCTAAAAGTATGGCTAGAGCCGGTTTGATGATAATTTCTCCCACCGGAGAACTTACAAGGTGCGTTTGTAAGTTAAATTTTGAGTGCTCAAACAATCAAGCCTAATACGAAGCATTGATTATCGATTTAGGAATACTGATTGAGTTGGAAGCACAGTTCATCGAAATATTCGGTGATTCATAGCTAGTGGTGAAGCAGCTGAAAGGAGAATATCAGTGTTTGAATGAAAATTTGATTGGCTATTATTACCTAGCCAAGAAGCAGCTGGAACAGTTTAGAGAGTATGACATAGTCCATGTCAAAAGAGAAACCAATTACGAAGCCAACGAGTTAGCACAGGTGGCTTCCGGTTATAAAATATCAAAAGAGTTGGTAAATATTGCAACTATCATCACATTATCGGTACCTTCTATTGAATGAAGAGAAATACCGATAGCGGTCAGTGAGGTAGCCCGAGAAAAGGATTGGAGACATCCTATCATGGAATACTTGAAAAATCCTAATTCAAGAGATCAAAAGCAGAGGAGACAAGCTCAGAAGTACGTAATATTAGGAGAAGAGTTATACCGAAAATCCTCAGATGGGTTACTATTGCGATGTCTTGATAAGGATAATGCGAAACTAGTTATGGCGGAAGTACACAAAGGCATATGTGGAGCACATCAAGTTGGAATTAAAATGAGATGGCTTTTGAAAAGGTACAGATATTTTTGGCCAACAATGATGCAGAATTGCATTGAATATGCCAAAGCATGCATCTCATGTCAAAAGCATGGACCTTTGCAATATGCGCCTGCTGTAGAGCTTCATTCTATTATAAAACCATGGCCATTTAGAGGATGGGCGATGGACATAATAGGTAAGATTTATCCACCTTCTTCTCATAAGCATAGTTTCATTCTGCTGGCTACGGATTACTTTACGAAATGGGTGGAAGCAATTCCATACAAAAGCATTAGTCAGAAGACGGTGATTAAATTTATTGAAGAAAATATAATTCACCGATTTGGCTTGCCTGAGTCAATCACTGCGGATCAAGGAATGGTGTTCACTGGAAGTGAAGTTGTGGAATTTGTTTAATCAAGAGGAATTAAGATGATGCATTCCACACCGTATTATCCTCAAGCAAACGGACAAGCCGAAGCTACTAATGAGGTCGTGATTGGATTGATTAAAAAGCATTTGGAAGAAAACCCAAGAGAATGGGATAACCTACTATCAGCAGTGTTATGGGCGTACCGAATATCGCGAAGATCAAGCACATGCGTTAGTCCATATATACTGACATATGGACAAGAGGCGGTATTACCGATGGAGATAACCGTGCAGTCATTACGAGTCCAACTGCAAAGTGAAATGTTACCGGAAGATTACAGAGATTGGATGCATATAAATTTGGATGAATTAGACGAAGTTCGGGCAGCTGCTTTGGATCAATTGGTTGCACAAAAGAAAAGAGTAGCCAGACCTTTTAACAAGAAGGTTAGGGTCAAGCAATTCGCCGTCGGAGATTTAGTATGGAAAGCAATTTTGCCATTCAACCTCAAAGATAGGGAATTCGGTAAGTGGTCATCAAATTGGGAAGGCCCATATCTAGTTACCGAAATGTTCAATGGAAATGCATACAGATTGATGGATGTCAATGGAAAAGAATTATCTCGATCTATAAATGGGAAATTCTTAAAGAAATATTATCCATCAATCTGGGAAACACAAGGAAATTGATTTACTCATTAGAAGCGAAATACATTCTAATCTTGGTTACAAAGGTCGTCAGATCTTTAACAAGTTTGAGGTTCTGGGTTACAAGGTTGGAATATAACGTAAGATCATAGTGGAGTTCAGATTGCTGCTCTTTGAGATATTCTGTGTGACGAGAATGGAAGCGGACAGCTTCAAGTTTCTCCCAAGTTTCCTGTAATAATTGTCTATACTTGTTTGAAGAAACTACGACCATGCATCTAACACGAGAAATTTCATCTTTAATTATCCTACGTTCCGCACGGTGATGATTGGAAAGGAAATTGAAAAGCCGACGTGTCATCTCAACATCTTCTCTGGCATGGAGGCAAGAGTCCCGAACTTGAGCATATGCTTCCTTGGAGTCGCACAATCGGGAAACTTCTTCCACAATTTGGAGCTCAAGAGCCTCAGCTTCCACAATGATAGGCTAAAGGTTCCAAATTTCGTTCACATTGTGCTCAAATTCGTCGAAGTTGGCAAGGAATAAGGAGCACAGTTCCCACACTAAGTCTAAGAAATCAGAATCTGCAGTTAGGAATACCTTGGACTTGAAAATGTCTGTCAGTTCGGTAATTTCTAACCTATGCTTGTGATTCAGTGACAAAGTATGGTGTCCTTGGGATAGCAGTTCATGTAGCCGTCTCCATAAGGATCGATCATCTGTAGGCAATTGAATAAAAGAGTTGTCCATGATTAAGAGAAATGAAGAACAGTTGTCAAAGCTGGGATCAGGGTACATTTAGCAGAAAGTTTACCTTCACGTTGGCCATTACAACGTCTATGTGATCGAGACCAAAGAGGCAGCTGAGATGAAGAACCATGTGAAGACATCATGAGCAAGATTGCAAATTTACAGGATGAATTGTGCAGCTTGGGCAGTTATAAAGATAAAGGATATAGAGCAGATCATGGGTAGTGGCATGCCAGAGCTTTTCTCGGATAATTAGAAGAAGTGGAAGAACATGGCCCATAAGTGGGGGAAGACGGTTACCAGCATTGCCGCCAAAAAATTCTTTTGCAGGAGAAAGTATGCAAAAGCTTTCGTCTGACTGATGGACAAAGATGACGCATTTTTGCTTCTTGCTCCACCATTTGGACCTCTACCTTCTTCAGTTCTGCCTCAAGCTCTGCTCTACTCTCCGCTAAGCGATGAAGTTTGCTCTCTTCAGCTCTATAACTGTCATAAAAATCTCCGCATTTGCGGGTTATTTCATCTTGAATGGCTTGACCTCGCTGTTCTCCAAAGAAAATATGTGGAAGACGATAGGTGTTGATTCTAATAGGTGTCCACAGCATCCACAAAACCGACGGCGAAAATATCACTTTTGTCTTGGAAGTCTGGGGAAAGCATAAAAGAAGGATTACTAGAACACACCTCCTGAAAAAGAGCTCTTGCTCGTTTCTCTCTGTCAGAATCGATGATCAACTTCCTATAGCCAGATTCTAATAAGTGAAGGAGTTCTATCCATTTAGCTTTGGCTACATCCTTAGAGATTTCAAAAAATGATGCCGGGTCTATGGATTCTGGAGGATGTTCAACAGCGGAGGAGCCAGAGAGATCAGCAAGCAGCATACTTTCCACTTCAGCTTTCTCCTCAATAGATAAAAGTGTTATTTCGACTACGGCAGGAGGAGCTTGGGAAGAAGATGAGCTTGCCACAGAGACTCTCTGAGGAGGCAGAGCAATAGTTGAAGGTTGAATAAGCGGCAGAGGAATATTGGTTGATGAGCCTTCAAGAAATTCCCCATCGGGAATTAAAATTCTTTTTGATGCAGACGAAGGCTCATTAGTGCCTGTAAACACAGCTATGAATATTAAAACAATAGTGTAAGAAGCATTCATCATTCGGTAAGAATTTGAAGACAGGATTTACCGATAAAGGTTGGAGGTTTCCCAGTTAGAGGTGGAGATGGGTCATCAGCTAATTCCTTTTCCTCAAGTCTCGAAGTCTGGACATGCATTGATTCGATAGAAAGTTCTGTCGAAGGAGTAGGAATCACCAATGCAGGGTCAGGGATTGCTATATCGTCAGAAAGAGCCTTGACAGAAGGGGAAGTAAGCAAAGCTGCTTTCGATCTGTAGATCTTAAGGGTCTTCCCTAAGTTTTAAAACAAAAGAGAATATCAATGTCGGCAAGTATGCTTATAATTAACAAAGCTTGAGTAAGAAAGTTACCTTTCGGTGTATGCGGCCTCATCATGGTACGAAGTGTGGGACTGAGAGATGGGCTCATTGGTGAAGAAATTTCAAGAGATGGCGATGAAGATCGATCAATAGCTCTTTTTGTTACAGGCTTCTTCGATGCCTTTTTAGGAGCAGGCAATTCTAAGATTTTTCTCTTTCTACCTGCTATGAAGGAAGACAGTCAGACACAACAAAATACCGAATGAAGACATACATTAAAAAAAAAAAGAGCAAACTAACCTTTAACAGACTTTGTTGGTTCAGCAGGAGGTATGTCTTCACCTTTGGTTACTTGAGGAAGTGCAGGAGTAGCCGTGTCCTTTATCTTCAAAAGAATCATGTCCAACGGCTCTAAGAATACAGATTTTCGATAGTTCTTCCACCAAAATTCGAAGTCTTCTGAGGAGCAATCAGCATGTGCAACAAACTCGGTAACACGGAACAATCGGTATATGTCCCAACTCAGTTTGTTCAATTCAGTGAAGCTCTGGCTGTCACCCAACTTGCAGAATATCTTGTTAATGGAAGAAAAGGAAAAGGTATAGAGGGCCGGGACAAGAACCCCTTGAATTAACCCAAATTGTCTAGCACAATACTGGGGGGAGTAGATTTCAAAACCGGCAACGAATCTACCCTTTGTTGAAAACCTAACAGGGAGGTCGACAGAGGTTAGAACGATTTGCCAAAAATCACTCTTATTTTTTTTAAAAGAAGGAAGAGATGATCTAAATTGGGGAGTGAGAAAAGGGGAAAAAGAGAATTGTTTCCCTTTGATTGAAAAAATTTGAGAAACAAAGAACCGAAAATAAGATGATTGTCCCTCTGAAACAGGAACTAGCTTTTGGCTTAAAGCTCGGCAGATAGGATGATTTGGGATCGAAACCGAAGAAGGCTGCGTAACTCGATCCTTAGAAAATCAAGAAGGGAAATAGATGGCCGACCAAGCTTGAAGAATCCAGAGGGGACCACCATAGACTCCACCAATTTCATCCGAAGCAATGGAGGAAGCAGAGTGGGCTAAACCTCGATACAATAAGGCTAAAGTGGTTTTTCCTAAAGCTAGCTGAGTTCCCGAAGCTAAGGCAGAAGTTATAGCAACGAAGTCTTTGGAAACTCTCACAATAGGGTAACAGAAAAAGAATTTACAAAGCCAGTATAGGAGGAAAGCGGTGTGCTCTTCGTCGGTTATTGCACCTTCTTTCTTGAAATACTTACCGATAAAAGCCCCATAGGCTAATTCAGAATCAGATAATTTACCGAGCCCTTGGTAAGAATCTGAAGACAGAGTAGATGGGTCTACGCCTAAAGGACTGAGACTAGTGAGGCAATAGATATCGAGCAAAGTTACCGACATCGGGGAGAAAGGGAAAAAGAAGCAGTTGGTTAAAGATGACCAAAAGCAAGATAGAGCACTGATTAGCCCATGGTTCAGATGATAATCAAAACAGCAGAGATGCAGGGCATTATGAATCAGAAGCTCATCCCAAAGAGAACCTCTGGAAGGAAGAAGTCGGAGATACCATCGGTAAAAATTTGGCTCAAAATCAGGAAAAGCCCTAAGACGAGAAGGACGAGAGTGCCAGTTGTAAGCCAAAATAGAAGAATGGTGAACTGGAAGTACCTCGATTAGATGGCGAGGGAAAAAGTCAGAGAGATTTACAGGAATCAAAAATTGATTATAAACTGCAGGGCCAAGGATGTAAGAATCCTCGTAATCATTCTGCACCGAGAGTAGATGTCGATCGTCGTTGAAATCCTTAGAGTCTCTGAACTGATGATGCTGCTCTAGGGCGTTGGAGGCGAGAAAGGAAGAAGCTTGAGCCTTGGGAGCCATGGTGTTTAGACAGGTACAGAACGAGGTCACGAAGAAGCAAAGAGGCGAAAGGGCACGAGAATAGCGAAGAAGATGAGTTTTGGAAAAAGCACGTCTGAAGGCGAGAGATCAGATTGTGTGGGGACATCTGATATATATATATATATATATATATATATATATATATATATATATATATATATATATATATATAAGTTGATACGAGGAGGAGTCGAAAAGGCAAGCGCGCGAAACGAGGCGGCAAAATGGCGCTGGAAGTAAAAAGTAAGTGTCTTGTCATCTTTGACATTTGAAAGAATTAAAATTCTTTTAATTCTTTTAAAAGGGGGCATCTGTTGACACCAAATAATAATGAGTTACCGAATTGACTTCGGTATCACCTTATCCCGAAAATCGGTAAATTGGGAACAGTAATCTACTCTGAGAAGTTTGGTAAGTTATTTGTAGCATACCGAAATGGCCAGAAGTCTAAACCCGATATTCGGGAAGTAAGAGAGAAAGGTCATTGATTTTTGAAATTCGGTAAGATTCTGGACATACCGAAACTGTAAAAGGCCAGCAGTAAGAGGAATACGAAGTTGAAAGGAACTACAGGATAGCCAAACTAGCCACGTCAGCAAGAAGTTACGAGCAAGAAATCCGGATAGTGAACACGAACAGTTCACGGCGGTTACTGGAAGAGATTCAAATTTGAAGCCTTGTTGACAGTTGAAGATCAAGTTTTGGCGGATAAAACGTGGGCAAATGGGAAGTTATTAAAGGTGCCAAAATTCAAAGTTTGAAAACAAGAAATAACCGACAAGCGGTTATAGAAAGTTGAAGAATACAAATACTCAAAAGAGAAGAGCAATAGAGAGATCAACACACATCCAAGAACACTCAAGTTTATCTGCATTTTAACTTCTCGGTACCTTTCTTTCCAGTATTTATAGTTTCTGCAACTCGAGTTTCCTTTCAAGCTTTCTACTGCTTTCATAGGAGTATTGTAACGTAGCCTGAACCTCTGTTGATCTCAAATCCATATTCGATTAATTGATTTCCTACCCATTTCACACCTTCCTGTGTTGCTTCGTGTTCTTGCTAGAATTTCTCTTCGAAAATTGAACCACAGAATCCTTTTAATAAAAACCGAAAACTGAATTTCGGTGAAAGATATTCCTTGTTGCAAAACGAGCGAACACCACTGGAACCAGTATTACATCACCAAACTCAACTAAAACCAACAATATCATTGGACATAAACAATATCTCAAATCATATCCAAAAGTTGAGCCACAAAAAATTCACCGCTTTTAGCTAAAAAACCTAAAAATGATTTATAATGAATAGAGTGAACAACACAGCTCGGTGAATGATACATATCTCATCGAAGCAGATCGAGCATTTGCTATGCATATTTCTAAAGCGATACAAGAAACTCACTAATCCAAACCCAGAATATATCATACATACCAAATCAAATATAAGTTATTTCATTCCAATATTTATACGTATACAAAATACTTATTAAGTAAAACACATCAAATTACACATCAGTAGTCCATTTCATTAATCGATCTCATGCTCAAAATCCAACTATGGTCATGACACAACGTCTAATGATAAGGCGACCAAGATTTCCCTTGGCAAGGTCTCCACTATTATTAACAGGTGGCACGGCCCAAAAGGATATCCAAAAATTAGTATGTATGCCCAGAAACCTCTAACCAGGTTAACAATGATAATGAGCATCAAAACCATCATCCTCCACTAATTTACAAAACCAATCCAAGAATCCACATCATAAATCGGCTTCACAAATCATACATAAATTCTTTATAAATGATTTTTCAAAACATTTCAAAATTCAATACATAAACCAAATTCTTTTTTTACACAAACCAAATTCACAAAGCAGTACATATCGCCTTTCACAACTTTTTATACGAAGTATTTCAAACTTTTCATAAATAATCAAAAAGTAATAAATGTCCGATCTAGATTTTATGTAACAAAAATGCTTTCTCATGACTCATAATATATCTATCTCTGTCACTTTCAAGACATGAATTTGCAATTTCAAAGAAAATAGCACCACTCACTTGGAAAAGTCTATACTATCCCACGAAAGCTACTTGAGCTGACAAAGTTGAAAACCTATCAATTAAGTGAAAAATGATATCAAAACTCAAATAACCAACAAGCTTAGCTAAGACTCGACTAGGCAACGCTATTACGGAGTTAAATCCTTCACTACAAGTTGATAAAAGACCTCAAGAACGGCCAACCACGACTAATAACCACTAATGCGAAGAACAACCACTCGCACAACGAACAGCTACTCGTGCGGCAAACTTTCTCGCACCATATCTCTTTCTACCAAACTGTTACTCCAATTCAAGTGTGTTTAGTAACAAAAGAAATCCCTTTCGAGATACTAAAAGGTTTTAAGCTTTGCCAACCCAAAATCTATCTGGCAACCACCGAAATTTGGCACGGAACATTGTTGGTTGCGTTACTATAGAAAATGAGTAATAAATGGGCCCAAAGCCCAAGCCCATGTTTCAATAGCCTCAGCCCAGCCCATTTTCCTTCAACAGCTTCATTGAAGAAGCAAGGCCAGCGGAATACATGTGGAAAGAAGCCGCTCGACCGTGAAGAAGAAGATGTTGCTCGTCGAGAAGAGAGAGAGAAGAAAGACAGAAAACCTCCGCACGTTCTCGAACCGAAGCCGAATCAATGCCGTTTCACAATCAAAGCCTCTATTCGTCTAATCAAAGAAATTTTCGAATTAGGGTCTAAATTCAGAAGCGTTGTCAGGTTGCGTATACAAAAGAATGAAAGATTAGGGTGTTGTGGAGCCGTGGGTGTTGACGAAAATCGAGTTGGAGTTACGGTTTGTTGGAAGTGGAATTTTGAAGTTCTGTGCGCATTGCTGTACAGTCACGAATTTCTGCTTTTCGTGATGATTTTTGTCCATCCTCGGCTGTCTTTTGGGTCGGCCAAGGTGGGGACCTTGTCGTGCTTTGAAAGGGATTTTTTTTTACTGTAATTTCGCTAGAGCGGGTTCGGTGGAGGAAGTTATGGCGCAAACCAATTTCGCGCACGACCTGTGCATAGCGGATAGCAATGGGTGTCTCCTACAGGCGAGTTTTTCGTTGCCACGTAGGCATCATTTTATCGACGAATAGGCTTGGTTTAGTCGAGTCCTTCGTTAGAATATTGTTTTACTCTATTTTTAATATTGTTTTTTAATTATTTGTTAGAAATTCGAGAGCGTCGACTCGAGTAACCACCATAGAGGTTGGTTTTTTGCTTGCCCAGGTGAGTGGTACTATCTCTTCCATGATTTTGTAAAACTCATGTTTTGAAAATGATAGGAATGTACATTATGAGTTAAAGAAGCATCACATGGTTTCATATTTCTTCGAAAAGAAAAAGTGATGCTTAGGGCATATTGAATGCATAAAACTGGATCAAGCATTTACTATCCTTTTTTTTTATATATTGGAAATGACATAGTATCTTTTAGAAATGGCTTAGGTTTTTTTAAAATTGTCAAAGATTGTATGAATGGTTCGCGAAGCGTTTTATGAAAAGAATTATGGATGTCACTAGCATATGA
Source organism: Lenwebbia sp. NSW1173648 (assembly GCA_029784005.1). Lineage (NCBI taxonomy): Eukaryota > Viridiplantae > Streptophyta > Magnoliopsida > Myrtales > Myrtaceae > Lenwebbia > Lenwebbia sp. NSW1173648. The sequence goes on from JARCGZ010000005.1 coordinate 3,723,623, forward strand.
TTACAGTTATGAAAACTGCTTTAATATTGAATCGTGAAAATTATATGTTTTGGTTTATAATACTGATTTGTGATATATATTATGGATTGACTTTGTGGATATTGGAGGATTTTGGTGTGGTGCTCAATATCGCTGTGTATCCGGTTGAGGTTTGTGGGTATGCGCATAATAGTTCTAGGATATTCTTGTGGGCCAGCTATTGGCAATATAGGTAGAGACCTGTTAATACCTAAATTTTGATTTTTTTATTTATTTACTTATTGCATAAAATTAGGGAACATAAAAAAAAATCAATCATTTGAATTGCATATAAATATTAGGAGTATTTGCGTAAAGTTTGAATTTGTGGGAGGATTCGATTGAACGTTCTAAATTTAATTAAGTGGAAGGAGCCCGCGTGGATCGAAAATGTGGCCGAACCCATTCCTTTTCACTCATCGCTGAAGGTTATATTGCATGGTTTATTAAGCTTTCCGATGTATTGAATCGTATGCAGGGAAGGATATATATTCGGCCATAAGAAAGTAAGAGTTAGGAAGGTTTGCAAAATCTCGGGTAAAAAAGGGCAGTGAGCAGAGAAAGAAAGAATCGTGGCCTGAGCGTGGACGAAATCAAGCCAAATATTGAACAAAAAGGAAAGTAAAGCAAGGGAAAGAGGAAATACAATTTGCTTTCTCTTCTGACAACTCTGACTCCCTCGCCTATAAAACCTTCAGAAAGCAAAGAAAAAGGCAGGGGCTTCATTCACGATCGGCAGACAAAAGAAAAGAAGAGAGAAATTGAGGGAATTGAGAAGAAAAGTCAGAGAGAGAGGAGATCGTGGGGGAACTCAGAGTAAAAAAAAATTCAGAAATATTCAAGAGTTCTTGAAGACAAAAACAGGTGAGCAAGAAGGGGAGGTTCTGGTCCAGCTTTGTTCGTGTGTCGCCATCTCTTTTGTGCATCGCTACCGCCCTGACACAGACCTCCCATGCGCTGCTACCGCTGCTCCGTTGTTGTCGTTGCCCGCCGCCGTCTCTGCAGGCCCGTCCCGACGCTGTTGTCCTGCCGAGCAGCTCCTACGCTGTCCGAGCCACTGTTGCCCGCCTGAGCAGTCGCCGTCCACCACCCCGAGTCGCGTTCTCTGCGGCATTGATTGGTTCTGTTTTACTGCTGTTTCGAGTGCAACTTTGCCACTATTCAGACAATTTTTTTTTTGCTGTCTCGGCGCCAAGATCATTGCTGTTCGGTGCCTAGAAGTGTGGTCAATCAGCCCCGTTTGATTCGTTATTCGCTGCTCGAATACCATACTATTCGGTATCCAAGTTAGCTGTGTTTTGGCTTACTTTCATCACTGTTTTGACCGCGTTTTTGTGCGAACAGCTCACGGTCGAAATCATGAGCTTCATCCGCGGACACTCTCGACGTACATGCGAGTCCTCACCGATCGGTCCAAGTAGCTTGGCTTGCTCACCAAGTTTTTGGTTCAAGATTCAAATTAGGTAACTTTTTTCTATCTTGAGATATTCTGAAAATATTCGTTTGATTTGCATGCTTGATGAATATTTGCTGAATATTGAAGTGATTTTTGGATTGAATATGGTTGCCTAAATTGAATTTCGGAATTTTGTTGCCTAATCTAAATTCGTTTGGAATATTCCGAGTAAATCCTCTGGATACGATGTTTATCTTGCCATATACTTAACATATTATCTTGTGGATTGAATAAATTCAGATCTTGATCTTATCTTAAAAGATTGTGCATATTTTTTCGGAATATCTGATGGTCAAGTTTGAACCTTTTTCCTAAAATCAGAACATTTCGGATAAGATTGCATCTTTGTGGATAGGACCTTATGTCCTTTAAAATTCGGCACTTATCACTTAGTAGCCGAAAATCTTTTATACTATAGTCTAAATCAAATATTTTTATAATATTCCTTGAGTATAATACATGCTCCCTAGTGCCATTGTCCCTCAGAAAATTTGTGCATTAAGGACGACCATCCGACTTCACCTCGAAGTACGATGTCATCCAAACAAATGTCATCCAAACAAATGAAATTGTCCATCTCATCCCGTAACTTTGGGATCGGACCGACAAATTTCATGATATTTAAATTCACCGTCCGACCCCACCCTGGGGTACGACGTGAATAAATTCCCTTTCGACCCTAAACTTTGGGTATGAAGCGAATTCATCGAAAATATTCGAATTATAAGGTGTACGATACTCAAGGTTTATTATAATTTTATTTAATTCATTTTTTATAATACTAAAAATCATAAAAATCACCACATTTTGGTTTTAATTGAAATTTTCGGCAATTGCTAATGACTTCTAATATAAATTGGAATCTTGAGAAAATCAATGTTTTAATTTATGTTAATTGTCGGACCAAACTCATAAGAACCGAAAATTAACTTAAGAACAAGTCATTCATGTTGCATCATCATTTCATCAAATTTTCGCATTTCATAATACATCTCTCGCATGTCATTTTCATGTCACATAATACTACATGTCATCCTAGGTTAGCCTTCATGTGGCATGTCATTTAGGTTAAAATTCATGTTTTGTCTTGCATTAAAAATCAAATTTTCAAAAAAAAAATCATGCATTGTTTTATCATGTCATTTTGCATGTCAAAGTCCGTACTTTTGCACATTAAAACTTGATTTTTGCCTGATCATTTTGTTTGTCATATAGTTTAGAATGCATAACATCATATAGTTAGATTTTGCATTCGCATTGCATATAAACAAGAAAACTCAAAAACATAATTGCACCTTGGTTTTCAAAGAAAATCAATTGAATTGGCCAATCAAGGAAATTTTCATAAGAATGGTACCGAAAGGGCTTTAATTAAACAGTTCACGTAATCAAGTCCTCGAACCTAAATCTCTGGTTTGCAGAAAATAAAGTATTCTTCCGATACTTTATCTAGGTATCTAATCTACCTACCCAAAAAGTTAGTGGCGGCTCCGAATTGAATAAATTTTCCATGAAATGAACCTAAGTTGCGATTCGGTAGGACTTGGGAGAGTCCGAATGAGGTTAGTCAAATAATTAACCTAATAATCCGTTAACCTAAGATTTGCTCAAATTTTAGGTCGCGACAAGACCTAGCCAAGGGAGAATCTCAGTCGCCTTGTCATGGGGCATTATGAGTGGCCATGGCTAGATATCTAAGCACGAGATTTGTCAATAGAGTGGACCATTGACGTGTATTTTTTATGAGATAGATCAATGGGCTGGATTATTGAAATTTTGTTTCGATATTATTGATTGAAGTGAATACTTTCGCTATGAATGTTGTTTTGAAGCAATATATAACTTGTTTTCGTCATAAAAGTTTGTTATTTTCAGAGTTTGGTGTAAATGAATTACGTTTTGTGTATTAAATGTGCATAGTGATTGTTCGGTCCGCTTAGAAGAAATGTATTACTCATTGGGCTGTGGTTGCTCATCTCATTCATCTTACTTGCTTTTCAAGTTTGTTAGAGAGCCACAAGTAGGACGTGAGCGTTGTCGTTAGCAGGAGAACTTTTTTATAGTGGGGAATTTTGGGTATGAGTTGTGAGTTGTATATGGCTATGATGAGCCTTTGAGTTGTTCGTTAGATGTGTATATATATGCCTTTTGATGGATATATGTATATATCTTTTTTATGGATATGTAAATATCTCGTTTGATGGTTTATAAAAAGCTCTGGCATGGTAACCAAATAAATATATGGATGTTTAAGGACGACCGTGTCATTGCCCTATTTTTGTAGGAATTAGGGTGTGACAGTATGTCCCGAGAATTTCAAAAAAACGATTTCTCTTAAATCTGAAGTCCAAATCACTATCCGCAAAATCATATAAGTTTCTAGGGATGTGAAGGACGTAGTTATCCCCGTCGAAAGCCAATACAACTAAGGCTACGATTTTAACTCCTCAAACAAAAACTAGGGCTTTTTTCAAAAAAGGGTCCAGAAAAAAAAAAATTTACGGATTTGGGTCTCGTTTGCCAAAATTTACCGGTTAGGGTCCCGTTCGGCGGTAAGACCGCCGAACTTGGGGAAATTGGACCAAGCAATGTCAGTTCGGTAGCGGGGCTACCGAACTCATGCAAGTTCGGTAGCGGGGCTACCGAACTCATGCAAGTTCGGTAGCTGGGCTACCGAACGTGCAAGAGTTCGGCGCCGACCGAACTTTGCAAGTTCGGTAGCCGTGCTACCGAACATGCATGCGTTCGGCCGCCGGGCTGCCGAACTTCCCTCTGCCAAAATGCCACACGCCCCGCTCTGCGGCATGCGGCGAGGCGAGGCCCCCCTCTCCATGCCCCCCTCTGCTGCATGCGTCCCAGGCGAGGGCCCCCTCTGCTGCATGCAGACCGTCCCTTCTTCACGCATGCCTTTCCCTTCACGTGAAGGGTCAGGCTTTTCACGTGGAGGCAAGCGTTCAGTGAAGCCTTCAGGCCTCTGATACAAATAACAGAGGCGTGAAGGCTTCACAGAGAGAAAAAATAGAGAAACGAGAGACAACCGAGAGAGAAAAGAGAGATTTGGAGGTCGTTTGTCGATTTTCGGCGTCTCCGTATCCGCGGTCATTGATTCCGGTGACGTTTCTTTACCTTCGAACCAAGTAACGATTCACTTTATTATCGATTTTCTACTGCCCTTAGCGTTTTTCGTTTCGATTTTGTAATGTTAATTTTTTATACACGGCAGAGAAGTTAGAGCAAAAGAGCAGAGAGGTTAAGGAGACACAGTATCCAGATTCTCATCTCGACGCACGCACGTTTTTTGGGTCAAGGTAATTCCTATATCCTTGTGAGTGTTAATTTGAGCACGTTTTGATGTGAAAAACATGTTGTTTTAGTGCTGTGTAGTCACTGTTGTTGTTTTGCGCTGTTAGGTCCAAAAAATATCTTGTTCTTGCGCTAAGATTAATTTATTACTGTCTAGGGAAAAATATTTATTAACTTATGGATGGAAAATAATTTATAATTTCTTCATTTAGCAGAATGTCTTCTACATCTTTTGGGACTGTGAAATGGGGAGGTACAATAGTACGAAATGAATTTGGATATGATTACGAAGGTGGACAATATGCTATGTTTGAGTTGGGAAACATATCCAGATTTGATGAGTTACGTGCTATGATTGAGCGCCAGTTGAAAATAACAGAAAATCAGTATATTTCTAGTCTGATGTATAGACAACCGATTCAAGCAACCAATTATTGTATGTATGAAATTGTGGAGGTGCATAATGATGCTGCAGTTAAGATAATCATGCAGTTTGCACGTCAGGGTAATTCTACGGGGTTTGCACAGTTTTATGCAACTGTAGATGAACACCAGCCGATAAATGATTTAACTGGGGAAGGTTCCAATGTTGGTGAAGATGAAGTTGGTGTGGATAATCAGTACGTGGAGTACGATGATAACAATGATAATGATGATGCTGATAGTGATGAAGAAGATGATTTATGGTTGGAAGAAGATGACGGAGGTAACGAAGAAGATGACGGAGGTGATGAAGAAGATGTCGGAGGTGCCGAAGAAGATGACGGAGGTGGCGATATGGAGGCTTACTACAACACACATTGCAGTAATCCCATTTTGCCGTTGGTACATCCACCACCCCATTCAGAGATTAACTATGATATTATGCAAGTAGATACAAGAAGCAAGCCGGGCCATATGTTGTTTGATCCATCAACAGAATTTCATGTTGGGATGTTATTTTCATCACGAGATGCGGTGCAGTTGGCTGCGAAAGAGTATTCTCTGAGGAGAAATCATCAATTTCGCAGTGGTGAGTCAAAGAAGCGAAAATATACTATACAGTGCGGGAATCCAAATGAACCGTGTGGTTGGCGGCTCCGTGCATTTCATAAAAAGGATGACCCATTTTGGACAATAACTAAGTATAGTGGGCCACATACATGTCGTAATCTGCAAATATCAAGGGATCATCGGCAACTTGATCAGAAGTACCTCTGCAGCCAGATAGAAGCAATGGTAGCCGCTCAACCAGATATCAAAATCAAGCCATTAATGGCCGAGATTAAAGACAAGCTGGGCTTCGAACCTACTTATCGAAAAACCTGGGCAGCTAAACAAATGGCGATTGCCAAAACTTTTGGAGGATGGGATGAGTCGTATGGTCAGTTAAGACAGTATATGAATATGATGAAGTCAATGAATCCAGGTTCTCATTTTGTGATCGATGATTGCATGAGCCAAGATAATAGTGTCAAGGTTTTCAACCGGATGTTCTGGACTTTCAAGCAAACGATTGAAGGCTTCCAAAATTGTCGTCCTGTGATATTTGTTGATGGAACTTTTTTGTACGGGAAATACCGAGGAACGCTCCTTTGTGCGGCCTCATTTGATGGCAACAATCATATATTTATGTTGGCATTTGCCGTGGTTGATCGGGAGAATGGCGACAATTGGACTTGGTTTATGGATCTGTTGCGGAGATATGTCACTAATGGCCGACAAAATATTTGTGTAATATCAGACAGGCATAAGGGGATTCTGAAAGCAATGGAGACAGAAGAGTGGCGTCCTCCACATGGCCACCATAGATATTGCATTCGGCATGTTGTCAGCAACTACAATAAGCAATTCAAAAATGCCGAAGGCAAAGTAGCTGTTCAGATGGCAGGTAAATTTTTAAATTTACGTTATTTGAGGAATAAACGTGTTTATAAATTTGTGTGACGAGTACTTATTATTATTGTAATGTACAGCTTACGAGAATCAAAAGCGGAAATTCTTACACATCATGAGCCGAATGAGTGAGTTGCATCCAGAAACCGCTCAATGGTGTGAGCAGATTCCAAGGGAGAAATGGACGAAAGCTTATGATGAAGGAAGGAGATATGGATCGATGACAACGAATTTAGTTGAATCGGTTAATGGGATGCTGAAGGATTTTCGTGCTCTGCCAATAACTGCTATGGTGAATAAGATATTTTATCAATTGGCCTATTATTTTGACACCAGAAGAACGACATACAGGGCGCAGAAGGTAGAGGGATGGGTATATACTCAATTTGCGGGTAACATGCTCGAGAGAAACAGTCAAGCTGCAAATAGGCATGATGTGACACGGTTCGACTCTGATACAGGGACTTTTGAAGTTAAAACTGGATGTAATAGATCCAAAGGAACAGGGGGCCACAAACACAAAGTCCAGCTAAACCGACGAACGTGCACATGTGGGAAATTTCAAGAGATGAAAATCCCATGTTCCCACGTAATTGCAGCATGTCAAAAATATGCAATTGATTACTATGCGTTCGTAGATGAATTCTATACGTTGGATAGAACACTTAAGTGCTATCAGTACGTGTTTCATCCATTGGGGCATTCGGATTACTGGCCTGAACCTGACGAGCTGCTATTAGTGCCAGACCCGAACCGTATTAGGAAGAAAGGAAGGCCCCGTGCATCACGGATACATAATGAGATGGACTGGAGTACGCCGAGCAGTAGCACTTCGTGTAATGCTTGCACCAACTGTGGAAAATCAGGGCACAACAGCCAAACTTGTGCATACAGATCGGCCCAGCAATAAAATTTAGATTGTGTGTCAACATTGAATGTAATACATCTGATTTTCATACTCAATTTAGTTGTGTGAATTATGTAAATTATATATATGAATTTTTTGTAATGTTATAATATCACAATTGTGCGATATTTATTAAGTTCCTCTGTTCCATTTGTGGACATGGCACAAATCACGCAAAATGAAAAACGAGCAAGAAGCAAGCAAGTTGGACTGAGTCCGACACTTGGGCAAAATTTCCGGATTCCGATCAGACCAACAAGGCATCTTTGGAAGGGCATATCTCACACCTCGGTCATAACTAGGGGCCACACAACATATCGAATCGAAGGTCTACGCACGTAGAATGCATTTGAATAATAATATACCAAAAAATCACGCAAAATGACTGAGAAAACTGACCCCAAAGTAGGAGGGTCGCACTGTTTTTCTAGAAATCTGGGCATAAACCGGGCCAACAGGGGGTATTCCCGACCCCATAACTTTACACAAAGATCGAAATGAGAGAAAATGAGCACACCAAAGCGTTCTTCTACCAACCACGAACACAATAAACCAAGAATAGTCCGAAAATACTAAGATTAAGCTAATGAAAAACGAGCAAGAAGCAAGCAAGTTGGACTGAGTCCGACACTTGGGCAAAATTTCCGGATTCCGATCAGACCAACAAGGCATCTTTGGAAGGGCATATCTCACACCTCGGTCATAACTAGGGGCCACACAACATATCGAATCGAAGGTCTACGCACGTAGAATGCATTTGAACAATAATATACCAATAAATCACGCAAAATGACTGAGAAAACCGACCCCAAAGTAGGAGGGTCGCACTGTTTTTCCAGAAATCTGGGCATAAACCGGGCCAACAGGGGGTATTCCCGACCCCATAACTTTACACAAAGATCGAAATGAGAGAAAATGAGCACACCGAAGCGTTCTTCTACCAACCAAGAACACAATAAATCAAGAATAGTCCGAAAATACTAAGATTAAGCTAATGAAAAACGAGCAAGAAGCAAGCAAGTTGGACTGAGTCCGACACTTGGGCAAAATTTCCGGATTCCGATCAGACCAACAAGGCATCTTTGGAAGGGCATATCTCACACCTCGGTCATAACTAGGGGCCACACAACATATCGAATCGAAGGTCTACGCACGTAGAATGCATTTGAATAATAATATACCAAAAAATCACGCAAAATGACTGAGAAAACTGACCCCAAAGTAGGAGGGTCGCACTGTTTTTCTAGAAATCTGGGCATAAACCGGGCCAACAGTGGGTATTCCCGACCCCATAACTTTACACAAAGATCGAAATGAGAGAAAATGAGCACACCGAAGCATTCTTCTACCAACCACGAACACAATAAACCAAGAATAGTCCGAAAATACTAAGATTAAGCTAATGAAAAACGAGCATGAAACAAGCAAGTCGGGGGTTTGAACCACCCGAGGCATTCTACTGCTGCTGCTTCTGTGCGTCTGTTGCTGCAACCCTCATTACATTTAATGATGATGTCGTCCTCCTACGCGGCCTCCTGTTCCGCAATCAGGTTGTCTTCGTTCTTCGGGACGCCTAGTATTGTACCGACGATGACGTTCTGGAGGAGTAGGATCTGTAGATGACGAAGGCATGTCATGTGGTATGAAGCGTGGCTGTGATGTGGATGCATAATGAAAGTCAGGAAATATTCGATGCTCCGATGGTTCATATCCTACTGTAGACGGGTATGGGAAGAACTCGGATCCATAGGCACTTGGAGAGTTAGTTGGAGTGAAGGCGAAATCGGGTCCCTCATGAAATGGACTGGCAAACTGGCTAAACCCTGTATTTAACCCCGGCGTATGATAGGTGAACGGGTAGGAAACGGCGTCATCAACTGGATGAGCTCGAGTGGTCCTTCGGGTCGACTGAACAGTCTCAGGTGGGTCATCCTCGTCCGGCCCAATGGGTGCTGCTGTAGGTGCTGATTGGGGTGGTGGAATCATTGTCAACCGCCTCTCCTCATTGAAGGCGCACAGCATTACCTTAGATATCCTATCTATATGCCGTATGTTCTCCTGCATGTTCTCCCGAGATATATTGGAAACCAATCGTACGATTTGTTCCACGCCATCACACTGTTCATGAAATCAAAGTCAACAGAAGTTATCGAATGCCAATAACTTATGTTACTAAAAAAATAATAAATTAAGTAAATTAAATGTGTTTGCACTAACCGCTCCACCTACTGCACCTCCCGTATAAGAAATCCACCTTCGTGTGTGTTTGCGATACCACTTCATATATTCTGAATGATAGTGAAGTGGCTCCGTTGCAGGAGCATAATTGACTATGTGCTCAAGACGATTGTTCCATATACCAATCCATTCTCCGTGAAAATCGACCCAATTCCTTGTAATTGGCTTTAATTGAATATTATGAAAACCTGTATGATTACTGGGAGGAATAGGTATTGATTGATGCATACCAAACTGACGACATACTCGGTCTGGATAATGCCACTCAACGATGTGGAAATAGATGAGTGGGACACGAGCCCTCCAAATGTGTTCTCCCTGCCGGCAGTAATCTGGTAGACTTTGGAGAATGTCATCTGTGTAGGGCTCCCAAGTAATCTGTGATTGTATTAAAACATATCAAATTAAACAAAGAATTAATTTAAAAGGTAACATTACATTGAACTCGTTGGTTGCTATCATGACTTACATCTGCAGATGCCATTCTATCAAATTGGTAGCGCAGATGCCGCAAAGTATGTGTGGGGACCATTGTTGTCTGTAGGGGTTGAGTCCAGCTGCATAAATAAAAAATAAGAACATTTACATATATTATACGCACTGAAACAAATTTATGACTCACGAACTGAAAAAACAATAAATCACATACCGACTACCAAGAGGTGCATCTGGTAAAGGATCACGGCTTCTGATGGATGGGGCGACACAACTGAAGCGATCCCACGCCCAAATCTGCAATACATGTAGGGCACCACTGATTTGGTGCGCTGATGGATCAGTCGCATTGCATAGCTCCCGATACAACCACGCCAGTGCTGCTGAACCCCAACTGTACGGCGTAGGATCCTCGAGGTGCTCTAGTAGTGGAAGAAAAATCAAACTAACCCTAGCACCTGATTTGTCTGAAAAGATAGATCCAGCCAACTGGAGAATCAATGCCCTAGCATGCTGCAATATGGTAACCTCACCGGCATCGTCAGGAATTACACCAAAGAGTCCTCTCAGCCAGGCTATCTTTACCATCGAACCGCGTATTTGACTGGCTAGGGGGCGGTGACCAAGTAGATTCTCACAAAGATCGGGCCAACTCCTACTAGTGGGGCAAGTAACTGCAAGTCCATCAATAGGAAGCCCTGTTAGCACTGCGATGTCCTGCAATGTGATCGTGCATTCACCTTCCGGCATATGGAAGGTGTGAGTCTCGGGCCTCCATCGCTCGACCAAAGCTGTAATCAAATGGTGATCAATTTGCCAAAATCCCATCTTCCAAACTCCGTAAAATCCCGAAGCTCGAATATACGGTTCAATGCGTTCATCAAGTTCAGCTTCGTGTAGCATCGATCCATCTCGCTGACATCTAAGACATTGATCCTCATCTATCTATAAAATGTTACATTAACCATTAGTAGATTTTATTACGATACAGCTATTACAAATGACAGATCAACTGAGAAATTTCTTAATTACCTGAGCGTTCCATATGGCATGTGATCTGTGTCGGGCCTGCTCTGTAAGTAGTGAATCGTCCCGAGGTCCCGGCTGCATGTAAGTTCGTTGTGCCATGTCTACAAATGGAACAGAGGAACTCAATAAATATCGCACAATTGCTGTTATTTTTTATTTTATTTGTATTCTAATTTTATTTTTTCTAAATAAATATCATCATGTCCCTGTTGATTTTTTTTATTTTCTGCATTTTTATTTTATTTTTAATATTTTTCTGGCTGGGTCAACCTGGTCAACTAGACCCGACCGCCTAGCCCGGGTCAAACCCCTTCTAGGTTGACCCAAAAAAATAGCGCCGTTCCCATTTTTTTATTTTCTTATTATTATTATTTTTTTTTTCATTTTCCTTTTTTTAAATTTACTATTATTAATATTTTCTTAATGAATTTTTCGATTTTTTAGTGATTTTCTGATTTTATTAATTTCTGCATTTTTATTTTATTTTTTATATTTTCTGGCAGGGTCAACCAGGTCAACCAGACCCGAGCGCCTAGCCCGGGTCAAACCCCCTCGGGGTTGACCCAAAAAAATCGCGTCGTTCCCATTTTTTTTCTATTATTATTATTTTCTATTTCATTTTTTTCTATTTTTTATTTTCCTTTTTTTAAAATTTACAAATTTTCCGGAATTTTTTCATTTTTTTTACAAATTTCTTATGATTTTTTTATGATTTATTTTCATTTTTTAGTGATTTTCTGATTTTTTTTATTTCCTGCATTATTTATTTATTTTTTATATTTCTCTGGCCGGGTCAACGAGGTCAACCAGACCCGAGCGCCCAGCCCGGAAAAAACTACGTCGTTGCCACTTTTTTTTTTATTTATATTTTCTAAATTTTTATGATTTTTCTATTTTTTGAAAATTTTTATAATTACAGACAGATCCTACGATCCAAGTTTGCCCACGTGGCTATCCCACGTCCGTTGAATTAAGCTCCTAAAATCAACGGCTCAAATCTAATCGAAGACCAAATCTACGCCGTCCGATCTAATTACCACATCCTACGGTCCAAATTTAGCCCGGAGACCTAATCTAAATAGTGAAACAGCTCAATAAATAAAAAATTAAACGTATCATAATATGCTTGAATCGACCCTAGAAATGATATTGGTGTTACCTTGATCCGTAGAGCGAGATCCGGACTGATTTGAGGTAGAAACTCCGCTGGTGAAACGGCGCGCGACTGTTTACGACGGACGACAGCGGAGCACGAATATCGGCCGGTGCTCTCCTCTTCCTCTGCTGCTCTCTTCCGCTGCTCCTCTCTTCCTCTTCCTCTGCTCCTCTCTTCCTCTGCTCCTCTCTCTCTTTCACCCGCTCAAAATCTTTTCGACAATTAAGTGAAAGGGCTGGCTTATTCACTGCACGTAGCAGGCTTCACGTAGAGTGTGCAGGCTTCACACTTCACGTGAAGCCTGCAAAAATGGCGGGCCCGCCACAAGTTCGGCAGCAGAGCTGCCGAACGGCAGACCCGTGAAGCCTGCGCATGCGCAGGCTTTGCTTCCGTTCGGCATCAGAGCTGCCGAACGGCCACATGTTCGGCCGCTCTGCTGCCGAACGGACACCCGTGAAGCCTGCGACGCCTGCGGCAATGGGTCCCCTCCCGTTCGGCACCACAGCCGCCGAACGGCCACAAGTTCGGCGGTTGTGGTGCCAAACGGGAATAAGTTCGGCTCCCACGACGCCGAACTTCTTAGTTCGGCGTCCTTGCCGCCGAACTATAGTTCGTTCGGCTTCGCGACCGCCGAACTTCTCAGTTCGGTTTCGCCAATACCGAACGGGACCCCTTCTGGTAAATAAAAAAAAATTAGACCCAATCTTGTAATTTTTTTTTTTTTCAGACCCTTTTTCGAAAAAAGCCCCAAAAACTAACTATAAGAGGGAAAAGCAACAGGGAAACACTTACTAATCACATGCAAAAGGAGTATTACGGCATTAATCGATGTTTTCCTATAAACCACCGCGGTTTCTCTCTCTTCTTTCCTCGGTTCCTCAAGGCTCTGCTTTCTTTTTCTCTTCTTCTATTTCACCAATGCAACAGCAAGACGAAGAAGAAGACTCTTGAAGCTTATTTGGGCTAAGGAAGTATACTGGGCTGGGCCTCTCTTACTTATTTATTTGAAATTCTCTTTTCTTTAAGTTCATGTCTTATAATAAATCTCACAAAACGTTCTTATCTCGTAATTGTCTGAAATACCAATTTTAGATACTTGACTGAATCTTACAATTCGATTAGATCCCGAGTAATTTCAAGATCTCGATTCGCAAGGTGTCTTGATTTAATTGCTATCGTGAGGGTACATCTTGACAGAAAAAGAAAATTAACTAGGGACACATCCAATGCGAGATTCTATTTTACTGTGCACCAAACAAAGGAACAAATTTCTGTGTGGTAAATTTCAAGAATCACTAGGAAATTTAATATATATATATTGTTGGTTGTGGTCTTAGTGTCATATTTTGTGATTTGGGAGTAATAAATTCGAGGGGAAAACTACCAAAAAAAGTTTTAAACCTATTGTGATTGTGTCAATTCTTGAATCTTTTTTTTTCCAATTGAGCCCTAAACCTTTTGCATTTGTGCCAATTAAGTCCATTTGCCCGATTGACGCTAACATGAATATTTTTTAATAATATTTTACTTTTTTTCTTTTTTCTTTTTTCCTTTTTCCTCTTTCTTTTTTTTTCTTCCCATTGTGGCCTGCAAAGGTCGCCGGAGCTCGGCGGCAACTGGGCTAAGCCTTCACAGCCGTGGGCGAAGGCGGCCTCACCCGCGACTACCGAGTTCTTGGCCGCCTTCGCCTGCGGGAGGTGCAGCTGTAGGCTAGGCCACCTCGCCAACGACAGGAGAAGGTGGCCATGGCCTCACCTAGCTTGGGCGAGATCGTGCAAGGGCCACGAAACCCTCGCCGGCGGCCACGAGCTCCAACGACCCTCAGCGACCACAGTGGGAAGAAGAAAAAAAGGAAAAACAATAGAAAAAATAAAAATATATTAAACTACTGTTACAAATTGTATACGTCGGCGCTCGGCCAATTGGACTGAAGGCATAAATGCAAAAGGTTTAGGACTCTTAGCATATTCAGTGTTATTCCATACGACATCTATTATAATTTTAGTATTGAGTATGCTTCTCTCTGCCCTTCTAGGATTGATAGTCTCTTAGCATATTCAGTGTTATTCCAGTAAAATTGATGATCATCTTGTTGAACTAGTGGGTTAAGTTGGGTTCAGTAGAAAATGAGTCTGACTCAAATTGACCCATTTAACTCATACGGTCCCGTATTTATGTAATACAACTGTAGCATCCCATATATGACTCCATCTAGACCCAACTCATACTCAATTCAACCGGGTTCCGATTCACAGTAATTTTTCCCTTGATTATGGAAAATAGCATACGGAAAGACATAACCAATTAAAAACAGATTACCATCCAGGGAAAATACGGATGCTAACTCATTTGACCGAGCTAGACTTGAGTTATAACTTGTTAAGTGGTGAGATCCCAGCATAATTCAGCAAGCTGCAAAGCCTAGTGAAACTTGACCTTTTCACACAATAATCTTTCTGGCCTCATAAATGAGACTTTCGAGCATATGCCGGCTTTAACGAAGGTTGACATCTCCCACAATGAGTTTGAGGGTCCAATTCCCAACACCACAGCATTCCAAGATGCAACAAAGGAAACCTTACAAGGCAACAGTGGATTGTGTGGAAATGTCGAAGGGCTTGAGCCCTGTAATCTAGTGGCGGTGGACAAGAAAAACTCTCCCGTGGGACTTAGAGTGTTTGTTACTGTCTTTCCTCTGCTAGGAGCAGTTCTCCCGTTTATTTTCTTTGGAATATTCCTCGCTTACCGTAGAAAAAAGTTCCATCCAACAGCGGAACAAGCACACAAGACAACTGAAGTATGGAAAGATCTTATATATAGACATCATTGAAGCCACGGGGGCTTTTGATGAGATTTACCGTATTGGAAGGGGAGGTTATGGAAGTGTCTTCAAAGCCAAATTAAGAGCAGGTGATACGGTAGCTGTAAAGAAGCTCCATCAAACAGCTGACAACGGGCAAACAGGTCAAAACGAATTTTTGAATGAGATTAGGGCATTAACGGAAATTAGACACCGCAATATTGTGAAACTTATGGGCTTTTGTTCTCATCCACAACACCCACTGTTGGTGTATGAGTACTTGGACAGAGGAAGCTTGTCTACAATCTTGAGCAATGAAGAAGAAGCTAAAGGGTTGGACTGGAACAAGAGGGTGAATATCGTAAAAAGTGTGGCTTTTGCTCTATCCTATATGCACCATGATTGTAAACCTCCAATCATTCATCGAGATATTTCAAGTAACAACATTCTACTTGATTCCGAGTATGAGGCGCATGTTTCTGACTTCGGCATGGCTAAGATTCGTAAGCTGGATACATCAAACTGGAGTACTGTTGCCGGCACATATGGTTATGTAGCTCCAGGTTAATTTCTAAAATAGACTCTTAATTTAAGGTAGAGCTAAAGCAATGTCTTCATGCTATTACATATATCTCCCTATTTGTGCAGAGCTTGCTTACACAATGAAGGTGACGGAGAAATGCGATGTGTATAGCTTTGGAGTAGTGGCCATCGAGGTGATCAAAGGAAGACATCCGGGCGATAGTATTTCATCTCTATTAGCTCCAGTTGACATGGGGATCTCAGTTGTTTTGAGGAACATATTGAATTCACGCCTGCCGACGCCCATGCCAGGCATTGAGGATGAACTTCTGACTATCTTCAAGCTTGCAGTGGCTTGCTTATCTGCTAATCCCCAACTCAGGCCATCGATGGAAATGATTTCTCAGGCGCTATCAGCTGATTCAAACACTTTCCATGGTGTTCTAAATTCACGTACAGCCACTGGTCCTGTGACATTTGCAACAGCTTCAAGCCGTTTAGTGGATCAATTCGTAGAAGACATCATCTGATAAATGACGTTGCTCTGTCAACCACATGCAAGAAGGTCGTCTCGCTATGCCTTGAGTCAAATAGTTCTTACTCCACTTTTCCACCTACACTCTTCATTGGCATAGTTTTCCTAAACTATGATCTTACAATATTGGGTTTTACATGAGATTGATCGAGGGCAGGTTTAAACATTGGTCTACTATGGTTTCCTATATGAAATTCACAAAACTCTGATCTCAAAGATATGTTCACTTTTTCGAGATAAAAAGTACATGAGAGAAAAATTCTTCCGACATGTTTTGTGAAAGGCAATATGAGTTCACTGTTCTGAAAAACAGAAAAGACGGTTTATGGTGAGCAAAAACATAAATGAATTCTATTTCTATTTGACAATGGAGCGAGGCCGAGGGAAAATGGACTAGCATGAGTTCAATCCCTCAAGATTTTGAAGGGCATAATATCGTCGGCCTTCACACTCTTGAAGTATGAGGTAGTAACAGAACAGAAATTGGCAAAGCATTGTACTGTTGAATCTCCCCACGAGATAAAATGACGATCAGGGATCTTCCCAATTTAAGCACTCTAATGAAAATGAAGTCTGGATTTCCTCTAGTGCCATATTCCTTTTGGAGCAATCAAAAGCTACTGAACTTCTAATAAGTACCCATGCCGTAACAACTTGCACATGGCTCTCGGAATAGGAACTGATCGGATGCACTCTCAGTTACGTAACGGTGCAGTAGTAAATTACATGGAGCACAATGTTGGAATGTTAATCCACATTGCTTGGCAATGGGTCCTATAAGCTTTTTATATTCCTGTGCACTCCCTGCATCTATTAGTTGAAGCTTTTGAGTCGGATTTTCTAACATGGTATCAGAGCCAACGGTATATCTTTTGCGTATGTGTGTTCACGTGAGAGGGCTGTTGAAATATCTCCCCACATCACTTGACAACATCTAACAAAAAAAATTATGGTTGATGGCCGCGATTAGAACAATTAGTTTCTAATTGAATGCACTCTAAAAAGATGCATGATTGAAACTGTTCTGCATGTGAGAGGATTTTGTATCTACACCAATCCAAAGTGAACCTTATAAAAGGACTAACCATGGACAAGATTTCAGAGACTACATATAAATGTTCTGTTTCGACTTTACACGGACCCTTCGCTTCCAAGATGATAACACTAGATACATAAGCAACTCTACACCGATACAAAAGTTGTATTTTCTAACTCTAACTTGACATGATACATAGCTTTCACTGCGACGACAGTAATTTGATTAATTCTAGATACAGAAACAGTTTGAAATATCTCCCTGCAAGTGAAACTAGATGCCTGTAAGTTCAGGTTTTGCTCCTTCCAAAACAAAAGGCAGTTTTATACTTACTTGGGCATGACTGAAATGTAGTCCTCATCCTCATGCTGATACGGGCTAAACACGAAAGTTTGTTTCCGGTCAAACATTTCTCCTAAATGCAAATCAAGTTAACACATCAGCCAGCGAAACAATAGATAGAAAAAGCTTGAGGTTTAATTAATTAGTTTAAACGACTGCGTTTTTCATTAAAGATTGTAGACCTTCAGACGATATCTTCCACAAGTTGATCCAGGGAACGGCTTGAAGGTGTTGCATCTCTCTCAGGATCAGTGGGTTTCTGTGAATTTTTGACACCTTGGAAGATGGTTGAAGGAGCTGATAGCGCCTGAGAAATCATTTCCATCGACGGCCTGACTTGGGGATTAGCAGATACGCAAGTGACTGCAAGCTTTAAGATGGTCAGAAGTTCATCCTCGATGCCTGGCGGGGGCGTTGGTAGGCGTGAATCCAATATATCCCTCAAAACAACTGAGATCTCCATGTCGACCGGAGCTAATAGAGATGAAATAATATCACTCGGATGTCTTCCTTTGATCACCTCGATGGCCACTATTCCAAAGCTATACACATCGCATTTCTCTGTCACCTTCATCGTGTAAGCAAGCTCTGCACAAAGAAGAAGATATTTGTGTCAACACAAAGACATTGCTTTAGCTAAACCCTAGGATCAAGAGTCCATTTTAGAAATTAACCTGGTGCAACGTAACCGCATGTGCCAACGACTGCACTCCAGTTTGATGTGTCCAGCTTAAGAAGCTTAGCAGTGCCAAAGTCAGAAACATGCGCCTCATACTCCGAATCAAGCAGGATGTTGTTACTTGAAATATCTCGATGAACGATTGGTGGGATACAATCATGGTGCATATAAGATAGAGCATGAGCCACGCCTTTTACTATATTCACCCTCTTGTTCCAGTCCAACTCTTTAGCTTCTTCTTCATTGCTCAAGATCGTAGACAAGCTGCCTCCGTCGAAGTACTCGAACACCAAGAATGAGTGTTGTGGACGCGAACAAAAGCCCACAAGTTTCACAATATTGCGGTGTCGAATTTCCGTCAATGCCCTGATCTCATTCAAAAATTCCTTTTGATCGGTTTGCCCACTATCAGCCATTTGATGGAGCTTCTTTATAGCGACTATATCACCTGATCTCAATTTGGCTTTGAAGACACTTCCATAGCCTCCCCTTCCAATACAGAAAATCTCGTCAAAAGCCCTGGTGGCCTTTATGATGTCTTCATATAGGGTCTTTCCTTCGTAGTTTGATAGAGAAAAGACTTCAGTTGTCTTGGGTGCTAGTTCCACCGTTGGATGGAACTTCTTTCTACGGAAAATGCAGAATACTCCAAAGAAAATGAATAGAAGAACTGCTCCTAGCAGAGGAAACACAATAAGAAACACTCTGCCTCCTGCCGGAGAGTTTTCCCTATCCACCACCACTTGATTACAGGGCTCAAGTCCTTCAACATTTCCACACAATCCACTGTTGCCTCGCAACTGTTCTTTTGTTGCATCTTGGAATGCCGTTGTGTTAGGGATTGGACCCTCAAACTCGTTGTGTGATATGTCAACCTCCGCCAAACCTGGCATAGCCTCGAAAGTCTTGTATATAAGGCCAGAAAGATTATTGTGCGAAAGATTCAGTTTCACTAGGCTTTGCAGCTTGCTAAATTCAGCTGGGATCTTTCCGCTTAACGAGTTATAACTCAAGTCTAGCTAGGATAAATGAATTAGCATCCCTAATTGCCCTGGAATATCTTGGCTCAAATGGTTGTTGCTCAGATCCAAGAGGACCAAGTTTGAAGAAAGCCTTATAGTCTGCGGGATAGACATGCTTAATTTATTCCTGGACAAATCCAATTTTTGAAGACCAGGTAGCAATACAATCTTGGGACTTATTCGATCAGAAAGTTGGTTCCTGCTTAGATTCAAATTCACCAAAGAAGTCAATTTTCCCAATTCTTTCGGAACCTCGCCGACTAAACCATTGAAAGAAAGATCAATTGCATGCAGTTGAGTCGCGTTTCCAATCTCAGGAGGCAATCTACCAGTCATGTTATTTCCAGCAATTCTTAGATCAGTTAAACGCATGCAACTTCCCCAGTTTGTTGAGATTTCTCCATAGAACTTGTTGAAACTCATGTCGATAAAGTTCAAGTGGGGTAAGACACCGAAGGTCTCGGATATGTTTCCAGTGAGCTGGTTTTCCTCGAGGCGTAGTCTGATTAAGCTTGTGCAATTTCTCAAGCTTCTAGGGATAGAACCAGTTAAGTTGTTGCTGCTCATTGTGAATTTTTGGAGCAACCCACCTCGGCACAAGTTCTCTGGTAAGGAGCCAGTGAACTGATTTGTATCCATTTGCAGCTCCTCCAATTTCACTAGATCCCCTAAGGATCCAGGAATCGAACCAGAAAGCTGATTCTCGCGGAGGAACAAATATTCTAGGTCGGTCAAGTTACCCAAAGAAGAAGGAATTGGGCCAATGATCTGATTTGTACTCAACTCTAAGTCAAGCATAGAGCGGAGATTTCCTATCTCGTCAGGAATGTGACCCGAAAGCTGGTTAGCATAGAGATAAAGAAGGGTAAGCTCCGTCAAATTGCCTAATGTCGGTGGGATTGAACCGGTAAGATTATTTTCGTAAAGGCTCAATGAGCTAAGAAGGTTCAAATTCCCTAGCTCCAGTGGGATGGAACTAGTAAGCTCATTAGCAAATAGGTTCAGCTGTGTCAATTTGGTTAAGTTCCCCAAAGTGGAAGGAATCGGTCCTGTCAGGAAGTTGGTGTCCAAGTGGAGCACTTCCAGATTTGTCATATTTCCCATTTCAAGAGGAATAGAACCAGAAAGGGAGTTGTTGTAGACATACAATATAGCTAATTTGCTCAAATTACCTAATGAGGAAGGGATAGATCCATGCAACTGATTGCAATACAGAGCGAGCTCACTGAGCAAATGCAACTGCCCAATTTCTTGGGGAATTGAGCCATTTAAATCATTGAAAACCAGGTGTAGGACTTCCAGTTTATTTAGACGACCGATCTCTGGCGGTATTTTGCCCGAGAACCGATTGACAGAGAGGTCGAGATAGGTGAGATTGCTCAGGAGACCGATTTGAGGCGGAATGTGGCCGGAGAGACTATTTATGCCCATGTCCATGAACATGAGATTTGACAAAGATGAGAATGGAAATTCATCAAGCGTACCTTCGACATTGGCGCTGGTGAGGTTAATCCCGATCACGCTCCCAGCCCGATTGCAGGAGATGCCATACCAAGCGCATGGACTCACGGTCGAACTAGAACCGGTGGCATTACGAGGAGAGGGGGTCCAGGAAGAGAGGGAAGATACCGAATGGTTCCCAAGACTAGACTTCCAATTGAGGAGGGCTTGTGCTTATGCAGGGGAAGAATGAGCAGGAAGTGGAATGACAAAGGAAGTGAAAAGGGCAAGGGCAGCCACAAGGCTAATGACCCTCTTGAATTCCGGTAAAGAATCCATGGATTCTTCTTCTTCTCTTTTGGTTCTGGTAAGTTGGTTTTCTTTGTTCCTGAGGCAATGAGGGATGCTTAAAACGCTTGTGAAAACTCACCTTCCTATCATCATCCCTTTATAGTGGGATGTAGTAATGACCATTAACAGATGAAGACTAAGAAAGGGTAGTAGCATCCCAAAGTTGACCGAAACGAATGGATAAAGCGTAATAACTTTGTACGCGATCACTTGAGCATCACAACTATTTTTTTTTACTACCCGAGTGATACAATTTCTAAGAAAACGTTTACTTTGAGCGCTATAACTTTTAGTCAATCACATTTGAGGGTCATAACTTTTTAGAACCGCTCACTTAAGTGTCAGTGAACATCATTTGTTGTGAACATTTTAAAGAAAGTTATGCCATTAAAGCGATCGATTGAAAAGTTATTTAGCACTCGAGTGATTAAAAGAAAATTATGGCCCCAAGTGAGTCTCGTACATAATTTATGACACTTATATGATAGAAAAAAAAATTATGGTACTCAAGTAAACGTCATGCGAAAGTAGCGACACTTGTGATGTCATTTTCTCCTTTCCCCCTTTTAAGACGTTAGAATTTTTTCTTCTTGGACTTGGTTGGTGACTTTTCGGACTCGCATCCCAACCATTTTGGACGAAATCCGAAGAATTTGATAGAGACAGTCGTTCAGGAGAGTGATGTAAAGTCAAGGTCTTTCGTAGTGCGAGTTATCAGTCAACTTTCCACACGATCAGACCCAAATTTGTACCACACAATTTGCAATTCTAAGCGCAAAAGCAAAGTCTTCTCACTCGGCATACATGAAGCCAAATCTTGCCGTGTTTGACCCATTCTTTCAGAAGTCATAGCTGATAATCTAGCGGAAAATGGCACTCAGGGTACAGTTAAAAAAAAATCAGTGGAAAATGGCCCTCATGGTACAGTTTTTTGTTTTTTTTTTTGGGTCAGAACACTCATGGTACAGTTAAAAAGAAAGAATTCATAGCTCTGATAGTCTGAGTAAATATCACCAAAAAAATCATAAACCTATTGTATAGATGTCAATCAAATCCTAAACTTTTCAATTTGGCCAATTCGGTCTTCAATTCTTTGATGAGTTGCCAATGTAGTCCTTCATGTCAATTTTGGCTGGAAATTGCTGACGTGTAAAGACCGTCGTCCTATGTGCTACAGCTGGCGTTGGCGTGGATATTTTTTAGATTTAGTTTAAATTTTCTTTTTCTTTTAACAAAGTAAAACATGGAAAAAAGAAAAATAATTCAGAAAAAATTTGCAAAAACTATCCATGTCAGCACGAGCCGTAGCACGTATGATGGCTGACGTCTACATTAGTGAATTTTAGTCAAAATCAGCAACACAGCAATATATCATCACCACAAAGGTGGATTAACAAAAGGAGCAAGAAAACTCTAACCATTGTCAGAGAAATTAAGAGACGAATTTGTCGCGACCTAAAAATCATTTAGAGTGATTTTAGGTTAATGGATTACCAAGCCGATTCGTGACTAGCCTAGTACGGACTCTCCCAAGCCCTACCAAATCACAACTTAAGTCATGTTCAAATGATTTATAGTTGGAGTCGCCACTAATCACTTCTTGGTAGGTGGATTAGAAAACCTAAGTAAGGTATCGGGAGACACACCTTACTTCTACGAACCAGAGATTATGGACTCGGGGACTTGATTACGCTAGTTGATTTAAACCAACGCCCTTTCGGTACCTTAATTCCATGAGAATCTTAAATCAGCAACTCATGCTTGATTGATTTTCTTTAAGTTCAAGTGAGGTGTTGTTCTTTTTAGTTTTCATTTTTTTTAAGGATGAATGAGATGCATGGATGCAAGACCAGACTAAATATGTCATTAATGCAACATTCAAAGATAAATAAAAACCGCATGCAAACCATGAACATACAAGAATTATCAGACTAGACAACGTGCAGATTTTTATTCAAGCAAATCAAACATGCGAAAGTACTTAAGATGAATGCTCCTAGACATGATACTAAATGACGTGCAAAACGACATGACAAAATAAAATGACATGGACATGCAACATATGAGATATGTGAAGATATGCATGATGTAATATGTGATTTTTAAATCATGGAAGGACATAACTTATGATATTCGAAGGTATGCAATATGGATATGCAAGACTAATTTAGAAAAAAATGGAAGGAGGAATTAGATGATACTCGAAAATATTTGATATGCATTGGAGATAATGCAAATCATGCAAGCAAGATATTCGAGATATGCATGAAGTTCCGAAAAAATATGGAATGCAAGAAGTGATATTCGAAAAAATCATGATGTGAATATGCAAGATATGAATGAGATTTTTTATTTTTAGGAATTAAAATATACAATGTGACACAAGATAAACATGAATATGCAAATGATATCTTTTGAAAATATGGGATGCAAGATATGGTACTCGAAAATATGCGAAGATATGCAGGATATGCAGACAAGAATATTCGAACCATGCATGAAGATGTGCCAAATTTTCTTGAGACCTTTTTTATCTTCAGACTGATTTTCGGCCAAATCAGAATAATCTTGATTTGATTCTCTTGACTTTCATTTCCAGAATAAACTTAATGAGATCTCCCTAAAGATTTAATTAGATATAATTTCTAGGAAACTATATCTTACTAATTTTTTTAGGAATTTTAAGTCTATTAAAGAAACCTAATCAGACAGAAATCAAAACTAATCATGAAATATCAATCGAGTCGACTTATTTCAATATGGCAATCCAGACAAATTCAGCCTCAGTTTTTGTCATTTTTTCAACAAAAAAGAAGAAGAAATAACCAAATCTAAAATCGGCCTTGCGAAAGATAACAAAGCAGATCTAAATGGCAATAGATCAAGCTTGCTATCTTTCCCGATTTAAACCGGAGAATCATTCTCGAATGGTAACGGGAAAGATTATCCAAGTTTAAAATTTCGTTGCCTATTAGGAAGATATCTTCCTAATTTAGATTTAGCTATCATCTTTAATTATTCTGAAAATCACGTAATTATGCCCCAAAATTTCGAAAATATCATGAGCAAATTAGGGCTTCAATACACAAATTTTCATGACTTTCTCTAAGGGCATTGGCGACTTACTCCCAAAACCAGCATCAAAACAGCATTGAATTCATGCAAAACAGCATCATAAGCATGGTAGTACCTTTCCTCAGCGCTCTCGCAAAATTCTGTATAATTAAGGATCATGAAACATGCAAAAATGGAACTTTTTGGACAAAACAGCATAAAAACAGTGCAGAAACAGCATGTGTACAGCAGCGAAATAGCACTGGAAATATGTCAAAACAGCGGGCAAGCCATCACAAATCAACTTTGAATCAACCTTAGTAAGTATACGAGGCTTACCTTGGTCCGTGGGATGAAACTCAGGTTGATTTGTGGCTGAAACAGTGCTGGACAGCACCTTGCAAACGCGGATCAATAGACTAGGCGATCAAGGGCTAGGACGGGTAGCTCTAGGTGTCAGATTGTCGCACTGTCAACGGCTAGTGGTAGATCAAGATGTCAGGATCATCACGGTGGCAGGCGCTAGTCGAATGGAGCAAGGATGGAGGCGCACGGTGGATCGGCGCGGGGCTGCTCGCGGAGGATGACGGGGAACTCTCTTGGCAGTGTGCTCTCTCTTTCTCTCAATGCTCTCACTTTTTTTTTACGTAATTTCTGCCAATTTGAATCTCCAAAAAAACAAAACCCTTTAACCCTCATTATAATGTAGTATATATAGAACCAGGGTTAATAACAAGCCGGATTTAATCGAGGCCGTCGGTTTAGAAACTCTAGATAAGATAACAACCATAGGATCATAAAATCTGAAAATTAAGAGTCCTAATCCTCTAAAATAGCTTGAAATTTTCAGCACTAGGGAATTCATGGGCTAGCAAAAAATTTCAATTCTTTGTGGGCTCAATCACGCAATCCCAGGCTCAAATTAGGCTTCATTTGGATATTGGATCAATTAATTAAAGCCCTTTTCAATTTCAATTGAGCAAAATGGGCTGATCTTAATTAAAAATTAGGTCCAAGACCCATTATAAAATTCGGCACACCCATGAAATACCTTAGCCGAATTTTCAGTCCAATTCTAGTCCAGTCGCTCAATTTAAACTCATCCTGGTCTGCTATCAATTCAATGAAAATTAAATGCAAATTAAATTAAACATGAAAAAAAATGATTTGATTATTTTTGGCTAGAGCTAAAAATTAGTTCTAATTTTTATGCAAATGAAATGATGTAAGGAAAATCAAAATTTAGGTGTCAACAAAATCGTAGAAAGATTTCAACGATTTGAATCGTTCACTTGACAGATCTTGATCTCGCGAACAACATACTAAAATTTCAGCTGATTCCGACAAGATTTCACTATCACTAACGTTCAAACCTCTTTGTTTTCTTACCATGAGGCGGCACTAGTTGGAATGACTAAAACTGAAAATGGCTAGGGAAGCTAAAAGCATTATGACTCTCTTGAAGCCTTGTGAATCTATGGCCATTTTTCTCTTTTGGTCTGAAATCTGTTTTTTTCCACAGGTTCCCGAGGATTCCTCGATCTTATTTTCCTGTGATTTTCCTCTTTGACAATGGAAATGCATCAGCAAGCATTAACTAGTGGAACCCATGTTTTGTGGATGCCATTTGGCATAATGAAAATGTTGAATATTCCCACCAGGAAGTTCTTTCTTGACATTGCATATTTACTGTGGCCTTTCTTCTATGAAAAGCAGTACAATCGAGAATTGAGATGAATTAACACAACTACTTGAGAAGGTTGGGTGAACATAACTCATTGTATCGCTACGCCTTGATTCAAATAGCTGTTACTTCATTTTTTTTTCTGCCTATACTATGTGTTCACAAAGCTTTCTGAAACTTCGATTTTACGATGTTGGGTTTTACTTGAGAGTGATCGAGGGCGGGGTCAAACATTGGTCTACGATGGTTTCCTTTGAAGTTCACAAAACTCTGACCTCTCAGAGACTCTGTCTATTATTTTACAGATGAAGTGCATGAGGGGAAGTTGTTCTGACAAGTTTTGAGTAAGGCGATGTAAGTTCCCTGTTCTGAAAAACAGAAAAGATGGCTGATGGTGAGCTAAAACACAAATGAGTTCTACTTGTATTTGACAATGGAGCTAGGCCAAGCAAAAAACGGACCATCATGATTTAAAACCACCAAGATTTTGGAGGGCAGGATATCGTCTGCCTTCACGCTCTTCAAATATAAGGTAACACCAGAACAGAACTTGCATTCTCTCTGAAACACTAGAGTATCTCCCCTTGAGATGAAACGACGACCAGTGATCTTCCTAATTTAAGCACTTTAAGTTCGAAGCTCTAATGAAAGCGAAGTTCGGATTTCTCTATTTTGGAGCAATCAAAAGCTACCGAACTTCTATTAAAAGACTCATGCCATGGCAACATGCGCATAGCACCTCGAATAGGAACCAATTGATTGCCCTCTCTGTCATGTTACACAGTGGTAGTAAGTTGCACGAAACCAAAATTATGGTGTATGGCCGTGAGTAGAAACAATTAGTGTCTGATTGAATGCACTCTGAAAAGGTCCATGATTGAAACTCTTCTGCATGTAAGACGATTTTGGGTCCACATAAATCCGAAATAAAAGTATAGAAGGACCAACAAAGGACAAGAGTGTAGAGACTTCATATAAATATTACATTTCAACTTACATGGACACTTCGGTTCCAAGATAATAACACTAGATTCATCATCAACTTCACATTGATATAATAGTACTATTTTTGCTCACTCTAACTTGAAGTGAATACTTAACTTTCACTTCAAAGACACTAGTCTGATTAAGACTAGATACAGAAACAGTTTGAAATATCACCTGAGTTCAGCTATTCTCTGTACAAACTAAACTATATGCCAGTAAGTTCTGGTTTTGCTTCTTCCAAAACAAAAGGCAGTTCTATACTTACTTGGGTATGAACGAAACATAGTCCACATCCTCATGCTGATATGGGCTAAACACTCAACTTTTGCTGACAGTCAAAGTATTTCTCCTAAATGCAAATGAAGTTAACACATCAGTGAGCGAAACAATATATTGAAAAAAAGTTTTAAGACTTAATTAATTACTCTAGACTACTCTGATTTTCATTAAAGATCTTAGACCTTCTTGCATGTGGTTGACAGAGCAACGTCATTTATCAGATGATGTCTTCTACGAATTGATCCACTAAACGGCTTGAAGCTGTTGCAAATGTCACAGGACCAGTGGCTGTACGTGAATTTAGAACACCATGGAAAGTGTTTGAATCAGCTGATAGAGCCTGAGAAATCATTTCCATCGACGGCCTGAGTTGGGGCTTAGCAGATAAGCAAGCGACTGCAAGCTTGAAGATAGTCAGAAGTTCATCCTCAATGCCTGGCATGGGCGTCGGCAGGCGTGAATTCAATATGTTCCTCAAAACAACTGAGATCTCCACGTCAAGTGTAGCTAATAAAGATGAAATGCTATCGCCCGGATGTCTTCCTTTGATCACCTCGATGGCCACTACTCCAAAGCTATACACATCGCATTTCTCCGTCACCTTCATTGTGTAAGCAAGCTCTGCACAAATAGGGAGATATATGTATTAGCATGAAGACATTGCTTTAGCTCTACCTTAAATTAAGAGTCTATTTTAGAAATTAACCTGGAGCTACATAACCATATGTGCCAGCGACAGCACTCCAGTTTGATGTATCCAACTTAAGAAGCTTAGCCGTACCGAAGTCAGAAACATGCGCCTCATACTCGGAATCAAGTAGAATGTTGTTACTTGAAATATCTCGATGAATGATTGGAGGTTCACAATCATGGTGCATATAAGATAGAGCAAAAGCCACACTTTTTAAGATATTCACCCTCTTGTTCCAATCCAACCCTTTAGCTTCTTCTTCATTGCTCAAGATTGTAGACAAGCTTCCTCTGTCCAAGTACTCATACACCAAGAATGAGTGTTGTGGATGAGAAAAAAAGCCCATAAGTTTCACAATATTGCGGTGTCTAATTTCGGTTAATGCCCTAATCTCATTCAAAAATTCGTTTTGATCTGTTTGCACGTTGTCAGCTGTTTGATGGAGCTTCTTTACAGCTACCGTATCACCTACTCTTAATTTGGCTTTGAAGACACTTCCATAACCTCCCCTTCCAATACAGTAAATCTCATCAAAAGCCCCCGTGGCTTCAATGATGTCTATATATAAGATCTTTCCATACTTCAGTTGTCTTGTGTGCTTGTTCCCCTGTTGGATGGAACTTTTTTCTACGGTAAGCGAGGAATATTCCAAAGAAAATAAACAGGAGAACTGCTCCTAGCAGAGGAAAGACAGTAACAAACACTCGGCGTCCCA
Organism: Lenwebbia sp. NSW1173648; assembly: GCA_029784005.1. Classification (NCBI taxonomy): domain Eukaryota; kingdom Viridiplantae; phylum Streptophyta; class Magnoliopsida; order Myrtales; family Myrtaceae; genus Lenwebbia; species Lenwebbia sp. NSW1173648. The sequence continues at coordinate 3,752,177 of JARCGZ010000005.1, forward strand.
CCGGAGAGTTTTTCCTGTCCACCACCGCTGGATTACAGGGCTCAAGCCCTTCGACATTTCCACACAATTCACTGTTGCCTTGTAAGGTTTCCTTTGTTGCATCTTGGAATGATGTGGTGTTGGGGATTGGACCCTCAACTCATTGTGGGATATGTCAACCTTCGTTAAAGCCGGCATATGCTCGAAAGTCTCATTTATGAGGCCAGAAAGATTATTGTGTGAAAAGGTCAAGTTTCACTAGGCTTTGCAGCTTGCTGAAGTATGCTGGGATCTCACCGCTTAACAAGTTATAACTCAAGTCTAGCTCGGTCAAATGAGTTAGCATCTGTATTTGCCCCGGATGGTAATCTGTTTTTAATTGGTTATGTCTTTCCGTATGCTATTTTCCATAATCAAGGGAAAAATTACTGAGAATCGGAACCCGGTTGAATTGAGTATGAGTTGGGTCCAGATGGAGTCATATATGGGACGCAACAGTTGTATTACATAAATACGGGACCGTATGAGTTAAATGGGTCAATTTGAGTCGGACTCATTTTCGACTGAACCCAACTTAACCCACTAGTTCAACAAGATGATCATCAATTTTACTGGAATAACACTGAATATGCTAAGCGACTATCAATCCTAGAAGGGCATAGAGAAGCATGCTCAATACTAAAATTATAATAGATGTCGTATGGAATAACACTGAATATGCTAAGAGTCCTAAACCTTTTGCATTTATGCTTTCAGTCCATTTGGCCGAGCGCCGACGTAGACAATTTGTAACAATATTTTAATATATTTTTATTTTTTCTATAGTTTTTCCTGTTTTTTTCTTCTTCCCACTGTGGTCGCCGAGGGTCGTTGGAGCTCGTGGCTGCCGGCGAGGGCTTCGTGGCCCTTGCACGATCTCGCCCAAGCTAGGTGACGCCATGGCCGCCTTCTCCTGCGGTTGGCGAGGCGGCCTAGCCTACAGCTGCACCTCCCGCAGGCCAAGGCGGCCATGAACTCGGTAGTCGCGGGTGAGGCCGACTTCACCCGCGGCTGTGAAGGCTTAGCCTAGTTGCCGCCAAGCTCCGGTGACCTTCGCCGGCCACGGTGGGAAGAAAAAAAAAAGAAAGAGGAAAAAGGAAAAAAGGAAAAAAGGAAAAGGAAAATACTAAAAAAAAGTAAAATATTATTAAAAAATATTCACGTCAGCGTAGGTCGTCCAAATGGACTTAATTGGCACAAATGCAAAAGGTTTAGGACTCAATTGGAAAAAAAAAGATTCAAGACTGAATTGACACAATCACAATAGGTTTAAAACTTTTTTTGGTGATTTTCCCTTCGAATTTATTACTCCCAAATCACAAAATATGACACTAAGACCACAACCAACAATATATATATTAAATTTCCTAGTGATTCTTGAAATTTGCCACACAGAAATTTGTTCCTTTTTTTGGTGCACAGTAAAATAGAATCTCGCATTGGATGTGTCCCTAGTTAATTTTCTTTTTCTGTCAAGATGTATCCTCACGATAGTTATTAAATCAAGACACCTTGCGAATCAAGATCTTGAAATTACTCGGGATCTAATCGAATTGTAAGATTCAGTCAAGTATCTAAACTTGGTATTTCAGACAATTACGAGATAAGAACGTTCTGTGAGATTTATTATAGGACATGAACTTAAAGAAAAGAGAATTTCAAATAAATAAGTAAGAGAGGCCCAGCCCAGTATACTTCCTTAGCCCAAATAAGCTTCAAGAGTCTTCTTCTTCCTCTTGCTGTTGCATTGGTGAAATAGAAGAACCGAGGAAAGAAGAGAGAGAAACCGCGGTGGTTTATAGGAAAACATCGATTAATGCCGTAATACTCCTTTTGCATGTGATTAGTAAGTGTTTCTTGCTTTTCCCTCTTGTAGTTAGTTTTTGTTTGAGGAGTTAAAATCGTAGCCTTAGTTGTATTGGCTTTCGACGGGGATAACTAGGTCCTTCACATCCCTAGAAACTTATATGATTTTGCGGATAGTGATTTGGACTTCAGATTTAAGAGAAATCGTTTTTTTGAAATTCTCGGGACATACTATCACACCCTAATTCCTACAAAAATAGGGCAATGACATGGTCGTCCTTAAACATCCATATATTTATTTGGTAGAACGTTATTTGGTTACAATGCCAGTGCTTTTTATAAACCATCAAAAGAGAGAGAGAGAGAGAGAGAGATATATATATATATATATATATATATATATATCCATCAAAAGGCATATACACATCTAACGAACAACTCAAAGGCTCATCATAGCTATATACAACTCACAACTCATACCCAAAATTCCACACTATAAAAAAGTTGTCCTACTAATGACAACGCTCACGTCTTACTTGTGGCTCGCTGACGAACTTGAAAAGCAAGTAAGATGAATGAAATGAGCTACCACAGCCCAGTGAGTAATACATTTCTTCTAAGCGGACCGAACAATCACTATGCACATTTAATACACAAAACGTAATTCATTTACACCAAACTCTGAAAATAACAAACTTTTATGACGAAAATAAGTTATTTATTACTTCAAAACAACACATTCATAGCGAAAGTATTCACTTCAATCAATAATATCGAAACAAAATTTCAATAATCCAGCCCATTGATAGATCTCATAAAAAATACACGTCAATGGTCCACTCTATTGACAAATCTCGTGCTTAGATATCTAGCCATGGCCACTCATAATGCCCCATAACAAGGCGACTCAGATTCTCCCTTGGCTAGGTCTCTACCTATATTGCTAATAGCTGGCCCACAAGAATATCCTAGAACTATTATGCGCATACCCACAAACCTCAACTGGATATACAGCGATATTGAGCACCATACCCAAATCCTCCAATATCCACAAAGTCAATCATATATATATATATATCACAAATCAGTATTATAAATCAAAACATATAATTTTCACGATTCAATATTAAAGCAGTTTTCATAGCTGAAATCATATGCTAGAGACATCCATAATTCTTTTCATAAAACGCTTCGCGAACCATTCATACAATCTTTGACAAATTTTAAAAAACCTAAGCCGTTTCTAAAAGATACTATGTCATTTCCAATATAAAAAAAAGGGTAGTAAATGCTTGATCCCGTTCTTTAACTCATAATGTACATTCCTATCATTTTCAAAACATGAGTTTTACAAAACCATGGAAGAGATAGTACCACTCACCTGGGCAAGCAACAAGCCAACCTTTATGGTGGTTACTCGAGTCGACGCTTTTCAAATTCCTAACAAATAATTAAAAAAATGATATTAAAAATAGAGTAAAACAATATTCTAATGAAGGACACGACTAAACCAAGCCTATTCGTCAATAAAATGATGCCTACGTGCCAACGAAAAACTCGCCTGTAGGAGACACCCATTGCTATCTGCTATGCACAGGTTGTGCGCGAAATTGGTTTGCGCCATAACTTCCTCCACTGAACCCGCTCTAGCGAAATTACAGTAAAAAAAAATCCCTTTCGAAGCACTACAAGGTCCCCACCTTGGCCGACCCAAAAGACAGCCGAGGATGGAAAAAAATCATCACAAAAAGCAGAAATTCGTGACTGTACAGCAACGCGCATAGAACTTCAAAATTTCACTTCCAACAAACCGTAACTCCAACTCGATTTTCGTCGACACCCACGGCTCCACAATACGCAACCTGACAACGCTTCTGAATTTGAACCATAATTCGAAAATTTCTTTGATTAGACGAATAGAGGCTTCGATTGCGAAACGGCATTGATTCGGCTTCGGTTCAAGAACGTGTGAAGGTTTTCTCTCTTTCTTCTCTCTCTCTTCTCGACGAGCAACATCTTCTTCTTCACGGTCGAGGGGTTCTTTCCACATGTATTCCGCTGGCCTTGCTTCTTCAATGAAGCTGTTGAAGGAAAATGGGCTGGGCTGAGGCTATTGAAACATGGGCTTGGGCTCTGGGCCCATTTATTACTCATTTTCTATAGTAACTCAACCAGCAATGTTCCGTGCCAAATTTCGGTGGTTGCCAGATAGATTTTGGGTTGGCAAAGCTTAAAACCTTTTAGCATCTCGAAAGGGATTTCTTTTGTTACTAAACACACTTGAATTGGAGTAACAGTTTGGTAGAAAGAGATATGGTGCGAGAAAGTTTGCCGCGCGAGTAGCTATTCGTTGTGCGAGTGGTTGTTCTTTGCATTAGCGGTTATTAGTCGTGGTTGGCTGTTCTTGAGGTCTTTTATCAACTTGTAGTGAAGGATTTAACTCCGTAATAGCGTTGCCTAGTCGAGTCTTAGCTAAGCTTGTTGTTTATTTGAGTTTTGATATCATTTTTCACTTAATTGATAGAATTTCGACTTTGTCAGCTCAAATAGCTTTCGTGGGATAGTATAAACTTTTCCAAGTGAGTGGTGCTATCTTCTTTGAAATTGCAAACTCATGTCTTGAAAGTGACAAAGATAGATATATTATGAGTTATGAGAAAGCATTTTTGTTACATAAAATCTAGATCGGACATTTATTACTTTTTGATTATTTATGAATAGTTTAAAATACTTCATATAAAAAGTTGTGAAAGGTGATATGTACTGCTTTGCAAATTTGGTTTATGTGTAAAAAAAGGATTTGGTTCATGTATTGAATGTTGAAATGTTTTGAAAAATCATTTATAAAGAATTTATGTATGATTTGTGAAGTCGATTTATGATGTGGATTCTTGGATTGGTTTTGTAAATTAGTGGAGGATGATGGTTTTGATGCTCATTATCGTTGTTAACCTGGTTAGGGGTTTCTTGGTATACATACTAGTTTTTGGATATCCTTTTGGGCCGTGCCATCTGTTAATAATAGTGGAGACCTTGCCAAGGGAAAGCTTGGTTGCCGTATCACTAGACGTTGTGTCATGACCATAGTTGGATTTTGAGCATGAGATCGATCAATGGAATGGACTACTGATGTGTAATTTGATGTGTTTTACTTAATAAGTATTTTGTTTACGTATAAATATTGGAATGAAATAACTTATATTTGATTTGGTATGTATGATATATTCTGGGTTTGGATTAGTGAGTTTCTTGTATCGCTTTAGAAATATGCATAGCAAATGCTCGATCTGCTTCGATGAGATGTGTATCATTCACTGAGCTATGTTGTTCACTCCATTCATTATAAATCATTTTTAGGTTTTTTAGCTAGCAAGTATTACAAGCGAAGAAGTTTTTGTGGCTCAACTTTTGGATATGATTTGAGATATTGTTTATGTCCAATGATATTGTTGGTTTTAGCTGAGTTTGGTGATGTAATACTGGTTCCGGTGGATTTTAGAACTTTGATTCTGTAACCACTTCACCGTTTTATCAAGTATACAAATGCATATGCATATATATTTATAATCTACAACAAGTTTACGTTGGTTTGTGTTGGTTATCTTTGAGGCTGCGTCCTTCGGGAGGACGGCCTTGTCATTTCCCTTAATTTGTAGGAGTCGGGGTGTGACATTTATGACGTGTGAAAAAGAGTTAATTAATTTGGTACCTCATTTAATTTTCCATTTTATACTGATAAAAAGATTATATTGAAATATGAATGTTCACAATCAAATATGACAAATGTCACTAGTCTACCCAATTGTTATCGCATTGTAAAGTGCAAAATGTACTATCAGTTATTTTGGAGCTATCAAAACATACGAATACAAGTAACATCTTTCGATTGATAAACTTACGTCTTGAATCACTTGAACCGATGGATGCATAGTGAATCCTATATTCGCTTGCGCTTTAGGAGATTTGCAGTTCACCTAAAATGTACGCATCGCTTGCGCTAAGAGCTTAAATAGGATACTAAAAAAATCAAGAATCAACTGATTCCAATAATTATGACCCTAACTTAGCTGATGCAATTTCTAAAGCTTCTTGGAATAGAACCAAAAGTTGATTCTCGTGGGGAATAATTATTTCATTTAAGAAGGAAGCGGTCAACTGAGCTGATTTTCGCTCTGCTCTAAGTCAATCCTGGAGGTTATCTATCTCATTAGGAATGTTACTGGAAAGCTGGTCAACCGAGAGAGAAACCGAAGGGTAAGCTCTGTCAAGTTGCCTAAAGATGGCAAGATTGAACTGGTGAGATTACTATTGTAAAGGCTCAACCATTGAAGAAATTTCATATTTCCTAGCTCTGGTTGGATGGAACCTGTAAGTTCATTATCAAGTAGGAAGTGCACTTGGTGGAATGACAAGAAGCGTTATGACTATCTTGAAGCCTTGTGAATCCATGGCCCTTTTTTTTCTCCTTTTGTCTGGATGTTGATTTTTCTCAGGCCCCAGAGAGGTGCTTAAAAACTTTCCCTTTATCTGATTTTCCTATTTGACAATGGAAATGCACCAGCAAGCATTAACTTGTGGCTCACATGTTTGTTCATGCTATCTGGCATAATGAAAAAGTTGACTGTTGCCACCAGATGGTTCTTTCTTGCCATTGCATATTGCCTGTTGCCTTTCTTCTAAGATATGCAGCACATTCAACAATTGAGAATGAATTGACCCAACTACTTGATAAGGTTGGGGAGCACAACTCATTGTCTCGCTATGCCTTGAGTCGAATAGTTCTTACTCCACTTTTCCACCTACACTCTTCATTGGCATAGTTTTCCTAAACTATGATCTTACAATGTTGGGTTTTACATGAGATTGATCGAGGGCAGGTTTAAAAATATGGTCATACTATGGTTTCCTATATGATATTCACAAAACTCTGATCTCAAAGATATGTTCACTTTTTTCCAGATAAAAGTACATGAGAGAAAAATTCTTCCGACATGTTTTGTGAAAGGCAATATGAGTTCACTGTTCTGAAAAACAGAAAAGACGGTTTATGGTGACCAAAAACAGAAATGAATTCTATTTCTATTTGACAATGGAGCGAGGCCGAGGGAAAATGGACTAGCATGAGTTCAATCCCTCAAGATTTTGAAGGGCATAATATCGTCGGCCTTCACACTCTTGAAGTATGAGGTAGTAACAGAACAGAAATTGGCAAAGCATTGTACTGTTGAATCTCCCCACGAGATAAAATGATGATCAGGGATCTTCCCAATTTAAGCACTCTAATGAAAATGAAGTCTGGATTTCCTCTAGTGCCATATTCCTTTTGGAGCAATCAAAAGCTACTGAACTTTTAATAAGTACCCATGCCGTAACAACTTGCACATGGCTCTCGGAATAGGAACTGATCGGATGCACTCTCAGTTACGTAACGGTGCAGTAGTAAATTACATGGAACACAACGTTGGAATATTAGTCCACATTGCTTGGCAATGGGTCCTATAAGCTTTTTATATTCCTGTGCACTCCCTGCATCTATTAGTTGAAGCTTTTGAATCGGATTTTCTAACATGGTATCAGAGCCAACGGTATATCTTTTGCGTATGTGTGTTCACGTGAGAGGGCTGTTGAAATATCTCCCCACATCACTTGACAACATCTAACAAACAAAATTATGGTTGATGGCCGCGATTAGAACAATTAGTTTCTAATTGAATGCACTCTAAAAAGATGCATGATTGAAACTCTTCTGCATGTGAGAGGATTTTGTATCTACACCAATCCAAAGTGAACCTTATAAAAGGACTAACCATGGACAAGATTTCAGAGACTACATATAAATGTTCTGTTTCCACTTTACACGGACCCTTCGCTTCCAAGATGATAACACTAGATACATAAGCAACTCTACACCGATACAAAAGTTGAATTTTCTAACTCTAACTTGACATGGATACATAGCTTTCACTGCGACGACAGTAATTTGATTAATTCTAGATGCAGAAACAGTTCGAAATATCTCCCTGCAAGTGAAACTAGATGCCAGTAAGTTCAGGTTTTGCTCCTTCCAAAGCGAAAGGCAGTTTTATACTTACTTGGGCATGACTGAAATGTAGTCCTCATCCTCATGCTGATACGGGCTAAACACGAAAGTTTGTTTCCGGTCAAACATTTCTCCTAAATGCAAATCAAGTTAACACATCAGCCAGCGAAACAATAGATAGAAAAAGCTTGAGGTTTAATTAATTAGTTTAAACGACTGCGTTTTTCATTAAAGATTGTAGACCTTCTTGCATGTGGTTGGCAGAGCATAATCGTTTATCAGACGATATCTTCCACAAGTTGATCCAGGGAACGGCTTGAAGGTGTTGCATCTCTCTCAGGATCAGTGGGTTTCTGTGAATTTTTGACACCTTGGAAGATGGTTGAACGAGCTGATAGCGCCTGAGAAATCATTTCCATCGACGGCCTGACTTGGGGATTAGCAGATACGCAAGTGACTGCAAGCTTTAAGATGGTCAGAAGTTCATCCTCGATGCCTGGCGGGGGCATTGGTAGGCGTGAATCCAATATATTCCTCAAAAGAACTGAGATCTCCATGTCGACTGGAGCTAATAGAGATGAAATGGTATCACCCGGATGTCTTCCTTTGATCACCTCGATGGCCACTGTTCCAAAGCTATACACATCGCATTTCTCTGTCACCTTCATCGTGTAAGCAAGCTCTGCACAAAGAAGAAGATATTTGTGTCAACACAAAGACATTGCTTTAGCTAAACCTTAGGATCAAGAGTCCATTTTAGAAATTAACCTGGTGCTACGTAACCGTATGTGCCAACAACTGCACTCCAGTTTGATGTGTCCAGCTTAAGAAGCTTAGCAGTGCCAAAGTCAGAAACATGCGCCTCATACTCTGAATCAAGCAGGATGTTGTTACTTGAAATATCTCGATGAACGATTGGTGGGATACAATCATGGTGCATATAAGATAGAGCATGAGCCACGCCTTTTACTATATTCACCCTCTTGTTCCAGTCCAACTCTTTAGCTTCTTCTTCATTGCTCAAGATTGTAGACAAGCTTCCTCGGTCGAAGTACTCGTACACCAAGAATGAGTGTTGTGGATGCGAACAAAAGCCCACAAGTTTCACAATATTGCGGTGTCGAATTTCCGTCAATGCCCTGATCTCATTCAAAAATTCCTTTTGATTTGTTTGCCCACTATCAGCCATTTGATGGAGCTTCTTTATAGCGACTATATCACCTGATCTCAATTTGGCTTTGAAGACACTTCCATAGCCTCCCCTTCCAATACATAAAATCTCGTCAAAAGCCCTGGTGGCCTTTATGATGTCTTCATATAGGGTCTTTCCTTCGTAGTTTGATGGAGAAAAGACTTCAGTTGTCTTGGGTGCTAGTTCCACCGTTGGATGGAACTTCTTTCTACGGAAAATGCAGAATACTCCAGAGAAAATGAACAGAAGAACTGCTCCTAGCAGAGGAAACACAATAAGAAACACTCTGCCTCCCGTCGGAGAGTTTTCCCTATCCACCACCACTTGATTACAGGGCTCAAGTCCTTCAACATTTCCACACAATCCACTGTTGCCTCGCAATTGTTCTTTTGTTGCATCTTGGAATGCCGTTGTGTTGGGGATTGGACCCTCAAACTCGTTGTGTGATATGTCAACCTCCACCAAACCTGGCATAGCCTCGAAAGTCTTGTATATATGGCCAGAAAGATTATTGTGCGAAAGATTCAGTTTCACTAGGCTTTGCAGATTGCTGAATTCAGCTGGGATCTTACCGCTTAGCGAGTTATAACTCAAGTCTAGCTCGGATAAATGAATTAGCATCCCTAATTGCCCTGGAATATCTTGGATCAAATGGTTGTTGCTCAGATCCAAGAGGACCAAGTTTGAAGAAAGCCCTATAGTCTGCGGGATAGACATGCTTAATTTATTCCTGGACAAATCCAATTTTTGAAGACCAGGTAGCAATACAATCTTGGGACTTATTCGACCAGAAAGTTGGTTCCTGCTTAGATTCAAATTGACCAAAGAAGTCAATTTTCCAAATTCTTTCGGAACCTCGCCGACTAAACCATTGAAAGAAAGATCAATTGCATGCAGTTGAGTCGCGTTTCCAATCTCAGGAGGCAAGCTACCAGTGATGTTATTTCCAGCAATTCTTAGATCAGCTAAACGAGTGCAACTTCCCCAGTTTGTTGAGATTTCTCCATAGAACTTGTTGAAACTCATGTCGATAAAGTTCAAGTGGGGTAAGACACCGAAGGTCTCGGATATGTTTCCAGTGAGCTGGTTTTCCTCGAGGCGTAGTCTGATTAAGCTTGTGCAATTTCTCAAGGTTCTAGGGATAGAACCAGTTAAGTTGTTGCTGCTCACTGTGAGGTTTTGGAGCAACCCACCTCGGCACAAGTTCTCTGGTAAGGAGCCAGTGAACTGATTTGTATCCAATTGCAGCTCCTCCAATTTCACTAGATCCCCTAAGGATCCAGGAATCGAACTAGAAAGCTGATTCTCGCGGAGGAACAAATATTCTAGGTCGGTCAAGTTTCCCAAAGAAGAAGGAATTGGGCCAGTGAGCTGATTTGTACTCAACTCTAAGTCAAGCATAAAGCGGAGATTTCCTATCTCGTCAGGAATGTGACCCGAAAGCTGGTTAGCATAGAGATAAAGAAGGGTAAGCTCCGTCAAATTTCCTAATGTCGGCGGGATTGAACCGATAAGATTATTTTCATAAAGGCTCAATGAGCTAAGAAGGTTCAAATTCCCTAGCTCCAGTGGGATGGAACCAGCAAGCTCATTAGTAAATAGGTTCAGCTGTGTCAATTTGGTTAAGTTCCCCAGAGTGGAAGGAATCGGTCCTGTCAGGAAGTTGGTGTCCAAGTGGAGCACTTCCAGATTTGTCATATTTCCCATTTCAGGAGGAATAGAACCAGAAAGGGAGTTGTTGTAGACATACAATATAGCTAATTTGCTCAAATTACCTAATGAGGAAGGGATAGATCCATGCAACTGATTGCAATACAGAGCGAGCTCACTGAGCAAATGCAACTGCCCAATTTCTTGGGGAATTGAGCCATTTAAATCATTGAAAACCAGGTGTAGGACTTCTAGTTTATTTAGACGACCAATCTCTGGCGGTATTTTGCCCGAGAACCGATTGACAGAGAGGTCGAGATAGGTGAGATTGCTCAGGAGACCGATTTGAGGCGGAATGTGGCCGGAGAGACTATTTATGCCCATGTCCATGAACATGAGATTTGACAAAGATGAGAATGGGAATTCATCAAGCGTACCTTCGACATTGGCGCTGGTGAGGTTAATCCCGTTCACGCTCCCAGCCTGATTGCAGGAGATGCCATACCAAGCGCATGGACTCACGGTCGAACTGGAACCGGTGGCATTACGAGGAGAGGGGGTCCAGGAAGAGAGGGAAGAAACCGAATGGTTCCCAAGACTAGACTTCCAATTGAGGAGGGCTTGTGCTTCTGCAGGGGAAGAATGAGCAGGAAGTGGAATGACAAAGGAAGTGAAAAGGGCAAGGGCAGCCACAAGGCTAATGACCCTCTTGAATTCCGGTAAAGAATCCATGGATTCTTCTTCTCCTATTTTGGTTCTGGTAAGTTGGTTTTCTTTGTTCCTGAGGCAATGAGGGATGCTTAAAATACTTGTGAAAACTCACCTTCCTATCATCATCCCTTTATAGTGGGATGTAGTAATGACCATTAACTGATGAAGACTACGAAAGGGTAGTAGCATCCCAAAGTTGACCGAAATGAAGTGTAATAACTTTGTACGCGATCACTTGAGCATTATAACTATTTTTTTTTACTACCTAAGTGCTACAACTTCTTAGAAAACGTTTACTTTGAGCGCCATAATATTTAATCAACCACATTTGAGTACAAAGTTAAGGAGAGTGATGTAAAGTCAAGGTGTTTCGTAGTGCGAGTTATCAGTCTAACTTTCCACACGATCAGAGCCTAATTTGTGCCACACAATTTGCAATTCTAAAGCGCAAAAGCAAAAAAAAAAAAAAAAATGATAGCTGCTTTTGACCCATTCATGAAGCCAAATCTTGCCGTGTTTGACTCATTCTTTCAGAAGTTATGAGATGTCATTTTTTCCTTTCCCCCCTTTTGAGACGCTAGAATTTTTCTTCTTGGACTTGGTTGGTGACTTTTCGAACTCGCAATAAATTCCTCCCAACCATTTTGTACGAAATCCGAAGAATTTGATAGAGACAGTCGTTCAGGAGAGTGATGTAAAGTCAAGGTCTTTCGTAGTGCGAGTTATCAGTCAACTTTCCACACGATCAGACCCCAATTTGTGCCACACAATTTGCAATTCTAAGCACAAAAGCAAAGTCTTCTCACTCGGCATTCATGAAGCCAAATCTTGCCGTGTTTGACCCATTCCCATTGTTTATTCATTGAAGGATTACATTCGAACATGAATTACGAATATCTACACGCTGTTTCAGTTATAATTGCATTGTAAAGTGTAAAATTTACTTTAATTATTTTGTAACTATCATAAAAAACGATGAAAGTTACATAACTCGATGGATAAACAAACGAAAAATTGAATCGCTAGAATCGGTAGATGCATATTGAATCGTAGTTTGCTAGTAAATAGATAGATTCGATTGCGAGTGAGGAGATTCGGGGTTCACTAAAAGATACGCACTTTGATCTCGCATCGAACGGTATAAAAGGATTCCTCGATCTTATTTCCTGTCATTTTAGTATTTGACAATGGAAATGCATCAGCAAGCATTAACTAGTGGAACACATAATGAAAATGTTGACAATTCCCACCGGGTGGTTCTTTGTTGACTTTGCATATTTCCTGTTGCCTTTCTTCTAAGATAAGCAGTACAATCGAGATGAATTGACACTACTGCTTGAGAAGGTTGGGTGAACATAACTCATTGTATCGCTACGCCTTGATTCGAATAGCTGTTACTTCATTTTTTTTTTCTGCCTATACTATTCGTTCACAAAGTTTGCTGAAACTTTTTTTGTGATTTTGGGATATACCATAGAGTGATCGAGGGCGGGGTCAAACATTGGTCTGCTATGGTTTCCTTTAAAATTCACAAAACTCTGAGCTCTCAGAGACTAATTCTATTGTTTTAGAGATGCAGTTCATGAGGGGAAGTTGTTCTGACAAGTTTTGCGCAAGGCAATGTAAGTTCCCTGCTCTGAACAACAGAAAAGATGGTTGATGGTGAGCTAAAACACAAATGAGTTTTACTTGTATCCGAAAACAGAGCGGCATGATTTAATTCCCTCAAGATTTTGGGGGGCAGGATATCGTTTGCCTTCACACTCTTGAAGTATAAGGTGTTAGCAGAACAGAACTTGCATTCTTTCTGAAACACTAGAGTATCTCCTCTTGAGATGAAATGATGACCAGTGATCTTCCTAATTTAAGCACTTTAAGTTCGAAACTCTAATGAAGACGAAGTCTGGATTTCTCTGTTTTGGAGCAATCAAAAGCTACTGAACTTGTATTGAAGACTCATGCCATGGCAACATGCGCCTAGCACTCCGAATAGGAACCGATTGATTGCCCAATCTGTCATGTTACACAGTGGTAGTAAGTTGCAGGAAACCCAAAATTATAGTGGATGGCCGCGAGTAGAAACAATTAGTTTCTGATAGAATGCACTCTGAAAAGATCCATGATTGAAACTTTTCTGCATGTAAGACGATTTTGCGTCTACATAAATCCGTAATAAAAGTGTAGATGGAGCAACGAAGAACAAGATAATAACACTAGATTCATCAAGTACTATTTTCTCACTCTGACTTGACGTGGATACATAACTTTCACTCCGAAGACACTAGTCTGATACGGGCTAAACACACAACTTTTGCTGACAGTCAAAGTATTTTTGGACTTAATTAATTAGTCTAGACTGCTGGGCCTTTTAGCCGGTCCAGCCCATTTATTTTGTTAGAGAGGGGTTGCTATTCCTAGGGTAACAAATCAGCAACTTATACGTGAGAAAGGCAGCCAAAAACGTGAAGTGCAACAGTTTTTGCTGAGAAAAAACGAATCTGCCCAGCAGCAATCAACTCGACGATCGGAAGTCCATCCGTGGTCTGATCGGGCTGAAATTCTGTCAGAGGCTTCAGGACTTATTGGTCTTGATTCTGGACGGTTGGATCGTGTTTTGAAGGTGTCTACTACAGCTTTTCGTGGGTGGTTTCAGACTGCGTTTTTGGGGAGTTTTTCATCCGTTTCTCTCGTTAAAGGTGATGTTGATGCTTGATCTTCACTTATAGTTTTTGGATTTCAATGTTGTTGAAATCTGTGAGGTTTTTTGTACCTAAATTATCAATAGTGGAGATTCGGGTGGACTCCGTGAACAGTCTCGTGGTTTTTATCCTTCACATTGGAGGAGTTTTCCACATAAAAATTCTGGAATCATTTTTATTTTGCTTCGTATATTTCCATTGGTTGTGTTCAATTCGGTTTCTCCCAGGTTCAGTCAAAAGAGGGAAATTTATTTGCTGTTTTCCCAACAGAGTGGTATCAGAGCGTTGTATTTTGATTGAATGATGGAACCGAATATGAACAGGATGGTTAGTTTGAATGGAAAGAATTATCATGTATGGAGAGGAAAAATGGAAGATCTTCTATATGTGAAGCGTTGGCATTTACCGGTATTTGCCGAGGCTAAACCTGATAACATGATCGATGCCGATTGGAATTTTGAGCACAAAATTGTGTGTGGGTTTATTCGACAATTTGTCGATGATAATGTTTTGAATCATATCAATAAAGAATCACATGCTAAAACTTTGTGGAATAAGCTGGAGTCATTATATGCACGGAAGACTGGCAACAACAAAATATGTTTGATTAAACAATTTATTGAGTTGCATTACAAAAATGGCCAATCTATATAAGACCTTTTGAATGAGTTTCAGGGAGTGATAGATCAACTTTCTGCCATGAATATTAAATTTGATGATGAAGTACAGGGACTTTGGCTGCTATGTACCTTACCGGAATCTTGGGAGACATTTCATATGTCTTTGATTAATGCTGCACCTAATGGTATTGTTACCATGGATTTCGCAAAAAATGGTGTTCTGAATGAAGAGATGAGAAGACATTTCATATGTCTTTGATTAATGCTGCACCTACAGGTCAAGAAATTTTGGCACCTTAAGGATGGGCAATGACGGTTTGGCTACTGTTGTGGGTATAGGAGATGTGAGTTTGGAGACTAATAACGGAGCAAAACTAATTTTGAAAGATGTTAGACAAGTTCCGGATATTCGTTTGAATCTGATTTTGACTGGTAAGCTCGATGATGTAGGATTTTGTAGTACTTTTGATAATGGACAGTGGAAACTCACTAGAGGCTCATTAGTTGTGGCTAGAGGCATGAAGCAATCTTCTTTGTATTTGTTTCAGGCCAAGATTTTCAAGGACATGTGTGTTGAGAAAACATTCCCTCTGAATATTTTGATTCTGACAAAACTATCCTTCTAGTAAGAGAATCTGGTTAATACAAATTTTGTTATTGCAGGCATGAGCATGTGAACAAAAGCTTATAATGTTCCATGACTGGCGTTCAGACTCAAGGAGTAGTCGTCGCACACTTGCTTCTGAGATAGTCGAAGTCCTACATTCAGATGGAGAATCGTGGTGCTTCTGAAGACTTCAGAAGGAAGTCTATGTTGCATCTAAAGCCTTCAGAAGGAGGTCTATGCTGCCTCTGAAGACTCATCTCTAGGAGATTTATGTGACACGTCAGCAAGGATCTTACAGAAGCTCAGAGTCACTGTTCCAATCTGTTCAGATTCAGAGAGTCTCTCTGGTTCAGAAGATTGCTTCTGAACAACGTTCAGATTCTGCAATATCTCGCTACTAGATTCTGAAGACCCACGTTTGGCAGGTTTCTGATTTGGCCGCGCCTTGTTATGGAAGTTTGTAAGATTTGATTGACAGGATTATTTTCCAATCAAATCAGGAGAATATCCGCGATTGGATATTACCTTCCGTGAACAAGATATCTTGGAGATTTGGATGAACTCTATTTATGGAAACTGAAGATTTGGTTGTATGGGCGACTGAATCTGAAGGGTTCAGATTCACTTTCAACGGCCACTGGATCTTCCCATATACAGTCTCCGTCAATCAGGATTGATAGCGTCCAATCAAAGATTGAGGAGCGATCCTTTGAAGGGCCTTGGTAACGGCTAGTTCAAGGCTGAAGGAGTATAAAGAAGATCAATAGTGACTGTTTCAGAAGAATCGAGAATTAAAAATTCCAAATTGCTGAGTTGTTCAAAAACACATTCTCTTGTTCTTGTGAGCTTAAAATTCGTAGTCTTGAGAGGTTCATTTGTAAGAGCGATTGGAGTGACAACGCCTGTAATCTTTCAACGACTCATAGTGGAATCCAGCCGATCGGCTGTCATCGTGGGAGAGTGGACGTAGGCTTGCTAAAGCCGAACCACTATAATCATTGCATGCAATTTCTCTTTCCCTAAACTCATCTTGCTGTGTTTAGTTTATCTGCACGTCCTCTTACTGATCATTTTCAGTCTACGTTCTGAACCCTTTATAAATTTCCGCATTAAATATTAAAAAGTGTTCAGAATCACCTATTCACCCCCCTCTAGGTGATATTGCTAGATCCAACAATTGGTATCAGAGCCTTGTTGCTCATTATTTTGAAGTGTTTTACTTCAGAGCTGACGATCTATCATGTCTAGCAATAATTTCACAGGAACCAGTGATACACATTTCAGCAACAAACCACCCTATTTTGATGGGAAAGACTACAATATGTGGTGCAACAAAATGAAGTGGTTCTTCAAGGCATCAGATGATCTGATGTGGGATGTTGTCGTAAATGGAGTAGTTCCTAATGTAACAGCAACCCCTTCCACTGGAAATGAAGGAAACAACAATACAAATGTTACTGCAACACTGTCAGATTCTGAAAGAGCAAAAAGACAAGGACTCGATTCTAAAGCTGTGCATGCACTTTTCTGTGCATTATCCATTCCTCTATATAATCGAGTTGCAGAAGAAGATTCAGCCAAAGCTATATGGGACAGACTTCATGTCACATATCAGGGAACTGACAGAGTGAAAGAAACAAAACTCAGCATTCTGCTGAGTGATTACGAAGCTTTCAAAATGAAGCACGATGAATCAATTGCTGAAATGATTGACAGGTTTCAAATTCTAGAAGTGGTCTTGCAAGACAAGGTGCTCCTGTAGCAGAACCGATGCAAGTCAGAAAGATCCTTCGAGGACTTACAAATGACTGGAATTACATCAAGCCATCAATACAGGAATGTCAAACAATTAGACCTCTATCTATTGATGAGCTAGTCGGAACCTTGCAGTCATATGAGACTGAGCGTACCAACAAAACAAGAGATTCAAAAGGTAAGAAGTCTATTGCTTTAAAATCTGAAATTGATTTTGAAATGCCAGATTCAGATGATGAAGATGAAGACGACGAAGAACTTGCTCTTATGGTGAAGAAGTTCAGAAGAATGGCTCGTAGAGGAAGAAACTTCAAAGGGAAGAAATTATTCAAAAAGAATGATCAGAGACAATCAAGCAATGACAAACAGGAAGACAAAGATATAATCTGTTTCCATTGTAAGAAGGCAGGACACATCAAACCCAATTGTCCGCTTCTGAAGAAAGATAAGTTCAAGTATGAGAAATACAAAAAGGCATTGAAAGCAGAAACTCTAAGTGATTCTGAAGATAGCGAGGATGACTATGCTAACATATGTCTTATGGCAAAGTCAGATTCAGATTTAGATTCAGATATTGAGGTACATCCTTCTGAACTGCCAGATGAAGTCTCTGAATACATTGATGAGTTGTGCTTAAATTATAAAGAAGCTCTCAAAAAGGTTTCCATTTTGAAAAAGGAAGTTTCATCCTTAAAACAACAGAGTGATTCTCAAAAAGACAAGATTGAATTTTTGCAAAGGGAATTTCATCAAATCAAGGAGAATCGTGATTTGATCTTGAAAGAAAATGATTCCTTGAAAACCAAAATTGAAAATACTTCAAAGAAATTTTCCCAAAGTTCAAAAAATTTGGAAAACATTATTTCCAGACAAATTCCGTATGGTAACAAATCTGGTCTTGGTTTCAAAAAGGAAAATGATTTCAAAAATAAGTTTCCAAAAACAAATGACAGGATTTCCCGTAAACCTTCCAAATTTGCATATCAACGGCATTTCCAAAAGCAGTTTACAAAATCCTTTTATCCTATGCATTGTGAAAACTGTGGTGCTAGAAATCACGTTAGAAATAATTGCATTATGGTATGGAGACCTGTTAATAGAAAGAAATCTATTGTGACTAACTCAGATGGACCCAAGAAAAACTGGGTACCAAAGAAATAGTAAGTTACTTCCCACTTGCAGGTACTAAGGAAGAGAAAAGACAAATGGTTTCTGGATAGTGGTTGCTCAAGTCACATGACTGGTGATCCAGAAAACTTCATACAACTTTCAGATTACAATGGTAGAAGTGTGTCATTTGGTGGAAAGAATAAAGGCAAAGTGATTGGCCAAGGCACTGTAAAAATCGAAAATCTCACGATCAACAATGTCTCTCTTGTCAAAGGACTCAAATACAATTTAATTTCAGTTAGTCAACTATGTGACTCTGGTTATCAAATCTATTTTCAAGACTCAGAATGCTCAGGTGTTAGCAAAGACAAGAAGCAAACCTTCACAGGTCGACGTCATGGAAATATCTACTTTCTGAATGTTGATTCTGAAGACATCAAGTGTCTCATCTCTATCAAGGATGAATCTGAACTATGGCATAGAAAGCTAGGACACATCAGTATCAAACACATCTCGAAGCTATCATCCAAGAAACTAGTTCGAGGCTTACCACAATCAAAGTTTGAGAAATCAGAGCTTTGCTCAGCCTGCACACTTGGGAAACAGGTAAAAAGCTCTTTTAAATCTATTAATCATGTATCATCTGAACGTGTTCTGCAGTTGCTTCACATGGATATCTTTGGTCCTAACAGAACACTAAGTCTTGGAGGTAAGAAATACTGCCTTGTCATAGTTGATGATTACTCAAGATTTACATGGGTTTTATTTCTTGCACACAAAAATGATGCCTTCTCATCCTTCTCAAAATTTTCTAAAAAGATTCAGAATGAAAAAGGTTACTCTATTTCCTGCATCAAAACTGATCATGGGGGAGAATTTGAAAACCAAAGATTTTCTAATTTTTGTGATGAGTTTGGATTTCAGCATAACTTTTCATCTCCTTACACACCTCAACAAAATGGGGTTGTTGAGAGGAAAAATCGTTCTCTACAAGAAATGGCGAGGACTCTTTTGATCGAAAGTAAAATTGCATCTCATTTCTGGGCAGAGGCTGTGTCAATAGCATGTTACATTTTAAACCGTGTCTCCTTAAGATCTATCGTTGAGAAAACTCCCTATGAACTTTTTAAAGAGAGAAAACCAGATTTAGCATACTTCCGTGTGTTTGGTTGTAAATGCTTCATTCTGAAAAATGCAAATGATCGAGCTGGTAAGTTTGATGAGAAGTCAGATGAAGGAATATTTCTGGGATATTCTACAACGAGCAAAGCATACAGAGTCTACAACAAAAACTCTCAATGTGTTGAAGAATCAATGAATGTCAAGTTTGATGAAAATATTCAGACTCAGAATGATCAATCTGAATATGTTCAAGTTTCGTCTCCTCATCAAGGTTCAGAACCAGAAGAAAATTCAGAAGAGAATCATGCTTCTGAAGAAGTTCAGAATCAAGAAACAAGCCAACAAATCGCAGAAGAAACAGAGGTAACACCGTCTGATTCTAATGATCCAAATGATGCTCAAGACGGGAAATTCAACAGAAACTGGAAACATAAATCCAGTCACCCCAAGGAACTAATAATGGGGAGCTTAGATGAAGGAATCAGAACCAGATCGAAATTCAAGGAAGCAATGAGCAATATAGCATTAGTCTCTGAAATCGAACCTAAAGGGATTGAAGAAGCTCTTACTGATGAAAATTGGATCAATGCCATGCAAGAAGAACTTCATCAATTCAAGATCAATAATGTTTGGGAGCTCGTTTCAAGACCCAAAAATCGTCTTGTAATAGGAATAAAATGGGTGTTCAGAAACAAAATGGACGACAGATGAAAAGTGGTTAGAAACAAAGCAAGACTTGTGGCAAAGGGATATTCTCAAGAAGAAGGAATAGATTACGATGAAACCTACGCACCAGTTGCCAGGTTAGAAGCCATAAGGCTACTTCTTGCTTATGCTTGTTACAATGACTTTAAACTGTTTCAGATGGATGTGAAAAGTGCATTCCTAAACGGTTACATCAAAGAAGAAGTTTATGTCGAGCAACCTCCTAGGTTCGAGGAACCAAGAAGAAAGGATCTCGTATATTCCCTGAAGAAAGCTTTATATGGATTAAAGCAAGCACCTCGTGCTTGGTATGAAAGGTTAAGCAGCTTTCTATCTGAACAAAAGTTCACTAAAGGTAATGTTGACACTACTCTCTTTATTCAGAAGCAGGGTAAGGATATTCTTATTGTTCAGATTTATGTAGATGATATTATTTTTGGCTCTTCTAATGAATATCTATGCAAGAACTTCTCTAAAGCAATGCAGGATGAATTCGAAATGAGCATGATGGGAGAATTAAGATTCTTTCTTGGACTTCAGATTCAACAAACCAAGAAATGAATATTCATTCATCAAGAGAAATATGCTCTTGAAATTATCAAGAAATTCAGCTTAGAAAATTGCAAGAAGACGGAAACACCAATGTCTCATTCGTCTAAGCTTGATAAAGATGAACAAGGAAAAGATGTTGATCAGAAGCTTTATCGCAGTATGATTGGATCGCTTCTATATCTCACTGCATCAAGGCCAGATATTCTTTATAGTGTCTGCCTATGTGCAAGATTTCAGTCGTGTCCAAAAGAATCGCATCTTACAGCAATCAAAAGAATTATCAAATATATTGGAACATATCCAGCTTATGGTCTTTGGTACTCAAAGGATTCTGATTTCATTCTGAAGGGATATTCAGATGCAGATCTCGCCGGATGTAAAATTGACAGGAAAAGCACTTCAGGAACCTGTCAACTTATGGGAAATATGCTTATCTCCTGGTATTCCAAAAAGCAGAGCACAGTTGCTCTTAGTACAGCAGAAGCAGAATACGTCTCTCTTGGAAGTTGTTGTGCTCAGATTCTATGGTTAAAACAACAGCTAAGAGATTATGGAGTTAAGGATTCAAATGTGGAGATCAGATGCGACAATACAAGCGCTATTAATCTAACCAAGAATCCTATTCTTCACTCAAGAGCGAAGCACATCGAGATCAAACATCACTTTATTCGTGATCATGTTCAGAATGAAAATGTTCACATTCAGTATGTTGATACAAAGAATCAACTCGCAGATATATTTACTAAACCTCTTGAGAAAGAGTCTTTCAATTTTATCCGAAACGAATTAGCTATTACTAATCCTTTTTCTTAAGATATATTGAGTACAGGTAAATTGACAGAACTCAGAAGCAAAAACTATTCAGAAGCAGAACTCAGAAGCAAAACTGCTCACAAGCAGAGCTCAGAAACAAAACTGCTCAGAAGCAGAACTCAGAAGCAGAGCTAAGAACCAAAACTGCTCAGAAGCAAATTTGCATAACCTTTGTTCAGAAGCATATTTTTAAGTACTTCAGAAGCAAGGTTAGTTCATCTTACACCTCTTTATATTTAGAAATTCTCGATAAGGCAAAAATCCAAGGTACGTTCTCTAAATCTTACGTTCTCAAATTTCTATACATATGCCTCTTTGTTTGATTGGAATAATTATGTTTCTTTGTATTGATCGCTGGATTTTATTTTAAATTGATTTTATTTCCTAAAATAACCGCTTTACGATTTTTCAAAACCTTCATAAGGCTCTGAACCGGCACGTCCATCAAATATCGCAACTTTCTCTCAAACCCTAAAAACTGATTTCCTTCTCTCTGTTTACACTCCTTCTCGCTCTCTCCAAATCCTTCTTTCTAAAAACTCCAACCTTCTCATCTATGGCTCCGAAATCATCATCTACCATGAAGAAAGCAGCAAAAGAAGGTGCTAGTCTGAGAAGAAAATCGTCGAGGCTGACGAAGGGCAGAAAAGCTCGTCTCTCCGAATCCATTGATATCTCTGGGTCTGATCATGAAGAAGAAAGACACTTTGCTCAGAAGGAATCAGGTTTGTCTCAGTCTGAGTTCGATGAAAGAGTCACCCTGGCTCTCTCTATAAAACCTCTGTATGATTCTTTCAAGAACGCTGGCTCTAGTGACGAAAACGTCAAGTTGCTGTTGAATATTCACAAGTTTGCAAGCGAGAAAGACTTTCTTGCCATATTAGAACTCCCTCTGCAAACTGTGACACCCATTGCCACTATTGTTCCTGAGAATGTATCTCGGAAGGGCAAGGAAAAGGTTGTAGAAATTGGAGTCTCTAAACCTATAAAGTCTCCATCTAAGAGCATTGTTATCAGGGAGGCTGTAACTGAAGAGAGTGAAACCAAGGGGAGGCCTGATGACGACGATGATGTGCTGTTTAAAGATTTTAAGAAAATCAGAGGGGTCATCAAGGACAAGAACTTTGAAAGCAAACTATTTTCAAGTCAGTTGCACTCTGACAAATTCAAGATGATGAAGCAAAGAGGAGTTATACCCCACAGGGTATTTGATATTAAGTATTTTGATAGGGCTGGTATCCCTATTAGGAAGCATCTAGAGGAAATGAAGTTGAGGGACTTTGCAACTGCAAGGAGGCCAACTTTTCCTGATTTGGCAGCTTACTTTTATTCTAGCTTATGTTTCACCAATTTTGATTCCTTATTTTATACGGTTCAAGGAGTGGTGTACCATCTGCATGTTAAGGAGCTGGCAAAATTAATGGGAGTTGAGGAAATGGATTTTATGCCCATTAATGTGCAACCTGATGACGCCTACAGTTCTCTGACTGGAAAAGAGAATTACTCCAGAGACTCCAAGGCACACATTGCTTACAATGACTTTCCCCTAAAGCACATTGTAATGCACAAGGTTGTTATTGAAAGCTTGAGACCCAAGGCTGCTTCAAAAACTGATATTTCGAAATATGAAGCCAAGCTGATATGGGGTCTGTTGAATGGCTGCAAGATCTCGCTAGCACATACTGTTCTCCTCCACATGTACAGAACTGTCCAAAAGACCAAAGGACAACTACCCTATGCAGGGTTGATCTATCGGATCATGTCCTTCCAAAATATCAACATTCCTGGAAAGCTCCTTCAAGATGAAATTCAGTTAATGGTAGCTGGGGAGTCTATGATTCAGAAGATGGGTTTTAGACAGTCTGCTGGTGGTTGGATCAACAAGAACAAAAAGGCTGTCTTGGTTGAGTTTGCAGAAAAGAATGCAGAGAGTGAGAGATCTGCAAAAAGAAGGAAGACAGAGGCCACAAAAGGAAAACAGACCACTGTTCAGAGTGAGTCTTCAGAAGAAGAGGAAGCAGAAGAAGAGGAAAGTGTATCATCAAGAGATGATGAGAGGACTCCTACTGTGCTATCAGAAGGAAACATCAGTTCAGAAGCTGAAGAAACTGGTGAAATAGCAAATGAGCTGGAGGATCCTATGGACAAAGAAGAGGATCCCCATAAGACTCATGAGAGTGAAAATGTAGAAGCTGTTGAAACTACTGGTGAAAAAGCAGAAAAAGAAGCTCAGCTTGCTACAAGTGCATATGTGGAGATAATGGAGGAGCAACTAGATGACAGAACGACTATTGATGTTCTGGTTGCTCGAGAACAAAAGAAGAGGTCCTCATCACCACCTGAAGACATGGAGGTTGATAAATCTGATGACTTTGTTGTCACAGCTATAGAATCAACAGAAGTCACTCCTGTTGTAACAGCTCAGATTCAGGGGGAGCAACCTATAGAATCTGCTGTTCAGACTGAAGTTATTCAGAAGGACAAGGCTGATACTGAAAAGGAGTCGTCTAGCAGAAAAGAACAACATGAGGAATCAAATGTTGTTCAGACTGAAGAGGTTCTGACTGCTGTTCAGAAGGAGAAAGTTGATGTCGAAACTGCTGTCCAGAAAGAAAAAGCTGTTGAGGAAAGTGCTGTTCAGAAGGAACAAATTCCAGAGAAGATACCTGAAGAGCAACCCACAGAGATTGAATCTTCGATCGCTGAAGATGTTATAGTCATTCCAGATTCAGCACCTGATAAGGCTCAGGGGGAGTCAAACTCGCAGAGGATTCAGGATTCAAATTCAAAGGGAAAAGCTCAGATGGTGGAGGAAGAAAACCAACAGACCTCTACAGGGAATCTGAATGCTTCAAGTCTTGTTCAGATGGAAGTTGAACAACTTCGGGTAGAAGTTATGCAGAGGATGGACAGGATGGAAATGCACATTGAAAAGAAGTTGCACAGATTTGAGGAAATACTTCATAAATACTGTCGCCTTTTCTGCTCTGAGATGGCCAGCATTGGTACTTATACTTTAATCAGAGATGAAAGGATCAGCAAAGAAGTTCCAGAGATGCAGGAACTCAAGGAATTCGCAACCTACATTGCTGATATGGGCAAATCTGCTGAAGCTGCTCAGAAAGATGATGAAGAGCATATTGATGTTCCCTCCTCATCTTCAAAACAAAACCCACCTCCGTCATCTTGAAATTATTTTTCAAATTGTTCGTATTTGTTTTTATCTGTCGGATGTTCTTTTCATGTGCGCTTTGAATGTTACGCTATTCTTACAATATATGGTTGAATCTCCGTTCATGTTTGTGTAAATTGACATTTTATCTTGCTGATGACAAAAAGGGGGAGAGAATACCTCATCATATTGCAGGATGCATACACGCGAATTATACCTATGCGCTCAAACGAATTCAGCGTCGTATACAACATATGGTGATATCCATCTATCACTCAGAATGCATATCTTATATATTCAGATGCACACCTTTTTGAAAAGATTCAATTGAATTATATTCATATTTTTATTGAAATCTTCTCCGAGCTTAACTTTCATACAATCCAAAAATATATACCAACTTTTATTAAGGAAGTTTTGTCATCATCAAAAAGGGGGAGATTGTTGAGAAAACATTCCCTCTGAATATTTTGATTCTGACAAAACTATCCTTCTAGTAAGAGAATCTGGTTAATACAAATTTTGTTATTGCAGGCATGAGCATGTGAACAAAAGCTTATAATGTTCCATGACTGGCGTTCAGACTCAAGAAGTAGTCGTCGCACACTTGCTTCTGAGATAGTCGAAGTCCTACATTCAGATGGAGAATCGTGGTGCTTCTGAAGACTTCAGAAGGAAGTCTATGTTGCATCTAAAGCCTTCAGAAGGAGGTCTATGCTGCCTCTGAAGACTCATCTCTAGGAGATTTATGTGACACGTCAGTAAGGATCTTATAGAAGCTTAGAGTCACTGTTCCAATCTGTTCAGATTCAGAGAGTCTCTCTGGTTCAGAAGATTGCTTCTGAACAACGTTCAGATTCTGCAATATCTCGCTACTAGATTCTGAAGACCCACGTTTGGCAGGTTTCTGATTTGGCTGCGCCTTGTTATGGAAGTTTTGTAAGATTTGATTGACAGGATTATTTTCCAATCAAATCAGGAGAATATCCGCGATTGGATATTACCTTCCGTGAACAAGATATCTTGGAGATTTGGATGAACTCTATTTATGGAAACTGAAGATTTGGTTGTATGGGCGACTGAATCTGAAAGGTTCAGATTCACTTTCAACGGCCATTGAATCTTCCCATATACAGTCTCCGTCAATCAGGATTGATAGCGTCCAATCAAAGATTGAGGAGCGATCCTTTGAAGGGCCTTGGTAACGGCTAGTTCAAGGCTGAAGGAGTATAAAGAAGATCAATAGTGACTGTTTCAGAAGAATCGAGAACTAAAAATTCCAAAGTGCTGAGTTGTTCAAAAACACATTCTCTTGTTCTTGTGAGCTTAAAATTCGTAGTCTTGAGAGGTTCATTTGTAAGAGCGATTGGAGTGACAACGCCTGTAATCTTTCAACGACTCATAGTGGAATCCAGCCGATCGGCTGTCATCGTGGGAGAGTGGACGTAGGCTTGCTAAAGCCGAACCACTATAATCATTGCGTGCAATTTCTCTTTCCCTAAACTCATCTTGCTATGTTTAGTTTATCTGCACGTCCTCTTACTGATCATTTTCAGTCTACGTTCTGAACCCTTTATAAATTTCCGCATTAAATATTAAAAAGTGTTCAGAATCACCTATTCACCCCCCTCTAGGTGATATTGCTAGATCCAACAATGTGTAATGTTGTGGAATATGAGAATGCAACTGCGTTATGGCACAAGAGGCTTAATCACATAAGTGAGAAAGGTATTGATTTGTTGGCTAAAAAGGGTTTACTCTCTGGAGTGAAAAGTGCAAGACTAGAGAAGTGTGCATATGGTTTAGCAAGAAAACAACGAAGAGTTTCATTCAAAAGTCATCCCCTTTCGAGAAAATCAAAGTTGCTAGGACTGGTGCATTCAGATGTTTGTGGTCTAATAAAACCACTAACACTTGGTGGTGCAGCCTACTTTGTAACTTTTATTGATGACCATTCGAGAAAAATTATGGGTTTATTTTTTGAAGACAAAAGATCAAGTGTTAGGTGCATTCAAGCAGTTTCAAGTTTCAGTTGAAAGACAGACTGGAAAGAAGTTGAAATGTATTCGTTCAGATAACGGTGGTGAGTACATCGGACCATTTGATGAATATTGCAGGCAACAGGGGATTCGATATCAGAAGACACCTCCTAAAACACCTCAGTTAAATAGCATAGCAGAAAGAATGAACATAACATTGGTTGAGAGAGTCAGATGTTTGATTTCAGATGCAAAATTGCCAAAATCTTTTTGGGGTGAGGCTT
Source organism: Lenwebbia sp. NSW1173648 (assembly GCA_029784005.1). Classification (NCBI taxonomy): domain Eukaryota; kingdom Viridiplantae; phylum Streptophyta; class Magnoliopsida; order Myrtales; family Myrtaceae; genus Lenwebbia; species Lenwebbia sp. NSW1173648. The sequence goes on from JARCGZ010000005.1 coordinate 3,779,012, forward strand.
TGAGTACAGTGGTACATGTTATCAACATATCTCCAACTACTACTTTGGATGGTGACGTTCCAGACAGAGTTTGGTTTAGAAAGGATATTTCATATGACCATCTAAATGTGTTTGGCTGTAAAGTTGTTGTTCATGTTCCCAGTGATGAGAGATCCAAGTTAGATGTCAAGACACGAGAGTGCATCTTTCTTGGTTATGGTTCTGATGAATTTGGCTACAGACTTTATGATCTAGTTGCAGAGATAATTGTCAAAAGTCGAGATGTGGTATTCGTTGAGAATGAGACCATTTGCGATATTGGGAAGATGAAGAAGACAGAGTCCCGTGATTCTGATATGTCAGTTGATACTAGCTCAGTCCCATCTTTTGAGTTGCAGGGACAGTTGCAAGATCAGGTTGAAAATGGTGTTCAGGGTCAGACTCAGAATGATCAGCAGGTTCAGCGTCAGACTCAAAATGATCAGCAGGTTCAAGATCAGACTCAGGGTCATCAGCAGCATTCAGATGGCATTGATACTCAAGAGAGTGCACCATTAGCTCCGCCAACCACTGTTTTGAGGAGGTCTACTAGAGACCGCACCCCATCTACTAGATACTCTTCTAGTGAGTATGTTTTATTGACATATGCAGGTGAACCTGAAAATTTTGAAGAAGCAATAGAAGATAGGAATAAGAAAGAATGGTTCAATGCAATGCATGATGAGATGAAGCCACTGCATGGCAATCATACTTTTGAGTTGGTGGCACTACCTAAGGGCAAAAAGAGCTTTGAAGAACCGATGGGTTTACAGATTGAAGCAAGATGAGACTACTTCGCGTCCTCGATATAAAGCTAGACTGGTTGTTAAGGGCTTCAATCAGAAAAAGGGAGTTGACTATGATGAGATTTTCTCGCAAGTTGTGAAAATGTCTTCAATTCGAGTTGTTTTGAGTCTAGCAGCTAGTCTTGATCTCGAGGTTGAGTAGATGGACGTGAAGACTACTTTTCTTCACAGTGATTTGGAGGAAGATATATACATGGAGCAACCTGAGGGTTTCCAGGTGAAAGGTAAAGAAAATTATGTTTACAAATTGAAGAAAAGCTTATATGGCTTAAAGCAAGCGCCGAGGCAATGGTATAGAAAATTTGAGTCTTTTATGGGGGAGCAATCCTATAAGAAGACTACTTCTGATCATTGTGTGTTTGTACAGAAATTCTCTGAAGATGACTTTGTTATTTTATTGCTCTATGTGGATGACATGCTTATAATTGGTCAGAATACTTCAAGGATTGACAAGTTAAAGCAAGATTTGAGCAAATTTTGTTCGATGAAATACTTGAGGCCTGCTAAACAAATTCTTGGTATGAGGATCATTCGTGACAGACAGGCGAAGAGGTTATGGTTATCTCAAGAGAAATACATAGAGAAAGTACTTCAAAGGTTCAAGATGGATAAAGCTAAAGCGGTGAGTACGCCTCTTGCTACACACTTTAAGCTTAGTCATAAACAATGTCCATCTAGTGAGAAAGATCTAAAATACATGAAAAAAGTTCGTTACGCTTCTGCAGTGGGTAGTTTGATGTATGCAATGGTCTGTACAAGAACAGATATAGCTCACGCAGTTAGAGTGGTTAGCCATTTTATGTCAAATCTAGGTAGAGAGCATTGTAATGCATTGAAGTGGATCCTAAGGTATCTCCAAGGCACTTCTAGTTTGAGACTTTCATTTGGGAGTGAGAAGCCGATTCTTGTTGGGTATACTGATTCAGACATGGCAGGGGATATTGACACAAGGAAATCTACTTCAGGTTATTTGATTATCTTTTCAAGGGGAGCTGTGGCTTGGCAGTCAAGGTTGCAAAACTGTATTGCATTGTCGACGATAGAGGTAGAATTCATCGCAGCAACCGAAGCATGCAAGGAATTGCTTTGGATGAAAGAGTTCACACAGGAACTTGGTTTCACTCAAGAAAGGTATGTTTTACTTTGTGATAATCAAAGTGCTATACATCTTGCGAAGAATTCCACTTTTCATAGTTTTTTCTGAGAAAAAATGAATCTATCAAGCAGCGATCGGAAGTCCATCCGTGGTTCGATCGGGCTGAAATTTTGTCAGCGGATTCAGGACTTATTGGTCTTGATTTTGGACGGTTGGATCGTGTTTTGAAGATGTCTACTGCAGCTTTTCGTGGGTGGTTTCTGACTGCATTTTTGGGGAGTTTTTCATCCGTTTCTCTCGTTAAAGGTGATGTTGATGCTTGATCTTCACTTATAGTTTTTGGATTTCAGTGTTGTTGAAATCTGTGAGGTTTTGTACCTAAATTATCAATAATGGAGACTCGGGGTGGACTCCGTGAACAGTCTCGTGGTTTTTATCCTTCACAATGGAGGAGTTTTCCACGTAAAAATTCTGGTGTCATTTTTATTTTGCTTCGTATATTGCCATTGGTTGTGTTCGATTCGGTTTCTCACAGGTTCAGTCAAAAGAAGGAAATTTATCCGCTATTTTCCCAACATTGACTACTCTGCTTTTGATTAAAGATCTTAGACCTTCTTGCATGTGGTTGACTGACAAATGCCATTTTTCAGACGGCATCTTCTACAAATGGATCCAGTGAACGGCTTGAAGATGTTGCATCTCTCACAAGATCAGTGGCTGTCTCTGAATTTCGAAGGCCATGGAAAGTGGTTGAACAAGCTGATAGTTCCTGAGAAATCGTTTCCATCGATGGCCTGAGTTGGGGATTAGCAGATAAGCAACCGACTGCAAGCTTGAAGATAGTCAGAAGTTCATCCTCAATGCCTGGCATGGGCGTTGGCAGGCGTGAATCCAATATCTTCCGCAAAACAACTGAGATGTCCATGTAAGGTGGAGCTAGTAGCGATGAAATGCTATCCCCCGGATGTCTTCCTTTGATCACCTCGATGGCCACTACTCCAAAGCTATACACAACGCATTTCTCCGTCACCTTCATTGTGTAAGCAAGCTCTGCACAAAGAGGGAGATATATGTATTATCATGAAGACATTGCTTTAGCTCAACCTTAAATTAAGAGTCGATTTTAGAAATTAACCTGGAGCTACATAACCATATGTGCCGATGACAGCACTCCAGTTTGATGTATCCAGCTTTAGAAGCTTAGCCATGCCGAAGTCAGAAACGCGCGCCTCATACTCAAAATCAAGCAGAATGTTGTTACTTGAAATATCTCGATGAACGATTAGAGGGTTACAATCATGGTGCATATAAGATAGAGCATAAGCCACGCCTTTTACGATATTCACCCTCTTGTTCCAGTCCAACCCTTTAGCTTCTTCTTCATTGCTCAAGATTGTAGACAAGCTTCCTCTGTCCAAGTACTCATACACCAAGAATGAGTGTTGTGGATGAGAGCAAAAGCCCTTAAGTTTCACAATATTGCGGTGTCGAATTTTCGTCAATGCCCTAATCTCATTCAAAAATTCCTTTTGTTCTATTTGCCCATTATCAGCCGTTTGATGGAGCTTCTTTACAGCTACTGTATCACCTGATCTTAATTTGGCTTTGAAGACACTTCCATAGCCTCCCCTTCCAATATAGTAAATCTCATCAAAAGCCCCGGTGGCTTCAATGATGTCTACATATAAGATCTTTCCATCGTACTTTGATAGAGAAAACACTTCAGTTGTCGTGGGTGCTTGTTTCGCTGTTGGATTGAACTTCTTTCTGCGAAAAATGCAGAATATTCCAAAGAAAATAAACAGGAGAACTGCTCCTAGCATAGGAAAGACAATAACAAACACTCTGCATCCCACCGGAGAGTTTTTCCTATCCACCCCCGCTAGTTTACAGGGCTCAAGTCGTTCAACATTTCCACACAATCCACTGTTTCCTTGTAACTTTTCCTTTGTTGCATCTTGGCATGCCGTGGTGTTGGGAATTGGACCCTCAAACTCATTGTGGGAGATGTCAACCTTCTCCAAACCTGGCATAGCCTCGAGAGTCTCATTTATAAGGCCAGAAAGGTTGTGTGAAAGGTCAAGTTTCACTAGGCTTTGCAGCTTGTTGAATTGAGCTGGGATCTCACCGCTTAACAAGTTATAACTCAAGTCCAGCTCGGACAAATGAGTTAGCATCCCTATTTCCCCTGGAATATCTTGGCTCAACTGGTTGTTGCTCAAATTCAAGAGGAACAAGTTCGAAGAAAGCTCAATACTCTGCGGGATAGACATGCTTAATCTATTTCTGGACAAATCCAATGTTAGGAGGCCAGATAGCGATACAATCTCGGGACTTATACTGCTAGAAAGTCGGTTCCCTCTTAAATTCAAATTCAACAAAGAAGTCAATTTTCCAATTTCTTTTGGAACCTCGCCGACTAAACCATTGAAAGAAAGATCAGTTGCACTCAGTTGAGTCGCGTTTCCAATCTCGGGAGGCAAGCTACCAGTGATGTTATTTCCAGCAATTCTTAGATCACTTAAACGCATGCAACTTCCCCATTTTGTTGAGATTTCTCCATAGAACTTGTTGAAACTCATGTCGATAAACTTCAAGTTGGGGTAGACACCAAAGATCTCAGATATGTTTCCAGTGAACTGGTTTCCCTCAAGGCGTAGTCTAACTAAGCTTATGCAATTTCTCAAGCTTCTAGGGATAGAACCAGTTAACTTGTTGCCACTCACTGCGAGGTTTTGGAGCAACCCACCTTGGCACAACTTCTCTGGTAAGGAGCCGATTAACTGGTTGGCATCCAATTGCAGCACCGTCAAGTTCATCAGATCCCCAAAGGATCCAGGAATTGAACCAGAAAGCTGATTCTCGCGGAGGAACAAATATAATAGGTTGGTCAAGTGACCCAAAGAAGAAGGAATTGGGCCAGTGAAGTGATTTCTACTCAGCACTAAGTCACGCATAGCGCGGAGATTTCCTATCTCATCAGGAATGTGACCAGAAAGCTGGTTACCGTAGAGATAAAGAAGGGTAAGCTCTGTCAAATTGGCAAATGTCCGTGGAATTGAACCTGTAAGATTATTATCATAAAGGCTCAACGAGGTAAGAATGTTCGAATTCCCTAGCTCTTGGGAGATGGAACCGGTAAGGTTATTGGCAAATAGGTGCAGCTCTCTCAATTTGGTTAAGTTCCCTAAAGTGGAAGGAATTGATCTTGTCAGGAAGTTAGTGTCCATGTGGAGCACTTCCAAATTTGTCATATTTCCCATTTCAGGAGGAATAGAACCAGAAAGGGAGTTGTTGTAGACATACAAACTAGCTAATTTACTCAAATTACCCAATGAGGAAGGTATGGAAGGTATGGATCCCTTCAACTGATTGGAATACAGCGCGACCTCACTGAGTAAATGCAACTGCCTGATTTCTAGGGGAATTGAGCCATTTAACTCATTTACAACTAGGTGTAGGACCTCTAGTTTAGTTAGACGGCCAATCTCTGGCGGTATTTTGCCCGAGAACCGGTTGATAGAGAGGTCAAGGTAGGTGAGATTTTTGAGGAGACCGATTTGAGGCAGAATGTGGCCGCAAAGATTATTTACGCTTAGGTCCATGTGCGTGAGATGAGACAAAGATGAGAATGGGAATTCGTCAAGCGTACCTTCGACATCGGCGCTGGTGAGATTAATCCGGATCACGCTTCCAGCCCGATTGTAGGAGATGCCATACCAAGCACATGGACTTGCGGTCGAACCGGAACCGGTGGCATTACGAGGAGAGGGAGTCCAGGAAGAGAGGGAAGAAACCGAATGGTTGCCAAGACTGGACTTCCAACGGAGGAGGGCTTGTGCTTCTGCAGGGGAAGCATGAGCAGGAAGTTGAATGACAAAGGTAGTGAAGAAGGCAAGGGCAGCCACAAGGCTCATCATGACCCTCTTGAATTCTAGAGAAGAATCCATGGATTCTTCTTCTCTTACTCTTTTGGTTCTGGTAAGTTGGTTTTCTTTGTTCCTGAGGCAATGAGTGATGCTTAAAAAGGTTGTGAAAACTCACTTTCCTATCATTTTCCACCATAATGGGAATTCAATATGACAACTAACTAGTGAAGACTTAGAAAAGCGTCGTTGATATTGCTTTGCTTTGCAGGTAGCCATCTGAGAGCTGAGGGGACGAATTATTGGTTCCTTGAAGACTTCGGAGTTTTCTTTTTTAGTGTAGTCTTCGCTGGTGACATTTCTGACTCGGTCAGTCCTTATTTCGGAATTGAGTCCCATCCTTTATATGAAATTCAATCCAGAGACTTTGACGTACAAGTCTACGAGGAAAGTGATGTGAATGAACACTCAACTTTCCACACGATCAGATCCTAATTTGCAATTCAAAGCGCAAAAGGGAAGTCTCGACGTGGTCCACCCCATTTTTGCAGAAATGATCTAGCCAAATGGCCCCGAGAGCACGGTCAAAAAATAAAATAAAATCTAACTACTGCAAAATTGTATTACAACAATATGGGTCGATATGGGTTAAATTGATCAATTTGAATCGAATCCATTTTCAACCCATTGAATCTTGACCCGATCCTTTATTGGGAATAAAGCTAGATGAATCTAAGAGATTATCGATTCTAAAAGGGTAGAGAGAACCATAATCAATCATTATATTGCAACAAATATTGAATGGTGTAGCCCAAATTTTCTTAAGAAAACCACCATAATGTCATGCTAACTACTAGCTATCGTGTTTCAAAGTACATCCTTAACTTTCAGTTGTGAGAAGACCCTCGTAAATTATCGAGATAAAAGGAAGTAGCGCACGGTCGTGGAGCCTGAGCAATTCATAAAACCAATAGCGCCGTATCTTTTGACAAGATCGCTAATGCCATGACTTTTCATCACTGTCGCATGTTAGAATCCCGCCACTAAATGCATCAGCTGAATTAAGTCCCACCCTTTATATGAAATCCAATCCAGAAATTCTGACAGAGAAGTCTTTGAGGAAAGTTGATGTAAAGTCAAGGTCTTTATGGTATGTGTGCGAACACTCAACTTTCCACAGGATCAATTCGTAATTCGTTCCACACATTTTGCAATTCTAAGCAAATTCTAAGCGCCAAAGGGAAGTCTTCGCACTCGGCATTCATGAAGCCAAATCTTGACGCTGTTGACTTCGTTCTTCCAGAAACGACAGGTGATGATCTAGCCAAATGGCACCGAGAGCACCGTCCAAAAGAAAGAAAGAAAAAAAAATCCACAGTTCTAATAAAATTGATGATCATGTTCAAAAAAAGGGAGAGGTGTCAAAATGAATCAAAGACCCACTCTTTAATGGGCCCAGTTGGGTTAGCTAAAATCTGAAAAACGGAATCGTAAATGTGTTTTAGTGAGTCTGGACCAAACCTACCTGCAACCCATGTTTGAGCCATTTTGACATTCGAATAATGTGATTGTGGAGGTCTCTCTTTATTTCTGTTATGACTTACAATTAGAAGAGTGCGCCGTGATTATGTGGGAATTTTGAAGCGCTCTCGATGGTTCCAATAGAGATATTCCCGCACGTCACACGGGATAATGATATTGTTGTTGGATTAAATTCTGAAAGTGTAAACTTCTGATTATATCAAAGTTTAATGCCCACCATTGAAATCTACACATTTTCTAACTTTAGTTTATTGCCTTCATCGTTTTTCTGATAAATTAAATAGTAGGTTGCATTGCATTGCTTTGCTAAACTAAGTGTTTTGAATTGTTAATTATCAGTACTAGCATGGTATTTGGAAACACCGGTTTCTTTCTTCTTTCATACTTGATTACGTTGAACACGTGCTAGGAGGAGACCATCATAAAGAATAAAGAGAAAAGGAAGTAGCGCACGATCGTGGAGTCTGAATAATTCATAAGACCAATAGCGCCACATCTTTTGACAAGATTGCTAATGCCGTGACTTTTCATCACCATCGCTTGTTAGAATCCCGACACTAATGCATTAGCTGAATGTAAGGCCTATTAGATCTAGAGAAATAGATAATAGAATGATTAATTACAATTAGGCATAAGGCCGATATAAATATACATACAAGGAAGGATAAAAACGTAAATACATACACTAAAGGGAAAACCCTAATCATAATATATACAATATATCTAACACCCCCCTCAAACTCAAGGTGGGTCAGCCAATGAGAGTTTGAAAAGAAGAGTAGCAAATCGTTGTGATGTAAGAGATTTGGTGAATAAGTCGGCAAGCTGGGTTGCAGAGGCCACAAAGGGAAGAGAAATGATGCGTGCCTGAAGCCGATGACGCATGATGTGACAATCAATATCGATGTGCTTGGTATGCTCATTGAAGACCGGATTTGTAGCAATGTGAATAGCACTCTTGTTGTTGCAATGAAGAGGAATGGGAGTAGAGCAAGCAACACCCAGATCAGCAAGGAGACGATGAAGCCAAATAATCTCAACTGTAGTGTCAGCCATAGCACGATACTCAAACTCAATAGAAGAGCGAGACATGGCAGGCTGCTTCTTGGCACGCCAGGAAATCAGAGAATCACCTAGAAAGACACAAAATCTTGTAATGGACTTGCGGTCAATAACATTCGCTGCCCAGTTAGCATCAGAGTAAGCACGAAGAGCAAGTGAGGAAGTCGATGGGAGAAAAACAGAGCGTATCATAGTACCACAAAGATATCGCAGAATCCGGAGCACAGCAGCATAATGAATTGTACGAGGAGCTGCTACAAACTAACTGACAAGATGAACAACATAGGCGATATCGGGACGAGTGGTTGTAAGATAGACAAGACTGCCAACAAGAGCCCGATAACGAGTGACATTAGATAGAGGCTCACCATCATCCGGACGAAACTGTAAATGAAGTTCAACGAGAGTAGCTGCAGTACGAGTATTAGATAACTCAGCACGAGCGAGAATGTCAGCGATGTACTTTTGTTGGGAGAGAAGAATACCACGTCGACTGCGAGCAACTTCAATGAGAAATTCATCACAAGAACGCATGAAATAAACCCAGGTATAGCAAGAATAATCATCAATAATCGATACATAATACTTGAAATCACTTTTAGAAAGTTGGAAGGGCAGGACCCCAAACATCTAAATGTACTAAATCAAAACAGGTAGTGGAAATAGGAGAGCTAACAGGAAAAGGAGGTGCAGATTGTTTAGCTAAAGGACAACTAGTACAACGACACATAATAGTAGGTAAAATAGGCCCAAGTACACCCTACTGACCCAGAAAAGACAAACGGGATGCAGATATATGACTTAGACGCTGGTGCCAACAGTCAAGGTCGAAGATGGCGAGAACAGTTTGAGGTGAGGGAAGCTGGAGATGCTGCATCGTATACAATCCTCCATGTCTACTACCCCTGCCAATCGTCCGGCCACTCGTACCATCCTACACAACACAAGAATCAATAGTAAATGTCATCATATGAACCCATATCAGCAAGTTGCCCAACAGACAAAAGATTAAGGGCTAAATTTGATATATGCAACACATTAGGCACATTAAAGCTATCAGGGATAGTAAGATGGTCTTGCATAGTGGCAGTAAGAGAGGATCCATCAGCTATAAAGAATCCTTCTGAATTTTATAGTGCAGTCTGCTGAGTGAGATGATGAGCAGAGGCAGTCATGTGATGAGTAGCCCCAGAGTCAAGAATCCAAGAAGAACTATCACTTGAGGATTGCGCAGCAACTGCGATTGCAACAGAGGAAGATGCACAAGAAGAACCAAGATGAAGCTCAGCTAAACGAGAAAGATGAGCCTCAATATTAGCAAGACGATCATCTGAAGATGAGGATGAAGTGGCACGATCGGCGGATGGAGAAGAGATAGGTGCAACTGAGCGTGAGGGGCTATTAGAAAGATCACGCATCTTCTGGAAATATCGATCCTCAGAATGTCCATTTTGCTTACAATAGTTACAATAAAAACGTGAACCTCGCTAAGAAGAGGCACGCTGGGAACCACGCACAGAACCACGCTGAGAATAGCCAGACTGGAAACCACGTTGAGAATAGTGTTGACACCTAAATTTTGGTTTTTCATTAGTTATTCATTTTTTACATAAAAATTAGAACTAATTCTAGTTTTTCCAAAAATAATTGATTCATCATTCATATTTAATTTTCCTGTTCATGCATTGCATTTGCATTATTTTGCACCGACAGCAAGGAATCGAGCTTAAAATTGACAAGCGATCGGACTATGCATGGGGTGAAAAATTCGGCCAGCTAGGGAATGGTGTGCCGAAATTTGAGAGGCCATAAAGCCTATTCAGAGTTTGATTCAGCCCATTAAAATTATAATTAGGGAATAAGCCTTCAATTAAATGCCGATCAGAAAAGGCCTAATTCTAATTCAATTCCGTGAGAGTTAGAGTTAATAAAAGGCTTTGAACTTAAGTTATTAGAGCCCATTATTTTAGTGCGGCTGGAGAATAAACCCACAAGAATAAGCCCAGGTTCTCATTAGTCGAACCCTAGTTGCGATACTATATATAGAAGTGAGGGGTTCTTCGTTCAAGGGGGGCTAATTCACTTCATAATTCACGGCCACATTGAGAGCAAAGGAATATCCACGGCCATTGGTCCAAAGAAAGTCAGGGCATTGAAAGAGAGAATTCATGTGATATTGAGAAAAAGAAGGCAGTGAGTTTGTCTTTTCTGGTGATGATCTCTGACTTCTTGAGAAGATCGTGAACCTCCTCCTGCAACTACACCTGGTCTTCACTTGTTATGAAGACTCACTTTAGGCAAGTCCCAGCCGCAGCCTTGTCGTTTGTTGGAGTTGGCGAATACTTCGGGAACACTTGCTTCTCATACCGGGCACGCCCACGTGAGTTTAGGGAAACCGACGACATGTTACCCCTGCGCACGGAATGCGGGGTTCGGGGCAGCCCCCGAAACGGGTGTGCCGCTAACCGGTCAAAACAACATCGGGTTTAGGCTTGTGTTTAAGTTGGCCCATTTGTTGTGGGATTAAAGGGTTTCGGATAGGTTTGGATTTTGGGCTCATTTTTTAGTCCTATATATTGTACTCGTATGAGAAATCATTGTAACGAGTGATTGTGATGAAAACCTAAAATAGTGAAATCCTTTGTAGGACGTAGCCCTATTTCTGGGTGAACCTGGCTAAACTCGTATGTCACTCTTTTATATTCTTTGTGATTGTTCTGATTCGGTTTAGGATAAAATTCCATACCTGGCTAAACTCGTATGTCACTCTTTTATATTCTTTGTGATTGTTCTGATTCGGTTTAGGATAAAATTTCATCATCATTGAGGTAGATTTCCAGTCCACCACAGGCTCTTGACACCGGCGATCCATAACGACGACAAGCCAGCCTCATCGAGGAATCTTTCAGCTGCAAGTCCCACCAAGGCTGGCCACCGTGGCGAGTCGTTCGTACCCCTGCTAATCTCTTCTCCACGACGGCCACTGAACTGCTGCGTAATCCAGACCAAGCCGTTTTTAAGTCTACCCACCATTGGCCTCACTGCATCAGCGAGTTTTTTTGGCTTATTCTCCATGTGTTCTTGACATTCTTTTACAGGTCAACGCTATCAAGTTAGTCTTCTGGATTTTGTTACAGGTTTTCCACGAAGAGGCAGAGAAGTGCTCTTCGACTCTAGCCTAGATAATCCATGAAAGTAGTCTGACCACTTGGTCAAATATCCACTCAAAAATTCACACGCAGAAGGTCTCTCTAGGGGAGCAACTTGGCAGAAAGAAAAGAAGAGGAAGTGGAGAACTTAGAATTGGAAAATACGTGTTGCAGGAAGAAAGGGAAGTCCAACATCATCATCACAATCTGATCCCAAATCCTTTATTATTACTTTTCTTATTTGTTCATCATACGAATATAATTAATTGGAATTGCCAATTCGTGTCTTTCTCTCAGCCCTACTTCACGAAGGAATTGCGTGTGCACTTCGCAGATTGGTAACATCCACCCATACGACAACCTTCAAAGCCAGTCCCTCACCACCGTGAGCTCCACCACTCACGCGCTCTCGAGCCGTCCCTATCCGTTGAGTTGAAATCGAGAATCGATATCCGCAATAATTCAAATTAGGTAAGTTATCTTGTCTAAATTTGATTTGTTGATATTGTTCTGATTTTAAATCAATAATATCTCTTGCATATTTTTTTTGAATTAAAACCCTAAATCTAAATTATGAAAGTTTCTTTGCAACGGATTTCCTAATTCGGATACGATCCCTCCGGTTTAGTGAAAAATGGGAATTTAGCCAATCCGATCTATGACCATATAGATCCGATTCGATATTTTCATAAGCCAATTTTGGATTTAGGGATATCTAATTTTTTCGAAAATTTGAAGAAGCGATATCCATGTCTTGCTTTTGATTGTTGTTCTGATATTAGTTGGAATTTTGATTATCTTGATTGATATCTTATCTTGATTAAATTTCATGTTAAGATTCCTAAAATATTTAATAAGATATGGTTTTCTAGAAGCGGTATCTAATTAAATTTTTTAGGAAGATATGGTTTCTTAGAAACCTTATCTCATTGGAAAATTTGGAATAAAATCAAGATATTAAAGTCATTCATGCATATCTTAGTTGCCGATAATCCTCATAAAAATACAAAAAAATTCTGCTCATATCATCTTGCATTTCATATTTCATTGCATATTTTCCACATCTCATATCTCATATCTTTGCATTATCCCATGTTGCATGCATATCATATTTTCGAGTATCATTGCATTTCCGCCCACCACATTTTTTTTTTAAAAAATATCACATGCAAGCATGATTTAAGTTCATATGCCGTATTCGCATATTGCATTTTTGAGTGCTACCATGATTTTTTGCTTATTGCATGTCTTTGTCATCGTATTTGTTTTGCATGATCATATAGATTAGTTTTGTCATGTGAATTGCCATGTCGGATGTTTACATACCATTATATGCCATGTCATAATATGAGTATGTTATGTCATTGAATTTGCATGTTTAGTCTAATTGATGGCAGAATTGTTTGCATTTTACTTATAATCATTTATTGATTTTCGCATATGGCTAGAATAGATTGTCTTGCATTATGCTTTGCTTTGAAGTCATGTCATTTTGCATGTTTTAATTAATTAGCTAACTTTGCATATAGGGTAAGAGACTTTAATTTTCGTATGTCTTGCATTGCATCCCTTTTTTTATTCAAGTCATTGCATTCATTTTGTCCGCTCATGCATCCCATACCATTCATTCATTCCCTAAAAGGCGAAAACATTAAAAACACCCTCACTTGAGCTTAAAAGTAAATTCAATCAAGCTTGAGTTGCCAAACCTAGGATTTTCATGGAATTAAGGTACCGAAAGGGCATTAGCTTTAATTAGTTAATGTAATCAAGTCCCTGAATCCTTAATCTCTGGTTCGTATGAATGAAATAGGTCTCCCGCTATTTTATTTAGATTTCTAACCAACCTACAAAAAATGGTTAGTAGCGACTCCAAATCTAAAATCATTTAATAAAATCAAAGTTGCAATTTGGTAGGGCTTGAGAGAGTCCGTATTAGGTTAGTTCTTTAATTAACATGATAATCCATTAGCCTAAATTTTTAGGTCGCGACAAATAGCCAGACCGAAAAACCACGCTAAGAGGAGCCAGACTGGAAACCAGGCTGTGGGGTGGCCAATACTGCAGAGGGATCTAGAGATGGAGGAGCACCAAGAATTCATTGTCTAGTTTCCTTAGCCTGAAGTTCCTTGACCGCATCAGAAAGAGATGGCGCAGGATAACGATAGAGAATCTGCCTTCGAACTCCCTCAAAATCTGGTGAGAGTTGCATCAAGAATTCGTAAAGACGATTCTTGTTCTGATCTTCAAGCTTAAATGCAGCACAAGCAGTGCAACCAGCACATGTGGGACATGATGGACGAGCCAACATATCAAGTTGGGACCAAAGAGGCGTCATATAATTATAGAAATCACGAACAGATCGTGTACCTTGAGTGGCACGACGAAGTTCCAGCATAAGCTGATAAACACGAACAGAACCTGTCTGTGTAAACATCTCGGCAATTTGATCCCATAACTTTTTTGCACCAACAATTTGAGAAAATTGGGGGCGAAGATGTGACGTCCCAGGCACGCCACCTACTAATTATGCGCTCTGCTTTAATCTGATATTACATAATTAGAGGGCGCATGCCAAAGACTAATAGAAAATTAGCGAGGCCAGCATACAAGTGCAAACAACAGGGTAGGCACGCCTAAAGGGTTTGGCCTCAATAGGTTCCACTAACCTGTATCACATGCAATAAGAACATCTATAGCCAAATACTCCTTATATATATTAGACAGGTTTATATACATCGTCCCTTACTCAAACGAAATACAAGAATACACTGGGAGGATTCGAAAGCTAATATCTACTCCTGAGTACTAATTGCACCGCCGTCAACGTGCTCCAACACCACTATCATCCGAGGCCATCTGTACCTGGGTATCTGAAAAAGAGGACAACAACTAAAGAGTGAGCCGAAGCTCAGTAGGTAAGACATCTAACCGAGCAACTAAACTATCCATTCACCACTCATTCGAGCAGAAAACAACAAGCAACGAATCAGCGGATACTAATGAAAATCACTACGAAAGGCGTACACGAGAGGCCACAAGACTTCATTAAACCTCCCCTCCAATCTCACCGTCGAACACCCATATAATCCCAATTCCAATCCACATTAAACTGGCGGCTTACAAAGCGATCCAACTTTACATTCAGCCTACCCAGAGCCAGATAGTAAAGATTTAACTAGCAGAATCAACATACAAATAACGAAGCTCATGGGTCTTTCCTCAAACCTTATGGTCAAACCACCCTATAGGGTCCAACTTCAATTCATCACAAACCGACCCCAATCAGAATGATCAACTCATTTATTCCGCATACCCAAGATCCCGAGATTCCATTTCGTTAAGATGAATCGGTAAGCCATAAACTCCATTAAACCTTCCATATAAACCACACGGCTAGACACCCATATGAACCCAATTTCAACCCATGCCAAATTAGCGACTTGTAGGGCGATCCAACTTCAGTTTCCATCTACCCAAGACTAGATAGCAACACTTAAACTAGCAGAGTTAACATGCAATTCAATAGTCACACGAATCTATCCCCCAATGTACACGGCCAAACTACCTTATACGGTCCAACTCCAATTCATCACAAATCGGTGACAATCAAGATGATTAGCTCATACATTCGGCTTACCCAAGATCCAGAGATGTCAACTCAAGCAACGGATCAGACATGCATCAAATTTTTCCCCACCATGCAACCAACTCTATCAATCGGCATACCCATGCCCAAATCCGACGTTCCGCGCTAAAAAAAATGACAAATGGGCAATCTAGTGGTAAGGATAGATATCTACTTGCCTTAGGTCAAAGTACGAAGAAGAACGAAGCTCAAATTGCGCTGAACAAACCGCAGGTCTCCTCCTTCCTCTTCGGCCGCGCGATTCACTGAGCAAGGGAGATGGCGGATGAGAGAGAGACCAAGGCGAGGGAGAACTTGAGCTGAGGTCGAAGTTGTCAAGCCAAGCTTGAGAGGTTGTCGGTACAAGATGAGGGCGAGAGAGAGCAACCGAGAGAGAAAAATGAGAGAGTTTGAGGAGTGAGCTCTTGGGGGCTGTCCACAATGAAGAGAGAGAGAGAGAGAGAAGTCTTGGGCCTTTTATAGTGGGGTAGAGACGGTAGCTTGGCTGAAGCGGTTCATGGGCTTCGCGAACCAATTTTGCGTCGAACCGTTTTAACTCGTACCAAACTATTAATCAATCACAAATGGCTCGTCTAATTTTATCGTATCCGACCACATCATTTAACCAATCTAATCCACCGCACAAAATAATGAAACTTTCACTATTATTCCAAGCCCGACTATGTCTATTCCGCTCGTAGAAATTCAGGCCGTCACAAAAGATCAGGGCTAATAGAACCAAATAAGATTGCCCATGCTTTCCGATCAGCAACATGCCAAGCCCTAATTTTAGATTCGCGTCACATAATCTGATCAGCACTAGGTTTGGGCTTAACAGTATCAGACAAGGATGCAGGATAAGAACGAATACCATCAACATGCTCATATAAATCATGATAAATAAGAGCAGCCATCACCGAGGGTTTTCAAATAACATAATTAGATCCATCCAACTTAACATCAATGCGATCAATCCGATCACTACATCAGCCATGATTCTGAGATCAATAAATCAAAGCGGAAGCAAATATATATATGAGTGAAGAAGACAGAACCCGAGGTCGATCGCGAGAACAAGGCGAAAGACGAAGAAGATCAGGCGAGATAAAGTCGGAGCGATGAAGACAGCGTTGGGCAGCCGGCGCGAGACGAAGGCGCAATGAAGAAGACGAGCGAAATTTTTTTTCTCATGGGCGCTGCCCCCGAACCCCCAGCCCGCTCACCGGTGAGCAGTACTGCGGTAGTCGAGGATTGGTGTACAGTACTCACAAGAAGCAAACACTAGCTCCGATACCATGTTAGATCTAGAGAAATAGATAATGGAATGATTAATAATAATTAGGCACAAGGCCGATATAAATATACATACAAGGAAGGGTATAAACATAAATACATACACTAAAGGGAAAACCCTAATCCTAATATATACAATATATCTACACAAGGCCAACAGATCAAACCCATTTTCCAGCAGCTTCGTCAAGACCCAAATTTTTTTTTGCCAAAAGTAAAAGAATGCCAAAGTGGAACACCTACCGCTGTGAGAATATAAAATAAAAATCTTATGGCACTCTTACCAGATCATTGGAGATGGCTACTGGATTATGACCAAAAGAATGGCGAACGAAGAGTGCAGGATCGCACCAGTACAGTTAACCTATCATTGTCCATCTGTAGTATGGATAGATTAAACTGAGACACACCATCAACACCAGTTACAAGTGTAGCAGAGACCTATGGACAAGTGCATCACAAGAAAGTCTTCGAATGGACTTCATGAATGCACATTATAGCACAAGAATAAGACCAGAGTTTCACAGTTTCAGGTGGTCTAACTTCATATCCTCAGTTTCCCTCGTTTTACCGATTGTTCGTAAAACGTTCTTGTTTACCGACAATGTAATCCCGGGCTAAGTGGGCTTCGAAAGCTCTTCATCTTTCTTTCCCGCGGAGAAATAAGAATGGTTTATACTAATTAAGAAAATGACATATAGGGTGTTTAATGATGCACAGCGAGTTTTTTAAAAGATCTCTTTCATGCTCATCTACTCAATCGACCCAATTCAGAAATCACACTTAAACAAGAAGATGACAACATAATAAAAACGAGCATCACTATGCGAAATTGCATTTAAATCTGACAAAAAGAAAATTCCTTGGTCTACATTGAACATAATTAAAAGGGACCACTTCCCAACAATTTCATTGGCCTCCATGAAATTTGATAGCCTTCCGCTTTGGCTTCTTCATCAATTTGGCTCTTCTCTCCATGCTTCTCACTTTTCCCACAAGCCATTTGGGTCTTCCAGTTTCATATGAAATGCATGCTATGGAGATTCCAATCACGATTCCGGATGCATAGCCTATCCCGATTGCTTTCCTATCAAACTCGCCACCATGCTCTCTTGTACTATCTTCTTGGAAGAACGACCATGGTGGTGGAGGAGACTGAGCATCACTGGGGCATGTGTCTTGTAATGGAGTTACACATAAGCCCAGGTTTCCACGAAATGAGTCGCTTGTGAATGTGCTCAATTGCTTGTCTTGAGGTATACGGCCCGTGAGTTGGTTCTTTGAGAGGTCCAAACACCCAATGAATGACAAATCTCCCAGTTCTCTAGGAACCCTCCCACTAAGCATATTTGAAGATAGATCTAGCCATTCAAGGTTAGTCAAATTCCCAAGGGTTGAAGGAATGGAACCCATGAGGTGATTGTGTGAAAGGTTGAGCCCTATGAGAGAGTAGAGATGTCCAATAACATTCGGAATGTTCCCTTGAAAAGAGTTGAGCGATAAGTCGATGGTTGTGAAGATGGTCAAGATCCTCACTAGCCGAGTCTCTCGTACTTTCATAGTAACTATCACGGAATCTTCATAGGGACTCCCCATGTACAAAGATTTGTCTTGCGGCTCTTGTCCATTTATCATCCCGTGAAGTTTCACTATCAAATTGGCTGGTAAAGGACCGGCAAAGTTATTGTTCGAGAGGTCTAAAATGTGCAACTTGGGAAAGAGATGAGCTACCTTTGGAAATTCTAAAAGCCCCTTAAAATTGTTAGACCTCAAACTAAAAACTTTTAGTTCTGGCAGTGTTCCCAGCCATGCCAGGAACGTATCGTCTATCTTATTTTTGCTGAAATCTAGAACTTCCAGGTTTTTACAATTAACAAGGGACTGTGGCAACGTTCCTTCAAATTGATTTTGACTCAACTCAAGAGATCTCAAGATACTTTGTAGTGAAAATGTTCGAGGTATTGTGCCCGAGAGCTGGTTAGTACCCAATTTCAGCACCTCCAAGTTTATTAGATCCCCTAGGGATCCAGGAATCGAACCAGAAAGCTGATTCTCATGGAGGAACAAATATACAAGGTTGGTCAAGTTACCCAAAGAAGAAAGAATTGGGCCAATGAGCTGATTTGTACTCAACTCCAAGATCAACATAGAGCGGAGATTTCCTATCTCATCAGGAATTTGACCCGAAAGCTGGTAAGCATAGAGAAAAAGAAGGGTAAACTCCGTCAAATTGCCTAATGTCGGCGGGATTGAATCGGTTAAATTATTTTCAAAGAGGCTCAACGAGAAGAAGGTTCAAATTCCCTATCTCCAGTGGGATGGAACCAGTAAGCTCATTAGTAAACAGTTGCAGCTGTGTCAATTTGGTTAAGTTCCCCAAAGTGGAAGGAATCGGTCCTGTCAGGAAGTTGGTGTCCATGTGGAGCACTTCCAGATTTGTCATATTTCCCATTTCAGGAGGAATAGAACTAGAAAGGGAGTTGTTGTAGATATAAAGTGTAGCTAAGTTGCTCAAATTACCCAATGAGAAAGGGATGGATCCATGCAAGCGATTGGAATACAGTGCAACCTCACTGAACAAATGCAGCTGCCCGATCTCTGGGGGAATTGAGCCACTTAAATCGTTGAAAACCAGGTGTAGGACCTCTAGTTTCGTTAGACGGCCGATCTCAGGCGGTATTTAACCTGAGAACTGATTGATAGAGAGATCGAGATAGGTGAGATTGCAAAGGAGACCGATTTGAGGCGGAATGTGGCCGGAGAGACTATTTACGCTCAGGTCCATGTACATGAGATGAGACAAAGATGAGAATGGGAATTCATCAAGCATACCTTCGACATTGGCACTAGTGAGATTAATCCGGATCACGCTCTCAGCCCGATTGCAGAAGATGCCATACCAAGTGCATGGACTCATGGTCGACTTGGAACCAGTGGTATTACGAGGAGATGGAGTCCAGGAAGAGAGGGAAGAAACCGAATGGTTTCCAAGACTGGACTTCCAATTGAGGTGGGCTTGTGCTTCTGCAGGGGAAGATTGAGCAGGAAGTGGAATCAAAAAGGAAGTGAAAAGGGCAAGGGCAGCCACAAGGCTCATGATCCTCTTGAATTCCTGGGAAGAAACCATGGATTCTTCTTCTTCTTTTGGTTCTAGGAAGTTGGGTTATTTTATTTTGGGGTTCCTGAGGCAATGGATGATGCTTAAAATGCTTGTGAAAACTCACCTTCCTACCATCTTTCCTTTATAGGGGGAAATTGATGAAGACTAAGAAAGGGTATGTTGATATTGTTTGGGAGTAGCATCCCAAAGTTGACTGAGACGAATGGATTAGAACACCACAAGTGCAATAACTTTCATACGCACTCACTTGAGTATCATAACTGTTTTTTTTTTTTTACCACTTGAGTGCTACGACTTCTAAAAAAATGTTTACCTTGACTGTCGTAACTTTTAATCAATCGCTTTGAGTGTCATAACTTTTTAAAACCCCTCACTTAATTGTCAGTAATCTGACGCGGCATGTCACATGTGGTGAACATTTTTAGAGAAGTTATGCTATTCAAGCGATTGATTGAAAAGTTATATAATACTCGAGTGAGTAAAAGAAAATTATGGCGCCAAGTGAGCATCATACATAATTTATGACACTTATATGATAGAAAAAAAAATATTGGTACTCAATTGAACGCCATACGAAATTTATGACACTTGTAATGTCATTTTCTCCTTTCCACCCTAAGAATTCTTCTTGGATTTCATTGATGACTTTTCGGACTAGCAATGTTCCCAGGAATTTGGTACCAACCATTCTGTCCGAAATCCGGAGAATTTGATTAGACAGTCGTTCAGGAGAGTGATGTAAAGTCAAGGTCTTTCGTAGTGCGAGTTATCAGTCAACTTTCCACAAGATCAACTTTCCACAAGATCAGATCCTAATTTGGGTCACACTTTGCAATTCTAATGGCAAAAGCAAAGTCTTCTCACTCGGCATTCATGAAGCCAAATCTTGCCGTGTTGACCGATTCTTGCAGAAATGATAGCTGATGATCTAGCGGAAATGGTAGAGTACAGTTCAAAAAAAAATAAAATTTCACGGCTCCGATAGGCTGAGGAAAAATTACCAAAAAAAATCATAAAATCTATTGTACGGTTGTCAAATCAGTTCTAAATTTTCAATTTGGCCAATTCAATCTTAAACCCTTTAATGATTTGCCAATGTAGTCCTTCATGCCAATTTTAATTGGAAATCGCTGACGTGGACGACGGTTGTCCTATTTGATACAACCAGCTGACGTGGACAGTTTTTGCATTTTTTTTTTAAAATTGTCTTGTTCTTTAAAAAATGAAAAAAGAAAGAAATTTTAAAAAATTTGCAAATATTGTCCACGTCTGGAATGACTACATTAATAAATAGTGAGAATGTTTAGGACTGAATTGGCATCTGTACAATAGGTTTAGGTTTTTTTTTTTTTTTGTAAATATCTTGATAAGCTACTGACCGTGTTCGAGTAAAGGTTGCACAATCACCAGTTTTACTAGGAATAACATGAGATAACTAAGAAACTAAAAGGGCAGAGAGAACCATAATCAACAATTACAACACAATAAAATGTCTTATGGTGGGGCACGACTTTTTTCCAAAGGTATCGCCAATGGAGAACCTGAAATCCAAACACAAAACAAAAATCTATATGAGCTCACGCTGCTAATGAGCTAATCCAGTTTACCGAATTGAAATCTTGAAATCATGAATCGGAAATCAAATTGAAATTCAATTGAATAGTAACAATCGGTCAAGTGCCTAAAATTGATATTTTGTGTCATAGACATTTATGAGTTTTGCAAATAATACTATATGAAAAGGCTTTCCTAATTTGGTACATGATGGTTCTATTATAAGCATAGACAATTTGCCATTGTTTATTCATAGAATATGTACACGTCGTTTCAGTTATACTTGCATTGTAAACTGTAAAATTTGCTCTAATTATTTTGCAACAATCATAAAAAATGATAAAAAAAAATTACATAACTCAATGGATAAACAAACGAAAAATTCAATCACTAGAATCAGTAGATGCATATTGAATCGTAGTTCACTAGTAAATAGATAGATTCGATGGCGAGTTAGGAGATTTGTGGTTCACTAAAAGATACGCCCTTTGATCTCGCATCGAACCGTGTCAAAAGATACGGAAAATCGAGAATCCTTCTTCTCCTCTTGTCTGTTTCTTTTTGTGCAAACGCTAATTTTTTTTTCCTTTTTTTCTTACCATGAGGCGGCACTTGTGGGGATGACTAAAGACTGAAAATGGAAACCAAGCACGAGGGGACTGTTTGACACCATAAAGAGCCCGCCGGAGAAGACAAACTTGTTCAGAGGTATGAGCAAGACTAGGTAGAGGTTGCATAAAAATGTCCTCCTGAAGATCCCCGTGAAGAAATGTCACGCCCCACACCCATCGGGCACACCACATCCCTCCTCGGTCGTTAAGTTGCGACGTCCCAGGACGCATCACAGACCTATTTATTTTTATCTTTCAATTAAGCGCATGCGAAAACGATTCACTTCCCCAGAAAAACATAACAGCAGGGATAGTCAGAAGGAAACCGGCAATCAGCAAATAGCAAAAGCTCATTTTATTTAATTATTGTTAACCCTGGGAAGATTACAATATATACAAGCCTATTACAAGGCCTCTCCCTAGCAAACCACACATACAAAAGGGGTGGGGTGGTCGGGTTAACCTAACTTCACTACAAAAAGGGCAGCCCAAAAAGATAAGCATACAGTGCCTATCATCATAGCTGACCATAACCGGAAGGAGGCTCCGGGTCGGACTCCTCTTCTTCTGCATTGGATTCCACGCCATTCAGATTCGTCTCCGGATCAAAAACAGCTCCGCTCGGAGGGTTGAGATCCATAGGATTCCAACCCTCATCTCCAATGCCACCGGCAAGAGGTCCGTCGAAACCTCTAATCGAACCAAATAGCCTATCCCCCTCCTTAATGAACCAAGCTAAAAACTCGTGCGGTTGCCACATCGCTAACCCCTTATCAACCCATACGGTTGTCAAATGCTTTTGATAACACCTATCCGATCCCACCGGATATTGTACCACTATTGTACCCATGTCCATGGGCACACCAAAACGCATAAGCATAGGTGATCGACTCGTACTCGAGGGTCTAAAAATATTTAAACAACAACAATGAGATAAATCTCAGCGAGTTAACAACCTAAGTCTCGATTAGCAAGTCAACTCAGCTCGGATGCACCTAATACATGCAATACAGTACGGTACGCACAAACATACCATCACACATTCATAGGCAACCTTACCTTGCCTTGGTACACGCCCGGCGGGTTATAAATCGCCACATGCAATATAATGCAATAAGTAAACAACATAATCAGAACACCTGTCAACATCCTCATGCATAGTGCACTCAAGTGTGTTCCAATTATCACGGCCACTCAGGCACGCCCGTCCTCACACGGGGGTCTTTCGGCTCAATAAGGTATTTATCCATTCGATCAATTACGGCCGATCAAGGGTACGCCCATCTTCATATGGGGGTCTTCCGGCTCAACCGGGTATTTATCCATCCGATCAATTACGGTCAATCGAGAGCACGCCCATCTTCATACGGGGGTCTTCAGGCTTATCCGGGCATTTATCCATTCGATCAATTACGGTCGATCGAGGGCATGCTCGTCTTCATACGGGGGCCTTCCAACTTATCCAGGCATTTCTCAAATTAATGCAACTCTCATGCCAAAAATGAAATAAATAAATGGGTTAATACCACGGAAAATCCCAAACTGGTACATTTGTGACAAATTTACCCCAAACTATTTTTTAACCACAAAAAATCTCAAACTGGTACACTTGTGACAAATTTACCGTAAACTAGTACATCTGTGACAAATTTACCCTCCGTTAGTTTTCATTAAATCTAACCGTTAAAGTGCTAAGTTGTATGACACGTGACAATTGACGGGCGTACCAGCTTGGGGTTTTTACCCTCTATTTATCACAGGTGTATTAGTTTAGAATTTTTCATGGTATTAACCTAATTTAACAGAGGGTAAATTTGTCACAGGTGCATCAATTTGGGATTTTTTGTGGCCAAAAAAATTAGTTTATGGTCAATTTGTCACAAGTGTACCAGTTTAGGGTTTTTGATGGTCAAACAATAGTTTGGGGTAGATTTATCACAATTGTACCAGTTTTGGGTTTTTCGTTGTCAAAAAATTAGTTTGGGGTAAATTTGTTGCAGGTGTACCAGTTTGGAGTTTTTCATGGTATTAACCCTAAATAAATCACACGTGATCACATACATATAATTAAATCATCAAACTTAGCATACTTCCCTATCCAAACATTCTTGCCCTACTTAACTCATAAAAATTGACATATAAACCCGACACCTCAGAGTTTACTATTTAGGTGTCCACAATTCTTTCCTTGAAAATAGCCGTTCAATTTATTTAACTATACAAGCCAATTTATACGGCAATTCCCAACGTATGCATCACGATTCAAGCATAATACAATCATAAATTAGTATTAAAACTACACAAAAATATAAATAAAATAATCCGATAGCTTACCGCCTAAATAGCGATAACTTATCACTAATCAACAATAGCTTATCACTCAAAAACCGATAGCTTATCATCAAATCCTCAATAGCTTATCACCTAAATGGCGATAGCTTATCACCTAACAACCCCGATAGCTTATCGCATAAATTGCCGATAGCTTATCGCATTTCTTGATAATCTATCAAGTCCACTTATCACTTATCAAGATAACTTATCAACTAATCCCTAATTAATTAGTACTAAGCATACTTAGCCTAATCTAATATCATCATAATCAAGTTTAACATACTAATCAAGGGATTAGGGAGAAAAATCACCCGGTAACGATTCCAATGACACGGGCACGACGGCGGCGGCGAGGGTTACGCGTGGCTCAGTCTAGAAACGACACGAAACGACGTCGGACGGTTGGAAAGTAGCAAGACAAAACCGGTGAGGGATGGTTTGCTCTGTGGGGCTCCGACCGGCGATGGAAAAAGCTCGAACGGGTAGCGCACGGCGACAGGAGGTTGTGGCGGTGCTTAGTGGTGGTTCTGGCCGGCAAGGCAGCAGCCGAAGGGGCTGAGGTGGTGCCAGTGAGGATCGGCCAAGAGGGAGGAAAGAGAGAGAGAGAGATGGCCGGTTGAGTGAGGGAGGAGAGAGAGTGAGAGAGAGAGACTAAAATGAGAGATATTATCTCATTCAAGCTTCTTGAGCAAGCCAAGACCAAGATCAAATCCCCTTATCAATGCATGCCTCCAAAGTCTTCACTCATCATGTCCTTTGTCTCATGGTCATTAATGCAAGGGTATTTTGGTAATTTCACAAAGTATAGTATAAAATACCATACGCGTATATAGGCCAGAATTTTGTACGGGTTCATAAAAATCGAGTTTGGGCTTGAAAGGGCCCACTTGGGCTTGTCTTAGGCCCAAATGGCGGAAGGCCCAATGTGCCTTCGTTTGGCCCACTTCCTTGTGGGCTCCAAAACTCGGCCCGTTAACCCTTTTTCCGAGAGTTTCGAGCAAACCGATAAATAGGTAAATCAATGAGGCGACGTCCAATAGTTTAATCTTGAAATCCTCGAAGGTTCGATACCCAAATTCGGATTCTAATTCATGGTTAAAATTGATCGATTGCAACTTTAGTATATCTTGAGCTAACGAGCGGCTTTTGGGAGTTATGCGTATTCGACCCGTGGTTGATTCGACATCAATCAACGTTTAAGCTTTCTCGAGCCATGGATGACCTCGGTTGTCATGTAATTGCGAGGGATCAATCACTAGTTCCGATGTACACGATCATTAGGAATTGGTTTAGGGTCATTCGCAATCCATACAATGGTCAAGCGGAATCACCCGCGATCCGATTGTATACTATTGATGAAACATTCTATAATCATTCCTTGATCGGTCTATAATGGCTCAAAATTGTCCCTCGTCAATCCTTATGGTCGAATTATCAATCATGGTTGAGTTTTCAGGTCGTGCGTACTTAATTCCTTAATAACCTTTCCCTTTCGGTTAGTCTCTCATGAGTGATTAATTCAGAGCGAGAATTACTAACAATGTGTCGATTAAAATCATCAAAGCCATGTTGGGGAAGCAAGCTTGGAGACTATTACATGCCCCAAATGCCTTATGGAGCAAGTTGATGAAGGGTATCTATTTTCCTAATAAGGAGTTCTGGCATGCAGACAGAGGCACCCGCCCATCCTAGGGGTGGCAGAGCTTACTTGTGGGAAGAGGAGTGATTGAGAATAATGTGAGATGGGTGGTGGGTGATAGAAAAATAATTAGAGTCCGAGAAGATAAGTGGATACCCTCAGGCAGAATTGGGGGACCAGCGAACCAAAACGATCCCCAATATGTAGCAGATTTAATTAATCATGACTCTGGAGTGTGGAATGAACAGAAGCTTATTGAGATTTTCGATAAAAGAGTGGTGCAACAAATCATAGCTACCCCGTTGAGCAACAATCTAGGAGCTGACAAACTGATATGGATGGGGAATAAATCTGGTTCCTATTTAGTAAAGAGTGGATACAACACAAGCTACTCTCCAACTAGCCACTCAGTCACAAACCAAGCCACATCATCATATCAGACTCCAAAGGATCTGTGGATTAAGATCTGGAAGTTACATACTCACCCCAAAGTTCGCTTCTTTATGTGGAGAGTGTGCAACAATGCTTTGCCAACAAAGGCAAATCTGCACAGAAGAAGATTGCTACCGAACCCTTTGTGCCCTCTCTGTCGTCAAGCTCCGGAGTCAGCCGAACACCTTTTCATTCTATGTGAGTGGACACAAATTATTTGGTCAGACCCCAGGCTCCAAGTTGAAACATCGCCGACACATATCACCAGAATCGAGCAGTGGGTTTATGAAAATCTTACCTCTGGAGCCGACCCCACCTCTAGAGCTCTGTTCGCCGGAGTGTTATGGCTAATTTGGAAGGCGAGCAACACGATGGTCTTTCATGCTCGAGAGCCTTGTCCCAGCTTGCTCATGGACGAAGCAATCACGATGAACAATCTTTATGAGAAACTCAACTCGGGTAAGGTAAAAAAGGATAAAGTTGCAAGCTTGTTACCGAACCAGTGGGTTCCTCCACCAAAGAACTGTATGAAATTGAACGTCGATAGCTCCTGGTGTAATGCCTCCCTAGGTGGATCGGTCGCCGGAATTTGCAGAGACTCCCAAGGGCTCATCTCGGATGGCTTTGTGAAGCCAATCCACACCTCTTCTGCCCTAGTCGCTGAAACCCTAAGCGTGAGGGAAGCGCTGTCTTGGTTGAAGAAGACACGTGAACTCTCTAGAACTGATCTGCCAACTGAAGTACTTACTGATAACCTTTCAGTTGTGGAGTCCGTATCAGGCTTCAAGGAGTGTCCATGGGCCGTGCATCCTATTGTGGAAGACTGCAAGCTTCTGCTGGCCCATTTAAAGAATGTTACGGTGGCCTTTGGTCGAAGAGAAGCTAACCGGGCCGCGGATTGGGTAGCAAAGGCACATAGGGCCGGCTCTCTACCTCTTAATTGGGTCTCTAAACGCCCCGAATCTCTTTGGTTAATTTTATGTTCAGACTTTGAGAACTTATGTACTCCAACTGCTTATCAGTAATGCAAGTTTTTTTCTGACAAAAAAAAAATCATCATTTCATTACATCCTGAATAAGGTCGAATTTGAGGATGTCACAAGAAAAGCATTCTTCACATCAAGCTGAAAGAGAGGCCAGTTACGAATTGAAGCAATATGAAGTAAAATATGGACAGATGTCATCTTTGATACGGGAGCAAAAGTCTCCTCATAATCAATACCATACTTCTGCGAGAAACCCCGAGCAACCAGACGCATCTTGTAGCGCTCAATATTGACATCAGAACATGTCTTCACCTTGTATATCCACTGGCAAGATACCAAGGATCGACCTGGAGAAACTAGAAGCATTATGACTATCTTGAAGCCTTGTGAATCCATGGCCTGTTTTCTCTTTGGTCTGGAATCTGTTTTTTCTACGCTATTTATGAAGAATTCTGCATATTAATATTTATTTGACCGCCTGATCTGATGGAATTTGATATGGACAAATCAATTAAAGTGGTCCAAAATCATTTTAGTTCATATAGAACATTCACCTAATGATTTCTGCTGTGTAAAGTATTAGTTTTGCATGTTACTATTTCAAAGTTTATCTTTATGCATATATGCTATGGAGAAATACTTAGCCAATTTAAATTGAAAGTTGTAGAGAATGCCGTAGATGCTTTAACTCTATAGACGATTGCATGATTTACAATATCTTTTTCAGGTCATAAAGTCCCAATGTAAAAAAGTTTCCATTTGTTCAAATTTGTTAACGAGTTGAACCATGCACCTATGATACTAGCGTACCCACCCCACAATCCCTTTACCAACAAGTCGCATGCCTATTGGCTAACTTGTTAACTTAAGAAGCATAAATGTAACTTTAGAGCTCACTGAACGAGCGCTCTTGCGCCGAAGAGAGAACAATTTGCATTAACCTAATTGGGAAGAAGGTGAGATATTAAACATTCATTGCAAGTATCATAAACATTAGAAGAAGAAGAAGCAGCAGCAACATAAATTTAATGGAAATAATATTAAAAACAAAATACACACTAATAAATGGTTCAATTTGTTCAGATCTTGAGGTTAAGCAAATGGATACATGGCGGGTACTTTGCGTCATTGGCTACTTATCCATTGTTGCAACCGTGTGTTTGTAGTATTTCTCTTCAAAATGACCTAATTAGAGTTTTCGAAAAGAAAAAAATAGCTAGATTTTGGTTCCAACAAATGAAAGGTTCAGAATGCAAGGTTCAGAATGCGGTTGCGTTCCATACCTAATCTTCGTTCATCACTATTGTCACGGGCTGACAGTTTCATGACCGAGGACAAGCCCATGTGGCGCCTATTGAGCCGAGAACACTAGGTCAACCTTCCTTCTATAGATCGTTCTTAATGACAATATGGCTAATCACATCATCACATTGAATCGTACAATGCCAAATTAAACGTGGGCATCCAGTTCCTCGAGCAAAACACATAGACCACTTCAGAACAACAACTGATTTTGACTTGCCATAGCCTCATCAAGAGAATGGTATCAGCTCCCGACCAGTTTGTACATGGGAGCCAACCCGCCTTCAGAGATCCTCTAAGATGGTATTCATTCCACTCCAAGACTTCTAGCACTAACACCCTGACGTCACTTCCACAAATCATCCGTTCTGCATCACTCACTCTTCACTCATAGCCACAAAACTCCACTCTTTAGCTTATAAGGGCACGGGAGAACTCGAACCATGACACTATACTGTTCGAAAAAGTAGATCAGACTTTATTAGCTCACGTCTCAGCAATCGTGTGTGTAAATTATTTTTTTGGAAATGCATCAGCAAGCATTAACTAGTGGAACACATAATGAAAATGTTGACAATTCCCACCGGGTGGTTCTTTCTTGACACTGCATTTTTTCTGTTGCCTTTCTTCTAAGATAAGCAGTACAATCGCGATGAATTGACACAACTTCTTGAAAAGGTTGGGAGAACATGACTCATTGTATCGCTACGCCTTGATTCGAATAGCTGTTACTTCATTTTTTTTTTCCTACGTATACTATTCGTTCACAAAGTTTTCTGGAACTTTGGTTTTGCGATGTTAGGTTATACTAGAGAGTGATTGAGGGCGGGATCAAACATTGGTCTACTATGGTTTCCTTTGAAAGTTCACAAAACTCTGAGCTCTCAAAGACTGTGTCTATTGTTTTACAGATGAAGTTCGTGAGGGGAAGTTATTCTGACAAGTTTTGCGCAAGGCAATGTAAGTTCCCCGCTCTGAACAACAGAAAAGATGGTTGATGATGAGCTGAAACACAAATGAGTTCTATTTGTATTTGACAATGGAGCTAGGCCGAGCAAAAACTGACCATCATGATTTAAAACCACCAAGATTTTGGAGGGCGGGATATCATCTGCGTTCATGCTCTTGAAATATAAGGTAACACCAGAACAGAACTTGCATTCTCTCTGAAACACTAGAGTATGTCCTCCTGAGATGAAACGATGACCAGTGATCTTCCTAATTTAAGCACTTTAAGTTCGAAGCTCTAATGAAGTCGAAGCCTGGATTTCTCTGTTTTGGAGCAATCAAAAGCTACTGAACTTCTATTGAAGACTCATGCCATGGCAACATGCGCCTAGCACTCCGAGTAGGAACCGATTGACTGCCCAATCTGTCATGTTACACAGTGGTAGTAAGTTGCAGGAAACCCAAATTATGGTGGATGGCCGCGAGTAGAAACAATTAGTTTCTGATAGAATGCACTCTCAAAAGATCCATGATTAAAACTTTTCTGCATGTAAGACGATTTTGCGTCTGCATAAATCCGAAATAAAAGTATAGAAGGACCAACAAAGGACAAGAGTCTAGAGACTTCTTATAAATATTCCATTTCAACTTACATGGACACTTCGGTTCCAAGATAATAACACTAGATTCATCAAGTAATATTTTCGACCAAAAAAAAATACTATTTTCTCACTCTTACTTCACGTGGATACTTAACTTTCACTCCGAAGACACAAGTCTGATATGGGCTAAAAACTCTACTTTTGCTGACAGTGGAAGTATTTTAAGACATAATTAATTAGTCTAGACTACTCTGATTTTCATTAAAGATCTTAGACCTTCATGCATGTGGTTGACAGAGCAACCCCATTTATC
This sequence comes from Lenwebbia sp. NSW1173648, assembly GCA_029784005.1. Lineage (NCBI taxonomy): Eukaryota > Viridiplantae > Streptophyta > Magnoliopsida > Myrtales > Myrtaceae > Lenwebbia > Lenwebbia sp. NSW1173648. The sequence continues at coordinate 3,809,314 of JARCGZ010000005.1, forward strand.
TGACGACATCTTCTACAAATGGATCCAGTGAACGGCTTGAAGATGTTGCATCTCTCACAAGATCATTCGCTGTCTCTGAATTTCGAAGGCCATGGAAAGTGGTTGAACAAGCTGATAGTTCCTGAGAAATCATTTCCATCGACGGCCTGAGTTAGGGATTAGCAGATAAGCAACCGACTGCAAGCTTGAACATGATCAGAAGTTCATCCTCAATGCCTGGCATGGGCGTTGGCAGGCGTGAATCCAATATATTCCTCAAAACAACTGACATCTCCATGTCAAGTGGAGCTAGTAGAGATGAAATGCTATCCCCCGGATGTCTTCCTTTGATCACCTCGATGGCCACAACTCCAAAGCTATACACATCGCATTTCTCCGTCACCTTCATTGTGTAAGCAAGCTCTGTACAAAGAGGGAGATATATGTATTATCATGAAGACATTGCTTTAGCTCAACCTTAAATTAAGAGTATTTTGAAATTAACCTGGAGCTACATAACCAAATGTGCCCACGACAGCACTCCAGTTTGATATATCCAGCTTCAGAAGCTTAGCCGTGCCGAAGTCAGAAACATGCGCCTCATACTCGGAATCAAGCAGAATGTTGTTACTTGAAATATCTCGATGAATGATTGGAGGGTTACAATCATGGTGCATATAAGATAGAGCATAAGCCACGCCTTTTACGATATTCACCCTCTTGTTCCAGTCCAACCCTTTAGCTTCTTCTTCATTGCTCAAGATTGTAGACAAGCTTCCTCTGTCCAAATACTCATACACCAAGAATGAGTGTTGTGGATGAGAGCAAAAGCCCTTAAGTTTCACAATATTGCTGTGTCGAATTTCCTTTAATACCCTAATCACATTCAAAAATTCCTTTTGACCTGTTTGCCCGTTGTCAGCTGCTTGATGGAGCTTCTTTACAGCTACTGTATCACCTGATCTTAATTTAGCTTTGAAGACACTTCCATAGACTCCCCTTCCAATACAGTAAATCTCATCAAAAGCCCCTGTGGCTTCAATGATGTCTACATATAAGATCTTTCCATCGTACTTTGATAGAGAAAACACTTCAGTTGTCTTAGGCGCTTGTTCCACTGATGGATGGAACTTTTTTCTATGGTAAGCGAGGAATATTCCAATGAAAATAAACAGGAGAGCTGCTCCTAGCAGAGGAAAGACAATAACAAACACTCTACGTCCCACCGGAGAGTTTTTCCTATCCACCCCCGCTGGATTACAGGGCTCAAGTCCTTCAACATTTCCACACAATCCACTGTTGCCTTGTAACGCTTCCTTTGTTGCATCTTGGAATGCTCTGGTGTTAGGGATTGGACCCTCAAACTCATTGTGGGAGATGTGAACCTTTGTTGAAGCCGGCATATGCTCGAAAGTCTCATATATAAGGCCAGAAAGATGATTGTGTGAAAGGTCAAGTTTCACTAGGCTTTGCAGCTTGCTGAATTCAGCTGGGATCTCCCCGCTTAACAAGTTACAACTCAAGTCTAGCTCAGACAAATGAGTTAGCATCCCTATTTGCCCCAGAATATCTTGGCTCAACTGGTTGTTGCTCAAATTCAAGAGGAACAAAGCTCAATAGTCTGCGGGATAGACATGCTTAATCTATTTCGGGACAAATCCATTGTTAGGAGTCCAAACGGCGATACAATCTCGGGACTTATACTGCCAGAAAGTCGGTTCCCTCTTAAATTCAAATTCAACAAAGAAGTCAATTTTCCAAATTCTTTCGGAACCTCCTCGACTAAACCTGTGACATCCCAAAATTCAAACGTTTATAAGATAAATAATATTGGATTTTCGAGATTTAAGGGACAATGGTTGGACGCGATTTTATTTGATCTGATGAGGGATTTGGAAAATGCTGAGGCATCGGGTAGAGAAAATCAAGCCGGTTTAGTCGAGCCATCAAATCGAAGCATCGAGACCATTCGCGCCCGAGCCTAGTCCTGGCCGCATCTTAGAAGTGAATTTACCATTTTATTCTAAAGGAAAATTTACGGTTTTGCCCTTTGCCTTGAAATTACCATTTTGTCCTTGAGTGCTAAATTACCAAAATGCCCTTCTTGCTTGAGAAATTACCAAACTATCCTTCTAGCATTTATGAACTTGAGACAAGAGACCATCATGGAAGAAGACTTTTGAGGCTTGGCATTGATGAGGGGATTTAATGAAGCTTGGGGATGAGGTTTCAAGAGGATAATATCTCATCTCCTTTGGTTTTTCGCTCCTCCCTTTCTCTCCATTTTCGGCCGGCCAAAACTTCCCCCAAACTCGAGAGCCCGTTTTCTCGGTTTTCTGCGTGCGCCCGAGAAACGGTCGGTTTGAGCTCGTCCAGAAGGCTAATTGAGCTCCGTTTTCTCCTCCGCGATCGTAAGATTGAGGGAAACTCAAATCTAAAGGCAGATCATCGAAGAAACCATTGGATTTTTGTGGATTAGCGCTGAACAGAGGCTGGTCGGTGGAGGCCCGGTGCGTCCGGCATGATTCAGACTTTGTTTTTCTTCGTACATGATCCCAGGCAAGTAGATCTATATCCTTATTACTAAGCTTTCTATGATTATGGATGCGAGTTTTGGACTCTGATTGATCATGTTCTATGATGATTTGCTTGGCATGATTCCGAGATCTTATGCCTATATGATTTGTGATTGTTTGTGTGGAACAATCCTCAATTTTGTGATGTTATGGTTGGTTTAGTCGTTTGGATTGGAATTCACTTGTTGAGCGATTAAGCTCACCCCTTGCGAGATAACAATTTTCAGATAAGCAAGCTAGCAAGGAGAAAGCCAGTATGATAATTTGGTTTAGGAGTTCGAGAGATCTGGTTATCGATGGAGGTCGTGGATGAATATTCTAGTAATCGGAGTAGATTATCTTCCTTGTAAATCCTCCCAGAATAATACTTTGAACTTTTGTAAAGGACTATTCCATGAGCTGTAAATGTATGAAATAAAGTAATCTGATTGTTGTGCCCATGTCTCACAAACTGTATTATTTGATTAGAGGAACCCTATATGGCCAGAGCCTCATTAGACGTGTCTACCAAATAACTGTTTTATGCACTTGTATGCTGCATGGACGTCTATTCTGTTTATATATGCTTCCGCATGCGCCATCAGCATAATAAGAAAAGATTAAAGGAGAGAACGTGGTCGAGAAAGCCTTCCCGATGTGTGGCGAAAACTGGGTGGTCACAAAACCATTGAAAGAAAGATCAATTGCACTCAGTTGAGTCATGTTTCCAATCTCAGGAGGCAAGCTACCAGTGATGTTATTTCCAGTATTTCTTAGATGACTTAAACGCATGAAACTTCCCAAGTTTGTTGAGATTTCTCCATGGAAATTGTTGAAACTCATGTCGATAAACTTCAAGTTGGGGTAGACACCGAAGATCTCAGATATGTTTCCAATGAACTGGTTTCCCTCAAGGCGTAGTCTGACTAAGCTTATTCAATTTCTCAAGCTTCTAGGGATAGAACCAATTAACTTGTTGCCACTCACTGCGAGGTTTTGGAGCAACCCACCTTGGCACAAGTTCTCTGGTAAGGAGCCGGTTAACTTCTTGGCATCCAATTGCAGCACCGTCAAGTTCATCAAATCCCCTAAGGATCCAGGAATTGAACCAGAAAGCTGATTCTCGCGGAGGAACAAGTATACTATGTTGGTCAAGTGCCCCAAAGAAGAAGGAATTGGGCCAGCGAACTGATTTCTACTCAGCTCTAAGTCAAGCATAGCGTGGAGATTTCCTATCTCATCAGGAATGTGACCGGAAAGCTGGTTACCAAGAGATAAAGAAGGTAAGCTCTGTCAAATTGCCTAATGTCCGTGGAATTAAACCGGTAAGATTATTATCACAAAGGGTCAACGAGCTAAGAAGGTTCAAATGTTGGGAAATTTCGTCGGGAATGGGACGAACAACGAAATCAGACTTTGAGACGTGATAACACTCTCTTTAAGGATTTATTTGCCCCAAAACGTTGCTAATGGTTTCCAGCAAATATCCTCCAGGATACAACAAAGTCTCGGTGAGAATAGCAGATAGCAATTCTAATAATTCTCCAGGATCTCACTTGGGAAACAATTGGAAATAATGGATGTATCTCTCATTCGGAAAGAAGCGACAAAATGGAAGAAGTTCTGAAATTTTTTGAGAACAAAATGAAGAGAGTCGTAGTAATAATATATAAGTGAAGAGAAGGCAACTCTTCATTCCGAAAATAACTATATTCGAACGCATCTCTTCATTCCCAAACGAGATTGATTCGGACACAACCCTTCATCTCCAAAGGAAGTTAATTCGAACACGACTCTTCGTGTCCGAACCGGTAGTTACATCCGAATAGACACAAACACTCCAAAGGGTATAAAAAATAATTGTAACTCCTTTGCGAACAGTCGCACTGTTTCGCTAATCAAAACGGTTATTTTATTATTAAATTCGAAATAAAAAATAACTATAATTCTTTTGTGAACAGTCGCACTATTTTGGTAGGACACAAAATTATTATTAATAATTTTTTTAATAATAATTTCAAATTTGAATAAACAAAGAATAGTGATTGTTGTTTAGTGCCAAAACTAGTCCACGTGCACACTCACATCCTTTTGATGTGGGACAAGACACCTCTTAGTTTGTTTTACAAACAAACTACCAACATCAAATTCCCCAACTCTAGGGGGGTGGAACCGGTAAGCTTATTGGCAAATAGGTGCAGCTCTCTCAATTTGGTTAAGTTACCCAAAGTGGAAGGAATTGGTCCTGTTAGGAAGTTGGCGTCCATGTGGAGCACTTCCAAATTTGTCATATTTCCCATTTCAAGAGGAATAGAACCAGAAAGGGAGTTGTTGTAGACATACAAACTAGCTAATTTGCTCAAATTACCCAATGAGGAAGGTATGGATCCTTTCAACTGATTGGAATATAGCGCGACCTCTCTGAGTAAATGCAACTGCCCGATTTCTAGGGGAATTGAGCCATTTAACTCATTTAAAACCAGGTGTACGACTTCCAGTTTATTTAGACAGCCGATCTCTTGCGGTATTTTGCCCGAGAACCGATTAACAGAGAGGTTGAGATAGGTGAGATTGCTCAGGAGACCAATTTGAGGCGGAATGTGGCCGGAGAGACTATTTATGCCCAGGTCCATGAACATGAGATTTGACAAAGATGAGATTGGGAATTCATCGAGCGTACCTTCGACATTGGCACTGGTGAGGTTAAAATCCTGATCACGCTCCCAGCCCGACAGGAGATGCCATACCAAGTGCACGGACTAATGGTCGACTTGGAACCAGTGGCATTACGAGGAGAGGGAGTCCAGGAAGAGAGGGAAGAAACCGAATGGTTGCCAAGACTGGACTTCCAATGGAGGAGGGCTTGTGCTTCTGCAGGGGAAGCATGAGAAGGAAGTGGAATGACAAAGGTGGTGAAGAGGGCAAGGGCAGCCACAAGGCTCATCATGACCCTCTTGAATTCTGGTGAAGAATCCATGGATTCTTCTTCTTCTCTTACTCTTTTGGTTCTGGTAAGTTGGTTTTCTTTGTTCCTGAGGAATGAGTGATGCTTATAAAGGTGGTGAAAACTCACCTTCCTATCATTTTCCATCATAATGGGAATGCAATAACGACAACTAACTAGTGAAGACTTAGAAAAGCGACGTTGAGATTGCTTTGCTTTACCGGTTGCCATCTGAGAGCTGACTGGACGACTTATTGGTTCCTTGAAGACTTTGGAGTTTTTTTTTTTTTTTTTTGCAGTCTTCGTTGGTGACATTTCTGACTCGGTCAGTCCTTATTTCGGAATTGAGTCCCACCCTTTAAATGGAAATCCAATCCAGAGACTTTGACGTACGAGTCTTCGAGGAAAGTGATGTGAATGAACACTCAACTTTCCACGCGATCACATCCTAATTTGCAATTCAAAGCGCGGGAAAATTTCCAAATCAGGCGAAAAAAATACATATTTACCAAAATAGGTTGAAAAAAAAAATTACCAGATCGGATGCCGCTCGGCAGTCACACTGCCGAGCGGGCTGTTGGGCCAGCCCCTGCGGCCCGCTCCGCAGTTTGGCTGCCGAGCGGGACGCCGACGCCTGCCCACCGACCCGCTCGGCAACCACACTGCCAAGCCAGGCCCGAGGCCCCCAACTATTTTTTTTTTTTTTTGAAAATTTCATAAGAAAAATCATTTTTTATAATATTTATTTTATTTATAATTTTATTCTTTTTAAGCTGATTTTTATAATATAATTATCAATATTTAATTAATTAATATATATAATTATAACATTACAATAAATTCACATATGTAATGTCGACATCGAACAGAAGAACTGAATAAATATCTCGTAATTGGGATATTGTAATATTACAAAAAATTCACACATCTAATATAAAAACCACGAAAAAATGAACTTAATAAATATGTTTCTTGAACGATATTATAACATTACAAAAATTTCATCAAACTAATTTACATAATTGACACAACTGTGATCTATTCCTGGGCCGATCTGCGTGCGCACGTTTGAATGTCGTGCCCTGATTCCCCATAGATGGTGCAATGGTTACGCGAATCGCTACCACTCAGCGTTCTCCAGTCCATCTCATTACGTATCCGGAATGCACGAGGTCTTCCTTTCTTCCTAATACGGCTCGGGTCGGGCATTAATGGCAGCTCATTAGGTTCATCCCAATAACCATGATGCCCTAACGGATGAAACATGTACCGATATGACTGAAGGGTTTTGTCCAATGTATAGCATTCATCTACGAGCGCACGGTAATCAATTGCATGACTTGACATGCTACAATTACGTGGGAACAATGAATTTTCAGCTGTTCAAATTTCCCACATGTGCACGTTCGCACGTCTAGTTGCACTTTTTGTCTGTTGCCCCCAGATCCTCTGGTTCTATCACATCCAGTTGTCACTTTGTAAACCCCTCTTTCAGAGTCGAAACATCTTACGTGATGCTTATTTGCAGTTTCACTGTTTTTCCGGAGCGTTTCACCCGCAAGTTGCGTAAATATCCATCCGTTGTTTTTCTGCCTCTTGTACATCGTTCTCCTCATGTCGAAATTTTTGACCAGCTGGAAAAATATCTTCTCGACCATGGTTGTTATTGGTAGACCACGAATGGGTTTCAGCATCCCGTTGACTGATTCAACTAAATTTGTCGTCATCGATCCATATCTCCTCCCTCCATCATAAGCCTTTATCCATTTCTCTCTTGGAATCTGATCACACCAGTCAGCTATGGGTGTATCGAACTCCCTAATTCGGCTCATGATTAAATTGAACTTCCGCTGTTGATTCGCGTAAGCTGTATATTACAATAATAATTAGTACTTTGCACTAAAATTTATGAACATGTATTTTCCTCAAATTTATGAATTTCAATATTTACCTGCCATCTCAAGATGTCTTTTGCCATCGTCATTTTTGAAATGTTTTTTGTAGTTGCTGACATTTTTTTTAAAATTTCGAAAAACCATTTTTTTATAATATTTATTTTATTTATAATTTTATTCTTTTTAAGCTGATTTTTATAATATAATTATCAATATTTAAATACTTAAGATATATAATTATAAAATTACAATAAATTCACATATGTAATGTCGACATCGAACAGAAGAACTGAATAAATATCGCGCAATTGAGATTGTTAAATATGTCTTTGAATTTTATGTATCCAGTTCGACATATATTTCATGCAGCCCAAAAGAAGAGAAAAAGTAGAGGTTTAGTTCGCGACGTCGGAGGGTTGGGCCGAGAGGCCCAACCCGGAGCTAGGGTTTTCATGTTTTATACAGAGAGTTTTTTCGTTTTATGTAATTGTCGCGAGCCGTGCGCTTTAGCAATCTTGTACTCTCTTTGATCATAGTGGAATTTCGTTTTGCCTCGCCCGTGGACATAGATCCCCTCGATCGAACCACGTAAAATCCTGGTGTTGTCTTTGTTTTTCTGCGTTTCGTCATAACGGGATATTGTAAAATTACAAAAAAATTCACACATCTAATATAAAAACCACGAAAAAATGAAATTAATAAATATGTTTCTTGAACGATATTATAACATTACAAAAATTTCATCAAACTAATTTACATAATTGACACAACTGTGATCTATTCCTGAGCCGATCTGCGTGCGCACGTTTGAATGTTGTGCCCTGATTCCCCACAGATGTTGCAATGGTTACGCGAATCGCTAGACTTTTCGATCAACGTAGACAACCTCATTGCGGAACAGGAGGTCATGTAGGAAGACGGCGTCATTAGTACATGTAACTGCAGTTAATTTTTTATCTATTATGAAAATCTCATGTTTTTTACAATATCCCAATTGCGCGATATTTATTCAGTTCTTCTGTTCGATGTCGACATTATATATGTGAATTTATTGTAATGTTATAATTATATATCTTAAGTAATTAAATATTGATAATTATATTATAAAAATCAGTTTAAAAAGAATAAAATTATAAATAAAATAAATATTATAAAAAATAGTTTTTTGAAATTTAAAAAAAAACTAGTTGGGGCTCGGCTCGGCAGTGTGGCTGCCGAGCGACTCAGTGGGCCGGCGGCGGCGACCCGCTCGGCAGCCAAACTGCCGAGCGGGCCGCCGAAGGCGGCGGCCCAGCAACCCGCTCGGCAGTGTAACTGTCGAGTGGCACTTGATCCGGTAAAAAAAAAAATTTCAACCTGATCCGATAAATACTTTTTTTTTTCCACCTAATTTGGAAATTTTCCCTCAAAATTATGCGGTTCAGGTTTGTTGGCCCAAAACTATGGTAGTAGTCACAATCATATTTGCCTCTGGTGCTGAACTCTCCTTGCTTTGTTAAGGTGGATTGCTGGGAAAATGGATGGATTTGCTGGTGCTGATCTGCGGGCTCTGTGTATGCAGGCAGCTATTATTGCTTTGTAGCGGAACTTTCCTTTACAAGATGTCTTATCTGCTGCTGGAAAGAATTCCTATTGCAGTGAACGTGCACCTCTTCCTTCATTTGCAGTTGAAGAGAGGGATTGGTTAGAGGCTCTATTAAGTTCCCCACCTCCATGCTCTGGTAGAGAAGCGGGAATAGCTGCTACCGACATAGCATCATCCTCGCATTCCTTGCCTGCTACAGCCACTGTCTACTCTGCTAGTTTCACTCTTTATCTTGATGAACACGTTTCATTGCCTCCTGCTCTTTCTAAAGCTGCTGCTGGAGTTTAAAAAAAAACGTGATATTTTCTGCACTGGGTAGAAGGAAATTGCCAAATTGTCTCTGGCGGTCTCATTTGCATTCTCTCTTACAAGAAGCGGAAGTTGGCGAGGAGATCGGAAGACAACTTTCCTTGGCAGATATTGCTATCGGCAAATCTGCTTCTGTTGGTTCTAATTGTTAGGATGCACGTGTGAGTGGGTTGTGTTAAAGAAATCCCACATCGGAGAATCGAAATGGTGTAGAGCAGTTAATATATCCATGTTGGCCCATAACTCATTAGCTTAAGCTTTTGAGTAAATGTGGGTTTGACTGGATATGTTAACGGGCTTGGACTTGGGCTCCCTCTCGGTGATCTCTTCTAGCGAAGATATCGGACTTCTGCTGCGCACTCCCATCAAATGGTATCAGAGCCGATGGTTGGTGTCCCATGCGATTACTGAGCGGGCCCAAAGGTAGACTTCATGGTTATGAAGTTGGGCCTAACACTGAGCTCACACGTGAGGGGGAGATTGTTAGGATGTACATGTGAGTGAGTTGTGTTAAAGAAATCCCACATCGGAGAATCGAAGTGGTGTAAAGCAGTTAATATATCCATGTTGACCCATAACTCATTAGCTGAGATTGTGTGAAGGGGAGATTGTTAGGATGCACGTGTGAGTGAGTTGTGTTAAAGAAATCCCACATCGGAGAATCGAAGTGGTGTAGAGCAGTTAATATATCCATGTTGGCCCATAACTCATTAGCTTAAGCTTTTGAGTGAAGGTGTGTTTGACTGGATATGTTAATGGGCTTGGACTTGGGCTTTTGAGTGAAGGTGGGTTTGACTGAATATGTTAACGGGCTTGGACTTGGGCTCCCTCTCTGTAATCTCTTCGAGCGAAAGTATCAAACTTCTGCTGCGCACTCCCATCACCGATTCCTTTGGTGTGGGAGAGAATCGTGAAAATGTGACCTACAACTGCGGCAGTCGTACTGGTTCAGTGAGGAATATGCCTTTCTCATCGTGGAAATGAATCTGTCTACCACAATGTAACGTACCTATGGCCTTCATTCTCTCAATCTGATATGCTCTATATGGATATGTTTTCTCAATCGGATATGCTCTATATGGATATGTTTGGAGGACTTTACTAGTGTTGAGAAAACCTTCCCTCTGAATATTTTGATTCTGACAAAACTAACCCTCTTGTGAGAGAATCTGGTTAATGCAAATAATTTTTATATTGCAGGAATGAGCATGTGAACAATAGCTTACAATGTTCCAAAACTGGCGTTCAGACTCAAGGAGTAGTCGTAGCACACTTGCTTCTGAGATGGTTGAAGTCTAGTATTCAGACGGAGATTCGTGCTGCCTCTGAAGACTTCATAAGGAGGTTCACGTTGTCTCTGAAGATTTCAGAAGGAGGTTCATGTTGTCTCTGGAGACTTTAGAAGGAGGTTCGTGTTGCCTCTAAGGACTTATCTCAAGAAGATTTATGTGACACGTCAGTAAGGACTTTACAGAAGCTTAGAGTCACTGTTCTAATCTATTCAAATTCAGAGAGTCTCTTCTGTTCAGAAGACTGCTTTTGAATAGCGTTCAGATTCTGAAATATCTCTATGCCAGATTCTGAAGACCCACGTTTGGTAGGTTTCCGGTTTGGCCGCATCTTTTTATGAAAGTCTGTAAGATTTGATTGACAGGATTATTTTCCAATCAAATCAGGAGAATATCCTTGATTGGATATTACCTTCCATGGACAAGATATCTCGGAGATTTGGATGAACTCTATTTATGGAACTTGAAGATTTGGTTGTGTGGGCGACTGAATCTGAAGGGTTCAGACTCTACTTCAACGGCTACTAGATCTTCTCATACACAGTCTCGGTCAATCAAGATTGTTAGCGTCCAATCAGAGATTGAGGAGCGATCTTTTGGAGGACCTTGGCAACGGCTAGTTCAAGGTCGAAGGAGTATAAAAGAAGATCAATGGTAACTGTTACGTAGAGTTCACGAACTTAAAATTCCAAAGTGCCGAGTTGTTCAAATTCACATTCTCTTGTTCTTGTGAGCTTAAAATGCTCAGTCTTGAGAGGTTCTTTTGTCAAAGTAATTAGAGTGACATCTCTTGTAACCTTTCATCGACTCATAGTGGAATCCAGCCGATCGGCTGTCATCGTGGGAGAGTGGACGTAGGCTTGCTAAAGCCGAACCACTATAAACACTGCGTGCAATTTCTCTTTCCCTAAACTCATCTTGCTGTGTTTAGTTAGTTAATCTGAACGTCTTTTTACTCATCTTACTCAGTTTATGTTTTGAACCTATTTATTTCCGCATTAATACCAAAAAGAGTCCAGAATCACCTATTCACCCCCCCATTTAGGTGATATTGCTAGATCCAACCGCTAGCATAACAGTTTTTTGGTGACCGTGAGAATAACAGCATGTTGTGGGTCACAAATTCTTGAATGAGCTATGTTCCTATAGATGACCGGGTTGAATCTGTGTACAAAATATACAAATAGTAGAAGACTGGCAGTTGCCTTTGACAATAGGAAAAAACACCTTCTATGAACACACTGGAAGTGCAGCGTTAATTCTTCCTTTGCTACTACTGCAATCCGCAGTATGTTCATGATTACGAACGTCCCACCCAATTTATTTCATTTAAAAGTAGATAAAATATACATGAAAGTCCCTTCAAATAACATCTAAGATCTAACAAATCGAAACATGTGATTTGGGGCACCCGTAGTAATTAAAGCTTTTCTTAGACTATACTTCTTGCAAATATGTTTCCTTGTAACATTCATTCAGGGCCGGGAGTTAGTGCGGTGAAGTAACACTTTCGTATTTTGTATTCCAACACCTGTCTACTTGTTTTGTAGTGAAATGTGCCAATGTGGGTTCTAGTGTTGTATTTATGCCGAGGATAGATCTATGGGCTGTGCAGACGCATCATCAAGTTTCCTACGACGAAGACAGTTCCACTTCATTTGATGATCAGTCACCGGTGAAGAAAACAAGCTGCTCCACAGATACTATTGAGTACTGGAGACAAAAATCACATCTAATATGCAAAACGGCCAGTCAACTGCAGTGGACGGACATCAAAGTTCTTCCCGGAGCTCTTTCGCGGAGCAGGTCGAAGCAATTTGTGTGAATACATCCCTGGTTATTTTGATGTGATATAGCTAATATTTTTATATTTATCTGCTTCTGGCAATATAGTGCTTGTATCTAGGAGGAATACTTAGTTCTTACAAATGACGAGATGTAGAATTAAGCTCAATGGCTTAAGAAAATTTTTGTAGTCTACCTCAGTTGGTGGGATGAAGGTGACTTTGTTGTTTTTCTTGTTTAGATTCTTGGGTCACTATTGTTGGTTCCTTTGATCTCCTACTTGGTCCTCAAGCATTAACTTCCACTATTTTACGACTGGTACTAGCTCCTCCCCCCTCCCTCCGCTTTCCGTGTTTTTGCTTTCTCTTTCCCCAAAGAAAAAAGGAGAAAGAAAATTTGAACTTCTAGTGTCATCATGTCACACATTGGACGTGCTAACAGGCTACTTCTGATGTTCCTCATGCTAAACTTCCCATTCTTATACGACACTTCTTTGGCTGTGATGTGCAAGATAGCAGTCGATGTACTTCCTTGGAGCGCACTTTACCAAGATTCAGTTCCCAAATTGATGGCTGTATGAATTATGATATCATGGTAAATTGGTGTGCTGCAGAATTGTCAAGGACCGTTGTTCGGCAGTTTGTGCAGTTGTTTTATCAGAAAGCTCACAAACATCCTGTTCCCGATAATGAAACCTCTGTTCCAAGACCCTGGAACACAAAATACTGACGATTCTGCTCCAAGACCCTAGAACGCAAAAGACTGATGATTCTGCGCCAAGACCATTTCCGCTTTTGAACAAGAGTAATCTGAAGAGGAAATCGAGTTTGATGTTGGGGATATCAACACTTGGCTATCAAATACACGGATATCATCATTTTGCTGAAATTTGTTTGGTTACCTCAAAGTTGAAAGAAGGCCCTGTTGCTTACATAAGTGGACCTTGGAAGGGCTGGCCATTTAATTCCTGTATTGCTCGCCCTAGTATCACAGTGGAGAAGATGGTGCTGTTCCTTGTAATCCTGGCAACATCAAAAGCGAAGAAGGATCCCTTTTAGTCAGAGGGATAGCAGCAGTTGGTTTGTTGGCATACAGAGGATTGTATACTTCAGCAAAAGAAGTAGCTTTTGAGATTCGCAGGGTTCTTGAGCTCTTAGTAGGGCAGAGAAGTGTCAAGGTCCAGGCAGGGAAAGATCAATATCAGTATGTTCAACTTTTATCCCAATTTTCTTATCTGGAATATATTGTTAATAGTTGGGCATTCTCATTGCAAAGGTACTCATCTTTTTCACTCGAAAGCTGGATTGAATTTTGAGTATGCTACGAAGTGTTAACATGGTTTATTTTGTATTCAGTTTAGAGGTGGATGCCCACGTTACACAAGCAAACCCTGTTCTGTCAACCACAGCATCTTCAGCCAATAATTTTCAACTTGAGGAGCATCAGTCACCCATCTCTGGCAGGATTTCCCCTGAAGGCAGAGTTTTGGAAGAAACTCACCCAGATTCTGCTGCTGAAAATGTTGATCCTTCTGTGTGCAAGAAACAGAATGGTGACTCTGGGCTTCATGATTTTAAAGAAAGAGTTGGACTTTTACAGGATGACATCGTAGGAAATATTTCCTTGTGTGGAAACTCCACAGCAAACGAACAGCCTTTGTAATTCCATTCCTGCTGGCACTCAAGTTGGTAAATCATTGATCAAGTGCAATGGGACAAAGGCAATAAATCAGCTTCAAAGCCCTGGAGAATCTACTAGCATATGCGATGTTGCTCAGTCATTAAATCATCTCTACCATTCAGTATCGGCAGATGGAGTTGTGCTTTCAAAGGATGGTCCTTGCCCTTCAGAGCAAATGGGTGGAGCCGCCTATTCTGGCTGTAGCAGAGGAAAAGACCAGGTAAAGGGTCTGGCCTCAAAAGACAACAGCACTTTGTATCCTGATGGTGTCCCAGATTCCGATAAGTCCTCATCAGGCAATTTTTCTTCATGCAAAAACATCAATGCTCTTTCTGACTCTATGGCTATATGTTTGCACCGCTGTTGCTCTGTCTGCATAAGTTCCCTCCCTGATGTGATGCGAAAACTTCTCCTTCATGAAGCGGGGTTAAGAACAGCTGGATAGAGGACAGATCGTCTCAGTTTGGTCAGACTATAGAATTTGTCTTTCAGAAGTGTACTGATATCTACAAATCATGGCAGGGACGTTGCCTGTCACTGTAAATTGGAGAGTTTGTGCCTTTCTTCTCTAATTGAGCTAATGTCATCATCCAAGCAGTTACCCAAGTAAGTAGATTTTGGGGCTTGGCAGCATAGAAATAGCCTCTCTACTCTGTTTGTGGGTGAAATGTTACTTGTGAGATTAAATCAGCCACAATTTTGTCACAACTGAGAATCAGTTTGAAATGGTAGATTAATTTCTCGCATGGGCATCTCCGTAACGGCTTCTGTTCTTTCTCCATTGCTTGCGCAGCATGTTTGGTTGGGGTAACCGAAGTTACAGGTCCTTTACATTGTGGTGACTACTACATTAGAACCTGGACCATTAATGCCAGCAATTGTGCTTGTGAATGAGTACTTGTTCATGCCTTAGTGCCCCTTCGTATAAGATACATATATGATAGAATGGAAAGGTGATAAAGTTGCAGCAAGCCACGAAATTTGTTTCGGGGGACATTAGTGATGAGTTTTGCGTCAATTCATTCGAGTAAAATGGTTGAACATGTTAAATGGAGTAAAAAAGAAGACGAGATGAAACAAGATCCCGAGAGTAGCAGGAAGAAAGAAGACGTTAACATCCCGAGAGTAGCAGGAATTACCCGTTGAATCCATAATAAACAAATGTTGAACAAGTTCTGCTCCGGAAAGTACCTCACTTGCTACTTCAATGGCGAGTTGATCGATAATAGGTCCTGATCTATCTATCAGCTTTACAAGCAAGAAATCATCCCCGGAGGAGAAAACTTCTGCATACGCGGAATCAGCATCACCAACTTGAAGGGCATCCATCGCATTACTCCAAGGAGCCCACATAGGGTCGCGCTCTTGCCTAACATTTTCATCTCCAACAGCTTCTGCAGTAAGCCCAGGGATAGCCACTCTCGCTGTGTGAGAAATTCCACCGTCCTCCCCAGCTACTCGAAATGCTTCAAGTGTAGCTTTCATCTTTTGAAGATTGCCAGACACTTCTGGTTGAAGGCCATTCACCATGCCTAGCTGGTCCAGCAACCTTATCCCAAGCTTCCTGCTACCTACATTTTCACCATCAAGGCCGGGTTTAGACATTCTATCGTCAGAGGATCCACCGCCAAGAGCTCTTCTTGAGCCGTTTTGCCCGCTTTTGGAAATACTCAATGGACGAAAATCCCAAGTCTCAGGTACTTCAGATCTCCACAATGGATTTCTTCCCCCGATGCTCGAATTAGTTCCTTCAGATTAAGCGTATCTTTCTCCCAGAGAAATCCAACCATCACCACCCCATCCGAATTTCGCACTTGGGTAGTCGGCGAAGCCATCAAGTTTCCCTAAAGGCCGACCAGATGCTCCCTCAAACCCCAACGAAAATGTAGAACCTCTCCCACCTTATGATATTGACAAATCTCTCGTCATATCCTCCACAACCCTTTCAAGACCTCTGACTCTGTTCTCTAGAGTCTACCATGCTATCGTGAGACATGAATAAAAGGATTGGCACAAGATATACTTTTCTAAGCTTGGTAGCAGACATGTCTGCAGCATACTCATGAGATGAGCTTGTTGCCTCTCCAACTGCAGCAACTGCCCTTGGATGCCCATCCAGTTTCCTCTATTACCGACCATGGATCCTTCAGACTGACTATCAGGTCCGGCTTGCAAAAGCCGGTCGGTCTAAATATGACTCGCTCTGACTCATTTCAATCTTATCAGCATCTAAGGCTCTCATTCTGGAACCTTTTCCATTTATCCTGTCATCGCGAGGGTTCGTCGTCATCTCTTTGCTTTGAATAAATACTAGCCATTCCTCTATCATTTTTAGATATCTCACATTAGAAGATCCATGAAATACATCCAACTGATTGTTACCCGAGCGATTCATCCTTCCTTTTACATCTATGCCATTTGCCCCTGATCCATCCTCATTATTACTATTTGAAGAATTAAAATATCTGCGGGGTACAACTACCTCTACAGGTAAATCAGTAGAACCTTGTGTCTCCAGTTTCTGAAAAAATTCTGGATTGAGGTCTTCATCAGTTAAAGCAGGTGGCCTTCTTCTACAATATGACAACTGCTTTGTCTTGAATGCTACACCCTTTGGCCTTACAATCGGCAGTCAGAGAAGTACTGTTAGAAGAATCCTTCAGAGATGGCTCTTTTTTCTCACAAGCGTTCATCATTTTTCTCTTGACAACTGATGCCTGTTCAATGTATCGTGCAGTAGCCAAACTTGGAGGAACAAATGACTAATCTGAAGGCAAGAGCCTTCACTTTACCAGATTTAAACAACGTTGCTCAACACTCAAATTGTGTCAAATACCTGAGGGGTCAGCCAAAGAAGTACAGATTTGAACTTCAGACAACTAAGATAGCCATTTCTGTCATGATATGATAAACACTAGATGCATGGTTAGTTAATCGTCACATACATTATTTGAGAAGGCAACTATAACATTTCTAGCAATTTGTTTTTATCATTACTCAGTAACTTAGCGAGTCTGAATAGAAATAAGCGGAGAAATAATGTATGTGATCCCTACAGCATCGTCTTTAAATGTCAACAAAATTTGTCGGTGGACTTTCTTTCCGCACTATACCCAAAAATAAAAAAGAGGTTGTTGTCCATTTTAAAGGCTTAAAAGCACTTGAACTTGTTGGATCTGCTCTTCAAGCTCTGCTGCTTTCCCTGGCGGAAGAGATCCTCCTCCTTCATTTGCCAAAAACACCTTCCAGTATTCATCATTTAGCTTCTTCAATGTAATTGTCTTCTCTTCTCGGCAGAGATCTCTGTGCAAATTCTGATCCCTCCCACTGTCACCCCCTCCCAACTGCTTTTTAACTCTCGGCCACGCTATTATGAGTTATTTTGTATCGACCTCAACTTCATTCCACGCTGGATCTTTAATCACAATCTACAAGCTCAGCAAAGAGAGCGCAATTATTCATTATTTTAGTTTGAGAGATGGGACTCGGGCTGGGAGAAGACACCGAGCGACTTTTACGAGTTTTCTGTTTCTGATTTTTGTTTTTACCAGAAACTAAAATTTTCCGTTTCTCATTTGCCTTCCAAATCTATTTCTGAAACAACTTTTTGTTCCAGAAATAGAAAAATAAAATGACCCTACCAAATGATTTTCTATTCCAAGCCTGTTTCAGAAATAAGTTTGGAACAGAAACAGGGAAGTAGATGCACCCACTAGAAGTGTCAAGTTTGTGTACGGCGCTCACTTTTGTGCCAATTTTTTTTTATCACTTAAGTGCTAACTTTTTTGAAAAACGATTATTCCGGTGAACTTTGTGGGAAATCTTATGTGCCATCTACGTGACTCGCTGGAGGATTCCAGTCAGTAATAAAAAAAATCTAAAAGTTATAAAAAAAAATAAGCTAAAAACTAAAAATATAAAAAATATTCCAGGCAGCTGCGAGAATTTTTTTATTTTTTATTTTTTTTAAGTTTAATACTGAATTTTTTAATAAAATTGCAACGTGAAATTTTTAAAAACAAAAATTGCCACATGGAGTCCTCGTAGACTTATTTTTTAATTATAAATGACGTGGCACTAAAATATTTTAAATATAAATGTCAAGTATATTTTTTGACTGGAATCTCTCGTCGTTGGCACTTAAGTGATCGTTTTTTCTCCGATTTAGCACTTAAGTGAGCTGGTAAAAAATTTTGGCACCAAAATGTGCGCCGTACACAAATTTTGGCACTTGAGATGTCTTTTTGCCAATTTTAATGTGTTATTCTTGGTACATTCCTTTGGCGACGATCCTTAGCTCTTTATTTATCATTGAATGTATCAATCGCAGCCTAGTGGATTAAGAAAGATTAAGGGCTTGTTTGGCAATGGTTCTGATTCTTTGATTCTATTCCCCAGAACAAAAAAGGATAAGAAACCTGTTCGGTAACGTAAATGATTCTAATACTAAAATTTTCTGATTCTATTTTCGGGAACACATTTGAAGCAGAAATAAGAATAAAAAAATGATTTTTTGTTCCAAAATCACTTTTAAGAAACAAGATCAACAAAGTGAGAAGGCTCTAACTTTATTCCGTCTGCCACCGCCCGCCACTGTTCGTCGCCGACCTCCATCGTCTTCCGCCGATCGCTACCAATCGCCGCCGGTCGCTGGAGAAAAAGGAAAATAAAATAAAAAATACTTTTTAAAAAATAATTTTTTTGATAATAATAAAACAATTTATTTAGAATTAATTGTTTAAATATATTTTAGAAAAACAAAAAAAAATATTTTTTTTAAAAAGAAGAAGAAAAATCTCTAGATTTGTATTGCATTCTTAAAAAATTATAAGAAATAAATATATAATGATTTGGTTAAATATAGAATGTGTTTAAGTAATACGGATCGGATCGGGTATAAGTTTGATCAAATATAGAAGTGTTTAAATTCAAATTCGTGGTAAAAATTCAAGTGCAAATTCCCTTTCAGATGTTGCAACCATCCCGTTTCCTGATTTGGCGACTTGCGTACAACGATTGCCAGTTGACATCGATGCTAGGGTTTCTAGGCACTTCTTTATGCTTCATGAATTGCTTGTGACATGAATCGCTGAACATTGTTTGAATGGTAGCCCTAAGCAACAGCATCTTTGACCTTGGCCATCAACCCCATCTTTGACCTCCTTAGATTTGAGGGGACAAAAATTGAAAAAAAAAAAAAGGACCAAAAAAATTCATAATTCATTTTATTAGTCTATATAGGTTAACTTTACAGTGAAAAGACGTGCATTTTACCAAATGGG
Source organism: Lenwebbia sp. NSW1173648 (assembly GCA_029784005.1). Taxonomy (NCBI): domain Eukaryota; kingdom Viridiplantae; phylum Streptophyta; class Magnoliopsida; order Myrtales; family Myrtaceae; genus Lenwebbia; species Lenwebbia sp. NSW1173648. The sequence continues at coordinate 3,828,617 of JARCGZ010000005.1, forward strand.
CTTTGGTCACTTAATGGACTTTGAAAAAGTTGAACCAAACCCACCTGTAATTATTTGATTTAAATGAAAAAATTGGGAAGAAAATTTTCTCTCTGGAACAAAAATTTTATACAATTACCAAACGCATTTCTGTTTTGGGAACAGAAATTTTGTGCAGTTACCAAACGCGTTCTGATTCTCTAAAACTTATCCAGAAAACAGAATTAGAAAAAATTAATTCTAATCGAATCGGAATCATTACCAAACGCACTCTAAACGACCCCAATTTGATGTCAAAATTTGAACTAGATGTTTCCGATTCGTGCGATGTCCGGCAATTGGCTTGGGGACAAACAAATTGGTGTTGCGGGACTATGAAAAGAGGGCGAGAAGAAGAGCCACTCAAACAAGGAAGCTCCAGACTGTTAACCGACTGAACATTGCATAGGGAGATACAGCAAACATGAACTGAATGGTTGTACAAATGGTTGTTGAGGCAAATGATATTACGGCGTTCTAGTTTCAGCAGCAAAGAGAGACTCCCGAAACAAACGTCGAAAGAACAGCAGTCTACATTGACAATCACCACAATCTAATGCCATAACTGGAAACCCTCTCCAGCCCCATCTCCTAGCCTTAATCTATAAATTTTACTAGTACTACTACCACACTCTAGAGCAGTGATGTCAGCTTAAGAGTCAAAAGGATTCCGAGATCTGTCGCTAGCAGTGCTACAACTATCTGGAGAAGTCCCGTGCACAGCCGCGTCTAATCATTCTTGACTTCGTCACAAGAGCGATCACATTTTCCTCCACTGAGCCCCGTACCGGTGCCTCCGTTCATGCCTTTCAACTGAAAGATTGAAGAAGACCAGACAGATGAAAGAGCAAAGAAAGTGGGAGATAATCATAAAAACCCTCAACTTGTAAGGTATGGGAAAAGGTTCATGTTGACTAGGGAGTGGTTAAGTGAGACGTGAGTTCCTGTGAAAAGATCGATATTATTCAAAACAAGAATATGCCTTCATGGACTTCAAGAATGTCGCGTGGTCTTAGCTATAAAATTTGGTGTTGTCTCACATCTTCCTTTTGGTTTAAGAAACTAGGTTGCTAATAGGACAAACCGAGATGATAGAACCTTACCTTACCAAGAACCTTCTTATGAGACTGATAGCCCTGGTAGAAAGAGCAAAATTAGTTTGTGATATTCAAACAAATGGAACCTCAAAACTTTGTAGAGCACTGATAAAAGGTATGCTCACCTTGTCAGTTCCATAGATGAAGTCGCAATAAGTAAAGACAGATGCAAAGTTGCTCTGGCTTTGTCCTCCGACATAATGATGGTAATCATGGTACTCTGCACCTCCATAAAATGGAATGTACTTGGTTGGAGTCCATGGTAAGTCATACCTGCACAGAAAGAGCAATTCACGCCACAAGGATCACCCACTAAAACATAAATGAGAGGTTCGATCAAGGTTATGCATCTAGAAAGCATCACACTAAAGAGAAAATTTCACTTGGCATCTCTTGGAAACAAGCAGAGCATCAGCATACAAGGGAAAATTTGTTAATCTACGCACATGGCAGATAAAGGGTATCCAAAATTGGTGACATCTTCACTGCACAACAAATTTCAATAATATCGTACAAGAAGCTGCTTTCAGATCATTCCTGAGATTTGCAAGTGCACCAACGGGGCTAATTAAGGGGGCCAATTTTGGTCATCAGCAAAGTTGTTTGGCTTGACCTGTCTGACATGATTGTATTCTATCCTCCGAATACACTACAAAATGACAAAAACTGAAAATAAAGATTTAATCTTTTGGAGATGTGGCCATATCTAGATGCAGATTTTGGCAGGCTTCAAATCAATAGAGAAATTTGGACGTCGTCTGGAAATTATGCGCATTTTCAGTCTAACAGGGCTTACAAAGTATTTGGGGGAAAGACGAGTTCAGTCGCAAGAGTTGCAGGATTCTTAATGCTATCTCAGATGAGAAACATCAAGGATCCATTTGATAGTTGAAATCCCTAGACTCCAGACAGAACCGCAAGTATCACGTGGCTTTTCGTTCACTTGCTTCGGGGTAAAATGTCTAATGTCAGCTTTCGTAAATTCCAGCCCAAACATGAAGTCTGGGGATGATCACAAGGGAACAATCTAAAAGCAGGTTATGTACGGAATTGTAATGCCTACACTTCTTTCCAGGTGAGGCAGTAAATACTTCGAGAGTCATATCTTAATATCACATGCTTAAAGTTTGAAACTTCAGAAAGCTGTTCTTACAATCTATCATGAAGGTCGCCATACTTTGAAGCTCCTTCAAGTTAGTCATTCTGTAAATCCAACTTCAGCATCCTCACTACTTTCCCTTTTTCACCAACTAATAGTGGCCCCATAGACTATTTGTACTTGCTAGAAAAATTCCAAACAAATGAATAGCAGCAAATACTCCTCGGATACCGAAAGAGTATTAAAGCCTGTCTTGGTTGTGCTTTTTCTCATTTTTACCATCAATTCGTGCAGTTTGTAATCAAATTTTAGAATAAGCAAGCCAACAACAGTTCTGAGAGATTTGACTCCCAAGATAAGGTCGTGAAGATATGATATATAATTCAGCAAATCATGCTTGGCAAGAATATGAGAAGCTATGAAGTGAAGACAAGCAGCCCCCCAACCCCCTCATGAAGAAATGTGCTATTGTCATGATTTTAAAAAGGCAAAATAAACTAATGAAACAGCAATACTCCATCTCCAGCCTGAGGAAAAGTATTGCAACACGTGTCAGGAATCTTCCCTTTAACAAAGAGTAACACGTGTACATACCTATGCACCCACATACAGTTTAAATGCTTGTACACAGGTTTCATAATATACTCACATAAAACCAAGGAAACCCGGTCTTTATGCTTGTTTGCATCCAGGAAAGGTGATAAAAAGTATAATTAAGTGCAGAGATTCTACAAAATCTGTACTTTACATGTAATGACTCCAACATCAGTCATAAATAAATCAGCCACCATGATAGCATCATTTCGTCACTACCAACTTAAAAAAAGGAAGTGCTCAGCCAAAACAGACAATTAGAAAAGAAAAGCAAGTGACTAAAGGTGAAAAGCATGAAGGTTAAAGCAAATATAGTAGATTATTGAGCATGCGTACCCGCTGTGAGTCTCAATAGCCTCTATCTGCCGTAAAGCTATCCACAGCCAAAAGGTGACCATGTGCCCGGGAGCCAAAGCCGGCCCGAGAAAAGACGGGATTCCCAGGATCAGAACCTCCGCCCAGTGAGCATAAGGCGCAGCATAGCCGATCGGAGCCGCGAATTCGTGGTGAACGGAATGGATCTTCTCGTATCCCCATTTGCTGTGCAGGAACCTGTGGATCCAGTAATTCGTATAATCCTCCACGAGGAAATACACCACCAACTGTGACACAATCTCCCATCTCGAGGGCAACGGCAATCCTGTCCGAATGCCAATCATCTGTAAATTATGGAAAAGCCCTTAAGTTATAACCCAAGTGGTTTCAGAAAGACGATTCACGCCACCAAAAAGCAAGACATAACAGTGCAACATCATTCAGACTCTCCCCAAAGCAAACTGAAGAGAGTGATGGTGAATGGCACCATCCAACCTTGAATGGCACAGTCCAACCATATGCACAATGATTGAGACAAATTGCTCGGACATACACAAACATAATGCGATGGGAACGCAGTCAATCAGAAACCGAGAAAAACTCAAACACGTTTTGACCTGTTTTGTCAGAATTTATGTAGCATCGCTTGGTATTCATCATTCAAAAGAACTAAAATGCTAAATCGACACGACACGATTCACCGCTCCTATCAACCAAAACAGCGTCAAAACATTGGAGGGAACGCCGAAACGCTAAACATCACCATAACCATCCTCAACAATAACAAGAAAGTCTCTACCTTGACGGAAGGATAGGAGACGAGTTGCAAGGGGCCGACGACGAGGAAGAGCATGCGATTGACGTCCTTGTAGCACTTCCACATCTCGGCGAGCGAGAGCCTGACCTTGGGCTGGATCTTGTACTGGTCAAGGCCGAGGGAGCGCGTGAGCTCCGCGAAGGCCAGGGGGATCGGGACGAGGTTGAAGACGAGGAAGAGGAAGAGAATGTTGTGGCAGTAGAGGAAGTAGTCCGACTTCGCCGCCGAGTACCTGAACCACAGCGTCTCCGCGAGCGTCAGGCCCCGGCCGACGGCGGACTCCGCCTCCTCGATCGTCTCGTACGGCAGCATTGGTCGCCGGTGGCGGGGGGGGGGGGGGGGGGGGGGGTTAGTGGAGAGTGAGAGTGAGTGTGCTTTAGAATATGCAGTGAAGTGAAAATTGAAGAGAGTGACAGGTTTCCCCTGATTTTTATAGACTCTGGTTCGTATTTCCCGCAATCGAATTGGAATCCATTAATAAATTGTTAACATCTCAAAAAAAAAAAAAACTCGTTTTCCGATATTGAAAAACCTCGCTCAGTATATTTGACGAAAAATGAGTAATTTGAAAAATATTTTTCTCAAATATAACCTAAAAATCTCTATGAATTGTCCGGCTTTCTAGTACCCATTTTTCTTAAGAAAGTGTTGACACCAAAAAAATGTCCGAGTCCCGACTCGGGCTCGAAGAGGCACCGTAAGATATGGCAAAAGTACAATTCGCCAAGTGCTTAGAGCTCTTACTCGGTAAGTATAGACAGTCAACAACACGACTCAGTCCTGAGACGTGAGTGTTGATGAATGAAGTTCGGTTTAATCGACGAGAAAACTAGAATCTTGACGAGGGGTAACTGCCTAAGTAATGGGTTCGCTAATTTCATACGCGATTCGCTCGAGCAAACCGTTGGCCATGGAAATAAGACTAACATGGTCGTGTTGTGGTCGACCCGTTGATCACGGAGGCCCCTAACCATGAAGGTTCGAAAATATAGGCCGTTGTAACCGTTAGAAAGTCAAGCCACAAGCTGCAGAAGTAACTATCGAAGTTGGGCACGAAAGAGCGGAGATGTAATGGCTGTTGAAGTAGAATGTTTGCTAGGTAACTGCTTGTAATACATGTTGCTGAATTCTAGGAGTCACGTAGAATGTGTTTATTTTTGTTGTACGCATTGTCGTTAGAAGTATAAATAGCTTAATCGTAGTTTGTAGCAAGTACCGCCAATCAATCGATGAACACCGGTTGTTATCTTTATATTTCAATATTTTTTCACATGACTAATTACTATTTTCTTCAACCCAATACTTTTGATTTTCTTGTCATTTGGTCTTTCCTGTCCAAAAGTCAGGAGAAGTACACCATAAATGTCAAAAATTATGTACAGCGCTCATTTTAGTATCAAAAGTTTTCGTCGGATCACTTAAGTGCCAAATCAGAGAAAAAACGATCATTTAAGTGCCTCCAGCGAGAAATTCCGGCTAAACTGATTACGTGAAATTTATAAATAATTTTTAATTTGATGTGGAAATTTTTAAAAAAATTCAGTCCACGTGGATTTTTAAATTTTAAAAAAAAACTACCAAAATTAAATTGAATTAAATTTGAAAATAAGCTTAAAAATTTGTTAAAAAGGATTAAGGGTTGCACAAACGGCGAAGGTGATCCTCGACCAGGGGTCGGCGTCCCACGCCGACCGCAGGCGAGGGCCTACAAGCCCTCTCCCACATCCCCACTCTCGTTGGCCTTTTTTTAAATTTTATTTTTTTAATCTAATAATTTTTATTTTATAAACATTTTTTTGAACTTTATCTTTTTTTTATTGACCTCCGACGAGCCGCCTTCACATGTTAATTAAAAAAATGCCTCATCAAATTTTCGACCAAGTAGATCGGAGTTGACACTTAAGTGGTCGTTTTTCAAAAAAAATTGACACTTAAATGATTCGGTGGAAACTTTTGACACTAAAGTGAGCGTCGTACACAACTTTTGACACTTCTGGTGTACTTCTCCCCAAAAAATCATTGGAAAAAACATTGAAACTTTTATAAATTGTTTGATGAAACACCTACACCGCTTCATTAATTTTCAGAAAACTAGCTCACCTAAATTTCGATAACGTGATTTAAATATATATTACAATAAAAAGTCACGGCAAGTCCAATTACAGTCATTTCAATTTGACCAATTTGATCCTAAACATTCTGACGATTTACCAATTTAGTCCTTAGCATTTTAACTGTGTCAATTTGTCTCAAACATTTTGCAAATTTGCCAATTTAGACCTAAACCTTTTAACGATTTGACTAGTTCTTCCGGTCAATTTTGGACAAAAATCGCTGACGTGGTGAACTAGTGAACGCCGACCGTCCTACGTGGCATGGCGACGCTGACATGGACAATTCTTGTTTTTTTTTTTCTTCTTCTTTTTCCCTCTTTACCTTTTTTTTCTTTTTCTTGTCTTTTATTTTTATTTTTCTTTTTCATTTTTCCCTCCACTAGCCATTGGTGACGACCTCGGCACCTTTGCTGGCCTCTAATGACGACCTCCCTTGCCCATGGCCGGCGAAGGGAAAAAGAAAAAAGAGATAGAAAAGGAGAAAAAGAAATAAAAGAAACAAGGAAGAAAAAAATCGTAAAATTAAAAAATGCGAAAATTATCCATGTTAGTGCCCGCCGGTCGGCATTGAGTAGACCTCACGTCATCAATTTCGACAAAAATTAGTCCGAAAGAATAAATTGGCAAATCGTCAAAAGATTTATGACTAAATTGACCAAATTGAAAGGTTTAGCACTAAATTGGCATAAGTGCAATAAATTTAAGATTTTTTCGGTAACTTCCCCACTGGAATGAGTTATCGATGGGAATTGATCTCGCGGGACCATAAAAATGTCCCCGAACAATGGGGATGGGTTCTTTAATAAATCATAGGGATAAGTGCATTGGAAGTCCTAAAACTTGTCATGAAAGTGCAATTGAGTCCTTAAACTTTCAAAAAGTGCAATTGAGTCCTAAAACTTGTCGCAAATGTGTAATTGAGGCCTAAAACTTTTAAAAAGTGCAAACATGTACTAAAACTTATCAAATTGGTCCAATCAAATCCTTCCGTTAATTGTAATTTTTTAAAGTTTTAGGACTCGATTGCACGTTCGTGACTAATTTTGTGAGAGATGGGTAGCTACACAAGTATGAAACTGTCTTTCAAATTTTCGAGAGATTAGCAGCAGTATATTAATGAAAATCCCTTTAACTTGCTTGTGTTTTGAAGCACTTTGTATAAATTTTACCACGTAAAATGCAATTGATTACAACACGTTACAGCGGCAAACGAATTCCCTTGGGAGATCATGGAAGTCCTTGTCGACTCGTTAGCCGAACCCGGATGTGGAGCGCAATATTGAAGGCTCAAAACAGTCTATCGAACCGAACATTCCATGCGAAAGTAGAGAAACCTCTTGTAATAAACCCTAGGGAGCATTGTTGTGGTGCCATTTAACTCTTTAATTTCTTTTACTTGTCCAAAAAAAAAAATTGTCCTGAATACAGAAGTAAAAGAATACTAAGAATAATTATAATATAGGGCACATCTTAAACTTGTCAGAACATTCAAATATTAATCATCGCGTTCATTTTAATGATTTAAATTTTTAGAACAGTTAGCAGTGGTATTAAAGCAGGAAATCCTGAGTTCAAATTTTTTCAAACCCCTGTTTTCGGTGGTGTTAGAAAATTTAGATATCAAACCACACCTTAATTTAACAACTTAAATTTTTGAGTTGGACTTTCCACCATAATTAATTAAAATTAAAGAATACATTTTTAATATAAAAAAAAAAAGTACGCTTTGTAAGGACTTCACATACAAAAAATGAACATCTCCAAAGAATATTTCGTAAGACTTAACTGGTGTCAAAAGGGCACTCTTTAAATTTTTTTTTTTCTACAAAAAAAATGTCTAGCATTTTCAATAAGAATATTTACACTTGGAAATATATCAAATGAGTTTTAATGAAGTGTTTAGGAAATACTCATTTCGAATTTCTTTGTACATTCTTATAAAGTAACTTGTTATGGGAATTTTCTTTTTTTTGTCTGTCCTATCTCTAGCTCTCATCTTTCTGACTTTTACTCTTTCTCTCTGCAGAATGCGGGAGTCGAACTCTGCACATATGATACTGGCGTCCCCACCTCCCTAATCCCTTACCAACACAGCCGCATGCCTATTGGCTGTCACGGGGAATTTAAACACTGAAAATTTGCATTAATCATATCATATTTAATCGAGGTACATATGAGGCATCAAACGCAGCTTGAACCCAATAACCGGATAAACAACCCTTATTGGGGCCAGGCTCGCAAAACTTATGGAGGTCGAGCAATTATATCCTCTATACTGACAGAATTTAGACAAATTCTAGTTGACTTTTTGAAGCCCTCTTTCACTTTTGACTGCACTCTTTATCCCCAAAAAACAAAAGAATTATTGTCCTTCTGATAATGAAAGCTGTAGAACAATCAATTCCATGTAAGACATGGCAGGGAGTCCTGTCCCAATCCGAATGATGCTTATGTAGGATATTTCCTTTTTATTATTATTATTATTCATAGGCTGGAGTATGTCTGAGATCATTTAGATAACCCAAACACCAAAAAAATTGATTAACACATTAAAAATGAGCAAGAAACTTCAAGTAATCCATGATTGAACTTTGCAAACACATGTTAGTGTCCAATATATTAGGAGTGAACGGTTCTATGGCAAGTAAGTTTTAGACCCGAAACCCGAAACTTACCATGTCATGACCGATTTTCAATTTTTGAAACCTAAAATCAATCCTGTCAGTTCGATTCGCTTTTAGGGTCCACTCGAAAATCAGCCAATTACCTTTTTTCTGTTTCCTTTTTTCTTTATTCTCGAGAGCATTGCTTGAGACTTCGAATCTTCAGTTACACAATGCAAATGCCTCCGAAAAATCTCTGTATCTACTGAAACCAGAGAAATGGGGATCGACCCTGCCTGGCCGGTTGTGGTCCAATTCCCAATTAACAAAATTTGGAATCGGCTATTACCGGTCAAGTTCCCAATTTTGGATGCGCGACTGACCGGACCAGAGAATCGGACCGAGAAACCCTAATTCTCTTTTTTTTAGTTTTACCTTGTATCTTGTATTCTTGTTGTTGCTGCCTCTCTCTCTCTGGTTTCTCTCTCTCTCACTCTCTGCTTTGCTTTGCCCACTTCTTCGCATTTCCTCGACGCGAATTGACCATTCAAAGTTCACGAGCCTCTAGTAGATCGGTCTCTCGACTGTATAAGAAGAATTGAAACTCGGACCGATGCTTTCCCCTACTAGCGATTATCCCTCCCAAGTAAAATAATAGAGTCTTGTTGAGTTTTATAGGCGACGAGTAAAAGCATAGCTTAAAGCGTGCCATATCCATAGCGAATAACTTATCGTGAAGAAGAGGTTGTCGGTATTTATCGGCTATTGGTAACGATAGACATTGGACCATCAAATCATACTCATGCGCGTTCAAAAATCTCTACTACTTTTTCCACATATGATTTCGGTTTTCCAATTTGGTCAAGAATTGGATGCTTGAGGTGGGGACTCTTGTACCAAAAGCAATCACTAAGAGAGATTGGCATGTAGGTGATAGCTCTTCAAATAGGATGATGCCATTATTCATCTTTTTTCTTTTCTTTTCCTTTTGGCCTTTGTAATTTTCCCCTAATCTCAGAAAGAAAAAAATCAGTTTGTCATTTCATCTTTACCACTCCCATTTTGAGCCTATACTTAGCCTTTGAATGATTGATGAAACCTAGCTAAGGCCCACATTTAACAATTTGATTTAGGCCAAGTACAAGGACATGCTCCTTTTATTCATGTAAAATGTTGGATATAAGGTCGTGTTCGAGTGAGGTGGAGAGGAAATGAACGCCGGATCAAATTATCTTCGAGTGCAGCGCGGCCCTGAAATCAACTACTCGGAGAAAGAAAAAAAAAAGGCCCATCATGATTTCGATCATCGCGGCTGTTTTAAACACGATGATTGTCCACGATCTCGATTTGGTCAATACCAAATTCACATTCGCACTTATATCCGTCATGCCAGTAGTTTATCAGAACACGTTAACACAACAGATCCTCTGTAATTTGACCCGTGCGTAGACATTATGTTAATAAACTAGACCTTGAACTAGCCAACTAAAGAAACTAAAGGTGGAACTACATTCGAAATTCACTATGAGAGCATTTTTTTTTTTCTTTTTTCACCCTTGATCTTCTCGGAGAAATTGATAAAGGAGGAGGATAATTTGACAAGTGAAAAGCATGGAAAAAGACGAGAGATTCGGTGAGTGTGGGCGCACCCCCTCGATCAATCTCACTAATCCGTTTTGACTAAGGAAAAGGCCAAAGGTGAAGATAAAAAGTGATTACGGATCAAGATCCAATCATGAGGTTTGGGGGCCCACCCCGATTTCGATACTCGTGGTTGATGATCGGCCCCCACCTGCGGTCTCATGATTTTGTGCGTGGACCGCGCCTCACTGAAAAGCGCTCTCTCTCTCTCTCTCTCTCTCTCTATACGACTGTAGAAAGAAAGGAACGAACCCAAGCGAAGGCATGCTTTGGTCGAAGCCCCACGGAATGAAAATGGCATCATTTCTCGTACTGTATGCTTCTCTCCCCATCCTTAGCTTACGTCCCCTCAGAATTCCTCGACATGACAACACATCCGAGAGTCAGGAAGAATTACCAATAACATCATAAATTTATTATAATTATGTTAATTCAGTATTATTATTTTTTTCGAAATTATTTTACTAATTAAGTCATAAAATTTTTGCATTTGTGCCAATTCAGTCCATTTGACCGACCGGCATTGGCGTTGATAATTTTTAATGATATTTTTTATTTTCTCTCTTATTTTTCCTCTTTCTTCCTACCGTGGCCGGTGAGCTAAGGTCGACGAGGGCCGCGAAGCAATCGCCAACCGGGGGCGAGGGCAACCTTACCATGGCCTCGTTGGCCATAGGAGAAGGAGGCCATTGCCTCGCCCAGATAGGGGCGAGGGCCCCGAAGCCCTCATTGGCGACCACTTCATGGCCCTCACCCAGTGGCCGGCAAGCTCTGGCAACCCTCGCCTACCCTAGCTCGTCGGCCACAATAGGAAGAAAGAGAAAAGAAAGAAAAATAAGGAAAAAAATTATTAAAAATTGTCCACATTAGCGCCGACAACGTTACGCTAGTGTCGATCAGCCAAATGGACTGAATTGCTACAAATGCAAAATATTTAGGATTCAACTAGCAAAAAAAAAAGTTTCGAATTGAATTGACACAATTGCAATAGGTTTAGGACTTTTTTTGGTAATTTTCCCTTAAAGAGTCTAATACACACCGTTGTTCGCCTCTCTTGTCTTGCCATATCTGTGTGACGATTATGTCATGCGACGCTTGACGTGGCCCTTGATGATCGGTAGACCCATTAAAGGAGTGAGTTTGGTCGAAAATGTTCCGGAACAAGTGGACTCATTTAGTGAGTTTTGACCAATTTTCATGCAACTCAAATATAGTGACATCTACTCGACCCAACCCATATTCCTAAAACACTTTCATATTTAACCCGATCTATTAAAACTTATATCGGAACTTAAGTGAGAGCGCGGAGTAAGAGCGCGCGATCAAGTGAGGGCAAGAGAAAATGAAAAGTCGGGAAAATTGTCAAAAAAGTCTTAAATCTTTTACACTTTTGCGATTCAGTCCTAAACCTTTTAATTTTGCTGATTCAGTCCTAAACCTTTTCACTTTGTGCCGATTCAGTCTTATTCGCCGAAAATTGCTGATGTGGATGCCGGCCGTCCTATGTGGCACCGCAGGCAATAATTTTTAATAATTTTTTAAAATTTTTATTTAAAAAAATCAATTTTTGTTTTGTTTTGCTGGCTTTATGGCCGGCGACCCCAGCCGGATTAGGGCCGGTAGGGGTCGCCGGCCCCTGGGCAAGGACCGACGGGCGTCGCCGGCCCCTAGGCTAGAGCCGACGGGCGTCGCCGACCCCCGCGGGTCCTTGGGCGAGGGCCGCGAAGCCTCGCTGCCAAAGGCGAGGGGTCGCGGCCCTCTCCCTCTCGGGTCACGGTGAGGGCGTAGCGGCCCTCGCCCGCCCTCGCCGTGGCCAGATTTGGCCACAGTGAGGGCTAGCGGGGGCCGCGACCCCTCGCCTTCGGCTGCGAGGGATTCGCGGCCCTCGCCTAGGGACCCGTGGGGGTCGCCGGCCCCCGCCAGCTCTCGCCCATGGGCCAGCGACCCCCGCCGCTCCTTGCCCAGCGGCCGACGACCCCTGCCGGTCCTAATTTGGCGGGGGTCGCCGGCCTTGAAGCTAGCAAAGGAAAAAACGGAAAAAAAACAAAAAATTTAGATTTTTTTCAAATAAAAATTATTAAAAATTATCCACGTCAGCGCCAGCGGTGCCACGTAGGACGGCCGGCGTCCACATCAGCAATTTTCGGCGAATAGGACTGAATCGGCACAAAGTGAAAAGGTTTAAGACTGAATCGGCAAACTTAAAAGGTTTAGAACTGAATCGACAAAAGTGTGAAAGGTTTAAGACTTTTTTGACAATTTTCCCTGAAAAGTCATAGAGGTGAATTGGGTTTAAATAAGTTGTAAACTCATTTATGATTCATTTAGCACATATATCATGTTTAAACTCATTTATTAAATATAACTAACTCATCTCATCGTACATGGGTTAAGAAATAATTTTGTGATTCATTTTGACAGATCAAATAATCGGCCACCGTTATGTACAACGTGATGAAGCCCGCCGACCCTCCTCCAATTGTTGATCGTAAGCTTATTGCGATCAGAACCGAATTGACAACCGTCGTGTCATTCCAACGAGGAATGTTTTTATCCTAGGGCTAATGAAATGCCCAGCACTAGTGGGCACCATCCTCATCATCACCGTCATCATCATACATATCCTCGAAAGAGGACAAAATTATTGTGTATAAGTGCCTCGCGAAGTCATTCATTCGCTGTAAATATGGTAATGACGGAAGGGTTTTCAATAGCAAGTGACATGTAAAATTTTCAGTGCCTTGAGTCAGTGAACTTGAGCCTAGTCCAAGGGTAGAAAAGAGCAAGTGGAATTCGTTAGCAAGCGGGTCGCTTTAAATCGTGCAAAGACTTACATTGCGTCAAGAAAATCATCACTCGAGTTTGGTGGAGCCTTAGGGCACAACATGCCAAAAGAAACCCCTCTTTTTTTCTCGAAAGACGTAGAGATTTGACACAAAACCCGATTATCCAAATTCAGGGAAAGTATTAACGTCGTATTAAAACATGTAACAGAAGTTTGTGTTGGGATTAGGGAGTCATTTTCTTGTAGTAACACATTGCGTATTTACCTTAACCGTGCGAATATATTGAATCGTGTGCTTCTTTTTATGAATGCGCCGAACGTCGGATTGCGATGCATTCTCATTTTCTCCTTCGAGTCGTGTCATGTGCATGCCGAAGATATCCAAATCTGTCCCTGCATCGGATAATCTCGATCCTAATCAACTTTAATCCCATGCACTTCGAGACACTATTTCGACTTTGACCATGATTTTGTCGGTGATGGCCGAGGTTTAGCCACTGTGAAGAGTCGTGCTTCATGAGAGGGTTTAGCTAGCAACGAGGCTAATCATAATCTGCTCTCTCTCTCTCTCTCTCTCCATGCTTTATTTACCCAAAACCAAAAGAACCCCTTTTCATAATTAACCTTAGTGCTGATCATCCACCATAGAAGCATCTCAAACAGCCAAAACAAAAAGGAGGAAGGAAGAGAAAGAGAGGGAAAAATCAGAGCATGTAATTGGGTCAGTGAGTGGCGATTTGGACAGATTCATGCACAAAAAGAGTGATTGATTCAATCCTTATCCCATGCTTAATTATGATTAAATCTCTCGTCCACTGGTGGCAACAGCTGAACTTCTCAAGGCATGCCAAGGAAAAGTTGCCTAATAGAAGGAGACACTGTGGTTGGATTCTCCTTGCTCGTCCCACATAATAATTGTACCAATTCATCATGTGGAAGGCCAACTAACGAAAGTCGTGGTGAATGTGAAAGGACATAACATGTTCATACACGAAATCGGACAATAATGCCGATGTGAGAGTCTCGCTCTAGTAGCAGCCTCGAGGATAGAACAGTCAGTGAGTCAGCTTTAGGCGGCTTCGCGCCCGTAGAAGCGTGAGGCCTTACCTTGGTCCCATGCCCGGCATTATCTCTTGATATGAGCCAAAGTCTTGCTAGCTTTTCATTTACAGTAAAAAGGGTGTCGAGGTTGCATTATTTACAATCTTCATAGCAATTTGTGGCCTTTCAACCTTACCCAGTCGATGCGCAGCCTCGAATTGGGCTAGAGAAACTCCTAGCTAGGCCTGGGCCTAGCCGACCGGCGTCGAACCTTGAGTTCATATAGCATTGTTCAAGTATGCACGTTAGCAACATTATCTATGCGAACTACATGAGAAACATGGGACTAGATGCGCTCGGGTATGGTCAGATAGGGTTGAACTAGGCCTCATGAGCAATCCACTATTCCCGAGCCTATCGAGCCCTATTGGCCAAACCCACCCAATGATCGGTGTCCTATTGACCGATGAGTCAAAGAAAGAGTACATTCACATGATCCAGTTTCTTAAAACTATGAGTGGGTTAATTTCACGAAAAAATTTAAGTTAAAATAAATTATTTTATCTGAAATTAATTTTCAAGGAAAGTGATTGATTTTTCCATATTTGGTTGTGAGTATGAAAATGAGAAGGGAGAGAGAGAGAGATGTTCATTGGTATTGCATTAGCAACACCATGGCGGTATCTAGGGGTGTGCAACGGATTGGGTTTACCCGAAAATCGGACCGGACCACTCGAAAAATAGGTTTAGGAACTAGTTCCTGTTCAAACCACTCCGGGAACAAGTTCTAATTTTTGGAAGCCGATTGGAATCGGTCCGGTTTTCAGTTCCAAGTGAAGACCCACTCGGGAACCGAACAAGTTTTGGAATCGATTTTTAGCTACTGTTAAAAAAAACACTAGTCTCGCTGGCCTCACCTCCTCTATTTTTGGCAGATTGTAATTTCTATTGCTTATATTAGAGATTGTTGCTTTTGGCGGATAGTGAGTTTTATTATTCGTCTTTTACTTTGAATTATTTCATTGCTACTCATATAATTTTGCTGAAGAAAATGAAATCAGAAAAAGGAAAAAAAAAAATAGGTTCTTGGGTAGACCCTGGAATCGAACCGAAAAAAAGGGTAGGTTCCAAAACAGATTTCATGACAAAAAAAGGTTGGTTCTAGGTTCCAAAAATTGAGAAATGGTTATAACATGGTAGATTTCAAGTTCTAGGTCTAGAACTTACCCATCCAGATCATGCTCACCTCTAGCGTTATCTCCTTGGGGAAAATGATCTCCTCTTTCATGGGAGGGGAATTAATTCTCTAAAGTCCTAGCATACCAATTTTGGTTGACGGAAAACATATTATGTTGACCGATTAATTTTCTAGGTCCAAACAAGTGAAAAGTCCGAAACCATATTCCTGAAAATGGTTTTGCTCTAAACAAACACACCCTTGATCTTGCTTTCATTTACGTCGCCGAGTTCACCTTATGGTGAATGATTCCTTGAACATACGAATAATTAATGTTGTGATCAGAGGTAGAAAAGCGAGGCAAAGTCAAGTGATGCTTGATGATAATTAAGTTAACCTTTGGGGTGACTACACGATTCCGATCCAAAAAAGTGATTTTAAATAGAATCATATTTTCTGATTCTGTTCCCTAGATGATTTTTAGAGAATTAGAACGCGTTTAGTAATCGCACAAATTTTTTTTTCTCAAACAGAAACGCGTTTAGTAACTGCACAAAGTTTCTGTTTTCGGGAGTAACCAGGTGGCGAGAATTGTTTTTTTAAAATTCTTCATCTTTTTCTAAACCTTTTTTAAAAAAAAATTAAAACTTTTTTAAAATTTTAAAGTTTTTTTTACATTTTTTTAATTTCCCCCATTTCTATTTTTAAATTTTTTGAATTTTATATTTTTAATTTCCCCCCCCCTTTTTAAAATTAAAATTTAAAAAAATTAGTTGTTAGTAAATTTTCAATTTTAGTTTTAATTTTTTTAAAGTTCAGAAGTTCACGTGAAAGCTTATGTGGACTTAATCGTTTTAAAAGAACTGGGACTTTATTCTTTTTTGTGATTCTCAAAAGTATTTTGTTTTTTTAGAACCAACTTTTTTTTTGTTCTTATTTTTTGTCCAAAACTGTTCCCTAGAGTAGAATTAGAATCAGAATCAGAATCAGAATCACTTGCGTTACCAAACATGTTTCTAATTCTTTTTTGTTCCGGGAAACAGAATCAGATGAACAAAAACGTTACCAAACAGGCCCTAAGAAGTTAAATTTCCAACGGTGATTATAGCGATGGCTTTGAGCTTGGGCTTCTAATTTTCAAATGGGCTTCTAGATGACTCCTTGGACCAAGCACTTGTTCGGCCCATGCCCATCTGAGAGTCTGAGTCCACCCCATGGCCATCGCCAAGTCTTTAGAGAAAATCTAGACCCGGTCATGCAGAATATCATTATCATTTTGGAAGTAATTGAAAGTAACTTCATTTTCATTTCCAAAAAAAAGAAAAAACCGCCATTTTTAAAGGAACAAAAAGAACTATTAGAAACCCTCGAATGCATGCATCTTCCCATTAAATGCGACATGGATCTGGCTGACACGAGACTTTTCTTACACGAGAAAACGGAGTATATTCTAGAAATGCATAGCAATTACTCTAGTCCTCACCTTATTAGGTCAAGAGAACTCGGGGCGCCATGATTTAAATTTCTATATGCATAGCATTGATAGTGACCTTATCTCTAGATATATGCACGTTCGAATTTTCAATTTGCATTCTCTTGTTATGAGCCAAAGTGCTAGCTTTTCATTTATGGTAAAAAGGGTGTCGAGGTTGCATTATTTACAATCTTCATAGCAATTTGTGGCCTTTCAACCTTACCCAGTTGATGCGCAGTCTCGAATTGGGCTAGAGAAACTCCTAGCTAGTCCTAGGCCTAGCCGACCGGCGTCGAACCTCGAGTTCATATAGCATTGTTCAAGTATGCATGTTAGCTACATTATCTATGCGAACTACATGAGAAACATGGGACTAGATGCGCTCGGGTATGGTCAGATAGGATCGGACTAGTCTCATGAGCAAAATCCACTATTCCCGAGCCTATCGAGCCCTATTGGCCAAACCCACCCAATGATCAGTGTCCTATTGACCGATAAGTCGAAGAACCAGCACTTTCACATGATCCAGTTTCTTAAAACTTTGGGTGTGTTCATTTCACGAAAAATTTTAAGTGAAAATAAATTATTTTATCCGAAATTAATTTTCAATGAAAGTGATTGATTTTTCCATATTTGGTTTTGAGCATGAAAATGAGAAGGAAGTGGTAGAGAGAGAGAGAGAGAGAGAGAGAGAGAGAGAGAGAGAGAGAGAGAGAGAGATGTTCATTGGTATTGCATTAGCAACACCATGGCGGTATCTAGGGGTGTGCAATCGAATTGAGTTTACACGAAAATCGGACCGAACCACCAGAAAAATAGGCTTGGGAACCAGTTCCTGTTCAAACCAGTCCAGGAATAAGTTCTAATTTTTGGAAGTCGGTTGGAACCGGTTCGGTTCTCGGTTCCAAGTGAAAACCCACTCGGGAACCGGACAAGTTTTGAAATTGATTTTTAGCTACTGTTAAAAAAAAAAAACCTAGTCTCGCTCGCCTTACCTATTCTGTTTTTGGCAGATTGTAATTTCTATTGCTCATATTAGATATTGTTGCTTTTAGCGGATATCGAGTTTTATTATTCGCCTTTTACTTTCATTGTTTCATTGCTACTCATATTATTTTGCTAAAGAAAATGAAATCAGAAAAATAAAAAAATAAAAATAAAAATAGGTTCTCGAGTAGACCCTGGAATCGGACCGAAAAAAAAGGGTAGGTTCCAAAACAGATTTCAGGACAAAAAGGTTGTTTCTAGGTTCTAAAAACTGAGAAATGGTTATAATATGGTAGATTTCAGGTTCTAGGTCTAGAACCTACCCACCCATACCATGCTCGCCCATAGTGTTATCTCTTTGGGGAAAATGATCTCCTCTTTCATGGGAGGGGAATTAAATTTTTATTTTTTTTACATTTTTTTAATTGCCCCCATTTTTATTTTTTAAATTTTTTTGAATTTTATATTTTTAATTTTCTCCCTTTTTAAAATTTTTAAATGTTTTTAAAATTTTAAAGCTTATTTTTAAATTTAAATTTTTAAAAAATGTATTTAAAAAAATTAGTTGTTAGTAAATTTTCAAATCTAATTTTAATTTTTTTTTAAAGTTCATAAGTTCACGTGAAAGCCTACGTGGACTTAATCGTTTTAAAAGGACTGAGATTTTGTGCTTTTTTTGTTATTCTCAAAAGTGTTCTTTTTTTGGAGAACCAACATTTTTTTGTTCTTATTTTTTGTCCAAAACTGTTCTCTGGAGCAAAATCAGAATCAGAATCATTTGCGTTACCAAATATGTTTCTGATTCTTTTTTGTTTCCGGAAACAGAATCAGAGGAACAGAAACGTTACCAAACAGGCCCTAAGAAGTTAAATTTCTAACGGTGATTATAGCAATGGCTTTGAGCTTGGGCTTCTAATTTTCAAATGAGCTTCTAGATGACTCCTTGTTCGGCCCATGCCCAGTTGAGAGTCTGAGTCCACCCCATGGCCATCGCCAAGTGCTTAGAGAAAATCTAGACCCGGTCACGCAGAATATCATTATCATTTTGGAAGTAATTGAAAGTAACTTCATTTTCATTTCCAAAAAAATAAAAAACTGCCCTTTTTAAAGTAACAAAAAGAACTATTAGAAACCCTCGAATGCATGCATCTTCCCATTAAATGCGACGTGGATCTCGCTGATACGAGACTTTTCTTACACGAGAAAACGGCGCATATTCTAGAAATGCATAGCAATTACTCTGGTCCTCACCTTATTAGGTCAAGAAAACTCGGGCGTCCTGATTTACATTTCTATATGCATAGCATTGATAGTGACCTCATCTCTAGATACATGTGCGTTCGAATTTTCAATTTGCAATCACAGAAAGATAAATACTTTGTACAATAGTTTTTATTTTTTAATTGTCACCGAATAATTATTTTAATACTTCATTGAGCCTATCAAAACACTAGATCAGGCAGGCGATCACATTCGATCAGATTAATTAACGCAATTATTGGGGGGGCATGCATTTGTCATTAGTTTTGATACTTTGGCTGTGTTATTTTACCCTTTTCTTCAAGCCTTGTCCCATCGGTCAACGAAGATTTATCTAGGCATAGCATTGACAGCGGTCAGCGACCTTTTGTTAGAGACTGTTTCGGAGTTGATAGGCATTTGTTAAACAGTTATGTGAAGGAAATCGTTTTACTTAGACAAAATAAAGAAAGATCCATTCAAACATGCAAACTATATAGGATAAAACATGAACTCGGAGTTGGCTTTATTTTATTTTTATTATTACTAAAACGGACGGTCGGCCCCTTCTCGGCATTATCACAAGATCCTTTCCAAAATCCTAACTACTCCCCATCACTCGTGATCCGACGTCCGAGGTTAGTCAGCTGGATATTGCAACGTACTGAGATGCCATTTAGAGGCTCACTTGCAAAGTGAATGAAATTCATGATCTCGTGAACGGCAGGCAAGTAACCTTTTTATCACTAGACTAAACCGTCTTGGTAGCGAGCATTCTATTCTTTCTTCCTTGCCGTCTAGATTCGGATTTTAAAATTAACAAAAGGTAATCAATTGTGATATATATAAAGTTTGAGGTTTTTTTTTTTTGGTCGGAAAGTTGGAGTTTGACTTACCATATTTTACAATTTCTTGTGGCAATCTAGTAATATTAATTGATGTGTGAGAGACGAACGATCTCAATATAAATTAATTAGATATTCAAAGATATTAATCTAGCCAAAAAATGACGGATCATATAGGACACTCCACTCACTTTCCTCAAGAAAAAGTCTCCAATTAGGAATTTGACGTTCTCCCAAACAAATTGCAAAATCAGACAAACAAGAACAGTTAATTTCCTCCCCCACGAACGAGCCATCTGAACCTTGAAGCAACCTGTCGCGCCCCACAAGAACCGGCCAGAGAATTTCTTCCTCCTCCTCCTCCTCCTCCTCCTCCTCCTTCCTTAATCCTCACTCCATCTCTTTTCAAACTGTCAAAAAGCACACGCAACCGAGGGGGAAAAGAACAGCCAACCCCACGAAGAAGAGCAGCACTTTTTTCTCTCTCTTTCTCGCATGTCGGAGAGGGCTCACCGGCGCGGCGGCCGGAAGAGCAAGCCGCCGCAGCCGTCGCCACGTCGGGCTCCCGCTGCTCGACGATCTCCGTTCAAGCACTTGAAGCCGGCGAAGAGGCTCGAGAGGTGCTCTTCCGCGCCCATGTTGTGGAACAGTGGGGAAGATCTGGTCGGGGACGACCCGGGCGATCTGAGACAGAGCGTGAGTTCGAATGATGGGGCTATGTTCAAGCCCCTGAGCTGCACGGACGTGCTTGCCTCGTCTCCTTCTTTATTGGGTAGTTATTCTCCCAGCAGATTGGAGGTAAAAGCTGCGAACTTTTCCGTTGCTGTTCTTGATATCGAACTGTCGTGTTCAGATTTCTAGAGATGGCTTTTGATGGGTTTGGTGCATATTATCGGGTTGTTCTGTTTGATCTATTTTTCTTTGACTTGTCTAGCTAATGGGGTTTGACTCTTTGGCTACTCAAGTTCAATTTGTATAATGATCGGTCAAATTCTGTTTTAGCAATCGTAGGGAGTTAGTTGATTCCTCCAAGCAAAAGAACCCATCCTTATCCCTGATAATAGATGACATGCGCCTGGGCATAGTAGCTAAACCAAACATTTCCATTCGCATGAACTAGTGATTGACCTATTTCTGGAATTTCCAGATTTGCTATCGAACCACATACATAGACATTGCTGTGTGTGATTCACTTGTTGCATAGAGTGACTCTAGTAGACTGATCGCGGGTAAATGCGTAAGATCAATTGTCGGCATTGAGATCCAAAACTCGGGTAGCTTTAATTGATTACTCAGAGACAAATCTAGAAGCTGTGGAGGGGGACCTTTGGTTTCAGCTTTTCTGGGTTTTTCTAAGTTATGGATCTGAAGTTGCTCAGTATGTGTGTGCAAAATAAAATCTAAATCTTTTTGGAACTTTTGGGTGTGTGTAGGAATACAATAAGGAAGCCAAGGTGGTGGTCAATGTAACAGTGGAAGGGAGTGCAGGGCCTATCAGGATGATGGTCAAATTGGGTTCCACTGTGGAGGACACAATCAAACTCGTTATGAACAAGTATAAGGAAGAAGGGCGAATGCCCAAGATCGATCGCGGTCACTCGACCGGCTTCGAGCTGCACCGTTCCTATTTCAGCCTTCAGAGTAAGTCGAGAATCTCGTTGTTCAGTACTTCTTATGGTGGCATGTAGGAATTTTGGGAATCCGGTACCTTTATGATTCTGCTGGCACTAGTTGCGCAATTTGTGAAGTTCTTGGATTTTCAGTGATGGTATGCTTGATCCATGATGAGAGCCAAGCCAACTATATCAAAGTGCAGTCATGTTATGACTTTTTGGGGAGTATTGAACAGTCGGAATCTCGAATTAGGCACATAGCACATAGCAAACCAGTTGCCTTCAAAAGGAAACATAGAGAACACACCTTCTTAGTCACTGCCTCTCTGGTTCTGCAGAATCTTTCAAAGTTCTTTTACTTCGCCAGTGTTATGTGAAAAAATTGGACCATAATCGGCAAATCCACAGTGCGACACTGACGAATATCTTGTACTAGTCAGGGTCTCTGCTCTACAAGAAGAACATCTGGAATCTGATTTCGAATGTCTGTGTGCTGTATAGGTCTGGATAAATCAGAGCTTCTCGGGGATGTGGGTAGCCGAAGCTTTTATCTGCGAAGAACCACTACTGGTCTCGACACCAATGCATTCTCGGCTTCTTTTGTATCTGGAAAAGCAGTACCAGTGAGGACCATCTCTCCACAGAGCCAGCCTCCCATCTTCTTGTTCACAGCTTTCATAGCTCGAAAGCTCGCGAAAATCATGAGGAGGGCTCAGAAGCTCTGGAGAATCATCATCTGCTCGCAACAAGACTAACCCGACATCCTGTCCAGTGTTGGAGTAGCATAGTTTTTTTGTCATGTTACTCTAACTGCTATTGCCGTTAGATATAATCTTTTATAATTCGGCTGGTTTGAGCATCGATCCAGCGTACTGGCCATGCACATAAGAAGTGTATACATTCTTTGCATCGTATAGCTAAAGCGTGCGAGAGTCCACCCTACTGCTATGATGGTGGACAGAATAGGAATGGTCGGCCGGGTTTAGCAAGGACAAGTTAGATGAACTTCAATAATGTATTGTAATTTAATTTCACACGACAAGTGAAAAGGAGGAACTTTATATTATGCTCAGGTTTCTCCTTTCTTTTCCACTTTTTGTTCCTTTTGTTTATTTCTTACCTGAACATTATGTAAGCCGCGGTTTAAGAGATTTGTGCACCCGATCTGGAGTCCGTTGTTCTTGATGCTGAATAGCGACAATCCAAGCTCAAATACTTCTTCTCTATCGCGCTTTGTATCCCCAGCTCAATGAAACAGCCCCTCAATTATGCGAATTCTTATGCGCTCTTTATGCGAGGTCGTTTATGAGTTCGTTTGGGTTAAATTTAGGACTTGAGCGCTATTTATAGAGTTTTCAGCCAAGCCCTCTCATCATAACGAGCTGGGCTCAACTCGGCCAAAAAGATTAGTCTCATAACAATATACTTGAAAAGAGTAAACACTGATTTAATGAAATCGATTTATAAAATTGTGGAATACATTAGGAAAATGGCTATATTCGAGCATCAATTCGAACTCTATTTGAAATTGACGGCTGAATGATAGTTGTACGGTTATTCCTACGGAAAAGTGCATCACGGGAGCAGCTGCATATCCCGCCAAACTCCCACGAAGCTTCGCGCTGTGTCTCCTAACTCCATTAACGTCCAAAAAAAACTCGCTCGCTCGCTCATCCTTTCTCTGTCTCAACCTTCATCTCTCTCTCTCTCTCTCTCTCTCTCTCCAAAAAAATAATCATGAATCGCCACCCCATCGCCAGCCGACGCTCCACCGTCCGGACGCCCTCGGACCGGTCCCTGCGGACCTTCCCGCCGGAGAGCCACACCGACCTGGTGCGCCGCCGAGGCGGCCTCATCTCCGTCCCTCGGAGGCTCGCGCCGCCGCCGCCGGCTGCGGCGGGGCCGGCAAAGCTGCTGCTGAACGTGACGGTGGAGAGGAGCTTGGGGCCGGTGCAGGTGGTGATGGCGCAGGAGAAGAGCGTGAGCGACTTGATAAGGACGAGCGTGGAGGCGTACGGGAAGGAGAAGAGGCGGCCATTGCTGAGAGTGAGCGACCCTCGCTGCTTCGAGCTTCACTACTCGCCCTTCAGCTTGGAGTGTGAGTTCTCCACCAGCATTTTTATTCTTAAAATCCACGAAATTTGTCTATGTTATGCTGACTTGGAATTTCCTCGGACAAAAAAAAAAACAAAAAACAAAAAAAAAACTGTTGACGAATTTGTTGGGGGGCGGGATTTTTTCAGAGAAAAGTTTTTAGTTTTCTATACTTATTTCTTCCTGTTGTGTGTACATTTAAACAAAAATGGTCGGTCCATCTTTTTATTTTTATATTTGGCTTATAAATGATGTAACTTTGTGGATCAGTATAGAGATTTCGATCACCATAATTAGTTTAAAAGGGATCATGGAACCTCCTTTTAGCTTTTGGAACCTGAAACCTATCATGTAGACCCGAGAACCTACCCTATTAGTAATTCTTGTAAAACATCTCCTCATTTACAAAAGAGGCATACGCGTCAACAATAAGATGTAAAGAGCACTTATAATCAATTCCTAAAAATTGGATCTTGAAATCGGACCAGAACCAGCTAGTTAGGGTCGATCCGATTACGGGTTCACCTTGGACGGTGCTTACCCCTATGAACAACAAATCAAATCAAATCATCACAATCCAATAAAATAAAAATCGATCGACGTCCTTGTTTTTATATATTGTGGCCTACGCATTTACATATCTTGCGATGTGATATTTATATCCATTTACCAAATTTTATGCTCTCTATTTTACTTATATTTGTGCCCCGGAACTTGGATAGGCACTGAAATTGCATAAGGAATTGGTACTTTTCTTTGCAAGCAGGTCTAAGGCCAGAGGAGAAGCTGATAAACTTGGGGTCAAGGAACTTCTTCCTCTGCACCAAGCGTTCCACATCTTCCAATTCCTCTTGCTCTAAAGAAGCCAACATGGAGCCAAACTCCCCATTCGCATTGACCCATCTGATGGACTTCCTCCTGTAGATCGGCCCTCGATTAAGTTGAGAATAATAAAGCAGACGAGAGAATTCTGAATTTTTGTTGTTGTATATTTCGATGTGTATATAGAAAAGAGTACATGTGTGACGTCCCAGGCACGCCACTTACTAAGTACGCTCTGATTTAATCTTTTAGTACATAATATAATGGCGCAAGCGAAAGACTAGAAACATTAGACAATCTGACGGACATACAAAACATACAAGTGCAGTCAAAGGACTTAGGCACGACACCTAAGGGTATAACCTTATACGGTTCTCCTACCTACAACTTAATAGTAAGATCATTCAAAAAATTGGTAAGATACCTACTTTTATATATTGATAAAGGTTATGTACATCATCTTTTAAACAAAAGAAACAACTGGGAGCTTATACAAAAAGAAGTCGCATGCTCCCTCTAACTAGCACGGTCCACGTACTACCTCACCACCACCATAAGCCATATCTACCAACATCTCATGGCTACATCAAAAAGTTGCTGCCGTGACTCCCATCGTCAAAAGACTTGCATGTACAGTCGGATCCTGGAACCCACAACCTTTACTACATACTCCACCGCTACCCTAAGAGTGGGAGCGGTCCCCAAAGGCTACCGTCATCAAGCCTCATAAAAACAGCCATGAGCCGATAAGTGATGTCGATGTTGGGCCCTATAGCTAACACCTGGGTAGTATAAAGCCTCATGAAATGAACAGAAGGAGCATCTGGGACAGTGAACTCCTCCCATACATGCGAGAAATCGATAGGAGCGCCATAACGAAAACTCGGAGTAGAGGGAGAGGTCGGCATACCTGTCTAACTGAGGAAAACAATGGAAGCCACAAGAGTGAGTTCGAAAACTCAGCAAGTGAATACGTATAGCCAAACGACTATACTATCTAAATCACCGTTCATTCAAGTGGAGACCAGCAGTCAGCAAACGCCAAGGTGCATACTAACAACCACAACAAAGTACACATAAAGAGACCACGGCTGATCAGATTTCCTTCGGAATCGACATTCAAAATACGAAACTCCTCAACAGCCCCTCGAAGTTCACGGCCGAATGCCCTTCTCGGCTTAATCCTTAATCCACATCTGATCGACAACGTGTCAGGTGGTTTGTTCCTAAATTCAAGTTATCTAGAGACCTAGGGACGTACCCTTGCAAGTAAAATCATTATGCAAAACAAATTAGGCAACTAACCGACATCTCAATCTCATGGCCGAATACTCACCCATAGATTCCAAGATCGATTAACTTCAATTTGACGACCAACAAGACGATCAATCCTTGTATTTATGCCACCCATGTTCCAAA
Organism: Lenwebbia sp. NSW1173648; assembly: GCA_029784005.1. Taxonomy (NCBI): domain Eukaryota; kingdom Viridiplantae; phylum Streptophyta; class Magnoliopsida; order Myrtales; family Myrtaceae; genus Lenwebbia; species Lenwebbia sp. NSW1173648. The sequence continues at coordinate 3,854,411 of JARCGZ010000005.1, forward strand.
GGCGCTAACTTAAGCGACAGATCGTACGTGCAATGGCATTTTCCCCTCCATGCACGCAAAACTCCCTTGCGATATACCCGTTTTCAAGACAACATGTAACGCTAAGACGAACAATCATCGGACAGGCTAGTAGTCAGGATAGAAGTACTACTTGCCTTAGGATTAAACTCAGAGAAAACGGAGATTAAATTGTCGCCGAAACGGGCTCGGACTCCTCTTCCTTCCTCGCCGGTCGCGCGGGTCGTCGGAAGCAACGGCGAGCGAGCGAGCGGCTGGTCGACAGCTACGGCTGGGCCGAGCAGATGACAAGGAAGCTCGTGGCGTCGGCGGCTGAGCTATTGGTACCGCCGGTGTTTACCCGAGCACAAGGGAGAGTGGAGTGAACGAGGGATGGAGAGAGAAGAGGGGGGAGAGGAGAGTTGTCTATGGGAGGGGGAAAATGGGGAGGAGGGAGAGTGAGGGACTACTTATAATGCGGGGTATGAGAGGCGGTGGCTTGGCTGAGGCGGTTCAAGGGCTTCGCGCTCGAATTCAGTCTAATCTCCGCACGAACTGTTTCTATTGAGATCCAAAACAATTAACAGCATTTACGGTTCGTCAATTCTTAATTTCTTTGTGCCCAACGCTAAATTGTACTTCACAGTTCACCAAATTTAAACCCCAATTCAAAATAACCGCTAGTCCACATGCATAATTAGCCATTTCGCTCGTAACTTAATTCGACGGAATTTCAGGTCGTCACAACATGAGCCTCTTTTTCAAGATGACTATGTGAAGAAATCAAATAAGGTATGTATAATTAAAGGAGATATGAAAAATTAGAGGAAATATCCTAAACATTTCTAGGAATGGCTAAATATCTCAGGGTACTGCATAGAAAGATGTCAACTTGAGTTTGAATACAAGTTGACCAATTTCAAATTACTGAGACGTGGCCGATGAGGCGGCTTCCGGTTGCTGTTCGTAACGAAACTTCCAGATCTAGCTAGTCTGAGGGCGACAAGTCTGGTGGTGGTGTTGGCTTCTCAAAACTACATGCGAAAGGTTGAGAATCATAGGGAAACAACAAGTAGCCGACGCGGCTAGCTTGCGAAACAGAAACTAAGCGACACGACCTATGCGACTAGCATCGTAGCATCAAGCAACCTAGGCCTATACGGCTGGTTTCGAAAGAAAGCCATATATGTGGAAAAAGGCTCGACTAGGTGATGCGACTGCTGCGATGCTGTCGAAACACAACCATCACGGAATTGACTTGACTAAACGCTTCCTCATATGAGACTGGTGCCCAGGGAGTGAACACCGGGATACTCGGGGCACACCTATGCACTTTATTTGAGATCTTATAGAGCTTTTCTCAATTTGAAAACATAATCGTGACTTTTCGAGATCTTCGAATCCAAGAAATTGTACCCCATATACATCTTCTTTTATATAACCATTTATGATCTGTTAGCTTAAGTATAAGGAGCACGCTCTGTTGTTTGCTAACACTATCATCTAGAGAGGGTAAATAGGTGATTATAAACAAACTTGATAAAATAATGCGGAACTAAAAACTTCAAGTTTGATGGGAGCAGATATAGAAAATAGAATTGCGCAGTGCTTCTGTCAGAAAGTAAATAGATGCGAGTAAGAGTATAGAAGAAAATGCACAATAGTATATAGTGGTTCAATTTTTGGTAAAGCCTACGTCTACTGTTCCACACTAACAGACTACTGGTTGAATTCCACTAAATAATCAAATGAGAAATTACAGAAAAATATACTAGCTTGAACACAAGCATTTCAATAGAAGAGAGTCCTGCTTCTACTCAAAGCTATCTCACTCTACACACTTTTGAACTCTGTATTACACCTCTCAAAAAATTTCAATAACAAACTCAAGAAGATAAATTTGACCAAGTGTAATTCTCTTGAAGTATGGATAATGAACTCTTAATCTCCCTTACTTCTCTTCGAACCTTGTGCTCCTTGTATACTCCTTATCACCCAAGCTTCTCGCTGGATAGAAAAATCAATCTTCAAACTAGCCGTTGATAGATTGATAAACAAAAATCACGTAACCAGAGAAAGGAAATTATTTAGAGGGTGATTGCCAATCAATCAAGATTCCTAGTTACGATAATATCTTTTAGATTGCTAGTCAATCAATGTAAAAGAAATACTAATCAAATCATTAACCGTTAGTAAGGATAATTTAACCAAATAAACAATTAAGAATGAGTTTATGAAAACAATAAGTATTGCTTGAAGTTCCAGAATATATATCACCACAGATTTATAGAAAATAACTTGAGTGAGTCTGCTTCTATCCACGAAACTTGCTTCTATCAAAATATAAGCATTTAACAGATTAAATACATGAGGCATAAAGATATATTCACAAAGTGTCCTCAAAGTAATTCACAAAGTCTTTTCGATATATTATAATAATTTCGTTTCCTTTAAAATCTAATAGAATTTTTCAACACGCTCTATTGTAACTACTTTAAGGGTTTTTTCAAGAATGGAGGCTCTGATACGAGTTTAAAACAATAAAGTGAAAAGAGAGAATTGTGGAATTTTTTTGTCTAGTTCAATGTATATAAAGAAAAGAGTATTTGAGCATATTTATAGATTTTATTAGATGAGGAAATCGAATTAGATATGCATGATCAAAGAGTACATAAAAAATCAGAGAAAATATCTAAAATATCTCTAACATGAGAAATCGTGCGATCAGTATGTACCCGATGCACGTGAATATGATACGATTGGGAATCAAGTAGAGATAAAGTACCAAAAACATACTTGAATTTTCATCCTGATACCAAAGAAAAGATCCTCTACTTTCACTACAAGTTTGCTACCTCGGTTCAACTAAAATTACTTAAATACCCCCCCACTCTTGTTTAAAAGCCTAAAAAAAAAACTACTGCCTCACAGCACCCAAACACACCCCAATCTCTCAGCCCAAACTTGCCACCAACCTCCTCGGCCGCCAACCGCCGCCTACTCTGTCTTGGGACTGCCTCGCCGCCGCCGCCGCCCGCCATGGCAAACTCGAGTTTAGGCACGGGTAAATGCGAGAAAAGCAATAGGTGCGTTTCTTCGGAATTGAATAACAATATTGTAATATAAATGAACAATCATGCTGAGTTGATGTAAGAAATTTGTAGTTTTAAAAAGCGGAGATATGTTTTTTTTTTTTTGTGGTGCAGCGAAAATTCAGATATGTTTTTTTGTTATTTTCTCGAAGAATTAAAAAAGAGAAATATAAAATTACCATTTCATTTCCTTTCTCTTCCCCCTTTTTTTCTTTATTTGGTCTCCTTTCGAAGACAAGCACCTCAAAAGTCAAAAAGTCAACTTGCGGAGCTCGCTCTCTCTCTCTCTCTCTCTCTGGGGCTCTGAAAATTTGAATTGAACTCGAGAGGAAGGCGAGGTCAGGGGGAGCTTGAACGAGCAGGATCATGGAGGACCTCTACGGGTGGCTGGTTTCCTTCTTCGCCGTCGTAGCCCTCGCAGTCGTCGTTATTTACCAGGTCAGACCCCCCTACCAAAACCCTAGCTCCCAACTCTCTTGTCCGTCGGAGTCTTCGCCTTTCTTAATCAGGGTTGAAGTCGAATCGTAGCATGTTGTGAATTCAAAGTCGCGATTGACCTCTGAGCGCCTTATCAATTGTCCTCTCTGTGCTTTTCCCCTCATCCTTGAGCTGAACCGAATATAGATAGAGTTTAATTTGGTACGAAGCATCTCGGGGTTGAAGCTTTGCCATTTGCCTCTGTTGAAAGGGTGCCGAAGGAATTGGTTCTCCGCTGGTTTTGCTCATTGGAGAGGGTATCGAACGTTGAGATTAGAATGGTAATCGATGGTAGATTAGAAGCTGATGACTTTATGCTACATACCGTGTCTGAATCCCTTTTGGGTAACATCATTTTTTCCTTTTGTTTGATTGCCAAAAGCTGTGATTTTTCCCACTTCATTATGGAAGCTTTTGATTCCCGAAACAGCGTTTTTCCGGAGCTGTTAATACTCACTTGTAATGGGATCCTCCATAAGAAGTGCCGTGATCTAAGAACGATGCATTTCAGTTTGTGTCATGGGCTGGCATAGGTCCTTAGGTTTTCTTTATGGAGCCCTTTGACTTTGCAATTCAATTGGTTCAGTATGGTTCCCAGAGCAACAGCTTCTGCGCTTCCTTTTCGAGTGCTTAACCACTTAGGGGGTTGTAATTATCTACAAACTGCAAACCGTGGCCTTTTGCTGCTCTTACTATGAAATTCTGGTTTTCATGTATTCTTCATTCGACTTTTTATGTTTACAAGTGATAAGCTCTAACTCTCGTGATTACTTGCAGCTCATGTGCTTGGCAGATCTGGAGTTCGACTACATAAACCCTTATGATTCTGCATCGAGGATTAATGCAGTGACCCTACCGGAGTTTATTGGACAGGGAGTCTTGTTGTTGTTTTATCTCTTGACAGGACATTGGGTTATGGCCCTGTTGTGTGTTCCATACCTATATTACAATGTGACATTGTGAGTTCAGTTTATTCCTCCTTTTATGGCGTTATATTTTATATTTGTAGCCAAACTTGCAGTACTTTCTGTGATTTGGATGATTCTCTCTCAAGAAATGCTGACCGCCTGTTGTGACGTCCGATGAGGACAGTATTTTCAATCATGTATACTAGCCAGAGCTTTGTAATTGTTTGGAGATTTGTAACATGTTTAATGACCAAACAGATTCTTGAGTTGATGGCTTGCACTAATTCGTTGGGCCCTAGTTCATCATCCCCGTGACTCTTGCCCTGCAGCTGAAAGTTGACTATTCTCAGCATGATGATGCTCTTTGGCCGTCGTGGAAAATGCGAGCCCCTTTTTACATCAATACTTAAACAGACATGTCCTAGCTCTGACTTATCTGAAGGATAGTTATTATTTAGATAGGCGAACCTATTCTATTTACTACATTTAGCTTTATTCAAAGGCAAATACTACATGAGAGCTTTGAATTATCATGAGGCAACTTGGTTATCAACTAGAACATCTAAATGCAGACTTGTGTGTAAATTAAGAAATAAAAACATCTTGTTGTCTGAGCTGCTTGTTGATCTGTTTACCTTGCCAGTGTAGATATCTGCATGTAATAATTCTGTTGATGACCGACTCTGATCTGTGACTGTTGTTAGGTACACTCGGAGAGAGCACTTGATAGATGTTACTGAGATATACAACATGCTCAAGTGGGAAAAGAAGAAAAGGCTTTTTAAGCTGGGCTATCTAGTATTGCTGCTCTTCCTCTCCTTATTTTGGTATGCCGAAAGTGAAAGGCTGCTTGCTTGCTTATGAAACTATTCATGTTTTTATTTTCCTTTGAAATCTTCAACCCGTGGCCTGATGCTAAAACGCAAATGTTCCTCCCAGGTTGATCTATAGCGCACTTGACGATCACGAAGAATGAGGATATTATCATATGGGATTCTCATATATTCACGTGATCTTCCGAGAATCTTTGGGTTACTGGGAGTCCTGGTTTCTATGCTTTGCTTTCATTATCTCGGTTGATTGGGTAGGCGGCAAGTTGCGCCTATAAAGTCACTATCAAGTCCTCCTCCATCTCTGTTTGGCTGTGCTGCTCTGTGCTGAGGAATGTTCTGTTACCTGTTCCATCTTTGTCTCTGTGATGCTCCAAGCTTGAGCAGGAGCTACTCATGGAAGGGCTGTAACTTCGTTAGACTAAGCACTTGTGCATTATTTATTCTGCGACGAGCTTTCATTGTTGTTAGTTCTGAGCCTCCAAATTCCATGGAGAACAAGGACCTCAGTTCTCATAATCATCCCATGCGCTGCAAGTACAGGTACAATTCACGAGCGTACTCGACTCTCTAGTTGGGCAAGTTTAGATGTGTTTGCTTCCAGATGTGAATTGGGAAAACATCAAATTGGAATTGCGATGAACGGCAACGTCGGAGAAATGAACTCATCCACGACTCCGTGGTTTTACTACTTACTGGCCCTATCTCAATCATATAATCTAAAGAATCAACCCGCGGCGCTATCATGATCTATAAACTCAATCGTATCAATCAATGACGAAATGGTTAATTTGAACACGAATCAATCATTTTTCAATATCACTGTTTATTGGAAGCAGAATTTCATTTTCGCGCGTAGCTTAACTTTTATGTAAACATTAAAAGCAGAGTGTCATGCCGGTAAAAAGATTGACAAGATTGAAGGGTGGGGACGTTAATATTATAAGTGCGGAGTTGGATTTCGATTCTTTGTAAAGACAGAGCAAAAGTAAGTGAGAGAAGAGTCAAATATAGGATAGACAAAAAAATTCGTGGGAAGGAAAAATGTAAAAATGCCACCCGTTAACATTTTAGAAAATAAAACTTGAGAGTTTGTTTTTCCGCAAAGAAGAGACCATCGGCGAAAGAAAGGGTCTGGTTCAAGAGTCGCCGTCCTTCCACCTTCAGAAAATTCTGCAGAAGGTTAGTTTCTTTCCCTTAAATTTACTCAATCTTTATTGGTCTTTTTCCACGAGATTTGTCAAGGTAATCTTATTCATTCCCGTTGGATCCCATCATATTGACCAATCGCTCGGGTAGACAAGGAACTCTAAATCAATCATGTGGCGGTTGTCGCTGAGAATCCATGGCAGACATTTAGGAGTGTCAGAATGTATTTTGAAGTCTTAAGTATCTTGGGTCGGTAACAAAATCTGGAATTGGACCTTGTGTATAGTGTGTGGAGTGGATGGCCAAGTTCATGCTCTGTTATCAATTGCTGCAGAGTTTAGTAGCGGCTGCAATTGCACAATAAGATTTCTCTGCTGAAGTGTTTGGGAGAAAAGGGTTTACTATCGTCGGAGATACGCAGCGAATTCCCGGTTTAAATCTTTTACTTTCGTACTTTTTTCCAGCTGATAAGATATGTGCATTGATGGGTGATATCTCTTCAATCTCTGAAGTTGTGTTGATGAAATGAAGATTGCTGTGTGTTCTAGACTCGATTGTTTAACTCGTTGATAATGAAACCGAATTTCACTGCTTTATATTGATCAGATGAAGCTAAAAAGAGGTTTTCTTTTTTTTATTCATACTTTTCTCAGAATCAGTATTTCTGGGTGGATCTTTAGTGGAAACTGCTTTTTGTGTCTATGATCGAGATGGTGGCTTTAGTGGCTGGTTGATGCTAATGCAATTCTTTTCTTTCTCCTTGGCATGTTCCTGCACACTGTGTGTTTGATCAAATGCTTCAAAGAACTTATTATCTTCAGACTGCCTAATCCTCTCGAGCTTTTTCCATAATAATCTTTGCTAGCTGTATGTGACATAAACATTCAACTTTGGGTCTGAGCCATAGGTGCACCCACCATGGGAGTAGCAGCCTATTTTCTGCAATAAGTGTTTTTGGGACTCGGTGGTAATGCGTCTGTCATTTAATCGTATGTAGCTACCATTGGCTATTCAATCAGTCGAGAAGGTAGCAAGTTGGATTTGAATCTTCCAGATAGTGTGTATATTTTGGAACAGAAGTCTTTTAGTTTTAGTTTTGTCTATAAATGGTACCTGGTTGTATTCCCCTACTCTCATCTCACTATCATTTGGTTTTCTGTTTACAGTTTGATGATCAAGTTGGGTGATACATAATGGTTAATGCCACAAAGGGACTTTTCATTTCATGGTAATCTCTTTGTTTTCTTCTGCTTGGAGGATTGCTTTTAAATGCTTGAATCCATTGTGCATCTTTCTGCCTTGTTGTTGATTGCTCAATCACAGATTTTATTTGGTCAAATTTCAGCATCTATAATGCTGTGATCTGTCCCTTGAGAAATTATTGTGTTTGGTTTCGAGATACAATTACCTTTCCTTTTCGTTTTACAATTCTCGTGGGCCATCCCATCCCTGGAGGTTTATTTGAAACAGCGGTGTGATTTTTCAAAACAGAAGTTCACACAGTGCGACTCCGTTGTTATTTATAATGCACATCTTTCTTTTCTTTTGATGGTACTTACGTCATCAAAAGAGGTAACATACATCTTCGTTCAGCGACATACCAATGGCGCAGTTCATCATCAACTTGAATGCTTCTCTCCCGGCATCGCAGAAGTTCATCATACACGTCTTGGACAACACTCACTTGTTTGTGCAGCCCCACGTGGCCGACATGATAAGGAATGCCATTGCAGAGTTCAGGGAACAAAACTCCTATGAGAAGCCGACTTGACAACCTCTTCCCATTTTGATACATTTCTCGGCCAGTTAATTACAATGAGGAAAGCTCCAGGCGTACTTTTCGTGTCATGTCAGTCCTTGTTACATTTTCTAGCTGCAAATGGCTGAAACAAGAGCTTTCTTGTCTGAATGTAGATGCTCATGTCGAGTTTCTATTGGGATCAGGCAAAAAAAAAATTGCCGCAAATGCTTGGATTGTGACTTTAGGTAATGAAAGTCTTTGGCATTGGCAAAACCAATTCCTCTATTCCTTACATCAAGAGCTTCATTCTGATTCGATTATAGCACGATCTACTTCTCACACCCATATGACAGATGATGTTATGGAACTCAGATATAATGCCATACACTACAGGCAATTTCCCTCATCTGCCGATATGGTGGCTCACCGGCCCGTTTTGCTATCGACATATTTTCTTTCGCTTTGGAGGGGCAGAAAGGGATTTGCCACTTACTTGTTCCACAAGTGCCGCGCCATTCGATACCTTCCTTCCCAGATTTTTATTTGCTTTCGCATGATCATGATTGAGGTTCCCTTGACCATGTACATATATATATTAGAGTCATTTGAGAAGGCTTGAGTGAACTGCTGTGTTTCCCTTTTTGTGATCCTAAGCATACTTTTCATGTCCAAGAATCAAAACTAGACTGACTTTCGAAAAGACGAATGGAGAGTAAAGAAAGAGGATTGTTAAGAGTCTTTGTTCTCGGAGGTCTTTATCTTAAGCCCAACTCGCCACCCCAAGTTTAGCGGTTCGTCGTCGTTTTTGATGGAAAAAGAAGAGCAGAGATTGACACGAAATAATTTCTTTTATTTTCAGACTATTGAAATCATGTGCTTCGCCACTGCCTATATAATCCATGCTTAAAAATTGCTCCAAAAATAAGGAATTTAGCCTTTTAGGCAAATTGACGCGAGTCATGAAAATGTACATATTTGATTTTATGCTTAAGTGAAAATTAAAAATTACTTTTTCGTCAAAAACTAAAATAGTATCTAAATTCGATAAATTATGAAAAAGCTATATGAAAATGCACGTATAAGAATTTATATATTGTGAAAATCTTAGGTATTACCAGAGCAAGGAAAATCAAAATGCGTCTATTTGTAATAAAAAAAAAAAAAAGGGTTAATATCACGAAAAAACCTCAAATTGATACACTTGTGATAAATTTACACAAAATTATTTTTTTAACCACGAAAAACCCCAAACTAGTATATCTATGACAAATTTACCTCAAACTATTTTTTTTACCACAAAAATCCTAAGTTGGTACATCTGTGACAAATTTACCCTAAACTAAGCTTTTTTACAGCGAAAAATCTCAAACTGGTACACTTGTGACAAATTTACCCTCCGTTAAATTGAGTTAATACCACGAAAAATCTCAAATTGATACACCTGTGACAAACAAAGCGTAATAACCTCAAATTGATACACCCGTGAACTACCATATGTCATCCAACTCAACAATTTGACTGTTAGATTTAACGAAAACTAATCGAGGGTAAATTTGACATATGTGTACCAGTTTTAGGTAAAATTGTCATAAGTGCACTGGTTTGAAGTTTTTTGTGGTCAAAAAAATAGTTTTGGGTAAATTTGTCACAAATGTATCAGTTTGAGGTTTTCCATGGTATTAACCCAAAATATAAAAAGTATAAAAACTATCCCGACAAACAAAATAAATTCTAAAAGCAAAAGAGGAATAAAAACTGAAATTTTCTCAGAAAAGAAAAAAGAAGAAGAAGAGAAGAACAGTGCCCAACATTTTTCCTCGGCTGATTCTCTCATCGTTTCTTCTGCTTCATCTTCTCGACCCAGAAACAGCGTCATTCTCTCTCTCTCTCTCTTCTGTGCCATTAATGGCGGTCTCTCTACACACCCAGCCGGGACTCCACCAACCCTCTCTCAGGTCATTCGAGCCTGCCTCAGCTGAATTTCTCAATTTATTTTTCAGTTAATTTTAGCTGGGGAAACTGATGTGATATCGGATTGCAAATTTTTGCAGTTGCACTACCAAACTCTATTCGGGGCTAAAGCTTCAATCTTCAAGTCTGTCTCTCGCTCTTATCGTCGATTCCGCTTGTTCAAAAAAATGGGTGCTTTCTTGTGTTGATTGGTGGTGGTGTTTTGGGTTCTTGTGTAGGTCTTGTGACTGTGAAACCTAACGTGTCCGCGGAGTTCTATGGGAAAGTTCATAAGAGCCTCCAGTGCAGGTAAATTTTGTTTTTGTTTTATTTATTTAATTGATGGGGGTTATCTTTTCGTTTTTTCAGTGGTTCTGTGGGAGTTGTTATGGTCCTTTATTGGTCTGGGAGGCATTCTCATGGAAACGTACTGGTTTGAAGCTCATCCATGATGTTTAATCGCGACATAGTAGTTCGGAAAGTGGGGGTCGAAAGTTTAGAACTTGTCTCTTCAATTTGTTTTGTTTATTTCGTTTTTATTTTTTTGTCAAAGTCTTCAATTTGTTGAGTAGGAGAAAATAATGTACTTTTGCAAGAAGAGAGCAGTAGAGTAGAGGATGCTGCTAAACTGTTATTTATCAGGTCGTTTTTCTCTTTGCCGAAGCGAAATATTTCATGCCTTGCCCTGTAAAATATGTGGGAGTGTTTAACTTCATGATACTCTCTACTTGCCGATTGCAGTTCAGGAACCAAATTTCACAGACTGCATGGGTTTGTTATCTGTCACCTGCATTTTTCTTATTAAGTATTATCAAATCTCTTCAATCCTATGGACATCCTTTTTGCTTTGAATTGGAGTGAAAGTATAAGGTTCCGGGTTTCTTGCTGAGACTTCTACTCTTAAGTAGTAATGGTTGGTTTGTTGGTATGCCTTCTTGTTCGTCCTATTATCTGCTCAAAGACACCGATGGTGATATTTATTGGACAAATTGCCAGTATTCCTTAAAATGAAAAGAGAGCGGCTACTTTTCTGTACGTTAATGAACTGCTGCTGTAGTTTCGAGAATTTTGTGCTTGCTTGGTTTATTGCGTAATATGCATTTTGTGTCTGCTACGTTTTGTGTATGCAGGACTAGCAATCCTAGGCCAGCACAAGGTAGAGTAAGAATGATGCCGATAGGGACACCAAGAGTACCATATAGAGTTCCTGGTGAAGGAACTTGGCAGTGGGTGGATTTGTGGAATGCCCTAGTAAGTCATCTTACTAATATCTGAGTTGAACCGCTAGTTTGAGTTACCCTATAACATTCTCACCCGCGTTGACTGTGCTATTCATATCCTTCACGGTTTCACTATTCTCCTTTGTCTCCAAGTGTTATATGGACCATCGACATATTGGGTGGTGTTTGGTCATGTCTTTTGAAATGTGCTTTGTTGACCAAAAGGTTTATTTGCACTGTCTGCATTAAATCTACATCTACATACCCTTTCCTCATCAAAGGGACCGTCATATGGAGGACTTACTTAACTGATGGATGCAGTACCGGGAGCGTGTCATCTTCATTGGACAGCATATTGATGAGGAGTTCAGCAACCAAATATTGGCAACAATGTTATACCTTGACAGTGTTGATGACTCCAAGAGGCTTTATCTTTACATCAATGGTCCAGGTGGAGATGTGAGTTCTACATGCATGCAGTTTTCTTAATTCTCTGGAATTATGTACTTTATCTTATTTTAACTGGAGGAAAACTGCAGTTTTGAGCTTTTAAGTTTCTCATTTTGCAGCTTACGCCAAGCTTGGCTATTTACGACACGATGCAGAGTTTGAAGAGTCCTGTTGGCACCCATTGTGTTGGCTATGCCTACAATCTGGCAGGTTTTCTCTTGGCAGCTGGTGAAAAGGTATCATCATATCCCCACCCGGACCATTGATTCAGTAGCATTAGCATGGTCCTTTAGTTGAATATAACAAAAATATTGCCAATGCCTTGACTTTAGATAGCATGGTGAAGGTAGTTTACACAACATGTGTAAACACTCTTAAATCGACATCCACTATTGAAAAGCTTAGAGTAAGGAAGTCCACTTCCCCGTCAAATGGGCTCATAAACCTAGCCCAAAATAGTACAATACGAGCATCAAACACTAGCAGTTGGTTAAGTTTGCTCTGCGTATGTAACAGGTTGATGTGGAAAAGTGGATGGATTGAAGTAAGAGAAGTTACATAGTGGTAGCATGTCGGCTATTTCATATGAGCTGAACGTAATTGTTAAGAGGTAGTTCAATTTCTGTACTGTTAATGTTCCATTAGCTCTTGTCAGAAGAACTGAATTCGAAAAAAAGATAAAGGACCACGTGAAGTTGACCCCATCTAGCACGGTGTGGGCCCTCTTGGGGTTATGTTTAAGGTAACCATAGAACTCATCTGCACAGTATTTGAGTATCCTTTAGAACCTGGTGTAGATGGCTTTCGGGATATATATTGGTTCATATGTAATACCTGAAGCTTGGACCTTGTTATGGTTTATTTTCTTTGTTTTGGTAATTGACTGCATAAAGAAATTAGATGCCTGGTACCAGAAGTTCTCTTTGGTGTATTCACTATTATATTTTGCTCCTGTTGATAGGGTAATCGCTTTGCGATGCCACTTTCAAGAATTGCATTACAGTCGCCTGCTGGTGCTGCTCGTGGACAGGTATAGCTTCATGCTAGCATGCAGTTAAACTTTCTGAGGAATTTTTGCATGGCAATCATAAGTGTGCTAATATGTCTTTGCAGGCTGATGACATTCGTAATGAAGCAAATGAGCTTCTCAGAATCAGAGATTATCTTTTCAGTGAGTTGGCTAAAAAAACAGGCCAGCCTATTGAAAAGGTGTGTGCCCTAAACTGAATTCCAAATTTAGTTTTGTTAAAAATAAAATAAAATAAAAGAATTGCCAAATTTACACGATTGATTTTATAGTATAAAATGATCTGTGTAAGTCTAGTTTGCAGTAGCTGCTTGTAAGCTTTTGAATATGCTCAGCCACCTAAAGAAGAAAAAAGGCAGGCTTTGATATGAATCCTTTAAGTCTTGTCCATATCTTTTGGTTGAAAAGGCAATCTGCTTTACTTCTAGAAGCTTTTGAATATACTTAGCTCGTTTCAAAATATATATATATATATATATATATATACTTAGTTTGAAAAGAGAGAGAGAGAGAGGAACGTATATCTTGATGTTTTGGCTCCGTATCTTTGATTAAAACGGCAACTTCTTCAATCCCAGAAAAGAAATGCTCTCTTTCTTGGAAAGAAATGTTTAGATATATGCATGAGTCCTTTTTCAAAAAATGTGCAGGTTAACAAAGACTTGAGTAGAATGAAACGCTTCAATGCTCAAGAAGCACTTGAATACGGGCTTATTGATAAGATTGTCCGGCCACCTCGTATCAAAGCCGATGCACCACGTAAGGATAATGGAGCAGGTCTTGGTTAGTGTAATTTATTCCCTCCTCTGTTGGCTGCTAGAAAAGTCTTTTCACTTTTTGCGACTATTTTTCTTTTTGAGTTCATCAATTGTTTGAGAAAGGGCTATTTAGCTGGGATTCCTGGGAATAACCTTGTGTAAAGATTCTTGTGCTTGTGTACTGCTCTATAGTCAGTGACATCCCAATATAATCTTGTGCTGAATAGAAAAGTTTGAAAGAGAATGAATAAACTTCAAGTAGCAGCTGCAAAGACGCACAGTACTTACGAAGAACTCATGACCGATGCAATACCCTGCAGCTAGAGTGGCCGGGAGAAGGATTTCAATACATTTAGCTTTTACATTACACATTCCCTGTGGTTACTCTCCTTGAACCTCTCCACACACCACCTTTCATCAACCATGGTGATGAATTCTTCGATTCTTTTCTCTAGACTGCTGGTACAATCTCCATCTTCCCGACTAATCTCATCGTCACTTCCGCTCATGTCATCATCTCCATCGTAACCATCCGATCTACCAGAACCACTATACTCTTTAACATCATTTTCTCCCTCGTCTCTATTTTCTCTGTCGTCGTTTTCTGCAACTTCATCAGAAGTAGGGTGGGAGAGGTCAGCTCCGCGACAGTTAGTTTTGTGGATTCCGAGGACGGTAAGGACAATGGTGTATAGGAGTAAAAACACCAAGAGAGGGCTCGACAACGAATTGGGGTCTTCGAAACTGCTGTGGCTGCTTGATGACGATAGCATTCGTCGGTCCAGGAGAAGAATAGCAGAGACAGGGACTGCTAGGAGGACGAATATCTTTGGCAGGACAGGCTTCATGCCCTGCACAAAGAGTTTGGGGAGTTTGGTTTTGCTTCAACAGGCGGGTGACTCTTTTCTGAACACTCCTTTTGGTTGGGCTTGAGTAAAAGATGATCTAATCAAAATCAGAAGCTTTTTTTCTGGTGTTGGTATTTGTTTGGAGTGGAAGTTAATCTAATCAGGTGTTTTGGTTGGAAAATTTAGGTCCTGGATGATCATAACTTTCTCCTCTAATTTTAGCAATTATTTTGAACATAAGTTACTTTTTTGTTGGATTATTCTTTGAAGTAACGTAATCTAATGGACATAAAGATGCCGATGAATAAGGAATCAGCAACCAAAGCTGGCTGAGGATGGTGACAATGACGAGATACTAATATCCATGGAATGATTCCATAAAAAAACCAGTTTCTTTCAGCTTCGCTTTCTCCATGCTTTTTTTTTTCCATTGACCTAATAATAACCAGAGTTAATTAATGTTTTCGACTGAGACTTGGCTGTCCATGCCGTCTCGTGTCGTCCTGCCCGATGTCTGTCGATGTGATGAAATTCGCACGAGCCGGAGCATGCTAGGCGGCGTCAAATTTCAGACGGCACGTCCGTTTCCATGAAATTAGTATATTTTTCGTGGTATCAACCCTAAAAGAAATAACCCCTGTAAACGTCGCTGAAAAGAGTTGACGTGCATCAGGAATCTGCTACATAGTTTCCTAGATTTCACACGTGCGACAAGACACGAGCAAGGAAGATGTACCTTCTAAAAGTTCTACCATTTGCAAAGGTAAGTGTCAACCAAGAAAACCAATTACAAAGCACACAAGGATAATCAACACATGATTCCTCTAATATCAGGAGCGACCATCAATTTCAAAGAAAGTCGGCTAAAATTCCAAAGTAATTCCCATAGTTTTCATTAAACATCCTACACAAATCGAACACACGGGCAGAAGCAGCATCCTAGCTGAACCAGACAACTACAATCTGAACATAACACCGATACAAGAGCCGGGAAGGAAAAAGAGGCCCTAGCTGAAGATTACTCTCTCTAGATGAAGTTTACAGACAAAGACAAACAGCGGGAGTCGCAAGACTTACAAGCAGAGCCAAATCGATGAGGTGGGTCAGTTAAAAATCATGATATGATCAGTAGATATCGTCTAGCACTACTACTACTAACTACTACCTCTACTACCTCTCTCAAGGCAAAGACGACACGTTAATGTCAGTTTGCTTGTTATTTCTCAAATCCGGCTGCAATGCAGACCAGTTATCAGCAGCTGATATTGGAATGGATGACGTCGGTAGTGGGACTGTGGAAATAACATCATGCTTCTGCTTCTTCGGCTTTTGCTCGTGCTGGTTTCCCGCGAGGAAGCTGCCTACCACAACCTATCGATACGTAGAGAGGCCAAAAATAGTGAATTCAGGGGTTCATGCTTTTAAAATAATCAGGAGTACGTGAGGCATCACATATAACGTGGACATCCTTAGATCAAGATTCAGCGTACTCGGATTAGAGATTCTTCTAAAAAGTTAGGCTCTAGAGATGGCTATTAAAAACCCAAAGATGACTGTAAATCTTTCTGTCAGAGAAATTGTGAAAGCTAACTTTCAGTTGCAGGTGCTGAAATCAATCAAACCCCAATCTGGTTCTCACAGAACATTTCCAAGCGACCACCAGTAGTCATTGACTCAATTTTGTTGTTGCAGAAAAGGAAGCGTGAAAAAAGAAACTATCGAAAAGATCAAACCTGAACAGGACTTGCAGCAACTAGAAGACCAGCAACTCCTCCACCAACAACACGTCCATCTGGGCTTGCTAAAGACACACTCATCCCGCCCGATCTACTTCTTGTTCCTCCAGTGTCACTGGGCATGAATGACCCGGTTAAGGACAGAATCTCGAAACGACCCTGCAACGAGGAAATCCACAATACACGGGAATACTATCAATCGATGGAGGGGAAAAAAGGAAATATTGTACAAGTGACTTTGAAATCACAATTATGTGGCAACCATTTGCTAACAATGAATTTATTCCACCAATTCTGGTTCTTCTTCTTTCAATTTATGTTACTAAATTTTTTTCCGTGACCAAAAAAAGAAGAGGAAGAGGAAGAGAGCATAAATTCAAAAAGATTCTGCATACACACAGATGCATATGCATGTTTCTGTAAGACGCATCACCTCATACGTTAATGTACCCCCAGAAGAATCAGGCTGACGAAGTGTAACGCTCGAGATCACACCATTGGCAGAGAGAATACATATAGCTCGAGGTCCTTGCTGAGAAAATGATATTATCTTCATAGTGACATCCTGAAACGAGGAACAGGTAAATCACCTATCAACTACAAGAAATGTAGGAACATATTAGGATGAACTTGATCTAGTTACTCCAGTTCAGTAAGTTGCCAGCGTTACTTTCTCAGACTCTGATGCCATACCCCATAAAATTTGGGTCAGAAAAAAAAATAAAGAGAGATTAAGGACAGATTTTTTTCAAGTTTTACTTCTTGTGTAATGTAAGATAGTAATTCTCCTTTATCAATTGGGAGAGAGGGCTGAGTGGACTAAAGTGTCGGATTGCTAAACAGAACGCAGATGGTATTTGTACGAAAAATTAAGCAATACGGAAGCCAAGGTTAGAGGAACATCAACAAGAATGACTACTGCCAAAACTTATACTGGAATAGGAACAAACAAAAGTACTACCGTGCTTCTTTCCCTCTTTTTTTTTTTCTTCTGGTGATGGGAAGGGGTTGTGAAGAATATTCGTGGACTTCTGGAGGGCTTATATCCCTTCGAATTCAATGTAGTGTTTGTCGGGCTGGTCCCTCAATATGCATGTCATGAGAAAGTTCGCTAAGCATGATTGCAGATAACAGTAGATAAATGCCAATTTTTACTAAATGTACCTCGCCTGTATTAACATTGATGATATGAGGAGTGAAATTCGCACCAACAGAGCATGCAACCCAATCACCTGTAAAGAAACAATCTAATACATGGTTAATAACTCCGGAACTACCTCATTTACACGGTAAACAAGTTCATTACAACCTTTTTAACACAGCAAAATTCGTATTAAGTGAAAAAAGAACGTGAATCAGAAGCTTAAGGCTGTATAACATATGCTTGCCAGGAACTGATGGACAGTCTATAAATCATCTGTCAAGTTGCTTGCCCAATCTGCTCGATGTCTATACCGAATCACTATAAATAGAAAGGAAGACACAACGGAAATTTCTTAGTTCAGGATTTTTTGTAAGTTCCTTGATATCACTTGCCATTGAGATGCATCCAATTTACCTAACCTAAGCAAACATTTAAGTTGCTTCAGGAAAGGTCTATCTTTTTCTCAAGCCAGCAAAGCATGTCAAGAAGCCAACATGAGAACAGTATCACCGAACCTCAAACATTGATATTCTTGCCACACAACACGTCGCCTTAACCAGTGAACTATCCTTCTTCATCAGCTCTTACTATGTGGTCAAGAAAAGATCCAGTATGGGCGCTGATCCTACCAGTGCATGTCAAACAATTGGCAAACTTATAAGTTAGCCCTCTTGAAGAAAGGGGGCGACCGTAAAAGAGAGGTAGAAGCAGAATCTCTCAAAGGAAGAATTAACACATTCAAGAACCTACTTTGCTTAGCTCTGACAGCCCTCACAAAGTCCCATATGTCCATTTTTTGAGCTTTTCAACCAACAGATGATAAGTTTGAGGTACCCAATGACAGGCTTTGCTAGAAGATTCCATCAGTCAACTACAAACACTTCCTGTTAGTCCCTCTCAGAAAATATCCACAAGCATCAGAAGATCTGATCTCTGCAATATAAGCATCTAAACTCACAGGTCCCACATCTATCGCCCATCAAAGCATCACCAGAACTGCAATATTCCCACACAAATCTCTCAATTTTTTTCTCAAGAGTAAAACAAATCCAACTCGAGAAACACTGGTAACCTCAACCTAAACACCAAAGTGCTTCCAAAAAAATGTTAACTTTAGTATAATAAACATCTATGATTGCAAGAAAGCCAAGACTTCTTTCTTTCATTTACCTAAATTCTCCACTTCAAAGCTGGGCTTGGGGACCGACCCGGTCGACCGCCCTCGGCCTCGCTTAGGGCCCGCCGAGGAGAAGTCGATCACTGGCGGCGGCGCCGACGAAGAAATCGGCTTCGGCGACAGCGCCATCGTCACCGACCCGTCCGGCCCGTACTTCCTCGGCCGCCCTCTCTTCTTCTTCATTGGCATCCCCGTTCCCGCCACGGCAACTGCAAGCTCGCCGCCCACCGGTTGCGGCTGAGGAGGAGCCGGCGCCGGCTGAGCCGCCAATCCAGGAGTCTGTGCCGGGTTCTCGGGCCTTGGAGCCACGTGGTACTCTGACGGAGCATCTGATCCCACCACTGTAACACCTCCACTACTACTCACACCTTCTCTTCCCTCCATGGTTAAAAACCCCACAAATTTCTGTGCTCTAAACACCAAAAGCATTCAACTTTTAGCTCAAAATTAGAACACCCAGAACAGCTTTCCAGTGAAAAATTCAAACTTGACAGAAACCCAGAAACTAAACCATGCTACTGAAGCTTGAAACGTGAAAAAAAGAACAAATTGAGAACCTTACACAGAAGTAGAACCGCAGAGACAACTTCAAGAACGGATTTTTGAATTTTTTTTTTCTTTTTTTTTTACAGTGAGATTCACTGCAGTTTCGTGATTACAGGAAGTAGAATTAAGCTCAAACGGAGAGCTTAAAACTAAAAAGTTGGTGATCCTAATTTTTCCAGTAAAGAAAAAACGAAAAATATATTTATCTAAAAAAGTGGAAGGTTGATTTTTCGGACAGAGATGGAGTATAAGGAGATAATAAGAAAATTTCGATTTTTTTTTTATAAAGTTGTTGTTCAGCTAATTTGGTTCCTAACTTTCCTAAGATTGTCCGACCGATATTATATTAAGAAACAGAGACTGGCATAAAAAGAAAGCAATATATACGATAAGCATCACTCAAAATCATTATTTTAAGGTTGATTTTTTTCATATTTAATTCGGAGATATTGATATCCGTGTTTTGGTTGGAATTCCCGTTGAGATGTAATAAATTAATTAATTATGGCAGAGGGAAGAGTATTTTTTTCCATTTTTTTGAATTATTTTTTCTTGGAAAATGGGTGGAGAAAATATTGGATTAATTAATACCTCCCCTAATTTAAATAATGAATTAAGACTTTGGTTGCCAAGGCATGAAGCAATTGTCTGTACTCCTAAGAAAAGAAAAGTAGTGATGGCCAAGATTCTCCTCAAATGAAAATAATGACCGAAAACAACTTAATTAGAGAAAAGTTATGAAAGTCCAATTTATTTATTTTATTTTATTTTAACTTTTGAAGCTTTAAATCCAGACAAAAAAAAAAAAAAGCTTTCAATCAGATTCTGATTTCATTTCCCAACACTCGAGTTTTTAAAAACATGCAATTAATCACATTTAAGTCCATATCTAAAAAAATTCTTAATTAAAGAATTCATTTATTCCGATGGAGCTTCTGATTTGGTTTGAACAATTCCATCTTCGCTTAGCCAAAAATCAAGATACAAAATAACTGCAAATCCATGGTTTTTTTCGAGAGAAAAAAAAGCCTTTATTTCCTAAGTTCATGTAACGTTCATATTATTCACTCTTTATTAGGTGCGAGAGAAATCGTTAATTGAGTCTCAAATTTGCGAAATATATTTTTTGGACAAATTTTCGGTAGTTGCTGGATATACGTAGTAAGTTGATCAAAATGAAAACAAAATTTAATGATCGAAGAGGAAAAAAAAATGTTTTGCTTAATTTATCAAATGTTATTTCGAAAGATAAATCCTCTCTCTTTCTTAATAATGCTTATAATCATGTAAATTGATGACTGATTTACACAATATAATAATTATAGAAATGTGGGAGTGGGGACCATGGGTAGAGGCGAGTCCATGTGCATGAATTACCACCTTGATATTACCTACCACAAGTGTAATGAATTCTGACCCCAAAACAAAAAGTGTAATGAATTACTTACTTTTTTTAATATGAAAAGACACAATAATAATACTAATGAATAATTACTACTTGGTGTATACCAAATGTTAGGCAAACCACGTGCTCCAGCTGTTTTACACTCTCTTTGGAAACCAAATTTATATGTTTATAAAAGAAAATATATATATACACGACAAATGACAAAAAAGAAAAACCCTTCTTTTTCTCTTTCTTTGCAGGATTTTTTTCACTCTTTGAGGAGGGCATCATCTCGGACCATACCGAAAACTCAGCTACCAAAAAATTCTCATCGATAGCATTCTCGTTTTACTTGCCGCTAATCGAAGAACTTGAACGAGATGTAAGCTGAATGGTATGAGCAATTACAGCTCAGTGAATAGTGCAAATCTCTTTCAAACAGATCGGACATCTACTGTAAAGACATCAAAATAGAAAAGGGCATCTCGAAATACAGATTAACTATTTTCTTTTGAAAATTGAAAATAAAATATTGAAGGGTCTTTTTGTTTGTCTTATTAGATTGAAGAAAAATGGAACAAGGGAAGATGCTAAATGGAAAATTACCACCTTTTACGGGAAAAAAAAAAAAAAAAGAAGAAGACTGCAAGGACACTTTTTCCACGATGTGCTCAACCGCTCATTATCAACTTATTAGTCAGTCAACCGAAAACACACCCAATTCAACATTATTGCCATAAATTACAAATATATATATATATATATATATATATATATATATGTGTGTGTGTGTGTGTGTGTGTGTGTGTAGCCACTAGTCAAACCAAAATAGGATAGGTGTCCGTATGAACTATTTTTGTTGCATAAAAAATTGGATCCAACATTTATTACTTTTTTATTATTTGTGATTAGTTTGAGAAGCCTTCACGAAAGGTGTTGCGACAGGTTTTATGTATTGCTTTACTAATTTAGTTTTGAATTCTAAAATGATTTGAGAAATAATTTACGAAAGGTATTTTGACTGGTGAGCTGAGTTGAGAAAAGGGTATATGTTTTGTTTTGTGAAATGTATTCTTATTTATAATATGGATCCTAGATTGATTCTGTGGTTCATCGGAGGATGATGGTTTGATATTCGTTATCGTTGAAAACCCGATCTAGGGTTTCTATATATACATTCTGGTTTCAGGATGTCGTTCAGGGCCGAGCCACCACTGATAATAGGTGGAGATCTTGTCAGGGGGAATCTTGGTCACCTTATCACTAAGCGTTATGTTGTGACCATGGTTGAATATTGAGCATAGATTAATCAATGGAATAGATCATTGACGTATTATTTGATAGAGATTGATCAATAAATTTGACCCTTGATATTTATTATGACATTGTTGTGATTTAAGGAATATTTCAGATATGTATATGGTTGTGTTAAAGGGATGTAACTCATTTTGGTCTTGTACGTGTATTATATGCTGGATTTGGGATAAGTGAGTTTTGATATTATTTTATAAATGTGCACAGTGGATGTCTGATCTGCTTAAAAGAGATTTGCACTACTCACTGAGTTGTAGTTGCTCATAACATTCATGTTACATCCGGTTCAAGTTCTTCAATTAGCGGAAAGTAGAACGAGAGCGCTATTGATAAGAATTTTTTGTAGTTGGGTTTTGGGTATGGTATGAGACATTTGTATATGTCTGATGACAGTTGTTTGCTTTGGCTAAGTTTTGAAATGTATAAATTTTTTCGTATATTTTTCAGTTTTCAATTGATTTGTTGAAATCTTTAATGTTTTCTTCTCTGTGAATAGGTCATTGATCTGAAGACATAAGTGATATCGAACTAGAAGAATATGTTGATCACCTTAATGAACTCTTGTTAACAAAGATGTTTGTTCACTACTTAGGTTACCACTCCAGCTGACAACAATCTCACTACCATCCCATGGGGATTTACTACCGAAACCACTACTGGATAAACTATCCTGGCGTAAAGAAGTGTTCAAAAAGAGATGTTAAATCAAGTTTATTAAAGTGATTAACAAATCCCCTTTGGCTATGATACCAGATCTATCTTGCGAAGCAAAATGTTTGAGCACCATTGATTTAGTTTCAATCAAAAATTGCTCCTAATGGACAAGAGGTTTTTGTAAGTTATATAGGATTTCTGAAACCAATTTCAGGGAAAATGTTTTTGGGCAAAAATGATGGGGTTTTCATGGAAAACCCCATCTTCAACCGTCGAGATATTTTGATAAACATTTTTTTGTACAAAATTTTGATTTTCGATGGGCTGCCTGTGACCTAATAATCATCACCTCAGTGGACAATCGTTTTAGTTGGTTGCCAGAAATGACAAGTGGTGTAGGATTAGAGCTTAATTCTATTGATTAAGATGATGACTCCTGCTTTGGTTTTTTTAAGGAGTGCAGGAGCAGCACGAGTGTCTCCTCAGGTAACTAGGGAGCTAATTGGGTTAAGGGGGGGGGGGCATGGTAACGTTCCAGAAATTCGTTTGGTAACGTAATTCTATTTTTCTATTTCTGGAACGAAAAGTTGTTCCAGAAATAGATTTAGAACAACTTTGAGAAACAAAAAAAAAATTATTTCTAGGAGAAATAGAAATAGAATTTCTGTTCCAAGCCGCCGGTCACCGCCGCCGCCGCCGCCTACTTCTATTCTAGAAGTAGAAATTTTCAACTGTTGTCAAACGAACTTCTGTTCTAGGATGAGAAATTTATGTTGTTATCAAACGCATTTTTTTGCTCAAAAACTCATCCAGAATTAGAAATAGAAAAATCTATTTCTGTTCCAGAAACCTATTTCTGGAACAGAATGGTTTTCATTCACCCCCTGATTGTCCATGACGGATGATGGGTTCTTCGGCTCCGTTTGTTTCACGAAAAATGAGTGATTTGAAAAATATTTTTCAAAAAATGATCGATTATATCGCTTATAAAAATAAATGAACGAAAAATATTTTCATTGTCTATGCAAAGGTATAGACACAAAGTGTTGCTTCATCAAAAGTTTGTTTCCACGTTTTAACAGGTAATACGGCAAATGTTTGAACTTTTTATTTGTTGGAAGGAGCTGAGGTTTTTTCTGATGATGTGGTGATGGCTTTTCCTTTGTCATTTTTTCAAGGATTAGGAGGCATGGTGATTGTATTCCCCGCAAGAATTCGCGTGTAAAAAAAATATGGTAATGAGTTTGAAGAATCATTCCCGAATTCGATGTCAAAGTCAAAAACTGATAGAATGGTTTGCCATGGTGCAAAAAAGAATTGTTTTGATGCAATATACAAAATATCATTTTGTAGAACTTCTTTTGTTGATTTACAGTCAATGCATACAATTAATTTTTGATTTAATAAATCTCCTAGAAATTTGAAAATTGTTAAAATGATTTGCTAAATGTTCATTTTTAATAGTGGGGTTAATTTTGTTGGGTCTTTTTCCAGTGTTTAGAGACGAATTTAATAATTTATGCTTTGTTAGTTTTTACTCGTTTGAGTATGCCCAATATTCTATCTTCGATGCATCGGTTTCTACTTTCTACTATTTTGAAGGCAGATGGATCAACTAAATATTTGTATATCGTGTATTTTCTTTGCTTTTGAAATTCACTTATTTTAGGCATATCGTGAATTTACAAAAATGATTCACTTAATTGAGAATAGTGGTGGAAATAATCTTTTAAAAAAATCCACTTAAATTGATACTAAATTTTTGTTAGAAAGCAGACGAGGAACAAGCTCACGAGCTTTAATTTATAATTTTATCATTCAAATTTTGTCTTCTATGTCTTCTATCTCGATATTCCATAAGAAATATACGAATGAATAAAAATAAATGACCTTGAGCCTTAGCTTAATCTTTAAAAAGGATTGAATAACAAATGAAATAAAGCACGAGAAGACAAAATTTCGAATTAGAGATGAAGAGAAGAGTTACTCCGTAAATTTCACAAATGGAATCAACACTTTTATACTTTCTCACTTTCTTTTGTAAATTCATTTCTTTAATAACACATCGGTAAAACCCTAACTTGTGTAATAACAATTTCAAAAAATTTAAAAATGAAAAAAAAAGAAGTGATTGTTGGCTTCGAGAGGAGAAAAGTACACTAAAAGAGTCAAAAGTTTTGCACGGCGCTCACTTTTAGTGTCAAAAGTTTTCGCTGGATAACTTAAGTGCCTTCGATGAGAAATTCCGGCCAAAGTAATTATGTGGCATTTATAATTAATTAAGTTTTTAATCTGACCTAGCAATTTTTTTGAAAAATACAGTCCACGTGGATTTCTAAAAGTAAAAACAAGGTAAAAATTTTATAAAATTAAACTCAATTTGGAAAAACGCTGAAAAAATTTAAAAAAAATGCAAGCCCTCCCCGTCTGCTGTTTTCTTTTCTTTAAGCTTCATTTTAGCTTAATTTTAAATTTTTTTATTATTTTAATCTAATTAGTTTTTTAAATTTTTTTATCTTTTTAATATTTTTTGAACTTTTATCTTTTTTAATTGTTGACTGGACCTCCGGCAAGCCACGTCGGATTTTCAGCCAAGCATATCGGAGTTGACACGTAAGTGATCGTTGTAAAAAAAATGGCACTTGAATGATTCGGCGAAAATTTTTGGTACTAAAGTGAGCGCCGTACACAACTTTCGACACTTCTAATGTAATTCTCCCGCTTCGAGAGCATCAATAAAATAGTGAGTCGAAGATAGTTGAATGCCGGACAGCAAGCATTGACCAAGCAAAAAAATATTTTTGCAATAAAAAAATGTATTAAATTTGCACAAAGACTGAGGGCATCTTGCGCAACCAGGGGCTGCTAAAAAAACAAAAACATTTGAAAGAAAAATATGTCCAGATAGGAACAACCTAAATTAATCAATCGACTAATAAATAAATAAAAATTATGGTGATAAGGTCGATGTACATTAGCTTGCACAACTTAAATAATTTATTTAAAGCATTTTAAAATTATAAATTATTTATTTTTATTATTTTGGTCGGTAATCTAACCTGTCTTAAATTGCATTCTACTCAATCCAAAAGGGAACGCAGCGGACAAATCAATGGAGGGCTCGTGATGTTACAAACATTGGATTATTCATAAATTAAATCACCACTTGACCCTAAAGATAAGCAGGGCTTTATAGTGACTTTTATTGCACATCCATGTCATCATATGTGTTTTCATGATGAAAGTGAGCTAGTGATTAAATTAATCGTTGTTATTATTATATTGATAACAAGAATAAGCTTTTCCATAATATTTTAATGTTCAGGCGTGCTTCCATGACAAATCATTTTAAATAGCGAATAATTCCATGAACATCTCGCTTTTCAGAATCGAACTTAAATCTCTTTTCTACGCTGACGGTTCGCATCTTTAGACAGACTCTCCCCGTATAGATTGAAATTTCATAACCATGCATGCGCTTATATGTATGAACATGTTACGGATTTGTAATGTCTATCGAACAAAATCGGGTATTTGACCGGCGTCACTATGATTCCCCGAACCGAAAGCATATATCCAATCAACCCTAGCTAAGCGCTTCATGACTTGAAACTCAAATTCAAGATTTTGGCAAACTAACTTCGTATTAATAATTTAGTCGACTAATTATATGAACATGGTCTATATTTCGTTTTGACTAAACAGTAAAAGAAATTATGGATATGTTTACTGGAAGTTCTAAAACTCGTCACGAAAGTGCAATTGAGTCCTACAACTTTCAAAATGTGCAAATTAAGTCCTAAAACTTGTCGAATTAATGCAATCGAGCCCTTCCGTTATCTCCGTTCGATTAGGCTAACGAAACATGTTGACGTGGCGTTTTTTTATTACTTTATCTCTCATAAGTGGTGCTTATGAGTCTAAAACAACATCGTTTTAGTCCAATTTTGATTTTTTTTATGCATATTAATTAAATTAAATTAAAAAAACTAAAATTTAAATAAATAAATAAAAAAACAGCAAAACCAGCGAGGGCCCTATACACCTTCACCGTCGTCGGCCCACCATCGATGGCTGGGGTCGCCAGGCCCCGGCTAGTGGCCAACGCCCTTGGCTGATTGCAAGTGAGGGTTGCGGCCCTCATCTAGATGAAGTAGGGTCACCGGCCCTCGCCCAGATTGGGCTAGGGGTCGCCGCCCTACCTCAGCCAATGGCGGCCCTCACTGGTTTTGCTTCTTCTTCTTCTTTTTCTTTTTTGAGAATTTGGATCAAAACTAAGGGTGAGCGGTTCTATGTTCCATCTGAAACCTGAAACTTACCCGTTAGAACAGGTTTCTTATTTTTTGGAACCTGAAACCTACCATGCATAACTTGGAACCTGAAACCTACCCTGTCATAGGCTTTAGGGTCTATATAGGTTCCACCTATATTCTTAATCGAACAATTGCAGTGAATCACACCTTTAATGACTTCCATTTACTGCTATAATCCATTGACCACAACTTATATTTAGACATACAAATAAATATGAAACATTAACGAAGTAAAATTCTCAGTCATAAATATCGTCGATAATGGAAGCTCAGACTAGTGGTTCCAGATTACACACTTATCACCAAACGCTATGGAATATTGCAAGATTGCGTGAAGAGATATACCAAGAAAAATACAAAAATTTGTTGCATGTTACATTACATGTTATAGGTTTCACCTACTTAGAACCTGAAACCTACTCGTAGGTACAGGTTCCCAAATTTTTGGAACTTGAAACCTACCCTCCATACCTTGGAACCTGAAACCGAACAGGTTCTCCACCGGTTCGGTTCTAGGTTCCAGGTTTTACCTTGGAGCCATGCTCACCCCTAATCAAAATAATATTATTTTGGACTTATATTTATTGTTTTAGCCACGTTAGCGCAACGTAAGAGAGTGGAAGTAATAAAAAAAAATGTCACATCAGCATTTTCTATTAGCCGAATTGAACGGAGTTAACAGAATGACTTAATTGCATCGATTTGATAAGTTTTACGATTTGATTGCATTTTTTGAAAATTTTAGGACTTATTTATACTTTTCGTGATAAGTTTTAGGACTTTTAGTACACGTGTCTCAACAGATTAATTAGGTTTTGAATTTCTCCTCCGTGTAGTCAAGATCAGTAGGCATGCCGGTCAAAAAGGCTTTTGGAGCATGCCCTATGGAGCTGGATTATTGCAGTCAAAGAGCACATGACCTTCCAAAAAGATGACAAGTTAACAAAAAATGTTTTGTCTTGTTTTGTTTTGTTTTTTGTTTTTGTTTCTAAAAGGTTAGAAAGAAGTTTTTGTTAATATTGACGGGGCAGGTCAATTTGGACAATCTGGCTACCGTATGTCAAGGAATTCTCTCTTTCTTTAAAGTCAAGGACCACTGACCCTAGGATGGTGGGATTAGTACTAAGTAATAATTAACTAGTTTTTTTATTTTTTTAAACACTAACCCTAATTAAACAAAAAAAAAATATGGTTTTCTTTTACTTATTATGTAGGCATAACGACGATGACGAGAGTAGAAGCCAAGCAATCACAACATTTCTTACACTTAACTCATCGTAAAGACAACGGAAGATAGTTCTCATCCATTATTTATTTTCACTACTCGTTGACACATTGAATAGAATCCAAGCGCAAGGTTTGTGAACGTCGCTAATGAACATGATCTCTTGAAATTAACTTTAATTTCGTTGACACCGTCTCAACATTTCTCTCCGTAACTCCCGAAGCTCAACTTCAAACAAGGTTTTTCGACCCAAAAAAAGAAAAAAGAAAAAAAATTCAAACAAGGTTTGACCCAATTCAACTATCTGTCTGAAAACCCAACTCTCTCTTCTTCTTCTTCTTAATTTTGTAGTTCATAATCCATATTTTACAATTCCGATTAGAATTCCAAAAAATGCGCAAGTTATTGTGGTCGCGCGCCATATGTTTCCTAAAATTCGATTTTGGAATGGGTGTCGACTTTCGTCATATTTTTCCGAACAATTTCTGTTTGGGCGATGCAGGACGTTATTGAAAAAACTCATATAAGCAAAAAATCTCAAATACCCTTGATCGTGAGACATGTAATTGTCACTATAAAGAAGAACCAAAAGTCCGACAATAGTAATTAATAATAACACGATAGAAGTAAGTGGATCTATTGAGTGACCGAACTCTAAAGAAAAATCATCGTTAATGGCCATCCCATTGTCATAAAAAAGATATCGTATGTATAGATATCCAAAATTAAAAAAAAAAGAAAAAGAAAAAGATATTGAGGACCTGACATGGAGAGTGGATGAAACTGAAATTTGAAATCTACATTGAGCCCGGCCCAACAAGCCCATTCCCACATGCAGGCTTTCTGGAGCTCTCTTTGCTAAACAACCTTTGAAATTTTCATGAAATTTCTCAGAAACATGACCTACGTATTCTCTCCAGGATATTCCTTAAATCAGGAACAACTTTTGGAAATTTAGACATAAAGGTCGGTGTCATGCATAATACGCATGCTTCGATATCGAATGAAAACGAAAGAGTTCCTCAAATATTCGACGGCCCAATCGATAGTATTGGTAGGAACCTTTTCGAGCACGGTCGGCTCGTATATTCACCGGTTGTGCACATAATCGAGAAGAAAACCGAAGAATATTCTCGGGTCCTGGTGCTTATGTGTGCCATAATTTGTAGGGATGGGAACAAATTGGTAAAGATTCTATCGAACAAGATGGCCTCGAGTGAAGCTAACAAAGGTGGAAATGGAGATTATTCCAATGCTCGTAGAATATTTGTGCTTTAGTTTCTCACGTACGCATTGTTAATAGGTGGCCGAGAGAACGAATTCTCTGTATGTTTTTGGATAGATTCCTGCTTTGGCCAAGTTTCCATTACTTTGTTTTATTATATGAAGTTTTAGAAAACTAAGTACACTTGACACGAAAATCATTAGGCTCTCTTAGTTGCTTCATTATCTGTCTCGGGGAAAATTTCCCGAAAAAAATCCTATATCTATTGCAATTGTGCCGTATCGATCCTAAGCCTCTTTTTTTTCCCGCTAATTCAGTCATAAACCTTTTGCATTTATGCTAATTCATTGGCCGGAAATCGCTGACGTGACGTGACCAGCACCGACGTAGATAACTTTTAATTACATTTTCGTAATCTTGGCTAAAGATGCCTAGCTGATTAATCGCGACTCACAACGGCAAGGCCACGCGAGCTCGGCCTGAGCTCAAAAGTGAACAAAATTAAGGACATGGAGAAAGACGGGGGGAGCACAAAATTAGATTCTGCTAACAAACGAGTCTCGAAACGGAGCCTCTTTGCTTTGTCGGATTCACTTTAGTCAACGACGAGAACCAGATTTTTATTAAAATTATTTTCCCCCTCTTGCTTCTTTGCAAAATATCTAAGACTATTTGGGCCAATTTGCACTAAATTATTTCATTATCGGGACCATCTTGGATTTAAATTTGGCGTTTTATTATTTATTTTTATAATACGATTAATCAGAGAAATGGTCTAGTGTCACATGCACCTTAATCCTCCTACTCAGACAAAATTTGGAGTTTTGCCCGTTGTTTCCTTCTCACTGATTAGAAAAGTAGGAAATTTCCCAATCACGTTAAGACTGCAAATACGACACCGTACAAGACGTTAGTGTGCTTATGCCACTTAGAATTTTGACTAGATTATTGGCCCACGGAACCAACAGATTTCGACCGTCGGCACACGACTTGTCCCTTTGTCAATGGCATCTAATCCAACACTAATCTTTTAGCATATGGTCATTTCAAGTCTATAAACATACACACACGTCTATTCTCCCCGAGAGAATCATTGTTGCCGCAAGTCAATTGAGTTGCTAACCCGTGTTGATGTCCGACTTCCCTTTCTTTAGCCGAAACGGGGCATTAACAAAGGAGGACGGAACTGGCTCGCGAGAATACAATGTTCGTCCTGCTCAGTTACCCTGCCACGCCCTTCGTTGCGCCCCTTCCGATCAGTCCAATAACTCCGGCATTAGCAGATAATTAAGAGTAATTAAACCTTTGTACGTGCATTGAGTAGGGATGAGCAATACAGATCGATCGAATAGGGAACCGCCAGGACGGGATCCGGTTCTCGGAGGCGCTGGTCCTGTTCCCGATTCCAAAAAATTGGAATCGGTGATTTTCTATGCGGTTCCCAGTTTCGGGGGAGAATCGGACATAACTGATTTTATTTTTTTTAATGTAAATCTAATAATCCATATGTTATTTTTTTTCTTAAATCTAAATATAATTTAGTTAATATATTAAAATTAAAGTATGTATTGCTTACCTCTACGGGCCGCCAAGAATCGGACCGGACCGATCAATTTGATTTCTGGTCTCATAAACTGGGAATCGGTCTTTCCAGCCGATTCTCGATCGGAACATACTAGGATCGATCATCCCTAATATTGAGCCCCTACTCAATCAAGTGGGGAAGACCTCAAGGCCATGTGAATTTGCGATTTTGGGTCATGTAAAATCGTCAAACGTTGAATCGATCTAAGAGGAGGGTAACATGAAAAGAAGAGCCTCAATGAGTGGTTTGTGCTTAGTGGGAGTCGTACTCGCGACCGACTTGTTGTCTCACTCTCTCTCATCCCTCACTTCTTTTCCCCTCCATTAACTCGAAATAATAAAAAAAATAGTACGAGAAATAAAGGTCAAGAAAAGAAAAAGAAAAAAGAAGAGGTGATGCCAGCTTTTTAGCTCGTTAATCGGCGCATTTTTCGGCCTGTTAAGTCGGACTATGTTTGAAAAAAAAATAAAAAAATCGGACCATGTTTCGACAAAAAAAAAGAAGAAGAAGAAGTTGGACCATGCCATTCTTAGAAAAAGGTGTGATTTTGAACCTTGGACAATTGGTTTTCTTTTCTTCTTCTTTTTCTTTCCCGGATTATTGATTTCGGACCTGCTGGGAAAATTTCGATTGAGGAGAACAAAAAATTGCTCTTAAACTTTAAATCAATATGTAATGTGATCCCTAAATTTTTGGTTTGTTCGATATAGTTCCTTAACATTTAGCGCATATTTAATTTAGACCATAGACTATATGAAAATATGCAAGGTTGTCCTTGATATTGAATTACTGAAGTAATAATATTGAACATCTTTATATAATTCATGGATTACATTGAACGTGTACTAAAAATTTAGGGATCATGTTGCAAATTTAGGTCGTACACCGTTTAACAAGAAGATTGATGATGATTCCAAAGATGCTAAACCAGAAGCAAGCTCGCTTTTGGGATCCATTCAGCGTCGGGGGTCGTGGTGTTTTCCTCGGGCCGCATACGAAGGGATGCAATTATTTTAATTTTGCTAAGGGACCCCTCTATTTTTATTTATTTATGCAAATCCGGCCATCTTTGACCACTTCAAATTGATTTCTTTTTGTGTGTGTGTCAGAACTCGAATGAAAATAACAACAAATAGGTCGTCAAGGTGAAACTATCGATGCCCATCATCGTTAAACTAATGGAGTTTAGCATTAATTAATTGGGTTTATCCGACTTAGCAACTAAACTTTTTTCTTGCTAATGGCAATGGACAAATTTGGCATGGCGAATCTGTCCAACATCGCAGCAAGATCTAACGAAGCCTAGTGTGATGTTAACGAAACCCTAGTAATCTCCTCCGATTTTGGAGGGGATTCTTATGGATTTATCGAACTTTTAGAGCAGATTAAACTAGGAGCTAGCTAGCACCGAATCGAACAACCTTACAACGTGGATTCTTAGTTAATGTCTTGCGAGGAATCTTCTATGTTGAAGAAGTGTTCTCCTAACGAAAGTCTTAATGTGATTCTATGTGCAAGATGTGCCGTGATCGTGTCTTGCTCGCTCACATCACTGACGACGGGCATGCGGACAAGCGCAAAAGGAACCGCGGATACGACCTCGGAGAATCATTTGACGAAGTCGTTTTCTTCAACTAAGAGCCGCGTTCGAGTCCTTACGCTCGCATATTCTACTTGAGGCATCCTCACAAGCACGTAATTTTGTGCTCTAATTTCTCCAACGCATGGAGAACGTGAAAGAGTATTGCTAGGGGTCAGCACCGGTTCAGGGTAGACCCTGAAACCAGATTGGACCAACCCTACCTGGTCGATTCTAGTTCAGTTCCCGATTCCAAAAATGGAACCAACTATTACTGGTCCGGTTTCTAGTTCAGGGCGCGAAACCGGATCAAGAAGGCTTAATTCATTCTTTTAGTTTTACCTTGAATACTGTATTCTTGTTGTTGTCGCCTCTGTCTCTGGTTTATCTCTCTCACTCTCTGCTATGCTTTGCACACTTCTTCACATTTGTTCGGTGAGAGTCAATCATCTGAAGCGCACAAGCCTCTTGTAGATCGGTTGCTCGGCCATACATGAGGAATCGAAGACGTTTGAGCTCCATGTCCCCAATTTCGGCAGATATAGAGGTTTCTTGAAAAAATTTGCATTGTGTAACTGAAGCATCGAAGTCTCAAGTAACACTCTCCATAAAAATAAAAAAAAGGCATAGATCGGACTAAACCGATTCAAGTTTCAAAAATTGAAAATCAATCACGATAGAATTCAGAAGTCGCTCACCGCTGATATTTGCGGCGCCTTAATTAGCTCAAATGGGCTAGAAAAGAAAAGAAAAAGCATGTCATGATGGGGGGCAGGGCAATTCACATGATTTTTTACCTAACAAACCAATTGGATTTGATTTTTGATTGAACAAGGAGCAAGCGAATGATAGCAACCGGACAGGTGAAAGATTTTGAGTTGCGAGTCGTGCTCTTATTGGTCGCAACATTGGAGTCGTTAATGAAGAAGAAGATTCCTGCGAAAAAAGTGTGCTCAGACAACATTGCAGCTCAACCCTCGTTATGATGATTTAGGTCAACCATTGATAGCATAAACTAATCATTTTAACCATCCGTTAACCATTTTTCCTCCCGCAGTTGGGGGGCTCTCACATGACAGCACCCTGTTCTGCATCGCAGGCAAACAGTTCTCTAAAGATCTATTCGGTGGTGACAATTCTATTTTTGAAAATAATTTATTAGCAGAAATATTTTCTTTTGCTTTTTGCTTCTGTTCCAAACCTGTAACTTTACTGCTCTGTTCTTAAGAACAGAAAAATTAACCGACGGTTACCGAACATGCCCTAAATGGTTCCTCGGAAAATCCGAAAACTGCATGACAAAGTTCACAAGTTCACACAGAGAAAGAGGAGAGAATGTGGAGAAATCAAGTCAAGCATTGCAACTAGCACTGGAAAACAATAAAGTAATTTTTTGTACAATAATTTCTGCTGTGTAGAAGTAGAAATAGTACAAGATTTCCTCTACCTACTCATCTCTCACTCGCCACCGCCACCGCCACCGCCCGCAAACTGTAATTGATGACTCATCATCACTAACCTCGAACACCCTCCTTCACCACCAACCGCAAACTGTAATTGATGACTCGTCATCACTAACCTTGAACACCCTCCTCCTTCACCACCTGTTTCCTTTTTTTTTTTTTTTCTTGCTTCCTTCTGCTAATTCAAACCTCCATTAAAAAAAATAAAAATCAAGCATTTGAAAAAATTTAATCTTGTATAGTGGACCCCCCACCCTCCAATCCAATCTGGGTCCCTATCAAATTGAACCAACCAACCAACAAACCCCCCCACCACACCAAACTAAAACTAGCAAAGCTACCCATCACCAAATTCCATCTTTTTGCTGTTCTTCCTTCCCTCTCTTCTGCTAATTATACACAAAAGCCCCAATCTGAAGCAAAGAATATGCCCCGCCACCTCAGTGGACGAATCTCCATCTCCCTACCAATTTCAAAAATACCCTTTTTGGCCTTTTCAAGAACATGATCTGATCAACCCCAAATTGTACAGATTCCTCCTCACTAGGCTCCCGAGCGACAGCAGAACGGCCCCGGCAACCCCAACTGCTTCCTCTCCTTCGCTCTCCGGGCTCCTGTGGTAGATCAGTGGCAATTCCTTCACTTGCAGCTCGCTCAGCCCGATCCTCTGCCTCACCGCCTCGATGATCTTCGCATCTGCCGGGTTCCCCGCTACGTCCGTCACGTAGAACACGTTGAAAGCTGTGCCCAACGTGGTGGATATCTCGGCCCTTGTCACATTGAGGCCGTTCTCACGGAATGTCCTCGTCACCTCTGCTAAAAGGCCCGTTCTATCCGCTGTGCATAGTTCTAACCTCACACCCTGTTGAACGTAGAGGACATTCCATTAGATTAGAGGACTAAAGAAACAAGAATGGTACTAAATTTGCAAGGTAATGGCGCTTGATCAGTGAAATTTTGGGATTTCTGTAAAATACCTCAGATGCTCTTCTCTCGACAGCAGCTTGCAGACATAAGATCACACGTTGCCTCTCAGCCTCGGAATTAATCGGGGTTCCATCCATGTGCCTAATGCAGAATTCCTGAAACAACATCAACAAACTGTCGAGTTAGTATCTTTACCATATAGCGAATTGGTTTTTCTCGATTCGATTAAACTCGGCAAAGATATTTACCAGAGATGCTCTATCCCCAGTAGTATCAATGGTCGCGTGGTAGACGACATACTCCATATCCGTCAACGTGCACACCACATCGAACAGAAGCTTCGTTCTGTCCTTGCACTCAACGTTCACGACCGAGTAACCCCTCTCGGCCCAATGTTGTACTGTCACGACTGGAGAGTCGCCATTCAGCTGTAGGACCGGCTCCCTCTCATAATCGCGATCCGCAAACATCATCTGGTGCAGTCTTCTCTCGGTGTGTGTCACTGCCAGAGAAACTGACATCTTCGCACTCCTAATGTCGTTATCTCCCTTGAGAACGTTCCTCAACCGTGCCTCGATTCTATCGATCTGCTGCGAGTCCTCGATCGGGGACCCGGAATTGCAGTCCTTGACATATATTAAGGAAGCGATCCTGCCGTTGTGAGTCCACACCTTGGCCTCCACGACATTGCATTGCAGATCGGCCAACACCGCAAACACCTCGGAGAGCAGGCCAACCCGGTCTGTGCCGGTCAGCTCTAGCGCCGTTAGGCCAGTGTAGTCACTGGTTCTCGTATAATGAATGGTTTCGAGAGACTGCACCAACCGAAACCGACACTCTTTTCAGATACAAACAATGCAATGTTCATGACAAATAAATCATTTGATCCACTTAACCCAGGATTGATTCCTCCCATAATCTAATAGATTACACATATAACTGGTTCCACATATATCAGTTACAGTTAGAGAGAACTTAAGAGGTTTCAGAATAGTAAATTACCTGTTCCATGTAGCTGATAACGCTCTCATCTGTTAATTTCTTTCCGTTTTGATCAGTCACATGGAAAACTGTAGAACCCAGAAAAATCCAAGGCAAGAAAAATCAGGGAAATTTCTCAAACATGCGATCAAGGCAAGTTACTAAATGTGAACATACCAAGATAAAGACATAACGCCAAGAAAAGAACCAAAAGAACAAAAAATTAAGGAAAAAAACAAACGATACGGCGACTCACCATCCATGAACCATCTTCCATCAGACGAAATGTAAGCCTTCTTGACGGAAAGGTTGAGATCAGTGAGGATCTGGACTGCCTCCAAAAGAATCCCATGTTTTCTTGCACTGTCGACCTGAAGAAAAAACACGGACCCAAGACTTGGTCAGACCCGTACAACGTTAAACAAGCTGCAAGGTATCTCTTTTTTTCTTCCTGGTTTTGTTGAAACTTCTGGAAAAGGGTTTCGTGGAAAGCATACCTTGACAATAGTGGCAGCGGGGCAAACACCATTATCAATCACCACCCTGTTAAGAGGACAACAATTAAAACAATCAAGTCAGCGTGAATGTCATCTGGTCTAAAATTCGAAGTCTAGACGACAAAACTGTGTCTTTGAACTTTCTAAGGAAGGTTTGTGAAGAAATCTTTTTCCACTCAAAAATAGTATCCATCTGAAATAAAGCGAGTTTCTTACAGAATTTAGCAAGAGACCAGTCGAGAAAATTGGGGAAGAAAAAATCAACAAATCCCCAAAAGGGAAAAGGTCAAAAACAGAGACCCAGAGAGCTCCTCTGTGGTTTTGGGACCAAGGACGCCTTCACGAGGACCAGTTGAAAGAATTCGAGGAAAAGGAGGAAAAGAATCTCGGAAACAAACCTCGGGGTGTTCATGCGAAACACGAGCTTCTCGTACTCGTCCAGACAAGCATGCCACTCCATCTTCTCCACTCTCTGCATCTGCATCTTCTCTCCCCAAAACCAGAAACACCAAACAAGCAAAAGCCTCGAACACCCACTTGACCGAAACCACGTTTCCACCTCTGAAGCCGAGACCCAGAGGCGAGAAATCCGAAGGCACTGCGATTTGCAACGACGTTGCTGGCTGCTGCTGGGGGACTGTGGGCGTGAATAGCGAACAACAGAAGTAACAAAAATGTAGTATTCTCTCTGTCTGTCTGTCTGTCTCTCTCTGTCTCTCGTGCTCCGAATTGTCAGCCTTTTTGCTGGCCTCCCTCCTTCGATCGAATCGCTTTACTTGAAAGCCCGCCCTCGTCACCGAGAAGAACGAATTCCTCTGTAACCGGCGCTTTCTCTCTCTACAGAGCTAGCGGGCAGGTTTTTTCTCCCTCTAGGGCCTTGGCCTTAAGGACTTTGCGCTTGGGGGTTGGTCTCTTATATATATATATATATATATATATATATATATGCGGGTAGTTTCCTTTAATGAAATTGTTATTTTACAAAGGTATTTTTCGGTATGAGAAATTTATTTATCTTTTTATTTCTTATTTTATTTATGGCAATTGCCAAAGGAAATGGAGAGAGGCAAGGGGATGGGCCCACATGGCGTGAGTAGCGCCGGACGGACTGTCCGGCCCGACCCACCCCTCCTCCCTTTCATTTTTCTTTTTGCCCCTTCACTACTTAAAAATAGGAAAAACCCTAGAAATGTCAAAATAATTATGAATAATCAATTCAATTCTTATTAGGGGCAACCCGAAAAATAATAATAATAATCCTTGCTAATAATAAGTTCTCTATCGACTCAAGATCAATAGGAATAATGTGAATCCATCTTAATCTTTTCAAATGTACTTAAATTAATCATGAAAGCGATTATGTTCAAGCTGATCAGTTTTGATGATAATTATATTTTTCCTCTTTTTTGGGAATTTTTTTTATACCACACATCTTGGATGAGAGATGATCTAAATATCTCATCTTATAACTTTAGGAACTTTTCATTCCGCTCGATCGAGGTATTAATTATTAACAAGATTGAGTTAAAATCCTCGATCGGATGGATGGGGTTGACTATGCATATCCGGGGCTGTATCCAGAGTTCTCGTCAAAAGGAAAATGATTAAACAAAAGGCAAAGTTAACATTGGGATTACATGTTTGTAGCAAAGATGATCCCGCGATCGAGTGGAGATAAACTAGGTGATCCGGCCGACCGGGTCGGCACGTGAAGAGAGCACCGCTCGGGTCGGCTCTTCCCCTGTCCCATTAACCTTGTCAGGCCGGTTCCTTGTACTTCTCGCTGTGCCTTCCCTCGTAACGAACTATGGTTTCCAGCCGAATATGCCCCTCGCCCCGCTGTCCTTATTCCCCTGCTTGTCGTCGTTTGCGGGGAGGTTAAAGTCGTCCTTTTGCGCACCGGGAGCCCCCAGATTGGAGAGTGCTCCCGTCCAAATGGAAAAAGTCCAATCTTCGAGATGCTCAACTTAAAATTAACGGACAAATCCAAGGCCAAACCATATGACAAAGTATCTCTCAGCATTACTCCGTTAACCAGTCGTTCGGAACTCCTCGTGGTCGATATTTTCACTACCCGCGAAACCAGCCGGCTAAAGATCGCAGTTGTGAAACGACCGGAATCTTTGCGCCTCGAGAAGCTCGGGCGAATCGGGTTGCTTGTCCGAAGGGTGTTTTTGCCCCTCGTTGTTGGGCGGGCGGAAGAGAAGTGAACAAAAACCTACGAAAACACGCCGCGGTCGCGATTCGATTGGTCGCCCTTTGTTTGGGGGTCGCTTTACTCCGCTTTGGACACACTCAGGCAGGACACTTTTGGGCGAGTGCGGGTGGGTTAACGTAGTCGCGGAGGCACGCAATCCGGCTGGCTCATCATGCCGTCCATTCCATCTCCGCCACGTGTCGGGACAGGCACGGTGTGGGCCCCGACAAGCGTCCCCACCTTGTCTCGCCATCACGTGCCTCCCGTCAGGGGAACACGTTCCCCGGTTTTCTTCGAAGTCAAATTCCTCCCCCCCAACCCCCCCACCCACGCCTCGTGTGTCGCCAACGTGCCACCGTCGCATTAATTAACCGCTCTCTCACCCCCCACAACTTTACGATGGCCGAAATCTTCCGTGGCCGCAGGATTCCCTACTGGCGGGCCGCCACGATGCCGCCACGTGGCGGGGACATCGTAATGAATTTTTCCCTCCCGCGACGTGCATTGCACTAACCGGAAATGAATGCGGGGGGGAAAGTTTTGATGCCGCGAGGCGTGTTAATGGCGCGCCGGGTAAAGCGCGTGGGCGCGACGGTTGATGTTGAAAAGACGTGTTTGACCTTCCCCGGGTCGACCAGTTGAAGCGGTTTCGCTGTTTTTTTTTTTTTTCCAAACAAAAAGGATCCGCATGGGATATAAAAAGATGAAATCTCTTTTTTTCATTAAATAAACAAAGAAACAAAGACGGTGGGAAAAACGAATTTGAAGGAAGAAGAGATCCGGCGGGAAACCGGTAACCTTCCCGCCAGATTGGGACGGCGGTGGGTCCACGTCATCACGGATGCCCAGCCCCCGCCTTCCCGAATCTGACTCAATCTGATAACGTGAGGAGATGAAAAGCAAAAGGGTGGACCCCCCCCCCTGTCTTTGACGTGGCTATTACGTTGGTTGGCCAAATTATTCGAGAAATTAATTGTACGAAAAGGAAAGAAAGGATTACCAAATAATTCGAGTCGAGTCCTGCCCTGCCCGAAGACATTCAAATTCAAAGTTAACTCAATCCAAAATTCGCGCAACTCGATATTTGATCCGAGCTTGATTACCCTAACTTTGTGTGCACAAATTTGTGCCGAGTTACGCGAATAAATATTTTTCGATTCACGTTCATTCGGCCGGCTCAATAAAGGAGTACCAGAAATTCCAACTTGATCCGGATTTTTTATATAAGTCCGGCGGAGTAACTTCCAGCGATGTTTACCTTACCGGGCTCGAAGGCTCCCCTTTTATTTGAATTGGATTGGCCGAAGCTTCTTGCGTCAGCTGAGCTGACACGTGGGATGACAGCTAGGACGTCGGTCAGCGGGGTCCACAGTCCACTCTCTTTCCCAATTTCTTTTTTCCCCTCGAAATTAAAAGAAAACACCTTTCGACGTGGGTTTTTCTCCCTTTTCCCTCTTTTTTGACCGTATTTTCTCGACTTTCCGGGCCCCCGTTCACACCCGCGCGGGGGCGCGGGTTCGGGTCTTCGGGTCTCGACAGTACGGCGCCCGCACATCTCTCCTCCTCCTCGAGACACTCGCGGCATGTTTTCCTCCTAACGTGACTCCTCCCACCAACATGTCCCAATAAAAAAACATTTATTCCATCAAATTGCTTGCCATAAACTTCAAAAGATTTTTTTTTATTATTCCATTAAATTGCTTGTCATAAACTTCGAAGATCTCACTTTTTTTCTTTTTTTTTTTGGCCACTGAATTCGGACGTGATTTTCCGACCCGCTTTACGCATTTTCCACAACTACTCCATCTTCGTCGGGTGTCGGGAAATTCCACGTCTCGATCTTCGTGTCTCCCTGTGGGCCCGGCACTGTGTAGTAAGATCTTGGCCGTCAAGTTGGGTTGGAGGAAAAAAGGTTGAGAGAGAGAGAGAGAGAGAAAGAGAGAGATAGACCAATATTTGGTCAAAGCGACTACACGTGATTGCGAAGCTAGAGTCTTCGCTACGTTCGTGGGACATCACTACGTTTCCCTGATCGACTCTTGTTAAAATATAAAGCTGTTTATCCGACAGTATTGTTACTTATTTTTTATTACATGATCTTTCAATTAAGGGTTAATTCCACGAAAAATCTTAAACTGGTACATCTGTGACAAATTTATCTTGAACTATTTTTTTGACCACAAAAAACCCTAAACTGGTATACTTGTGACAAATTTACATTCCGTTGGTTTTCGTTAAATTTAATGTCAAATTACTGAATTGGATAGCACGTGACAGTTCACGGGTATACCAGTTTGAGGTTTTTACCCTCTGTTTGTCACAGGTGTTTCAATTTGAGATTTTTCATGGTATTAACCCAATTTAACGAAGGGTAAATTTGTCACAAGTGTAATAGTTTGGGGTTTTTCATGGTAAAAAAAATAGTTTAGAGTAAATTTGTCGTAGATGTACCAGTTTGGGGTTTTTGCTGGTCAAACAAATAGTTCGGGGTAAATTTGTCACATATGTACCAGTTTGGGGTTTTTCATGGTCTAAAAAATAATTTGGGGTAAATTTGTCACAAGTGTACCAGTTTGGGCTTTTTCGCGGTATTAACCCTTCAATTAATAAGTAATTTATGCAAAATACGCGGTGATAATGCGTGGATCTACGATTGGATTATGTCGTCCCCGACAGTACTGTCAAGGAGACATTTTCCTTTAAAATGTAACAATTTGCGAGCCTCGAGAAATGTTAGAGGAGCTTGGTATAGTATAAACCTACGAGCATGTAATGGCACGATGAGGTTCTCAAGTTTAGTATTCGATCGTGTGGATCAGTAATCTTGAAGTTAGTACTTCTTGAGGAAACTATATAAACGGAACTTCCGATCGTGAATTGGTTCGCGATAAAACTGATGTTTTGTGATCTCTTCTGACAATCCCACGTGTTGATTCAATACATGCAACGGTGAGAATGTATCCATGTTGGGACTATTGCATTAACAAAACCAATCGTGTTAGCGAGAACGAAGGAGGAAATTGTACAAAAAGTTCTAAATCCAGTGTACGACGGGTAATTGAGTCTCAAATTATTTAATTGTGTCAATTTAGCTCTAAACATTTTGACACATTGCCAATTCGGTCCTATAATCCTAAATTGTTTAATGATTTGCCAATTTAATTCCAAACGTTTTAATAATTTGTTAATTTAGTCCTTCCAGCAATTTTGGCTGGAACTCTCTGATGTAACGATCTAGTCAGCGTCGACCATCCGACGTGACACGGTCTGTCAAGCCGAAAAAATTATATATATATTTTGCGGAACTTTTTTTATTTTTTTTTCTCTGGTCGACGACCGACCACGGGCGAGGCTCAACCTCGCCGGGTTGGCAAGGTCAACCTCCCTAGTGGCCTCACCAACCTCGTTAGGGGAAGGGCGAGGTTGACGTCGCCAGCAATGGCGAGGTCAACCTTGCCCATTGATGGTGAGGCTCACCCTCGCCGGATCTAGGGAGGGTCGAGTCTCACCAGTGGCAGGGCGAGGTCGGCCTCTTCTACCTGGCCCACTGCGGACGAGATTCGCACTTGTTGGCCCTCACCTCTGGCCAATCGTCGGCCATCACCAAGGCTCGGCGACAGACCAGAGGAAGAAGCAATGAAAAAAAGAGGGAAATTTTTTTGAATTCAAAATAATAATAATAATAATAAATTCACAAAAATGTAAAAAATTAACCACGTCAGCGCCCACCATTCCATATAGAACGGTTGGCGCTTACTAAATTGTCGTATCTGCGATTTTCAACCAATATTGGCCGGAATGACTACATTGACAAATCGTTCAAAGGTTTGAGACTGAATTGGCAAATTTTCAAACGGTTTATGACTACATTGGCACAATTGAAACGTTTAAGACTGAATTGACCGCCATACAACATGTGTAGGCCTTTTTAAAATAAAAAAAAAATTCGGGAAAGGAGTCTAGAAGTCGTGAAAACCAGATTATAAGCCTGCCCAAGTACGCATTCCATAATGCGGTTAACAATAATTGATCACGGGGGAGTAACTTTCCCATGGCAAAGAGCAACACGTGCTCAACAACCGGCCGCCATCATCGTCATTATCAAGTGAAAGGGCACGTTCCGAATGAGAAGTGACGGGCCGTGAGGGATCGAGATCGAGATCGTCGCTAAAATCGGTAGATGCGGACGATCGAGCGGGTGGGTGAGGCAGATCATCACTTTGAATGTGAAGTGAATACCAAGTAAAGCGATCGTTGGCTTGCCTTTCACGACTTGGCATCTTAATTGGCCCCCTATAACTTACTCATTCCATAAGCATCCCGCTAATGGGAATTGCCTAGGGTTACCAACTAATTAACCCGCCATTTTTCCCATTCTAAAGTTAGCCAAAATTTTATATAGCAAATCCCATTGAAAGCGTCGCCGGTGGAGTGAACAGTTTGCAAACTGAACACAGGTCGTTAACGCGCATGTTGGTGTTTAGTGATCACTTCCGATGAAGCATGTCATTAGAACGGACAACTCGTATCTGGGCATGTATAGTTGGACTGAACTAAACTGGGACGGGGTTATGGGATTGATCCAATATGATTTGACTACTGAGATCACAGGTTTACTCGTGAATAGGAGTGCCGGCGGGTTGATAGTCGTTGCTGCTGATATAGTACATCTAGTAAATTACTCGAGTTCAATAAGATTCTTTTCCACTCGAGTAATTAAAAGAGTCGAGCTCGAGGTTAAAAATACTTTGACTTGAATGTCTCGTATGCACTATTAGGTAGTTATATTTTAAGTACTTAATCCTACGCATATATATTGAAGAATAACTATATCTTATTCTCATATTTCAAGTTCGAGCTCGTGGTTGGAATTTAATTCAAGTTTCGAGTAAAATCTATTGACCCATGAATTCGAGCTTAGGCGTATTGAAAACTCGTTCGGTCGAGCTCGAGCTTGATCGATTATAGAAACCTTCATTACTCAAGTCGATCAAATTCAAGCATTGAATCGTGAGGGACTCGACTCGGCACGGCTCGATTTAACTCTTAAAATTCACTCCATGCACGTGTTTCTTTCATGTAATCAAACTTCTGCCGACTCCTTTTTCCTTGTGCGCTTTCTTCATAATCCGTATGCTTTAAGTTCACGTTGTCTTCATTGCGGAAGGTGAGGGAGGGTTGATGAGTTGGACCACTCACAGCGCAGCATTTGGTCGAGTAGACCTACACAGCAGACTATTCTTAAATCTTGCAATTATATCTGTCATCAAAATTCCGTGCGTGCTACTTCATATATGTGGGGGGAAATGACGTCGGAATGTAATGAAAATGACGTCTAGATGCACTGAGAATCCCTAGGTTTCTTTTGGCACCGACGTGT
This sequence comes from Lenwebbia sp. NSW1173648, assembly GCA_029784005.1. Lineage (NCBI taxonomy): Eukaryota > Viridiplantae > Streptophyta > Magnoliopsida > Myrtales > Myrtaceae > Lenwebbia > Lenwebbia sp. NSW1173648. The sequence goes on from JARCGZ010000005.1 coordinate 3,898,188, forward strand.
CCAAGTTTCTTGCACGATATTCATGATTTGGTTAAGCTCTTTTATTGCTTCTACCAAAGTTTATTTCTACCATAAACAAACTTTTACCAAAGTTTATTTGCATGATTTGGTGAGCCTTCTTATTGCTCCTACCAAAGTTTATTTCTACCTTCATTAAGGCCCTATTCTTGAAAAACAAGCATGCAATGCCAAAAATTATACATATGCATGATAAAAACAAATCCCGCTCCCACCAATTAGGATTACTCCGTTTTTTTCCTCTTTTCAGGTGGTAAATATTGTGGGAATGAGCTGTAAATTACGTGTATGAGTTGTAATTTCTTAAATTAGAGGTTATGCCTTATTAGGAGTCTTCCCTTCCTATGTGTGTGTGTGTGTATATATATATATATATCTCTCTCTCTCTCTCTAGGTCATTGTCATAGATAGAAGAAAATATACAGAAATTTGAGGAACGCTATTTTTCCTCTAAAACTCTCTGTCTTAACAAATATTTCTGAGAACATAGAGTGTGAATCAAACCAATGTTTGAATTGAAACTGAGATCAGAGGAGCTTCGTTAAGGTTTCGCTCTTACAAGTGTCAAATCTGTGCTCGTTCAACCTTTTTACTCTGCTCTATGATGGTGTTAGGGATGCCAACCTAAACGCACACCGCCGAAAGGCAAAGCCGTAGCAACAGATGGAGATCTCGGTGTGTGCTCATTACTAAAGACGGATTCGGTGATCGGCCGCTGATTTTGGTGTGGATAAGTAATAGATTTGATCTTTCAACGTGTGACTCATAACCTTGTTCTGATGATTTCTCTTGTTATTTGAAACTTATTTTGTCTTGAAGTTGTCTAGGAGTTATTTTGGTTTGCAATTGATCTGCGATGTATCTCTCTTATATCCCGATGAAGTGAATGAAATGTTATTTCGACCAAAAAAAAAAAAAAAATTGAAATTGAGATGACCCTTTGGAACAACTCGATGAAATGTCCATAGAGTTTTGAGTGAGGGAATCATACAAGGAAAGGAATTTTCCCATGACAAATATCAATATTTTCTGATTAATCACCATCATATTTTCTCCTTCCTACATATTGCCATTATTAAATTTTCAGTCATTCGATACTTCTCTGCTAGCGGTTGGTCCATCAAGTCTCTGCCAGCTACAAGACGATAATAGCAAGAAAAGGCGCTGGCCAAAGCAAGAACAGCAATTGAACAACAACAAGAACAAGAACTGACCCCCCCTCCAACCAAAATCCACCGAACTTTAACTGTGGGATCGAATTTTCGACAACGACATTTCTGTGATTCATATTAAATTTTTTAGAGTTTGACAGAAAAAAAAAAGAAAAAAAAGAAAAAGGTGCAAGAGATCTTGGCGGGGGCATCTCTGGTTCCCATTGAGAAAGACAACATTTGGTGTCGATCGGACCACGTCCCCCACACGTAGACAATCCCTTTCGCTCCTAAATCATTAGGCATGAAGCTTTGGAAATTACCCACTTTTCCGTTTTTTATAGGATTATTGTAACTTGAGGCTGGTTTCGCCTATCTCCCGACAAAGCGAGCTACAAACCTCGAGACTCATTCTATGTCAGAGCGAGGCCGACCTTCAAGCCCCTCAATTCCTACAACATTATTTTTTCTTTCCCTGGTGGGAGGTAAATACCAAAAAGAATTATCAAAGCTTAGGGCGCGTATGACAACATTTTTGGAGCAGAAATCCATTTGGTAACGCAACGTTGGAGCAGAAATTTGTTTGGTTACTCAACTTCATTTTTCTACTTCTTGAACATTTTTTTTTTTGCTTCAGAAGTAGTTTTGGAACCACTTGAAGAAATAAAAAAAAATTACTTATCTCTAGAAGTAGAAAAATCAATTTCTACTCAGAAGCAGAAGTAGAAAAATCAACTTCTGGCCAAAATTTAATTTCTAGAGCAGAAGTGTTGCCATGCGCGCTCTTATCTTGTTGCTTTCCGTTAAGCAAGGACAAGCCCAGATCCAAACTTTTCCATTTTCTAGGATTACATGAAGTTTTTACTCTATTCTTTGTAGATGATTGAAGTTGGATGCAGCTGCTGGCCGAGCTAGGGCTTCAAACTTGCCATGCTTAGTAGACAAGCCCCACTGTTTGGCTTTGATTAGAGGCGGCCCTTTAGCGAGCAACGTGATCAAGGCAGATGATTTCATTATCCATGTCATACGAGGAGGACGTGCTTAAGGAAACATCTTGATCATGAATCCGTTTTTTTCTCCCACGGGAAGTCAACGGGACGCGATGATTTTTCGTGCCCCGGCTGCATCTTTTGACTCGGCCGTTTTACGATTGAACCGGCCACATACGGAGAGGGTTTCTAGCATCGTGGAACTCGAAAAAAACGAGTAAAGTAGAACCCCGTTGTTCGCACTCGACGGAAACTTATACATATAGCCGTGCGGCGAGCGCGTGAAAAAGAGCTTCGATGGCGGTAATCCGATCTCCACATGGGTAATTTAATCGAATGGAGCTTAATTTAGTGGTGGAAATCCGAGACATACGAGCTACAAGACTTGCTTGTTCCTGTCAAGAACAGGAACGGTGAAGTGAATCGAACCAGATTCAAAGGTTTCGTCAAAGCCCACGATGGTCGGCGAGAACAACTGCACCAGCACATGGAGAGAGACCAAAATGCTCAAATCTGAAGGGGCCCCCCGAGGGAGGCATGGTAAGTGTTGGAATAATTACAATCGATCCTGATTACGATTCTCGTGATATATCTAACAAAATTATATCCAAAATCAATCTAATTATTCTAACAGTAAGACCTTCCCACATGCCAAGATCACATCCTCACTATTTTTAGGTGTTTTCGAGTCAAAGAGGTTGTTCTTGATATATTAAGGGGCCGTCTTCTAAGCCTTGTTTCTACTATTAAAATATTATTAAAAGATCTAATACTAAAAAAAACCTCAATTTCAGCATCTGTCCCAATTATATCCAAAATATTTTTTTTTTGTGTCATAAAAAACCTTCAACATTTACTTTTCTCCTAATTCTACAGGCCCAATACTAAAAAAAAAAACCCCAACTTTAGCATATGTCCCAACTATATCCAAAACTTTTTTGTGTCTCATAAAAAACCCTCAACTTTTACTTTTGTCTCAATTCTACCATCGTCAGCTTTCCGTCCATAATCATCGTTAGTTAATCATATGCGGCTTGAATTTTCTCGCTGAACTTGCCAAATCTCCACGTCTAACCATTCTTTGGGCTATTGAGTGTCGGGGAGAATCCGAAACGTGCCGTCTTACTCTATATTTTCGAGCAATGTGTAGGGGAAGCAGACAACAGAAGAGAAATTGGAGGTTTTTTCCTATCAGTTTTGCTGAAGTATAATTCATTAATGACGTGGAAATGCCACATAGGATTAACTAACGGTGATTATTGATGGAAGGTTAATGATGGTAGAATTGGGACAAAAGTAAAAGTTTGGGATTTTTTATTAGACAAAAAAAAGTTTTGGAAATAATTAGGACATATGCTAAAGTTTGATTTTTTTTTTTTTTGTATTAAGCCGATAGAATCGGGACAAAAGTATAAGTTGATGATTTTTTATGAGACAAAAATGGATATAATTGTGATATATGCTAAAGTTGGAGGTTTTTGTGGGTATCGGGCTATTATTAAAAACTGTCTATGTCAGCAATTTTGGGTTACAATTGGTCAGATGGGCTCAATTGACAAAATTTGAAAAGGGTTAGGACTGAATTAGCAAAAGTGCAATAGGTTTATGACTTTTTGGACAAATTTCTCTCTAAGCCTGTTTCGAAAACACTTTAGCATGTGTATTACAACGAATCGTGATAATTACGAAAATAATACGCGAAAGAGATAAACTGTGAAATTTGTGTATATTCCAATGATATTGATACAGACTTTATTAGATGGTTATCTAAGGTAATAAGATAATTACATCATCAAATGCAATCAATTGAGGATACAAGAGGAAACCATCTAAGGTAATAAGATAAGTATAGCATCAAATGCAATCAATTGAGGATACAAGAGGATACGTGCGTAATTTCGAGAGATCTAATCTTTATTGTAGTGGGTGCCCACAAATATCACTTCCGTTGACTTTTGTTCCTTCGATTTTGTTCATTCGATTTGTGCACAATACCTGAGAAGGTAAAAGATTCCCCTCCTACCGGAAAATCTCGTGCAAAGATTGACACCATCATGGCATACAGAAATGGTTTTCTGTAGACAAGAGGGACAACCTTTTTAAGGCTGCTTCAGCTATTTTTACTTTTTCTTTTTTGTTCATATGCTGCTTGCCTAATCACATGGCAGCTCACATGGTTCGGACGTTCGAATCACGAGATTCGCCATCTCCGTTTAGCTCGTTGTGTCCGATGCAACCGTGCACGTCCTAGCTCAAAGCACCTATCGTGTCGTCTCGTGCCGTTTCGATGCGATGGTAACTCCAGCCGAGTCCGTAAAGCACGCTGAGATTGGGTTTTGAGAAGATAGGGACACGCCCTTTGAAGAATATAGTGGATTCCCGATTGAGTTCATCTATCGCTTAGAGAGAGAGAGGGAGAGAATCGAAAAGAGGCTTATTTGTTTGTCAAGATGGCGAGAAATTCCAATGTCCCATCTAAGATCCACACATGGGTAGAATCATAGTCAAAAGAGAGTCAGGCCAGGGAGACAGCAGATTGCGCAAATCTGGGATTTTAGACGGTAATTGGGGGGAAGTGGGAAGTGACAAGCGGACACCTTTCTAGGTGTGAAGAGGAGTTTAATGCAAAAGCCGCCAGAATCGGTTGCAATAGTTGAGTTACGACCTTCAGAGATCATCACAACACAACACAACACAACACAACGTGGGCTCTTGGTTCCTGCATTCGGATGTGAAGACAGCTTCGGTCGACAAAACGCACGCACCCTCTGCTGCATCCACTTCACTTCATTTGAACATTAACATGTTCGATATGGTTCGAATGTCTTCGAAAAAGTGCGAAAGCTTTGGTTTAAGGGGTTTTACGAAATACAAGTATTGTTTGGTAAATTCTACTTATAAAGTACATTGGGAATAACTTTGACTTAAATAGTGTTTGGCAAAATCGCACTTTGGAAAGCATTTTTAGTTTTCTTTCAAAATAAAAAAGTCAAAATCGGCAGGGACTCGAAGGCCGACAGAGGCCGGCGAGCCTCCGGTGAGGCTAAATCTGGCTGTCGGCAGCCTCACCTAGGTCCGCGTGACCCAGGCCGTGTTGCCTGAGGTCTCGCGACCCTAGCCGAGGCTGCAGGCGGCTTGGGTTGCGAACCTAGGTGAGGTTGCCGGCGCCAGATTTTGCTCACCGAAGCCAGATTTAGCCTCGTCGGATGCTCGCCGGCGGCCTAAATCCTCGTTGGTGACATCACGTTAGGTGGGGGCGTTTCTAGAACTACGAAAGTTGAGCGAAGATAAATTTGGAAGAAAAAAAAGTTATATTTGCATTATGAAAATATGCCATTCTAAAATACCCTCGGACCTTTTTTTCGCTAAATGCCTTTAGAGAGCTTTGGAGTTGCAATTGCATCTCCCCAAGTATCCAAAAATTTTGCCAAACGCCGTTTGCAATTATCCAAGAGGGGCTTTGGCAATGCTGAACCAAATGCACCATAAGTATTCATCAAGAGATTCATTTATGTTAGACGAACAATGTTATCAGCAGTTCATATCTTAGCTCTCCGCTTCTCATGTACTTCATGATATCCGCAGCAGATTGGTTCTATGATTTGTTGCATCTTTGAGATCGTTCTTGACCTACTTTGCACATTGATTATACTTAAAAGAGAATAATAATGTTATAGGGTAAAAAATAACCAGTTGCCTAAAAAGAACACAAAAACAGAACTTATGTAGTGAGAAAACATGCGGTGCAAATTGCTTTTCTCAAATTCTAGCTCTTTCGACAAAAGAAAAAATTCTAGTTCAATTTTTCAAAGGTGTTCCGACTCAATTTTAATCTTGATCCACGAGGGTGAGTCTTGATGGGTTCGAAGTGGGTTGTGACTGTTGTAAGCCAAGACAGTCGCATAGGCCGGCAACTTCGGATCTAAAGAGCATTACCTAGACTCGCCCCGTCATATAAAACAAATCGGAAACTAGGTGCGCAACCGCGAGCCCGCCCCTGCGAGCTCGTATTTTCTCAAATTCAGTAGAAACCCGTCTGAATAATGAAGACCCTCTTGAGCCGAGTGGGTGCACTCGGCTTGGCAAGGCCTAGACATAGATAGACATTTTACTATGTGGCACATTTGCTCTCTCTCCTTCCTCCACCAAACACAAACACAAAGAACACAGGAACAAATGGGCCCAAGGCCCAATATGTCAAATGGCCCAACGAACCACCAAACACAAACACCAAGGAAACAGGAACAAATGGGCCCAAGGCCCAATATGTCGAACGGCCCAACTAGTTGAGCTATTTGGGCCAGTCAACACTTGCAAAGAACTGAGCCCACGTGCCGTTACGACGCCGTACCATCTTTCCTCTCCATCTCTCTCTCACTCTATCCACAACGTAGCAGCGACTCCGCAACAACTCTCGAGCTTTTCTTTGACCTGCGTGGAAATGGCGTCTCACGCTCTCTCCAAGCTCTCGCCGTCGACGCCCATCTCGACATCGGCTGGCGCTCAATCCCCTCACCGACCGAGATTCGCGAACTCGTTTAGATTGCCGAACGCATGGCTCGGTGCGAGCGATTTCTCGCTCCGTTCGACGAGTCCCGTCTCGCGGTCGCCGAAGCCGCGCCCAATCATCGCCACCGTCGCCTTCAGCCTCCCGACCGCGTGAGTCTAATCCCCCAATCGCCTCAAAAGCATTGCTTTACTCATTTCTTTTTAGGATTTCAGGTTCAAAGTTTGGTGCTCTTGTTTGATGTTTGGTTTTTGTTTTCAAAAATGCAATTTTAGGTGACTGGGTTGTTGTTTCAGGAGTGTTGTGCTTGATTTTGCAGAAAGCCAGAGAGAGTCTCTTCCGGTGAGAATGTTCCCAGGTGAGTTCAGCTAAAACATTCGAGTGAAAGTTGTACTTTCTATTGTTGTTTCTTGGTTAGTGTTACTGAAATTGTTATCTGAATGAGCTGCATTTATCGAATTACAACTGGGAATGGAATGATTATTTAGATTCAGCTTTGGAACATGCCGTTAGTGGAGATAGTGGATTTCCTTGATGATAAGTGAATATGAATCTGTTGCGCTTCACCGGTTATTGCTTGTTGCGTGTTCTATCGGTACATTGACTCTTTCCTGTTTTTGTTGCGGTTGGGAGTGAAATTAGATGGTCAAGGAGGGCGATAAAGTCGTTTGCTATGGGGGAACTCGAGGCGAGGAAGCTCAAGTATCCGACTACTGGAACTGAGGCACTTCTTATGGGATTGCTTATTGAGGGTAATTTCACTTTGTGCATTTCGGAACATCTTTAATATTGCTTCCGGTTGTTGCTTCATTATTCAGTGAAGTAGTCTGTTGGCTTATCTGCATAGAGATAATCATAGCCATGTTAGATCACTCTGACTAGAAACGGTACACAGAATGAATTCAACTGGTTGGTGAAGTGATATTTCAGAAAAAAATTTCAAGTTTACTTGAACTGTGGAGTTTCAACTTCACCAGTGACGTTTAGTCCATGAATCAAGGCGAGGACATCGTACAAACATTTTGTGCCAATTTCCTATCATGCAAACTCTCTTGACTGGGCCCGCATTTTGTCGCTAGGAAGACCATATGTTTTCACATGCTTAGCGTCAAGTCTTGATAAGATTCAAGGAATATCATTTGACCGATATGGATTGTGGTACTTCCTAATTTCCTGGTCACGATGTGCAGGGACTAGCTCTGCTGCTAAGTTTTTGCGGGCAAATGGAATTACACTTTTCAAGGTGCGGGAAGAGTCCATAAAGTTGATTCCGAAAGGCGACATGTATTTTTTCAGCCCTGAGCATCCGCCGTTGACTGAAGATTGCCAAAGGGTACTTGATTGGGCTGTCGACCAAAAATTAAAGTCTGGTATGCTTTCTGTCAATTTGCTCATTTTCATTTTTTTTAGGACTGCCATGTGATTGCGTAAGTTGGAGGTCCACACATTCTTGTGGATTATCGGGAATATGACAATAGGTTTCACTGGTTTGAGATGACTTACCTTTTGTATTTTTCAATACGATTATATTTTTAAAATGGCGGAACAACTGTCTTAAACTATCTATCTCAGATTGAGAGAATCACTAATATGAAATGGTTTCATGCTAGCGTCTTCAATGTCTGAAATGCCAAGTGACTGTACTTTGTATCGAGGCTTTAGATGGCGTAGAGGTTTGCACTTGGAACCAGTACTAGCGTAGAGAGTGAGTTCTAATTCCATTACATGATAGTCTAGACTCATATTCTTCGTTTACAACTTCCAAAGAAGTCAAAATCTGGTTTTCGTGCGGTTCTTGGTTGGAAAGTTCCGTCATTGCTTTAAAATTACATTATATTGTTTGTTCCTCTGGCCTGTCCAAATATATCCCTAGAACTAATCTTTCCTGATTTTTCTCTTCACTTTGTTTCTATGGTTCGGTACTTAACAACGGATGGAAATTCTGGCATTGCTTCTTTCTTGATGCAGCTGATGGCGGGGAGATTACGACTAGCCACTTGCTTCTCGGTATCTGGTCTGAAGTGGAGTCGCCGGGTCACCAGATACTAGCTGCCCTTGGATTTGATGACGACAAAGCCAAAGAGCTGAAGTCTCAAGTTAGTGAACCAGAACACGAGGGCTAATGGGTTTTCCCCCCTAGAGTCTCTGTTAAATTCTTATGTGGGCATCCGGGGTTTTTCGGACTGGTCTCCCCAATATGTTCAGTCCCTAATCCCTCGCACAAGCTGGCGCGGCCGGATGATTTCTTGACCATTTTTGTTTCTTGATTGTTGTGCCGTTGCGATTCTTTCGAAAAAAATGAGATGGATCCATCATGTTTGTACCGAGGTCTTGCATTCTGAACGACTCTCTTCTTGGGACTTGACTTGAGTCTATGCTCTTTATGGGTGTGGTTCTTCGTGTGAGGTGATAATAACCACGGGTGGTTGCTCATTCAGCAAAAGATAAGCCAAACGATTAGGTCTAGGTGTGTTTTTGGCTGATTGGGTATATTAATTTTGGGGTGACTGGATATGTGACTTAAAGTACATATGTTTTTGATAAATCTACATTTTTTATTCCTAATTTATTGAAAATGCTTAAAATTAACTCCGTGCTTGTCGAAATAGCTTGTCAAGATGCTAGACTCGTATGTCTAAAACACTAATCACGTATGGATTGTATGCCGAAGAGTGTCGGGAGTGTGTTGGACACGACACGAAGGCTCCCAAGAAGTGTCGGTGCCTCTTAGGTTATTTGCGAAACCTCAAGAACAAACTTGACAAGTTTTTTACACCTTTTGCTGCCAATTTCGTCTTTTTTCCTGATCTAGTAATGTTTTTCATAGGGAGGAAATCACCTCCATCTATAGCCAAGAAATGATTTGAGGGAAAGCCAATCTGTTCAAAATGCAAGTAGTGACTGTACATTGGCTCGGTTCAAAGCGCGACCATTTATCTAGGATACCTCCGTGAGGTCAACATGTTAGCCAACTAATAATAAGCAAGTAAACTCTGATAATAAACTCTTACTTACATTGTATGGAACTCTAGGCTCAAGCATTTTCCCTATGCAATCCAAGCTGTACACATGTATCTATACACTATTCTTTCACGTGGCATAATTGTTAGCAAATTGACTAAATTTACACTGCTAAAAATCGCATCGCCAGCTTCAGAAAACGTTGAATATGAATGAAAAATGACCAGAGGGCACAAACCCGAACTGACGACCTGCTCCCCCGGAAATCTTCCGTGAGAACAGAGCTGAAAGTAGCCCCTATCATGTGATCTCAATCCTTCTACTTGAATTAGTTTAAGCTGATAATCATCTCTCTCTCTCTCTCTCTCTCTCTCTCTCTCTCTCTCTCTCCTTCAGTGAATCATTCCAACAATTATGTTAATAATCCATCCTTAATCGCCGCAGTTCAGCTTTGAAAGTAGAGCTGGATGCTAGCGATCTACGGGCAAGGGTCCTTATATCTTCACGTGAACAGTCCCGCGAGATGCGAACCAGTTCCCATAAAGCACCTCCGCTAATCATGTCCTTTGCATTCACTTCTGAGATGATGTTAAACACAATTTACTTCAGATTTACATAGAAAGGTTACAAAAATTCTTCAAACTATGAATTGAGAGGAAGAGAAACTACCATGCTGTGCTAAGTGGCAGAGAGCAAGCTCAATATGACGCCTGATAGCAGAGGCTTCATTATTAGCATTTTGCACAATCCATGGTAGTGCACCGTCTTCTATCAGGAGAGACCTTCCAGTCTTCGTGCCTGCACCACCAGAGCGATGAAGTTCATACAATAAGAGAGGATTGCGGTACAGGGGGTTCTATAGTACCCGGAGGTTGTAAATGCTTGTAAACATGTGCATTTTGTTGTAAATCACAAACACAGATTAGTTTACGCGAGACTGAACATTTTTACGAGGGTTCCCTATCCCAAGTGTAAGACCATGGGACACACTAGCTACTGGTGCTCCAAACTACTTGATTGAGTCAAATCTGACAGTCCACACTGCCTTGATTCATGATGGCATCATCAGATTTTCTCAATGGCAAGTCAGATATCAAATGAGACCATGGGTGTAATGTATTCAATCTAAGCAATGACAAAAGTTTCAGGAAAGTCTTTTAGTTATTAAAAGTATGTACCTTGAGCAGATGCTCTTGACTCGCATTTTGCAAAATTGGCAATTCCACGAGCAACTTGTGCAAGAACGTCAGGATGCCCACAATGAACCATCCCCAGTAATGCCTTGATGCCGCCTTCACCCCTTAGCATAGTTTGCAACTTGTCTGAATAATGAAAACAATAATGCATGAACCTATCTTTTACGCTAAAAGAAGATTCAGCAACAAGATTACTATGCCGGATGATTAAAATGTGTTCCCTCACCTTGTCATACTATTGAGGCATTAAAAAGAGCAACATGGGCACAGCACTAAACGATGAATTAGGACAATATATACCCAAGAAAACATAACCTAACAATAGAATGTTGCTACAAACCTCCAAAAGGCTAATGATTATTGATCAAGGAATTCTTAGAATGTTTGATATACAATTGCTGGATCAATGACTTGAGCACGATTTATCCCCACACAAATAGTAAAAAAATACACCCCGTCATAATTACACCAAGATACCTATTTTGTCGAGATCTCAGCATCAAGAAAGAAGGGCTTCTGCAATTTTCTAGCAAGGGTTTGTGTAAGTGACTCTAGCTTTTTGGACAAAATAAGTGCTTAGTTTCAATTATATTCCCAACACGAATATATATGCCCTGCCAACTTAACATTAACAATCATGTTAATGGAGAACCAGCTCTGCAAATAGCGAAAGAACAACAAATAACAATTCCAACAAGACAAACGAAAGTGGGGTATTTTATTTTTACCATTTCCACAAAGGTTAGCAATAGCTCCAGCAACCATTCTAAGAGTTTGAGGATCCCCAGCATTTGCGGCTGTTGTTGACAGCAAGCGGATTCCCCCTTGAGCCATTATTAGCTCCTGGTTGGTTTCTAGGTGAACAAACAAAACAAAGAATCTGCTTAAAAAAGAAGAAGTCCAAAATAGCAGCATAAAAACATAATAATGATTGTTATTTATTGTGAATGACATGAAAAATATGAATTTTACCATTCATTGCCAGATTAGCAATTGCACCAGCTGCAACTCTATGTATGGTCTCATCATCTGAGCTCCTAAGCAGATTCAACAAGGACATAAGACCACCAGCTTCCACAATCTTCTCCTGATTAGCTTCTGCAAGACAGTGAAATTTTTGCTCAAATACTTCCATATTTAATCCAACCTATGAAAATCCGTATCCGCCTATTAATCTACTTTAAGCTCCTCATGTGTATATGTTATTTGGATAAAATCTCCGTTTCGACAATAAGATGCTAAAGCATTGGCCTTCAACAATACATAGAATTTCATTTTTTGTATTGGTTCACAATAAAGAATGAGAGAAAGCACTTGGTAGGGGATTTATAAAATTACAACAACAAATAACGCGGAGGAAGTGAAATTTTAATTAAATGGAATGTGAGATATTGAAGAAGATGATTTATGCTGACCATGGATTGCAATGACAAGAACTACGATTAGAGTATTGCATAAAAATAACAATGTAAAATTCAACCAAGGAAAGATATACGCCAATAACTAACAGACGAAACTTACAAGATTAATAAAAATAAAAAATAATGCAAAAAAAAAAAGAAGCCGTCTTGATATTTTTTTATAATGGTGAAGTCGAGCCATCTTCATTGACCAAAAAAAAAAGGTCGAGCCATCTTGAGGGCCCACCAAGACTTCTTTGAACTTGGAACAGTCCGAGGAGTCTATTATTTTCTCATAGAGGGTGAAGAGAGAGTCATAAAGGTAGGTTGGGTTTGGGTAAACTATGAACTCATTTAACACCTATATTTTTCTTTTGGCTTTGCCATTCTAAACCCATTTATAACCAATTTACTATACATAGCTAACCCATATAATGAATCAACCCATCAAATATGGGCTAGAAATGGGTCAATGACCCATTTTGACAGGTCTACTCAAACGTAACAATCAACTTGAAAACACAGGGTACTCATGTTGATAGGATATTGACATATTTAAACCACAAAAATAGATATTCTACTTCTCCGAATCAACATTCAATCGAAACTTTATTCAGCTATCTAGTCAGTAGATGGACGCTAGGAAACAACTCGAGCAACAAGGAGAAACAAGGAACACAAAAATCTTTAAAATAGAAAAAAAAATTAGAGCTCATAAAAATTGTTTTTCGGGTCATATTGTAATGAAAGTGCATATCAAAACATAAAACACTCCAAACAAGTACAAAAGGGCACCTTCAGCAGCTAGATTTGCTACCACCTTGACAGCATGAATGCGGACATCAGCATCATCTGCTTCTAACAAGGACAAGATCTTGTGCAACCCCACTATAAGAAGATTTGATGTTATTGAGAAGAAGGCATAATTAGTCCCTGATCCAAAACTATCAAGGGTAAAAGTGGCATATAAAATCACTAATGCTACACTACCTTGTTCAAAGAGTTTGGCTACTGAGGCTTTCTCGCCATTTTCGGAATCACTGAGCTGAGGATTCTTCACTTGGGCCGTGAGACAGTCTAAATCATTGGACTCATTCCCTGATCCGGCTCTGTCTAATTGTCTCCTTCTCTACAAGATAAATGACATGTACTTGTGCATTGGGAATTATCGTTAAGACTCAGCTTCAAGCAGCCAACCTATTTGCCTGAGTGGCAATTTGTATCTTACATTCACATTTTCCTCCACATTTTAGGATACCAAACATCGTCTTATTCTGGACCAAAAGTATAAAGCTTAAACAAGTGCATCAAAGTCTTGAGATATCAGCCATCTATAGAACACAAAAAACTTTTCGCAAGCCATCGAAGCCGAAAGGCATTAATACAGCCATCTCATGCAACAACTAACTAAATGAGGTGTTCCATAGGTCAACTTCGAGAGCGCGATTAGCATACCTCATCAGCATCAGAACTTAGCTGCAATAGCTGACTTTGCAATAATGCAATTTCTCCTTCAAGCTTGTCTTTCTGCCTTGACTCATCTTCGAGCAACTTGCGAAGCTTTAAAATTTCAGAAGTTGCTGAAGCCTAGTAGATGGACATTAACACTCCATCCAGTCACTCTTAAGATACAGCAGCCCAATTAAAGAATGAAGGAAGAAGAGAGTTGGAAAAAAATGTTAAACAATCACAAAGAGACCTCCATTAACTTCGATTGATATAATTGCCTCTTATGGTTACTAAGCTCCTCTTCTGCAGTCTTTTTGAGAAGAGTTTCCTTCTCGAGCAGTTTCTTCAGATCAGCAACTTCCTCAAGAGCTGAGATTGAGGAAACCTATGCGCAAGACATCTTAAGTTTGACTTCATATGCACCATTCATTATTTTGGGGGGAAACTAAGAGCAGCAAAAAAGTATGTATAGGATATGTTGCAACAGATTAGGGAGGCAATATCTTGAATTCAAATAGGCAGCATATGAGCAAAAGGAGCTATGTGTAAAATGGGTCTCTAGCTACGACTATTCTCATGCAAAGCTATATCCAGGCCTTAGGTCTTGCATTTCTGATGCTTTCACTTAGGTGTGGAGAACATAATTGACAACAAACGATTGCATTTGTACATCACATCTATGATAGCAACAAACTTACAGTTAAATTTTTGGCGATATCTAAGCTTGTCTATTGATTCTTCAAGGCATTATAAAGAAAGGTACATGAAAATGTACATAGCAAATTTTCATGAAAACACGCCCAAATCTGAAACGCGAAAATTGATTTTTCAGTTGTTTTTTTCTTTTGTTTCTTCCATTATCTGAGGAAATAAGCAGAAAAATGTAAACTATGGGCCCTGATTATCTATATAAACAGTAGGAAGTTTTTCATTAATTTAAAATCAACACTAAGGTCTGATTGAAGTCATCCACGCACATATTTCTACTTAAGCACACTGAAAAAACCATTTCATGTTTTCATTCTTAACTGTTCCCAAGTAGGTCCCCAAGAATACTTGTAGACAAGTAAGATATCTCCAGCTTCCAGAGGCACTTTGAGAATATAATACTTCAACTGCTTCCTACATGTTCAAAAATCCATGCATGCACTCCATTCAACCGCATGATCCACACTAATTCCCCAACGATTAATATCTCCCATCCCCTTTTCTAGCTTTTAGAGCCTTCACTTGATATTGAGACCTTTTGATTTTGTGTTATGAACTTTATAGCTGAGTATCGGTATTGATATCGCCCACTCAGGGGAAGACAAACAAACAGCTGGTTATTCCAGATGGGCTTCCTAGTGGAGTTATAATTGATAATGCATCTATCAAGATACTTCCTTTTTTAATTCATTTTTTCAAGACTATCTATAGGGTTAATTCACTGGGATTGATCGCGTCCTTTAGGGGAAGACACCAAACAGCTGGATATTCCAGATGAGCTTCCTATTGGCAGTATAATTCATAGTGAATCTCTCAAGATACTTAATTTTCTAGTTCATTTTTTCAAAACTGTCAAAGCATTTTACAGGGCTAGATCACAGGATTGATAGCTTCCTTTATGATATTTTCCAGCACGGATAAAACAGCTTACAGAATGCAAATTTGAATTTGGTTATATAATTATTGTTGAAGTATTATCCCACATCGCTTGACAACGGGTCCTAAATTCTCTTTACATTCATGTGGTCTCCCTCCATATATTAGCTGAAGCTTTTGAGTGGGGCTTTCTAACATGGTATTAGAGCCAGTGTTATTCCTTTCGCGAATGTATGTAGTCAAAATTCCACGTGCCGCTCGTAATCCAGTTTGCACGTGAGAGGGGGTGTTGAAGTATTATCCCACATCGCTTGACAACGGGTCATGAATGCTCTTTATATTCGTGCGGTATCTCTTCACCTGTCAGTTTAAGCTTTTGAGTTGAGCTTTCTAACAATTATTCTCATTGTAAAGACACAAGGAGCAAACAAGAGCATGGAGACTAAAAATCCCTATGAGGCTTTCCTCCTTGAATTGAGGATTCACTTTACTCAGCAGCAAGAATAATTTAAGAAAAAGGAGTAGTAGCTTCACAGGATTATGTTTCACCACGAATCCATGCTAAGAGTGGGGAGGATGATGAGCTTACCTCTCCGTTAGAGCAGTAACCATTGTGTGCAACAGTGGCACTATCACTATCATGCTTTCGTTGATCTCCCATCAATTGCTCCTCGATCTTCTTTATTGATTCCATGTACTCTTTCTGATATTTCATTCTTTCCTTCTATAAATTGGTATAACAAGTAGTTATAAATTTTAAACTGTATCTTTAAGAATGCATACCTCTAGGGCATCTGCATACTTTCTCTCGGTCTCAGCTATTCGCATCTCTGATTCTGCATGTATCCTTTCAATTTCATCATCGAATGCTTTCTGCTGCCTTTCATGTTCGGCAATGAGCTTATCTAACTGTAGCTCTAGCCTTCTAGACAAACTTTTGTAATCAAACTCTTCCTTCAGCTTCAACATGTTCTCCACCTTCATAGCCTAAAAGGGAACAAAACTTTAGCATGATTCACATGATCGAACATCGTTAAGAGATTTGCCTGACATTAATAAGCTTTAACTAAAGCGATCAACAAATTGTTCTGCTGCATAATTCATCAAAAATTCAAGCATATAAGCCAGAAACCAGAAAAACAACAGAGAGGCAGTGTTACATCTAAAGCGAACCGTGATATGTGAAAGTGATGACTGATGAACATACCCTTTGTCCAAACATTATGGTGCTCATTGTCTCCCCTCGATGACGTGGGGATGGGCCAATAGTAATAACCAAAGAAGTCCTTGCAGTACCTGCAAAAATTCCAAAATTTCAGGCAACAAATATAGTGGTGTTATTATGTTCCACCTACAAGCTAATTCATGAAGCCTTCCCTAAATGAAAGGAATAACTTATAATGTGCATGCCTCTTGGTTAAATAGTACTGAGCCGGGTATACGAGAAAGAGGAAAATGGTGCGAAATGAAATATGAGACGCTGTAACACGAATTAACTAATGTCTAAGGTGTAAGATAGAAGTGTTAATTTCTTTTTTTTCATCACTATCAGGGATGTCTGCTCATTTTACTAGGGACAGAGAAGTTAAAAGAGAAAGAACAGTAGGAGCCTCTACAGACAGATACATTAGTACCGTCACACTAAAGGCCATCATTACTGCAATAAAAAAGTAAACGAGTGCTACAAGGAATACTGGACTGGGAGTCCCTTATAATGTGCTCAATGCAAAAATTATACACTTGAGAATGAAAAGGAGATTCAAAAAAATGTAAATGCGATCCGCACTATACCTCCAAAAGAATCTCGGAGCAATCTTGTAAGCTTTGAATCACGAACTGGAACATGTGCACTATTTTCTGCCAGAGCATTAATGCATTTCCCTAGTGCACTCAAGGAGAGATTGATCGATTTGGCTTCCTCAAGCGTATGACCTTCACTTCCTGCCACATGCAAAACTGATAAATTTACATCAATAGGCAATAAAGGATTTAACTTCATAAGCAGCATCCAAACTATAACTAAGAGCCTGTGGGCCTGTCTTAGAAATCCACTAATATCGAAATGAAGAATTGAGAATTCACAGTTAAGAAGCCTTTTCCTCTAGTCAGTTACATACCAGTCCAGAAAATCAGAATCTTAGATATTTATCAACTGACAATTCACCTTTTCATGATCTCTTCTAAGCTATTCTCCCGATGCCATCAAATAATGACAAAACCAAAGTTAAAGACTTGTCCAAAACAAAACTTACATGTCCAAAACAAAACTAACCCATCAATCAATGTGATTATAGTGTAGAAGGCAACTTGACCATATTAACTAAATGGTTAAAAACAGTGATGTCTTGATCTATCAAATCTTCATGACACTGAGATAGCTTCATACCATGAACATTAGTAATTCAATTTAGTTAGCCCATTTTCGTTCCGAATTCTGATTAAAATATTTTATGTTGAGACTATACCATCAGATGAAGTTGATCTTAGTGATTATGTCTAGTGGAATAATCCGCTCTACTAGAAAAAATAAACAAATAATTAAATGTAAACATACTACACCTAGCAAATAATGTAACACATATGAAGCTGGAATTCAAATATAATGTTAGCCTCACAGCCCCCTAAATTGTCATAAGCAACAGTGCTCTGTACTGAAAAAGGAACAGCATACTCATTCATCAAGATCATGGTAAATATGGGTATTCCTCGTTATGATGTGCCTAGATGGTGGCATGCAAGGGGTATAGGAGGTTGGCTTTCTGTGAGAAAGCTTCGAAATTTGCTCCTCAAAGAACATTCTGTTCCTACAAACCATCAAGTCTACAAAAGTTGACAGACTCACTCCTTATCCGAATGGAAAAGGAACCACGCTTCGTAATTTGATCCTCAAAGAACATTCTTTTCCTACCACTATCAAGCCTCCAAAAGTTGAGACACTAAAACTCCTTATCCAAATGGGCAAAAAAACCACGCTACCCAATTGAATTTTGAGACAGCTGAATAGGAAGCAGAGGCATCTACACAGATACTGTGCCACAAAAGGCAGAAGGGGCAAACAGATAGCTATCGCAGCATAAGAAGATGAACATAAAATTACTGTTGATAGAAATGCTTCTTCAACATATTTCTATGGGTGAACATGTGAACATGTGCTTGCTAATATTGCCGTGTGGGTGCATGTCATACAAATCAGTAAGTGCTAAATCAAAGACAATAGTCACTCTTATTTATACCTGACTTGTCAATACGCTCTGAGCCAGCAAGATCTACCACAACTAGCTTCCCCTTGCGAACAACAGGAGCTTTAAAAGTTTTAGCAGAATGGGAGTCGCTACCATTTTCCATTGACAGAACGGGATCCTTTTCCTTCACATATCTTTTTACATTTACCTGAAGCATATGACAATTTTTGTCACGTACTGTAGCTCATAGGCATACCACTGAGCTCAAGTACCAGCAGCAATCTTAAACAAATTATTCACCATTAGAATGGCATGACTGCGCGATGATTCAGTATTCAATTTTGTGTTCGCGGCAAAGCGATGGGCTTCCCCTAATCGTAATAGCTCCAGAAAACTTTGTTGGTCTCTTACTTCAACTAAGCTAGCTCCTGGTAGTGAAACATCTCCAGTTTTGGGATCTTCTACTATAGAAATGTTATCATTAGAAGGATCGAGGAGGTCTTGTATAGTCTCCATATAGAGCTGAGCAAAATTGTGAACAAAGAAAAAGGTTATATTAACAGTTAAAACTGTCAGTAATATTCTTGTGAATTTCGAAAGCTGATAAATAGAAGAAAACTTTATAAATAGACTTATATTAGTGATAAGATACAACACAGAGGTAACGAGGGCATAAAATCAAGATGTTATTCAAAGGCCCACAACCTGCAGATAGGAGACAGACACAGAATAAGTCTCCAAAGAGATATCTCCCAGTATATCTTCCATAGCACGAACCATGATCCCACGAGCAGCTGTGTCCTCCTCTCCAAGTTTCCCAAGAGTATAGGTTTTACCAGTTCCAGTCTGCCCGTATGCCATAACTGTTCCATTATAGCCTTCCAGAACACTCTACACAAACAATCACAGATGTCATGCCATTTAAGGGCATGGATCATAGAGAACATAAAAATTAATTCATTAAGAGTTGTACAGAACAGCAAACTCATATCTTTCATATATTTATAGATTAAGAGGTTATGAGTCAAAAAACGTAAAATAATATATCAATGGAAATAGCATTTTCCCTCAAACTCTTCCAATTGAGGTTTAAAACAGAGAGCTCGGCAAAAAACAAAATAATCAGAAGAACTTCTTCAACTTTCTTCACTCAATAATAGTTCAATCAGTGATAGCTAACAACAGTACTTCACTTTTTGTCAAGCGTTCTAGTTTAGTTGTGTGAACGTGCCTTTCCTGAAACTGTAAAAACAAAGTGAAATGACAGCAAAAAAACTCAACTATGGTATTTTAAAGATTCAAAGTGGAGTAAAGTGCCAAAACAGTAAAAGTGTATCCAAACTCGTGATTTTTTCAACAGGAAGCAAAATTATCTCAGCTGGGACAGGACCTAAATCTTAAATGATGGAGTAAACTGGAGCGCTACTCTTGGGGGGTAAGATCTAATTGCAGATTTCTCTCAATGATGATATTAATAACAACAGAAAGGGAAGCATATTAAATGCTTAAATATGTCGAAAGTTTCTCCACTTGCTTATATTTACCAAAAACAAGCTCATATGAAGGCGAAACTAAGACAACAATCAAAATCTTTCATATTTACACACCTCCACAACAGGCTTTGCCACAACCTCATACACGCGTTTTTGTGACGCGAACTCAGTGAAAACTTCATCGAACGCATAGGTGTCTGTATCCCAGTTATTCTTCCGCAGTTTCAACCTTTTCAGCTGGTCATAATAACAAATGGGACTTCAATCAGTGCATCGTGAAACAGAATAAGCCACCTGGATATTTTATCAATATTTTAGAAGCTATATACATAAATAGTAGCATCAGATACCTCAGGCTGTAATTCCACACAATCGGCAAAATCGGCATCAGCAGCCAATTCCTCAGCATTACGAGGTCGCAGCCTCACAGCTACCCGAACTCTTCCGGGAACTAAAAACAAACAAAACCTCATGTCTCATGATGTGTATTTGTCACTTATTTGGAACTTGAAAGCCATTCATAAACACAACCATGAATGCCCATTCATGATCTATCTGTCGTGTTTTCCATTCTAGGTTCTGACTCACCCAAGACTCAAAAGAAAATACAAACTTCAAATTAGTCACAATAAAGTTGGAACGTAAGTCTCTCTCTCTCTCTCTCTCAACAGCCTCAGTTCCAGCAGGCAATATTTAAGACTTCCACATGAGATATGATTCCCGCTGTAGTCTCCACTTTACTAGGCACTTCACTTCATATTACGTAGCAAATATGGAACATACATTACCCTTGCTAGTGCATAAATGGCCATTCTTCTCCATGCAGCCAATAAGTCCAATCAAAGTCATAGGCAAGCGAAAGCAACAGGAAATCAGCTAAGACAGACGATTGACCTAATGCAAGCAAACCAAAAAACGGAACATCTGCCAACGAAAATTAACCACCTCAATTCATTGCAAAACCAAAGCTTTTCCTAGACTACGTCGTGCCAGACAGGAAAGAATTCGACCTGCATCAGCTCCTCAATTCATACAAAAGCGGAACCTAAACAGAAAATGACAAAGCTCAAATCCCATCTGGGGCATATTCTCTTCCAGCACAGCCAATGAGACCAATCAACCTCCAAGGCAAGCAATCGCAGACAACAGCATAGCGACTAAAACAGGGAAACGAAAAAGAAAAAAAGAAGCCCAAGCTAACAGCATTCATCACACCCCACACGAGAAACTGACAATCTCAAAAGAAAAAGAAAAACTTTCGAAAAACACGCCAAAACTGACCTCCGCCGCTGTCCCTGGCAGCTCCATTCGCACCTCCCAAGGCCGCGGGGCTACTCTTCCGAAATTGCACACTCCTCGACTTAAAAGACGAGGAGGAGGAGGAGGAGGAGGAGGAGGACGACTTGAAACTCTGATTGGCAGCTAGACTCTTGTTGTCCGCCTTGAGAGAGCTCCGGTGAGCGCCATTCCTGTAGGTATTGCTCCCGAAGCCAGCGGCGGCAGCCATAGCTTAGAAGCAAAGAAACCGCACCAGACGACACGCCTCTCCTGCTCCGACCCTCGTCACGAACATCAACGAAGATAAACAAAAAAACAAAAAAAAGAAGCGCTTGCTTGCTTCTTGACCACGAAATGCAGCTGAATTTCGCTTCTTTCTAGCTTTTCACCGAGAAAACGAGAGAGAGAGAGAGAGAGAGAGAGAAGGAGAAGGAGAGCGATGGCGTTGCGCGTCGAAATTGAAGTCCTTTTGAGGGGGGAAGTGGGAGAGTGAGTGGGAGGCCGGGTTTAGATCGTGTGAGGCGTGACTCGGACAAAATCGGAATTCATAAAAAGACACGAAGAGTTCAATTTTGAGTAATCCGAGATTAACATATTGATTAACATTTCAAATGATGAATTAGGTACCTCCTCTTTTGGAGGTGGATGAGAATTCCTTGTCCAAATAACTAACCCGCTTACTTATATGTTGTTTCTATAGAATCCCGAAATATATTTATGGAGATTAGAGATTTTCTTATCAGAGAATATTTTAAGAGATACCATTAGATATTAATGATATTATTTGATATTGGGTATTTTCTACGATAGCTTATTTTCTTTCCTATACATATTGTTTCGAATTTAAATACCCTTGATTCTAATAAGTTAGTAGAGAAGTCACTTGAGCAACAATGTAGTCTTTATTGATTCTCTCTCCTCTCTCTTGAAGATCCTAGGTTATTTACACCTTGTTCGACGGGTTTTTAAATAATTGTAGATGTAGGAGCTTTGAAACCCACTTTCGACTTTAATCAAAGCAAACGATCTGAAAGCAGATCCGACTGAAAGTCACACGCCGACAGATCCGCAAGATCAATCAGAGTGGTTCATCACTCCCGGATCTCAGCAAACCAGTGTAATGTCATACAAACTCGCTTCTTGATTTTTCCAATAAGAATCCGTTGAATCACGTGCAGAGAGAACAAGTTTCTTCCAAAGTTGTCTTCAAGACAACGATGTCGTCGGAAATAATATATCATTCTCGTCAAAGATGACTTGAGAAGTTCAAAGATGGCAACAACAATAGTAAAATTGTGTCTTTGTGGGATTGATCGATCCACTTTAAAATATTTGTGGGATGCCATTTAACCAACTTGGGTCAATTGCTTGATCCACTTTGCCATGATTATGTCTTTATGAGATGCCATTTAACCAAATCATGGAACATTTATTTCTTGTAATTCGTTAAAAAATGATATTGTTAAAACACTTTCATCAATACAAATTTAGTGAAAAATTATTATAATTTTTTAATTATTTACTTTTTTTATTTTTTTAGAAAAAATATTTTTTTTATTTAAAAAAATTTATTTTTATTTAAAAAATTTATTTTTATTTAACGGCCAGAGGAGATCGGCGGCGGTGGACGGCAGTCACCGGTGGCGAATTATCTCTTTCTGAATTTAACTTTTGGATAGAAGTAAATTTTTTTTACTTATGAAAGTTGCTCAAAAACAACTTCTGAAGCAAAAAATTGCTTCAGAAATAGAAAAATGAAATTACATAACTAAAACGGATTTCTGCTCCAGAAGTATTACTTTGCGTGCCCTTAGTTAACCACTTCATTTATTGCAATAAGAGGTCAATGCCAATGTCTTCACAAGATTCAAAATGCCAAGAGTAAATGCACGAGTCAGTGCGGCAATCGTACGTACGTCCAAAGGTCCGTGAACAAATGCATGCGCATATTGCGTTCTATGGATTCTGATCTGGGAAAAAATCTACGAGTGCTGTCGAACTCTCACCTACTTCCCATTAATATGACCGCAAAGGAGAAAAGTGGTACGAACAGATGAACTTGCTGTAGCATTCTAGTGGTTCGAGTGTCACTGCCAAGGCTGCCTCAAGTTGAAGTTGGATTATGATTGAATTTCGATTTCACTCAACCTCAAAAGAGTGCAAAAGCAAACTCACATGAAAAGGAGCAGAAATGGGGAAGATGGACCCAAGTCTCCCCAACAATGAAAAGTTTGAAAACTGTCCCATAACTTGCAAGACAGTAAAACCTCCTCTAATCTTGTGATCTAGGAGTTGATCTTAGGAAACAAGCTTTCACGTCGGCCGGATATCCACGTCGAGCCCGAGTTGGCGGAGAAAAAGTTCAAAAAGTAATTAGACTATTTGTTTGAATTCCACGTTACAGATTGTGCAATGCCCTAGTTCGACGAACAATGTTATTCAAGTTGCAATCGGCTCGGCGAGTTTTTGTTGGTTTAAAAATTATCCTTTTCTTCCAGCTTAGCAATTGGGAAACGGATAGGGTGGCTTCTTCGCTACTCGGCTACTCCACTTCCTCCGGACGATCTTAAGAACACAATCTCTTGCTTCGGCCGGGTGCATCTGTTATTTTTATTTTGAAAGTAATCTTAACAAGTTTAAACCCAAGAACAAGGAGAGAAATAAACTTCCTTAGACATCTAATGGAGCCCGTTCCAAATCCTAGATTGAACAATTATAGTATAACGAGGAGAATGTCCTAATTCCCGCGGAGAACATTCAAATCATTCACAAAAAGAAGATGGACTGAGCATCTTCACTGATGACACTTCCAAAAGTGGCCTCAATTGGGGCCAGAGCTCCACTCACGCCATTTCTCAACTGTATGACACTTTAAAAAGATGGTCATTTTTCCCATGAGCTCTAAAGGCTGAGAGAGCAAAGGAGAAAGGGATAAAGGGGAGAATCTCCTAGTGCTAGGGTTTGATAAAATGATCAAATACTGATATATTTTCACTTTTTATTTTTTTTCATATAGATTTGTAGACATCACTCTCTGTTTTTAATGATTAAATGAGTAGATACTTCTCACTGATTGGGTGTTCGATATAGGTTTCTCCATGGAATCAAGGGGAAAAAGATCGGGGATAATGACACAAATGGTCCCTGAACTTTGACCCAATGTGCAATGTAGTTCATGAACTTTTAATTTGACCATTATGGTCCCTGAACTTTAACCCAGTGTGCAAAAGAGTCCATGGACTTTTAATTTGATTAATATGGTCCCTAAACTTTTGGAACATGTTCGACTTAGTCCCTGAACTTGAATCAATGGAAGGACTACATCGAACATCTTCCTATAGTTCGGAACTAAGTCGAACATGTTCCAAAAGTTCAGGGACCATATTGGTCAAGTTAAAAGTTCAGGGACCACATTGCACATTGGGTTAAAGTTCATGGAACATATTGGTCAAATTAAAAGTTCAGGGACTACATTACACATTGAATCAAAGTTCAGA
Source organism: Lenwebbia sp. NSW1173648 (assembly GCA_029784005.1). Classification (NCBI taxonomy): domain Eukaryota; kingdom Viridiplantae; phylum Streptophyta; class Magnoliopsida; order Myrtales; family Myrtaceae; genus Lenwebbia; species Lenwebbia sp. NSW1173648. Next base: position 3,922,893 of record JARCGZ010000005.1, read on the forward strand.
GATTATTTGTGTCATTTCGCCAAAAGATTGAGATCAAGTAGACCGAACAGTTGAGAATCTCGGGTAAATTTCATCTTTCAGTAAAGATTAGAGGGGAAAAAAAGCAAATTTGCCATTAGTGAATGTATAATATATAAGCTCGCGATAGATGGATAAAAGAGATGCCTTCGCTCGTATAACTATACGGCTCATCATTATGTGTACTTAATTGATCAACTTGGAATATCGAAACACCATGATTCTGAGTTTGGATTAGTTCACACTTTTTAATATCAATTCCCAAGCCGAGTCATCACATAGTCTATATTTCCATGTGAAGTAATTCGGGTTCTTTAGTACTCTTACCAAGATCAATTGTCTCTCTTTAAGCTATTCTTCATTAGTGAATTAAGATCTTAACAACGAACACCAAAGAATCAACAATCGATCCTACACTAAAGTTAATCTTACGAAGTCTTTTAAGGATTTTCCTTTTTGTTTTGTTTTGGACAACAAGCGCTAAAGTTCGAAGGATCAATTGTGTATAATTACCATAAATATCCAACGTTAAGGAGGTTTTCTAGTACTAGTCCACCAAGGGGGGGCCTAGAGAGAAAGCCCTTTTGCTACCCTTCTCTTTTTTCTACGCTTTTTCACTGTGTCTTGACTGAGACACTTCAAATTAAAAAGCTATCCTGAGTTTCGAGTCTTGTGACACACTTTTGGTGGTCCTTGAAAACTGCTTTAGTGGGATCGATGGATAGATGGTCAAGAGAAATATCACGTCGAGATTCTCTCGATTCAAGAACATGTCGAGACCGGTGATTGTGTTTTTGAAGACTCGATCTTCCATCTTAGACTTTAAGTTCTTCTTGGAATCGCATCTGACGAACTAAAATTCCTAGTAAATTAACACGATGAAACTTTCAATTCCGACATAAGAGTTTGAGGTTGTAAGAGTTAGGGCTGAATATAATGGACCGATCGAATTGGACAATGCCCGGACCGGACCGAATCGGCCGGTTGGGTCCGGTTCTCGGCGGCTCCGGTCCAATTCCATAAAACTGAAACTAGTTACGGTCGGTCCGCCTAGAACCGGATCGAATCGGATAATAATTTTTTTTTGAAATTTTTTTTCTAAGTGTAGACCTAAACCCAAACTTAAGATGCTTATGATGCTTAATATGAGCTTTAGTTTTAGAGACAACGTGATGTAATTAACGAGATGTGCTCCGGTGAATATGTCGCTAATGAGAAAAATTTAACGAGAAATTACAAAAAAAATAAAATGGAGAGGTCTAATGATGGGATTGCCCAGACCGGTCCGATTCCCAGTTCTTGAAGCTGGGAACTGGTCCTCCATGTCAGGTTCTCGATTCTGTTGGGGTGTGGTTCATACTCCTCTGCGACATGAAAGCACGTGGGTCCCGCTCCACGCTGAGCGGGCTGGGGTCTCAAGGGGGCAGCGCCCCCTGGACACCATAGGACTTTTACGATTTAAGCCCTTAAATTTTCATTAGTAGTTTGGGATTGAGCTCATGAATAGTTATTGGTATATATATACTCTTTTTCGCTTGTAATTGAGTGATGTAACGAGAGGTGTGAGGTGCTAATTATATTGGAATCTTCTGCTGGACGTAACCCTAGTTTAAGGGTGAACCGGGATAAAATCTCGTGTCTCGATTTCTCTTTATCGCTTTACGTTTTATTTCGATTTGATTATGCGCCGAATCTTAACAAATTCCAGAGTAGGACCGAACCGAGAATCCATCGTTCCTAATAAGAATGAAGGAGGGCTTTGTGATGAGCTTTGATTGAACCACTTTTGACTTTGAACGTCTTCCCCACATGCAGCTTTGATGTTCGTTCGTACAAATCCGCTGCGAAACCCTTTTTTCTTTGACCGTGAAATAATTCATGTCAAACATCATAAAGTTGAAAATGTGCCTCAGAAAAGAAAGTGGGAGTCCATGTCAATTATGAATAAGATGGATTACATCTTCACCGAAATAAAGTATTCATTAGGGATGTTGATAAATAAATCTTTATATTTTTGTTATGGCTTTTCACATTGAAAAAGAAAGGAGGAAAGGAAAGATCGGCTCAAAAAGGCAATTGAATCCATATTGTCATCCCTATTTTTCCAACAAATCTTTCGACTCCTAAGCGAAGTGTAACTCAAGAAAAAAGTCTGGGTGTTCTAAAAGTCTTCTCTCTTTTTCCAAATCAAACTAGATAATTGCACTAAATCACCAAAAGATAGCTTTTCTTTTCCTTTCTTGCCCTAATCCTTCCATGCGCATTGATAATTGGGATAATGCCAAAATTGGTTTCCGGACTAGGCTTGATGTTCAATTTGGCCCTTAAACTTTAATTTTAGTTGTTTTGATCATCGATTCTTTGATTTGGACCAATATGGTTCTTTTAGCTAATGTGACAATCCAACTCGATTGACTGTATAGCTACCTCAACACAAATTAGAAAAATAATAAAAATGAAGGAGAACATGAGCCTAAGTATAGGGAGAAGACTGTTGAAGCAGTGCCACTTGCGCCCAACGAGAGCCCGCAAACCTCCCTAGGGTCTTGGCAAGGGCGGCCAACCCTCGTCGGTGGTCGCATAAGGGCAAGCAGGCTCTCACCTGCTATCGACGAGGGCTCGTGGCCCTTGTGCGGCCACCAGCGAGGGCCAGCCAACCTCATTGAGACCCAAGTGAGCTATGCTGGCAATGGCCCTTGCTACCTGGGTCCCAGATTTTTTTTTTCTTTCAAATGTTAGGTAATATTTTCACAAAAATAAATCACATTCTTTTGGGCCCTCCCGAATTTAGGATTTCGGTCCCTTGGCAATGAACGTTGTAATGGGCCTAGCAAATGCACATTCTTTTGGGCTTGACTAACTTGACGTAAACTTGTATACATGTAGGATCAATCTCAGCGCAGACCTGTAATGGGCTTAAGCAGATTTGTACGAGCATTGAGTAGGCAACTTGCCCAAATGCGTGGCTCATCGAGGGTCAGTACTAAACCATATCGAGGCTCCGTTTATTTCGCGATAAACGAATAATTTAAAAAATATTTTTTAAAAAAATAATCGCTGATATCGCTTGAAATAATCATTTTATGGAAAAAAATTTCATTATCGCCAAAATTTATGTCTAAATATACTCATTTTTGTAAGCGATATAAACGTCTGTTTTTAGGAAAATATTTTTCAAATCGTTCATTTTTCGCGAAACAAACAAGGTCTGAGAAACCACCAAGATAGAGAAGTGTTAAATCTATGATTTGATTCCTAAACAACTTAATCTCTTGTAGATGAGGTCACGACACATGCAATAGTTCCTTGTGAAATTCTCTATTTTCCGGCTAACCGCCGCCTGTCTTTGATCGGACCGAGATTCCACGGCTCTTTGTCCGTTGGGAGAAGAAAAGTCTAACCGAGGTTTCGAATCATCCCTAGTTCGGAGACATGGAACCTGAGCATTCCCGATACTTTGTTAATCTTCTGAAGACGGAATCGTACTTTTAAGTCGACAACTATTCAGTTTCAATGAACAGGATGAAGAAATCTATTAGTGGGAAGTTGGAACGATCGCGAATCTTTCCAATCATGCAGCGATTTCCGAACACCCAAAACATAGTTCATCTTATGGAGTTCAGGCTCTTCACTCGTGATCTCAGACATCTTCTGTTTTTCAGCTTGACGAAATGAAAACTTGAGAAGATGATGTCCCCAGACGATGACCCAACAGAAGTAAGGGAAGAAAAAAGAGAAGCAAACACCTGGAAAAATTACCAAAAAAGTCTTAAACCTATTGCAATCTTGCCAATTCAGTTCTGATTTTGTTTTTTGGCCAATTCAATTGTAAATTTTTTGCATTTATGCTAATTCAATCCATGCGGTCAACTTTGGCCGACCAGCGCTGACGTGAAATTTTTTAATATTTTTTCAAATTATTTACCTATTTATTTTTCTTATTTTTCTTTTTATTTCCTTTCTCCTCCTTCCTCCAGTCGGTCGCCACATCGGCGATAGGCTAGAGGCGAGGTCGACCTTGCCCAACGACAGCGAGGTCGACCTCTCCCAGCGACGGCAAGGTTTCCCTCGCCTCTGGCCAGTCGCCGATTCGGTGACCAGTTGGAGAAAGAAGGGAAGAAAAAAAAAAAAAAAGAAAAGGAAAAAGGAAAGAAAAATCTAAATAAGAAACAAAATATTATTAAAAATTGCCACGGCAGCACCGGCCAGCCAAAATTAGCCTGATTGGCTGAATCAGCACAAATGAAAAAGGTTGAAGACTGAATTGACAAAGAAAAAAGTCTAGGACTTTTATGGTAATTTTCCCGCAAACATGTCAAAAGAGTCTTACAAGAAGCCACGTGAAATGGGAAGACAACCCTGAGTAGCATTGTTTCTAAAACTTACTTTTGATTAGATTTATTAGGTTAAGTACCATAACTCGTCAAACCCCATTGTCCTTTTTTGCCCCACCATTTCAAGTGCCTTCGCAGAAGAGGCAGATGTGGTTTTACCAATTGTTGGAACAAAAACAATAATGGTGACTTTGGAAATTTAGAACAATGACACAAATACAGATCGGAGGGAGAAAATCTTTTATTGGAATGCAGATGCTCTTTTCTTCGGTGCCCAACCTAAATCAAGGGTGTTGGATTTCCTTTTTTGTCTTCACAAAAGAGTTTGTCCACATGGTAATCAATTTTACTAATATTTTAACTGCCTCCCTTAAAATTAATTTCCATAATTAGCAACACCAAGCATCTTCTTTAATTTTTCGAACAAATCCACCTTCAATGGTTTTGTCAGGATATTTGCAATCCGGTCTTCGGATCCACATAAATCAAGTTCAATCTCACCATCTTTGATTAGCTCACGAATGTAGTGATACTTGATGTCGATATGTTTGCTCCTGCCATGAAAACTGGATTCTTGGTTAATGCAATAGTGGACTTATTGTCACACGTCATTTTAGTAGCACCTGTTTGTTCATTCATCAGTTCATTCAGCATCCTATGAAGCCATATCGCCTGACAAGCCGCTGAAGCTAACGCCATGAATTCTGCTTCAGCTGTCGAGAGTGCAACAACTTATTATTTTTTCGAGGACCAAGAAATTACTCCCGATCCAAGAAAGAAAGTATATCCTGAAGTACTCTTCCGAGTCTCGGTGTTACCTACCCAATCACTGTCTGTGTACCCCACTAGACTGAAATTGTCAGTACAAGAATATAGAATTCCATGGTCACGAGTTCCACTGACATACTGTAAAATTCTTTTTGATGCCTGCAAATGTGATTGGTACGATTTTTCCATGAATCTGCTAATAATTCCCACTCCATATGTAATATCTGGTCTAGTAGAAGCCAAATATTTCAAACTACCAACAATGCTTTTGAAATAAGTGGGATTTACCAGTTCACCGGTTCCTTCTTTCTTCAGCTCTAACCGTGTTATTACGGGAGTCCGAATTGGTTTGAGTGATTCCATTTTGAATCATTTCAAAATATCATTCACATATTTCTGCTGTGAAATAAATATGCCATCATGTGCTTGCCTCACTTCAAGACCAAGAAAATAGGACATCAATCCCAAATTTGTCATCTCGAACTGGCTAATCATAGCCTCCATAAATTCAACAAACATTTTTTCACAGCTCCTTGTAAATATCAAGTCATCAACATAAAGGCACACAATTATAATGTCACCGTTAGTGTTTGACTTGACATATAGTGTATGCTCATACGGGCACTTTTGAAAGTCATGCTCTAACAGGTATGTGTCTATCCGCGTGTACCAAGCACGAGGTGCCTGTTTTAGCTCATACAATGCCTTTTTCAGCTTGTAAACTTGATTTTCATGCCCTTTCTCATAACCCTATGGTTACTCCACGTACACTTCCTCTTCAAGGATGCCATTTAGAAATGCTGACTTCACATACATTTGATGGATCCTCCAACGGTTTTGAGCTGCAAGTGTTAAGATCATCCGAATGGTATCCATTCGAGCCACTGATGCAAATACTTGAAAATAATCAGTACTTGGCTTTTGCTTGTAGCCCTTTACAACCAGTCTGACTTTGTAACGGTCCACCTGATTGTCTGGTTTGTGCTTCGTCTTGTACACTCACTGGACACCAATGGCTTCTTACCAGGTGGTAAAGAAGTTAGCACCCATGTGTCATTCTTCTCAATGGAGTGAATTTCTTCACCCGTTGCATGGATCCATTTCTCATCTACAGTTGCTTCGTCATAGGATACAGGGTCACATTCAACAAATAAACAAAAGTTTACCATAGTTTCATCAGTGATTTCATCATTGCTATCACTGTCATCGTCTCCTATGACTACATAATCTCTAAATTTTAAGGTGTATCCCGCAATCATTGTGAACGATGTAATGGTGGTTTTGAAGCTGCGCATTTCTGTCTCTCCCTCCAATGGTTCATCTTCGATGGCGATGCTTTTCTGGTCACCCTTTTGGTTCCAGTTCCAGGCTTCATCTTCAAAAAATTGGGCATCCCTGCTAATGATTACCTTTTCAGTGACTAGGTTATACAACTTATAACCTTTACTTGTGTCACTGTAGCCAATGAAGATGCACTTCTCGCTTTTGTCATCCAACTTCTTTCTCCGTTCATCTGGTATATAAGGATATGCCACACACCCAAATACTCGTAGGAACGAAATATCTGGCTTGTTTTCGCTCCAAGCCTCTTCTGGGGTTCTTCTAAGACCACTCCTTGTTAGACACCTGTTTAGTACAAATACAGCACACGCAATAGCTTCTGCCCAAAATTTCTTGGGCAAATTTTTTGCTTTTAGCATACTTCTTTCCATTTCAAAAATTGTCCTGTTTTTTTTTTTTCTGCTACACCATTTTGCTGAGGAGTATAGCTAGCAGTCAATTGACGTTTCACTCCATGAATTTTACCGTATTTGTCAAATTCATTTGAGATAGATTCTTCCCCTCTATCCGATCTCAATGTCTTTGATTAAATCCACTATGTTTTTCAACATAGACTGTAAATTCTTTGAACTTACCAAAAGCTTCAGATTTTTCTCTCAAGAAATATACCCAAGTTTCTCTAGTAAAATCATCCACAAAAATTAGCATGTACCTTTTTTGTCCGATGATTCAACCTTAAAGGGCCACATATGTCTATATGTACCAACTTCAATGGTTGCTTTGCTCTTCTAGCTTTCCCAACTGGAAATGATTTTCGGTGTTGTTTTCCAACGAGACATCCTTCACATGGACAATCTGGACAGTCAATTAAAGGCATGCTGGTCACCATCTTTTTCTAGACCAGTAGTTTTAGTCCACGAAAATTTAGATGCCCGAATCAAAGATGCCACAATCAGTTGTTATCTTTCATCATCACTTGAAAACTCAAGAGATTCTTCATCTGAAGAATCATAGGAAACATCCAGTTCTTCGTCATCTGCATTGTCGTGATCAACTTATTGTTGACACCTCTGATGGTGCAAACTCCATTTTCAATGTTAACTTTGTGGCCTTTTTCGGAAAGTTGCCCAACGCTAAGCAAATTCCAAAAAAGTCCAAGTACAAAGTAAACGTCTGCAATAGCAACATTAGTACCATCTTTTGACTTGATATTAATGTTACCTTTGCCCATCACGGGAATCTTTGATTTATTCCCGAAGTTGACTTCACCACGACTCGTCTCATCTAACTGCGAGAATAATTCCTTCTAGCCAGTCATATGATTGCTACAACTAGTATCTAGGTACCATGTGTTGGTGTCTACGGTGCTCGAGTCATCCACATGCTAGCACCATGTATTCTTCAGCATCGGTGGCATGTGCGTGCTCCACCTGCTCATATGTCACCTTTGCCTGGCATTCGGATTTGTAATGTCTGAATTTGTTGCACTTAAAACGCTTGACTTTTGATTTGTCACGTGCTTTAAATTTTCTGGTGAAATTTGAATTTCCACCTCTACCTCGGCCTCCTCCACGACCTCAACCGCCTTGATAGCCTCCTCGACTTGATGGAGCGACCGACTTTGCAATGCTTGCTCAGGAATTGAACCATCAGACTTTTGATTCATGCTTTGCTCATGAGAGCACAATGAACTCATCAATCGCTCCAGCGTTAAGGCTGACACATCTTGCCCTTCCTCGATCGCTGTGAAGACGTAGTCAAATCTTTCAGTCAAAGACCTCAAGATTTTTTCTACAACGCATACATCGTGGAGTTCTTCACCATTAACCCTCAATTGGTTAACGATGGTTTGTACACGATCAAAATACACCAAGATTGATTCAGAGTCATTCATGCGTAATGACTCAAAATCACCTCGAAGTGTTTGCAGTCGAACCCGTCGGACACGATCGTCGCCTTTGTAGGATTTCTGTAAAGTATCCTATACTACTTTTGCAGTCTCCGCACTCGATACTTTTTCAAATATCGTTTCCTCCACGGCTTGAAAGATCGCATACAATGCTTTCTGATCTTTCTTTCGGGACTCCACCAAAGAATCTTTCTCCTCCTTTCTTAAAGCCTCGAATGCTTCGACATCGGCCACTTCGTTATAGCCATTTTCAATCAGATTCCACAAATCTTGCTATTTGAAAAGAACCTACATCTGGACGGACCAGTTGTTGAAATTGCTTCCGTTCAACTTTGGAAGTTGAAATTGAACGGAACTAGTGGATGCTATTTCTAGCTCTGATACCAAATGTTGGAACCAAAAACAATAATGGCGACTTTGGAAATTTAGAACAATGATACAAATACAGATTGGAGGGAGAAAATCTTTTATTGGAATGCAAATGCTCTTTTCTTCAGTGCCCATCCTAAATCAAGGGTGTTGGATTTCCTTTTTTGTCTTCACAGAAGAGTTTGTCGACATTGTAATCAATTTTACTAATATTTTAACACCAATTCGATGCCGTCATGACATACTCTTCTGTTTTCTGGCTTGATATTTTGCGATTCTTGGTATTTCGAGGGGAACAATGAAGTTGAGATCATTGCATTGGTCGTGAGCGAGGAAAAGAAGAGAAAGAACTCTTTCATTGGTCGCAATCCGCTAAGCAACGGAAAGCACCCCATTCACACGAGGATTCTAACTTCAGAAAGAAGATTGACGTGCATATTACTCAGTCAATCACAGCAATCTAAGTCGCCAGATTGGTGCAGCTGGGGACCTGACCGCTAAGACCAAAGGTGGGTGCTCGAAACAACACACGAGTGGCAGTCACCGCGCCACGGCCCCATCATTGAGTATGCACGAGCTTTACTCGTTACAAGTTCCGGGATTCATCGTGACGGTTAACTCTAGCTGATGACACTGGATCATGTGAGCTCTCAACGGATCAAGCCGGCTTGGTCGAGACTCGAGAGCCATTTCGTGTGTCCACATTTTCGTCGTACGAAGGAGTGTAGGTATAGCATAGTTTCAGCAGAAACAATTATGCACGAGTTGAAAGGACCCGAAACCCTATTTCGAGTCACCAAGATCGCCATGATGTGGAGAATCAATGAAACATGGACCTGGATGATGATGATGATGATAAAGAAGCTGATAATGAATCAACAACAGCCTGAGTAATCGAATGCCCGGCAATTCTAGTGGAAGGATTAGATACGTACATAAGAAATGGTCGATGTGGATCGATCACAACGGCGTCGCCCCTGGGGGGATCACTGCATCAGCACCCCATATAATTGGTGCATGTGAGAGCTACGTCGTCAACCGGTGCATCATGTAGCGTGGACAGTGCAATTTAGGGCACTCGAGGACAATGGAGAGAGCAACAAGGGAGGGAAAGAGGGGTTGGCTTCATTTCTTGGTTGACTAAAAGACGAGTCTCAACCTCACCTGGCTTATATTGTAGTGAAGCAGTGAGCAGAAAGTAGTAAAAGAGGAAATAAGTGAGGCAATTGAGTGGTATTGGGTACTCATGGAGTGGCTCCTCTTTGCCCCCATTCAAGCGTAGAATGATTAGGAATCTGTCAATTGCATGTCTTATTCTACTGCCTCATGTGTCCAGTATCGATGAGGTTTAGAATTGGTTGGTGTACTAGTACAAACACATTAGTTTAGGTTGTCTTTGCCTATGGTTTGGTACGGACAATCCCTAGAAACCATATTTTCCATGAACCGCGCAAGTAACAAAAATTTTGTCACATATCACGGAACGTCGGTGCCCAACCCCTATCATCAAAGTTTCTTTAGCAGTCGCGATCGGCTTCAGATTGATTGTGAGTCCACTTGATTGTTTAAGCTTTCAATTCGAAAAGTTCTTTCTTTAAACGTTAAATTCTACTCAAGAAATGATGCATGCCTATCCGCATAAGATGCCAAATGCTTTATGTTTTGCCACTTCTTATCATTCAAACGAAAAAGGCTTAAGAGGAGAGTTCACACGTATAAGACCCTGAGACAATGTGATCTACAATAGAGCAGCTTGGATTACTGTTCACATCTCAAATCATGCAAATACCACCATCAATTGCCATCAAAGGCAGAGGGAAATAGAGAGGCCATGGTGGATCCAGCCTTCGATATAGAATTTGACCCTTAAGGTTCGCGGTTCAAATTCAGTATGATGAGGGAGGGAAAAAAACGAAAAATAAAGGAGCACAAGTAAGCAAAGGCAAGGCAAGGAGTGCAAAGATGCCAATGGGCCACCAAGCTCTTAGCAGAGAGAAAATACCCTAGACCTAGTGATGGATGGCAAAACCCACTCTGTACACATCCTTTTGGATCAACCTGGACTTTGAACAGTTGCAATCGCCATCCTCCACCTATGCTATGCGTGTATAGTAATAATTTCATGTTGACAACAACCGATTGACGAACTACATCAGCCATCATCTCTCTCCCTCTCTCTCTCGCTCTCTCACGCGCGCGATCGCGCATGCGCACACGCTCACACAGACACATACTATATGAATTGCCGAAAACCATAAGCTATTGTCATATACCTGATTCCATTACTAGAAAGTCACGGCATTTCACCCTTGGAGCAAGAAACAGTTTCAGAACTGTGCAATCGCTGAGGATAGAGAACCCCGCAGGCATCTGCTGAAAGCTGCAATGATAGTCGACAGTTGCCACGACACAGTCACGCAGTAATTTTTATTCACTCCTCACAAGAATTACTGGTAACTCCTGAAACAGGGTTTCCTCGTCATTAAAAATATAAAAATAGTATAAAAATTAAAGAGAGAGACGTGGTAGTACAGGTAGCCCCAAAACATGGATAGAACCTCAGTACAATTGGTGAGAGCTCTGACAACTACGTTTTTCACGTGCCCTTTTCAGTATGCCAGAGTCGTAGAGTTACCAACCTGTGGCTTGAGACACTGCAACATGGAGATGGACACTGTAATCCAATTTGTGAGACAACAGGGGCAGGTTGAGATGGATATCATCCTCGGGAAATTGCAACTATGCATCAAGAGCTTCACAACGAATATCAGCAGACAGTTTTTCACTATCACAGTCTAATGATAGTCTCTCGCAGAATTTATCTTAGTATGATGTCACAGCCATTCTGTGAACTAGCTCCTTTTCCTTGTTTTCTTTTTCTATATTCTATATCACGACCAACAGCACCAATAAGGTGAAGATCTGCATAAGGTCACCTGTAATTAAGTGATGAATTCTCAGTGAACTACATTAAACACACGTAAAGATAGTGACAGAGATAAATTGACCAACAACTTCAACTACTAAGCCTGACAGTGCTAGAGATACATTGACTGCTTTAAAAATTAACTTACACAAAGATATGGCAACTCATTTGTTGTCTTGAATATCATGGCTTGTCTAAAAACCCACTTAGCATTCATCACATCAGAATGTAAACCAGCCTTTGTAACTTTAACATTGCTGTCTCTGTCATTCTCCCAAAACAACAGCTGTACTTTTTAACCTGAACCTGTCATTTGGAGAAAAACAGCTACAAAGGCTTTTTCTTCCCAGAAGAAGAGAAGAATATATGGGGTTGCCTTTCTCTACTGCCATCATTGCCCAAGAAAGAAAATGTTGAGCAGCCAAGTCCAGAACCCCCTTCCCCCCCCCCTTTCTCTCTCTCTCTCTCTCTCTCTCTCTCTCTCTCTCTCTCTCACATACAAACACATAGAGATAGCCTGCCACGTCAGCACACAAGCTCTTCTTTAAATAAGAGCTTGTAGTCCAAGGTTGATTCCGTTCACAGTACCATCTCAATTCATTCGAAAAACATCATCTACTCTGGAACATATCTAGTGCAAAAAATGTGTTCTAACAATGAAGAATCGATGCCTTCTCATTCCTTCTCCTCTTTTGACAAAAGGCGACGATTGAGAAGATCAAGAATTCAAGTTCACAGGTTAGCAAGGTATGTTTCAAGTTTAATCATGGCATTTCTCCTCCTTCCGTTTTCTCGCATAAGTGTCATAGCTTCATCTTGAACCAATACTATTATTTGTGACTTTTTATTAGTCCAGCACTAAAATCTCCCTCTACTGGTTATCGCGGAAACTTATATGTCTAGCCCTTTCATCAGGAGGAGAGGTGAGCAAAACGTGGAGAAGGACATGGAACTACAGAATTGGAAGCTGTACTTTGAGAACCGAACTATCATTGAAGAGAATGACAAGTTGAGGAAGAAAGCTAATCTTCTCCATCAGGAGAACTTGGCCTTAATGTTGGAATTCCAGAAAAAGTTCCCTCATCTACGTCGCAACCCACCAGTTGATTTCACATGTGCAATCGAGGGCTGATATTGAAGGATGCACCCTATTACGATAATTAAGCATGGTAGAGGCTGATAAAAAGGAAAGAGTATTCTATAAAGCAAGTGTGAGTTAGTGTAGTTGTTCAAGGTAGATTTGTTATCCAGTCATTGCCGTATGTATGAGCTCCTACCGTTATGCTGGATGCTGCCACCTGAACTTATAACCTACTCTTAGAGATGGACTTTCACCATAGTCAGAAACTATGCAGCTTGATGTGCAGGCAACTGAGTTCATCAGAGTTTTAATCCGGATAGTTTGGTTTTTCAATTTCCTAATTCATAGATAGAATTTCCATTGAGAAGATACTAAGGAAGATCAAGAATTGTCGCTATCTCTTAAATTCACAGACTCAAATCAATTTAATCAACTGAATAATCAGCCTTACGAAAATATTCTGATATGATATCATTCAGCAACTACATCAGCGATCATATATTAACTTTTACGATCTTTGTCTACTTTCTGCTTCTCTATTCATGGCTTTCTGTCAGAAGGCCGGCAATTAAAAAAAAAAAAAAAGTAAGCTCTTAACAAGAAATTTGAATGGAGAGACCAGTTGTTCCTACTTCGAGACCAACTAAAGATAATGCGGATTCTGGAAGCGAATTTCGTGAATAAGTTTTTGGATCAGAAATGTTGGTTCTAACCTTGTCATGCAAGTGATTTTTGCTGTCGAAGATTTTCCCATTATGTGCATACAGCAAGAGCAGACCAAGTGGCTTGTGGATTTGCCTTAGTGAGTCATATAGATGCTAATTACCTATCTCATTCAACTTAAGTATTGCAAACACATGCATCAAACAAGGCAGGATGGGAAAAAAATCACTTCAGGAATTTTCAGCAGTAGGGGGCATATATTTTATGCCAATTTCCTTCAGTTTACTTTAGTCACTTTAATATGAGCACATACCTGCAGGAAGTCAACATAATGCTATTATTGCAAGAACATAATATTGTCTTCTCCCCACCATCCTCAAATCTAGCGTAACAAATCTTCTGGCACTACATTCATGAGGAACAAGACATACGGGACACACAGTTAAATTTCTGAGGATGAATATTGTCTCCTCCCGACCATCCTCAAATCTAGCGTAACAAATCTTTCGGCACTACTACATTCATGAGGTAAGGTCCAAAATACTCCGAACATATTTGACTAGGATGAACCAATGCATTACAGCATTAGCTCGATTATGTTAATAAGCAAGGTAATCACACACGACAATGAAGAAGAAATGAGTCAACCAGGATTTATGAACAAGGTAAAAGCAAAAGATATTTCCAGATTTACATAGACGTCAGGTTACAAGCTGAACCTGATCACACCTATTGGGAAATGGAACTTTTTTCCGAAAAGAAATTCGTAAGACCGCAGATGAGGCATCCAGATGATAAATCCAGACTCCAGAGACGCATTTGAAAGAAGCCTAAATGGAAAGCTGGCACCAACCAATTGATCTATACGAAATTTTTGGAGACTATGAATTAACGAATATATGCGGATGTATCAAACAAATCAACTCAAGGAAGTTTCCAAGGCTCCAGCATTTCCAGCATCTTTTGAATGATGATAAATTCTACATCAATATAATCCATCAAGGACCATGAAATCAACCTTCATCACTGAGACGGCTCCTAGCATCATGAAAACTCATGGTAGTTCCTGCCAAAGAAGGGTCATCATACATTCTGCACGTCATAATATCTATCCTTCATAGACAAACTATATTATCTAAGATGCTCAATAAGATTTCAAAGTGAGAGAATCTAATTATTTATCAGGAAGACATTAGAAATCTACTTAGCAGGAATGGACCCCCCACAATATGTGATGGAAGGATACAAAATATAGGCAGAAGACCACATTAGGCACATAGGATGTGAAGCTACCATGAGAACTTCACAATTTTCCAGAGCGTTCCTCTGACGCTCTGTATATGCGGAATGCCGCAAAACACATTGTTGCATTTCCTATCACAGTCAGCGCTGCTTGAAGAGCCACCAATACCTATAAAAGATAGAGACGCCTTGTACTCAGTAATGACATCCCCTCAATGTTTAGACAAGTCTCATTCGACAAGACAAGCGAGATAATACCTCCAGGGATTCAGAGTTATAAAAGAAATGCCATGTGCACGCACAAAATGCTCCGCCAAGCAACGGCACCTAAATCACCACGGCAAAAGATATTACGGTTATATGGTAAAACAAATGAAAAGAGAAACCAGATTATCGTAGAAGTAAGATATTTTCTACAAGAAAAGATGATATTATATAGCCGGTATCCAAGCAAGTTGATTGACTGTTAAGTAGACTGTTCAAGAATCTCAACTTCAATCAACAAAATGACGGAGATATACTAAAGGTGTTCATTAACAAATAGAGTTAAGACACATGATGATCATGTTGTTATAAACAAATAGCTTAGAAGCTCAACATGGAAAAAGAAAAAAAAGATAAAGAGTATAAAAGTAATTCAGATTTTGGTCGCTACAAAGAATAAGCTTAACAAAAATGGAAAAAAGCAAGTTCCTTGATATAGATAAAATTTGCAAACCTTTGTTGTATCATGTTCATAGCCCTGACACATATTCTGTATAGCATATGCTTGCTACAATAAGGACCACACCTCACGACACTTTAAGCGAACACTTGAACTTGGCTAATGAAAATTTGTCTATGTTCATATTGACAGGAGGTCTTTCAGTAGATAAACCGCAAAAGACAGTCCAGCACAGGGTATAAAAGTCACTCACCATACCCCATGAAAGACCTTTCCAGGACTCATTTCCAGACACTTCTCCATATTGCCACACCAATGCCATAGCTGTGATCCTAGAGACAGATTGAACAAAATATGAGTTAAAAGGTACAAATAGTTATTGACAGTATCAGAAATTCTACTAACTGTAATACGAAAGCAACTAATTTCGAATGACAGAAAATTGTAACAATAAAAGCAATGCAACAAGTTTGTCCACCTCAACAGACTGTATTCAGTTCAGTTAAGTTGCATTTTCTCCATATCACCTGTAAATACTAAGGATTAACAGCAATGATGACAAAGCATTCAATTTCAAGAGTAGGCAAACAAGACAACTTAGAATAATTATAAGAACGTTGGGTTCCGAAATCACGAGCTTTGAAAATTCTATTCTTTCCTCTGCCTGCGCATGGGCAAGAAGTATGTCATAATTACATATTGCACGATCAAAGACAATTTTTCAACGTTCTTCACAATTATGCTGAGTCGCTGCCTCCAAAAAGCTCAAAGGTTACGCCGAGCTGCCTCTATTCAAGGAACTTGCTTCCAAGTTATAATGCTGGCCAAGAGCTCGTCATGTCAATTTCAAAAGCCAGAAGCCAGAAATCTTACTAGGGACTAAACTCCTCCCCAGAACCGAGAAGCTCTAACAAAGCCTACTCAAGCAGCTCCGAACTGGGCACAAACGGCACGAACTCTCTCTACACTCGATCGGAAAAGTCACCACATAATCGACACAGTGCAATACGATGCACGTACCATTCGGCGACGCTGGAGACGTGAACGGCCCAAGTAGGCAAGGACAGCGCATTGGCGGGCTCGGCGAGCTGGAGAGAAGAACCGACGAGCGAGGCCGACGCGGGGCTCGCCAGCGCCGTCAAGGCCAAGCAGCCGGCTCCGAGCAGGCTCGCCGTGGTTAGGGAGCTTCGCGCTGTGGCCCGGAGAGGGCCCGATGAGGAGCCGGTTCTGGCGAGGAGGCCAGGAGGTGGAGAATGTGGAGTAGGGAGAGATGAGAGGACGGGACGAGAGAGCGGGGGTGAAGGTGTGAGGCCGAGAGAGGGTAGGCAGGTGAGAGTGGCGGTTGATTTCGCCGTCATCGTTTCGGTCGAAGAAGAAGAAGAAGAAGACGATTTGCAGGGGGGAGTTCTCTAGTTCTGCGATTTTGGGTAACTGTGTAAGAATACTTATGTTATATTCGTTTTTTTTTTTTAATTTTTTTTCCTAAAATTAATAGTTGGTATCATTTACAAAAATAAATTAAAATAAATATTTTTATGTGCTATTGATAATGAATGAAGTTTTCATCTTTTCATTGAATAATTATTTCAAATGAAATGAGTGATTCTTTTTAGGAAAATGTTATCTGAAAAATTGTTTTTCGGACTTTACGTTGTTTGGACAACATGAAAATTAACGAACCTATGCAAAACATTTTTCGCGAACTAAAAATAACAAAAATAGTTTGGAGGAAAACAAAATCTCACTTTTAACCAGAAGGAAATCATTTTCTATACGCCACCAAATAAATAAAAACTAACCATTTTCTTTGAAAATAATTTTCATAAAAAATATTTTCTTTTATCATAAAATTTTCAATGAAATAAATGCACCCTACACATAAAATCATGACATAATAACTTATTTGCAGTAAAAATTGTGAAATGACTTTAAAAGTTGAGGTAGTTCGATTAACAAACATATGTTTAGACACTGATCATAAAATAAATAAAAGTTTAAATACTTGGGGCGTCATCGTTCTCTAAAAACGAACTTTAGTGAAAAATCTGGCCGAACTCCTTTTATCTTAAAAAAGCACCACTTTTTAATTTAATCTCAAATTTGCCCGTATTAACCCTCCGTTCAAAAATCTCCTTTAATCAGTTAACATGGGTACTTTACATTCATAACAAATCCACGTCAGCAAGATGACGCCAAAATTATCTCCACAACGACCTTTGTTTGATATGAAAATTATGGAAATTAGTTCACTAATGATAATTTTTCGACGGAGAATTAATGGGAGCTGATTTAAAGCTAGAGTTAGAAGTTAACTTTTTTAGGCAAAAGAAATTTTCGGATAGGTGTGAGATCCAACAAAAATTAGACCTAAAATTGGTATTCTTTTTTGAAATCATGCCAAAAAAAATTCGAACGTCTCTTGTAGGCTCTGTTTGTTTTACGAAAGCTGAGTCGTTTTTGCAAAAAATTTTCTAGGAAAATGACTATTTTCCGATGTTCGGTTGAGACCTAAAAATGAATTGAAAAATCTTTTTCGTCGTTTAGTAAAGGAAAATCCAATTTGATTTTTCTGCGTCATCTACCTTCGCTAAGGTGGACAATTTTTTATTTAAAAAAAATCAAAAGATTTTAAAAAAAAATTTAATCTTATTTTTTGTTTTTTTTTTTCTGTTTTTTTTTTCTTCTTTCTTCTTTAATTTCTTCATCAGCTGGTCGCTGGCCACAAGCGAAGCGAGGCGAGGCGAGGCGAGGCCTGAGCTCGCCAACCTCAAGCGAGCCCGAGCTCAACCTTGCTAGATTCGACGAGGCTCGGCCTGAGCTCGTTGGCCTTGAGCCTCGCCTGTGGGTCGCCGGTGTTTCTGTGGCTGACGATCGGCGGAGGAAGTCAAGAAAGAGAAAAAAATAAAAAGAAAATAAAAATTATAAAAAAGAAGAAAAGGAAAGGAAAAAATAAAAGAAAGAAAAGAAGAAACAAAAATAAAAAATAATATAAAAGAAAATGAACGTAAATGAATTGAAGGAGCAGAGATTATGGAAAATGTTTTCCTCTTCTCAAGAAGAGAAAAACATTTTCCCCACTTTTGAAGGAATTTTTTCCATGGACAGAAAATGCTTTCCTAAGCTAGATTATTTTTCGTGAACCAAATGTCGAAATATTCGAAAAACATTTTCTTGTAAGTTGTTTTCCGCGAAACAAACGGACCCGAAAGCATACAAGGCATAGCCAAACAAAAACAAAAAGTACGCATTGAAAATTAGCATTTCATTTTATCTCTTCATTGGCTTAACATTGACATGGAAAAGTGAATGTGAAAAGTACAATAATACCGGCGACCTCCTACAACTGCAATTTGCAACTATAAATAGGTTTACGACAATATACCGGTATCAAAATCGGAAGAGAAGATGCAACTCCTATTTCCCGTAAACAAGGAAAAAACTGCCATCCATATGTCTTTTGTTACACGCAAGCTCCAAAAGTCGATAAGATTGTCATTGAAGCCTGCAAACCGGAGTATTAAACCTGAAATCATGGTGTATATCAGCATTTCCCAGGGAGATCTGCTTCACTGGCCGGTCGCTCTTCTCCGAGCCCAAAGCATGACGAGGGAGAATCCCATCAAAGACATCATCACAGTCTGCACATCATAGGAAAAAAAAAAGGCCGTTCGTCAAATGTCTGCATGCACGTATCATTAAAAATGCAGGTCGCAGGAATCCTTTGATCAAGGACGGAACGACAAAAGTTTGCTACAGAATAATTCCTCTGATACAGTCGCATTCAGTATGATTATGTACAAGAAAACTTCTAATGAAAAGGAATGCTTAAGAAAAAATTCTAGAATGCTCCACAAGCTAACTCGACCTCCCCTGTTCTCGGGTGTTTAGCTGCCAGCACTCAAATGCAAAAATGGCTAGTGTAGTCGAGCCTAAAAATCAGAGATCTCCAGAGTATAGTTTGAATGAACACAAATTATTATAGAGATTCACTTTAATGTGGCGCGCAACAGGAGAAAGACAAAGTGTCCTGCTATATTTCCTTGAGAACGGGAGAGATCCATTCTATTCGGTGAAGTTTTGACTTGTCATACTCTACTTTCTTCAGGAATCGATATGGAAGTTAGCTCCCATTTGCTATGAGACGAGTGACATTGGTTTATCAAAAAGGATAAAAAGAAACTTCCGTTGACAATTGACATGTTGACTTACAGAGATAGCTGGAGGCACAGCCACAAGTGGATCTTGAAAGAATCTGTTCGCTAGAGCGAGTGCAAGAAGGCTGCTCTGCATTCCTGCAAACAATACTTGCTATTAAGCGGGAGAAAAATTTTCCTCTTCTTATTTCGAATGGATAAAGGAGGCACCTGTCTCAAAGGAAAGTGTTCTTTGCAATGCTTTTACGTCAGGAGCCTTCTGGAAGATGAAACCAGGAAGGAAGTATCCGATGATGAATGCAGACAGGTGAAACGCAGTAATGATTATCACTATCGTCAAACCAAATGAAGACATGATGGAATCAACGTTTATCGCAAGAGGTGCTCCAACGCATAGTGCTGTCACAAAGACGGAAAGTGGCGGCAAAAGCGGCTGAATGGCACTACAGATCCAAGGAAAGAACCTAAAAGCAAACTACGAGAAGTCAAACTACTGAGATTCCCTAGCAAATGTATATGGAGCAAAGGTAAGTGTTTAACCTATTCAGAAGCAACCCTGCAGTAATGGGTGCAACGACAATCTGCAAAATACTGGAAACCATTCCTTTCACATCGACCGGCAATCTTTTGCCGATGAGAAGAAGGGACAACAAAGGGGTCACAAAAACAGCCGTAGCGGTAGATAATGATGTCATGACGATACTCAGAGGAGCCATTGATGGGTCAGTCAGAAAAGTAGCATAATTAGAAAGCTGAGCCCCACTCACACAAGATGCCAGCATAATCCCAGCACCTGAAGTTTAGGTTCAGAGAAAGTCAATTACCAGTTCACTGGCTTTAGAGAGGGAAGGGAGACTAATGCTCACCAATGGACGTTGGGAGCGAAAACATTGCTATGGACATCATGCCAAAGAAATAACCAAGAAGAGGCTTCACAATGAACTGGCCGATATAGCCAGCAGAAATAGCAGCTGGTCTCTTAAATGCTTCAAGAAAGTCCCTCTCGCTGGAATTAACCCCCACAGCAAACATCAGAAGCCCTAGTGCAGGTGCATAGTACCTGAAAGCAGATTCGATAAAACCCATTGAGCATCGAGATATGAATTTACAGCCAAGCAACATATCCGGAGAAGATCTTGCAACCTGTTGGTGAACCAAGTGAAGGACGGGGGATATACAAGAGCCAGCAACGTACTAGCAATAACGACATGAGGCAGAAAAGAATTTGATTCCTTTAAGATCTTCAGGATATGAAACTGCTCTCCCGGCACAGATGGCTGGAAAAAGACACCGAGCATCTGTTGTTATTGAGGGTTTCACATCTGCCTCAAAAGAACTACATAACACACGATAGTTCGTACTAACAGCCGCTGAACAAATAAGTAAGCCGAATCTGCATTCAAAACGAGGTTCTCAGGCACTCTTTAGATGATGCAATTAAAATAAACAAGTCCTCCACTTCCTGTTCACATCACTCCAATACGAGACACATTATTCAGAGAACTAAATGCACCTGCATTGATTCAGTTGGCGACTCCCGACCCAGCTCCAGCTCGGGAGACTCCGAGAAATCCCCTGACTTACATTTGATTGAGCCGTGTCTTCTGCTATGAACTACCAATTAGCACAAAAAGAGGCTCACGCAACAATCCACAAAACCAACCTCCAAGTTAAAAAAACAAAAACAAAAAAAAAAAAGACCCAAGAACTCAAAAACAAACGAAACAACTTATGATGTCGGAAGCAAATGAGGAGAGACCACCACCAACCTGAAGAAACTGGATTCAGCGACACCGCAAACCCTAGGCGACCAAAAACAGAATCGAATCATGGAACTAGAAACCAGAGACAAACATACACTGAAAAACGCAGAAGAATGCTTAGGAGGAGAACTTACTTGAGGCTGAAACAGACGAGTTTCGCGGCAAAATTGGGACTTGACAGCGTTTTCCCGCGCGCAACGAAACTGGGCCAGAGTCATAGCAGGCGAAGAGCGAGGATTGGGTCTGCAAGTGCCTCGACATCGAGTTCATGGCTTCGTCCTCGAGATTTTTTTTTCCGGAACGCGGATGGTGATTACGAGCAAGGAGCTTCCGGAGATATTTGGGAACACACAGAGAGAGGGAGAGAGGGGGAGGGAGAGGTTGTGGGTTTCGTTAGTTAGTGCCGGCCTACTAGGGAGATCATCATCTTTGCCTAATTTTTTTTTGTGCTTCGGAATCTAATTTGTCTTTTTAGTTGTTTGACCAAAACCCAAAAAAAAAAAAAAAAAAATACAAAGGGCATCTTCAAATTTACTCACCATGTCGAATACCTACCTCACATTTAGGAGGAATTTGCTTGTGGGTCCCACTCTTTTAAAAATTTGTGATTCAGAACATGATGTTATCGTCATAGTCACCCAAAAACTATTACCCTAGTAAATCCTCGTTTCGAAAGTTATAATTATAATAGTCATTTTTTATAATACATTTTGAGTATCATTTCAAATTATTCTTGCCCCACCCCCCAAAAGAAATCCAACACCCGCTTGCACTTTCTCCCTCGACTAAAGAGGCTTGCTCGGCCCGAGACACGCACCGGCCACGGCCACATCTAGCCCTCTCCATCACACACATTGTCGTTGCGCTTTCGGAGGTTGGCAATGGTCATCGCGCTCGCCCAAGTCTAAACCAACTTGAGGTCTGACGATCTCGATTTGGCAGCCACGGTCGAGCTTTTGCTAAATAGCTTACGCGGCTTGCCAGCTTGTCGCACGAGCTTGCGACCAGCCGCAACCCTCGTGAGCTCGAGCCCCGACCTCACACGGCCTCCACGATCGCAAGCCATGGGCATGAGTTAAGCACGTGCATTTTTCTAATTGTTTTGACCTTTTTGGCGAGTGATGAGAGCTCGATTTACAATAACATATTTCAAAAGTTTGCTTTACAATCCGCTAGTTTTTTTTTGGTCAAACTACAATCCGCTAGTTTAGTAGCTAATCCCCCCTCATTTGAATTTCGGCTTTAGGCGGGCCCCCCACCGCACCCCACCCCAATTTTTGCACCTGTCGCTTTCTAGCGCCGGACAAACTAATAAAACGGCTAGTGGCAATCTCGTATTTACCTCATGCCACGAGGGGCAAAACCCATCGAGCGGCGAAATTTTCCCCACTCCGAAGTAGGGGTGAGCATGATTTTAAGGTAAAACCTGAAGCCTGGAGAACCGAATCGGTGAGAACCCATTGATTCTAGGTTCCAGGTTCCAGGTTTCAGGGTATAGAAGGTAGGTTCAGCCTTTCAGGTTTTAAAAATTAAGGAACTTGTTCTGACGGGTAGGTTTCAGGTTTTAGATAGATGGAACTTAGAATCTGGAGCAAGTTTTTATATTTTTTCTTGGTATATATATTCACGTCATCTTTTGGTGTTCCATGGTGTCCGATGATGAGTATGTAATCAGGAACCACTTTATCATTGAGATTTTTACTTTATTAATTCTTCATATTTTGTGTGTGTCTAAATATTAGTTGTGGTTAATGGATTTTATCAGCAGGTGATGGTCATTAAATTTGATTATTCACTGCAATTGTTTTAATATATGTGGAATCTAGGTGGAATTTGGAATCGACCTTAGAACCTGTGACAGGATAGGTTCTAGTTTCTAAGGTATGAAGGGTAGGTTTCAGGTTTCAAAAAATGAAGAACCCGTATAGATAGATAGGTTCCATAGTCCATATGAAACTTGTACCGAACCTAGAATCGCTCACCCGTACTACGAAGTCCGACGACTTCGACCGAATTCTCGCCGCCCGAGATCGCGCTGGGAAACCGACGTCGCTGCCCCTCTCGTCAGAGACACGGGACGGAAGATTCCGAAAAAGAGAGTACCTCCCGTTTCGCGTCGCATTGACTTTTCCGTCCCCCAGTCGTCCGTTTGAATTTCGAATGCGCGGACGGGGAATCCAGGGGTAGTTTAGTCATCGTGGAAAAATTAAAGACCGTTTGAATTAGGGAAGTTTTAAAAACCCACGATGAGAATGGGACAGTTCCACGTGTCGGATTTTGCGGTCTCGTTCCTAATTCCCATGCGTTACGGAATAAGAAGATTGGGGAACATTTAAATGTCATCCTTGAGAAATATTCCGGCCTGATAATTTTCTATTACGAGCCAAACTTTCTTAATTTCCCACGCGATATTGGATTTTCAACCTCAAAAGGGAGGGGAAAAAGATAACCATATGATGAGTGATTTCGAATCTAGGCATCGAACGCATCGATATACGGTCGGCCACCACATGATATATTCGAAAAAGAGGTCGCCAAATTAATACCCTCCTTGATTTCTTGTGATTTGTGCATTTACATACTTTTATGAATCCACGATTTTGAAATATGCGCAATTTATTTTTTATGATTGATACGTCCTTTTTAGAATAAAGGAAGAAAACGCTTAGATAGGCTTATCCGACATTATCTCCACATGATACACTAATTCGTGTAAATCCTCATTTGAGGACTTTAGCGTTTCATTATTCTCTTGGGATTGGAGTGTTAGCACCTACATTTTTAATGCATTGTGTATGTACTAAAAATTGGCATTTGAAAAATTAAGCAACATCACTTTTATTTCGAATTGTTTAATCTTTGAAAAGGGGACAAGGAATTATCGATACAATTACATAATGTAGAAAACACGTTGTGCAGTTACACGTGTAAAGAAGATAAAAAAAAAAATACTTCGAGATTTGAAATTTTGTCTAAATTTGTATGTCGAAACACGCGATTGATAAAATGGAATTATTGTCTTATGCATTTGGCCGTGGACCCAATGTTCATAAAATAAGTGCTCAAGGCTCCATTTGTTTCACTAAAAATGGATAATTTATAACGTGTTTTTCTAAGAACGATTATCTGTATCGCTTACAAAAATGAATGAATAATAATATTTTCATCATCCACAAAAATATTATTACAGTTCTCAAATATTTTTCAAATGGTTCATTTTTCGCGAGATAAACGGAGCCCGAAACTAAGAGTGTTTGAAGTAGGAGTTCGTTTTTTGGGTATCTTATAAGAGAATAAACAGTTCTCTACATCTTTTTGCTCAAAATATTCGAATTTACGAATATAAAGATGAATTGAGTAATTTGGAAAATTCCATATAATATCAATTTAGGACCCCGAAAATTCCGAGTAATATCGATTTACTAGCGCCTTCTTGGAATACGAAAGTGGAACCGAAATACCGAAAAAGCCCCTGCCTGGCCTGTTGCCATCCGCGTCTCCGTCTCTTTGCCACTCCGTCCGAACTCAGAACCCGCATTTTCCAGATTAGGGTTGTCTCCGTCAGTCGCTGCTTCTTCCAGAGAAGAGAGAGAGAGAAGTCAGTCTCATCTCTGCGCAGAGAAAGAGAAGGCTTTTTTTTGAACCCAAACGGCTTCTTCCATCACGTGATACCTGTGATTCTTGCCCTTCCTTTCACTGCATTTATACCTGCCACAGAGAGAGAGAGAGAGAGAGAGAGAGAGATGGAGGAGGAGGACATGGAAACGGACGTCGAGGAGGTGTTCGTGGTGCACGAGATCGACTCCGAGTACGAGTACGAGGCTCCCCAGCACTTCGATTTCACGCGCGAGGAGACCGCGGCGGAGGCGCGCGAGGCCGAGCTCTGGTTCGAGTTCTCCAGGAGCTATCCACCTTCTCGTGAGTCCACTAAATGCCGCGAGCTGTGTTGCTTTCGATTTCTTGCTCGTTGCTTCGTCTGTGATTTCGCGAAACTGTTTGATCGTCCCGAATGTGGTGGGAAGATGAGTGTGGATGTTCGGGTTTATCCTGCAATTGGCATAGTTTCCCCTTGAGCTTTCGTGGCGTATATCCTCTCTTTCTCTCTCAACAATGTAGAATTTCTGCTAGAGAGTTTGCGGCTTATTTGAGCGTTTTAGCAGCTGCCAAGATCTTTAGTCGTGTTTTGCTCGGGAAAAAAACACCTTTTCCCCCTTTTCCTTGTCGTTACCCAACTGCGTGGAACTATTCGACGGATTGTTGCTTGTTCGAGGACCAGGAAGCAGCACAAATTCTGAAACTGTTGACTTAAATTGTCCGGGTGTAAACTTCATCAGAAATGGAATGATGCCAAGTCGAGGTTTGTCGTCATTCGGAGAGTCTACTTGTAGGTGAAAAGATTGGTAGCCACTACGCTATGAATCCGGGGCCTTTGGGCTTGGTTCATTCTATTTGCAGCATGCGACAGGGAAAGAAGGGCAAACTTTGCTTTTGATTGCCTTCTTTTAGTAGTGATGACACATTTGTCGGCTGTCTCTATGGGCTTAGTTACCCCTGCCATAATTTTTATAGCGTATTAATCCTTGGAGTAAGTTCTTTTTTTTTTTTTGCTCGTGTAATTTGTCACGTTAAGGGTTGGTTACTGTTGTTTGTATATTGTTGATGCACTATTTACATTTAGGAGCTTTTACTCTTCTTTTTACTTCCATACACAGATATTTAAACTGTTCAATGAGGACCTTACATGTCCTTCTTTCTTTGCATTTTTCCACATAACAGCTTTTGTGGTGAAATTGATTCTGAGAGATGAAATCCTGTCAAAGAATGTGAACATCTCTCCAAAATCCAAAATGATTGCGACTGATTCTCATGTCCAACTTGGTGAAGTTGATACTAGCACTGAAGAACTCGAAGCGGTTCCCAGTAGCAAAGGTATGGTGAGAATATATTTTTTGATGGGCATCTTATCTTTATCAGTATCTTTTATTATGCTCAGTCTTTCCTGTGTTGAATATCCAGATCCTGACACGCCTAAAAAATTTTGGTTTTGTCTTCTATATCTAGATCATAATAAATGAGGGAGCATTTCATTGACATCTACTCTGATCCAGAAATGCCAATCTAGATCATAATTAATCTGGCCAAATCATGACATGCAGCGAGATGATTCCACAAAACAATGATCAAGCGTCTTGATTCATTTGACATTTTCTTTATTTGGCAAGTTAAATAATTTTGAAGAAGCTCACACTTTATGGCGTTTGGTGGTATCTTCTTGTTCTTGTGACGTGCGTTTGGGACTTAATGAAAGTCTCTAGGCATGATCCATTTTTAGGGAAATCTCATCCCATGCTAAACGTGACAGACTCTGTTTTGCTTTTGCCCACAGAACAGATTCTTTTCTGGTGAAGTGACCATTGAAGCATTTTCCTCAAACATTCTACTGAAACATTAATTTTTCTTTTTCTTGGAGAACCAAGAGCAAATTGTTTGGTACTAAGGGGTTACAACCCCTGTTACGAGAAAAGGTTCCTACAACTTTAGTGATAAGTATGGAATTGGGGATTTTCTGAAGTCAATTCTTTGCTACAGTTGCAGACTTGCATTGAGCCTGCACCTCTCATAGCAAGTCCTGTTGTTGATGCTGGAGAGAAAAAAATCTCATTCAAGATTGTTCATGTTTTTCACCCATGAAATACGATATACGGTGTATTCTTAATAGCTCGAATGTGGAAGATATACATAAACGAATCATGTAAATCTAGATGTGTGCTGACAGTATATCGACTTTCTTGTCCTCTAGATTGCAATGGAATGGCTAGAGGAAAAGGAATATTCACCAAGTTTCAGATTGAAAATCTACAGAAATCTGAGAGGCAGCCACTAGGATATTCTGAAGGTGATCAAAGACCCACAATAAATGTGTTCTTGCAGGCTTAAAGTCAAACTATATGAGGTTCTTAAGTATGTGGTACTTTGTGCTTTTACTGGGTTCATCGGACTGATGTGCATAGGCAACATACTGTTCACCATGTCTTTTGAGTCCTTTGAAGTGGAGAATGCGTGTTATTATTTAGAGGCATGCATCTGTCTTTCATCTCCATAAAGATTCAGAATTTGGTTCTTCAACTGGTTCAAATATTGAACGTATATTTTTCAGGAACTTCCAAATTTATCTTCAAAAGTCTTAGTATTTCTAAGCTAATCAGCAACTCTTTTTGAACATGTTTAATTTTAGTACACCTTTCTCTAACTACAATACCCTGAATCGTTTAGTACTTATATATCCATAGTAGTGCTTCATACGTGCACCATGACACCTCTCTGTTTTCTTATGATTTCTTATTGCAGGATTCAGATCTTATAATCACCTGTCACGCAACATGATGAAAGCTAAATCCAGGACATCAGTCAAGCCTTGTCCGCCAAGGAGCTCAACTTTAATGAAGCCAACTGCAAGTATGCTGGCCAAGCATAATCAGCCATCTCAAGTTGCGAGCTCCAGGTAAATGCTATTGTTTATTTAAGAAATTGATGACTAATTGAAGAACTCTAATTTTCCACTTGATTGTAAGCTCCTAAGGTGACTTGGTCAAATTTACTACTGAATTTTCAGATTATCCTCTGTCTTCGCAAATTACATGTTTCTCCCAGATGTTGGCATTTGATATTCTAGCTGGCTATGTCCTTTACATGCACGTTAAATACTACCTTCGTAGAATATTATATAAGTAGTAGATGTGCTCTTGCTTTCAGTATTAGTTATTTTTTATGACTTTCTGTTATTGCTTCTTAGATTTCAGGTGCAAACAAGTCAGATCAGTGGGAAGAGCTTATGTAGTTCTTCTGCTGGTGAGGGTCAAGCTACTAAGAGGCAGAAGTTAGAGGGAGGTCATTCGCGGAAGGTCAGGCTACATCATCTTTGTGTTCTTGGTCTGCTTAAAGCCTTCATTGTGATTGATTTGAGGTCATCAATGAAAATATAGGTGACTGTTGTATAGTGCAGGTTTTTGTGCTCAAGTAGGAAGTAATCTTTTAGAACACGAGTAGTTTTTGCTAGAGTCAGATCATGAGTCATTGCTTCTATACTAAGTTATTAGAGGAAAGCCCAGTTTGTACTGGGTATACTTTCAATAATCGTTTGAAAAAGTAACTTTAACGAGGCAACACTTTGGTTCGGGGCATTTTCAATGCTAAAAAATTTGAATTTGGCCTAGCTTAGAGCTGGAAACTCCGCTTTGTCAGGAGTTCATGTGCTATCTAATTGTTATGAGGACTAAATTCAGCCTCATCATCTCGTGACAGGTCGGTGAAGTAAAGCAGCAGACGAATTTTGTCCACAAAGCACCTAAAAAGGTACCATTATGCTTGGCATTGCTTTCGGCATGTTTATTTCTCTTGAAACCTGATGCGGAGATGCTCTATGGCTTTTGTAGTCATGGCAATAATAAACTATCATGTCCTAATATACTACATTGTAAAAGTACATTTTGAATATTGCCAAGTGCTGGACAGCAGTAATGAGCATTTCCAAGTTTGGCTGTTGTTGGAGTAGTAAGTGATGTAGTATAGAATCTCTGGATGATTTCGCAGGATGCAACAGTCGAGAAGAAACCTCATTCGAAGCTGAGGCTTACCATTCCTAGGGAGCCTGAGCTTGAAACAGCTCAAAGGGCACAAAGGGCAAGGTTCATTATCACTGTGGATCCAACTACTGATTTCTGACGTTTGAAATTTTTAATGCCTGTAGGCATATGAATCTTTTGAATTGCAGGCCAAGAAACATAAGTGCCGAGGAACAATCAACAGTAACTGTACGCAGATTCAAAGCAAGACCTTTGAATAGAAAAGTCAGTATGCATTTCTGAAATGAACTCAAGTCTATACCTTATTTTTGTCCCGACTTAAACTTGCTTCTGTTGTATTCAGATTTTTGAGGCTCCTTCTCTGCCACTTCCAAAAAAGAGCATTCCGAGAATACCGGAGTTTCAAGTAAGTGTCAAGTATTATTTTGGCTCTCTAATATTGGTACTATTATATAATGGGTGCTTGATAATTGATTCACACACTCATTTTTCTCGGCTTTTATTGGTCATGTTTCTTCAGGTTTTCCACCTGAAGACCCTGGAAAGAGCTATGGAACATAATTTAGCAGCTTCATCATCCTTGTTGCATGAATCTGACAAGGTGATGACCTTGTTCTTGGAATAGAGTGCTCTTCTATCTAAAGTTACCTGTTTTTTCACACATTGAAAGAAATACTAGACGTAATCACATGATTGTCAAGTTTGCTCGTTTGATGTACTGATTCAACTTTTCCCTCTTAGGAATTGCTAAAATCCTGTCCAGTTGCAGAAAAAGAACCCAGGAGTCCGCAAAGGTAATTGTTTTGGTCTCATGCATGATCTGTTTATCGTGACGACCTCTACGGGACTAACTAGTTGGGTTCCTATAGTACTAATCTTTTACTTTACGTGTCTTAATCATTTAGAAAAACCTAGTTCATGTATCCCTTGTTGGGGGACCCAGTAGTCCTCTCTTTCCCTGCGTCTCTTTTACCTCCATTTTCTTTTCTTCTTTCCTTGTTGAAGTTTGGGCTGGGGAATTCACCTAGTGAGAGTTTGCCTTGCGCCAAAAAACTGCCGCAACCAAGGAGTAAAGTTGCTTTTATGTTCGGTCATGTAGTAGAGCTGCCAACGCTTTGTGATTGTCAGGAGCAAAAAGTTCCAGCATCAATATTCAGATTCCCGAGTTTACACGCTAATGTTTTTCTTGACAAATGGCTTAAGGCATCAAAGAAGTAGTGGATGCTGATATTACCTCTTTCGATAATGTCGCACAGAGAGAGAACACTAGAAGCATTTAATTATCGACACAGAAGAACTAAGATGACTGCTGTTGCTTCTGTAATTTACAGAACCACCGGTATGGATGCTTCCAGGCAGGATGGAATGGGCCCAATGTATGCTTTCAAAGCTCATCCGCTCAATAAAAAGGTGAATATGGTCAGTCGTTATCTGCCAGGAATGTCATGTTAAATATTTAGATACATCATCTCTATGTGGTCTGCAGATTTTTTCAAGTAAAGGAGATATTGGGGTCTTTAGAAATAAAAAGCGGGAAGCAACAGTGCCTATGGTATTCAGTACAAGCCTTGACTGTTTCTACTACCTATGTTGTTTCCCTTATGCAAACTAAAAACGAATGTCAATACAGGAATTTAAGTTCAATACTGAGAAGAGGATTCAGCACAATCCACCGACCGAACTTTTTAGCAAGGTAGAGAATGCTGAGATGTGTTTGTGAAGCATCTTTTGAGTTATTTTATCTCCCAAAGCTGAAATTTATGGTGCTAATAAGATTCTTCATTTAGTTTTTATTCTGTGCTTTGTCATCGCTTTTACAACAGTAATTCCTTGGTTTTTTGTCAGATGTCCCTAAAATCTGAACTCCAGCCCAGTAATGGGTCTTATTCTCAGATAAAATCGTGTCAGCTCCCCCGCATCTCCATGAAGGTTGTTGTGCCTTTTAATTGAGTAAACACTACTTTGTGGCCTCTATGATGTTTGACCTTCGTTATTACTGTATTGAGTTACTCACTTCTCTTTGTAAGGGTCCAAAAGAAAATAGATTCCATCCTCTACAGCAAAACCTTGAGGTAAAAAGGGAGTTTACACTATCTGTCCCTAATTTTGCGCTGCTGCTTCTCCTCAGAGTCCTATTACATGTCTTGCAGGTGACACAAATGGTGAAAGAGAGAACTCCCTTTGTGGAAAAGCAATCCCAATACGGAAATGGCATTGCCGCTACTGAAGCAGGCTCCAGATTTAGTGCAAGGTACTCTAAGTTGCAAATGTGCTAGCTTATATGACTTGACCATTTGATGTTTACTGTAGGACTTCTGCTGCAGGAGTTTGGGCATTCGCTGATGGCTGAGAGGATGTCGCCGCATCGGTTATTTGTTGATTTTTGCGCTGTTGAAGGATGGTCACATGTTGGAAGATGTTAATGCTCGTCTGCATTATTCGAGCATCATAGGAAGTTTACTCACCATACAGCTTACCTCGACAGCAAAGAGATGGGCTCCCAAATATGAGCTAGCTCCTGTTTTACCTGAAGTTAGCCCGAGTCGGCCATACCCAAAATAAACACGGCAGCAGGTGGCGACTGTACAGAATCTCATAAACCTTCTCACAGTCTGAAGCATCCTTGTCCACACTGTCCCGTGACAGTCGTATTTACCCATGTTGGGCGACTAGATTTGTGAGAAGCATGTACAGAACATCATCATATGCGGGTGATGATCAAGTATACTACAGGATACATTCTGGAATGCTACATTTCTTAAGTTTGTTATGCGGTGGACAAGAGCTATTGTATTTCCAACACCACATTTGTGCTGTTGCGTTGTTCAACGAAGATTCTCCACGTCAGCAATATTCGGCCAAAATTAGCCGGAAGGACTGAAGTGGCTCTAGATCAAAACGTTTAGGACTAAATTGGCATCATTAAAAGATTTAGGGTTAAATTGGCACGAATTCAATAGGGTTAGGCCTTTTCGGACACTTTTTTTCAGCTTTTGCCTATTGCTAACACATTTTCGTAGCTTCCGTATGTTTGGTAGCTAATATCAGCTGGACAAGTGGGAGCTCCATGGTCGTTAACAAGATCGGCCGTGGAGAATTCTAAGGCGGCAACCTTTGCCGTTGCATAATTACTTGAAATAGTCCTAAGCATTCCATGCGTCATTCTCTTAAATCTCGTTACATTATTTTGTCCGTTCTTAATTTTAATATTCACCTATTGAATCAGTTGGGCCGTCTTCAGCCGGATTGCATTTCATTGACTCATGTTGACGTCGGTCTTAACTTGATTCTATAAATAGCCCGAGAGCTGCTGAGTCTCTTCATTGCAAGCCCAATAGCACCCACATCGAAATCTCTACAACCTCAAGAAAATTTCTAAAGTGTTCCTTTGCCTTCTCTCTTTTTAGCCCTCGGAAGCTTAAAAGAGCATTATTTTGTTTTTCCAGCCATGGCATCGTCCATTATCTTCATGACCTTAGCTTTAGTTGCAGCATTTGTTCCTGCATCGGTGATGGGCACTGACTTCATCGTTGGAGATGACAAGGGTTGGACCCTCAACTTCGATTACCAAGCCTGGGCCGAGGGGAAGCAATTCTATGTCGGCGACAAGCTCGGTATGAATCCTACTCCTCCCGTTTTTCTTGCCCATGCCGCTCGAAGCGAGCCCCGCTTCGAGCATACGTGTGTACTTGTCCCTCGAAGTTACTGCCTGAACCTGCACAATGTTGCACCAAACAAAATTTTTGTAGACCAAATCAATTGAAATGGAATGATGTAAATGTTTTTTTGTCCTATGATGGGTGCCATCACCTCAATTATTTCTGGCATGAAAATTCTTCTACGATGGGCGTCGTGCTTGGCTGATGCTAAGAGGCCAATACTTCCTCTTTGTTGCAGTTTTCAAGTATCCGGGGGGCGCCCACAATGTCTTGAAAGTCAATGGGACTGACTTCCAACAGTGCGCGGCGCCGGCGGGCACCGTGGCTCTGACCACCGGGAACGACGTCATTACCCTTTTGATCCCTGGGAGAAAGTGGTACATCTGCGGCATCGGCAAGCATTGTGCGTCTGGCAACATGAAGCTCGTCATAACCGTGATGCCAAAAACGGAGTCGCCCGCGGCCACGCCTGCAGCAGCTGAAGCCTCGGCTGCCGGAGGAAGCATCGCGCCTCGATATTACGCCTCGATCATGGCCGTCTTCGGCGTAATTGCCATGGTTATGGTTTGACGTATTTAAAGTTAGTCATTCATCCGGTTGGTCCTTTCAATTGATGCTGTTTATTTCGTTTGTGATCTTTGCATTAACTTCAAAGTGTGGATTGTCAAGGTATTCTTTCATTGCGACTTGGAAAGTACATTCGATTTAGCCGTTTATGCTGTTATTATTCAAAGGCTTTTCTATTCCAACCAATCTTGCAACTGGGAATGTCCTCGATCTATTGCTAGCTATACAACTTGTCATTTTGGGTTCTCCACCTCATTTTCTGAGGCTTGTGCTTGTTGGATTAGCTCGGGAGTAAGATCCTCGACAATGTTTGCATTCGGTATATCGTCTATCCAAATCATCAACTAACTCGAATTCGAGTAGTCTGGAAATTTACGACGACTGTATTGATGGTTGAGGTTCATTAAAGTATCAACTCATCGCATTTCAAATACTTTAACCACCATCTCGGAGTGAGCGATTTATCTCTCTAAACCCTATACTAATATTTTGCCCTACCTTCTACATTAAATACTGTATCTCGAGAAAACTTAAAAAATTTCCAATGAAAGATTGAGAGTTTTTCTGCCGTGATCCAACGGTCACCAATGTCCCACGAACGGGTATTCAAAAATTTTTAGAAGATAAAAAGGAGAGAGAAGAGGAGATGGAAGAAAGAAATGACTAATGGGGGCCAAAGGACAATGTGCATTAATTTGGCAGGTTGCGGCTACAAATTTTTGCCATTAGCATGATTTGCATCATTAAAGGATGATGTAAAATTAGTTTGGATCGAACTTGATCAATGGATGGATATTAGTGGTAAAGCCGTGATTTTGTGTGGGGAAGATACTTTTGAAGAGCCACATTAGGTTTATACGCACGTTGCGAGTTGCCGTACAAAAATATAATTACAATGGAACTTGGGATAGTTTAGCACAAATACAACATTGCTTAAACATATCATTAGTTGTAAACAATAAGGTTGCGTTTGGCCGTCTGAATTTCTAGTAAGAATAGAACTGGATAAGAAATGATAAGAAATCCAAGGATTTTGTCATATCTTATCTACTGTTTGATGAACTGCGGATTTAAAGTAGGATACGCAGAGGCAAGGCGCGGCTAAGATCGACTCTATTTTGCTGAAACATCAAAATGCTTTAGAAATTATTCAGTGATGAGTTCTAATAAGTGAATTATTGTTGAATAGAGGTTTGTAGCATCTGAATTCGGGCACAACATCGATGAAGCAAACCCCGTAGACTCGGGGGCCTTAATTTTGAGTCGAATATTTTGAGAATGGCCTGCTGGCCTTGCTTACTGTCTTGTAGAGTGAGTAAACAAGTGCTGAACAATTTAATTATTCGGCATCTTTCGACAAGTTGAAGATGCACTCATGCAGGTCATCCAAAAGAGCTACCTTGAAAGTCGATGATCAATCTCGAGTTCTTCATAACATGTCGAGACCCCTTTCAAATGTTGAAAATGTTCAAGTAGTTAAAGAACGAGGGACACGATCTTATATCACGCCAAACAATCGATTAAAGAACAAGGTCGTGGAGATACCTAGCTGTGCGGCTGGAGATCCCAGCCTGGCGCCACTGGAGAGGCGACCACACTTGACGGTCGTCGCTGTAGGAGAGGCGGGCCAACGCTGAGGGAAGTCGGTGGTTGTGGGAAAAACCTGGTTCTTCTCGTGTCCGCTCTCTTGAGAAATCTTATCCTAGTCTATCCCACCACCTCCACTAGGATTTTTTTTTTTTAAATCTTGGTTATATCCCCTTGATCTTATGCTGGACAGCTACCAAACACATGAACTTTCGTTTACATCTAATATGGGAAAGTACTTAAAATTATGGTGTTAGCAATTATGTTGTTACTGCTAAAATAGAAAAGATTTCTTCAATACACACGATTAGTTGCAATTACATAGTAATTGAAGAAAGAGGATAAGAATGTGGGCAATTAATTAACACATTTGAGTTTTGCTATTTTTACGGAGAAAAAACACTAAAATCTATTTTCGTAATAACGAGAATTGTTATAGTGTGTTCACATAAAAACCATTAACGAAGTTGTGGCCGTTACATTTTTTTATTTAATGGCTTTCCCTTTAATAAATGGTTGTGATTATTAAATAGATTATTTTATTTGATTATTTAGATCTACTATTTGGTATTCCAATTACCTAAGCCTGTTCTACAGTTGTATATCAAATACATATCTCAAATTTGTGAACCTAATAATAGAACCCAATGAAAATAACAAAATTACTCCATGGTCCATGAAAGTATATATGATTTTACGAGTAATTTTCTTTTTACGCTCTGTACGATGTACATGTATGTACAGATATGTGAGAGCTTTTTCGTAGTCGGTTTAAATTAGTTATTCAGCTGTATTTTTAGTTATTCTCAAGTTATTGTAAAGGAAATAAACATATTCTACAATATTGTAGAACTACTAAACCTTCTTGAATTGCATTTGGACTCCCTACAGAAACTCTATGGAAACGTTGTACGATAGGCTAGTGGTGGTGAAACAATTGTTATTACTATTAACTTGTTAGAAGTGTAACAACTAGCTTACATGGATAAAAATAGTGGAAACCTTCGAGGCTAGTGGTGGCCCTATCCGCAGGTCCATTTTTTTTCTTCATAATATCAGGTAATTTTTATAGAATATATAATTTATATCAATTTGACTATTTTGTCGTGCCCCCAAACTTTTAATTTTCGGTCTGCATGCAAAAAAGAGAATATGCAATGGGAAGGCAACAATGAAGTTGTCGTATTAAGAATAGCTGGTGGCCACCTATGTTGCACAGACACGATACGCGACATGATCCGACACGCCGACACGTGAATTCTAAAAAAATAGAGAATTCCGACACATTGAAACACGTTGTATATTATATATATTTTTATCATTTTTATGATTTCAATAATAATAACGTCATGATAAAAAACACAAATAAGAATCCCGACCTCTCTCTGCTCAAATTTTTGCCCTCCAGTCAAAACTCTTTCTTTTCCCTTTTATTATCTTGACTCAATCAACTCTTACCTCCCCCAAAATCTGCTCTCGCATGTGTGTGGGCAGAAATGGCGTGTGCTCTCTTTCTTCTCTCTCTCTCTACATCCTCTGACCTCTTTCACCGCCTTACCTTTTCCCCCATTCTTTCTCCTCTTTTCTCCATTCCCAGAACCCTCTCTCTCTCATGGAGGTCTCGCCATGTCTCATGACTGCAACTCCCTTTTCTATCTCATCCCCATAACACCCACTCCCACTAATCTCTCTCTCTCTCTCTCTCTCTCATGAGTCAACATCATCGGCAACAGCAACATGCAATCTCTGCCACTGCCGCACCACCACTCCCCTCTCCACGGCGACGCCACGCCGCCGCACCGCCGCCACCACCACCACCACCACCACCACCGGCTGTACCAGTCGACGGTGTTCGTGCAGAAGCTCCGCCAGTTCAACTGGCTGATCCTGGTGCTGCGGCTTGCCGCCTTCTGCGTCATCCCATCCACTCCCACTCCCACTTTCTTTTTACCTCTCGTGTCTCTGTAATCTCTCTCTCTTTGACTCACCTTACCCCCGACACGCGAGTCCCTCTCGTGTCCGTTCGGTTGACCGAGGTCGATGCTCGAACACGTGCCGGACACGGCATGTCGGTGCAACATAGGTGGCCACACAACAACAAAAAGAAAAAAAAGAAAAATTGTCCAAAAAATCCTAATCTTATTGTATTTTTGTCATTTCAATTCTAAATGTTTTAATTTTGCCAATTGAGTCCTAAATCTTCTCACGTTTTGCCTATTGAGTTCATCCGACCAATTTTGACCGAAAATTACTGACGTGGACGCTGACCGTCCTATGTGGCACAGTTAGTGTGACGTATATAATTTTTAATTATATTTTAATATTCTACCGATTTCCTTATATTTTTTTTTCGATTTCCCTTCTTTACTTTTTTTTCTTTTTTTTCCCTTTTTCCTTCCGCCGGCCTCAGGCAAGGTCGCTCTCGCCTAGGCTAGCGAGGGTAACCCTTGCTGATCTGGCGAAGGGCTGCTCTCGCTGGTGGCCAGCGACCTTCGTTGGCCATCGATGAGGCCCGATGGAGGGAAAAAGAGAAAAAGAAAATAAAGAAAAGGAAAAAATAAAAAATAAAAATAAAAATAAAAATAAATACATAATAAAAGATTCGAAAAAAATATTAAGATTTTATTAATGATTGTCCATATCAGAGCCGGTTGTGTCACTTAGGACGGTTGGCATTCGCGTCAGATTTTCGGCCAAAACTGGCCGGTTGGACTCAATTGGTAAAACGAGAAAATATTTATGAGTCAATTGATAAAATTAAAAGGTTAAGGACTGAATTGGCAAACAATGTAATAGATTTAGGGCTTTTTGACAATTTTACCGATCAAAGTAAGAAAGTGGGTTCCTCTTAGCCGAACTATGCAAGTCCACACTCAACATGAAATGCTCGTCACATCAAGCATCGACAAAATTTGCCATCATGGTCTTAGTTTACGCGATATATACAAGGAAAAAGAAGCGCACACACATAACGTTATTAGCTAGGACATTGTAACGGATAAATAGGTTGGAAACGATGAGGATTACAACCACCTCTTTATCAAACCTATGGATTTCACATAAACGTTTTTCTTATCATAGAGAGGCATACATGTCTCTCTTTTGGAGAACTCTAGCCGTCGTAATTTGGTTTCTTTGCATATGCGTCAACATGATATGCGATTCTGACATGCCTATCGTGTACAAAATATGTAACAGGATTAATACTAGATTCGGAAGCACCTATGACGATCAAGTAAATAGCATCCTTCAGGATTTGGTGTATAAGACGGCAGATAACGGTATTTTGTGCCTTTCTTATAATGAAATTCCACAAAAATTTGCAGCACCATGGTACATGTAGTTGGCTAATCAGACGGTCAACGTCGTTTTCTTTGAAGCAACATGGATCGGATTTTTCTTTGCTTCACCGGTAATTGGATTTTTCAGTTTAGTACATTATATATTTCTTTTCTTTGTTTCTTCTCTTTTCTTTTCATCTTAAAATTGACGTGTCAGGGGCCACAGTACTAAATGTTCCAACAATGAAAAAACTTGATTGCATAAATCCATCTTGGGAGCGCAAAGTCCGATACATTCATTTGAAAAGATCGTCAAAAGGAAACTCAAATCCAAGCTCGTCAGCATAATCAGTTGGACCCATCTTTATTCAAAACTTTAAGCCAATTAGGATATATTATCCGTTCCACACCACATCAATTATCACTCAAAAGCTTAAGTGAAACATAACTCACACGTGTATCTCAGAAATCTCCCCCTCACCTCCTCAATTCAGGTATCCATCTGCACCAAAGTATCTCGATTCTACGTCCATCTTCATCTCAGGTCTTTTTCTCTATATCGAACCATATTTCAAGAGGCAGTCCAAGTTCGAGCCCATTTCACTTAAAAGCTTAAGCCAAAGAATTATGGGTTGGCCAATTCAAATATATTAACTGCTCCACACTACGCCAATTATCCAATGTGAGATTATTCTAACATAGCTTACATGTGCATCTCAACAAGAAAAGCCTAACTAACATAATCAAGTTGCAATTGCCGTATTCCTCGCCGCCGCGGCTAGCGATGACCAAGCCCCCTCGTAGCATAAGCTGCTATTTTTCTGAAATATGTTTTGCGATGGGAAAAAAGCTATTATATTACCAATTACGCAATTGTGCTTTTGCGTCATTCTTTTAGCTATATCAAGATCATTCCACATGTGTGCCAAGACCAAGACACCAAGACATGCCCCTAGTCCCAAGAGAAGGACCATATTTCTGCACTGTTGCGGCTCTTCCTTAAATTTTCTATTAGATACGTAAAAGTCACACTTCATTTTGCTTGGATATGGGTCCTAAACCCATTTATTAATCTATATATGATGGGCTGAGTTGTTGTATGAGTTTGTTTTGTTCAACAAATGGGTTGTAAATGAGTCTAAACATAATGACTCGTAAATGACTCGTAAATGGGTCATAAATAAGTTTACAACTTACTTAATCCCATCTCACCTCTATGACTCCCTCTTCATTCTCTCTCGCCTTCACTCTCTCTCACCTTCACTCAATCTCACGCTTGCTCACTCCGCACTCTCACCTTAGTTTGGTATGAATTTGCATAAACTGGATTAAATATGAAAGTATTTTAAGAATATGAGTTGGGTCGGGTCGGGTATGGTATGGTTTGGGTTGAATCGGATCAGGTATATCACTATATTTGCATTGCAATAAATGGGTCATAAAGGGCTTAAATTAGGAGTGTGCATGGTCCGGGCCGGTCTCGGTGGGACTGCTAATACCAGCTGCTTATAGAAATCTAACCGATCTAAACTAACAACTTCCAATCTCAACCATCCAACCTAATAAAACATACACACGACCATCGTACAACCATCACATGAGTACTTATAATCCTAAAATAATGAGAAAAGACTAAATTAGGAAGAAAAACTCTTAAAACAACTGAAACAGGATTATGTTTCTGCATCATTCTCCTCGAGTTGGAAAGAATCAAGCTCAAAGTGGGATTACAATTGTACTTTACTGAATCCAAGTGCGAACAAAATAATGGGTTTGCATAATATAGCCAACACAAAACACAGATTGAGTCAAGACAAAACACGATCGGAGACTGCATATCGACAAACATGATTAGAGGCTGTGTTGCGAAGGCGAGACGCAAGCGTTGAGTGAGAGGAGAGGAGTGAGTGTCGAGCAGAAGGTGAAAAAAATTAGATTAACTAGTTCTTAAAAAATTTCTATTTTTTTAATTGTGTGTGTGTGTGTATATATATATATTTATTCCGGTCCAGTCTGGTTCCATCCACCATGGAACTGGGGACCAGACCGCCCGGTCATCGGCCCCTTTTATTGGGACTGGGAACCGGACCGCCCTCCTCAAGGACCAGGCCAACCCGGCCGGTTCGGTCTAGGCCGGTCCGGTCCAGTTTGCTCACCCCTAAGTTAAATGAGTCTATTTAGATCCGATCATTTATGACTCGACCCGACCCATCCGTTTGACGGATCTAGGAAAACCCAAGATTTCCAATCCATTTCTATCTCTAGTTAAGGTTCATAGCTCCTCTATTTTGTGTTAGAAGCATGGTTACGCCCAATCCATCTTTAAATGATTTGAAGTCCATTAACTATTGGTCAAGAACAAAAATGTGTTGCTTG
Organism: Lenwebbia sp. NSW1173648; assembly: GCA_029784005.1. NCBI lineage: Eukaryota > Viridiplantae > Streptophyta > Magnoliopsida > Myrtales > Myrtaceae > Lenwebbia > Lenwebbia sp. NSW1173648. Next base: position 3,963,118 of record JARCGZ010000005.1, read on the forward strand.
TAATAGTACTGATTAAAAAAAAAAATACTACAAGTGCCACAACTTTCTTAATGAGCTCATATGAATTTTTGATGATCACCTGAATACTATAACTTTTAAAAAATGTTCATTAGAGTGACGTCAGAGATTTCAGGAAAATTTGGCGTAACATCAAAATTCATGACACTTGCGGTGGACGTTTTGTTTTGTGTGTATATATATATATATAAATTATGATATTGAAGTGATTGATTGAAAAATTACGACATCAAAATGAGCGCGGTTAGCATCATTTTCCCCTACTAGCGGAAATCGGTAAATTCCACAAGTAAAACTAGCTTTGGCATTATTCAAACACATTTTTATACCCTCCATATGTTTGGTAGCTCCGCGGACGGTAACGGCGGACGCCCGCGGAGAAATCCAAGATGGCAATGGTGTTGCCGCCACAAAATTCTTGAATTAGTCCTAAGCATCCCATTTTTTCATTTTCTTATGCACCTGTTGAAGCTGTGTGGCCGTCTTCGGCCGGATCGCATTTCGTTGACTCATATTGACATCGGTCTTCACTTGATTCTATAAAATAGCCCGAGAGCTGAGTCTCTTCATTGCAAGCTCTAAGAGAATTTCTGAAGAGTTCCTTTGTCTTCTTTCTTTTTTTCCAACCATGGCATCGTCCATTATCTTCGTGACCTTAGCTTTAGTTGCATCATTTGTTCCTGCATCAGTGATGGGCAGCCCTGAGTTCATGGTAGGAGATGACAAAGGCTGGACCCTCAACTTCGACTAATTGGTTCTGGCATGAAAATTCTTCTACAATGGGTGTCAATGCTTAGCTGATGCTAAGAGAGAGGCCAAATCTTCCTCTTTGTTGCAGTTTTCAAGTATCCGGGGGGCGCCCACAATGTCTTGAAAGTCAACGGGACGGGCTTCCAACAGTGCGCGGCGCCGGCGGGCACCGTGGCTTTGACCACCGGGAATGACGTCGTTCCCCTTTTGACCCCTGGGAGAAAGTGGTACATCTGCGGCGTCGGAAAGCATTGTGCGGCCGGCAGCATGAAGCTCGTCATAACTGTGCTGCAAAAAATGGAGTCGCCCGCCCCTGCCCCCGTGCCTGTAGCAGCCTCATACTCGGCCGCCGGAGGAAGCGTGTCGCCTCGTGTCATGTTTTGATGTATTTTAAGTTAGTCATTCATTCTGTTCGTCCTATCACTTAAATTTTTTTTTTTTTTTGCAATAAGGAGAGTTTGTTATAATGTATTTATATAGATATCGTTAAGGAAGTTGTGGTCGTTACATTTTGTTATTTATTTTTTTTCACTTTAATAAATGGTTGCTTCCATGAAGTTGTGCTGATTAAAGAGTTCATTTCATTTAATTCTTGAAACCTACTATATAGTAATCTATTGAAGTTCCAATGATATAAACCTGTTCTACAGATGTGTATCAAATATATGTCTCAAAATTTGTGAACCTATTGTGAAAATCGTAACAGAACCTAATGAAAATAACAAATTTGCTCCATGGTCCGTGGAAGTATATATGATTGTATGAATAATTTTCTATTTGCGCTCTGTACAATGTACATATATGTGAGAGCTTCGTAATAAGTTTATATTTAGCTGAAAATTAGTTACTCAGCTGTATTTTAGTTATTTCAAAGCTATTGTAAAGGAAACGACTTTGTCATGCTCAAACAAACATATTCTGCATAATCGTAGAACTAATAAACCTTCTTGATTTGCTTTTGGACTCCCTATAATTACTCTATTGTTGAAAAAGGAATTATGTATATGATTACTTGATTAGTTATATGTATAATTAAAACAGTCGTCTTGTAGAGACTAATTAAATAATTAAGGGCAAAAGGACATCAGAAGTATCAAAATTTGTGTACGGCGCTCACTTTACTGCTAAAATTTTTGCTGGTTTACTTAAGTGCCAAAGTGGAGAAAAAACAATCACTTCAGTGCCAACGGCGGAGATTCCGGCCAAAAAATATACGTGGCATTTATAATTAAAATATTTAAGTGACATGGCATCCTGAAATAAAAAATCTAGTCCACGTGGACTTTAGAAAAGACGTCGCTCGGTCGACATGGCTGGGCATGTCTTAAACGACGTCGCTTCAATAGATGGGTATAAACATAATATGAGTTTTAAATGGGTCACAATTGGATTTACAACTTACTTAGCCCCAACCCACTTATATGACTCTCTCTTCATTCTTTCTCGCATTCACTTGATCTCATGCTCGCTTACTCCACACTCTCACCTTAGTTTGTGTATGAGTTTTCCTAGATCGGATTATATATGAAAGTATTTTAGGAATACGGGTTGTGTCGGATATGATTTGGGTACGAATTGGTCGGGTATATGTCACTAGATTTGCATTGTAACAAATGGGTCCTAAAAGGGTTAAATGGGTCTATTTGGATTGGACCATTTACGACCCGACCCGTCCCACCCGTTTGATGGGTCTAGAAAAACCCAAGATCTTCAATCCATTTCTATCTCAGAAAAGGTTGTTAGGGCTGAACATAATCGACTGACTGGTCGGTTCGGTTCGGTTCCGAAGAGTTTTGGTCCGGTTCTCGGTTCCTAAAATTGGAACAAGTGTTTGGGCGGTCCGATTCTCGGTTCCATGGGGGGAACCAAACCGATGGACCGCCAAACCAAACATGCCATTTTTCATTATTATTATTATTTATATATAAAAATAAATCTAATATGCTAAAATATCTAAGGCAGGTGCTTTCCTAATCTGAAACCCTAATCGGCCTCTCACCATCTCTCGACGCTCTCAGTCTCGCGCTCACACTCTCGCACGCTTCGATGCTCTTAGCCTCTCACCATCTCGCTTGACGCTTGCACGCCTCACTCTCAGCCTCGCTCGACACTCTTAGCCTCTCACCCTCTTGCTTGAAGTCGACGCTCTCTTGCCTCGCTCGAGCTCTCACGCGGCACGCGTCGCTCGAGCTCGATGACGCCTACCTCTCACCTCTCAGTCCTCTTGAAAACCCTGGCCAGAGCGTCGCCGAGTCCAAAGGCGCAAAAACCAACAAGTCCAATTTGTAAGCCCACAAAAATGGCACACCTTAGGAACATCATAACCATAATCCGAAACACATTATGATAGAAGAAAGGTGATTCGCACACCTAGTTTAGAATCCATTGATCTTGATGAGGAACAATGACGATTTAGAACTCAAATGCTTCCCGTCTATCCCCTCATTGGAACACTGGCCAAATGAGAAAGCTACTCACGAATGGGTTCGTTCTTCATTTATGTGAGATGATTTGTGCATTCGAGGATTAGAGGGGGACTTAAGGCCTATTTATTCAGCCATAGGCCCTCTCATCACGGGCTGGGCCCAACTCGGGCCATATTAGCCAGCCCTATATTAAACTAATTAAGAATCTGTACATCCTATCTTAAAAGACCAACCCTACCAATTTCAATTAATTTATCCCACATCAGACGGTAGATATCAATTTCAATTAAGTTAGCTCACATCAGAAAATTTCTTACACGATTCTCTCTCTCTCCTTAGTTTTCTGTGCCGATTCCGGAGGAGAGATTTGGAGAAGGACGTGGAGGTGTAGTAGCAGCCGCCGAAAGAGGCGAACGTGGAGGAGTCAGAGGGGGCAGGGGCCAATCTGGGGGTCTAGGAGGGGGAAAAGTCCGGGGGAGGAGGAGGATGAGGGGGGTGGTCTTCTTCTGGGCTTGCACATATGAGCGTTCGTCAAATTGCCAAAGAAGAAGAGGAATAGGAGATCAAGAGGGGTAATCGTTGGTGGTGGGGTTTGGATAGCTAGAGGGAACTGGTGTTTATTTTGGGGATGATTTTCCTTTCCCTTTCTAGGAAAAGAAGGAGGAGGACAAATCGAGAATGAATGAGCGAAAGAGGGTTGATGAGATGTGGTTCCACTAGACTGCCTGGGAACCTCGACCGAATCGGTTCCAGAGACTTCCGGCCTGATCCACGGTTCCTGAAACTGGAAACCGGTCCCTTCAGTCCAGTTTCTGGTTTTAGGGTGGGATCGGAACAGACCGAAAACCGTCACCAATAGTAAAGGTTCACAGCTCCTCTATTTCGTGTTAGAAGTACGGTTTCGTCCTATCTATCTTTAAATGATTTGAAGTCCACTTACTATTTGTGAAGAAAAAATGCGTTGCTTGTAATTGTACTTGTTATGATGCAAGTGTGAGTAGTGTTAGAGAAATCCCACATCGGAGAATTGGTGTGGTGTTGAACAGTTAATATATCATAGTTAGTTCATAACTCATTGCTTAAGCTTTTGATGAAGGTGGGTCCAGCTTGATATGTTGACGGGCTCGGACTTGGGCTCCTTCTTGGCGATCTCCCCAGGTGAAGGTATCGGACTTCTGCTGAAAGAAATCTTATGATCAATGCTTGTTGATGTTAGTTGCGGGTACATTGCAATGACTTGGAGATTCAAGTTGAGATATCTTGGTGCAAAATGATACCTAAATTAAGAGAGAGACAAACCTAACACTGATCTCACACGTAAGGGGGAGATTGTTAGAATGCACGTGTGAGTACCACAAGTGTCACAATTTTCTTAACGGGCTTATATGAATTTTTAATGATCACCCGAATACCATAACTTTTAAAAAATGTTCATTTGAGTGTCGTCGGCGATGTTTTAAAATTTTAGAGTAACATGAAATTCATGATACTTGCGGTGAACATTTAAAAAAAAAATTATGATACTCAAGTGATTGATTGAATATTATAGCATAAAAAAAGCGCCGTTAGCATCATTTTCCCCGTACTAGCAGAAATCGGTACATTCCACAAGTAAATCTAGCTTGGGCCTTATTCAAACACATTTTTGTACCCTCCATATGTTTGGTAGCTATGCTAACAATGTATTCCAATTAATGCTAAATAGACTTGTCATCTATATGTATAAAATGAATACGTGTTGTACCTATGTGCAAACGCCGGACGCCCTCGGAGAATTCCAAGATGGCAATGTTGGTGCCGTCACAAAATTCCTTGAATTAGTCCTAAGCATTCCATTTTTAATTTTCCAAAATCACGTTACACTATTTTATTCGTTTTTTATTTTTATTTTCCTTATGCACCTGTTGAATCTGTCTGGCCGTCTTCAGACGGATCGCATTTCGTGGACTCATATTGACATCGGTCTTAACTTGATTCTATAAATAGCCCGAGGCTTGAGTCTCTTCAATCCAAGCCTAACAGTTCCCCAGTGATCTCTACAACCTCAAGAAAATTTCTGAAGTGCTCCTTTGTCTTCTTCCTTTTTCTCAACCATGGCATCGTCCATTATCTTCGTGACCTTAGCTTTAGTTGCAGCAGTTGTTCCTGCATCAGTGATGGGTACTGAGTTCATGGTTGGAGATGACAAGGGCTGGATCCTCAACTTCGACTACCAAGCCTGGGCCGAGGGGAAGCAGTTCTACGTCGGCGACAAGCTCGGTATGAATCCTACTCCTCCCGTTTTTCTCTCCCGTGCCGCTCGAAGCGTGCCGAGCATTTGAGCAAACATGCTTACTTGTCCCACAATGTTGCACCAAAGAAATTTTAAATTCTGGCATGAAAATTCTTCTACAATGGGTGTCATGCTTAGTTGTGTTTTTCTCCTTTTGCTAAGTTCGTACAGAAAGACATGTGAACAAATGACTAACCTGCAGTCAACCCGAAGTAGAAATCAGAATATTGATCCGAGCCCAACGAAAGTCGTTGTGTCCTTAAGACGAATTTGCCCCCTCAATCTGTACCCGAGGACGTCGGACAATTGTCTCCCAGGATAGAACGGATCGCGTTCCTTTGAAGCGGTACGTCTTCAAAGGACTCCTTCGAACGCAAATTTGTAGAATAATCGCACAAATGAGGATGAGTAATGACTGGTGAAAAATTGATCAGTTTCGAAAGTGACGGACGCTCTTTGTATTTATAGAAAATGAAGTGAAGAGTCGCGAAGCAGAACATGTCTGTTGATGAAGGGATGCGAACCAAAGAAAACTGTTCTTGTTCTGTTCGAACAGACACGTTCATTCGCTTTATTCCGAACGAACATGTATGTTCGTCGGTCTAACATGTCTATTCGCTCAACACCGAACAATCATATCTGTTCGGATGAAAAAGAATGTTCAACATGTCTATTCAAATCGTGTCCCTTCAAATTAAAAAAGAATAGAATAAAAAATATAATTAAATAAACTCGCGGACCGAACCGAACCGAGCCGGCCGGTGGGCGGGCGGTGGCGCGCTCGTGGACCGATCCACCTTTGCGTAGGTCCTCCCCCGTCCACAAAAGTGCGGTGCCCCTTGGGGCCCAAACCCATTTGTGAAGTTCCAATATTTAAACCCATCCACCATCTACTCTTTTTCCTATGTGGGACTCTCCATCCTTCATTTCTCATTCACTTTCCTTGGGATTATTAATCAAATCCCAACAATCCCCCACATGAATGAGATGTTCAGATATCACAACTCTTCGTGTATGCATGAAATGCAATGTGCGATTATTCCATGAGAGAACGTTGCATCAGGATAAGTAGTCTGAGACTTTGAACTTTCCCTAGTGAAACCTATCGGGATTACTCGATCAATCAGTAGACTTGATGTCTTTGAACTGTCGATCTTTGATGTAAGCCTAGACAATAGAAATCACACAACTGTCTCTCGAACAAAGTTGGTTCTCACTGTAGTGTTCGTTTTGGCCATGAACACCGCCTGGTCTCATGAGTGTTTTAGAGAATTCGGCCTTTTCAATTCTCATAGAAGCGGCTCTCACTTCACACTCACATAAGTGATTTCTGAATATATAGTATATCACATACTCAATTCAGAATCATTAAAAGATTTTGCTTAACCTTCACATATTAGTACTGTCTTTATCTAGGAATGAGTAAAAAAATTACAGTACTCTACATAGTCTTCATAACTTAGTTGTCCCTTGGAACCTAGATCTTGGGATCTCCAGTCAACTAGGTAGGGTATCCGCTATGACGACTTATTTATAGGCCTTAAACCCATTTCTTTCGATGTTTTCACAACCATCTCTCTAGGTAAGCCTTTTGTTAATGGATCCGCAACATTATCTTTTGACTTCACATAGTCAATCGTGATAATTCCACTAGAAAGAAGTTGTCTTACAATGTCATGTCTTCGACGTATGTGTCGAGACTTACCGTTATACATGACATTCCTTGCCCTTCCTATTGCCGCTTGACTGTCACAATGAATGCATACAGCCGGCACTGGTTTAGGCCAATTAGGAATATCTTCCAAGAAATTTCGAAGCCACTCTGCTTCTTCACCAGCTTTATCCAAAGCTATAAATTCTGATTCCATAGTGGATCTAGCAATACAAGTTTGTTTGGATGATTTCCATGACACTGCTGCCCCACCAAGTGTGAATACATATCCACTTGTCGATTTTGTGTCTTTAGTGCCGGTTATCCAATTTGCATCACAGTATCCTTCAAGTACCGCTGGATATTCTGTGTAATGCAAAGCATAATCTTGAGTATGATTTAAGTAGCCCAACACATGTTTCATAGCTTTCCAATGATTTTTATTTGGACTAACTGTAAATCGACTTAGCTTGCTAACCGCACAAGCTATGTCCGGCCTAGTACAGTTCATGACATACATTAAACTGCCTAGTATACTTGCATACTCATTTTGAGCCTTACTTTCACCAGTATTCTTTGAAAGATGCAAATTAACATTTATCGGTGTACTTACTGGTGAAATGCCTAGATTCTTGCTTTTTTCAAGAATCTTCTCAATGTAATGGGATTGAGATAGAGATAGTCCTTCAGATGTTTTACGGATTTTAATTCCTAAAATGACATCTGCGATCCCCATATCTTTCATATCAAATTTACTTGCGAGCAAGCATTTGATCTTCTTGATAATCTTACTATCACTGCCCATTATAAGCATGTCGTCTACATATAGACATAAAATGGCAAAGCTGTTACGAGTGTTCTTAACGTAAACACATTTATCGCACTCATTAATCTTGAAACCATTCGACAACATAACTTTGTCGAATTTAGCATGCCATTGTTTTGGTGCTTGTTTCAAGCCATATAGTGACTTGATAAGCCGACATACTTTATTCTATTGTCCTGGAACAATGAACCCTTCAGGTTGCTCTAAATATATTTCTTCTTCTAGATCCCCATTTAGAAAAGCTGTTTTGACATCCATTTGATGAATTTCAAGTCTATACAAGGCTGCTATAGCAACTAACATCCGTATAGATGTAATTCTCGTGACAGGTGAATAAGTATCAAAATAATCCAGACCTTCACGTTGTCTGTAGCCTTTTACGACAAGCCTAGCCTTATACTTATCAATAGTACCATCTGCTTTCATTTTCCTCTTAAATATCCACTTACATTGTAATGGCTTATTACCAGGAGGAAGGTCAGCCAATTCCCAAGTATGGTTTGACAAGATGGATTCAACTTCACTATTGATAGCTTCTTTCCAGAGCGGGGCTTCTGGGGATGTCACGGCTTCCTTATATGTCCGAGGTTTGTTCTCTAACAAATATGTCAGAAACTCAGGTCCAAAAGACGTAGAAGTCCTTTGCCTTTTACTACGTCTAGGTTCATCCTCCATTGGATCACTTCTAGATGTAGTATCTCGAGGCCTCTTATTATTATCAATTGGTTCATATACTATGTTATACGGAAATATATTTTCAAAGAACGAAGCGTCCCTTGATTCAATTATCGTATTAACATGTATATCTGGGATCTCTGATTTGTGAACAAGAAATCGATATGCATTGCTATTCTGAGCATATCTAATAAAAACACAGTCAACAGTTTTTGGTCCTATCTTAACCTTTTTAGGTTTAGGAACTGCAACCTTAGCCAAACACCCCCACACTTTGAGATAATTTAGGTTAGGCATTCTGCCTTTTCATTTCTCATAGGGAGTTTGTTGTGTCTTTTTGTGGGGTACTCTATTTAAAATAAAATTTGCTGTCAAGACAGCTTCCCCCCACAAATTCTGTGGTAAACCAGAACTGTTCAACAATGCATTCATTGTTTCCTTTAGGGATCGATTTTTCCTTTCCGCCACACCATTCGATTGCGGTGTATAAGGAGCGGTAAATTGGTGAATAATACCGAACTCGGTACAAATTTCCTCAAAAGGAAATTCATATTCACCTCCTCGATCACTTCTTATTACTTTTATTTTCTTATTTAACTGATTTTCAACTTCAGACTTATAAGTTCTAAAAGCATTCACAGTTTCATCTTTACTGCTAAGTAAATAAATATAACAGTACCTCGAACAGTCATCTATAAACTTGATAATATACTTCTTACCACCTCTGGAAGGTACTGTTTTCATATCACAAATGTCTGTAGGTATTAAATCTAGAGGTTCTGAGACTCTATTAACTACTGAGTTAAAATGAGGCTTAGAAAACTTAGATTCAACACACACTTGGCACTTTTCACTTGGACAGTCAAACTTTGGTAATAGTCCCATACTAATTAATTTCTTTATTGACTTATAATTAACATGTCCTAATCTAGCATGCCAAATATTAGGAGACTCAAGCACATAAGAAGATGCAACTTTATTCATATCATCCTTGGTTACAACAGTCATTACATTCAGCTTGAACAAACCATCACTCAGATAACCCTTTCCTACATACATCTCATTTCTGGAGAGTACAAACTTATCAGATACAAAAACTAACTTGAAGCCATTCTTGCTAAGGAGAGATCCGGACACCAAATTCTTGCGAACGTCTGGCACATGAAGAACATTGTTCAGTGTCACGATTTTTCCAGATGTCATCTTTAGAGCAATCTTCCCAACGCCTTCAACTTTAGAGGTCGATGAATTACCCATATAGAGTTTTTCATCACCCCCCATAGTTGTGTAGGACGAGAACATCGATCTGTTTGCATAGATATGAAGAGTTGCTCCAGTATCAATCCACCACTCCTTGGGGTTTCCCACCATGTTGCACTCGGATATCATAGCAGACAGATTGATATCATCAACACCATTGGAAATCTCTTCCACCATATTTGCCTGAGTTTTCTGTCTTTTCTTCGCTCTGCAGTCTTTGGCTCGATGTCCAGACTTTCCACAGTTAAAGCATTTGCCGACGAACTTCTTCAAGCCTTGGGTGAATCCCTCTCCAGACTTATTAGGCATTTTCCTCTTCTTGTTGGGTTTTGATCCTTCTTCAACAACATTGGCCCTTGAAACCTCTAGGTTCTTGCCAACTTTCTTCTCAGAGAGCCTATTGTCTTCCTCAATCCTCAACCGAACGATCAAGTCTTCAAGTGACAACTCCTTTCTCTTGTGTTTGAGATAATTTTTGAAATCTCTCCAGGACGGTGGCAGTTTTTCAATGAAGGCAGCCACTTGAAATGACTCACTTAGAGTCATTCCTTCAGCATGAATATCATGCATAATCACTTGAAGCTCTTGAACCTGACTTAAGACGGTCTTTGAATCAACCATCTTGAAGTCTAGAAATTTATCGACAATGAATTTCTTCAGTCCGGCATCTTCAGTTTTATATTTCTTGTCCAGACTCTCCCATAACTCCTTAGCCGTTTTCAGCGGACTATAGACGTTATAGAGAGTATTGTCCAGACCATTGAGGACATAGTTGCGACACAGGAAGTCAGAATGCTTCCATGCATCCACAGCAGCAACCTTTTCCTTATTAGTCTCTCCATCGTCCAATTTAGGACCATCCTCATTGAGGAATCTAGCCAAGTTCAAGGTCGTGAGATAGAACAACATCTTTTGTTGCCATCTCTTAAAATCCGTACCATTGAACTTTTCTGGCTTTTCTCCATGATTCGGAATAGGGGTGATCGGAGTCGAAGTCGAAGCCATTTCTATGGAAAATAAAAATTTAATAATGAAAACGATGAAGATAAACACAAAAGCCCAACCGAACACTTTCTTCAAATCGTAAACAGTATACGAAATGAACAACCACACAGAATACTTACAATATTCACGAGAAAAAGAAAAAAAAATACGTTTATCTCGAAAAACAACTCTTATAAACGATACGATAGAAGTTCAAAAAAGATCATTCGAACACCATAACAGAAAGTTAATACACCACAGAACGAATGAAGGACAGATTGTTTACAACAACAAAAAATACGAACTAAGCGCAAAAACAAGAAGTATAACGTCAAATTCGTCTTAAGATTGTTTTACTCCTTTGCTAAGTTCGTACAGAAAGACATGTGAACAAATGACTAACTTGCAGCCAAAGCGAAGTAGAAATCAGAATATTGATCCGAGCCCAACGAAAGTCGTTGTGTCCTTAAGACGAATTTGCCCCCTCAATCTGTACCCGAGGACGTCAGACAATTGTCTCCCAAGATAGAACGGATCGCATTCCTTTGAAGCGGTACGTCTTCAAAGGACTCCTTCGAACGCAAATTTGTAGAATAATCGCACAAATGAGGATGAGTAATGACTGGTGAAAAATTGATCAGTTTCGAAAGTGGCGGACGCTCTTTGTATTTATAGAAAATGAAGTGAAGAGTCGCGAAGCAGAACATGTCTGTTGATGAAGGGATGCGAACCAAAGAAAACTGTTCTTGTTCTGTTCGAACAGACACATTCATTCGCTTTATTCCGAACGAACATGTATGTTCGTCGGTCTAACATGTCTATTCGCTCAACACCGAACAATCATGTCTCGCGGACCCGGGCCCGGCCCGAACCGGCCGGCGGGCGGGCGGTGGTGCGCGCGTGGACCGATCCACCTTTGCGTAGGTCCTCCCCCGTCCACAAAAGTGCGGTGCCCCTTGGGGCCCAAACCCATTTGTGAAATTCCAATATTTAAACCCATCCACCATCTACTCTTTTTCCTATGTGGGCCTCTCCATCCTTCATTTCTCATTCACTTTCCATGGGATTATTCATCAAATCCCAACAAGTTGATGCTAAGAGGCCAATACTTTCTCTTTGTTGTAGTTTTCAAGTATCCGTGGGGCGCCCACAATGTCTTGAAAGTCAACGGGACGGGCTTCCAACAGTGCGCGACGCCGGCGGGCACCGTGGCTCTGACCACCGGGAATGACGTCATTTCCCTTTTGACCCCGGGGAGAAAGTGGTACATCTGCGGCATCGGCAGGCATTGTGAGGCCGGCAACATGAAGCTCGTCATAACCGTGCTGCCAAAAACGGAGTGGCCCATGCCTGCGCCCGCGCCCGCGCCCATGCCCGCAGCAGCCAAGTACTAGGCTGCCGGAGGAAGCGTCACGCCTCGACATTGCGCCTTGATCATGGCCGTTTTCGGGGTTGTCGCAACGGTCATGGTTTGATGTGTCTTAAGTTAGTTATTTATCCTGTTCGTCCTTTCACTTGATGTTGTTTATTTCGTTTGTAATCTCTGCATTAATTTCAAAGTTTGGATTGTTAAGGTATTTCTCTCATTACGACTTGGAAAGTAAATTAGATTTAGCTGTTTATGCTGTTATTATTCGAAGGGTGCCGTTAAATCTGGCTTTGCCATGGGCTAACTTCAGAGAGAGAGAGAGAGAGAGAGAGAGAGGGGCTGGGCGGATGTAGTCAAAAGGAGAGTTTCTATGGCGTCTCGAGCAAGCGCTTCACCTTTGTAAGTGGGTCGTATTCTTAAGTATTTTGTCTTAAGCTCTGTTCTTTTTTTTTTTTTTTTGTCGGAGTCTTAAGCTCTGTTCATTATAGCGATAAATGAGTTGTTTTCAAAAAATATTTTTCAAGAAGTCATTTTCCTGTTTCCAGAAAATATTTTTTAAGAAGACATTTTTTCAGGAAAATAACAATATTTTCTGATGTTCGGCTGAAACCTGAAAATCAAATTTGATTTTCCTCCGTGTGATCATTTCAATAATTTTTTTTATTTGTATTTTTTTTCCTTCTTTTTTCTTTTACCTTCTTTTTTAGTCGGTCGCCGACCATGGCGATGGCTGGCAAGCTTAGTCTCGCCAGATCCGGCAAGGTGAGATCACCCGAGGCCAGCGATCGGCAGGGAAAGAAAAAAGAAAAGAAAAAAAAAGACAAGGAAAGAAATAAAAAATACTAAAGTATTAGAATATTAAATTTTTCTGATTTTTTTTAAATAATTGAAGGAGTGGGAGGAAAAATGAGGGAAATGTTTTCCACTTTTTGAAAAGAGGAAAAAAAATTTCGTCACTTTTGAATGTGTTCTTTTTCATGGGTGGAATGCGGAAAATCTAGAAAATATTTTCCTAAAAGTTGTTTTGCTCCAAATGAACGGAGTCTTAGTTGCTACATCAAGCGTCGAATCTAAAAAAGACTTATAAAATTTTTCAATGAACGACTGAGAGTTTTTCTTTTGTGATCCAATGGTCACCAATGCCCGAAGAACGGATCTTCCAAAATTTCTAGAAGATAGAAGAAGAGAGAAGAGGAGACGGAAGAAAGAAATTACTAATGGGGGCCCATTGATGTAGCAAGCTGGCAACTACAAAATCTTTGCCATTAGCATGAGTTGTATCAATTAACGATGATGTAAAATAAGTTTGGATCGAACTTCATCAATGGATGGATATGAGCTATAAAGCAGTGAATTGTGAAATTTGTCGTGAATTGTTGGGGAAGATAATCTCAATGTCGACGTGAATTGTCTAGAATATATTGAAATGTAATTTGAAGAGCCACATTAAATTATATGACTTCCTAATGAACTAGACGTTTATTCGCGCGTTGCGTGAATTGTCATATATATGAAATATAATTGCAATGGAGCTTGAGATTTTTTAGCATACCATTAGTTGTAAAAGATGCGCATAAAGCTAAAGTATCACAATGAAAAAGCAACTCATCTGTGCAAAAAAAAAAAAAAAAAGTTCATATAAAAAGTATGAAACATTATATATCGTAAATATCGTACTATACCTGAAATGTATATAAACAATAAAAACTCTTGTTTACATCTAATATGGAAAATACTTTGAATTACATAAATACAAAATCAATTACAATTAAATAGTAAAATAATGAAGAGAGAGGAGAAAAATGTGGGTAATTAATTAATACATATTGTTGGGAGTGTGCAACAGAAGTTCGATATTTTCATCCGGGGAGATTGCCAAGAGGGAGCTCATGTCTGAACCCACCAATATATTCAGTTGGACCCACCTTTACTCAAAAGCTTAAGCTTAGTTATGAGCCAACTTGGATATATTAACTGCTAACAATCTCTCCCTCACGTGTGAGCTCTAGTGTTAAGTCTGCTCCCCCTTAATTCAAGTATCCCTTATGCACCAAGATATCTCAACTTGAATCTCCATCAACGCCCATCAAGCCCGCGTTGCTACACCACAACGCCCACCGGTCCGGAAACCGCGTTGGTCACCAGATTCCTTCCTTAAGAAATTCACCAAACACCGATACATATTGAGAGTGGGCCACAAATCAAGTATTGGCTTTGATACCAATTGTTGCACGGAACAAGCGATCGAACAATAAAATAGACAGAACAAGAAAGTAAATCTGATACCAGATGTACGTGGTTCGGTCGTAGAGACCTACCCCACGGGGAGAGCAGCAACGAATTCCACTATAGATCAAGCGATACATGGAGATTACAAATCACTCTCGAGTCACTCAAACACTTTCAGTGTTTCCCGTCCTAATTACATCCAATAACGCACACAGTATTTAACTCCCCAATTCATCACGAAATAATCTCTCAATCTCACCAAGGAGTTATACATAAATTCTTACCACAAGAATTTCTTGGCTAGAACATAAATTCTTCTTGGATATAATTCGCGAAGAAAGACCCACGTACGAAGAAGCGATCTCTCGGAACACGTTCATCAACTTGCGCCCAAAATATATGTACTGCCACAACTGAATAAAAAACAAATATATTCATGTTGACCGAACTGGAGAAGGAGACAACTTGGACTTTCCTATTCTCTGCGTTTTTTTTTCTACACCGACTTCAATACAGATAATGATTTCCAAATATTTCAAAAAATTCTAAAACCTGACTTTCCTTTTTGGTTTTTCTTTTCTTTGTCCATATCAACTTCAATGGTGCGGATATTTCCTTATCCGCAGGTTACCCAAATTGAAGTCCGTAACACGCTCGATGAACATCCGAAAATTAACTCCATGCTTCCCTATAATTCATCATCGGTCGGGTCTCTTTACGAGCTTAAACTCGAGACATATTTTAACACATATATCTTACGAAGAAAACACCAAAATCTTTTATTGCAATATGGAGAGTTTGTTATAATCTATTTATATAGATATCATTAACGAAGTTGTGGTCGTTACATTTTGTTATTTATTGGTTTTCACTTCAATAAATGGTTGCTTCCATGAAGTTGTGATGATTAAAGAGTATATTTCATTTAATTCTTCAAATATACTATGTAGTATTCCTAGTGAAGTTTCAATTATATAAACCTATTCTATAGTTGTATATCGAATGTACGTCTCAAATTTGTGAACCTATTGTGTGACATCCTCAAATTCGACCATATTCTGGATGTAATGAAACGATGATTTTAATCAATGCACTGTTAGTAATTCTCGCTCTTAATTGATCACTCATGAGAGACTAACCGAAAGGGAAAGGCTATTAACGAATTAAGTACGCACGACCTGAGAACTTAACCATGGATTGACAATTCGACCATAAGAATTGATGAGGGACAATTGTGAGCCAGTATGGACCTTTCAAGGAACGGTTATAGAATGTTTCGTCAATAGTATGCAATTGGATCGCGGGGGATTCCGCTTGACCATTGTATGGATTGCGAACGATCCTAAACCAATTCCTAATGATCGTGTATATTGGAACTAGTGATTGATCCCTCGAAATTACATGACAACCGAGGTCATCCATGGTTCGAGAAAGCTTAGACGTGGATTGATGTCGAATTAACCACGGGTCGAATACGCGTAACTCCTAAAAGCCGCTCGTTAGTTTGAGATATCCTAAAGTTGCAATCGATTGATCTTGATCATGAATTAGAATCCGAATTTGGGTATCGGACTTTCGAGGATCTCAAGACTGAGTTATTGGACGTCGCCTTATTGAGCGATCTATTTATCGGTTTGCTCGAGACTCTCGAAAAAGGATTATTGGACCGAGATTCGAAGCCCGCGAGAAAGTAGGGCCGGGCGAAGGCCCATTGGGCCTCAAGCCCATTAGTGTTCGGCCAAGTGGGCCCAATTAGACCCAGCTTAAACATTTGGGCCCATTCAAGCCCATTAAGCTTTACTAAAGCCCATTTCTATTCTTCAAGCCCAAGTTAGATGTATATGGACCCGTACAAATACTAGCCCATATACGCGTATCGTATTTTTATACTATATATATATATATATATATACGTGTATAGTACCTTATACTATACTTTGAGAAATTACCAAAATGCCCTTGCATTTATGTATATGAGACAAAACTCATGATGGAAGAGGACTTTTGAGGCATGCATTTAATGTGTGATATGATCTTGATTTTTAGAGGATTTGAAGAAGGCAATTATCTCATTTTTGTCTTGAATCTCTCTCTCCTCTCTCTCTCCCTCAACTCACGCCCACTCCTCTCTCCCTCCACCCTCACGGCCAGCCCCTCCTCCAGCCACCACAGCCCTGTTTTGCCGTTGTTTGGCCGGCCAAAGTCACCGCCAAGCGCCGCCGTGGTCTCCCGTGGCCGTACGCCGCTCGTTTGAGCTTTTTTCGTCGCCGTTTCGAGCTCCGCCGTGCACAACCAGCCCCTTCGGTTCTGTGCAACTGCTGTCCAGCCATTCATCATCGTCTCGTGTTGTTTAAGGCAAGTTACACGTAGCCCTTGCGCCCGTGTCTTCGGTAATGTGATTAGATTAGACTAATTATCTTTAGTGCTAATTAAGTAAGGATTAGTTGCTAAGTTATCATGTTTTTGCGATAGGCTATCAAGGTTGAGTAATAAGCTATCGAAGCTTTAATGATAAGCTATCAAGAATTATACGATAAGCTATCAAGGATGGAACGATAAGCTATCAAGAATGGAATGATAGGCTATCGAGGTTTGAGCGATAGGCTATCGAGGTTTGAGCGATAGGCCATCGAGGTTTGAACGATAAGCTATCAGTTTATATTTCAATAATTAATATTTTAGTGTAGTTTCAAATATTGAATTGTGAATGTTTGAATCGTAATGCTTACGTTGGGAATTGCCGTATATGATTAGACAGCTATTTTCAAGGTTAGGATTGTGGACACCTAAATAGTAAACCCTGAGGTGTCGGGTTTATACGTCAATTATTATGAGTTTGGTGATTTAATTATGTGCACATGATTTAATTACTGCAAGTGTAATTTATTTACTGCATTCTAGCATGAGAGTTGCATTAGTGTGAGAGTTGCCCGGATAAGCCGGAAGACCCCCGTAGAGAGATGGGTGTGCCCTCGATCGGCCGTAATTGATCGAAAGGATAACTACCCGGATAAGCCGGAAGACCCCCGTAGAGAGATGGGCGTGCCCTCGATCTGCCGTAATTGATCGAATAAGTAATACCTGGTTAAGCCAGAAGACCCCCGTACAGGAATGGGCGTGCCCTCGATCGGCCGTAATTGATCGAATGAATGCCTAAGAGGCCGTAATGATTGAAAGACGTCTGAGTGTATTGAGTGTGAGAAGCTGACGGGTGTTTAGTTTGTGTTGAGTACATTTTGCATATCATGATTTAAGACGTGTCGGCTGCGTGCCGAGATAAGGTTCAGTTACCTATAATTGTATGATGATATACTTGTGAATATCGTACTATGTTGCATGCTTTAGGTGCGTCCGAGCTGAGTTGACCCCCTAATCGAGGCTTAGGTCGTAGACTCGCCGAGATTTTATCTCATTGTTGTTGTTAACCATTTTTCAGGACCCTAACGATGGAGAGCACTCTGAGGTGGACGTGCGAGTCGACCCCCTTTTGAGTTGCTTGGAGTAGTGTTAACCCAACCCCTTTGTTGTATGTGTGGTCTGCTAGGAAGCGGCTTTGTGAGAGGCTTGTATGTTGTAATCTTCCTAGGGTTAACAATAATTAAATAAAATGAGCTTGGCTATTGATATTGGTTGTTTCTCTTTCTGACTATTCCTGTTGTTATGTTTGTCTGGGGAAGTATATTGTTTCCGCATGCGCTTAATTGAAAGCTAAAAATAAATGGGTCGGTGACGCGTCCTGGGACGTCGCAACTTAACGACCGAGAAGGGATGTGGCGTGCCCGATGGGTGCGGGGCGTGAAATCCCCGTTTAAGTGGTATCAAAGCCGACTCCCGACAACGTGTGGGGCCGCAGTGGGCGCTTGCTAGTGTACGCGGTGCACAGCGGGGACGCTGTGCCGTTGAGGGGGGATTATGTGACATCCCCGTTCCACATCGCTTAGGGGGGAGTCCTGGGCTGGTTTATAAAGGATTGGGTTCCCCTTAACTTGCAAGACGCGTTTTCTCGGGGTTGTATGGGCGACCCTCGGAGGAACAAAATCGTGAGGACTGTGTGTCCAAAGCGGACAATATCTTGCGAGTGGTGGGCCCAGGTCGTTATATATTGTGAAAATCGCCATAGAACCTATTGAAATAACAAAATTGCTCCATGGTCCATGAAAGTACATATGATTGTACGAATAATTTTCTTTTCGCGCTCTATTCAATGCACATATATGTACATATTTGTGAGAGCTTTTTCGTAGTAAGTTTATATTTAGCTTACAATTAGTTATTCAGCTGTATTTTAGTTATTCGTAAGTTATTGTAAAGCAAACAACTTTGTCATTCTCAAACAAACACATTCTGCATAATTGTAGAACGACTAAACCTTCTTGAATTGCTCTTGGACTCCCTATAGTAACTCAATTGTTGAAAAAGAAAGTATGTATATGATAAGGTATTTGTATAATTAAAACAGTCGTTTTATACAGAAAAATTAAATAATTAAGTACCACATGCATTGCTTTGATAAAAAATAAATCCTTATATTTAGTCGAAACATCACACGAATTGCAGGCTTAACGATTAATTTACATGGACATAAATAGTGGAAACCTACGAGGTTTGGGGGTGGCCCCCGCCCTTAGGTAATTTTTGAAAATTCATAGAGTATATATCAATTTAAATATTTTTTTTCGTCTGGTTCTATCTTATCATATTCTATTTTATAAGCTACACAATTTAAATGTTTTGTCGCGCTTCAAACTTTAAATTCTCGGCCTGAATGCAATAAAGAGAATATTCTTGGAGAAGGCAACTATGCACTTGTCTTATCAAAAATCTCTCCTGACCACACAACAAAAAAAAGCAAGAAAGTGGATTCTTCTTAGCCGAACTATGCAAGTCCACACTCAACATAAAATGCTCCTAATATCAAGCATCGACCAAATTCGCCATCCACGATCTTATATTTTATTCGGTACGTGATACATTCTAGGAAAAAGAATCACCCGCAAAACGTTATTACCTAGGACATTGTAACATATAAATAGGTTGGAAACAATGAGGATTACAATCACCTCTTTATCAAAGCTATAGCTTTTGTCATAAACGTTTCTATTTATCATAGAGAGGCATACATGGCTCTCTTTTGGGGAACTCTAGTCGTCGTAATTTTGTTTCTTTGCAGTTGCATCGACGTGATAGGCGATTCCGATATAACCGTCATGTACAAAATATGCAACGGGATCAAGTTCGGATTCGGAAGCACGTACGACGGTCAAGTAGATAGCGTCCTTCAAGATTTGGTGTATAAGACGGGTGATAACAGTTTTGATTATTATAGACAATCGACGGTCTTGGATCAAGGTTGCTATGGCCACGCAGCTTGCAGTGGAGCTCTTTCGCACTATGACTGCTTTACATGCTTAATATCGGCTAGATACGATATAACAGATGGTTGTCCAGAAAACACCGGAGCCCAAGTGCAACTTAAGGATTGTAGGATTAGGTACGAAAATTATTATTTCTTGGAATGAATAGGTGAAGGGCATGTTTGGTAACGTTTCTATTTCAAAAAAGTAATTTTGATTAGAATCAATTTTTTTGATTCTGTTCCTTGGACGATATTTAGAGAATCAGAACGCGTTTGGTAACTGCATAAAATTTCTATTCCCGGAACAGAAACGCGTTTGGTAACTGCACAAAATTTATGTTCTGGGAAATAATTTCTCTTCCCAATTTGTCATTTAAATCAAATAATTACATAATCACATTTGATAACTTTCCTTAGACCCCACCGTTGCGATCCTCTTGCACCATGACATCTTTTTGGCCAAAATAGGGATGCTTCATATGCAGATGGTCACTGATGCAGCATGGTACTCCTGCAACAAATCATGCAGGGTTTAGGAAAAATCGAAAGACAAAATCACCAAAAACAGGATTGGCCAGTTGAATGGACCCATTTCCTACTTTTTGAGATTTTTTGGGAATTTTCGGAACGATTTGCCCATGAGGGGAAAAATCGTCATTTGGGAGAAATCGGAAAGCAAAATCATCAAAAATAGGATTGGTCAGTTGAAATGACCCATCTCCTAATTTTTGAGATTTTTTTGGAATTTTTGGAATTTTTTTATGATTTTTTCAATTTATTTTAGAATTTTTATGAATTTTCCATTTTTTGGATTTTTTAAATCATTTTCTGATTTTTTTTTAAATTTATCCGGACCGGGTCGGGTTGACCCGGCCCACGCCTCGTAGGCGCCCAACAAAAGTGAGAGAAGACTATCGTTGCCTTTTTGATTCTCAAAAGTGTTCTTTTTCTTGAGAAATTTTTTTTTTGGTTTCTCAAAATTGGTCCAAAAGTGTTCCCAGGAGTAGAATCAGAATCAGAATCATCTGCGTTACCAAATTTATTTTTGATTCTTTTTTGTTTCAAGGAATATAATCAGAGAAACAGAAACGTTACCAAACATGTCCTAAGAGTGTCATCAATTTTGATTAAGAATCACTTACTTGTTGACTTGTTTTGTTTGGTGCCCCATGCCATGACGAGTGTATTGGATCTCATTGCCTGCGCGCAAAATTTTTTTCCCTTCATGTTTGGTCATGTGACATCAATGCATGTAAAATTAAAAAGCTCAATGATCTGACAGTTTTTTTTAATGCATATACTTAGTGTATCAATTTTTTTAATAACATCCTATATGCGAATACTCGAATCAATCAATCTTTATGGATGTACAAATTAAATTTGAGCTTTTCCATGATATAATATTGTATTGCATAATTCTTTTATTTAGTTTATGACATTTTATACTTCCTGTGAGGAAATACCATAATCTCACAAAATTTCAAATTCTTGTTTTCGATTTACGATGTTTTCAATGTGTGATTACGATAAAATGGTGTAATGTTGGAACTTAGAAAATTCTCATTAGATGATTCTGCACTTGGTTTCAACAGAGCAGCGTAGATAAAAAAAGGTCACATTTTATGACATCTTCTTCTTTAAGTTATAGCCAAATAGAAAAATTTCATAAAAATGGAAGTTGCTGTAGTATTTTCAATGTTATGATGTAAATGAATAATTCCAGATTTAGTTTATTTTTTGTTTTACGACCTTATTAATTTATATTGTCATCATATGATTGTCACAACCAAACTCAGAGAGTCATTTTGGTGATAGATACAACAATATACCGTAGAGATAAGTGAATCCCATTAAATTCAATTAGGTTCTGACAAAAAAGAAAATTAGATCAAAAGATATTGTGGTAGATAAATGGGTCTGTCGTGTTAAAGATATTTAAACAACATTAAAGCAAAGAGTACTAATCATGAATCGAGCGACTCGATGGGCCATCTAGGAATTTGGCAGTTTACTCGAAATTTTCTTTTTGGACCATGTCCACTTGACCCATGGAGACTCGTTATTTAACGAGTTTGGTATTTTTGGATCGCGAACGATACTTTTAAGTTCGGTATCCAGCTCAGCCCGTTGAGGCCCGCTATTGATGCGGACTGTTAGGACCAATTTGGTAATGCTCATGTTTCTCCGATTCCTATTCCTTTATTTCCGGGAACAGAAAAAGAATAGAAATCTTGTTTGGTAACGTCGGTTAATTTTTCTGTTCCCTAGAACAGATCAGTGGCCAGGGAACAGATTGAGAACATAAATAAGAAGCAAAAAAAAAAAAAAAAACTACTTCTCTGTTCCTGGGAACAGAATTAGAAAAATCATTTATGCTAAAAAATTGTTCCCGGGAACAGAATTGTCACCAAATATGCCCTTAATAAACTCGATTATGTAGCCACAAGTTCCTCGACATATGATTGACTTGACCGGACGTATCGAAATAAATGATCATCCTATGTACATCAGGATGGGAGGACTTACACAGCGATATAATGGTGATTATCCCGTGCTCTCCGAGTATGTCTTTGCAAAATTATCGATCTGGATGCAACAAAGAGAATATGCTATGAGAAGGCAACAACAATGGACTTGTGCTACCAAGAATATCTCGTGGACACAGGACAACATTGTAAGAAAGTGGATTCCTCTTGGGCGAACTATGGAAGGCCACACTCAACACAAAATGCTCGTTAACATCAAGCATTGACAAAATTCGTCATCCATGATCTTAGTTTACTTGATAAATACTAAGAAGAAACGGCATATGTTGTACCTAGCAATATCACCTAGAGGGGGGTTGAATAAGTATTCTGAACAGTTTTGAAACGTAATGCGGAATTTAAACAAGTTCAAAACACAAACTGAAACAGTTTTAATTATAAATTCAGAATACGACGTGCAGATATCTAAACACAATAAGGAGAGTTTAGAGTAGAGAGAATTGCACGCAAAGATTATGTTGGATCTAGCAATATCACCTAAAGGGGAGGGGGGTGAATAGGTGATTCTGAACAATTTTGATACTTAATGAGGAAATTAATAGGTTCAGAACATAAACTGAATAAGATCAGTAAAATAACGTGCAGATAAACTAAACACAGCAAGAGGAGTTTAGGGAAAGAAAATTTGCACGCAATATTTATAGTGGTTCGGCTTTAGCAAGCCTACGTCCACTCTCCCACGATGACAGCCGATCGACTGGATTCCACTATAAATCGATGAAAGGTTACAAGAGTTGTCACTCTAATCACTCTTACAAAGGAACCTCTCAAGAATAAGAATTTTAAGCTCACAAGAACAAGAGAATGTGAATCTGAACAACTCAGCACTTTGGAATTTTAAGTTTGTGAACTCATTTCGCAGCAGTCACCATTGATCTTCTTTTATACTCCTTCGACCTCAAACTAGCCGTTACCAAAGTCCTCCAAAGGATCGCTCCTCAATCTCTGATTGGACGTCATCAACCTTGATTGACCGAGACTGTATATGGGAAGATCTAGTAGCCGTTGGAGTAGAGTCTGAACCCTTCAGATTCAGTCGCCCATACAAGCAAATCTTCAGTTTCCATAAATAGAGTTCATCCAAATCTCCAAGATATCTTGTCCTATGGAAGGTAATATCCAATCGAGGATATTCTCCTGATTTGATTGGAAAATAATTCTGTCAATCAAATCTTATAAACTTCCATAAAAAGGCGCGGCCAAACCGAAAACCTGCCAAATGTGGGTCTTTAGAATATGGTAGAGAGATATTGCAGAATCTGAACGCTGGTCAGAAGCAGTCTTCTGAACTAAAAAGACTCTCTGAATCTGAGCAGATTAGAATAGCGACTCTGAGCTTCTGTAAAGTCCTTGCTGACGTGTCACATAAGTCTTCTCGAGATTAAGTCTTCAGAGGCAATACAAACCTCCATCTGAAGTCTTCAGAGGCAACACAAACCTCCACTGGAAGTCTTCAGAGGCAACACATTTCTCCATCTGAATACTAGACTTCAACTATCTCAGAAGCAAGTACGCGACGACTACTCCTTGAGTCTGAACGTCAGTTTTGGAACATTATAAGCTTTTGTTCACATGCTCATTCCTATAAAAAAAAAATTATTTGCATAAATCAGATTCTCTCACAAGAAGGATAGTTTTGTCAGAATCAAAATATTCAGAGGGATAGTTTTGTCAGAATCAAAATATTCAAGTGAATCTCTTCAAAAGGATGTGCATCTTAATATATAAGATATGCACTTTGAGTGATAGAAGGATATCACCATATGTTTGTGTACATCGTTGAATTCGTTTGAGCGCATATGTATAATTCGCGTATGTATATAACCTGCAATATAAAAATGAGATATCTTCTCCCCCTTTTTGTCATCAGCAAGATAATATGACAAAGATAGCAATCCACACATACATTATTTAAGAGGCAAGCTATCAGACCATAATAAGGTCGTGATAGTCAAGGTTTACAAAAATATAACATCCGACAAAGATAAAATAAAAATAAATACGGACTGTTTGAAAAAAAATTCAAGAGGACAGAGGTGGATTTTGTTTTGAAGAGGAGGAGGGAACATCAACATGCTCTTCATCATCTCTCTAAGCAACTTCATCAGTTTTGCCCATATCAGCAATAAAGGCGGCGAAATCCTTAAGTTCCTTCATCTGTGGAAATTCTTTGCTGATCCTCTCATCTCTGATCAGTGTGTAGGTACCAATGCTGGCCATCTCAGAGCAGAAAAGGCGACAGTATTTGTGAAGCATTTCCTCAAACCTGTTCATCTTCTTCTCAATATTCATCTCCATTCTATTCATCCTCTGCATAATCTCTACCCGAAGTTTTTCAACTTCCATCTGAACTAGACTCTGCGAAGTCTTAGCTTCTAATAACTCTTTGATGGAAGCATTCAATGTCCCTGCAGAAGTCTGTTGGTCTTCTTCTTCTATTATCTGAGCTTTACCCTTTGATGTCGAATCCAGAACTCGCTGCAAATTTATCTCCCCCTGAGTCTGATCAGGTGCTGAATCTGGAATGATTATAACAGCTTTAGCAGTAGTAGATTCAATTTATGTGGGTGGCTTTTCAGATATCTTCTCTAGAGGTTGCTCCTTCTGAACATCAGTTTCCACACCAGCTTTCTCCTTCTGAACAACATCAGTTTGAATTTCTTTAATCTGATCGGCATTAGGTTCCTTGTGTTGTTCCTTTGTGCTGGATTCTTCTTTTTCATCAACAGCCTTATCCTCCTGAACAACTTCAGCCTGAATAGTATCTGTTATTATCTCATCAGGTTGTTCATGCAAAACAACAGATTCTTGAGGTTGCTCCCCCTGAATCTGAACTGTTTTAACAGGAGTAACTCCTGTGGATCCTCTAGCTGTGACAACAAAATCATCAGACATATCAATCTCCATGTCCTCAGGTGGTGATGAAGACTTCTTCTTCTGTTCTCGAGCAACTAGAACTTCAATAGTTGTTCTGTCATCCAGTTGCTCCTCCATTATCTCCACATATTCATTTGTAGCAAGCTAAGCTTCTTTCTCTGCCTTTTCACCAGTTGTCTCATCAGCTTCTACATCTCCACTCTCATGAGTTTTATGGAGATCCTCTTCTTTGTTCATAGGATCCGCCTACTCATTTGCTGTTTCAGCATGCTCTTAATCTTCTGACTCGATAGTTCCTTCAGATAAGGCAATAGGGGTCCTCTCATCATCTTCTGATGATACACCTTCTTCTTCTTCTGAAGACTCACTCTGAACAGTGGTCCGCTTTCCTTTTCTGGGCTCTGTTTTCCTTCTCTTTGCTGATCTTTCACTCTCTGCATTCTTCTCCTCTAATTCGACCAGAACAGCCTCTTTGTTTTTGTTCATCCATCCACCAGCAGTCTGTCTAAAACCCATTTTCTGTATCATGGACTCCCCAGCTACCATTATCTGAGTTTCATTCTGAATGAGCTCACCAAGAATCTTGACATTGTGGAAGGACATGATCCGATAGATTAACCCTGCGTAGGGTAATTGTCCTTTGGCCTTCTGCACAGTCCTATACATATGGAAAAGAACAGTGTGTGCCAGAGAGAGTTTGCAACCATTTAACAGTCCCCATATCAACTTGGCTTCATACTTCGAAATATCTATTTTTGAAGCAGCCTTGGGTCTTAAACTCTCAATCACAACCTTGTGCATTACAATGTGCTTCAATGGGAAGTCATTGTAAGCAATGTGTGCCTTTGAATCTTTGGAATAATTCTCTTTTCCAGTTAGAAAACTGTAGGCAGCATCAGGTTGTACATCAATGGGTACAAAATCCATTTCATCAACTCCCATTAAATTTGCAAGTTCTCTGACGTGCAAATGATATTGGACTTCTCAAACTGTATAAAATAGAGAATCAAAATTTCGGAAACACAAGCTTGAATAAAAGTAAGCTGCTAAGTCTGGAAAGATTGACTTTCTTACAGTTGCAAAATCTTTCAGCTTCATTAGTTCCAAGTGCTTCCTTATAGGGATACCAACGCTATCAAAATATTTAAGGTCAAATACCCCGTGGAGTATAACTCCTCTTTCCTTCAACGACTCGTATTTCTCACAATGCTTCTGACTTAAGAACAGTTTGCTCTCAAAATCCTTGTATTTTATAATCCCTCTGATTTTCTTAAAATCTCTGACCAACACATCATCGTCATCATTAGGTCTTCCTCTGGTTTCACTTTCTTCGCTTATTGTTTCTTTGATAACGATGCTCTTTGATGGAGACCTTTTAGGTTTCGAGACTCCAGTTGGCACTATGCGAAATCCAATCATTTGTTGTCAAAATCTATTTTTGAAATTACTTTTCTTTTTGAAACCAAGACCAGACTTGTCATTGAAAGGAATTTGTTTGGAAATAATATTTTTCAAGGTTTTTGAACTCTGAGAAAATATTTTTGAAATGTTTTCAATCTCGTTTTTCTAAGAATAATTTTCTTTCGAAATCAAATCACGTTTTTCCTTGATTTGATGAAATTCCATTTGCAAAAACCCAATCTTGTCTTTTTGAGAAATATCTTGCTGTTTTAAAGAAGAAACTTCCTTTTTCAACATAGAAACTTTTTTAAGAGCTTCTTTGTAATTCTTGCACAATTCATCAATGTACTCTGAAACTTCATCAGGTATTTCAGAAGAATATACCTCAATATCTGAATTTGAGTCTGAGTCTGATTATGAATCTAACTTTTCCATGAGACATATGTTCGCATAGTCATCCTCACTATCTTCAGAGTCACTCAGAATTTCTTCTTTTAATGCCTTTTTGTATTTCTTGTACTTGACTTTGTCTTTCTTTAGAAATGGACATTTTAGCTTGATATGTCCAACCTTCTTGCAGTGGAAGCACACTACATCTTTGCTCTCTTGTTTATCACTGCTTGACTGTTTCTGATCATACTGTTTGAATGATCTCTCCCCTTTGAAGTTTCTACCTTTTTGAGGCATCTTTCTAAATTTCTTTACCATGAGTGCAAGCTCTTCGCCGTCTTCATCTTCATCTTCTGAATCTGGCACTTCATAATCAATTTCAGATTTTACAGCAATAGACTTCTTACCTTTTGAATCTCTTTTTTTGTTGGCATGCTCAGTCTCATATGACTGCAAGGTTACGACGAGCTCATCAATGGATAGATGTCTGATTGTTTGACATTCATGTATTGATGGCTTGATGTAATTCCAGTCGTCTGTAAGTCCTCGAAGGATCTTTCTGACTTACATCGGTTCAGCTGCAGGAGCACCTTGCCTTGCAAGACCACTTGCTAGTATTTGAAACCTGTCAATCATATCAGCAATAAACTCATCGGGCTTCATCTTGAAGGCTTTGTAATCACTTAGCAGAATGCTGAGATTGATTTCTTTCACTCTGTCAGTTCCTTGATATGTGACATGAAGTCTGTCCCATATAGCTTTTGCTGATTCTTCTTCTGCGACACGCTTATATAAAGGAGTGGATAGTGCACAGAAAATTGCGTGAACAGCTTTGGAATCAAGTCCTTGTCTTTTTGCTCTTTTAGTGTTTGACAGTGTTGCTGTAGGATTGGTGTTGTCATTTGTTTCATTTCCATTCGAAGGAGTTGCCGCGATAGTAGGAACTACTCCATTGACAACAACATCCCACATCAGATCGTCTGATGCCTTGAAGAACCACTTCATTTTGTTGCACCACATATTGTAATCTTTTCCGTCAAAATAAGGTGGTTTGTTGCTGAAGTGTGCATCACCTGCTCTTGTGAAATTGTTGCTAGACATAGTAGATCGTTAGCTCTGAAGTAAAACACTTCAAGATAATGAGCAACCCGGTTTGATACCAATTGTTGTACCTAGCAATATCACATAGAGGGGGGTGAATAGGTATTTTGAACAGTTTTGAAACTTAATGCGGAATTTAAACAAGTTCAAAACACAAACTGAAATAGTTTTAAATATAAATTTAGAATACGACGTGTGGATATCTAAACATAGTAAGGAGAGTTTAGAGTAGAGAGAATTGCACGTAAAGATTATAGTGGTTCGGCTCTAGCAAGCCTACGTCCACTCTCCCACACTAACAGCCGATTGGCTGGATTCCACTATATGAATCGTTCAGCCCCGTCCAGAGCTTGCCGGGCTTGTCCGGGGCTGGTCAACAGCGACCGGGGGGCCTTGTACTTCCGGTTGTCGATCGGCGGTCCCATCTTGGCGATCTCATCCTTATTTATTCATCTATTAACTTTTATAATCAAAGGTTAATTCTAATTTCCTAATATGAGAATTTTCGGATCATCACAAATGCTATTTAATAAATCAATTATTCCAACTTGACTTTTATTATGCAAATTTCGGCAATTTAATATGTACAATGGGCTTGGCCGAATTTTCATTCACCGTGGGCTTAGTTCAATCAACTAAATTGAGCTCAGAACCATCACTTTAATTTCATCCACCAAAAAAAAAATTCATCCACCGCCGATCGGACAAAAATGCGAGCTATGCAATGCAGAAATTAAATTACTTGTATGAAAATGATTTAAATATTTTTGTTAATGACTAAAGTTAGTTCCTAATTTTTATGCAATAATTGATTAAAATGATAGTTAAAATTTAGGTGTCGACAATAATTCTTGTATAAAAATTTAAGGACGAGCAAATTTAGGTGCAAGCGTTCCTAACCTGAGGCTAGGACCTCCACCGACCATCAAACGCCCGGCGATTGTCGGTGGAGGGAAAAAAGGGAAAGAAAAAAATTAAATTGACAAAATTAAAATGTTTAAGACTAAATTGACAAGTTTTTAAAAGGTTTAGGATTATATTGGCACAATTGAAAGGTTTAAGACTGAATTCGCCACTGTACAATAGGTTTAGGATTTTTTGGATAATTTTTCCCTCCAACATCTATTGAGATCGGACAATCATAACATAAAAGCCAAGGAACACGGTTGATCATGCGACCATAACAATTCAAGTCGAAATCGAAAGGTAGCTGTTTACACCAAAAAGTGACCAAGTCTTTGTAATCTAGATAATGCCGATCTTGATGAGTATAGTGCTTGGTGTCAAATACGTTTTGGTTATTGGTAAGTTATCGATTACGGAAGTATCTGTTGATGACCACGATGATTATCGATGACCGTAGCATACAACTGTCCATATACAATGTCGATTGGTCGACGATAACTATTTAACAAATTTAGCCAAGTGTTAGCCTGGTATGATTCAATCATCGATGAACTATCGATACGAAGACACTTGTCAATGATTATGGCTATCGATGACCTTGATATATAGCTATCGACATCGGATACCGATTGGTCGATGAATATCACTAAGTGTTAGGCATGGAATGAAGAAAGAGAACAAAGTGAAGGTGTCGACTGAAGATGGAAGTATCTATTAATGGTTCACTATTGTGGCATTCAAGGAGTTGTAAGCACTTGCAGATAAGGTCGATGAGCAATCATAGGGTCTAAAGTTATGGAGATCCAATTGTGACTTAATTAGAATAATAACTACTTATGAGCGGTTACGCTTTGTGGTAGACCAAAATAGTTAGCGTGTGTATCGTGAAAGGATCCACAATCATCGACCCAAACTTATGTATCCTTAATTTCAAATTATCAATCTATTTCAGTTACTTGTACTTGCATTTCTTTTCTTATAGATTTAGTAAAATATCAAAAATCAACCTTTGATAAAAGGTATTTAATAATTTCTATTGAAACATCAACGCAAGCTCACGAACGCATGTAATGTAAAGTAGTGTCGCGGTAGGAAGTGCGGGTTTGACATCTAGTCCGTTCTTGATTTGTTTTGATCGATTTCTTTCATATTCAATGTAGGGACGACGATCAGCAACCACAGAGATCAACACCAACAACAACAGGGATGGCTCGACTCGGTCGTAAAGTTCCATGTCGAGTTCGGTCAATAGCGGCTGCTCATTGTCGCACATTTCCATTCGATATACATCATTTATGAAGTCATTCATCTAAAATGACTGACAGATCTGACCGGACCGGTAAGCCAGAATCAGGTCTACTGGTACTTGTATATCGTTTTCAGGACCCTCGGCTTCAAGTTCTTCTTTGGACGAACCTCTCTTTAATCATGTGGCTAGTCATCAATTTGTTCTCAGTAGTGTAAGCTTTGGCATCATTCGGTCTGCTTACGCAATGCTTCGACCGGTTTCTAAAGCTTGTTTAGTTTTTCGACCATGCGCCATTTTCGCTTTGATTTTTGAAGGGGAAAATTACTAAAAAGTCCTAAATCTATTGCAATTGTGCCATTTCAGTCCTAAACCTTTTTCTTTTGGCCAATTAAGTCCTAAACATTTTTCATTTGTGTCAATTCAGTCCATCCGACCAATTTTAGCTCGTTGACGTGACAATTTTAATAATATTTTAATTTTTTTGAATATTTTAATTTTATTATTATTATTATTATTATTATTATTATTATTATTATTTCTGCCCTTTCTTCTTCCTCCATCCAGTTGCCAAGGTTTGGCGACTGGTGTTGACACCTAAATTTTTGACTAAATTTTTCAATCATTAATTTGCATAAAAAATTAGGAATTATTTTTAGTTTCTACCAAAAATAATTAGTTCACCATTCATATTTAATTTTTTCATTCATGCATAGCATTTGCATTTTTATTTGGACCAGCAGTGGACGGGTTTAAGTGATGGAGGTTCTCGGTTTAATATGATAAATTAAAGCCCATACATTGAATGTACGGCCAAGTCCTTTAATCATTTATATGGTTGAAACTGTGTATGTGGGTTTTTTGAACTTGGACAGATTATGGAAATCAATTGGCCAATTATACTAAGATTCTTTTTTATTTGGCGTAATTCCTCACGATTTTCAGGGAAGAAATCCAAACTGTGGGATATCAAAAGTGATATGGGCAATCGACGGGAATCATTCTAGGCTTGATTGAGGACTACTTTTGAGGCAGGAAAATCTCGGTTTAGAGCAAAAAGTCAGTAATTCATAAAAGATTGCGGATTAACCTCTCACAAAAAAATCCCCATTGATCAAGAGATTTCACGGGTGCATAATATTCGGGATCGTGGGGAATTTTCTTGGGTCTATAAAAGAGACCACCGATACACTGATAAAGGGGACGGGGGCTTTGTAATAGAAAAAAGAGAGCGCACGAGAGAGAGAGGTGAGGCGAGAGTTTTACTTTTCTCTGCTGGTTCCAAAAGAAGAGAAACTTGCATAGCAAAGAGAAGACCCACCCGGCCATAAAGTGGAGAGAGTGTGAGCAGAGGGGGCCATTCTTTCGAGAGATAAAAGTGAGAGAGAAAAGGGTCTGACACAAGTGTGGTGGGGGGGGGGGGGGGGAAAGCTCACCAATTCTGAGCGCACAAGAGAGAGTGAAGAAGAAAGGATAAGTTGAAAAGTCAAAAACAGAAAAGCAGAAAAAAAATGGACATTCACGGCAATTCTTAGAGAGAATAGAGCAAAAGAGAGATTGATTTTGGCCGAGACCAGGCGGCAGGCGGTGTTCAATCCGTGCGCCTATCTCCAGCTGCCGGTGTCTTCTCAGTCTTGTCCTATCACGCGTAGCTGCTGCTCAAAACCCCGACGGTCCTGCCGCATTCTCCTTGGCGTCTTTTGCATCAGTTCCACGCCAGCAATCTGAGGAGCACTGAAGGCCAAACCCGCTGCACAAAAGCCAAATTGTTGCACCGATCGGCTGTTACTTTTCCTCTGCTTTTGTTTTGTTCTCTGCCATGCTCGCTGCTGCCTCCGCGTGAACTATAGCCGCTGATTCAGAAAGTCCAAAGGCCGCCGTGCCGAATTGAAGGACGAACGCGAGGGCATTCCCAAGCCAGACCGTGAAGCATTGCCGTTCCGAAGGGTCCCGAAATTGCCCGAGCTACCGTGAGCTCCACTGACGAGTCCCCACCATAGCCGTCCGTGAACCGCCGAGAGTCCACCGCAATCCGTGCCGATCCACGGAGGTTCAAAATTTGGCAACATTATCTCGAAATTAGGTAACGATCTTCATCTTAAAATATTCTGAGATTTGCTTGCTTAATTTGAATTTTGAGTGAATATGGGGCGAATATTGGGTGATATTTCGGTTAGGCAAAATTTTATCTACTAATATTTCAATATGTGATAATTGCCTATTCGAATTTTATTGATATCTTTAGCATATTTCTTAGTTTGGAAAAACCGTTTCGAATTATGGGTGATTTCCTACCGACAACGTGTAAATTCGGACTAATCTCGACCCCGAGATTTGTCTCGATGGCATGGGGATCGAGATATCTAATCTTAACCACTAGATTTGATTCCTCGATCCAATCCGTCATATAATTCGAATCGGGAAATATTTTCGTAAAAGATCATGCATTATTTTTGATTGATTTGATTTGTCACCCGTCTAAAAAATTTGGCAGATAAGGTTTTATCTAATCTTGAATTAGGAAGATCTCGTTGGTTTCGGGTAATAAATCAAACAAATTCTAAGATCAATTCGTGAATCGGGTAAAGATTTTCTAAAGATTATGGAATTTAATGAAAGTTAATTCTAATTCTTTTAGGATAATCTTTAACCGACTCATGTCTGATTCTCATCAAATCTTTAATTTTGAAAATTCATTCAAAAAAATACAAAAAAAATCTCATTCATGTAGTTCGCATATAGTTTAGAACATTCCATTTATTCGTGTAGATGAGCATTTTATTATATATATATATGTCATTTAGGCTTAGTTGCATAATAGTCATGTCATTCTCATGCTGTATTTAGCCCTGACACGTCATTGATGCCATGTTGCATTCGTACGTCATTTAGAATTATGTCATGGTTCATCCATTTTAGTCTAATAGGTTTAGTTTAGCCTACTGTCACATGCCATTTAGATCAAATTCATGTCATTTTTGCATAACATGTAGAATTCATGTTATTTTGCACGTCACTAAGATTCGAAAATTTAAATAAAAAAAATTGTTGTATATTCATGTCATATGAGGATGATCGCCACTCATCATATCATTAGAATAATTGTGTTCTTAGGACACAATTACATTCATGCATTGCATTAAATAAAAAATCCAAAATAGTTGCACCTTTGGAGCTCTAAATCAGAATCCTTGAGGGTTGCCAACTTAGATAGTTTTCATTGAAATGAAAGGTACCGAAAGGGCGTTAATAGAAATATTAGCGTAATCAAGTCCCCGAACTCATTGATCTCTGGTTCGTAGGAATAAAGTATTTCTCCTGATACTTTATTTATGTGTCTAATCAGCCTACCATAAATTGATTAGTGGCGACTCTAATTTAAAAATCATTTGCATTAATTACTTGAACCAAAGTTACGATTTGGTAGGACTTGGGAGAGTCCGAGTTAGGTTAGTTAATTTAATTAACCTAATAATCCATTAGCCTGAAATATCTAATTTTAGGTCGTAACAACTGGCTATAGGTGAGGGCCGGTGAGGCCAACCTTGTCGGCCTCTGGCAAAGGTTGCCCACTGGCCACTAGCGAGGCGCGACCTTGCCTAGAAATGGCAAGGCCGGCCTCGCCATAGTTGGGCATGGCTCGACCTCGCCATCGAGCAAGGCTTGCCCTCGCCAGTGGTCAGCTGGAGCGAGCTTCGCCAAAGGACGGCGAGGTCGACCTTGTCGGCCCTCACTTCTAGTCGATCATCGGACTTCGACGACCGGCTGGAAGAAGAAGAAAGGGAAGAAAAAAAAAGAGAGAAAAAAAGAGAAAAAGAATAAATAAATGAAAATATTTACATAACATTATTAAACTTTGGCACGTTAGCAATGGCAGCGTCAGGTAAGCTATTTTCGGTCAAAATTGCCTGGATGGTCTGAATTGACACAAATACAAAAGGTTTAAGACTTAATTAGCAAAAAAAAGGTTTAGGACTGAATTGACACAATTGCAATAGGTTTATGACTTTTTTGGTAATTCTCCTTGGAACGCCTAGAATCCTCTTGTATTTGAAGCACCTAGACATAAGGAGAATGTAATCACATATATGTTCTGTAATTGTGTGACCAAAAAAAAAAGTGCCGTAACTTTCTTAACGGGCTCATTTCAATGATCACCGGGATACCATAACTTATCAAAGACATTCGCTTGAATGACACCTAATACCATAACTTTTATAAGACATTCATTTGAATGACACTTGTCGATTTTTTTTTTAATTTTTTTTAAATTACGAAACTTTAAGTGATTAGCTGAAAAATTACGGCATCAAAATGAGCGCCGTTAGCATCATTTTCCCGCACTAGCGGAAATCGGTAAATTCCACAAGTAAAACTAGCTTTGGCCTTATTCAAACATCGGATGGACACGTGGGAGCTCCACGGACGGTAACGCCGGCGGAGAAATCCAAACGGTGGTGCGGCCACAAAATTCTTGAACTAGTCCTAAGCATCCCATTTTTCATTTTCACAAAATCATATTACACTATTTTACTCGTTTTTTTTTTTTTAAATTTTTCTTATGCACCTGTTGAATCTGTCTGGCCGTCTTCGGCCGGATCGCATTTCGTTGACTCATATTGACGTCTGTCTTCACTTGATTCTATAAATAGCCCGAGAGCTGCTGAGTCTCTTCATTGCAAGCCCAATAGTTCCATTGTCTTCTTTCTTTTTTGCAACCATGGCATCGTCCATTATCTTCGTGACCTTAGCTTTAGTTGCAGCATTTGTTCCTGCATCAGTGATGGGCAGCACTGAGTTCATGGTTGGAGATGACAAGGGCTGGACGCTCAACTTCGACTACCAAGCCTGGGCCGAGGGGAAGCAGTTCTACGTCGGCGACAAGCTCGGTATGAATCTTACTCCTCCCGTTTTTCTAGCCCGTGCCGCTCGAAGCACATGCTTACTTGTCCCTCAATTAGTTCTTCTACAATTGGTGTCAATGCTTAGCTGATGCTAAGAGGCCAATACTTCCTCTTTGTTGCAGTTTTCAAGTATCCGGGGGGCGCCCACAATGTCTTGAAAGTCAACGGGACCGGCTTCCAACAGTGCGCGGCGCCGGCGGGCACCGTGGCTCTGACCACCGGGAATGACGTCATTCCCCTTTTGACCTCGGGGAGAAAGTGGTACATCTGCGGTGTCGGCAAGCATTGTGCGGCCGGCAACATGAAGCTCGTCATAACCGTGCTGCCAAAAACGGAGTCGCCTGCAACCGCGCCTGCGCCCGCAGCAGCCTCGTACTCGGCTGCCAGAGGAGGCGTCGCGCCTCGATATTACGCCTTGATCATGGCCGTCTTCGGCTTTGTCGCGACGGTCATGGTTTGATGTATCTTAAGTTAGTCATTCATCCTGTTCGTCCTTTCACTTGATGTTGTTTATTTCGTTTGTAATCTTTGCATTAATTTCAAAATCTGGATTGTTAAGGTATTCTCTCATTACGACTTGGAAAGTACGTTCGATTTAGCCATTTATGCTGTTATTATTCGAAGGGTACCGTTAATTCTTTTTTTTTCTTTTGGCAATAAGGAGAGTTTGTTATAATATATTTATTTTCATATTGTTAACAAAGTTGTGGTCGTTACATTTTGTTATTTAATGGTTTCCCGTTAAGTTTGCGTGATGCATTCTAGGAAAAGAAGCAGAGACACAAAACGTTATTAGCTAGGACTTTGTAACATATAAATAGGTTGGAAACAATGAGAATTACAACCATCTATTTATGTAATATACGTTTCTCTTATCATAGAGAGGCATACATGACTCTCTTTTGGAGAACTCTAGTCGTCGTATTTTATTTCTGTGCATTTGCATCGACGCGATATGCGATTTCGATATGACTATCGTGTACAAAATATGTAACGGGATCAAGTTCGGATTCGGAAGCACCTACGGCGGTCAAGTAGATGGTGTCCTTCAAGATTTGGTGTATAAGACGGCTGATAACGGTTTTGATTATTACCGACAATCGACGGTTTTGGATCGAGGTTGCTATGGCCACACAGCTTGTAATGGAGCTCTTTCGCCTTATGACTGCTTTACGTGCTTAATATCGGCTAGATACGATATAAGGGATCGTTGTCCAGAAAACACCGGCGCCCAAGTGCTGCTTAAAGATTGTACGATTACGTACGACAATTATCCTTTCACGGAATGAATAGGTGAAAGAGTGTCCTTAATTTGGATATCATTGCCTACGCGCAATTTTTTTTTCCCCTCATGTTTGGTCATGTGATATCAAAGCTTGTAAAATTAAAAAGCTCAATAATTAGATGGCTTTTTTTTCAAGGGAAATGTTTTTCTGACAGTACTGTCAGGAACGATACAATTTCAACCGTAGATCCACACACCATCACCACCTGTTTTGCATAAAGCACTCATTGATTGAGAGATCGTGTGGTTAGACATAACTGACAGTACTGTTAGACTGTCAGGTTAGCAACTCCCTTTTTTTTAATGCATATACTTAATGTATCATTAATTTTAATATCATCCTATATGCAAATGCTCGGATCAATCAATCTCTACGGATGTACATCTTAAACTTGAGCTTTTCTGTGATACAATATTGCATTGCATAACTCTTTTATTTAGTTTATGACATTTTATACTTTCTATGAGGAAATACCAAAATCTCATAAAATTTCAATTTTTTTTTTTCGATTTACAATGTTTTCAACGTGTGATTACGATATAATGGTGTAATGTCCGAACTTGGAATTTCTCATTAGATGATTCTGCACTTGGTTTCAACAAAACATGTTAGATAAAAAGGTCACATTTTATGACATCTTCTTGTTTAAGTTATAGCCAAATAGAAAAATGCCATAAAAATGAAAGTTTTTATAATATTTGCAATGTCATGATGTAAGTGAAAAATTCCAGAATTATTTTATTTTTCGTTTTCCGACCTTACGAAATTATATTGTCGTCATATGACATTTTGTCCCAACCAAATGCAGAAAGTCATTTTGGGGGTAGATACAACAATGAGCCGTAGAAAATAGTGAATCCTATTAAATTCAATTACATCAAAAGATATTGTGTCTTCTTCTAAAGATAATTAAAAAACATTAAAGCAAGGAGTGCTAATCATGAATCGAGCGACTCGATGGGCCATCTTGGATTCGGCAGTTTACTTGAAATTTTCTTTTTGGACCATGTCCACTTGACCTGCGTAGACTCGTTATTTAATGAGCTTGGTATTTTTAGATCACGAATGATAATTTTAAGTTTGGTATCCAGCTCAGCCCGTTGAGACCTGCCATTGATATGGTCTATTAATAAAATCGATTATGTAGCCAGAAGTTTGAGGACTCAGTTGCAGAGTATCAAAAGAGAAGGGAGAGTTACCAAAAAATTCCTAAACCTATTGCAATTGTGTCAATTCAATTTTAAACCCTTTTTTTGTGTGCCAATTCAGTCATAAACCTTTTGTATTTATGCCAATTCAGTTATTCTGGCCAACTTTGGCCGGAAATCATTGACGTGGATGCCGGCCGGCGCTGACGTGGCCAATTTTTAATAGTAGTAAAATATGAAAATATTATTAACAATTGTCCACGTCAGCACCGACTGTACCACGTCAGCGATATCTGGCCAAAATTGACTGGATGAACTGAATTGACACAAATGCAAAAGGTATAGGACTCAATTGGCTAAAAAAAAATTATGATGGAATTGGCACAATTGCAATAGGTTTAGGATTTTTTTTTGGTAATTCTCCCGATTTTTCTCTGGTTCTCCAGTAATTGGATTTTTCAGTTTAAGTACGTTATATATTTCTTTGCTTTGTTTCTTCTCTTTTCTTTTGATCTTAAGATTAATGTGTCAGAGGCCACACTACCACACTAGCATAATTGAATGTTCCAACGATGAAAAAACTTAGATTGCATAAGTCCTCAAGTTAATAGACTTGAGTGCACAAGTAGGACCGGAATCCATCCCTTCTGCCGATCTCGAAATAAAAGTTTGACACTGCCGAAAAAGGTATGCTTTACAAATTGAAAATCCTTTCATCAAAGCTTTAAACGTTGAAAGAAACCCTAGTTAGAAATATTGAGAGCGCACAGTAAAAGTCCAATACCTTTATTTGGAAAGATCGTCAAGAGGGAGCCCAAGTCTGAAGTTGTCAACATATTTAGTTGGACCCATCTTTATTCAAAAGCTTAAGCCAATAAATTATGTGGCCAATTAGGATATATTATCTGTTCTACGCCACACCAATTATCACTCAAAAGCTTAAGTTAAATACAACTTACACGTGTATCTTAGGAATCTGCCCCTCATCCCCTCAATTCGGGTATCCATATGCACTAACATATATCGATTCAACACCCACCTTCATCCTCCGTCTCTTTCTCTAGACCGAACCATAATGCTGAGAGGGAGTCCAAACATGAGCCCGATTTACTTAAAAGCTTAAACCAATGAGTTATGAGCCAATTACAATATAGTAATTGTTCCACACCACCATAATTATTAGATTTGAGATTTTTCTTACATAACTCACAAGTGCATCTCAACAAGAAAAGCCTAACTAACATAACCTAGTTGCAACTGCATTCATCGATGCTGCCGCTGGCGATGACCAAGCCCCCTCGTAGCATGAGCTGCTATTTTTCTTAAGTTTGTTATGAGGTGGGAAAAAAGCTATTATATTTCCAATTACGCATTTGTGCTTTTGCGTCATTCTTTTATCTATATCAAGATCATTCAAAATGTGTGCCAAGACACCAAGACATGCCTAGTCCCTAGAGAAGGACTATATTTCTGCACTGTTGCGGCTTTTCCTTAAATTTACTACTATCCGACCATTTCTCCCTTTTATTATTAGTTAAATATAATGCTAAATCTAATATTCTAGGGATATGTTTACTAGAAGTCCTAAAACTTGTCACGGAAGTACAATTGAGTCTTAAAACTTTCAAAAAGTGCAACCAAGTCCTAAAACTTGTCAAATTGGTTCAATCGAGTCCTTCTGTTAACACCGTCATTTTGTCTAACAGAAAATGTAGATGTGGCATCTTTAAATTTATTTCTCTCTTCTACGTGGCATTTTTTTTTATCATTTTTTTCCAAATATTATTTAAATTAAATTAAAAAACCAAGAACTGACCAAAGAAATGAAAACTAATATTTAATTCCAAAAAGTTAAAACTTTAAAAAAAAAAAAGGAAGGAAGAGCAGCAGGGTAGGACCTCGCCAGTGAGGCTTGGCCGCTACCGCCCATCGTTGGAGGGGCCGGCGAATGTCTGGGCGAGGGTGGCCGGCCGTCGCTAGCCCCAGGCGAGGGCAGGCGACTCTAGCTAGGCCGGGTGAGGCTTGCCCAGATCTGGGTTGAGGAAACCCAGAGCTAGGCGATGCTGTCGGCCCTTGGCAGCCCCGAACGAGTCCTCGTCGGCCCCCGGCGAGGGCCGGTGACCTTCATGAAGGGACTAATGCTGGAAAGGTCCATCATAATACGCTTCTTAGATGACTTCGCATGTAATCTCTTGACGCTCTTAATGTCACACTCACAGCTTCGCATGCGTCGACACTCTCAGCCTCTCACCCTCTCGCTCGAAGTCGATGCTCTCTCTCCTTGCTCGACCTCTCACGCGGCATGCCTCGTTTGAGCTCGACGATGCTTACCTCTCGCCTTTCAGTCCTCTCAAAAATCTTGGTTGGAGTGTCGTTGGGTCCAAAGGCGCAACAACCAACAAGTCTGATTCTCTTTTTCGCTATCTCTCTCGTTAGTTTTCTGTGCCGGTGCTAGAGGAGAGCTTGAAGAATAAGGTGGAGGTATAGTAGCCGCCGCTGGAAGAGGTGGAGGGGACGAGGGCCAATCTGGGGGTCTGAGAGTGGGAGAGTGTGGGGGAGGAGGAGGGGGCTGGTATTTCTTCTAGGCTCGGTCGCTTATTTTGGGGATGATTTTCTTTTCCCTTTCTAGGAAAAGAAGGGGGAGGATGAATCGAGAATGAATGAACTAGAGAGGGTTGACGATTGAGATGCGGTTCTATTGGACTGCCCGGGAACCGCACCGGACCAGTCGGTCCGGCTTCAAGGACTTTTGGCCCAGTCCACGGTTCCAGAAATTGGGAACCGGTCTCTCCGGTCCGGTTCCTGATTCTAGGGTAGATCGAACCTGACCGGAAATTGGTCACCCCTAATAAAGGTTCACAGCTCCTCTATTTTGTGTCAGAAGTATGGTTTCGGCCAATCTATCTTTAAATGATTTGAAGTCCATTAACTATTGGTGAAGAAAAAATATGTTGCTTGTAATTGTACTGATAAAAAAAAGTGCCACATCTTTCTTAACGGGCTTATATGAATTTTCAATGATCATCTGAACATCATAACTTTTGAAAAACCTTCTGTTGACACCAAATAATAATGAGTTACTGAATTGACTTCGGTATCATCATATCCCGAAAATCGATAAATCGGGAACAGTAAAATATTCCATGAAGTTCGGTAAGTTGTCTGTAACATACCAAAATGGCCAGAAGTCTAAACCCGATATTCAGGAAATAAGATAATACGGTTATTGATTTTCGAAATTCGGCAAGATTCTGGACATACCGAAACTGTAAAAAGTCAGCAGTAAGAGGAATACGAAGTTGAAAAGAACTGCAGGATGGCCAAACTAGCAACGTCAGCAAGAAGTTACAAACAAGAAATCATGATAGTGAATGCGAACAGTTCACGGTAGTTACTGGAAGAGATTCAAATTCGAAGCCATGTTGACAGTTGAAGATCAAGTTTTGGCGGATAAAACGTAGGCAAATGGGAAGTTATTGAAAGCGCCAAGATTCAAAGTTTGAAAGCAAGAAAATAACCGACAGACGGTTATGGAATGGTGAAGAATACAAATACTTAGAAGAGAAGAGCAAGAGACAGATCAACACACATCCAAAAACATTCAAGTTTATCTGCACTTTAACTTCCCTGCACTTTCCTTTCCAGCATTTACAGTTTCTGCAACTCGAGCTTACTTTCAAGTCTTCTCCTGCTTTCATAGGAGTATTGTAACGTAGCCTGAACCTTTGTTGATCTCAAATCCATATTCGATCCATTGATTTCCTACCCATTTCATACCTCTCTGTGTTGCTTCGTGTTCTTGCTAAAATTTCTCTTCGAAAGTTGAACCATAGAACCCTCTTAATAAAAATCGAAGACTAAATTTCGGTGAAAGATATTTCTTGTTGCAAAAACGAGCGAACACCTTCGTTTGAGTGACGTGGGCGATGTTTTAAAAATCTTGAGTAACATGAAAATTCAAAATGAGCGCCGTTAGCATCATTTTCCCGTATTAGCGGAAATCGATAAACTCCACAAGTAAATCTAGCTTTGGCCTTATTCAAACACATTTTTGTACCCTCCATATGTTTGGTAGCTCCACGGACGGTAACGCCAGACGCCCGCGGAGAATTCCAAGATGGCAACGGTGCCGTCACAAAATTCTTGAATTAGTCCTAAGCATTCCATTTTTCATTTTCCGAAATCATGTTCCTTATGCACCTTTTGAATCTGTCTTAACTTGATTCTATAAATAGCCCGAGAGCTGCTGAGTCTCTTCATTGCAAGCCCAATAGTTCCTTTGTCTTCTTTCTTTTTTCCAACCATGGCATCGTCCATTGTCTTCGTGACCATAGCTTTAGTTGCAGCATTTGTTCCTGCATCAGTGATGGGCACTGAGTTCATGGTTGGAGATGACAAAGGCTGGACCCTCAACTTCGACTACCAAGCCTGGGCCGAGGGGAAGCAGTTCTACATCGGTGACAAGCTCGGTATGAATCCTACTCCTCCCGTTTTTCTCTCCTGTGCCGCTCGAAGCGTGCCGTGCGTTTACTTGTCCCCCGATGTTACTGGGAAAAATTGTCAAAAAAGTCCTAAACTTATTGCACTTTTACCAATTCAGTCCTAAATCTTTTGCATTTGTGTCAATTCAGTTTTAAAACTTTTGCATTTGTGCCAATTTAGACCATTTGGCCAACTTTAACCAGCTGACGTTGACGTGGATGCCGGCCGGCGCTGACATGGACAATTTTAATTAATATTTTAATATTTTTTCGAATTGGCTTTTATTTTTATTTTTTCTTTTCTTTCTCTTTCCTTTTTTCTTCCTTTGGCCGGCGAGGTCGGCCTTGCTCAGCCATGGTGAGGCCCGACCTCGCCAACCCTAGCCTCTGGCCGATCGCCACCACCGGCGATCGGATAGACGAAGAAAAAAGAAAAACAAAAAGGAAAGAGAGAGAAAAGAAATTAAGGAAAAAAAGGAAAATAATAAAATAATAAAAAATTATCCATGTCAGTGCCGGCTGGCCAAAGTTGGCCGGATGGGCTGAATTGACATAAATAAAAACGGTTTAGAATTAAATTGGCACAAAAAAGGTTTAGGACTGAATTGACACAAATGCAAAATGTTTAGGACTGAATTTGCAAAATTAAAAGGTTTTTGGACTAAATTGACAATAGGTTTATGACTTTTTTGACAATTTTTCCTATCAGCATAAACCTGCACAATGTTGCACCAAAGAAATTTTAATAGATGATGCGGGTGGTCGTCACCTCAATTAGTTCTGTCATGAAAATATTTCTACAATGGGTTTCATGGTTAGCTGATGCAAAGAGAGGCCAATACTTCCTCTTTGTTGCAGTTTTCATGTATCCGCAGGGCGCGCACAACGTCTTGAAAGTCAACGGGACCGGTTTCCAACAGTGCGTGGCGCCTGCGGGCACCGTGGCTCTGACCACCGGGAGTGACGTCATTTCCCTTTTGACCCCCGGGAGAAAGTGGTACATCTGCGGCATCGGCAAGCATTGTGCGGTCGGCAACATGAAGCTTGTCATAACCGTGCTGCCAAAAACGGACTCGCCCACGCCCGCGCCAGCAGCAGCCAAGTGCTAGGCTGCTGGAGGAAGCGTCGCACCTCGATATTATGCCTTGATCATGGCCGTCTTCGGTGTTGTCGCAACGGTCATGGTTTGATGTATCTTAAGTTTGTCATTCATCCTGTTCGTCCTTTCACTTGATGTTGTTTATTTCGGTTGTAATCTTTGCGTTAATTTGAAAATCCGGAGTGTTAAGGTATTCTCATTAGTCATTACGACTTGGAAAGTACATTCGATTTAGCCGTTTATGCTGTTATTATTCGAAGGGTGCCGTTAAATCTGGCTCTGCCATGGGCTAACTTGAGAGAGAGAGGGGGGGGGGGGGGGGGGGGGGGTGGTTGGCGGCCTGGGCGGATGTAGTCAAAAGGAGAGTTTCTATGGTGTCTTGAGCGATCTATTCACCTTTCCAAGTGCGTCGTAGTCTTAAGTATTTTGTCTCACACTTCGTTCGTTTTGCGAAAAAAAGAGTTGTTTCCAAGAAAATATTTTTCTGAAAGCTATTTTCCGCGAAACGAACGGACGGAGCCTTAGTTTCTATGAACCATCTGAGGGTTGTTCTTTTGGGATCCAATGGTCACCAATGCCCGAAGAACGGATCTTCGAAAATTTCTAGAAGATAGAAGAGGAGACGGAAGAAAGAAATTACTAATGGGGGCCATTGATGTATCAGGTTGGCAGCTACAAAATCTTTACCATTAGCATGAGTTGTATCAATTAACGATGATGTAACATAATTTTGGACCGAACTTCATCAATGGATGAATGTGAGCTATAAAGCAGTGATTTGTGAAATTTGTCGTGAATTGTTGGTGAAGATAATCTCAATGTCGACGTGAATTGTCTAGAATATATTGAAATGTAATTTGAAGAGCCACATTAGCCTATATAATTTCCTAATGAACAAGATGTTTATTTGCGCGTTGCGTGAGATGGTCATATGAAATATAGTTACAATGAAGCTTGAGATTTTTTAGCATAAAAACAAGATTTTTTTAAACATACCATTAGTTGTAAAAGATGCGTGTTAAATATGTCTTTGAATTTTATTCAGCCCGACATATATTTTGTGCAGCCAAAAGAAGAGAAAAAGTAGAGGTTTAGTTCGCGAAGTCGGAGGGTTGGGCCGATAGGCCCAACCCGGAGTGAGCGAACTAAACCTCTTTAGAGGAAACTAAATCTTTTAGCGTGAGCAGATCTCTATGGGGGTTCGGGGGCAACGCCCTCGAGAAAATTTTTTTTGGGCCTTATTTACTGCGGCTAGGGTTTTCACGTTGAAAAAGAGAGAGAGTTTGTTTTCGTTTTTGTAATTGTCGCAAGCCGTGCGCTTATGCGATCTTGTACTCTCTTTGATTATAGTGGAATTTCGTTTCGCCTCGCCCGTGGACGTAGATCGCCTCGATCGAACCACGTAAAATCCTGTTGTTCTGTCTTTGTTT
The DNA here is from genome assembly GCA_029784005.1 of Lenwebbia sp. NSW1173648. Lineage (NCBI taxonomy): Eukaryota > Viridiplantae > Streptophyta > Magnoliopsida > Myrtales > Myrtaceae > Lenwebbia > Lenwebbia sp. NSW1173648. The sequence goes on from JARCGZ010000005.1 coordinate 4,007,749, forward strand.
TTTGCGCTTCGTCGTAACAATGCGCATAAAATTAAAGTATCAAAGTAAAAAAGCAACTCATCTGTACAAGAATGAACATTCATATAAAAAGTATGAAACATTGTAGAACGTACATATGGCACTATCCCTGAAATGCATATAAACAATAAAAAAACTTTTGTTTACGTCTAATATGGAAAATACTTTGAATTCCATAAACACAAAATCAATTACAATTAAATAGTAAAATAATGAAGATAGAGGAGAAAAATGTGGGCAATTAATTAATACATATATGTTACGGAGAACACCAAAATCTTTTTTTGCAATAACGAGAGTTTGTTATAATCTATTTATATAGATATCATTAACGAAGTTGTGGTCGTTACATTTTGTTATTTATTGGTTTTCACTTTAATAAATGGTTGCTTCCACAAGAGTATATTTCATTTAATTCTTCAAATATACTATATAGTATTCCTAGTGAAATTTCCAATTATATTTCGACAAAAAAAAGTTCCAATTATATAAACCTGTTCTACAGTTGTACATCAAATATATGTCTCGCATTTGTGAAGCTATTGTGAAAATCATAATAGAACCTAACGAAAATAACAAAATCGCTCCACGGTCCATGAAAGTATATATGATTGTACGAATAATTTTCTTTTTGCGCTCTGTACATTGTACATATATGTGAGAGCTTTTTCTTAGTAAGTTTATATTTAGCTTAAAATTTGTTAATCAGCTGTATTTTAGTTATTCTTAAGTTTTTGTAAAGGAAACAACTTTGTCATTCTCAAACAAACATATTCCGCATAACTGTAGAACAGCTAAACCTTCTTGAATTGCTTTTGGACTCCCTATAGTAACTCTATCGTTGAAAAAGAAAGTATATATATGATAAGGTGTTTGTATAATTAAAACAGTCGTTTTGTACAGACAAATTACATAATTATGTACCACATGCATTGCTTTTATAAAAAATGAATCCTTCCATTTAGTCGAAACGTCATACGAAGTGCAGGCATAACAATTAATTTACATGGATGTAAATAGTGGAAACCTACGAGGCTTGGGGTGGCCCCCGTTAGAGTATATATCAATTTGAATGTTTTGTCGCGCCCCAAACTTTAAATTCTCGGCCTGCATGCAATATAGAGAATATTCTTGGAGAAGGCAACAACGAATTTGTCCTGTCAAGAATCTCTCGTGACCACACAACAGAAAACGCAAGAAAGTGGATTCTTCTTAGCCGAACTATGCAAGTCCACACTCGACAAAATACGCCATCCATGATCTAAGTTCGCGTGATACATTCTAGGAAAAAGAATCACACACACAAAACGTTATTGCCTAGGACATTGTAACATATAAATAGGTTGGAAACAATGAGGCTCACGATCACCTCTTTATCAAAGCTATAGCTTTTGTCATAAATGTTTCTCTTATCACAAAGAGGCATACATGGCTCTCTTTTGGAGAACTCTAGTCGTCGTAATTTTGTTTCTTTGCAATTGCATCGACGTGATGGGCGATTTCGATATGACTGTCGTGTACAAAATATGTAACGGGATCAAGTTCGGATTCGGAAGCACCTGTGGCGGTCAAGTAGATAGCGTCCTTCATGATTTGGTATATAAGACAGCTGATAACGGTTTTAATTATTACAGACAATCGACGGGATCAAGGTTGCTATGGTCACACAGCTTGCAATGGATCTCTTTCGCACTATGATTGCTTTACATGCTTGATATCGGCAAGAGACGATGTAAAAAATCGTTGTCCAGAAAACACCGGCGCCCAAGTGCAGCTTAAGGATTGTAGGATTCGGTATGAAAATTATCATTTCTTGAAATTAATATAGGTCAAGAGTGTCGTTAATTTGGATTAAGAATCACTTATCGATTGACTTGTTTTGTTTGGTGCCCCATGACTTAGTGCATCGGACCTCATTGCCTGCGCGCAAAAAAATATTTCCCTTCATGTTTGGTCATGTGACATCAAAGCTTGTAAAATTAAAAAGCTGAATAATCAGACGGCTTTTTTAATGCATATACTTAATGTATCAATTTTTTTTTAATAACATCCTATATACGAATACTCGTATCAATCAATCTCTACGGATGTACATATTAAACTTGAGCTTCCCTATGATTCAGTAGTGTATGGCATAACTCCTTTATTTAGTTTATGATATTTCATACTTCCTACGACGAAATACCGCAATCTCATAAAATTTCAAATTTTTGTTTTCGATTTACGATGTTTCCGACGTGTGATTACGATAGAATGGTGTAATGTCAGAACTTAGAAAATTCTCATTAGATGATTCTGCACTTGGCTTCAACAAAACATCATATATAAAACGGTCACATTTTACGACATCTTCTTCTTTAAGTTATAGCCAAATAGACAAATTTCACAAAAATGGAGGTTGTTGTAATATTTACAATGTTATGATGTAAGTGAAAAATACCAGAATTATTTATTTTTTCGTTTTTCGACCTTACGAAATTATATTGAGGTCATATGACATTTTGTCACAACCAAATGCAGAAAGTCATTTTGGTGGTAGATATAACAATATACCGTAGAGATTAGTGAATCCCATTAAATTCATTTACATGAACAGATATTGTGATAGACAAATGGGTCTGTCTTGTTAAAGATAATTAAACAACATTAAAGCAAGGAATAACTAATTATGAATCAAGCGAGTCGATGGGTCATCTAGGATTTGGCAGGTTACTCGAGATTTTCTTTTTGGAACATGTCCACTTGACCAGTGTAGACTCGTTATTTAATGAGTTTGGTATTTTTGGATCTCGAATGATACTGTTAAGTTCGGTATCCAGCTCAGCCCGTTGAGGCCCGCCATTGATGCGATCTATTAATAAACTCGACTATGTAGCCATAAGTTTGAGGCCTCAATTGCAAAATGTCAAAAGAGCAGGAACATAGCTCATCAAAATGGAAATTATTGTTCTTCGACATATGATTGACTTGACCGGACGTATCGAAATAAATTTATTCTTAGAGCATGTAGAATGAAAAAATAAATTATCATCCTATGTACATCGGGATGGGAGGACTTACCCAGCGATATAATGGAGATCATCCTGTGCTCTTCGAGTTTGTCTTTGGGCCTGTTTGGTTCAGATTTGGGGAAATGTCTTTAGGAAAAAGCAAATGCCTTTGTGCTAAAGAGGATTTTCGAAATGCAAATAGAGTTTGGTAAAGTGTATTTTAAAAACATATTAAAAAGCAACTTTGAGGTAAATGCCGTTTGGTAAAAAATACCATTCGTAAATAATTCGATTTTTTAATTATTTTATATTTTAATTACTTTATTTAATTTTTCTCTCTCTTTTTTTTTTCCTTCTTCCTTCGTTAATTTCTTCTCAGCCTGTCACCGGCCCCGACAGCGGTCGGCCACAGGCCAAGCTCGGCCGCATCCCGACCTCACTGGCCTTAAGCGAGACCGAGCCTCGCTGGATCTGGCAAGGCGAGCCTTGTTGGCTCGAGGCTGAGGCTCGCGTCGCCGAGGCTCGAGCTCGTCGGCCAACGTGTCATGGTTGATCGTCGGGCGACTGTGGTCGCAGAGGTCCGCGATCGGCGGAGAAAGGAGCAGCGGGCGGAGGAAGGAGGAAGCAGGTGAAGGTAGAGGAAGAAGGAGAAAAAATAAAAATAAAGAAGAGAATAAAAAGATTTTAAAAAAAATTGTAGTTGCATTCCGGAAATGCAAATTTCCAAAGTATCTCCAGAGTTACTTTGGGCTAAAGGCCTTTAGGGGCCTTTGCAAAATGTAATTGCATTATCTCAAAGTTGAGCAAAAAACGAATCAAACGCTATTTACATTTGGCCAAAGGACTTTAGACCCTCAAAGCCCCTTCCAAATGCTGAACCAAATAGGCCTTGCAAAGGTATCGGTCTGGATGCAACACAGAGAATATGCTATGAGAAGGCAACGACAATGGACTTGTGCCATCAAGAATATCTCGCGGAGACACAACGAAATTGTAAGAAAGTGGATTCCTATTGGGCGAACTATGGAAGGCCGCACTCAACACAAAATGCTCGTTAACTTCAAGCATTGACAAAATTCGTCATTCATGATCTTAGTTTACCTGATATATACTAAGAAAAAACAGCGCGCACACGTGGCTGGCGAGGGTCACGTTTTGTCAATTCTGTCATAAACCTTTTAATTGGGTTAATTGAGTCCTAGACCTTTTCACGTGTTGCCGATTGAGCCCATCCGATCAATTTCGGCCGGAAATCGCTAACGTAAATTCTAGCCGTCTTACGTGGCTTGGCCGGCGTTGACGTGGATAATTTTTTTAGCTTTTATTTTTTTTTGTCAATTTTTCTTTTTTTTTTCTTTCGTTTTTCCTTCTTCTTCTTTTTTCCTTTTCTTTCTTTTTTCCTTCTTTTCTTTTTGCTTTTACTATGGCTGGGGCAACGAAGCTCTCGTCGGCCGAGTAAAAAAAAGTAAGGAAGGAAAAGAAGAGAATAGGAAAAAAAAAAGAAGCAAAATAAAAGAATAAAAAAATTAAAAGATATTATTAAAAATTCTCCACATCAGTGTTGGTCGTGCCACATAGGACAACTAGAGTTCATGTCAGCAATTTCAAGTTAAAATTAGCCGAATGGACTCAATTGGCAAAACGTAAAAATGTTTAGGGCTCAATTGACACAATTAAAAGGTTTACAACTAAATTGGCATAAGTGTAATAGGTTTAGGACTTTCTAGTAATTTACCCTTAATATCAAGCATTGACAAAATTCGTCATCCATGATCTTAGTTTTCCTGATAATTACTAGGGAAAAACATCACACTCACATAACAATGTAAACTAGGACATTTTAACATATAAATAGAATGGAAACAATGAGGATTTGTACTCTACAAATTACACTCACCTCTTTATCAAAGTTATGGCTTTTATATAGGCGTTTCTTCAATTGTAGGGAGGCATACATGGCTCTTTTTTGGAGAACTCTGGTAATTGTAATTTGGTTCTATTGCATTTGCATTGATGCGACATGTGATTTCGATGCGACGTTTGTACACAAGGTATGTAATGGGATTAAGTTCGAATTCGGAAGCACTTATCGCCATCAAGTAGATAGCGTCCTCCAAGATTTGGTGGGTATATACAATTATAGATAACTGGGTATATACATTATCCATTCAAAAGACGACTGGGATTAAACAAAGGTAACTCCTCCCGAGCTATAATCCCCATCACTATCCGGCACCACCATCATTGCATGTCTGCTACTCTTCACCGCCATCCTCACTGCCTAACCAATTTGAAAAAAGGTTTAATTCAACGGGGGTGAGCTAAAAACTCCGCGAGTATAATTCTAACAAGCCAAACAATTAGATATAGCAGTCCCGAGGTATACATGCCAGATATCATAGTATTAACCAGATACACATAGCACCAAGTGAATTCACAACTCTTGATCAACAAATGCAATATGTCATGTGCATGAAACTTCATTAGTCAATGCATTTCAAATCCACACCCATCTAACGACTCTACCGGTTTGTTGACTGGCCCGTGTGGGCCACTTCTAATTTGCTGACCGGACTATCGTGGATCGCCATGTCCATAGGCATCTCACTCCGAGGCTTCCCTAAATACACACAGCATGGAACCTCTCTGAATACACACGGCGGAGGCAACCCGATTTCCAATCCTGGCTCCCACGGGGCTTCATCAGCATTATTCATTGATGGCATCATCACATTTCATTTCTTAAATGCTGTGCAATGACATGTTTATGTCGTGCTATGTAACTCATTTCAACGCATTGGACATCAAATACCGTACATCGTGGCCATAAACATGTTCAATGCAATTCACAATGCACCGCCAAGACAATATAAGCTCGGAACAAATAACTCAAGCGAATAGTTTCAACAAGTCAGACTCGGAATCGCTCTACCAGTCCTATCAAGCTCACAACCGAACTACCATTTTTACGGCAACTTCAATCTCTCATCAATTTAGCAATATACTCAATGATCAATGCACATAATCTAGCTTCTCAAAGCTACCGAACACTAACTCATGTGTTCCATACAACAAACAAGTAATGTAACAAGCCAACGTACCTTAAATCACCAGAACCGAACCCTTATTCTCTCGGCCTTCACTGTTCGCCGCTCAAATTTAATGATCCAACCATCAACCGTACTAACCCGACATTTTAGGACACCAATTGCACCCACATGAATAACACACAAAGTTGAAACTGAACATATCTCTCTCGGCAAAGCTCAATCCGCCGCCCTACTCAATGGCCCAATCTCCAATTTCATTTGATCCATCTCTCAAGAACACAATCAAGCCAATAGAAACTACATACAAGAAAATCAAAGTCCCTTGAGTGCCAAAACCATCAATACCGAACCCTTCATCACACGACAATCTCATTTTGTAACTCAATCTCAACGATCAAACTCTCAATCGCATTAACCCATTGCTCAAGGACGTCAACTAAGCCAATAGAAGCAACATGCATAGAGAAATCGGCACCCATACGCCGAGACTAAAACATCCAAGAGTTTAAGCAAGTTAGGAGATATACTGGCCTCGATTCCTCGCGCTAGAAGGATCATGAAACCTTTGCCGCGTCGCGCATGAGCTTGCCTTCTTCACCCAATCGAGAGAGCGAGAAATGGAGAGAGATGGAGTCGATCGGTGAGAGAGAGAGAGTGGGAGGGTACTGTCGGGTGAGATGAAGGGAAGAGAAAAAAGAGAGAGCTACAGAGAGTTCTTGGTCTTGGGAGGCTTCTAAAAAATTGAGAGAGGAGAGAGAAACAAGCCTTTTATAGTGGTGGGTGAGGTTAATTGCATGGGTGTCACTTGTCCATGATGCAAGAAAAGGAGTGTACACTTGTCCAACATGCTCTTTTCCATGTGTAACTCGGCCCACTAGTATAAATTCCACTAGCTGTACTAATTTTTCATATAATCTCACTCTTTGGGACCGAAAATAATTATAGGCACGCCTTGTTCTTTCATCAATAATTATTTGCGCCATCGACTAAAGTCCCAAATTAACCTATTCCGCTCGTTAAATTACTCTGGCGAAAATTCGGGTCGTTACAAACCAATCTTTATGCATGTACCTATTAAATTTGAGCTTTTCTATATACAAGGTTGGATTGCACAACCCTGTTATTTGGTATATGGCCTTTTCTACTTTACTATGAGGAAATGCCATAATCTTGTAAAATTTCAAAAACAAAAAAAAAATTCGAAGTTAAATGACACAGCGTATCAAGAAAAATTCTTCTTTCATATGTTTTCAACGTGTGGTTACCATAAAATGGTGTATTGTCGGAACATAGAAAATTCTCATTAAATGATTCTGCACTTGATTTCAACCGTAGGTTAAAGGGTCAGATTTTACATCTTCTTGTTTAAGTCCAAATGAGAAACATGTCATAAGATGTAATTTGTCTTGATGTAAGTGAAAAATTCCACAATTTTATTTTTAAAATTATGACCTTACGAAATTTCTTCCTTAATATTGAACATCATATGACATCTTGTCACACCCAAAAACGAAAAGTCATTGTGGTTGTAGGCACAAGAATTTACCCTAGAGAATCCCATCAAATTCAATTAAACAACATTAAAGCTACAAGACCTAATCATGAACCGATCAACTCGATGGGCCACCTAAGTTTGGCTATTTGCTTGAGATTTCCTTTATTGATTATGTCCACTTGACCGGTGTAGACTCATTATAAAATGAGTTTGGTGTTTTTAAATCATGAATAGCCCGAAACAATGACTTTTAAGTTCGGTATCCAGCTCAGCCCATTGAGGCCTGCAACTAAACATGGTCTATTAACAGGCTCGATTATGCAGCCACAAGTTTGAGGCCTCGATTGTAGAATTATCAAAAAGAGAAGGAAGAGTGTACTTGTAGATCCGTTGTCATTCTAGAGTTTACCAAAAAGAAGATAAAACCAAGTTTTTATTTCCCGCGCAATTACACAGAATAATTATGGCAAAATAAATGTCATTTTGCAACAAGAATTGTCCACTAGGCTAATTCAAGAAATAGCGCATCCACTGGGCTCGATTGTGGATCTTTCATCTTTGTCATGATTGTGGATCAGTCATTGTGATTTCGCGCATTTGCATCAACGTGACGGCCGATTTCGATACGACGATCGTGTACAAAAAAAAAAATCAGTGTGCTACTTAGTCATGTGACATCAAGTTTGTACAAGCAAAATCCTATTGATTCAGACGGTTCTTTTAGTGCATATAAGTGTTTTTTTTTTTTTTTTCCGTAGCATGCTATATTGGAATACTCGAGTCAATCAATCTTTACATATACACCTTGTTAGAATATATTTCGAGTTTGATTCCGTATGCAAAGTCCATGTCTAGTTTTCATCCAATGGACGTACGAGATTATAACCCAAAACGGGAATTGGGCTAGTTGCTTTGGTGAATGCATGTCCAAAGTTGAAGTTTGGCAATATAATTGAAAAAGGGGAGGTCGGATATAACTATATTTGAAAATGCATATTAGACAATAGAAATTTTAATCAATGGTACCATGAAATTGTGATTTCTAAAGAGTTTTTTTTATAAAAAAAAAATCAGTTCTCTATACTACACTACTCAATATATGTTAGTGGACTTCCAATTAGATAAACCTTTTCTACAAATGTGTATCATATATATGATAACGTATTTGAATCATTACAACAGTCATTTTATAGCGACTAATAAAACAATTATACTAACAAAACAATTATATACCACATGCATTGCTTTGATAATTCCTCATTTAAATAAGATAAATTGTTATATTTTGTCGAATTTTTAAATGCCTACGTAAAAATCAAAGCTTCTAGAAACAATTACAAATATCGCACGAAGCTCAAATCCAATAAACAGTATAGGAATAAGTGCACTGAAAATTCTAAAACTTGTCACGAAAGTGTAATTGAGTCATAAAACTTGCAAAAAGTGCAATCAAGTCCTAAAACTGGTCAAATTTGTACAATCGAGTCCTTTCGTTAACTCCGTCCAATTTGGCTAACGAAATATGCTGACGTGGCTTTTTTATTATTATTATTTATGATATCGTATATGGCGTTCACATGGCTAAAACATTAAACATAATGCTACAATGACGTCATTTTGGAAAAAAAATTTGATTTCTTAATACTAATTTTGTATAATTTATATTCGAAATAAGCAAACTTTATAAAAATACAAAAAAAGCAAAAAAAGGGAATGGACGTTGGGAAGGGTCGATGGCGCCTTCCTGGGGCCCATCGACCCCCCGCCGACCATTCACCCACCGTTGCCATCCCTTCTCGGCAACGATGGGGCGGCAGCGGCGAGGGTTGCATGCTTGCAGCCCTCGCCTGCATCTTCATTTTTTTTTTTTTTACTTATTATTTTATTTAACTTTAAGAAAATTTATATTTTAAAAATCAGATTTGGACCAAAAGGAAAACGGCCATGTCAGTGCCACATAGGATAGAGAAAATAATAAAAAAAGTCACGTCAGCATTTTTTGTTAGCCAAATTGGACGGAGTTAACAGAAGGGCTCGATTGCACCAATTTGATAATTTTTTAGGACTTGATTGCACTTTTTGCAAGTTCGAGCACTCAATTGCACTTGCGTGACAAGTTTTAGAACTTCCGGTGCACATATATCATCAGTACAAAGGGATGTACATAGTGAAAACCTACGGGGCTAGTGATGGCTCCTGTCCTCTAGGTCCAAAAAATTCTTCATGATATTAGGAAATATATATTGTAATCTGGATATTTTGTACCGCCTCAAACTTTAATTATTGGGCGATGCAATAAAGAGAATATGCCATGAGAAGGCGACAATGGACTTTGTTCCGTCGAGAATATCTCGTGGTCACACAACAAAGTAGTAAGAAAGTGGATTCCTCTTAGCCGTACTCTGGAAGTCCACACTCTACATAAAATGGTCGTATTATCAAGCATTGACAAAATTCGTCATCCTGGATCTTAGTTTACGTGATAAATACTAGGAAAACGATATGAGCTAGGACATTGTACCATATAAATAGATTGGAACCGATGATGGTTTGTACTTCACAAATTTCAATCACCTCTTTATCAAAGCTGTAGCTTTTATGCAAGCGTTTCTCTGATCATAGAGAGGGATACATGGCTCTCTTTTGGAGAACTCTAGTAGTTGTAATTTGGTTCTTTTGCATTTGCATTAACGTGACAGGCAATCCAAACACGAAGATTGTAAACAAAATATGCAACGGGATTAAGTTCAGCGTCGAAAGCACCTACGTTGATCAACTAGATAGCGTCTTTCAAGCTTTGGTGGTTGACACGGCAGACAACAATTTTGATTGCTACAGACAATCAACGGTCTCGGGTCAAGGTTGCTACGGCCACGCAGCTTGCAACGGAGCTCTTTCGCACTATGACTGCATGATGTGCTTAAAATCGGTAAGAGACGATTTAAGAGACGGTTGTCCAGCAAATACCGGCGCCCAAATGCAGCTTAAGGATTGTCGAATTAGGTATGAAAACTATCAATTCACGGAATAGGTCGAGTGTTTTTAAGTTGGATTCAGACTTACTTATGTGTTGACTTATTTTGTGGGTGCCCCAATGCTTGTGCGTTTCCCCTTCATGTTTAGTCATGTGACAAACGGTTGTACAATAAATAGCTTATCGATCAGACGGTTTACATATGCTTAATGCATCAATTTTTTTTTTTTAATGACATGCCATATTTGAATACTCGGTAAACCAATCTCTATGCATGTACCTATTAAATTCGAGCTTTTCTATGATGCAACATTGCATTGAACACATTTTGTCTCCACCAAATACAAAAAGTCATTTTCTTTGAAGGTACAATCATGCAACCTAAAAAATAGAGAATCGCATTAAAATTCAATTACATCGATGCTACATAGTCCAACAATTTGTGCTAGATAATGAAACATATCGAAATAGACAAATGAATTGTCGCGGGAAGATAATTAAACAACATTAAAGCGACATGACCTAATCATCGACCGATCGACTCGATGGGCCACCTAAGTTTGGGAATTTGCTTGAGATTTCCTGTATTGATCATGTCCACATGACCAGTGTAGACTCATTATGTAATGGGTTTGGTATGTTAATATCATGAATAGAAACAATGATTTTTAAGTTCGGTATCCGGCTCAATCCAGTGAGGCCTGCAATTGATATGGTCTATTAACAAGTTCGATTATGTAGCCATAAGTTTGAGGCTTGGATTGCAAAATTAGCAAAAAGAGAAGGAAGAATGTACTTGCAGATCCGTTGTCATTCTTCTCTAGAGTTTACCAAAAAGATAAAACAAATTTTTTATTTCCCGAGCAATTCCACAGAATAAATATGATAAAATAAATGTCATTTTGCAACAACAATTGTCCACCAGGCTAATTCAAGAAATAGCGCATCCACTGGTCTCGCTATGGTATTGATAAATATCTGACCCTGAAGTTCCACTCAGAATACAAAAATTAGGGTTTCTCGGTCAAGTCCGGTTCCGCATTTCGGTTCAATTCCGAATCCGGGACCAGGAACAGAACTGGTAATAGCTGGTTTTAAAAAAACTTGGATTGGAGAACTGGATCAGAATCGGCCGAGTATGGTCGATCTGTTCCAATTCTAGGGTTTATCCTAGCTCATCTTTATTTTGCGTGAATGAATTTCACTGTTTTTCGACCCAAAAAAAAAAAAAGTTTTTGAGACCTCAATTCAATTGTAGAAACTAGAATAGATTATTTTATTTTCTGAATTGTACCAAAAAAAGAAAAGAAAAGAAAAAAAACTAAGTAATTTTTTCCCAAGCAAATTTTAGTAGACGAAATATAAAGATGAAATTGTCATTTTGGAAAAACAATTGTCTACTGCGTTAAAGTTCCACTTTGAGGACAACCATTGGAGCGTCGCCAAACAAGTAGGGGAAATGACTCATCTTCATCTTCATCTTCATCTTCATCTTCTCGCCTCTGATCTCCTTCGCCAAAAAGATCACTTCCCCATCGTCGCCCCACTGGAGGAGACCTCTGTGTTGCAGAATGTCAAGCGACTCAAACCCATCATCGTCGCTCTCCCGCACCCTCACTCTGCCTGTTCAACCCAGCGAACCCGTCCACATCGTCGCCGGCCCTGGAGTCTCTGATTCCCAGTTCAGGTCGGAAACCTTCCCTTCTGGTCCTTCCTCCTCCAATCTTGTGTTGAATCCCGTGTTGGGTTTTATCCGGTTTGTCTCATCGTGGCTCGGTGTGTTTCCGCAGAAGTGCTATTGATTCGTCTCTGTTCAAGCAATGGCTCAAGAACTTGCAAAGCGAAACCGGGATTTTGGCTAGTGGTGCTGCGACGCTGAAGCGAGTTCTTATCCAGGTGGGTTGTCCCTAATTCTTGTTCCTTTCTTTACTTCGCATTGCAGACGGAGAGCTTTGCCCTATTTTGTTGTCAATTGAAGTGAGTCAAGAGCTAGAGCTGTTTGGTTTTAGGAGCTAGGATGTGCCTTTCATTGTAAGGGATTCCTTGGCAACGATCATGGATGTTTGTTTGACGGTCATTACGAAATTGAAGTATGTTTTACACTGACTGTTACTGAAACACCAATCGGTATCATCGATAGTATTATAATGGAAGGCCATAGAACTGTTAAGGAAGTGCACTTTCTTATTTGTGTTTTCGTATATCCGCTGTTTTCTCTGGACTCGGGAAGTAATGATGTTTATAATAGGGTGTGGATATGTTTGGAAGCCGCATTGGCTTTCTCAAATTCAAGGCAGATATTTTTGCCAAGGAAACTGGGAAAAAGGTATGTTAATCAGTCCTAAGAACCCATATCATTCATGTGGAATCTCTCTTTTTCGTAATTAAAGGTGTGGCCTGTGGAGGAGGTGATTCAAGGAAGTACTTTTGCATCGCATTGTGCTCGTGCTCTAAAACACTTAATTTTCTTTGGAGTCGTGGAAATAAAATATTATTAGTTGCCAGGTATAGTGTTTGCTCGAGGACCAGCTGTGGCCGTGCTAATACTGTTGGATTCGGATGGGTTAACTTTTGCTGTTCTTACTGAGCAGGTATACATTCTGCATTGATATCTCAGGTGGTTACCCCCCCCTTGATTTTTGCCTTTCAGCATCTTATTTAGACGCTAATAAATAAATCTTAAGCTGAAAAATTAAAATGACAGAGTGAAATTGAATCCAAAAAGGAACTTATAACAGTTTCTTTTCAAGCTGAATATTTGTGCACCTCGCAGGCTAGAGTTCCTGTGGGGAGGTTTGTTTTGGAATTGCCTGCTGGAATGTTGAATGATGACAAAGGCGATTTTGTTGGCACAGCGGTTCATGAGGTGTTGATCCTCCTCATTTCCCTTTCCTTGAATTTTAACTTAATGATCTTTTGGTACACTCTAGTTTTGTTTGTTGGTGCTTTAGTGATCACGGTGACTCATTAATGTAACAGGTTGAAGAGGAGACAGGCATCCAGCTGAATCTGGAAGACATGTTTGACCTGACAGCTTTTCTCGATCCATCTACTGGTTGCAGGGTGATCCCTTCTCCGGTATGGTGACCTCTCAACATTTGAAATTTTTCTGATTAAACATTCATTTGGGATGGGAATAATATGTAGAAGTTGTTCTAGTAAAGAAAAAGAGGAAGAAAGTTAAGTGTGTCTGAGAAACGTACTGCATTAGCTTGATGTTCAGGAGCAAAATTTCTTTTGTGGCCTAGGACATGCTTAAAATCTGCCGTTGATGTCTTGGACCTGTGTTTCTCATTTTCTTGGAGGAGCTTTCGCAAGAAGTTGCCATTTGTGTACTCTCTCTTACCATTCTTTGAAGGGTGCATTCATATCTCTCTGATCCCATCTCAATTAAACCAAGCCATGGTCCTCTTAACAGCTTGCGATTTCATCAGGTAAGGCAAGGAAGAGTAGCGGGTTTCGCTAATAGAGCTGCGCAAGCATAGCAATTTTGTCGTTGCTGGTTGACTTCTTTCATATTCTAAGAGTCATGTCCTTTTGTTCTTGGGGACATGTTAGTGGTGATTTTGTCATAATAAGGGCTGTAATCTATCAGCAACAGCTGGTGTTGTCTATATGTTTTCTGTTTTTGGGTGGAGAAATAAGAACATCTTAGATATTATAAAGCCTCACATCGTGGAACTAAGTCGATTTATATTTGAAGTGTATATTTAGTTATCTTGATATTTTGTAGGCATGAACTTCATTCTTGGATGCCAACCCATGTGTAGGGAGGTTGTGATGAAGAAATAGGCATCTTCCTATTCAGAGGGAATGTGGACCCTGAGATCATCAAGCAGCTGCAAGGCAAGGAAACTGGTCGTCGAGAGCATGGCGAGGTCATTAAGGTTCGTGCCGTACCGTATGAGAACCTGTGGCGCGCAACGGGTGATGCGAAGGTCCTAATGGCGATCGGGCTCTATGAAATGGCCAAGCGAGAAGGTCTCCTTCCTTTGAAACGTCAACCATCTTCTTCGGCGAGACACTGAAGCTTTTCTCTTATTCCATGAAAGACCTTTTGAGCTGTATGACTCCCACCTCGCCGATCCGAGATTGGAACAATGTTCTTTGTCAATACTCTGTCCCACCTAACTATTTTTCCAGTGATCTTGATGTGTTCAAACAGTCATGATTCAAATCTTCACCATTTTTTGCACCAAAAGCGGAAACGCAAGGGATCTTCATATACTGTCACAAAATTGATGACAAAAGTGAATTTACTCATGTTTGTCCGTGTCAACACGACAAAGTAAGGTTCTACTGCATTTACCAACCACTCAATTCTCTAAACTATTCTTATCGGCGCATACAAGGGCTAAGTAACTTAGTCTGTTCGTTTCTTTGATACTAACAAATCGAACCCTCGTGTCGATACATGCCTCTCTAAGGACATTCAACACGCCTCTCTAAGGATACTTTATGACTGCGAGATCTCATATCAATTTAGACTTTGCTGGTGACGAAATCATTGTTACTTGACTCCCATATGGTCGTCCCGTCGCACGTACAGAGCTTCTTGTAGTTCTCTCCCACACCGGCACTTCTCGCAATTACAGCAGCTGCGATACCTGCGTCCGATTTATCTTCACTTTCATAGACTGCTACAGAGCGTCCAATGAGATCGGCAACTCGTAGCTTCTCTTTGACGCCTGAGAAGAAAGCCTCGCCCTTCTCATCAGAATCTAGTGTTCCCAGGTCGCCAAGGGGCTGGAAGTGGAACACAAGAAATGGAACAAGAGCTCAATGAGAATCACATTAAAGAAATGGAACAACAGCTCAATCCGAATCACATCAAAGAATCAGCGAGACAGACCAAAGGTGATATCACTAGAAAAACACCTCGACATACTCACAGTAGGACACCCAAAAACACAAGAAGATTTCATGTGATATTTACTTATGCTGGTATGAAAATGCATGAACTACTAATGCAATCCAGGATTTACAGAGTACACCAAGACAAAGTTCAAGTTTAGAACACTACAACTCTAGTAGGAGGACAAACGCGTAACATGTGAATAATCGCAGCTAATTTTTAGACCTGCTCTCTTGCCAAAGCCTCATAGCATTCATATTCCAATCACTAAGTGTTATTTGCCGGCTCAGATGCATCAATTCGTGATGCAACAGAAAATACAACATTTTTGGTACTTGACCATCCGTTAGGAGAAGCAAATAGAACGGGTACACAGACAGGGCTCAATAAACTATTTATGTTATGGCATAAGATTGCATTGCATGCAAGTCACATATTGCGCACTTACTTCACCACTTGTTCTTTATTTTAGAAATCTTATTTATGCTATACTTAGGCTTTATTGACAGAAAATACAAAGCGGAAGGAGAAACAACAAAAAAGGCCATCATCATCATCCCCCATATGCTAGTGCTCATAGCGAGAAAATCGGTTATTATAACGAGCAACTTGGAGGAAGTATTGGTGAGCCAACCTGATCTGCAGTTGCTTCAGCAGTCGGAGTGAAAATCTTCCCGGTGCTTGCTGCCCCTAGGGTCAAATCACCATATTCGTTGATAGACCAACCATGTTTCCCGGGAGACAACCCACTAAAATTGGCTTCGATCCTAGCCAATTCCATGCTCACTTGAGCTAAGCGAACTACTCCAAAAACATCCGGACCTTTGAATTCCGCTACAGCGGCAGATATAAGAAAGTCTGCACAAAGAGCAACAACAAATTACCACCACATGTAGGCTGGAAAAAGTGTGCTTTCGTTCTTTACAAGTATGTTGTCATATTGTCCAATAATCACCTATCTTTCTAATGGATATGTGCAATACAGAAACTCCTTACCGAAACATTGGAATAATGAGCTTGAACCGACACATGTCTTATAAAAAACGAATTCAACCTTTTTGTAGGACTGGTGGTCATGGACCATCATCAATGTGAATAAATATTTGATTTGCAAGATGAAGATATTCAAAATTATGAGCATCCATTTGTGAAAGCATTAAATTCTATTGTCAACCAGCTATGAGCAAACGATAACACAATGTCAGCAAAAGAAGCTCTGTTGGTGATGGTATCGATAACCTAATTATCCATTCAACTGTCATAGAGGCGACTTTACCCTTAAATTGTTTTCCAGACAATTAGTAGGTTTGGAAAGAAGATGAATGGGGAGAGGGAAGCATAAAAATAAATGGCCTTATCGTAGATGTAGACAATAATCACCCAACTGACCACAGTGGTTTTAGAGACAGGATAAGGTATGCAGAAGAGGAGTGATGGCTTTGTATATCAATAGCCGAATGACTAGCTAGCCTGCACAATTTGTGCTGTAGCAGGCCGGCCAGCAGCAATTAGAACAAAGCACTCACAAATCGCACTTTTCATTCTGTAAATCCGCGAAAATGAGAGCTATCCTACCTTGTTAATTTACTTGTCTACCTCAAATTTTCAGACTGCATTGCATTTCATGGATAGTCCTTACTTATGCATCATTTCTTCACATTTGAAGTTCAATCTACTTGCAGGCAGATCCCTATCAATCATCACTCGATCTACGTTGGACACAAAACCAATAGTAAGCATATATAACCTGTCGGATCTTCTAATTAAACTGTCACAAAGTATAGCAACATACTTTCTAGATGCGGCTAAGTATCCAAATAGAGAACTGCACAATGGAACTGCATCAAACATAGAGAAATAGTCAGACCCACCTTCTGGTACACCTTGGCCTATCAAACGGGCTTTACGGCCGGTCTGCTCCAACGCTTCAGTCAAAGTCTTGACGGGTGAATTACCCAAAATCCGAACCACTTGATTGCTCAGGTCCACCTCGATGTTCTTCACTCCTAGTTGAATTTCCATCAGAAGAACAGCGCAACAATTCAGTAAAAATAAAATAAGAAATTAGAGAAGGCCAGATGATGAAGATAATGAACTGCCCGGAACGAAACAATTAATGGGCTATAAGCACTTACCCTCGACAGTCTGCAACTTGTTCTTCACAGCATTAACACAACCCTCACATTTCATATCAACCATAAACTCAGTCTGCAGGGGAAAAATTTAACAAGATGTAAGCTTCAAAATTAAATCAGATGAAACTATTAAATCCCAGCAACACCAAACAAAAAAAGATGTAAACTTCATATCAACCTCCATTTCCAGCAACAGAAAAGCTCTTATTCACAAATCATTGGAGGGTGGCAATGTGAACTTCTCTAATTACAACAGATGCCAATGATTTAAAAAGAGATCAATTCAACCCCAGATTCCCAGCAACACCAACCAAAACCAAATATCTATATTTGACAAAAAGAAAATGAAATTCATGAGAAGGGGGATCGAAGGACTCACAAGTAGCTCCGGCAAGGCAGCACCATTCTGCAAGATCGAAAACCACCGGAAAACCAAGAATCGCTCAGAAATCGTACAAAAAGAGAAACAACTTCCAAAAAACAGACGATCGAGATCAAGAGCATCCGAAATCAAGAACCTGGGAGGTGGGTTTGAGATCAGAGGCGGGCGCGTCCATGTGAAGAGCCGCGGGAGCGTGACTGAGGTCTCTTGCAGTCGCGGAAGAGCCCAAGTGGCTCGAAGAACGAGAGAGAGACAAGAAGCTCGGATTCTGAAACTTGGGGAAGCGGATAGAGCAAGAACAGGTAGTGGAAGTGGAAGAAGAAGAAGAAGAAGAAGAAGGGGGAGAGGGACGGTGGGAAGAGAGGGCAAGAGCCGCGGGGATAGCAGAAGCTGCGACGGCTGTTTTGATGGTGGCCGCTGACCTTAGCAAGAACCCCATTTTCCCTCTTCCTCCTCTTCTTATTATTTTCGTTTTTTCCGCTTTTCTTGTTCCTTTTCGACTACGGATGAATGCAAAGTCCTAGTTACTGCTCCTCAAATTGGGTGGTTGTTCGTACTTTCGTTCTTCGATCTGTGACAATGACTCGTGACCGACCAGCCACTCGCGGTCAAGCATTTTATCACAGTGGGCGGAGATTCGCGTCTGGTTTTTATTGGGTCAGGAATTTGCCATCATCATCATCATCATCATCTGAATATTGATTCTTGGAGCGAGCAGCAGCTAATGCCAAAGTGATATACGGAAAGTTTCTGGAGCATCGCGAAGCTTCTCTCATTCTTTGCGACCGCCGAGAGAAATCTAGGAAAGAAAGTCTGCGCATTTTGATAATCTTACATTGATGTTATGTTGTCATAAGGTTATGTATACATAGTGTCTTAAAGGTTAGAAAGTCTGCGTATTTTGATAATTTTCCTAGTGTCTTAGATCCATATGAAAAGTTAAATTTTACAAGTGTTTCGTGGGTATTATTAACTTGCAAAGTTCATATACAAAATCAAGGAAAAATTTCAAATAAGAGCCTGAAGGCCATCATTTTCTTAAGGGAATAATGATACATACAGTCCTAGACTTTGACCCAATGTGCAAAGTAGTCTCTGAACTTTTAATTTGACCAATATGGTCATTGAACTTTAACTCAATGTGCAATGTGGTCCCTGAACTTTTAATTTGACCAATATGGTCACTGACCTTCCATTGATTCAAGTTTAGAGATCACATTGCACATTGGGTTAAAGTTCAGGGACCATATTGGTCAAATTAAAAGTTCAGATACTACTTTACACATTGGGTCAAAGTCCAGAGACCATTTATGTCATTTTTCCATTTCTCAAATAAGGTTTTGAAGTGCCTTTATTATTTCAAAGAATGACCTGGCCGAAGGACATTTTCGTCATTTTTATTTTTTATTTTTTTAAAAAAATTTCTATTTTCTTTTATTTTCTTATTTTTTTCTTTTTCCTCTCCCCTCCCCCAGCTATCACTGGCGTTGAGTGATCGTCGCCCTCGCCAGATCAGGCAAGGGCAACCCTCGTCGGATGCCAGCGAAACGATTCGGACCAAGAAAAAAATACTAACTGACTGCTTGTGGTCTAATTAATTCGTGAAATTCGAGATCATCATGTCGCAACACAAGATGTCGTGGCGAGAGAACGGATTTTTTTTTATGTTACTAACATGAGAGAACGAATGTTAAATTGCAGAAAGACGAATTTTTCGTAAATTGTTTTATGGGTTCTTTCTGAAAGCTTGAGTTGAGAATATGGGGTCTAGGCTTTAGAGGACGTTGTGGTTTATTGGGAGTGCGATGGAGATGTGATTTGGCATCTCGTTTCAGATCCGGTGAGGGCGAGGGTTGCCCTCACTGGTGTTGAGCGAGGGTCACCCAACCTCTCTTGAGTCCGCCGACTTGGGGAGGGAAGAGGGAAAAAAAGGAAAAAGAAAAAGAAAAAAAAAAGAAAACTGAAAAATGAGGGCACGATGGTTTAGGCCGACGCTGGAGCCGAAGCTCTTGAGGCAGCAATGGACGGGTAGGGTTTCGAGCAGGATGGAGGAGAGGATGTTCTTGGTTTTGCTTAGTGGTTCCATGGAGTTGCAGTTGAAGAGAGAGAGGGGGAAAAGAAAACAAAAATAGAAGAAGAAGAAAATAAAATAAAAAAGTAAATGATGAAAATGCTATTGGTCATGCCTTTTTCGAAATAATGTGGGCACTTCAACCTTTATTTGAAACAAAGTTCACTTTAGGCCCTTATTTAAGAAAATGATGACACGTTAAATCTTTATTTGAAATTTTCCTCAAAAGCAATAGGGAAGATTCCAAATAAGGGCCTCAAGTCTCCTCATTTTCTCAAATAAGGGCTTGAAGTGGTCATTGTTTCAAATAAGGGCCCGAAGTGCTCTTTCTGTCTCAAACAAGGGCCTGAAGTGACCATGCTTGTTTCAAATAAGGGTATGATCTCGCCGGCCAGCCGGCTGGCCAAATATTCCTACCGATCAAGGACATTTTCGTTAAAACACAATTTAACCTAATTTTTAGTTA
Organism: Lenwebbia sp. NSW1173648; assembly: GCA_029784005.1. Classification (NCBI taxonomy): domain Eukaryota; kingdom Viridiplantae; phylum Streptophyta; class Magnoliopsida; order Myrtales; family Myrtaceae; genus Lenwebbia; species Lenwebbia sp. NSW1173648. The sequence goes on from JARCGZ010000005.1 coordinate 4,028,185, forward strand.
AATTATATTAAAAGTAAAAAAGATACAAGCGGGAGGGGACTACCCTCTCGCCTATATGGCCGGCGAGGTCGCCGGCCCCTCGGTGTGGGCCGACGACCGGAGGCGAGGGCCTGCTGGACCTCGCCAGAGTCGGGAGAGGGTTGCGACCCTCTCCCAGATCTAGGCGAGGGTCGCCGGCCCTCGCCAAGGTCCGAGGGTGGGCCGCGGCCCTTGGTCGGACCTGGGCGAGGATCGCTGCCCTCGGCCGAAGGGTGGGCGGCCTTCGTCGTGGTTCGGCCGAGGGCAGCGGTTGTCCCCCGTACCTGGCGAGGGCCGATGACCCTCGCCCAAATCTGGGAGAGGGTCGCGGCCCTCTCTCGGCTCTGGCGAGGGCCTGCTGGCCCTCGCCTCCGATCGGCGGGGTCGTCGGCCATGGCCGCCGCCCCATTGGTGGTGGGGCAGCGGCCACAGGCGGGAGGGCAGCCCCCCCTGCCCGTGTCTTTTTTTTACTTTTAATTTTTTAATTTTTTTGAAAAACTGAAAAAGGAAAAAAAATAAAAAAAATAACGAAATATGAAATGACCAAAATGCCCCTACAACTGGTGAGTCGAGCCCTTTTTTTGAAATTGATAAGGTCACTTTAGGCCCTTATTTGAAACAATGTCCACTTCATGCCCTTATTTGAGACAAAAAGAGCACTTCATCCCTTATTTGAGAAAATGAAGGCACTTCGGGCCCTTTTTTGAAACTTTCCCAAAGCAACATGACTTTGACACGGGACGAGGTTTTCATGCCCCAACCGGTCGTGCATCTGGCCGAGAAGATCCCCAAGACTTGCTGTGTCTGGGTCCCCTAGGGTTTATCTAGGGTTTTCTACTGTTTATTTCAATAATGTTCCAGGGGCGGGCGATACTGTAATTGTCCGTAGGTTCTGGAAGCTTCCTATTTAATGTCGGTGGTTAGGGAGATGGGAGATGCGATCTTAGCCATCAGATGTAATAGAGATCAACGGTTGTAATCTGAGGCCCTCTACTATATAAAGAGGTGTCCTCCTTCTCATTTTGATATCCACAAACGAAATACAAGGCTTTCCTCCCAGAGTGTCTCTCTCTAGAGCTTTCTCTCTCTACGAAGATCCGGGTGAATCAAGAGCAAAAAGGCTTAGCTTGGGCGTTCTGACGATACAAGGTAGCCCGAGTTGCCGCACGAGTCGACCCTCAAAAATCGGCCCGTGACAAGTGGTATCAGAGCGACGTAGAGACAAGCTGTTCGTGAGATCGTAGAGCATCAAGATGGTTGAGGTTATGCCAAACTCCGAAGTGGATCAAACTACTGCCGTGGATGGAGTTAACCCCCACGAGAAAGCCCCGCAGGAGAAAGCCCGGGCCAAATCCAAAAGAAGAGAAACATCGTCGGACGCTGTGTCCGCGCTTGCCGAAAAGTTCGATAAAATGAAAGCTACCGTGTACGAGCTCATCGATGGCCTTAAAGACGCTAAGGAGCGGATCACCAGCATGGATAGGACGATTCGCGAAGACTTCATCATCGTTCTGAATGGAGCCGTGACACCGTTGCAAATGAAAGACGAATCCCTCGAAGCGTCGGTTGAAGCTTTGAAGCTGGACGTCGAAGAAAAGAATGATGCCCGCCAAGCCGAGATAGACGCGCTGAAGGTGGAGATTCAAGAAATGAAGACCGAGCTGGTCCTATGCAAAACCAGCATCGCAAATGGTGCTGTAAACGTTCAAGCGGCGCCAAGAATGAAGGTGCCCGAACCAAAAGACTTCAAAGGAGAACGATCCGCTATGGAGGTGGACAACTTCCTATGGAGCATGGAGCAGTACTTTGACGCCATGGGTATCCATGAGGATGAATCCAAGGTACGATGCGTTGCTTTGCATCTTTCTGACAACGCCATGCTATGGTTGCGGTTTATATACGATGAAGTCAGGAAAGGCACAGTCGGTTCCATTGAAACATGGGATGACTTTGTTCGAGAATTCCGAAATCACTTCTATCCCGAGTTCGCTCCGCAAGAAGCTCGTAGCAAACTACATCGGCTGGAGCAAAGAGGCTCGATCCGGGAGTACGTCAAGGAGTTCACCGAGCTCAAACTCCAAATCCCCAATCTAGGCGAGGAGGAGGCCCTTGGCGCATTCATGGATGGGTTAAAGCCGTGGGCGCAACTCGAGCTCAAGCGAAGGGATGTCCGAAGTCTCACAAAGGCGATCTCCATGGCCGAATCGCTGGTAGACTTCAACAAAATTGATTCGTTCAAGTCCAAGAATGGATGGAAAGATCGAAACGGGGATCGTAAAAATGAAGACGGCGATTCCAACCGTGGCCGAAAAGACCATGGTGAAAAAGAAAAGCATTGGGGAGAAGGTTCGTCCAGATCTCCTCACCAACATCGGGGTTACCGACCCCAAACCAACTATATCAACCCGGAGGACAGGTTCAAACACCCTCCGTCGCAGCCGTGCGGGATTTGCAATGGCGGCCATTGGACTCAACAGTGTCCAAAGAAGAATCAGGGAAAAACTCTATACTCCATCGTCACCAAAGAAGGAGATGAGGAGCCAAAAGAAAAAGAAGAACGGGTAGTGCGACTTGGTGGTGTAAGAAGACTCAACGCCGTGCGAACCGGATCACCGCCGAAGAAATCCTCGAGTGCATCAACGCTGAACTTCGTGGAAGTCAAGGTACGTGACAAGCCGCTCATTGCCTTGGTTGACACGGGGGCGTCAAACCTATTTCTCTCGAGCGAAGCGGCGAAGTGGTTGGGACTCCACGTGGAACCCACTGAACACTTTTTCAAGACGATCAACTCAAATGATAAGCCAGCTAATGGCATTGCTAGAGACGTCGAGATCCAAGTCGGCGGATGGAAAGGAAAGCTCGACTTCGAGGTAATCTCGCTCGACGACTATGATCTTCTCTTGGGTATGGATTTCTTTGATAGTGCTGAAGCGATGGTCGACCTGAGGAGCAAGACGATCATCATAACCGATCCTGAATGCCCATCGATGGTGCCCATGATCAATGGGGTGAAAGAGACAAAAAAAGTGAACACGGTTCAACTTGTGAAGAGCAAGCCCAGAGTTGAGATGCTGCCTGAGTCAAGCACGAAGACCCGACCTTTGGAGAAGCCAAAGGAAAAGTGGGAGTTGCCCACACAAACCCAAAACACCATGCCAATCCAGGTGATGTTCCCTGAAGTGGAAGACATTGGAGCGGCCAAAACAAAGATCGAGTCACTGATGACTCTTGCTGCGGTCGAAGCACTAATCAAGCATCAAGTCCCGAAGCCAAAGAAGAAGCGCTCTCGTGGACGAAAGAACAAAAACAAGAAGAAACCCGTGATCCAGGAGAAGGATGTGCGCGGTAAAGCAAAAATCAACCCCGAGCTGCGAGCACCGAGGACGGCGCTCAAATTGGTGGGGGAGAATGACACGGGACGAGGTTTTCGTGCCCCAACCGGTCGTGCATCTGGCCGAGAAGATCTCCAAGACTTGCTGTGTCTGGGTCCCCTAGGGTTTATCTAGGGTTTTCTACTGTTTATTTCAATAATGTTCCAGGGGCGGGCGATACTGTAATTGTCCGTAGGTTCTGGAAGCTTCCTATTTAATGTCGGTGGTTAGGGAGATGGGAGATGCGATCTTAGCCATCAGATGTAATAAAGATCAACGGTTGTAATCTGAGGCCCTCTACTATATAAAGAGGTGTCCTCCTTCTCATTTTGATATCCACAAACGAAATACAAGGCTTTCCTCCCAGAGTCTCTCTCTCTAGAGCTTTCTCTCTCTACAAAGATCCGGGTGAATCAAGAGCAAAAAGGCTTAGCTTGGGCGTTCTGACGATACAAGGTAGCCCGAGTTGCCGCACGAGTCGACCCTCAAAAATCGGCCCGTGACTTCATAAGGGTTTTTTTTTTTTTTGGTTGCTTTTGCGACTTTTTCTTTGTTCACTCGAGCGTATAAATTATGATCTGTTTGCGGGCTTCTATGTTAGTGTCACGTTAGCATTGACTGGATCAATTGACATTGACATGCATAGACTTAAAAAAAAAAAATCCAGTAAAAGGAAAGAAATCACATACGATCTCTTGTGGTTTTTGAGGATGCAGCGACGAATGTGGTTGGCACAACTTTGGCAAGGGATTTTGGGCCTTTAAAGGCCTTTGTATCAAAGTTGAGGTATTTGGCAAGATAATTCAAAAGGCCTTTGCACTAAAGGTAGGCAAGCCCGGGTCTGACTGTCGGTGAGCAAAATCCGGCGCCGGTGGCCCTCGCGTGAGGTCGCGTGACCTCCGGCGAGGCTCTAGGTGTTGCAATCTCTGGTGGCTTTGCTAGAGGTCACGTGACCTCCGACTGCCCTCGCCTGAGTTGGGTGGCCTGATCCGTAGACCTCAAGCGAGTCTCCCTGTATATCTTTTTCTTCTTGATTTTTTAGTTTAAGAATTACTTTTGATATTGGATATGAAAATTTATGGAAAAGTGTTCCCCGAATACTATTTGCATCTTGCGAAAACCCATCAAACTAAAATTCTTTGCAGTTATGCAGAGTCTTTTCCCATCTCTTCCGCACGCCCTGACAACTGCGTAGCACAAGCTTCAAGTACTCGGGCATCGCTTCCATCGCATCCTTGTGATGCCAAGACTTTAGGAATGGCATTGTGATTGTCCCCTTTTCCGTGACAATCTTCCCCTTCGTTTGTGTTCCAAGCTGCTTTCATTCCTTGTCGCCAGGACACCGAAACTTTTGCGATCTTCTTGCCCAAAGTTTTGAACAACTCAGAATGGATATTGACTCCCAGAAAAGAAAATCTCTATATGCACATTTGAGCTTGTCTCCTTTGTTTATATGTCCATTTAACTGTTGAGACTCGACTCTAAATCAATCTTGAATCAATAGTCTTTTATAGTCTCTTCAATAGTACCGAAAACACAAATATCTCTAGCTCCAGAAATATGTAGGAGTTCCCACTAGATGCACCTTCTTGGCCAACGTGCTTTTCCTCCCCTTTAATGGCCAAGGGATAGGATAATATTGTGATATTAATCGCATGGTATCACACTATAGTTAATTATCGAAAGTCCACGTACAAAATATAATGTTTGCCTAGATTTAATCTATAAATTACGTAACTACTAAGAACGATACCAGTCCCTCATGTATATGATCCCTCAAATGGACTGTGATAAAGCATAATTTGCTTGTATTGTTCAAAGTATAATGTAAACATGTATACAACATACTGCTTAACAGAAAAGTGAAAGAGAAGATCTTTCAAATATTTCTATCTAATTATAAATATACTAAATATCTAAATAAATTAAAAAGTGAATCATAGAGATACACTAAATATTAGAGAAACATAATGTAAACAAATCTTCCGTAATACTCCCCCTCAAGTTGGCCTGTGGAGGTCACGAATGACGAGAAACGTAAATCGATCTCAATCCTATGCCTTCGTAAAAATGTCTGCCAATTGAAGTCCAGTGGGTACGTGCTGGGTTCTAATGCCGCCTGACTATAGATGTTCGCGCACAAAATGGCAGTTAATCTCGATGTGCTTTGGTCATTCGAAACACCGGGTTTGCTATGATGTATGAGGTAGCTTGGTTGTCGCAATAAAGACCCATTGGTTTATCATGCACTACCCTGAGGGAGGCAAGCAAAGTGTGCAACCAAATCAATTCACTAGGGCAATTGTCATAGCGCGATATTCAGCTTCAGCAAAGAGCCGGGAAACTGTAGTATGCTTCTTGGTTCTCTAACGGGACAACCATCGAGCATGAAAAAGTAATGATCACCGAGTGATAAGGCAACTTGCCCAATCGAAGTCACAAAAGGCGGTCAAGTGAAGTGAAGTGGAGCTGGGATTGATAATAGAATCCCTTTTATTGGGTTTTTCTTGAGATTCGAAGAACTCGCATGGCTGCTTCCTAGTGATGGTCCTCCAGTTCCTATATGAACTAGGAAAGTACGTAGACAAAACAACATAATTCGGGTTGAGTGATAGTGAGATAAAGTAGACATCCCACTAATTGTTGATAGCGACTTAGATCTATCAAGGCAGGTCCATGAGCTATAGCTAACTAGTGGTGTTGCTCCATTGGAGAAGTCGCTGATTTAGTTGTTAGCATCCCGCATTCCGATAGGATGTCAAGTACATACTTTCTCTCACACAAAAATAACCCGGAAGTCGTCCGCGTTACTTCAATTCCCAAAAATTACTTTAATTAGCCAAGGTCCTTGATATGAAAAGGCCCATCAAAGTACCGCTTGAGTGCTGCGCGGTGCTTTGAATTATTGCCTACCAAGATAAGATCATCAACATATACTAACACAGCAAGAAAAGTGTCACCATGAGAATATGTGAACAACGAGTAATTTGCTAATGATTGATTAAAACCATACTCCCTCAATGTATTAGAGAATTTTGAAAACCAATTTCGAGATGCCTGTCGAAAACCATATAAGGACTTTTGTAGTCAACATACATGATTTGAGCCCATTGTCGTGAAACTCGGTGGAAGCCTCTTGTACACTTCCTCATCCAAGTCGACATGGAGAAATGCATTGTTGACGTCCATCTGATGCAACTCCCAATTGCGAGCCAATGCAATTGCAAGAAGATACTCTACAGTGACTAGTTTAGCCACTGGTGCTATGGTTTCATGGAAATCCGCGCCCTCTACCTGGGTGAATCCGTTTGCAACAAGATGAGCGTTATATCACTCAATACTGCCACGAGCTCGACATTTGATTTTGTAATCCCACTTGCACCCTATGGGTTTCTTACCCTCCGACAAAGTTGCTAAAGTCTAAGTCTTATTATCTTCTACTGCTTTAATTTTTGCAGCAATCGCTTCTCTACAGAGGATTTTTAATAGCTTCAGTGCAATTGCAAGGCTCAATATCAGAATCAACAACAGCTAAAAAAGTGATGTGAGGCTCCATAAATTGCTCATAAGAAATAAATTTCTCGATGGGATAGATCGTACTCGAAGATATCGACGGAGTGGATCGTATGTCACACATAATCTAGCGGATGGGTTAGCTGTCTTTTCTATCGTGCAGAGCGAATTGGGAGTGAAATTTGGTCATCTAGCAGCTCGCTGGGTTGCTCTTCAACTTGGATTGTACTATCACATCTTGCATCACTGCCTGCACATTTTCTTCACAAACTTGGCTTGGAACCCTTTCTTCCTCCCCTGAGGTCGGTTCCACCCCTCATCAATAGGACCAGTTCACGAGTTGGTATCAAGATCCTCATGTGCAGGTTTATGAGCGAATTGGCAATTCTCTTCATAGAAAACAACATCATGAGATACCAATAATTCTTCTGTTTCCAAATCAAAAACCTTCTAACCCTTTGTGCCGAATGGATATCCCAAAAATACACATTTTCTTGCCCTTTCTCCAAATTTATCATTGCCCTTTGAAGGCTTGTTAGCATAGCACAATGCACCGAAAACTCACAAATAACTATAATCTGAGGGTTTCCCAAACAAAAGCTCGAACAGAGTTTTTACAAATAATAACAGAGTTGGAGTATAATTGATTAAATAAGCACCCATTTATATGCATTCACCCCAAAAATGAATTGGTAAATTCCCTTGAAAAAATAGTGCCCGTGCTACATTGATGATGTGTCGGTGTTCTCTTTCAACTCGCCCATTCTGTTGTGGCATGTAGGGACATGATGTCAGATGCATAACTCTACTTTTGAAAAAAAAAACTTTCATGGAATTAGAAAGAAATTCACGACTATTATCACTCGCACCATTTTAACTACCCGACCAAATTGGATTTTTACCATATGGTAGAAATTAACAAAGACTTTGTGTGTCTCTGATTTTTCCTTCAGCAAATATACCCAAATTATCATTGACGATGGGAAAAATAATAACGTGCACTGGAGAGAGATCCTATTTGATATGGTCCCCAAACATCACAATGCAACAAATTAAAACATCCACTGGCTTTATTATTACTTAAAAGAAGTGAGGAACGGGTTTGTTTTGTACGACAACATACATCACACAAATCAACCCCTTCTTTATTTATTTCAATACCGATGATCAAATTCAAAGCTTGTCATGATGGGTGCCCTAATCATTGATGCAATATGACAATATTTTGTCTCTTGACCGTTGGAAAAGTCGAATGGGTGCCCATATGTCCAAGATAATGAACCCCTTCTCCAAGATTACACATTCGAATTGATCTCTTCGAGGATAGGTCCTATATGACACATCAAGAAGAGATGAACATTACTAAACAATTCATATCCGAACTCAACTTTCTAACATAAATAAGATTGCACTAAAAGTTTGGGACATATAGTACATCGTGCAAAACAAAATTAGGGCTTAAATAAAAATCGTCTCTTTTGATGGTGTGAGTCACTTTTCCATCGGGAGTTCATATAGGATATGCACCCGTGATGTTCCTCGACTAATTTAGAAGCAAAAGCTACCATGTTATATGTTTGGAGACACCACTATCAATAATCCAAATTGTGGAAACATCATTGGACAAATGGACCTTATCTATGAGTTGATCATTCCAAGTGGGCGGTTTCATCGCCGCGAGCTAACTCACCAAATGATTATATTGATATTGCTAATTGTTGTCGTCGTCTCAGTCTCCTTCGACCGTCCTCGACTGGTATTTGTAATAGTGTCGAAATCGTCGTTGCTAGCCTGCCCGGAATGTACAACCGCTGTGGAAGGAATCCCTTTGCGTGTCTTTCCACCTCGCCTTGGCTCCCAATTCGGAGAATATCCAATCAACTCCCAGCAATGACTCTTCTCGTTCCCAACCTTCCCACAGTGGTCATATTTAAGTTTTTCGAACGGTACTTTCCTTGGGCCTACTCTTCCAACCGAGAAAGCAGCACCCTCGATCTTCTCTTCCCTCCCTCAGACAATTGATCGTTGGTGCTCCTCCTGCATGATCATAAAATAAACCTTACTGAGGGACAGGAGTGGCTCGAGAGAGAGAATTTGAGAATGAACATTCCCATAGGTCTCAGCATTAAAGCCCATAAGAAATTGGTGGATCTTCTCCACCTCCTCCTTCTTCCCATACATCGTGGCTGAAGCACAAGTACATTCTGGGTCATCATCATAGTCAGCGAGTTCATCCCATAAGACCTTCAGTTTAGTGTAATATTCCACCACCAAGAGTCCTCCTTGCTATAGGAGCCCAATCTTGATTTTGATCTCGTGGATGCGAGATTCGTTACCTTGAGCAAATCTCTCCTTCAACGATCATCCCACATTATCTTTGCTTCTTCTGTATATGCCACGCTTCCCTGCAGACTCTTGTCGAGGGAATTGAAAAAAATTTGAAACTATTATGGAATTCGAATGTCCCTGGCATTAAATTTGGGTGCCGATGGATTCGGCTTTTCTAGCGATCCATCAATAAATCCGAGTTTAATTTTTGCCCATAATGCGCGTCTCGTCGCCTTCGACGATGTTGCATAGTTATCCCGGGTCAGCACGCATGAAACAAGTATGCTTTCGGGATTGTTGAGGTGTTGAGATAGTATGGTGATGAAGGGGTCAAACACCTTCTTTACAGACACCTCCGAAGCCATATCGCAAATGATATAGGTCAAATTGTATGGCATGTTTAAGCTATCTGGGTCTGATACCATGTGATAAAGCGTAGTTTGCTTGTATTGCTCAACGTAAAATACAAATATCTATACAACATATTGCTTAGCAGAAGAGGGAAATAGAAGATCTACCAAATATCTCCAACTAACCAGAAAAGATATACTAAATATTATATTACCTAAAATAAAAGTAAATCCTAGAGATACACTAAATATTAGAAAAACATAATGTAATCTTTAGCAATCTTCCGTAATATGCACATAAATCCCCGATCGCCTGAAGTTTACCTATAGGAAATTCATAAGCATAAATTATACTATGTCGATAAAAAGTAGCACACTTGTATAGTTTCAGATAAACCAAGAAAGCAGATGATGATGGAGTATAAAACAATGCAATCTATCTAATCGATCTAACCTATAAAAGCTAGTCTCACCCCTCTTCTCCTTGTATTATCATTGAGGTCTAGGAAAGCTGGACAGAGGATAGTTTCCAAAATGTCAGCATTAATTTGTCCAATTGTTAGGACTAAAGTGGGTAAAAGCCATAGATGACAATCCAAATTAAAAGACTATTCTATTTCTGACTTCCCTCGCAATGATTTATTTTCGGACATCAAATTGTTCTTTTTTCGGTTACAAACTTAAAATTGTCCTCGACCCCATAAACGCAAAGCTTCGCATCTGATTTCTTCCTCGTCTCTTCACATAAATCCGACAACAACGAAACATTAATCCAATGTTTATATGGTAAACCAACAATTGGATGACTACATAACGTAGTTCAAGCGAAATCGAGACATACATTTGTTTGGTCGGATCGAATATGTTTCCGGAGATCGCCATGACCCAAGTTCCTTTTCTTGGACTCTTGCAAGCGAGCTTATGGTTGACGTTCAAAGAAGCCACGACAAACAGAGCTCAACTCTCTTGATTACCATGATTCGGCTGTCGAACTCCAGCTAGCGACCATCGAAACATGCAATTTTCCAATGTAGTTCTTCGTCCTCCTATATAAGTGCGCTACAAGGTTCGACTGTCCACACGGAACTCGGAAGCACAAAGCATTTTTTCTGTTTCTTCTGCTAATTCGAGATGGAAGATCGGAAATGCAGATCGTCTCCGAACGCCATGATGGTTTTCATTCTCGGTCTCGCTAGCATTCTCAGCACTCCACTTGCTAATGCTGCTGTTGCAGTAGCTGATACAAGTAGCTCATTGTCGACTTATATTATCCAAGTGCGGAAGCCAATGGACAAAGATCTCGCTGCTTCGGAGGATATCGATACTCTGTATCGGTCATTTTTACCTACCATGGCAGCCACCTCCGACCAAGAACAGAGAATGGTTCACTCATACCGAAGTGTGCTATCCGGGTTCGCGGCCAAATTGACCGCTGTGGAAGCTAAAGTGATTCGAGAAAATGACCGTGTTTTGCACGTGCGTCCAGAGAAGGCGCTCTCTCTACACACAACTCACACTCCCAACTTCTTGGGATTGCACCAAGGTGTCGGGCTCTGGAATGACTCGAACTACGGTAAGGGCGTGATCATCGGAGTATTGGACACCGGGATTTTCCCTGACCACCCTTCCTTCGGCGACGAGGGGATGCCTCCGCCCCCGGCCAAATGGAAGGGCAGGTGTGACTTCAACGGCACATCCTGCAACAACAAGCTCATCGGTGCGAGGTCGTTCATCAACTCGAGCATGACTCCTGTGCAGGCCGTTCCGCCGTATGATGGTGAAGGCCATGGCACGCATACTTCCAGCACGGCTGCCGGTGCTTTTGTGAGGGATGCCAGTGCGCTCGGTCATGTCAAAGGCATGGCCGTCGGCATGGCGCCTCTTGCGCATTTGGCAATGTACAAGGTTTGTGACGTAAACGGGTGCCTCGAGAGCAACATATTAGCTGGGCTCGACGCGGCCATCGAGGATGGTGTCGATGTGCTTTCCCTCTCTATAGGAGGAATATCCCAACCGTTCTTCGACGACTTGATTGCAAAGGGTACATTTTCCGCCACCCAGAAGGGAATCTTCGTGAGCTGCTCGGCGGGGAATAGCGGGCCGTCCAAGGGCACATTGACAAACGAGGCACCGTGGATTCTCACCGTGGGAGCGAGCAGCATTGACCGCACCATAGCAGCCACGGCGCGTCTCGGGAACGGGCAAGAGTTTCATGGGGAGACACTCTACCAACCCCGCGACTTCCCTCCGACGTTGCTTCCCCTCGTTTATGCGGGAGTAAATGGAGATCCATCCTCGGCCCTCTGCCTCCCCGGATCACTAGTAGGCCGCTCGGACCTCCAAGGGAAAGTGGTTGTGTGCGAGATCGGCTACGGAAGAGGGCGAGTTGCAAAAGGTCAAGAGGTCAAGGATACGGGCGGCGTGGCCATGATCCTCGTGAATGGTCCCATAGAGGGATATACCACATTGGTTGATGCGCATGTCCTACCCGCAGTCCACGTGAACTACGTCTCAGGGATGGCGATCAAGGGCTACCTAAGCATGGCGCCGGCGCCAACGGCCACGATCCTATTCAAAGGCACCCTCATCGGGAGATCGGCTGCCCCGGCTGTATCATTCTTCTCTTCCCGCGGCCCCAACATCCAAAGCCCTGGCATCCTCAAACCGGACATCATTGGCCCGGGCGTGAACATCATTGCCGGTTGGCCATTTCCCTTAGACGATTCCACAAACCTGAGGCACGCATTCAACGTGATCTCCGGGACCTCCATGTCCTGCCCCCACCTCAGCGGCGTGGCAGCGCTGCTCAAGAGTGCGCACCCCGAATGGTCACCGGCCGCCATCAAGTCTGCCATCGTGACCACCGCCACTACCACGAACATGGAAGGCCAACCCATCCTTGACCAGACGCTCCATCAGGCGGACATTTTCGCCACCAGAGCAGGACACGTCAACCCATCAAAGGCAGTCAACCCGGGTCTCATTTACGATGTTGGGCCACAAGATTACGTCGCTTACCTCTGTGGGCTCGGCTACACCGACTCCGAAGTCGAGACCATAGTTCAAAAGTCAGTCACATGTTCGAGCATAACAAGTATACCCGATTACCAACTCAACTATCCATCGATCAGCGTGAGGTTCGAGGGTTCGATAACGAAGGTGAGTGTGACGAGGACGGTGAGGAACGTCGGACCCGCGAAGACGCGTTACAGGTCAGTCATCGACCCGATCATGGGTCTGGACTCCATTGGTGTGTACCCGGGTGATTTGGAGTTCACCGAAACGAATCAGACAGCGAGCTACAGGGTTGACTTCAAGAGGAAAGTTGACAGGAACACGACAGCGACGCCGTTTGCTCAAGGGGCGATCACTTGGGTCTCTGCTCAGTATTCGGTTCGAACCCCAGTCGCTGTTGCGTTTGAGTAATCGCAGGGAGTGTCAATAGTTTCTACGGTTCAAGAACTAAAGTTGACTAGGATGGAGCTTGTGGAGTGATATTACGTGTGTTATTTTGGCTTTTCTTATATATTTGCATCCTTATCCTCAATAATCTGTGGCTTAGTTAATCTTAAAAATAAATATTCATTTGAGCTATTGTAAAATCACGCTAGACTCTGGCTCATGATGTGCTTAACGGGTTGAATTGTGGAATCTGGAGGGCAATTCCCTTTATTATCATTTTTTTGGGGATGATAGGTGGTTTCACTAAATTTTCAAGATAATTGCACAAAAATCCTAAATTTATTGTACATCAGCTAATTTGATCTAGTCATGGCCACGGGTCAGGTTGGGCCCGGAACCGGCAGTTTCGGGCAGGTTCCGAACCGTGAAAAAAAAAAAATTTAAATTTTTTTTGTTAAAAGAAGAATGGGCCATTGCCAAATTTTAATACAAATTCATCACAATTTAATTTTTAAACTCAAAAACCGTAACCGAAACCGGATGTTCTATTTTCGATTTTGAACTGGAACATGGCCCAAAATCGGTCCGTAACCGGCGGTTCAAAATTGGAATCGGAACCGCCACTTAAGGGCTCGGTTCCGGTTCCCCCAAAATTGGAACCGGAACCGCCAGTTCATGAATCGGAACCGGCTGTCCCCAGCCCATGGCCATGACTGATTTGATCATACTTTTTAGGTGTGTCAATTTAGTTCTAAAACTTTCAATTATGTCAACTTAATTCTAAATCTTTTGAAGATTTGTGAATTTAATCATTGGCCGGAAGAATTACATTAACAAATTGTCAAATATTTTGGACTAAATTGGCAAATCATCAAAAGTTGTAGGACTGAATTAACAAATCATCAAAAAATTTACGATTAAATTGTCACATTTAAATTAGGACCGAGTTGAAAATTTTTCCCCTTTCCCTCTCCACCCAACATTCTCTCTCTATTTTCCCTTCAATTTTTTTTTTTTTCGGTTTTTCTCTTCGACTCTGTTTTGGGAGCTTTTATGTGTGAATAATTTCTATAGCTGATCTTGGGTGGACGTGGAGGCCAGTTTGGCTATTTGTCCAGTCGACAATTATTGAGGAAGATGTTCGTGACGTGGCTCCACAATCTCTTCGAGATTAGGCCGTTTTCCCCTCCCGATTTAGATTTAGGTATAGATTCGGGGTTGTACTCTCCCGAACTAGATAGAGATATAGATCTGTGAATTTCTTACAGGTTTTTGATCTGTGCTCTTTTACTATATTATTGTTGGTGTTATTGTTCGGCGAAGGTGATGATGACGTCGAACCTAGACATGCACCACAAGCCGTTGTAAATGTCGTGAGAGATCTCGACGTATGCTCATCGCTAGATCTGGTGATCGGCTGCCAAATATTTACGGTGACAGATCTGTTATTAAGAGATGAGAGTATGTTTTTAGTTGTAGAGTGTGTTTTGTTATATGCTATTTGGTATTTGCTCTGTTCTGCAGTTATTTGAGATTTGCGAGACTTAAAATCCTTCAATATACCTCTCGAGTATTATTCTGCATAATGAATGAAAATTTTCTCTTGACAAAAAAAAAAAAAAGGACCGAGTTGGCCGCCGTACAATATATTTATAACTTTTTGGACAATTTCCCCTGAATTTTCAACTAAAGTTATTCTAAATTTGGCACGATAGGGAAATTACATCAGATTTTGACATATGGACATTTCCACGGACGAGTACAATAATCTGGTGATTATGCTCAAGATACTTATATTGAGAAATTTGGAGTGATTGACAGTTTGCGATATTAGAATGACAGGACACCCCCTTGTAAAATTGTCTTCTGCGTTGGTCTCAGTCATATCTCGTTAAAGAATAAGGCTAAAGTATGTAAATGAATAGTAATATATAGCATGCTGATGACATTTCTCATGGCTCAGTTTTACAAATGTACAGACATATGTAAACAATTTGGCCTCACTGAGTATGACGAACTAAACTTAGGTTAGAATGAATTTCGGCATATGTATAAAATAAATTGGATTTCCCAATCTTGTTCTTTCGGATGAAATGAAGTGTTAAAGGAATGGTTATCATTTTATGATTGGTGGACTTTTAAACTTTTCGTCGAGTGATTTTCCACACGTATCGTTTAATCTTCAAAGTGTTAAAGATTCAAGTCAGTTCATGCACAAGTATATCAGGGTTCGGCACAAAGACATAAATTCAACTAAATAAGGGGGAAAAATGCTTAGGGTTAATATCATGAAGAATTTTAAATTCGTACATCTGTAATAAATTTACTTCAAAATAATTTTTTGACTACTAAAATTTCAAAATCGGTACACATATGACAAATTTACCAAAAATTAATTTTTTAATTACCAAAAACTCCAAACTGGTATACCTGTGACAAATTTACTTTCCGTTAGTTTCTGTTAAATTGAATCAATACTAAAAAACCCCAAACTAATATACATGTGACAAACGGATGGTAAAAATCCTAACTCGGCACACTCGTCAGCTGTCACGTGTCATCCATTTTTTTAATCCTATGCCACCAGTATACGAAAAATGATCATGCGGGCCCACAATCAATATGAAACAGATCGAGTTGCCAACACTGTAGAGATGAGCGTTGATGAAGTGAAAGGGAATGGTTATCATTTCATCATCGTTGTTTTAATCTTCAAGTTGTTAACATTTCAAGTCAGTTCATGCACAAGTATATGAGAGCTTCGGCTCAAAGACATTAATTCACCTAAAAAAGTTGGAAAAAGCTTTGCTGATTGCACCGTAACGGTGCAGTTTTGACCCAATATTTTTTCAGGGAAAAGCTTAGCTGATTGCACCGTTACATTTTGACTGCAAGGATTCAAATCAGTTAAGCTTTCCAAAAGACGGTCATCCATTCTGACTTTGCATGGAATGCTTTGATTAAGGAAGTCAGATTTTCTTCTTCATGTCAGGAAATCAGATTGTGCTGTAATGGTTTAATTAATGAAATCAGATTGTTCTTCGTTTTGCTTCTCCTATATGTACGTGTGCTGCGAGTTGAACTGTCAACACAGAACTCAGAAGCAAATCTCTAGTTTCTTCTGACGATTAGAGATGGAACACCAGAAATGCAGATCGTCTCCGACCACCGTGACGATTTTCATTCTCGGTCTCTCTTGCCTTCTAAGCATTTCACCTGATGAGGCTGCTATTGCAGTTGCTAACACAAGTAGCCCATTGTCCACTTATATTGTCCAGGTACGAAAGCCGAATGGCAAACATTTCGCTACTCCGGAGGATGCCGATGCTTTCTATCGGTCATTTTTACCAACCACAGCAAACGAAGAGCATAGAATGGTTTACTCATACCGAAATGTACTATCTGGGTTCGCGGCCAGATTGACTGCTGAGCAAGCTAAAGCGATTCGAGAGAAGGACGGTGTTTTGTACATGCGTCCGGAGAAGGCGCTCTCTCTGCACACGACTCACACCCCCGACTTCTTGGGATTGCACCAAGGAGTCGGGCTCTGGAACGGCTCGAACTACGGAAAGGGCGTGATCATTGGAGTATTGGACACAGGGATTTTCCCCGACCACCCTTCCTTCAGCGACAAGGGGATGCCTCCGCCACCTGCCAAATGGAAGGGCAGGTGTGACTTCAATGGAAGGTCCTGCAACAACAAGCTCATCGGTTCGAGGTCGTTCGGCAGTCTGCCGTACGATGACGTGGGCCACGGCACACACACGTCAAGCACGGCTGCCGGTGCTTTTGTGAGTAGTGCCAACGCGCTCGGTAATGCTAACGGCACGGCTGTAGGCATGGCACCTCTTGCGCATTTGGTAATGTACAAAGTTTGCCAGGTTTTGGGGTGCCTTGAGAGCGATGTATTAGCTGGGCTCGACGCAGCTATTGAGGACGGCGTCGATGTGCTTTCCCTCTCTATGGGAGGAGAATCCCAACCATTCTACGACGATGTGATTGCAAAGGGTGCATTTGCCGCAACCCAAAAGGGCATCTTCGTCAGTTGCTCCGCGGGTAATAGCGGGCCGTCCAAGGGCACATTGGCAAACGAGGCACCGTGGATTCTCACCGTGGGAGCGAGCAGCATTGACCGCACCATAGTGGCATCGGTGCAGCTCGGGAACGGGAAAAAGTTCGATGGGGAGACCCTCTACCAACCCCAGGACTTCCCTCCCAAGCTACTTCCCCTTGTTTATGCGGGGAAAAAAGGAGATCCATCCACGGCTCTCTGCCTTCCTGGATCACTACGACGCCACTCAGACCTCAAAGGGAAAGTGGTTGTGTGCGAGATCGGTAGCGGATACCGAGTCGAGAAAGGTCAAGAGGTCAAGGATGCGGGCGGAGCGGCCATGGTCCTCGTGAACGGTCCCATCGAAGGATACACCACATTGGTCGATGCGCATGTCCTACCCGCAGTCCACGTGAGCTCTGCCGCGGGGATGGCAATCAAGAGCTACCTAAGCACAGCGCCGGCGCCGACGGCCACCATCCTATTCGGAGGAACCCACATCAGGAGATCGGCCGCCCCGGCTGTATCCTACTTCTCATCCCGCGGCCCCAACACCCAAAGCGCAGGCATCCTCAAACCAGACATCGTTGGCCCAGGCGTGAACATCCTTGCCGGTTGGCCATTTCCTTTAAACAAATCCACAAGCAAGAAGCCCTCATTCAACGTGATCTCTGGGACCTCTATGTCCTGCCCCCACCTCAGCGGTGTGGCCGCGCTGCTCAAGAGTGCGCACCCTGACTGGTCACCAGCCGCCATCAAGTCTGCCATTGTGACCACCGCCACCACCTCCAACATGGAACACCGACCCATCGTCGACCAAACGCTCCATCCGGCAGACATTTTCGCCACCGGTGCCGGACACGCCAACCCATCAAAAGCCGTTGACCCGGGCCTCATTTTCGACGTCGGACCGCAAGAGTACGTGGCTTATCTTTGCGGGCTCGGCTACACCGACTCAGAAATCGAGATGATAGTTCAAAAGAAAGTCACATGCTCGAGCACAACGAGCATACCCGATTACCAGCTCAACTATCCCTCGATCAGCGTGAAGTTCAAGGGTTCGGCGACGAAGGTGATTGTGACAAGGATGGTGAGGAACGTTGGACCTGCGAAGTCGCTCTACCGCTCGGTCATCGACCCGATCAAGGGTCTGGACTCCATAAGCGTGTACCCACGTGATCTGGTGTTCACGAAGGCGAACCAGACAGCTAGTTACAAGGTTGACTTTACGAGGAGAGTTGACTGGAAAGCAGCCGAGATGACTTCGTTCGCTCAGGGGGCGATCACATGGGTCTCTGCTGGGCATTCGGTTCGAACCCCAGTCGCTGTTGTGTTTTAATTGATGTTTGTGTCCTGAATAATCTTATAAACAAAGAGGAAAATAAATATTCATTATAGAGTTTACAATACCGTGTTACCTTAAAACCATGCCTATATTCCATTCATGATGGACAAAACTTTAGAGTCGAATCATGGAATCTGATAAGTTTAGAGCCAATTTGATATAATTATGGTTAAAATGTAGTTGTGCTTTCCTGTGATTCCATTGTGAAGAGATACAACTCTTTAGCTCCAACTTTGGAGGTGCTTGGAAAAGACCATACAGATGATGCTGCACCACTTCACATTTAAAGTTGCTGGGAGAAAGTTGTATCAAACAATCTCTTAGATCGATTAGCTTCTATGCAAGTACGGGATGACATTTTGAATATTTACTCATCTAAGTTGCAAATCAAAGTGTGTTCACATTTGCATATTTAGGAAAATTTATGAGGAAAATTGTCTAAAAAGTTCTAAACTTATTGTACAGTGGATAATTTAGTCCTACGCCTTTCAATCGTATGAATTTAGTCATAGACCATTCAACGATTTGTTAATATAGCTCTTCCGGTCAATTTTGACAAGAAATTATTGACGCGACATAGCCGACACTGACGTGGATAATTTTGCATATTTTTTAAGAACTTATGAATTTATCTTTTTTTTTCCATTTCTTCCTTTCTTTCTTTCTTTTTTTTTTTCCTTTTTTTTACTTTCTTTTTCTATTTTCCTCCACCGGTTGCGGGCGAGGGCCACAACACTCTTGCCAGGCACAAATGAGGGTCTTCCCAGAGGCAACGAGGGCAGCCCTCGCCAGATTCAGCAAGGTCGAGTGTCCCCAAATCGGACGAGGGCGACACTCGCCTTTGTTCAGTTGACAGCTATTGCCGAGTATTGGCCATAGTACATGGAAAAGAAAAATGTAAAAAGAAAAGAAACGAAAAAAGAATAATTCAGAAAAAATTTAAACAAATGTCAAAAATTCGCCATGTTAGTATCGATCATGCCACATAGGACGAACAAAAAAAAAGACTAAATTGGTACATTATCAAAAGGTTTTCGATCAATTTTCGTTTGAAATTGCTCGTGCGATGGTACAATCATCGCAGGCCACCCTACGATACACTGACACATCAGTTTTGAGTAATTTTCTGTATTTTCTATTTTTTTTGTTTCTCTTTTTTTCTCTTTAGTTTCATTCTTTTTTACTACTGTTCATCATTTTCTTGCTCTTGAAAACCGACGAGTCCACCATCACTGCTTGATGATGAAGATGACCATCGTGACTCTGCGAGCTCAACGGCCAGGGGTGAGCCTCCACATTTCGGCGAGCTCAGCCACTGCTCCTTCATGGCCATCAAGATCTCGGCAAACTCATTGGCCATCATGGGCCGAGCCTCTATATGTGGAGGCTTGGCAGATAGCCATCAAGGCTAGATCCTGATGGCTGGTGAGCCGTCTTGCACAGATTCGACTAGTTTGGCGTCGGGGCTAGCGGAGGGGATTTTTGTGGCGGCGATTTCGGGTTTTGCGAGAGGATTTCCCTTTCAAGGGGAGAGAGAAGAAGACGAAGATGAAGCTGAAAATCGTTGCTCCGGTTTCAAAATGTATAAAACCCAACAGACTAGTGTTACGGGTTGGTTGCGGAGGTCCAACCCGTGCGGCGACTTGAGCTTCCTTTGTATCGATGGAGTGCCCAAGCTAAGCCTTTTTGTTCTTGATTCACCTGGATCGTCGTAGAGAGAGAAAGTTCTAGAGAGAGAAACTCTGGGAGAATGCATTTGTATTTCGTTTGAGTGGATGATCAAATGACAAGGAGGACTCCTCTTTATATAGTAGAGGGCCTCAGATTACAACCGTTGATCGTATCTCGATCTAATGGCTCAGATTACATCTCCCATCTTCCTAACCACTGACATTAAGTAGGAAACTTCCAGAAACACGGGACAATTACAGTATCGCCTGCCCTTGGGAATATTCTAGAAAGTAGTAGTAGAAAACCCTAGACAAATCCTATGGGACCCAGACACAGCAAGTCTTGGGGTAGCTCTTGGTCAGATGCACGACCAGTTGGGGCGCAAAAACCTTGGCCCGTGTCATTCTCCCCCACCAATTTGAGCGCCGTCCTCGGTGCTAGCAGCTCGGGGTTGATTTTTGCTTCACCGCGCACATCCGTCTCCTGGATCACCGACTTCTTTTGGTTTTTGCTTTTCCGTCCACAAGAGCGCTTCTTTTTCGGCTTTGGGACTTGATGCTTGATCGGTGCTTCGACCACAGCAGGAGTCATCAGCGACTCATTCTTTGTTTTAGCCGCTCCAATGTCTTCCACCTCCGGGAACAGCACATGGATTGGCATGGTGTTTTGAATTTGCGTGGGCAACTCCCACTTTTCCTTTGGCATCTCCAAAGGTCTCTTCGTGCTTGACTCAGGCGGCATCTCAACTCTGGGCTTACTCTTCACAAGTCGAATCGTGTTGATGTTTTTCATCTCTTTCACCCCAGTGAACACGGTCGCAATCGATGGGCATTCAGGATCAGTGATGATGATCGACTTAGTTCTCAGGTCAACCATCGCTTTAGCCCTGTCAAAGAAATCCATACCCAAGAGAAGATCATAGTTGTCGAGCGGAATTACCTCGAAGTCGAGTTTTCCTTTCCATCCGCCGACTTGAATCTCGACGCCTCTAGCAATACCATTAGCTGGTTTATCATCTGAATTGAGCATCTTGAAAAAATGTTCAGTGGGTTCCATGTGGAGTCCCAACCACTTCGCCGCCTCGCTCGAGAGGAATAGGTTTGTCGCCCATGTGTCAACCAAGACAACGAGCGACTTGTCACGCACATTGACTTCCACGAAGTTTAGCGTCGATGCACTTGAGGATTTCTTCGGCGATGATCCGATTCACACGGAGTTGAGTCTTCTTATACCACCGAGTTGCGCTATCCTTTCTTCTTTTTCTTTTTGCTCCTCATCTCCTTCCTTGGTGACGACGGAGTATAGAGTTTTCCTAGTATTTTTCTTTGGACACTGTTGAGTCCAATGGCCGCCTTTGCAAATTCCGCATGGTTGCGACAGAGGGTGTTTAAACATGTCCTCCGGGTTGATATAGTTGTTTTGGGGTCGGTTTCCCCGATGTTGGTAAGGAGGTCTGGACGAACCTTCTTCCCAATTCTTTTCTCTTTCACCATGTTCTTTTCGGCCATGGTTGGAATCACCATCTTCATCCTTGCGATCCCCGTTTCGATCCTTCCATCCATTTCCCTTGGACTTGGACGAATCAGTTTTGTTTAAGTCGATCAGAGACTCGGCCACGGAAATTTCCTTTGTGATGCTCCGAACATCTCTTCGCTTGAGCTCGAGCTGCGCCCACGGCTTTAGCCCATCCATGAACGCACCAAGGGCCTCCTCTTCACCCAGATTGGGGATTTGGAGTTTGAGCGCCGTGAACTCCTTCACATATTCCCGGATCGAGCCTTTTTGCTCCAGGCAATGCAGCTTGCTACGAGCTTCTTGCGGTGCGAACTTGGGATAGAAATGACTTTGGAATTCTCTAACAAAATCATCCCACGTTTCTATGGGACCGACTTTGCCTTTCCTGATTTCATCATATACAAATCGCAACCACAGCATGGCGTTGTCAGAGAGATACAAAGCAACGCATCATACCTTGGCTTCCTCGTCATTGATACCCATGGCGTTAAAGTACTGTTCCATGCTCCATAGGAAGTTGTCCACCTCCACGGCGGATCACTCGCCTTTGAAATCTTTCGGTTCGGGCACTTTTATCTTCGACGCCGCTTGAACGTTTACAGCACCATTCGCAATGTCGGTTTTGCATAGGACCAGCTCGGTCTTCAGCTCTTGAATCTCCACCTTCAGCGCATCTATCTCAGCTTGGTAGGCGTTGTTTTTTCTTCGACGTCCAGGTTCAAAGCTTCAACCGATGCTTCAAGAGCTTCGTCTTTCATTTGCAACGCTGTCACGACCTCATTGAGGACGAGAGAGAAATCGTCGCGAATCGTTCTGTCCATTTTGGTGATCCGCTCCTTCGCATCTTCGAGTCCGTCGATGAGCTCGTACACGGTAGCTTTCTTCTTGTCAAAATTTTCAGCAAGCGCGGACACAGCTTCGGACGATGCTTCTCTTCTTCTCGATTTTCCCCGTTTCTGCTGTGGGGCTTTCTCATGGGGGGTTTTCTCCATCCATGGCAGCAGCAACATGATCCACTTCCAAGTTTGACATTTCCTCGACCAGCTTGATGCTCTAAGACCTCACGAACAGCTCGTCTCTCCGTTGCTCTAATACCACTTGTCACGGGCCGGTTGCAGAGGTCCGACTCGAGCGATGACTTGAGCCTCCTTTGTATCGGTGGAGCACCCAAGCTAAGTCTTTTTGTTCTTGATTCACCTGGATCATCGTAGAGAGAGAAATTTCTAGAGAGAGACTCTAGGAGAATGCCTTTGTATTTCTTTTGAGTGGATGATCAAATGACAAGGACTCCTCTTTATATAGTAGAGGACCTCAGATTACAACCATTGATCGTATCTCGATCTAATGGCTTAGATTACATCTCCCATCTTTCTAACCACCGACATTAAGTAGGAAACTTTCATAAACACAGGACAATTATAGGATCATCGGCCCCTGGAAATATTCTAGAAACTAGTAGTAGAAAACCCTAGGGGACCCAAACACTGCAAGTCTTGGGGTAGCTCTCGGCCAGATGCACGACCGATTGGAGCCCGAAAGCCTCGGCCCGTGTCACTAGCAGAACAGACATGGACAACGAGATTCCTTGAAGTAAGAGTTAGAGATCAAAATTAGGAATTGAATGCTACTTCCATTTTATTGACACCAGTCCATAATGAAAGGCTGCTTGGAAAAATAGGTCAGAGACCAGTTTTTTAGAGGTTAATTATATATCCAATAATGGGTCGTAAACTTCAAACATAATATGAGTGTTAAGTGGGTCATAATGTATTTATAACTTACTTAGACTCAAACTACCTCTATGACTCTCTTTTTCTCTCGTCCTCACTTGATCTCGAGCCCACTCACTCCGTATTCTCACCTCAGTTGGGGTATAAGTTTTTCCAGATTATGTTAAATATGAAAGTTTGCATGAAAATGGATTTATTTGGATCGGACCATTTTCAATTCAGCCCACGGTTTAACGGATCTAGTGTAGACTGTGAATTTCGTAGAACTCCCGATGAGGGTATTTTAACTTTTCTCTTGTCTTTTGTTTTTGTTTTTTGTTTTGTTTTGTTTTTTTTTTTTTGATTCTGGAACTTTTCTCTTGTCTAAAACGAACTGATACGACCTGAGTTTCATTGGAATTGAATAATCAGAACCACAAAAATTTGTCCTCATTTCGTCATGTCCAATCCAGCTCACGCAAAGCAACTGAAGGGGACTTTTCCATTTTAATTATGTTCCATAAAAGTTATTCCGAGCACCTTATAGGCATTCATTATATTCTAGACATGCGTCACAGGGGAATGTTTATTAAAATCGCATGCCTGATTGATTGGGCAAGGGCATTGCATTTTGAATATTTACTTATCTAGAAAAGTTACATATTTGCATATTTAAGCGTGTTCTCATTTGCATATTTCGGCATATATAAGAGTTCACGCATTTTTACAGGTTGAAATAGGGTGACGTATTATATTTGCATCATCATAATTGCCATCCTAAAAAAAATAGAAAATTTTCATGAATCAATATTTTAGTGTACATGTAGATCGTCTTACATGCCTCATTTCCATGTAATGAAAATAAAAATATAAAACATAATCTCTTCCAAATTAATTGTTTTAGAATGCATGTCCATAGAAATCGCTTAAAAATAACTTGAAGAAAACATTTGCATTTAAGGTAAAATTGTGTACTTACATCCTCTAGGGGATAATTGTCCAATAAGTCCCAAACCTATTGTACGACGGTCAATTCAGTTCTTAACCCTATAATTTGGCCAATTTAGTCATAAAGCTTTTGACGATTTACCAATGTTAATTTGATCAATTATGGTCGAAAATCGGTAACGAAAAGTATGTTGTCCTACGGTGGCACGACTAATGCTGACGTGGATGATTTTTGCATTTTTTAAAAATTATCTAAAATTATCTTGTCTTTTTCTCCTTTCCTTTTCTTTCTTTTCTCTTTTTTCCCTATTTCCTCAACCGACTACCATTGAGAAAAAAGAAAAAGGGAAGGAAAGAAAGGGAAAAAAATAAAAAAGAAATTCAAAAATTACAAAAATGGTCCACGTCAGCACCAATCGTGCCACGTAGGACAGCTGGTGTTGACCAAATTGCCACGTTAATGATTTCCAACAAGAATTAGCTAGAAGGACTACATTGGAAAATCATTTATAGGTTTAGGATTAAATTGCCAAATTGAAAAATATAAGACTGAATTGGCCGCACTAAATAAGTTTCTGACATTTTCGACAATTTTGCCCATCATTTGAGTAGAATAAATTTCCTCTTTTAAATAAGTTGAGAGTCATAAAATTACTAAATTACAATTTTTACATAGTAGACTTAAGATCCCATCTAGGAGACTAGTTATATTTTGTTTTCATGTTCAAAAGCTTATTTTAGAAAAGTAATTTATTTAGGCCGTGTTTTTATATAGCATGTCACATCAACACTTACTATATATATTTGCTTTATATTTCAGAATATTTTCTTTATATTTCTACTTGCCTTATAACAAGGGATTGTTTAATTGTTGCCCGAGACAGCTCGAGTTATTATTTTACGGAAAAATTTTAAATAAAGACCTGAAGTGTCTTCATTTTATCAAGTAATGGCCTGAAATGAACCTTGTTTTAAATAACAGTCTAAAGTACTCAAATTATTTCAAAGAAGGGCCTAGCCGAAAGGCATTTTAATCCTTTCCTTTTTGATTTTTTTGATTTTTGATTTTTATTTTTTCCATTTATTTTTTTATTTTTTCCTTTTATTTCTTTTTTTATTTTTATTTTTTCTCCCCTCCCCTCCCCTCCCCAGGCCATCACCAGCCTCAGGTCACCCTTGCCTGGGCCGGCATTAAGCTACCTCGCTTGGGCCGGCGAGGCCAACCTCACCCGACGCTGGCCCGGGCGAGTAGAAAGCGAGGGCGAGAGTAGCCCAACACTGGCTTGGCCAAGGGATAGGGCAGCCCTCGCCTAAGGCCGGCGATGGCCTAGGGAGGGGAGGGGAAGAGAGAGGGAGAAAAAAGAAAAAAGAAGAAGAAATGAAATGAAAAAAAAAATAGAAAAAGAATAAAAAAAAATCAAAAAAGGAAGGATGAAAATGCCCATCGGTCAAGCCCTTATTTGAAATAAGGTCCACTTCAAGCCCTTATTTGAGAAAATGAGTGCACTTCAAGCCCTTTTTTGAAAATTTTCCTCATTTTTTTGCATGCTACTATTTAACTATTTACTGCTTAACATACATTTTATGAAATGGGAAAAAGCCACAAAAACTTCAAACTATATCCACTGTGACACATTTATCTTGAACTTTTTTTTAACATAGAAAATTTCAAACTATACCCACTGTAACACATTTACCATAAACTTTTTCTTGTAACAAAAAAAATGCTATAACTTGTACCTATGTGACAACATATGATTTTTCAAACAAAATAACGTTGTCTTTATATCACTTGAGCAACGTGGGCGCCATGTTAACATTGTTTGCTTTCCAGCGTCCATGTTGGCAAATTTTTTGCAGTTCTCATTGATGGAACTTTGACGAAGGAAAAATATATCATATAGGTACAAGTTTAGGAATTTTGATGTCACAGAGTTTAGGATAAATGTGTAACTTACCAAAAAAAAAGTTTATGATAAATGTGTCGCAGTGGGCATAGTTTGGGGGTTTTTTTTTTGTGAGTTTTGCCCTTTATGAATTTGCTAACGTTTTCAATGTTTGATCTATGACCATAAATGAGTGGACATGTAGAAGCATGTTGAGTAAATAAAAACCACTGAAGATTGTATGAAAAGTTTTCCTTATAAGAAAAAAAAAGTACCGATCTATGATTTACTATTTGCATTGCGTGTTTATTACCTTCCACAAAAGTCATTGATAACATGTTGAAGCATTAATTATATTCTAGACATGCTTAGTTGGGGCATGTTTATAACATCGCATGTTTACATTAACTAAAAAAGTTGATGTTGTGAGTTTAAGTGTGTTCTCATTTGAATATTTCGGCATATGTAAAAAGTTGCATAATTTTTTGCAAATTAGAATAGGGTGTCGTGTAGTATTTGCATCATAAAAAATGTGGCCTAATATCCTGAAAAACCTCCAATTTTAATTTTGTCCCAATTTTACCTCTTGTCTCATGAAAAACCTTCAACTTTAGGTTCAGTCTCAATTCTACCATCAACTTTTTTTGTTCCATAAAAAACCCTCAACTTTAGGTCCTATACCAATTCTATCCTTAATTTGTTTATCTATCTTATGAAAAAGTCTCAACTTTAAGTCTTGTCCCAATTTTACCGTTCAATCTCAATTTTACCTTGAAATTTTTACAGTCACATAAAAAACCACAAGCTTTTACTTGAGTCACAAATCTGTCCCTAGTAATCATTCGTCCAAAACTCACAAGCACGAGCTCTTCGAGCGCAAGTTCTCCAACTGCGAGAGATGGAACATTCCTAATCGCGAGAGACCGAAAATCGAGCTCAAAATCACTAAGGGCAATTTTGATGGAGGGTCAATGGAGACAGATTTAGGGCTCAAGTAAAAGTTGGTGATCTTTTATAAGGATAAAAAATTAGAGTAAAATTGAAACTGGAGCTAAAGCTTGAATTTTTTTATGAGACAAAATAAAGTTTAGGGTAGAATTTATACCGAATCTAAAGTTGAGGATTTTTTACAAGACAAAAAAAAGTTTAGGGTAGAATTGGGTCTGGACCTAAAGTTTGGGATTTTTTATGGGACAAAAAAAAATTTAAGGTAGAATTGGGAATAAGCCAAAAGTTTGCAATTTTTATGAGACAAAAGTTAAAGTTGGAGAATATTTTGGATATTAAGCCTAAAAAATGCCATGTCACACAAAGTAGAAATTTCATGAATTAATATTTTAGTGTTACATGTAGATCGTTTAGATTGTATTTTGGTTTACATGCCTCATTTCCATGTCATGAAAATAGAAAAATATAATCTCTTCCACATTAGTAGTTTTAAGTTGCGTCTTCATAGAAAACCACATAAAAATAACTTTAAGATTGGGTTTGCATTAAAGGAAAACTCTTTCCCAAGTACTAATAGCATCTAAATGGACACATTTGTAAGTAAATTAAGTGATTTGGAAGCTCCCAAAACCAAAAGGTCAAGCATTTGGTCCAAAAGGAACCAAACTTTCTTCCATTAGAATGAACTCATGGCCTCATCTTGCATTCTAATCTTTTCAAGTACTAATAGAATCTAAATGGACACAATTATAAGTACATTACATGATTTGGAACCTCTCAAAACCACAAAATCAAGCATTTGATCCAAAAGGAGCCAAACTTTCCTCTTGTACACAATTTGAGAGTCATAAAAATGCAAAATTTACCATTTTACACTAGAGACTTAGGAATGCATTACCCGTAGGATTTTGGTCATATTTCATTTTCTTGTTTAGAAGCTCATTTGAGGGAAAGTAATTTATTTAGGGTGCGGTGCGTCTATGTATAGCATGTCAAATCTCTATATTTATATCTCCATTGATACATTAGTCTTATTCAATTCTAACATGAAAAATGCACATGCTTGTTAGGAAATAAAAATCACTATGGATAAATTTTCTTCAAAAGAGAGAAATTATCTCTCGGATTCTTCAACTATCAACAAGAACTCGGAAGCATTTCTTAATATCGCTTCTCCTATATGTATCTGCGCTACAACTTCAACTATCAACAAGAACTCTGGAGCAAAAAGCATTTCTCGGATTCTTCTGCAAAATCCGAGATGGAATTGTCACCGACCACCTTGACGATTTTCATTCTTGGTCTCATCTGCATTCTAGGCATTTCCCCTGCTCTTGCTGTAACTGATGCAAGTAGCCCATTGTCCACTTATGTAGTCCAGGTACGAAAGCGGGCCGATAAACATTCCTCTGAAGCTTCAGAGGACCTCGACACTTTGTATCGGTCATTTTTACCCACTACAGCAGCTAGCTCTAACCAAGAGCAAAGAATGGTTCACTCATACCGACATGTGCTATCGGGCTTCGCTGCCAAATTGACCGCTGAGGAAGCTAAAGCCGTTAGGGATAAGGACGGTGTTTTGTACGTGCGTCCGGAGAGGACGCTCTCTCTACACACAACTCACACCCCTGACTTCTTGGGATTGCACCAAGGAGTCGGGCTCTGGAAGGACTCAAACTTCGGTAGGGGCGTGATCATCGGAGTATTGGACACGGGGATTTTCCCCGACCACCCTTCCTTTAGCGACAAGGGGGTGCCTCCGCCCCCGGCCAAATGGAAGGGCAGGTGTGACTTCAACGGCACGTCCTGCAACAACAAGCTCATCGGTGCGAGGTCTTTCATCGGCTCGGGCTCCGTCACGCAGGCCGATCCGCCGTACGATGGTGTGGGCCATGGCACACACACATCCAGCACAGCTGCCGGTGCTTTTGTGAGGGATGCCAGCGTCCTCGGTAATGCCAAAGGCACGGCCATAGGCATGGCGCCTCTTGCACATTTGGCAGTGTACCAGGTTTGCGACGTTTACGGGTGCCGTGATGGCGACATATTAGCTGGGATCGATGCGGCCATCGAGGACGGTGTCGACGTGCTTTCCCTCTCTATAGGAGGAAAGTCCCAGCCGTTCTTCGACGACGTGATTGCCACGGGCACATTCTCCGCCACCCAAAAAGGCATCTTCGTCAGCTGCTCCGCGGGGAATTTGGGGCCAGCCTACAGCACAATGGAAAACGAGGCACCGTGGATTCTCACTGTCGGAGCAAGCAGCATCGACCGCAGCATAAAGGCCACGGCGCGGCTCGAGAACGGGCAAGAATTCGATGGGGAGACCTTGTACCAACCGCACGACTTCCATCCGGCTTTACTTCCCCTTGTTTATCCGGGAGCAAACGGAGATCAAACCATGGCCCAATGCCTTCCTGGATCACTAGAAAGCCGCTCGGACCTCCAAGGGAAAGTGGTTGTGTGCGACTTGGGCGACGGAAGTGAGCAAGTCACGAAAGGTCAAGAGGTCAAGGATGCAGGTGGGGTTGCCATGATCCTCGTGAACGGTCCCATTGAGGGATACACCATATTGGTTGATGCGCATGTCCTACCCGCCGTCCTTCTACCATATGCGGCGGGGAGAGAAATCAAGAGCTACCTAAGCACGGCGTTAGCCCCGACGGCCACAATCTTATTCAAAGGAACTCAGATCGAGAAGTCGGTCGCCCCGGCTGTATCATTCTTCTCTTCCCGCGGCCCCGGCATCCAAAGCCCCGGCATCCTCAAACCAGACATCATCGGCCCAGGCGTGAACATTCTTGCCGGTTGGCCGTTTGGTTTAGACAATTCTACGGACAAGAAGCACGCATTCAACATAATCTCCGGGACCTCCATGTCCTGTCCCCACCTCAGTGGCGTGGCAGCACTGCTCAAGAGCACGCACCCCGGCTGGTCACCAGCGGCCATCAAGTCCGCCATCATGACCACTGCCGCCACCTCCAACATGGAAGGCCGACCCATCGTGGACCAGACGCTTCATCCAGCGGACATTTTCGCCACCGGCGCAGGACACATCAGCCCATCGAAGGCCGTCGACCCAGGTCTCATTTACGACATCGGACCGCGAGATTACGTTCCTTACCTTTGTGGGCTCAACTACACCGACTCCGAAGTCGAGCGCATAGTTCAACAAAAGGTCACATGCTCGAGCATAACGAGCATACCCGATTACCAACTCAACTATCCATCGATTAGCGTGAGGTTCGAGGGTTCGGTAACGAAGGTGAGTGTGACGAGAACGGCGAGTAACGTTGGACCCGCGAAGTCGCGTTACAAGTCGGTCATCGACCCGATCAAGGGCCTGGACTCAATTGGCGTGTACCCGAGTTTCCTGGAGTTCACGAAGGCGAACCAGACAGCGAGTTTCAGGGTTGAGTTCACAAGGAGAGTTGACTGGAACGCGACCGCGACGCCGTTTGCTCAAGGGGCGATCACGTGGGTATCTGGTCGGCATTCGGTTCGAACCCCTGTCGCTGTTGTGTTCAAGTGACCGCAGGGAGTGTCTGTGATTTCTGTGGTTCAGGAAATGAAGTCTACAAAGCGGATGATCTGGCCGAATCATTGAATTTAGAGGGCAATGAGACATTTCACAATTGAATTTGCTTTGAGAACATTGTCGTTTTTCACCTCGTATTTATTAGAAAGTTTATCTAATTCAGTTCTAAACCTGTTGAACATCGGTCAATTTAGTCATAAATATTTTAACGGGGCCAATATAGTCTTAAAGCTTTCAACTGAGCCAATTTAGTCCTAAACTTTTTTAAAAATTGTTCACAATTTAGTTTTTCTGGCTAATTATAACTGAAAATCACTAACATGACGATCTAGTCAGCATCGGTTATCTTACGTGTCATGGCCGGCACTAACGTGGGCAATTGTGACATTTTTTTTCGTTTTTCATTTTTCATTTTTCATTTTTTCTTTCCCCTTTGTCCCTCTGTCGGCCTCAGGTGAGGGCCGCCCTCGCTAGCCTTGGGCAAGGGGGCCTCACTTGCTGCACTCCCTCGATCGGGCAAGGGTTGCCCTCACCCAAGGTCGGCCCTCGACCAATGCCGCTGACCTCCGCCAGCCATCAACGAGACTCGGCGATCGTCGGGGAGGGAAAAAGGGCAAACACAAAAAGGAAAATTTAAAAATTTGTAAAATTTGTTTATGTTAGCGTCAGCCGTGACTCGTAGGACAGCGATGCTGACTAGACCGCAACATCAGTGATTTCTGGTAAAAAATTAGCCGGAAAGATTAAATTGGCACACTTAGACATATTTAAGTAAACATGGTGACGTCAACACAATTTGATGAGATTAATGCTGATTTGATGCCACTGTGGTGTACAGTATTTCTTGTCCTGTGACTGCATTACGAAGAGATGTAATCATTTCGTCGATCCTCAAACATCCATGGTAGCAAATAACATAGGGCTTGGCTCCAACTGTATTCCCTGCTCATCGATGAGTTGTCTTGCGATGTCGACATCTCCGCCCTACTCTTGTTCTGCCACCGACTGAGCAATCGATGACTTAGATCATCATGTTCTAAAGTTACTAGGTTGCGGTGACGAGTTGTTATCGCGAGCATTGTCATGATCTAGTTGATTCCTCGTTCTCACCGTCGTATTTCCTCAAATTAGCTACACTGGTCTCACTAGTTGTGCTAAAAAGATGTTTCGTCAAAATTTCTCCCGCAACGAGTATCTTTCAACGAAAGTCGTTCTTCGACTTTTAATTAACGAAGACGGGATCTGTGGTAACTTCAGACAGGAAATATCATAGGTAATAAGGAAGTCAACAACTTCACTTCAAACACTATTATACAAGCACAAACCGTGCTGGAATTTAATTGACGACAAGGCTTGAAAAGTATGGCTACTTCAACGGAATTGAACGTAAACAAACTAGGCCGAAATTTAATCGTCGACAAAGTTTAAGAACCTAAAGATGCTACGCTGGAATTTAGTCGACGACACAACACCTAGAATAGAAATACAAGTAAGAATTTATTCGACAACGCGAGTCTAAAAGCTACACCTAAGAAATACGCATGAATTCAATCTACGACGCAAGTATGGAAATGAAAAGTACATTGTAGGAAAGTAATGATAACTGAAAGATAGTAAATTTATCAATTTGCGCGCGGGGCCTCTGAAAAGTGTAATGTGGCTATTTAAAGCCTATGATTGATAGTTATCAACAGAGGTTACAAAGAGAGATTACAAACAGAGGTTATAAACGGTTACTAAAAAAGAAATAACTTCCAAGTGGTTACGAGAAGTTACAACAATCCTAAAATAGCATCAGAATAACCAACCAGCGGTTATCCTCTTGTCGATTGCGTACTGTGGATATCGATGACTTCGTCGATTAACTTCAACATTATTATCGATAACTTTACGTTGTGTGTTGTCGAGAATTTCACTGGCGAACTATCGATTCTCTTCAAGTTACTAATAATTCTATTCATAAATGATCAAACTCTGTTCTCATCAAATAAGTTTATTATATATTGATAATAACCGAAAAATTGATCATTTTTTATGTTTGCCTCAAGAGTGGGTTTTATGTCCAAAGTCATGGATAAAACACAAACAAGTGTTTGACACCTCGACTTCATCTCTCCAAAATTGGTTTCCCTTCTTTTGTATGTCTTGCTTCAACTATTCTTTAACGTGAAGGGACCGTCGAAGCATACGACCAAAATTAAAATGTTTATCCTTCTCTATTAAACAAACAATCTCACAGCCAACTTTCACAGCCATAATCAACGACTTTTTAAACTACAGATCCCTGTGCATTTTTTTTTTCCAAATTCAATAGTACTTCTACTTTTCCAAAATTTAATTGACACTTTTACTTTCAATTTTTCTATGGAAATAAGAACAAAATAATTAGGAAGTAATCTTTTAAAATCCCAAGCAAGCCGTCAAAAACACTTTTACATGACATTCCCAAAATGAAATAAACATATCCTCTATCCAAAACATACAAAACCTAAGGCTTCTTTCATAAAATCCAAGTTACATATCTATCAATTTGTACACACCAATGCGAGTTGTCGGTAGTGCTAGATTTCGTATTTAAACTGGTCCAATTAGGTAGCGCACATCTAGAAAGAAGCTACGGTACTCCACCTATAAGCTATAACTAGGATAGGCAACAACCCACCTTTAACCAATTTAAAAAAAAATTCTGCCCCACAAACCCTAGTTTTCCGCTTCCGCCAAAACCTAATTGACGAAAGGAGGTGCAAAGATAAATTTATAATATGAGCCTTGGAATATGAGGAAAAATTATAATAATGGTCTAAAGCGATGTGGCTTTTCTTTCGGGCTTGGGGTTACCAAGGTGAAAAATTATAATAATGGTCTAACGATAAATTTGTCACAGGTATACCAGTTTGAGATTTTTTGTGATATAAAAAATTAATTTTTGGTAAATTTGTCATAAGTGTATCAATTTAGAATTTTTCGTGATATTAACCCTAACTATTATTCGTTAAATAAGTCATATTAAGAGAGCCGCAAGATTTGAAAAAATATATATATAAAGTAGAAAATAAAGACCTGAAATTTGCACGTGAACATAATGCTAATATGCATTTCTACTAAACACATCTGACTGAGACACACACACACACAGCGCACAACATATGGATCCTACTTCATCCACGATCCAATCTGCTGAGACTGAAGATCAAGTGTTGCAATCTGCTTCTTCGATGCCCTCGCATGAAGATGATAAGCTCTTGGTGATATCAGCACAACATATGGATCATTCTTCATCCACAGCCCCATCCGATGAAACTGAAGATCCTGTGTTGCAGTCTCCTTCTCAACTCCCGATGATCTCATCTAGTCAATACGGCTGCCCGGATCTCACCAACTGGGCGGATTATAGGCGATGGCGTAAATCCGGCTTGTGGAGGTGTGTCATTGAAAAGACTAGTCTGAAAGGCGAAAAGAAGATTAGGCACAGAGAAGGGTCGCGCTTTTTTCACTCCCAATTGGGCTTAGACACTCCCTTTCACAGTGTACTGATCATATTACCCCTCGCTTTTTCCTCCTTTAGAATTCTATATTGGCAAAGACTCAAATGTGGGGCCCATTTAGGATTTATTTTATGTGTTTCTTCTTTTTCTTCCACTTCCCATTTTCTTCTAGTGGTTTCGTTGATTAGGGACTCCTGGATCTGAATGACACCGCCTCCCGCGATCTGAGGATCAACGACGAGAAAAAAATCAACCAATGCAGTAAAAAAATTGTATCGGCCCTAGAACATAGTGCTCTTGAATTATTCAATGATTACCGGAGATGAGAAGTCGTGTTCTTAACGTGAACGAGATTGTTCCTAGAATGATTCTATTGATTTAGTCTGTGATGTTTTTGTGATCTGATTGTTCTTTTATCTATATGAGTAATCTCAAAGAGCTGATCAACGTAATCAAATTCTCTCTTTGTTCGTACCATCTACTACAGCTGTTAATTTCTGGTAAAATTCAAGCAACGAGATATTCGACTGAATTTAGAAACATTCGTAGCAAAGTGGCTTCTCATTTGCAGTCTAAAGATCGTGAATGGATTTCTCATATCACTCCGATCGAGTAATTATGAAAGTCATCGAGGTATTCTAATTTCAAAGGGGTTCCGCCATTCATCCAATCCTTGATTGTTTGACATGAAATGAGTAGACTGCTTCAGCAACTACTTCACCAATTCTCCTCCTTCATGGACTTGACTGTACATGTAGTTAATCTATGCACTCCTGAAAGCTTCCTCCGTTATCTTTGGAAACCGGATGACTTCGACAATTTTTCATCTCGATCATAACAAGTATACTACAGAAAAACAAAAAACAAGAAAGAAGAAGAAGAAAACATGGCGGACAAAAAGTAGGGGTGAGCGATTCTAGGGTCAATCCAGGTTCCGCCTGGAACCTATCCGTTGGTGTGCATAGAGGTCTCAGAGGAGGAAGATGAAGAAGTCTGCTATACGCTTCAACACAAGTGAGAACAAAAAAGAAGCAAAGTGGAAGAAAAAGAAGAAATAGAAAAGAAAAACCAAAATGGGCCCCACATCGAGGGGTAATATAGTCAGTATACTTGTGAAATGGAGTGTTTAAGCCATGCAAGGAGTGGAAATAGCGCCGCCCACAGAGAAACCGAAAGACACAGAAGGCAAGATATGGCTGCACATTTTCAGTCTTTGAGATCTCTACTCCCGCTTGAATATCTCAAGGTTTGCATCGAAATCTTTCTCCGAAAGAGACTTTTCATTTTGTTCATTGTTGGGAAAAGAAGAAGAAGAGAGAGAGTTAGTTTCGATGATTTGTAAGAGAAATTCTATGTATGCAATGCTGGATTTTCTAGGTTTCTTGTGCGCACAGGTCTGTCCTCCAGCATTTTCGTTGGAACTAATTTTGCAGCTAATTTAACAGCGAATCTGAATAGAAAAAATACGGCAAAAGTACACATGAAGTGCCAATATTTATATACAGCGCTCACTTTGGTGCCAATATTATTTTTTGGATCCAAATCGAAAAAAAAAAATACGATTACTTAAGTGTCAATTCCAACCAAACAATACACGTGGCTTTTTTTAAATTAATTTTTTAATATTACGTGGATTTTTTTTTTTAAAAAAAAAAGGCAGTACACATGGCAAAAGAAAAAGCCAAAAATTAAAAATAATTTCCACGTAATATTGAATTTTAAAAAAATAAAGCTAAATAACTAAAAAATAAGCTAAACATTAAGAAAAAAAATTAATAAGATGTTGCAGCGGCGAGGGCTGCTGCTACATCTGTTTTATTTTTTATTTTTTATTTTTTTAGCTTATTTTTTAAAATTATTTTAATATTATGTGGACCTTTTTAAAAATTTTGGCTTTTCTTTTGCTGACAGGGGATCCTCCGGCGAGCCACGTAGACGCCACGCAAGATTTCCGGCGACATTCACCGGAGTTAGCACTCAAATAATCGTTTTTCAAAAAAATTGGCACTCAAGTGATCCAAAAAAAAATATTGGCATCAAAATGAGCGCCGTACACAAATATCTACTTTTGCCGAAAAAATACAGACATAAAGTGCATAATTAGTTCCATCTCATCTTAAGTTTTTTGCCATCGAATTAATCATCGGTTGCAGTATTTATCTTATGGGGAAGAATGAATCTGTGGTGTTATGATATTGCAGAGGAAGAGACCAATGGCTGATCATGTTTATGAAGCAGTGAAGTACATAAAGGATATGCAAAGCAAGATCCAGGAACTTGTAGGCGTGAGCTGTTATTAGAGAGATTTTCTCTCTATTTCTTATTTTGTGTAATATTCCTTTTCTTTGTTTGTTTCCTAAATTATAGAGGATTAGGTTACAGGAAGCTGATGTATATATATAGTCTCTCTATCTGTGTAAAAGATATATGAAAAAAAGTAGCTTTTTGCTCCCAAATTCTCTTCATGGTATCAGAGCCTAAAGATCTAGGGTTTCTTGATCTGAGAGGTTACTATACACTCATCCTCGATTACGGCGGTCCCGGTCAGTTGTTCAGTTTTATGATTCATGGCCGAAAGTACCCAAGAAAGCAGGTCACAGACCGATCAGTTGCTCGATAAACTCACGCAGCTCTTGAGTCAGCATGCCTCGTCGTCTTCTCCGTCGCATGTTGATCCTCCAAGCCAACCGATTTCTATCAAGTTGGATGGAGGTAATTACGGACTTTGGTCCCAAGTTGTCGAGATGTATATCGCATCTAAGGACAAATTGGGATATATTACTGGAGATTCTTCTCAGCCTGCACCGACCGATCCAGGCTTTCGAAAGTGGAAGACTGATGATTCCACAGTCAAAGCATGGATTATTAATTCGATGGACCCAATGCTAATTGGGAATTTTATTCGTTTTCCTACTGCTAGAGATGTTTGGAATGCTGTTGCGACTACCTTTTTTGATGGAACTGATTCATCGCAGCTCTATGAATTGCGGCGGCGTGTTACCCGACTGAAACAGGCTGGGGGGCCTCTTGAGAAGTATTATAATGAATTGCAGGGATTGTGGCGGGAAATTGATTTCCGTCGCCCTAACCCCATGAGCTGTGCTGCTGATATAACTCGTTACAATAATCTGGTGCAAGAAGATCGAGTTTATTTGTTTCTTGATGGCCTTGATGATCGACTTGACAATGTTAGGGCAGATATTCTTCGACAACTTCCCTTGCCGACCTTAGAGGAGACATATGCTCGTGTGCGCAGGGAAGATGTTCGTCAATCTGTGATGTTGAATGCCAATGAAGTCCTTCCTGCTGCCATGGTGTCTCGTGCCAAGTCAAGCTCACCATCCCTCCAACCCAGCCCTAGCACACAATAGAAGCCGCAAGCTGGTGGGGGTTGCACTCATTGTGGCAACCGTCGACACACAAAAGAGTCCTGTTTTAAGCTGCATGGGTATCCTGATTGGTGGAAGGAATTACAGGCCAAGAAGCGGGCTGAATCTGTACCTGGTCGTGGACAGGCTTCTCTTGCAGTAGTTCCAACCTCGGACCAGACTTCCCTTGCCACAGTCACTACATCTGAACTTTCGCTGGTGTCATCGAACTCTCTTCAGCCAACAGCGGAACCAACACAAGCAGGTAACATTGGGGGTGCTTTCCTTAGTACACCTCAAGGAATAGATGGTGGCTGGATAATTGACTCTGGCGCGACTGATCATATGACACCATATGCGGCTGATATTGGGGGTAACACCGTGCCACGGAAACATAGCATCTCTAATGCTAATGGTCATGTGTTCCCAGTTACTGGAGCTGGTTCTGTGGCTCTTACTGATTCTATTGCTCTCTCTCATACTTTACTTGTGCCATCATTATCTAATCGGCTACTGTCTGTTGGTCAACTCACGACTGAACTTAATTGTTGTGTTCAAATGTATCCTGATGTTTGTTTATTTCAGGATATCCTCACGAAGGAAATTATTGGACGTGGTACTAAGAGGGGGGGCCTTTATTATGTGGATGACTTCAGTATCGGGCGAGCACACCATATTCAGGGGCAGTCTGCGAACTGTAATCGAGACATTTGGTTATGGCATCGACGGCTTGGGCACCCATCTTTCGGCTACTTAAAACAGTTATTTCCAGCATTATTTGTAGGAACCTCATATTCGGATTTTGTATGTGATACTTGCACATTGGCTAAAAGCCATCGTACCT
The DNA here is from genome assembly GCA_029784005.1 of Lenwebbia sp. NSW1173648. Taxonomy (NCBI): domain Eukaryota; kingdom Viridiplantae; phylum Streptophyta; class Magnoliopsida; order Myrtales; family Myrtaceae; genus Lenwebbia; species Lenwebbia sp. NSW1173648. The sequence goes on from JARCGZ010000005.1 coordinate 4,066,475, forward strand.
CTTTTCCATTAAGTTTCAATAAAAGTGACTCTCCTTTTCAGTTGATCCATTCAGATGTTTGGGGACCCTCCCCAATTACTACTATGTCTGGTGTTCGCTGGTTTGTTACTTTTGTGGATGACTGTACACGTATGACGTGGTTGTATCTGATGAAGCATAAGGATGAGGTTACAAATATATTCCGAGTGTTTCATCAGCTTGTACGAACTCAATTTGGAGCATCCATTTGTGTTCTTCGTTCCGATAATGGGGGCGAATATGTTACACGTCAGTTGTCTACTTATTTACAGGAGCATGGCATTATTCATGAGACATCTTGTCCACATACCCCACAGCAGAATGGAGTGGCAGAAAGGAAAAATCGCCATATCCTTGAGACTGCTCGGGCTCTTCTTATTGGTGGTCGTGTTCCTGTTCGGTTCTGGGATATGGCTACTGTGACTGCAGTTCACCTAATGAATAGACTTCCTTCCCGTGTGCTACAGTTTCAGACTCCTTTGCAAGCTCTCTCTCATTATGTTTCTCTTCCATCGATTCTGACACTCCCGCCTAAAGTCTTTGGATGTGTGGCGTATGTACATGTCCACAAGCATCAGCGCCATAAATTGGATCCATGTGCGCGCCGCTGTGTTTTTCTGGGCTATGGGACACACCAGAAAGGCTATAGGTGTTATGATCCCACAACCAAGAAAACTTATGTTAGCATGGATGTTACTTTCATGGAATCTGATCTCTACTTCCCAGACACCACTTCTCCCGTTCAGGGGGAGGAACGGGGAGAACGGAAGAATTGGTGGAATACTGATGTCTTGGCAGGGGTAAGAGCTGGCCCTAGTATGTGTCAAGATAGAGAGTTACATGCACAGGACTTTGAAGGTAAGCAGACAACAGAACAACATCAGGAGCAAGAGCAAGTACCCTCTCCTAATGCCCCCCTCTCTGAAGTACTCACTCCTACTCCTGAGGATATTCCTGAGGTAAGCTCTCCTATCCATTTTGAGTCTTGTGATCATACTGATGAGACTACAAATGGTTATCAATTGCCTGACAGGAAAAATAGGGGGATACCTCCTAATCGTTATTCACCAGAGGTAGAGGACCGGAGATCAAAATACCCGATTTCTAACTATGTGTCGACAGGGAAGGTGTCGATTCCTCTTAAAGCATTTGCTCATAATGTTTCTACTGTCCACATCCCTGGGGGAGTACAAGATGCATTAACAGAACCCAAGTGGGTTCAGGCTATGCAGGAAGAAATGAAGGCTTTGCAGAAGAACGAGACATGGAGACTTGTTGAGTTACCGGAAAAGAAGAAAACTGTAGGTTGCAAGTGGGTCTTCACAGTCAAGTATAAAGCTGATGGATCGATCGAGCGGTATAAGGCAAGGCTAGTAGCCAAGGGATACACCCAGACGTATGGTGTAGACTATCAAGAAACGTTCTCTCCAGTGGCAAAATTAAACACTGTGAGAGTACTGTTGTCTCTTGCAACCAATCTTGATTGGCCGCTGCATCAGTTCGATGTGAAGAATGCGTTTCTTCATGGAGATTTGGAGGAGGAGATTTATATGGATATTCCTCCATGTTATGAATGTGTGGATCAACCAAATCTAGTATGCAGGTTGAACAAATCGTTGTATGGACTGAAGCAGTCTCCTCGGGCATGGTTTGGTCGCTTCAGTGCGGCAATGAAGAAATATGGCTTTCATCAGAGTAGCTCAGATCATACTTTATTCTTGAAACGGAAGGGAGGAAAGGTAACAATCTTAATAATATATGTTGATGATATGATTGTTACAGGAGATGATCTGGAAGAAATTTCGGATCTTCAACACAAGTTGGCAAACGAATTTGAGATGAAGAATCTCGGGGGACTAAAATATTTCTTGGGAATTGAAGTAGCCAGGTCAAAAGATGGGATTTTCTTATCTCAGAGGAAGTACGTTCTAGACCTTCTGGCTGAAGTAGGTCTATTGGAGTGCAAGCCCGTGGATACTCCTATAGCACAGAACCATCGACTTGGGGTAAAACCTGGTCAAGTGCCAACTAATAAAGACAGATATCAGAGGTTAGTAGGAAGATTGATTTACTTATCGCATACTCGCCCAGATATTGCATATGCAGTGAGTGTAGTTAGTCAGTTTATGCATACCCCGAGTGAAGAACATATGGATGCAGTCATACGTATTCTCCGCTACCTGAAATCGGCCCCAGGTAGAGGGTTGTTCTTTGCGAAGAATGGACATCTTCAAATTGAAGGGTTTACTGATGCAGATTGGGCAGGAGATGTTTCTGATAGACGATCCACCTCTGGATACTTTACTTTTGTGGGAGGTAACCTTGTTACTTGGAGGAGCAAGAAGCAGAAGGTGGTCTCATTGTCAAGTGCCGAAGCCGAGTTCAGAGGCGTGGCGAAGGGGCTATGTGAGTTATTATGGCTGAAAAGGCTGATGGTAGAGCTTGGTTTTCCACCTGTGGCAGAAATGAGTCTGTTTTGTGATAATAAAGCTGCTATTGACATCTCTCATAACCCAGTTCAACATGATCGAACAAAACATATAGAAGTGGACAGACACTTTATTAAAGAAAACTTGGAGTCAAAGGTAATCAAACTTCCGTTTGTTCGGTCAGAGGATCAGTTGGCGGACATTCTCACAAAGGCGGTTGCTAGCAGGGAGTTTCATAGCTCACTGGTCAAGTTGGGTATTAAAGACATCTTTTCACCCACTTGAGGGGGAGTGTAGGCGTGAGCTGTTATTAGAGAGATTTTCTCTCTATTTCTTATTTTGTGTAATATTCCTTTTCTTTGTTTGTTTCCTAAATTATAGAGGATTAGGTTACAGGAAGCTGATGTATATATATAGTCTCTCTATCTGTGTAAAAGATATATGAAAAAAAGTAGCTTTTTGCTCCCAAATTCTCTTCAGAACTAAGTGACAAGAGAGATGGACTCAAGAAACTGAAGCCACCCAACTCACGCCGTACCGACACAAATGATTGGCCGACATATCCTCCTCCTTCTTGTTCTTCTTGTCCCAAGAACGTCGTGGTTGTCGAAACCTGCAAGAGAGTGGAAGTAGCAATTAGTACCGAACCAGAACAAGGGATGCCTTTGAGGAGAGTTCTTGAAGTTCTGATTGGAGATGAAGGGTTGAACGTGATTAACTGCACCTCCACTAAAGTAAACGGGAGGCTAATTCATCGCATTGAATCCGAGGTAACTCCCAGGACTTCCTGATTCATCTCGCGCATATCAGTTGCTCTCAAAGCATCAGCTGAAATATAATTTGTCTTTTCCCTCCGAAAGTTTTCTTTCTCCAACCATTTGTGATGAGCAAATGACTTATGTGGAAGCTCAATATCTTGATCTTGAAAAATCAGCTCGCCTTGCTCATTGTGCAGATTATTGGCGGGCAAAGCGTCGATCTGTCCAAGCTGCAACAGAAGTTAACGAACCTAGGGTTCGAGGGTAGAGCCGTCGATGTGGATTTAACCATTGTTTTATGAAATGTTAGCATTCCTTTTCTCTATTGGCCAGTCATGATATATGGGATTTAAGTTGTGTTCAAGATGTTAAAACTTGGGATAATTATTATAGCTTGTGCTTTGTGTATATATGTATAGTGACAGAGATCATTTTCTGCATCCAAGAAGAGCTAGTTGTTTCAGGAATTGATTGCATACATGTCTCCTTTATATCTTGGGCACTTCCTCATGCCCATCATCATGAAGATTTTAAGCTTAGTGAGCTTTGTATTGAGACATGATTTCTTGTGGTATGAAGCACTCTCCTGTTTCACTAGTCTTGCAATTGAGCAAATTTCCTATCATAAATAACACTATTAGGATGTAGTTCATATACTCACCACAACATGAAGGCACGGGGGTCATGGAAGATAACGTCCTTGGAAAGCCAGAGAACTTTTACAGTGTGAATCCGTATTTTATTGGTAGTTTGGCCTTGAGCTCATGAATAACAAATATTATACATATAATTTATTTATTTTTTGTAATTGAGAGTTGTAACAGAATGGTAGGAGCTGCTAATTATAGTGAAATTCTCTCATGAATGTTGTCTTAGTTTAAGGGTGAAACGAGATAAATATTGTGTTTCGATTTCTTTTTCTCGCATTTACTTTTTATTCGTTGTGTTTGTGCGTCTAATCCTAACAAACACTCTCCCAACAATGGCTCTCCCTCATGCGAAAGCCCCATTATCGTGAGAGTTGAGTCTATGGTGGTGTCCACGGTTACATATAGAGCCTATAGTAAGATAAACGTGATATTTCAATATTTCCTCCCACGAGAAAATCGAAAATGCATGATGAATCGGAAGAATAAGATGATGAAGATTCCTGTTGGTGGGACCGCCTATGTGGGGCCCATACAGCAAATAAAGAAAACAAGAAAGATAATAAACAAAAGAAAGGAAAGAGTCAAAAAAGTGAAAAAGACAAAATGACAAAATGAAAAGAAAAGAAGGGCGGTTCTTTTTGTGCCCAGTGCCCGTGAGAGTGGCCCACGGTAGCCGAGAGAAAAAAAGAACAGGGGAGGAGAGAGAATCGGCTCGGTGAAGAGTGAGACCGAATGAGAAGAAGAAAAAAAGAAGAAAAAGGACGCGGCGATTCGAAGGCTAAACGTTGATGGAATTGACTCAAATTTCGATATGTTGTTCGTGAGACTGAGGTCTACGAGTTGATCGGTTTCGTTCTTTGAGATTCGTCTCCGAATTCTCCTATCGCGGTTAGGATTTTATTGCCCCCTTTTGTATTGTTCCACTTTTGTGGTGAGGAAATGCTTTTATATTCTTGATATTGAGCCTCTAGTGTGTAACTAGAGAGAACTCCTTTGTGTACCTACTATTCTTGGTGATTAGTGGAAGTTTTTGGGCCATCCGTGATTTTTCCCGTTTTGGGTTTTCCACGTAAATCTTGGTGTGTTGTCTCCTTATCATTCTGCTATTATATTTACTCATTGTGAGGTTGTTTTGCTGGATATATATTGTTGGTTGTTGCTGGGTTAAGTCGGTTTAATTCAAGGGGAGATTTTGATCTTGAATTGGCTTAATTTGTGGTGAAGTGCTGCCCGTTTCTCCCCAACAAAGTGGTGTCAGAGCTAGCATTGAGATTCTAGTGTTAAATGGACGATACGAGTGGCACCATATTTAAGTTAAATGCCTCGAATTACTCCATATGGAAGTCTCATATGGAAGACATGTTATATTGCAAAGATTTGTTTGATCCCGTCGATGGTGATGAGTCTCAAGGAGACAAGGAGGACAAAGAGTGGGAGCGAATCAATCGAAAGACGGTTGGGTTTATTCGACAATGGATTGATGATAGTGTGTTTCATCATGTTGCTCAAGAAACGAAAGCTGGTACTTTGTGGAAGAAACTACAAGATCTCTATGAGAGGAAAACTCCACAAAATAAAGCTCTTCTAGTTAAAAGACTTGTGAATTTGAGATACAAGGAGGGAAGTGCATGTCGAAGCACTTGGGTGAATTTCAAGATGTTGTAAATCAATTGACAAATCTTAAGATTGACCTTGGTGATGAATTGTAATCATGTTTGTTGCTTGGTACTCTTCCCAATAGTTGGGACACCTAGTTGTGGCACTAAACAATTCAGCTCCTTTCGGTGTGCTTTCTATGAGCATGGTCAAAGAAATCTTGTTCAATGAAGAAACAAGGAGAAAAGGCTAGAATTATGCTTCTAAATCGGAGGCACTTGTCGTAGAAAACAGGGCGAGAAGTCAATCAAGGAAGTTTCAAAGTAATGAGTAGGGCAAGTCAAGAGAAAGGTCGAAGTCAAGGCCGAGGAGGAGTGTGAAGTGTTATAACTATGGCAGCATGGGACATTATGCTAAAGAATGTTGGCTACCAAAGAGAGACAAATTCCATGATAGACATGGAGATAGAAAGAAAGAAGAGAATCAGGCTACAGCGGCAGTTGCATCCGATGGTGATATTGTGTTCATTTGTGACGATGGTTGTATCAACCTTACATGCCAAGACTCTAGCTAAGTTGTTGATTCCGCAGCTTCTTTTCATGTTATCTCACGGCGTGACTACTTTACATCTTATCGCAGTGGTGACTTCGGTTGTGTTAGGATGGGAAACAGTGATGTTTCCAAGGTTATTGGCATGGAAGATGTTTATTTGGAGACTGATGTGGGATGTAATTTGCTTCTAAGAAATATGAGACATGTTCCGGATATGCGACTTCACTTGATCTCCACGGGTGCCTTCGATGATGATGGTTATTGCAATTCCTTCTATGATGGCAAATGGAAATTGACTAAAGGCTCTATGGTAGTGGCAAAAGGCAAGAAGACATGCACTCTTTACACCATGGAAGCAAAGTTGATCAAAGAAGAGGTAAATGCAGTGGAGGACTCGTCAGTTGATCTATGGCACATGAGGCTTGGTCATCTTAGCGAGAAGGGGCTTGAAACTCTTGCTAGAAAGAATCTTCTACCATTGAAGGAGAGAAATCTGACAGAATGCACTCATTGCCTAACGGGTAAGCAACATCGATTCTCATTTCATAGTTCCTCTCCACACACAAAGTCAAATGTACTTGATTTAGTTCACACTGATATTTGTTGCATGGATGCTAGAATACTTGGTGGTGCATTATAGTTTGTGGCGTTTATTGATGATATCTCTAGAAAAGTGTGGGCTATTGCTTTGAAATTTAAAGACCAGGTGCTTGCGACTTTCAAACAATTTTATGTCAACGTGGAAAGAGAAACCGGGAATAAGCTGAAATGTGTTCGAGCCGACCACGGTGGAGAATATAGAGGCCCATTTGAGTATTATTGCAAGGACTATGGTATCAAGCTTGAGAAGACTGTTCCCAAAACACCACAACATGATGGAGTAGCGGAGAGAATGAACCGAACAATTAATGATCGGATTCGGTGTATGCTCTCCCATGCTAAGTTGCCTAAGTCATTTTGGGGTGAAGCGATGAGAACGACGGTTGACTTGATAAATCTTTCTCCATCAATTCCTCTTAAGGGGGATGTTCCGCAAAGAGTTTGGAGTGGGAAAGATGTTTCCTACAATTATCTGAAAGTGTTCGGTTGTCGGGCATTTGTGCATGTTCCAAGAGGTGAAAGGTCCAAACTTGATGATAAGTCTAAACAGTGCATTTTCTTGGGTTATGGACATGAAGAGTTAGGATACATGTTATGGGATCCAACTACAAAGAAAGTCATTAGAAGCCGAGATGTGGGGTTTTTTAAGCATCAAACCATTGAAGACATTGATAAGCCAGGGAAGCCAAAGAATGTAGCTCAACACGTTGTTAGTTTCAGCCCAAATCCTCCTATCGTATTGGGTGGAAATCACGGGAGAGAAATGCATGGAAATCAGGAAGATGACGAGTCCTCACAGAATGTTAATTCTTCAGTTGAAATAGGTGAAATAGTTGAGTAAGAATAACCAGTTGAGCCAGTTGAGCCAGAACAAGCGGTCCTACCTCAAGTTAGAAGATCTGAAAGAGAACGTAGACCCTCACAAAGATATCAACAACATGAGTATGTGTTACTCACTGATGCGGGAGAGCCAGAAACTTTTGAAGAGACTATATCGTGTGATCAAAAGAATGAGTGGCATGAAGCCATGCAAGATGAGCTCAAATCTTTGCATGAGAAGCACACATTTGTATTGGTGAAGTTGCCTAAGGGCAAGAGAACACTCACAAATAAGTGGGTGTACAAGTTAAAGACGGAAGAAAGTAGTTTAAAACCACGATACAAGGCTAGGCTTGTTGTGAAGGGCTTTCGTCAGAAGAAAGGAATTGACTTTGAAGAGATCTTTTCACCGATTGTAAAAATGCCTTCTATTAGAGTTGTTCTTGGGTTGGCCACCAGTTTGGATTTAGAAATCGAACAGCTTAATGTAAAGACAGTTTTTCTTCATGGAGACTTAGAAGAAGAAATATACATGAAGCAACCAGAGGGTTTTAAAGTTGGAGGCAAGGAGCATCTTGTATGCAGGTTGAGAAAGAGTTTATATGGTCTCAAGCAAGCGCCAAGACAGTGGTACATGAAGTTTGATTCATTCATGGAAGATCATGGATATGGTAAGACCAACTCTGATTCTTGTGTCTTTATGAAAAGATCCTCAGATGATGATTTGATTATCCTCCTACTCTATGTGAATGATATGTTGATAGTTGGACATGATGTTAACAAAATCAAGAGCTTGAAAAATGAGTTGAGTAAAGCCTTTGCGATGAAGGATCTAGGGCCGGCTAAGCAAATCCTTGGCATGAGGATTACTCGTGATAGGAATAACAAGAAACTTTGGTTATCTCAGGAGAAGTACATTGAAAACGTGCTGGAAAGATTCAATATGAGTATATGTAAACCGGTTAGTACTCCACTTGCTGGTCACTTCAAGTTGAGTAGTAATGACTGTCCTACGAGTGAGAAAGAGGAGGAAGAGATGACGAAAATTCCTTATGCATCCGTCGTGGGTAGTTTGATGTATGCCATGGTTTGTGCAATACCAGATATTGCTCATGCAGTTGGTGTTGTGAGTAGATTTCTCTCAAATCTAGGTAAAGAGCATTGGAGCGCTGTGAAATGGATTTTGAGATATCTTAGAGGCACTTCCAGATTCTGCTTGTATTATGGAAATGGAAAGCCTGAGTTGGGTGGCTATTCGGATTCCGATTATGCTGGTGATATGGATTCTCGAAAGTCCACATCGGGTTATATGATGACTTTTGCAGGGGGAGCAGTTTCATAGCAATCAAGATTGCAAAAATGTGTTACTTTGTCGACGGCTGAAACGGAGTATATCGCTATCACCGAAGGTGGCAAGGAGCTATTGTGGATGCAGAAATTCCTACAAAAGTTGGGCTTGAAGCAAGAGAAGTTTGTTCTATATTGTGATAGCATAAGTGCTATTTATCTTAGCAAAAATCCGATGATGCATTCAAGATCGAAGCATATTGATGTGAAGTATCATTGGGTTCGAGAAAAGTTAGAAGATAAGCTTTTTCTACTTGAGAAAGTCCACACCGATGACAACGGATCCGACATGATGACCAAAGTCTTACCTATGGGGAAACTTGATTTTTGTAAAAATAATGCAGACATGATGGAACTCTCCACATGAGGCGGATGGGGAGATTTGTTGGTGGAACCGCCTATGTGGGGTCCATACAGCAAATAAAGAAAACAAGAAAGATAATAAACAAAAGAAAGGAAAAAGTCAAAAAAGTGAAAAAGACAAAATGACAAAATGAAAAGAAAAGATGGGCGGTTCTTTTTGTGCCCAGTGCCCGTGAGAGTGTGCACACAATAGCCAAGAGGAGGGAGAATTGGCTCGGTGAAGAGTGAGACCGAGTGAGAAGAAGAAAAAGGAAGAAAAAGGACGCGGCGATTCGAAGGCCAAATGTTGACGGAATTGACTCAAATTTTGGTATGTTGTTCGTGAGGTCGAGGTCTACAAGTTGATCTGTTTCGTTCGTTGAGATTCGACTCCGAATTCTCCTATTGCGATTAGGATTTTCTTACCCCCTTTTGTATTGTTCCACCTTTGTGGTGAGGAAATGCTATTGTATTCTTGATGTTAAGCCTTTAGTGTGTGACTAGAGATGAACTCTTTTGTGTACCTATTATTCTTGGTGATCAGTGAAAGTTTTTGGGCCATCCGTGATTTTTCCCGTTTTGGATTTTCCACATAAATCTTGGTGTGTTGTCTCCTTATCATTCTGCTATTATATTTACTCGTTGTGAGGCTGTTTTGCTGGATATATGTTGTTGGTTGTTGCTGGGTTAAGTCGGTTTAATTCAAAGGGAGATTTTGATCATGGATTGGCTTAGTTTGTGGCCAAGTGCTGTCCGTTTCTCCCCAACAATTCCCAAGGCCCATATTAAATTTTACTAAGTCTGGAAAACTGCAAAAGTAAGAGCGTGGAGTCAAGTGTAGGTTCTGCAAATAGTCAGCTGTGCCAATGTGGACTTTCCAGGCATAGATTTGATGGACACTGGGAAGTTCTTAAATTGAAGACCCCGCTCAGGCAATTAACTTTGATATTTTGATATTATTCCGCCAACAATCATGGACAAATTCGCAGTGAAATTGGTGAAATGGCTTGGTCAAAACTCGTCATTAACCGTAACTTTGATTTCGACCAAAAACAAAAAAAGATTTATGTGAACATTTGATCAAAGAACTTCAAAGCCCCAAAGTCTATTTGCAATGCTGAACCAAAACCGGGCCTAATATATCCATAAAAAAAAAAATTACGGGCAAACATGCACTACCTAGAAAGTTTGGAGGAGTTTTGAGCTATTTCCCCAAAAATCTTTTACTTCGGTAGCAGATTCTTTTATGACGTGCGAGAGAGACTAGGGCAAATGAGCATTATTCCAATATGTTAGAGAAAATTATCAAAAAAGAGTTCTATACTTATTGTAATTGTGTCAATTCAATCCTAAATTTTTTTTTTTTTGTTAATCGAGTCCTAAATATTTTGCACTTGCGTCAGTTCAGTCCTTCTGACCAATTTCGATTGAAAATTGACAACATGGACGTCAGTCGTCCACCTGCTATTCTACATGGCACTGCCAAGGAATTTTTTAATTTTTATGATTTTTTTTTATATTTTTTTCTCTCTGGAAGAGCTTTAAGAGTAATTCATTATAGGCTTAGACCTTACAAATATTTCTGTACCGAGTCCAATAATAAGCTCATCGCAGATAGAACCTGCCCGCACGTCCACAAATTACGTTCAAAAGGAGGTAACCACGTTGCTTCGTATCTACCTACTTAATAATTCCATAGTCCTCCTAAACCCCCCCGTACAACTGCTTTGCCACATATGATGAATTTGGACCGTCCAAAAATCAATTCTAATCTTAATTATCATCATTTGACTTCCAAGAAATCATGAAATCGCTTCCCAATCTTCGTGATGGTCACGAAGGGCATCATACACAATGAATATAAATTTAGAAGTGGAAATGTTTCATATGAGAGGCGAGAGGTTTGGAATTGAAGCTGTTGAGAGAAAAGAAGGAAAGACCCTTCATTTAAGCATTTTAATGGCGGCGGCCATGGCTTCTGATTTGCTTTGTTCGTGGAGGTTCGGCTTCCTCTGCCTGCTGGCGGTCACAGGGGGATCCACCGCCACAGCGGGCTCTTACAGCAGCTCGCCGGCGAGGTTTAAGCCAAGCGCTTGGTCCCTTGCCCATGCCACCTTTTATGGGGACGAGACTGCCTCCGAGACAATGGGTATACGCCTTTAGTGTTCGTTCTTTCTTTATCGTGTAAAGAGTACTTTTTTTCGCTTTATAGGGATGATGACACAAATGGTGTCTGAAATTTGGCTCAATATGTAATGTAGCCCTTAAAATTTTAATTTGTTCAATGTAGTCCCTGGACTTTTTTATAACATTTAACATTTTCATATAGTCCATGGACTAAATTAAACATGTACCAAAAGTTAATGGACCACATTGAACAAACTAAAAGTTCAGGGATAATTTTACACATTGGGCCAAAGTTCATGAACCACATTGATGAAATTTAAAGTTTAGTGATCACATTACACATTTGGCCAAAGTTCAAAGAACATTTGTGTCATTTACCGTTCTTTATACTTACATCCACGTCTGCCTAAGCCTTTCAATTCTGAATTCGGGTGGTCATGTGTAGGGGGAGCTTGTGGATATGGAAACCTCTTCCAAACTGGTTATGGCACGGATACAGCCGCTTTGAGCTCAAGACTGTTCAACGATGGCTATGCTTGCGGACAGTGTTACCAGATCAAGTGCGTCCAGTCGCCGTGGTGCTTCAAAGGGGTCCCGTTCACGACGGTGACCGCGACCAACCTCTGCCCGCCGAACTGGTCCCAGGACTCCAACGCCGGCGGGTGGTGCAACCCTCCTCGAGCCCACTTCGACATGGCCAAGCCCGCCTTCATGAAGATTGCTCAGTGGAAGGCGGGCATCGTCCCAGTCATGTACAGGAGGTATGCACCTTTTGTGTACCTTGTTGATGGTATGCACATTGATTTTTACATTAAGCTCAATTTCTACTAGCGATGACATTGATTATGCAAAGATCAATTCCCTCGATTTCGACTTTCGATCGTGCTCAAACTATTCAATTATATATTTTGTAAAATCGAACTCGAGCTCGACCTCGTCCATACTCTGCTTTATATAGATTTGTGAGCTTAATCCAATCTCTATTGTTTTTATTAAATCTATATAATAGTTATCAACTAACTTTAGAAAATCTGTTCCTATACATATACTCTCAACTCATCCGCTTCTCTAAAATCATACCATGCTTTGATCAAATCAACAGAGTCCCGTGCGTGAGAACCAGCGGGATCCGGTTCCAGTTCCAAGGCAACGGGTACTGGCTCCTGGTGTACGTGATGAATGTGGGAGGAGGCGGCGATGTCGCCAGCATGTGGGTCAAGGGAAGCCGGACCGGGTGGATCAGCATGAGCCACAACTGGGGCGCCTCGTACCAGGCCTTCGCCACGCTCGGCGGCCAATCTCTCTCCTTCAAGCTCACCTCCTACACCACCAAGGAGACCATCGTCGCCTACAACGTTGCCCCTCCCAACTGGAGCGTCGGCATGACTTACAAGGCCAACGTTAACTTCCATTAATGCCTGCGCAATGGCTTTACATGTACTTTCGCTTTCCGTTAAACGCTCACGGGGTTCCCGCCCCCTTTTTTTGTCTTCTCACTTTTTACTTAATGAGAATTTATCCTTTTTTATTTGAAAAAAAAAAGGACCATTAAGATTAAGGATCAATATGACGACAAATTTCAAACTAGTACTTATGTGATAAATTTATCCCAAATTAATTTTTTGACCACCAAAAACCCCAACTAGTACACATGTGACAAATTTAGGCTCCGTTAGGTTTCGTTAAATTTTACCTTGAAATTGCTGAAGTGGATGAGACGTGACAATTGACGAGTATACCAATTTCAGATTTTAACCCTCCGTTTGTTACACGTGTACCAATTTAGAGTTTTCCGTGGTAATAACCCAACTTAATGAAAACTAACATAAGATAAGTTTGTCACAGGTGTATTAGTATAGGGTTTTTGGTGATCAAAAAATTATTTTTTGGTAAATTTGTCATATGTATACCAGTTTGGGATCTTTTGTGATCTAAAAATTAGTTTGGAATAAATTTATGAATTTGAAATTTTTTGTGATATGAACCTATGATTAATGACCTGGACTAAGACTACGAGCAGAAAGAAGCTTGAGATGACTGAAATTGAAAGGAAAAATCTACGCAACCTCACATTAAGAAAGGACAATCTTTCTAAGCTTTAAGGAAAATTCCAAATAAGAGCTTGAAGTGCCCTTATTTTCTCAAATAATTGCCTGAATTGAACTTTATTTCAAATAATGGCATGAAGTGCCTTTATTGTTTCAAAGAAAGACCTGGACAAAGGACATTTTCGTCCTTTACTTTGTTCAATTTGTTTATTGTTTTATTTTTCTGTTTTCCTTTTCTTTTCTTGTTTCTTTTTCTTTTTTATCTCCCCTCCCCCGGCCATCGCTAGCCTCAGGCAAGGGCCGCCCTCGCCCGACGTCGGCGAGGGTCACCCAGCCTCGCCTGGGCTGGGCGGGCAAGGGTGGCCCTCGCCTGAGTTCGAAGACCTCCGCAGGTGGCCAGAGGAGGGAAGAGGGAAAAAAAAAGAGTAAATGACGAGAGTACCCTTGGTCGGGCCCTTTTTTGAAATAATGAGGGCATTTCAAGCCCTTATTTGAAACAAAGTCCATTTCAAACCTTTATTTGAGAAAAGAAGATCACTTCATGCTCTTATTTGAAATTTTTTCCGAGCTTTATTGCAAGGGAAATACTCCTGCTCATTAAGATGGTTCATCTCATTTCAATGCCATATTAGGACACCTAGAAAGCTCCAAATTCACGTGGCTCAATGCCAAACCAAGAGTCCAACCAGATCAAGCAAGCAAAGAAAGCACATAAGTCCAAATCTATCTTTTCAAACCCCACCCTCAAAATTTCCCAATCCCTCTCTATAGTCGCTTCACATCACACTACAATGGCACTGGACAGCGACCCAAGACTTGCTTGGGAGAAATTCATTCAGCAAATTGGCTTTCTATATACACAATTCCATGCAATTCATTTACACCACACACCATCAAACAAAGTGAAAACTACCGACCAACAGGCAGATAGATACAATGTCGTCGCTTTGGGCTAGCTTTGCTGGCCCACGCCCTCCTGGGCCCCATACCCACCCCCGTTCCGCCGGGGAAGCTCCTCCGACCATTGGATCGAGCTCATCGGAGGGAAGCAACACTCGCACTCCACGCGGCACGTCTCCGGCAGCTCCCGCTCCGTCGAGGTCGACAGCGTCTCCGTCTCCGCCTCCTCCTCCCCCTTGCAGGACCCGGCGGAGGAAGGGGCGGCGGCGTCCTTGAGTGGGCCCCAGCACTCCACCTTGTTGAACTCTGGAAGGTTGGAGTGGAAATACACCCACACCAGAGCCTCCTGCAGCTCCGGGTGCTGGTTCAGAAGATTCCCATCCCCATGCACGACTGCCCCCAACACCTGTGTTTTTTCATTTAAAGCATAGTCTATTCGATCAATTTAATTGTTTCCAAAAGAAGATTAGATCAAATTAATTAAACCAAAACTAATTCTCTTGATCTGTGATATACAAGAAATGGTCGATTCTGAATAGGGTGTATAGAGATCAAGTTGATTAATTTAGTGGGTTACCACAGGGAGCTCTTTGCAGAAGATGAAGTATCTGAGCTTGGCACACAGGTCCAGGAGGAAGTGGCCTCCACTGATGTGGCAGTGGACATGCAGAGACATCTTCCCCTTCACTTTCTTCCACTCTGCCACGACTTCATCTCTCTGTAATCTGTTGTACCATCCTTGCAGCTACAAAAACCGAAACCAGTTCGCGAGATCCTCAGTTAATACATGAAATGGAAGTAAATTTAGAAAGACCATTTGCAATATATAAATATAATCTCATGTACTAACTGTTAACCCTATCTTTTCTTTCCTGTTTAAGGGGAAAAAAAGTAATCCAGCTCGTATTGATCACAAGTCCGTAATGCTTCCGTGCTCTGTTTCCCCTGTTTTTCTTTCATTAGATTCTCCCAGCTTCTCACACAGTTATGCTATTCAGTTCACGGCCCAAGAATAAAAAGCATGAGGAAACTCTTATGACGAAGAACAAACATAGTTTTAAGTTTTAACAGAATCTCATGCAGCATCAGATTCGGGATGAATCAAGATTCAGGGGGGTTGGTTGGTTACCTGAGAGTTGTTGATGGTCTGGGATATAGCCAGAGTGAGCTTCGAAGTGACATCACTGTGAGTGAGCGTGTAAGTCCTCGGAAGCTTCCCCGGATGCTTCTTTTCATCCACGCCCAAGAAGAGAACCTTCAATTTGGACGCTTCGAAAATCGCCGGCCCAAACAACCTCGCAACCTGATCCAATCCAATCAAATAAGCAAAATATACACGACCAACATTCTTTCTATAGAAAAGTTACGAGTCAACCCCTAAATTATTTTCCGTTTTCCACAAAAAGAAATCCCCAGAACAGAGTATACAGAGTGTAGAACTCAGAAGCATAAGCTGAATAAGGAAGGAAAAACTCACGGGGACAATAGAGAGATTCTTCTTCTTGGCACATCTCCTGTAGTGAAACAGAGACCTCTGTTTCTGATAAAGAGAAGAAGATTCCAACTTCGAAGGGACGAGAGGAGAAGCAGTCAGAGAACCCATCTCTCTCTCTCTCTCTCTCTCTCTCCCTGCAAAGGCAAGAGACGTGCTTCAGCCTCCAACCCTAACCCCCCCACTGATCCTCAGCCAAAAAAGAAAAGACCCAGACACTCTATTATATTCTAGAAGAGAACAGAGAAGACTACTATTAGAAGCAAAGCAAAGAACTGGATATTTTCTCGGGCTCTCTTTTTGCCTCTATCATTTTCTCTTTTGCTTTTCCCTTTGGGGGACGCAACGCTTTTGCTTGTGGACTTCAACGTTCGAAAGCGAAAATCGAAGCAACGCCCCGTTTGGCTTGGAGAGGAAGTCTAGGTGCGTGGTGGGAGGAATGGAAGTGGTGGGGCTGTCTGTACTCGAACCTCTGTTTCGGCGTTGATGAGGGGGTGGTTGCTTCCAGGGTTAGGCTACTGCTTATGGTAAAGGACAGGAGCCGCGATTGGGCGCTAACCACGTGGATGCCGACGAATACAGAATGCTTCCTTCTTTTGGGCCAACAGCAGAGCAACGTTGGCGACCAAATCCTACTAGCTTGCTTCTTAGGCCCCGTTTGGTTCAGCATTTCAAATAAACTTTGAGACTTTAAAGTCCCTCGGCCAAATGCAAATATTATCTGGCTGCTTTTTTGATTCACTTTAGCGAGATGCAATTGCATCTCAAATACTCTCCAAAGACCTTTAGCCCAAAATACCTTCGGATGTACTTTGGGAAGTTGCATTTCCGAAATGCAACTACAATTTTTTATTTTATTTTCTCTTTTTTCTCTTTCTTCCTCCTTCCTCCGCCGCACCCCGCCGCCGTCGCTCGCCCGCCTCCGCAGGTCCCGACCGCCGAATTTTTTTTTTCCTAATTTTAAACAAATTAAAGTTAAAAAATATTAAATTGGGACATCAAATATTAAAAGTTTACCAAACAGTATTTTTCCCAAAGTAGCACCCAAATGCACTTTTCAATTACAGTTTACCAAATAGTATTTGCATTTCACCAAACTCATTTAGCTCAAAGGTATTTGCATTTTCTCAAAGTCCCTTAGCCAAATGCTGAACCAAACAGGCCTTCACTTGTGCAAAGGGCATTGCCGAACTTTAGGTGAGAGTCTTTCAGCCGTAGGTTCGCCGACCATCCCATCTTAGCCATTCATTATGTATTCTTTCACCCACCCAGAAGAGGCCCACGTGGGACCCATTTCATCCTACAGCTGGGACGTACTGAGTAGGGTTGAGCATGATCCCAAAATATACAAGGTAGGTTTTAAGTTTCAAAAATTGAAGAATCGGTGCCGACGAATAGGTTCCGGGTGGAATTTGAAACTTGGAATCTGGAATAAGTATTTGTTTTCTTGTTTTGTTTTCGCACGATCTTGCGATATTCCATGATATTCGAAGATAAGTTCTTAATCTGAAACCACTAGTCTGAACTTTCATTTTCGGCGATATCTATGATTGAGACTTTTACTTTGTTAATGTTTCATATTCTTTGTATGTCTAAATATGAGGTGTGATCAGCGGATTGTAGAAGCAAATGATGGACATTAGATGTGATAATTCATTGCAATCGTTCAATTAAGAATACCAGTGGAACATATGTAGACCCCAGAACCTATAACGAGCAGATTCTAAGATCTAGGGTATGCAGGATAGATTCCAAGTGAAATCTGGATCGACTTTGAAATCGCTCACCCTTAATATTGAGTTCATGTGCATTAGGATCATCTGTCTGGATATGTTACTGTTTCAATCAATAATCTCTGCCCAATTATTGATGCCTATCTCACCCTAGGAGCCACAGCCATGTGACATTTGTGTGCAAGCTGTTATGTCAAGCAATTCCAAACACATCAGCCAGTAACCCAAAAAAAAAAAACATATATTCATATAGAGTTTTGCACTAATTATTCAAATGTAATCTTAATTAAACTTGCGTGATAACTCTTTGTGGGCTACCTTAGGTAACTCTTGATGGTCCAAAATAATAGGTACACCTAACTTGATCAATGAGTTACTTGCGAATTCGGCCCCCTTTTCCAACTTTCGCCATATTTTTCCATTTGTTCTCTCATATACTTCCAAATAAATTGCAGAAAAATTGGCCTTCGGTTGGTGGTAGAGCGTGGACTTTTTTTTTTTTTTTTTTGGGTCCCATATGTTGATGACATCGTCCGAAATAAAATCAATGAATTATTTTCTTTGTTGGACTCCACGTTTTCTGGAGATGAATGTTGAAGATTCACGAACGTCTTTTACTCCAAGCCGCTAGAAGATGCCGGTTCAAGTCAACATCAATAGGACATCTACGAAGTAACAATGTAGGAAAGTCTAATGATATTTATGCCACACAAATTTCTAGAGATGGCGTGAATTAAAGTGTTGAATCGTGGCATAAATTGAGTACGACAGGGACGAAATCAAGCCTAATACAACCTAACTTGACGATATTCACTAGAATTCTCAATTTCTGTTTAATAGCCATCGTTCGGAGCTCTGTCATACAAAATGAACGTTGGGAGAATCCGGCGATTATTTAAAACTTCAGGGTACAAAGTACGATCATCGCGCACAGTTTAAGGGGTTAAGATATTCGAGCATATCAAAAAAGAATGAACATAAAACGCGAAGCCAAACCCTAGTTTTATGCGCCAATAGAAGGTTGCTATCAATATGAAAGAGAGCATGCATGAATCTTGGAAGAATCTTCACGGCATACAAAGTAATCCAAGAAGAGTATCTCATTTTTTCCAAGATTTCAACGAAATTTTCCAGCCTTTTCAGGATCTGCTTCTGATAAAAAGTCTGGCGAAGGCTGGTGGGTTTGGACACGGCACTGCGTTTGTGGTTAAGCACACGATTAGAAGACAGTAACAGCATTAAGTCTCGAGTAGAGAGTCCCACGTTTCTTTGCCTGAATCTCTTCGGTTGAACAGCTTCTTTGCCTTCCTGATTTGACCCTTTGCGAGAGCTTGGGAAGACGAACAAAGCATAGGACAGATAGTTCTACGGGACTCCGAGTTCAGCTTTCTTGGCAAAACAATTCCAGGAAAGAGGAACTTCAATTTATCACCCTCTGGTCTTCCAATCTTTCCTTCTTTTCTTAGTCTTTGCTGATCAAAAATACCTTGCAGATGTACATTGGTCATGTCGATCGAACCGTATTTCTATCCTTTTTATTCGGATAGTTTTCAAATAATAAAAGGTAGCACAATCGAATCTTTGAGATGGTACAAGATAGGGAAAATTACCAAAAAAAGTCTAAATATATTGTAATTGTACCAATTCAGTCATTGTCCTTTTGTTTTGCCAATTGAGTCTTATACCTTTTGCATTTGTGTCAATTCAATCTATCCGACCAACTTTGGCTGGCCAGCGCTGACGTGTATAATTTTTAATATTTTTTTCAAATTATTTTCTTCTTCTTTTTCTTTTTTTCCTCCAACCAAGGATTGAGCAATGTCGTGGGGAGGCCCACCTCGCCCTCACCTACCCTAGCCTCTAGCCGGTCGCCGGATTGGCGACCGGTTAGAGGAAGAAGGAGAAAAAAGAAAAGAAAAGAAAAGAAACAGTGAAAAAAAATTAAAAAAATTAAAAAGATATTATTAAAAATTATTACGTCAGCACCGATCGACGTTCACGTCATCGTCGGCCAACAAAATGAGACGGGTGGATTGAATTGACACAAATACAAAAGGTTTATAACTCAATTAGCCAAATAAAAAAAAATTAGAATTGAATTGACACAATAACAATAAATTTAGGGCTTCTTTGATACAAGATATTACAGTGTGAATGTAGTCCCCAAGTCATCGTACAAGACATGAAAGCCTTTACAACACATCTATAATCCTTATTTGGAGACATACAGGCGCAGACACTAGGGACTTTCTTTATTTATGAGCAGCAAATACATGCTCCAAAGTACAAGGAGGCAACGGATTAAAAGCCTCCCTCTTCCATCATTTGGGTAACAAAACCCCTTCAGACAGATATCATGAAGTCATCACGAAAAATTTACAGAGAGAGAGAGAGAGAGAGAGAATTGCGAGTTATGACAGCTTCTGAACAAAATCACTTCAGAGAGCTAGTGTATGCTCAAACTGTCTTCATGTGGTTCGATGTTTAATCGGTGTCTTCGAGGGCATCCTATGGATAATTCGGTTTCCACGTCCAGTCCCTGTCCTCGAGGAACTTCTGGATGCTTGGTCACGGATTTCAGCGGCTCTCGCTCGTCGTTCTGAAACTTAAAACGTCCATGGTAAGATCATAGTTCATAGCTTGAAGTTCCAGGCAGTGTCCGCTGGCTAAAAGAGAATGAGGGAGACGCAAATCACCTTATTCCGCAACTTTCTGTTCTCGTCCAACAACCTTTTCTCCTGCAATGGATCGCAGAAAGATTTATCACATAGGAATTAGAAATCACAAGTCGATGAATCTAGCGAAACCAGCAGAAGCATGTACGATCACAAATGCATGCGCATGGATTCGCTGTTTAATTACCTCATGCTTTAGCTGCTCAGTTTGCTCCTTAAAGAGTTGATTCTGCATGAGGTTGAGATGGACGAGTAATTAATATAGCATCGCGTTAATTTGTAGATACTCCCGTTTCTTTTTTCGGGAAATTGTAGAATCAATACATGAGCGACGCAACTAGAGGTGCAGCTTGCATGTACCTTTCTTGACCTAATTTTGCTTAAGCTTCTCTCTAACTGGTTCTGCGTCGATTGTAGCTCCTCAACCGAACACGTATCTAAAACTTCTCCTGAGAGCCGCCTACACAACCATTCGCGCATAATGCAATCAACACGATATCAGACTGGCTAATAAAGATTTAAAGATTTGCCAAAAGCGTTGCGAGGGAGATCAGTCTCGGACCTTTTCGAAACGTCGAGAAGTTCAATCTTCTTTACCATCATGTCTAGAGAGTTTCCCTTGAGATTCTGCATCTGAAAAACAGACACACTTAGCTCCATTCAACTTGACTGATGTCTCGAGTTTGTTCTCTCTTCGTTATTCACATCCGAGTGAGAGAAATGAATGCTTTGACAGTCATTGATTGCCAGACAACTATGCAAAAACATCATAAGCAAATAGCACAATTACTATTGCGTCCTCTCATAACAGTGAACAGATTATGCCTCATATCTATTGATATTTTTAGAATTGTTTCCATCAAGCTAGCGCCAGATATGTGTTATCAAGAAATTTCTCACCCAAAATTTAATTGCAAGTTTAAGAAGAGATGTCCGCATTGAGAAATGTCACACGTAATGCGCTTCATTGACGCACAGAAATGACTGATCTAACTTGTGAGAGTGGACACACTGTTTTTGCCTGTCTTAAGCAATCTTTCTTTTCCCTGCTAAAATTATATATGCAAAGTAGAGACCCGACATTCTGAGAAAAATAGGTAATCGTCGTAGTCAGGACAATAGTTAATTAGAATATGATTAATCCCGACAAGGGTACTGGTTTACTTCGCCTAGCTAGCTGTGAACTCTTTTATGAAACTTCAAGACATGATGATCAAAGATGGTTGACATCCTCGCTATAGAGTATACTAATATTGAGAAGAGGGATTGATGCTAAGAACATAATCAGTATCAAAAGGCGAACCTGTAAATCCGTTTCGGTAGTTTTCACACTGCATCCTGGGTCCTTTGCTTTCCTCTGATACCGTTCTATTATGTTGCTCATGCTGAAAATCACCATTGCCATATCAGCATTTATATGACTTGCGTGTGTCCTAGTGGAAATGACCAGAGCTATACCAGGCCAAATGCTTACTGAAACATATCGAGACAATGATAAACGATACACACAAGTACCCTGGTACACATTTACCCTTTGGCCTGCTATCAAAGTAATACTTCCTTTCCAAGAAGAAAAGGAAACTTGAAAACCGAAATAAGCATATATGCAATGGACGTGTCGCTTCATACATCTTGCTTTGATACTCAGATGAAGTTCTTTGATCCGACAAGCTCAGTGGTGAGTCGACTAGAGAGAAATGATTGATGATCTAATCAACAGTTAAGCAAAAGACAACTGAAGGACCAACTTTTGCACGTTGGCGATTCATAAATTTTCGCACAACCTAACCCAGGAGAGAAGGGGAACTCAATAACTATGGCAAAAAATTAGTCTGATGAAACGGAACTACCATCTTATTCTACCGTCATGCTAAAAGTTAAGTGCAAATTGTTTACTTTAAAAGTTTTAAGTGATTAGAGGGCGGCAATTTATAGTTTAGATATAACTCGAGAACACTTTTTTCTACCAATTCAGCCACCCTTATTATCAGCACAGGCAGGTTGACTGGAGAACTGGGATTTCTCTTCTCTATGCCTTCATTCCTACCTAATCACTCAGTAGTAATTTGACTTTTGAATAAGGGGTGCAAGTTGTGATTAGTACAGAAAGACAAATTCCTTGTAATCTCGGCTACTGTTAAATGATGGAAACCATCTTTTACCAAGGATGAGGTCACAAAGATCCTTCTTTTTTTTCGGCTCATTTGGTAATTAATGCATGGGCATGAAGATGGAAACATGTGAGAGTTCATCATGTCCTTGACAAGCTTTGGTAATCGAAGAATTCAAATTTGAGAACTTCTTTCTTATCCATTCTTAAATGAATGTCTTCAGCTAGTTTGGTCACCAAAGACACAAGAGCCTCTAGAACATCATATTCAGCTTTTGGTCAATAGATAGGATTCCTATCTTCTTTGAAGAAACATATATGGGTAACTAAATAATCCAAAACTTGGGAGTTCTAAAATATTTGCCGCCAAGTAACAGCAATTATATGTGACAAGGCTTAGCAAGAACTTGGCCAAATGACTAGTGATTTTCACTGTCAATCTTACTATATACAGCATGTTAAAGTATCCCACAGCGATTGTCTAGGATTTTAATGGACCATATATTCATGCCCGCTTATCAGCTTAAGTTTTTGGGTTAAACTTTCTAATATAGTATCAGAGTCAAGTTCCACACCAAGTTCATTTCCCATGTGAGACTGTATCTCACATCGCTTGTCTATGAGATTTAGTGAGCTTTATATTCATTTAGTGACTCTTCACCTATCAGCTTAAGTCTTTCGGTTGGACATTCTAACACAACATAGATAATTAAATAGTACATCATAATTTAAGTAATCTTTAATAGAATGCCAAGGTACGAGATATAGGATTGTTCTTCAGGTTACCAATCATATGATCTCGTTCCCATTGGTTATTAATTTATCACTGAAGCACATTACACTCTTATTGTTAGAAACAAGCACTTCATTTTTTCTTTTCAACAGCTTAAACTGGCAGGAAATAGGTAAACTCCGAGTTCATTCTATATCGTATATTTTATTTATATCGCGGGTAAATCGATCTTTGGACATGAAACACATGGTGCTGATATAACTGCACCAAATCTACAACCACTGCAAGCTAGGAATATAGGCACAAAATCATAAATAACGGATACGATAAAGCTGAGCAGATTAGTTTTCCATATAGATTGAGTGCTAGATTGGCATCCTTTCCATGCATGTGAGGAAAAATAATGATCCAATGGAAAGAAATGAAATTAGATTTCAAGGCGTGACACCACTCTTTAAGGAATTATTTGCCTCCACAACGTTGCTATTGCTAATGGTTACTGGTAAAAATCTTTCAAAATACAACAAAATCTAGAATATCAAATAGCAATTCTCATATTTTTCTAAGAACTCTCAAAGAGAAACAATTGGAAACAATGGTCGTATATCTTTTGAAAAAAAAATGAAAATTGAAGTTGAAATAAGTAAATATTGAATAATATCGTTTAATATATAATAGTGAAAAAAACACCAATTTTCATGCTATTCCGAAAAGAACACAACTTATTATATCGGAAAATTGTAAATTGAGACACAACTCTTCATGTCCAAAGCCGGTAAATTCGGACACACCTCTTCAGATGTTGCAAGTGCTAAGTGCGCCTAACAATCGCGCACCAGCACGCGTGTATTGTATGGTCTATTCACTTAATCCATGGTCTTCATTTGAAAGACTAGAAAAGCATTTCATTTATATATTGGCACACTCTCACTTCTAATCTATATGGGACAAGGCACGTTTTGTTTGATTTAAGAACAAACCATAAACATATGTTGTCTCAATCTCGTTCACTTAACACTTCCAAGAAAATTCAGGAACTATCTAATTGAATTATAGATAATGAGTCCAATGAACCACAAAGATCATACAAACAGTAGCTAAAAATATTACACTTAGAGAGGGAAAATTGACCAAAAAGTCCTAAACATATTGCACTTTTGTCAATTCAGTCTTAAATCTTGTAATTGTACAAATTGAGTCCTAAATATTTTCACGTTTCACTAATTGAGTCCATCTGGCCAATTTTAGCTGGAAATCATTGACGTGGACGCCACCATCCTACGTGGCACGACCAGCGCTGACGTGGATATTTTGCATAATATTTTATTATTTGTTCTAATTTTTTAATTTTTCTTTTCTTTTCTTTCTTTAATTTATTTTTATTTTCTAATTTTCTTTTTCCCCTTTTTCCCTCCGTCGATCCGTCGACCATCGCCGAGCTCGTCAATGGCTGGCAGAGGTCGCCAGCCTCCCTCGCCCTCACCATCGTCGGCCCTCACCTGAGGCCGGCGACCTCCACCGGCCATCGACGAGCCCCGGCGATGGCCTATGGAGGGAGAAAGGGTAAAAGAAAAAAGAAAAGGAAAAGTTCAGAAAAAAAAATTCCAAAATTCCAAAATTCAAAAAAATATATTTAAAAATGTCCACGTCAACGCCGGTCGTGCCACGTAGGTAGCCGACATCCACGTCAGCAATTTCTAGCCAAAATTGGCCGGATGGACTCAATTGAAAAAACATGAAAAGGTTTACGACTTAATTGGCATAATTAATAGGTTTATGGCTGAATTGGTAAAAGCGTAATAAGTTTAGGACTTTTTGTACAATTTGCCCTACTTAGCGACCATAAATCCAATCTTTTAGAATATATAGCTCCTTTACAAATCAAGAACTAAGGGAGGCAGATTTGAGGTGACAAACTTCTCTCAGAGTGCATACAATATTGAGAAAGAGATATACCATCTTCCTCTACCATAGATGAAGAATTCTCGGCAAGACTAAGTTTATCTTTGTCAGCAAGTCTCTTTCCAAGACAACACCAACGAACGTTGGCTTACATGGTGGTCAGTGTAACCAAAATGTATTCGTTGGTAACCATTAGAAGGAACAAAAAAATTAAAAATGATGTCATCCAAGCCATGCCCGCCATTTTGTGAGTGGATTTACACATGTGGACGGGGCGATTTGCGTGCATCCATAAGGATTAGTCGAGTCACAAAATATGAAAATAGTCATCTTACGAAAAAAATAAAACGAAATAAAATAACTAGTTCACAGTTGATTAACCAGAATAGAAAAGTAGTTATGTTTCAGTGCCTGCAGTAGAAAGTTTTTATTTCACGTCAGCTCCTATATGTGCAACTCTAAAATGGTGATGACCATGTATATACAAAGATCTTATTTCCAAGTTGACAATGAAGAAGTAATCCTTTTGCTACAGAAATTCATACTTTTGAGATAACCAAAACGTCCGGCAAGCTAAACTATATTCTTATAGATCAAAGTTATGTCGACGCATAAGTGTGGTTTAGAAAATATTGTGCATAACATGACCAACTTGTTTATATAAATACCCACTTACCCACCGTCGAGAAATCATAATTTTCGCCTTTCATATAGGTATATACTTAGTTACAAGATGCAAATATAACTTTTTCTTCCATGTGCGAAATAAAAATCTATTTCTATTATTTCGTACTCAAAGCAGTACTGCAGAGATTATGCAGATCTCAATCTGATTACAAGGAAGAAAACTAAAAGATAAGATAGTAGTTACTTGCCTATTTGGTTAAAGTCGTAGGCATCTTAGAAACATTATTAACGACAGTGTCATCTGTACTAAAATCATTATGAACAGACAGGCACCAATTCCCACCTGAAAACTTAATAAGAATTACTGGGTTTTCGTTCTTTTTATTGCTTTGTTTTTTGCAGCCAAGTCTAGTCATGACTGAAGACAGCAAAATCAATAAACAGCTGATAATTACAGCAAAAGAAAGTAACTGGTTCCACCAACTGAAGTACCTTGAGCTAGAGAACTCGTAAAGCTTTCCCGAAGGAGAGAAGACGACGGCGGCGACTTCGGCGTCGCAGAGAACCGAGAGCTCGAAGGCCTTCTTGAGCAGCCCGTTCCGGCGCTTCGAGAAGGTCACCTGCCTGCTCGCGTTGCTCTCTATCCTCTTCATCTGAGTCTTCCCTCTCACCATCTTCGCTCTCCTCGCGCCGGAGAAACGAGACCGAAAGAAACAGCCGAGAAACTCCACGAAACGATTCACACGACACCAAGAAAACGGGAAATGAGCGAAGGAGGAGGCTACCGGATCTGCAAGACCCAGATTAGGGTTTCCAGAAATAGAAAAGGAGCGACGAGAATCTGAACCGGAAAAGAAAAGGGCTTGTTGGGTGAAGGGGAAAAGGATCTGATATCTGTTTTCTAGATCATTTATCTCGAAGGAAAAGAAAAATTTCAGAGACCCAAGAAAGATAAATCCGAGAAACCCTAGAGCCTTCTAATATCTAAACCCTAGGGAACATTCTCTTAAATGATTAAAGAAGTGGGTGGATAGATAAAGAAGGGCAGAGATCGGAAATATCTTTCTTGTTTTGGTAAGATCCTGGAGAAGACAGACCAGACCCCTTCTCAAACAGGAGGAAAAAAGAAAATGGGGGAAGAATAAGTCCAAACGGATAGATGGGTGCATGGGAATCCGATACTACCTCGTGATGAGACGACACGTGGCGCTAGGAAGGAGTGGGCCCCATCTGGTTCTTGCTAAGCAATGCCAAACTCAATATCATAGAATCTTTTGAATTTAAAAAACAAATTGTTCCTTTCTTTTTCCTTTCTTTTTAACTACCTCCTTGGTCTAGGGACGCTGAGGATAGTGGCGATGGTGACGGTACGGACGGCGACCGCGGCAAGGGCCGTGAAGTCTAAGGATGAAGGAAAACAATCTTTAATGGAGGATAAATGTGTGGCGCAGGTCTAAGTTCGAGATTTCTAGTATCATAAAAAAAAAAATTGGATAAATATCTCACATGCATACAAGTCTGGGGATTTTTGTGTCATATAATTTTTTTGGGTAAATGTGTCACACAAGTATAAGTTTTTTATAAATATGTCATATGGATACAAATTTGAGGTTTTTAGTGTCACAAAAAAAATTATAGTAAATGTGTCACAGTGAGCAAAGTTTTGGATTTTTGTGGCTTTTACCCTAATTTTTCCTTCTACTGCTGAGCTGGATAGAAACCAGTAGCGAGTTGCCACATCACTGAATATAGATCGCGACCAGTGAGAATGTACCACGTGGCTCGACCACGCTTTAGTGAATTGGTATCAGATGGGTGGGCTACTCCAAGCCGTCCCTCGACTTGCTTCGCGACATGACCGTGGAGTCCATCTATAGCATCCGATGCTTTGCGTGCAATTGAGTTATTCGTATTGGACTCCGATCGACTATAGTTCAGCATGGGATTCAAATTTAATTTCCCGCAGTAGTCAAACCCGAGATTGACTCGATTAAGCTTTTGATGAGCTCGAACTTGATTCTACTCGACTCGATTATTACATTCATTTTGATTTTGTCTCGAAGTGAAACTCGTACAAGAGTATGCAAGTGAAGTTATGGAAATTTGCCCATTTGATTAGGCTGACGAGTTAGTCAAGTCAAATATCTCAAAAGGTTGAGCAGGCGCTATGAGTTTCAAAGATTGCACTCTCTATTCTCTGTTACTTTTTATAATCCAGAGGCATGGCCGTAGTTAACCGGCTATCTCGAGAAGAACTAGCACGGCAACTCACGACCACGTTCCCAACTTAAATGTAAAAGCACAAAGTAATTTCGACTATCTTGCTTACTACACTTATTAAGCTGCAATTCCAATTCACTTCATTTATATTTTTCATTTCACTGCTTCTTCTTTTTCAATAGAAGAGAGTTTCTTTGCACGTTACTTTATCATTTCAATGCCACAAAAAGATGGGAAAAATTACCAAAAAAGTCCTAAACCTATTGCAATTGTGTCAATTCTGCCTTAAACTCTTTTTTTTTTTGCTGATTCAGTTACAAACCTTTTGTAATTGTGTCGATTCAGTCTATCCGTCTAATTTTGGCCTGCCGATGCTAACTTGGGGGCCGGCCGTCCGGCGACATAATATTTTAATATTTTTTAAATTTCTTTTTATTTTTTATTTGTTTCCTTTTTTCTTTTTTTTTTTCTTTTTTTTTTCTTCCCTCTCCTTCCTCTGGTCGGCTGGCAAGGTCGGCCTCGCCAGCCCCTGGCGAGGCCGACCTCGCCCAACCAAGGAGAGGCCGAGCCTCACCAGCCCAAATCTGGCAATGTTGAGGGCGAGGCTTGACCTCACCAGATTTGGGCTAGCAAGGCGAGCCTCGCCTTGGCTAGGTGAGGTTGCCCTTAGGGCCCCTGGGAAGGCCAACCTCGCCAGCCAACCAAAGGAAGAAGAGGGAAGAAAAAAAAAGAAAGAAAGAAAAAGAAAATAAAAAAAAATATAACACTTCAAAAAATATTAAAATAGCATATCACCGATTTGCCGGCACCAACTAGCGTCCACATCAGCGCCGGCCAACTAAAATTGGCCTTATGGACTAAATTAACACAAATGTTATAAATTTAATACTTTTTCGATAATTCTCCCCAAGGGAAAAAATCTCGCCACAATAATAGTTAAACAAAAAGAGTGTCTTTGCCGCAACCGTCAATAGAACTCTGATCCTAATTTTAATTTAAATTATAATGCATTATTTTAGTTTAAACAACAATGCATTTTAGTTTAAAAACATAATATGCATAAGAAGAGTAAAAGATCACATGCACATGCAAACATCAAGAGGACAGAAACGCGGTAATCGTTAGGAGTCGAAAAGACAAAATAATTGCTCCCCTTGCGCAAAGGATGCTCCGAGGATCTCACATGAAACATGGTGTCAGTAATATTAAACATCTCCTTTTCTTTTTGAAAAAATAACACAAATGGTTCATGAACTTTCATCTAATGTGCCCTGAACTTTTAATTTGTTTAATATGATCCCCAAATTTTAGTCCAATGCTCAATACAATTCCTGAACTTTTAAACATTTTCATATAATTCAGGAACTGCATTGAATATTTACCAATAATTTAAAGACCGCGTAGGACAAATTAAAACTTCAAGAACGATATTAACGATATTAAACATTGGGCCAAAATTCAGGGATCATATTGCACCAATTAAAAATTCAAGGACGACATCGCACACTGAACCAAAGTTCAAGGATCATCTGTGCTATTATCTCTTTCTATTTTGGCCAAGCAATTCAGTGGAACACTGGAACTTCTTGTTGAAAGGAGGGCCAGTGTGGTGTAAGGCGCCGTCAACAACTTGGAATAAATAGTAAAAAAGATGGAACAAGAAGAAAAGGAACTTTGGGAAACAAGAGAGTGCCCAACAAAGGCATTGAAATTTAGCTAATACAACATACTGTCCCTAAGCACCTGTCTTTAGCTGTGATCCCCTGCATAATCTTTTTTCGTAAAACCTCTTCTCCCATTCGGCAATATTCCTTACTGGCGCGATGCAGTACCTACTCGGCATCACCTCAGACTAATTGTGGATAATTGCTCGATCCTTTTCACATGCCGGTTGAACTGTCGACTCCGCTCATATTGTGGCATCCGCCATATGTTAGAATAGAGAGTATCCGCTTTGAGTTCATACAACTAGCAGATAGCATGCGGATATCGTACATTCCAATATCTGGGTGAAAAGGAGCATTTGGAACCTGTGTTAGGTAAACATAAGCAAAGAATTAAGCCAACTCTCAGTCTCTGACAGCTGCAGCAGACCTACATTTACATGATGATTATGTAGTGAAGGTAAGATTTCTCTGCAGCTAAACTCCAATGTAGTAATTTAAGCAGGCTCTTTAACCAATCAAAATAAGTGATCCAAGCAAAGAAAGGGTGAGCATCTCAGATTTTTGAATTCGTCTGATCTTTGTCAGCATATCTCAGACAAGCAGAAGAAGATCAAATACATTACCTTCTGCTGAAACTAGGGCTAAAAGGGCGGGCATAGGAGCCTAAGGTGACAAACTATAATGAGTGTCAAGAGTTGTATCTAACTTTTCTCTGGACATATATACAATTCAGATTTCTTCAAGGCAAAAGGAAAATTGAGTTTCATTACTAGGATTGTGTTTGGCAGAAAAATACGAGCAACTCGGACGGATCTAATAGCTTTGCAGCTTCAATCTCCACCCTGCAAAGAAGCGCACATGCCTCCCATCAATCAACAAGAGGACAAAACTGAGTGAAGCAATACATGACACCATTAATCGCTCTCAATATGAAAAGAAGATTGCGTGACAGAAAAAATATTTGCATAGAAAAGCTAACCCGGTCAGGAGCGAGGTTAAGCCATGAAGTTCCATTTGGTCTGCCAGCTCTCGTCTGTTGAAAAAATTATGTCGATATTTCAATAACGGGTCATCTTACCAGGTTCGAGATTCAGCTCTATAAGACAGATTGACCAAGTTAACAATGTGCAAAAATGCAACCACTAAGGTATTCGTTTGCTGATTTTTGGATATGCAGCATGACCAAAGTTGTTGGGGAGAAGGGCGCATTCCTGATGTAACCAGATACATTTAGGTGATTAGGTATAGAAATAGAAACGACTCTCTTGTAAATTATTTCGTAGTTGTTCTCCTGTTGACATATCAGTATATATAATTGAATTTCAGACTTAAAGAACCTCTAACTGGTGGCATCTATGCAATGGAAAGTGAAGGAAAATGAACTCAAAAGGGTAAAAGAGAAGGGAATATGCCGATTGATCTGAAACTTAGATAAACAACCTATGCTAAACAAGCAATATTTTAACAGAGTGCACAACCAGTTAATCTGATGCCATGTAGAAATGGTGAGATTGCTGCCAACTTATCTAAAATCTTGAAAAATCTTTATACGGGAGTTCTTTTTGTTTTCATAACTAATAGTAGTACTGAATGGAAAGCAGATCTTACCATCTATCAAGTTACTGACAAAAACATGTGTGCACAAGACAATTACATCAAGTCGGAAAAGTCAAGGCTGCACCTCAACATTTTAAAGTCGTGCGGCTTTAGCACTCCAACTTGGTGATTCTTTCTTCGATGAAGAAATCTTGAAGATATCATTCCCACTTGACTTCGCTTGAGTACATAGGTAAGACAATGACTGCAGCCACGAAACTAATGTGGGTTTGCGGGTAAGGTCATCAGACTCTGCAACCTGTGCGTACAAGTCATTGAGCACCATGTTCTGGCCGTCTTTCGGTAACTGGACTATCAGCGTTGCCAACAACTTCATCAAGTCTGGCAATACCTGAATCATAATATCACAAGTTTAACCCATCAAAGAAGATATACTATCTCAACCGCAGAAGTCATTTCTCTGACAAAATGAGCTTCTTATTAAGCTCTGCACTGACGAGCTAAGTTACTTTGCCCCAACATGAAACTCTTGTCCCTCAGTTACCACTGTGATGGAAGCAACTTCCTATCGGATGATAAATCCAAAGATAAATGCGGTTCAAAAGTGGTACATGCACCCAGGTTTGGCTACGAATTACCTTACTGCATGGCATAACAAACAAGCGAGTAAGAGAACTAACTTGAATGTCGACGAGCGACAAAAGACGCAGGAGCAACTCCAGCAGATCTTTGCAAGGTTCCGACTCTCCTTGCCCTTTCATGGAAATATGACCATCCTGAATGAACTCTACACTGCGTAGCTTATTTGCTTTTTCAGCAATACTGTGGATGCAGTAGAAAATAGCAGGACTACCAGCAGGAAGATGTCTAACAATGGCTGCCACTCCAGATGCCAAACCCTCAAAAGGAGTGATGGCAGGAAATGCCTGCAACAGAGGAATTACAACATTGAGAGCTAAATTTTGATGAAGAAAATGAAGATTGATTTTTCATGCATAGCCATATCACTAGATACCTCTAAAGATCTCTGCATGTAGTAGAACACAAGTTGCTCCTTTAGTGACGCCCTTTGATCCTCAAAAGAATCTTTACCAGAAGATACAAATGCAGCAAACAAAGAGTGCGCAGCTCGAGCTACTTTTACATTTGGGTGTCCCATATATCTAATTGAAGCTTCATTAAGGATGTTAAGACACACAACTCAGATATCATAAGGAAAAAAATATCCTTGGTTAAGGATACAGGAACATAGTTGGAGCCACAGATTTCCTAAAGACTGGGCTCAATAACCGTTCGATGCAGGTTGGAATAACCCGTAGGTAAAACAATATGCGAGCAGTTTGCACGTCATCTGTGGACCAACAGTACTCTGATCCTGACGAAGGAATAAGTGCAGAACGAATAAAGAAACTTATCAAATACAATAATTTACATTTAACTTTCAGAAGGACTGTCGCAAGGCGCTTAGCGCACTCATAAGTAGAACAGAAGATAATTCTTACCTTGCCCAACTGTCAGATCAGCATAAGAAGGAATTGACTCTACAAATGATACACATGCAGACTCGTTTTCCTGAACACTAGGAAGGACCGCCCTGACAGTATCCAGATACTCGGCCAACCTCATTTGCCGAAAATACTCTAAACAAGAAAATGCAATTAATATCTGCACCGATACCTCCATCTGAGTTTCCTTGCTGTGTTTGGGAGTTAACTTTTGCTTTGTTACTGCCAATGCATACATAACAACCATTAGAAAAGCAGATTCGGCAATTTTTTCCAAGTCGCCAAGTAAATTATCGTCTCTGCCCCGAAGCACTGGAACGACTTGACGATGACCCAAATACAAATCACAACAGTAACGCCAGAAGAGATTCTCCACAAGAACTTTGTTTTGTTCATCTGCAGAAGCATAAAGATTGCAGAAAATGCCAGTTACGGCTCCTCCTTCTTTAAATAGAACACTTTCCACGTGTTCTCTAACCTCATTGTGCCTTATTCTAGCTGAATTGCTAAAAGAACTATCAAGTATCTTGGCATTTAAACGCCTTAAGGGAAAAATTTCATTCATCAATGCAGAAGCAAGGCATATAAGAAAGGGGGCTCTTGAAGATAATGAGCCACTTCGAGCGAATGATAAGGCCAAACACTGTAAAAGGAGTCTATCCATGGGATAGTCAAGAAAATTCCCAGGATCTCCCATTCTGGAAATCAATCCAGTAGCAAGATATTCCATCTTGTCTTCAGCACTACTTCTCAACCTAATAATCTGCAACCCTGCACCACGAGATGCAACTCTATTGGAAGCTCTTAATACTCCACCAGCAGCCATTGAAAGAGCATAAGGAACATACTTCTCCTCTGAATTTTCCAGAGCAATCTGCGAAAACAATCTAATCTTTTCGAAAGAACGAGAATTGATATATCCCGAGATCACCCATTCAATCAAATGCAGAACCATAAGTCCGTTTGGAATGCTACTCTCGGGTCCATCTTCACTCCCCCAAACGCCCAACAAAAAGCTCACAAATTTATCATAATGAACATTGACAGGACAAGATAGAGCATATCCAATTCCTGCAAGGACATTCGTTATGACTCCTTCAGACAACCTCATCAAGGCACCACCTTGTTCCAACAGCCTGCAAATGGTCTCCAAGCATAGAACTTTTGAGGCATCAGATGCAGCAGGCACAACAGAGAATGCACCCAGAACAAGTACACCCTCAGAGAACACCAAACGACCCCAGTCGGAATCAAACCTAGCCGAAACAACAATTCCACACACAACCTCCACAGCAGAATCAACAAGCACAGGATTGGGTCTGAAGGACTTCCTTACCCAGACATAGAGGAGCCTGAGAAACATGGGATGTGATTCCGGAGGAAGAGAGAAGTTCGGAGAAGAGAGGATCGAGATCAAAAGCTTGGCTTGAGGGTCTGCGACATGGAGGGAGGCCTGAGAGTTGAGGAGAGTCTTCAGCGATTGGAGGTGGTGGGTTTGAAAAGATTGATGTTGAAGACAATCTCTGAGCTCAGCCCATGCTTGGATTATTGCTCGAGCCGAAGATGAAGAAGAAGCGTTTCTGGTGTTGTTGACACTGCTACTGCTGCTGCCGCTGTTGCTTCTCAACCAGTCTTCAAGAAAGAGGGTATTTGCTTGTTTCGCCATAGCTACTGGTATGAACTAGCTCCCAAATTCTTCACTTTGAGCCAAATTGTTGAATCAAACACGTACAAAGACTTCCATACGAGCTCGAACTTTCCCCTGGAAACATTCACACTCGAAAAGTCCTAAAATTTTAGGTTTCTTCACCAAGATAAGGCCGAGGGAGAGTAATTGGCGCTTTTGCTTCGGCTTTAGAAATGGATTTTGAGTGAATGCAAATCTCTTTAATTTAAGTGGATTTCTGGAAATGCAAATGGTCTTGCTAAGAAAATGCTTTGAAACGCAACTTTGCATTAAGCGGGGTTTGGCAACAAAAAAAAAAAAAAAAGGTTTTGCAAAGAGCTTTTAGCTGCATATTTTTTATTTTTTTATTTTTACTTTTCTATGTCTTTTTTTATTGGAAAAAATCAAATCCCTTCGCCGGCCGACAAAGTGCTCAGGCCGTCGGCGAGCTAGATCTAGCGCCAACGGCCATCATTGACGGTCGCGCGACCTTAGGCGGCCTTCGCTGGCCCTACCCTAAAGAAGAAGTTGAACAACAATAATCTAGGGTTTCACTTTTAAATGAGGGGTAAAAATTGATTTAAGTAAGGTTCGATCCTAGGCGGCCTTCATCGACCCCACCCTAAAGAAGAAGATGAGTATTGCTTTCATACGGCGAGAGTCATTAGTTCAAATCCAATAATAGATAGAACTTATTAGATACCCGAGTCATGGTATTTATTAAGTTTTTCTGACCACCTTCTCTTATTGATTTTGTATTTTTTCCATCCTATTTTATATTCATTTTTGAATTGAAATTTTTTTCATTGCATAAGAATCCATCCGATTCCACTTGATTTTTTTGAATTGTATTGAATATTGTATTCAATCGACAGAACAGCAACAATCTAGGGTTTAATTTTTAAAAAAGGGATAAAATGGATTTCAGTAAGGTTTTGATGGCAAAATAGATAATGAATGACTAATTTTTATTAATGGGGGCCTTCAATATTTCGAAAATGCTGAAAGCCCAAAGTTGACATTTTGCCAAATGCTGCTTGAAAAAGTTTGCCAAACACTCCAGCATTTTTCCAAGGGCTTTAGAGCCTAAAGCTTCTTGGGAAATCTGAACCAAACGCACCCAAAATGAAAACCATTTTTGAAGAGGATTATTCATTTCTTATACCCTCTCAAAGAAAATATTTTCTCCCAAGTGCCATTAGAAAGAAATTATCAGAAATTCATTTCTAAATTATAATTGCCAAATTAACTCCAGATTTAATAATTCGAATAATATTTTACTTTCTCTCTCAAGATGAAGGATCCAATAATAGCCTTCCGTTAGGCCAATATATCCTTAAAATTTTAATTTGACCAATATGGCCCCTGAATTTTAGCTCAATGTGCAATGTGGTCTTTGAACTTGAATTAATGGAAAGATATATTGAACATCTTCCTATAGTTCAGAGACTAAGTTGAACATGTTCCAAAAAGTTCAGGGACCATATTGGTCAAATTAAAAATTCAGGGATCACACTGCACATTGGGCTCAAGTTCAGAGATCACATTGCACATTGATTCAAAGTTCAAAGACCATTTATGTCATTATCCCCTCAAAAAATTGTTCTTTTAGCTGTTGCTGTCTTTTCTTATGCTCTCTCTCAAACCAGAGCACAAAGTATTTCCCGCTGCATCAGGACTTTGCTCTCGCTCTTCTCTTTACACTAGTTCATCGAATTTGCACACTTAAAGAGCACCCAGATCCGGGTGAATGTACATCGAATCGACGAATGTATATAATGCCAAAAGTTATCATGCTGTCTGTCACTTCTTCACGAATTTCGCCTATTTTGATGATCTTAGGCTTGTGCTGCAACATTGAGGCTTGAGCAGATTTGACCTGTGTTTCTTGGTGGTTCTTCAGAACTTGGGTACTCAGCATGTCTCAGTCTGCTAAATGATCGATGAATTTCGCACCATCATAGTTGTGGAATCGAAGACTTTCTTGTGCTTCTCTTACCTTTTTCGTAGGAAACGGAAAAACATTTCATTACAGAAAATTCCAGCTGCTATTCATTGCAAACCAAAGACCATCTTTGAAACATCACACTCAGGTTAATGTCTTTTTTTTTTCTTCTTCTTGGCCAAAACACTTAATATGTCATCTACAGGATTAGATATGCTCTGCATATTTCCTAGTTTTTGATTCAACTTGTCCAGCTCAAAGGGAAGAAAGCCCCATTGCAACCGCCACTAGTGGCTAGGCTGTGGTCAAAATGAAGTTTTTAACTTAGACGACCACTCTTTCACTTTCTATAGATAGTTATAAGGGAAGAAAGCCCCATTGCAACCGCCACTACATTGTATTATTGCAAAATCTCCTACTTCCCTCACAGGAGGACAGAAGGATAAAGGCGGTATACTTAAGCTGCATACTGATCCCGAAGTCCCTAGACAAGCCCTGTGAATTCTTGTGTGCAGTGCACTCTCCGGGTTGAGGTTAGATAGCCTCCCCTCCCCGTGTCATAGCAATTCCTAATTCTTAAAACAGAGTTTGTTATGTCCCAAAGTTAGCAGAAGATTGCCGATCAGAGAAGATCAAGAAACGGAGGCAGACGAATTGGAAGGCACTAGTCATCTAGGGAACAATGAATCCTGTGCACGTTTTAGACTTCCATTCTTTTCCGTGCTAGGAACGAACAAGCTCTGGCCTCCTGCGGACGTATCTCGCATCTCCAAGTTTCTTCTTGCTCAATCAGCTTCTAAAACCAGGAATGGTTTTTCGTCCATCGCTGCGTTATGGCTTGTTTCTCTCAGGACTTAAAGCATGCACTGTGCACAGCTGACGCAAGGCCGAGCACTCTGCCTGATCAGTTATTACGCGGATGAACTTTCTCCTATCATCTAAGCAGTTCTAAGATTACCCAGTTACTCTTGTTCTGGTTAATCAGTACCTATAATCCGTTTTCTGCTCTGTACCTAAGAAAACTTCTATAAGTATTCTTCATAGCAACCTCATAATGATAGTACCCTCCTGTTTCTTCTATCTTTGCTAGTTCTAACAATGCCCATAAAACCTCTCTCAGTATCATCAAATAAGAAAACAAAACCAGATGAACAAGTAGTTCTTCGGCACCTCCAAAGTCGGAAGTGTTGTGAAGATGAGGTGTGAAGCACAATATGGGGGATAATTTATTGTATGAAACAGAAGTTGACAGAGACTCGAGAGAAACATGCGAGCGAAATTGTTAATTCCTGTTGCTGTCCATCATCTTCTGGTCCCTTCCAACACCCTGAAACACAAATTTCAGTGCGCCTTTTTCCCGTCTTCGTGCATGATAAGACGCTTTTAAAAGTTAGTGCTCCATCATTCTATAGTATAATGGGAAACCTTTGGAACACCAAATGAAAACAGCAAGAAGATTGGAGAAAGGAAGATCAACTAGAATCATGTACAGAAAGTAAACTGCACTAAGAGTTCCAAAAGAGAGTTACCCACGGATTGGAAGCATATACAGGCCAAGAAACCAATCTTTTCCACGAGTCATGCCATAGAAAATGCAAATTAACAATGAAAGCAGCTAATTAGAGTTTAACATCGTGCAAAAATTAAAACCCGGCTTCATTAATGCTTCATTAGGCAACTTGCTGTCTACTGAGAATGATCTCTAGGAGCTGATATCACTGATATGCAATAAATAGGCAGACTACTCCACTTTCATATTATAACAAATGATAAGGTTATCTTACAAATTAAAAGACAATCCATGACAGTGAAGCATTCCAATTTAGAAATCTACTCAAATGATGCAAGTAACTGCTCTTATTAGTAGTTCTCCGGCTTTTCGGATTTAGCTTTACACTGATCACAGAGAAGCCATTGCGGGGCTACGTCCAATAGACTCGATCACTTTCGGACGAGAAAGAATGTTGAACCTGCATTGGGAAGCCATATGAACCGAACCATGGAACACAAGTTCTCTGAATTTTGTAATTGGGTATACATCAATATGGAATTGCATCCTCAACGTAGCTTTCGTTGTGCCATTATGCAAGGGTTGATGAAAACCTACAGTCCCTTACCATTTCTCCGTGATTAATTCTTCGCATAAAACAATGAGGAGCTTGAATTGTTCAAATTTAGTCACAGGACAGCATACAATGAAACATGGAAAGTTACTTGCTTGAAGGTCTCAAAACACGTTTTGAACTGAAATAATCGCGTTTCTAAGGGAATTAGGTCAGCCGCCAGAGCCATTTTGGCTCTCCTGTACCTGTATATGCTTTAAAAACTACAACTTGGGAGTCTCAGCCAACTCTTAACATAATCAGTGAGGCTCTTGCCACTAAGATTGCCAACATTCCTCTTCTGTGGCAATAACTTTGCATGATCGTTACTATTATCCTTCTAGTTTTCTCTGCCTCGACCAATCAACGAGCGAAACGTACATGGGGAAGATAATCTTTATAGGGAACTTTTTAAGGCATTTAGTAAAGAATTGAAACTTGAGATTTCCAAGATTTTACATATGACAGTACTGAGTGGTTCATACAATAATGGATGTATAAGAAGCTCAGCACTTTAAGCACTGTTTTAAGTTTTGGCAGCATAGGATCTACTTTTAGTTGCTAATGGTTGCATGGGCTAAGTGATAGATGACCAAGATAAAGTTTTCTTATATAATTACTGTTCTTGATCAATTGGTCTTTTTCTAATAGCCAGCAAAATGCAGTACTATATAAGCAATCACCTACCCCTTAACTAGTAACCTCACAAGATGGATTCGCGCTCATTTTCTGTGTCTTCCACGATCTTCGCAACCTTGTATTTCCTTCTCTCGATGAACACCCAACTTGCAGCACACAAAATCCACCGCGATCACCACCATTTTGTAACATCAGTGACCGTAAGGAAGGACCTCTCCTTCTCTAGCTTCCATCCTAGACTAAACCCAACTAGTACCCACGACATTAAGCTCCTGGGGAGTGCAACAATATCGGATGACAACGGTATTATCCAAATTCCTGACCCATCACGGGCCGCTAATCGTAGTTGTCAAGCAGGTAGAGCCGTTTATAACTGTCCTATCCGTATGTTTGAACCTGTAACCAAGTCCCTAGCTTCTTTCAGAACCACTTTCTCCTTTCAGCTCACAGCCAACTTGTCCACATCCAATGCTACTGATGAGTCATTCTCAAGCCGTGATCGAGGCGGGAGTGGCTTAGCATTTGTCCTGGTTCCTGATGAGTTCACTGTAGGGAGAGCTGGACCCTGGCTCGGCTTGCTTAATGACGCATGCGGCCACTACAAGATTTTCGCAGTCGAGTTCGATAACAGCCACGACACCGAGTTTGGCGATCCTAACGATGATCACGTCGGAATCAACCTTGGAACCATTGTTTCCATGAAAACGGCCGATCTATCAGGAACCACGGTTTCCCTCCATGATGATTCTGTTCATCGAGCATGGATCAATTACGACGGTCATCGGAAATGGATCGATGTATATCTCGGAGCCGACAATGATCACCTGCCGAACCAAACCGTATTATCATCCCCTCTGGATCTCTCGGGTTATATCAACGAATTTATGTTTGTTGGGTTCTCGGCCTCCACTGCCGAATCAACACAAATCCACAGTGTTCTATCATGGAACTTCTCTTCCACGATCGAAGCCTTTCTTCAAGTTCCTAGCGGAAGAACTTGCAAAAAAAACCTCATCCACCAAGTTTCCAAGTACTCTAAAGTCCGTTACCCAAGGGCACCAAGCGCCTTTCTGATTTTTGTCGCTGTGGTTGCGCTGTGCACACTAGCTCTTGTAGTCCTCTATTCCAATAGCAACCCCCGAAAGAGCTCACCTTCTTACAGTTTTCCCGATATCAAGCGGAGGCCGACACCACCTAACAAGCCTCACTCCTTCACTATCCATGAAATTTACAGAGCTACTCTCAAATTCAGCAAATCAGAAATGCTAAGTAGCGACCCGAAAGGCGTCCTATTTAGAGGAACTCTTCCCAATGGCCGTCATATTGCAGTTAAGCGGTTCTTGCAGCACTTGGAGAGTCAGACCATTGCATCGAGCATTCAAGCCCGTGTAATGAAAAGAATCCATGGCTTGAACCAATTTTTCCATCCGAATCTGGCTCCTATCAAAGGGTGGTGTTACAGCAGTAAGGAGATGATCGTCGTCTATGATTATTTCCAGAATGGGAGCCTCGACAAATGGCTTTTCGGACTCGGCGTCCTTCCCTGGACTCGCAGGTTCAATCTCATTGAAGATATAGCGAAAGCATTAAGTTTTCTCCATTCTAAGGACACAATTCATGGAAATTTGAGGACGAGCAGCGTGTTTCTCGACATTAACTACGGAGCCGTTCTGGCGGATTATGCATTAGTCACGGCCGTAGCCAACTCAAACAGAGGCAAGAATGTGTTGATTGGCAAGAGAAAGGATGTGTTTGGATTCGGGACGATGGTTCTAGAGATCGTCGCGGGGAAGAGAAGTGTGGACATGGGCGAGAAAGAGGAGACGGGAATTCTAGGATTTGCATGGAGCATGCACGAGATAGGAGAGAAGAACAAGGTCGTGGACGAGCGGATGGGGTTGGGCGGAGCCATGGAACAAGCTCTCCGTGCCTTGGACGTTGGTCTGGTCTGCACTTTGAATGAAGAGAATCGCAGGGTTTCCATGGAAGACGTGGTGCAACTTCTGAAGACGAAAGCAATTCCCAAGTTGCCCCAGAAGAAACCAGACCAACTGTCGTAATCTCTCTCTCTCTCTCTCTCTCTCTCTCTCTCTCTCTCTCTCTCTCTCTAATATAATATGACTTGGAAGTATGCATGTGCTGTGTCGGCATACAGAGGTATGTTAGTGTTTGAGAAACTCTATGGGAATATAGAAGCATATGATATGATTGACAGTTTATTGTGATCAATGTCACTGAGTCTCAAACCTAAATCGGAGTCCTAGAATGATGTCCGAGGAGATGTTTCGGATTGGTGTGGTAAGATGCCCTCGTTCACTGCGAAAATCTATGACTCTTGTTAATACAAAGAGATGGCCATGAGTGGTCTATCTGAGCAACACAAGATAAACCAATTAGAAGGGCGTTAAAATGAGCTAATGCCGCATGCATTACCGCGAGTGATTAACAATATCCATCAACTGAGCACACCTAATTTTCGTCCGATAATCAGGTCTGTGACGCTTGGCCACTAAGGTTATTCAGAAGATTGGAAGATTCGACGCTTCCACAAAAGATAGTGAAGGAAACGAATTCCCGTTCGAAACGAATAAACATGCGGAAAAACATATTGTAATATGTCCAAGATTCACTAACTTGTATCACCGATCGGAGTACGATCACACGAGGGAAAGTGCCCGCTGTCCACAGATTAAGTGCCTCCGACAAACAGCCTTGCGAGGATCAGTCGTCCGAACAAGTGCGAGAGAAGTACGAGGGAGATCGTTCTTGAGAGCGTTTTGGAGAGAGGCCAATCTACGTTCAGATAAAACTGAGATTCTTAAAAACTTATTTTTTTGTTATCTATAATTCAAAAGAGATAACCCACTCTTTAGAAACTTCCGATAACCGCCTTCAGTAACCTCCCTCTGGTAACCGCCTTTCGGTAACTGCTCTTCGGTAACCGTCATTCGGTTTTAGCCCATTATGGGCGAATTAATTAATTCTAAACAATTAATTCCAACATCTCCCACTCGCACATTATGGGCTATACACAAT
Organism: Lenwebbia sp. NSW1173648; assembly: GCA_029784005.1. Classification (NCBI taxonomy): domain Eukaryota; kingdom Viridiplantae; phylum Streptophyta; class Magnoliopsida; order Myrtales; family Myrtaceae; genus Lenwebbia; species Lenwebbia sp. NSW1173648. The sequence goes on from JARCGZ010000005.1 coordinate 4,108,270, forward strand.
ACCCTTTTCTCTGCAAGTTTCATATCGGCAAATAATCCGTGCGACCGGCATACACTGAGAGCTCGTTGCCATACATCTGTTAGGAGTATATAGCAGCTCTAAATGGACATAATCAAGAGTAGATTTTCGTATGCTGTACCCTAGATCGATCAGTCACATTTATATCTCTCTCGATCTCTTTTACGGATGATTCGTTGTATTCACAATTATGATCATACAGAATAATCATAATTGACCGGTCTGTGAATACACAACTATCATGTGACTCAACAACTAAATCGATCTTCCTCTTCCCTTAAACCTCTCAATCTCAGTTCAGCTCGCTTTTCTAGAAATGTCCCATTAGATCGAATCATTCTCATGACCATTGGCAATATCATAAGATAGCAAACACTGAATAGAAACCTTGAGAATAAGTCAGAGTCGTGAGGGGACATATTTGAGGAATTTTTTATCCTCAAGAGTCTCACACGGCTTGAAAGTTGAGATCAAAACTTTCGCCAGCTCTTATTGGTCGGCTCATGCATACGTAGTATGAAATACGTATTACGGTATTTTTTTCTCCTTCCCCTTGGAGCGCATGTCTATCCATTTAATACCGTACAGATGATAGTTTAGACACACTCAATGTCTAACTTGAGTTCACGTAACTACTCTGCTCAAAAGTATCCATCAGAACTCACATCTGGCAATAAAAACAGATAAAGTGAAACGTGTGGGTTATTTTCACTTTCCGACATAATAAACATTATGACCTCATCTTAGCACTTTGTTAAGGCGACATTTACACTTTAAGCTCGAGCTCTCAATTATCACCTAGATAATGAGCTTAAAATTGTCTCATCTCTATTTATCACACAGTAAATAGAGGCGATTACCCGTGTGAGTGGGCTAATCTCTTATCTGTCCGACATACTTTCTCAACATAATACACTAAGCATTTATATGCATAAATATCAAATAGACTTATAGACATCCATATTGATAAACAACATCATCAACTGTGAACATTCTAGGGAAAAGAAAAGAAAATTATTCAGTACATTAACTTCTACGCAGTCCTAGAGTCTTTATATGACTAAGAAAAACATCTCTAGGAATCGGCTTCGTCATAGGATCTGCTAAAATTTTATGTGTAGATATATACTGTACGTTCACATCCTTTCGTGCCACCATGTCCTTGACATAGTTATACTTAATGTCTATATGTTTGGTCTTGGAGTGGAACTTAGGATCCTTAGTATAAGCTATTGCTGCCTGACTATCACAATAAATCAATACAGGATTTGCAGCATCTCTAGCAACACCCAAATGATCCAAAAATCTTCTAAACCAAACACTCTCTTGTGCTGCCACTGACAATGCTACGAACTCGGCTTCCATGGTAGATAAGGCTATACACTGTTGCTTCTTACTGCTCCACGATATGGCGCCATTATTCAGTAAGAATACGTTTCCAGAAGTGGATTTCCTCTCATCCAGATCTCCTCCCCAGTCAGCATCAGTATAGCCCTCAAGGTGCCGATCACTTCCTTGATATGTCAGCGAGTAATCAGCAGTTGCTCTCAGATACCGTAGAATTCTCTTAACAGCAATCCAATGCGTTGGACCCGGGTTGGATTGGTACCTACTAACCAGTCCAACTGCATAACAAATATCATGTCTGGTACACATCATAGCGTACATCAGACTTCCAACAGCATTGGCATATGGAACGTTTTTCATTTGCTCTTGTTCATGTGGAGTTTTAGGACACATTCTGCGACTCAATCCTTCACCTTTTGCAATAGGAGTATCAATGGGTCTACAATCTTGCATACGAAATCGTTCAAGAACTTTATTTATGTACGTCTCTTGAGAAAGAGATAACAATCTTTTAGAACGGTCTCTTGAAATCTTAACTCCAAGAATGTATGCAGCTTCACCCATATCCTTCATTTCAAAATTGGAAGACAGCCATATTTTGACTATATTGACAAAATCCATATTGCTTCCGACAATCAGTATATCGTCAACATATAACGATAGGATCACAAATTGATCTTTGGATCTTTTAATATATACACAATTATCTTCATTGATCATATCAAAGCCATATTCCATTATGGCATTATGAAAGCGTATATACCATTGCCTCGAAGACTGCTTAAGGCCATATATCGATCTCAAAAGGCGACATACCTTTTGTTCTTTGCCTTTGGTAACAAACCCAATGGGTTGCTCCATATAAATGTTTTCTTCTAGTTCTCCATTGAGAAAAGCAGTCTTTACATCCATTTGATGTAGCTCTAGATCCAAACTTGCTACTATTGCCAGGATGAGGCGAACTGAAGTAAATCTAACTACAGGAGAAAAAGTTTCCTCATAATCAATTCCTTCCTGTTGGTTGTACCCTTTCGCAACCAGACGAGCCTTATACCTTTCAATTGAGCCATCAGATTTATGCTTTATTTTGAGAACCCACTTGTTCCCAATAGCCTTACGTCCTTTTGGAAGATCAACCAATTCCCAAACTTGGTTTGATTCCATTGACTTCATTTCCTCTTTCATTGCATCCATCCATTTTTCCTTGTCAGGACGAGAAAGAGCCTCATTTACATTCCTTGGCTCATCCTCTTCTTGTGGGACAACTATGAAAGCTTCCCCTTCGATGTCAAAACGTCGTCGAGGAATGCTTTTATGATATGATCGCCGTGGAAAAGATTGTACACTAGGTACCTCATTCTCCATCATGCTCCCACTCGGATTAGATAACGGCGGTGTTTTATCAAGTGATTGCAATTGATACTGATCCGAAACCAATTTCCCACTTCTCACATTGCTTTCACATGGAAGAGATACCCTAATCATGTCGTTATCACTTTTCATAGTTTCATATAGAGAATAGTTTTCACCTATTTCGCCCTTCCTTGGAAATTCATTCTCTAAGAATGTTATATCTCGTGATTCAAATTCAGTCACACTCCCACTATCTTGCTCTCCTATAAACACATACCCTTTCGAGTGTTTTGAGTATCTTATGAAGATACTCTTTTTGCCTCTCGGACCCAATTTTCCATACTTATGAGAAGACTCGTGTGTATAGGCAGCACATCCCCAAGGTTTAAGAAAACCTAAATCAGGCTTTCGACCTGTCCATAACTCATATGGAGTGTAAGCAACTGATTTGGAAGACACACGGTTAAGAACATAGGCAGCGGTTAACAAAGCATCACCCCAAAAGGCGATTGGTAAATTAGCTTGCGCCATCATGGATCTAACCATTTCAAGTAAGGTTCTGTTTCTTCTCTCAGCTACTCCATTTTGTTGAGGAGTATATGGAATAGATAACTGTCTATCTATCCCCTTATCATCACACAAATCTCTGAACTGATCAGACAAATACTCTTGGCCTCGATCGGATCTTAATACTTTTATTTTCTTGTCTAACTGATTTTTCACTAAGGTCATAAATTTCTTGAAGCAACTCAATGCTTCTGATTTATGAGAAATCAAATAGACATATCCAAATCGAGTATAATCATCAATGAATGTGATGAAATAAACAGCACCGTGTCTTGCTCTTACATTCATTGGGCCACAGATGTCTGTATGGATTAGTTGTAAAGGAAACTCAGCTCTTGTGCCCTTTCCAAATGGTTTTCGCGTACTTTTCCCTACTAGGCAATACTCACAAACAGGCAAATCGACTTTATCAATATCGCTCAATAAACCATCTTTGGCTAATCTATTCATTCTCTGTTGGCCAATATGACCAAGCCTAGCATGCCATACATTCACTTTATTCTCATAAGAATCAGCAGATGTGAAAAGGGAATAACTCACATTAACATTATCATAGTCAACATCTAGTACAACGAAACCATCAAGAAAATAACCACATCCATAATAACTTGTTCCTAGAGACAAGTCCATACCATAGTTATGAAAGTTAACATTAAAACCAAACTTGACCAACACTAAAATGGATACCAAATTTCGACGAATCTCAGGAGCGTACAATACATCATGTAGGAACAAAGTGCGTCCACCGCGCATATTTAATTGACAGGTGCCAATTCCTTTTACTTCCACTTTGGAATTGTTCCCAACATAGATCCACTTCGCTCCACGTGGAATCCGTCGAAACTCCACGAAGACTCCTCTGTCTTTCACTACATGGTCAGTGGCTCCCGAGTCTACAGTCCACAAAGGATTAGATTCAGTTAAGAAAACCGAGCTCGACACATAAGTAGAACTCACAAGGGTACTAAGGACATCTACCTTTTTGGGCTCAGCACAATTGCGAGCATAATGACCCTTCTTGCCACAGTTATAGCATTTCACTTTTGAAATGTTCTTCTTGAAGGGACGCTTTCCCTTTCCTTGTTGATTGGTCCTTGGTTTCTTTCCCGAGGGGCTCATTTCCTTGATATTCCACTTCTTGAATCCACCTGGACACTTACGCTTGGAGCGTAAAGCTCTATACGAGCTAGCACCAGCAAAATAGATATCAGTTTGCGGCTTTGCCGCCAGAAGGCGGTCCTCCTCCAGCTCGAGGTGACGCAATGCATTCTCAAAAGTCTTGATGTTCTCGTTGTGGGTCAAGTGGATTTTCATGTGTTCCCAACTTTGGGGCAATGAACGAATAATTGCCTGCACTTGCTGCTCATCAATGAGTACATGGCCAGCATCTTTCAACTCACTGATCATATTGCCCATACGCCTCAGATGTTGTTTCATGTTCTGACCATGAGGCATTTTGTATGAGTCAAAGCGGATAGTGAGTTGCCTCAGTTTGGTGACCGACGTCTGATCAAATCTGACTTTCAGAGCATCCCACATGTCCTTGGCATTCTCAAAGCGACCAAACTCACGCATGATATCATTCTCCATGCTACTCAGCAATGTGATGCGAGCAAGTGAGTTCTTTCTTTTCCAGGCAGCAAATGCATCTTTATCTCTTTTATGTTGGGCAGTAGTCCCATCCTCAGGCTCTTCCATAACTTGGTTAAGAGTTTCAAGAGCTTCTTGTTCTTCCAGTACATATTGCACTTTCAAGTTCCATATTTCATAATTCTCACCATTCAGCTTCTCACCCTTATTCAGCTCAGCTACTATATTCTTAGATGCAGAAGCCATTGTATCTGAACATTATAGACATTTTTACACGAATTATTAAAGTCTATTTGAATGCAACAAATGCATCATATTTATACATTTTAATTGTATTAACATATAGTTTCATAAAAGACCATAGAATCAACAGTTCACTAAGTTCCATGTCATCTTCTAAGAGTTCTAATCTGAGACTAGCATTAATACAATTATTCAACTGTGTTCGCAATAAAGTTACTAAAACTTATGAACACTCCCACTTAAACAAAAAAATGGATTAACTAAACAACAGCCAACAATGTTCAAAATAGAACATCAAATAACCACAGTATCTTCAAAGAACATCAATTCAAAAAAGACTTTCCAGACATCTATTGAAATAAAACTATCAAAGATAAGTTCAAATATAATCACGGGTTGTTTGCCTAATCTTCGTTCGTAAATTAACCCATGTACGTTCCAACGTACGAGGAAGGGAATCCTCAAGGTCTTTAGGAGGATCTTCAATCAAATCAGGAACCCATATCGGTGCTTTTGGAAAACCTTTCAGAAAACTCTTGTTATTACGCCAGGGCGCATTCTACATGCGCCAGGACCCATTCATGCTAAGCGACGATGTCTTTGTCGCCCCGACCCTTATGAACTCATTCAAGAAATGAAGCACGAACTCCTTGTAAGTGATGAAATCAAGCCAGATGCGATTCATCAATCCATGCCATTCTGCAGGCATAGTGTTTCTTAGTGCATAAAATGCACTTTCAGCGTTCACTTCTTGTCCTTTCCAAATGATCTCTTGGATCATGTCGTTGACCGTCTTCATATGAGTTATGATGTCACTATCATTATCCCATTAGTAATTAACCAATACTTCAATCTTCTCAGCAAGAGCTTGTCTTTGCTCACGTGTCTTTGGCCTTGAAGGTGTTCTTGCATTTTGCACTTTCCATTCACTCTTAGGCCCCGGCCTCGATGACATTGTTCCTACAACGAATGCAGAACAAAGTGGATTACTAAAATCCGTCAATCATGTAATAATTACGAACATATCGTAATCAAAGACACGTAAATCAAACATCATACAAGCTCCGATAGATTGACTAAATTTTTTTTAAAAAAAAAAAATTAACAGTAAAAGTCAACGGTCAACGATCAACGATCAACGGGTCAATGGTCAACAGGTCAACGGGTCAATGGTCAACAGGTCACCAGGCTGAGCCGGATGCGCCGGGTTGGGCCTCGACCCGCGCGGATGCGCCAAGTTGGGCCTCAGCCCGCCCTGGGCTGGTGAGCCTGGTCCGCCGGGCTGGGCGCTGACCCTAGTCCATTGGACTGGGGCTGAGGCCCACTCGGGCTGGCGCCCTGCGCGCGTGCCTGGCACGCGCCCCACGTCTTCCAAACCGATGAAATTTTTTTTTTATTTTTTTGGTTGATAACCGTCGCCGCCGGCGTCCATTCGACCAGCAGCTTCCGGCCACCGCTGCGACTTCATCCGACCTCCGTTCAAGACCCATAATATATCAAAATTTTCGTATCAACGAGCACTTCGAATCTTACTTTAAAAAAAAAAAAATTAAGGCACATAAACCTCATGAACAGTAACTCCGAAGGAAAAAAAAAATTTGGGCCATTTACATATTCGACGAAGAAATTCAATGCAAAAAGTCTCATACAATCATGAATCAACATCCAGGCTCTGATACCAATGAAGGAAACGAATTCCCGTTCGAAACGAATAAACATGCGGAAAAACATATTGTAATATGTCCAAGATTCACTAACTTGTATCACCGATCGGAGTACGATCACACGAGGGAAAGTACCCGCTGTCCACAGATTAAGTGCCTCCGACAAACAGCCTTGCGAGGATCAGTCGTCCGAACAAGTGCGAGAGAAGTACGAGGGAGATCGTTCTTGAGAGCGTTTTGGAGAGAAGCCAATCTGACGTTCAGATAAAACTGAGATTCTTAAAAACTTCTTTTTTTGTTATCTATAATTCAAAAGAGATAACCCACTCTTTAGAAACTTCCGATAACCGCCTTCAGTAACCTCCCTCTGGTAACTGCCTTTCGGTAACTGCTCTTCGGTAACCGTCATTCGGTTTTAGCCCATTATGGGCGAATTAATTAATTCTAATCAATTAATTCCAACAGATAGGTTCGCCGACCAAACCATCTTTGGCGGTCCCATTTGTACTGCAAAGCGTTCACCATCTTTGGCGGTCCCTTTTGTACTTCAAATGGTTCACCGGGTAAATTTGGCATGCCCTAATGCTGCTTGCCCAACCAGGATACTAACGATGGGGGTGTTACAGATGTCGAAATACTTTACAGAGCGCGCAAGTTCTATAGGAATTTTTTTCTTGAGTGAACCAGAGAGAGAGAGAGAGAGACATTTCTCTTCTCAGGGGCTGACAGCAGATAGAGTATGGAAGTTAAGAGCAATTAGACAGCAATATGGAAAGAATTCAGTGCATTTTACCCAGTAGTAGTTCACACAAACCAGATCTTTCCAGCTTCAATCCCCAAAGGAAATGGCTCCAATTATACAATCAAACTCTCTTCGAGTAAGCAAATAAAAGACTACATCAGAAACGAGTAAAAACATACTCATTAGAATAATTCCAGCAATAGCTATTAAATTTAAACAGAGAAAAACATCTGGACATACTACTGCGCAGATCACGAGCTGGCTAACGGTGTTACAGAAGCAGGAAAGGTAATGATGCTTCCCGAAACTGCCAACCTCGAATAAACGAAAATCCAAATTTGTGGTTTTACAGGAATTGTCTTATTCATTTCAGTGACCAGCCAAACTTTTGTCACAACTACCGTCCTTGGTTTTCTTGGCGTAGAATCTCCTGTACATGGAGTCAACTTCAGTGAGATAGTATGTACCGGGAGATAGGAGACTACAGTCCTTGCTTGTCGCAAAGTCCTTAGCCCCATATCTATGCTCCATAAGCTTCATGGTCTCGACAAATTTTTCAGGAGGGAACTGTAAGAAAGCACGTTATATCATTAGTCTATCATCCACCTAATCTGTGGTAAGGTGAGAGTTCGCTCTAGTTTTTCTCATCGCAATTTTCATGATAAAATTTTCTTGTCCTGAGACTTTAGTAAATCGAATACTAATACCACTGGACACTTGGCAGTTGACACAGAAGCAATACAGTTGAGCAAGCTGAAATTCACCAAAGCGCTAGGTGATCAGAGGCGGACATTTACAGAGATGTCTTAACTGCTGCTGCGTGTATATGCTTCCAAATACTGGGCTTAAGCACATTGAAGTAGCATGAGATTTCTCCCATTAAAAATTATACGTATTAGTGGAGTATGAGAAGTACCTCATGCCTTGACTTCAACTTCTTCTCGACGTCCATAACAGCTGCCATGTTAGAGAGGCTGAAGGGATTTTGGCCATCACGAAATCGCAATGAGAACATTGTAGCAGTTAAACCACTTCCATATGAGAACAATATGACGCGTTTGCCTCCCTACATATATTGAATAACATAAACTTGAGATGCAAGATCCAGATGTTAGGTGCAAGAACCAATCAGCAAAATATGTCCAACAACTTTTACCAGTGTAGTATGCTTGTTGTGAATAAGAGAAGCGAATGCAGCATAGAGAGATGCAGTGTACATGTTGCCAACTTGTTTTGGTATCAAAGTGGTTGGTTGCACTTTTTCATCATATAAGGGCTTTGCAACTTGTTGGGATACCTAAAATGAGGGGGCAACGCAACACCATGAGCCACAAGTTTCATCCCTTTATTGTATTTAGATGTAGGCTTCAGAATAACCTTCTCAAGATCACGGCTTGAATAGCTGTCATCACCAGATAAGCTTGAAAAAGGTGCCAGCTTTTCTTTGGAAAGTCCATCTACAGAGCTGCCCATCGAATGGAAGTAAAATCAATCATCGAGTCAAAGTATATATGTTACCAAAGTTTTTAAAGCTGTAAAGCAGGAAGAACATAAAACCTGGCATTCCTCAAGTAGTCATTGAATACTAAACGAGCAAAGCTTTTCTGTACAAGCTGCAGTGCGTAGTATGTACTAGATTTAGTGAAGTTGAAGTATACTGAAATAAGTAGTTGCTTGAGAGTTGAGATGAGCCAAAAATGGCACCTTGTTATAAGGAGAGTGGAAAACGAAGTAGGCAGCATCAGATATTGAGAATTGTTTTGCTTCTAACTTCTCGAATCTATGGAAAGCCAAAGCGCAAGAACGTAGAAAGCATGTAAGATTCTTAAGCATGATAGGGAGGAAAAGGCATCTAGCATATCGGTAGCAACTTACTTGTGACAAAAATGTTTATAGCAGGAGTCAAGAGCCATCAAATAGCATGTTTGTGATAGCTTCCCATCAACAACCTATGATACATTTAAGAAATAGGGTAAGCAGATAAATATTGCAGAGTACTCAGGACTAATCGGAGCTCAATACTGTAGGAAGGATCCATCTAGTATATACCACATACCACGTAGTGAAAACAGCCAGTGCATTTATTTTTGTTGTCAGCAACCAAATAGATATCAGGTTTTTACATCAAGAGAGCAGCATTCAACTTCATCAAACTTGTTCCACCGTGACTTTGAAGTACTTGGTTTGACTTAAACATACTTGCTTAATGCAACCGATTCTGTTCCAGAAGGTTTCTGATAACACGAGGTACAACTTCTTGCTCTGCTGAATTATACGTCATAAGGGCTTCATTGCTCAAAAACCACTAGCATCACAAGCATTATCTTAACTATTTTTCAAGATCGACTAATCTATTTTTGGTCTTGGTGAAACAGAATACTTCGAATTATTTCGCAATTGCAATAAGGGACTCAAATGTACCTGTTGATACCTGAACTTAAAGGGAAAAAAAAAATCGTCATCTTCTTCTTCCTCAACCCAAAATCTTCCTGACAGATTTACTGTCATCACTGATCCCTTTGAATAACAAACACTCTTCCTCCTCATCCTACAAAATGCTTATTATTTGACCATTTTTGCCAAAGGACATTACTGATACCCAAATTAATTCCATAAGAAGCTAAAGTCAAAATAAATTAAAGATGAGAGATCGAAGACTTTTCCTTAAATATTCTCTGATCTTTATAACTGTTCAAATTCTTTATTCAGAAAACTTTCAAGGTGCATTTTACAATCTCCAAAAAGTTCGAATTTATCAAGCTGAATATGGCAGAAATAGCACCAAAAGAAAATCCCTCCATTCAATTTGTTGCAATACTCTTGGTGACTTCTATCGACTATGCATTCAACAATTATCTGCAATACTTGCTGTAAAGAGCTTATTTACAGCCACACATTTAGATGCAGAAAAGCATCTAAGACAACTATTGAGAACCCAGGGAGACATCATTTGACCAATTAAGAATGTAATGTACAAGAACAGTTACCGGATATTCACTCGCAAGATTGGGCTTGTAAAAGTCATAGGCATGAGACATGTGACTCCCCCTAAATTTGCTTTCAAAAACAACTGGTGCATCAGGACCTATGAGCATTGCAATGGCAGCTGCTCCTCCTGTAGGACGAGCCGGTCCTTCAGCATATACCTGATAAAGGAAATCTCCTGCAATTAATCAACACGATGGCTACTCCAGCAAAAAACTTATACATGATACGATCTAAGACACTATCAAAGACCATCTCAGGGCAGCGGAAAAGGTGCTTTCAAACTGATATTCCTCACCTTTGTTGACCACAAAAAGAAGGGAAACAACCAAATTGACAAATTATATGGGGAATGGATTTACAAAGATATCCATTCAGCATGAGAAGCTATGAAGATAGATAATGCAGATGTAGGCTCGCACAAACATATATGTATGCACTTTGGCCAAGGAATTAGAGATAACTAGATGTAACAGTGAACTACTAATATAGAATCCATACCGCACTATCAGTGCATACAACAAGCCCATAGCGTCCATCCCATGAACTACTCTCCACCCAGTTGACACAGTTGAACAAAGCTGCAGTTCCCCCATAGCATGCATTAGTTGAATCAACGCCTTCGACATCAGTATTTCCACTTGCCTGTTCATTTTACACACAAAAATTAATCGAAGCAATCATTTCTCTAGAGGCAATTTTGTAGAATAGCCAAGAAAAAAAAAAAAAAAAAAAAGTCCCCCACAAATATGCGTCAGTTTCTTGGCAACAACACTAATGCACCACTTGCCCCAAGAATTACTAGACTCCAAGATATGTGGAAGTATACCTCAAAGATTGGCATGAGGAAGGTTTTGATGGACTTGCTCTTATCAATGACAGTCTCACTGCCTACCTCCAGACGACCGATTTGTTTTGGATCAATTCCATATTTCTCCAAAAGGGAAATCACAGATGTCAAACTGAAAATTCAAGACTTAAAGTCAAGACAGAACTCCCTTTGCTGAAGCATATTGTCATGTCCGCATAGGCAAATCAGTTTCAAACTTGACATGTCATACGAGAGGCAAAAGGTGGTGATTAGTTCACAGATAGCCCCAAATCATGAGCCAAACCTCATTGAGACGACGTCCTCGACCTCTGTACAAAAGGCCAGGCAGTCCTGTCCTAGTCCAATAGTGTACTTCCCTTTACTTACGCCATCGTGAGCCTCCAGGGCTTCCTGTCCATGCAGAAATGAGAAAATGAGTTACTACAGATGGAAATGGCAGATGTTATGGACTGAGAGCCGTGTATTTTCACAAACACAACCAAAGAACAATATCCAAGCACGACAACTCCACGGTCTGGAGAATCTACCAGCCATCTGTCTCGAATTAATTCAAAAGGGGAAACTCGGAACGGTGTAGATATCATCGAGCTGCATCACTGAATGGGATCAATGCTCGTCAAAACCAGCCACTTAGATCATCATATACTACAGACGTTTCTCATCCCATAAGGAACTCTGCGCGAGCAACCACAACACCCCAAAAAGAAAAAGGCGAACAGGAAACTGGCCGAGTAAACAATCCAGCTCGTCACAGCTCAGGTTCTGTAAAGATTTTTCTCTCGTGCATTGACGATGATACCGCCACCATCGAATCACGATGAAAATCCGAGAAAGAGAGAGCGGGAGAAACGCACCTGCTGCACGCAAGTAGGAGGGAAGTAAATCTCCATGGCCAGAATCCCCACATTCTTCGCCATTTCCGTGCTCGAAACGCGAACAAGCTCGAGCGAAAACGAGGAGCGACGGGAACAGACGATAACGAACCTCGCTCTTTCTCTCCTCCTCCTCCTCCTCCTCCAACCTCGAACGTAACTCCTGAACAGGGGAGGAGAGAGAACCCAGGGAAGTCAGAGAGAGAGAGAGAGATTGAGCAAGTGACAGGCGAGGCTCGAATGTAGGCGCTTGGCCTAGAGAGAATCGACTGGTGAACTTGCGAGATTGAACTGTGTCTTTGAGGTATGTGTTGAACGACACGAGATTAAGCATTTGATATTTTGAAGATGCTCACGTATGGAGCGTCACCTAACACACCGTCATAGTTAATAAGATTACAAATTCGCATAAGTGAGATTCGTTGTCGCTTGATCAAGACAAGTAATTCAAACCCCAATTGGTCCCACTTGCAAGTTGGTAGGGAAAAGTACGAGAAAAATTCATAAGTCTATCGCATTGGTATCATCTCAGCGCTAAACATTTCAATTGGATCAAGTTAGTCCTAAACCTTTTTGTATTTGTGTCAATTCAATTCATCATACCACTTTTGGCTGGAAATTTTTGACGTGGACACCAGCCATTCTACATGGCACGGCCGGATACTGATGTGGAACTTTTAATAATTTTTTTGGACGTCTTATCATTTTTTGTTCTTTTCTCTTTTTTTTTCTTTTTTCCTTTTTTCCATTTCATTTTGGCCGACGAGGGCCATAGCGGCCCTCACCCGCCCCCGATGAGGCCTTCGTGGCATGCAAGAGTCAGATCTAGCGAGGCCTAGGGCCTTCGATACCCCGTCGGTCGTAACCAAATAACAAATATGATTGAATTTCTCTCTCTTTAGTAGGTAAAATGGACATCTTTGCTAAAGTACGATATTCTGCAATTCTCTATAAATATGCTAAAGTACGATGTTCTTTTTTAGTGTCTACAAGTATTTAGGATGTTTTTTTTTTTGTCACTTTTGACTTTTTGGTTTTGTGTGAATTGATTGCTTTAAGGATTAGACATCGAACCGTGTAAGTTTCAATAAACTCTCTTCCAAAAGCAATGTACGATAATGCCCTAATTCGAAGATTTGACAAATTGCAAGCCAACTATATCTCGTGACCACAACTAGACCTTCGCTTTTGTCACACGGCAGAAAAATTGACATCATGTTCCACAATCATCAGATCATGTGGTATATTACAACAATATTACAAGTATAGCAAATAAAGGATTTCAAGTTAGTCTTAGACCTCCATAAAGCATGAAATTCTTCTAGAAAATTGCATTTAATATTCAAATAAATAATGTCTTTTCTCTTATGTCGCATCTCATATTACTGGTAAGAAATATGCAAATAATGCTTGCGCAGGGCGATGACTAAGTAGCTAGTTTAGAGAACCTCGACTTTGAGACCACAACCGCGGCCTTTTATATCGACGAATTTTGTGCATGCGGGACCAAACTATTCATACATACCTCCAGAGATTGATTAAACCAAAATTGGGCCGGCCAACTATTCTAAAAGATTTGTTTACGATTTAATTATTCTATCACTCCTCATCACGCTTAGTCCGGTCTATTTGTCTAGTACTAAGCGTGGAAATAATTAATCGGGGAGACAAATGGGGTTTGGTAAACTATTTAATTATTCTACCATTTCCAACATTTTATATTTTCTTGAGAAAAGTAAGTTCTTTGTTTGGACATACGAGATTGTATCTAGAGCCAGAGGAAAATAATTGAAGTTTCACGTCTCGATTTTTTGTCAGTCAAATTTGGACTTTGGGAGGTAGCAAAGGAGAACAATCATTCATATCAATGGACTCAAAATAATATTTGTAATTAGAAAAAAAAATACTCGATATCTTTTTTTCTTGAAATTATATAATGATTTCCCTTCGCAAATCAAAAATATTGTCGAAAATATTCATCTTCTCTTGTTAATATGTATGTTGGGGTCAGAATTAAAGTTTGAATCACAAATAATATATATATATATCCGAAAAGCAAGCTCGAGAAAATAATAAATCTAAGTTAGAGGATGATGAAGAAGATGGAAATTCACTCTTAGAAATCTTTGCCTTAAAATGACAAATAATGATTTTCAAGCAAATCCAATTAGTCTTTTGCTTTTTTGTTTCTTTGGCAAATGAGGCAACCTCCGATGTACCCGAACTTTTGTATGGGCTTGGACGATCAGCCCACCACCACAAATATGGCTTAAAGTGCTAAGCTTCATCTATAACTGTATACGAGACTCTCAGCTGATTGCAATCTGCCATAAGAATTTGAATCGATTGTGTGTCGGGTGATTCCTTTAATCAATTCAATCAATGTGTGAAAACAACCCAAATGGTTGTAATCTGAACACTGTTTCCTAAGGGTTCGTAGGGATTATTAAGTAGTCACGGAGATTCAAAATCCGACCGACAAAAATGCCAGACTATAAATTTTTAAGACGATCTGTCGATTCTCATTTCGATGAGACGACCTTGCTTAGTATGTCAGTACTCCAACAAAATTAAAATGACCATGTTAACCGATGCGGCAGACAGACTACGACAAAAAGAAAAGGATGACTCTTCAATCCGCCGTTAGCGTAGCAAAATTTTCACTCACAATTAGATGATCGACAATGTGCGGCTGGAGTTGCTAATACAACCATATTCTTTTTACATGTCAAGCATCCAATGGTGAATTCGTTCGTCGGTTCTTACATTGCCGGTGGACCTAATAGAAATAAAAATAAAATAACAGAAGTAATGTAGCATATTGGTGGATTAAGTTGAGACATGGCTGCCTACAAAAAAATATGTTGGGGGATGAGCAGAAGACGATACCTTTTGCCTGGGGCGATCATTTAGAGGGAGCCCAAGTTCGATCCTGTCAATATATCCACTTGGACACACCTTCTCTCAAAAGTTTAACTCAATGAATTATGGGCCAACTAGGATGTATTAACTGCTCTACAGCACACCAATTCTCCGATGTGAGATTTTTGTAACACAACTCACATATTCATCCTAACAACAAATGTACAGGAGGAAGGATAAATCAAAGAATGGAAGAATGAAGAGCTAAAAATGTTTCCAAGAGTCGGGGAAGATCCGAATGGAACTCTGATTTCATACTTCGACCGTCTCTTGGTTCAGGGCCGTGTATCTCCACCTCTCTTTCTCGACGAAATCCGCGTCCAAGAACCTCGAAATGAATGCCCACAGCCTATACACATCCTCGAAATTGGTCAAGAAACCAAGCGAAGCCGTGACAACCGATATACCGCGGCAGTCATCCCTCTTCCTTCTCGATTCCGTCCCTTTCGCCACACTTGTTCTCGTCTCCAATGCCCTCTCCCACTCTTTATAGTTGTCCGAGAACCATATATGTTGCAGAAATCCACAGGTGAGGGAAATGTTGTTTCTGTCGGCGAGTTTTTGCACGAGCACGGGATCGATCTTCTCCCCTTTCCAGTCGAACACATTGAACGTGACCGTTGGTCCTCTTTCGAATTTGACCTTTGGCCCGTAGATCGTGACCAGGGGAATTAGCACAGTGTCTGAATCCGGGTGTTTCAGGCTCAGCAACGCATTCACAAGCCAGTTGATCAGGTACCTTGCTCTGCAATTTATAACTATTATGCCCAATCTATCTGCATGATCAAGGCCTCGAAACTCGATCTCCAAGCTCCCATCAAAGCTGGTCTCTGTAATTCTTGATCTGGCGGAATTAAAGGGTGTCTCTACTTCTTCAATCTCAGTAGATGACACTGCCTCTGGTGTTACATTGTCCACCTCAGACGAATGCAACTCGGGAGATCCGTAATGCATTTCTTTAGGCTCCATTCCGGATATAATACCATTTTTTTGCAACTGAAATAATCCTGAACTTGGTCTCTGACTGATGCCTTCTTCAGCAGATTCCTGAAAATGACGAAAAGATGTCGTGACGGGGGTGAGACTCACAATCCCTATACTTCTACTTGCATCTGAATCCTGTAGGATCGAAGCACTCGATTTCTTGACAAACAAGCAAGCGAAACCAGACGGATTGTCCCCGAAAACCTTGTAGAACGAGCAAATGAGGAAGTCGGGCTTGAAGAGAGAGAGGCCTAAAGTGTCCATGTCCTTAGGTCTCAATGCAGATGCATCGAGCAGAACATGCCAACCTTTTTCCTGTGCCATTCCCATCCATGAGTATGAATATTGAGCCCCGGTGATCCTTGATTGAAGCGGGAACACGAACAGCCCTCTTCTTCTCCTGTTCCTCTTACTACCAATTATCATCTTCCTCAATTTTTCTGACCGGATTCTCATTCTCGGATACGAGAATTCGGCTGATCTGGTGTGTGCGCCCCTCTTCCTCGCACTCTCTAGCATCAATTCCACTGCCTCATTTTCATGGTCATACACTGTCAGGAGATCAGCATTAGAATGGAAGGAATATGACTCTGCAAGAAGCTTAAAAGCCGACGACTGGTTAGCGGTGAAAAACATGGCATAATCAGTTTCCGAAACGTTCATGAAGGCCATGATTCTTTTCCTGATTCTGGATTCGATTTCAGACTCTTGGACACCATGAAGTATCTGTGAGCTCAAGTTCACTGACTTGTACGAAATCTCGAGGAAGGGCGATTCCAGCGAGGATGAATTCGATGGCGGAGGACGAGAGGATGAAGAGGCCATCGAAGTCGCAGGAAGATGGTCGATCTGCTGCGAGTAAGAGAAGAGACCGTGACCTGTGTAGTCGAGGCAAACATGGTTAGCCGAAGAGAGATGATGATATTCATTGGCTCGGAACTCATCGGCCTTATCCGTCTGCTCGTACTGGGGAAATGCACTTGCAAACAAGGAAAAGGATTCGTGCAATGAAGGAAGGGACTCGTGGTTAGTGAATTGCGAGTTTGGGTGGAGAGAGGAGGAGGTGGCAATAAGGAAGTCATGCCGGAACGCGGCGGCGCCGGTCACGGACTTCTCGGCCGGTGCTCCTGGAAGGCCAGCAAAGGGAGAGCAACCATGAAAGCAGGCTTCTGAGGCCTCCCTGATGCAAGGTGAGCTCATATTGCTCCTTGCTGTTCCTTCCACATTAATAAATCATCTTTGGTTTCTTCTCATTCTCCCTCCTCGTCTTATCTTATCTGCTTTCTGTAATCAATTCAATTTGTCCTCAAATGTCGAGTTCAAAGGCCGCTCGCTTATTGGACAGGCTGTCTTTTGCGTGTTATCTAATGAACAAGTCAAGGTCAACATGCTCATAAGGCAAAACTTCAACAGAGTAGCCGTTCAAGGTGCTTCTAGTTCTTGTCCACTTGGCAATCTTTCTGCCCCATGCTCTGCAAATTTTTATGGTGCACCCATGAACCACCTCGGCCCTTGATTCAAGTGGGTTCACAAGTCACATGGAACTTGCACTATCCGGAGCTTGTGGTAGCTCCCACACCCGGGCGCACCCAATACTTGGTCGCTCTACTTCTCCCTAGTCCCTGATGGCTGATCTTGATTTTTCTGCCGACTTTGAGTCGAATTAGTTGACTTTCTAACGTGGGCATCTTTTGAACACCCCAAAAAGATGAGCGCTTTGGATGCTATGCATCTAACATAGGCGGGGGACTAGATGGTCAATCACAATCACTCAGCCTCATAAAATTAGTGTCGTGAATGGACCATGCAATAATTGCAACCTGTGTGAAATGAGTAACACAAACCTCAACATCCCATGCCTCGTCAAGCAGCCTCCTTTTTCGCGTTGTTGCCGGCAACGTTGTCTTGTATTTCCAACACAACAGCCAAAAGCCCCAGGCCCGCCAGACCGAGAAATGAGGCTGCCGTGGCTGGTGGGTACTTCCCGAAGAAGATGGAGCCTTGAAAAAGGCCGTATCAGGGCCACACGGGAATTTCGTCGAACAGTTGGTGGACAGAACAGAACAAATGAAAAAAGGCGAGACAACTTTTGAAATGGCCGGCCAATTTCCGCGCAGGCCCCCAGTTTTTCTCTCAGCTTCAACCCCTTGAAAATGACAACTCAATCATGGAGGAGGGACCGAGCTACGGTTCCCTAGGTCCGTCCTCACTTAAGTATTTGTGTAGAACTAGTAAGACGCCTTATTTAGGAGTTGATAGAAAAGATAAAAGGGCTAATTTCCTAAAAAAGCACCCACTTTAGGTTGAACGACGATTTTAGTGAGAACATTTTTGCCTCATAAAAAATCATCAACTTTAATTCGAGTCCCAAATCTAGCCCATGTTCCAATTAGTTATCTAGCATGGCAATTTCACGTCATCAATAAATCTAGGTGGCTTGTTGACGTGGATTTAAAGCACTATTCATCGTCTTTTTAACACGGAATCCGAAGTTGTTCATTCGCTTCACCTCGGTCGCAACTTGATGGACGACGATTAAGCTGTTCATCATCTCCTTCATTTCTCCCACAAGCCTCCGCTGTCTCACTAGAATAAGAAGTTGTGTATTATCACCCATGGAGAGACGCTATGGACAAGATCTACCAAGCTCACGACTAGAGTTTTTTTTTTTTAAGCCCCAAGCCCTCCCCTAAAACTTCAAAATAGTAAGCCAATTTTCGCATTTTCTTTTGTTTTTTTACTTCTGTCACTATTCATCATTTCTGTGGCAACAGCATCATCGGCGCTTAGCCACAGTTTCCTAAAAATAATATATATATATGTTTGAAAAAAAACCTTGGCTTACTATTTCGAAGATTCGGGGAGGAGGCGGCGGCTTGTTAAAAAAAGAAAGGCTCCAATCATGAATTTGGCGGATCTGCTGTCTTACTAGAATCCGAAGCTATGTATTACCACCCATCCTTAACCGTGGTCCTTCAAGCTAAGATCGAGGTGAAGCGGATGAACAACTTGGGATTTTGTACTAAGAAGACATGAATAGTGCCTTGAATCCACATCAGTAAGCTACGTGGATTTATTGACGACGTGGAATTGGCATGTTGGACAACTACGTTCCAAATTAAGGGGCCATATTTGGGATTAAAGTTAAAGTTTGTGATTTTTTATGAGACAAAGAAAAGTTCGGGCTAGATTTAAGACTCAAGTTAAAGTTTGTGATTTTTTACGAAACAAAAAAAAGTTCTGGCCAAAATCGTCATTAGACCTAAAGTTGGTGCTTTTTTGGGGAATTTGCCCAAAAGATAAACTTAGGTTACGATGCTTATGCAGAGAATCAGTCCCTCGGAAATGTTCATAAAGGATTTAGGAAACATATTAAGTCCACGCTTCAGTTTTATCTTAGATAATCAATGGCGAGCGTGTAAGAACATGGTATTTTGCTCTTTTGAGGAATGGCCTAATACCCTAAAAAATCTTCAATTTTAGCTCTTATCTCAATTCTACCTTTTGTCTCGTAAAAGACCTCCAACTTTAAATCTAGTCCCAATTCTACTCTAAACTTTTGTTTTTGTCTCATAAAAATCCTCAACTTTAGGTCATATCCTAATTCTATCATAAACTTTTTTTCGTCGTATGAAAATCTCTCAACTTTAGGTATATCCCAATTGTACCCAAAAATATTTATCAGTCTCATAAAAAACTACAAACTTTTACTTTAGTCACATATCCGCCCTTATTAACCATCCGTCCAAAATTTCTTGTTAATAATCGATAAATGAAAAACTCTCAAGCACAAACTATTCGAGCGTCCCAACGTGAGCTCTTTGATCGCGAGGGATGAAACATTCCCAAACACGAGATATCGAAGAACGAGCGCAAAATCACTAAGGAAGATTTTGACAGAGGGTTAGTGGAGGCAATTTAGGACTCAAGTAAAAGTTGGTGATCTTTTATGAGACAAAAAAAAAATAGAGTAAAATTGAAACTGGACTTAAAGCTGAGATGTTTTTATAAAACGAAAAAAAGTTTAGTGTAGAATTGGTAGTAGACTTCAAGTAGAGGATTTTTTATGAGACAAAAAAGTTTAGAGTAAAATTGGGACTGAACCTAAAGTTGGGATTTTTTTATGGGACAAAAAATAAGTTTAGGAAGGAATTGGGACTGCACCTAAAATTGAAGATTTTTTATAAGATAAAAAGTAGAATTAGGACAAGAGTTAAAGTTGAAGGTTTTTTAGAGTATTGCCCACTCAAGCGGAACGCAATTGAATAAATGACTGGAGAAAGGCTCTAATAGCAAGATTTCTCCTATTTTCGAGAAACTTCATTTTTTCGATGACATTCCTCTCCAAAAGCTATGCAAAATCAAAACAAATTTCATCTCTCTCTCTCTCTCTCTCTCTCTCTCTAATAATCTTGATATTTATTTTCTAGAATGTTTCATAAAGTAGTCATTTTTTCGGCACACATATCTGCTCATAAGTGCTACTCTATGGACTCTATGCTACTATGTAAAAAGTAAACATAATTTTCTACTTTAAGTTTCGTTTATTTTGCAAAAAATGAATCGGTTATATTACTTGCAACAGTTAGTTAATGAAAGTAGTTTCATTATTGGCAAGAACTTATATCTAAACACTTTCATGGACGATAAAAATATTTTTCGTTCATTCATTCTTGTAAATGATAGAAGCCATCATTTTTTAGAAAATGATTTCCAAATCATCAATTTTTCACAAAATAAACAGAACCTTAAACGAGAGACTGTTTTCATTATCCAATGGAAATTAGCAAATGAAAATGTTTTTATTATCGAATGTCCAACCATTTTCACGGACGGTGAAAATATTTTTCATTCATTTATTCTTATGAACGATAAAAGCGATCATTTCCGGGACAATATTTTCGAAATCATCAATTTTTTTGCGAAATAAATAGAACTTTAAAGGAGACAGAACCCCACTAAATGATATTGATGCCCTGGTTATCCTACTTGCACAAATTGTCAAACCAAACTAATGCGGGTTTCGCACGACGTTGGAGTGCGATACGGACAATATTTTTCGAGATCAAAAGTTAAGTCCATGTTGAAAAAGAGAGATTATGAATGGAAGAAGATGATTTTGTTTTCTTGTACAATTTTCTACGGTAGAGTCCATGCCAGCAAAATGTGGCCTTGTCACATTCGAGCATTGTCGACGGTCACGTTAGCTGGATTTTGGCCGGATATAGCACCAAAGGGGCTTTGATTTAGCCACTTTCCCTGTGTAGAATGACTTAATTAAAAAAAATAAAAGTCGAAGGATTTGATTTTTGAAAAGCACGAAAACGAAACGTAGAACTTTTCCTATACGAAAAGACAAACCCTACGAGAGGTTTCTACTCAAATTTGGACGGAGATTCACGGTGATTGGCACATGTTCGCCATCCATGTTATATTACTTTCTCGCTATCCGCTTTTGTAATCTTTGTCAATACACAAAATTGTGACATTACGAACGAACATAAGCTTCGTGTTAGTGATAAGTGTCCTTTTGAGGGATCGTTAATAGTAATTCACGAAACCGGGTAAATTATCCAGAAAGTCCTAGACTTCCAATTCAGTTATAAACTCTCGAATTTTACCAATTTAGTTCTAAACCTTTTGATGATTTGTATTAAAATGTAGCCCTCCCGATCAATTTTGGCCAGAAAATGCTTTCTGGAATACCCAATCAGCGTCAGCCATCCTACATGTGGCCGTTAGCAGACAGCGCGGATGATTTTTGCAATTTTTTGAAATTTTCTGGATTTTCTTTTTTTTTTCTCTGTTTTTCTTTTCTTTTCTTTTTTCTTTTGAGCGATGGCTATCACAATTCGCAAAACCCATATTCTACATTGTACAGCATATATGAAGTCAGTGTATGGTCCCCTTTGCATGTAAATATCGATAAATGTAGAATGATCCATCTAGATATTTACCTTATTCTTCCCTATTTATGACGAGGTCAATTTCATTGAATACCTCTGCATTTCCCCCTTCCAGAAGTCACATTAATTGGGTACGTTGCGTACCCTCTAGTCTTCAAGTCTTCACGAGCATTAAATCACATTACCAAACAACATTGCACGGTTTCTTTCCTCAATCTTTATTCATGCGAAAAAAAAAAATGCAGTACATCGATCCATATCAAAATCAAAACGATGATTATGATCAAAACCATTTCGGTTCAGTGGTAAAACGCTCACTCCGAATGCGGCCATCACTCGTGTTGAATCACAGTGTTTCTTGTTCAGAGTAATCATTAGGGGTTATGCCTATTACGGGTGAGCAAACTGGATCAGATCGGACCAGGACCGAACCGGACTGACCGAGTTAGTCCGGTCCTTGAGGGGGCAGTCCGGTCCCCGATCCCAATAAATGGGACCGGTGACCGGGCAGTCTAGTCCCCGGCTCCATGGTGGATGGGACCGGACAGGACCGAACCGCCTAGAATACACACCCGTGCGCGTGCGCGCGCGCACACACACAATTAGAAAAAAAATTAAAATTTTTTGAAGAACTAGTTAATCTAATTTCCCCATCTTTTGCTCGACACTCACTCCTCGAGTCTCGCTCGACGTTCACGTTTCTCCTTCGCAACGTAGCCTCCGATCGTGTTTTGTCTTGACTCAATTTGTGTTTTATCTTGACTATATTATGCAAACCCATTATTTTGTTCGCACTTGAATTTAGTGAAGTACAAGTGTAATCCCACTTTGAGCTTAATTTTTTCCAACTCGAGAAGAATAATGCATGAGCATAATCCTATTTCAGTTGTTTTAAGTGTTTTTCTCCCTAATTTAGTCTTTTCTCATTATTTTAGGATTATAAGTACTCATGTGATGGTTGTGCGATGGTCATGTGTACGTTTTATTAGGTTGGATGATTGAGATTGGAAGTTATTAGTTTAGATCAAAGGGTTAGATTTCTATAAGCAGCTGGTGTTATCGGTCCCACTGGGAACGGACCGTCGGTCCCCGGTCCCGAAAATTTGGGGACCGAGACTACCGGTCCGATCCCTAGTTCCATGCCGGGACCGGATCGGCCCGGATCATGCACACCCGTATGCCTACTTGAGCGAAAATTCGGAAACCCTGCGTTGTTCTAAAAGGAACAAGAGAACATATCGCGTTGCTTGTGTTAAATTGATCGTCTCAAAGGGAAGGGCCATGTGAAAATAAGTTTCAACTTTGCAGTCTTTGCTTTCATACAAGATGCGGTTAAGATAAGTAATAGGCTCATGGCATTACATGATTTTGATATAGGGAGATACTAAATTAGTTCATTAAGTTATGCAATAAACTCCGGTTGGACTCTTTTAGTACGACTCTTTTATCTAGGGGTCCGTTTGTTCCGTCGAAAAATGAATGATTTGAAAATATTTTACTCATAACGATTTTTTGTGTCGCTTATAAAAATAAATAAAATTGGATACTATATGGCAAAAAATTAGAAGTGGTGTTGGGTTCGATTCATAGTGTAGAGTCCTTTCTCTAGGAGATTTACATCAAAACAGCTAACTTTTTTTTCCAACGCCATGAATTATAGTTGCCAACTGAAAAAAAAAGTATAAAAAAGTTTCAAATCTATTGCACTGTGTCAATTCAGTCATAAATTTTTCAATTGTACCAATTGAGTCCTAAGCCTTTTGACAATTTGCCAATGTAATCCATCCGGCTAGTTCTGGCCGAAAATCGTTGACATGAATGTCAGCCATCTACATGCACGATCGACGCCGACGCAATCAAATTTTACAATTTGTTATTTTTTCTGAATTTTTAAATATTTTTTATTCTTTTCTTTCTTTGTTTTTTTTTTCTCTAGGCTGGCGAGAAAAGAAAAGGAGAAAAAAAAAGTAATAGAAATTTCAAAAAAATATAAAGTTTTCAAATATTTGTCCACGTCAGCGTCGTCGTGCCATGTAGGACGGTCACCATCCATATTAACGATTCCCGGTTAAAATTATTCGGTGGTTAGAGGTCGCCACGTGAGCAGCTGACATGGCATGTATGTTTTAACTTCTAACCACTCACAATCTGACACGTGTTCATGTTGCCACTTCATATCTGACATGGAGATGAATAAAAATGTAAACTTTTTTTATTTTCTCTTTCCTTCTCCTCTATCAAGATGAACACGCCGACGACCGAAGCTTCTTTGCTTCATTGGTGTTGCAGAACCTCCGCTCGCCGTCGCCACCAGTAGAGTCGCCAGCACCGCGTCCAAGCCGAGCCCTCACGAGCCATGGACAAGCAAAGCTTGCGGCAATGGATGATGAAGGAGGAAGACAGAAAACTCAATATTGGAAACTTGTGGCCATGTCTTCTAAGGCCCCAAAACCTTTGGCTGAGGACAAGCTAAGAGACCCACTTTGTCATGGCGGAAGGCGTTCAGGGGAAGAACCCCTTCGGTCGCTGGAACACCAGATCTTGAGGCCAAAAAATAGGGGATAAAAACCCATCTAAGCCATAGATGATGGAGGACCCCTTCCGTAGCTGATGGTCGGCCCGAGCTACCTCTGGCTCTGTCTTTTTTCTGTACTTCTCCAATCACCTCCAGATTTGGAATCGTGTTAGGGTATAGCGTCACTCGCCCATGGCCATCGTAGCTTTGCTGGCGTCGTTCTCCCAGATCTCAAGATCCGGTCTTCCAGGCGGAAGGCGTGCAGGCATCGCGTGGCAAGTCCATGTCCGTCTCGGCGTCGAGCGACACCGGAGTGGGCAGCTCGGCTTAGACGCGCAGGAGCGATGCCAGCGACTCCGTTGGTGGCCAAGGCGAGGGGAGCTGCTGCAACTCGAACGAGGTTCTTCCATGGCTGAGGCTGAATAGACTTTGGGCGATTTTTTTTTCAATACCACGTCAATAAACATGTGTCAAACCATGAGTGGTTGGGACTAAAATATGTATGCCATGCCTGCAGATGATGTGGCGGTATCTAACCATCGAATAATTTCTCATAGAGGATGAAGAGATGTGGCTGAATGGACGATGTCACGTCAATATTTCATGCGGTTTTGGTTTACTTCTCAACCTAAGCACTATTCTTTATTAGTTTATTTATGCCATAGTGACAGATAAATTAATGAAGAATTGTTTATTTATGCCAAGCAGAGACATAAACTCGACATATATGCACATGTTATACTCCCAATTCAGAAACTCACCATGTATAAAACGAAAATCTTGAAGACCCTTCAAAGTTCGAATCGTATTAAGCAGAAGCAGTTAGAGGACAACTCTCCTTTGGCAAGTCGTCGAGATGTCGGAAGGCCTTCACTTCTCCATTATCATCATCGACGTGTGTTGCCAAAGAAAAGAAGCCCTAAAACTGGTTTGCTTAGTAGGTATTCACCTTCATTCAAAAGCTTCGACTTCGGCTTCTCCTTCTTCTCTTTGGCCCTTTTTTTTTTTTTTTTTTGGTTTGTAATGGAAGGACATTTGAAATGTATTTATAGGGGTCTCTTTTGTCTTGAGGTTTCATTGAGATGGTTTGAGATCAGATGGAATATGCCATGGATATCCAAAATAGCTTAGTGCCTGCTTTCTACGCATTCCCATGCATGCCAGCTTTTTTTTTTTTTTGTCTGAAAATGCTTCTCATTGCAAAGATATTCTACGTGCCACGATCTAGACCTCTCTCTTCCCTTCACTCCATGTGAGAAAAGTAAAGAGACAATGCCGAAACAAATTCGTGAAATCTCACTCGACGTTGAATTCGATCCTTAAACTTTAGTTCTGATCAAAATTCGAACCTCGTACTCTTTGATTTGGACCAACCTTGTGTTTTCAGCTTATGTAGCAATTCAACTCGCTCTAGGGAACCCACATCAGCTGATGTGGAAGTACCAATTTGACCCGAAATTAAACTTCAAGAACCAAATTGAACACAAGCTACGGATTACAAGACCAATCTTAGCTTTACCCCCAAAACTAAAAAAAAAACAAACAAACAAACCTAAGTAATAACTACAATTTAGTCAAATCTTACCCATAATTACATATTTCAGTTTAGTATTACCAATAGCACACATTGTCCACATAATTCACTTGATATAGAAAATGCGCATTCTATGGTGGCTAGGTCTCTCTCTCTCTCTCAATAAGAATTATAAACCACGCACGATGGTGGTTAATTTGTGTGAGTCTATGCAGCAATCCAAAATCCAACCACGCTATTCGTTAATGTGGCGCCCACCGATCTTGTATTATCATGTCGTTATATCGATTGATGCTATGCCGCGTCGCAACCCCCGAATATTCTCTTGAAATGTTCGCGCACGTTTCAAAGATAATGAAAGGGAGCAAGGGGTAAAAAAAAACTAGGGCAAGATAATGGCACCTTTTTTTGCATGTGGAATTTCGGCAGCGACATCCGGAACATGGAAGCATATCCAACATCATATTCTCTTGAAAAGGGTACGGACAAGAACTTGGTAAACAGTATACGAAAAAAATATTCTGCCCACCAACTAAAAAGCTGGTGCCTAGTACAGTTTCCTGCGTCTTTTCTAATCATAACGCCTTTGATTATCCTCGGAGATCAGCTACCGAGTACGTTCATTTGGTGACGATTTGCTAAAACTCTTCACTTGCGAGCCTCTCGTTCAATATCTTGATCCCCATGTACCTGCACCAAACCATGCAAAAACTCCTTTGGGAAACCAATTTTTCAACCTAGATTTCGAGAATTTCTCCATCCTCATACACGGAAAAATGGTTATTTTCACGACCACGAGTTATCGAACGACACGCGGGCACTCGTCCTAGATCCGTCCATCCATGCGCGTGCCGTCTCGACTCGTCATCGCTCGTGAAAGTTATGTTATAAATTGAAATGCTTGATGGATGATAAGTTATTACCTTCCGAGCATCATGACCGTGGCTTGAGGATTAGTGCCGGGAGAGTGATTGAAAGTGGAGCCATCGATGACCCTAAGCGCGTCCACGCCCAGGACTCTATACTCGCTATCCACGACCATCCCGACTTGGCACCCTCCGTGATAGTGCCAAATGGTCATGACCGAGTCCCTGCAAAACTGCTCCACCGACGTCGTCGTGTTCCGGTGCCTCGGCAGTAGGTTCACCGGCGCACTCACCGTCAGGTTCAGCAGCGACTCGAACGACATGGCGTCGTACTTGAAGTTGGCGAAGGCCTTGGAGTCGACGACCCTCTCGATGGTTGAGATCCCCTCGACGCATCTCCGCAGGTCCTCGGGCTCTTGGAAGTAGTTGAAAGTGACGGAAGGGTTGTCGTTCGGGTCACGGCTCCGGAGCTCCATGTGGCCTGTGGACACGGGCCCCATTATTTTCTCGAGGATGAACCCGCCTTGGAATGCCGCCTTGTCGAGGCCGTGCATGTCCTCTATGGCTTTCGCTAGGGCTTCCGGAGTTCTTTGTTTTGGCGGCACCGTCGCGAGCTGGCCAAGCTACAATAATATATCACAGCAATGTGCTTCGATTTGTCAAATAACTCCACGTTATAGAAATAATCGCGTGAGTTTAGAGTAATTAGACTTTTTTTTATTTACCACATAAGGTAAATGCATGAGATTCACGTTAAAGAAAATGATTGATCTTTAGGTGATTTTGTACATCATTTATAAATTATGCAAGTATCCACGAAACATTGTTCATCATCCTAGACCGCATTGCCCTAGCTAAATGAACCCGGTCCAACCTAGGTGCCATCAAGATCGGCCTGACACCCTAGCCTATCAAAACAATTCAAGCAATCCGGTACGTATATGCGTATATGAAGTCTTTACCTTGGGAGAGAACATGCCATAGTCCTTGGTCGGGGAACCGCCGCCAAAGTTCTCGCCGCTAGCGGACTCGATGAAGCTCCCGAAGTGGGTGATCCCGACGACCTGGATCAGTGACACCTCCACCGGGTTCGGTGACGGGATGAAGACCGCGTTCATCGGGTTGTCGGACATGCCTCGCCCGACCATGGGCTGGTCCACAACCAACGAGATGTTGTGGGCCTGGAGGTGGGCTTTCGGGCCCAGCCCGCTCAGCATCAGGAGCTGCGGGCTTCCGAGTGCTCCGGCCGAGACGATGATCTCGTTTTTGGGCCCTCGGCTGAGGTAGGCCCTGTGCTTGGCCCCTGTCGAGTCCCTGAAGACCACTCCATGGGCCAGGGGCCTTGGCGTTCCTGTTCAGTGAGCAGTACGAGGAGGCGAAATAGGTTGTGCATCTTTTGTAAGAACTCGCAATTATTGGGCCCATAAAGAAAAAAATGGTGATTCCAATTACCTTCAATTTAAACAGCTTATCTATCCAGTGACAAGAACACGTACCTTTCCTCCTGAAAAGGATCTTATGCACGGAAGCGTAGAGGAGGACGTTGACACCTTTAGGATTGGCGTACTCCAACAAGTCGGCGGCGGTGTGCCGACGGCCTGATTCGTCGAATATGGTGCCACCCACCTTAGTCCCGGAAATGTGGTCGTAGGTAAAGCCGTTGTTGGGAACCACGCCGATTTCTAGCAGCCCGTTCCTCACCGCCGACTGCCACTGCCGTAACTTGGGCTCGAAAGCCACCAGCCGCTCCACCCATGTGTACGACTCGTTCACCAGTTTCCCATCCCAACCGACATCCCTATCGCCGACCAAAATGTCAATAATAATTTATCGATGCACCGGCTATTCTCGTGATATATCTAATAAATAGTTTGAAAGTCAATTTTTTTTTTATTAAAACATGTTTGACAAGTGGGACACTAGACCCTAAAAACAAAAATAAGTGAAAGGCAAATGCATAGAGTTACACTTCACTACCGACCTCACATATTCAGGAGCGGCGCGTGAGTAGAACCCGGCGTTCAGGCAAGTTCCACCACCCAAGACTCGTCCACGCGCGTTGATGACGCCGTCCTCGGAGATGAAACGCTGCGATGGAGACGACGGGGAGAGGTCCGAGAGCGCCGCTCCGAAGGCTCCCAAGTCGGTGATGTTCGGGTTCCCGTAGGGCGAGCCGCCTCTCTCCAAGAGCAAGACGGAGGCGTTTCGAGAAAGAGTCGCCGCTAACGGGCAGCCGGCAGTGCCGCCGCCGATGACGATGTAGTCATAGTACGAGACTGGCGGCGCCGATGTGGCGTTGCGCATGAAACTATAGGTCCGAGTCGGGATGGCTGGAGAGAGAGAGAGAGAGAAAAATTGGTGAGGAAATTTTAAGTAAAATCCACTTTTTTTTTTTACCAATGAAAGCATATATATATATTTGTTTGGAGGTAGAACACAAAAAGATGCGAAATCGTTGGTGCATTTATCTTTGCAATCCACATCAAGTCCATGACCACCAGCTTGCTTGTGGCCCAGTCAACAACCATATCAAGAAATTTCTCAGGCAAAAACTGATGATGAGTAAGTGCATGTCTTTTCATTAAGGACGAAAAGGAAAGTTGCATGTGGCTTCTTTGAGGGAAGAAATTACACGTCCACCTCAGCTAAACCCTCTCATAATTACAGTAACCCCATCCTCTAACCTAACATGTTACCTTAAAATGAAGGAAAATCACTCATTTTGCTGACCCAACTCCTATCTAGTCTCCTTCATATCTTAATAGTGTTGCTAATTTTTCCTCCTCCCCGATAATCATGCACATAATTCGCGCATAAACTCGTTGTTTTTCAATACTATTCGCACCGAAAGGGAGTAACTTTCATTTCCACTTTGTAATTTGGAGAAAGCATAGAGACAGTATTAGCATAAGGAAACAGAAGGGGGAAATTGTCAAAAAAGTCTTACGCTTTTTTGTACTTTTGTCAATTCAGTCCTAAACCTTTTAAGTTTGCCGATTCGGTCCTAAATATTTTTCACCTTTTGCTAGTTCCGTCCTATTGGTGCCAAGAGTGATTGTGAGTCAGTTCTGCAGTACATCAAACAAATGACGCAGAAAAGAAGAGGAGAATCTGATATACTATTGCAACCACCGCTTCCCTTAAATGGCTCAATCTGAGCTGCAATAAGTAGGTAGAACCACCCCGTTTCGCGCGAGTATTATAGACGTACTTTCTTTTCCCGGTATCTAAGTTACCTTTACTAGCTCAAAAACCTAGAATTGCATGATGACATTATTTATGTATATATACTCTCGAACATGGTCTAGGATTGTCCCAGGAAATTAGTATTATGGTCTTAACCGAACACTGACTGAGTCGCTTGTGAGGTGAATGCAAGAACAAGAGCGAAAACGGGTGTAAAACGAGGCGTACCTTCACCCGAAGAACAAGATCCGTGAAGGAAGAGAGTTGCAGCAAATGCAGCTCCAAGGAACCTCCAGAACCCGAGAACCATGATCGATTTCTCGACGAATTTCCCCGACACAGCCTTGTGGTTTTTTTTTTTTTTCCAGAAAACAAGAAGGATGACGACGTCTTTTAAATGGTGTTGCAGCCGGCCTATCTCCCGAGAACCTCGAACCAAACAAGCTTGCGGTGATTACAGCGAAGAAGGGAAGCCAACCAATCTCGAAGGCGACGAGGGAGCCTGGGATCGAGAGAGGAAACGCAGAAGATGTGATAGATGAAGAAGGAGTAAGGTCGCAAGATGATAAAGTGAACTACTTCTCGAGTGCACTCATTTAAATGAAGCTAAAGTTAGATAGGAGATGAATATTCGGGGGGGCGGTGGTGGGGTTGCGGACACTAGCATGTGCATTCAAATTTTGGTTGAAAGAGAAAGAAAGTAAAATTGGTACCAAAAAAGTCCTAAACATATTGTGTTGGTACCAATTCAGTTTTAACCATTTCAATTGGATCAATTTAGTCCTAAACCTTTTCACATGATACCAATTGAGTCCATTCGACCAATTTAGGCTGAAAATTGTTACTGTGGACGCCGGCCGTCTTACGTGGCATGAGTGACGCCGACGTGGACATTTTTAATAATTTTAATGAATTTTTTTTCTCTCTTTTTCTCCCATGGCTTGTGCCGAGGCTATTGAGGGTTGGCCTTGCTTGAGAGAGGGTTGCCCTTAGGCAAGGGTCGGCCTCATCGGCGCTCACCCTCGCCCAGGCAATGCCCAACGAGGTCCGGCCCTTGCCGGCCATAGCTTGTGCCAATGCCGACACGGACCATTGGAAGAAAAGAAAGAAAATTAAAGATTTTTAAAAAAATATATCATAAAAAAAATGTCCACGTTAACATTAGTCGTGCCGTGTTGGACAACTGTCTTCCGCGTCGGTAATTTTCAGTATAAATTGGCCAGATAGATTCAATTGGTACTAATATAAAAAAAAGATTGGGAACTACATTAGTCAAATTAAAATGTTTAAAACGGCATTGGTACCAGTGCACAAAGTGATGACCATACTTTGCACAACCTATGCATGGCTCACTAAGCTTCGATTGTTTTTTCAAATGTGGTATTGGTTTCGCATGTTCTTTCGATCTCGATACAGTTAGATCGCATTTGTGATTATCTATCTCTATATCATGTAGCATATTTAGATAAAAACTAGAGGCCCTTTGTCGACAAGTTCCTAAATAATCACAAATTCCGGTCGAACCGAACCATAGGTCGATTTGTGTAGAGTTGAAGTCAAGTGGCCCGAGTAAAAAAGCTGCCCTAGATAGAGTGACAAAGCAACGTGTTTCGTCTACTTAGTCTTACATCTCTAAAGACGAAGCATGAGCTTGATCTGAAAACGCGAATTTTTTTTTTTGTTTATCGAAACATTTCAATTTAACAAATTGATGAAGTGACTAATTGAGAGATCATTACGACTTTTAGCAGACTAACTTCTCTAATAAAGTCTACGATCGATGTCTTGATAATCGAAATCGTGCTTACACGAAACAGTGAGTGACGGGGACGGTGTCGGTGTCGGGACTCGAAAGAGTTTTAAGGATCGGCTAGACTGAGAGAGACTCCTCCGATGCAGCTCAACGTTTTTTTAGTCATAAATTTTTCGATCTATTCCCAAACATCAATCGAAATTCGAAAGCTTGAGGAAGAGCCATGTGAAGCGATTGAATTTTGGGGAATTTGCTTTCGGTTTAGATAAGTTGGGAGGAGTCGCGAGGAGGTGTGAAAATTTAATGAGAGCCCAACTACTCAACGCGAGGTGGTTCGGCTTCACTTAATACGACCCGTTGTGGAGAGAGAGAGCCCATGAATTCACTTGGCTATGGTCACGATTATGTCTGAGGAAATGTAGGATAGAGATGACACAAAGTTATGGGGCAGCTGTGTTTTGTTTTTTTTTTTTTTTTGGGGGGGGGGGGGGGGGGGAGTCTTAAATTTATGGAAATCGTGTCTATTCAGTCCTAAACCTTTCGATGATTTGCCAATGTAATCCATTCGGCCCAATTTGCTTGGAGATCTACGTGACATGACCGTTGCTAACATTGACAAATTTTACAAATTTTCGATATTTTATCTGAAATTTTTAATTCTTTCTTTTCATTTTTATTTTTCTTTTCTTTTCTTTTTTCATTGTGGACAGTGTGGGTCACCCTCGTTGGATCTGACAAGGGCTTGGTGGCCCTCGCCCACAGCCAACGATGGCATGGGCCCCTTCGCTGCCACAATGAAGGAAAATATATAAATTCAGAAAAAAACAATTAAAAATAATAGAATTTGTCCATGTCAACGATTTCCAGCCAAAATTGGCCGGATAAACTACATTGACAAACCGTCAAAAAATTTAGGACTTAATTGGTACAATTGACAGATTTATAACTAAATTGACACAGATGCTATAGGTTTACGACTTTTTTGTACTTTTTCCCTGCTTTTTTTTATTGTTATTTTGTCCTTTCTCTAGCTACAAATGTTTATATATTTTTTTATGTGAGAGTAGACGAATTTTTAATTTTCGAATGGATTTCATCGTCGATGTCATTAAGGTCCAGTTAACAAGTTCCCAAAAGCATACTTAAAATAGATAGGGCAAAAGCCACTAAAACCCCCAAACTGTGCTCACTGTGACATATTTACTTTGAACTTTTTTATCTGACATCAAGAATCTCAAACGTATACCCGCGCGACATATTTACCATCCATCAATATTATTCGTTAAAAATCTGCCTATTGGACGCCAGAAAGCAAATGGTGTTGACGCCCACGTGACTTAAATAAAATAAAAATAATGATGTTTTGACTGAAATATCATCTGATGGAACCTTATTATAGGGTAAATGTATCATATAGGTACAAGTTTGGGGATTTTTATATCATCAGAAAAAGTTTAGGGTAAATGTGTTATAGTGGGCATAGATTTGGGTTTTTTATGTCATAAAAAATGGTCATGGTAAATGTGTCACATTGGGTGTAATTTGACATTTTTTGTGGCTTTTTTCCAAAAATATACCTCAATTACGAAAAATGAGAAAAAGCAGTGTTGTGAAGCAATAATCTTTTATTTTTCGATTTCTTGTCTTTAACATGTATATTCTCTCTATTTAGTTATCCAATAAGTGTCTTGAAACAAGCGTCAAACATATATCCGTTGTAGGGTTCGTTGGTTTCACGAAAGTAGCCGATTTGAAAAGCATTTTTCCTTTAAAATGATCTGTCTGTATTTACAAAAATGCATCAATGAAAATATCTCCATTTTCAACAAGAATGTTTTCGACAAACGGATTAGTTGTCACGACAACAACGTTTTCCGAATTCCCATCCAACAAACGCATCATTATTTCGCAAGAAGAGGTGAGACCCCGAGTGAGTGATGGTCGAAAGGTGTGTTGTAGGTGGGGGAGGGAGAGAAGCGGTGGTGGCGTGATGGCTTCTTCTTGTTCCTACCAAAACCTCCGGTGTTGTTGTTAGGTGGAGGCATTTAATTTTTGCCCTCCCCTCCTCCTCCTCCTCCTCCTTCGCTTCCTCGTCCCTTTTGGCGAACGCGACTTGGGGAAGAACAAGAAGGTCGGCGTAATGCACGGACAGGTCGGTGGGCCTAGTGAATAGTACGAACTTTGGATATCACTTCCTCACGAAAAGCAAAACCAGCAACCGTAGCACTCCTCTCTCTGTCATGGAGAAATCCACCACAATGCCATCAAAATTCCTTTCAGTTTGTCAATTCCTCTGTACTAGCATCCACAGCCATGAATAGCCTGAGATTGTAGTTTCGCCATTATTGATCAGACTTCACGGCGTCGGGATGCAGAACTGGACTATGCCGTACCTCAAGAAGTGCGATCCGGTGGTGACGCCGTTTCGCTATTTTTTTCCCGGCAATTTAAGCTATCCAGTACATCTCGCCTCCGTTGCGGATGCGAACAGTGTTAAAACCCACAGGAAGAGTGCGATCGCCTACTTTGGTGATCAAAGCTTGAAAATGGATTGAGAGAGTAAACAAGTGAGATTATCGCGGACCCTCTCTGCTAAGGGAATGAGCCCGACCGAAAACTTACAAGAATCCCACTCGAGGACCTCATTACTTACAGTTTAGAGGACCTATACAGACATTATTGGAGAAGAAAATTGAATAAGAAAGGAAAGGAGAATAATCATAAGATGGCTTTAGAAGGGAGAATGGCTACAAGAAGCATGAACTTAGTAGAGGGAGTTGTAGGTGCAAAGGGTGGCGATGATGGATGATGTGCAAATCACTAGTGAAGGAAGGAGGGTGATGTTCAAGAGGCTACTCTCTCCCAAGTAACCAACTAACGTTATTGTGCCATCTGCGATCACTCGAGCGATCGTTCCCGCTTCTGTCGAAAGCAAGCCGCCGTTGTAGGTTCCCCGCGAAAGCCGGGACGACATGACACGTGAGAGTAGCGACAGGTTGACACCTGGAAAATGTCCAAGAACACAAGGAAAAAAAAAATGTCAACAAGGAGGAATCAATGCAGAAAACCCTGCCTCTCTCTCTCTCTCTCTCCCACTCTCCATAAATTGCATGATATTTTCCAGCTGTTACTCTCCCATAAATTGCACAATGATTTCATAGAGCATGCATTTGAACCTGTCCACTGCAATGTGTAACCCAGAGAACTGTCTCTAATGATCCACATGTTTATCAGTAAGATTGCAGGAGTTGCCATAATAGACGAAGATAAAATTGGTTATGGCAGTTTCTTGGAAATCTTAGTTTTTCCCAGGGATGAATATCTGGTTCTAGATTCACTCGCTATTTGCCTTTCTATATTCCCTAAGAGGCCATTTCTCTATGCTTATTCACATACGAAATTGACTTTTCCCTAGAAAGCGTAAACTAAACATATACAGTACCTTCAAGAACTTCGGCAGAAACAAACATGATGAGCCCAGAAGAGACGTATTGCGCAACAGAATAGGGTGTTATTAGGTGGAAACTTAGTATTATGCCTATTAAAACCATGACTTCAGATGCCAGCAAAATTTGCCTGCAATCATATCAGTGAGAACAGTTACAAACTATTTCCATGACGAGGAAGTACAAATTAAGCCAAATAACTTCTCAAACATTTGGGATTACCTGTCTTCAAACATGTTGCTAATGTAGCTTCCGACAATAATATTTACTGGAAGAACCGTCAAGCCAAGAGATGCAAGGAAAATCGCCACTTTGGTTGTTGACCATCCAAAGTAGTATGTGGTGATGACGCTAGATTCTGAGAGTAAAATCTCCATTGCATACTTGAGCATGAAATAAATCAGCAATTGAACCTAAAAACATAGTTATAGTTAGAATACATTTGAAGTATGAACCATTCCAATCCAAATTTAAAAAGAAGAATCCAAGAGAACATTTGACTAGAAAGAATGAGCATATAAAAGATAAATTCAACTTTCAATTCAAGCATGTACCGTGCTTTGACGACCGAGAGCGAATAGAAAGACCAACAAATCATTGTGGATTTACATAGAAAAAGTTGCTGGTCACGTTAAATTCATGAACTCAGAATTCTTATATGAATGTTTCAGGCCTAAAAGAATAAATTCTGGAAACACATGCTGTGAATTACAAGCTAATCCATAGAACACAGTGCATGCAAGTCTACTGCAGATGGGATCACTTTGAGCCCATTTAATTTGCATGAAGCTGCATTGCGTGTTTAAAAAAAGAAGTCCAGGGAATCGTTCCAAGACCTTTACAGAGGGCGTTAGTAGCCTATACGCTGATGCAATTGAAGTGGCTGGTTGGCGAGATTCCTCCGAAGCTTCTTCACTTCCATCAAATTCTTGATCACCATTTTCATCTTCATTTTTTTCCGCCGAACTTATAAGCAATGGTTGCTTGAGACCATTCTCAAGAGCATCGGTTTGTAATGATTCTGTTGAGCAAAATTTTCAATATACCAACAAAAACAGATGAACTATGAACGAGCCGTTGGAAATGCAATGATTCTCTAGACAAGAGGACAATTAACTCCATATGATGCGGGCAAAAGTTTAAGCCAACTGGATATTAGATTTCTTAATTGACAATGAGTCATGAAAGATATCAATATCTAGTCGTCAAGATTACAGTGGATGCTAAATCCCAATGACGGTTTACATCTGGATATCAAGAGTAATGTTTCCACATTTTATAAAAGTTGGATAATGATGCAACAAGTAGTCTTTCATGGTTCAATTTAATGATAAGATGCCCTTACCAAAAAAAGAAATGATGAGAGGCAGCTCATAATCAATCCCAAAGATAGCTTCTCAGCTACTAGAAAAGGCGGAGGCTTTGTTGGACCCGTAATGACATGACCATAGAGAAATTGATGGCAGGTGAAAATAACTTACCTTCATTAGACTCTTTTGGCTTGTGGCTTGCTTCCTTCTCATGGGAGGGTTCTCTAAATGAAATCCACAACCATATTAAGTACAAGAGCCATCCCACAGCCATTGCCCATCCAGGCAGAGTCTCCTGATTGAATGTAATGTTGAAAACTTTGAAATGACACTGAAATAAACCGGCAAGAGCAGGACCGCAGGCCATGCCAAGAGCACTAGCACTCACAAAACCTGCAGATGCCTGCATTCTGATCCTCATAGGTACACAGTCACTTATATAGCGTCGATTAACAGCTCGAGCAGAGCCGAATCTGCAATTATAGAGGGAACTTGTTACAATCTGATGACGATTTAGGAGTTACAGTATCTGCGGGGTCGAAGATGTGTTGATATTAACAGCAGGCAACATACTTGAGAACCTGATAGGACTAACACCGAAAATTCAAATTGGAGAACATAGCCTGTCCACCTGTAATCTAGAGGACAGACTTCAGAAAGTTTCAAGTGGTTTCCAGTGATTAGGCTACACAAGTCTCGCCCTGTCTAGGACATGCATAGTTAAAGACTTCTTTATCAACACACTCTTCAAGATTCCAAAGACACAGATCAATCTCAATATGAGCAGCAACCTTCTACTTTTATTAGTGATTAATAATAACCTAGCAAATCTTCTGATAGATAATTGAACAAGACTAAGTACCATTGGTTAGAAGGGGCTGTCAACATTATGTGTGTGTTGACAGATTTCCTTTGTATTCAGATGACACCTGTTTAGGAATAAGATTAATATTTGATGAAAAACATGTTGGTACAACATCCGGATTATTCGGCCAGTTATTATTTCCTTCTTCTTTAAGAATATGACATACAAGGTCAAAGAGATTGTGTCCTGACATACAAGGTCCAAGTGATTGTGTCCTTTATTTCAAATAAAAGAAGTTCACATTACCTATGACCAATCAGAAAACAAAGCCAATCTGCCTGGGCAGATTGGATGACAGAGAGTGCTAAAATATTGCAAAATTAATTGTTTGAAAAAGAAAAATACAAGGAGTTAGGCTTCTTACCCACATAAAAGACGACCAATTAGAAGAATAGCAATTGAATTCATATCATAGGCCATCGCATACATGGTATTGCCCAGGAAGAGGACAATACTGCTGAAGACAAGAGGTCTGAAGTATGATTTATTTGACCACGCACTGAAATATACTGAAGAGAACACCTGTGCAACAGCCATTGCGCCAATCACAACTCCACAAACTGTGGCAGCAGCACCAAGACTCGTGGCATAATCATCTGCTGTGGGTACAATTATGTATGTATTGACCATATATAGAAAAGTATTTGCCAGGTTCAACAGTAAAGACATAAAATGGTATCTTCCATCGTCGACCTCTTCCTCAACTGGAGTTGGTAGTTCCTCTTGCAAAATGAATGCATGCTGTGCCAGAAAGTGTAGGAAGTTTGTTGAGTGGGACAACCTGTCTACTGCTGCTTTTATTGACTCGATTGTGGGATCCTGCAGAAGAACCTTCGTAAATATCATAGTGGAACATTATTCTGAAGTAGGAAACAACCACAAAATACAAATTATAGTGCATGAAGAATAACTGGTGGAGATAAACCTGTAAAGGAAGAGCAGGCTGGTCATAGATTGATAAGTAGCTTCCTTGGCGATCCTCCAACTCTGCAAGGTTGCGGGAAATTGCTCCGACAACAGCCCCTATCCCCTGGAATTTTGACACGTGGCCAGCTTGTTATAATGTGCCTATGCAATTAATCCACAATCGACGGAGAAGTTCCAGATTTATAACAGATACTAACAAAATGGAGCATGAATAACCTAAGTAAAAAATATGCCGGACTAAGCTTATACCACATGCTTGAACACTTGCTGAAGCTGAGAGTACGGATGATTAGCACGAGTTTTGACATAGTAGTCTGTAAATCTATATCCAAAACGTTTGTCAAACTTCTTCAGTATCTTTCGCAGACCAACTGCATTCAACTCAACAAAATATAGGAGCTTCAAAAGATCTTGTCCCACTTCTCTATAAGCTTCTCTTAATTCAGATAACTTTGGTATATCTTGCTGCTGCTGAAGAGCTTCTTGCTGCTCTCCCAGCTTGGCAATCCTGCTGGCTAGGCGACCTTGTTGCTCCAAGAGGAAAAGGACAATCTTCTCAATCTGATATTATCAGGTGACTTATTAAACATATTTGAAATGAACTTCCATAAGAAAAGAGTTTAGCATTTAATTCTTTGCAGGATTACACCATACAGTGTTCTTTAATCAATCATCCCATGAGAATAAAGATAACAAAGAACATGACACCAGAAAAGGTAAATATCAAGACCACTACATCTGTACTGAATTTATCATAATACTTGTCCTCATTCTCATGAGTATGGATGCAATAAAACGACTCCTTTTCCCTAAAATCTCAATGTCACTGCACAAAAGGAATTCTCCTAAATATGAGTTGATATCAGTTGGTTAACTGGCCTTTTAAGTACGATAAACGAATTTCCTCACTTGTTCATCGCTAAATCAACCTCGAAGAAGGACACTACAACTAGTCCCACCATGTGGAGTTGAATTTGTAATCCTTTTACACCACTGCTTCCAGTTATCCAAATGCATTCTAAGTAATGTAGGAGTATCCACAATTTAAGTATTTTTTCTGAAAAGAAAAGAAAACTTCCCGCCTGCAAATGCTTGTAAGACACAGAGTTACAGTTCCATATACCTGGTGGTCCAACATTCTAGAGAAATCCTTGAGGACATTTCGGCGATCTTGAGTTCCACCTTGAATTTGTTGAGCATATTGTCTTACTTTCTTCTTCATCAGCTTATAGTTGATGTAATAACTGGAGAATTTGATTAAAGAGGGACAAATTAAGAACCTATCAATTTAATATCAGGAAAAAGGTAAAGCAACAATAGTAGCTTCAATAACTCCATACGATGCAACTGCATGGGCATGCATAAAACCTAAAGGCAGCACTATTAATATATTAGGACATCATTTGGGCATAGGAAAGAACTCAAAGCACCAAAAGACATTTCCTGGAACAAAATGAACACTGGCAAGCATGCATGGAGTCTCACAGAATCAGAGTCTCGTGACAAGTTGTCAAGTTCACTCTATTGTTTGAAAAGATAGCTACCTTGACTTAGAAATAGTAGTTAGTGTCATATAAAAGAATACGGGGCACATGAAATAACATATTCCATATTGAATGGCAGAAAACTCCGCGTAAGACAGATTGCGTGACACTCAGTGTGGCTTTTCCAACCACTGGTTATAAGATATACACACATAACACTTTCCAGGACCTGGAGTTCAAACTAACGATGTGACAATATGACGTGTATATTGCAGCTGATCATACCCCTGCCATTCTTGAATTTGCCTTTCCTTCAGCTTTTTCCCAAAGGCGACCATTGCTCTGCAATACATCACAAAAGTTCATTAGGGAGGGGGCAAAGTTAGAGAAAAGATGTCCTTCAGAAATAAAGCATAGGACTTTTACATCAGAAAGGAGATTCTTTTTTGTATTTAGTCGAAAGGAAAACATAAATCCGACATCTCCCATGTAAAAGAAAACGATAGAATTCAAATTCCAGGAAAAATACTAGCATGGACTGGGAGAAATCACAATTGTTGAATGTCTTAGGTGGGGGCCACATGATCAACAGCTGAGATTCACCCAGTCCACCTTGGACTGCGTCCAAGAAAGAATTTGCCAGATTCCAGACAGAGCTACTGATTGGAACATTCTCAAGCCAGATATACAAGATATCTTCCCCATGACTCACAGGCTTCTGCAAACAGTATATTATGTCATCCACGGAATATAGAGAAACAGACTATAAGGACAAGCATACATCCATTGCGCACTAGAAATGCTTAGATGTGAGTTGTAAAATCCCAAAGTGCCAGCAGCATTACACGAGTCATACAGCGCAGAAAGTGCATTCAGCAGAAAGCAGAGGGCACACCAGAATGACAGTAACTAGAAACTTTTCTACCAAATGCATTTGGCTTGATAGATTCTTCTATATTTTCTAAACGCATAAGACAAAACAGGAAAACCGAGAGAATTCCCCTCTTCCAATACTAAAAATGTGCATAATTCTCATTCCTTTAGTTTCAACATGCATGGTGTTGCATCTCTCAGGTTATGCTTTCATTAAGCATCCTGATCTTTAGCAGGATTAAGCAATCTGTGGTTTCGAGTCTTTACTAACTTAAGGAAGAATTCACAAACTCAAGTTCAAAAACCACACAGCATGTCCAAGCCGACGTGAATTAATAAATAAACTGATGCCTCAACTGCAAGCCAATGCATCAATATAGTCCAACCTCCGCAAACTTACACTAGCGAGGATCTTGAAAGTAAAACAAAGACAACAAAAATAAAGACAAAAATAAAATAAAAAAGACAGCTTTCGATTCAGTAATAGAAACATGCAAAACGAATTATCTTGACCAGTATCGATAAGTTTGAGTTCTCAAACACAAATCTTTCAATTCAACAAGCGACCGCATCAAAACGCGAAAACTCTAAGCCCGAGTATCCTAACAGAGCTCTCTGTTTGATCCCCGAGAAAACTCGGGCGACTTTTTCACTCAGCTCTACAGCTTCCAGACAGCATCAACAACATTGAAAAGACACAAA
The DNA here is from genome assembly GCA_029784005.1 of Lenwebbia sp. NSW1173648. Taxonomy (NCBI): domain Eukaryota; kingdom Viridiplantae; phylum Streptophyta; class Magnoliopsida; order Myrtales; family Myrtaceae; genus Lenwebbia; species Lenwebbia sp. NSW1173648. The sequence goes on from JARCGZ010000005.1 coordinate 4,149,756, forward strand.
AAAAGACGCCACGCTAGGAGTGGGCTAGGGCTTCGCATCCTCACTCCTTCACTCTCCCTCTCCCTCACTTCCAGCTCCTTCCGCAGCACAACCCGACGGAAGCAGCCCGCACACACACCAAAACGCGACGCCAAAGACTCTTGCCCAACACTGAAACGAACAGAATTTACCAGAGCGGATTCAGCGAAGCTCCTGCGATCCCGAATTCTCTTCCAGGCTCGGATGACGACGGGGCGGGCGGGCCGGCGGGCGAGCGCGCGCGCGAATGACGACAGAATCGAGCGCTGAGAAATGGTGGCAGCGCGTCTGGCACCTTCCAGCCGATACAGAATCGAAAGAGCGAAGCAATGGAGGTTTCCTGAGCTTGCGAATCGAAGAGGAGAGTGAGCGAACGAAGGGCAGAGAGAGAGAGAGAGAGAATTGTCTGGTTTAGCAGAGAAAAGCGGATCTTTTTCATGTGAGAGTGCTTGTAATGTAACGTCCCCACGGCCAGGGGACTTAAATGGCAATTTCGTAATTTCAAAATTGGCAACTTGGGAAGAAAAGGGACAAAATATTAGTTATTGAGATTATCGCGATTGGTATTGTTTTTATATAAAAATCACATATAAATTTAAATAGCAATTATATAATTTATAATATTGAACCGCATTAAACTTAGCCAAAATCGAGAAAGAAAGAAAGAAAGAAAAATAACAAGCTAAGTAACCGAACGGAAGACCGTGTTGGTACTCAATCAATTTGATCGGTCTAGTCTAATTTTCAAGACAGTGAATGTGATATCCCTGTATTAGGAAAAAGAGATGGGGCATGGACATTAATCCCAAAAAATTTTGTGAAGAAATTTTTCATTAAGAGAATATTGTGATATATACATACGTTGACTCGTAATATTATTTATACTGCTGTCAAGTGAGACCTTCAATAATTGTTGTGCATGAAAATGAATCGAGATGAGTCCGAATGTTACCCTCAACCAAAACTCGCTCTTACCAAAACAAGGTTTTCGAGATTTTTCAGAGAGCTGATCAATTTTCCAAAAGGAGAAGTAATGGATTTGCAGACGCTACACTATCCATAAAAACTTGTTTTTAGATTTGAAAGATGTTAATTTTCGGAATATGCATAAAAGCGTTTAAGATATAGTGACCGCAACGTTGTTCGAAATTTCGCTATCCTAAATTATTTTGCACTGTAACATTGTGTAGGGTGTGTGGTAAGCTAACTTTAGTGTGCTCGCGCGCATTTAACATTGACTTCTATTTCTGTCGTTTTACGGTTATAGTATTCCGTTAGTACACAAAAGAACATAGATAGGCACTTTATTTATTGATCATACCCACATATTATATACCCAATTGACTAATCATACACACATATTACAGAATTCCGTAATTAAATTCACTAAAGAAATATATCCTTAATTCATGCTTCAAGACTTCAACCCAAAAAAAAAGGAAATAAAAAAAAAGGCAAAAATATCGTTAATTTTCTATTGAAGCAGCACGAAAAGGGAAAATGACAGCTTGTGATCAGAAAATCACATGATACCGCTCCTTATGAAAAGAATAAAGTGATGCCCAATAAATACAAACGAGCGAATATTCTGTTATACATTTTAGATCAATAAATCTCCCGAAAGCTTCGCGGTCCACATGCCCCCACAATTCTGACCACTATTATATAACATGTGCAATTGTTTGTACCAAAACAATCCACCCAAAAAAATTTATAAAGAAAAGACAAAAGAGCTTCTCCAATTTACTAAAAAGCCACATCAAGGCAACCACAAAAAATTGTGGATAATCAGATTTATTGTACGGTTGTCAATTCAGGGAAAAAAAAATGTCTGAAAAGTCCTAAATCTATTGAATTGATGTCAATTTAGTCATAAACATTTTAACCTAGAGCCAATTTGGTCCTTCCGATCAATTTGGCAGGATATTACTGATGTGGACGCCAGACGGCCTATGTGACACAGTCGGTGCTGACTTGCATATTTTTTAATAATATTTTAATAATTTTTAATTTTTTAATTTTTTTCTTTTTTTTCTATCTTTTTTTTTTTCTAGGTTCCTCCATGGCCGACGCAAGGCGAACGCCGACCTCGCCCGGCATCGCCCTAGCTTGGGCAAGGGTCGACCTCGCCAAATCTGCGGCCTTGACTCTTGCCGGTCACTGGAGGAACTTGGAAAAAAAGAGAAAGAAAAAATAAATAAAAAATAAAAAAATTGTTAAAAAATTATTAAAAAATGTCCACGTTAGCGTCGACCGTGTCATGTAGGCTGTCTGGCGTCCACGCCAGCAATATCTGGCTAAAATTATCCGAAAGGACTAGATCTAGGTCAAAAGATTTAGGACTAAATTAACACCATTAAAAGGTTTTAGACTAAATTGGCACAAATGCAATAGGTTCGGGATTTTTCTGACATTTTTTTCGTCAATTCAATCCTAAACTTTTCAATTTGCACAATGTAGTTGCACGAAATTTCAATATGGTCCTTCCGATCAGTTGTAGCCGTGAATCACCGACGACGTCTAGTCATCAGCGGTCTTCCTACAGACATTTTGTGGGTCGTCACGTCAGCGATTTTCGACGGGCAATTGGCCGAAAAGATTATATTGAAATTTCACTCAAATTTTTAACACGACTTCATTGTCAAATTTTGAATATATTAGGCTTCAATTGGCATCTGTATAATATATTTAGAATCGAATCAGTAATTTTTCCTGCTGGGACTCAACACGATTAATGGGTCGCACGGGGAAAATGAGGTCATTCTGTTCCTAAAATGTCATCACATTGAGACGAACAATAGCGAATCTCTGGGTCCAACCTTGTTTCTAAAAGCCGAAATGTCAACATCTTGGGAGGTACAATTGCCTCTCGTACAATCAATTATAAAGAAGAGGACAAAAAGAGGGCTGATTGATAGACACCAACAACCACGACCCTCTTTTATAACAGAGTTAATATCATAAAAAAAAATATCAAACTAGAATATTTATGATAAATTTACTACGAATTAATTTTTTATCATAAAAAATCCTCAAATTGATACACATGTAATAAACTTATACTCCGTTAATTTTCGTTAAATTTTACCGTCAAATTGTTAAGTTCGATGACACGTGATAGTTGACAGGTGTACCAGTTTGGGGTTTTCAGAGGTATACTGATTTGGCATTTTTCGTGGTATTAATCCAATTTAACGGAAACTAACTAAGGGTAAATTTTTCATAAGTATACTATCTTGGGGGTTTTGGATGATCAAACAAATAGTTTTGGGTAAATTTATCACAATGGCTTTTAATGGTCAAAAAATTATTTTTTGGTAAATTTGTCATAAATGTATCAGATTGTGATTTTTCGTGGTATTAACCCTTTATAATAATCTGTCGCTAATGACATGACTTGTTGCCCACATCGTGGGAGGATCATTTACAACTTGATCATTCATTATTCTTCTTTTTCTTTTCTTTTGAAAAACATAAGAAAAATAGGAGCCTTGGCTCTGTTTGTTTTTTGAAAATGAATCATTTGAAAAACATCTTCCTAAAAACAATCGCTTGTGTCGATTGAAATAATTAGTTGATGAAAATATTTGTATTATCAACCACAATTTATGCTCAATTTTTTTCGTGAACGATGAAAAAAATTCTCGTGTTTATGGGTTAATAATTTAAATTAGAATCCATGGGACATTCAGGGTATAAATGTGATAGTTCTTTGATATTTTGAAATTACTATTTGGTCTATTATTTTGTAATATGTGGGTAGAATTGGCATACAAGCAGGGGCTTTTGTGGAATTTTAGGCGAAATTTTGAGGTTGAAGATCCTTTACTGTTTGGAATCAAATGATTTTTGAAAAATTAACCCATATGCTATGTTTGGTAGTCGAGATATCTTGTATTCGGTTCCTATCCAGGACAAATTTAAATGAAGTAAACGATTCAGATTTTAAATGAACAAATACAAATTAGAAAAAATATTTTTAATTCTCGAAAGTGAGTGCTAGAAGATTTCTTTAAAAACCCTACCCTAACCTCTCCTTCTCCTTCTACACTATAGCTTTGGTTCACATTGAAGTTTCACAACTCCTCCGTAATCCCTTTGTTTAGAGGTGTCAAACGGGTGGGTCCACTCGGGTTTGGGTCGCGTCGAACATGGTCCGACTCATATTGACCCATTTTCATGCAATACAAATATAACAACTCATACGCGACCCAACCCATACCCAATACATACCTAACCCGACTTGTATTATTTAAACACTTCTATATTTAACCAAATCATAGAATATTTGTTTATTATAATTTGTTAAGAAAAATGATATTGCTAAAACACTTTCATGCAATACGAATTTAGTGAATTTTTTAATATTTTATATTTTAAAATTCGGCTAGTAGCGGCGTCAATGGGCAAGCGGAAGGCGGTGGGCAACAGACGACAGCAGGTGGCGGTCGGCGAACGGCGGCGGACAACGACATTCTACTTCTTTGAACAGTTTTTATATTTTTTAAATTTTTATTTCTTTCTTTTGCTTATAAAAATTAAAATCAAAAATAAAAATAAAAAATATATTAACTTGTAAATTTTATAATCTAAGTAAATTGTAAATGAATTTGGTTTGTCTAGCTAAATGGGTTGTAAATGGGTTCAAAGACAAACCTATTTACAACACACTATAATTAGGCTTAAAATTTATACCCATTAACAACCCATTTACTAGAACTTAACTAATCCATATTTGACTCATTTCATTAAATATGGGATTTTAACCCATATTGACACCTCTACTTTTGTTCACGTCAAAACTCAACAGAAAATGGCGAGAGAGTTAAAACTCCTTCTCCTCCGTAACTCTCAGGTTCACATCGAAAGTCCACAACAACAGTAAGAGAGTCGAAACTCATTCTCCTCTATAGCTCTCTAGTTCATTTCGAAAGTTCATGAAAGCAGCGAGAGATTCGAAGCATTATGGTTTTCGAAATCGTGAAGGTGAATGACCATGCTTTCTCTCTCTCACTAGATTTGGTATTCGCTGGACGATCTATATCATCAATGTCATTGTAGCTCGTTTACATTCTTGTCATAGTTGAATTTGTGATTCTGGAATGTTGCAATGAGCTCCTTTGTTATTTAAGATTTAGACCGTACAATAACCATGGATTGATTGCTTGGGCTTGTTTCCATTTGTGTATTTGTGGTTTCTTTAGCAGTGAATCGTGAGAGACTATTACTACCATTGTTTGTGCATTTTGGGGTTCATTTACATTGATATACAGCTCTCACCGAACAATGCACATGATAGCTATGTTTTGTTAATTCTAGTCAGGATAAAATTGAATAGGACATAATATGAAGTTAATGGATTTTGCTTGGAAAGGATGTTTGGCCTGTTTCATTTTACATAACAAATCTAATAATTATAGAGATTATATGACTTTATAATTAATAAAGACATTATGTTAAAGAGCCTTATGAGGCAATTATCAATTATATTTTACTGTAAAAAAAATTATTTCAAAAAAGCCGGCTATAAACTTCTACAGAAACAAAGCCTTCTAGATTTCGGTTCTCAAAAGCAAGCCAGCATGTGACGCTGCGACACGACAACGCCCACTGACATCCTTCCTTTTTGTTATGATCGGATAATGATAAAAGCTTGCCGCAAGATTTTGTAATCAGAAATCCCGATGAACGAATTTTTTATTCAGAAAGGATTAAAATATTATCAAAATTGGGAATGTCTATGGTCGCGGTCTCTGACGTAGGAAGGATTCAGCATTGTCTAATTTAGCCAAAACAAAACTAATTGAGCTGGGCATAGATCGACCCGCTTATCTCTCCTGTATACATCTACGCATATCAAGAGCCAATTATTATATATAATTTGGTTTTTGACATTGTGGTTTGTCCATTTCCTAGGCATCGTATCGAATTCCATGTAGGCGGTATATCGGTGGAGGGAATTTTCGTTGGAATCCGCGATTCTCGACACATCCCATTTGCACGATATGGCCGCATTTAAACAAGTTTGGATTTGGCATAAAATGGGTTCGTGTCATGAATGACGGATGACAAAAATCGCGTCTGACACGGGTTGACCCGTTTAACCCGTTAAGATACGATTTGACATATTTGAGTTAACGTGTCATTTGATTCGACGTGACACAATTAGGTACTCTTCAACACGTTTGGTGCTCATATTTAAAGGCTTTTCCGTCATTAAAAGTTTAAAAAATAACACATGCATCAAAAAGAATAAATCGTAAAACAAGAACCATATTTAGGGATATAAAAGTCATTAAACATAAAGAAAAACTAGCTCAATAATACACTTTACTTACACACGAGTTATCGTGCATAGACACGGTTTCATGGTTAACGTGTGTATACACATGCTATGATGCTAATGTACCATGCTGCGTGGACACCTGACATGGCGACACATTCGACAATCGTGTCATAAATTCGCTTTATTAGGCGTAACGTGGTCCTGTCGAGTCAGTCGATATGTTTCGTAAACGTGCGATGTTCAAATATAGAGGTGTGCATCGGCTACGGTCCAACCATAGAGTTGGACCGATTTGGCTTCCGATTCCTTATGTGGAACCAGATTGACCAAACCACTCTGGCAGAATCGACGAACTAGCCAAGATTTCTTAATTTTTTTAATTTTTTATTCTGAAGCTAAACCGAATGAGCAAATTATTTTTTTTCTTTTAATGTTGCGAAACTCCCACCTATAGGGAATAGAAGAAATAAAGTAGAAAAGAAATAAATCACCACTTCCGTGAACTTTGGTCCGATTCCACGACCGGGTGGGCTGGTTCTCAGTTCCACAAATTGGGAACCGACCCTGCCCGGTACAGTTTCAGGGTGGGAGCCGACCCACCCTAAAACCAATCATTCCTAGCATTATATCCCTACTTCCACAAGGCACAAATCGCTAGCTTTGAATGTCATATATTTCATTCTATTTCTCTAAAATGAACCGGAAGTTTCAGCATCAAGCTAGGCGCACATTCTTATGGCCGTAACGTGATGCCAATTCGATCATCGTCGAACCCAACATGACGAAAGAGATGGAAGATACGCCTTAGCACATCGCATGTTCGAAGAGTTTTAGCATCGAAAAATTCACAATTTTAACTGGGCAGGCTTTGACAATGGCATGTGGACCTGTTGGTAAAATGATTGAAGGGTTGGGGCCGGAGAGTTTCAAGTGCAAGGTTCGATTGCCGCGAATATCGCGCACACACACATGGACGCACATGTACATAGAGGAGAGGAGTGAAATAAAAATAAAGAATAAAGAATAAAAAAATTGGGGAGGCTTTTGGGATTTATGGTAACTAGGTGGGCCCGCTCATTGTTTCGTACTATCTCTTTGGGTCCACGTACAACATTGGATGATGTGATGAGAAGGGCTACCAAACGGAAGAAGACGAGGTAGCGAAAATAATAAACAGAAGAAGACGAGGGGCTCAGCAGACAAACCGAAACAGACCTACTTTTTTGTTTTCGTCCCAATATGCAGAGGGCGACCGCCACCTTACGTGGCTAACATGGAGCCTTATCCCCGTCGCATCTTGAAACAGGGGTTTTTATCTGCACCGTTGGTTCATACGAGACTCATCCAACGACGTCCGTGTTGGGTTCAGGTGAGATCTGCCACGTCCCGACAAAATGGACGGTCAAGATTGTCCTCGAACCGGCAATAAAATATGCTAAACACATGTTGAAAAACGAGAAATGATTACGTGATTTTTCTTAATCCATGAGATTAAACCGTTTATTCTTTCTTTCTTCTTTTTTTCGAAAAAAATGCATTTTGTTAACATAACAGTTTTTGGGTGACTGTGAGAGTAATAGATTATCCGTTCATTCTTTCTTAAAAATGAGATTAACCGTTTATTCTGAGTCATGAAAAAATTAGAAATTATTGTGGGATTTACTCTTTCAAGAATTTGTGACTCACAGCATTCTGTTACTCTCGCAGTCATCCAAAGATTGTTATGTTAACAAAGTCCATTAAGAAAGAATGAGATACATTGTTTCTAATCCCAAAAACACAAGTGCATGAACAATTTTCGGTGCGTAATCAACTTCATTCGGTATCTAGATATGCTTCAAAAATCGATAAATGTAATCTTTTTTTTTTTCTCTTTTTTGCTAACGCCCGGCAGGCTATTTCTAACAGAGAGTATTTCAATTTTCAAAAACATCGATCGAACACGGTGCAAAGAAATTCGGCGGTTGGGAAAGTTGCGGTTTGATCCTATTACATAAGATGCGCTTTTAAGCACGCCCGTTATCGTAATCGGACTGCTATTAAACTAGTTTGTGAATTGTGATACATGTGCTTTCAAGTGATTTTTGACCTAGTTCGGCGTCAACCGGGACTTGATTAATATATTTGACTAAGTCGATAGTGTGGCTTTCCAAACGTTGTTTTCTTAATTGTCTTGTCACTAGTTCTCTCCCCCAACTTAGAAGATTAATTCACGTGCCAAATATACATGGCACCATTCTTGGGTGGAGTCACAACTAGAAGACTTGATTTCCTCCGGGATAAAATTGCACTAAAGAAATGAAGAAATGACCCGTGAAAATGGTTGATGACATGCCTATTTGAAAATTATAATTACGGTATCCCGAGGACATAATTGGTCTAAAGAAATGGCTTGCGAAGATCGTTGATGGCTGTGAGATATTGGGGGACAGCTGCCAACCGTTCTAAAAGTTTAAGATGTTAGATGATATCGAATATTAATATTGACATATTTTATCACTTCCTTTCATGCTTAGTTTGGTCTTTTTTCCTAGTACGGTTGGGAATGCAAATAGGGGCCTGAAAAGATTTAAACTCAAGACCTTCTATTCTAATTCTATGTGAGATTTTGTAGGATCACTGTCAACTGTTAAAAAAACTTAAGCTGCTATATTAAAACTTTGTTTAATATTTATATGTTTCATCAATAGCTTCCATAATTTGTCACAAACATCATGTAGGACTTGTTCAAAGATATAATTACAGTAGCTTCTGAAGATAATCGGACTAACAAAATGCAGATATGACTCGTGAAAATCGTTGATGGCTTGCCCAATTAGGCACGTATCCTGCGATGGACTTGTTGAAAATTATGTTCACGGCACCTTCCGGACATTATCGGACAAAAGAACTGAAGAAATGACTCGTGAAAATCGTTTATGGCTTGCCCAATTAGGCAAACACCATGATGAACTTGTTGAAAAATATAATTATGCTACCTCAACAATGAGCATGATGATGATGACCACCTTGTTAAGGGGATAAGACTAAACTGGACGCGACAACAACATCTACAAACATTTCTAATTCGCCGGGAGAATCCAAAAAGTCTCGAACTTATTATATTTTTGCCAATTTATTCCTAAACTTTTAATGATGCTCAACCTTTCACGTTTTGCCAATTGAGTCTATCTGGCCAATTTTGGCTGAAAATGACTACGTGGACCGTCTTACGTGACATGGCCAGCGTTGACGTGGGAACTTTTAATATTTTTTTGAAATTTTTATTTATTTAATTTCTTTCCTCTATTCTTTTTTTTTCTTAGTGTGGCCGGCCAAAAAAGAAAAGAAAAGAAAAGAAAAGAAGGAAACGAAAAAAAAAGAATAAATAAATAATTTGAAAATATATGTCAACATCAGGGCCGGTCGTGCCACGTAAGGCGGCCGGCTTTTCTATTGGCGATTTCTGGCCAAAACTGGCCATATGGATTCAATTGGCAAAACGTGAAAAGATTAGGACGTAATTGGAAAAATTAAAATGTTAAAGACTGATTTGATAAAAGTGCAATAGGTTTAGGACTCCTTGGACAATTTTTTCCCTAATTCGCCATCTTGTGTGCTCGTTTGCTTATGAATTACAACCTGTGCTTGCTTAGACCCTTTCATAATGTCACTATGACCTCAAACTCTCTATGCATTCACGTGGTATTGTCATTTAACAAATATCATCCCGTAATCGGATCGGACAATTTCCGACTTGGAATCAGGTGGTCTAGTGGGGTGCCCGGATGTTGCGATAAGGTAACGCGATCCCACGCTAAGGTTATAAAATAAAAAAAAATCAAGCGTGATTCAAGAGTTTGTGTCTTTTTTTCGACAGCGACACAAGCCAACCTAGCGTGTTGTCAATTTGAGACAGCTCGAATAGACTTCTATCCAAACAAAAGATCCACCACTCCAAAGTGCACCTTCAATTCAAAATTGCAATTATTGTCTCCATCACTAGCCCCACTTCAGATCCAAAGATCTGGTCCTTTTGTTCTCTATGGGCGTTTGTCTAATGCCCCTTGAATTTAAAAAATAAGTTTTGGGTCTTCATCTAATTAATTGAAGGAAAATCTCTGCTATAAGGTAGACTAGTAAGATGAGTTTTTCCAAAGTAAACTAAGCAAAAAATACCACACGGGGCCATCTAATCATGTAAAAAAGATTATGCCTCTCGATTCTAGGCAATACACTAGATGGACTTCTAGGCTTACCATGGAAGTCCCATACGGCATACACCACTTTCATCTTGTTAAGTGATTCATTCCGTCCTTTTGTGGTTCTGCTCTTCATCCCCACTTTACGCCTGCTTTCAAGCGCCATATGTAAAATTTTGTGAGATCATTATCGACCGATTTAAAAGGTTTAAATTGATAGATGAAGGCGTGGTTTCATAACTAAATACTTTAACGATCCCTCTCACGTGTAGATCTGACTTTGCCCAAAGATTGAAGTGCGAAAAAAATATAATAAGGGAGACAAAGAAATGACCTGGAAAGAGTTGAATCGGACCTTGTTATTTCGGTGCCATGCGAAATTTTTGTGAGGCCAACGCCAACTATTCAAAAAACTTAAAACGATAGGGAAAAAAATACAAAAAATATAAAATTATGTCCATCGTGACACATTTACTCTTAACTTTTCTTTGTGATACAAAAAACCTCAAACTTGTACCTATATGACACATTTACCTTTCGTTAAAATTTCGTCAATGGACATCATTAACTATTTGCCTACACAAACGACAGAAAGCAAACGGTATTAACATGACACTCGTGTGACTTAAGTCAAACAAAAACAACGTCCCTTTGGTTGAAAAATCATCCAACGGAATCTTACCTAAGGGTAAATGTGTAACGCAAGTACAACTTTAGGGTTTTTAATGTCGTAAGAAAAAGCTTAGGGCAAGTGTGTCACAGTAGGCATAGTTTTGGAGTTTTGATGTCTCTAAAAATAGTTCGGAGAATATATATCACAATGAACATAGCTTAAGATTTTTAGTGGTTTTTTTCCATACCGACGTATGGAGTGGTGATTCAATATTCAAATATTTTAACAATATATGGGTATAGATATTTTTTTATCTCAACTATCTGTAGATCAACATATGTCATCATGTGGGAAGTGAAAGGCAGTTCATTTTGTTTTAGGGTAGGTTTAATTTTTTCTGCTGGATTTTTTTTAAGGTTAAGTCGTGCTTTTCCTAAATAAAAACAAAAGCCAAAAGGTCGTGCTTTTCCAGGAATAGAGACAAAAGTAAGTCGCCTTTCCCGTTGAAGTGTTTTTTTTTTTTTTGGTCGAAGTTAAAGTGGTTCATGAGTCCCAAGATAGTACTTTGTGATGATGAAGAAATGATGATATGAGTGAAAAAAGGGTGTAAAAAGAACGTCTCTAATTTTTCTAAGTACATATGTTAGCATGTTCACTCCTAAATTGAAAATATTTTTAGTACTCCTGTCTTTTGTTTTTTTTTGCCTAATTCACTTAAAAACCCTCAACTGGAGGTCCAATCTTACTTTTACCCTAAACTTCTTTATTTGAAAAAAAAACACACCATAACTTTAGATTCGATCCCAATTATGCTATGAACTTTTTTTGTCTAAAAAAATCCTAACTTTTCATTCATTCCCAAATCTATTCCAGATTTTTTTTGGTCTAAAAATGGTTACCAACTTTAACTCCAGTCCCAAATCTGCCACATGATTTTATTTATCTAGAAAATGTATCAAGTTTAAATATAGTCTCAAATCTTCCCTCCTTAACTCTTTGTCCGAAAATTATCATTACTTGTTTGACGTGGCATTTCCATGTTGGTGACAAATTCATATAAGTAAGATGACATTGAAAATTATCTCCAAAATGAAACTATTTTTGATATGAGAATTATATTAATTAGGGAAATTCTTTTTTATCTAAAAAATGCCAACTTTTAATCTAGTCTTTAAATCTGTCTCTGTTAACTCTCCGCCTAAAATTTTCCATTAGTCATTTTATGTGGCATTTTTATGTAGGTAACATATTCACATTAGCAAGGTGACGTTGAAAATTGTCTCCAAAACGAAACCGCTCTTTAATTTAAAATTTAGGGAAAATTATAAACAACTAAGGACGATTTTTGGATAGAAGGCTAACGAGGGTAAATTTGGGACTAGACTTAAAGTCGATGATTTTTTTAGACAAAAAAAAATGTTTTGAGGCAAATAGGGACTGGACTGAAAGTTTGGGATTTTTTTATGCAAAAAGAGTTTGGGCAAAATTGGCATTGGACCTAATGTTGGGTTTTTATTCCGACCAAAAGAGAAGTTCGGGACAGAATTGTGACTGAACCTAAAATTGAGAGTTTTTTAGGTAATTAGGCATCCTCTCTCTCACACTTGCGGAGGATCATGCAAGTGAAGATTTCATGGATCTGATCTAACAAGTAATACTGATATATTTGCAAGATTGTGTGATCCATCGGATAAAGTCATTAATTGGAAAAAAAAAGTGCGCAATTGGACCGCTGGATTGTTCACTTTATTAGACTCGTAGACTGCGTTTGGTGGGTCAGGATGTTTAGGTTTAATACAAATAAGAAACAAATTATGCTCACCAATTATGTGGAAAAACAATTTCATCAAAGCTGACTATAAACTTTTACTAGAAACTAATCCATTAAGAATTTATGGTATTTACCGCTTAATTTTGTTGACAAGTAATTACCAACTAAATCAGTAACAACTCTTTTAGTGGATAAAACCGAATTTGTTTTTCCTGCTTTATAGTTGCTCCCTCCAACATAGGAAGGATTTGAGCATTACCCATCCTGCAAAATAAATCTAATCAAGCTGGGCGTAGGTCGATCGGCTTATCTAGGCGGGTCAAGAGTCAATTGTTTCAATTATTATGTATCGCCTACCAGGGGTGTGCAACCGGACCGGGTTTACCCAGATCGGACCACCCGAAAAACAGGACCGGGAACCGGTTCCCATTCAAACCGGTCCAGGAACCGGTTCTAAATTTTGGGAACCGGTTGGAATTGGGCCAGTTCTCGGTTCCAAGTGCCTAGGAACTGGATCGGTTTTAGAACCGATTTTTAGCAACTGTTAAAAAAAAAAACCTAGTCTCGCTCGCCTCACCTCCTCTGTTTTTGGTAGATTGTAACTTCTATTGCTCATATTATGTATTGTTGCTTTTGATGGATAATGAGTTTTATTATTCGTCTTTTATTTTGAATCGTTTCATTGCTACTCATATTATTTTGCTGGAAAAAATGAACTAAAAAAAAAAGAAAAACAGGTTCTCGGGTAGACCTTGGAACCGGACCAAACAAACAAGGTAGGTTCCAAAACAAGTTCCAGGACAGACATGGTAGGTTCTAGGTTCCAAAAATTTGGAATCGGTTATAACATGGTCGATTTCAGGATCTAGGTTAGGAACCTACCCACTCGGCCCATGCTCACCCCTATTGCCTACTATGTATAATTGTATATGTAATTCGGTCATAATTTAAGTCGCTGCTGCTTGAATTTATCTGTATCATTACGATTTTCAAATATTTACATCTTTTATAAATTTTTGTACGAAGAACATACTTAAAATACATATTCGAGAACGGTTTACTTTTTGTCCACCTAAAGCTGTGCAAATTGCAATATGTTCGAGGAAAAATTCTAAATAAGAGCCCGAAGTATCCTTATTCCCTCAAATAATGGCCTGAAGTGCAATCATTGTTTTAAAGAATGGCCTGATCAAGGGTATTGTCATCATTTATCTTTTTTGCTTTCTTTTCTTTCTTTTTTTCCTTCATTTTCGTGGGTGGCCGGCCATATCGATCATCGGCAAGGGCTCGGCGGGTCGCCCTCGCGGGCCACAAGCGATGGCCAGCCCTCCCCGGACCTGGGTGAGGGTCGCCTTGCCCGCGGTCGTCGAGGGCCTAGGCGAGGCGACCCTCACCGACCCTTGCCCAGTGTCGGCGAGGGTCGCCGGCCGCAACAAAGAAAAAAAATGGGAAAAAATAAAAGATAAAAAAGGAAAAAAAAATTAAAAAAGTAAATGACGAGAATAAGCTTGATTAGACCCTTATTTGAAATGATCAACTCCATACCCTTATTTGAGAAAATGAAGGCACTTCGAATCCTTATTTGAAATTTTCATTGTGTTCAATTTTGTCGCTTGCCTGAAATAGCATGAATTACCTCAACATAATTATGCTACTTCAACAATGGCATCATGATGATTTCGACCTTGTTAAGGGGATAAGACTAGACTGTCCGTGACAACATCTTAAAACATTTTTATGAATATAACCCGAATTCGCGTAGACCAAAACAATTGCCAACTTCATAATTTCATAATGACCTCGCATTCTATGCAATCACACGACACTGTTTTTTTTAATTAATATCATCTTACAATCAAATCGGACAATTTGATTTGGAAGTAGGTGGTCTAGCGGGGGTGCACCGGTGTTTCGAGAAAATAACACGATCCCACCCTCGTTATAAAGTAGAATAAAACATGGTTCAAGAATTGTGTCGTTTTACCGAATTTTAAACGACAATAAATTAACAAACCGAGGGAAATTAGATACCGACGCGAGCCAACCTAGGGTGATTGTCAATTCGAGACAAGGATCAAATCTCCGACAAAATTTGTATGAACATAAAAGATGAGGAGGCAATGCCCACCACTCCAAAGTGCACCTTCAATTCTGAATTGCAATCATCGTCGCCGTCACTAGCCCCACTTCAGATCGAAAGATCCAGCCCTTCTGCTGAATTTAATAATTGTGCCTTGAATATAATTATTATTATTGGAGAACAATCTCCGCCAAATTAGACTAATTCCACTTGGGGTCCATCTAATACGTGAAGAGATCAAAGCCTGTCGATTCTTTTCAACACGTGCTAGAATATTCAATCATTACATCAATGAAATTCTACATAATATCCAACCAGCAGATATCGAGTTTAAATTTTTTTTAGACCCTTTACAGTGGTCTCCACAAAAATTTTTATAACACCATGAAATGGATGGATGGACATATGGGCTTATCATGGAAGTTCCATTCACCACTTTGATCTTGATTGGTGATTTATTGCACACTTTTGTTGCCCTGCTCATCATCCCCACTTTACGACTACTTTTGAGGGATTTGGCTCTAGTGATTTTGAACTCCACTTATATTTGTTAGATCATTATGTCGATTTGGAAAGTGAAAGGCAGTTCAGTTTCTTTTAAGGTAGGTCTAATTTTTCCTGCTGGACTTTTTGTCAAGGTAGATCTTAAAATTCATGCTTTCCTTCTAACAGGAAACGAGGGGGAAAAGAGGGGGGGTCGTGCTTTTCGAGAATTGAGACATAAGTAGGTCGAGTTTCCCCGTTAAAGTGGTTCTTGAGTACCAAGATAGTGTCCTAGGATTGGCTTTGTCGTGATGTTGAAATGATGTTCTAATTTAGGCATATAGATTAGCATGTTCACTCATCGGATAAAAAAATAAATAAATTATTTTTGTTAAGATATAACGCGAAAACTAACCAGGATCTTACAAATTAAGTTAATGCGAAAAGCCAAAAAAAAAAATAACCAGGAACGATAAAGGACAACAGATATTTACGTGGTTCGGTCCGAATGTTGGTACCTACGTCCACGGAGAGAGCCAGTAATATAATCCACTATAATCGGAGAATCGGAGTTACAATCGCTTATGCACTCGAGTGTTTTCCGTACCTAAATAAAGCCTAAAGCAAACCCACAAGTATTATCTCGCAATCTATCACAAAGAACTCACTTTGAAAAAACTCACAGAGAATAAATCCGATACTCTTTTTGTTTGCTCTGCGAACGGCTGAAGCGAGAACGTCCTTCGCGTTCTTTTTTTTTTTCTATTGTTCCGTGCGCTGTTCTCGCGCCGCTCGTGGTGCCCTCTCTGTTCGTTCGGCAGCTTGCAAAAGAAACCCTTATTTTCCTTTTATTCATTTCTTTCTGTTTCTAGCTTCACTTGGCCCCACACGTTTGCTGAAGAAGGCGCTACTTCTTGGTCAACCAGTCAAACTTTGTTGAAAGAAGAAACACTGAATCTTGGGATATATTTCCAAGATAATAACAAATCTGATATATATCTCACAAAATAACCCAAGAAGATCCACGCCTAATTATTATCGCAATTAAGATCGGTTTATATCTTTCAATCAGGTTGAGTCATGTATACGGCTCATACTCGAGACATTAATTTAACAATCTTCACCTTGGCACGACGTTTGAAGCCAAGTCATAATACTCGTCATCTATACCGGCTCTCCCAATGCCCTGATGGGCGCTCAACCATCACAGACGTCTATCAAGCTCAAGCAGAGCTTGAACTTGTCTAAAGCAATGAAGTCGGTCAACATGCCCACAGGATTCTCCACCGCAAGAAACTTTTTCTCGGTCACATCCCTTCTTGACATGTTATATGTTCGCAAAATTCTCAATGCAAGTGTACGTGTCAACGAAAGTATCGAACAAGTAATATAATGATGAGAAAAGATATCGTCCCACAGAGATTGATGATTAATAAACTAATTAAATACTAAAAATGGACTAATTCTAAAATTTATCTAACTAGTAACAATAGAATTGAGAGTAAAATAAAATTGACAATCTTAAAAACAAAAGTTCGGAACTAGATGTGATAAATCAATCAAATAAAATACGTTAGAGCATCGATTTCACCATAACCACTAGATATGAATTTCAAATCTTTACGCATACAAGAACGATGTCAAACATGTGATAGCAGAATTTCCTCTTCTATTTACTATCCTATCTCTAGGTATAGTAAACCTACTCAATTTATCAATATATTATATCTCTATGTGAATTTAAATAAACAGAAGTGCATTAAAATCTGTGAATATTCCTGGTTTACAATGAATCTTTTGGATCATCTTATCACCGAAAGCCACATAAATAACATGGTCTATTTCTATCCACGTTTAATTCATGGTTATATATTATAAGGAGCAATCGCATATTATCACTTCTCAGTCTCAAACATGCACATCAGATTGTTCAAATGGTGGCCAGTCATTTAAAAGCATTAAGCACAATAACATATAACTCACATGAACGAAATCACTTGTGAAACATAAATATCATGAAATTCATATCATCATGGTCAGGCCACATCGTAGCCCTAACGAAAGAAAATTAAAACATAATAGAAGAAGAAACAAAAATATAAATTAAATCAAACATCTTGAATCAAAGAACAAGAATTCTGTCACCACTTTGTCTTTTCTTCAAAATACATGAAAAATTCCCAGAACAATGAAAGAATGATGCGAAAGTAAAAACGTAGACGTCTCCTAAGCTCTTCAAGATTCTTAAAAACAAATCAAATCCTAAAGATAACATGGAGATATCCTAACCACAACTAAATCTCTAAGGATAACATCAAGAGCTCCTAAAAACAAGGTAATCTTCTAACGATTCTACTGGTGGCATCTTGATCTACTTCGTTTTTTCTTTATCTTCTCCATATATCATTTATCTTGCACAAAAAAAGAAAAATTTGAATAAATAGAAGGAAATCCAAATATTTTCTCACAGATCACATTATTTGTTGCCTAAAATAGGTAAAATAACTCTATTTTTATAGAGTTATCATTATATCTGACGCAGAGATTCCGGTCACCAATGAATTTGATTCTCAAGTGATATCTCTGACATTTATCGAACATTACATCAACCAAATGTCCCACGTCAACATCACTAACCAAGTCATTAGACCACACTACCTCTTCAACTTTTTCTGTTGCTACCATATTTCCAATCTCAGTCGTCAACGAGACCATAGTGGCTCTCAATGACGCTTTCCAACTCATAGCACAACTAACAAAAGTAAAGGCATAGCTACTCAGCCATCGACCATCTTTCAGGTTCCCTGCATGACTCAGGTTCACAAACCTGCTTACTGCCATACTACCTAAACTACATTCTCCAAAACATAACTCGACGTCTGTCGTCCCCAACAAAATTAGAAGGATCCACTTCACAGCTTCGCAATGTATACCTGGATTAATCATATACATTTTCCTAACATGTGATAGATCAAGCTTAGTACTATCCATGGCATAACCCAAACAACGAACAGTACTAACATGTGAAGCATGGGACAATTGCTCCACCTCCATCCAAGTACACGGTGACATACTAGACAATTTATAATATGCAGCAAGCGGGGTACTTACAGAATTTCTTAACTGCATGTCAATGGGCCTTGACGCTTTCCAGATGTAACTCTTTCGAGTCACTCACAACATTCCAACAGTCTCTTTCTGCATTTCCATACCTAAAGCTGTCTCTACTGCACCCAAATGATCTATTCTAACATCTGCATACAACTGTCGCTCTATCTCATCCACTTCCGCTGACCACCTCGAAGCTATATCATCTGTGAGCTCGGAACAACCGTCAATTGCTATGGAATCTAATGACTCTGCAAACTCTGTCACATCTACTACACTCTGAACATCTCTAGGCTCTACCTGAAGCTCCACCTATTTCTGAACACTGTCCAGATCTTTCTCCACAATTGATCTCTCACTCCTCTTCTGAAACAG
The DNA here is from genome assembly GCA_029784005.1 of Lenwebbia sp. NSW1173648. Classification (NCBI taxonomy): domain Eukaryota; kingdom Viridiplantae; phylum Streptophyta; class Magnoliopsida; order Myrtales; family Myrtaceae; genus Lenwebbia; species Lenwebbia sp. NSW1173648. Next base: position 4,168,671 of record JARCGZ010000005.1, read on the forward strand.
AGCAGATTGGTCAAAGGCAATATCTCTGCTGAACATAAAATCGGGTGAGTTTTTCTCAATGCACCACAGCTTGTATCCCTTCACCCCATATGCATAGCCTAGGAATATGCACTTCCTTGCCCCCGACTCCAGCGTGCCATCACTCACACAAGCATAAGCAGGGCAACCGAACACTCTCAGTCAGGTGTAATCAGCAGACTTACCTGACCAAGTTTCCTCAGGAGTTTTCCAATTAATTTCTGGTGATGGTGATCTGTTCACTAACCTGTCGCGACCCGATTTTGAAAATCGATCGGGCTAATGGATTACTAAGCCTCCAGAGTGGGCTTAGCTAGGGCCATCCTAGGCTCATACCAAGTCGAGGTGGGTTATGTCGAATTCGATCTTAATGTGATCGGGTGGCATGTGTATATATACATGCAAAAGGAGTCGCCATCGATTTTTGGGGAAGGTAGACTGGAAACCTTATCGAGCGGTCATGAGATGCCGTTCGATTCTACGCAACCAGAGACTAGGGGTCCGGGAACGTAACCTAGTCCGGGGACTTGGTTACGTCGGTGTTGCCATCAACGCCCTTTCGGTACCAGGATTGAGTGTTTTTCTAAAGTGCTCGTGCAGGTATGGGTCTATCCTATCAATCGTAATCAATGCATATAATGTGCGCAATCAAGGAGTTAATGACGTGCGGATGAAACGCATCAAATCAAACATGACATCCTTAGTAAAGCTCTAAGAGCTTAGGGAATGATGTGATTAAGGTTTGGGGTGATTTTAGGACAATTCGCCTAAAGGGGGCAAAATCATCATTTTCAAGGGTTTTAAAAGTTGAGACCAGGGAAAAAAAGGCTAATCTAGCCATTTTCCATTTTTTTAAATGATTTTCTGGAATTTTTCTGCATTTTTTTTTCGATTTTTTTTCAATTTTTTTAATATTTATTTATTTTATTTTATTTTAATATTTTTTTTGGACTGGGTGACCAGGCCAGCGCCAAAGGCTCCTGACTCGGACCATACGGGTCCGGGTTGGTCTAAAAACGACACATTTTATAAAATTTTCATTTTTCCCCTTTTTATATATATATATTTTCTAACTCTTGCAAAAAACAGCTTACCAGGGGGTCTTCTCGCGCTATTTCCCAACTCCTCGGACATGACCAGCGGCAAATACACACATAGACGCGAACTACAACATACCAGGAATAACATAGGGCAAAGAAACACGAATGAAACGCATGATAACAAGGCAAGAGACTCGCTAGAAAAATCGAGTTTGACAACCAACCAGACTTGGTCTTATTTTTACCAAAAGGGCAGCTTACGAAGGGGTTTTAACACCCCGTTTTCCGACTCCTCGGACACAACCAGTGGGAAATCTACGTACCGACGTGAACTACTAACATCCAGGAACGATATAGAACAAAGAGACGCAAATAAAATACATAAAAGCATGGCAAAAGACCCTCGGGAAAAACCTATCTTGGCCGTTTCCAGGGACTTGGTTTCTATTTTTCACAAAAAAGGTCAATTTACGAAGGGGTTTTAAAACCCCGTTTCCCGACTCCTCGGACACAACCAGTGGGAAACCCACACACCGTAGCAAACTAAAGCATGCAAGGCATACCATAGACCCAAAATGACAGTGAGATTATGCACCAAATCGGGGAAAAATAGCCTCGAAAATGTGGGTTTGAGCAGCCCTTGCAAATCTGGGTTTTGAACTTAGGTGCGCAAAACAGGTTGCGCGCCTGGTTTCAAGCCCCGATATCTCTCCCCCACGATGCTTTCGAGAAAATACACGTACCACCCGAGAAACTACGTGACATGAGGTTTTTCAAAATGTTGAACGGCTCGGAAAATAGTTACACCCGCACGTCAAAAACGTATCACGAAGAAGCCTTCGCACGCTGTTAACACCTAAAAAAATTTGGTCCAGAGATAGGTTTGGTTCGGGGGGGTTTATAAACACTTATCTTGGCTCTCGAGCATAATTAACGACAAATCCACACATAGGTACATACAACTACATGCAGGGAATGACATTGATAAAAAAAGGAACGGTCAAATCGCATGAAAACACAGTGGAATACACCCTTAAAGTCCCGGGGTCAGCCTGCTCTTGGGGAATTTGGGTTTAAAACTAGCCCTCCGAAGCCTTTTCACGGCTTTATAACTTGGTCCTCGGGCACAACCAACGGCAAAAAGACATACTCGCACATACTACTCCAAGTAGAGAACATAACCAACCAAGAAACAACCAATGATTCGCACAAAAGGGCAACGAAAACCGGCCTCAAAGCTAGGGGTTTGACTGACGATGGACATTACATCGAACACATGGTGGGCGGTAAAGAAAACATTGAAATCGGAACTCCATGAGTGAAATCGAAGCAACAAACAGTCAAACTAGACTACAACGGTTACCAGCAACACGAAGAACTAAATGGTTCAGCTCCGTTGGACTTTTTGGTTCGGCTCCGTTTGACTAAAAAGTCAAACGGAGCCGAATCCACAGTAGCTACGCCAGAAAACAGAGTGCCCGAGCTCAGGGGAATGGAAGCTACCTGCTCACGCGAGACCAACGACGATGGCAGTTCTAGCGGTGGTGCAGGAGACTCCTTGGTCGTTGGTGAAGCTTCTCAGGTCCCTCACGCCGATTCCTCTCTCTAGTTTCTCTCCCCCTCTTCCTCGGTCCTTCTCTGCTCTCCGTTTTCCTCTTCGTGAATCCCCTCCCCATTTTCTGTCGAGCTCTCTTCATGTCTTGAAGTCCCCAGCCCCTCCCAGATATTGGGACTTGCATCCTTGCTCCTTGGAACTCCCTCTTCTCCTGGAACTCGCCCCTTCCAGTTCTCCATCTCTCTCGGTCCATCGTTTCTTTTTCCAGCAGCTCACTCCATGGCCACTGATGTAGCACTTGGGGAAGAGGGCTTGAGCTGATTTTGATCTTTTTTGGGTCTTAGAAGGATGGCCGGAGGAAAGGGAAGGGCACGTCATTCTCTTCCTGGCGCGTTCCCTCCTCCCCCCCCTTTTTTTCCCTTTCTATTTCAAACGTAGCCCCCTTGCTTCTGCGCTCTGCCGGTGCTTGCTGTTTGCTTCCGTTGAGACTCGGTTAACTAGGTTGACCGGGTCAGGTCGGGCTTGACCCGCCCGATCCGACTCAGAAATGCCTCGATTCGATGCCAATTTGGCCCGTTTTCTAGAATTTGACTCGACCAGTACATAATTATAGGCATCTAGATCAAATGTTATAACTCGTATGAAGTGAGAAAAAGACTAAACAAACTGGATTTGATTTTTTTTTTTTTGCTCGATTTAGGGCATAAAAGACGTGAATTGGGGTTTTCTACGACCCAGATCGAATTTTCGAGGTTTAAAGTGACCGAAATGCAATTGCAATTAAGAGAAAAAATTGGACAATTTTTCAAATTTTTTGGACCTCATTTGGTATTTTTTCTATTTTCGACTATTTTTAAATGAAATGAAATTCCAAAAATTTGAAAAATAAATTGTACTCAAATTGGTTCCTTATGCTTGGCCAAGGGTTTCAAAGTTGATTTTTGAATTAATTGAACTTTTCTTGATTTTTTAATTAATTTTCCAAAGTAAAAGGTGATTAAAAATTAGGTGTCGACATAACCAACAAGCAGTATTAACTGCTTTAGCCCAGAAATCTTCATCTAATCCAGCATTGAAGAGTAAAGAGCAAGCTCTCTCCAGTATAATTCTGCAACTCCATTCAACTGTGATGTGTTGGCAATAGTGCGGTGTTTCACCATGCATTCCTTTGCGCAAAACTGACCAAGTTCATCAAAACAGAATTCTAACCCTTTGTCAATTCTCAGGCACATGATCTTTCTTCCTATCTGCTTTTCGATCATCGCCTTCCATGACTTGAACCGACCAAGCACCTCGCTCTTGTGCTTAAGAAGACAAATCCAAACTTTCCTTGAAACGTCATTAACAAAGGACAATACATGCATGGCACCTCCCTTGGACGGAACGTGAGAAGGTCCCCATAAGTCTGAGTATACGCTACCTACAATCTCCGAAGTCCGGCGAACTGTCGTACTAAACTTCACTCTCCGCTGATTATTCATGTTGCAATGATCACAAAAGTCCAACTTCTCAATTCGATGACCTCCTAGTAGACCCCTCTGACTTAGCACAATCATCTCCCTCTCACTCATGTGTCCAAGTCTCATATGCCACAACTGCGTTGTATCCTGACATGAATTATCATAGAATCCAGTAGACGAGGCAATCATTGTCTTTCCCTGGAGGAGATATAACCTACAGTCTATCTTCCCTCGCATCACAGTAAGCACACTTCGAGAGACCTTTTTAACTCCACCTTCAACAAAAATTCGATATCCGAACCTGTCAAGAGCACTCAACGAGATAAGGTTCTTTCTCAGTTCCGATACATGCCTCACATCTGTCAACGTTTGGACCACTCCATTGTGCATCTTAATCTGAACTGTTCCGATCCCACTACTTCATAAGCAGCATCGTTTCCCATAAGCACCTTACCACCCTCCGTGCACTGATAGGTAGTAAACCAGTGTCTATGAGAAGTCACATGATAAGAACATCCAGAGTCAAGCACCCAATCATCACCTGATGAACTCGTGGCGAATGTTAAGACAACATCGGTATCACTAGAACTATTATCAACTGTGACAACAGTATAACCATCGCCTGCTGACTCCACCTTAACTCCTCTACCCTTATACTTCGGACAATCTCTCATGTAGTGTGACGACCTGATTTTTCATAAACAGATTAGCTACTGTCAGACTAAAATATTTAGACTTTATAATTCGGGGATTAATGGGTGATGACTACTTGAGCCAAGAGCGCATTCTGAGCGTCGTCATTTTATTGGACAATTGGTGGAAAAATATTTGAAATTGAGGTGCACAAGATCGGTTCAGACGCGAAGCCTCAAGCGGCCCTTAGCCCCATCGGCCACTTAATTTCCCCCTCCCACTATAAAACCCACTTCACACTCTCTTTCCACTCACTTTTCCCCTTCCCTTTTTGCGTGGACAACCTTTCCCCCGAGCTCCCTCCTTCCTCGTGCACTCCACCCGCCAGTCCTTCCTCTCGGCTCGTCACCCTCTCGCCCACACCGCGCCCACCAGCAACGCCACTACTCGACGTTGGCGACGACGGCCTCTCACCCACAGCTCCTTGGCCACTGCTCCTTCGTCGTCGTCGCTATCTGCCTCACCATTTCCCATGAATCCGCGCAACACAGAGAAAGGAAGAGGAGGTTTGTGGTTCGCCCAACTTCCATTGAGCTTCGATTTCCTTCCAAATTCAATCCTAAGGCAAGTGTACACCTAACCTCTCTATTAAACCATCCGATTATTGTTCGATGGAGTGTAATATGTTCATTCTGGAAATGGGTTTTTTGGATGGGGTGTGAGCTTGCATGGAAGGGAAAACATTGATGCATGTTTGATCGGTTGCTCGCGGCAGTACCTTTAGCTTACAGGTGGTTCGATTACGAGGGCGGATCGTGCTGGTTGTCGTGATTTTCACGGGAATCGGAGTTGCACCGGGGTTGGGATGGTTCAGCCAAGAGTTTGGCAGGTGTGATTCGGGATTTCGTGTCTTGCATAATAGATTCACTAGCTCGATCGTTTCTAGACGATTGTGAAAGGGCTGATTGTAGGATTGAAACGCCTTGTACTATACCCTGTGGACGTGAGTTGGAGTTTGTGCTTGCAAGGGGTGGCCAGTCGTGAGTTGGGGACGAGTCTTTGGAGTCCGAGCCTTGTGGGACATTGTTAGACATTAGTATAAGGTAAGCTAGCGATGGGTGAAGTCAATTTCCATTTGAATTGTTCTGATTGTTTAAGTATTACACGAGTGCTTCGATTGGACTTATGTGGATGGACCAAGAATTTTGAAAGGAACTACTTGGTTTGTTATATTATGTACCTATTCTTTCGCCTGACTACATGACGAATTGGATGGTTTAGTTGTTTGTTTAGATGTATAACTTGCTGGGTTTTATACTCACACTTGTGGATCACAACATTTTCAGATTGCTAGCTATAATGATATTGCCAGCGATGCCTAGTTACATTTACGGTGCTCCTGCCGATTTCTCATACAGATGGGAAGAGGTCACTGGCCCAGGTGGTTCAGCTACACCCTTTATGAGGCTTGTAACCACCTTAGTCCTAGCTGTAGGGTCGAACAGGCAAGTCACGTATAGATTCTTCCCTTTGTTTGAGAAACGTGAGGATGACAGCTTATCATGTCCGATGCCATTTGTCCCTAGAGGTAGTGGTTCCCAGTAGGGCGTGATGGAGTTGAATTTGAGAGGTTCAGGTAAGTTTTTGGCTGACAGAGACACGACGGTCCCTTTTTGTTGTTGCCGTAATAAGCCTGCGAATTTTTCATGAAGGAGTAGTGCTAGCGTGGGTAGTTTTGAGGGGGAACATGATATCTTTTTGATATTATTCCCAGGTGTTATTGATCTTTAGGAAATGGACGATGTATCTGAACGCTTAACCTATATATAAAAGTATGTATTATCTAATCTGCTGAGTGTTCTTATTATCCACTATAAGCCGTAGTGAACCCTAAGAGGTCGTACCCTTTTAGCATGCCTACCTTATTTCTTGATTGCACGTGTAAGACAGGCCTCGTTGTTTGAATTCTAGCTGCCGCATGCGCCCTCCAATATAAATATATTAAGAGATTAAAGCAAATCGCGCTTAGTAAAGTGTACGGATGGCGCCCTAGGACGTGACATGTAGTGCCCTACCTCATTACAGTGATAACATCGACGGATCCGAACATTGGACCTCGATTTAGAACGGTTCTTCCATCTTTTACCTCCAGACTCTCTTCGTTCGTCTCTCCCTCGGATCACTAGTCCCCGCGCTACATCTTACGCTAGATTGTCATCTCGCAACTTTTCTTGCCACTCCTTAGAAAACAGGGCGGCCTTTACCTCTTCCGAAGTAATCATAGTACACCCCTGCAGCAATGAATCAGTAAATTGCTCCCATGACTCTAGTAAAGAGTCCAACAACATCATGCCCTGTTCTTCATCATCTAGAGTCTTACCGACGTTCTTCAAATCCATCATGAGTTTATTAAATTCATCTAGATGGGTTCTGATAGACGTACCTTCAGTATATCTTAACTGAAACATCCTCTTCAACATGTACAAGCAATTGTTCAAACCCTTCGTTACATAGAGCGCCTGAAGTTTTGCCCACAACGCTGCGGTATCCTTTTCCTCGCCTACCTCTATTAATACTTCATCCAATAAATTCAACAGGATTAAACTTATAGCTTTCCTCATCAACACATCTTTTTCAGCATCTCTCATTGTTTCGGGCAACTTAGCCTTGCCCTTCAATGCTTCTGCTAAGCCTTGAGTTGTCAATAACGCCTCCATCTTGAGGCTCCATAACCCAAAGTTATTCCTCTCGTTAAACTTCTCAATTTCTGTTTTCACTCCAGACATAATTGCAATCAAAGAATATTCAGATAATAATCAGACAAGCAACAGCCCCAAATCACAATCCAGAAATCTGATCCCAAACCCTAATACCAATTGTTGAGATATAACGCGGAAACTAACTAGATCTTGCAAACTAAGTCAATGCGAAAAGCCCAGAAAAATAACAAAGAACCATAAAGGACACCAGATATTTATGTGGTTCGATCTAAATGTCGGTATCTACGTCCACGAGGAGAGCCGGCAATATAATCCACTATAATCGGAGAATCGGAGTTACAATCGTTCATGCACTCGAGTGTTTCCTGCACCTAGATTAAACCCAAAGCAAACCCATAAGTATTATCTCACAATCTCTCACAGAGAACTCATTTCGAAAAAATTCACAGAGAGAAAATTCGATACTCTTCTTATTTGCTCTGCGAACGGCTGAAGCGAGAATGTCCTTCGCGTTCTTTTTTTTTCTTTTGTTCCGTGTGCTATTCTCGTGCCGCTCGTGGTGCCCTCTCCGTTCGTGCGGTTGCTTGCAAAGAAACCCTTCTTTCCCTTTTATTTATTTCTTTCTGTTTCTAGCTTCACTTGGCCCCACACGTTTGCTGAAGGAGTTACTTCTTGGTCAACCAGTCAAACTTCGTTGAAAGAAGAAACACTGAATCTTGGGATATATTTCCAAGATACTAACAAATCTGATATATATCTCACAAAATAATCCACGCCTAATTATTATCGCAATTAGGATCGGTTTATATTTTTCAATCGGGTTGAGTCTCGTGAACGGCTCAAACTCGTGACATTAATTTAATAGTTTTTACTACTCCTGTTTTCTTACAATTGCAGAGGCTCATGCATGCACGAGCAGATTTCATGCATCTGATTGAAAAGTAATTCGAATTTATGTAATTTGATAGATGAATTTATTATTCGAAAGAAAAAAGGAAAGTTTATTGGACTCGTGGATTGTTCGCTTCACCTAGCTCTTGTGGTCTAGAGATGAAGTTAAAGCTTTTTATTGGCGAGGCAAATGAAACTAAAACTATGGAGCGGGATCACGCTCGAATCGAGTCGGCGTAACCCATTTTGTCTGATATAACTCAATTGATGGAATTTTCGAAACTCAACCTCTACCTAGTGCAAAATATCCTGCATCCTCGAACGCAAGATGGAGAACAACCTGATTAAGTTGTCACAAGAACGGATTCTGATGAAAAGTTCGAGGTCATGGAATAAAACTGAAGCATAAGTATTTTTATCCATGTCTCCCATACTTACAAGAATCTCTGTAGATTAAAGACAACATGCGACGACCATATACTCTTCAAATGAAGAATATCTTGTACTCTTCGTGATGAAGAATATACTCGGTTCGATTTCTAATCACTCTCACTGAAGTACGTTATCAAGCACGAATTGCTTAGCTACTTGTGTTTGTTCATATTTCCTTTAGAAACACTTGGGTTTTTGTCTGTTTCTTCCTCTGGCCAATTTGGTGTTTCTCCTTCATCTTTCTGCCCACTCCTTTTTTGGGGCATCCATGCTTGTGGGGTGACCTGCGGCGTTTGAAGAATTTGGGAGTGGACTGACGAACTGGCTAAGGTCTAGCGGGTCGGATCGGATCCTGAAGATGGACGTTGAGCCTTTTACATCATTTTACTTATGGGCTGGTGTCATTGAGCCTCATCTTAATAGCAGCAAGAAAGGAGAATATATCCCGCCCATTTCAGTTATTGTGTTTATTTTCAGAAGAATGCATCTTCTAGATTGGCTAGGACAATTAATGTAAAACTCCTCCCTCCACCCCCCCCCCCCCCCCAATTCTCATTTTTGAAAAAAAAATGAAAATGGAAATTCAAATTTCACACCCATCTGATTCATGTACATTCGAGTGCGTAGGATATGGGTGAGCATGGTCCAAGTGGGTGGTTCCCAATGGGAACCAGGAATTGCCCAATGGTTCCATGGACCCACCCAAGAATCGGACTGCCGGTTCATGGTATAAGGGTGAATAAGATGGACCTTTATCTTGGCTCTGCTATGAGGTGGTTCATGGTATTGAGATGGGGCTATGCATTTGTAGAAGATGTAACATGGAAATGCAGCTAGAAGCAAGTCAGTATGGTAAAATAAAGAGAGCTGAAGTACACAAGGCCGACGAGTAAAAGGTGTGAGTCATGAGATTGGAAAAAAGAAGAAGTAAAAGTCGTAAGAGAGACTCTTAAGAGAGATGTAATTTAGATACACACACTATATAGGTCCGATCTGAGTGGTGGGTGGGAGGTTCCAAGTGTGGAACCGGGAGCCGGATCAGTACTCATCGGTTTCAATAGTTGGAACCGAAAATCTGACCTGTCCCGCGAGAATCGCTAGTTTGGACCGATTTTGGGGAGTCTGGGCGGTTCCCGGTTCTTTTGCACACCTCTAGCTGTGGGATCACTTAAATAACAAAATCACAGATTACCTTACGCGAGTTTGACATGATCTGGCGTGCATGGTGCGTACATAACACATTCGATTGATACATCACATTAGAACTTCATTTTTATAAATCGAATCTGTTTCACTTTGAATTATATCTACTCTTTTCCAAAACCTCATTGTTTCCGCGAATTAAAAGTGTGGGAAAGGAGCAAACCAATATTTGATTACGCTCCGGACAAATTAAGGTTTTCCGAGACTGAAGAGTGACCGGGTGATTCAAACTCGTTCTCAGGGAGCTCCAAATTATAGGAGAGCAAGCCCTATATCCCTTGAGCGACCGCCGTGATGGTTCGTCTTCTTAGGAGAGACATATGACCTTGCATTTTGCACCGTGCATGTACTTACCAAAAACTTTGGGAGGAAAAATAAGGGCCCTAATCCTTAAGTCTCAAAAGATGGTTGAACATCATTTTCAGATTTAGGGCCTCAAAAGATGATTCAACATCATTTCATTATCCTAGTAGGTCTTGTCCACTATTTAGCCAATGTATGTATGTGCATTTTGACCCCATCTTGGCCCCTTTTCCCAGCATTTGCAATCAATGTTGCTCCTCAAGGTATGGTCCCTCCATGATGAAGTGAATGATTTGATGGGCAACAAAACCATTCAAAAATTGATTCATACCCATGAAAAAGGACAAAGAAGGGAGAGCACTAGTGAATGCTCTCATCAATTGTCTACCTCATGAAGTGCTTCCCAAGCAAGAAGAAAAAAAGGGAAAATCGACCTAATTTATTTCTCTCTAATTTCCACATTTTCAGCTAAAGATATCAAGCACGACTTCATCCACCAAAGAACTCCAAACCTCAACCTCCAAGTCCAGAACAACTTCCTTTCTTTCTTCATCCACATCTCTCCATCTCTCTCCCCCCTCCATATCCTTAATGTAAGCATGCCTCCGATCTTCAACCTCCCATCCTAGAAACACTTCCTGGGGTTGTCCCTTGATCCAACCATCAGCTACCTTCAGTAGTTCGCTCTCTAGTTCGTCCGATCCTCCGATCGTGATCTTCTTCGCACCCTCCTCCTCCTCCTCCAGCCTCTCTCGGAAGAAGTCCAACAGGAGAATGTCCACTTTCGAGGCGAAAGACGGGTTAACTCCCGCGGCGGCATCGAGCAATTCTTGAATCTTTTCTTCGATTTCGGTTTCGCCGTCACGATCCTTGGTAAGAACGCTCGGACTAGGGGTTGAGCTCGAGTACTGCACCGGAGCTTTGCCTTCGAGCTCCGATAAGGTGATCCTCTTCTCCAACTGCACTGGCTTCAGTCGAGAAAGCCTCTCGCCCTGGCGCGCCTTGTGCTTGAGCTTTTGCTTAGCACCTGTTCATCACAAACATCGTACCTCCAGTTATCTAATGCACACAAGAACTTTGACTCTCATTCGAAGTTAACCACAATAACTTTTTTGGACCAACAAGTTCAGGAAAATAGTCAGTGAACAGTTTTAGGTTATTGTCCAACAACAATGTAGGTTTTAGCACCATTGCAGAGAGAGAGAGAGAGAGAGAGAGAGAGAGAGAGAGACCTCCAATGCGCGAGGGGCTCCAGTCAAAAGGTGAAGCAATGTCTTCGTCATCCTTGAATGGACAGTCCAAGACAGACACTGGACTGAACTGCTCCTTCTCCTCATTAGGCCATTCTTGCTGCATAAAATGAACAGGCATTAGCTAAAATTTACAGGCACAAATTACAAGGGAAGAGAGGGAATATAGTTCAGATTTGCCCTGCACCTATGTGTCCATTCTCCATAGATTAGATGCCCAAGTGCACATATGACCTCCAAATTTCATGCAAAATAATCTCGGAGGTCCTCAACACTTTGTTTTTTTTTTTTCCCCTCAGTCAGGTTCTGTCAGTTTAATTCCATCATCAAGGATATGAAAGCTAGATGGTCTACCGCACCACCCGGTCGGTTCAAGTCGTGAACCAACTTACTTCGACAAAATAACGGAAAATGACGGCGGCGGCGGCGGCGACGACGGCGATAATGATGTTATATGGCAATTTAAAAAGTACTTGGTCTCTAACTCTGCCCATTTGGTGCTGAGCATGCTGAAGCATGTTCCATGTCCCCAAAAATGAAATATTTGGTGAATGTCCTTGACTTTAAAGGGGCCCGACATCCTTCTTGAAGAAATTATTTAGGATGCAATTATTGCTTGACTTTTACATAAACAAAGAGAAGTCAAAAAGGAAAAAGGATTCAATCACCCTAATAATAACATCCCAATATTTGTTACACTCGATCTTTTATCGTGTTATATATGGCTAACGATTTGAAGCGAAAATAGTAGTAAGGTCATATAGGTATAGGTAATAGAATCGAAAATTCAAATCCAATGACAGCAACACACTAGCCGACAAGAATCGACATCTGTCCACTCGATTTATCTACATTTAAACCTAGTTGGTCTAATTAATTTATGTTTATTTTTTGGCTTTATTAAAATTGCCCTTCCTACTGTGCACAGGAGACCAGCACCTAACTATGGCACATAAAATAAATGAAACTTATTTATTATGGATATATTATTGTATTTCTCCTGAATTGAAACTCCATTTCTGGACGGGCAAAAAAAATTTCCACGACCACCTAACACAAAATCAAGTGCTGCACCTTAAACAAAAAATATATATTCCGTAGCGAAGGTCGCAGATCAACGCACACGTGGCGAGCCGAGGGATCTGGTATTCCGCGCAGTATGGATATTAATGGTCTTGCACTAATCGACGCCGTTGATTTCGCGTAGAGGTCTACACGTAGCGGGATCTAGGGCCTTGAAAAGCTCGATGGGATTCTATTGCACCGTCCCGAGAAATACCATAGTATTTCCCCGAGACATATGGACCAACCACACGTGGAAGCTGTGCAATGGCAGCTCCAGCTGTCTTTGTCGTGTAATTTCCTCGGTTTTTTCTCTTTTCCTTTATTATTAGCCTATTTATCCAAATTCTTTACCCAAAAAAAAAAAAAATTAACTAAATCAAAGACAAATTTAACATTAATTTGCATGAATTACATCCAATGCCCTAATACCATTTTCTGCTCTCCATAATTAGATAATTCAAGTTGAAATACAAATCGCGAGATTCATAAAAAGAAAAAATTGATAATCGATATTTTATTATGACGAAGTGTAATGGAAATTTACTCTCGCGAGTATATTATACTTTTTAATAACTTGTTCGTTGTCGTTTTAATCACGTCGCTTTGCTCACTAGTGACTAGCGATAGACATAGGCCAAATTTTAATTGAACTCTTTTGGTGTTTACCTTAGAGCAGGTGGGGGTTGCTGTGATGGAATCCTGGCCGTGTGTTGCGCCTACTTTATCGCTGACCTTCTCATCGTGTGGTCCCCCCCGCGCTAAGCCCTTATCCTCCAATACGACGTCGTTTGGGTGTGCCGAGATTTCCGAGTCGCCCCTCGGAGAACGGACCAACTCGGCCGTGAACTCGCTGCTGTCCCAGCTGCTACTGTGCCGGCGGTTATTACTACTGCTGGAGCTTGTGGATAACCTGTGAGGTGCGATTGCCGAGTTGGCATTCCGATCGGAGGACGGCGGCCGCTTCTCGATGGACCTCCGCCGTCCAATCTCCTCGCCGCCGCCGTCTCGTCTCGGCGTTTTCTTCCAGAAGCTCCGCTTCCACAGCTTCCGCGAGAGGCTCCGTGGCAAGAGCCCCTTGCGGCTGCGAGCTTTGCTCTTCTTCGCCACGTCGCTCGACGGAGACTTGGCGGAGTGAAACTGGAGGAATTTCACGGCGTTAAGGACCTTGACGGAGGCTCTCTGCAGAACAGAGGCCGTCGCCGGAGAGCGCGAACTGCTCCTCCGCGGACGTCGTTTCGAGGGGGTCGAGGGTGCCGCTTTGAGGTCGATCTCGAGGAGGAACCGGACGGTCGTGCAGCACTGTCGGCGGGGTAAGGATTTGAAGCCGTGGGATGAGCAGGAGCTCATGTCATCCCGCAAGTAGTCCTTGAGCATCAGAGGGCGCGGGTCGATCTTGAAGGACTTCCGATGGTGGAAATTAACAGTGGTTATTTCCATGGCGGGATTGGGAGCTTCTTTAGCAGAAAGTTCGAAACTTTTTCAAGAAACTTTTTCAAGTGGGGGGGAGAGAGAGAGAAGATATGGGACTTTCTTAAAGAGAAGTAACTGTGTTCTTTCGTTTGCTTTCGAGTGGGGTTTATGAGGAAAGGGAGGAATTGTTGGAGAGACAGAGATTGAGCGCTTTTTCTGAAAGGTTCTTGTCAAACAGAAGAAGCATTTATGGCAAAATGCTGAATGCGCGTGGAAAAGGAGATTACAAAGGAAAATTTTCCCATAAATTCACCATCTGAACTGTTTTAACACTGCATTGTCAGACGTACATGAACAGAGAGTGAGACAGAGAACAATGAGAAATGAAGCTGAAGCTGAAGCTGAGAAAAATGGTGGAGAGAGGAAGTGAGGGAAGAGAAAAGAATTTATAGTAGGCGAAGTGAAGGGGGGAGAGAGAAACAGAGAGGTAAGTTCCTAGCTATAGCTCAGTGAAGATCTCAAGGTGAAGGGTGGAGAAATATTAACTGACAGGCTCGCATTATTTTGCAGCAGAATTTGACAGAGAGGAAGCAGGAGGAGAAGTGGAGAGAAGGAGGAGGAGGAGAAGCTTCATCCGAGCTTCTTCTTCCTGCGGCGATGGGGGGGTTTTTTGAATCTCAAGTTTGGTTATCTTATTGTTTCGGATTTGAAAGTTTTGACAGAGATCTCCAAAGAAATATATAAAAATTGGGTCTTTTGAATTGAGTTGAATTGAATTGAATGGGGGTGGTTTTGGACGGGAGTGAGACCGGAAGTTGACTTGCAGAATCTGATGGGGATTCGCCATTCGCCATCTCCCATGCTCGCTGACCACACTTCCCGCACTTGAGCACGTGTGCATGTCCTTTTTCTGATGGCTCCGACAATTACATAATAATAATAATAATAAGAAGAAGAAGAAGAAGAAGAAGAAGAGCGCAGCAGAAAATGAAAAAACACCTGCGGCTTTTGATTGTGCACGTTGGTACTGCAGATCGGAGCCGAATTGGCGCTGCCATGGGCCTCCCCTCAGTCGTACACTGTACGAGAGAGAGAGAGAGAGAGAGATTTGTCTGTTCACTCTGTTTTTCTCCGTTTTTTTAATGAAGTGAAGACCGACTCCTGCAAAAATCATGTAGAGCTACAAAGTTTGTGAAGGGGAGATTCAAGATAGCCCAGATTTTTGGTCTTTGACATGCTTTGATTAGATCTAATTTTTCCTCTAAACGCTTTGATTAGATCTCATTTCGGTTAAACAAGTCAAGCATTTTCCTTGGAAAAATTAGAGGTGGAGAAGCGGTCGTTCCTTCGCCACACCGTTTTAGCTCAATATTTTTCTTATTTCATATGAGTCATCTCAATTCTATTCCAAATGATTAAAACATTTAACTCTCAATTCTACACCTTGAGAGATCAAATCTTTTAAGCTCCACTTCTTTTATCAAGCTCTCTTTGAAAAACATATTTGGATATAATGACGTGCTACCACTTCCCGTTCAGTTGCTGAAAGATAGAGATAGTCTCGATATTGAGTTCCACGAATATGCAAGCTAGAAAGATGTCATTTGTTGCTATTCTATCTCTTTGTGCATTAAGTTCGAAGAAGATCTTGGTCTATAATAAAGAAATGATGTTATCTTGTACCCGTAGAGGAAGTCCTGTAATCTCTCGTTTGATGTTTACACATGATCTCTTTCTATTTGTTGAAGCCTCTTCTGAGCAAATTCAGGTCATTAAACAGTGCTTGGAAACTTTCTGCAATGCCTCTGGGTCAAAAAGTTAGTACTACTAAAACTAAGCTTTTTGCTCTAAGAACGTCCCTCGACAAGAAATGACTCTTATCAGCACCATAGGAGGCTACCCTCTTACTACTAATCTTGGCAAATATTTAAGAGTACCTTTGCTCCATGAAAGGGTTACTCACAGAACTTACCAACCTATTATTGATAAAGTGCATAGTAAGTTAAGTGGGTGGAAAGCTGAAAATTTATCTCTTGCTGGTAGAATCACTCTGATTCAATCTGTTGTTGTTAGGATGCCCATGTGAGTTGCGTTAGAGAAGTCCCACATTAGAGAATTGATGTGGTGTTGAGCAGTTAATATATCAAAGTTGGCTCATAACTCATTGGCTTAAGCTTTTGAGTGAAGGTAGGTCCAACTGGATATGTTGACGGGCTCGGGCTTGGACTCCCTCTTGGTGATCTTTCCGGGTGAAGGTATCGGGCTTCTGCTTCGGGCTCCCAACAGTTGTTATGGCTATGCCATCGTATGCGATGCAAGTAGCAAAGTTGCCTATAGTCACATGTGAAGCAATACAGAGAGAGTGCCGAAACTGTCTGTAGAGATGTTGAAGGTAAAAAAAAAAAAGATGCACTTGCTGAGACGGGAGAAGCTTTGCCAACCAAAGAACTGTGCAGGGTTGGGACTTCGTTACCAGAAAATAATAAAGCTTTCCTTATGAAACTGGCTTGGTACTTAGTTTTCGAAACCGTCGATGTGGGTATCTTTTATTCAAGATAAGTACAAGTGTTTTGAACATGTACCATCTACTCTACCGACTCGTGCTACTCATTCTTTATTTCGAAAATCTCTTAGCGATGTTTGGAGTGATGTTTTAGAGGGTATGAGATGGGTAGTGGTTAATGGACGTCGAACACTTAAATTCTAGATAGATAACTGGGTTGATGAGGTTGGTCCACTGACCCACTAGATTCTTCCATTTGCTACACCTCAAGACCTCAACTGCAATGTTCGGGATTTCGTTTGCAACAACCACTGGAACCTTGCCAACCTTATAGGTGTTCTACCTCAACCTATTTTGATGAGGATTTAATCAATGTTCCGCCCTTTGACTGTGACGGTGAGGATTTGCTAATCTGGGGCAGCAACAGTAATGGGTCCTTCACAGTTAAAGAAGCGTATGAACTAAGGGCACCAACACAAGAAATGCCGACTAACCGACTCTGGAGTTTTGTGCAGAAATGAGATGGGCCACAAAGAATCAAAAGCTTATTGTGGTTGGTCTCTCGTCAGTGTCTGCTCACTAATGATGAAAGATTTCGACGTAAACTCATAGCAGATTCTTGTTGTGCAGTATGCCCATACTCTCCGGAGACAATTATGCATGTACTTAGAGACTGTAAGTACGCAAAGGCAGTTTGGCAAAAGTTTCTACCTGCAAGTTTTCAGGGCGATTTATTTACTCGTGACTTACTCTCATGGTTGATATCAAACCTATCTAGTTCTTCGACTAGCGTCAAGAGAACTGGTCACTTATTTTTGCTGTTACTTGTTGGCATTTCTGGAACTGGAGGAATAACGATTATTTGAGAAGGATTTTTGTCTTATTAGAGAACCCTTGTGCTTGATTTTAGATCATGTTAAGGACATTTTATTGGCTCAAGTGGCAGAACGTAGATTATCTCCTCAAAGGGAGAAAAGAGATAAGCTTGTGGGTTGGAGTGCCCCTCCAACTGGTTGGTCAAGCTCAATTCTGATGGGGCCTATAAAGGCAACCCGGGCCCAGCTTTTTGTTTTTGGTCATACGGGCCCTGCTTCAGTAGGTGGGCTTCTCCGTAATGAATCGGGCAACTGGCTCGCTGGATTTGCTCAGACTGTTAGCGTGTGCTCTTCGCTCAAAGCAGAACTGTGGGGCTATTCTCTTGGGTCTTAAAATGACAATTTCTTTGGGCATCCCTAAACTTATTGTGGAGGTGAACTCGCGAGCCGCTATTTCACTACTCCAGAAATCAACCCCCTCTCTTAACTTTGGTGGCACGCTCATTTCTCAAATTCAGAAACTTTTATTGTATTTCAGCATGTCAAATTTTTGCATAATTTTAGGGAAGGAAACTCATGTGCTAATTGGTTAGCAAATAGAGTCATTCACTCAATGACACATTAGTTTTAAATAGGCCACCAAGAGGTTTGATTCTTTTATTGTTAGGAGATCATGTTGGATCAAGATTCGTTAGGCGAGTTCAAGTGTAACATTTGGGCTTCGCTCCTTTCATTATAAAAAAAAAAATGATAGTAGCCGCTTGTTTTATAGGCTTTATCATATTCGGTCGGAAAAGTTTAGGTAAGACATTCAAAATGACTCTCGATGGGAGAATCCAGACTATTCAAGAAGAAGCGCATCATCCTAATCAAATTCACTTAAATTCTTTTATAGATAGAAGCATCTGTTGGAGGGATTCAAAAGGCGACATTATGGCTCCTCACTTTTGGCTATACGATCTTCCGAATGATGTCGCGTTGGAAAGCTTGTTCCAAGCCTCACAAGACCTCAATAGCACAACCGATGATTACAAGTTCCGACATCGAAATCCTTCAGTCTCCGCCTCTTTCAAAGCACAAAACGAGAAATTCTATCAGCTATTCATAGTCAATTTCGGCCACACCAAATTCTTGAATTTATCACCGACCAAAAAAACATTATTGAATGTATCTCTAAGATATGGACTATGGACAGATTCGATGGAGCAAAAACGTTGTGGGCCGAAAGCAAAGGCAAGGACATTCAGGCCTAGGCCCAATCAATATCACGGACTGTCCCATCTTTGTCTGACATTCAGGCCTAGGCCCAAGCTAAAACGTTGTGGGCCGAAAGCAATGGCAAGAACCGTTAGGTTTTCTCCACGACAAATCGAGACTAGTATTCGAAAAAAAAAATCAACACTAGTAAAATGCTCTCACGTTTCGTTTTTTCAAGCAAAATGAATGATTTGAAAACTATTTTCTTGAAAATGACCGCTATAATAGTTTAAAACAATTAGCCAATGAAAATGACAATAAAAATGCTTTCTGTTCATTCATTTTTGTAAGCGATACAAGTAATTATTTTATAGACATAAGGGAAAAATTCAAAAAAGGGCCTCAAGTGTCCTTAATTTATCAAATAATGGTCTGAAGTGGATATTGTTTCAAATAAGGGCCTGAAGTGATTAAATCGTTTCAAAAAAGGGCCTAAACGAAGGGCAATTTAGTCCTTTAACTGTTTTTCATTTGTTCTCTTTTTATTTTCTTTTTCTTCTCTCTCTTTCCTCTTCCCTCCCCTCTCCATCGCCACCGCCATATACACCGCCACTGCCACTGCCACTGCCAGTCCCGCATCCCCCTCCCCTCCCCTCCGGCACCGTAGCCTACCACCACAGCCCCAGCGAAACACCTCGATCCTCTGGAACACAACGGTGCAGCGGCTCCCGCGCCCTACACTACAACAAACCCTTCGACGCTACCGCCGCCCACGAGGCGCGACTCCCCACCAGGCAGCCAGAGCCTCTACCGGTCCATCTTTTGCATGACCCGGTTCTTCCAGTGGCCCGACTCGCATGGCGTCCCGATGAGGGACGTGCTGAGGGGGAAGGCGCGGAGGGAGTTCGAGGCGGTGCGGCTCGAGAAGGACCCCGAGGAGAGAAAATCGTGAGGAGAAACAGGAACGTGGTCTCCTCTCTTCTTCATCACCGCAGAGACCCTTCACGAACAGCTCATCCAGACGATACCCCTGCCACTCAAAGCGAATATCCGTGTGTTCCGTGAAGCCTAATAGTCCTATCGGCATCCTTGCAATATTTTCCAGTTCAAATCCAACGAAATCCAGCCTGCATTTGACGACGCTGACGTACCTGATGTGCCTTCTGAGGTCTCGACGTTCGCTAATCCGTCCCCTAGCCAGGGTCGCCTTTGCCATGACGCCAGATAGCCCCCGAGGACGAAGCCACAGTCCCGATTGATCTACGCCCAAGCCAAGCTACGATGCCGATCTGTCAAGATGAGGGACGCCTACCAAAAAGTCAATCTTCCCCAAGTTGGAGATAGGAAACTGGGGAAATAGGAAACCGTGAGTCCATGAGGTGGAATTTGTTTTGTTTCTTTTTCTCTCTCTGACCAATGTTGAGAATGTGTAGTCAAGGAAAGTTACAGGTGTAAGGCACAGAGAGAAGTCCTTTAGTTTGTTCTCTGTTGATGATGCAAGCAACGTGGAAGCGCTTTGCTCGCCCTCTGTTTTGGACGCTACCTTCGAAGTGCTCAAAGCTCGTTGCCAAGGGGCATAGGTCTGTGTATGCACCGCCTCGCGAGCACCGCCCATCGGGACGCCGTGCGAGTCGGGCCACTAGAAGAACCGGGTCATTCAAAAGATGGACCAGTAGAGGCTCTTTGGCTCCAGCCGCCTGGTGGGGAGTCACGCCTCGTGGGCGGCGGCGGCCTCGAAGGGCTTGTCGGAGTGTAGGGCGCGGGATGTTGAGTTCGCGAATATTTCGGGGACCCTTGTTTCTCACATCGGGTACACCCATGTGAGCTTAGAGAAACTGAAGTGTTATCCGACGACATGTGACCCCTGCGCGCAGAATGCGGGAGTTTGGGGGCGGCGCCCCCAACACGGGTGCCTCGCTGCCCGGTCAGCGGGCGGGGGTTCAAGGGCAGCGCCTCCCCAACAGGGCTTCCGCTGCCCGATCAGCGGACGGCTGTCCCGCTCGCCGGTCAGCGGATGGCTGTCCCGCTCGCCGGTCAGCGGGCGGGGGTTGGGGGCAACGCCCCCGAAACCTCAACGGGTTTGAGCTTTTATTTAAGCTGGCCCGTATAGTGTGGAAGGTTTCGTATAGATTTAGGTTTTGGGCCCGTTAGGGGCATATATATTTTGCTCATTTTTCTGATCATTATAACGAGTTGAGTGGCTGTAAACCGAAAATATAGTGAAATCTCTTTGCAGGACGTAGCCCTATTTTGGGGTGAACTTGGGTAATCTCGTGCGTCATCCAATTTTCTTTGATTTCTGTGTGATCATTCTGATTCGGTGTGCGATAAATCCCTTCACGGGAGACGGAGGCGACGGCGTTCCGCTGCACCGTTGTGTTCCAAAGGATCGAGGTGTTTTGCTGGGGCTGTGGTGGCCGGCTGCCGCGCCGGAGAGGAGGGGAGGGGAGGGGAGGGGGATGCAGGAGTGGCAACGGCGGTGTATATGGCGATGGCGATGGAGAGGGGAGGGAAGATGAAAGAGAAAAAAGAAAAAGAAAAGAAAACGAGAAAAAATAAAAATAAAAAAACAATTAAAAGACTAAATTGCCCTTCGTTCAGGCTTTTTTTTGAAATGATTTAATCACTTCATGACTTTATTTGAAATAATATCTACTTCATGCCCTTATTTAAAAAACTTAAGGCCTTTTTTGAAATATTCCATAGACCGAATTATCTAAAGATTCACTTCAGAAAGTAAAGGACGAATCCCTCTGACCAGACAACAAAAGTCAACGGACGAGACAATGATTCCACCAAAAGAAAACAAAGAAAGCCAGATGCCTCGCCTGTCCCAAACAACTAAGCTGCGTAATTTACATCGACGTCGTCACAAGGAGTAGCTCCACAAGGAAACATCTGCATGATCGCCATCCTCATCGGAGTCCCAGCTTAAATGAACGCCGGCATCGTGTGGCGTCGGAGATAGAAGAGGACCCTCTAGCCACTTCTTCATGTCGAACCACGTCGTCTCTTCAATCTCCATGGAGTCGCACTCTCTCTCTTGCTTGACTTTTTTATGATGATGATCATCATCATCATCATCTGGAACACCCACGCTTGCCTCTTGGCCGGTGCAAACGCCCCCTCCGCTGGCTTCGTTGCACGAAGAGACCGCCTCCTCGGCCTCGGCAGGCCGGAACGCCTCGGCCGCCGCCGCGGCCGCCCTCCGTATCTCGGCCGCGTCGTGGGACGTCGGCGCGGGAAGCCGCCAGGCGGAGTCGGCGAAGTTGAGGCACGCGCCACCCTGCCTCCCGCGGAAGGCCAGCGCGGCCACGTCGTGGGCGCGCGCTGCCATCTCCGCGGTCGGGTACGTCCCGAGCCATATCCGGGTCTTCTTGTTGGGCTCCCGGAGCTCGCACACCCACTTGCCCCCGTTCCGCCGCCGGACCCCCCGGTACACCGGATGCCTCGTCTCCTTGAAGAACCTCCGCCCCGCTGGCTTCTTCGGTCGGCTCGACGCCAGCACCACGAGCGGCTCCTCGTCAGAGCACGCGAGATGGCTCAGGGAGGATTCCGATGGCGACGACGTCGACTGCTCCGGCACCAGCACGTCCGACTGTAGTTGCATGGAAATGTTCATGAAGAATATGGCTACACTTGAAGATTTTGACTTCGTGAGTGATGGTGGAGACATGGATATATATACAGGAGATGGAATGAACGTGCTGGTAGAGAGGAAGCCAAGTGGCTTCACTTGGTGCGGTTTGGACACGGGACAAGGTGTGAAAGAGGAAGCCAAGTGGACCCCGCACGAGTTGGCAGAGAATGGCAATTTTTTTCCTTTGTACTTACAGATTTGACCATAAAAACTAGAGAAATGCTTATCTAACGGCTCCGTCACTTTTAATGCAGTGACGGGGCCTTATCTGCCACTCATTTTTCAGTGTTCTTTGTAAATAAATAAATAAAGTAAGTGGAGCCCACAGATGCTTGCATGAAAATGAGAGGTCCTCTTTGCACCGTTACTGCATGATACTGACGGTGCCGTCATGCTAGCATACCTCAAAAAACTACTACCGTTGGGGAAATACGGACATTTTCAACGTGCCAGAAATCGGGGGCCCTTTTGCGACTGAAAACTAATAACACGTTTATTTCATAGTCACGATTTAAAAAAAAAAAATCGCTACTTGCGTATTTGGGGACGTGTCATACTCGTGTTTATAATTTATGGCGGCATAATTCGACCAAAAAAAAAAATTATGGCAGCATAAAACATCATAATTCA
The DNA here is from genome assembly GCA_029784005.1 of Lenwebbia sp. NSW1173648. Lineage (NCBI taxonomy): Eukaryota > Viridiplantae > Streptophyta > Magnoliopsida > Myrtales > Myrtaceae > Lenwebbia > Lenwebbia sp. NSW1173648. The sequence continues at coordinate 4,191,436 of JARCGZ010000005.1, forward strand.
GAATTTACGTGTTAGATAATTGGACTACAGTATAAATATGTGTTAATTCATATCAGATAACGCTCACGACGTCATAAGCCAAGAAATATCTTTGCTCGAGATAATTAACGCTTAAGACACAAACTGATCGGAGATTTGCTCACGACGTGATCCGAACCCACAACCTGTCGTCGTATTTAGGGAAGAAGCCACTATGCATAAAAATAAAAATAAAAAGAAATCGGTGGACGGAGACAACCTTATATCTTGGTCAACTGGTGCTTTCTTATGTTGGACCTTTTGTCGGACTTAGTCTTCTTTCCCTGTTTTAGCTAAGTTCTGAGGTTTCCCCGCAGAAGAAAGAATGAAGACGATTCACGTGAGATGTGGATCACGTTGCAAGTCGGATGGTTCTTGCGGCGTATCATGATGCGTGTGCATTCCGATGTCGATCGATTCGGAATCATGGACCGTCGTCTCGGTCACTCTGTGGATAACCCCATTCCGTTCCCACGTGTTCTTTTCAAAAATATACTACTCAATTTGGCTCCAACACCATATGTTCTTTAATCCTTGTTGCTACGATGATGTTGATTTTTTGTGATCATCACCATGTGAATTTGATCTAAGTAAGCCATTGCCTTGGCCTCAAGAGATAATGTTGTCACAACGATTAAAAATAGGTCACGACTAGAGGTGTCAAACGGGTGGGTCGGATCGGATTTGGGTCGGGGCGAATATGGTCCGACCTATATTGACCCATTTTCGTACAGTACAAATCTAACGACTCATACGAGTTCCGACCCGTACTACTTAACCAAATCATGAAGTACTTATTATTATTATTTTTTAAAATGATATTGCTAAAATAATTTCATACGATATAGTTTTAATAATAAAAAATTAATTTTTTATTTTATTTTTATTTTTTTATTAAGCCTTGCGCCTGCACTAAGCTCAATTTTCTGATTTTTTCTTTTATTCATTCTTTATCACCTTTTCTTGATCCCGTCAGCTTCTTCCCAACAACCCAAGAACTTACGCAAGTTGAACATTGGTCGCAGAAACATTGAAACTTCAACGACAAATTATATCTACTCGATCCTGAACCGAGAATGATACCGTTAACCATCCACCGCCTCCGATCGCCGGACCACCATCTATCTTCTTCCATTAACGACCTTTTGCGTTTACGTTGCTGTGACCATCTCCGGTCACCACCACCAACACGGCCAGTCCACCCATAAGCACATGGACACAGGAAGAGTAGAAACACCTGTCACATATAAGCAGCATATACAGAGAAGAGTGTGCAAGAAACGAGTCAATTTCAGGCAAGGGTCTCTTGAATAAAGTTGTGGCGAACGGTGGTCGGCGGCGGTGACATTTTTTCAATTTTAATTTTAATCTTTCCTTTTCTCTTTTACTTATTAAAAATAATAAAAATAAAAATAAAAAATAGAAAATATAAATTGATAAATGGATTGGGCTTGTCTAGTTATATGAGTTGTAAATGAGTTGAAAGACAAATCCATTTACAACCCGCATATTATTAAGCTAACCTATTAACAACCCATTTTATAAAATTTGACAAGCTCATATCGACACCTCTAGTCACGACATAGGGCCATAGCACGGTGAGGTTGTAGGTAGAGATAGTAAAATGGGTCTAGGCATATGTGGCCTGGCGAGGGCCGCGCCAGCGACCGGCCCAACCCTCACCCGCAGCCGGCAAGGGTTGACCCTCGCCTGATTTTGTAAGAGCAAAAAAAAATAAAAATTAGAATTCATTTGTTTAGATTATCCACAATGTTTTAGTAATATCATTTTTTCAAAAATTTATAAGAAATATGTTTTCCTAAATTTGATTAAATGTGAGAGTGTTTTAGCGGTATGTGTCGGGTCGGGTGTAGGTCAAGAATTTTGTATTGCAATAACAAATGGGTTATAAACGGGTTATGCGGGTTATATCTAATGTTTTGTGGAATATATATTAACATTAGGTGAATTCATTAACATAATGAAATTTTGATCACATTATGCTTCAATCTACAATAAAGTCCGTTTAAAATCTTATTTGTCTATGAGATGTATTTTTCATTTTCCTTTACTTTGAATTAGATGGAGAATTTCAACCCCAAAAAAAAAAAAAATAGATGGACAATTTTCTCATCACGAATTACAATCACAGTGGAGTATCATTTGTTCTTTCCGCTATTCGCATAGTATTTGTAGTATTAGCGTAATGACACATATTGTCCGTTTCAATTATCAGATAGTTCATTTATAAAAAAAATACGCTCAAACTACAGTGACTGAGGAGGATCGAGGAAACAGAGGATGAAGTCAACACCAGGGACGTCGGCGCCGCCGTAAGAGACTCGGAGAGGACTGCGACGGAGACTCGACGGAGACGCGACGGAGACAATTGGCAGTCGACGCGACGGCAGACCCGGTTTCGCCAACGGATTTAGGAGAAAGTGTTCGTGGCTGACACTGACAGAGCAGCGCAACAGGTGAGATAGTAATTATCCGGACCACTGAAACTGCGTCACCTCTGTCGTCACTGTCGTCACCTCTGTCGTCACCTCGTCGGACTTTACATCTGCTGGGACAGTGCCCCCACAGCAGTGACCGGACATCTTTTACCCAAGTTCGATGCACCCACGTGAACACTGTGAGATCAAATTTTTTTTTTTCAATCAACAAAAATTTTAAATTATGCCCCCATGAACTCAATATCCCGACTTTTTGGTCGTATTCATACAAATTTGGTATTTTTGGCGACATGAAAAAAAAAAAAACAAAATTGGGTTCGCGGTAGGCAAAATTGCTAGTGACTTCACGCGGTTTCGTTAGTGTTTTACCACTGGAAAAATTGTCAAAAAAGTCTTAAACCTATTTCATTTTTGTCAATTTAATCCTAAACATTTTAATTTTATCGATTCAGTTCTAAACCTTTCGTATTTGTGCCAATTGAGTCTATCCGGCCAACTTTTGCTGGCCGCAGCTGACGTGGACCCGATCGGCGCTAATTGGGCAAATTTCTAATAGTATTTTGATATTTTTTCAAATTCTTCATTTTTTTTTTCTTTTCTTTCCTTTTTGTTCATCTTCTTCTTCCAGTCGGTGAGGTTGAGCCTCGCCGGTCAATGGCGCCACTTGCTGCTGGGCCTACCTTTCCCAGGGGCGGCGGCGCCAGTGGCCGGCCCTTGAGCCGGTCACCAGATCGGTGAGAGAAAGAAGAACAAAAAAAAAGGAAAGGAAAGAAAAGAAAGAATAAATAAAGAATTTGAAAAAAATAATAAAATACTATTAGAAAATTTCCCGGTCAGTGCTGGCCAGTCAAAGTTGACCAAATGAACCGAATTGGCACATAAAAAAATCTCAGGACTGAATTAGCACAAATACAAAAGGTTTAGGACTGAATTGACAAAAGTGCAATAGATTTAAAAAATTTTGACAATTTTCCCTTTACCAAAAGATTGTTGGATCAAAGCCTGATAGCGTGATGACACTGAGGGGCGTTTTTTCAGTGATCCGGCTAATATCCAAATTTGAAAATGTTTGTAGAAAGATAATCGGAAAGGGGTTATATTGAGATTTTGCAAACTTAAAAATCTCGAGGGAGAGATATAAGCCAAGATTTGCAGATTAGATAAAGACTAGAGAGTTCGTTTGAATAATTTTTTGAATCCAAGATTAGTAGGGAGAGACTTTATGCTCTCAAATATCGAAAATGCCCTCCCTCTATAATAACCCATTAGTGACTTATTTCTCCATTTGCTTGATTTCTTCTGCTTGAAACTGGTTTGCCTCTCTTTCTCTAACCTTTAGTTGCGCAATCAATTCCGTACACGCAATGCATGTATAAACTAGATGTGTCAAACGGGTGGGTCCGGTCGAGTTTGGATCGGGTCGATATATGGTCCGATCCATATTGACCCATTTAATCTGTTTTGACCCATTTTCACAAATTTTATGACTCGTACCCGACCCGTATTATTAAATATTTATATATTAATCAAATCATGAAATATTTGTTTCATAAAATTAAAAAATGTAAAAACTGTTTTGCTGATCACCACCGCCCACTACCGCCACCGTGGCTCGCCTGCCCCCGCCCCCGCCAGCCCGCTCGCCCGCCGCCGCCGCCGGTACTATGTTGAGCGAGAATTTAGAAGAGAAAGATGATGCTTCAAATCACCCAAGACTAGAACATTGCTTATGCTCACCTGAGAGGAGGTCACGGAGGCTACCCATGGGGTAGTAAACGCAGAGCACTAACTTGATCCGCTTGGAGTAGAGGTACGCCAACACGAGCACGAGGTGATCGCACCTCCTGCTGATCTGCGCCACTCTCTGCAGCCTCCTCCCGAACTCCCCCTTCCTCACGCCCACCACCCGGAACCTCTTGAGCGCGCACACCTCCCCTCCCAAGAACACCACCTTCTCCGTGATCCCCAAGCAGCTCTCCCCCATCACCCCGACAGACGCCCTCAGGACCTCCCTGAGCGTGGGCTAGCCGCGCGCCCCCGGGCAGTAGCCCTTGACCGCGTCGCACACCACCTGAGGGATGTCGTCCATGAACCCCACGATGCAGTCCTCGTACTCGTGCAGGATCGACTCCGACCGGGTGACCCGTCACCATGTTTGGGGCTTCGCTTGGGCTTCGTGAAGGCCATTTGGCAGGGGAAAGGAAAAAATTGGGTCTTGGTCTGTGGGGGGTGGAGGATCGATGAAAAGGGTGGTCCTTTTGTTGAGGTTTTCGGCTGGTTTTGATTGGGCGGCGGCGGGCGGGCGGCGGCGGCGGGGGGTGGCGGTAGCCAATAAAAGTGGTCTTGCGAAGTTGTCACGAGTCGAAAATGAATTAGGTTAAAACCCATATTTGAATAGGCTTTATAAGCCTAAACCCATATAAGACCTATTTTTAAAATTTATTGAACCCATATTTGATCCAAATAAATAAAAATGGGTCAAAGACCCATATTGACACCTCTATATAAACCATTTTAGCTGCCGAGCCATACTTAAAACAATTGAGCAAATTCATAAAAAGTGGTAAGCCAGCTCTTCCCAAGAAATAAAAAAAAAATAAAAAATCAAAGCCGAATATCTCTGGAACTAAGAGCAAAGGGTTGTCGAAGAGAGATCTCAATAGTGTTATTATGTAGGGGTGAGCATGGTCCGGTTCCCTCAGGAACCGTGACCGAACCGGTCGTCTCGGTTATCAATTTCCAAAACCAGGGATTAGTCGGTCCAATGAAATCGGTAAAATGAAAATAAAATGGAAATGTATTTAAAAAAAAAAAGACTTGTTCGATATTCACATATCTACGTATAATATTCTCGTGATTCACATGGGGGATGTCCATGTCATCGTGAATATCGAATACAATGTTTGATATTGTACATAATTATGTGAATCTCATTTCTACGTACAATATTGTATTTAACGAGAAAACATTTAACTAGAAATTTTCCCCCACGTGCAAGTCCCTTTCTTTACCTAAAATCTCATTCCTATGCATACCAACTGTATTTAAAAATTAAAAAAATTATAAAAATTTGTAGGTCCCGGTGGGCGGTCCATCGTCCGGTTCTCCCCTAGAATCGGGAACCGGACAACTCGGACACCGGTTCCACCTTGAGAAACCGATGACCTCCAAAATCGGACCAAATTCGTCCGTCCGGTCCGGTCCGGTCCGAGCGATTCCCGATCCGATTGGTCCATCTTGATCACCGCTGTTATTATGTGAAGATGGCTATCCTAGCAAAACAAAGACTAGTTCGGGATAGTTTCAATTAAGGTCTCATAATCGTACAATTTTTCGAGTTAAGCGACCTGTCGACGCTGGTCGGATTGCAAATAAAGAAGATGTTTTCTAATGCATGTGATCTTATCTCCTAAAAAAAAAAACCTGCTTAAGTTTTTTGTTGAGATATTTTCTCTCGATATCTTTATCCGCAAACAAAAACTTGAAGTTGGTTATAAACCCTAAAGATCCCCTAAAATCTAGAGAGAGAGATATCCACATCCAAACTGCAGATTGGATAAAGGAGAGAGATCAAATTTAAATAGGAAGATGAATGCCTGCTTCTCTACAAAGACCCAACAAAAGACTTCTTCTTCTTCTTCTTCTTCTTCTTCCCACTCTTAGTTTTGCCTCTGTGTTTACTTGTTTGATGAACATTAGATACAGACTGCGTAGCTAAGCAATATGGCAGGTGGTGGTCTCGTTACCGGTCCCGGAAAGAACTATCCGGGCAATCTCACGTGCAGGGTTTTCATGACCTGCATCGTCGCCGCGACCGGGGGTTTGATCTTCGGCTATGATCTCGGCATATCAGGTCTCTCTCTCTCTCTCTCTCTTTGACTCCTGATGAAGCGTAAGGATTTTTGCGTATCAGATTATCCTGCACAATGCAGTTTGTATTGACGATGGCGAACGAACGTAGCTCCAATCTCTGTGCCAAAGATTATCATCGGCTAGATTGGTAAACAGCGAACGATTTGATCATTATCGATCGACATAAGTTGAAAAATCTGAAGTTTATATTTTTTCAGATTATTACAACAACATAAGTGTGTTTAAGCAAATGTTCTGATGTATGTTAAGTGCTTCTGGTTTTTGATAACGATACGTTGCAGGTGGGGTTACGTCGATGGACTCCTTCTTGAAGGAGTTCTTCCCCTCGGTCTACCAGAAGGAGTCGTCGGTGAAGCCATCCGACAATCAGTACTGCAAGTTCAACAGCCAGATCCTGACCCTGTTCACCTCGTCGCTCTACCTGGCGGCCCTTGTGTCGTCCATGGCGGCGTCCTCCGTGACCCGGGCCTTTGGGAGGCGGTTCACGATGCTCTCGGGTGGCCTCCTCTTCTGCGCCGGCGCGATCGTCAACGGCTTCGCCAAGTACGTCTGGATGCTCATTGTCGGCCGCATCTTACTAGGGTTCGGCATTGGATGTGCTAATCAGGTATTATTTTGATCATGATTATGATACGTGACTATCATACGTACAATGTTACTTTGATTTCGATACGTGACTAAATTCTCACTATGGTATTGTTTTGGCCTCTGATTTTTAGTCTGTACCGATCTATGTATCCGAAACTGCTCCGTACAAGTACCGCGGCGCGCTGAACATGATGTTCCAACTCGCGATCACAATCGGGATCCTTGTAGCCAACCTCCTCAACTACATGTTCGCCAAGATAGAAGGCGGCTGGGGGTGGCGTCTCAGCCTAGGCGGCGCGGTCGTCCCCGCCCTAATCATAATCCTCGGGTCGTTCTGCCTCCCGGAGACGCCCAATTCGCTGATCGAGCGCGGGAAGTTCGACGAAGCCCGAGCTCAGCTCATACGCATCCGGGGGATCAAGAACGTGGACGAGGAGTTCGACGACCTGGTGGCGGCCAGCGAGCGGTCCAAGCAAGTGAAGCATCCGTGGTCGAACTTGTTGAAGAGGAAGTATAGGCCACAGCTGACCATGGCGATATGCATCCCTTTCTTCCAGCAACTGACCGGGATGAACGTCTTCATGTTCTACGCGCCAGTCTTGTTCAAGACGATCGGGTTTGGGAGCACCGCCTCGCTCATGTCGGCAGTGATCACGGGCGGGGTGAATGCGCTTGCGACGTTCGTCTCCATCTTCGCCGTGGACAAATTAGGGAGAAGGTTTTTCTTCTTCGAGGGTGGACTCCAAATGCTCATTTGCCAGGTATGTTTTGATTCGAACTCTTTCATATCGCAATCGTTTTGATTTCCCCGAGCGGATATTAGTGCAACTATAGTTAGGAACATATAAGTGGATGAACAAATAAACAATTCTCTTGTCTTCATAACGAGATTAATATTTCAAAAATTTACATTATACAAGACCCGATTCTTTTATACAAATTTCAATGCAAGACTCAAATTTGCAAGATTAGTGTGTTAAATTAATTGAGATAGTGTAACAAAAAATGATGTGGTACTCATGATTTGCAATTACTAACCCAAAACATAAGTTAAAAAACACTGTACAGATCCAGTGTCCTGAACATTGATTTAAGCATATCCAAATTATGACTATGATTAACTCTATAATTAAGTTAGTTTCATTCAAATCTCGTGGACGTTATCTATAATCCCGTTGCAACCTTAACCGCAGGTGGTGATCACCGTGGCCATCGCGCTCAAGTTTGGGACGACCGGCAACCCTGGCACGCTGTCCCACTCGTACGCCCTGACCGTAGTGGTGGCGATCTGCACGTACGTGGCGGGCTTCGCGTGGTCGTGGGGCCCGCTGGGCTGGCTGATCCCTAGCGAGATATTCCCCCTGGAGATCCGGTCGGCCGCGCAGAGCATCAACGTCTCGGTGAACATGATCTTCACCTTCTTCATCGCGCAGATCTTCACCCTCATGCTGTGCCGGCTCAAGTTCGGGCTCTTCATCTTCTTCGCTTGCTGGGTCGTGATCATGACCATCTTCATCTACAAGTTCCTGCCGGAGACCAAGGGCATCCCCATCGAAGAAATGCACCACGTGTGGGAGAAGCATCCTTACTGGAGCAAGTTCGTTAAGGGGGGCGGCGACGGTGGCAGCAACAGGAACAGTGGTGGCGGTGACGGTGATAAGCCTGTGTCTCTGGAATAGTGTTGCTCGAGATGAAGGAAATTCACTGAAGGCCAGTGTCTTTGTCAATTTCTACCTCAAGATAGTAGTAGTAGGAACTTGAGAATGTCTTCGTTGGGGAACAATATGTCTTCTGTTTATTGGCGCTTTTAATGACCCTTTTTCTAGGTTTTAATTTTCTTGTCGGCTTATGTCGAAACATTATGGTTTTGCTTAGAAAAAGATAAAAATCTTGATGCGTCGATGCACCATAACATGGGGCAAGTTAGTAAAAATTCCGACACACTAGGGATTAAGAGCAACACAACTTAGTCCTGGTAAAGCTGACCTATACAGTGTTCAGACTTTCAGAACAGTCTGAACGATCATGTCCATGCGACTGAAGGCGGGTTGGTCGCAGCAATTCATGACTTAACTTAACTTGAAACTGCATTCAATAACATTAAACTTAAAAGCTATGTGCCTATGGTCCGCTATCACTCCCAAGTTCTCCAAGTTACGGTTCGACTCTTTTCACGTCTGTTTCTGGCCTTTGAAGGCATTATCGGCCAAATCCTAAGGCTATATTTGTTCATCCTGATTTCTAATCAGGATATGTGATTGGATAGGATATGAAATTCAGAGATTTTGCCATATCATATCTTCTGTTTGGTGAATCCTAATAATAATGCCGGATATGTTCATATCCTATCATCATGTGTTTGGTATTTACGACATATCGATATAAAAGAACTTGAAAATGCACAAACGAAGACTATAAAAACCCCTCATAATTCATTCTCAAACGGAGAGAAAATGTGATCATTCTCCCCTTCTAACCACGCAAAGTTTTGCTCTATTGTTACTTTCGTTAAACTTCAACGTGAAACAAAAAAACTAAGAAACTAAGGAGAAGAAATTTTGACTTTCTCGCCATTTTCCTAAAATTTTGACTTCAACTAAAAAACAAAAAAGAGTCATGAAACTTTAACCGAATATACGGACGAGATGGAGATGCTTATTTTATTTTTTTAAAATTTCATTGCCCCTCATTCTTTGAAAATTAGAAAGATCATTTTCAAGTTCATTTTCAAGTTCGTACATTTAAAATTTATTTTCTTCTACTTCATTTTTATTTATATATCTCTTTTTCAGCATTATTTTTATTCCCTTCCATCATTTCTTGATAAAAATTGTATTTGACTATATGATACTTAAAATATGTAATTTTATAGATAAAAAGTCTGGTATATATATAGAGATGTATATATAAATAAACTATGTATAGATACAAAGTATCTTGGACGGGTACCAAACACAGGATTTTATGTTATCCTCGACCAAACGTAGCTAAGGAGTAATAGAATGCCAAACCTTGAGATTGCTTCCTGTTGGAGAAAAGCTGAGTCATTTCATTACATCAGAAGAGTGCCATTGTTCACAGAAAACATAAAGCGGCAAAGTAACCACTTGAACGAAGCGACATGTCAAAACGAACCCGTTACATAAAGCCTAGTAAGTATCAGACGGACTGGACTGCCTTCCTGATTCACTGTTCCTTGCGACCTTTAGATCTGGCTGGTTTCCCCGGTTTGATTACATACCCAAGGAGGATCAAAGCGATGGGAAGAATGGTTCCGATGTAATGTACGCTTCCGTATGACGCAATTGTCTCGTGTAAACTCAACACCTGCATGCCTCAAAAAGAGAAACTTAGAAACAACAAACTGTATTCCTACTCCAAATCAACCTAATTCTGTACGTACAAAAAGAGAATCTTAGAAACAACGGAATGTTGATGCCAACTCCAAAAGAATTTAATTCCTCTACATACAAAGGTATCTTTCTGTATCTTCATTTTATTAAATTTACTCGATATGCACGAGCGCGCATGGAGAGAGAGAGAGGGGGGGGGGCTCACCATGAAACCAACACATGAATAATTCAGAACCAATAACGTGTAGGCGAAGTTCAGAAACACTAATATATTCTTCATCAGAGCCATCTTTGGAGGAATGGCCTGTTGCCATCTGTATATCACTGCTTGCAAAGCAACAAACCGTAGTCAATCAAAGAAAGCATCAATTATCAGTGCAAAGCAAAATGCACAAGTCCGTGGTTACCTCTAGATCCAGCTATCATCAGGGCCGACTGTACAAAGAAAATGATATATCCAGGATACAATCCCTACAATGAGAACGACGAGATAGTAGGAGCGGTTAAGATGATTGTAAAGTACCTAAATCACGACATGAAAAAGAAAAAAAAAATTGACTCCACATAATGAGTAAAGGAACCAAATCCCAAGATATGGATATATAGCTACTTCAGAAGGCAGTGAAAGGGGAAGGAGCGACATGAATTGGCTCGTATTCAATAAAAAGCACCCTTTTTGGGCTGGAAGGTTCTCTCAATGTGCTATACTTCTTCCGAGCACACAGAGTTATTAAAGTTGCCTTCTCACACAAATGAAACATACTAATGCCAACTGACTTTCAGAACCTCCACGACCGCCACTCCCAGAGGGCATGAAAAATTAAACAAAGACTAATAAGAGCCTTTCTTTGGTTTTCTTTCTTTGTAGTGGCAGAAAGCAACATGTACTCACGTGCCAAACTGCGCTGACTGTCTGAGTTGCCAGCAACTGGAAGAAGCCAGGTTTTTTCCCCTTCTGAACAAGCCTATCATAAACATCTGCAGCAAAAGAATTTTAGATAGTTTTACTTATAAAGAATAGAATTTTTCAAGTAATTTTACACTTGAAAGAGGATATCTCTATCAGTTCCAGTTCCTAATCTATTTAAAGGTTACAAATGCTTAAGCCAATTAAAGCAGGGAGTAACAATAGCTTTAGCATGCATGTAAGTATCATAAGATACCAAAAACATCCAACATAACTCCAAATCCATGTGCTTTAAGACATTTACTAGAGGTGGAATCATATATATACCTGGAAAATCTCCTCATTGTAATCACAAACTGCAACGGAGCAGTAATCACACTTCGGACCCAGAAGTATAAACAGACAAAAGAATTAACAAATGAATCGAGTCCACTACATTTTTCATACATGATAGAACCTTGTTAGCCATGCCCGTTCCAGTTAAAAATCAAATAACAATCTGATAATGCTACTTTCAACTGAGGCCCTTCAGTTTGAGGGAGGAGAAAGAGAAACTGACACCGTGTGCATATACGAACTTATCAGTCAAATTCTTTGCATGCTACTTGAAAAGTTCACCTTCTCCTAGCACTCAGCATTCGAAAAAGTATGAGATCTTTTCAGAATAGATACTCACAATGACGGAGCCAAGTGCTGACTTGGATATTCCATACAAGTGGCAACACAACTGCACTCTTCGCAAACTCAACTCCTAGGATGTCAACATTTGTTGCCCTGTCCCACCGTGGCTTTGGTGGAGAAGAATCTGTCCAGCCACTGAACCCAAGGCCAGATATAATTAGAGAGGCCTCAGAAATTGACCAGATGAAATAATATTTCCAACGTGCCGTGAATCCAGCCATATATTGATAACTCAACCGCTTCCAAAATCCCCATTCATGGTATACTGGATCCGTAAACCGAGACAAAGGATATTGAGGCACCAGGTACAGGTACAAAGCCATGCAAACGGCTGCTTGGAGAATAGCTCGTATGGTTGCACCAAAAGTTGATGGTTTAGGTCCTTTATCTGAGTGGCTCCAAATCTACAAAAATATTGTCAAAGGCCAAGAGATCAGTTTCCATTAGAAAGTGGAAGGTAAAAGCACAGATAAACTTGCATGAATCTTACCCCCTTCCCTTCAGTCCATTCCAGATAATCCTTCATCTCATAAACAGGACCAGCAAAGTGACTGCCACAGCAGAGGCAGTAGCCAAAGTACTCTATCAATGAGGGCAACTTAATTAAACGATTCTTCTTTTGAGACTCGCGAAGATCCTCCTCCTTCAGCAACCCATCATTATAGTTGATTGCACATGAGATGACTTTCAATGTCAATACCATTAAAGCTCCTGTATACAAGGTAACAAGCAGTTGATCATCAGACGGATGGTGTACTCAATCTTACTAAAAGAAACACTTTCGCCCTTAGACACGATCTACTCATCCAAACTCTACATACAACATTCAACTAAAATGAATAGCCTTAGCTAAGGTAAAGAATATAAAAAGGTGTTTCCCACTGGCTGGTTCCCTAAAGCCCAGAGCCACCACTGCAAAGGACATGCAGGCAACTCGACATCGTATCACAGATCTTGAACTTGCAGAGCAACTCAAATCATCCAACTCCAGAAGAAAAAAGAGTTGGAAAGTTATAAATTAGGAACACCAGAATATAGAAGGCATGTAAAAACTGAAATTTTCTCTTACCAGTCGCATCAATGCCTCCTTCTTTCCACGCATCCCCACTCATGTAGTAGACGTGGCTACAAAGTCATACACAGTCAAGATTTTTAAAGCATATCACCAAAAGCAAAATGACAAAAATTATAACGCAAATTCTTCTTGATGAGTTTTGAAATACTCAGCTCATTTTTTGTTCGTTTAGAAATGTTCAAAATCTTGAAATTCATCAGAAAGCGGAGCACAATGTAGTAAGTACACTTGGTGAATGAGCACAGCATATGCAACATATAAAGTAAGAGAAAACTGAAAATAGACAGCAAAACAGACTAGATGGCCTTTAAGCATACTTTATGCATGATATTACCATAAAAAAAAGCTGAAATCAGAAAGCTAAACAAAGGATTACATTGCCTTAAGCCAATGCGGCCCTAAATTTTGAGTGACTGCTCTCGATAAATTCTTCTAATAAAAAGAGAAATCAGCAGCAGGCCCATGCTTCTCCAAGCTTTCAAGCATATACTGCTTACTTGCTTCTCCTTAATAACTTTTTAACTGCTTACTGAAGCCTAAAGGACTCTTGAAAGCCCAAGCAGATTCCTTGTTAGTGCTGACAATTTGGATCTACACCTAATTAAAGAAAGTTAAAAAGTTACAGGAGTCGTTTTAAAGTAAATAAATCCTGGAACACCACCATAAAGGAAGAAAGGGCCATTGCTTACATCATAAATGCATTGCTGGTCTCATTGTAGGGCAACACTTATAGATCAAAGAGATGGCTTCGTCTTTCGATGTAAAGGTTGGAAAGAGCCAAACATAAGCAAAGCGCTCAAATGAAATGAGAGAAATACAAAAAGCCTAGCTCTTACATCTAGGTTAACAATTGCATTGATGATCATGCATGTCAAAGGTTAGTAATTTACAGTCTCAATCTATTACTTGAGAGATATCCCGATCAGTAGCATAAAGGTCAAGTCATCTACGGATAGACTCAAGCACCCATACTTTTAGCAACAGTAGACAATTTTCACATTTCTCCTAGTCAATTTGATTCCAAGGAGACAAAAAGATCAGAGCCTCCAGTGCCTAATATGTTATCTATAGTTGAAGTACGACAGAGGAAATTAAACTTCTAGGCCATTTACATTCTTCTAACATCACTGGCTAGATGCACAAGCAAATCAGCTTCCTGGCCAACTCAAAGAGTCAAATAAATCCGCAGAACCAAGCCAAAAAGAGACTCAGACATCTGTAACAGCCAATTGCAACAAACACATTAAGACTTAACGATCAAATAAACATGCGACACCAAATGAAGCAAACTCACTTCACAGCATGCACCATTGGAAGAATTTGACAAAGCATGATTGTTTCATCACACCCATAAGCACCAAATTGGAGGAAATTGAACTACGAGCTATCTATATTCACTTCCTTTAATAGCAACAGCCACATACGAGAGCCAATCAGCTTCAAATTAACACAAGCAGGTGAACAAATCCCGACCCGAAAAAACATAGTGAATCCAATGACAATCGAACGCAATGCAAACAACTTTCAACAATCAAACCATGCATGCAACAATCAAACACAAGACAAACAACTTTCAACAATCAAACCATGCATGCAACATCCGAACAAGCAGGGAACCATAACAGCCCGATTACAGCCCGCGAAAACTAGCGAAAACACTCGAATAATTTCGCGCGAGAGCAAATTATACCAGCCAATTAGGTAGCCGAATCCGATGAAGAAAGTGATGATCCCGCACTTTGACCGATAAGCCACCATCGACAAGTAACCCAGCAGCATTGGCACCAGGAAGTGGAGATTCGAGGAGAAGCCGAACGAGAGGCACGAGAGGAGAGCGCCCGAGCCGGCGGAGTAGGCGTGCTTCGCGAGCCGGCCGGGGACGAGCCGCCAGAGGAAGGAGACAGGGATGGTGGCGAGGAAGCAGAGGAGGAAGCGGAACACGGGAACGGAGACGCCGATGGCGGAGGCCATGGATTCCATGTCGAGCTCCATGGTGGCGGTGCGCGTCGGAGTGACTGGTTGAGCTCGGCTCGGCCCGCTCGGGGATGTGGAGGTTCTTATTTTCCGAGTGGTTGGGCTATGGTTCGGGGAAGTGAAGACGTTGGGGCCCTTGGGGGCGATTTGACATAGGAGTTTTGGAGCGAGGGAGGACGAAATTACCAGAGTGCCCTTATGACTTCTTCGGCCAGGTGAAGCCTCGGGTGTATCGTGCGCCCGGGGAATCGCTTAAGGATTATGCAAGGAATAACTTCATCCATCATCGTCTTTCTCGCGTTACGGACAATTTACAACGTTGACAATCGAATTTGATAAAATATCATTAATTAAGTATTTCGAAATACTTGTTAACAAGATTCTCATGCAATCGGTTATTAAAATTACCTGATTATTTGTTCATCGTCGACCTATTCATTTGACATTTTGATGAAAGTGCCGACATTATGCTATTGCTAACTCAACTAATCAATTGCGTTTAGAAAGCAACTCAAGAGAGAAGAGAAAGCATGTGGCCGATAGCAATATTGCAATCCAGCCATCAGGACTCGCCAAGAAAGGCCGGCGAGGCTAGCTTTAAATCTAGACGAGGGGTCGAGAGCGCACCGAAGAGATCATCGAAATGCTTTCAATGCACACGGGTTCCGTTCGAGCCCGAGCGCACTCGGTTTCACGTGGGCCCTGCCTCATTGAATTGAAACGCTTCGTGCATTGCTAATGCTGACCATGCTCTTTTGGGGGCAATTGATATTTCATCACGGAAGAGCTCACGAGACACACACGTGATCATACCCGGCTGAAGTCAGCCTTGGGTGGATCTCGACGAGGATGAGCGAGGCGCATCATTCCATCGTGCTCCTTCGCGATGTCCAAAAGAGACATTTCCTTCAGGGATCGCGGTCGCATTCGCGTTTTGCCTCGGAGTTATCGAGGACGGAATACGACGACGCTGTCTTAGTTTGGCGACCTAAAAAATCGTCCAACCATAAATCCAAGTTTGATTTATTTTCGGCCCTACTCTCAAAGAATGTAGGGACTTCGATTAAGCTGGGCTTCGTTTTGACATGTAGAATAATCAAATCTCAAGTGATTTGATGTTTTATGGATCGTATAATCCTCATCTAATCTCAAACATTCAAAAGGATTGCCTTTTAGTTTCCAAGATCTTAGAAAGCTTGATTGGCATGTCGTGCTCGTTTCTTCATACTCAGTTAAAGAGGAAACTCGATTTCGACGAGCATATTAAAGACGCGCTTACGGTCGCTACACGACACGTGGTATTCGGCTTGGAATTCTCAAGAATTGGCGCGAATCGGACTACCAAGTTATAACCTCATAACCATGGATGAGTTGCTTTTCGCCGGTTTTTTTAACAGACTTCAGGCGGCAAAGTTCATCACTGTATCTCAGTTAACAGCAAAGCAATAACGTATGCAAACTTTCAAGAACAGGAGCAAATCACGTTCAGAAAGGATAATAGCCTATCTCATTTGGCATCAAACTAAGACTCAGAAGAACTTGTCTGCAAACTCGATTTATTCACTTGGAATCGAACTCGTACAATCTGAATAAACATTCTTATCCTTTGTCCGAGGGGTTTCAGCTGATAGATTTGGTGGGCTACTCTCAGAATTAAAACCACATGCAAGTACACTCTACAGACTACCACAAACCAACCATGTTCACAAGTTAAACATCAACAATCTTCATGTACAGAAATCATAGGGTTCAGATGTTATTTAAACGTTTCCGGCGATATGTCTACGATGCCAGACTATACACAGTTTCCTCGCTTTCTTACGCACAAACGCTCGTGCTCCTAAAAAGAACAAAATGGGTACATAAGGACTAACTTTGTTACTACTTTCCTACCTAAGAAGGTTAGATAGATGCGCCTCAAAACCGCATCAACCTCTCCTTGGACTCGCTAGGGTGTATAATAACAGAGTCCAGACATAGACCTCCCTTAGTATGTGTACAATCGATTTGCGTCATGGAGAACTTCACCTTGGTGGACGCATGCTGGCTGCGGACGGCAAAGTCCCCGACATGGTAGTTCACCCATTTCCCGGGCTCGCCAAGGAAACACTGAGATGAAGCAGACTGGCCGTCCGAAGTCCACAGCTGGAACCGCACGGGCTTTTTGTCCCAACCGTGTACATGCTCGGAGTTGCAAATCCTGCGACCGAACCTCCTCTGGGCCCGGCCCAACTGGATTCTGAAGAAGATGCTGTAGGACCCTGCGGGGAACGGGAATTCCATCTCTCCCTCGACTTGGAACCACCATGTTTGCTGGAGATACGCAACAGTTCCAAACCTGCATTTGAGTGGGATTTTCAATTAGCTCCAAATCTCAATCTCGAGGCATATAGAAAGATTTGGAAACGCCAAATGAATCAACAGAAGAAAATTGCAAAAAATAAATTACAAACGGCGAAATTTGTACATGCTTAAGCTCTTTTTTTTCTTACTTTATTTGAATAGAGAAAAAAGGAACAAATGCCAAATAGAACAATATTCATTCTTTTTTCTAACTTTAGTGTTGGAGCCTCTTAAAGCACTCTACTACTCTGTCAAGGTAGTCTCCCATTGCATTGCAACTATGTAGTTACCAAGGCAGGGGAAACCTGAGAGTGGCCCAAACGAAATTTTTTTCGATAGGACTAACCCATGACATCACCTCCTGAGGCGTGGTTTGGTATTGATTTTTAACCAAACCAAGAAGTGCTCAAAGACAGCCATCTAATTGGACGCTTTATTTAACTGTAATAATTCATTTGGATAACATTATTCACCAACAATGCTGCAATCAGGTTTTCAATTGGCACACCCAATTCCCAGAACAAACCTCGGCAATGATAAGTCAACAAGGCTAAAGAAACAAAAAAGGCTAAGAACAGTACAAAGGAGCACTGATGTTTTTCGAAGACACAAACCCAAAGAAACTTTATATCCTTCCAACCATACTTGGCCATTTCCCATAAATTGCTAAATAGCATAATAGATGTAAAGCACCAACTGCACATGTAGATGAGAGGACTAAGACTATCGTACTCTAAGAAAAAGAGTAGCATTTCAGATTTGGTAACAAATGACATATTGTGTAACCCACATGACAACACTCTATACAAGTTCCGATGCCTTTTTCTAATTTCTTTCCAACAACGAGAGAAAAAAAGGATGGCGAAATTTACAAGGTGATAAAGTTTTCGAGACAGTTGCCCTGACTTCTTGATGGACGCCATGTCAACTGTCAATAACAGCAGGAAAGTTCAGCTGTTAAGGCTACAAAGCATGTCATGGTCCAAAAGTTTAATATTCCAAAGAAAGCCGGAACCATCTACTTGCATCAAATTCTGATTGTTGCAGCATGCCTCAAATGAGTTTGATATTTGAAAAGAATAGATAAACCTCTAACTGGTTAGTCCTTTCATTTTCTAATATTGCCTGCATAAATAACCCAAGAGATATAACAACTAGATGTAGGAATGAAAGCTCAGTACTGAGTCCGTTCTTAAAGAATCATGGCTATAACTTCTTGAAGGCAACTGCTAATACACAATATAGAAAAATCAGAAAGATAGTCCACCAACTAAACTAAACTGATAGGTCCTTCATCATCAGGTTAAGAAAAGTAAGCTCCGGTTCTTAAGGCCATCTAGCAAGAGCATCCAAAAAGATAGCATGATTATATCCAAAAAAGAAAACAGAACTTCCATGATGAGAAGCTTTGCACAAATAATGCTAAAAAACCCATGCAGAAACTAATAGGCAAACAGGCCAAACATCAAGATGTAAAATCCACGGAATTTGCAAACAGAAATACTACGATAATTAAGGGGCCTCTTTAGGATGATTACAATGAGGAATCCCCAAACCCAAACACTTTTGGGGCCCTGTCGACAAATTTACTGAGACAATAAGTTCCAAAAGAAGCATATAATTTCGTCAAAGAATCTTTGACAAGTAATTAACATGAGACTCACCTAGATTCCTCTGTTGGGATGTGACTCCAATATCTCCTATCATCAATCCCAGTAATGGCTAAGCCTTTTGAAGCAATAGATATACAAACACCGCTGGTACATTTATCCAGCCAAACTTTCTGGCAAGACAGATAAACAACAATAACGCATCAGCCATGCCGCGTAAAGCTTGCTTAACTGAAAACTTGGGCAATTGAATCGTAAATCGAACTCAACTAACTCGTATTGACTGGCAAATTAAACCCTATGCTGATATAATTTGGCGCGGGACTTTACACGCAATACATACATCAAAGAGAAGAACCCAGTTCTCGAAACAAGTAAAAGATATCCAAAAAATCGATGTATGTATGTATTAGCTGAAGTAAACCACCAGGAGAAAATAACAGTTACTAATGCCAGTACTCTCACCACAAAAGCTCCACATATATCTAGCAGATTTTAATAAAAACTAATAAGAAGAAAAGCTCAATTTCAACTACTGTTGACATATTCCTATTTCTCAGATCCCAATCAACAAATTTTTCATCAACTGAAAACATAAACCCAGCTTTTCTCCACATCTTTATCAGCTACGAGCCAAAACAAGAGATCAACAATCCTTACAAATGAAAACCTCATGATCATCCAAATAGAAGACAAACCCAAAAACAGAACATTTCCTCGCTGAATGATCACCAGAAATTCATTTCTCTATTGAAAATTCGTCGACTTCTAACGATAATTCCGCTAAGAAACCTTTACCTTTGTGCCTCCATCGAAAACGTTAGCTCGACAAAGCCTCGTGTACATCTCTCTCTTGCTCAAGCCATTTCCAACGACACAGTCCCCACCTAGCACCTTCTCAACGAGAACGCCGTAGTTCTCGGGCAACTTGGATTCCCAGACGAAATCGGCCCACGACGCCCCTCGAAACGCCCGATTCAGCGTCCCCAGCCGGCAAATATCCGTCGGCTCCATGTAGGCCAAGACCGACGCCGCGCAGCTCTCCGGCAAGTCCCCCAGGCTCGTCGCCGCCGGCGGGGAAGGCGCGCAACCCAGGGATTCTCTCGAGAAGATCAAACCCATCTCCGGACGACTTCCCGAGACCGAAAAGATCAGAACTTTCTTGGAGAATCCCAGGAGTCGGGGTCGAATGTGGAGGCGAGAGGAAATGGGGAGGTGGGTTTTGTAGACAGAGGCGTAGTCACATCGGATTGGCTTCGATTTTCTTATCCAGATGTAAATTAATCTCTGGATTGTCTTGTCTGTTCGACTCTGTTGTGCTTGTTTGTTTGTTGGTTCGAGAGAGAAAGAGAGAGAAAGTGGAGGGGAGGACAGAGAGGACGTTGATGGCGATGAACACGAATCGTTAAAAATCCGTCTGATAAAACACCGATGTTGATTTGGGGAAATGGGGAAATTCATTCAGCGGTTCGTTGTCAATATCAAGCAGAGTCTTTGCGAAATTTGCTGTGGGCGGTGGTGATGGTTTGAGACTTCAACTTTTTTTCTCTGGGAGTGAAATTGGATGACTGGTAGTTTTCGTGGCCACCATTGGTTTTTGAAAGATCATTCGTACCGCGCACCCAACAGTGAGCTAGCTGTTCCAGAACCAAGAACAACGATTTTAGATCGAGAGAAAGCCGCTTCTCCCCTTGGTAAGAAAGAAATCAGACAAATGAAAATTAACTATTTTGTTTCAAAACAATTTTCATAGAAACTACTTTACCTGCTCGTGAAGTTTCCAGTGTAACAAGAAATAAATTATTGAGACAACATTTTTCTAAAGACGATTGCTCGAATCGCCGACGGACAAAATATTTTCTTTATCCACGAAAGTATTGCGATATAAATTGCTGTCATGGTGAAAATATTCTTCATTAACTGATTATTTTAAGCAGCACAAGCGATCGTCCTTAGAGAATTGTTTTCCAAAAACCGTTCATTTTCCGCGAGACAAAAACGGATCCTCAATATCCATTGGGAAATGATTCGGACTTGTGTTAACTCTGATGGCTAGATAATTGGGCGTAACTTTCTCATGGTAGCTACGAAATGGGGGTTGCGATAGCCGGTAGCTTTAGGAAATTATCGGATTCAAGAAGAGAATTGCTTGTTCAAACTTGCCTTTCGGGGGCTTAACGCGTCATGGGAGCGAAGCCATAGGATCGCCATGCCCATGATAATCTCTGGTAATAATATTTCTGGTCGTAAAATTTTGTACATTTTTATCTTTTTTCCAAAAAGGCAGAGCTAGTCGTGAATTTGACGGGGCCGGTAGACTTTGCTCAGGCCAACGAAGCCCTGAAGCAAAATACGAGCCGGTTTAGACAAGTATATTCCGTATTGATCGTGATTCCACTGCGAATTACCTAACACAACATGAAACAACTAACTCGAATTCCACACATTTTTATTCATTTCTAATTATAGTAAATCTAATAATCATGTCGAAACTTTGGTAACGACGTACGATGAAATTATAATACAGACACACATGCCGAATCGACTCGAAATTGTTAACTTTAATCTGGTTAGCGCGCATGACAATACTTTCAGATTAGAATTTCTGCTCCAAGAAGCACTTCTGGAGCAAAAATGCGTTTGATAACGCAACTTTCGGAGCAGAAATCCATTTGGTTACGCAACTTCATTTTTCTATTTCTGGGGCATTTTTTTTTACTCCAGAAATAATTTTGGAGCCACTTAAAGAAATAAAAAAAAATTACTTTTCTTCCGAAATTGATTTTTAGAGCAGAAGTGTTTCCATGCTCGCCCTGGGCCACCATAAATTAATCGACTAGTGCTTGTTCCCTCGACCAATCTAGGGGAAAAAAATCCATATCTCTATTTATATCTATATTTACCTATTTCAACCTTGAATGGCTTTCGACACCCTTGGATGGTAGGGACATTTTTTTTCTGCGCCACCAAATTCGAATTTAATTTTCCAGTGTTGGCAAATCCTCCCCGTGTCGGTCAGATCCAATTCTCATGTAGCATTAACACGATCCTCACAAGTGTTACCTTAAATAATAGGACCAACCCATACCAAAAGTGGTACTATATTATTTCTAGTATGGAACGAGTCAATCATCCACTTTGGTATCTTATTAAACAAAAACGGTGATATTGTTCCTCCATTAATCAATAATTTCGATTTTTGGGAAGTATCAAGATCATCCAATAATAATGGTTTCCATTTTTTCAAATGAATGATTTAAAGACCTATTGATTCTAACAAATGATTGCAGAGTTGATTATTCGGACCTTTCAATTCATAAACGTGGATATCGGACCTATGAATGGGGGTATTCCCGAAACTCACAAAGAAAAAATGAAGTGAGTTAGACAAAAAATGAAGACACTTGGACAAAAAGAGAAATAATTTGGACAAAACGAAACGAAGTGACTTAGACAAATTTTTTTGTCGATAATCTTAGACCAATCAATCGTCGATTCCACGGGAAAGAAAAATAAAACGAGCCAAAATCATTAAAGTTGAACCGTTGTCTACACATATAATCAAGAAAGGCACAGGCGCTCGATATGTCATATCGACCTCGTGGATCGATTGCGGACAAGAAAAAAAATTCTTAGCTGCACCCGGTGCACGTAAGACCGATTCGCATGCACCGTCAGACGAAGTGGGTCCGGCATGGGACCCGCCTGATCTTTTAATCTTTAATTAGAATGGACGCCCCCAGAGGGTGATTTTCAATGTCATGTACGTGATTCATTCTTCATAGGAGTTTGAGGTTTCAATGATGTATATTTTTTTAGACACAGGAATGTTGGATTAAGTGGCAACTTATTTAGCTCGTAGGGAAGATTATCAAATCAATCCTAAATTTATTGTACGGACATCAATTCAGTCCTAAATTTTTTATTTTATCATTTTAGTCTTATACTTTTTTGTGACATTTTTATATATTTCCAGCGAAAATTGACCGAAATGACTACAGTGGAATATTGCGCAAAGGTTTAGGACCAAGTTGAAAAAATTAGAAAGTTCAAAACTGAAGACATTCGTACAATAATTTTAGGGTTGATTTGGTACTCTTTCCTTTATTCTGTTAAAATATGTCTCCAATTTGAGCCCGACGCAAAAATTTAAATTGCGAAAATAAATAAATAAAGCAGAGAAATCTAAGACCAAGTTTCGAAAATCTGTTTTCCTATTTGGAATCGGAGTCCAAATTGAATATTTGAATATTGCGTTGCGGATTTGATGAGTCCAACAAAACTCACAGATTTGGCAGATTACGGAAATCAATTTTCGGCGTGAGAGTCGAGTCAACAGAACAAGAAACTTCAGAGTTGGACTTGGTTTCCTTTACTAATCGGTCAACTTGGCCATTATATATAAATATTCAGTTGGGGTAGCATTGAGCCGCGCCGTTGTTGACGTGAAGAGGGTTCTTGAAGCACCGTTTGTCGAGTGCTTGCTCGTGGCGTTTATTTCGAGAAATTACATCAAGAAGAATCAGTGTGGTAATTCCTTCGGATTGAGAGATTATTTCTTAACGAATTGCAGGGCTAAATACTGTGTGCGTTATTGGATGCAATTGGCGCTGGGAAACCCTAAAAGTGTTTGAGTGACTTGAGTGTGG
This sequence comes from Lenwebbia sp. NSW1173648, assembly GCA_029784005.1. Taxonomy (NCBI): domain Eukaryota; kingdom Viridiplantae; phylum Streptophyta; class Magnoliopsida; order Myrtales; family Myrtaceae; genus Lenwebbia; species Lenwebbia sp. NSW1173648. Next base: position 4,214,966 of record JARCGZ010000005.1, read on the forward strand.
TTTGTAATCTCCGTGTATCACTTGATCTATAGTGGAATTCGTTGCTGCTCTCCCCACAGACATAGGTCTCTACGACCGAACTACGTACATCTGGTGTCCGATTTATTTTATTGTTCTGTCTATTTTATTTTTCGATCGCTTGTTCCGCGCAACAACTGATATCAAAACTCAGGTTACCAACAAGTTTGGACCCAACATTCGCACGGGAGGGATACGAGTTGTTGCGCCTCTAACCCAGGGCCCGATGTGTGAGAGGGAGATTGTTAGGGTTATCCCACATCGGCTGTGGAAGAGGCTGGTGATCGGTTTATAAGTATGAGGGAAGCCTTATTTTTTTTAGCTGACTTTTGAGATGAGAAAGCCCAAGACCACCCAACATATTCGTGCCTTTACGCATGAATTATCAATGTTCCCAGTATTTTTTCTGATATAAACATTTCACGGGACATGTGAACTTATCATCAACACATGTTATATATATATATATATATAAATTTCGGAACAAATAGAGGGCTATATAGCAAGATCTAATCAATACCTAGGCCATGTATAACCATGACAACAGGTGAGTAAACTACTTTCCCCTAGTTATCATAACTTGATTTGTTTGAAAAGTTAAAAATTCCGCAATAAAGTAATGAGATAAGTGTACTAGAAGTCCTAAAAATTATCACAAAAGTACAATTAAGTCCCAAAACTTTTAAAAAGTGCAATCAAATCCTACAACTTATCATGAAAATGCAATTGAGTCTTAAAATTTTCAAAAAAATGTAATCAAGTCATAAAGTTTGTCAAATTGATGCAATCAAGTCATTCTATTTACTCTATCCAACTCGACAAACGAAAAATGCTAACAAGTCTTAAGATTTGGTTGCACAAACTTGACAAGTTTTAGGTTTTAATTGCATCAACTTGACAAGTTTTATGACATAATTATACTCTTTGAAAATTTTCGGACTTAATTACATTTTTGCGATAAGTTCTGGAATACTTTTCGAAAGTTTTAGGATTCAATTAGACTTTCGTAAAAAAAAAAAAAAAAATTTAATGCACGTATCTTTAAAGTAATTAATTACTAACTCGCGTTAAAGGATGCGCGATCAAATTCGATAAATTATTGCTATGTTTTCAATCCGCGAGGGTCGACGGGTTGATCGAGAGAGTGATCATTTGACAAGTGACTGGCACCTACCTCCTCAAAAGGCCTTCCTCTCCACAGCTCTGCGATCCAAATAGCGACAGAGAGACGTCGTTTTCGAGATTTTAGCAGGCCGGCATACGATACTGACTTTTGAGAGAACCTGGCTCCGATGGGATTGCCCTTTTTAGAGGATGCAGAACAACCGGTCAACGACAGATTCACCAACACAATCGAAATAAACAGTGAAGCACCTCGATGATTGACGATGATGTCTTTCGCTTGTTGACAACCTCTTGATTCCCGAGAGAGAGTTTCTGAAGAAATATCTGGACTCAATCGAAAGGTTACTAAAATTCAGAAACGTATTAGCTTCCCGCTAAAAAAAAAATAAAAATAGAATTATAAAAAAAGTCATCAATATGTTGAAATTGTGTTAATACATTTCTAAACTCTTATTTTTTAACAATTGAGTCCAATTTGTGCCCAATCAATTTTGACAGTGGACAATTTTTATAATATTTTATTTTTTAAATTTCTTATTTATTTATTTTATTCTTTCTTTTCTTTTTCCTTTTCTTTTTTCTACCTTTTCTTCTTCCTCCGGATGGTCACCGAGGACCGTCGACCGGCTAGAGGCAAGGGCCAGCGAGGTCAACCTCGCCGGTGGCGGGGGTGCTCGCCTATGGCGATTATTAAAAATTATCTACATCAGCACTGGTCACGCCACGTCATCGATTTCCGACCAAAATTGGATTGATGGACTAAATTGATAAAAATGCAAAAGTTTTAAGATTCAATTGACAAAAAAAAAATTACGATTGAATTAGCACAATTGTAATATATTTATGACTTTTTTGGTAATTTTTCCACCAAAAAAGACCGTGCAAGATCATCTGCATAGATCAAAAGTCTTGAAATTAACTTGTCTTATGAGCCTAAGTGGGTTCTCGATAATCAGGTTTTTTTTTTTATAGTTGAAAAATCGGGCTCATAAACTTAAACTGATAAGTGGAGAAAGATTACATGAATATAAAGAGCATTTATGTACTATTATCAAGCGATGTGAAATAATATTTTAATACCGCTGGTGTTTTTGAATCACAGAAAAAAGGACAAATATGTCGACGTCGTTGAGACAAAAAGAAAAAGAACAAAAAAAACAGAGGAGAATTGAAGAAGAGGAAAATATGTTGGAAATGACATGATGAGCAATCGAATTTGAGATAGGACATCCACGGCATATCATATATGCTGCTGCAACTTGCAAATCGAGCATTCCAGCTGGGACGTTCATTTTACCTATAAATATTTGCCACAGAAGAACCTAGTCCTTGTCATACGTCACTTCCAAAATGCTCAGATAATATTTTTACTTGATGTCATTGATTTCCACTCGGACGTTAAAGTTGTTCATTGATCGATGATCCTTTCACTCAGCCTTTCGTGTCTAAATTCTTTGGCTTTGTCAAAGAACGAATTTAAAATTGATTGGGTAGTTTTCCATCTTTTCTTCTATTTTGGTGTTATGATGGTAGGAAGGATCAAGGGTCAAGCAGCGTGTTGGGGATGATGTGTTAGGTAATCAGGGAGAAATCGTTAGGGGCTGCGTGGGTATGAATATCATTCTATATAGTCGATTTCTATAGGTTATCGAGTGGAATTTTGAGAGAACACCTCAATTTTATCTTTCTTTCGACAGAACTTTCATAGATTCGATTTCCGGTTCAGGAAATTAGCGCCTTGTTTCTTACCTTATGCGAGAGTGATTAATTCTTTATTCCCTACTTAGCATTTCTTCCTCGTCATCTCCCCTTCTCTTGTAAAATATGAGCAACACCGAATCTCTCGAGAGCCCAACCCTCCACTTCTACTACCCGTTGCCCCCCTCGCTTGGCCCTTCTTCCTCTGAAGGGTTGTTGTGTAACAAGTGCATAATGGTCACTGCAACGTCCATGTAGTTTATCATCAACTTGATGAACAGCCCGTTTCGGCCGGATAAAAATACCCCTACCCCGCACGGAATTTCCATGATCGTCTCAAAACTCAACCACTTGTTAACTTTTTTATGCATAGAAATGATATAAGAAGAGCCATCCTCGAGACAATCATCCTGACTAATCCGGTGTCCATATGCTGATCCACTTAAAGAGATTCAAGCAGCTGTTAGATGCTAATGCTAAGGTCGCCTCATACGTCTAATCCTTGTACCCCAGCCTAATGTCTGGGCGGTGCAGATCGTGGGGTTGATATGGGTGAAGCCTCCACTTGATCAGAGAAACAAATGCCGGGTGACAAATTGATGAGAACAGGGGCAAATGAAGGGCCGAATACTTGGCTGAATCCGCACATGAACCGAATAATCGATTGTGGCCGTGGCCGTGGCCATGGATCATACAGTACAGTCCAGTGAGCCCCAAAGGCCATGACTTCACTTGGTCCATCCGATTCCTAGACCTAACAAGTACTCACGGCATCGTAGAACAAATTTCACATTCAGAGAGAGAGAGAGAGAGAGAGAGAGTTTTACAAGCTTCGGTTTCTAATTGGCTCAAGCATGCGGTCAATAACAGCACACCTAAACTCAAGCAAGAACCCTCCCAGAGTACAAGAGGAAACTGTGCTCGACAATGAAATGCCATGAGTACATTAACAAATTTTGTAACCATCATAGTTCCGGTCGGTCAACAAATATTCTTGCCACTTCAAAGTTACTTTTAATCGATCCAACAGCACAAACCCAGATAAAAACCAGCGTTTTGTAATTCATGAAACTACAGTGTCATGGACATCACGCTAAATTACCTCAAGGAACAGCGCTTCTTGTTTGCTTGTAAGCCCAAGCTCGTTTAGAGTCAACGCGCTCTCACCATCGGTAAATGCACGCCGCGGGTAAGGCCTCACCTGTTCAAAAAACCACATAAGCACTTGCAGATAAAAACCAAACGTGGTATCTTCCCCGGTGTCATATCACATATTTTCTTTTCATCTATTCACAATTCATGCCTCTTGAAGTTTGAACAATAAACCAACACTCTCTCAAGTCAAGTGTACGTAGCAAACTGCAAAATCCAGCAAGGATCTGAAGTATTTACCAGCCTATATGTACCAGGCTTGACTACCCTACCGATGTCTATGAAGTCAAAAAGACACTGCAGAGAAAAACAAAAACCAGAATAAGCGTTGATGAGGTAAGTACAATGAGCAAATTCTTTGCAATTAATTAAAAAAAATAAAACAGAACAAAAGAATAGAACTCCTATTCAACTTGATTCACCTGCAACTTATCAGATTTGAGGAACCGTCGGCCTCGCCTGCTGCCGTCTGGCATTCTCACTAGGAGGGTTATCGCATTTTCATCATCTGGCATGGGTTCCTGAGGAAGAGAAGCCTCCTTTGCGGCTAATTGTCTCTCAAATTCCTGCCATAGAAACCAAAAATGCTAAAGATGCAACCACAGAGCTAAAGTAATGGTAAGAAAGCAATACACTGCCTCTTCGGCGAAACAATACAGGCAAGAGAGATATAAAATCACCGTACGGGTAATATCCACATAAGATGATCGATGTTATGTCATGTACCGTGAGTAGAACTAAGTTAAAAATCAAATTAGTCATCAAAAAAGATTAACTGAGAAATGGAGCGGAATAGACACTTCAATTTCTATAACTGATGGTCACACAAATTAGTGAAACAAATAATCCTCTCTAACTTATTTGATTAGACAACTCCAAAGTTTGCGCTACATTTGAAGTAAGACCAATGCGAGCGAGACTGCAAATGGTTCACAAAATTGAATTAGTGAGTGATGTGGACTGGATATTTGAACAAGTTAAATCATATTCAAAATCCATTAGGACTTCCCCACAGCATTTTGTAAACCAATCTTAGTATTTTGGGGACTGTTCTTACTATCAATGGATGACCGAATGAAATTTCCATTTCATGGCTCTAGATGAACGACAATGCCCTTGGTAGGCCGACTGCTCATTCCAATAAAGCAGGCATTAGCCCTTGCTTGACAAATTATTTTGTAGTACTCAGTCTGCTGAAGAGGGCATTCTAGCTTCCAAGTTCCCCAATAAACTAGGGGAAAGGACATTGGAAGCAGAATGGCCATCCATTTCTGCCATTCACCTCCAACCAAACGTGACCTAAGATGACTAGACCATGCATCATGTAACATTGAGGACTTTACGATTCTGCATTCTATGCGATCGTCGATAATGATCAGCTGTCGGTTACTTAAAATCACAAGAGGAAAGAAATAGAAATCTGACGAGTCTACCTGCTCCTCCTCCAATTTCCTGCGTGATTCTTCCTCTTTTTGTCTTTCTTCCTCAAGAGCAGCTTCTCTGGCTGCTTCCTCTTCCAAACGACGAGCTTCAGCATCTGCCTTGGCCCTCATTTCCTTCTCTTGGTCAGCTTGCAGTGACGCAAGATACTCATCATCCTGCATGCATAATATTTATAAAACGAACAATTGACCTGCTAAAGAGAACAATCTATACTAGAAGCCCAAAATCAAACCTGTTGTTCCCTTATTAAGCGCTGGGCTTCAAGAGAGGGTGATGGAGGTCGAGGTGGTCGCTGGGGATAAAGACTATCACCTCGCATGAATTGATGAGGTCCATATGCGTAATTATATCCAGTCCCTTCAGGAATTCCACCGAACATTGCAGCTTCAAGCATAACTGCTTCATCATGTTCCTCGGAGGAGATACCACCCCACTTAAATATGACAAAAGGGGGAGAAAAGGAAAAGGGAAAAAAAACACATGAGCTGGAAAAGAGAAGGTAATTGCAATAAAGAGAGAACCAAAAGGGCAACATCATGGCACCGCATCAGAAGGGAACGCGCTTCCATTATGCTGATGTTGACTATGAATATTCTGTTCAGAAGGTGGTTGATCATCCTCAATTTCTTGGACAGCTACAACAGCACGGGCAGAGCGACGCCTGGGCCTTTGCCTAATGAGAGGTTGCTCCACTTCTTCAACTTCATCTTGGTTCGATGGTCCTCCAGTGTCAAGCCTATAGGGGCAATTAAAAAGAAGCAGCAAATAATGATTATATATGACAAATGTTGAAATTTTGATGCTGCTTCAAATCACTTACCTCCCATTTGATGAAGCCAATTTGCTCAGTTCTACATCTGAACTATTGTGATCCACTTCTTTTGAGTCTCCAAGGTCATCAATTCGCTCATGCGATGCTTTTTCTTGCTCGACAGTCTGTTTACAATTTTCTCTTCATGTGAGACTGGACATAACATATCCTTAGCAAAAAATTACTAGATCCCGAATATAGAAAAACAACTACCTTCAAGGACAATGAAACAGCATGGGCAAGTTCAGGATCCTCCAACTGAGATTGCCTTTGTGGAGGACCAGGTTCACTTGATTCCTAAGTCAATAATGAAAAACACAGAAAGTTCAGGAAAGCATTCATAAGGTTCACTTGATTCCTAAGTCAATAATGAAAAACACAGAAAGTTCAGGAGAGCATTCATAATAGAATATCAATGATATACACATACTACAATATGACAAAGGTTGGAATGGTTAGGACAACATACATTTTGGAAAAGGTTGCTTCTCTCAATATCCCGTTTCGATGCCTCAATGGCGGCTCGAATCATTTCTTCTTCTATCTCATCATTGTAATCTGGCAAGTTGTCAAACCCGGATGGCCTTGGCCCCACGTTTCTGTTCCGGGAACTGACACCTGTAGAATCCTCGGTATCCTCGTTTACTCGTGTCGTGAGTGCAGTCGATTCAGCTGGAACATCATCTCCTTCATCAACTATAGCAGTTCCACGAACTTCTGGACCATGATCATGTTCAGTACCAGTTACATCCTCAACGGTGGGACCCCTGCCAGAATGATCAGATGACCCATTACCATCCTTAACCTCTATGGGGATTTCCCTGACGTTCCTTGGATGTTTGACAAATGGTGTGTGTTGCCCAAAATCAGAACTGGGGTAAAAAAATCTCCTTGCGAGATTTTCATCGGGAAGAGAGTGAGGATTGGAACTGCCTCTAGCAGCAGAAAGGAGTGAGGGGGGTGGTTCTGGACGTTCAACTTGAACAGACTCATCAATATCCATGAAATCATCTTGAGGTGCAATAGATGTTGCGTTCACACTGGTTAAGAGAAAACCAACAAAACAGGAGTGAGAAAGAAACAAGACAAAACAGAATATGAAAACACAATAACACAGAAAATACTTCATGTACATATATTGGTACTATATGGAAATATATGACAATTCACCGACGTGTTTCTATCTCCTTCACTGAAGTGTGCATTGACAGCTTCATTGAGGTTGCCACCATGCTCCTGGTTAAAGTAAATAAAAAGAACTAATTACAATCATCAACTGAACACTTCAACTAACATTTCATGAGCCTGTGTGTAGAAACTAAAATTCCAAAGCCAAAAAGAATAATGTAAATAAGTTCAACAGGCAAGGAGGTGTATTGACTATTACGGTGCAAATAAATATATGAATGAAACACCGCTATGTCTGATCTGCCTATGGTGCAAATACAAACATGCTAAGCTTTCTTCACTCGGGAGTAGTGACAAGCCCATGCAAAGCATTGTAAACATTCTAATGCTGGATTCCCCTATGTATTACAAAGTTCCACGCTCTAATTAACTCATAGGCACCCATCTTCAAACTTTGAAAGTCTCCAACTTTTAACAACCCGATATCTATTTCCAGGTTCTGCCAGTCTGGGTGAGTTCTACTTTCAACTTTTAACACTTTTTTTTTTTTAAATAGTGCGGTACTTACATTTTGATTTTTATTTAGAAGAAAACACTTGAAATCAATACATTTAAAATCATATGTAGTTTGTTCCATAGTTTCAGAACTTAAATAATATTTCTATTTTCAAATATTGAAGGGAAAGTTGTAAGTTAACGTAGAAGTAGCTGAAAAGTTGCCCCAACAGGTATCAGACACCACAAGAAGCCCAAGCGCTTGCTTGAAAGTGACATTAAACAGAAAACCCCAATCACAATGCATTGTCCCATTATTTCCGTTATGCTAAGCAAATTGCAAAAGCATTAGCCTTCTCTTATATTCAGAAAACCGGAATTCTTGCCTAAAAGCGGCCTTACATTTGAGGAGGACTACCTTGTTTACCAATTTGAAGTAACCTCTGTTTGGTATTATTCATCAGTGAGCTTACGGCATATATACCTCACAGTCTTACACCAACAAGCAAGTTCTTATTCGCCCTATGCATTACAAAGTCCCCCACCTTACTTATCTCATGTAAGCACGTTCCAGCTTTCATATTCAGATTTCCAATGTCCCTCAGTCTGACTAAGCATGAAATTTACCGGAAAAAAAAATCCCCTAACAACCTCTAGCTCGAACATGACTCACATTAAGCCGAAAACGAATCAGCAAGCATTGACCCAACAAGCTAAAACCTAGAAGCACTCACAATCAATGGGCCAGAAAAAAAAATCAGCTAAATCAAAAAATTGCTCGAGGGGCACCTAACTACAAGCAACTGCACCCAATTCAGCAATCCACACCGATCACGCAACAAATGAAAAAAAAAAAAAAAAGCCCTAGCTTTTCCGTGAACACATCCGCAACTAGTTGATTGCCAATAATTCTCCCTACCATAACCACGCATCAAGAAATCAAAATACGGAATTCCTGCGAGAAGACCCGATCGGCAGTTTTCAGACAGTTTCACCTCGAGTTTTTGGATGGCGACGGCTTCCGGCACGCCGATTATGCTCGCGAAGGTCTCGATTGCTTCTTGATTAGGTCTTGCCATGGGAGGAATCGGAGTTTGGCGGCAGATTGCGGAGCTCTTGAACTGGCGTGTGCGTTCTCTTTTCTTTTCGCTGAAGGCAGAGATATATGGTGGAAAACTGAAGAGGAGGAAGAGTGTGTATATATATGAGCGGTCGAGGACAGGAAGAGAGAATTGGGACTTTCTCGGGGCCAATTTGGTAAAACCGCGCGCAGCTTCTCAAGTCTTCTCAGCTTCTTCTTCTTCTCTTCGCGTCCCTCTATCCCCCCCCCCTCTCTCTCTCTCTCTCTAAATATTTAGTGAGGCGCAACGAGCATCGGCAGACAGAACGATAGCTGCGAATCCATGAATTTTTAATTTCATGAAGTATTCAAATTTTTTTTTCCTATGAATACTTTCATGAAGTATTCTTTGACCAAAAAAAAAAAAATTCATGAAGTATTCTTAATTTTAAGTCCAATCTTAATTTTATCTCGAACTATTTTTCTATCTCAACAAAAATCACTAACTCTTAATTTAATCTCAAATTTGCCCTCATTAAATCTTTGTCAAAAAATCGTCATTGGTTTCTTCAAAAATTAGCAAAATCAGGAGATCGCTATTGTTCCGTACGAAAGTGAGGTTGTCAAAGACGAGAGTTAATGGTCCTGATGTTGATAATTTTGAGAAAATCGATGAAGATTTTATTTATGAAAGGTTTTTTTTTTTTTTGGGTCGTTCATAAAATGGAGACAAATTTGGAACTATAATAAAAGATGTTGATTTTTTTAGACAAAAAAAATAATTAGAATAGAATTGGGATTGAACCTAAAGTTGTGATTTTTTAATGAATTATGCCTAATTTATTGAAAATTTACTTTTATTACTACTTCTCTAGTCTTCTACGTTCAACTTTTCTGAACAAATATTGTACTTTTAAAGACAACAGTAATTTAATCATGAAATTATAGAAGAGATATCACTTGAAAATAATATATATCACCCGGAGAATAATTGAGTATTGCGAGATCATTTGCCATGTATATAAATTCATTCTACATTCTACACATACCAAACACCTCCCGCATCGTACTCATTTCACAAAATATGATTTTGCATGAATTATTGTTATTTAATTTGACTAGATAGTCTTGTCATTTTTATTTAATTCCTTTAAGTAATGTTAACTCTGATATTGTATTTTTCTACATGTTGTATCAAATGAAATCGAAGTAACTCTACTCTATGTGGGTAGATTTTTTCGGTAGATATATTATATCGCATAGCGTGCATGTTAGGATAAAACGTGAAATTACATATAATTGCTTTCTCTTTCTTGTAGTATCAATTCTATCACTTATTACTTTAGATGTTACTGAATGAAATTGATATTTATAACTACGAAATTATGTAAGTAAACTATTTTAACTTTTAAACAAATATTTTCTCATTCTCGTAACTCAATTTTATTACTTATCGTCGAGAGATTTTCCTCTAAACTTTCACATTTTCTTTATAAAAAAGAAGTCTTCAATCTCCATTGGAAAAAGAAAAATACTCCCTTCATTAAAGTTCAATGCATTTAATGTACAAACTCCACTTTTATTATAATATCTTATATAAGATTGGAATATTCAATTTAAGTCATCTTAAATATTCAATCTAAGTCGTTTTAGTGGAGTAAAGCCGGGTCGGGTCATCAATGCCCGGTCCAAGTGGAATCAATGCCCTCAAACAGATTATGAACAGAAGGGACCGTGTGATTTGGCACTAATAAAATGTAACATAGAAAGAAAATGTGAAAAACCTATCAATATTATTTTCGTGGTTAAATGCGATTATGTCCTAAAATTTTCAATTTGTGCAACCAAGTCATAAAAATTGTCTAATTCATAGAATCTATTACCTCTGTTAGGTTTGTTTAATTTAGGTGATGAAAAATATAAGGGCTAATACCACAAAAAAAAACCCTCAAACTAGTACACATGTGACAAATTTACTCCAAACTAATTTTTTGACAACCAAAAACCCTAAAACTAGTACACACGTGACAAATTTACTCTAAATTAATTTTTTGAATACCAAAAATCAAAAATCGATATACATGTGACAAATTTATCCTCCATTAGTTTCCGTCAATTTGGGTTAATATCACGAAAAAATCCAAATTGGTACACTTATCCACTGCCACATGTCATCCAACTTAACAATTTGACGATAAAATTTAACGAAAACTAACTGGGCGTAAAATTGTTCAAGGTGTACAATTTTGGGTTTTTTATGGTCAAAAAATTAATTTGGTGTAAATTTATCATATGTGTACCAGTTTAGATTTTTCGTGGTATTAACCAAAATATAAATGTCATTTTTGTAAAATATTTTTTAGGACACGAGGTGCTAATTTGGCGCAAAGAGCATGCCACTTCAGAAAGAATCACAAAAAACGAAGATAAATAAAAAAATCCAAAGAATAAAAGACAATAGACAATGGGGAGAAATCGATCACTGGGATTATACCAAGGGGTGTTCCTTAATAGATTGGTGGCACCGGCAACGGTCACCGTCGGCAGGCAAGGGCTACTGGCCCTCACGCGGCGGCGCAGGCAAGGGCTTGTAATCCCTTGCACGTTCACGAGGGTAGGGTGTGTTGTATCTAGCAATATCACCTAGAGAGGGGTGAATAGGTGATTTAAAATAATTTTGACTAGAAAATGCGGAATTAAAAGAATCAAGTCAAAATAGAATCTGAATATGAATATATGCAGTTTATGATTCTGAACATGAGTATGCAATTTCTGGGTATGCAAATTCTGAATATGAACACCGGTATGTAATATTCTATCAAACACAATGATAAGAGTTTAGAGATAGAGAATATTGTACACGACGATTATAGTGGTTCGACTTAGATCAAGCCTACGTCTACTCTCCCACGCTAACAGCCGATTAACTGGATTCCACTAGATGAATCAATGGAGGTTTACAACAAGTGATTATACTCTCTTTGATAGATCACACTATCCTCCGTCAATCACTCTTATAAAGCCTCTAAAAAAATTATAACGTTAAGCTCATGGAGACAAGTATGAATCTAAATAACTCTAGCACTTTGAAATTGATAATTCTGATCACACACCGTAGTAGCACCATGGATCTCCTTTTATACTCCTTCACCCCCAAACTAGCCGTTGGACAGGTCTTCAAAGGATCGCTCTTCAATCACTGATTGGACGCCATCAATCTTGATTGAACGAGACTGTATATAGGGAGATTTGGTGACCGTTGGTGCTGAATCTGAACCCCTCAGATTTAGTCGCCCATACAACTCAATCTTCGATTTCCATAAGTGGAGTTCTTCAAATATGGAAGTTTTCTTGTTCCATGGAAGGTAATTTCCAATCAAGGATATTCTATCAATCATGTTATAGAATAATCCTGTCAATCAAATATTACAAACTTCCATAAATACCTCAGCAGCATATGTCAAGCATGGGTCTTCAGAATCTGGAATTAATATATCTCGCAGCTTCTGAACAATTTTCAGAACCAAACTTCAGAAGCAGTCTCTTGAATCTGAATATATCGCTGCTTTTGAATAAGTCGCGGTTTCTAAATTCTTCATATATCACTGTTTCTAAATAAGTCGCAGTTTCTGAACAGAGATACACTGAGTTTGATGTTGATAGAAACCTTGTTGATGCTCGTATATAAGTCTTCACGAGATTAAGTCTTCAGAGGCAACACAATCCTCCATCTGAAGTCTTCAGAGGCAACACAATCCTCCATCTGAAGTCTTCAGAGGCAACACATTTCTCCATCTAAATACTAGACTTCACTTTCTCATAAGCAAATACGCGATGACTACTCATTAAGTCTGAACATCCAACTAAGGTCAATATAAACTTTTCTTCTCAGATGCAATATTCAGAATTTCAGATGCATAATTCAGATGCAGTATCTTGAGCTCCATCTTCTGGTTCCTCCAAGCATATTGGCAATTGTGACTCTACCTCGCTGTTCGCCTATCCAAGGTCCTTCCAAGCTTCACTGAACTTCCCGTTCTAGGCTTGTTCACCTCTACTTAGGTACCTCAAGTTTGTAGACACCTCTACGCCCAATGCCTTGTTCACCATTGATAGATAACTCATAACCTTCAGATATTCTGTTAATATACCATCTGCATAACGGCTTGTGATTCTTTCACATGGTTCTACTCAACCAAAAACACATCAGTAGCATTTGATTATTTTGTTATCTTCAAAACATCATAAGGGATTTTCCCTAACATGGCATTCCTTGATAGATTGGTGGCACCGGCAAGGGTCACCGTCGGTAGGCAAGGGCTACTGGCCCTCACGCGGCGGCGCAGGCATGGGCTTGTAATCCCTTGCATGTTCACGAGGGTAGGGTGGCGGCGCTGTCATATTCAAGCACCGTAACAACGTTTGATTCTCACTCTTTTACTTTTCTTTGGTTTTTTGTTGGATTTTTGTGGTGCCCGCTTAGCACAAATCAATGCCGCGTGTCACCGAAAAGCATTTAAAAAATGGGTTTGCCATTAAAAAATTCGAACCGGTATCTCATGACACATTTATACCAACTATTTTTTCTTTCTTCCATGACACATATATTCTAAACTAATTCTGTTTGTCAAAAAATCTCATTTCGGTACCCATTACCTCAAATTAATACCTAATGAGCTACCCTCCGTTAGCAACGTTGAGGTCAGAACTGGAGCGTAACTAGTTTAAGTTTTTTCAAAAAACGAAAATTAATTTGAGGTAAACATGTCAGAGTGCCGATTTGAATTTTGTGTAAGATGTTTAGGGTAAATACGTCATTAATATACAAGTTTAAGATTCTTAATGATATTAATCCTAAAAAAATAACCACGACAGCATTTTCCCTCACTCAAGCTAGACGAATCTCAAGGAAGTATTCCATTGCACAAAATAAAAGTTTCAAGACTTGATTGCATTTCAACAATACGTTTTACGGCTTTGACCGAACTCATCACCAAACACGTATAGGCACGTACATGTATAGCATACAAAATCACTAATCACAATAAAAACGTTAGCATTGCACTTTATTGTGAATTTCACCCTTTATTGCGAAAGTGACTAAACTAGGCACAGAGTTCACTAATTTAAGATAGGAAGGAAGTTATTTTTGCTCATCGAGATTTACTAATTAATGAATTAATATACTAAACATTTACTTCTTCCATTTATGAAAAAATAAGTAAGAACATAAAACTGCCCTCGTCAAACTAGCTCGCCTAGTGCTTACACGTGCAAAGATAGCACGTGCCTGTGGATCATATTTGAATATTTTTGGAGAAACAATTTGAAATTCCACTCTCTACATAATGTGGAGCAGGTTCAGATGCAAGGTCTGGTTTGTTTTGGTTAACTTTTCTTCCAAAATTTTGGAACCCTAAAAAACATACATGTTTATTCCATGACTCCGAATATTAACATGCGACATCGATTAAATTTGGGATAATAATACATATGGTTATCGACTTTTGATTCAATATACAATGTGATATGAGCTTTGACCCAATATGCCATGCCATCCTCAGACTTTTAATTTGTTCAACGTGGTACATGAATTTTGATCAAATGTTTAATGTAGTCCATAGACTATATGAAAATATTTAAAAGTTCAAGGACCACATTGAATGCTGGATCAAAATTCAGGGACCATATCGAACAAGTCAAAAATTATGAATGACATTGTAGTCTGGACTCAAATTCAGTAACTATATTGAATAAATGAAAATTTTAGGGACGACATTGTTATTTGGATTAAAGTTTAGGGATCATTTATGTTATTTTCCTTTATATTTTTCCATGGATGACTATATGTGACATAACTGCTAATTGTTGTAAATTACAATGTGAAACTATTCTATCAATTGATAAAAATCTGTCCAAACGAGGACAGTTGGGTATAAGTTTAAATTTAAGTTCAAAAAATATCGAGTAAACTCCTTTTCACCACCGTTAAGATTCTATGGCACCAATGGTCGATAAAGAGCGAGAGAGATCAAGATCAAAATCCAGAACAATTTCTTGCGATAATGTGCATCAACGCGACAACTACGTCACATATTGTCATTCGCGACAGCTATCATATAAAAATTTTAGCGAAGATTTTTACACAAAATTAAAAAGGTTGAGCTTATTTGATAACTTTGAAAAGTTGTATTAAATTTGTCCAAGCATAAAGAGATTACTTTTTAAGAAACTTCGAAAAGTTGTATTAATTCTTTTTTGCACCCTACAAGCAAATTTATATTTTAGGAGGGCACGAGATCGATTCTCGAGGTGGCCGGAATTTTGCGCAAAGACATGTCCACTTGTATTATCTATTAACCATTGCGTTTACGGGTTGCTAATATCGTTTGTTTCCTATAATTCTTTGTTAAAAGAGAATATGTTAACCATAGTCTCAAAAATAATTGTTGAGTTCGTCTAATTAGAAATATTTCATTTTTGAAGCAATGGTAGTATATAACACTGAAAAAAATAATATATTGAGGGTCAGTTTATTTTGCAAAAAATAAATGATATGAAAAATGTTTTTTAAAAATGATCACTCAATAAAAAATATTTTTATTATCGACAGAAATTTATATTTCGCTAAAAATTGTGTGTTGATTATATTTTTTATTGCTATTATTGCCCGAAAAGAAAAGAAAAAAAATAGTGATTTTTATTAATCGCTTCGCTCAATTGCTGGTTTTCGACCCAAAAAATAAAAAAAACGACTCCCCACTCACGACGTCGTTCCGCTGTTCTTCTGCAACCCGAGGCAAGCATCGAAGGTCTGAGTAGATCGTCGATTCGTCGGAGTCTCTGAGGAGCAGAGCTTGAGCTCCCAGCATCCGTTTTAAGCACAACGGCGAAAATGGAGGAGAGAGAAACGATGAGTTCGACGACGACGACGACGACGAAGCAGAAGCGTTCGAACTCGGAGTTCTGGACATGGTTCGCGGCGTCGGTCGCGTTCAGGCTCGTCCTCATTCACCTCCCGAAGAACCTCCACTTGTCCTCTCGCCCCGAGGTCGCCACTCCTCTCACCAGCATTCGCCGCCGTAACGCCCTTTCTTCGCTCCGTCGATCGAGTCGATTCACAATCCCTCACTTCAAATTTAGAGGTTCATCTTTGATTTGGTTTTGGTCACTTGCAGTTGCTGAAGGCTACTGGTTGAAGCAGTCGTCGATGTCTCCTTACGCAGGTTCGGCTCTGTTCGATCTTAACGAAGGAAGCTACTTGTTGCTACTGGTGTTGCTGTTTGATGCTTGACGATCTAGTGTCGGTGTTGAGAGTGTTTGTTCCCTTCAACAGGTTCCATGTATCATGGTTCTCCTTTACTATTGTTGGTTCTCGGACCTCTTACTGTCAAAAGGTACGTATTGGAGTAATATTGCCAATACATGTCTAAGGCTAGGTTGATTGTGAGCTTAGCTGGTTCTCTGCTAGAACTGATCTAGATGTATTTGATGTTATGGAAATGGAGGCTGTGGTTTATGCAATACGTTTTTTTTTTTTTGTGTGGCGGAAATCAAATATTTTAGGGGAGTTTTAATTTCTTATACATTGCGAAGTTAATTATGTTCTGTAGCTTTCTTGGTATGCAGAATTGAAGGGCAACCGGAGCATCTTTTATGCAGGTATCTACTTCTCTTATGTTTCGCTGCGTAGGTTGTCAGTGTTTTACTATTCTTATGCAGTGCGATATATGATACTTCTTTATTATAGTGGTCTCTTGTTCGGAGCACGAGTGATTCCGTGTGTCATCATGTGATAGACTGACATTCATCTATCGAAAATTCTTGGAAGCATCATAACTTTAGTACATATTACAACGCTTCTGGTCCTGGCTTGATTCTCTGAGTTGAAACATAACTGCAGAAAACCTCTGAACTTGGATTTCTGCCATTGTTTCATTGTTTTGCTTTCAGTGGATTCTAGTGAGCATTTTATATGAT
The DNA here is from genome assembly GCA_029784005.1 of Lenwebbia sp. NSW1173648. Lineage (NCBI taxonomy): Eukaryota > Viridiplantae > Streptophyta > Magnoliopsida > Myrtales > Myrtaceae > Lenwebbia > Lenwebbia sp. NSW1173648. The sequence continues at coordinate 4,231,876 of JARCGZ010000005.1, forward strand.
TCTCACAATGGCACAAATTTTTTAGAAACGTCTGTTGTATCTTATCGTGTGGTTTCGTCTTTCATAAGTGAGTACAATCTGTCAGATCTTCTCCAGAGCAATCTACAGTTACTCACTGCATTTTTCATGTAATAAACTTCTATGGCGTATAAGTTGCTCAGTCTATGAGAACAGCTCTTTTGGTTGTAGTCTACTACTTGTGGTTGCAGATATTGTCAATGCAATGCTTATTCGTTCAACTGGTCAAAGTCTGCAAAAATCATATGTCCAACATCTGGAAGCTCTGGATGTTTTCAAGTTTTCAGAAGAATCAGGTAATCCCGTTTTTGAAGAAACTAATCACTAGTGCTATATCCTTCTGTTTCTCTTCCTTTTGTAAGACTATAGTAGTAATGCATGAAGGCACATTGTCACACAAGCTAATATTTCCTAGGCTGAGAACTATGGTGAGTTGGATGCATTGAGGTTGCATTGGTCCAAAATTGGTCTAAATTGAGTATCTCATGCATATTTTGTCTCACTGAAGAGTATTTTATAGTTTATTATCCTAAACAAGACATGCTGGCTTGGCGAGGTCTATTTTAGTGAGATAACGGATTCTGAAGGTATATATAGTCTAACCTCTCGATATATTAAATACCAGTTTGGTTTCAAGTTTTCAGAAGAATCAGGTAATCCCGTTTTTGAAGAAACTAACCACTAGTGCTATATCCGTCCGTTTCTCTTCCTTTTGTAAGACTATAGTAGTAATGCATGAAGGCACATTGTCACACAAGCTAATATTTCCTAGGCTAAGAACTATGGTGAGTTGGATGCATTGAGGTTGCATTGGTCCAAAATTGGTCTAAATTGAGTATCTCATGCATATTTTGTCTCACTGAAGAGTATTTTATAGTTTATTATCCTAAACAAGACATGCTGGCTTGGCGAGGTCTATTTTAGTGAGATAACGGATTCTGAAGATATTTATAGTCTAACCTCTCGATATATTAAATACCAGTTTGGTTTGGATATACATACAATCTGTTCTTGTAGGCTTCTTTTTCTACCTGGGAACTTTTTTTTTTTTCGGCCATTTCTTTCTGGGGACTTAGTGTATTCACTAATTCTTATTTTTCTAATTTTCGTTGTGTGAAACTATGTACATAATACGCTACTTTGAGAAAAGAACTAGTAAGCGTACAACACTATGCTGCTTAAGTTTAGGTCTTATTTTGTTTCAGGGATGTTACCATCAGGAGACATTGCAGCCCTGGTATATCTGTGGAACCCTTTCACAATAATTGCATGTGTGGGTCTATCGACATCCCCTATTGAAAATTTAGCAATCCTATTAGCCCTTTATGGTGCTTGTAAAGGTATATTTCTGCCTTCATTGAGATATGGGGACTTTGTTGAATATGTATTTACTGAATTTATTACTCCAATATTCTGCTTAATCAAATACTTGCAATTCTCTGACCAAAAAAAAAAATACTTGCAATTCCTCTTAATGGTGGAATTAAAGCATATTTTGGTTAAGGACTCAAGGCTGATGCTCATGGTGCAAGAGAATTAGCCATGAGCGTCAAATTTGAATTTTAAACAGTTTTTTAGTTATTCTTACGGCACAGACAGCTTCCTTTTAATTTATCTTGTCTTCACCATAGGCCAAGCTAGATGAGTTGATACTCATTTAGCATAATGTATCCATCCTCATGGTTCAGATTATTCAATGTCTGTTGACTGGATGCATAATAAACACATTGCAAAGAGGGGTATTTGGCTAAAATCTATTTGTCAAGAACAAAGTTTTCTTGGAAATTGTGCATTTAGACTTACATTATAAGATTGTCTCAAATTGAGTGGAACTGAGAGTAAACAGAGGATTTGAAATGTGATTGCAGAATGCCTATTAGGTCCTAAGCTGGTCTTGTATTTCCGTTTGATGTTCTTGGACTGTACTTGTTAATCCAAAACGTTATTATGTTGGAATTGGACCGCAGGACTGGTTCCCTTGGCAGCTTTTGGATGGGTCTTGGCTACTCACATGTCTCTTTATCCTGCAATACTTATAATTCCAGTATGTATTTCCATTGTTTTTCCATTATTGTTTGACTCCTCAAGTCTATTTATTTGTCTGTGTGACAGTGTCAATCAATATGTACACTTACTTTTAATTTCAGATTATTCTCTTCTTGGGGTATGGTCCAGATGCTCCTCCTAGGAAATTGTTCCTGCAAAGGAGCTACAGGAAATGTGGAACTAGTTCTTCCAGTGATCAGTATCGTAAAACAGAGGATGTGACAGACCCATTGGAACTCCGAATTACCTTCTCATGGAGACGAGTCATGCAATTCCTACTCTGGACTTTTATCTGGGGAATCTATTTTTTACTTCTTTGTGATATTTCTGTCAAGCAATATGGTGGTCTTTCAGAGATGTTTAAAAGGTGACAACTGCATGCTATGTGATCCTAGCTTCTCATCACATAATGACTTTGTGAGACTACCAGGGCAACCATTATATTCGTTGCCTGATCTGTTTCATTATCCCTCACCTTTTTCACTACTATATGAGTAGATTTGTTTCTGATACTTCTAACCAACAGGAAAGGGTGAGAATCAGGACAAGAACCTAAGAATTTTTGTTGATTTTCTGATGGTATAGTCACTCAATATTGAAGGCGTAAACTGAAAGATCTGAAAGATTTGTTTTATGATTTGTTATACTTGCTGTGTTATATGAATTGTCAAATTAAGTTTTTATGTGCTTTGGATCTGCATGAGACAGAAGCATTTGCATTAGAATGGTCTGTCAAGGGACTTTGCTGTCATTTCCTCTCTAATGCTGGTGGTGGTTGCTGAATCTTACATGGTGAACATTAGTTGAATTACCATCTTGTTGGCTTTCCCTCTGTATTGAGGAAGTCGAAGTGCTCTCATTTTCTTTATTTTTGCTAGTTATACTGTGGTTGAGTAGTCCTCGGTTGCCTTCAGTGAATTTCGATGATGAATTGGTTTTCTTTGATGAAAATCAATCTTCTTCTTCTATAATTGCTGCTCTAAATGTTCGGCTTCTAAATCTTTTTTGTTGAGATTCTCTGATCTTTTGCTGGTATCTGCAGAACTTACGGTTTCATTCTCACCGTGAAGGACTTGTCTCCAAATATAGGTGTCTTATGGTGCGTATGACTGACAACTATAATAGGCATTCTTAAAACGGAGCAAGTCAAGTTAATGGCAGGTTCTATTTTTTTGACACAATTTGTTGTTTGATGCACGCAGGTACTTCTTTGCTGAAGTCTTTGACTTCTTCAGAGATTTTTTTCTTATAGTTTTCCATGTGAATATCTTGTTTATGATACTACCACTTGCCATACGGCTGAAACACCGACCTGGCTTTCTGGCTTTCGTGTATCTTGCAATCTCTTCAATGTTCAAATCCTATCCTTCAGTAAGTACTTGCATAGCGAAATCTCATATCTGCACCAATCATTCACTATTGCTTCTCCTTATAAGTTTCATACTCAAGTAAAAGTAGGCATTTGACGACTCTAATCCTATCAGCGAGGACTTTATGTGGTGAGAGTTTAATTCCACATGCTGAAGTTTGAGGCCTCCAGCCATTTAGAGAAGTTTGAGGTCAACAAGCTACACCACTGTTGCCTAGTGTATAATATTGAGAGATAATTTTTTTTTTGGGTGCTGGAGCTGTTCTATTGTTTCCTACATTGTAATTGCTCCCGTTAGGAAGTTTTATCCAAAAGTTTAAATTGATAGGTGAAGGGAAATTGTACGGATATAATGTCCATTGGAAGTGATCTGAGATATTTTAACATTCCCTCTCACGTGCAAATTAGACCGAGAGCAACATATGAAATTGACTATAGGGAGCCTCAAACGCAAGATAGTTCTGGGACGAATGTGGCTCTAATACTGTATTAGGAAGTCCAATGTAAAAGCTTAAGCTAATAGAGGCGGAAGACTACATGAATGTAAAGCCATTGAAACCCCGTAGATAAGCGATGCAAGATACCTTAATTAGTGTTAAAAAGGATGTTTCATCACCACGCACCACCACTAACAGTTACATACCTCATGTACTGGAGCGGAGAAAATCGATTTAATCATGTGTAATCAAATCACTGATGCCTGTTTGGTGCCTCCCAATAATATTGCGTTTTTCACCTACCTGGCTTGGGATTTAGGTATATGATCTCTGGTCTTTGCATTCTTTTGTGTTCCATTTTCTCAGTCCATCACATTCTTTTGCTTAACTTTGGTTAGATTGGAGATTCGGCTCTTTACTTGGGTGTACTGGCTTTGTTCGTGAATGAATTGGCAGGCAAGCGAAGAAAAACCTTTGTTCTGATTGTGTTTTGTATCTCTAAAGACTCGAGACCTTTTTGATATCATTTTTTGCAGACATGAACTTCTCTTTCTTCCTCTTCTGTGGATATGTTGGAGTGTCTCTCCTTAGCCCTGTCATGCACAACTTATGGATTTGGAGGGTATAGTACTCTTGGAAGTTTCTTAGATGTCTGCTTGAGCTTTCTTGTTTTTCTTCAGGTCATAATTTCTGTGGAATGTTTTGTAGGGCACTGGCAATGCAAACTTCTATTTTGCCACTGCTATGGCCTATGCTTGCTTGCAGGTATGATTTAAATTTGTAGCCCACTTTCAGCAAGCATGACTATGAGCAGTAGATAGCTGAAATGAAACATCATCTGCAGACAAATATTGTTTCTTTATGCGCATTAGTCTGTAACATGATAGTTCTAGAGGAATATGTCTTGAATATTTTAATCATTACCTGTAGTTGTTGCTACCATTGTTCAACCAGTCCATTATTCATTTTGGGTTCTCTTCAATTTATGAATTTTAGTCTTTGGCGTGTATAGAATATCCATCTCATTGACCCTCTTTCTCTTATAATTGATAGAAAAGAGAACAAAAAAAGAAAGTATCGGTAACCAACTGATGTCTCTGCATTCTGTTTGTCCCTTTACATGGCCAATTTTGCAGATTATTTTGGTGGTGGAGAGTGTCAGTGCAATGCTCAACCATGACAGAAAGTTAAGAAAAATAACTACAGCGCAGCTAGCTGATGCCAAATCTTAGGCCCTTCTTGCGACCGGTGGTAGTTGTTTATCCACCACGAACATCTGTCAACTTAAAAATTCTCAGGAGCAGAAAAGGTGCAAAGGTTTCTGCACAGATCGATCCTGGATGTTCAGGCACCTTCTTTCTCTCTTTCTTGCTAGATGTTTAGGGCTTTTAGTCTTGGTCTTCTTCCAATCATAGCTCATTCTATGGTAACGATTTTTGCGTGGATTTTAACGAGAAATTCAATAGGCTATTGAGTGAATGCTTGAGTAAATTATGACATTGCGCCGATTTTATATCATCTTCTTATGTCTAGCTCTGGTAAATCATAATCTATAGCAGGCACGGTCTGCTTGTCGGGTGGAAAGCGAGGAGTTTGTCCGAAAGAAAAGATGTAAAAGCTCTTCATTTCGTCATAGGATATGTAGTGATGAAACTGAGGGCTCATATCCCCCTCATGTAAATTTTTCTTCTTCTCTTGATCATGCTCAGTCACCATGGGTAGTCTGATCGTCACTGCTGACGCTAGTTCTTGCAGTACTCAATTAACAACGGGATTCGTGCGGTTGACCACATGAAGAAGATTATACAATCTCGATTTTATATTCTGGTGTTCTGTCGATGTGATATCTGTAGCCCACCGCTAAAATATTCTCCGTCATTGTTCATTGAACCTGAGATGGTAAGTAAATAAATACTCACGGTGAACAAATGAAGAGTCCAATTCGGTAAGCCGAAACTGTTACTCAGCCTCTATTTGTTTCGCCGAAAATAAGTGATTTTGAAAAATATTTTTCTAAGAATGATCGCTTGAAATAATTAGTCAATGAAAAATATTGTCATTACCGACAATAATTTGTGTCTAAATATTTGCGTAGACGATGAAAGTATTTTCTGTTCATTCATTTTTACAAGCAATATGAGCGATCATTTTTTGGGAAATATTTTTCAAATCACTCAATATTCGCGAAACAAATTGAGCCCTAATGTATGGAGAGGGAGGGGCTCGTATTTCTACTTGGAGCCTTGATCATCAAGCTACAAACGTACACTGTCCTAATTAAGAAGCATTCGCCAATTTACTACAGCCATTTCCTGGAATTGGTCGCATGCGTACGACTGGGAATCCTTAGCCTGGGGCGACACTCTCGATCCTGAGGATCGAGATGCGATGCATATTGGAGCCTCTCCAGCTTTCTTCCTCAAGAACGTGCTTCTGTTTCAGTGTTACGTTTTTTGCTCTTTCAGCTCAGGACAAGTGTTTTCGAATTAATAACCTTTGCGATGACGACGACGACGACGACGATCCAATGATACGCATTGTCATGTGCCCCAAAGCTTCAGCCCAACTTCATCGCCAAAATTGAAGTCATGCACGATTCTGAGGTTCTCGTACTTCCTTCAAATCTTTTCCCCATACACAGCAACGCCACCTAGAGATTTCGCGTCTCCCGAGGTCCATTGACTGCCACCTCCTTTAGCCCATTGTTTTACTTACGGAAGACATTATTTAAATCGAGCGCTGATGTGTATTTTAAGTCATGGAGATCTTATTCCATCCCTAAGGTAAGGCAGAGACAATTCATTTGATCATCTGACATATTTGCACATTATTTATCTGGGTCGACCGTCATGTCAGTTACACTGCATCCTAAACTCATTTGGCGAGAAAATTGAGTAATTCAGTTGTAAACCTATTACACAAATGTCCAATCAGTTACAAACTTTCCAATTTTGTCAACGTAAATCTAAACTTTTACGCAGTCTTTTTCGGCCAATTGCCGCAGGAAATCGCTAATGTGAAGATTCACGAATTCTCAATGTCGGCATGCCACATGTGATGGCCCGCGATGATTAGATGTCACGTTAAATCGCTAATGTGAAGATTCACGAATTGTCAATGTCGACCTGCCACATATGATGGCCCGTGATGATTAGACGTCACGTTAGTAATTTCCAATGACAATTAGGGGGAATGACTACATTAAAATTTCACACAAATGTTTTGAACTAAATTGATAAAATTGAAATTTTTAGGACTGAAATGACATCTATACAATATGTTTAGGATTGATTGAGAAATCATCCCCTCTTTTGGTTTAGAACATCTTTTTGTTCTCGGGTTCCATTTTGATCAATCACCAAATCTTTTAGTCCAAATTTAGGGAAAAGTACCAAAAAAATCCTAAATCTATTACATTGGTACCAATTCAGTCATAAACCTTTCAATTAGACCAATTTAATCTTAATTTTTTTGTATTAGTACCAATTCAGGTCATTCGGCCAATTTAGCCGGAAAACCGTTGTTGTGGAAGCCGACCGTCCTACATGACACCGTCGGCACTAATGTGGACATTTTGAAAATAATATTTAATGATTTTTTTGAATTTTTTCCCTTTCCCTTTTCTTTTTGCCGATGGCCGACCACAAGAGAGAGCGAGTGTCGGTGAGACCCCCCTCGCTAAATCTGGCAAGGCCAACCCTCGCCTGTGGTGGCCATCGGCAAAAAGGACAAGAAAAAAAAAAAAGAAAAAGTTCAAAAAAATTATAAAAAAATATCCACATCAATACTGGTGGTGCCACGTAAGATAGCTGACGTCCACGTTAGCAAAAAGATGATCGCATCAATTTGGTCATAAACTTTTCAATTTAATCCATTTTTTTTTTGTAATTTTCCCGATAAGCCTCCGACACCCCAAGATTTACTAAGCTAATATAGTGTCAAACCCTAAGAATTTGTGTCGCAGATTAATCAATTATCATTAATATGGCCAAAACAGGTTTTGCTTTCCTAGATGTCTAGTCTTTCCCCGCTCCGGTCAAATGGGAGCTAAAACACAAATGGCAGCACTTGCTTGACCATTACATGTTTCCGTTTTACGTTCTGAAGCAATGCGGTTTACTGGTTGACTACTCCTTCCTGTTCTCTGATCACACCATTCGAAAAGCATCTTCGCTTTTAATCATGCAAGCTTGTCCAACATAAATATGCAATTGGAGGCCATTATTGATGGATGAACGACGGACAATGAAATGCAACTTGAGCTATAGTCTATAGACTAGGTTTTATTCAGGACATTTTTGTGCTTTACTGACGTGATACTCCTGGTCATGAAAAATGCTCGGTACAATATCAATCGTAGACCCACGCATCATCACCGCATGTTTTGCATAAAACGCACGCTTATTGATTGAGAGATTGTGTGGTTAGAAATAACTGACAATACTATCAAACTGTTCATTAAAAGAATGATCGCTAATAAAGAGAGAAATTACCATCAATAGAAGGCATTAGTCATGAAACCACAGAAAAAGCCATCAGGAGGAACTCCTCTCCGCAGACTATATCGACAATTTCAAGCTCATGTGAAGCATTCTCGTAGCAATCAGATCAAATGCAATTTCCATGATCCTGACACATTAAACAGAGATGCCAAGTCATTGAAGATTTAAATTTGGTATATCGGACAACTTCGACGGATACTACTAGTGCAGGGTTCAGCAAAGTTTTATATGGGGGCGCCCACATGAAATCGCAATCAAATCAACAAGAACGATGCTCTTGCAAGTTGAGTATATAACTATGTAGACGAAGTTCCATGAAATACATAGAAGATGCAAATTCTTTAAGGAGCTTATAAGAAGTAAGGAATGAGCAAGCGGGCCATGAACCATTTCATGTTTTTTTTTTATCAAACTAAACATCAGGGAGATCTTACTTACGAGGATCCACTGCCTGTGGGATTTTGTGTGATGGACAAATCGGGCATGTGGGTTCTCATGACGCTACTTCAATGAAGCTTTCATACATGACGCTGCAAACATTAGGAGCTCGGAGGATACCCTTTTATAATTTGAGGGGGGAGGGGGAAGAAGGATTTAATTTAGTTCCTTTCTGGCCCAAAACACAAAAAGAGCTTACTCAAGCTGTCATGGTTGTGAACCCACTACCTTTTCCCAAGGGGGTTCAGCTATCTTCGTCATCTGATTCTGTCACAGGAATATCCCATTTCTTAACTTCTTGACAAGAAGAGCACTTTTATGCTACAAATGTGTGGGTGTGACTTACATATAAAGTGTCCTCAAAACATGACATAAGAGATAAAGACAAGTCTGTGGTCTGCATATCCAAAGGTCGCCATCGGTGAGTTGAGTTGCCTAAAGTTGTTGACAGCAAATCGCAAAGATGTACTAAAATTCGTTAGGCGACACGACTCCTATAAAAAGTGCACAAACAAGCTTAGGAATGCAAAGGGTTTTACCGAGTCCACGGTTGGTCGCGAAAGCTTTTTGACACAGAGACCCATCAACCGCATGGTACATTTAAACAGTTTATTCTACAAGCGCGCCCTGTCCACGCAGAAAAACTTTTCTCCAGTTAATAAGAGATAAACCCATAAACAGATATAATGAAAACTCAAAGATGCAAATAACTGAGGGTCACAAAAATAGTGACCGACCTATCTAGTAGAGCAGCTGGAGCTCACTGCATGAGGTAAAGTCCGTGGCTCAATGGGACGGAGGGGCACGGCTCTATGCTTGGAAATGAGTATAACCTCGTTCATTGGCCTAATTAGCTTAGCCACAGACTCTTCACAAACATTGGTCAGAGAAATAAGAGATAAACTCTTTTTCCCCCCTCTCTCTCTCTCTCTCCTTATTTCTTCCGTATCCATTTTGCAATCTCTGATGACGCAGGTGCAGATATCTAGAGCAATAGATACGAATATAAGAGCAAGATTCCAGCGAGAGAATATCTAGGAACATATAAACGAAATGTTTAAGGGGGAAAAACAGAGGCAATCGAGAAGAGCATAAGATGAGGCATCAGCGTCACTTAGATGCTGTTGTATCCAGAACAGTTGCTTTTAAGATCTCAATGAGTTGGCAAGACCTTATTCTATTCATGTGTTCTGTTAAATGATGCACTGAAGATTGGAAGTGCTTTCTGATACACATTTTCCATCAGACAAATCTTTCCAATCTCATGTTTCTTTTCCAAATTTAGTGAACATCTAATCTAGAGGCCGTTGACGGAGAATAATTACTGGTCTATCGGGCAGAATGATTCTTGATTAGTTTATTTTATCACCAACTACTTGTATAAATTTCTTTTTGAAGCAAACAACTCCCCTAAGACAAATGGCGCCAAGTCAATAGTCATTTCCCAGCTAGATGTGAATGACCATAACCCTATATAAGATTCCTCTAATGGCTTTCCGAGATAGGTCAGAACTATGCCCTCATCTCATCTCTTCCTTCCCAAGCTTTCTCATCCTGTGCTCTGACATTGTCTTAAACCTGAAAGCTGCCTACATATGATATTCACTGACGCTAGAATCTGTTAATAGAGAACTTCTCACATTGAAGATATTAGCAGAACTGAGAATGTGGGCATTGTGCATTGGAGCTTTGATCATTATAAGCATCACACACTGGGTCTACAGATGGAGATATCCCAGATGCGATGGAAAGCTCCCGCCAGGTTCAATGGGGTGGCCACTTCTAGGCGAGACCCTTCGGTTCTTCACTCCAAACACAACTCATGACATTGCTCCATTCATCAAAGAGAGAATGGAGAGGTGACTAAAATCTAAAGTTAGGACGCCGCTACTATTGCCTTTCTTAATAAATTGCTAATGTTCCAGAAAAAATTTCAGGTATGGGCCAATATTTCGTACCAGTTTGGTCGGTCGTCCCGCTGTAGTATCGACCGACCCGGATTTCAATTACTTCATCTTTCTAAAAGAAGGGCATTTATTCGAGAGCTGGTATCCAGACACCTTCACAGAGATCTTTGGGCGACAGAATGTAGGTTCTTTGCATGGTTTTATGTACAGGTACCTCAAGAACATGGTGCTCTATCTCTTTGGCCCAGAAAGCCTCAAGAAGATGCTCCCTGAAGTTGAGGAAGTTGCAATTCGAAGGTTAGAGCAGTGGTCGAATCAGGGCAAAGTCGAAGTAAAAGATGCAACTGCGAGTGTAATGCAGCCTAAACTCTGCTCTCTGACTCAGATATTCCTCCAACAGGGATCCTAATTCGAGCATATGCATGAACTTTTGGTCTCTGCAGATGATATTTCATTTGACAGCAAAGAAGCTGATAAGTCATGACTCAGAGAGCTCGTCAGAGAATCTGAGAGCGAATTTTGATGCCTTTATAAAGGGATTGATTTCCTTTCCATTAAATATGCCTGGAACAGCCTATCACAAATGTCTACAGGTAAACTGAGTTAAGTCGAGAACATTAAATAATGTGATTTTCCTACTCTCTGGTTCCACTTTCCCAAAAAAAGGGGAAAAAGAGATGGGAAATGGGAATGAGTGATTTCTTGACAAGCTGAAGAACCATATTATGGTATCAACCTCGTCCCTTTGTGATCTTGAATCAGGGCAGGAAAAACGCAGTGAGAATGCTGCAGAACCTAATGCAAGAAAGACAAGCAATGCCCAGGAAGCACCCAAGTGATTTTTTTGATTATGTCCTGGAAGAACTTCAGAAAGAGGGAACAATACTCACGGAGGGAATCGCTCTGGATTTAATGTTTGTGCTACTTTTTGCCAGCTTTGAGACCACATCATTGGCTCTTACACTAGCCATGAAGTTTCTTTCGGATCATCCCAGGGTGCTGAAGCAACTCACGGTCTGTAAAATTCTACCTTTATGGTTCCACTGTGTAAGTGTACCAATAGCTCTTAAGTGCTGGCGAACTTTCCCTAAATCCTTATGCTTATGACAGGAAGAGCATGAGACCATTCTTAGGAAAAGGGATGATGCTAGTTCCGGACTTTCATGGAAGGAGTACAAATTAATGACATATACATTTCAGGTGGGTTATAACCGTTCAAATATCAGGTAGAGATTATACGTGCGTCTGTATTGCTCTTACAAATTTCAACTTTCAGTTCATAAATGAGACTGTAAGACTAGCAAATATAGTTCCAGGAATCTTCCGAAGAGCACTAAGAGACATCCAGTTCAAAGGTATGTACAACAGTATCACTAGGCCTTCTATAGTAACTAAGCTAATAAATTCATGCACACCTTGACAAAGCATAAGGCCCAATGTTAATGCAGGATACACCATACCAGCAGGATGGGCAGTTGTGGCATGTCCACCAGCTGTACACTTAAACCCCATGAAATATGAAGATCCTCTTTCATTCAATCCAGAAAGATGGGAGGTGGGTCCTGCATTTGCGGATTTCCAGTTTTGGTGCACCAACCAGCAATTCGATGCGAAATAACTTGCATGAATAACTTACTAAGCCACTTAGTGTGCTGATAAAAATTGGTGGTCAAATACAGGGAATTGAAGTGAATGGTGCATCTAAACATTTCATGGCTTTTGGCGGTGGTATGAGATATTGTGTTGGAACAGACTTCACGAAAGTCCAGATGGCCGTCTTCCTTCATTGCTTGGTTACTAAGTACAGGTAAACAGGTTATGAAAGATTATTGTGGATGAGCTTTCCTGAATATGCAAGGCGAGCAAGTTTTCATGCACAAACCAGAGAGAGAGAGAGAGCTGACCTTTTCTTCGAACTTTCAGGTGGCAAATGATCAAGGGAGGCAACATTGTTCGAACCCCTGGTCTACAATTTCCAGATGGCTTTCACATTCAGCTCAGCAAGAAAGATGCGTTGAATCTGGAAGATGCATAAAGCTCCAGCATAGCAAAATTAACACTTCAAATGCGTGTCATTGTCGTGTGCGAGCATTGAGCGGGTGTAAACTGAGGGAATCCTACTGGCATCCTCCAATCAGATTGCTTGAAGAGCCGCTGAATAGGAAAGTGTAGCAAGAAGATTGCAAAATACACAGAAGCAAGAAGCTATCAGAGTCTTTTCGACAAAGATCAATTGATGATTCAGACATTGTATTCCTTTTACTTTCATCTTGTTCAAGAGAAATAAAGAAAAAGTAGGAGGAACATGTAACTTCAATCACTTAGCAAACTTGTTCATAGAAAAATTTTCTTGCAAAACACATTACCTCTGTCAATCTTTTGGGCCGAGACAATGTATCTCCATCTCTAAATAGAGAGTTTGCAGCTCGTCGGCCTTTCTTCCACGTTCTCGCCCTGCCCAAAAGAAGAGTTAGAGAAAAGAAATGACGAAATGGAACATCTAGTCAAATTAAGAGGAGGCACTTCACCTATAAACTCAAACAATAGATAAGGAGATAATTACAGCGCTCCCCGGTAATATATGTACTCCCTCGCTAATGCGATGCAGATCCCGCCCATGTAGGATTCACGTTCAAGTGAGAGAGGGAGTGTTCTTGGGCTATTGAAGAGCTCAGACGTTGAGCGGGGGAGCTCAGACATTGCAATGAAGCTCAAGCTCAGAGAGAAGTATTTCATACGCAACAATCAAAATATCACGAGATATAATTAAAGATGATTTAATTGACAGATTACATCATCACAACGGCTAGTAATCGAGCTGGATGGTACTTGGAGATTCTCAATCATGAAGATCAATCGAGCACGTGGATTAAGGAAGACGAGGATGACTCACCTAATGAAGTAATCCATCTATGGAACCCAGATCACAATTGTATAGGCGATTTGATCTAAATGGGATTATTTCCTTTGTCAACCTCAACAACTACGAAATCCTTTATATACAGTCTCATCCAAATGAGGAAATTTGGAGAGCGATCCTCTGGATTTTGCAACGGGAAATTGGAGATGGAGGAGTATAAAAGGAAACCTTAAGGTTGAAAAGAAAAAAGTACGAGGAAACAGAATTCAAAATTCTAAGAACGAGAAAGCTTCACATCTTTCATATACTCTTGATCCAATACTGTAATACTTAAAGGAGAACATACGAGTATGAGAGTGTTAGACGGAAAGTCTATTTATCAAACTGTAACCTCTAAGTTATTCACTAGTGAAATCCAGTCGATTGACTGCTAGCGTGAAGAACTGGACGTAAGTTTGAACAAAGCCGAACCACTATAAGTCCTCTGTGCACATTCTCTTTCCCTTAATCTCTCTGTTTATATATCTGTGAAAGTAGTTGTATGCACGGCACTGCATTTGAGAGTTTCTCAGATCTTCCTAGTAGTATCGTCTGAACGAAGTTCTGTTTCTGAGTGGATCTCAGATCTTACTAACTAATATCATTTGAACGAAATTCTGAGCAAATTAATTATACTCCGCATTGATTTCTTAAAAGTCTTTAAAATCACATATTCACCCCCATTTAGGTGATAACGCTAGCCTCAACAACACCAACTGAGGCTCTTTCACCAACATCTATGGTCATGGGTACTATGACTGTGCATCTTCTCTTACCAATTCTGCAACAATCATTTTCCCCATAGCACCTGCGACGGTACTTCAAGAGTGAGCAGCTAAGCATTTTCAATTTCACCAACAATTTTCTCATCATCTTTAATGATTCAACTTAGAATCTTATTTCAGGAAAGAAGAGGTCAGGAGAATCATGCTTTGGTGTAAAAGCCATTGGAAACACCGAGACTGCCAAGCTGGTAATCCTTTCGCTGCTTATGAAGAAATATCTAACTTCTACTGGCGTGACGGATCAAATCTAAAATTGCTTAAAAATCAAATGTCATCTCAGGCATCTATATCGTTCATGCTGGAGACTTCCAAGCAAGACACACTGGATCGCCATGAACCGCAATCAATTCAAGAAGCTGTTGTTTCGATCTTAGAACATAAAAACACTGTCGATCAGTCAATTGCTACTCCAGGCCGTCCGCGATCATCATTTGATGAACAAGTTTCAGTTACGCTACCACCCTGGCTCGCTTCTGTCCAAACCAACACCCGCTGCTGCTTCTACATCGGAAAACAAGCAACGATGGGAGCGACACGACAGCGAGTACGATACGCAGAATGCGAAAAGATTCTTACAGAACCGGGTGAAAACCGTCCTTTCCGCGAGTCGCGTAGCTTCGATCCGGAGAGCATTTGAACTCCAAGGAGGGAGAAGAAGCTCGACGCCACACAAAAGCGGAGGTGAGCGGCGGAATCGCGCGCGATCAGGGGAAGCGATTCGGGCTCCGTTTCTACCAGGATTGAGGGATTCGAAGGTCGGCGCCTTCCGGTTTCTCCGGTTTGACGGTGATTTTGACTTTTGCCCGCCAACGCCTCGAACGGTTATCGGTCCAAAAGCGCGCCATAATTTAATTCCTCTCGATTTTTGTCCGCCAGAATTTCTATTTTGCCCCCAAAATATTTTATCAAAGTCTTCAAAAGAATATTAAATATAGAAATTTAATGGTCAATTGGTTTATTATTTTGCAGGTAAAAGATAAATTAAAGTAGATCGATTGAGTTTTCGTGTCTTCAATACGAACTTGTTTCGTTTCGACAAAATTAAGGCTCCATTTATCTAGCGAAAAATAAATAATTTGGCTATATTTTTTGAAAAATGATTATTTATATCACTTGTAATAGTTGATTAATAGTGGATCTTATTCATTCATTTTTTTTCAAGCAATACAAATAATTTTTTTAATTTTTTTTTTCGTAAAATATAGAGAGCCTAAAAGTAAGATAAAAAAATTCGAAGTAGAGATTTTCTTTCCCACCCGCTTTCTCTTTCTCGAACAAATGGCGGTAAGGGCATGACGTAAATAACACCAAAAGGCAACGGCAGTCAGAAGCTCCCGTGGCCGTTCCTTCCAACCAATAGCGAACTCCACGCTGCTGACAATTGGCCCCTTTCGTCTGCAACCGGTACTCCTGTCGACACTTGATTGCTCCCACCGCGGGCCAATCACACGTGGCGCGCCTCCAAATAGCCCCTAATAAACAAAAATATAATTCGTCTATTTTAAATTGTGTTTTTATAGTTTTTACCAGCCTGTAGTTGGGGGTTTTTTCAAAAAAGGGTCTAGAAAATTTTTTTTTTACGGATTTGGATCTCATTTACCAAAATTTACCAGTTAGGTCCCGTTCGGCGGTAAGACCGCCGAACTTGGGGAAAGTCGGACCAGGCATGCAAGTTCGGTAGCAACTCTACCGAACGCATGCAAATTGCATGAGTTCGGTAGGATGGGTACCGAACTCATGCACGAGTTCGGTAGCGGTGCTACCGAACTTGCATGGGTTCGATAGCGCTGCTACCGAACTTGCATGCGTTCGGTACCGGTGCGACCGCACTTGCAGGAGTTCGGTCGCTGTGCTACCGAACTTAGACAATCCCTCTGCCAAAGCGCCACACGCCCCGCTCTGCGGCATGCGCCCAGGCGAGGCCCCCCTCTCCACGCCCCCCTCTGCTGCATGCGTCCCAGGCGAGGGCCCCCTCTGCTGCATGCAGACCGTCCTCCTTCACGCATGTTTTTCCCTTCACGTGAAGGGTCAGGCTTTTCACGTGGAGGCATTCAGAGGTTTGAATGCCTTGCAAGCGTTCCGTGAAGCCTTCAGGCCTCTGATACAAATAACAGAGGCGTGAAGGCTTCACGGAGAGAAAAAAGAGAGAAACGAGAGACAACCGAGAGAGAAAAGAGAGATTTGGAGGTCGTTTGTCGATTTTCGGCGTCTCCGTATCCGCGGTCATTGATTCCGGTGACATTTCCTTACCTTCGAACCAGGTAACGATTCACTTTATAATCGATTTTCTGCTGCCCTTAGCGTTTTTCGTTTCGTTTTTGTAATGTTAATTTTTTATACACGGTAGAGAAGTTAGAGTAAAAGAGCAGAGAATTTAAGGAGACACAGTATCCAGATTCTCATCTCGACGCACGCACGTTTTTTGGGTCAAGGTAATTCCTATATCCTTGTGAGTGTTAATTTGAGCACGTTTTGATGTGAAAAACATGTTGTTTTAGTGCTGTGTAGTCACTGTTGTTGTTTTGTGCTGTTTGGTCCCAAAAATATCTTGTTGTTGCGCTATATATATATATCTCTGTTTTGCATGTCGCTACATATCTCACTAAAAATGTTGTACGTTGTTATCTTCTTGCTTTTGGAAACATGCTTGGAATTAATACATAGTTGTAACATGTTTGGATTGCCAGAAATAAGAAATCAATATAATTGCATTATAGTTGCTCACCGTAAATGACAATTTTTAGTCAATTATAAGAGATGCCAAATTCAAATTATTACATGCAGATATTAAAATACCATACATTAGAAGGATGGTTGAGGCATGAAATAGTTCATGGTACTTAATGACTTGGTCCACTTACAAATTTTTTTTTATATTGACGGTGGACGTGACAATTAGTCATTTTAAATGGGCAAATTGACAACTTTTTAGCCAGCCCTTAAGCGTGCTTTGCAGAAAATTTAATTCCTAATCGTCGTCTTCTTCCTCGTGAGCAATGGTAGCTGCGAATGTTAGTACATGCACCGCCTCATTTGTTTTCATATCCGAACATGCAATTTTTTACACATTCATAAATTTTTTTTCTCTCTTTTTGGCTTGATAAGATATGCGCAATCCCTCTGGTTGGGGGTTGCATTTCCTAGAAATGAAATGAGGTCCCACCTTCTTAGACTAGAACATATAAAGTCACACAAACTCAACACTTTTTTTCTTGGTCAATTTATTTTCTTAAGATGGCAGGAAAATAGACAATAAAAAATTTGTAAAAATCACAGAAAATGGGGGAACAACCACATTCAACTGGTCCAACCTAATTCTGTCGATTTCAATTTTTCGAGTCTTTGAAATATAAAATTAGCTGTGAAACAGCCGCTCATGCCCTAAATCCGTAAATATTTTTAAAGAATACCTAAATTCTTAAATAATTTTGTGACCCTATTTATTTCATTTGTTATATTGATAGTTATAAGATTAATTTATTACTGTCTAGGGAAAAATATTTATTAACTTATGGATGGAAAGTAATTTATAATTTCTTCATTTAGCAGAATGTCTTCTACATCTTTTGGGACTGTGAAATGGGGAGGTACAATAGTACGAAATGAATTTGGATATGATTACGAAGGTGGACAATATGCTATGTTTGAGTTGGGAAACATATCCAGATTTGATGAGTTACGTGCTATGATTGAGCGCCAGTTGAAAATAACAGAAAATCAGTATATTTCTAGTCTGATGTATAGACAATCGATTCAAGCAACCAATTATTGTATGTATGAAATTGTGGAGGTGCATAATGATGCTGCAGTTAAGATAATCATGCAGTTTGCACGTCAGGGTAATTCTATGGGGTTTGCACAGTTTTATGCAACTATAGATGAACACCAACCGATAAATGATTTAACTGGGGAAGGTTCCAATGTTGGTGAAGATGAAGTTGGTGTGGATAATCAGTACGTGGAGTACGATGATAACAATGATAATGATGATGCTGATAGTGATGAAGAAGATGATTTATGGTTGGAAGAAGATGATGGAGGTAACGAAGAAGATGACGGAGGTGATGAAGAAGATGTCGGAGGTGCCGAAGAAGATGACGGAGGTGGCGATATGGAGGCTTACTACAACACACATTGCAGTAATCTCATTTTGCCGTTGGTACATCCACCACCCCATTCAGAGATTAACTATGACATGATGCAAGTAGATACAAGAAGTAAGCCGGGCCATATGTTGTTTGATCCATCAACAGAATTTCATGTTGGGATGTTATTTTCATCACGAGATGCGGTGCAGTTGGCTGCGAAAGAGTATTCTCTGAGGAGAAATCATCAATTTCGCAGTGGTGAGTCAAAGAAGCGAAAATATACTATACAGTGCGGGAATCCAAATGAACCGTGTGGTTGGAGGCTCCGTGCATTTCATAAAAAGGATGACCCATTTTGGACAATAACTAAGTATAGTGGGCCACATACATGTCGTAATCTGCAAATATCAAGGGATCATCGGCAACTTGATCAGAAGTACCTCTGCAGCCAGATAGAAGCAATGGTTGCCGCTCAACCAGATATCAAAATCAAGCCATTAATGGCCGAGATTAAAGACAAGCTGGGCTTCGAACCTACTTATCGAAAAACCTGGGCAGCTAAACAAATGGCGATTGCCAAAACTTTTGGAGGATGTGATGAGTCGTATGGTCAGTTAAGACAGTATATGAATATGATGAAGTCAATGAATCCAGGTTCTCATTTTGTGATCGATGATTGCATGAGCCAAGATAATAGTGTCAAGGTTTTCAACCGGATGTTCTGGACTTTCAAGCAAACGATTGAAGGCTTCCAAAATTGTCGTCCTGTGATATTTGTTGATGGAACTTTTTTGTACGGGAAATACCGAGGAACGCTCCTTTGTGCGGCCTCATTTGATGAAAAACGAGCACGAAGCAAGCAAGTTGGACTGAGTCCAACACTTGGGCAAAATTTCCGATTTCCGATCAGACCAACAAGGCATCTTTGGAAGGGCATATCTCACACCTCGGTCATAACTAGGGGCCACACAACATATCGAATCGAAGGTCTACGCACGTAGAATGCATTTGAACAATAATATACCAACAAATCACGCAAAATGACTGAGAAAACCGACCCCAAAGTAGGAGGGTCGCACTGTTTTTCCAGAAATCTGGGCATAAACCGGGCCAACAGGAGGTATTCCCGACCCCATAACTTTACACAAAGATCGAAATGAGAGAAAATGAGCACAACCAAGCGTTCTTCTACGAACCACGAACACAATAAACCAAGAATAGTCCGAAAATACTAAGATTAAGCTAATGAAAAACGAGCACGAAGCAAGCAAGTCGGGGGTTTGAACCACCCGAGGCATTCTACTGCTGCTGCTTCTGTGCGTCTGTTGCTGCAACCCTCATTACATTTAATGATGATGTCGTCCTCCTACGCGGCCTCCTGTTCCGCAATCAGGTTGTCTTCGTTCTTCGGGACGCCTAGTATTGTACCGACGATGACGTTCTGGAGGAGTAGGATCTGTAGATGACGAAGGCATGTCATGTGGTATGAAGCGTGGCTGTGATGTGGATGCATCATGAAAGTCAGGAAATATTCGATGCTCCGATGGTCCATATCCTACTGTAGACGGGTGTGGGAAGAACTCGGATCCATAGGCACTTGGAGAGTTAGTTGGAGTGAAGGCGAAATCGGGTCCCTCATGAAATGGACTGGCAAACTGGCTAAACCCTGTATTTAACCCCGGCGTATGATAGGTGAACGGGTAGGAAACGGCGTCATCAACTGGATGAGCTCGAGTGGTCCTTCGGGTCGACTGAACAGTCTCGGGTGGGTCATCCTCGTCCGGCCCAATGGGTGCTGCTGTAGGTGCTGATTAGGGTGGTAGAATCATTGTCAACCGCCTCTCCTCATTGAAGGCGCACAGCATTACCTTAGATATCCTATCTATATGCCGTATGTTCTCCTGCATGTTCTCCCGAGATATAGTGGAAACCAATCGTACGATTTGTTCCACGCCATCACACTGTTCATGAAATCAAAGTCAACAGAAGTTATCGAATGCCAATAACTTATGTTACTAAAAAAATAATAAATTAAGTAAATTAAATGTGTTTGCACTAACCGCTCCACCTACTGCACCTCCTGTGTAAGAAATCCACCTTCGTGTGTGTTTGCGATACCACTTCATATATTCTGAATGATAGTGAAGTGGCTCCGTTGCATGAGCATAATTGACTATGTGCTCAAGACGATTGTTCCATATACTAATCCACTCTCCATGAAAATCGACCCAATTCCTTGTAATTGGCTTTAATTGAATATTATGAAAACCTGTATGATTACTAGGAGGAATAGGTATTGATTGATGCATACCAAACTGACGACATACTCGGTCTGGATAATGCCACTCAACGATGTGGAAATAGATGAGTGGGACACGAGCCCTCCAAATGTGTTCTCCTTGCCGGCAGTAATCTGGTAGACTCTGGAGAATGTCATCTGTGTAGGGCTCCCAAGTAATCTGTGATTGTATTAAAACATATCAAATTAAACGAAGAATTAATTTAAAAGGTAACATTACATTGAACTCGTTGGTTGCTATCATGACTTACATCTGCAGATGCCATTCTATCAAATTGGTAGCGCAGATACCGCAAAGTATGTGTGGGGACCATTGGTGTCTGTAGGGGTTGAGTCCAGCTGCATAAATAAAAAATAAGAACATTTACATATATTATACGCACTGAAACAAATTTATGACTCACGAACTGAAAAAACAATAAATCACATACCGACTACCAAGAGGTGCATCTTGTAAAGGATCACGGCTTCTAATGGATGGGGCGACACAACTGAAGCGATCCCACGCCCAAATCTGCAATACATGTAGGGCACCACTGATTTGGTGCGCTGATGGATCAGTCGCATTGCATAGCTCCCGATACAACCACGCAAGTGCTGCTGAACCCCAACTGTACGGCGTAGGATCCTCGAGGTGCTCTAGTAGTGGAAGAAAAATCAAACTAATCCTAGCACCTGATTTGTCTGAAAAGATAGATCCAGCCAACTGGAGAATCAATGCCCTAGCATGCTGCAATATGATAACCTCACCGGCATCGTCAGGAATTACACCAAAGAGTCCTCTCAGCCAGGCTATCTTTACCATCGAACTGCGTATTTGACTGGCTAGGGGGCGGTGACCAAGTAGATTCTCACAAAGATCGGGCCAACTCCTACTAGTGGGGCAAGTAACTGCAAGTCCATCAATAGGAAGCCCTATTAGCACTGCGATGTCCTGCAATGTGATCGTGCATTCACCTTCCGGCATATGGAAGGTGTGAGTCTCGGGCCTCCATCGCTCGACCAAAGCTGTAATCAAATGGTGATCAATTTGCCAAAATCCCATTTTCCAAACTCCGTAAAATCCCAAAGCTCGAATATACGGTTCAATGCGTTCATCAAGTTCAGCTTCGTGTAGCATCGATCCATCTCGCTGACATCTAAGACATTGATCCTCATCTATCTATAAAATGTTACATTAACCATTAGTAGATTTTATTACGATACAGCTATTACAAATGACAGATCAACTGAGAAATTTCTTAATTACCTGAGCATTCCATATGGCATGTGATCTGTGTCGGGCCTGCTCTGTAAGTAGTGAATCGTCCCGAGGTCCCGGCTGAATGTAAGTCCGTTGTGCCATGTCTACAAATGGAACAGAGGAACTTAATAAATATCGCACAAATGCTATTATTTTTTATTTTATTTGTATTCTAATTTTATTTTTTCTAAATAAATATCATCATGTCCCTGTTGATTTTTTTTTATTTTCTGCATTTTTATTTTATTTTTAATATTTTTCTGGCTGGGTCAACCCAGTCAACTAGACCCGACCGCCTAGCCCGGGTCAAACCCCTTCTAGGTTGACCCAAAAAAATAGCGCCGTTCCCATTTTTTTTATTTTTTATTTTTTTCCTAATTTTCATTTTCCTTTTTTTAACTTTACTATTATTAATATTTTCTTAATGAATTTTTCGATTTTTTAGTGATTTTCTGATTTTTTTAATTTCTGCATTTTTATTTTATTTTTTATATTTTCTGGCCGGGTCAACCAGGTCAACCAGACCCGAGCGCCTAGCCCGGGTCAAACCGCCTCGGGGTTGACCCAAAAAAATCGCGTCGTTCCCATTTTTTTTCTATTATTATTATTTTCCATTTCATTTTTTTCTATTTTTTATTTTCCTTTTTTTAAAATTTACAAATTTTCCGGAATTTTTTCATTTTTTTTACAAATTTATTATGATTTTTTAATGATTTATTTTCATTTTTTAGTGATTTTCTGATTTTTTTTTTCTGCATTATTTATTTATTTTTTATATTTTTCTGGCCGGGTCAACGAGGTCAACCAGACCCGAGCGCCCAGCCCGGAAAAAACTACGTCGTTGCCACTTTTTTTTATTTATTTATATTTTCTAAATTTTTATGATTTTTCTATTTTTTAAAAAAATTTATAATTACAGACAGATCCTACGATCCAAGTTTGCCCACGTGGCTATCCCACGTCCGTTGAATTAAGCTCCTAAAATCAACGGCTCAAATCTAATCGAAGACCAAATCTACACCGTCCAATCTAATTACCACATCATACAGTCCAAATTTAGCCCGGAGACCTAATCTAAATAGTGAAACAGCTCAATAAATAAAAAATTAAACGTATCATAATATGCTTGAATCGACCCTAGAAATGATATTGGTGTTACCTTGATCCGTAGAGCGAGATCCGGA
The DNA here is from genome assembly GCA_029784005.1 of Lenwebbia sp. NSW1173648. Lineage (NCBI taxonomy): Eukaryota > Viridiplantae > Streptophyta > Magnoliopsida > Myrtales > Myrtaceae > Lenwebbia > Lenwebbia sp. NSW1173648. The sequence continues at coordinate 4,255,091 of JARCGZ010000005.1, forward strand.
CTGATTTGAGGTAGAAACTCTGCTGGTGAAACGGCGCGCGACTGTTTACGACGGACGACAGCAGAGCACGAATATCGGCCGGTGCTCTCCTCTTCCTCTGCTGCTCTCTTCCGCTGCTCCTCTCTTCCTCTTCCTCTGCTCCTCTCTTCCTCTGCTCCTCTCTCTCTTTCACCCGCTCAAAATCTTTTTGACAATGAATGGGAAGTGAAAGGGCTCCCTTCTTCACTGCATGTAGCAGGCTTCACGTGGAGTGTGCGGGCTTCACACTTCACGTGAAGCCTGCAAAAAGGGCGGGCCCGCCACAAGTTCGGCAGCTCTGCTGCCGAACGGCACGCCCGTGAAGGCTTCCGCAGGCTTCACTGCCGCGGGCCCCCCTCCCGTTCGGCATCAGAGCTGCCGAACGGCACGCCCGTGAAGTCTGGGGAAGGCCCCCTCCCGTTCGGCACCACAGCCGCCGAACGGCCACAAGTTCGGCGGTTGTGGTGCCGAGCCGAACGGGAATAAGTTCGGCCCCCAGGACGCCGAACTAATGTCCGTTCGGCTTCACGACCGCCGAACTTCTCAGTTCGGTTTCATCAATACCGAACGGGACCCCTTTTGGTAAATAAAAAAAAATTAGACCCAATCTTGTAAAAAAAAAAATTTCAGACCCTTTTTCGAAAAAAGCCCCCTGTAGTTGTGGTGACCACCTTTGTAATACTTGCTCCCTCTGATCTGACCCATCCATGCGCAGAGAAATGGCCGGAAAAGCCGAGTCCGAGCCCGAGCCGGGGCCGGGCCGGTACCGAGTCGTGGCCGAGCGATGCCTGAGGCTCGAGGCGAGCCAAGTCGAGCTCACGGAGCAACTCACCGAGCTCGTCGAGTCCGGAGAGAGTTCCAAGCCCGACGTGGCGTCGCCGCCGTCGGACTTGGAGTCCGATCCGTTCGGGCGATTTCCAGGAGCGTTCCGCGGAGGAAGTCCGTATCGGAGGATTCTGGAGTCGATTGGACATGCCGTTCACGTGTGCGGAGCTTCTTCGCGAAAGATCGTCTACTGGTACGTTTTGTTTTTATTTGGATTTCTGTGACGCACGGTCGTTCGTGTGGTTGATTTGTCTGTGCTGCGAAGTGGCTGATTGGCTCTTGATGTCTCGTATTAGAAGTTGAAGATTGTTTTGGTGTTGAAGCTGGAAGTGTGTAGAGCAGCTAGAGCTTCTTCAGAAGAGATCATCTAACATACTACGCGCTTGTTTAAGCGAAGTCATTGGAAGTTTAGCTTGCGATTGTTCGTGTGCTTGTTTTGTGTGTGTAAATGTCTATGCGTAGTGGATAAAAATGGATGTTCAGTTACTTGGGCGCGAATTTTGATTCTGATTGCCTATTAACTCTTCGAGTTTGTATTGGAAGTTGAAGAGCGTTTATGATTTTTAAACCTGTTTGAAAGTGCGAAGGAACTTCTGTAATTGTTGTTGAGATAGAAATTTTACTCCAGGAATCAGGATAACACGAGAAACTAAAATCATGTTGTAATTGTGTGCAGAGTTTGTTGAAGTAACACTGATAATTTGAAGGAATTAGTGGCGGTAAAATCTCAAAACTCCTACTAGTTCATAGCGATAGAGATGAGATGTTCGACCTTTTGCTAAGCTAAGGTGCTGTTTACTTCCCTTAAAAAGTTTTGACACTCGGTGCTTAATCGACCCTAAAAAAATTCTCTCTTTATTCTATTAATCACAGCTGATGGAAGATTATGTTGGATGTTTGACCATGTTACAGTTGAGTTCTATGTTTGAACTGCAAATTAATTTTAGGAATATTCTCGATGGGCTGTTCTCCTTTTTTATGATTTGAAGATGGTGTTCCTATTCATGATGCGTGATGAAGGAGCGAAGATAGTGAAGGTGTTTGACAAAAGTTCACATTGAACTTCTAGCCTTATAAACGAAAAGCACAGATATATTTTTTATTTTTCTTGGTGTTGGAAGGCCAGATAATGGTAGAGCCAAATTTTATTGCTGAAGGGCTGAACATACTCTAAGTGAAGTTTTAATTTTTTGTATTTATTCACAAAATTCCCAAAGGTTAGATAAGAAAGTATAGCACTAACATAACGACAAATTTAGAGGTTTGAAATTCGTCTGATTAAAGACTAGAAATATCCGGAAGAACGTGAACCATTTTAACATTATCCAAGAAAAATCTCTTATCTCAATGAACTTGAATGCCAGATCCATAGACAGAAGCTCGGATTATTATGCATTTTCCAATGTCCATTGAAATAAAAACTAAAAGGTCCCTTGCCCTTTCAAGTCACTACTGTCACTTATAGCATCTGAATCTTGTAACCAAACGGTCAAGCAAATAATGCCAGATGCCAGTATTTGCATCAAATATCTTTCAAACTGGTTCCAAAATCTCTTTAAAGGTAAACCTTTTATTACATGATATACCGAGCTATGCTTACTATTTCAACTTTTAAGCTCTCATGAATATGCAGAAGGAATAGAAACTGTAAGAAAAATCTATAAGGCTTTGAGCAATTCGCAAATTTTCAAACACGTTCTAGCAGATGCTAGTCACATTAGTATATACCGATGTAGAAATTTTTGGAAAGTACTCAGTCCTTTTCTCCAAGAAAGTGTAGCTTTGATCCTTCCGCCACATTTCACCCTTAGCTTTGCACTTCTTAAAGCAGGGAAATCTTCCATTAGAGGCTGATATAGAGAAATTTCATTTTTGCAATATCTCGGTGAAGCCACATCTGTATCTGAAGTCTATTTGTGCTTTTCAATTTCCAGGAACCACTCTGCTGAGAATCTCTATGGATGGAAAGACCATGAAGTCATTGGCCGAAGAGTTGATGAAATTCTAGTTGCTGAAGAACATTGTCCCTATCTGCAGAATATCATGGAAAAGCTGAGGTTTGGCAAGTCATGGTCAGGTCAGTTTCCTCTTAAGAAAAGGTCTGGTGATATATTTATGGCGATGGTAACGAAAAGCCCATTATACGAGGGTGGAGAGCTTGCTGGTGTTATCACTGTTTCAAGTGATGTGGCCGTTTTTAATGGTATAAGCCTGGACAAATCAAGAGCAAATGAGGAGCACGCTAATAGCTTGCCCAAATCACGGGGTTTGAACTTGAAAAAGATTCAGTGGCAGTCACGGCCACCGATTGCACCTATACCACAAATTGCTTCCTCTGTTTCAAACCTGGTGCTTACACATTCCATGTCGTATTTTCTCACTTTCTTCCAGTTTTCCCCTTTCATCATCTGCCACTCTATTACTATTTTTGGAAATTCCTGAAGCTTGGAGATAGTTGACAGAGACTACATTCTGTTGTTCACAGGCGTCCAAAGTTCTACCACGCAGATGTGGAGACAATACACAGAATCCATGTGTTGGTGGACAGCACGATGCAATAGAAACTGATGATGCTATATCAGAGAAACCTGGTAAATTAGTGAGTCTCCGTCCTCTGATTCTATATATAGCCACAAGATGAATTTCTACTCTAAAGAAGTGATTGAATCGTTGTCTTGTATTCCCAGTAATTAACATTGGGAAAATAGGGTTGATCGAAGAGATTCCTCGTTGTTTATTATACCTTAATAAAATTTTGACAGTGTCAAGTTTTTAGATGGGCAATGCCTATTTGACTTTTTCGTTAGTTTCTATAATCTGATGTCAATATTGGGATGATATTTGCATGGACATGAGCTACAGGACTATCCACAACTGTGCAAATAGAGAACATTATCCATTACAAAATGGACCCCATGCGGTGATAATGCTGCCATTCTATCGAAAATTTTCTTTTATTCTACTATTGTGTCTTGTGTTGGTAATTTTTTCATGATTGAACTGACTCCAGGCAGCAAAACTGTTGGAGAAACTGCATATTAAAAGTTTTCAGAACCCGGTAAATGAAGATGAAAGTTACGAACAGATCAAACATGCAGGTAATGGTCCAGTGAGAAATGCGGTGACGGGTGAGCCTAATGTTGCAACAGATTTGAAGGCATCAAGTACCTGCCAGGGAACTCTTCATCCCAATATTATGGGGAAAAGTCCTGGCAGGAAAACTCCGGTTTTAGCTGAAAGAGAATTCATTGAATTGCAAAGAGGTGCACATTCTCCCACCTTCGGTGAGACTTCTGAGTTAGCATCCTCAAGGGAATGCAATGAGTGCTTTCATTTGCCTAGACCAGGAAATTTGTCACCGAAAGTGTGCAAACAAGCCAGTGAGGAAACTGCTGAGCCAGGAGACTTGCAGGCCTTCCTGGTAAAGGATGAAGTACAAAAACCACCTGATGGCAAACAGTTCCACAGTTCTGGAGAAAGCATCGGCAGCCACGACACATCATCATGCAAAAGTGATAGTGAGTTGAGTTATATGATTGATTGCGAGATTTGTTGGCAAGATCTACAGCTGGGTGAAGAGATTGGGCAAGGTACGGTTTGGTCTCTCTTTATTATTTTGACTGATACGGGACTTCATACATCTAGATTTATGAGTTATATGTTTCAATTCAAAATAAAAAAGTTTCAGCTGAAGGAAGATTGGCTTAATCGTGCTTTCCAATGAAAGTGGATGTTTTTAAGCTTGTCTTAGTGGGCATCATTTATTGTAGCCTACAGTATCGGTAAGATAGTCAAGGAGAAAGGATAATGGGAAGCAACAAGATATGAATGTAAAATCTAACACAGATTACCACAAATTGCAAGCTAATTCTGCTTGTCTGACCTATGCTGCAGGTTCATATGCAGTAGTTTATCGCGGCATGTGGAAGGGATCGGTAGTTACCTTAATTGATGCTTCTGTCATAATAAGAATGACGAACAATATGTTGATCTTGACAAATTGATTCTGTCCATCAGGATGTTGCTATTAAGGTCTATGTTGGGAATGAATATAGTGAAGATACTTTACAGGACTACAAGAAAGAGGTAGACTTGAACTTGTTACTTTAACTGCATTCAGAAAATGATTGTCAGTGATCACTTTTGGTTCTCCTTTCCTGCGATTCAGATTGGAATAATGAAGAGACTGAGACATCCGAATGTTCTGCTGTTCATGGGAGCAGTCTACTCTAAGGAACGACCAGCCATAGTAACGGAATTCATGCCAAGGTAAGGATTTTATGGCAGTTTCTGATGCCTGGTCTAGCAATGATGCCAGAAGTACTACTTGCTGTTTGTTAGTATAACTGTGCAAGTGTGTTGGGGTGGTACCTTTTTCCGTTCCTCGTTATTTCTGAGATGTATCAATTTCTTGCTGTCTTGGTTGATCAGGGGAAGTCTCTTCAAAACACTACACAAAAACAATCAAGTCTTAGACACAAGGCACCGTTTGAGAATGGCCCTTGATGTTGTGAGTCTCTCTCTCTCTCTCTCTCTCTCGTTCACACGCGCTCGCAGCAGACACAATTCACACACTTACAAGCATGTAAGCATGAACATCGAACGACATTGTATACGCTCTTCATTAGCGGATAAGTTAACTTGAATTAATTCCTCATTCCAGGCCTGAGGAATGAATTATTTACATCACAGGAATCCACCAATAGTGCATCGAGACCTCAAATCTTCTAACCTGCTCGTTGATAAAAATTGGACTGTCAAGGTAATGTATGCTCAATATAGTGCCATGAGGACTCTCTATTCTTTTTCTTTTTATTCCCCTTAACCTTACAGCATGCAATTCTATTGAGTCGAGCATTTACCAATAGTTCGATGTTATTTGAACAACTCTTGTCAGGTTGGAGACTTTGGTCTGTCAAGGTTGAAGAATGCCACGCTGTTAACAGCAAAATCTGGAAGAGGAACTGTAATGATATTCTCTTGTTGAGTCATTTGTTTCATCTGGCAATTATTAGCATGAACAGAGGGATTCGCTGCTTGATTACTTCTCTCTCTGTCTCTCATTTTGTTTGCAAGCTACTGTCAGCGGGTCTGTTAACTTCAATGTTTCTGATGCAGCCTCAGTGGATGGCTCCTGAAGTCCTTCGTAATGAACCATCAAATGAAAAGTAATTTCTGGAGTCACCTCATATAATTCCTTAACTGATTGTTTCATTTTCTCCCGCCTCTCTTTTCTCTACATAGGATAATGAGAATGCGAGTTTCAAAAAAGTTAGTATGCAAAAACTTCTTGTTAAAAATATTGTCAACATGTTCTAATTAAATGAAATTAGCAGCCGCATCGTGCATGGTATCTCTACCATCCACTCGACATGTAGCCATATTTTCTGATTTAAGAGAACTCACGCGTGGATATATTATCTATGTCACGTAGGTCTGATGTGTACAGTTTCGGCATAATACTCTGGGAACTGATGACAGAATCTATTCCATGGAACAACTTAAATTCCGTTCAGGTTTTCCCCCTCCTCTCTCTCCCTCTCTCTCTTAGAGTTTGCCTACTAGTTTGTGCTTAAGTTGCTCTCGTTAAGACTGAAGGTTGTTGAAGTGGTTGGCTTCATGGATAGAAGATTGGACCTGCCAGAAGGGATTGATCCTGGGATATCATCCTTAATTCACGAGTGTTGGCAGAGGTAACAAACATCCTTTAGCTTCCTTGTCTTTGTATCTGTTATTATCTCCTTGGCGCGCAAAGAAGCTCATTGTGACTCTGGCATCACGTAAATTATGAGCAGTGATCCGGATAAGCGACCTTCATTCGAAGTGATCCTCCAGAGAATGAGAAGCCTTGTCCGCGGTTGCGCGGCTGCCTCTGTCCGAAAGAACCCAGGTAGCTAAGGTTGTAATCCGAGTCGAAACCAAAGTTTTGTTTGTGCATATAGCCATCCAAACTGTAGATCAATAGCTCCGATCAATCACATGATCTTCTCTACTTTCTTCCCAAAAACACGAAAGTGGAGTGAAAGTATCCATGTGCACAAGATCCGAGAGGTGAACTCTCATCCAAAACTATGCCAAGATGAGATGAGGCGTTCCCCGTGTTATAATAATCGAGAACTGCACTCGATTGTTGAATGCCATAGAAATCACAAGGTATTTGTTTTTTTCATTTTTTTTTTTTGGTCCTTTGGCTTGGCGATTCAGGGAGATTAGTCGAGCTGAAATATCCGAACAAACGCGACATGGTAAAAAGGATGGATCTCACCCATTTTCGCCGTTCTACTCTATCTTTTTTTACTATACAAGCCACACTGTGTGTACTATGTGTCGTGTGCGAAACCCTACTCCCTCCTCACTCGTCCCCATCCCATTGCTCCCAAAGATGGGGATTCGAACCCTTCACCTCTCTTTTCTTAAATAGGAATAGTGGTCACTAGGGCAATTCCTCATTGGTTATTTGATAACTCGAGTAAACTGAGTGAATTTGTAGAATTATGATCAATTCGGGTGAGCCATGTGCTCCATAGTCGTTGCCGGAGCTTAGCTGATGTTGGAGCGTGAAAGTGAATCCGAGTGGTTTAATTTGAGGGATCTCGTGGCGGGAAGTCGCACGCTGGACCGTTTGAAGGACGGAGAATTTTGGATGTGGATCCGCCAAGTACGAGCCGAAGTACGGCGAGAAATGCAAAATCGGCATGGGCAATCCATCCATGGGGATGGGGAATTGAATTTAATAAAGCGTCGGCAGACGAGAACAGAGGCCAGAGCCAGAGCAAGCATTGACTGCCCCTCGCCCTATTGATCGCGGCAGCGAATTTTTGACTTGGAACGTCGCTTCAGAGGTTCACACCCGCAGAGATCCGTCCTTTCAATAATGGTGGGGGCTGGGTGGGGGCTGGATCGCGCGGCCAGAGCTCGCGGTGACGTTGCATCTTTTTCTTTGACCCGGGATGTGGGGGCCTCTCGGGTCAAACTCCACCTAATCCTGTTTCTTCGTTTCGGTTGGTGGGCTCGTGTTGCCCATGCCGAGACTTGACGACCGGGTTTAACGACTATTTAATGCCCACTAGAAATGACTAAGACCAATCCGCAGGATTACGTATGGGAGATTAGGGGCGCCCACGGTAATACTTCTGCTTTCAAAATCAACTTCTCATTATAAGTTATTTTTTTTACTTCTATTCCAAAAGTTAATTTTTGATCAAAGAAATTCGTTTGGTAACAGTTAAAAATTTCTACTCCTGAAACATTATTAACACAAAATTTTCTATGAAAAATTATTGTCGGCGGCCGAAAAATTTCCACTTCGTTTTTTAAATTTTTAAATTTCATTAAAAAATAATTTTTATTATTTATTTTTTACTCCGGCAGCTGGAGACGACGACTCGATGGAGGTCGGCGGTAGGTGGCGCGGTGGTCGACGGTTGGTAGAGGTTGACGGCGGCCGATGGTCGACAGTGGGCGGCGGCCAACGGTGGTCGGCAATTGGTGACGGCCGGCAGAGGTCGGCGGTGGGCGATGGTCAGCTGCAGCGGGTGGCGATGGTTGCGGGTGGCGATGGTCGCAGGCGGCGATGGGCGGAGGTCGACGGTGGTTGGCGGCAAAGGGGCAGTTGGCGAGTGGCGGTGATAGCGGGCGTCGATGGGCAACGGCCGGCGAAGGTCTGCGGTGGGCGGCAACAGGCGATGGTCGGCGGTTAGCGGTGGTCACGAGTGGCTGGTGGAGGTCCGCGATGGGCATCAGTCGGCAGTTGGCGATGGGGGGTGGTGGGTGGCGGTGGTCGCGGGCGGTGGTAGGCGACGGCGGAGGTCGGCGGAGGCAGGTGTGGTCAAAAAGTGGGTGAGGGCGTAATGAAAAGAGGGTGAGGCAAGAAGTATTTTTTGAGTTGAGAAGTAATTTTTTTTTTTCACTTCTTAAGTTGGGGGAAAAATAACTTCAGAAGTAGAAATTTCTTTTAGAAGTAAAAAATTTTACCAAACGGATTTCTGCTCCAGAAGCACATCTGGAGCAGAAATCCACTTTCAAAAGTGTTACCATACGCACCCTAGAGTACCGTTCGCAAAGTGGTGGGGCCTTGATTAGGGCGCGAATGATAACCATTTTGTTCCCGATAACAATTTCCAGACAGAGTTTCTATTTCTATTCCCGGACGAGTTTCTGAGCAGAGAAACGCGTTTGATGACGGAGCGAAATTTATGTTCCCAAAATAGAAATTTGTTTGATAACAACATAAAAATTCTACGGTGATGGGCGTTCGGCAGATAGGGGCCTGCGGTGGCAACCGGCGAGCGATAGGGGATTGGGGATCGACGATAGGTAGCAGGCAGCCAGGGGCCGGATGAGAAAATTTTTTATTTCTGTTTCTGTTTCAAACTTATTTCTAGACTAAACGTTTGTTCCAAAAATAGAAAAATAAAATTGCGTCACCGACGAATTCTTGTTCCAAACCTGTTTGGAAGAGAAACGAAGAAACATAATGGTTATCATTTGTGCCCTAAATATATGCTATACCGCATCATCATTTCTCAATTTAAACTTGATATTATTTAGCTAAAAATTCTATATTTTCCGTAACGACGTTAAAGTAAGCCCCAGCAGTTATCGATTTTGAGCCTAATATTACAAGAATCCATAAGAACATAAGATCGTGGTTATCTATAATTACCGTGGGGACCGTACAAGTGTTGCCGCGCCATAAGATCATTTTCCTGTCCACTAATTTATTTATTTTTTGGTCTAACTGTCCGCTATTTAATAACTTGGCAAATTCAAGAGAAAAAGCCACCAAAAATCATAAACTATGCTCATTATGACACATTTACCCTAAATTTTTGTTGTGACACAAAAAATCCCAAACTTTCACCCATGTGACACATTTACCTCAAACTTATACCAGTGTGACACATTTATCCCAAAAATTTTCTTGTGAGGCATGTGACACATTTACCCCAATGCCTACAAGTTTGGGGTTTTTAATGTCACAAAAAAATAATTTGGGGTAAAAGTGTCACACATGTACCAGTTTGGAATTTTTTGTGTCACAAAATTTTTTTAGGGCAAATGTGTCACACGGGTACAAGTTTAAAATTTTTGGTGTCACAATGAAAAATTTGGGATAAATATGTCACGGTGAGCATAGTTTAGGGTTTTTTGTGGTATTTTTCCAAATCTATAGATAATCACGGCTGGGGATACTATGGTAAATACGACCCCATTGGCAACCAACGCGCAATTACATTACGTGTCGGCAAGAAGGTGAGGAGGTGACGGCAACGATATCTTCGCAATATATTATCATTCCAGTCCAAATATTTTCATTTTCCAGGAGAAAAAAAAAAGATATCGCTGTAGATTCAACTTGTCCCAGCATGTGAAAAGCGACGATGGGGACGTCCTGTCGTTTGGTGGCCGTCCGATCAAGACGTGCGTCAGCCCACTTTTTTTCGACCGTGTGATTCCACTGGGCCCCATCACATGAGCAGTCTTACGATTGGGGAACCTATGGCGCACGTGCAGCGGGATAGGGCGTGGAAGAGTAATAGCATCCATCCGATCCTCCGCTTTCCTCTCTCTCCAGTCGTGGCCTGACAATCCGACGGTCCCTATCCATTTGCCCGGATCGGGACACCTACCCTAAGCGTCCCTCTAGAGTATAGCCTGATCGGGGGGGCCCCTTTCTAGCCATAGGGTAAAGGAAAATCATGAAAGAGGCTTTCAACGTGGCTCGTGATTGAGCATTACTTAACTCTCTTCATCCAGCATGAAATTTAAAATCTAAACTCCGTTTATTTTGCAAAAAATAATTTTTTCTTTGCATTGATTGAAATGATTGGTCAACCAAAAATATTTTTTGTTGATTCGTTTTTATACGTCGTATAAGCGATCGTTTTTCAGGAAAATTTGATTAGAAAAATATTTTTCAAACCGTTCATTTTTCTACGAAACAAAACGAAACCTTAATTTGAGACCACGGGCACGGAGACTCGACTGTTTGGAGACGCATACGAAGACATGGGTTTTTCACGAATCTGAAAGAAAGACTGGCGACTACGATTTACCCCTCGATCCGCGCCTTCAATCCTAAAAACATTCGATTAAAAAGTTTGATTAAGGCATTAATTAGGTGCATTGATAATAGAAACAGCTTGTATCAACACACTTTTTGAGAATTGTGCAAGAACACGTTACGATAGAACCGTATACTATAAATAAAAACATTTATATTTCCTAAATACTATTATTAATTAGAATTAACAAGTACCTTAAGAGCCCTCTTTTCATATTTTCCATGTGGAAGTTTGTTTCGTGATGATGTCATAAATATTGTTGTCATAAATAGCTTCTTATGTGCTTGGGGGACATGACGTAGGTACCTTTGCCTCTCTTTCGTGTAGATGACATTCTCGTAGAGTGGCCATTGTTGGTAACATGTATTTCAATTCTCAAGAAGCTGTGTTCGTCTTTATTTTAGCTCAACTTCAGTTTGAAAGTCAATTTCCAATTTCAGCCATAGTTTATCTATAAATGAACGATTTCTATGTTACAACATTCAATTGTTAAATTGCGAGTTCACCTCGTAACTTAAACTTTTAATATAATTAACATTAGTCTCACAAAAAATTTCATGATATCGGGAAAGTTCTTAGTTTAAATCTTTTTCATGCTCCTTGTCTACCTCCCAGGCTACATATTTTTAAGGTTTAAATATTAGGCCAAATCCCGGCCTAAGTGAGAGAGAGAGTGTGTGTGTGTGTGTGTTAGAGCGTTTCAGTACTAAACCGCATGTTCATTCAATAGTTTGCAACGATCTCCGAATGTGGTGGTCTATTTTTATTTGATTTTGTGTCGTGTAAATTCTTCCTTACTAGTATACGCATTTAGATGAAAAATCAAAGGAATCGTTATAGAAGTTCGAAGAAATTCTTAGTTTCAAATGAACCGTGCTCTCTCTCTCTCTCTCTCTCTCTCTCTCTCTCTCTCTCTAATTTCTTTATTAAATCTACTCTGGTTGTTTTGTTATATTTGTTAATTATTTTCCACTTTTTTCAGACGCGATACCACATCAGCTAAAAAATATTGAAAAACGTCACGTGGGATGTCCAGCGTGCACCAAGTTAGGTCTGTTTAACAACCAATCAAGTGCCGAAGACTGAAAATTCAGCAGCTAATGAGTAGATTTGTCCAATAACCTTAATTTATATCGACTTAATTGGCTCGATCAAGTCGAAATTTCACCTAATACGGTAAGTCGGATATGGACTACTTAATTCATTTAATAATAAAAACAATCGATATTAATTGGAATATTGCCAAATATATCGCTAAAACCTACCATTAATGAACATTTGCCTATCTTCCGTAAAAACTAATGGTATGCAGCCATTAATTTTTAGCTATCCACAACTTTCGTAATTTCAAAACTTAAATTTCCGACACTTATTTCTTAGTTTTGTCCTACAAATGTAAACTAATAAATTAAAAGCTGGTCCTAGACTCCTAGCTACTAACCGCACCGTCCCGTTTGGCGGGGCCGATCCATTTTCAAAGCTGAGGCTCGCTCGGGCATTCAATAGATCGAATGTCGTGGAGCGGAATCACGAACATTGAACGGTCACCGTAAGCAGTGGTCGGATGGTGAGCCATCGCTGTCCATCAGATCATCCCTACCCGGATCCGATACGGTGACTCGCCCCTTTTAATTTGGCCCTTAATCGTCCTCATTTTCGTAGCGGACGACGCATCACGACGCAAAGATCTCGACTTCTGATTTCGTTCCGAGGTACGGGCGAGTCCGTGCGGCAATCAAGAGGGTCCGTAAACGTTGATTTGGATCGTAAATTTGTTCGAGTTCTCCGAATTGACCGTCACTGGAATGAACTCATGCGGTAAGAGACGAGACAAGAAGCTTGATTGAAAATCAAAATAAGCTTCTCAAGCAACACATGTTTTGTCAAAAGTTTTGGACTCTGTTTGTTTCGCGAAAAATTAATGATTTGAAAATAATTTCCTAAAAATGATTACTTGTATCGCCTTAAATAATTTATCGACAATAATTTATGCCTAAATATTTTCGCGGACAAATGAACAAATTTTCGTTCGTTCATTTCTGTATGTGATATAAATGATCATTTTATGAAAACGTTTTACAAATCATTCATTTTTTGCCAAATAAACGCATCATTGATTTGAGAAAAAATTTCAAATTAGAGCTCGAAGTGCATTCATTTTCTCAAATAAGGGCTTGAAGTGGATCTCGTTTCAAATAAGGGCATGATCTCGTCGAGAAACACATATGGGAGGGCTGTCCTCTCCCTTGTGGCCGCCAGCACCTCGGCGAGGGCATGTTGGCCCTCGTCAGCCTTGCCCATGGCATGCGAGGGTGACCCTCGCCCAGCCCTATCCGGGCAACACCAATGGTCGGCCATTGCTGGAGGCTAGCCATCGGCAAAAAGAAAGAAAAAAAGAAAAAAAAAAGAAGAAGAAAAAGGAAAAAAGGAAAAAAAAATAAACAAAAAGTAAAAGACTAAAATGCCCTTAGGTCATGCCCTTGAGGATTGATATAGCCACTTTAGGTCTTTATTTGAAACAATGCACTTCAGGCCCTTATTTGATAAAGTAGGGGCACTTCAGGCCCTTATCTACATTTCCCTTGATTTTATTTGATCTGATTGTCCTTTTAAGCATTATTCTATTTATTTATTTATTTATTTGCTTCTAGTCCTACCGTTGTTCTCAAAATTGCCCGTTTATCTGGTGACATTTGAAAAGATAATCAATGGTCACCGGCATTATATCGCAACTAAAATAACGAAAGAGCAGAAAATGTGCAAAAAATAAAATAAACGAAAATGAAGGACAGTCACAAAAAGTCAACCCTGGGGGGGTCAACGTCAATGGCGGGGCAGAGTATACATAGGCCCGGCTTAAAATTGAAATCGCCACTTTCTAAATTGACTAATTAATGAGTCAATTCCCATGGTCGCTAATCCCCCAACTAACTCCCTCACATCACAGTACGAACCGGGTCTTCGGGTCATCAAATTTCCAATCTATTCCACGCGCACGGGAACCGTCCGGTTTCATATGTCGAGCAGCAAATGATTTTTCCGCTTTGATCTCGGGTTTTGAATTTTGTTCTTACGCTTGAATTCGCTTTTGAAGCTTTTTGGGGGTGTACTTAGTAAGGGTGATGGATTCCCGATTCGATTCGGTTCCACTTAGGAAACGGAAACCGGATCGGAAGGACCGGCTCCCCATTTCTAGGATCGGGAATCAGATCAGACCGTCCAATGAAACCGGTAAATTATTAGTATGGGCGATCAATACGGAGTTTACATTTAAGAAATAAAAAATAACCGGTGCATTATTAAGTTTATATTTAAAAAGTAATAAATAGATAAATAAAAATTAATCGGTCCGGTCCGGTTCGAATTTTATGGATTGGGAACCGGACCAACGCCCCCTGGGAATCGAAGCGAACCGGTCTGTTCGGTAGTTCCCTGTTCGGTCGGCCCGTCTTGCTCACCCTTAGTATTTGGAATCCGTTTACTTCGTGGAAAGCGTTTTCCTCACTTTCCTGCGTTTGGATCGCTCAGGAAAATGAGTCAACATAATTTTTTTTCCTAGTAACGGAAAAGATTTCCCTACTAGGGCTCCGTTTGTTCCTCGAAAAATAAATGATTTGAAACTTTTTTTTCGTAAAAATGATCATATGTGTAAACAAAAAAATATTGTCATCGTTAAAAAAAATGTTTAGGCATAAATAGTTATCGATAGTGAAAATATATTCCATTGGCTAAACATTTTTCGTTTGGAAAATGTTTGCAAAATAAATTATTTTCTATGAAACAAGTGGAGTCCAAAGTTCAAATTCAAGAAAATGATTTCTTTTTTAAAAAAACGAAAATCAAATTCTAAAATCTGACTAAGTATCGTCGCTCGAACCATTCACTCTATATTAGGTACGGGAAGCTAGGCCCTCGATGTCCAGGCTTGGGTCCATTGAGGCTGGGCAATGGACTCAGGGACCCTACGCGCTGTGGCATGAGTCTATTGCTTGAGACCCTTGCTTCCACGCCCAGGTCCATCAAGGCTGAGCCTGGGACACCAGGGCCCATGCCCATAAATATCGAGGTCGGGCCTAGGTCCTCGACGCCAGTGCTAGGGTCCCATCGACGCTCGGTCACCGAGAACTTGGGCCCATCCTCTATAGATTTAGGCCGGGATGCCAGGTAGTACGGCACGGGCATCGAGTTCTCGAGCTCGGTTTCAATGGATCCAAGACCCGAGCTCGTGCTTGTGCTCGAGAGTTGGGGATCCGGGCTTAATACCTCAATGTCTGTGCCGGGTTTCTTGGCTACCCATGCATATATGTCTATTTTGACAAATCAAATAAGATTTTTCTCACTAAATGACGAAAAATAATTTCATGTTCATTTTCAGGTCTTTGATATACATGGAACAACATTATCATTTTTTTGAAAAATGACTTGAGAAATGGGGCATTTTTCGTTAATCAAACGGATCCTTAGCATATCGGAGAAATTAAAAACGGAGCCTTAGCATTAGCATTGTAAACACGTTTTTGGATCAAGTTGTGCTGTGGCGAGCGAGTCGTTTCCACGCGCGAACGCGCCCCCGTCCATCCCCATTTCTCTCTCGTCAACAATCTCGACTTTCGACAGAAAAGAAAAGAAAAGAAAATCTCGACCGTATAAAAATCACTCTCGCCTCTCTCTCTCTCTCTCTCTCCCTCAGTGCAAATGCAACTTCATAGCCATAGCCATGGCCAAAGCTCAAGTTTCCGTCACTTCCACTCGCACCACCACCGACACACCACTTCGCGCTCACTGAGCTGAACCACCGCCGCCATGGGCAAAGCCTCCAAGTGGTTCCGCAACCTCCTGGGCCTCAAGAAGACCGGCTCGCCTCCTCCGCCACCGGCGAAGCAACCGACGCCGCCTCCCAACAGAGAGAAGCGCCGATGGAGCTTCGTCAAGTCGCACCGAGACAGAGACAGCAGCCACCGCCCCCAGCGGTACAACTCGTGCTCCGCCGGAGCCGCTCACGCGGAGGACCCTGCCGCGGACCCGAGCAAGCACGCCATCGTCGTCGCGGCGGCCAGCGCTGCGGCCGCGGAGGCGGCGGTCATGGCCGCGCACGCCGCGGCGGAGGTGGTGAGGCTGACGAGCAGCGGGAGGTGCGCCGACAGCGCCGTGGCGTACGGCGGCGGGAACTGTGCGGCGGTCAGGGAAGAGGTCGCGGCGCTCAAGATTCAGTCAGCATTCCGAGGCTACCTGGTGAGTTCTCCAAAATCGTATTGACACCGTTTATTCTCATTTCTGCACGAGTTTTCGATATCGATTTTGGTGAGATGTTGTTACGGGGATTAGCTTTGAGATGGAGCGAGCGAGCGAGCGGCTGCGTGCTGCCACGTGTCCGCATTTCGTCTTCGTCTTCCTCGCTCAAACTACCTGCAATTAGATTCTCTTCATGAGCTCTCGCTCCTAGTGTTCTCTGCAATCACGAGCTCAGAGATGGATTCTAATGGCTGCTTCAACCTCGTAACTTAACTACGCACTCCATGATCGTTTCTTAGCAGGAACATGTTTTTCCATCTCTCAAATTAAAGATACCTCCCGCTTCGTTCTTTTTTCCCTTATTCCCTAGCTGCTGTTCTTCTTCTGCAGATTTTAAGCTAGATCAGACTCTTCGTGGTCCCTCATTTCTTCTGCGCGACGAACTTATTAATCAACTATTTGCAGAATCAATCACAAGATGAGAAATCGAATTTCAGCGAAAGTTCATGGAGGCATAGTGAAACGAATCTCTGACGAGGGCGACTCGTGATCTCCTTTTCTCATCTCTTTCCTGCGAGAACTATCCGTTATAAAGGACGCTGTCGTTTTGTTGCGTTCTCTCTCTCTCTCTCTCTGTTCCCATCGATTTCGTCCGGGTTGTTCTCACGTGTCGTTTTACTCGGAAGAGCTCACGAGGCAACAGAAAACGCTGAAACTCTTTGCTTGCTGTTGCTATTTCTTCAATTCCGAGATTCCCCGGAAATGGAATATGATGTGTATATACAATAAAGATGGTGAAGAAGAAGCCGCGTGGTCCTGGACGGAAAAGAAATTCCAGGTCACGTACACGCGTTCTGGAAACGAGCCCAATCAACGTCCATTTGCCATCGCCAGTACGACATGGCGTTTTCACTATTTAATCGGTAGAGAAATAGGTTGCGTTACTCTGCTGGTTATAGCACGTTCCCCACTCCACTCCACTCTACTCTACTCTTACCCTTGTTTGCTTGTGGTGGCCTCATCTACTTTATTCCTCTTCTGGGGTTCATCTTGTTTCGTTCTCCCATTATGAAATTCTGTCTGCTTCTGCCGGGGAGGCTCGTCGCCTGACCTTTTCCCATTCATTTGGCGAGAGATTTGGTTTCGCTCTGTTCTGTGTAGTTGCCAACTGCACGTGGGGGGTCTCTGTTTTTGCAATTTCGACCATCTAATGGGATCATATAATCTCTGGGCTAAATTACTACTTGTTAAGTAATTGAATCTTGATGGGGAATATGACTTTCGCAATTTTCTGAAACAAGCTTGCGATTCCATGCACATTTCGTATCCATTGGACAGTATGAGTAAGTGCGGAACCTCCTACTTCGAATCGAAGGAGATGGCTGGTCGGATAGACTTGGGACGGTAGGTCAACTCTGGGTCTGGTTTCCTTGATCTTTGGTCAGGATATTGAGTGGGTGGTCCTTGACCCCACAAGAATTCTGGAGGGCTGGTTTCCTTAAGGGGGTTTACGTGCTTTTTGGCGATGAAAGTTTGGGATTAGATAGATGGTTTACTTTCAAGAGTTCTTGTTGTGGAAATCATGGTCACGGACTCGCGAACCAAGTCTGCTTTCCCTTTTGTAGGGCGGCTAGCGAAACGTCTCTGTCTTCTCGATGCAATGTCAGGCTTTCCTTCTTTTTGATTTATTCATTTTACTTCAAGTAGGTCACGGTGGGGGTGTGGACTGTGGGAGTGGGTGAAAACTGAAAACTCGTCTCTTTATGGCGCCTGTTCCCTTTCATTTTCGCACGTCAATGTGTGCACTTGCTTCCCCCCTTGGCGCCATTTTCGAAAGCCCATCTCGATTTGAAGTCTAGGGAGCAGTGAATGCAGTTCTAGTGCATGATGAAAGGTAGGTATCGTCAGACTTATTCATAGGTTATTATTAGACTAATGCTATGTTTGCGTTTTCCCGGTGTGATGTCATGTGTTGTGCTTTCAATTATTAACTACACATAAAGTGATCACACGAGGGAAAAAAAAAAAAATAGCGTATCGAAAAATTGTAAATCCCTTTCATTTTGGTTATTTCATGGGTCAACAAATCCGTTTAAAAGTTTAAGGTTACCGCAAAATCAATGTAAATTTGTCGCTCAGTGAATGAATTATCACGTTTCGACCAAAAGAAAGAATGAATTATCACCGGCCCATGGAATGAGACACTTTCCTGTACGACCCACTGTTTAGCCAGTGCCGTGTCTATTTTGTCCATATATGTAGTTAGCTATCGATTTTGTTGCTCATTTTTACGAGAATTAAAAAGATATTTTTCGAGTTTGGATTTGTGGATTCTAATTGTACTTGGGAAGTTGAACCGCTAGTCTGAGCTGAACTGTGCTCACGTGATCAAGACTGATTTTTGCTCAGCGGCGGTGCTGTTTTTGCCCCCTCATTGCAACCCACTTGTTTCTCTCATCAAAAGGCTTCGTACATGTTATCGTCTAGCGAGGTGGTCAGCTCACTTAAGTGGTCATTACGTTAGTACCAAACATGGCATCTAAGTTAACCTTGCCGTACGGATGAAATCCTATCTACTTACTTCACATATAATTGCAGTTTCAAATGATCTTTGACAGTGCTTTTTTCCTTGCCTTTGCCTTTATTTATTTTTGTTTTTATTTTTACATTTGCTAGCTTTACCCATAGCTGTGAAAACTCACAATTCTCTTTTCTTGATCAAGATGAGGTGTTCTGTAATTAATTTCATATCGTGGATTGAATTTTTCTTCTCCTGTTTTCTTGGGTTGGGCAGGCGAGGCGAGCGCTGCGAGCGCTGAAGGGATTGGTCAAGATTCAAGCGCTGGTGAGAGGGCACATCGAGAGGAAGCGAACTGCTCGATTGGTGCGCAAGATGCAAGCCTTGTTGCGAGCCCAGGCTCGGGCACGTGCCGAGAGGGCCCAACTTTCCGAATCTTCGCAATCGAGCAGCAAATCCTCTCACTTTCACCACCCTGTAATACCTCCGCTTCTCCCTTTTTCCTATCCATTTTTTGTGTCTCGTCTTCCTCTGGACCAGCGATTTTTTATTTGCTTGCATCGCTTGGATAACGATCTTATGCATAGCTTTCGACAATTTCCTTTATGTACGAGAACAAGTGGACCTTCGAGAGCTGCATTTTTAAACTAATTCCCGACGAACATCATTTCAGGGTCCCGCAACTCCGGAAAAATCAGAGTATGTGGTTCGAAGCAAGAGTTCTAGACAGGATCAGTCGCCGGTTCTCAGGGTACGCTTCGGCCCTTAACTTAGCGTTACGTGCTCTACGTTTATCATGTTCTTATTGCTTATAATCCCAGGAAAGCCCGAGGACTAGTTTGTCCTGAAGGAACCTTTAATTGCTTGAGCTCCCCCTAATTAATTTGAGATACTCTTGGTGCTTGTTTATCTTGACGCCTTTATCAATTCGATCCCAATGAATGCAGAGGAATGGTTCCAGAGCAAGTGGTAGGATTGTTCAAGAAAGAGTGCCCTTGGGCCGTAATTGGTCGGATCGTCAGGTCGAGGAGAGACTGGGGGATCAACGTGGACTTTCAGCGGCGAACAGTGGGCATGCGGATGATGTGAAAAGCGATAAGATCCTAGAAATTGATCCGGGGAAACCCTCCTTCACACCCAAGCGCCGAAGCCTTGTACAGTCGTCTCGGCACGCGTTGACTTCAGACCAAGCGAGTCATAGCTACACCACTTCGAAAGACTCGACAGCGCGCCAAACGGCTCCTAGCCCCTCTTCCTGTGAAGTGCAATCTCTAAGCCCGCTGGATTTCTCTCATGAGGTGGAGGAAGGTGCATTCCGCACTGCTGATAACAGCCCCCAATTCTATTCCGCGTCTTCCAGGGGCGGCTGTAGTTCTAGGAGAAGCCCGTTCACTCCCACCAAGAGCGACGGCTCGAGAAGCTACTTAAGCGGCTACTCGGACCACCCCAACTACATGGCTTATACCGAATCTTCGAAGGCCAAAGTCAGGTCAATGAGCGCCCCTAAACAGCGGCCTCACTTTGATAAATCTAGTTCCACGAAGAGGCATTCTATACACGGTTTCGGCGAATCGAGGTCCATCTCACAGAAGGTCTTGTCCTTGCACACAAATTTCGCGAACAAAGCATATCCGGGGTCTGGTCGCTTGGACAGGCTCGGGATGCCAGTAAGAGGCGACGGGCACGGGTATGGATACTAGAGGAAGGTACAGAAGATACTATTGGCGGTCTCTTCGGCACTGGTATGTATCAAACTATCTTAAAATTGAAGTAAGTCACCATTAGGGTAGTAGGTCTTCATGTCTAACTGTGAAGCCGTGGTATATCCATTATCCTACAGGTCATCATTGCTCTAGAGAACTTCTAATTCAGTTTGCACGTTTTCTAATCTAACTTTCGCGACTCTGCTACATTTGTTCTCCCAAGTATTAGGAATCCCACTAGAATTGTCAAGGAAGATATCATCTTATAGGATTTACGCAACTTTCTTTTACTGTACATGTGCGCATTCCTTGAGCGGTGCCCTCCCCATTTTACTTGTGGCATCTTTTACGACAGCATATGCACAAACAAACAAACAAACCGTCGTTTCTGCATGTTTCACACATTCCCTTCTTGCAAATCCAAGTGAATGCAATTCATTCAATCTATTTTTGAGAGAGAGATTGACCTCGGTATACTGTATTTCTATAAATTTCTATAAATCGACGGGTAAAATACGGGGAGTTGTTTGACGCTACAGATTTACACAGCAGTAAGCGATGTCACACAATAAACAAATGAACGAACTAGTTATGACATGAAAAAAAAAAATTCAAATGTACCATGAACAAGAGTATGAGACACGGAACTCTCAGGACTTTTTTCAGTTATTACACTTCCATCTCGAAGTCGGGACACAGCTGAGGTAGTGGCACCAGCTGCAGTGATCATTTGCATTCTCTCCTCTGAAAAGCATGATCAACCCCACCACGAATCTGCAGCAGTTAAGACAAGCTCAAGTCAATCTTTCGCGGCAGGCAACTCCCGAGAGCCCTAAAGTGCTCATGAATACGTTAGTAAGCAAAGCATTCAAGATTCCGTCCCAGGCAAAGGCGACGGCTTAGGAGAGAAATGTTTTCCTATGATTTCTTATGGGGAGGTGGTCCAAAATTTCAATAAGCTAAAATGTCCTATTCATTCAAATAACAATAGGAAAGATCGTGGTCCATCGATGCATGCTTTCAATTTTGTCCTGGATAAAGAGCTTACCCAGCTATCAACAAGACCAAGGCAATCAACCAGAGGACATATTGGTAACCCATGTGCTTCGATTTGACCCTAGCATCGGCAGGACGATAACGACTCTCCACCCAGCCAAACTGGGGCCGGACGAGCAAAATAAAACCGAGGAGGAATCCTGTCAAGAATCCTCCAATATGGGCAAAGTTGTCCACATGAGGGAGAATCCCAACTGCTAGGTTAATGGCTATGATGAAAATCAATGTGAAAAGCGCTGCAGCCTGCATGAGATAAAGAAGGTTGGTAACGAAAAAACTTGCCAACTGACTGCATTCGATACATTTTTTAACACAATATAAGCACCATGGTCAAAGCATTTACTTTCCTTAAATTTAGCGAAACTTAAAAAGCTAAGAGCAGTCCTGAAAATTCTTCAATTTCAACCTTTGGCGCTAGGATCTTGCCATTCTCTACTCATGTTATTGGAACGGCTAAGGAACAATTTTAAAGAATCGAAATCAACATCTATGGGTGTGTCTCATTAGTCATTATCATGTGGGGCTTTAACCTACTCGAGCAGGCAAAAATCATGATGCACGGAGAAATGAACATCTATTTCATTCTTTATTTCTTGTTGGGTTGAGATATTTGGCTTGGGGGAATAAACAATGACATGGAGAGCATCAGACCTTATTGGTATAGATGGTCCAGTTAGTAATAAGCTCTGCTAACATCGCTCCCAAAAGCCCAAAGAGAGCGCCAGAAGCACCGACAGAGATATTGCTCTGAATAAAAAGGGAGGACAGAATGCTACCACCAAATCCTGATATTAGATAGATTGCTCCAACTCTCACTGCAAGGTAACCACAGAAGAGTAATGTCAATTAGAGTCCACAGTGATGAAACTCATCTAGTAGAAGACTCCCTAAATCAACAGGCATTGGAATGAAACCGTAGAGCAGCTTTAAGACATTATTATGTGATGCGGACAGTTGACATACCGAAGCCAAATTGCTGTTCAAGGCGAATTCCAATGAAGACCAAGCTCAGCATGTTTGCAAGCAGATGAATGACACCAGCATGCAACCACATACATGTGATGAGTCTCCAACCTTGGTTTCCATGTACAACCTTGTCCCACACCAAAGCTCCCATCTTCTGCAATCTATATTAAAACAAAGCATGAAGTTCAACCATGATCCCATATCGCCATAAGGATTCTCCAGTAAATTATGAAAATGTCTATATTCGTTAGCTTAGTCAATGATGGACAGTTATGATGCTAAGTTTCCAATCAGGATGTCACTCAATTACTTCTAGCTGTTTAAACTTAAGTCGTAAAATACTGTGGGACTTGTCGTCCTGCATCAGCTCAGGAAAGCCTAAATGAACGTAGAAAAAGGTTTCAAGAAGCGACAGTGGTACTCCATCATCTGAGATTTTGTAATGGACCTTCTCATATTTAATCACGCATTAATTCTAAGTTTTTCGCCAAATAACGGGGTCAAACAGAAAATTGGATGTCAACCCGGATAAATTTTCAACCCAATGATAGTCGTAAAAAGAAAAGAAACCAGTACATCTTATATCCAGACAAAACTTCATATGAACATTTTGCTAATGGAAGAAACCAAAAGAAAAGACCTTCGGAGAAGTCAAGGAGCCAACTTTGTGAGACATCAAAGCATAAAACGAACAGAGAACATAAATATTAAATTATGCAAATAGAATTCACCATCAAACAAGAAACATGTCATATCAAAAGAAACAAGATTGTCGACCACCAATCAATTTGCTTTATTTCTGTCAATTTGAATCAAGAGAAAGCTACAAATTAGCTGTTAAAAACTGAGGCTTCACAACATTACAAAACCACCCAGCTCAAAACACAAAAGATAGGACAAACATAAAGACAATATCTTGCATAAGGAATGCTTCAAGATTTGCCTTGACTAATCGCAAAATGAGAATCTTTGCAGGACTCAAAGCTAAAATTATAGAATATGCGAACAAAAAAGCTGGCGGAATCAAAACGCCAATGCAGATCAAGATGCAGCTGCATTCATCTCTTTTCCTTTGGCCCATATCTGCATTCATCTATATATTTATTTATTTACATATACAGATGATAGCGATATGCAATAGTATAATTTACCATGTTCACCGAGATTGAATCACAAATTCTCCATGATTAAGATACGCCAACTCCTTCAAAGGAGGAAGCAAGCAAGTTTTCAAATGAGCAGCTTCAAGCCACTCAAAACCAAAAAAATAAAAATAAAAATCCCGAGCTGGAACTCGAATTCAACAAGACATATTTTCGAGAACCATCTAGTTCAGCGCAAGAAGAATTAGCCAAGCTTATGATCCCACAATAGCTAATCAAACTCGCTGAAACAAAACTTAAACCGAAACACAGAAAGGCATAATTATCATTAGACCAGCCAGTCGAATTTCACGAATCAAGTGGAATACACACTGGAGTACACATTTCTGCACCGGGACAGGCTGATCATCAAGCAACAAGTCCAATGCGAGGATTGTTCTCAATTTCGAGCTGAATATGAGGCTCCCAACCGCAAGAAGTTGCACAACAACTACGATTATAAAATCACACAAACAAAAGAAAAACACTCACGTATTCGAAGAAGGACCGAAGAGAGGATTCTCCTTGAGCGGCTGGAACGAGAGCCTCCCGAGGAACTTGGCGACGCAGCCGCCTTCGAACCCAAGATTGTTCCGCGGGCAATTGTTCACGAACATCGTCACGATGAACACCGCGACGTTGGCGACGACGATCAGCGGGACCAGCCACGACGTCCACTGGCTGTCGGAGTCGCGGCGGCGATTCGGGTAGTACGCCGTCTGGTTGTAGCTCCCACTGGGGTAATTGGCCGGGGCGGGGCCCTTCCCGGAGCCTCGCTCGAGATCTCGGCCCGACATGCCTCGAATCGAACCGGATTCGAACTGAAAAACGAACCCGAATCCGACTCACCGCGCAAACCACCGTTTACTCTGCCTCGAATTCAGAGAGCTCCCGTATATACACTCAACGATCTCTCCACGCGAAGCAGGAGAAGAAGAAGAAGAAGAAGAGGAGGAGGAGGATTGAGGAACGAGGAGTGGCTTCGAAGGGAGAAAACGAGAACGATCGACGAGACGTGAGAATGCGAAGGGAGGCAGATATGGGGAGGAGTCGGAGGAGGATCTGCGAGGGCTCTTTGTTTTTATGGTTTTGGCCGTTAAGCTCAATTTTAATTGCGACGATGACTATAGGATGGCGAGGCGGTGAGGAAGTTTTGCTAAAGTCACCGGGGTGATGTGGCATTTTTTTTTTTACAGACCGCGGTACGGTAGGACGCGGGGGGAGTTGGCCGGAATTTACCATAACGCCCTCCGTGGGACCTACGTTTCGTTTTCTTTCGTATTGTTTCGTAGTTGGTGGGATTTTTGCTTGGCGACGATTTAGGGGACGTGGCAATAATCCAGCTGGATTAGTTCGTTAATTAAGATTAGGCTAAACTAATTCGTGGAGTTGCTTACATTTGGAGCGAGGGAACTTAATGGGGGATGCTCACGCGATTTTTAGTTTATTTAATTTTCCACCATGGATAGAGGTGCGTTTTCCTTCTTAATTAGCAACACGGTTTCTAATTTCATTAATTTTTTCTTCGACAAATAATTAATTCAGATTGGCATATAGATTAAGAAAAGGAAAATGCTTCACTGACAGTACTGTGAGGGACGGTATAATCTCAACCGTAGAGCCACGCATCATCGCCGCGCGTTTTGCATAAATCACTTATTGATTAGGAGATCGTGTGGTCAGAAATAACTGACAGTCTTGTCAGACTGTCAGGCTAGCAGCTTTCTTAAGAAAAATACCACAAGAAACATTGAATTATGCCCCATGTGACATATTTACCTCAAACATCTTTTTTTTTTTGTGTCACCAAAATTGCTAAATTTATAACGACGTGACAAAAATACTCTCTGTCTATCACAAAAAAGAAAAAAACTCGAACTTTGCTCATTGGGGCACCATTACCAACTCCTTTTTTTTTTTTTCTCCGTGTCACCGATACCTCAAACTTATATCAACGCGGTAAATTTTTGAGGTATTAGTGTGCCAGTGAGCATAGTAGGCCTATAAATTAGGTAATATCATAATTTGGGACGAGTATAGTGGGATCCAGGAAGATTGTGTCTCATTAACTAGCACGTCTCGTCTCTCATTAAACAGAGCATATTTGTACATGTCATTTCAATTTTCAACCAATATGCATAAATCCCCCATAAGGGGATGAGGTAAAAAAAGAGAGAGGCTAAATTCAACAAATTAAATTAGTATTTTTATTCCTACCTAGCGGTTCTCTCCCTTCTTTACTTATTATTATTTTTATCTTTTGTATCCTCTTTTCTCCCCCTTCTTAATTTTTTGCTCCTTTAATGATGACATCCTATGCCACCAAATGGACCACCTTATGAAATCACTGCTTTGTTAAAAGTTCACGAACTCTAAGACACATAATTGCAAACACGTAATGCAAAAAGTATGTCACTAGAACATTTGGATGGGGCATGGAATGTTGACCGGTTTAAATTTTGAACAAGATGGGTCCATAATCATGGCAAGGAAGGAGGATGTGTAACATTCTGTGATCACATGATAAATATTAAATGCTTAAGTTTGCATCAAGAGAAAGTTCTAAAACTCTTACCACAAACATTGCTTATCAAATAACTTAACTTAAGCTACTCTGATATTTTAAAACAATTTATGCTGTTTTTGTGCGGGAATAACGCCGTCGCATCAATAAACGCCGGTTGTCACCATCGCTAAATTAAATATCTAGCGAATGTTGCCGGTACATCTTAATTGTTACGAGACCCCGATTTACGGACTTTCCTCTAAATCAAATTGCTCCAAACTTAACCAGAAAAGATTTATGCATGAATTAAAAAAAGACTAATGAGCCTATCGACCTTAATTTGTGTTTTTTTTTTTTTAAGGATTAGTTAGTATCTATCGTCGCTTGTTCCAATGTAGTTTGAAGCTGAGAATAAGAATATCCCTCAACGACTTGGTTGACAGTTCTTATTCTTCCATATAGAGAGGCGTAGGACAGCTAATGATTAGCGAGACAAGTTCCTTGGATACAAAGGTTCCTGCCCAACCAAGTCAAACAAACTCTTTCTTAATCGTGTCTTAATTAGGAACCAAGCCAACTCAATTGTCTTCTTGGCCTTTCATAAAAGTTAAAAAGAGCCGCGTCTTGCTCCGTCGAAGCATACTCAAACAAGATTCTTTTACTGATTTCTTCGGTATGTTTCTTGGGTATTACCGAAACAAGGTCTCTTAGATGCGTGTCGGATATTTCCAAAATCAAATCCAGTATTTTCTCAGAGCTTAGGACTCGTGTGGACCTCTCCAACCGAACATCGAGCACATTTGAGTGTCTCGAATACTCTTGTGGAAGATTGAATGAACCTTGGTGGTCAACTAAAGTCAATCAAGCCCTTAGTCAAAATCGGGTTCATTTGCGGTGGCCACCAACTATTTAACCGAGATTCAATTATGAATTTCCATAAGCACATAGTACGGGAAAGAAAGAAAATGGTGAAAAATCATGACCAGAAAGTGTCTTTGGAAGTGGGTAAAAGGGTGAGCGCGGAACGGTCACAGGCAGGTGACGGTAGGATCCTGGAGGGTGAGGACGTGGTGGGTTTTGGTTGGGAGAGGTAGGAGGTGCAGAGCTTTCGTGCGCGCGGTTCCACGAAAACGAACTGCGAGCCAACTTTTTTTTGCGTGTCCGAGCGTCATCCCAACCGTCCCTCGATCACGCAACACGGTGGCGTTTTCAGGCCCACTTCATTTTCGGGGAAGGATTCGTCGATGGTAACGAGCCAATCACGAAGCACGCGCGACAATTCTCGTGGCGAGTAATCACGCCTCTGCCGTTAGATGGGCAAGGGCTTAGGTGTGTGTAAAACGATCGGGAACAGCTCGAATCGACTGGTTCTGGGCATTTTCCGATTCCAATTTTTTGGAATTGGTGACGGGCTGTCCGGTTCCAAATTTTAGGTTGAAACTGCATAATCGTATCGGACCGGTGAATTATATATATAACTTCAGCTCTCTATTTATTTTGTCTGCTGTATCGAGAGGAGAGCTAACAAGCTGACCCGTTTTTGGGTGGCTCCATAGAACTAGTTGGCGGTTCCCACATTCACCCCTAATCCATATAGTAACTTAAATGCATGTACATGGTTAAAACTTCAAACTTTTTTTTTTGTAACAAAAAATCATAAATATATCCATTGTGACACAAATATATCAATTTTTTTTTGTGTCATAAAAAATTCTGAATTTATATCAATATAATAAATATACCTCGAATCGAACTATAATAAAGGGTATCTATTTTCCGTGATACAAAGAAAAATTGGAGGGTTTTTATAGGGTTTTTGGTGACACAAAAAATTTAGGGTATTTGTATTACAGTTGTAATAATTTGAGATTTTTGTTGGTATTTGCTTTGCAGAAAACATATTTCGGATCATCCTTGGGTCAACGTCGTGAGGAGGTGGCGGATTTGCTTTGTCGGCATGGTTGGTTGCAACTGTCGCTCGGAAGTCAATCCATTCAATCTTTTGTCCTCGCGCGTCGACGGCCGAAAAAGCGCGACGTGATCTTGTGAGCCCAGTTCATATGTGCCGTTAGATGAGGTGAGTCCCAAGTAAAAATCATACGATCCGACGGTGTATGCGCATCGGCTTCATGTGTGCCGTGTTCATGCGATAATAGCTCTTGATGCACGTCGCCATCCGGCAAAGTGTGAACACCTCAGCTCTGATCCATAGGGAATACCGTCAGACTGTGACTTGTCACCGGAAAAGCAGGTTTCAAGTCATAGTTACTAAAGCGTTTGAACATGGATATAGCAAGTTTTAGTTAAGTATATATTCACTAGAAGTCCTAAAATTTGTCACGAAAATGCAATTGAGTCCTAAAACTTATAAAAAGTTCAAGCAAGTCCTAAAACTTGTCATAACGATCCAATCAAGTCCTTCCGTGATAAACTATTTTTCCTCTCCTAATTGGCTTTTTTATTATTTTCTTCTTTAAATTTTTATTGAATCAGATTAAAAACTAAAAAGAAAGTTAAAAAATTATTTAAAAAACAAAACTGGGAAAAAAATTAACCAATATCCACATTCACAAAGAACTGAAACAAGCAGATTTGATATACAAAAAAAAAAAAAAAAAAAAACAAGCATATACGAAATTAACCGATATCAACATCCACACAGATCAACTGAAAGACTACACCTCACCATGCTTCGAATCGAGCCCACAATGAACAGAACTAAAATCCGACTAATAGAAAACCGATTTCCAATACCAATCTAAAAGCAATAACAAAGGCAAATAAAAAAACGAAAAATCGCTCGATCAAATTTTCTGAATCAGAGACTTGCCAGGACTTCTTTTTCTCTCGTTGCAACTGGCATTGACGCCCACCCTTTTGCCTAAGAGGGCAGCCGCCGAATCACCCCTCACGCCGTCAATCACCCACCGGAAAACCGCCGCTCACATATCTGGGTTGGCGAGCCTCACCGGCCATCACCTGGGGTCGACGAGGCCTCGCCCGGGGCTGGTGAGGGCCGGCGTCGCCCAGGTCTAGGCTGGGTGCCTAGATCTGGGTGAGGTAGACCCAGACGAGGCGTCGCCGGGGTTGGCGAGCCGGCCACCCTCGCCCGGGGTCGGCGGCCTCCACCGGCCCCTCCGGCAATGCGGCGGCGACACCCACCAGCCCCCTGCTGTTCTCTCTCTTTTATTCCAGTTTTGTTTTTTTAAATAAAATTTTTGTTTTTTAATCTCATTTAATAAAAATTTAAAGAATAAAATAATAAAAAAGCCAACTAGAAAAGAGAAAAAAGTTTTAAAAATGCCATATCAGCATTTTTCGTTAGACAAATTAACGGTGTTAATGAAAGGACTTGATTAGGACTTGATTGAATTTTTTGTAAGTTTTAATACTTAATTGCACTTTCGTGACAAGTTTTAGGACTTCTAGTGAACATATATCCCTTTCAGTTATTATCTCGGTCTTTAACTCCGTCGACAAAAATGAATAAACAGAAAATATTTTCATTGCTCACGAAAATATTTAACAATAAATTATTGTTTATAATAAAAATAATTTTGTTAACTAATAATTTCAAGAAATACAAATAGTTATCTTGAAAAAAATATTTTTCAAATAATTCATTTTTCAAGGAATAAACGGAGTCTAAATTGCTAGGAAATGAGTTGTTGCATTTTCCAAAGCAAAAAAAGAGTAAGAACAATTATCACAGTGTACGATTAAACCAAATTGTGTAATGTTTTAGTATTTGTTAGGAGCGCGCAGCAAAAGTCTGATATCTTCACCCCAGGAGATTTTCAAGAGGGAGTCTAAGTTCGAACCCGTTAACATATCTAGTTGGACTCGCTTTCACTCAAAAGCTTAAACAGATGAGTTATGGTTTAACTAAGATATACTAACTGTTCCATACCACATCAATTCTCCGATGTGAAATTTTTCTATCACAACTCACAGTGAATCTAGCCATCGGGCTCACGTTGCTACACCACAACGCCCACTGCCCAGAAATTCAGTCGAGGAGATCATCAAGAGGGAGCCTAAGTCCGAGCCCATCATCATATCTAGTTGGACCCTTCATGAAGGGATTTATCGTACACCGAATCAGAATAATCACACAGAAATAAAAGAAAATTAGACGATAAACGAGATTACCCAGGTTCACCCCAGAATAGGGCTATGTCCTGCAAAGAGACTTCACTATATTTTCGGTTTATAGCCACTCAACTCGTTACAATGATCATAAAAACGAGCAAAATATATCTGCCCCAAACGGGTCCAAAACCTAAACCTATACGAAACCTCTTAATCCCACACCATACGAGCCAGCTTAAATAAAAGCCCAAACCCGTTGAGGTTTCGGGGGCGCTGCCCCCGAACCCCTGCCCGTTGACTGGGCAGGAGGACACCCGTGTCGGGGGCGTTGCCTCTGAACCTCCGCATTTCGCCCGCAGGGGTCATATGTCGTCGAATAACACTTCAATTTCCCTAAGCTCACGTGGGTGTACCCGATGTAAGAAACAAGGGTTTCCGAAGTATTCGCCAACTCCAACACCTCATTCACAAAAAATTTTTAGCCAATGGGTTATGTGTCAACTAAGATATATTAACTGCTGCACACTACATGAATTCTCCGATGTGAGGCTTCTCCAACACAATTCACACCTGCATCCTAACGGTATAAGTCGTTCTTTTTACTGTATGGACCCGTAGACCGTACACATGCAATCCATTGCCCTGCATTGCCAGTCTTAACGTGTTTCTCCACTAAAATGTATCGATTTTTCTTAATTTAGATCAATGGATACATTTCACCAATTAGTCAAGTAAAATTACCGCACTCACAAAAATTCATCATATTGGCAGGGTTTAGGTGGTGATATGTAAACGGATTTCAATCTTGATAAATATACATATATGTACATATGTATATGCCATAGATTTGTCAAGAAAAAATTATATTTTATGATTATTTGTGTACGAAAAACATGTTATATTGGCGGCGTACCTTATATCCATCCTCGAATGAACTGATATTGCATGAAACTAGCTGTCAACTTTTTTTTTTCTTTTGGGGACCAAGCAGGAGATTTATCTGCTTGACTTTCTCGAATATACTCGCCTTGATCAAGGGTATATTATTGCATAAAAAAATTATTTGAAAATAAAATTCTTTGTATATAACTAAAGCAGCAACTGTATTTACATCATTCAAATGAGCCCTGACAAAAGAGCATGCCTATGGTTCAATTCGTTTAATAACTAGAGTTTCTAAAATTGCTAAACTAGCAAACGCTCATCAGGCCATCCAGATGTGACCGGAACATCTCGCTCTTGTAATTCAGAAACGCTCCTTTGTTGATATAGAGAAGTCGGATCCCACGTCTGGTTGTACGGTCCACTGAGCGCGGATGCGAGCATCGCAATTGTATTGCCTTCCGATTGATTAGGAAAATGATTTGAGTAGGAGAGATAATCGGAGTAGACCACCGGATCTATCTCCATATCCATCAAGTGATCCATCCATCCACCGTTGTCGACTTGTTCTGCCGTCGTCGGAAGTAAATCGATATGCATATCGCCGTCAAATGCTAGGTAAGTGGTGTTGCCGGTATCTACTTGTGCGGATGTTGCGATCGCGGGAAGCACATCGGCATCCCGGTTGCACCCAAAAGCTGGGGAATAACTAGCGTAGCGAATGTCCCTTCTCACAGCCTCCGCCCTCGCCTCCGCGGTCGTGAGGAGTGGATTGAGGGTTGCGTTGCTGCTTTGCTGCATCGTCGCCATCGCCATTGGAGGAAAAGAATTGGCATTTGCGTCACCGCTGAAATCAGAGAAACCGGGGTCAGCAGTATCTAAATGCAAGGCGGCCGCTGCCATTGTCAACATCCGAAGTGTTTCGGCGTACATGACGCCCTTGCCAACAGCTCGGGAAGCGGCGGGCCGAGCTTGATCGACTGTAGGTGACAGCAACGCAGCAGCAGAGTCATGGATGACGTTTATGTGATCGCGGTAGTCGTCGAGTAGGCACGCCCTCTTCGCTCGTTGATTCTCGTCTTCGAATTGCACCAGAGTGTCGTCCGAAATTACAATTGCCTTCTCTTCTGATTTCTTCTCGTCTTTGTGATATTTGATTTTGCACAAGACGTACTTGCATTGCTGCGCAGAGTTAATCCAAGTGGCTAACATTTTTCAGCCCAAAGAGTGTTTAATACAACAAAAAAACAACCAAGTACTATGATATAGGGTGGACACTGGACAGGACGATATGCGAGAGCTAGACTTTGCTCCCTACATGTACGATGAATTGTTTGCACGACACCCTTGAAGTTTCATTTATATTGCAATTCCCCGCAACCAACTTTTGCACTTTAGTCGGGGCATGCACTCCAATTAACGAGGGTAATTTTTTTTTATTATTATCAAATTATCTTGTTGATTTTTTACATCTCTGGAAAAATCCTAAATTAGGACCCCTATAGATTTTTGCTCACTTGAAATATGCCCTAGAATTCTATTGGCAAACAAAGATTATGGAAGACTAAGACCCTTTTATTACTACCCAACGCACAAGAACCGCCATCATGACCGGGCTAATAATCAGTAACCCATGGAAAAACAACATTAAAAATATCTACCCAGGAACCGTTCTTCATTCAAAAGAATGGATTGTTTTGTGAGTCAAAGGACTAGCAAAAGACATAGAATTAAAATCTTACCGTCTCGTCGCACATCGAGAACTCGTACATGATCCAGCGTCCATTCGTTGCACTTGAGCCACGTCCTTTGAACTTGAAGGACTTCCTGTGGCCAATCAACTCACCGTCACCGTTAGTGATTTTCGATGAGTGCTGCTCTTTCCACGTCCCGGATCCGGCCGTCCTTAAAACCCTCGACTTGTTCTTTCTCAACGTGGTGAAAACGTAGAACGTCCGGTCCGAAGCCGCGTCAAAGATCTCCCAAGGCTCCTGGCCATAAATGTCGCGTTCTTCGATAGGATTGGGAGGCAATGGTGCGCCGGTTGCGTTTCCGACGAGGAAGTGAGCGAAAAGCTGTTCATCGGTAGGGTGAAACCGAACTAGGCGATCCATGTTGGCGATTATTATCTCTCTCCTTCTTTTGCTCTCACTCAAGAAGAACAATGGTATTAAGTGGCGGCAAAAGACTTTCTGGTTTTTATACATATCTATGTTTCGTGTTAGGTGCGGAGATCTTCTCAACTATTTAAGAGATAAAGATGATTTTGTAAAACCATATACAGACATGTACATATCTTATATAAACCTATATAATTTGTTAAAAAGCATAAGGACGATGTCCACGGGAAGGAGATCTTACTCCCATGTTTGATGGAGTGTTATCTTGAATCTTGATATATGTGGAGTAAATTGTATTGCGTGGCATGAGATTATAGGAGGGCTTAACTAATTCAAAGCCACCGTTACTCCTATGATCCTATCTCTTAATCTCCTGGAAAAATCTTGTAAACATCATAATTTGCTTTTAAAAGTTATGATTTTGACTAAAAATTTTGTAAAAACACGGTGTGGTGCTAAGTAAATGGTTAACGTTTAAATTTTCTCTTTACATTTGTCTATTAGAAAAAAAGGCAATTTAGTGGGGGATGCCAAATGAAAAAATTTAATTTCTATGTATAAGTAAATGACCAAGTAGCTAGCAACTCATTGAGAACGAAAGGATTAACAAATGAAAATCTCGCAGGCTACAAACGTAGGGGTTTGCGTTTGCTATGGAGATCAAATTTGTTTTTTGTTTGTTTGTTTGTTTGTGGGTTCTCTCAAATGAAAACTGAGAGATTAATATAATACTTGACAATTAATGCCAAAATGCAGCTCTAAGCACAACATCAATAATCTCAAGTATATTATTCATTTTAGCGATAATTATGTCGATCTGTAAGTGTTCCGTTGGTTCATTGACGATAGATAACGAGGGCTCTAGAAATCGTACCCCGGTGGTGGACTGACGACCGACTGACGACCGTCATCTGGGCGTTTTGCTGATTTTGATCCGGAGCTATATGAGCAAACTTATTTTGAAGATCACGAACATTTAATTTACAATCAAAGTTATAATAGTTTGCATCATTCGAAGGAGCAGAAAAATTAGTAATAATTGCAATTAAGAACGTGATGTTCATCAATTCTTCTAATAATTGGCTGGAACTCGTCCCGGAGGTCGGTAAATTGGCTGGAACTCCACCCGGAGGTCGTTCCTTGCATGGAGAGCTCGAGCGCGTTCCATGACGTTTTTAAAAAGGAGGTACTTGACTAACGGACTAAATTCCATATTCTTCAACTGATCCGCCCATTCACGGTCGACCACGGGTGCCGCCGTGCCCGTCATGTAAAGTGGACCGGCATTTGTGCAGCCAGAAGCCCGGAAATCAGCGGTGCAGCGGATATCCTTTGGCGCAGTAGTCATCGCAGCCACCGCGGGATGCGAACTGAGGTTGGCGTTGCCAGCAAAATACAGGGAAGTCGGGCAGCAGATGTTTTGTGCAATGACGACTTCGTACTCGTTTAAAGCCGGGGAAACAGATGGTCGAGCTCGAGCGGGAGAGGCGGTGGCGGATGATGGTGGCGACGCGGTGGAAGCATTTGCGTGATCATCGCGGAGCGGGCGTGTCTTCTTCGCACGTCGATTCTCTTCCTCAAGTTGCACGCGGCCGTGCAGATTACGGCACGCCTCTTTGTTTCCTTTATTCGCGTATTTGTTGTGGATTACACATAAGACACACTCTATATCCTGCATGATATTTAAAGGAAATAAATAATCATTTCCCGCTTATAGAAATAGAATAAAAAGAGATTATAACCAACAAAAAGTACGTGTATGAACGGTATATAATAAAACGACAAAGAAGTTTCCGAATACAAAATATTCCAAAGCAGTCGGGATGGTAAAGAGGTTCAGTTTGAAAATATATTATAAATACACATAACTCATGATATCTAATTCATGTTTATGAATCGGACTTGTCATGTCAATTTAAAGTTATATCATAAAATAAACCAATCTAAATATGATTTATCAATAATTGGGTCGGAAAATTCAATCCGAGCACGACCTCTTTATTGAATAGGTATCAGAACATGACCTATAGAACTCATTAAATGGGTCAAATCAGGTAAAAACAAATACAAATGTTGCCCCCAAAAAAAGCCGAATTAGATCTTTGATTTTTTTTTTAAAACTTTTATGACTCATTTCATGAAATTGATGTGTTTAATAAGTTCATAGTATTCTAAACGCAATCAAATAACATTTTAGACGAAAATCAACAAGATTATGAACTGTTTTTCTTACTTAATCCGGAGAAAAATTCGATTTTCATCCTAAACAATGCAGAAGAAATTTATGAGTAATGTCTCTATTCACTTATATTACGGTCATCACTAGTAAGAAGTAGAAAAATATAGATAATTTGATTCAAATTGGTCAATTTCCCCTTATCCTACAGAATTTTTTTTTAATGAGTGTCCATTGAACACTTATTATCATTATTAATGGGAAGAAATTTGGTTTTCGATAATGTATTTGATAATTTTTTCACCATCGGGCACCATCTATTTATTAGAAAGGAAACTTACCAGAAATTAAACAACTAAAATACGTATATCAAACGTATGATAGAATATTTATGCCCTAGAATGTTCCTGCAACCGAAAATTGAGTTACGATAAAACCAGACACTTTCTTGATCGACCAAGTCACAATGAGAACAGTTGTTTGCGGTTTTCTATGGTTAATGGATTGAACAAAGACTTCCGTTAATTACCTTATTTTTTTCGAGGTTCATTCTAGACGGATCACTAACACAATTCTACTATCGTTCAAACCCTAATTGATGCTTTAAAATTGGATCAAAATGGGTAGTCCAACGAAAATACCAAGACAAGGACGGTTGATATCAATAAATGAATGAAGGAAAACATACGAACCAAATAGACACTTACATTGTGGGGATGCGTCGAGTACTCATACATGATCCAGTGCCCGTTCTCGGCCTTGTCGGCTTCCGCATTCGAGCCGGCTTTCTGTTTGAAGGTAAAGAGTTTCTTGTAGCCAACTAGCTCGCCTAGCGAATTCCTGATTTCGTGGCTCTGCTCGCCCTTCCAAGTGCCCGAGCCGGCAGTCCTGTCCATTCTCGATTTGTTCTTCTTCTTCAGCACGGTGAAAACATAGAATTTCTCGCCGCGATCCTTGCCGAAGATCTCCCAAGGATTGCCGCCGCCGTACACGTCGCAGTCGCGGACGGCGTCTGGATCGGGCAGCGGCGCTCGATTCAGCCTCGGCAATAAGTAATGGTAAAAGAGCTGTTCGTCGGTGGGTTCAAAGCGAAGCCCGGGGTACCTACTCGCCATCGTAATGAACTCGAAAGCGATGACAGAATCTCTCCTTCTTCTTCACTGGCTTTTGTTGTTTACGAACGAGAGATATTTGGCTCTTATGTGCTTTTAAGAGTGAAGGCAACGCTATTAATATACACAGACGGATCATTATCATGATTCTTGATAATTCTTGCATAAACTGTATTACGTGGCATGATTTTATTGGAGGACGTAATAACTAAGATATGTTACTCGGATTAAATGAAGACAGATTAAATACCTCACTCCCATATTTGATGGAGTATTTATCTTAAATCTTGACAATTCTTGAATAAACGGTATTGCGTGGCATGAGATTATTGGTGGACGTAATAGCTAGACAAATTAAACTGTTAATGTTGATTTTGTTTTGAATCATAATGTTTTTCAAGAAGTGTTTGAAAACATTAGGATTGCTTTTGCAAAAATAATCAGATTTTTAAAACCGATGCTATGGTAAATGAACGAAAAGGGAGTCGTACACGGTACGCACACCCAATTAAGCCGTCCTATAACTTGATTTTGTTATTTTTAAAGCATCGAGTGTAAAGTGATAAAGTATTCATGTTCGTCGTCTATACTTTTTACGTGATTATAAGGATCTCAATGTTCATTAGACGGTTAATTCTTTAATTTGATTTTTATGAACTTTGGAAAGGACTTAGGTTTCTCGGTTAATTTCTCTTTTCGATGATGCTAATTTTTACACAAATAGAATCTAAAATTGAAAAAGAACGTGACCATTTTAATATACATGAGATACCCACAATTAGTGGTGGCCACGGGCCGATTTGGGCTCGGAACCGGGCCGGGTCAAACCCGGAACCGGCCCATTGATGTTCTTAATTATGATAAGAGCTTGGCTGGCACAACAGCACAAATAGAAACGGTGCCAGCGGGTCTACAAATTCTTTTACACAGGGTGGGCAATCGGAGCATTAATTTTCAACTGTTGAGGTACAACGGTAAATATCACACGATCAAGCTCTTTTATCTACATATTGAAAATATAATTAGTCTCTCTTTGAGAAAAAAAAATAAATACTATTCTCTTATTAACTTTACTTACATACCACTATACGGTACTTGGACATCATACTCTAGTTGTTATATATGATTTTTTCTTGAAATGAATATGCTTAAGTTGATAGATTTCTTAATATTTTTACCAGAAAGCCATATTTGACATTAGAGTGTTAAACTTGTATAAAAGGTAAAATAATAATGAAAGTGTGATTCTTTAAAAACGTGATAAAAGATTGACTTAACCAAAACAAAAGATCAATCACCTTAAAATTTTACATAAGAATTAGATCAAATGAATATTATTTCATATTTTCAATTACCTGAATTTTGGATATAAGTAATTTTAGGTTTCTTATTTTCACTTTTTATTTTGGCCAATTTTTTTTATTTAAGAAGAACCCCACAAGAAAATATTCAGTGGTTGCAAAGCGCAAAAAAAAAAAAAATTGGTTCTGGAAAAAAGAATCACTTTTGAGAATCACAAAACAGAATGAAAGTCCCACATCTCTCACATTTCTCTTTTAGTTCTCTCGTCACTTTTCCCTCGACCTAAGACAGAACGAGGTCTCATTTTCAAAGAAATATATATAAGATAATAAAAAAAATTAAAAAATTGGAAAAATTCTAAAAAATCAGAAAAATTTCAAAAAATTCCTAAAAATAGAAGAATCTTAGATTAGGCTAGTTTGACCTCATTTTCATAAATTTGGGCCTAGATTCCCTAGATTTAATAGATTTTATTCTTTTTTTTAATGAAAATCATAAACATCTTTGAAATTAAACCCGAACCATATTTCTCTAAGCCCTTAGGGCTTCATTAGGGTTTTATGATGCGATTTATCAATGCCATGATTCCTTGATTGTGCACTTGATTTCATTAGTTGTGACTTACCCAGGTTTATGTACTTTAGACTTAACTAGTTTTAGCAAGCTCCCGTTCTTAAGTTTTGGATGGATTAAGACTGAGGTGAACCAAAAATGCACACCAATGCAAGGCAGTGCAGTGCATTTTCCTTGCAAAAAAGGGGGTATCGCTCGTGTCGATTGTCTGCTTGCTCAAAAGAGTTCGATGAAACCCCCACAATAAATGGTGAAAATGACTCGTGATTTATTTTTACATTTCAATATGCAATATGTTATATAAGAGAATCAATATGAATTAATCTTCGATTAATTCGAAATGTAGGATGAAATTTCACAAAGTAACTACTTAATTATTTGACTTAAATGACAAAAATTGGGAAGAACAATTGTTCCCGGGAACAAAAATTTTGTGCAGTTATCAAACGCGTTCTGATTCTCTAAAACTCATCCAAGGAACAGAATCAGAAAAATTTATTTTAATCAGAATCATTTTTTCGGATCAAAATAGTTGCCATACAGGCCCTAAGTGTCTAAGATTGTTGGAATTCAACGAATGATAGTAATTTCTCAAACGTATTAACAATTATCAAGTGAGTTGGTAACATATTACTAAAAAGGGTCTTGTTAATCGCCGTTCTCGCGGTACTTGTTAAAAATGTTTATAGAAGAAATATTCGATCTTCAATGTATTGACTGAGAATATCATGAGAACAGTTAGTGCATTGAAAATGATAATATTTACTTAGTTGGTTGCTTAACAAATATATTAAGAGCATTTTTTTAAACAAAATCATAGTAAGATAAATGAGTGTCTATCTGAAGATACTATTGGTATTCATTCGAGAAAGTAATTTTGGCATGGTTAGATAGGGGACCAATAAGTTGAACTGAGCAAGGCGCTGAGCTCACGAACTTGTTCTTGGTTAAATATCTTAATTCATGTGGGTAGATGTAAATGACTAGTATGTTTAACAGGTGCCTCCAACAAGAGTCAGTAAATAATCTTTTGAAATAATAAAATTATTTATATAGGAATGACCAATTTTCCTTTCATATGATAAGACTTCAATGTTTTTTTTATGCATAGTAGATTTCAACATAATATACTTCGTATAATATAAAATCAAGGGCTAATAATATCAAAAACCCCAAATTGATATATCCGTGCCAAATTGATCATTAACGTGTACACCCGTATCACATTTATCCAAACTAATTTTTGGGTCACAAAAAATGCCAAACTGCTACACCCGTGCCACATTTATAATCATGTCACATTTACCCTAAATTGTTGTAAATATGAGATTTGTTTGGGGTAAGTGTGGCACAGGTGCACCAGCTTGGAAGTAATGTGGCTCGGATGTACTGGTTGAAGATCTTTGGTAATATAAAAATTACTTTGGGGTAAATGGGGCACATGTACACCAGTTTAGGATAAATGTGGCACGAGTCTGCTGGTTGGAGAGTTTTTGTGATACAAAAAGTTGTTTGTGATAAATATGGCATTGGTGTACCAGTTTGGGTTTCTTGGTGGTGTTAATTGCAAAATTAATCTTAAACTTTGCTATTCACTCTCTAAAAAACCGAAGTACCCTCATTTTCAAATTTTTAACAAGACGGTGATTAAAGATCAAAGTAGAGTCCACTAACACAATAGCTTTATGGTGACTGTGAGAATAACAATATGTTATGGGCCACAAATTTTTGAAGAATGGCCCCTTAAATAATTTTTGATTATTTATTTTTTGCGGTCCAAAACGAGCTATTAATCTCACAGTGAATTAAGAACAGTCACATAATCATTTTTCTTATATGTATCATGTGTCACAACGCTTTGCATGATCAAAACTAATAGCGGTGGATGTTGCTTTGTTCTTGTTTTCCACGTTGTCCTCGTTATATTATGCATCGAATGCATGCAAATATTAGCAGTGTGCATGC
The DNA here is from genome assembly GCA_029784005.1 of Lenwebbia sp. NSW1173648. Taxonomy (NCBI): domain Eukaryota; kingdom Viridiplantae; phylum Streptophyta; class Magnoliopsida; order Myrtales; family Myrtaceae; genus Lenwebbia; species Lenwebbia sp. NSW1173648. Next base: position 4,295,346 of record JARCGZ010000005.1, read on the forward strand.
AAATATTTTGTTTAGACCGTGCACATACACTCTCATTCGATGCATTGCGCCGTCTTAACTTAGTTCTCCGCCTAAATGTAACCGACTTCTATCAATTTTGTACAGTCAGCCAAGCGCGGATGCGAAGTTTGAGATAAGAAACAAACTTTCGCCAATCACATATTAAATGAACTAATGTTCCATTCATCACTGCTTTGCTGCATTGTCGCCGTCGCCGTCAAAGGAAGTGAGTTGGGCTTTGCTCCGCCGCCGAAACCTGGGAAAGCAGTGTTGCCTGTATCCATATGCAAGGCGGGCGCAGCCCCTAACGTCATCCAAAGCGATTCGGCATGTGTGACCCCATTGCTAATGGCTTGGGAAGTGGTGGGCTGAGCTTGATCTACTGTAGTTAATGTTAAAGCGGCGACGGAAGCATCGATGACGTTTGCACGATGGCCACCGCCGTCGTCTAGTAGGCACGCCCTCTTCGCTCATTGATTCTCGTCTTCGAATTGCACCAGATTGTTGTCCGAAATTACAATTGCCTTCTCTTCTGATTTCTGCTCGTCCTCGTGATATTTGATTTTGCACAAGACGTACTTGCATTGCTGCACAAAGTTAAGCCATGTAATTTACAATTTCCAGCCCAAAGATTGCAAAGAAAAGAAAAACCACAAGAACAGGACCATACGAGAGAGTTAGACTATGCTCCCTACAAGTATGATGAAATGTTGCATGATACCCTTGAAGTTTCAATTATATTGCAATTTCCCCCCACCTCCCCCACCCCATATTTTCGAATTGGATCCAATATCTCTCATTAATTGCACTGAAGTCTAGTCTGGGCACGTGCTCCAATTAACAATGGCAAAATCACTTTATCAAAATTTCTTGTTGAATTTTTGCACCTCTGAAAAACTCCTAAGTTTGTTATCCATTATAAAATCATATACTGACATCTACATATATTGATACAACACATATAAAATTTGTTAACAAGCAAAAGGATGATGTACACGGGAAGGAGATCTTAGTCCCATGTTTGATGGAGTGTTATCTCGAATCTTGATAATTATGGAATAATTTGTATTGCGTGGCATGCGATTATTGGAGGACTTAACTAATTCAAAGCCACTTCTATCCAAAGCCACCGTTACTCCTATCACTTAATTTCCTCGAGTAATCTTATAAACATCATAATTTGCTTTTAAAAGTTATGATTAAAATCCACTGTTATGAAGTACGACGAGATCCTTCGCATGCGTATACACGTGTCAGATAAGAGATGGATGCAATAGTAGAAGAATAGAGATATAAACTTGAAAGGTGATGCATGGACTGCATGGAATTATGAGATTATACATTTTCTCCATTTAAAAAAGGTAATTCAGTGGGGGATACCAAATTAAAATTTTAGTTTATATGGTATAAGTAAATGACCAAGTAGCTAGCAACTCAAAGAGAATGAAAGGACTAACATATAAAAATCTAGCGGTGGATTAACGACCAACGTAATTTCTAGTTAATTTATTTACCAAACAAGCAAAAATAAAAGAAATTATGAAAAATGCAAGCACTACTGATGAGAAAAAGAATTGTGAAAAAGAAGAAGAAGAGAAAATATGGTAGAAAGAAGTGATTTTCATTATCTAAGTCGACCGTGACTTTTAATGTGTCTATGCGATTAATAAATAAATAAAAACCCTTTAATTTTTATTTCATTTTTTTTTAAATGTTCTCTACCCTCAAATTAGTAACATGTCCTTATGATTCTATGATATCTTCTATGCATTTAAGTGGATATTTTTTGGATGTGTGCAGTTATTATCATACCTCTCGTATCGCACCTCACTCTCTCAAAATAACCACTCACTTTCTTTTCATGCACTACATATGCTCTAATACGTAGTAAAAGCAACTTAGGCTCCGTTTGTTTGGCGAAAAATGAACGATTTGGAAATATTTTCATAAAAATGATCATTCATTTCGCTCGAAATAATTAACCAATGAAAAAAAAAATTCATTGTCTACAACAATACATGTCTAAATATTTTCATAAATGATGAAATTTTTTTTCGTCCATTTATTTTTCTAAGCGATATAAGCGGTCATTTTTAGGAAAATATTTTTCAAATTCATACATTTTTGGCTTAACAAACGGAGCCAGTTACCCATCATAGTGTCTATTATTATTATCGGTTCGGAAGCGTAAGGTACGAAAGAAATTCCTTTTTAGCTATAACGATACTAGTGACATTACGTAATATTCTTGTTTATCTATTGATGTTAAGTATAAAGCTCCTGTAAGAGAAGATGCTTCTCAAAAGGCATTCTTGACAAAGTTAACAATACAAAAAATGAAGACAAAGGGCCTAAATACGATGGTAAGTACTCAACACCAATAAAAATACGAGGCTGTATTGCTTAACGTATAATCCGGAGCATTTGAAGATCACGAACATTTAATCTATAATCAAATCAGTAATAGCTTGCATAATCCGAAGGAGCAGAAAAATTAGTCATAATTGCAATTAAGAACGTGATGTTCATCAATTCTCCTAATATCAGGCAAATTAGCTGGAACTCCTCCGAGGTTCGATTCGATGAGGTCGTTCCTTGCATGGAAAGCTCGAGCGCGGTCCTTGAGGACTGTACAAAAGCGGTACTTGACTAACGGACTTATTTCCATATTCTTCAACTGATCTGCCCATTCCCTGTAGAGCGAGGGTACTGCCGTGCTCGTCGTGGAAAGTGGACCGGCATTCACGCCGCCAAAAGCCAGGAAATCAGCAGCGGATGTCCTCCAGCATGGCCGTTGTCGTCGCAGCGGGATTTGAATTGAGGTTGGCATTGTTGTATCTAGTAATATCACTTAAAATGGGGGTGAATAGGTGATTCTGAACTATTTTGAAACTTAATACGGAAAATAATAGGTTCAAAACACAAACTGAATGAGATCAGTAAGATGATGTGCAGATAAACTAAACACAGCAATAGGAGTTTAAGGATAAGAGAATTTTCACGCAATGTTTATAGTGGTTCGGCTTAGTAAGCCTACGTCCACTCTCCCACGATAACAGCCGATTGGCTGGATTCCACTATGAATCGATGAAAGGTTACAAGAGTTGTCACTCTAATCACTCTTACAAAAGAACCTCTCAAAGATATGAATTTTAAGGCTCACAAGAACAAGAGAATGTAAATCTGAATAACTCAGGACTTTGAAATTTTAAGTTCGTGTGTTCTCACTCTGCAACAGTCACCATTGATCTTCTTTTATACTCATTCGACCTCGAACTAGCCGTCACCAAGGTCCTCCAAAGGATTGCTCATCAATCTCTGATTGGACGTAATCAATCTTGATTGACCAAGACTGTATATGGGAAGATCTAGCAGCCGTTGAAGTAGAGTCTGAACCCTTCAGATTCAGTCGTCCATACAATCAAATCTTCAGTTTCCATAAGTAGAGTTCATCCAAATCTCAAAGATATCTTGTTCATGGAAGGTAATATCTAATCGGGGATATTCTCCTGATTTGATTGGAAAATAATCATGTCAATCAAATCTTACAAACTTCCTTAAAAAGTCGCGGCCAAATCGGAACCTACTAAACGTGGGTCTTCAGAATCTAGTAGTGAGATATTGCAGAATCTGAACGGTGTTCAGAAGTAGTCTTCTGAAGTAGAAGGACTCTCTGAATCTGAACAGGTTAGAATAGTGATTCTGAGCTTTTGTAAAGTCCTTGCTGATGTGTCACATAAGTTTTCACGAGATTAAGTCTTCAGAGGCAACACAATCCTCCATCTGAATACTAGACTTCAACTATCTCAGAAACAAATACGCGACGACCACTCCTCGAGTCTAAATGCCAGTTTTGGAACATTATAAGCTTTTGTTCACATGCTCATTCCTGCAATAAAAGTTTATTTGCATTAACTATATTCTCTCACAAGAAGGATAGTTTTGTTAGAATCAAAATATTCAGGAGGAAGATTTTCTCAACAATCTCCCTTTTTTTGATGATGACAAAACTTCCTAAAAAATAATAGATTTTGAAAAAGATTTATGAATATAAGCGCAGAAGAGAATTCACAAAAGATATGAATATCTGTCTCAATTGAATCTTTTCCAAAGGAAGTACATCTGAATATGCATATGAAGTGATGGAAGGATATCACCATATTCTGTAACATCATTGATTATGCGATATACCATCGTTTGAGCACATATGTAAAATTCGGCGCATTCGCACATTTTGTATGTCCTGCAATAAAGTACTTTCTCCCCCTTTTTGTCATCAGCAAGAGTAGGAAATAATTATTATAGTAGATAAAACATACTTGAATACACCATGATAGAAATATCCAAAACAAATCAAAGATGTTAAGAACGAAACAAAAACGACACAAACATAGATTGTTGAACAATTAATTTTAAACAGATGGAGGTTGAGGTGGTTTTGTGGAAGAAGAAGGAACATCCATGTGCTCGTGATCACCCTCCTGATTATCTTCTGCAACTTGTGCTTCAGTATCTCTGGCCATAGTAAGCATGTAGTCTCGAAGGGCTTGCAAATGTGGGAATATCTCGAATCATAGTATATGTCCCCAAACTTGCCATCTCTGAACTAGAAAAGACGACAGTAGAGATGGAACGATTCTTGGAATTTTTCCAACTTCTGCGAAACCATTCTTTCTAGACCATCCAACCTCTTAAAAACTTTAGAATGAAGCTTCTCTATTTCCTTCTGAACAAAATTCTGAGAAAGCTTCGTGTCTACTGGTTCTTCAATGATATCATTCAAGGTTTCCTTTGGAGAAAGAGTCCTTGCAGGAGTCTGTTGTTCTCATTCTTCTACCATTTGAGCCTTACCTTTTGATCTTGAATCCAAGGTATGCTGCAAATTTATCTCCTCCTAAGTCTGAGCAGGGTCTGCATCTGAAATAATCGTTACAGCTTCAGCAGTAGTTGATTCGATCATAACAGGTGGCTCTTCTGTGATCTTCTCAATAGCAACAGTACTTGTTTCCTTCTCAGAAGTCTTCTCTTCCTGTTTGCTGGAATCTTCCTTTTCGTCATTAGCTTGATCCTTCTGAACAACTTCAGTCTGAGTTTCTTCAGTCTGAATAACACCTGTTGTTGTCTCCTCAGGTTATTCATCCAAAACAACATATTCTTGAGGTTGCTCCCCCTGAATTTGGACTGTTTTAACAGGAGTAACTGTTGTTAATCCTCCAGTTGTGTCAAGAAATTCATCAGCCTTGTCGATCTCCATATCCTCAGATGGTGATGAGGACTTCTTCTTCTTCTGTTCTCGAGCAACCAGAACTTCAATGGTTGTTCTATGATCCAGTTGCTCCTCCATTATCTCCACATATTCATTCGTTGCAAGCTGAGCTTCTTTCTCTGCTTTTTCTCCATTTGTCTCATCAGCTTCTACATCTCCTCTCTCATGAGTCTTATGGAGGTCCTTTTCTTTGTTCATAGGTTCCTCTTGCTTATTTACTATTTCAACATTCTTTTCATCTTTCTGATCACCTTCTGACTCAACACTTCCTTCAGATAAGGCAGTGAGAGTTCTCTCATCATCTTTTGATGATACACATTCTTCTTTTTCTTCTTCTACTTCTTCTGAAGATTCACTCTGAACAGTAGTCTCTTTTCCTTTCTTGGCAACTATTTTCTTTCTCTTTGTAGATCTTTCACTCTCTACATTCTTCTCCCCTAATTCGACCAGAACAACCTCTCTGTTCTTGTTCAACCATCCACTATCAGTCAGTTTAAAACCCATTTTCTGTATCATAGACTCTCCTGCTACCATGACTTGAGTCTCATTCTGAAGAAGCTCAGTAGGAATCTTGATATTATGGAAGAACATGATTCGAGAGATTAACCCTGCGTAGGGTAATTGTCCTTTGGTCTTCTGCACAGTCCTACACATATGGAGAAGAACAGTGTGTGCTAGAGAGAGTTTGCACCCATTTAACAGACCCCACATCAGCTTGGCTTCATACTTTGAAATATCTATCTTTGAAGCAACCTTGGGTCTTAAACACTCGTTCACAACCTTGTACATTACAATGTGCTTTAGTGGGAAGTCATTGTAAGCAATATGTGCCTTTGAGTCTCGGGAATAACTCTCTTTTCTAGTAAGAAAACTATAGGTAGCATCATGTTGTACATCAATGGGTACAAAGTCCATTTTCTCAACCCCCATCAGACTTGCAAGTTCTCTGAGTCTGACATATAAATGATATTGAACTTCTCCAACAGTATAAAACAGAGAATCAAAATTTCTGAAACACAGACTTGAATAGAAATAAGCCGCTAAGTCTGGAAAGATTGATTTTGTTGCAGTTGCAAAATCTTTCAACTTCATCTGCTCTAAATGCTTGCTAATAGGGATACCAACCCTATCAAAGTATTTAAGATCAAATGCCTTGTGGGGTATAACTCCTCTTTCCTTCAACGACTCGTACTTGTCACAGTGCTTCTGGCTTAAGAACAGTTTACTCTTAAAATACTTGTCCCTTATAATCCCTCTAATCTACTTAAAATCTCTGACCAAAACATCATCATCATCATCGGGTCTTCCTCTGGTTTCAGTGTCACTTTCTTTTCCTACTTTTTCTTTAATAACAACGCCCTTCGATGGTGACCTTTTAGATTTCGAAGCTCCAGTTGACACAACCTTTTCTTTTCCTTTTCGAGAGACATTCTCAGGAACAACAGTAGCAATCGGTGTCATAGTTTGCAAAGGCAGTTCTAAAATAGCAAGAAAATCTTTCTCGCTTGTAAACTTGTGAATACTTAACAATAACTTGACCATATCATCACTGGAATCTTGATCCTTAAAGGAATCATACAGAAGTTTGATGGAGAGAGCTAGAGCGATTCTTTCGTCAAACTCAGACTTAGACAAACCTGATTTCCTTTGAGCAATGTCTCTTTCTTCTTCGTGTTCTAACCCAGATACATCGATAGGATCAGTGTTACGAGCTTTTCTTCCCTTAGTATATCTTTACGATTTTCTTCTTTGACTAGCACTTTCTTCTGCTCCTTTCTTCATGGAAGATGATGATTTTGGAGCCATGGATGAAGAAGTTGGAAGTTTGGAGGAAACGAAGGAAAGATTTCGAGAGTACGAGAGAGAGTGTAAACGGTGAAAAAAGAGTACGATTTAGGGTTTGAAAGGAGATTTGATATATAAAGAGGTTCTAAGAAAGGTGACGGTTCGTGACCTTTCAAAAAATTTGAAAAATTGTAAAGCGGTTATTTTTGGAAATAAAATCAATTTTAGAGAAAAAAAATGAAAATATCAATCCAAAGACAATATATTATACTAATCAATCATCGAGGCATATATTTAGAAGATAGAGAACGTACCTTAAAACCTTGCATTTCCAAAAATTTCTAAATTTAAAAAAAGGTACAACGAACTGACCTTACTTCTGAAAGACTTCTCTATAAATGTGCTTCTGAACATAGGTTCTGCAGATTTGCTTCTGAACTTTGCTTCTAAGTAGTTATGCTTCTGAACACTGCTTCTGAACAATTTCAAGTAACATGTTCTTAATACATCTCAAGATAAAGGATTAGTAATAGCTAATTCGTTTCGAATAAAATTGAAAGTCTCTTTATCAAGAGACTTAGTAAATATATCCGCGAGTTGATTCTTCGTATCAACATACTGAATGTGAACATCTCCGTTCTGAACATGATCGCAAATAAAATGATGTTTGATCTCGATGTGCTTCGCCCTTGAATGAAGAATGGGATTCTTAGTTAAATTTATGGCGCTTGTATTGTCACATCTGATCTCCACATTAAAATCCTCAACTTCATGATCTCTTAGTTGTTGTTTTTACCATAGGATATGAGCACAACAATTTTCAAGAGATACGTATTCTGCTTCTACTATACTGAGAGCAATTGTACTTTATTTTTTGGAATACCAAGAAATAAGCAAATTTTCCATAAGTTGACAGGTTCCAGAAGTGCTTTTCCTGTCAATCTTACATCCGGCAAGATCTGCATCTGATATTCCTTTAGAATGAAATCAGAATCTTTTGAATACTAAAGTCCATAAGTTGGATATGTTTCGATATATTTGATGATTCTTTTGATTGCTGTAAGATGCGATTCTCTTGGGCTTGTCTGAAATCTTGCACATAAGCAGACACTATAAAGAATATCTGGCCTTGATGTAGTGAGATATAGAAGCAACCCAATCATACTGCGATATAGCTTCTGATCAACTTCTTTTCCTTGTTCATCTTTATCGAGCTTAGACGAATGAGACATTGGAGTTTCTGCCTTCTTGCAATTTTCTAGGCCAAATTTCTCAACAATCTCAAGAGCATATTTCTCTTGATGAATAAATGTTCCTTTCTTGGTTTGTTGAATTTGAAGTCCAAGAAAAAAATCTTAATTCTCCCATCATGCTTATTTCGAATTCATCCTGCATTACGTTAGAGAAATTCTTGCACAGATATTCATTAGAAGAGCCAAAAATAATATCATCAACGTAAATCTGAACAATAAGAATATTCTTACCCTGCTTCTGAATAAAGAGAGTAGTGTCAACATTACCTTTAATGAATTTTTATTCAGATAGAAAGCTGCTTAACCTTTCATATTAAGTATGATGTGCTTGCTTTAAACCATATAGAGCTTTCTTTAGGGAATAGACGAGATCCTTTCCTCTTGGTTCCTCAAAATCAGGTGGTTGTTCGACATAGACTTCTTCTTTGATGTAACCGTTCAGGAATGCACTTTTTACGTACATCTGAAAAAGTTTAAAGTCATTGTAATAAGCATAAGCAAGAAGTAGCCTTATGGCTTCTAACCTGGCAACTGGTGCGTAGGTTTCATCGTAATGTATTTCTTCTTCTTGAGAATATCCTTTTACCACAAATCTTGCTTTGTTTCTGACCACTTTTCCTTTGTCGTCCATCTTGTTTCTAAGCACCCATTTTGTTCCTATTACAGGACAATTTTTGGGTCTTGATACAAGCTCCTAGATATTATTGATCTTGAATTGATGAAGTTCTTCTTGCATTGCATTGATCTAATTTTCATCAGCAAGAGCTTCTTAATCCCTTTAGGCTCAATTTCAGAAACTAGTGCTATGTTGCTCATTGCTTCCTTGAATTTTAATCTGGTTTTGATTCCTTCATCTAAGCTACCCATTATAAGTTCCTTGGAATGACTGGATTTATGTTTCCAGTTCCCATTGAATCTCTTGTCTTGGACATTACTTGGATCTTTAGATACAGATTGTATCTATTCTGGTTCTTCTGCAGTTTGTTGACTTGTTTCTCGATTCTGAACTTCGATGGAATGACAGAACTTGAGCATATTCAGATTGACCATTCTGATTCTAAATATTCTCATCAAACTTGACATTCATTGATTCTTCAACAACTCGAGAGTTTTTGTTGTAGACTCTGTATGCTTTGCTCGTTGTTGAATATCCCAGGAATACTCATTCATCTGACTTCTCATCAAACTTACCAACTCGATCATTAACATTCTTCAGAATGAAGCATTTACAACCAAACACACGGAAGTATGCTAAATCTGGTTTTCTTTCTTTAAAAAGCTCATAGGGGGTTTTTTTTCAATGATTGATCTTAAAGAAACACGGTTTAAAATATAACAAGCTGTTGACACAGCTTCTGCCAAAAAATGTGATGCAATTTTACGTTCGATTAAGAGAGTTCTCGCCATTTCTTGTAGAGAACGATTTTTCCTTTTCACTACCCCATTTTGTTGAGGTGTGTAAGGAGATGAAAACTAATGCTGAATTCCAAACTCATCACAAAAATCAGAAAAACTTTGGTTTTCAAACTCTCCCCCATGATCAGTTTTGATGCAGGAAATAGAGTAGCCTTTCTCATTTTGAATCTTTTTAGAGAATTTAAAGAAGGATGAAAAAGCATCATTTTTATGCGCAAGAAATAAAACTCATGTAAATCTTGAGTAATCATCAACTATAACAAGGCAGTATTTCTTACCTCCAAGACTTAGTGATTTTGTTAGGTCCAAAAATATCCATGTGAAGCAGCTGCAATGCACGTTCAGTTGATACATGATTAATAGATTTAAGGGAACTTCTTACCTGTTTCTCAAGTATGCAAGCTGAACATAGTTCTGATTTCTCAAACTTTGTCTGTGGTAAACCTCGAACCAGTTTTTTAGATGATAGCTTTAAGATGTGCTTGATACTGATATGACCTTGCTTTCTATGCCATAGTTCAGATTCATTCTTGATGGATTAAGACACTTAATGTCTTCAGAATAACATCCAAAAGGTATATGTTTTCATGTCGTCGACCAGTGAAGGTTTGCTTCTTGTCTTTACTAGCACCTGAGCATTTTGAATCTTGGAAGCAAATTTGATAACTAGAGTCACAGAATTGACTTACTAAAATCAAATTGTATTTTAATCCTTTAACAAGAGAGACATCGTTGATCATAAGATTTTCAATTTTTATGGTCCCTTGACCAACTACTTTGCCTTTGTTCTTTCCACCAAACGATACACTTCTACCATTGTATTCTGAAAGTTGAATGAAATTTTCTGGATCACCAGTCATATGGCTTGAACATCCACTGTCCAGAAATCATTTATCTTTTCTCTTCCTTGGTAACTACAAGTAGAAGGTAACTTACTATTTCTTTGGTACCCAGATCTTTTTGGGTCCATCTGAGTTAGTCACATTTGATATCTTTCTATTGACAAGTCTTTATATCATCATGTAATTATTTCTAACATGATTTCTAGCACCACAGTTTACACAATGCATTGGATAAAAGGATTTTGTAAACTGTTTATGGAAATGCCGTTGATATGCAGATTTGAAAGGTTTATGCGAAATCCTATCATTTGTTTCTGGAAATTTATTTTTGAATTTATTTTCTTTTTTAAAATCAAGACCAAACTTATCACAATATGGAACTTGTCCGGGAATAATATTTTCCAAATTTTTCGAACTTTCAGAAAATCTCTTTGAAATATTTTCAATCTCGATTTTCAAAGAATCATTTTTTTTCAAAATCAAGTCACGATTTTCCCTGACTTGATGAAATTCCTTTTCCAAAAATTCAATCTTGTCTTTTTGAGAATCATTTTGTTGTTTCAAAGAGGAAACTTCCTTTTTCAAAACAGAAACCCTTTTGAGAGCTTCTTTGTAGTTCGTGCATAATTCCTCAATATATTCAGAAACTTCATATGGTATTTCAGAAGGACATACCTCAACATTTGAATCTGAATCTGAGTCTGACTTTGCCATGAGACTTATGTTTGCATAGTCATCCTCATTATCTTTAGAATCACTTAGAGTTTCTGCCTTCAACGCTTTCTTATTTTTCTCATATTTGATCTTGTCTTTCTTCAGAAGCGGGCAGTTGGGTTTGATGTGTCCTACTTTCTTACAATGGAAGCGTATTACGTATTTGCCTTCTTATTTATCATTGTTTAATTGTCTCTGATCATTCTTTCTGAATGATCATTCAAATGAGTCCCAAAAAAGAGCATGCGCTACAAAAAAAAAAAGGATTTAGCCACGGAATTTGCCACGAAAATTTTGGCAAAATTCGTCGGTAAATGAAGTTGCGACGAAAAAATGTCGTCGCTAAATCGGTGTCGCAAAATTTAGCGTCGAAGATATCAACTTTCGTCGCTAAATTGTGAAGAAAGATATCTGCTGCAATAATCATGGCTAATTTGCGACGAAACTATTCGTGGCAAAAGTCATGGCTAATTTGCGAGGAAATTATTTCGTGGCAAAAGTTGTCGCTAATTTGCGAGGAAATTATTCGTGGCAAAAGTCGTCGCTAATTTGCGACAAAATTATTTCGAGGCCAATTTCGTCGCTAATTTACTCATTTGCCACGAAAATAGCAACGAAACACATTCGTCGCCAAGTCGGAGGTAAAAAATTTAGCGATGGAAATTCAAAATTCGTCGCTAATTTGCCACGAATCATGTCGTGGAAAATGTCGTCGCTGATTAGCGACGAATAATTTTGTGGCCAATTTCATCGCTAATTAGCGACGAAGGTCTAGCAACGGCATTTGCCACGAAACCTTTTGTGGCTAAAGTATTTTGCGACGAAAATAGCAACGAAAGTTGTTTCGGCGCCAAATGCGCGTGACAAAATTTAGCGAAGAAAAATGGTACTTCCGTCGCTAAATTGCGACAAATAATTTTTCACAGCTAAATGGCGACGAATTTTAGCTATGTCATTTGCGACGAAAATAGCAACGAAAAGCGTTTCGTCACCAAAATTTTAGCGATGAAAATTCTGCGAAATTCATCGCTAATTTTCCATGAAACTATTCGTGGAAAAAATCGTTGCCGATTAGCGATGAATTTTTCGTCGCAAAAGTTATTACTGTTTAGCGACGACAGCAATGATGAATTTTGAAATAATTTAGCGATGAAATTAGCAACGACATTTTTTTGGCAACAATTTTTATTTATTCTTTAGCGATGAATTTTACGACGAATCCGCGACGAATTTAGCGACAAGATTTTATTAATTTTTTAATCTTCTCTAGCGATGGATTTTGCGACAACCGGGCACAGGACGAATTTTGCATTTATATATATAACATTGATTAAGCAAGTAATAAGATCTAAATATTATAATAAATACATTCAAAACTGGTTTGGTTTTTCCTTGCCAATGTCAAGTCTATCACCTGAACGAAGAGTAATCCAGCAAATTGTAGGAAATATTTGGAGTAGCATTGAATACAACGGAAGTCAGCCGATCAGCGGGGAAAACTACATGCAACCAACAATTCCCTCCATATTTGCAAAGCACTGTACGTAGCATATTTGCGACACAAAAACCTGCAAAACATGCACTTATATCAGCAAGAGCACTGTACGCATCATATTTGCGACTACAAAAAAAAGAGATTCTTGAAAATAACGGCCATCGCACCTTGTTATTCACCTAACAGAAAAGGTAGCTTAACTCACCTAATTTCAAGTGCAAGCATTGGATCAAGGGGATAGGCTATCGCGTGAAGAGGCTGTACACTCGAAATCACTGACATCTAACAACAGTACATGGGCACAATTATAAACCAGTTGCATGCATTCTTTACAAAACTCAACATAGATATATTTACATATCATAAAAGATAAATTACCTTAATCTGTCTCCTTAGTATACCTTTCATCATCATTGTGCCGCTCATCATTGTGCCCATCACCTATTTGATTAGTTGGAGGTACAGGAGGAACCTGATCTTGATTTAGGTTGAGGTGTCGCAAGATCAATTGCGTTTGAGACTCTAGCGAATTATATCGCTCGTTGACCTCTCTGATTTCTTCATCCTTCCGTGACATTTGTTGTTTGACCACTCTTATTTCTTCGTCCCTCTCTACAAGTAAATGTCTTAGTTGGGTCAATTCTTGGGTCATTTGCTCCTCAAGTCGTGTCCTCCTTGAAACAGCCGCATTGGAGGATGAACTTTCAGCAGCCTTTGCTGTGTATACCCTTGAAAAGGATCCCATCCCAAATATTTTTCCTCTTTTCATACCACCTGATGCCTCCACCCATAATGCCATATTGTCAACTGCTGGCTCAGACGCAGCCCCACCATCACCACCACTAGCCGTACTCATTAAAAGCTCATCATATTTTTCCTACATTAACAAAATAGATATGAAAATAAAATAACTTCATATATATAACTACCATAAATATTAAAAGCATTCTTGGTTTTCATTCTAGTTTCCATAAAGTCAAAAGTATAACCTTACATACCTTAATAGCTTTTGGTCGGTTGCCAGTCAATGTCTTATCTTTTTTTTGAAATGTGCGTTCAAATGTAGCTGTATATGTCGGTTCCGTTCCCAATTCATCTGCCTACAAAATTTAAACATAAATGAGTAAGTGAATTAAATTAACTTACAACATGTTTAACAAACTTACCATCCTTTTTTTATGCTCCCCAATGTTGATAGAGCGCCCAGCATATGTCGCAGACCCTTCACTAGAACTAGAAGCTCGATTCTTCTTGTTCTGTTCACTCCTTTGCTTATTCTGTTCACTTTCCCAAATTCTCTTTATTTCTGTCAAATCGTCACCAGTAATAAAATCTGGCTTTACTTGACTTCTCTTCGCTTTATTCATCACATTTCGTATGTGATCACTGGCTTTCTTCTTAAAATTTCTTCTAACTTCATCCTCTTCCGTTTCATCCTAGCTGAACTTCCGCGGTAATCAATAGAAAAACAACTGACTTTATTTACACCGAACTTAGTTTGTGAGAAAATAGAAGGACAAAACTTACCTTGAACTCATTCCACCACAAATCCTTTACTTGTTTTGGAGCGCTGCTGTAACTAATCCACGACCCCCTCCAATTGTTATTCACTAATTTATTAAGTTGCCGCACAACGTACTTTGCATCCTTGAATCTGCAAACAGGTTGGAACGATATGGACAATGAAATAGTGACATGAAAAGGAGATGTAAAACCCAAACGAGGGGATGACCCTAAATATTACATATACAAAAATAAATAAATGAAGTACTTACGAATCTCCTTATGGGCATATGATGAATCGGCTATCTTCTTCACCTCCCTCATCATTTGAGTGTTGCATGGAAGGTGGAACTGAAGAAGATGGTACCGAAGGAGATTCAGTTCGTATGTGTCCAAATTGTTCCCTAATATGTTCTTGAGGGTTTAGGGAAGGGGAAGGGGAAGGGGAAGAGGAAACGGATGGGGACGAGGAAGAGGAAGGGGAAGGGGAAGGGGCTAGCCTTCTTTGTGAAACTGCACCATGCATGCGACCTCCACATTTATACCGACAAGTAGGAAGGTTAGACAAACATCTTATAAAATATGAACTTGTGTTAAGGACACATAATGACGTACATTATGAAGCTTACCATTTTGTTTCAGAGAGCAAGAGATAAACTTGAGAAAATGAAACGAATTGGCTATCGCCTCTAATAAAATTGTTGCTCCACTTGAGCTCTGTCTCGTAGACTGAAAAATACATAGATCGGATAAGCATATAATGCATGGAGGGAACACTAGTTCATGCCACATTCAGGTGGTTTGCCAGGTATCCAGCAAAACAGGAAAATGTGAGAAGAGAGATTGATAACTTACAAAACCATCTGAAACCAGCAAAACAGGAAAAGGTGAGAAGAGAGATTGATAACTTACAGCTTCATATTAATTGTAGAACTTATTCAGTGATAGAAAATGTTCATATAACATTGTTTACTCTCGTGAAAGCATCAAATCACTACATAGAGAAAGGTACATGCTGTGTACATGTACATGCAATTAGCATGTGTGGCTTCCAGATGCAGTGTGTGTGTACAAAACTATCTGAGCATGGAGGGATTTTAAGAAAGAACCCTGATTTAAATATTTAATGAAGTAGATACTCACTTATTGAAGCATAAAAGAGAAGGATGACAAGCACCATAATGTATGACACTCCTAGTTTAAAACCAAGGTACTTTTAAGCACATGTTCAACCCCTTCAATTCTGAATGAAGTTCCCCAAGAGGCCATAACCAGTATACAAGAGGTAAATACACAAAGGCTCCCTCCATTTACATAATTAAACACATCAAACTCCCAATTTTACAATTGAACCCAATCAAATTACATACATGAAAGATTCAATCTCTGCCCCTTATTTAAGAGTGTCAAAGTTTGTGCAGGGAAACCTGCTCAATTAAATCCTTTTGCATACCAACACGTAACCAAGTTAGAATACTTTAAGCAGTGTTTCTGCTTTACTTTAGAAAGGTTCAATATTCTTTAGTTTCCTCTCTGGCAATGCCATTTGTAGACATTCAATCAGCATAAAGAATTGAGAGACTTTAAAGGAGTAGTATAGTGCTCTTGAATCTTATTTTCATCCAAAGGTCAAAAGAAGAATTCTTCTTGAAGAATAAATACTACAATTCCGTAAATAAGCTCTGCTTAAGAAAATATAATGGTTCAAAAACATTCTTAGAAAAGGGAACTACTATTGCACAATATCTACTCTAGCAATGAAGCATCATTTCGTTCCCTTCTTTGAGGGAAAAACTGAGTACAAACTCTTTAACAAAAGCTACATTTGAAGTTGCAAATTTTCAGTTAAACTTAAGTGCCAGGCTGATCACACTCACCAATCGCAATCTTCTCTAGTTAAAACATGCTCTCTCAAGCTCAAAGTGAGAGCCGAATTAAAAAATATCATTAGTCTCCCACCGAAAAAAAAAGCAAAATTCTTTCCTAGATGCACTTAAATTACACCACAGAGCAAAATGGTAAAGGAAAAAAGAACAACACAGAGCCCCAGCATAGTAAATAATTAACTGTATCACTAAGCATCATGCAAACAAAGATGAACCAGTCTCACCAATTTCCTGCTCAGTATAAAAAATGAAAACAACAAAGCCGAAACAAAGAACCCAAATCTAAACCAATCGATTTAAATCCAGTTGAAAAGCAATATACCTATTGGCGTGAAGCAAGGCAACTGGTCCCAAGTAAGACTCATGGTTCCACCAGTAACTGGGGCAAGACGTGCTATAGCAGGGGTGTGACTTTTTGCGACGAAGTAGCGAGTGACCTCGATCTCCGGAAGACAGAGGATATGTGAGCGAGATTGCGAGGTCGTCGTAGGACGATGACTGGGCTGAGAAAATACGGAAGAGGGAGACAGACGACGCGTCCAGCGGAGGAGACAGATGGTGACAGAGCGCGAACAGAGAGTGCGGAGGAGAAGACGCAAACAGAGAGTGGTGGAGGAGAAGGCAATAAGTAGTGGTGGCCACGGGCCGGTTTGGGCCCGGAACCAGCCTGGGTCAAACCTATAACCGGCTCGTTGACCAAGCTCATCGGTTCCAAACCGGAACCGGCCCGTGCCATAAGGGCCAGTTATGGGTCCAGCAAAAGTTGAACCGGCAAACTAGCCGTTCCAAAAAAAAAAAACGAAAAGAAGGGGAAAGAGCCTCCTTCAATTTCTTGTCACTTTGACTCATCCCTCACATCACCACAGACACCACTCACCCTCTCACATCACCCTCTCTCTCCCTCTCCCCCTTCTCTCTCCTCTTTCATGTTTCCCTTCCCCAGGCTCACCTTGAACACTCTTCTTCTCCCTCCCTGAATCGTGCGAGCACCACCAGCCACCACCCTCACCCACCGTCGCTCGCCGACCCAGCTAGCCACCTCCGTCCGCTGTCCACCCCGTCACTATCGAGCAGCCATGCCGCCGCTATCCTCGCCGAACCCGCGAGCAACCAGAGCTCGGCCTGGCCCTCACACCCAAGCCCCTCTACCTCTCCCTCTTGGTTCCCCGACGCCACCAGCCACCACCCCTCCTCACCGTCGCTCCGTCCACCAACCCGCCGCCCTCAACTCGAGCCGCCAAGTTCTACGCCGCTCGTTGTCTAGCCGCGGAACCCGATCCCATGGGCCACAGCTTCGTCACCCCGTGCCACGAGACCCACCCGTGAGACAAACAGACGCCCGAGAGCCCGGAATCGGAACCGGCCCGGAACCGCCGGTTCAAAATCGGAACCGGAACCGGCCTTTAAGGTTCCGATTCCGAACCGTGGCCACCACTAGCAATAAGGTTTGCGTATTTCTTTGTTTCGGTCTTAAAAATTTGCGAGGAAGTTTTTTTTTTTGCTATATCCGCCGCCAATTAGCGACGAAGGAACCAAATTCGTTGCTAATTAGCGACCACTTTTGCAACCAACTATAACTTTAAGAATTTCGCGGATAAAATTTAATTTTCCGTCGAATTTAGCGACGAACAATTTTGCGATGAAAAAAGTCCATCGCTAATTAGCGATGAATTTTGCGACGAACTATTACTTTAACAATTTTGCGGATAATAATTTAATTTTGCGACAAATTAGCGACGAACAATTTTGTGAAGAACAATGTCCGTCGCTAATTAACAACGAATTTTGCAACGAACTATTTCGCGGATAAAAATTAATTTTGCCTTTTGCGACGAACTATTACTTTAAGAATTTCGCGGATAAAATTTAATTTTGAGATGAACAATTTTGCGATGAACTATTACTTTAACAATTTTTGGGATAATAATTTAATTTTGCAAAAAATTAGCAACGAACAATTTTGCGACGAATTGTTTCGTGGATAAAAATTAATTTTGCCTTTTGCGACGAACAATGTCCGTCGCTAATTATCAACGAATTTTGCGACGACCTATTACTTCAACAATTTCGCGGATAAAATTTAATTTTGCGACGAATTTAGCGACAAATAATTTTGCGACGAACATTGTTTGTCGCTAATTAGCGATGAATTTTGCGACGAACTATTACTTGCGATGAATTTAGCGATGACCATTGTCCGTCGCTAATTAGCGACGATTGGAGTTGTCGTCGCTAATTGTTCGTCGAACCTTTTTTGTCGCTAATTAGCGACGAATAATTTTTGCGACGAAGTGTTTTCGTCGCTAATTTTGCGACGAATGGTTTTTTGTCGCCATTTAGCGACGAAATTTCCGACGACCTATTACATTAATAATAATCAACAACAACAATAATAATAACAATAATAATGATAATAACAATATTAATAATAATAGTAATAATGACAACAACAATAACATACGTCGCAATAATAATAATAATTACACATAATTAGTGAAAAGTCTCAAAAATCCTAATCTTCATCTTCATCATCATCTTCATCTTCACCTTCGTCTTCGTCTTGATCTTGATCTTCATGTTCATGTTCATCTTCTTCATGAGCATCATCTTCATCCTCTGTCTCAAAATCAGATTCTTCAACACCTTCTACATTTGATTCGCGAATTCCAGTTGGATTCACATCCATCACTGCTCCACATGGATCTCGTAAAGTCGGAATGTTATATTCCTCAATTTCAACCATGTTACAAACTTCCTCTTGTTGATATGCTGTATCCTTCTAGTGTTCCTCGATTTTTCTTCGTGCTTTGGTTTTACATACAGCCCACCAATCAGCTTTGTCACGTTTCAAACTAGGATATAATGCATAATATACTTGAATTGCTTGTTGTGCCAAGACAAATGGTTCATATTTCATCTACCTTTTCTTGTGATTTACTTCAACCAAATTAAACTTCGTATGCACCTTCATTCCTTTGACGGGGTCGAACCACATGCACTTAAATAACACAACCCGCATTAATGGTCCAAGGTACTCTATCTCTATGATTTCATCCAACAAGCCATAAAAATCATCTTTTGCACTGCCACCATTGGATGACCGAACACACACACACCACTATTTATTGTGGCTTTTCCCATTCCATATTCTCGAGTGTGAAAATTATACCTGTTTATGAAATATGCTGGCCAAGTTCGTACCCTTGATTGTGGACTCCATGACTGATGATATAGCAATCCTTGCTCTTCAACTTGATCATGATTACCGTGAACCTAAAGTCACACATGCAAAGTCAATAATATATTTTTTAATTAATGATGTATAAAATATTAATAACTTGCTTTTTCATCCACAGGCAACTTACATATGTTTTGAACCATGCTGCAAATTATTCATTGCACAAACGGTCAAACTCATTTGGTGGTAGTCCATACATTGAAGTTTAAAAAATCCTATTAACAAATGCCATTTACATATTAGCAAATGTTTGACACACAATAAATATATTTGCAAAAGTGCACTTACTTTAAGTATGGCTCCACTTCTGGATAGTTCAGTAAAATATATGTGTGGGCTGCCCGTCATTCTTCACCTGTTAAGTAACCGAACTTACATGCGCCGCTTGGTCGACCAAGATAATTGAAAATAGTGAATGATTTGCAATTGGGATCAATGGGGCTCTCATCATTTCTTCCTGCTCTCCGCCTCTTGCACTGTACGTGCGGCTCAAAATAGTATGATGCAAATGTTGTCACTTCTTCTACAATATATGCATTACAAATTGAAGCTTCAACACATGCCTTATTTTTCACTTTTTTCTTCAAATGATATAAGAACCTAGTTGCAATAGAAAGAAGTTTATCAGAACATAATAAGTAGTAAAGTAATTTCAAATTCATTAAAAAAAATATTTTACCTCTCAAATGGATACATCCAGCGAAATTGGACGGGACCTGCAACTTTGGCCTCATAAGGCAAGTGAACTAAGAGATGCTCCATTGAATCAAAGAACGATGGAGGAAATATCCTTTCTAAGTTGCAAAGAATGATTGGAATATCTATCTCTAGTTTCTCCATGTGTGATGCTTTTAACACTGTTGAGCAAATATCATGAAGGAAATTACTTAACTCTATAATGGTGCCCCATTAAAGTTTGGTAGAAGTTCCTTGAAAGCTATTGGAATTTGTCTTTCCATAAATATGTGACAATTATGGTTCTTCAAACCTGTCAACTTGCATTCATTCAAATCAACACATCTCCCAAGGTTCGAAGCATATCCACTAGGAAATCACACAGATTTGAACCATTGACAAACAACCCGTCTCTGCTCCTTGTCCAATGTATAATCTGCTTTTGGTTTTGGTCTCCTGCTGCTTGCGTCCACATCTAGTGTTGGCCGATCACAAATATCTCTCATATCTTTTCTTGCATTCAAGTTGTCTTTTATTTTTCCAATGACATCCATAACAGTATTTATGACATTGTCGAAAACATTCTTTTCTATGTGCATGACATCAAGATTATAATGAATAAGATGGGTCTTCCAATATGGTAGATCCCAAAAATATACTGCGTTTAGTCCACTTATGTGTGCTTCCGTACGCAATAGTTGTGCCATGAGGGTTTTCAACAACAATCGAATAGTCATTTACTCGCTCCCAAATTTGATCACTGGTCAACCTCAATGGTGGAGGTGTTCTTTCAATCCTATTCTTGATGAACTCTCTTTTATTCCTTCTGAATGTATAATTTATCGGCAAAAATTGTCTGTGACAGTCAAAATAGCTGGCCTTCTTACCATGTTTTAATCTGAATGACTTTGATCTCTCCAGACATATCGGACATCCTAAGATCCCAGCTGTACTCCATCCAAATAACATTCCATAAGCTGGAAAGTCATTTATTGTCCAAAGAAGAGCAGCCTTCATTACAAATGTTTGATCAGTAGAAACGTCATACGTAAGAACACCTTCATCCCATAGCTGTCGTAACTCTGCAATCAATGGTTGCATATAAACATCTATAAACTTTTTCGGATTTTGCGGGCCAGGCACGATCAATGTCAAAAACATATAAGGTGTCTTCATGCACATACCAGGTGGAAGATTGTATGGAGTTAAGAAAACTGGCCAACATGAATAACTTTTTCCTGATTTCCCAAATGGGGCAAATCCATCAGCACAGAGACCTAACCTGATGTTTTGAGGCTCCATTGCAAACTCAGGGTATGTTCTATCAAGATGTTTCCATGCCTCTACATTTGAAGGATGACACATTAGACCCTTTTCTGTTTCATGATTTGCATGCCAAGTCATGTGTTCAGTAGTGGCTTGAGATGCGTAAAGCCTTTGCAATCTAGGGATTAAGGGCAAATAAAACATTTGCTTGCATGGTCTACGCTTCTGATTACGACCCTGCCTCCTGCTAATCTTGTACCTAGATTGGCCACAGAATTTGCAAGATTCTGCATTTTCATCATCCCCCCAATATAACATACAACACCTACTGCATACATCAATCCTTACAAGTGGAAGACCTAAGTTATCCACTAGCTTCTTCATATCGTAAAAATCACTTGGCATGATGTTATCACAAGGCATTGTTTCCCGCATTACTTCAACAAAAGAGTTGAAGCAATTCTCAGACACATTATGCTCTGCCTTGATATTTAACAGTCTTGCTGTCACTATAACTTAGTGTGGTTGTCACAACTTGCCCACAAAAGTTCATCTGCTGCTTTCAACACTTCCCAAAACTGATTAGATGGAAAAGTTTCATTATACACATTCTCATCAAAAGCTGTGACTCCTACCTATTCCAATTGTGATGCATAGCTAGTACCCTATTGTTCAAGTGTAGGAGCGAAACTAGTACTTGCATGGTTCGATTTTGAAATAAAATTCTGACCAGCTGCATCAATCACCATCCTCTGGTATGGGTTCAATTGGTTATAATAGCTACATTCTTCCCTAATTAAAAATTGGCCACTTCTTCGATATTCTTCATCAGATATAAATGGTTCACTATGGCAAGTCCAATTATAGTAGTTCGGAGTAAACCCAAATCTACAAAGATGTTCTCTAACTTTATCACACCCATGAAATTTACCATTACTGCACTTTTTACACTGACACCTTAACTTATTTCCATCCATGAACTCAAATTTACTACTAGCAAAGTCCAAAAACTGTTCCAACCCATTACGAAACTCATCGGTCAATCCTTGATGTCCAGGTAAGTTCTTATTATACATCCAAGCCTTGTCTCTTTGCATTGTCTCTGTATAGAAATTAAAAATCTCATAAAATATTAAAAATATCATATCTACTGTTTCATATTCTTAGTTAAAATCATAAAATTCTAAAAATTAAAATTCTATTTGTGACGAAACAATTACTTTGAAATTGAAAAAAATGAAAAAATTACCATGTCAAGAAGACTTACCCAAGTATTTGACTGAAATCTTTGTAGTAGAAAGTAGTCAATTTGATGAGAATTGTAACGTTCACTTGGATTGCGAGACCTTCAAATGGACACGTACCTAAAAAAAAGAAAAATTACTTAAGAATTGCAACGTTCGAAATCATTGAGAGAATTGTTGGAGGGCCTTAGTGACAAAATTTAGCGACGAATATAGTTTGTCGCTAATTAGCGACGAATTTAGCCGAATAATTTAGCGACGAACTGTGTCCGTCGCCAATTATCGACGATGGAAGTTGTCGTCTCTAATTTTGCGACGTACCATTTTTGTCGTTAAGTAGCGACGAATATTAAAAATATCATATCTACTGTTCAAGAATCTTAATTAAAACCATAAAATTCTAAAAATTAAATTCTGTATGTGACGAAACAATTACTTTGAAATTGAAAAAATGAAAAAATTACCATGTCAAGAAGACTTACCCAAATATTTGGCTGAAATCTTTGTAGTAGAAAGTGATCAATTTGATGAGAATTGCAATGTTCACTTGGATTGCGAGACCTTCAAATGGACACGTACCTAAAAAAGAAAAGAAAAATTACTTAAGATTCATGAAGCTTATGGGAATTGATAGAAGAAAATGGTGAAATAAACAACAATTTATTTTGTGATTACCATAAGACACAAATAAGAACAGAGAAGACAGAAGACAGAAGACAAAAGAGAGAAGAGAGCGGGCTATAGAGAAGAGTGCGGAGAGAGAGAGAAGGCAATGGGATTTTAAAGGGTGAAATTAGCGGCGAAAAAGTGTCATAGGGCATTAGCGACGAACGATCGAAATCAGCGACGAAAAACGGTCGGTGGGATTTTAGTGACGAATATAGTTTGTCGCTAATTAGCGACGAATAATTTTACGACGAACAATTTTTCGTCGCAAATTGGCGACGACGGTAATTTTCGTCGCTAATTTTGCGACGAATTTTATTTTGTCGCTAATTACTGACGCATTTAGCGACGATAAGTTTAACGCATTGCTAATTTTGTGACAATGACGGTTTGTCGCTAATTAGCAACAAAATTAGCGAGGAACAATTACCTTAACAATAAATGAACATCAATTTTGCGACGAATAATTTTGCGAGGAACATAGACCGTCGCCAATTAGTGACGATGGTTGTTTTCGTCGCTAATTTTGCAACGAACAGTGACGAATTTAGCGACGAAGGTATTTGCGATGAACACTTTTCGTCG
This sequence comes from Lenwebbia sp. NSW1173648, assembly GCA_029784005.1. Classification (NCBI taxonomy): domain Eukaryota; kingdom Viridiplantae; phylum Streptophyta; class Magnoliopsida; order Myrtales; family Myrtaceae; genus Lenwebbia; species Lenwebbia sp. NSW1173648. The sequence continues at coordinate 4,319,180 of JARCGZ010000005.1, forward strand.
CCAATTAGCCACGAAAGAATTTGTCGTCGCTAATTTTGCCATGAATAAGTTTTTGTCGCTAATTAGCGACGAATTTAGCGACAAATAACTTTGCGAAGAACAATTTTCGTCCCCAATTAGCGACGGATACTGTTTCATCGCTATTTTTGTCGCAAATTAGCGACGAATTGTTTTTCATCGCTATTTTCGTCGTAAATTAGCGACGAATTTGCTTTCATCGCTAATTTTCCATGGCTAAAACCTTGTTTTTTTTGTAGTGATGCCTATGGTTCAAACTCGTCTAATAACTTGAATTGCTAAAAGTGCTAAGCTAGCAAAAGCTCATCAGCCCATGCATGCGAATGTGACTGGAACATCTTGCTCTTGTGATTCCCCACCGCTCCTTTGTTGATTCAGAGAAGTTGGATCCCACATCTGTTTGAACGGTCCACCGAGTGCGGATGCGAGCATCGCATTTGCATCGCCTCCCGATGGGTTAGCAAAAAGACTTGAATACAAGAGGTAATCGGAGTAGACCATCGGATCTATCTCCATATCCATCAAGCGATCCATCCATCCATCCATATTCTTCGACTGATCCTTCCATTCCCAGTCGAGGACGGGTGCCGCCATGCTCGTCGTGGAAAGTGGACCGGCATTCGCGCTGCCAAAAGCCGGGAAATCAGCGGGGTGGCGGATGTCCATCAGCACGGCCGTTGTCGTTGCCGTTGGATGCGAGTTGAGGTTGGTGTTCCCATTAAAATCCAGGAAAGTTGGGCCGCAAATGTTTCGTGGAATGACAACTTCATCTTAGTTGAAAGCCTGGGAAGCGGCTCGTTCAGCTTGAGTGGCGGCGGTAGTTGAGGGTGGCAATGCGGCGGATTCCTGTGGCCAACCAACTCACCATGTCCGTTACTGATTCTCGACGCGTGCTGCTCTTTCCACGTCGCGGATCCAGCCGTCCTTAAAACCCTTGACTTGTTCTTTCTCAACATGGTGAAAACGTAGAACATCCGGTCCGAAGTCACGTCGAAGATCTCCCAAGGCTCTTGGCTGTAAATGTCGCATTCTTCGATAGGATTGGGAGGCAATGGTGCCCCGGTAGCTTTTCCGACGAGGAAGTGAGCGAAAAGCTGTTCATCGATAGTGTTGAAAATATGTCTTGAGTTTGAGTCGAGGCAAAAATCTGAATATTCCGAATTGGATATTCCTAATTAATGTGGAAGTCACGTTGGTTAAAGAAAGTCCGAATTTGAATATTCGTGGATATCTGCAAGTGGAAACATATCTTCTGTCCGGTGATATCCCTCGGAGATGTCCCGATTGAAGTCGGTCAAGAAAAGCAAAGTCCAACTTGGACTGTTGACCGAACACCTGTTGACCGGATTCCTCTGGGTATAGATATATATCGGCAAAAGGACAGTTAGAGTGTCAATATTTGTGTACAACGCTCACTTTGGTACCAATATTTTTTTTCGGATCACTTAAGTGCCTTTTTTTTTTTTAAGAAATGATTATTTAAAACTCCGGTGAGGGTCACTGGAAATCTTATGTAGCATCTACGTGGTTCACCGGAGGATCCTAGTCAGCAATAAAAAAGCCAAAAACTAATAAAAAAATTTCACCTAATATTAAAAAAATTAAAAATAAGCTAAAAACTAATTAAAAAATAAAAAAAATTTCAAAAAAAAATAGCTGAATAAAAAAAAGTAAAAAAAGTAAAAAAAAAGTTCATGTAGAAATTAAGCTAAATAAATAAATAAAAAAATAAATAACAAAAAAAAAAGCTGGCAGCGGCGAGGGCTTGCACAGCCCTCGCCGCCGCCGCCCCCACCATTGTTGACAATTGCTGGCGATGGGTGGGGCCGATCGACGGGGGTTGTGGAATTACATCAATATGTTTTGTGTTCTAGTCAAGAAATTCTTGTGGTAAGAATTTAAGTATAATTCTTTTGTGAGATTGAAATATTATTTCGTAAGGAATTTGGGGCAAAACACTGTGTGCGTTATTGAATGTAATTGGGGCTTGGGAAACATTAAAAGCGTTTGAGTGACTTGAGTGCGATTTGTAATCTTCGAATTGTATCGCTTGATCTATAGTGGAATTCGTTATTGCTTTCCTGTGGACGTACGTTTCTACGACCGAACCACGTAAATTTGGTGTACGCTTTATTTATTTGTTCACTCTATTTTATTGTTCGATTGCTTGCTTCCGCTCAACTGATAGGGCATAACCGAACTAGCCGATGCATGTTGGCGATCGTCTCTCTCCTTTTTTTCTCAACCAAGAAGAAGGAAGGTATTACAGTCCGTAAAAAATGTTGTCTTTTGCTTTCATGTTTTATGCGACCTCTAATATTGTATTTATGTATAACAAGTCGAGGGTTCCAAGTTAGATTTACAATAAAGCCAATGTTAAACGAATATTTTAAATAAACAATTTAAAGAATACATATAATTATCATATTTGTGTCTTGTTGGGATTATTTCTATTACTTAACAAACAAACAAAATTTTGTTTCACAACGTGGGGATATCTTTGACTAATTGAGGATTTATAAAAGGAAACCACTAGCCTGACAGTTTGACAGTACTGTCAGTTATTTCTGACTACACGATCTCCCAATCAATGAGTGCTTTAAGCAAAATACGCAGTGATGGTGTGTGAGTCTACGGTTTAAATTGTACAGTCTCTGACAGTACTGTCAGGGAAGCATTTTCCTTTATAAAACACGGTATGGTGTGGACTGTTCACCAACGCCAATAAAGCCAACATTAAATGAATATCTTAAATAAACAGTCTAACGAAATCAAACTTCATTGAAAAGTTTGACACTTTTCTTATGTGCTTTATATCCATCGGGCATTGGTAGTCGAATTAGATTCTTGTTCGCCTAACTCATTCGAACAGTCTTCTCTAAATGCTCGACCAGATTTGACACGAAATCAAACTTCATTGAGAATTCGATCAATCGTTTGAGAGCTTTCCAACCATACCCCTTTCGCTTGAATAAGACTTGGGTTATTGAGATATCACCCTTTTATTCTCAATTTGCCAGAAAAACTTGTGATTTTTCCTTATCATGTAATATTTGCGTGTAGATCTTATTACAATTCACAAATTATCCAATCCTTGAAATCGCCACAATTAGAATTATAAAGAATGATATATCACGACTTTTCAGAACAATTTTTTTTTTTTTTTGGTCGGAGAACAAAACTTGAAAACGATTGTTAGCATATTTTAAAGCTCCGTTCATTTCGCGAAAAATGAGGCGTTTTTAGATAATGTTTTTCAGGAAGTCATTTTCTAGTGTTCGGTTGAAACTTGAAAATATTTTCCGCCGTTTGGTAACGAAAATCAATGCTGGTTGCTGGCCGGCTAAGTAGCACCGACATCGACACACGACATGTGACAAGACACGACAGGGCACGCCGACATGTGGATTATTTTTTTAGTGTAAATTCATTCTAGGTTCTTTTTTATTATTTATTTATTTATGGATTTGAATCAAATTAACTTGATTGAAATAATTATAAAAATGATAATTTATCATGTATATCTAAACATATACATTTAATATACAACGTGTTCCAACGTGTCAGAATTCTAATAATCTATAAAGCTAGGAGAAAAAAAAAAAATAATCAATCCACATTCTACCATTAAATTTAACACTTAACAATAAGATTTTTATAAATTTACATTTTTACCCCTAAAAAATTGAAAATTTCCAAAACTGATCCTTGTGTGTCGGATTTTGCATGTCGAGACGTCCGACACGCGTGTCATTGACGTGTCAGAAGAGTTGACCACGTGTAAGATTTTGCGTGTCGAAATATCCGACACGCGTGCCACTAGCGTGTTGGAAGAGTTGACTACGTGTCAGAAGAGTTGATATCGACACGGAGGCCTCCAAGTGTCCATACTTCCTAACCGACCGGTGAGGCCCACGCTCGCCGACCTTGAGCGAGGCCGAGCCTCATCAAATCAGGTGAGGTGAGGGTGGGCGAGCTTGAGGCTCGCCTCACCTCGCCTCTCCCAGATTCGGTGAGGCCGATGCTCACCTGTGACCGGCGATCGGCAGAGGAAGAAAAAAAGAAAAAGAAAAAAAGTATAAAAAATAATAAAAAATAAAGATGAAAAAACCGAAAATAAAAAGAAAGAAAAGAAAAGAAAAGAAAAATAAAAAATAATTGAAAAGTAATGAATGTGAAGGAGTGAAGAGAGGAAAAATGACGGAAAACGTTTTCCTCTTCTCAAAAAGAGGAAAACGTTTTCCTCACTTTTGAATGTATTTTTTCTATGAGAGGAAAATATTTTCCTTGACTCGTTGATTTTCCGTGAAACGAATGCCGGAAAATAATTCGAAAATATTTTCATGAAAAATATTTTTCGCGAAACGAATGGAGTCTAAGTATGAAACCACACCTCACCTACGCAACTTCAAGCATTACTTCACACGAAACTTTTTACGATCAATAATTCAATTTCATATTGATTACGTCTCGATCCATCTTTCGTGACAGTATATGATGTACTTATAATTAAAATTGATTATATTCGTGGATAAGATACAAGTAGAATAATAAAGAGGGATCCAGTTCAAAATCACACACTTGAATCAATAGGTAAAATTAGGGGTGAGCATGGTTCAAGGATAAAACTGGGAACCGGAAAACCGGACTGGTGGAACTTGGATGGATCCTAAAACCCGTGACAGGGCAAGTTCCATGTTCCAAAGTATGCGGGATAGGTTTCAAGTTTCAAAAACAGATGAACCTCTTCCAACGGATATGTTTTAGGATTTAGGTAGAACCTGTACGGAACCTGAAAATGCCCAACTCTAAGTAAAATAGGTAGAGGGTAGACAGGAACTTATATTTTAAAAGGTCCAATGGACAAAACAACTAGGTCAAGGCAAAGTCAACCAAGTTTAGGAACTTCATCTGCAAATATCCTTGGATAGATACCCGATAGGCTTAAAGAAAACGTCTTTCCTTTTTTAGCAAGAATCGTGGCATGGCCAAATATGTTATATGAATTTCTTTGATTATTTGAAAATCAGGTCGGTAACGATGAACAAAAAATGCTGAGAAAAGAGCTAGTGAAGATATTGATTAATGGGTTAATGGCTGGCCAACTAAATATAACTATCTTTTCAAATGTTTTCTTGTTACATACACAAAAATTAATAGGAGATTAGCCCGTGCAAGGTAGGAGTATTATGACTAGTCATATATATCTGTAAACTAACAAATTGCAAGTAAACATGTAAATCTTTATATATGTGTTTAAATCATATCCATAAATCCCAATTGCCTTTGTATTTTCTCACTTTTCAATTTTTTAACTTCTGTATAATTTGACCAAAAAAAAAAAACTTCTGGATAATAAGGGATACCCCATTATATAGGAATAAAGTGTAGGGCCTGTTTGTTCTTGATTATGCAAAAGTGACAAATATTCTTGCGATTTCCCTTCAAAATTTTAAGTATCTTCAAAAATTATATATATATATATATAATGCAAAAAGTATAGGAGAATTTACGGACCGACATTTGTGTGTTATGAAAGTTTAATGTGCTTTGGATTAAAAATAGGTCGAAACTTATGCCGGTGAGCTTTCAATTAAATGAAAAGTAAAGAGTAAAATTCAACAATCCGTCAGACAAGTCATATGGTGTTTTAAATTACCACGTGCTAATAGATTTTCCCCCTGCTATGATTCTAGTACTTGAGGATACAAGTTGGAAGGTGTATAACACCTAAGCTTTTTCAATGATTATGAACCTAGTAAAATCTATGCTTAGAATTCAAACACCGTCAAATGGAAAAATTCTAGAGATCTGTTACTCAAATCACTTATTAAGCGTCTGAGATTGGTAAAATTCAACGAATGATAGTAATTTCTCAATGTGTTAATAAATGTCAAGTAAGTTGGTTATGTATTACTGAAATGGATCTTGTTAATCACCACTCAAGCGGTACTTGTTAAATACGTCTAATAAAGAATTTTTCATTTTACTTACTAAAATCATAGATATTATCTCATAAATATCTTACTTTTATCCCAATTTGCTTACTAAAATCATAGATATCCAAATTTAATTTAGCATGGGGTTGTCAAATGGTAAATTCTAAACGTAGTGTGAGAAATTTTAAGGATATTTAGATTATTGACATTTTATATATTTTATGATATTCTGAATGTCTTTTTGCTTTGATTGTATTTAATAGTATAGTATTCAATTATTTTAGATAGTCATCCTCATCGTGTAACATTTGTAAATAACCAAGTATATATTTTTTTATGAACAAAAGAACACCAAAAGTGCCAAAATTTGTGTACGACGCTCGCTTTAGTGCGATTTTTTTTGATCACTTAAGTGTCAACTATTTTGAAAAGCTATCACTTAAGTGCCAACTTCTATCTGCTTGGCCGGAAAACCTACGTTGCATTTTTCTGTTAATAACTTAACCCTTCGTGGCTCACTGAAAGATCCAATCAGAAATAAATAAATAAAAAGATAAAAGATAAAAGATAAAAAAGTATTACAAAATAAAAGAATAAAAAATAAGCTAAAAAATAGCCCTTGCAGTCGTAAGCCCTTTCCTTTTTTTTTTTTTAGCTCTTTTTAATTTTTTTTAACTTTTTAGTTTTTTAGCTTACTTTTAAATTTAAATTTAAATTTAAATTAATATTTTTAAAAATTTAATTTATTTTTAAGTTTAGAAGTCCACACGGATGGAATTGTTTAAAAATTGACCACATTAATTTCGCATGGACTAATTTAAAAAAAAAATTGCCATGTAATATTAAAAATATAATAATAAATGTCACGAATTTAGTTCCGTAAATAATAATTATTTTTATTTGATATTTAAATGAGCCGGCAGAAAAACTTTAATATTAAAGTCAGCATGGTATGCAAATTTTGTCGGGCGTTGTTTTGCCATTTTCGAATAGATATCGAAATATTCAGAAAATTCCTTTAGATGATTACTCCCTTTCGCTTTTTGCGCCCCTTTGAATGATTACTCCCACTCGACTCCCGAATTTCTCTTCGTTGGAAGGACCGTCGCGTTCCAGGCCGGCCCCATGGAGCCTCCTCTGCTACATCGCTACCGTCGCGATCGCCGCAAGCTCCTGGAGTTCCTGCTCTCTTCGGCCGGACTCGACTGCTCCTCCCTCTCGAGCGCCGATTTCGACACTCTCAGCGCCGATTACGTCATTCGCCGTCTTCAATCCGGTGAGTCGCTGTCCAGAGTTCTATTAAGTTTCCAGTAATGGAGCTCCGAGAGACGAGCTCGGTGTTGGTGTCCGCACGTGTTACTTCAGTTCGGATGCTAGTTTTTGTGTCGTTGAGTGAAAACTGGAAGTAAATTGAGCTCGGGTTTGTGAGTTATGTTGTTGCTTTCGTGTTTCTTCAACTCGTGTGTCGCTTCGGTTCGTCTGAGTGGAGGCCTCGTTCTCGTGGTTTTGAGCTGCTGATGTGTTTTTTTTTGTCGTTAGGTGGATCGGTTGATATTGCCGCAGCGACTGAGAAGTACTTTGATGAATCCTCATATCCGATCATGGTGAGATACTTGTGCATGACATTTGGGTTTTCTTCTTTGGTTGAGTTCATGCACGACAATTGCTGATTCTCTGTTATTTTTTCCGTTTGATAGTTTCCTAGATTATCCATTGGATTAAGTCTTTTGGCTCACTGTTCGCTACATCTTCTCTGTTGCTGCTTATATTCTTGTGCATTATCTTTGTTAAGGCTACCTCATAGTTTTGTTTGAATGTGTAGGCAACATACAAGAGTAAACAAACAATGTGTATATTATTGTGCTCACCTTCCAGTTAGTATTGAACAATAAGGTTTCTGTCAAAGTTCAAAAGTTGATTTAAGGTCTATTTAATATTGCCTGCTGGGTATGTGAATGCTTCTGGAACACCAACTGCTGAAAGCCGGAACCTAACTGATATTCAAGCAGGAAATGGTAGTGGATGAGGTAACATGCTATAATCAAACCCAAAAAGGGGCATGGGTGTATCGTAAGGCACCAATTATTTTCTTAAATAAAATTTTGTAGTTTACACATTCCTAGTAAGGCATTGAGCATTTAGTTTAAATTATTTGCTCATCTCTTTCTTATGCTTTCTCCTGAAAGTTTATGCAAGTTTCTGTGTAAGCAGATTCACTCGCCATCAAAGAATTCTTATTTTCTTGTCTCCGATCCCGAATTGGCTGGATCTCCACCCCAGCGCATGCCTCCTCAAGCTGATGTGGCCCACAGCCCTGACCGTGCTTCAACGTCATTGGGTAAAATAGATACTCCACTTGTCTGGGATACAGAAGACCATGTTCTCCAATATAAGGAGACGCATCGGACACCTATGAAGCCTGTTGATTCTGAAGTTCCTCCATTGGGATTACCTGTCCTAATTGCAGGTATATGTTCGCTTACTTCCATTTCATCTTGGACTGAAATATTAGGTGAAGGATAAAAGCTTATGTATATTTGTCTACTATCCCAAGTTATTGGAATAGATGTATCATGATGTCTAGAAGACTCGGCAATTGATATAATTGTCTTCCTCTAAACCTGGGCAAGTCTTTTAGTAAACTGATACATGGCTTCAGAATTTTAAAGGACTGTCTGATGATGACTTGCAAGAATCAGCCTATGAAGTACTGCTTGCGTCTATGGTTTTCTCCGGGTAACTTTCTTTGCATCTTTCTTTCTCTCTCTCCTTCTAATACACTTGTTTCCTGTTCTATTATTTCTTTCCATTCTCTTCATTTTCCTTTGTTAATTTCATGATTCGATCTACTTATGTTTCTATTTCCTATTTTTAAATTGGAAATACTTTGCTCGGATTAATACTATCGTTTCTTTCATCAGGATTGAGCTCCATACGGCTTATGATAGAAAGAAGGAAAAGAATTCCAAATTTTTCTCAGGAATAAAGGGCAAAAAGAATAAGATTCATTTACAGTCTCAGCCTATTGAAAGACACTTTGAGCTAATTGATATTATACGCTCTCAGATGCAGGCAAGCATTTCTGAATATTATTGTCCCTGAAGTTGTAAGTTCCATGTTTAGATGGTGATGATGAGAGCTTGACTGGATCACTTTAAGTATATTTTTAAAGTACGCAAATGATACTCATGCTTTGAAGCATTAATGTCATTCACCTGGTGCTGGCCAAGTATTTGAAGTTTTGTTGATCAAATTGTAATAAGGTCAATTTTTTCCGTTTGATGCACACTTAGGCAGAAATTTGTCTTATCCAATCCTGTGGTTTAATATGCCATCCCATATTCTTTGTAAATCGGCAGCTGGAGAATGTTCTTTGGTGAAAATAGATAGTAACATCTAGGTTTGAACAATGACTGCTCCACTATATTTTAGGGTCCTGTTTTTGGTCTTCATACAAAGTTTCCAAATGTTATGTGATATATTAATGATGGTATACTCACTTTAGTCATTTCTCAATTAGTTTTTTGCTATCTTGCACCGAAAAATTCTCCTTTATCAGATTTCAGAAGCTAAAGATGCATGCATCAGAAAGAAGTTGATAGAGTTGGCGGCAAGTAAAACATGCAGACAAATTAATGTTCCCCAAATTTCCTTGGGCCTTTTAGATGGGATTCATGCGTCTCATTTTCTCAACGAGAAACACTATTTTCAATGGAGAAAGAGACAGGTAGTGATTCTAAATGCCTTTCTTTGTAGTTCCGTGTGCTATGTGACAGATTGAGCTTAATGTTTGGTTTGCACAACTCCAAATTCCATGGATGTTAAGGCGTCAATACGAAGGAAAGTACTTACTTATTGGATAGACTGAGTATGAATGCTTCAGTTAATGTAAAGGGGTTAAGAGTTACTTTTGGCCATTCACATCTAATACCAAGAGATGGCTGTGTTTTTCATATAGAAGGCTCCTGCACTGAATAGAATTATTTTTCTGCTGATTGGATCTGTTGACAGAGAGACACATAAATGACTGCACTAAGCAAGCTGTCATTAACTAAGTGGTCTTATGCTGGTCTGATCCTGAAGGTGCAGTAAACGTTGGGAACAGGTTTAGGATCCATGAGTTGTGCGGATAGGATCCACTCAGCAAAAAGATGTGCACATTCACATACATACAGATGCAGGATTGAAAAACTTAAATCCAACCAAAAAAGAGATTTTGGAGGTGTTCTGGGTGGCTCTGGCCTTTAGCTTTTGCTTTTATCATTTCGAATGTGGCTATTTATATTGAGCTCCATAAATCTTTAATTTCCGTATAAATGCTGGCATCATTTAGACTAACGTCAGATGAACATAATTTTTCACCTAGTGGCAGGGACCTTTTCTTAATTTTCTTGTGGGTGGCGGTTGGTGGAGGCAGAGACCCTTATCCTCTTGTTTTGCGTTAGATTTAATCACTAAAATTAGAAACATTTGATAGGATGCAAACTCTGACCATCTTAAAATATTCTCCATCAACTGATGAGTGGAGTCTAGTGTCAGTTTATATTTATGCAATCTGATATCAAGGCCATTAACTGGATGTATGATTTATGCAATCTGATATTTATGCAATATTCTCCATTAAAGATAGTATCAAAGTGAATGACCTTGATGGAAAGAACTCGATGTATGATTTTCGTGTTCTTATGCATTTGACTCTGCTACTGTGGATGATAGAGATGAGGTGATCAGCTAGAGGTGAATTTATAATTTGTCTGGTTTCTCTTGTAGGTGAATCTTTTGGAAGAATTTATAACTTCCTCTACTAATCTTGGGACAAATGAACATCATATGGTTAGAAGCTCTCTTCCGAAGATAAGAGATCCAAAGGTGTGGCACTTGTTAATCTGCACATATTGATGTCCGCTTCACAAATCAATCGAAATAGTTCTATCCGTTTCAACATTTTTATTTCTCGTATATTAGAATGATTCATCTTCTCTGAATTCCAGGAGTGGGATGTCAAAATGTCTCCAAGCGATCGCGCTGAGGTTCTGTATGCTATTAGGCAGGTGGTTTTAGGGCTGTCATCTCTGCCAGGAGAGGCTGGTCTTGAAACTGGAACTTACAACTGGACATTGGGCTATCAACTGAACATTCGAATTTATGAGAAACTACTTTTTGGCATGTTCGATATTCTTGATGAAAGCCAGCTCATTGAGGTGTGTCCATCGGCACTTAGCATTACCTGTAGGGTTGCTTTGGTTTTTTAAGTTTTGCACATGCATAATGTTCTCCTATGCACTTGTTCAGGAAGCTGAAGAAATTCTAGATTTAATCAAGATGACATGGCCTACCTTAGGAATCACTCAGAAAATCCATGATGCAATGCATGGGTGGGTCCTTTTTAGGCAGGTATTATGTTGTACCTCAACTGGATCTTAACAATTGCGAAGCATTTATCAATGTGAATGGTTTGCATTTTTTACATGGTGTGTAATGTGACAGATGCATAGAATGAAGAATGAGCAAATAAGGCTCTTTTATATAGTTTTCTTGCTAAGATGGATAATAGCTAGCCTATATGACAGTGATCGTCTCGTTTTACCTGTGTCTTGAGTTTTGTGTGTGGCAATGCAAATTTGGGAGAATTTTATGCCGGAGAGGCACAGGTTATTGACGATATAATTCTTACTTGTGGCATTCTTTTGTTAGAAAGTAAAAAATAAAAATTATGGTTGGAGTCTCTCTCTCTCTCTCTCCCCGCTAAATCATTCTTTATACATCAATCCTGGTGATAATATTTCGCTGCATGGTTCTTGAGAAAGAAAGCTGGATCCCCGCAAACATCCCTTGTAACGTACCGACTCTAGAGCCGAATTTATTGTTTGCCAAGAATACTTCGTAACTGTACATGACCTTAAAGTTGTATTGTAAGCAAAACTATGTTTCCCATGTAGATGTTATTTGTTTTCGAAGTTGTCTACTGGTCTAGCTTATAGTTTTCTTGAGTTATCCTTAAGTTAGATAAAATCCACAGTTTGCGGAAAGAGACTGACAACTAGGTAACGCTGCTAATATTCTTTTCTCTGTCCATTTTGTTTTGACATGTACATGTCTATGCAGGACTTGGTAAATATATTCTTGGGCTTTCCTACGAAGTGTAGAAGGAATTTGGCCTAGAACTTCTTCATGTTGTGTGAATAAGTTGTATACCCGTGTGGTTTTGCAGGGTAAACTTGGAGGAAATATCACTGGATGAGTGTTTAGAGAATATAAATACGAATTTAGTTATTAAATGTTGAGAAACTGTTTGATTCTTTAGATTGTAGCAAAGCAAGCATTTATTTACCGGCAATGTTCTGGTTTTAAAGAATACTCTGGTTTCCAGGCATGTTCTTTGAAGATTTAGTTACATGTATTCGATTGATCACTTTTCTTGATTTGACCATTTTTTAGTTGGTGTTAATGCCTCATTGTTTTTAATTAAAAATAGTATCGTGCTTTGAGATGTCAAACTTCCTAACCATTGGAATTTTTCTATTGAAGTTTGCGGGAACACATGAGCCTTCGCTCTTAGAACATTCTATCGTCAAGTTGCAGAGATTTGTCTCTGCTGAAGACCGTGATAGGAAGGAAGAGCAGTATATCGACAGACTTGAGTGTTCTCAGCGATACAATGGTGTCGAAACAAAGTTAAGTCTGGTTGAGTCCGTTCTTTGCTCAATAAGCATTTGGTGCGATAGTCGCCTGCAAGACTATCATCTGCATTTTAGTAAGGTCAAGTTCTTTCTTCTCTATTTTTTGTTATTTGTTAAATTTAGTTGATTGTTTTGTGCTTTTACTTGTGCTTTCCTCGTCAAACATAATAACTTCTTCCTGGGCATGCACTAGGTTGGTGCTTGAGCTCATAGATGTCATATGCTACCAGTTTCATTTCAATGCTTGCAGCTTGCTTTTTACTATCACCTGCATTCCTTTGAGGGATAATCTTATTATGAAGCTTATTTTCAGGAACCTGGTATCTTTGGAAGGGTGATGATGTTGGTGTCACTAACTGGAGTTCCTATCATCAACAACTCTGAGGAAATTAAGGCAAGTTGTTCTGCACAAACTAACTGTTTAGCGTGTTTGGTAGTTTGACATTATGATTCGTTCACGTATTATAAATGCATTATTGCTAAATTGTCAGTTGAGATGTTCTCCCAATAATATAGAAACATCACCTTTAATTGTCATTCGAGATTCTGTACCCAGCTGTTTTATATCTCTTGCAAACAGAATCCATAGTCTTCTCCCTTTTAGGTGTCCCTGGTAATCATTTGAGTATAAGAGGCAAATGGCCCCACAAAAAGGCTGTTATACCCAGAAAATGTGGTTGAGAAAAGTGATGAAACTTAAGAGTGAAAAATAGAAAGCTAGTCAAAGACTGTGTTTGGAACCATCCTCCATTTTCAAATTTTCGAAAAAATGAAAATAATCTATTGGAAACTTCTACGATAACAATTATTAAATTTTCATATTTAACTGAAATAAAAAGGAAACTGAAATTTTGTGACAAAATCTTTTATTTCTATTGACTTTAAATAAATATTAGGCTACAAGAGAAAGCACGCTGTGCTAATAAAAATGATTTACTAAACATGTTTCCAGAACATTGAAAAAATTGGAAGTGGAAATTTTTTTTCAATTTTAATTAAAAATTGCGGTATTGAAAATATTCTGCGGCAACTAAAGAACCATCCTAAAATTGCCTGATGAACTCATGTTCTACCTTGAGTGCCTTTCTTTTTATATTACGGTCTTTGGTAGGCCTTTTGACATCCTCATATATTATCCGAAAAACTTAGTTGTGACATGAGGATATTCTATGTATGTAGCTCCTGAAGTTAAATGCTTCCGATGGCAATGTTATCCTAAAACTCAGCACTTATGTGGAAAGGTCCATTGAAGCTGCATATACTCGGGTGAGACAATCATGTGGCATCCGAAGTCACTCAAGCATATCTTTGTTTCTAATCATTGGTTTGATGTTGGATTTTTTAGGTAGCAAGTACAATTAATTTGGAATCCAAACTGGCAAAAACACATGGTCTGGCTCTACTAGCAAATGAATTAAATTTGCTAGCCAAGAGAGAGTTTAGCATTTTTTATCCAGTGATGCGTAATTGGTATCCGGAAGCTGGGGCAGTTTCAGCGACAAAGCTGAAAAAATATTATGGAGAAAGACTGGTTTGTATCACATTTAATTTGTGCAACTTTTCGTTTTTCTTCGTCTTCGCACTGTATATATATGAGGTTGTCACTCTTTTCTACCTTTCTCCCCCAATATACAGCAACCGTACCTTGCGGAGGTGTCATATCTAACCGAGGATGTTAGATCCGTGCTTTCTGCTGCCAATACATTGGATTATGATCTTAGTGAGCTTTATACATCTATTTGTGAGGAAAACAAGTTGAATCATCTGTCCAACCATGCTCTGGAGAGATATCAGGTACGATATTCTGAAATCGAGTATCATCTGTTTACATGGTTTTTACTCTCTTTAGATTGTGCCACATGTGAAACTTCTTTTGCTGACAGAAATAGACTAGTTACAGATTATATGTAATGTTTTTACCTCTAATTTTTTTGTCTATCAGATGGTAACTTGTCTGCCGTCATTATACTTTATTGGCACTTCTAGATGTAATGATATCAAATATTTGAGAAGCAAACTCTCTGGTGTTAGGTTATGGAGATCATCAGGTGTATTTGTTTGTAAAATTTGTCTGATGTGAACTTCCATGTAAAATCATACTGCATACGTGTTCTAAATGGTAATTGTCCCATAATATGGCTCAATGTGATGCTAGGAACAGGATGTGGTCTCATCTCGTTGCCTTGGCGTTTGTGTACGATTCCTATCTTAACCTCCATCTGGCTTTTTTTTTTTGGTGGGGGGGGGGGTGGGCAGGGATGATGATTGTGATTCTTTTAAGTGTGACTGATGTGCATCTTCTTTGGATCTACACTTGGCAAGTCGAAGTTCATTCCGCATATTAAAGATTCAGTTACTTCAAAGTTAGGCAGTGATACAGCTGTTTATTACCACATCAGTTCTTCTATTCAATATCCTCTGTACAGAATGACCAATATATACTTCAATGCAAATTTCATTCATTTACGTTATGACAGCTTATTCTGGCCGATTAAGCTGCTTGTTTTATAAAACGAGTCTTCAGATAACTTTATTTCTTTCTCCGGTGCATAATGGAAGCCATGACATTAAGTTTCTAAGCTTAGACAAGTAATCATGGCTACTGTACATTTGCTTATGTACAATTTTGTGCTTCAAGGTCGTGATGACACCTTTTTTATGCAGATCAAAGAAGTTGCTGGGCCAGTTATTCTCGATTGGATTATTGCCCAGCATTCTCGTATATTGCAATGGACTGAACGACAATTAGATCTTGAGGTGGAGTGACTATTTCAGAACCATCACAAATCTTTCAGATCATGTGGCTTAGCATAACCTTAGGAAATCATCAATTATAATTATTTCTGGGGAAGACTTGGAGAGCTGGGGAATAGCATGTATCCATGGTGTGGATACTGGATTGACATTTCTTCTGATTTGTAAAAGGGCTTTTGTTAACACCCAAAGCAATTAAATTAGTAGAAATACTTTTGGAGACACTATGAAAAATTAAAAACCTACACATTTAGAGAAAGCTACTACCTTCAAATAGGAAATACTGGTTTCAAAGCATATTTACTGAGCCTTAACAAGTGTGTTAGGGGTACTCCTTAATAATTCCCTTTTAAAAGATTTACACAATTTTGTGCTAGCATCATGCAGTGAACAGTATAAACGGTACAGGTATTCATTTTGATGCTAGGTGATACGTGATAGTGAAAACAGTTTGCAATCTAATTGTCCTGAACTTTTCCTGGTGTAGTGAGTTGGAAAACATTTGATTGAGCTCTATGCCTGGTCATGGCATTATTCTTGAGTTACTTTTCTCTGTACAAGGTGGGAATATTGAACAAGGCACACGATGAATAAGACACTCAAGATCCCATTGGCTAAATGAGGCGTACCGTCCCGCTTGAATAGTTATTTATTCTTTAGATAATGCTATTTTCAATTAAATTTAACGGCTGGAATTGCAGATTGCATTTATTTTTGTCTTTGACTTTGTGCAGAAGTGGGAGGCATTATCATTCCAGCAAAGGCAGGCACCATCCGTAGTTGAAGTTTTCAGGATAATCGAAGAGGTATGAAGTTCTTAATGACTGATGTACTGGTTTATAGAGATGAATTCATGATGGTGGATCTGCTGAATATATTTCTTTGTATAGTAAGTTCAAGACTGATATACATGGCGGTTACCGTAAGAGGAAAGCAGGGCAATTGTTTGGTGCTGTCTGAAGCTGGTATAACATTCACTTCAAAAATGAAGTAGCATTTAAATGTTGAAATTGAGAAGATTCAGTATAGTCGAAGAAGACAGTATTTGTTTGGTAATATTAGTTAAGCATGTTTCGTCCTACCATTTATTGGAGTATTACTGCTTGAAAAAAAGACAAAGTATAAGGCTAGCCTTGTGAAGCATGTAGATAGTTAGAATTTGCACAGATTTTTGCATGGTTTAATTCTTTTCATTCCTTTTGACTTGCAGACAGTTGATCAGTTTTTTGGGTGGAATCTCCCAATGAACATCACGCATCTTCAAGCTCTGCTTTCTGTGATATTTCACAGCTTGGATGCCTATTTGTTGAAGGTATCTAACGGTTTAGGTATGTGTGGCAAATTTGAGTGAGAAGTTGTGCTACTAGGTTTACTCGAATGTTAGGAGATTACCAATTTCTTTCTGTCTGGCAGCATGGACTGGAATTTAGGGGATTGATGGACTATGCGCTTCTTATTTGACTAATCTTTTATATTCTTTATTCGGGCTGAGGCCCGAGTTAGTTGTGCTAATTTTCCAGTTATATTCAACTTACTTACCAGTTTACACTCTGGGGATGCATCTTTTCCTAAAACTCTGATGATGATACTTACTGTTTTGACAGTTGAGAAGAAGGATCTATTACCCTCAGCTCCTCCTTTGACTCGCTATACAGAGACAGTTATTCCTATAATCAAGAGGAAGATCGTGGAAAACACTCCCACAGACAATGGCATGAATGACAAGTTGACTGCATCAACCATATCAAAGCTCTGTATAAGATTAAATACTCTTCAGGTTTGCATCGGCTAATTAGGCATATGAAGATGGCAGAAAAGATTGCTTCTTGTGTTATAGGAGAGAGGTTTTCTTTGTTTTTTGATTGATGTCAGTTGACCACATATACATGTTGATATGATCCTACAATGCTTTTTTCTACAATACAATAAAAGGAGTGGAATTAAATGCAACAAGAAGCAGCAATCTGAGTGTATCTAAACCCCAAAAATTTCAATTTCAGATTCATCTAATCAATCATGAAGGAGTATCCTACACTCTTCTGAACATTTTTTTTTCACTGTGCAGTACATCAAGAAAAACAGTGGCATACTGGAAGATTCCCTCAGAAAATCTTGGGCTCTAGTCAGATCATCTAAATATCAAAGATCAGGTGACTTCCTGCTTGGGAGCAAAACTTAAATTGGTTTGTCCGTTGCATGTTTGAGCATATTGACACCTTTTTCTTTTTATCGTAATTGAGCATATGCTTAAATATCCTTGTGACTTTCACACAATTTAATTCTAGTAATAACCAATTGAACCATTTCTCTTCACCTGAAATATGAGTTTCTACCATAAAGTTGTCATGGTGAATGATCCTCCTGCATTGCTTGGTCTTGGGTGGGTAAAAAATACACCTTTTCTAGGATTAAACCTGTGAACACACAATGGAGTAGTTTCCATTTTGTATGAAGACTCATCCGTGATAAATTACGGGAATAAAGAAGTGGCTATATATTGGGTTTATTTTTCAAGATAAAGTCAGGCATTTTTCAATCTTAGTGTGCTTTTGATTTCTGATCTTCTTTTACTTATGTGATTATGCTGATTGTCGCCTGTTATAAGACAGTCCTGAAATTTAGTCACTTGGGTGGTCACGTGGACTAATTCTTTGCTGAATGCTTACGCAGCGGTGGAGGAACCTTTGCAAAATACAGTTACTGACTCCTTAACGTATGATGAAGCAGTTGATGAACTCTTTAGTACCACATTCAACAGCATCAGGGATACTTCAACAAATGCAATAGGCACGATTTGCGACTTAATTGGTGAGTTGACATTTGAGTACCGTGCTTGTAGTTCTTCAGGCACTGATCACTTTTTGAAGGAAACCAGCTTAGCTGGTGCTTTTAGTAAACTACATAATACACATAGAATGTAGTTGATACATAGTAAATGAAGGGATGGAAAATACTTTGATGTTATTTTTCTAAGCATTGCTCTATCAGTGCTTAGTCATTAAATCCCCTATACTTTCGCTTACCTCAACAAAAAGGATCATCTAATAGTATCTTAAAAAACATATACAAACAGACAATTTACTATATTGATCTTGTAGATAAATGCCAACTGGCAATTCACGTGAGAGTGTTTCTCTAAAGATAATTGCAGTCACACAATGTAGTGTGCATGTTATAGAAATTTGGAGAACTATGCAAACTTGACTGACAAAGGAGTTGGTACTCACGCAGTTGTCTAGAGATGCTGTTCCTTTCCTTTTTGGTTTCTTTTGTTCGAATGGAGAGAAGAAAAAGAGAAAGGGGTTTGGAGGGGTAAGGGTTGTAAGCATTACAAACAACCCACAAAGTTTCGAGCATATTTGCAAGTCTTACAACAATGTTTTTTTGAGCAAGCAATGCACGTGCTATTCCTTGATACAGCTTTCTTTTATAATTGGATTATATGCCCCCTTCATCTCCAGAATTTGACTCTACACATAAAATGAGAATGTTTGCTCTCAAGCATCATGTGCAATGTCTGTCTAAAGCTCTCATATTTGCTGCTAAACATAAATAACACCATGCTTATTAAATTCATCTCTTGAATTTTCTCCTAGGATTGAGAATGGTCTTTTGGGATCTGAGAGACAAAGTGCTTTCATGTTTATACTGTGGTAATGTTGAAAGTGCTCGACTGGACAAGTTTCTCTTTCATTTTGATACTGTAAGACTCTCTCTCTCTCTCTCTCTCTCTCTCTCTCTCTCTCTCTGCACACACGGATTTGGAAATGCAGGGCCGTTTACATGTCTTTAAGTATACTCATATATAAATCAGTGTTCAGAGTTTCTAATGAATTGGTATCAATGCAGGTCCTTAACCGTATATGTGGCTTACTTGATGAAGCTCTTAGAGACCTTGTGGTTTTAAGTATCTATCGAGCATCCATGGTATGTTACTGTCCTTAGATTCTATTGATGCTGAGGCATATTTTAAGTGACAGTGCAAACTGAATTCTTCGTCTTAATCTTCCAGGATGCTTTTGTCTGGGTGTTGCTTGATGGCGGCCCATCTCGTGCATTTTCTGAGGCAGATGTTTCTTTGTTGGAGGATGATTTTACTATGTTGAAGGTTTGTGAATATATCCTTTTCCTTTTCATTGTTTGTTTCCTCTTTCTGAATTCCTTACCTTCTTTTTGTGTCTAAGATATAGTTGTAGCTCTTGTAAAAAAAGGTGATGATGCTGAGTTTTGACTTTCTCTACATGGGATGCTGTCTGCTTAAGGACACAAGTAGAAGTGCTTGCACTAGCATGTCTTTTTCCTTTTCAATTTACGTCTTGTTTATTCTTCAGAATGGAGGGATGAAACTTTCCCTTTTAGGAGTTCGATCGAGCTTGGTTATACAGCAATTTCTTCATTCAGTTGAGAGATTGAAGCTTAAATAAGAGATCGGTTTCGTTTTGCATGCTTGTCCTTGAGATAATAACGTCTCTGTTTCGAGAAGAATCATGGATGAGAACTCACCTTGAAACTCGTTGACTTGAAAGGTGTTGAGATAATATAGTCATTTCTGATACCCTATATATAAGCAGCATCTAGGTCATATTAGCATTTACTTACAAGTTTTGGTTCTGGTTTATAGGGATTGATTCAAGGTCTTTATATTTGTAAATAGCAGTTTAATAGTGTGGTATTGTTTCTTTCCAATCACAACTTAAGCATTGGAGTTACTCTGGATGTGTTGGTTGTGACCTGATGACGCTTTTGTTTTGGTGCCCTTTTTTTGTCAATGTTTTGGTGCGTTTGAGTAGATGGTTTTTTCTCACTGAACTGGAGCATGAACTGGTCAAGTGACTGCTTGTAAGTTCCATTGGCGCAACCAGCTGTCAATTCACCTTATAGGGGAAACTAGATGGAAGACATAAAGCATATTGTGGCTCAGTTATGCTGTGTATAAAGCACCCAGGACATCTAAGGAGTCCTGAGTTCAGGCCGCTCTAACCTCAGTTTACGCTTTTTATTCAACACTGTTAAAGCAATTTTAAAGTGGCTGTCTACTTTTTCTAGGCTAAGATCCTCTTTCATTTATCCTAATTTTACCTCCGTTACATGGTTGACCTGGTTTGATCGGTTAATTCTAGTCTCTCGCACCTTTATTTTGAGGGAAGATGCCTTTTCCTCGGGAGCCAAAAGAACTGAATATAGTGAGTCAGTGTTGAAGAAGCCGACTAGCTGGTCTGGTACCATTGATTCGATGTCCTAGCATCAAAATCAGTGAGTAGTTGCAAGTTCAGTGATGCCCGAGAGATCATGGATGCAGGATGTGTTAGCTTATTGATGCTCTCTAATTCCATTTTGAAATACTTACTTATTGGCTGTGATTTAGATATGTAGGACACCCAATGAAAATGTGCTGTACGACTGTTATTTTTATCGATCAATTACAATTGCCTCCCACAATTCTGGATCACATACTTAATCCATTAATATGTGATGAACTTGAGAGCGGCTTGCAAGTTGCAACAGATGGTTGAAGTACCGAATCTTCCTTCTGATGTTTGCTTATGCTAAGGACCGACCAAGAATGTGCCATTGCTTTCTCTCATACTATGCAGTTGTTACATGCTTTTAGTTGTGCTATATATTGATTCATAGGAATTTTTTATTGCTGATGGAGAGGGGCTTCCCCGTTCTCTGGTGGAGAAAGAAGCTAAATTTGCCGCACAGATACTACAATTATTCTCCCTTAAGGTGGGCATGGTGGTGGATAATTGAAAGTTGTGCTATATATGAATCTATATAAGCAGCTGCTTGACCAATTTTGCTTCAACAGACTGACACTGTCATCCAAATGCTGCTAAATGCAAGTCAACGAATCTCATCAGGATTACATGCACATAGACATGGCAGCATCCCTGATGATGCATACATTTTGATACGAGTCTTGTGTCATAAAAAGGACAGGGAGGCCTCCAAATTCTTGAAACGGCAGTACCAGCTCCCTATGTCTTCAGGTGTGATTCTCTCATTGAGGTTTCTTATTTTACCTTTTCTCCTGCTGTATCTCATGTTTCAATGAGTATCTTTGTCAGGAGTGCTGATTCCCTTAGTAGTCTAAAATTAAATGATACAATCTATTACAAGGATCACATTGATAAAAACAAATAAATTAGTACCAAATATCAAATCTCACGAGCATGCAAAATTCAATGAGGAAGTCATGACGGCAGGAAGTCAGTATTTGCTGCACATTAATGAATATAATAAGAGAGGCATGTGTTCTTGGGTGTCAATCTTAGTTTTGTTTTTCGCTGGTTCTCTTGAGATTGATCCAGAATCTTTTTTTCTAATGCGGGACTTTTCCCTTTATTATGGTGTAATCTTAGATGCCATTGCCATTCTAGATTTTTTCCTTGGATTAGTTCTCCATATCAAGTAGTGGAGTCTTTGCTCGTCTTATAGAAGCATCTATGGAGAAAATACTCAAATTTTCAGACCATTGTCTCGGTCTAAAGTGCTGTTGTCATTTGCCAGCAACTCTAACCAGTGAATTGGCTTTGGGTTTTATATACCTGCAGAATATGATGACACTCCATCAAAAGATTCTGCTGTGGGATTGACATTTATGTCAGATATCCTCGAGCGAAGCAGCTCTTTCCATTGGACCGAGAAGGGCCAAAAAAGTTTAAGTTCATTCAGGAAGAAAATTCAAGAAGCAACATCAGAACTTAGACATGCTGCGTGGTGACATTTGCTCGTAGTTGACATCTCAGTTTGGCTAGCACATTGGTTTGGATTCTGACAGAACCCTTTGAGATGGATTTATGAGGCGCTTAGTCAATTTCTTCGATGGATTTCCTAGGAAGCGATAGTGGGAGGTGGAGCATCTCCGTCCATTGGACTGAGAATGGCCAAAGAAGCTTAAATTCATTTAAGAAGAAAATCAAGTAAGCAACATGCAAACTTGAAACATGTCGTATGGGGACATTGCTGTTGGCTATCGTCGTTGGCTGGTTCGTTTGTGCGGATTTCGACGGAACCTCTTTGAGTCTCGTTATGAGGCGCGGAATCCGTTTCTTAGTTGTAGTTACCGGTGAGCTATACATTAATCTTGTTTATCAGGCTCATGAGCGATTACCCTTTTGGTAGAGCTATTCTTTGCATGATGTTGCATGAAATTGTTCATAAGTGCAATTTGTGCACAAAGATATAATTTTCAGTTCATCGATGCCAGTAATGTAGTTTGAGCAGAATTTATAGTTCAGTTTTGTTTGCCATAATTCTTCTGACTTGTTCTTATGCATTTAATAGAGTTAGCCAATTGTCCTGGTCTATACACATTGGAATCTTGTAATGTGCAACGTTATGATCTTCAGACCGGGGCAAGTTTCCTTGTCCATCATCCTTTTCTGTTGTGATGTTGCATCGGGCTGGTGGGTGGAGTTGGGTGCAATTTCTTTTATTGCGGAGGCTGCGGAAGGAAAGTATGTTCCATTTTAGAATTTTCGCGAATGCTACACTTAAGAGGGCCAACATTTACAGCAGCGATTTGAGATCGAGTTGTTGCAGTGTCGGCACGGTGCTGTTAAATCAGATAGGAACTACTTAATAGGAGAATTTTGCTTGATTGATTTATGATAACTATGTTAACGGCACTACGCAAATTTTGTAGTCATGGCAAATCTTCTGTCGAGGCTTTATTTGACAGTTGACACACTATAGTCGGGAGAATTTTCTTTCAAATGCGCTGGTAAAGGTTCGAACGTGCATACACGAGTGTTTTCCGTATTCTTCCGGTCCAAAAAGTCTTTTTATATCTTTTATTCGACTCCAAACAGGTCTCGGGCTTCCGATACTCACGGAGGTTTAGATTTAACAATGAGTCGTTTCGTGAAACGCTCTTGCTTTGCTCGATTAGCTGTAAATTTCCAAATATCGTATCTTCGCAAAAAATTTGAGTATCATCATTACTTGGCGTGAAATCCATAGAATCGCATGCTGCTTGACTTAGAAAATTGGGATTGACTTCATTATCATGTATCTGATAGAAAAACCTAAACACCAGACCAAGGTATTTTGGACCATCCTATGTCGGCAAAAGTTTTTGCGGCGCCGTATATAGCTTGTTTTCCTTAACTTGCTGGATGACTCGTGAAGCACTTTCCTAGGAGCGATGTTTTTCCGCGTTAGAGACCAGAAATTAAATAAATGATGAAAGTGACACCGCACCATGACTGAGTCAACCTGGTCTACTCGTGTGATTCCTGGAATTCCCCTCAAATCGAACCCTGGAATTACTAGGATATATGATGACAGATCAATGCTCCGTTTGTTTCGAGAAATATGAGCGATTTATAAAATATTTTCTTAAAAAAAATATTTGCATCGCTTATAAAAATGAACGAACGAAAAGTATTCTCATCATTAACGAAGATATTTAGGCATAAATTCTTTTCAAATTATTCATTTTCCATCAAAAGAACGGAGCATGTTGGTTTGACTATGCTGCATGAGAACCGATAATCATGATTTCGGCTCGTAGAAAAAGTAAACCATTAGGTAACAACAAAGCTGTATGGGATTTGCCTGAAACAGTTTCTGCTCTTAGATTGTGTAAGCTGCTCTAATACAAAATTCTTGAAGTTGGAAATTCTCAGTCTTTTCGTCACCATCCCGACGCTGCTTGCCTCCTATGACTTCACATCATAGGAAACTGGAAATACTTCACCGGTATGCCGATCACAGTTTGAGACGTCTCGGCTCTGCCGTTATCGCTCGACCATTTCTCATGTGCATCCGAAGACCCTCCCATTCGAGACGTGACGGCTCTACCATTGCCGCTCGGCCATTTCTCATGTGTATCCAAAGGCCCTCCCACTTTCACCGCGAGATTAATAATGCCGTCGCTTCTGGTCCCATCCCGAGCTCGTAGCCGGTAACTGAGGTACTTCACTGAGTCCATCGGTGGCAACCCGACATCGGTCGCCGGAATTAGACACCAGCCCAGTTGGGTCCAACCCTGAGTGAAGCTCTTTTTATAGAGTTGGAGATGAATGGAAGCATTCAGGTCAGTGAAGAAACTCGAGCTAACGTGTACACGAAACTTGTCGCCCCAGTTGAGTCCGACTCGATCTTTCTCGCCGCCATTGTTTCGCACGACGCACGGAGCTGAAGAAGTTATCGCCGTGAGAGAAATGAAGGGTCTCGGAGGTTTCGAGAAGATGGAACGGGAGGGTTTCTTCAGCCCTTCAGCTGATACGACGGTGATCTCCATGTCTAATGGCTCAGGACCGTAGGCCGACATGAGAAAGGACGTGAGTTCTTGCAATCTTTCTGAGAGTGATTTTTTTGACTGGTACAGCTTTGGATGAGTATGGAGTGAGCGAGAGGGAAGTATTTATTGGAGGACTTTGCTAATATAATAATTTTTTGGTAACGGCAAGTTGCAGGCCACAAATTCTTGAAAGAGTAGATCCCACAATAATTTTTAATTATTTATTATTTATTTTTTGTGCTTCACAACATGCCGTCAACCTCATGTTAGAAAAAAAAAGTTGTCATGCAATCATATTCGAAAGATCGTGAATCAACGAAAAGAGATGCTTGAGGGTTGGTCGGAAAAATGGGACCCAAGTGCCACGTGTCTTTATTGAATGGGACCAGCCCCGTGGTGACGTGTATAGGCAGGCTTATGAGATATTTTCTCGTAATTCAGAGCGACAAAATCAAATCATTCATTTTTCGTTAAATAAGCAAAGGAGGAATGGTGAGTCTATTTTGCATTGAGGGCATGTGATGCTCTTATAATTCAAGATTGTGGGACCACCGATATTGAATCTCAGATTTCAACGGCTAAGATCCGGTTTTGGTAATCCGACAGTCACAAACTCACGGGCAAATGCTACGTCATTGTACAGTAGCCTAACCTCGAATTTAGATTACAATGTCTCGACTTGTTTGCTTCTTGTAGTATAATCGAAGATTGGACTAAAAAACTGTGATTCTTGTCGCATCCTATAGAAACGGTCCATAAGATTCGTCGGAAGGACTTTTACATTTGAGTTTTTCTTTTAACGACAAGTTTCGCGGTTCTTACAGTTTGATTTTAATTAATATGAGACACCTTAAATAATTGAAAATGTACAATTAATTGCTTATGAAATCATATATGAGGTTTTTTTCTTTTTGGGAAATTATTTACCGAACTTATCTTTTGAAAAAGAAAAAGTTACTAAAAAAAAATCTTAAACCTATTGCACTTTTGTCAATTCAATCATAAACCTTTTAATTTTTCAATTAAACCTAATAAATATTTTCACGTTTGGCTAAGTGCATCCATGCGATCAATTTTGGCCGGAATCCGGTGGCATGGTCGGCATTGACGTGTCCTTTTTTTTTTATTTTATTTCTTCTCTTTTTCCTTTTTTACTTTTTCTTTTCCTATGACTGGCAAGGGTCGCAGAGCTCTCGCAGGCCACAGTAAAAAAAAAAAGATGAAAAAGAGAAGAAAAGAAAGAAAAAAGTTAAAATAACTGTGCAAGTCAACGCCTGCCGTGCCCCGTAATACGCCGGCATCCGTGGCAGCGTTGTCCTATCAAAATTGGCCGGATTAACTCAAAATTAATAAAACGTGAAAATGTTTAAAATTTAATTAATACAATTAAAAATTTTAACATTGAATTTGTAAAAGTGTACTAAATTTAAGATTTTTATTATTCATTTGAAAACAACTTGGTGGATGCCGACAAGGAAGGGACCTTGAATTTTCTGCTTTGACGACTTTTTTAGTCCACGACAATACCAATCATCAACTTGCTTTCTCGATTAAATAAAACGCCTTTTTCTTTTCTCTCGTGGGTTTGAAGTTCCACTGGGTTAAATTTTGTTTTTCCTTTTTTCTATTCAATGATTAAAGAAAAGAGCAATAACGTATGGAGAATATTACTAGCGTTTCACTCGAAAGAGCATCTAATGCAATGGAATTTGTCAATTATCTCACGTCGCTTGATTATGAGCTATGTATAATCTTTATAAAAATATAGTATTCCTCCACTTATTAGTTCAAATATTTTTATTAGACCTTTTAACATAATATTAGAGTCGGGATCTGCCTCCAGTTTATTTCGCGTGCGCATTCACCCCGTTCTTCAAATTTCACCAATCATAGTTAATCTGACTTGCACGTGATAGAATTGAAATACCTACATCGCTTGACTTTACCTACTAACTTGAACTTTTTGATTTCTAACTTTTAAGCCGTCTAAAATATTACCCAGACTTAATATTACATGTGAAATTACATTGTCAATACCGGTATGTTACGAAAATCTCAGGCATTTCGAGTTTAGAAAAAAGAAAAGTAAACTTCGTGCACGAAAGATTTCAAGTAGAACTTAAAAGACACCTTGTGTGTTGCTTCTTGATTGCTAGGAGTACCTTAAGTTTTCGTCTTATTAGGCGCAAATGCTAATTGCCAGAGAGCGAGTGTTGTGGGCTTCAGATGAGAATGGGATGGTGCCTGGTGCTGAGTTCAGGTCAAGTCAAAGAGCGGCGCAGCTAATATGGACATATGGAGAAGGTGAATTGCCGTGAAAGAGATGAGTCGGCAGTATCATGACAGATTACCTATATCATATCGATTCGTGTTGGTCAAAGTTTAATGGCGCTGAAGCACACGGTGGGAATACTCCCCGTGCCGCATGGGGAAGAGCATGATTTTAGGGTAAAAACAAAAATCGAAAAACTGAATTGGTGGAAATAAGTCCAGTTTCAGGTTTTAAAAATTAGAGAACTGGTTTCGACAAAACAAGTCTTTGTGTTTTTCTTGTTCTATGTTTTTGCGCGATCTTGGGGCATTCCATGGCGTCTGATGACGAGTGTGTAATCTGAAACCCTTAATCCGACCTTCCATTTCCGGCGATATCCATGACTGAGACTTTTACTTTATTAATGGTTCGTAATTTTCGAGTGCATATATATGAATTGTGGTCATTAGTCACTAGATGTGATTATTCATTATAATCAATTAATTAAGAATACATGTAGAACATGTCGACCCTTGAACTTGTGACATGGTAGGTATCAGGTTTCAAGATATGCAGGGTAGGTTTCAGGTTCCAAAAATTGGTGTACAAGTTTCGATAGTGTGTTCCAGGTCGAACCTGGATCAACTCCTGGAACCATTCACCCATAGTGTCGAACCCTTCGTCAACTCGGTCCAGTAGAATGGACTTATCGATGGAATCTTTTCAGTCAATCGGACGCGTGAAAGTTATCAAAAGCTTCGAGTGATCGCCCCCGTGTGATGGTTGCATTTTCTACGATAAATTATGTTGAAAGTTTGTTTGTAAAAGAAACAAAATAGTGCTTTTTCTTTGTCCCATATAGGAAAGATGGGAGAATGTGAGCTTATATATAAGTGAAAGGCCTCTTTGCTCTTGGGTCCACCTGTATTTTTAATTTAACTATTGCAGTGAATCACCACATTTAATGACCATCACTTTTTGCTACAATCCATTGATCATAACTCATATTTAGACACACGGATAAATATGAAATGTTGACAAATTAAAAGTCTCAAACAAAAATATTGCAGGAAATGAAAACTCAAACTAGTGGTTCCAGGTTATACACTCATCATGAAATACCGCAGGATAGCACGGAAACATATACCAAGAAAAACGTAAAAACTTGTTACATGTTTCAGGTTCCACCTACCTGGAAGTTGAAACCTACCCGTCGGAATAGGTTCTCAAATTTTTAGAACCTGAAACATACCATGCATATCTTAGAATTTGGAATAGGATAGATTCTTCATTGGTCCGATTTCAAGTTTCAGATTTTACCTTGAAATCATGTTCATTCCTAAAGAAAACTACTGCACCATTCGTGTAGAAAAGGGATGCTGAGATTTCTTTTTAACTAGTGATGCGGGCGGATTAAACTCGTGCAATGAACTTGCCGTTGTTTGAATAGTCGAGGAAAAAATTGCTTGGAAAACAAAACAACCGCTCACGCATCATTATCGAAAACCAATAGAAGCACTGTATAGATCTTCTCAACATCAACAGAGCATGTTTAATAAAATAATCCCGACATAAGAACGTTAAATTTTGCGCGAATTTAGGTGTATCTACTCCTCTCTACTCCTCTCTCTCCTCTTCTTTCTAGAAAAAAGATAGTTACATAAATAGTCTCTTAATTTTGGTCAAATATGCAATGTGGTTTATGATCTTTTCATTTGTTCAATGTGATTCTTTAACTTTATCTCAATATGCAATGTGGTTTCTATACTTTTTATTTGTTCAATATGATCCATGAACTTTTAGTGAATGTTCAATCTGGTTCTTGGACTATATAAAATATCCAATGTTATCATTCCATTAATTAAAATTCAAGAATATTGTAGAGTATTTTCATACAATCCATGGACTAAATTGAACATGTACCAACAATTCAGAAACCATATTGAACAAATTAAGAGTTCGGAGACCACATTGCATATTGGGCTAAAGTTTAGGGACCATATTGAACAAATTAAAAATTTAGGGATCAAATTGCATATTTGGTCAAAGTTCAGGAATTATTTGTGTCATTTTTTCTTTGAGAAAAGAGGCTGGCTCAATTCAACTCGGCAGCTCACAGTTCTGGGCCAGCCGGAAATAGTTCAGACCTCAGCTCTCACCAAGCCCGAAACTCTAAGCTTAAGTCCAGCAGCAACTCCCTGTCTCCTTTTCCCCTTTCATAGCCCGAGCCCACAGTTCGATTCAGTTCAAAGACAGGTTGTATGCCACGGGCTTAATTGTTAACCGAAACTCTCGACCTTCATAAATCGAGGGGCCCCTACCCGACGAGATGGTTTCTCCTTCCCTCTCGAGAAAATGGATTTGGCCGAAAAATTGCTGGGGAATCGCTGCCGCCCGCCTGCCTGCATCGGCAATGGGTCTCCAACTTTAGCCCCGCTCTCGTCTCGGCCGCATGTTTGCCGTTTCCTTGCCCGCGCACCGAGTCGTGTACCCTCTTCTTGGCGAGGGCTAGGACGTGGCTTGAGGGATCCATCACCGATTTGCTTTGGTGCTAAACATGGACTTGTTATGGTATTTTTTGATTCATGAGGGTCGCGTCTCGGAAGGAAAAAAAGTTTCGGGCCCGATCCCCGCAATTTGGTTCGGGGTTAGCGGGACCTTGTTTTTTCGGGTACGTCGAGGGTGCTCGCCTAATCGAAAAAATTCGGATGAGCGGCAAAGTCGTGCTGAACCGAGAGAGACGACCCAGGTGTGGGTTCGTCTTCGTGGGGGTTCGATGCGTTTTCATCGATCTTTTCCGAAGAGGCGTGTGGCGCCTTTCGCCCCATACCCTATGGCAACGAATTGGCGGCGATTTCGTTTTAGTATTCGAAAAGCTCTTTGGATTAGCAAATATATTCTTTTGAAAAGACTTTAGAGTTGCCACTAACCTTTTTGTGGGGTTGGTTAGAAACCCCCTTCCTAGGAAGGGAAGATCTTCCTAATCCCTACGCAACCAAAGATTCTAGGATCGGGGATTTGGTTACCCTAGCTTAAGCTAGAGTTCTTTCGGTTACCGTCTGGAATTGGTGATTACCTAAAGTGATCATGCGAGGTTTTTAGCAATTTGACTCATAATCTTGTTTTTTCAACCAGGCTAGGCGCTCATGCAAAATGGTCTTGCGGGGCTCGTTTCATGGCATTCTAATATTTTTCGGGTTTCGCAATCTTAAAAAAAAAAACGAAACATCCAAAGGATACAAAGGGAGAGAGCGAAAATAAGCAAGAAGCTAATCTAAAGCGAGAAAAAGAAAATCTGTGGCCATCGGATATTAAGGTACAAGGCCAAAATATAAAACTTGAAACAGAATCGAGTGTACAATAATAAAATCGGATTGGACATCGGTCACCTTCCAACATGGAATAAAAACGTATTGGTGTTCATCGCAACGAAAGACGAATTTGGGATTTTTCTTGATTTTTTTTTTGGCGGGCGGAGCGGGCTTGGAAAAAACGATGGCGAATTGCGCGAAGTTTCAACAAAAATCACGCACGAAGTTTCAATTTTCGCTCAATTTTCAAAAAAAAAAATGATTTGAAAAAGTTGACTCCTCGGGTGTTTTCAAGGGTGATTATCTTAATCCATAGAGACAATCAAATCAATCCCAAAGTATCAATGTGAAGTACTACATATGGAGAGCATGATCGACCGAAGAATGACCCCAAAAGCTCGAGAAATCATCCTAATCCCTACGCAACCATACTTAGAAACACGACCCCGAAGTAGCAGGTCTGCACTGCTCACCATACTCAAGAAAAATTTCCGTGCTCAGAAATGATTCACAGAGGCATTTTCGTGAACGTTTTTCTCGCACTCTGATCACAACCAAAGAGAAACCCATATACCGACACGAAGAGCTCCATATGAGGAACAATATATAACAAAAATGACCCTTACATCACGTAAAACGAGAGAGAAAATCACCCCGAAAGTCAGGGGTTTGCACTATTTTTAAACAACAATCAGACTTTGACATGGTTAATAGAGCCACTTCCAGACCCCATAACTTCCTCTACAGATCAAACTAAAAGCAACCAAACATACCAACCTGCTCTTCTATAATCAAGGAACACAACAAACCCAAAAAAATCCAAAAAAGATCACGGGAAAGCAATAAAAATTTAGCTCAAAGTGGGCGGGTCAGGCTGTTTTTATCCTGCAACACTCAAAAAAGTTTGTACCGACTTGCGCAGATCACCAAGACAACTTCGAGGGGCCGTGTCTTACACCTCAATCACAACAAATGGGCAAATGATATGTCAACGCGAAGAGCTACACAAGGGGAAGAGATTCGGCGAAAAATAACCCGAAAATAATATGAAACGACGGAGAAACCCAAAGTAGGGGAGTCGGGCTGTTTCAGACAAAAAATAAAGCAACGAGCAGACTAACAAGGCATGTTCCCGACCCCATATCTCACTCCACAAGTATAACCGAGAGCAAAAATGCACATACACGCACTCTACTACATGCACAGAACACATAAAGTCCAAGAACGACAAAAAAAAGAGCACGGCACGCTTTGAAAAACAAGCTCAAAGTCGGGGGTTTGAACCGTGAAAAGCATTTCGTCGAACACGTAGCATGCGACACAAAAAAAACCAATCTAGGGCATTACGAGTGAAACCAAAGCATGTAATCACTCAAAGGGGATGTAATGAGCATAGAGGCATATATAGGAGTGGTCGGTTTGGTCCCGTTGGCCTGAAAGTTGAACGGGACCAAGCCGGCCAAAGTGCAATGCACCAGAGCCAAGTTTGTCGCGAAGGGGTATTCGCGTTACCTTTTGGGCGGCTCCGGTGACGGAATGGAGGCAATGACGGGTTTGGGGTGTTGTGGGAGTGTCGGTGAAGGTGTGTAGATGCTCGGTCTCTCTCGAAAAGCTCTCGTCCCCCCTCGTTTTCTCTCTCAAAGTTTACTGCTCACCAGCCCGAAATCTCTGAATACCAGCTACGGAAGTGGGGTTTTCTTCTCAAATTTGCGGAACCCCCTTACTCTCCGGCTTCTCTCTCTTTTCACAGACGATGTCTACCACTTGTACACGAGCCCTCGCCCTCGCCCTCGCCCTCGCCCTCTGTACGAGCACGCCAGCTCATAAATTCCCTCCCAACATCTTTTTTTGTCATTTTGCTCTCGTACCCGAGCCAGCTAGCTCATTTTCGTACGAATCTCGCGCAAACAAAAGACAAAATGAGGTTGGGAAGGTTCTGGAATGGGGGTTAGGGGAGGTACGTGGCATGGGTGTCTCGAAAAGGTAGCAAATTTGGCCAGGAATTGTCTGGTCCAGCTTGGGCGAGCGTGCAGCGACCGAAACGGGGCTGGGTACTCCGGCTCTGGCGATGAAACGCCGTGAAAGTGGGTTCATCGGGACCGGCAATGAGTTGGCTACAAAGCCCAACCGGTATCGTAGTCGATCGTGTCCGTTTTTGTGGTTAATTTTGTTGATTTCCGCCTGGGGTCAGCTGCGCGTGTAGGAGCTGAACGTGGAAGATGATGAATAGTATCGGGTCGGGCAGGTGCGACTCGACCTACCCGGTTTCACGAATTTCGCCAAATTAAGCCCTAAAATGACTAATTTTCAGAAAATTGAAGCTTGAATTGGGTTCTACAACATGTTTTTCATCTAATAGAGGTGTTCTTAGGATTGAATCACTTGATTTAGTGCAAAAATCCCAAATTCAAACTTTGACCCGAAATTGAATTTTCAATAATCCAAAACCTAAATGACCAAATCGAGCCAAACCACCCCCACTAATGGATTCAAAATGATGAAAACTATAGGGTAGAGGTCTTCGATTTGCATGGGCATCCCCTGAAAAATTTTAATTTCAGTTTTGGGTGATTTGGGGACTAAATCGAAAAATAAAACTTCAATTAAGCCCCCTTGTCAAAATTGAGCAATTATGCGTACAATTGGGTCAAGATGCAAATTAAGATATTAGAGGGCAATGTAAAAACGCATGAAAAGTAAAAAAAATGAAAATAAAATAACTCAAATTGTATTTTTTAAGTCCAATTCGGAATTACGTTTGTGAAGGAACACATAATCCAATTTTTTTTTTCCAATTTTAAGAGGCCAAAATAAAAAGGGATTTAAAATAAAAATATTGGATATTTTTCCATATTCTTTCGGCCACAAAATATATATTTTTTTATGATTTTTTAATATTTTCCTAATATACGAAAATATTTAAAAATACGAAAATATCAAAAATTATTTTTTATTCAAAATTGGTTCCTTAGGCTTGGCCAAGGCTTCCAAAATTGATTTTGCAATTTTATGAATTTTTATGAATTTTCTATTAATTTTCTAAGAAAAAAGTGATCAAAATTTTGGTGTCAACAACTGCTCATCTTTGAGAGGGAGCTCGATAGAGATTACTTTCAAAGGCGAGGTGACGCCTGAGCCTTAATCGACTCGACTGGGGAAAACAAAAAAAGTTATGACATTTGACCTCCAATACCTCTTATGTAAGCTCGGGTCTAGACTGGGTGGCAAGAGATCCTTGTGATATGAGAGAGGAGGAGAGAGAGTTACGTGGCACTTACCTGCCTGTTGTGCGGCTGTTGCCTGACGTGAATGCTCTTTGAAAAGATACCTAAGGATTCATTCTAAGAATACCCTAGGAAGGTTAAGCTCCGACCCGTATGGTAGGTCGACCCATGATAGAATTCCTAATAAAAGTATTCTAAAGTTTAATTATCCTATCAAAAGGACTAGTCAATTTTTGACCGGTATGGTAGGTCAACCCATGATAGAAATCGTAACGAAAGGATCCAGAAGACAACTTATCCTACCGAGAGGACTCGCCTAAGTTTTAACCCGTATGGTAGGTCAATCCATGATAGAATTCCTAACGGAAGAATTCTAAAGACGACTTATCCTATCAAGAGGACTTGCCTAAGTGGTGCCTGCGATTCAGGACTTGAAGATGGATCATCCTATAAGCAGGAGTCACCAAGGATTACCTACCTGTCACCTTTCGGGTAGACAAAAGAGGTATGGACCTATTTCGTTTGTCAGTAAGGGACTACCCTAATGTCGCTTCTAAGGGCAGACAAAAGAGGTACAAATCCATTCGTTCATCAATAAGGGACTACTCTAATGTCGCTTTTAAGGGCGGACAGAAGAGGTACAAATCTATTTCGTTCGTCATCAAGGAACTACCACAATTTCGCTATTTAGGGCGAACAGAAGAGGTAGAGATTAAAATATTTCAAATATTTCAAGTCTTCAAGACGAGTAGTGCTCCCATGATGATTATCTAGGAGTCATGCAAAATTTTTCAATAAATGCAATCGTGATGCGGGAGGTCATCCAAAACATCTTGCAACATGACAAGCATGATAAAAAATCCCTCGTGAGGATGATTTTGAATCAAATGATCTAAAATTTTCAAAAGAGTTTGGTTAAAACATCAATTGGAGTATACTCATCAAAAAGGATTCCTCACAATTTTTATGAATCGGCTTTAGATTTTCACTCGCTGGGGAAAAACATCGATGAGATGCATCGAATTAATCTCACAAAACCTATTATCTAGGATTTTGGGATTATTCGCAATGAATACATTCTGATGGATCAGAAATGGTTTTTTAAAGGACCGTAATATATGTTTGGTCAAAGGCTTTCGCAATGGATGGGCACTTGAGGCCAAGAATGAAATATGCTTCAAAATATCGTCTCCTAGTCTACAAGTCAAGAACTTGGAAGATAAGATAAGACAGCATTGTAGTTACTTCTTTAAGCAGTAGCTTTCTTTGTGAAGTCCCATGTCAGCTTGAAACACCTCGATCAGAAGAATACTTCGGAAAGGGTTGTATTGTTGGTTTTGGGTAGGCTTGAAAAGGCCAAATTTTAAGGGTGGTTATGAAAGGTTGGTGATTACCTTCGTATCATTATCGACTCTGAATATCCACTGGGGATGACAATTTTATCTATGACTACAGGAGTCCTTCGAACGTTCGTTTTTATGAATCTAAAAATTCTTTCTTGTTTTTTTTGTTTTTGGCTCTTGCTTCGACTTGGCAGACTTGCCTTTTGATGCAGTTATCATGTTTTTGAATGTCTTTCAACTCTCATCATTTTTTTAATAGAGGGCTTTGACCTTGCTTTTACTAGGCACACTGCTTTTGCTAGCCCTTATTCTCACTTTTGTCTTTCAACTCTCATCATTTTTAATGGAGGACTTTGGACTTGCTTTTATCAGGCACACTGCTTTTGCTAGCCTTTGTTCTCAATTTTGTCTTTAAAATTTTTTTGAATCAACTTTTAAAGACCTTTCTTTTTTACCATGACGCTACATTCTCACTCGGTAAGTCATGTGCATTGCCCTAGTGAAGGGAGGTAATCACCAACAGGGTCTGGAAACGAAAATTTCAAGCTCAAATTGGCTTAACGAGGTTTAAAGTGTGTAGGATAGAGAAATGAACTGCTCTCCCTCACTCTGATGTGTTTCAAGCTTCCACGTGACGTCACCTGAAACTGTTACAGAAAGATTGATGCAAGTTAGCACATTAAAGTCTTTCTTAATCTTTTTCTCCAACATATCCACCAATGAACCTCCAAATTGCCCTAGTGAGGGGTGGTTCTTGATAGGGTTATTTTCAGGGAAACTCCTTACGAGCTCAAAGGGGCTTGCAAAGGATAACATGTGTTTAGGATAGAGAAGTGAATGCCTTTCATTACTTCAACCCATGTAAGCATTGCGAATGATCCCTATGTCCGTAGACCAAGGTTTAACTCTCAACTTCGTTCCACTCACCTCTTAAGTGTGTATGAGGAGTGTTTAGGTAGGGTTTACCTCTCCTCATTTGAGAAAGCATCATTTTGAAAGGTTTAAACACCTCCTTTTGGAAAAATTCATTTCATTTTCTCCAAAGTTTAATCCCCACCGGGGATTTTGAGACATGCAATGCATATTACAAAACATGTTTGGATAAACTCCTAGTTCTTTTAGACATGAACACTGATCGAAGGAAGGTTTCAAGAACACTAGGCATTTTTCTCTAGACTTGAAATTTGAGACTCACTAGACTCTCGAATACCTTTATACTTTAGGGAAAACAGATCACTTACCTGTAAAAGCTTGGTACGGATTCCCACTTGTTGTGGTCATAACCTTGAGGAAATCAAAGGAAGTGTTAAAAATGGATTTTACAATCCAAAGGGATTGGGATAATACCGCTCCATTTCTACATATAGCCCCTCGAATCGCGGCTGGTTTCCTGCCAAAGAAATGAAGGTATTTGATGAGAGTATGATATAGGAGGTAACACTAGAACGAATACATTTCATCTATCTTTGTGAATCTGTATCGGTAGGCCTCTTGGTTGGCTTGAATTACTTATCGATTCGAAAATTTCCTTTGAACCTGCAATCATATGAGGCAAATGCATGTAGGCATGAATGCATGGAATGTATGCAATAGTCCTAAGGTGACTCAGATCGTCCAAAAGATAGCCAAGTCGGCTTCTGCTTTCATTTCAAGGATAATGCTTTTTGACTACGTCTGCATTTACAGGATATCCTAATTCCTCTGAATATCTATGAAATCCTCGTCTTCTTCTCCAATACCACTCCAGTAATCTCCTTGGTGATCCGAGTCACATAACAGTCTATTATGCATGCTTGAAATGGTATGCCTGAAATGTCATGAAGGTGGTCAGTCCATTTCAACGAGTAATTTTAATGCATGATTTTTTTTAGAAAACCATTTCGAAAGATGTTTTAAAAAGACAGACATAAAAAGAGAGCTAGTCCTCATGTCCTCGGACATCTTTGCCCCCTAAATCGGTTTGATAAATCAGGAAGCGTGCGGAAATCCAGGCCTCAAGCTTCGAGAATCGAAGACGAGTATTATTATTGGGCTAGTTTGGAATATTCCCACACGTCCTTAATAGAACGTGCATACGCATTTTATTGAAATCCACTGATAAGGCCGCATTACAAGGTAAACCACTTGGACCAACGACTAGAGATCCAAGGGTATTTTTCTTGAAATCAAGAAGAACTAAACGAAATACGACAACTGAATCGAAATTGCAAGTAATAAAGTGCTGTAAGAAGCAGAAGGGAGGCCTCTTTACTCGAGCAGCAGAGCATCACCATCGAGCCACTCTATAATGACGTTCACAGAATCCTCAAAGAAGGAGTCAGGCACTTCAGGATCGGCTGCAGCTTGAACATCCTCATCTGCCAGCCACTTGGAATACTTAGAGAAAAACTGATCGAGTGGGTTGTTAAACATCTTTGCTTTGCCCTTCCAGGCACTAGAGCCGACGAAAGAGCTACCTCTGCCTCCTCGGCCCCCTCTACTTCCACGGTTCATATCTCAGCCTCGACCTCGGCTTCCATGACAGCTCTTCAGGGTGAAATCACGACCAGACTCACCTGTATAACCCAGACCGGTTCGATGCTCGTTATTATCCAGTTGGAGAGGTTCCCGAATTCTTTGGCCATACTTCCCCAGACCTCTTCCAAGAATAAAGCCATAAGTCAATAATATCTTTCCAGGCATAAGAGTGTAGCTAGAGGGGGCGGGAGTTCTCATCTTGGTTCCAGGAGGCGTGTGTAAAACAGCCACTAGGTCGAGAGAGTGATAGCTCGACTCTTCTCTCAGCTCAGGATCCACATAAGGAACATCACTCTTTTGATAAGACGCAAGGTCCATCTCTCCGTGCACCATAATCACCTTGTTGACCATCACGAATCGGACCTTTTGATGTAAGCTCGAAGGCACAGCACCAGCTGTGTGGATCCACGGTCTTCCCAGTAGAAAATCGAACGCACTAGGGAGATCCATAACTTGGAATTCAATAGAGAAATTGACCGGCCCGATGAACACATCCAGCTCAATTTCCTCAACAATAGCCTTTTTCATTCCATCGAAAGCTCGGATGGTTGCCTTGGAGGTGCTGATTAAATCCTCATTTATGCCCAAATTTCTCAACGTGGCCAACGAGCATATGTTAAATGCCAACCCATTGTCCACTAACATGTGGGACACTTGCTTGCCAAAGCATCTTACAGATACATACATGGCTTTGTTATGAGCCCGCCCATCCATGGGGAAGTTTTCATCTGAAAATGATATTTGATCTTTTAGCAGAATCGAGCCGACGAAGTTTTCCAGCTGCACCTCGTTAATGGTCTCGAGTACATGGACCTCATTTAGCACCTTCAGCAAGCCATTTTTGTGTTTCTCAGAATTAACGAAGAGATCCAGCAATGAGATCTGGGCCGGCATCTTCCTCAATTGCTCTATTACCTCGAACTCGCTTGTCTTAATGATAGACAACATCTTTTCTGCATCCTCTTACGTTACCTCTCTTTTCTCGGGTTCGCTTCTCTCGGCGCGTAACACCTTCCCGATCGCATTACAGCGTCTATTTCACCCGTTCCGTAGTCTCAGTGGACTACTTTAGGGTTATATTCCTCTACAGGGGGAATCCTTATTATGATCGGCTTAATCTCTTCCGTCCACATCTTCGGTTCCTCATACGTTTCATCATCAGAAATTTTGATTACAACTGGTTTGGCCTCACAGTCATCGTCTCCTTCCCAATTATCAATCTTATTCAAATTAATCACAAAGGACATTATTGTTTCGATCATCCCAATGAGATCGTCTAGATCTTCTGAATCATATCCACATCTTGGTCCTTCATAGAGCATACCATCAGACTCACTTGTGGGAAATACCTTCGATCCCCTCGAGAAACTAGCATCCTTGCTTTCGAGCTTTCCATTTTGTAGCCCCCATTCAACTCCCTCACCCACTCGTACCAGGTGCGAGAATGATTCATAGGTGGTTGCGAACATATACTCAAAGAGCTCGTACGAGAGGATCTTTAAGAAATATCCAACCAATTCCTCCTCAGTCATTGGCGGATGAACTAGTGAGGCTCGTACCCTCCATCTGTGTGTGTAGAGCTTAAACCCTTCATTCTCCTCTTTAGTCATGAGGGTCAAGTCTGCACGGGTAGAGACATCTCCCACACCAAGCTCAAGCCTACCCATTTGCTCTTCAAGTTCATGACCAAAATAGCCCAATGGTTTTTCCATGATGGTTAGTCGATGATCCTAGCTTTCGACTTTCGTGTCCAGCTCCAGTAAGAGTATATCACTCACAACTTGTGCTTGATCCCCCAACTGCTGAAGTAAATTTAACAATTTTCTTGAGGCGTAATCCAATTGTCTCTTAATGTTATCGAGTCGGTCTGTGACATTTAGTCCTCCTATCGAGTCAACTTTCTCCTCATGCACTCGCGCGGGGATAATCTTGTCGATTGTCTAGAATGAACCTTCTTCCAAGGGGTCCTCTTCGGATCTTCTTTTACTTCATCCACGCCTCCCCATCCGTCAGGCACTATGTCGATGGCATCTATAAAGAAATTGGGACGGGCGAAATACAAGACATTGAAGTTGTATCCCCCACTATCTTGCCCCAAGGTGTCCAAAATTTCCCCTTTTTCATGGGCTTCGCAAACAAACCTCTCATCGCCTCGGCGAGTCCTTGCCAACTCTAGCTCAATCTCGTCTAACTCATCTTCTAGTTCCAGAGTCATCTCAACACTACCCATTAAATCTCCGTGTGGAATCTTCCATGCATCACCTTGTTCTGTTTTGAGGACAAACTGACCCGAAGATAGATCAATGGAGGCGAAAACACCTCCGAACGTAACATCACCGGCCTTGTTGATTACGCCTAAACTCATTAATTTTGCCAGACAAGCCATCTTGCTTTCTCTCGGAATATCCCCACCCTTTGGATATGACGACGCGACGGCCAAAATACTCTGCAGCTTATTCGTATCGACCACAAACTTCAAAGGATCCTCCTCCTCCTCGTCAAAAATCACCCCAACTACCTGGTGATCCGGGAGCGGGTTTTGCTGCACATTTGGTTCCGCTTTATCGAACTCTAAGATCCTGTTATCGATAAGAGCTTGCACTTTAAACTTCAAAATAACACAGTTATCGACATTGTGTCCCTTTTTCCCCATGTGATAAGCACAGAATTGGCTCTCATCGTAGCTTTTGAATCTCGTGGGATTTGGCTTCGGCGGCTGTTGACACCTGATTTTTGATCATGTTATTTTGACAAAATTAATAGAAATAGAAAAAAAAATTCACAAAATTGCAAAATCAACTTTGGAAGCCTTGGCCTAGCCTTAGGAACAATTTTGAACAAAAAATATTTTTCGTATTTTTTGACATTTTTTCATATTTATTTTTATTAGAAAAATAGCCAATTTTTTGAAAAATAGCAAACGTGTCCACAAAAATATGGACAAATAGTCAATATTTTTGTTTAATTCCCTTTTCACTTTGGACAGCTCAAATCAAAAAAATTTAGTTTGGGTCACCATGTTCCTTCACAAATGTAAACATCCAATTGAGCTAAAAAATTACATTTTTAGTCTTTTTATTAAAATTTTTTATTTTTTTCTAAGCTATGACATTTGACTCTATTGCCTTGAATTGCAATTGGGTCTATTTTCTTGGGAATTTGTTCAATTTTGGCCGAACGGACCTATTTGTATTTTTAATTTTTAATTTAGACCCCGATTTCACTAAAAATGAAAATAAATTTTTTCTAGGGGTACCCATGAAAATCCAAACTCACCACCCTATAGTTTTCATCGTTCCGAATCCATTGGTGGGTGTTGTTTGATTCGATTTAGCCGTTTAGGCTTCAGATTATTGAAAAATCAATTTCAGGTCAAAGTTTGAATTTGGGGTTTTTATTGAAAATCAAGCCATTAATTCACAAAAACACCCATTTTACATGGAAAACATGTTGTAGAACACAATTTTAGCTTCAATTTTATGAAAAATGGTCATTTTTGGGCTTAATTTGGCGATATTCACGGAACTGGGTCAGCTGGGTCGGGCAGATCCGACCCATTAACCCGGTACTATTCATCTTCTTCAACCTTCGACCCCCCCCCCCCCCCGCGCACCTGCAGAAATGACCTAAATTGACGGCCAATTCGGGCATAATCAACGACTATAATAGTTGGGCTTTGTAGGGCACACACGTCTGGTCCCATCGAACCCATTTCGTGGTGTGGCATCTCCGAAGCTGGGATATCCAACCCTGTTTTCGACACTACCGGCACCCGACGCACGCCCGAGGAAAACCAGTGAATCCCGCCCAAATTCACTACCGTTTCGCGCGACCCATGCCACGTAATCCTCCCAACCTCGTTCCAGAATGTTCCCATCATCTTTTGGCGTCTTGTGGACGCGGCATTCGCACGGAATTGGTACGAAAATGGGCAGCTGGCTTGAGTACAAGGAAAAAACGACAAAAAAGACCGCTGGGGGGGAATATCCGAGCTGGAATTCTCGTATGAGGGAGAGAGAATGCGCCAAACGATGTCTATAAAGGAAGAACGAGGCCAGAGCGCAAAGGGTTTGGGAATTTTGGGATGAAATCGAGAGATAGAGGGTCGGCCATGGTAGCGTTCGGGCTAGTCGTGAGTGAAATTTGAGAGAGAAAACGAAGGGGAACGAGTGATTTTCGAGAAAAATCGAGCATCTACACATCTTCATCGACACTCCCACTACACACCGAGCCATCAACGACCTCCTATCATCACCGAAAAAGGTAGTACAAATACCCCTTCACGACCAACCGTCCTCTGGTTTTATGCATTTTGGCCGGTTTGGCTCCGTTCGATCCTCGGGTCTAACGGAGCCAAACCGGCCACTCTCGATCATCATTCCATGTTAATATGACCCTACTCTCATGTTTCTATGCTTTGATTTCACATATTTTTCCCCGATTTGAAGCTTTTCGCATTGCACGTCATGTGTTTGGTGAAATGTCTCGGGTGGTTCAAACCCCCGAATTTGAACCCATTTTTCGTGCTCATTTTGTGTGATTTTGTTGCCATTCTTCATTCAAATATGTTCTATGTGTGTACCTCTTCGTATTGATATGTCGTGTGACCCATGGTTGTGATCGAGATGTAAGTTATACCCCTTCGAAGTTGCTTTGTTGATCTGTCCATGTTGGCACTAATTTTTTTTTCTAAGTGTTAGAGCGCCAAAACAGTCTGACCCGCCCACTTTGCATGCAATTTTTATTGCCTTATCACGGTTATTTTTGGGTGTTTTTAGACTTGTTGTGTTCCTTGATTATAGAAGAGTACGTTGGTACATTTGGTTGCCTTTGGTTCGATCTGTGGAGGAAGTTACGGGATCGGGAATTTTTCTCTGTTGGCCAGATCTGCATGTGAAAATTTTCTCTAAGTGTTGGAAGCAGTTCAACTCACCCTATGTGCACTCGGTTTTTATTGCCTTCCTGTGAATATTTTCGGATGTTTTTGGGTTTGTTGTGTTCCCTACATGTAGTAAAACACGTTGGTATGATTATTTTCTCTCGGTTTGATTTGTGGAGTGAGCTTTGGTGTCATGAATATCCACTGTCAGTCTGATTGTTGATTAAAAAACAGTGCAAAACCCCAACTTTCGAGATAATTTTCTCTCTTGTCTTACATGATTTAAGAGTCATTCCTATTTCTTCTTGTTCCCAGTATATAGCTCTTTGGATCGGTATATTGCTTTCTCGTTAGTTGTAATCGAGGCGTGAGTTATGGCCCACCGAATTTGCTTCTGTTAACTATTCTAGACACCGAAATATTTTCGTTAGTGTTGTAACTAGTTCAGACTCGCTACTTTTGGGTCACTTTTCTTGATGATTTCTCGTGATTTTGAGGTCTTTCTTTGGTCGATCATACTCTTTGTGTGTATCACTTTACACTGATACTTTGGGTTTGATCTAATTATCTCTGTGGATTGAGTTATGATTCTTGAAAGTCGCCTCAGTGACCTGTAAAGTGAGGCTTGATTTTTTTTTTTTAAGTCTAGGAGTTGTGAGTCTATGTGTTTGCGGCCTTGGTACAGAGTGCTCCGGTGGAATTATGACGAGTCGCTAAGTGCGTCGGAAACCTTGTTTCATCTAGTTTCATGTGGTATCAATAAATTTTGTTATTTATTTTTGTGCACTGAGATAATCACTCTCGAATTTACCTCGGTGAACTGCAAAGTGATGCTGAAATTTTAGCTAAGTGTTGTACTCCAACTAGCTGTATTCCCGACACCATTACGACTCGTTCGATTGATCATTTCCTGATCCGTCGGTTGTTTTGGAAACCCGGTCATACGTAGTTTCGCATGGTATGATTGGTTTCTTTTAATTATTTTTGAATATTAAGATAATCACCCTTGAAAATACCCTGAGAGTCAACTTTTTTCAAATTAAGTTTTTTCAGAAAATGAGTCAAAATTGCCACTCCGAGTGAGTTTCACGTCACATTTTCGCCCGAGTCATCGCTGGCCGCGT
Organism: Lenwebbia sp. NSW1173648; assembly: GCA_029784005.1. Lineage (NCBI taxonomy): Eukaryota > Viridiplantae > Streptophyta > Magnoliopsida > Myrtales > Myrtaceae > Lenwebbia > Lenwebbia sp. NSW1173648. The sequence continues at coordinate 4,362,473 of JARCGZ010000005.1, forward strand.
TCGGCCCGGCTTCCCGACGTTTTCTCTAATATTTACATTTATTTATAAAAAAAATCATGAAAAAAATGAAAATATCCCAAAAAATCGGAAAAAAAATAAAGAAGAATCCCAAAAATAAAAAAATCACGAAGACTTCAAAATTAATCTTTTATTATGTTTTTTTGACATGACGAACATCGATTTACATTTATTCCGCATTGGAGGGCGACCGATGTCCAATCTTGTCTTATTATACACCCAATCTTATCTCGGGTTTTGCATTCCGGCCTTGTACCTAAATACTCGATGGCCGCGGATTTTCCTTTTCTCGTTTTAGATTAGCTTCTTGCCTTATTTTCGTGTTCTTTCCCTTTGAATTCTTTGGATGTTTCATTTTTTTTTTAAAATTGCGAAACCAGAAAAAATTAGAATGCCATGAAATAAACACCCGAAAGACCATTTTGCATGAACACTTAGCAACCGACAAAAACATGATTAGGAGTCAAATTGGTAAAAACCTCGCATGATCATCTTAGGTAACAATCAATTTCGGACGGTAACCGAAAGGACTCTAGCTTAAGGTAGGGTAACCAAATCCCCAGCCCTAGAATCTTTGGTTGCGTAGAACCGAGCGATCTCTCTCAATTGCTCGGTAAGGTATCCAGTCTACCCCCCAAAAAGATCGGTGGAGACTCCAATTGTATGTACACATAGCACATACCACCCAACCACACTAAGGTTGAAGCCAATAATTTCCCCCCGCGATTTGGTATGGGCTTGGGAGGGCCCGCGCCGAAACCCCCATCCGAAAATAGGGCCCGGCAATCCATTAGCCCGATTCGATTCGCAGGGAATCATCCGGGTTGCGACAGCGGCTCCCTGCCAACCAGTCTTCCTTCTAATAGCATGGGGAGCAGCTTAGACAGGGGCTGAGGAAGCGGTGTAAACTGCTTGGGAGGCAACTTCTTCTTCAGGGGATACGGCTTCTGTGCCAACCATGATGCACTATCCTGCGCCGGGGTGGAGTTGACGAACTGTTTTGGATTAGGTGGATTAGACACAAAAGCCACATCGACATTAGATTCCCTTTCCTTCTTAACCGAGTATTGTCGTCTGGTCATAGCCTCCGGCGCTCTTCTTTCTCTTATAGTCCATTCAAGTCTCTCGGCAACCTTTATGAGGTGCACGAATGTCAGGCACCCAGAGGTGTTCAGCCTATCAAAGTACTCGTAAGGCAACGCCTTCAGAAACAAGTTAACGAGTTCGTCCTCCGGGATTGATGGCTTAACTTGCGTCACCAAAGCCCGCCACCTCTAAGCATAGGTGCGAATGGCCTCATTTTTTCCTTTTATCATTCTCAACAAGTCCTCCCAAGTAGGGGCCGTTGCCGTATTGAATTTATACTGATGCAAGAAGTCCTCGGCCAAATCCTCCCAGCCGTCACAATTCTCAAGGTCCAATTCAATGAACCAAGCTAGAACGGCGCCCGCTAAACTCTCTTGAAACATGTTCATCAACAGGGGGACATAATCGGAGTAGTGCGCCATTTTGTGCAAATCATACTTCAGGTGAGCCCGGGGACAGCCTGTCCCGTTGTACTTCCTAACAAACTCTGGTTCCTTGTAGTTGGGCGGAACTTCAATCTTTGCGAAGGGAGATATCTTGTCAAAACGGGCCAGCTTGTATCCTTGACTACTTTGACATTCCTCTATCTTTACAAGCCTCCTCGTACCATCCTCTGTCTTGCTCGCGGGCTTTTCCTAATCCCCACGCAACCAGAGATTCTAGGATCGGGGATTTGGTTACTCTAGCTTAAGTTAGAGTCCTTTCGGTTACCGTCCGAAATTGGTGATTACCTAGAGTGATCATGCAAGGTTTTTTGCAATTTGACTCCTAATATTATTTTTTCAACCAGGCTAGGCGCTCATGCAAAATGGTCTTGCGGGTTTCATTTCATGGCATTCTAATTTTTTTTCGGGTTTCGCAATATTAAAAAAAATGAAACATCCAAAGCATACAAATGGAGAGAGCGAAAATAATCAAGAAGCTAATCTAAAGCGAGAAAAAGAAAACTCGCGGCCATTGGATATTTAGGTACAAGGTTGAAATATAAAATTTGAGAAGGGATCAGGTGTACAATAATAAGATCAGATTGGACATCGGTCGCCTTCCAACATGGAATAAAAACGTGTCGGTGTTCATCGCAACGAAAGAAGAATTTGGGAATTTTCTTGATCTTTTTTTTTTTGCGGATAGATCGGGCCCAGAGAAAATGATGGCTAATCGCGAGAAGTTTCAGCAAAAATCACGCTCGAAGTCTCGATTTTCGCTCATTTTTCGAAAAAAAAAATTGATTTGGAAAAGTTGACTCCTTGAGTGTTTTTAAGAGTGATTACCTTAATCCACAGAGACAATCAAATTAAACACAAAGTATCATTGTGAAGTACTACATATGGAGAGCATAATCGATCAAAGAATGACCTCAAAAGCTTGAGAAATCATCAAGAAACACGACCCCGAAGTAGTGGATATGCACTGCTCACCATACTTATAAAAATTTCAGTGCCTAGAAACGGTTCACAGAGGCATTTTTGTGAACCTTTTTCTCGCACTATGATCACAACCAAAGCGAAACCCATATACCAACACGAAGAGCTACATATGAGAAACAATATAGAATAAAAATGACCCTTAAATCACGTAAAACGAGAGAGAAAATCACCCTGAAAATCAGGGGTTTGCATTGTTTTTAAACAACAATCAGACTTTGACATGGTTAACAGAGCCACTTCCCGATCCCATAACTTCCTCTACAGATCAAACTAAAACCAACCAAACATACCAACATGCTCTTCTATAATCAAAGAACACAACAAACCCAAAAACATCAAAAAAAGATCACGGGAAGGCAATAAAAATCGAGCTCAAATTGGGCGGGTTAGGCTGTTTTTATCCTGCAACACTTCTAAAAATTTCGTACCAACTTGCGCAGATCACCAAGACAACTTCGAGGGGCCGTGTCTTACACCTCAATCAAAACCAATGGGAAAATGATATATCAACAAGAAGAGCTACACAAGGGGAAGAGATTCGGCCAAAAATAACCAGAAAATAATATGAAACGACTGAGAAAAACTATCCCAAAATAGGGGAGTCAGGCTGTTTCAAACAAAAAATAGAGCAACGAGTAGACTAACAAGGCATGTTACCGACCCCATATCTCACTCCACAAGTATAACGGAGAGAAAAAAACGCACATACAATCACTCTACTACATGTACAGAACACATAGAGTCCAAGAATGACAAAAAAAAAAAAGCACGGGAACGCATTGAAAAACAAGCTCAAAGTTAGGGGTTTGAACCGTGAAAAGCATTTCGTCGAACACGTAACACGCAACACAAAAAACACCAATCCGGGGCATTACGAGCGAAACCAAAACATGTAATCACTCAAAGCGAATGTAATGAGCATAGATACATATATAAGAGTGGTTAGTTTGGTCCTGTTCGACCCGAAAGTCGAACGGGACCAAGCCGGCCAAAGTGCAATGCACCAGAACCAAGTTGGTCGTGAAGGGGTATTCGCGTTACCTTTTGGGCCTCTCCGGCGACGGGATGGAGGCAATGACGGGTTTGGAGTGTTGTGGGAGTGTCGATGAAGGTGTGTAGATGCTCGGCCTCTCTCGAAAAGCTCTCGTTCCCCCTCATTTCCTCTCTCAAATTTCATTGCTCACCAGCCCAAAATCTCTGGATACTAGTTATGGAAGTGGTGTTTTCTTCTCAAATTTGCGGAACCCCTCACTCTCCGGCCTCTCTCTCTTCTTATAGACGATGTCTACCACCTGTACGCGCACCCTCGCCCTCTGTACGAGCACGCCAGCTCATAAATTCCCTCCCAACGTCTTTTTTTTTTGTCCTTTTGTTCTCGTACCCGAGCCAGCTAGCTCGTTTTCGAGCGAATCCTGCGCAAACAAATGACAAAACGAGGTTGGGAAGGTTCTGGAATGGAGGTTAGGGGAGGTACGTGGCATGGGTGTCGCGAAACGGTCGCGAATTTGGCCGGGAATTGTCTAGTCCAGCCCGAGCGCGCGTGCAGCGGCGGAAACAGGGCTGGGTACTCCGGCTTTGGCAATGAAACGTTTCAAAAGTGGGTTCGTCGGGATCGGCAATGAGTTGGCTACAAAGCCCAACCGGTATCATAGTCGATCGTGTCCTTTTTCATGGTTAATTTTGTCGATTTCCGCCTGGGGTTAGCTGCACGTGTGGAAGCTGAAGGTGGAAGATGATGAACAGTACCGGGTCGGACCCGCCTGACCCGGCCGATCCGGTTTCCGAATTTCGCCAAATTAAATGCCAAAATGATTAATTTTCATAAAATTGAAGCTTGAATTGGGTTCTACAACATGTTTTTCATCTAATAGAGGTGTTTTTAGGATTGAATGACTTGATTTAGTGCAAAAATCCCAAATTCAAACTTTGATCCAAAATTGAATTTTCAATAATCCAAAGCCTAAATGACCAAATCGAGCCAAATCACCCCCACCAATGGATTCAAAATATTGAAAAATATAGGGTAGAGGTCTTGTATTTGCATGGGCATCCCCTGAAAAGTTTAATTTCATTTTTGGGTGATTTGGGGACTAAATCGAAAAATAAAACTTCAATTAAGCCCCCTTGTCAAAATTGAGCAATTCTGAGTACAATTTGGCCAATATGCAAATTGAGCTATTAGAGGGCAATGTCACAACTCATGAAAAGTAACAAATGAAAATAAAATGACTCGAATTGTATTTTTTAAGCCCAATTCAGAATTACGTTTGTGAAGGAACACATAATCCTGAATTGTATTTTTCCAATTTTAAGAGGTCAAAATAAAAAGGGATTAAAATAAAAATATTGGATATTTTTACATATTTTTTCGGCCACCAAATATATTTTTTATGATTTTTTTGGGTATTTTCCTAATATACGTAAAATATTAAAAAAATCAGAAAAATATCAACAAAAAAAACAAAATTGATTTCTTAGGCTTGGCCAAGGCTTCCAAAATTGATTTTGCAATGTTATGAATTTTTATGAATTTTCTATTAATTTTCTAATAAAAAGGTGATCGAAATTCATGTGTCAACAATGAGGAATGTATCATTTAAGCTTTTGGTATTTTAATGTCGTGAGCGGTTGATATAGCTTTAGACATTATTTTATTGCTCACGAACACGATAGACACGAATATACATTCATCAATTTCATGAAAAAAAGATACCGCTTCAAATTTCTCATCCACAATGGGGCAGGCCCCGCGAGGCGGCACCGTTGCCCTGCCCTCTGGCGGGACGAATTCCCTCGCGGTGGGGCAGCAGGGGATGGGATCGTGAGACTTTGAAAAATACCTGAAATTTGGTTTTTTCTCGACGACACACACGTACCGTATGGATGGTAAGAGTTAGTATTGCAGAAGAGGAAGATGTTAGTAAATGACCAGAAACGTGGATCGAGATCTAAGAGTTCACACACTGTTTTTCTTGATCAGATATTACAGATAAAAAATAAAGACATTAAGTTGGACATTTCATTCAAGAGTGGATACAAAAAAAAAAAACACACATCATCTATAAGTAAAAGTATAGCACAGGGAGCAAGGACTCAATCCAAGGCTACGTTTGGTAGTTAGAATAAAATTCAGAATAATATATAATATATCCTATCTTGTCTTTGGATCCTGCCCAAGATAGGATAAAACTGGATATAAGTGGAATATAGCCTGGATAATAATATCCCATGGGCGAGGTAAGATAAAAGTAGATAGGAATTCTTGTATTTTTGATATAAAAGTTATTTTTCCCAAATAACAAAAATTTTAAATTAAGAATGATAAAATAATAATTAAATATAATATCTATTTAAATTCTAATACATAAAATGAGATTCAAAATAACAAAAAAAATAATGGACAATTTTCATTGTTATTTATTCCTTTATTCATATGTGTGTGCGTGTGTGTGTGTGTGTGTGTGTGTGTGTGTGTGTGTGTCTGTGCACATATTTAGTATATATCATTTAGTTCATTATTTAATAAAAAATTTATTAAGAAATGGTGGAAAGGAATAAAAGGAAATAAAAAATAATTAAAAATAAGTAAATAAAAATGAAGTAGAAGAACCCTAATTTTAAATGAAAAAAATTCAAACTTAAAACACATCATTCTACTTCTTTCTGTCTCTTTTTCCTTTGTATCTCTAATTTATGTTGAAGATTCACAACCTTTCCATAGCTCTTTGGTTCACGTTAAAGGCCCATGAAAAGTAGCAAAAGAGTCGAAACTCCTTCTTTTCCATAGCTCTACGGTCCATGTTAAAGTTTCACGAAAGTATCAAAAGAGTGAAAGCACTGTTCTTTCCAGAAACGCGAAAGTGAATAATCACATTTTCTCTCTTTTACTAGATTTGGCGTTCGCGTTGATTTACCTCGTTGATGTTGATGTAGGCTCGTCTACATTTATGGTAATAGTCGAAACTATACACTTGGGAATACTGCATCGAGTCACTTTTTCGTTTAAGACGTAAATCGTGCAATAATTGTAAATTAATCAATGGAGGTTATCTTTATTTATGCGTTTGTGATTTCCATAGCGGTAAATTCTCACAATCTTCTCACGATTTCGTTTGTACATTTTTAGGCTCATCTACATCTATAATTGTTTGTACATTTTTAGGCTCATCTACATCTATAAACCGTCCATATCTATCAATGGATATGATATGCTATGAAATTATCCGACTTTATTATAACGACTGTTAGCAAAAATCCTGAATTTCACATCTCATCCTATCCTGTCTGATCCTAATTAAAAATCCAGGCAAGTAAACACAATCTAAGATTCTTATCCAATCGGTAGATTTCGTCGTGCTATTGGTAACCCCACCTTGCAATTCAGCATATTTTACCATACAATTCAGCATATTTTTTGTAAGTCAGATGCGTATGGCTTAACTTCTGAAGCGAATCAAGTCAACAAGAATCAATATCAATATATACACCTCCAAAAAAAAAAAATGCTCCCTTCACTAAAAAGCTTCATCCATCCTTTTTTTTTTTTCCCGAAAATCGTTAATATTACACCCCAATTCAAATTAGGGACAAAATCGCTCGCTCGCACGTGTGCACACCGCTCCTCTCAGCTTTTTCCCTATTGCCTTAACATTCTCTCGCACGCGGATTTGATTTCGACTTTTTTGCATTTTCGCTGAGTTTCAGTTTCGAGTTTCGCTCTCGTGCACAAACCCGCCTCCGCCCCCCCCCCCCCCCCCTCTTCCGAGTTCCAGCGGAGCCCCACTCTCGGCGAACGACGCGTGGCCACGCCGACACCCCCACGTGTCCCGCAAGTGACTCGCTCTCCAAACGGTCACGGTCCATCACACTTGGTCCGACGGACATCACGCAGAGAGAATTTGTCATTTCCCGAGCTCGAGCCACGGCGGGTCTTTTCCATGACGATCTTTGCTCCCATCCAACGGCTCTGATTTCACCTCCGCCCCAGGCTCACGCTCATCGGGTGGTACTTGCGCCACCTGATCCGCCTCTCCCTTCTCTTCTTCTCCGCCGCTGCTGCTGCTGTTGTTGTTCTCTTCGACTCTCTGCCGTTTCCCCCCGATCGAGACCCCGAACAACCGCGGAGCGACCGTCGCGGCATCCTCGTCGTCGTCCTCCACCGCCGTCGCCGGACCTGCGCCGTCCTCCGCTTGCCTCGCCGGCATAAGCTCCAGAGCCTGCCCCTCCGGGACGGTGGCGGAGGAGTCGGAGTGGCGGGACACGTAGTTCGCCATCAGCGACAGTATGTTGTTGCACAACCCTCTCAGATGAGACAGCTCCTGGTTCATCTGCATGTTCTCCTTCTTCAGCCTCTCGTTCTCCTCCAGGAGCTCTGGCGCGGTTGTGCAGCTCGGCGAGCGGTGCACCACGGACGGCGAGGCGGCGGCGACTGCGGCGGTCGTGAGGGCCACCGGCGGAGAGCTTGACGATATCACTTGCTCGTCGCCGGAGTTCGCCGGAGACACGGTTGACCCCATCACCGGCACGGCGGCGACCGTCACAGCAGCGGCTCCGGCAGCCGCAGCCGCCGGGGGGATCTTCCTGCGTTGTATGTCGCGGAGGAGGGCCTTCTCGCCTTTTCGGAAGCAATCATTGGCAAACTCCCACCGATCCGGCACCACCTTTCTGAAGCCCTAGAAGCCAATCGATTGTGATCATCAACACGAAGGAGATTTCGCCGAAATCGAGTCCTAAACCAGGGAAAATCGCATTCTGGGAATCGCAATCGCAGACTTACGTAGGTGTTGAGCTGACGAACGAAGCTGGAGAAATTGTTGTGCTTGAAATACTTGGGGAGCAAATCCCTGGCGAATTCCGCTGGCCGCCACACGATGAACGTCGTCCCGTCCTCGTTCCAGGAGATCAAATCGTCCACCCCCGGATCGTCCACGAGCTGGTAAGTCTTGGTGAGGAAGGGCGTCGGAAGCGACCTCTGCGAGTCGCCGGCTGCCGGCGAATCCCCGGTCTGCTCCCCCGGCATCAGTCCCCACGGGGCGCCTCCTCTCCCAGATCCGAAGCCTAGACACACCTGGAGATACTCCGAACCAGACAGGTTCCAATCGAGTCAGCTCGCGGACGGTGCTGTATTGTTATTGTACGCTGAACCATAAAAACGAACACACACGAAGCTTCCTCCAATGCAGAACCGAAGCTTCCTCCCACCAATTCGATTACGGAAAAAGAAAAAACCGAAAAACTGAAAAATGAAAGAGAGAAAGAAACTATTTCTCTATCTACTGGCGTTTCGTCGGATGAGAATTTTCTCGGTTTCTGATTCTCAGCTAAGCAGGCGATGAGAAACGATGCACCAAAGGGAAAAACAAAAGTTCGTAATAAACCCAAAAGAATGAAGAAGAAAAGGTGTACCAGGGAAGCAGCGAGTCTTGGAGCTCCGATAAAATTTTCTCACCAACCGCGGCGGAGGAAGTTGATGGCACGGGCAACAACCATCAGTCGAGCACCCACGCCACGGCGTCGATCGGAGAAAATCTCGCCGGAACGAACACGCACGCACACAGAGAGGAGGAGGGAGGGAGTTGGGTTTTTTTTTTGTTGTTGTTGTTGTTTCTAGAAGTTTCGTGCGGAAGTGGGGGTGGGGGGTAGAGAAAATGATGATGGAGAGAGAGAGAGAGGGGGGGGGTTCGAGAAGGAAAGGAAAAGAAAGGGTGGGATAATTAGAAAAATAAGAAGAAAAGAAAAAAGGATTTCTGGAAAAAAGGCGCAACAAAAAGGGGTGGGGCCCGCAAAGGAAGGGGGGACAAACTGGGAAAGAGAGAAGAGAGAGAGAGTGGGGCGTGCGTGTGGTGTGTAGCTTCTTCTTCCACTCTCCTTTCCAGAAGTTTCTTTCTCTCTGTCTCTCTCTCTCTCCAATTATTATTCCGCTTTTCCTTTCGAATTTCTTCTTCACGGGAAAAGGGGATAAATCTAAATTTTGCAAAAAACAAATTCCGGAAATTTATTTTCTTCAATTTTTTTCTTTATTTTTTATTTCCTTTTTAAAAGGTGAGGGGGAGGGGGGGGGGGGAGAGCCTCTGTGTGTGTGGGCGAGCGACACGTGTCGGGTGAGCAATGGAAAGCACGGTCCAACTCCAACGGATAAGGATTTCTGAGTGGATCCGCGAGTTCGCGAAAACTCCTTTTGCAATCGCATCGGATGAGGAGAGAGAGAGATGACGCCCTTTTTAAGGTAAGATCGCGTCCTTGGTCTCTTTCATAACTTTGGGGTCGGACATGTTCGGTTCGTTTCCAAGGTTTTTCCACCAAAGATTGCTCCCACGAATCGTATTTTTTTGTCTCGCGATTCGATCTTTCGACCTGCGCAGGCGACCCTGGCCCTTGGCCCCGACGGAAAGGGACTCTGCGCGCGGTTGGTTACGTCCGAACGTGCGACCCTCCGACTTTTCTGAGTTCGAAATCTCTCGACGCTCGTTCAGTCACGCTAGTCCTGAAGTCGAATCAATCATGTGTTGAGCTTCCAGTGTAAAAAAAGTCAAGAAAGTACCAAAAAGTAATATTACATTTATGCCAATTTAGTCATAAATCTTTCGATTGTAACGATTTAATCATAAATATTTTCACATTTTGTCAATTGAATCATAGATGCCGGCAATCCCTTGTGGTATGATCAACCCTAACGTGAACATTTTTCTAGTAATATTTTAATAATCTTTTTGATTCCCTTCTCTTTCTGCTAGTGGCTAGCAAGGGGGCCCTCGCCGACGTTCGCCCTCTCCTGTGGCGAGGGAGGGTGACCCTCACCCAGGCGAGGTTGGCCACTGACAAAAAGGAAAGGGAAAGAAAAAAAGAGGAAAAGAATTTAAAAAAAAAACAAAGATTTTATTAAAGAAAATGTCAACGTCAGCGTAAGCCATGTCACGTAAAACGATCGGCGTCCACGTCGACAATTTTGGATCTAAATTGACAAACCGCAAAAATGTTTAGAATAAATTGACACAATTGAATGGTTTATGATTTTTTTGATATGTTTTCGGTAAGAAGTCATTGTAACTATGAATGATCATGGAGAAAGTTTGATGTGGTTTCTCATGAGTCATTTTGCTTATTTGTCTATTTATACTACAGTGTCTGTTTTTTTTTTTCCTGCTTGCTGAATTTCCTCGATGGACAATCTCAATAGATGCAGATTTAAACCTAATGTAGGAAACAATCCAGCCATTCCTTCCCAATTCTTAAAATAAGAGAGGTTTTTAGCCTGCCGATGTAAAATCATTTAATGACGTCATAAACTAGACGGTGACCCGCGAGATGCGTCCGATGACTATGATTTATACAATCTTCTAAAATTATTTTCGTTGGTTTTGAAAGAAGAGAGCATGGCGACACGTGATTTTTGTAGAAATCCTTTTTTTAGGGATGAGGATGAACTCTAACATTATCTTTCCAACAATGCGGGTGTGCATATAAAAAATTGTGAAAAGTACATAACCCCAGGAATTTCAATGATTAAACACTTTTACCCCTAGTATTTTTAACAGTACACAAAAATCCCATTGAGCTTTCAATTTATTTGGCCGTGCTTAACATGAGAAAATTACCAAAAAAAAATCCTAAACCTATTACAATTGTACCAATTCAGTCTTAAAATTTTTGTTTACCAATTGAGTTCTAAACCCTTTGCAATTGTGTCAATTCAGTCCACTTTGTCGGTCGGGCGTAGAAGTGGATAATTTTTAATAATTTTTAAATTTTTTAAATTTTTTTACCACGGTAGGATTAGGAAGGGAAAAAAAAGAGAAAAAAAAAGAAAATAATACTAAAATTTTATTAAAAGTTATCTATGTCAGCACCGGACAAAAAAGTAGACTGAATTGTCACAATTGCAAAAGGTTTAGAACTCAATTGACCAAAAAAAAAAGTACGACTAAATTGACACAATTGCAATAGGTTTAGAACTTTTTTGGTAATAATACCGCTTAACACGTGCTTTTTCAAGGGTTACTTTGTAATTTTTCTTGAAATTTTTAGTCAAATCATTATTTTGCGTGCACATAGGAAAAGTAGTAGAGAAGGGAACAGTATTATGGTTATGTTCTTGCCAATATTTTCGCAGAAATAATTACAGGTTATCGTTAGGCAAATACAAATGGCAAAATAGACGGAAGGTTGACCGCCATAACAAAATGAAAAATTTAGAGGGAATTTTGTGCAGTAGGTGAAAAATTGGGGGCAAATGTGCATCGCCGTGAAAATTGGGGAGGGGGAGTTTGTGTAATTTATCGAGAAAAAACAACATGAAATTGGGATTTCAAAATAAGGGTGGATCATCGAACCTCTGGTTTATGATTTCATGAGTGCTACTATTGGCGATGACTGCATTTTGCCATTTTGTATTCTTTGTTGACCACATATGTTAATTATTGAATTATCCAACATTGGAAAAACGTGAGGGTGATGACAATTGACCATTTTGAACTCTGCCACGGGAGAGGTGGGGGGACAACCAAAAAGTTTGACTTTTGGACCTCTTGAAAAGCAATAAAATAAATGTTCCACGAAATAGATTAGCAAAATGGAAAAATTAATAATAATAAAAAAAAAGAGAGAGATCTCCACCAAACATAAAGGCCATTAAATGGCCAAATCTTGGCTATGGCCAATATCAGCAGTACGTATAAGGTCCACACTAGCAAGATTGGCCCTCCTAACATTTATTTTCCAAGGCATTGTGTACTCATTATAGAATCTAATTAGTAAATTATCTTTCCTTCAATTGCTTAAACTTCAATAAGTTGTTGATGATCTCCTCCTTATGTCTTAGGATGTAAGGTTTAGACACTAACAATCTCTATTTTGCAAATCGGCAACAAAAACAGACTGCAAAAGGTGGCAAGAATGACATTCGCGTGATGCAAATTTGAAGGGGGAAAATTCTCCAAAAAGCCCTAAACATATTGCATTTTTTGCTAATTTAGTCATAAACCTTTTAGTTTTTTTCAATTGAGTCCCAAACCTTTTCAAGTTTTGCCAATTGAGTCCACTCGACCAATTTTAGCGAAAAATCGTTGACGTGCGCGTAGGCCGTCCTACGTGGCATGCCGACGCTGACCCAACAACCCTCAGCCCAGTGGCCAATGACCCTTGGCTTGCCGGCCACTTCCAGAAATAAAAACAAAGAATAGAAATGTAAAGGAAAAAAAAAGAATAAAAAGAATAAAACATTCGAAAAAATATTATCATATTATTAAAAATTGTGCACGTCAGCATCGGCCGTGCCACGTAAGACGGCTAACATCCACGTCAGCGATTTCCGGCCAAAATTGGCCGGATGAACTCAATTGGCAAAACGTGAAAATTTTTATGACTAAATTGGCAAAAGTGCAATATATTTAGAGCTTTTTAGATAATTTTCCCCAAATTTGAGATGCAAATGAGAAGGGATAGTGGTAGCCATCTCCTCCAACACGATTTGGCTTATGTGGTATGTAGTGAGAAAGCTTTCACCGGATCCATGAAGTTGTCTGGACTCCATCAGTAATCCTTTCGAAATGGGTAAGTTCCACGATTTGGCGCACAATGTCGATTCTGCCGTGAACTCGTGTTGAAGTGACCAAGATGGATAGATTCTAGAAGTTGGCGGTCGAAATTATGGAAGGAACAAAAGTTGGAGGATGACATTTGATAATGACACAAGTTGGAGGACTAATTCAAAAGAACAGAAAACAAAAAGGGAAAATTAAACTTGACTACTCGGTAAATTTTGTGTAGCGTGTACTATAATTTCTTAATGGGCTCGACTGGATTGTCCGTGATAGAAGTCTTCATAGACTGGACTAACTGGGCCGTGTTGGCTTATTTGGAGGAGATTGGTAAGGCAAATGTAAGTCAAAAAAGTGATTAAATTCCAATTTGGAGCAAGTATTTCACGTGACGTCACGCGACATTTGGTGTACCGATCTAATTGAAAGCAAGCGATTCCTGAATAAATGCCAAGTAGGATGACAAGCATGTCATGCAGGCAAGATGATTTGTCGGTCGCACCACGTCAATAGCCCTCGTGACTGACACGTGTAATACTTTTCCCGATTCATGACCACTGGCGGTGAGTTGAACTATGGAATGTCGAGAGCCCGAGACGACATACAAGTGAGTGACCTTGTTTTTAAAGGAGAATGAAAGTAAATGCTGCACTATTTCTCAAGGGCCCCACCAAGATGCGGGGATAGTCTGGTTTATGTAAGTTATACCAACCTTCAAACAAGATTATTGAGATACCATTAAAATAAAAGGGTGCGTTCATTTTGCGGTAAATCAATAATTTTGAAAATGATCGCCTGCATCGCTTGAAATTATTAGTCGATAAAAAATAATTTCATTGTCCATGCAATTGTTCAACTGTAAATTGTTGTCGGTAATAAAAATATTTTTCATCAATTAATTATTTCAAGCGATACAAGTTATCATTTTTTAGGAAAATATTTTTCAAATCATTCATTTTTCGTGAAACAAACGGAGCCAAAATCATCATTCGTCTTCCATAGTTGACCTCAGCATTTAGACAATGCACGAATCGAAAATTTATTTTCCGGGGGTATTGATACAGCAAAAAAAAAAAAAGTTAACTCACAACATTCAAATCCCACTCTAAATATATGTGTTTCCATTGCTAAATATACTATTGCTAACCAAAGCACAATTGAATTTTCTCCAAGTAATTTGATTTAATCCAGTAGAAAATTCTTTTGACTTCTGAAATAAAAGAAGATACACAAATCCTCATGTCCTAAAGCATTTTGTCGTTTTGCTTTTGCAATTTGACGAACGACGGTGGCTTTGGACATTTCATAGGAAGAATTGAGCGGTGTCTCTAAACTGAGACGCCGCGACCAAGCATAGCATAGGGATAATGACACTTACGATCCTCGAATTTTAGCTTAACGTGCGATGTGATTCATGAACTTTCAATTTGTTCGATGCGATTCTTGAATTTTATTCCAATGTACAATATCATCCCTAAACTTTAAATTTTTTCAATGTGATATTTAAACTTTTAATCCATGTTCAATCTAGTTTTTCAACTATATGAAAATGTTTCGACAAAAAAAAAAACTATATGAACATGTTCAATATTGTCTCTGAATTTGAATTAATAAAAGGACAACATTGAACATTTTTATATAGTTTATGGACTAAATTAAACATGTATAAAAAGTTCAAGAATCACGTTACATATTGGGCCAAAATCAGGACCATTTGTGTCGTTTTCCACGTAACTTCCTTGTTTACTATTGAGGAGAGAGATTGGCTCTTTCCGTCGGATAGAGTCTCCACATGGCAGTCTTTGTGGAAAGTTAAGTCATCGTCTCATTTCGAGTGGTGCCTAATTTGTCCAAAGTCAAAGGTTTTTGTCGTGACATGATCCTTTTTCTCATGCTAAATTACGTTTCACACGTCTAGGAATGAAGCTCGAGCATCGCATGTGGTCGAGTAAATTGAACTGGGGCGAAAGTCAAGAAGGTACTGCAATCTTTGTTTGTCTCGGAGGAAGGAAAGGAGAAATTGAAGGGCCCAAATCTTAAGCAAATTGCTTCCTTTTTCGATTTGATATAGTTATTACGAAGCACGTTATCTAAATTATCTCTCGTCGTGATGTAGATTATCGAATATATCCACGGTTTTTGATTTGGAAAATTGATCATTTCGATATATATAGCTAGGGAGTGATGTTTGCTCTTGCCATCGTAGACGGCCAGTGCCTGGCCCAACTTCGGGCGGGTGCAACACCCTGTGCACCGTGTTCAAGACCGACCCGTATTGATGTAACTCTGGAAGCCGTGGTCCTACTAATTTCTCGAATTTTTTTCAAAGATAGGTGCCCGGATGCTCACAATTAACCTATCTTTAACTCGTTCTTAACATTGCGTGAAGATTACTAAAAAACACTCACGTAATTCACTAATTCGTGGAACTTAATACATGTCCTGACTTAAAAGCTCAATAACGATTACATTAGCCAGTCGAACTAGGTTCTACTTCAATCTAATTAAAACGGATCTTTAGCGAAAACAATATCCTTCTCAAGATCGGAGGTTGACCTAAATGAAGTCTTCGTCTCGATTCAGTTAACATTTTTTCCCATGTCTTGATATGACAAGGATGGAGTCATTCGTCCTATTTTATAAGTTAGTGTAGGATCAACATCAAAGAGGAAGGAAACTAGAACAACTCGCACATCTAACTATCTAAGCACCACCGCTCATTCAAGGGGCGGAATTTCTCTTCTCCCCCACGGAAATACGGGTCTAGAATCCCATGGAAGGACCATATCTTCCTCCCTCACACCGTAGCAGGAGGAGATTTTCTTCAGCCGCCTCTCTCATCTCGGCTGGCCGTAAACCGTCGACGCCCTTCTAAGCGTCCCCCGCTCGGAGTAACCCTAGTG
Organism: Lenwebbia sp. NSW1173648; assembly: GCA_029784005.1. Taxonomy (NCBI): domain Eukaryota; kingdom Viridiplantae; phylum Streptophyta; class Magnoliopsida; order Myrtales; family Myrtaceae; genus Lenwebbia; species Lenwebbia sp. NSW1173648. The sequence continues at coordinate 4,378,442 of JARCGZ010000005.1, forward strand.
CTTAGGCATGGCGCCCCGTCTGCGGAATGTTCGTAGACACGCGACAGTTTTCATGCATTCCTGAGTTTTAGTCGGTCACGAAAATTTCATTTTCCGTAATTCGATCCTAAGAATATTTTAATTGTCAATTTTTTTTGAAAGACTTACCACAGATATCGAATGGAAATTACTTCATTTCAAAATTGGTGTAAAGAGTCTTAATTGACTAGTGCCCTAGGAGAAGTGTTTTACAAGAAAAACGAAAAACATTGTGGACCGCGACCTTGGAAAAACCAAGTCTGCTCGAATGCCACGAATTCCAGCTTTAAAATTAATGAAAGCGAGCTTGTCTTTAGGTCCCTGGCTTTTATGAGCACGGCTTTTTTGACCCAATTCAATAATCTTTAAACTTGGGAAATATCATTGGAGTGCCGTGATAACTCAAACAGTCAGATAACTTCTCTGCGAAGAAATTATCAAAAAAATCTTAAACTTATTATAATTAGGTACCTTTTTATGGTGAATTGAGTTTGAAACTTTTTATTTGTGTCAGTTCAGTCTATTCGACTGGAAATCGCTGATATAGACACTGACCGTTTTACTTGGCGCGGTCGAAGCTGACGTGAATTTTTTTTTTACGATTTTTTTATTTTTTATTTTAATTTCTCTTTCTCTTTTTTTTTTTCTTTCTCTTTCTCTTTTTTTCTTCCCTTCTTCCTCTAGCCGATTGTCGGCCCTCGCCTTTGGCCAGTAGCCGAGGTCTGGCAATCGGCTAGAGGAAGAAGGGAAGGCAAAAAAAGAAAGAGAAAGAATAAGAAAACAAAATAAAAAAAATAAAAAAAAATAAAAAAAATAAAAAAATAAAAATTTAGAAAAAAATATTAATATATGTTAAAAAATTGTCCTCGTCACGTAAGACGGCCGTCGTCCATGTCAGTAATTTCTGGTCAAGATTGATCGGATGGACTGAATTGAGACAAATGCAAAAAAGTTAATGACTCAGTTGGCCCAAAAAAAAAAATTCTGACTAAATTTGCATAATTGCAATAAGTTTTGGACCTTTTTGGTAATTCTCTCCTTCTCCTTTGATGAAGGAAGTTATACATCTCAATTACATGCTAAAAATTCAAATCACGCCAATTTCGGACAGAATGATCCTAGTGCTACGTCGGACTTGGCATCGTATTGGACTGAGTCAAGGTGCGTAGACGACGCAGGATGTCTCGATCGATGTTACGAGGTTTGCACCCACTTTGCTTAAAGCCTTGAGCTTTTGCACGGGCAATGGTCGATGGTCACGGACACGACATTAGGCATCATTGTCTTTATAAGCTGGACTTTTGCGTGGCAGGATTCTTGAGTGAGATGCAGACGACAATGTTTATGGCCTAATTTATCCAAGGAAAATTGTCCAAAAATTATAAGCCTATTATACTTTTTTCAATTTTTTTTTGGTTGAATACTTTTTCTAATTCAGTCCTACACCTTTTCATTTTTTGCCAAATGAATCCATCCAGTAAATTTTGATCGGAAATCGCTAATGTGGATTGACGTAGACAATTTTTTAATATTTATTAAATTTTATTTCTTTTCTACTCTTTTCCTTCTCTTTTCTTCTAAAATGTGGCCGGCGATGGTCGCAGGGTCCTCGCTAGCCACGCGAGGCCTCCTTGCCTAGATTCGAGAGAGGCCATGGCAAGGCTAGCTTGCTCGCGATCAGCGAGAGCTTCGCTGCCCTCGTCGGCCACGGTAAAGGGAAAAAAAAGAAGGAAAAGAAAGAGAAAAGAAATAAAAATATTCAAAAAAAAAATGTTACAAATTAAATAAATTGTCAACATCAGCGTTAGCCGTGCCACGTAGAATGAGTGCGTCCACGTCAGCGATTTCCTATTAAAATTGACTGGATGGACTCAATTGGCAAAACTTGAAAAAAGTTTAGGACTGAATTGAGAAAAGTGTAATAAATTTAATAATTTTTTTTTCCGACAATTTTCCGGATTTTTCGTGGTGCCATCGATATTTGCGTGACTGGTACCACGTTAAAGTGGGCCATATAGTTCCCCTTTCTCCCATTTCTCCACGGAAATCTCTGACGCAAGAGACTCATGTAACCCCCCTACGTTGTTACAAGTCAAGGTCCTCAAAGACCGGCACAACCCGTTAGTCTTCGTTTTTACCATTTGAATTCCACTATTTATATAGAGCCTTTGGCAACGAGCTCAAGCACCAAACTTGAATACTGAAATTGCCTACTAGTATCACAATAATATGAGGTTCCTCGCCAATGTCTCCATCCCCACTATCTTCTTCCTCCTAATTAGCAGCTCCACCCTCGCTCAGGCAGCTAGATTCGACGTCACCAACAATTGCCCCTACACCGTGTGGGCCGCCGCCGTCCCGGGAGGCGGGCGGCAGCTCAAGCGAGGCCAGACGTGGCCCTTTGATGTCGCCGCCGGCACGAAGGCCTCGCGGATCTGGGCCCGCACAAACTGCCGCTTCGACAGTGCCGGCAGGGGGAGCTGCGAGACTGGCGACTGCAGCGGGATCCTCCAGTGCCAGGCCTACGGGAAGACCCCGAACACGGTGGCCGAGTTCGCTCTGAACCAGTTCACGAACATGGACTTCTTCGACATGTCGCTCCTCGAGGGGTTCAACGTCCCGATGGAGTTCAGCTCGACCTCCGGCGGGTGCAACCGGACGATCAAGTGCACGGCCGACATCGTGGGGCAGTGCCCGGCCGCGCTGAAGGTCCCCGGCGGGTGCAACGGGCCGTGCCCGGTTTTCAAGACGGGGGAGCACTGTTGCAATTCGGGTAGTAGGTGCGGGCCCACCGATTACTCCAGGTACTTCAAACAAAGGTGTCCGGATGCTTATAGTTACCCCTCGGATGATGCCGCCAGCACTTTCACTTGCCCCGGGGGGACAAATTATAAGGTTGTCTTCTGTCCTTGAAGACATGACTAATTAAGCAGTTCATCCTTCCACGATGAGCGAAGTTCCAAGACGAATAAAACCGGATGATATATATACGTAAATAAATGCATGTAATTTCTCATGCCAATGCAGGCGAGGCGAAGCACAAGTTCGAGCTAACGAAGCGGTGAGCACAACTGCAAATGTAAATCGTACCCCTATTTCTGTGGCCCTTAATAGCACAACATAAATTTAAGACTTTTTTTTTTTTTTTTTATAGTTTTCCCTTGAGGAATGAGCACACCGGTTCACTGAAGTTTTTGTACTCTATGGTCGAAGGATCCGGGAAAAGCCCGGCATGTCGGGGTCCTAACCCACAGGCCTCCTAGTTACCTGCCCAATAAAAGGAAGGATTAGGACAACGATATCCGGTGTAAGGATGGGCCGGCTTGAGAAAACCGGTCGAGTTTCTTCAAAAGACCCGTCTTAGACCCAAAAACACTTCCGTCCAGATCATCCTTGTGCTGTGAATCATTATAAACCTATTGACACAACAAATAAAGACCGTCGACTCGGGCTGAGAAAGAGCGAGTGAGGTAGAAGTAGGGGTACGATTTACCGAGTGTTGAAGGCTCTTAGTAGGACCGACCCAAAAAAAAAAAAAGGCTCTTAATAGGACGGCCTGAATTGGCCTATTTTAATAAATTTTGAGAAAAAAATTCAAAAATATATATTAAAAATGTTTACGCCAGCATCAATCATCGTCTACGTCAGCAATTTCCCGCCTAAATTGGCAGGATGAACTCAATTGGTATCAATATGAAAAAAATTTAGGATTAAATTGGTCCAATCGAAAGGTTTAGAACTGAATTGATACTAATACAATAGGTTTAGAAACCTTTTTAGTACTTTTTCCCGTGATCCACGGATGGATGGCCTTCATTTAAATTGCTTCGGGGTTATTAAGCTTTTCTTAGTAAAGTGAGTTTATTAAATTGAAAATATTTCCTTCTTATTCTCCATATGCTCACTTGCGAAGGGAATTCTTTCTCCCAAAACCTATGTGCTCAGGAAATAATAGGACTCTTTAAAGAAATAAATCAAATTCAATATGGCCTTATCAGTTATAGTTATTATAACATTTTGATTCTATTAGTTCCAATACATCTAGACCAGACCGTTGGATCTCGTGGGCTTTATAGGGGACCCCACGTGCACCTTAGCAAAATTTGGCACTACCTGAATGGAGCGTGGTTGCCAGCGTGGCAAAAGCACGAGGCCCTGTGGGAGCCCACGTGGACCACCTTTCATTTGCGCCGCAACCGCAAGAGAATAACGAAGTCAACCGCGTCTCCTCCTCCTCCTTTCTCGGCTAGACGGCCGGTCTCTTGTCCCGATCCGGTTCATATCCAGACCGGTTCTTCCCGTGAACACCTCCCATATGAATACCCCAGCAAGTCAATTCCTCCGTCCCACGTTCGCTTCATCGTCCTCGTTGTCTGAAAGATCCCAGAAACACAAGAAGGGGTCGAATTTGCTCTGTCCGTCCGCCTGGTCCGGAAACGAAAATGCCTCAGGGAAAGCTTGGAGTTCTCCTCGTGGGTGCCAAGGGCCTCGAGAACAAAGATTTTCTCAGTACGTTCTTGGCGCCTTTCGTCTCTTCCTTTGTAATTGTTAGATGAATCGTCGGAGTATATCCTTTCTTTTGCGTGTTTTTGTTAAAAGGGTCTGTCACGATCGTCGGGTTTCTGTGTTGCAAAATCTGAATCTCGATTCATCAGGATCATGGGTTGTTGGGATGGGTTTGGATCTTAGAACAAGCGATGTATGTGTAGTGTTCTCCACCCACGATGGAGTGGAAATGCCGGCCGCGAAGTTGATTCGGAGTATTTCATGAGATCTTGGTGGAATATGGTGATTTTGAGATGATTCTGATCAATTTGTAGCTGAGAGGGGCTATTACCGTTCTGTTTCTTTCAGTAGATCCATGTAACATTTGTCTTGTCTATTGTCTGCTTTGATCCAATGATCGGTGACTGATTGTCATCATCATCATCATAATGTTGTGCTATTAAGGGCCACAGAATTCCCTTGATATACCCCTCATTTCCTCTATATCAACTAGGATTTATCGCAAGAGGCAGATAGTGCTAGTAACACACCACATCATATTTGGCTTGAATTGTGAAAATGCAATTACCTGCAAGATCTATCTATACATACTGATAAAATTGCCTGAATCCAAAACTTTGAGGAAGTATGAGAAACTGGGGAGGTGTAGTACATTGATTCACAGACTGAGAAAATTAACTCTGTTTTCTCTCTTTTTTCTTGAGTTTTGATGACTTGTTATTGAATATTTGCAAACCCTGTTCAAGGGGTGCTTCGTTCAGTCAACTTGGTCCCTTTCCAGGAAAATTATTGCAAATTCAGGTTATATCCTGCATAGACTTTGCTGTTCTACCAAAAATGTGTTTCGGGTTTTTATTTCTTTTGATCCTTAACTGCGTAGGTAACATGGACCCCTATGTCATCATTACATGCCGCACTCAGGAGAAGAAAAGCAGTGTCGCATCAGGTTGGTATCGTTTGGATTCATCATGTTGTTTGCTTGAGTTTGGTTACTGATAGTAGAAAAACAAAATGCCATACTATCTGTAAAGCGTTGGCAACTCATATCTGCTCGAACTTTAGAACCTAATATGCAATGGCATTGGACATTTAAATGGGCGTCGTCCTGGTTGATGCCTGTTAAATGTGCATCCTAAAACATATATCTCATAAATTTCTCTGCAATGGATAATGCAGGAAAAGGTACCGAACCAGAGTGGAACGAGACTTTCCTATTCACAGTATCTCATGGAGTTTCAGAGCTCAAATTGAAACTAATGGACAGGGACAACTTTTCGTCAGATGATTGTGTAGGCGAAGCAACGTGAGTATTTTTAACCATCCAGAAAATATTTGTCGAGATTTCTTGATTATTTCGCCAAATTAGTCTGAGCAATGTTGATTTTCATCTGCTGCAACTCTTTGCTTAAGCTGAATGTCTAGATGTTCTGCTAATAAATAACCAAAGAACTAAGTTAAAGTCAATTGACTACAAAATGCAGTTATGTGGAACAGTTACTGATGTTTCCGCAAGTTTCTAGTAGAATATCCAATTAACTTATACATGGAAAATATTCATGAGTCTGCCTTATTGATGATCAGATACTCTTTCTGTATGTGATGGAAAAAGCTAGTGTAATTTTTTCGAATGATACTCAATACATCTTTAACATATCTTTAACTCGTTCTTAACAATCGCGTGAAGACGACTAAAAAACATTCACGTAATTCACTAATTTGCGCCGTAGCGAACTTAATACATGTCCTGACTAAAGCTCAATAACGATTACGTTAGCAAGTCGAACCGAACCGGGTTCTAATTCAATCAATTAAAATGGATCTTTAGCGAAAACAATATCCTTCTCAAGATTCTCTCCGAGGTTGACCTAAATGAAGTCTTCGGCTCGATTCATTGAACAAATTTTCCCATGTCTTGATTGACAAGAAAGGAGAACGTCGACAGAAAGTCATTCGTCGTATTTTATAAGTTAGTGTAGGGATCAACATCAAAGAGGAAGGGGCCTAGAACTAGAACAATTCACACATCTAAGCACCACCGCTCGTTCAAGTAATGAAATTTCTCTTCTCCCCCGCGAAAATACGGGTCTAGAATCCGAATATCCAACCGAATATCCCATGGAAGGACCATAACTTCCCTCCCTCTCGCCATAGCAGGAGGAGATTTTCTTCGTCCGCGCTTCTCATCTCGGCTGGCCATAAATCATGGACGCCCTTCCCAGCGTCTTCCACTTCGGAGTAACCCTAGGGCTTAGGCACACCGCCCCGTCGGCGGAATGTCCGTAGACACGCGACAGGTTTCATGCATTTACGAGCATTAGTCGGTTGAAAAAAAACATTCAATTTACCGTAATTCAATCCCAAGAATATTTTCATTTTCAAAAATTTTCAAGAGACTAACGACAGATATGAAAGGAAACTGTTCCATTTTCAAAATTCATGTAGAGAGTCTTAATTGACTAGTGCCCTAGGCGAAGTGTTTTAACATGGGAAAAATTTCAAATAAGGGTCTGAAGTGCTCTAATTTTCTCAAATAAAGGCCTGAAGTGCTCTTTTTATTTCAAAGAAAGGCCTGGCCGAATGACACTTTCGTCTTTTACCATTTTAAATTTTTTTCTTTTTTTCTTTTTTTCATTTTCATTTTCTTTTCTTTTCCCTTTTTCTTTCCCCCTTCCTCCGTGATTGCCAGCCTAGGCGAGGGCGGGCGACCCCAGCCCGACGGTGGCGTGGGTAGCCCTCGCCTGAGGCCAGCGTTGGCTGGGGAAGGGGAAAGAAAAAGGAAAAAAAAAAGAAATGAAAACAAAAAAAGAAGAAAAGAAAAGAAAATTAAAGCTGTAAAAAACTAAAATGTCCTTCAGCCAGGCCCTTTTATGAAACAAAGAGGACATTTCAAGCCATTTTCTGAAACAAAGAAGGCATTTCAGGCCATTCTTTGAAACAAAGTTCACTTCAAATCTTTATTTGAGAAAATAAGAGCATTTCATATCTTTATTCGCAAATTTCTCGTTTTTAACACTATCCCTTCAAAGAAAAAACAAAGATATCGTGGACCAAACAACCTCGGAAAAACCAAGTCTACTCGAATGCCACGGTTTCTAGCTTTAAGTTAATGAAGCGAAGCTCGTCTTTAGGTCCCTGGCATTTATGAGCACGGCTTTTTTGACCCAATTCCATCTTTAAACTTTAGGGAAATATCATTGGAGTGCCGTGACAACTCAAACGGTTGAAAACTCCTTCAAAAATTACCAAAAAATCTTTAACTTATTGTGATTGTGTCAATTCAGTCATAAACTTTTTTTTGCCAATTAAGTCCTAAATCTTTTGCATTTGTGCCAATTCAGTCCACCCAACCTGAAATCGTTGACATAGACGCCAACCGTTTTATGTGGCGCGGCTAATGCTGATGTAGATAATTTTTAAAAATGTTTATATATTTTTTGAATTTTTTATTTTTCCTATTCATTCTCTTTTTTTTTTCTTTGCAACGTACTAGAGGAAGAAGGTGAGAACAAAGAAAGAATAGAAAAATATATATTAAAATGCGTTAGCACCGGACAGCCGCCATTCATGTCAGCGATTTTTGACCGAATGGATTGAATTGATACAAATGCAAAAGGTTTGTGACTCAATTGCCCAAAAAAAATTTGATTTATGACTGAATTTGCATAGTTACAATATGTTTAGGATTTTTTTGGTAATTCTCCCCTTATCCATTGATGAAGGAAGTTATACATCTCAATTACATGCTAAAAATTCAAATCACGTTCGACGCGGACAACCCTAACCAACGAGTATCCTCGGACACAATGATTCTTGTGTTACATCGGACTTGGCATCGTATTGGACTGAGATCAAGTGCGTAGACGACGCAGGATGTCACGATCGATGTTATGAGGTTTGCACGCACTTTGCTTAAAGCCCTTGAGCTTTTGCACGAGTATTGGTCGATGGTCCCGGACACGACTTTAGGCATCATCGTCTTTATAAGCTGAACTTTTGCGTCGCAGGATTCATGAGTGAGATGTAGACGACAATGTTTGTGACGTAATTTATCCCGGAAAAAATTCTTAAAAAAGTCCCAAACCTATTGTATTTTATCTCAATTTGGTCATAAACATTTTTACCCTTTGCTGATTGAGTTCATCCAGCCAATTTTGATCGAAAATCACTGACGTGGACGCCGATCATCCTACGTGACACAGCCGGCACTAAAGTAGACACTTTTTTTTAATAAATATTTTTAATATTTTGTTGAATTGTTATCAATTTTTTATTTCTTTTTTTTATTATATATTTCCTTATTTCCTTTTCTTCTCTTTTCCTTCTCTTTTTTTTTTTTAAACTGTGGTCGGCGAGGGTCGATGGGCCCTCGCCAGCCACGAGCGAGGCTGCCTTACGCAGATCTAGGAGAGGCCATGGTGAGTCTGGCCTTGCTCGCGGCTGGCGAGCTCTTCGCTCCATAGATTTTGAATGAGGGGGAAAACCAAGAAGGTAATGCAATCTTTGTTCGTCTTGGAGGAAGGAAAGGAGAAATTGAAGGGCTCAAATCTTAAGCAAATTGCTTCTTATTTTGATTTGATATAGGTTATTACGAAGCACGACATTTATATTATCTCTCATCATGATGTAGAATATTGAATATATCCATAGATTTTGATTTTGGAAATTGATCATTTCGATATATACAGCTAGGGAGTGATGTTTGCTCTTGCCATCATAGACTGCCAGTGCCTGGCCCAACTTCGGGCAGGTGCAACACCCTGTGCACCGTGTTCAAAACCGACCCGCATTGATACAACTCTGGAAGCCGTGGTCCTACTAATTTCTCGAAATTTTTTCGAAGATAGGTGCCCGGATGCTCACAATTAACCTATCTTTAACTCGTTCTGAACATTGCGTGAAGATTACTAAAAAACACTCACGTAATTCACTAATTCGTGGACCTTAATACATGTCCTGACTTAAAAGCTCAATAACGATTACATTAGCCAGTCGAACCGGGTTCTACTTCAATCTAATTAAAACGGATCTTTAGCGAAAATAATATCCTTCTCAAGATTCTCTCCGAGGTTGACCTAAATGAAGTCTTCGTCTCGATTCAGTTAACATTTTTTCCCATGTCTTGATACGACAAGGATGGAGTCATTCGTCCTATTTTATATGTTAGTGTAGAATCAACATCAAAGAGGAAGGAAACTAGAACAACTCCCACATCTAACTATCTAAGCACCACCGCTCATTCAAGGGGCGGAATTTCTCCTCCCCGTGGAAATACGGATCTAGAATCCGAATATCCAACCTGATATCCCATGGAAGGACCATATCTTCCTCCCTCCGTAGCAGGAGGAGATTTTCTTCGGCCGCCCTTCTCATCTCGGCGGGCCGTAAACCGTCGATGCCCTTCTGAGCGTCCCCCGCTCGGAGTAACCCTAGTGCTTAGGCATGGCGCCCCGTCTGCGGAAAGTTCGTAGACACGCGACAGTTTTCATGCATTCCTGAGTATTAGTCGGTCACGAAAAATTCATTTTCCGTAATTCGATCCCAAGAATATTTTAATTTTCAAATTTTTTTGAAAGACTTACCACAGATATCGAATGGAAATTACTTCATTTCAAAATTGGTGTAAAGAGTCTTAATTGACTAGTGCCCTAGGAGAAGTGTTTTAAAAGAAAAACGAAAAACATTGTGGACCGCGACCTTGGAAAAACCAAGTCTACTCGAATGCCACGAATTCCAGCTTTAAAATTAATGAAGCGAGCTCGTCTTTAGGTCCCTGGCTTTTATGAGCACGGCTTTTTTGACCCAATTCAATAATATTTAAACTTGGGAAATATCATTGGAGTGCCGTGATAACTCAAACAGTCGATAACTTCTCCGTGAAGAAATTATAAAAAAAAGTCTTAAACTTATTGCAATTATATCGGTCATAAACTTTTTTTATGGCCAATTGAGTACTAAACTTTTTGCATTTGTGTCAGTTCAATCCATCAGGCCGAAAATCGCTGATATAGACATCAACCGTCCTACGTAGCGCGGTCGAAGCTGACGTGATAATTTCTTACTATTTTTTATCTTAATTTCTCTTTCCTTTTTTTTTTCTTTCTCTTTCTTTTCCTTCCTTCCTTCATCCTCTAGCTGGTCGCAAGAGAAAGAATAGGAAAAAAAAAATATGAACAAATTGTTAAAAATTGTGCGCGTCAACGTCGGCAATGCCACGTAGGACGGTCGTCATCCATGTCAGCAATTTTCAGTCAAAATTGATCGGATGGACTGAATTGACATAAATGCAAAGAGTTATGGCTCAATTGGCAAAAACAATTATGACTAAATTTGCATAATTGCAACAAATTTAGGACTTTTTGGTAATTCTTCCTTCTTGGTTGATGAAGGAAGTTATACAGCTCAATTACATGCTAAAAATTCAAATCACGCCAATTTCGGACAGAATGATTCTAGTGTTGCGTCGGACTTGGCATCGTATTGGATGAGTCAAGAGCGTAGACGACGCAGGATGTCACGATCGTATTGGACTGAGTCAAGGGCCTGTCACGTTAGCAGCATCCTCTTTATAAGCCGGACTTTTGCGTCGCAGGATTCATGAGTGAGATGAGACGTAGACGACAATGTTTATGATTAATATATTCAGGAAAAATTATCCAAAAAATTCTAAACATGCTATACTTATTCCAATTTAATCCTACACATGTTCACTTTTTGCCAAATAAGTCCATTCATCCAATTTTGATCGGAAATGGCTGATGTGGATACTGGCTGTCTTACGTGATACAAACGGCGTTGAAGTAGACAATTTTTAAATATTTTTTTGAATATGTTGTATTAATTTTTATTTTTTTTCTACTCTTTTCCTTCTTTAATGTGGTCGGCGATGGTCATCAGGTCCTCGCTGGCCACGGGCGAGGCCTCCTTGCCCAAATCTGGGAGAGGCCATGGCAAGGCTAGCCTCGCCAGCGGTCGGCGAGTGCAGCGAAAAGAAAAAAAGAAGGAAAAGAAAGAGAAAAGAAAAAGAGAAAAAAAAAATTCCAAAAAAATGTTACAAATTAAAAAAAAATTATATACGTCAGCACTAGCCGTGCCACGTAGAACGACCGGCGTCCATATCAACAATTTTCTACCAAAATTGACTGGATATACTCAATTGGCAAAACATAAAAAGATTTAGGACTTCACTATCACAATTAAAAAGTTTAGGAATGAATCCATAAAAGTGCAATTTATTCCGGTGGCATCAATATTTGCTTGACTGGTATGGTACCGCGTTAATGTGGGCCATATAGTTCCCCCATTTTTCCATGGAAATTTCTGAGGCAAGAGACTCACGCAACCCAACCCCACTACGTTATTACAAGTCAAGGTCCTCAAACTCAAACACCGGTACAACCCTTTAGTCATCCCTTCTTACCATTTCAATTCCACTATTTATAAAGAGCCTTTGGCAACGAGCTGAAGCACCAAACTTGAATACTGAAATTGCCTACTAGTATCACAATAATATGAGGTTCCTCGCCAATGTCTCCATCCCCACTTTCTTCTTCCTCCTAATTAGCAGCTCCACCCTCGCTCAGGCAGCTAGGTTCGACGTCACCAACAATTGCCCCTACACCGTGTGGGCCGCCGCCGTCCCGGGCGGGGGGCAGCAGCTCGACCGCGGCCAGACGTGGCCACTTGACGTCGCCGCTGGCACGACGGCCGCGCGGATCTGGGCCCGCACCAACTGCCACTTCGACGGGGCTGGCAGGGGGAGTTGCGAGACTGGCGACTGCGGCGGGCTCCTCCAGTGCCAGGCCTACGGGAATTCCCCGAACACGCTGGCCGAGTTTGCCCTGAACCAGTACATGAACCAGGACTTCATCGACATGTCGCTCATCGACGGGTTCAACGTCCCGATGGAGTTCAGCTCGACCTCCGGCGGGTGCAACCGGGTGATCAAGTGCACGGCCGACATCATAGGGCAGTGCCCGGCCGCGCTGAAGGTCCCCGGCGGGTGCAACGGGCCGTGCCCGATTTTCAAGACGGACGAGTACTGTTGCAATTCGGGTAGCTGCGGGCCCACTGATTACTCCAGGTACTTCAAGCAAAGGTGTCCGGATGCTTATAGTTACCCCAAGGATGATACCACCAGTGTCGTTGTCTTCACTTGCCCCGGGGGGACAAATTATAAGGTTGTCTTCTGTCCTTGAAGACATGACTAATTAAGCAGTTCATCCTTGATCCTTCCACGATGAGCGAAGTTCCAAGACAAATAAAACCGGAGGATATATGTACGTAAATAAATGCATGTAGTTTCTCATGCCAATGTTATAAAAATACTTCTGTTTTTATGTTAGATCCATTCTACGCTAACGAAGCGGCGAGCACGACCTCTAATGTTATTTGAGTAGAACGCGGCATGATTTGAACACGAGATCTACCGCATTCATACTAAGCGCTGAATCACTCGGGTTACGCTGGCCGCCAGGACAAGTGTTAGGATAAGATGGGAGTTGGATGATAAGAGATAAAATCTAAAAAAATGATTCGAAATTGTGTGCGCGAGAGGCGTCTCATATTGAAGAAACAAAATGAAATCGCAAAATCAAAACCTTGGTTTCCTTATTTTTCTCTTCTCGGGGACTTATCTAAACTTATCTCATTCGAGATCTGTCACCAAATGCCACATAGGATATTGTCTCTTATCTCTTTTGAAATAATTGGGAGAGCGCATGTCTATCTTAACTGTATAAATCAAGGCCTTCCCCTCGCGAAAGTCAGTTCCAAGCTATCTATAAAAAGAGAATTTCTGGTGTTTTAGGTTCTTTATTCAAATGTAGCGATTTTCCCAAAGTCGTTTGAAATGTCTAGAAACGTGAACTGTTACGTGGGAAAGATAATAAGAGGACCGCAACCATAGACACTGTCGTTATCATAATAAGCCTCTACATGGGTTGTGTTTGAGTTTTTGGGGAATAAGTTGAGACCAGTGTAGCAAAGTTTCCAGGAATTTATGCACTTGTTGCCCAAGTAATTATCAACTTTGACATTTTCTCTTTCGATGAATCATTCGTGAAAAAGTTTTGAGGGAAGCCACAAATCTAGCGGTGAACTTCTAGCGAGCGATGGAGAAAAAATTACCAAAAAAGTCATAAACCTATGACAATTGTGTCAATTGAGTTTTGAACTTTTTTTTTTTTTTCCAATTGAGTCTTAAAATTTTTGCATTTGTGCCAATTCAGTCATCCAACCAATCGTGGTAGGAAAACACTGATGTGGATGCCGACTGTCCTATGTGGCAAGACCGACGCTAACCTGAAAACTTTTTAATAATATTTTAACAATTTTAATTGTCTATTTTTTCTTTTATTGTTTGCTTTTCTTTTCTTCCCTTTTTCCTTTAGCCGGCGAACGGCCAGAGGCGAAGGCCGGCGAGGATGACCTCACCGTCAGTGCCGGCCGCCCCACGTAGGAAGGCTGGCGTCACGTCAGCGTTTTCCAATTAAAATTGGTCAGATGAATCGAATTAGCAAAAATGCAAAAGGTTTAGTACTCTATTGGCAAGAAAATAGTCATAAAATTTTACGGCTAAATTAACACAATTGTAATATGTTTAGAACTTTTTAAATAATTTTCCCTCGAGGAATGAGCACACCAGTTCACTGAAGTTTTTGTACTCTATGCTCCGTCTCTATTGAGCCTCTTTACTATTGAACAGTGAGTGTCGTGAAAAGCTCAGAGAGGTTCGACACTAGCCTATGGTAGAAGGATCCGGGACGAGCCCGGTATGTCGGGGTCCTAACTCGCAGGCCTCCTAGTAACCAGTCGATTTTCGATAAATGATGGGCCGACTTGAGAAAACTGGCCGAGTTTCTTCAAAAGACCCGTCTTGACCCAAAAACAGTTTCGTTCAGATCATCTTTTGATCTGAATCAATATAAATCCATTGACACAACAAACAAATGCCCAAGTCTTTGACCGTCGATTCGGGCTAGAGGTACGATTTGCTGAGTGTTGAAGGCTCTTAGTAGGACGGCCAAAATTGGCCTATTTTAATGAATTTTGAGAAAATAATAATAATTAAAAAAATATTAAAAATATCTACGTCAGCACTAGTCGTCGTCCACGTCAGTAATTTTCAACCTAAATTAGTAGGATGGACTTAATTGGTATCAATATGAAAAAAAAATAAGATTAAATTGATCCAATCGAAAGGTTAGAATTGAATTGGTACTAATACAATAAGTTTAAGACCTTTTTAGTACTTTTCCCCACGAGCCACTGGTGGATGCCCTTCATTTAAATTAGTAATTTCCTAAGTAAAATGAGTTTGTTAGATTGAAAATATTTCCTTCTTATTCTCGGTATGTTCACTTGCAAAGGGAATACTTTCTCCCAAAACCTATGTGCTCAGAAAATAAAACAAAAACGAATAATATCGGGTAAACTAAGATCAATCCAATAAATCGCTATACGAAGTAATGAAACAGATTCTGACAAAAAAGAAGAAGAAGTAATGAAACAAATCATTTAATAATAGCACTTTTTAAAGAAATAAATCATATTTGATATGGCCTTATCACTTAAGGCATGAGTTCAAGTCCGAGTTGATCAACATATTCAGTTGAACTATCTTCATTCAAAAGCTTAAGCTAATAAGTTATGGGCCAACTTGGATATATTAACTGCTCCACACCACATCAATTTTTCAACGTGAGACTTCTCTAACATAATTCACATGTGCGCCCTCACACTTACAATTATTATAATATTTTAATACAATTAGTCCAATGCATCTAGATCGTTGGATCTCGTGGGCTATATCCACATAGTGGTGGCCACGGGCCGGTTTGGGTCTGGAACCGGCCCAGCCCATACGAACCGGTTATCAGTTACAATTTTCGTGAATCGTCAGGAAAACCGACGGTTCGGCCGGTTCTGAACCGGCGGTTTTGAACCGCCTAGGAATCGGTCATTCCTCCGATTCGGAACTGGCTTATAGCCGTTGCCTTGCAAAGGCCATTTCATCTTCTTTTTTAATTAAATAAATATATCCTAAATTCTATAAATATCCATTTTCATCTTTCATTTTTTCTTACAAATTCTCTCAAATTTGTGACTCTGTCAATTTTCTGAATTCGTTTTCCGGTCAATTCTCTCAAAAAAATGACAAGTGGAAGTAGAGGTAGTGGTAGAGGAAAGAGCTCGATGGGGGAATCCGATCATCCTCATGATCCTCGTGATTTTACATATTGGGGAGACGATGTTGATGATATCAACATTATTCCCAATGTCGAGCACGTTCCAACGCAAGAAAGTTTGCATCATCCTCCTACCAGTGTCGAAGAAATGTCAACAACAAAGGAGTTGGAACGGGAGGGTACATCCGACATATGGAAACACTTCATGAAGGAACATTTAGGCGGAAACAAGTATCAGGTAAAATGTAAATATTGTGGGGCAACATACAAATTACAAGTGGAGGAGGCTATGGAACATTTAAACGGCATCTGAGGTCGAAACATCTAACGCAAGCAGGGATTGACACCAGCCAACAACAAATTTTCGGGTACGCTAATTCTAACGATCCTCATTTATTTCGTTACAATGAAAAAGTTTATAAAGAAGAATTAGCTAGATTTGCTGTCGTTGAATGTTTATCGTTTAATTTTGGTGAAAAAATTGATTTTAATCATTTTATACAAACTGCATGTACTCCACAAGCAAAACCTATTTCGAGAAATACGCTTAAACGCCAACTTTTTGATATTTATAAAAGAAAAAAAGAAGATTTGAATTTTTTTTTTATGAATTTCAATGGACGTGTGCATATAGGTAGTGACATTTGGAGTAATCCTTGGCAAAATCATTCTTATATGGGTATTACATGTCATTGGATAGGTGATGATTGGAACATTCAAAAAAGAGTTATTGCATTTCGAGTTTTTGATGATAGACATACGGCAATTAATATTTATAGAATAATTAAGCAAGTTTTAGAAGAATATTTGTTGGTTAATAAAAATTTTTCAGTTGGTTTTGATAATGCCGCGGCAAATACCGTTTCCATTCCCGAGTTAGAAAAGATTTGTAAACCCGCTTTTGGTGAATAATTTTTTCACGTTAGATGTGCTTGCCATGTTTTAAATTTATGCGTATAAGATGGTTTACAAACTCTTGATATTTTTCTCAACCCAATAAAGACAGCAATTCAATTTTTATGGAGACATTCCCAAATTATGAAAGAATGGGGCAAATTTTGTAAAGCAAATAGAAGAAGACCAAAAAGATTTTCAAGAGATGTTCCAACTCATTGGAATTCTACGTACGAGTTGCTTAATCAATCTTTTGCATATAAAGATTTATTATGTACGTTTATTTCGAATAATATTTCTCAAATGAATTTATTCCCACAAGAGTGGGATATTTGCACAAAAAAAAAATTTAGATCTTTTAAAAGTTTTTAATGATGCAACTTATACTTTATCCGGTGTTTATTATCCTACTACGTATTTATTTTTAATAGAATGTGTTAATATTGCTGGTATTTTTGAAGAAAATGAAAAAGATGATCAATTAGGTCCGACTATTATGGTAATGCGAATGAAATGGCTGCATTATTATAGCGAAATTCCTCTTATTTTTTTGGTTGCTTGTGTTTTCGATCCACGTACCAAATTAGATGGTTTAGGTGATGATTTGAATACGTATTATGACTGTTTACATTTGATTGAAATTATAGATATTAGAACTATACAAACAATAGTTAAAAACACAATAGCAGAAATGTATAATGAATTTTCTAATAGATATAATGTAGGTGATAGTGGATCTTTTCAACCCAATGACGTACAAAGCGGTGACTTAGGTAGAATTAGTAGAGGGTACAAA
The DNA here is from genome assembly GCA_029784005.1 of Lenwebbia sp. NSW1173648. Taxonomy (NCBI): domain Eukaryota; kingdom Viridiplantae; phylum Streptophyta; class Magnoliopsida; order Myrtales; family Myrtaceae; genus Lenwebbia; species Lenwebbia sp. NSW1173648. The sequence goes on from JARCGZ010000005.1 coordinate 4,395,842, forward strand.
ATGCTGATGAATAGGCAAAAAAGACAAAAGGGAGCAATAAGAAATATTTCCGAAATAGAGACCTATTTAACCACTTTTTTTGAGTTTAGTGAATTCGAAGACAACATAGATTTCAAAATTCTAGAGTGGTGGAAGAAACATTCAACCCAATTCTCAATTCTCGCTCTCATTGCAAGACAGGTTTTAGCAACCTCTTGTTTAACAGTTGCGGTTGAACAAGCAATTATTGCTGGAGGCAATATTTTGGACAATCGACGATCAAGATTAGCTCCGGAATCGGTGGAGGCTCAAGCTTGTGTCGATGATTGGACAAAGGCTCAACATCGACAACGAGAGATGGATCGCAGCAATGAAGCCGAATTCTTCGATGATAGAGATACCACCGCCACGGGTAGCGACAATTGACGATGATGTAAGTATGTGATTATCAAAGGTAAAAGAACTACATGGGTTTTGATTCTTCTATCCTCAAGAAGATATGTAGGCGCTTAACGATAATTCATTAAGTTCAAGCCCCTTCCTCTTCCTTTCCCCTCCAAATTTAATTACAATTTACAATTTATATTTGATAATTTATTATTTCATAATTTCATAATTTTTTTTATTTCATAATTCATTATTTTAAAATTAAATTTGAAAACCGGAACCGGCCGGTTCCGAATCGTGGCCAATCCACGTGCACCTAGCAAAATTTGGCACTACCTGAATGGAACATGCTTGCCAGCGTGGCAAAAGCGCGAGCCCCGTGGGCCTCCCACGTGGACCACCTTTCATTTTTTTATTTTTTATTTTGGTCGGAACCACCACCTTTCATTTGCGCCGCAAGACAATAACGAAGTCAACGGCGTCCCCTCCTCCTACTTTCTCGGCTAGACGGCCGGCCTCTTGTCCGATCCGGTTCATATCCAGACCGGTTCCTCCCGTGAACACCTCCCATATAAATACCCCCGCAAGTCAATTCCTCCGTCCCACGTTCGCTTCCTCGTCCTCGTTGTCTGAAAGATCCCAGAAACACAAAAAGGGGTCGAATTTGCTCTGTCCGTCCGCCTGGTCCGGAAACGAAAATGCCTCAGGGAAAGCTTGAAGTTCTCCTCGTGGGAGCCAAGGGCCTCGAGAACACAGATTTTCTCAGTACGTTCTTGGCGCCTTTTGTCTCTTCCTTTGTAATTGTTAGATGAATTGTCGGAGTATATCCTTTCTTTTGCGTGTTTTTGTTAAAAGGGTCTGTCACGATCGTCGGGTTTCTGTGTTGCAAAATCTGAATCTCGATTCATCAGGATCATGGGTTGTTGGGATGGGTTTGGATCTTAGAACAAGCGATGTATGTGTAGTGTTCTCCACCCACGATGGAGTGGAAATGCCGGCCGCGAAGTTGATTCGGAGTATTTCATGAGATCTTGGTGGAATATGGTGATTTTGAGATGATTCTGATCATTTTGTGGCTGAGAGGGGCTATTACCGTTCTGTTTCTTTCAGTAGATCCATGTAACATTTGTCTTGGCTATTATCTGCTTTGATCCAATGATCGGTGACTGATTGTCATCATCATCATAATGTTATGCTATTAAGGGCCACAGAATTCCCTTGATGTACCCCTCATTTCCTCTATATCAACTAGGATTTATCGCAAGAGGCAGGTAGTGCGAGTAACACGCCACATCATATTTGGCTTGAATTGTGAAAATGCAATTACCTGCAAGATCTATCTATACATACTGATAAAATTGCGTGAATCCAAAACTTTGAGGAAGTATGAGAAACTGAGGAGGTGCAGTACATTGATTCACGGACTCAGAAAATTAACTCTGTTTTCTCTCTTGTTTCTTGAGTTTTGATGACTGGTTATTGAAAATTTGCAAACCCTGTTCAAGGGGTGCTTCATTCAGTCAACGTGGTCCCTTTCCAGGAAAATTATTGCAAATTCAGGTTATATCCTGCATAGACTTTGCTGTTCTAACAAAATGTGTTTCGGGTTTTTATTTCTTTTGATCCTTAACTGTGTAGGTAACATGGATCCCTATGTCATCATTACATGCCGCACTCAGGAGAAGAAAAGCAGTGTCGCATCAGGTTGGCATCGTTTGGATTCATCATGTTGTTTGCTTGAGTTTGATTACTGATTGTAGAAAAACAAAATGCCATACTATCTGTAAAGCGTTGGCAACTCATATCTGCTCGAACTTTAGAACCTAATATGCAATGGCATTGGACATTTAAATGGGCGCCATCCTGGTTGATGCCTGATAAATGTGCATCCTAAAACATATATCTCATAAACTTCTCTGAAATGGATAATGCAGGAAAAGGGACCGAACCAGAGTGGAACGAGACTTTCCTATTCACAGTATCTCATGGAGTTTCAGAGCTCAAATTGAAACTAATGGACAGCGACAACTTTTCGTCAGATGATTGTGTAGGCGAAGCAACGTGAGTATTTTTAACCATCCAGAAAATATTTGTCGAGATTTCTTGATTATTTCCCCAAATCAGTCTGAGCAATGTTGATTTTCATCTGCTACAACTCTTTGCTTAAGCTGAATGTCTAGATGTTCTGCTAATAAATAACCAAAGAAATAAGTTAAAGTCAATTGACTACAAAATGCAGTTATGTGGAACAGTTACTGATGTTTCCGCAAGTTTCTAGTAGAATTTCCAATTAACTTATACAGACATCACACACATATGTCAATTGACTTGTATCATAATTCAATTGATCAGAATCGGGGGATGACTAATCATTCTAGAGACATAAAGAACGAAGACTTTTAACACCACAAGGAAAAGAAATAGCAAGTTTGAGATTAGAACTTGAAGCCTCAACTCATTCAAAGTGGTACAACAATCTTTTTCTTTCAAGATGCAAGAAGTGACTTCCACATTTGGCTTTTTGGGTCCTTGCAGGATTCCTTTGGAGGCGGTGTTCATGGAAGGTAATGTTCCCCCGACGTCATACAATGTGGTCAAGGATGAAGAATACTGTGGAGAGATTAGAATCGGTCTCACCTTTACTCCTGAGGTAATTCTCTGCTATCAACCTCTCAGTCCGCATTTAATTTGTAAGGAAACACAAGAATGGTACGTAAGAGTGCTATAACAACAACGAGTGCCTATCAAATCTTATGTGGACTTTGATGCTGATCGTTGTCCTGTCTTTGATCATACTTGACGATTGTGATGGTACTAACCTCTCGATTCAATGGGAAAGAAGATTAAATTTGATTAGCTGATTTTACATCTGTTGACTCTTGGCCCTTCATAACAGGAAAGCAATGAGCGAGAATTTCAGCCAGAGGAAAGCTTTGGCGGATGGAAAGAGTCTTCATTCGACTGAGCAGAGTCCCAGTCTTGGACTTGCTTTGAAATTTCTGCCATTTGATGCATCCCAAATGGCAAAGAACAATGTAATTCCCGTCTCTACTCTCTTTCCGTTTTGTGGATAGTAATGGAGTTTGAGCGGATGCATTTTAAATTTCTATACTACAGATTGGGATCTTTTATTGTCTGATGTCTGATGAAAGCGCCTTGAACTAGCATGGTTGCGGTTTTTAGAATCTTTGTTTCTGGTTTGCCCTGCATTTTACCACATTGTGCTCCCGCACGCGTGTATTTTAGGGTTCTGTGGCTTGTTTATATTGATGTGGTTCAAGGGAGAGAAAGAATGAGGGAGACAAGTGACTAAACAGGGATGGAAACCTGGATCTATTTCAAGAAGCTGGTAAAATAGGTAACCTTTAACAATAATGATTGTTCGGACATCGTGTTTGCGATGCGGTAATGTTGCAACAAACAAGGGTTATGTTGCATAATTTGTCTTGAAATAGGTATCAACGGGGACAAACCATAGAAGCGTGAATTAATGAGTTGTAGTATATAGATAAACCACACGGCCATAAGGCCTGTGATGTTTCTGGTTGTGTCGTGTGCAATGCATGAACAAAAGGGAGATGTGGAAAATGATATAGAATAGTTGATTTTTGGAGATAAAGAATGGTATTAACTTAGATATTACGAGTTTAATCAGGCGACGGTCGCGATCTTCATGCCGATAATAGATTTCGACATTGAACTCGACCTGGATGGGGCAAATCCAATCTGAGAGATTGTAGATAAGAGTGCAAATCTGGTTTATATCGTGAGGACCACCATAACCCCCGCATTAATGAAAGAGAAAGACTGCGTGAAGTTAATGGCTCGAGACTGCTTATCTCCATCCGTGCCCGATTAAAGAAAACAGATAATTTGGGGAAAACTATCCAAAAATTCCTAAAGCTATTGCACTTTTTTCAATTTAATCATAAGCTTTTTATTAATGCCAATTGAGTCTTAAATATTTTCACGTTTTTCCAATTGAGTCCATCCGATCAATTTTGGTGGACATCGTTAATGTTGATGCTAGACATTCTATGTGACACGGCCGATACTGATGTGAACAAGTAAAGAAGATCTAGGCTCCACCTCGTGAGTGGTGGAGGGGGTGACCTTTGCCAGAGGTCGGCAAGGTCAACCTCGCCATCACTTGCCTCTGGCCGGTCACTAGGCCTTGGCGACCGGCTAGAGGAAGAAGGGAAGAAAGAAAAAAGAAAGAACGAAAAAGTAAAAAGAAAAAGAAAAGGAAAAAGGTAATAAAGAAATTAAAAAAAAATTAGAATATCATTAAAAATTATTCACGTCAGCATTAGTCTCCCACGTAGGATGATCGGTGTCCAAGTCGGCGATTTCTGGCCAAAATTGATCGGATGAACTCAATTGAAAAAACGTGAAAAGATTTAGGGCTCAATTGGTGCAATTAAAAAGTTTGGGACTGAATTGGCAAAAATTCAACAAGTTTAGAAATTTTTGGATAATTTTCCTGATCATTTGTCATGGACTTGTTGAGAAAGATTCAGGCCTATTAGATGTAGAAGGTGCCATCAATAGGATCATCGTGGACAGGACCAAGAAAAGATTAATCAAAGCTACTCGACCAAGGTCGATCCGATTAGCTGAGTAGAGCCACCAATTACAGGGTCGATACTCTCATGTTTCGATGTCGTTGTCCCTTTAAACTTGGATACTTTGTTAAGTAAAGCAATAGGAGTAAGGAGTAACATGATCGAATAGTCCAAACACTGCAAACACCTACGATGTATGAGCTCTCAAACAATGGATCTAAAATCTGCGACTGTACTTTGTGCTGATTCCTCTCTGTCTAATTGTTCTATTTACAGGAAGCGGGGACAACTGGCCCGAACCGAACCGTGAAATATGATTCGAGACAGCTGTTTTCGGATCGTGTTTTCAGGTCGATCCTTATTGTTTTCACACCTCTACCGATCATAACAACCTGATATTTACCTTAAGCTATTCTCTGGCACATTTAAGTCTATGCCAATCTCTTCATTTTCTCATGCTATTGCAAGCTAGTGCTCTCTCTCTTCTAGAAGTAGAATGATGTAAAGAGTCAAAAATCTCGCCTGTTCTTACTAGAAAATCCATCAATGACTCTCGGAGCACATGTCAGGTTGATCGATCTTAGGAAAAATTACCAAAAAAATGCTAAACTTATTGTAATTGTGCCAATTCAATCCTAAACCCTTTTTTTTTGTGCCAATTTAGTTTATTCGGCCAACTTTGACTGGCTTGCGCTGACATGGACGCCGACTGACGCTGACGTGGACAATCTTTAATAATATTTTAATGTTTTTTTGAATTATTTTTTATTTTATTTTATTTTTTCTTTCTTCTTCCTCCCGCAAGTTGCTGGCCACTGGCGGGGGCGAGCCTTGGTTGAGGCTGGCGAGGTCGACCTTGCTGGCCCTAGCTGCGACTGGCTAAAGGAAGAAGAAAATAAAAAAGAAAGAAATGAAAAAAAGAAAAGAAAATTCAAAAAAATATTAAAATATTATTAAAAATTGTTCACGTCCGCATCAGCACCAATCGGCGTCCACGTCAGCACCGGGCATTCAAAATTGGCCGGATGGACTGAATTAGCACAAATGCAAAAGGTTTAGAACTGAATTGGCACACAAAAAAAGTCTATAACTGAATTGACACATAGTATTAGGTTTAGGACTTTTTTGGTAATTCTCTTCCTATCCACGGCTCCTTAGTTCTATATAATATTCTTAAATGAATTTCTGAAATCTAGTTAAGCATAAAAAGTTTCTTTTCATCCTGGAACGTATGAGCTGATCAAGTCCCTGCAAATGTCATCGTTTGACCACTTGAGAGATCAGATCAAAGAGAAAGAAAGCACATTTGATTAGAAAATTATGCGTCAAAGTTCAGAAAGAGCCAAAAATGATGCAATGTCCTCAGCAATCAATTGGTTGATTATAGGGGGTGACGATGGAAGTTTTTTGTTTTGAATTCATTCAATAGATTGCTATAATTGTCGCCAAAACAGCGTTAGTCGGTGGCAAAACATAATTTAATGTTTGTTTCTTGGGCTTTAGTGTAACTGTAACCTAATTATTTGCAAAATTTGTCCTGAAACTCCCCACTTCTCTTGGTTCTGACGCCATCCACTTTTGAAACTCTTTGTTCTTTCTTTTTGCTTGATGCGGAATTTTCTAATTAGTCCAAGACTTAGATATGTACTTCCCAACTAACCCTTTCCCCTCTTGAATTTGTTTTCTATCACGATGGATGTTGATTTTTTCCGATCACGCCTCTACTCCGCCGGAGTTTCTCCGGAATTACGAGTGCTGACCGGTGACCGGAGGCAGGCATGGTAGTGTTTCCACTTCTTGTGTGATTGGAATCAAGAATGAACAATTTCTACCAACTTCTTCTTCAACCTTATGTAATCAAAACCTCTTCAGTAATGAATCTGTACAGTCGGAAATTAGTCGGTATAGGAAATCTCGATAATAGTTCGAAAAGATATCAAAATTAAGCTCAAAGTGCAAAGTCGCGATCTCTCTCCGACTTCGATCAACATATCTTTATATAGAACAGTGTCTACTATACACCCTTCAGGAAACTACAAGAAAGAACAGAAGATCACTATGAACTGCAAAACTTTGCATCACAAAAGACCAGCCCTTGGCGTCGCAAGAATCAAGACGCTGGCCGATCAATTATGCAGAGGGTTCGGCCCGCCGGGCGTGACTCTCTGCGAAGAGCCGAAAATCGGGTCGTTGCCGTGGTCCCCACTTGATCCAACAGTGGCTTTAGCCGAGAGACGCAACTGCAACGAGTACTCCGGCCTCCTCGAGCGATACTTGAGAGGCTCCTCTTGGTGGCGATCACCCGCGAACCCGTGGATGTGTCGGCAACTCGAGAGCCGAGAAACGACCAAGAGGGTCATCAAGAAGAGGAGTGGCAGCTTCGAGCTATGTGTTCTCATGGTTTGTTTTCAAGCGATGGATCGATGAAAGAAGATAGAAAGAGAGCGTCGTTTGGCCAGTGTTTTCAAGTGCTTTAAAACGGGATCAGCCAAGGCAAAAATACCAGTTGGTGGTGTGGAAGCAGCCAAAAGGCCGCAATTGAATTCCTAGCGAAATGACGGAAAACACCCCCTCGTATAATGGCGTTTTGAAAAGTCAAAGGCCATTACCGTCCTTCCGCCGCTGAACTATTAGTTTGTTTTAGCCGAAACGCGGTTGCTGAAGAGATTATCGTCGTTGACTTCACATTATAAGATCAAGTTGGTCTGTATGTTCTGCAATGGAAATTAGTGGAGGTGAAAACTTGGGATTCGTCCCGGGGGGGGGGGGGGGGGGGGGGGGGGGGGGGGTGGGGGGACACGTGGCGCGAGACGGCGACAACATGTGGCGCACGTGATCTCTGCGCCGCTCATTTTGCTTCGTCGCATGTTCTTGCTACTATGGAGTCCCGTAGGGTTTATTGTTTTTATTGGCAAGGACGGCCATGGTATAAATGAGGTCTGATTATTTAGTATTCAACATGACGTTGCACGATGGAGCCCTAGTATGAAATTTCAAAGTTACCGATGGCCAAAAGCATAAAAGAGATGTCTCAAGCAATCGCGCCCCGTTAGGCCCAGCCGGTGGCCCCGCCGGGCCCGCCGAACGTCATGCTGCGGTGGAGCGGGGCCTTCTGACGGCCCATGTCCTTGACCCGGTAGTACTTGTCCTGGTCGGCGTATGGTTGGGTGCCTTCCGCGGCCTCCGTGTCGTGGTTCTCGTTGATGGTAGTCATGTCCTGACAGGAAGCATCGTACAGGATGTTGGGTAGCGGCAGGGCGCCGCGTCCCATGGGCGGGCTGGGGATGTCCGGCGGGCTGTACACTTGGCCACCCCATTCGACGTAAGCGGCCAAGTCTTGCAAGCCACCGCCAGAGAATATTACTTTCGGCCAGAATCCAACCACCGTGTCGTCGTCACCAAGCTCTAGCCACCACAATCCAGTGGTCGGATCCTGTACCCATACATATACACGCACGTATAAAAGAATGCTGGGGCAGACCACGAGAACGGATCACAAACCTTACCCGATAAATGAAGTAATTGTATGTGTACACTGGTCCCGGGGTGCGGGAGATGTTCGGTAGAACCGCGTCCATCGGGTGGTCCGAGCGCACGAGAACGAATCCTGGACACTGCGCATTGAAGCAAGAGGACCGGGCTGACTGTGCATAAATTAAACGATTTAGATCCTTCCATACCGCATCGAAAGAACGAAAGAGAGCATCGCGAATGTACGGAAAACTCGCCTTGGTGAAAATGAACAGATGGGTCTGGTAATGGGAGTATAAGGATGGATTCACCTGAGGAATGAATGAATGTGCACGAACAGTTTGATCAAGGATGAAAAGTGTGATGATTTAAAATTTGATTCAGTAGGCTTACCATCCACCCAACTTGAATGAAATCAGGGCCATTCTGGATCTTGATTTGGCCGCCACTGTATTGGGATCCCTTGGACCATGGCATTTCCACGCTGCCGACCATTCCCCCTCCATTGTACTTCTTTTCCTTACCAAATTTGGTCCGAACCACGGCTAGCTATAACAAAAACAAAAGAACATATGTTCACTAGTGCTTTCACATGATTTTTTTTTTTTTTACAGCGAAAAGGGTTTGTAAGGGGCTAGGACTTATTTGCGCATTATTGGAATTTTCGGTTTAAGGCGACGACGAAAGGGCAGCCGTCCATTGGATGAGCCCATCGCCGCATCCTCGACGGGGTGTGAGTGAGGAAGCCCAAGACCGGCGATATACTTAAGTCCTAGAACCGTCCTTCGCAAACTACTCAAGATCTCTCTCGAGACCAACCATGACTTGCAAACCAAGTTTTGAATCGTCCGGCCAGTTACATGATAGGTGAAAGGCGCTTCTATGAGCATTTCAGGAGTGAGTTATTTGCCCCAATCTAATTTGAAGAGACTCGTGAGATTCTCAATTTCCTAAACCAAACAAGAATATATTTTCCTAACAAAAAAAGTAAAACCGATATGCCTTCGGCGTAATTTCTTGTATGGTGATAAGATGGCTTTGTGCATCTATACGAGTCCACGTCAGAGACATGTCATTCGCGTCAAAATTGGATGATATTCGTAAGGAATTCCTCTCTTGTAACGTGACCTTAAGTGTCTATAAGCAAATGGAAATCGAATCAGAAACACCGATTGCCTTTTCAGGCGTAAAGTCGTGATTGTCTTGTCAAGTCGATCGATCCCGAAGTCCTCTTCCCAAAACATTATGTGTTGTATAGTAAGGAACGATTACTGACTTACATGAAGGCCATGCGCCTCTTCCGTGTTCGGATCGGCATTCAGATCATGAACTTTGGCCTGCATTTTGGCCACAAATAAGTTCTTCCTTACTTGTTCTTCTGATCGGAACTGTTCCCATTGGACAGTTCAAGCGCTTGATGGTTGCACTTTTGATTCCACTTGCTGCCGACCTTTCGAGGTTCGTCCTTCTCTTGGGACGGAAACTTGGCCTCATCTATTAGGAAAACCCATGCAATTAGGAAAACAAATTGAAAAATTTACACCAAAAAGTCCTAAACATGTTTCTTCAAAGTATGTGCAGATGGCAAATGTTCGGAAAAGTGTAATCAATTGCCAAGCGTTTTGAATCCGGTGCGACAATTAAGTCATCCTAGCAACGTGTCAGCCAATTCTGCCGAGGCGGTGTGCCAGAAAGCCCACGTGTCGCCTTTTAATTTCTTTGAGCACATGTGGCGCAATTGCCAAAAGGGACTTGATTGGATTAAAAAAAAGTCGAGGACTTGATTTCAAATTTTTCAAATGTCGAGGACCCGATCGCACTCTAAACAGAACGTGCAGGACCCTAGGCGAAGCACATTCATCAGAGCAGCATAGAGTAATACGCCGAAATGGAACGAGTGGTTCTTCAGCAGAGGATGATCGAACGCGGGCTGCTTGTAGAAATCCACGCAATCATATACGTTGCCATGCTCGGTCTGCGCACATAGAACAAAAGCTCTTCATTTCTTGTTCTACAAAAATCCAAAACAATCCAATCTAAAAATGGAAAGAAGGAAATTTTCTTGCACCTGAATTGTCTTGACAGCAGGCTTATTGAAACGACTTAGCTCCTCCTCTATGTCCAAATCTTCCTCAGAAAATGAGCTCTTCACTTGTTGGCAAAGGAGTGGAAACAGAAGGAGCAATACAACCTTTGACTCCATTCGAGCAATCCTGACCTGGATGAGATGAGACAAATTGGCCATTAAAAAGCTTATTGCTTTTGGGCTGGGCCTAATGGAATATTCGTTCTAATTCCCAGCATTCTTGCACTTTGTAATTTTTAAGGTAAGTAATCATCAATGAATAAGAAGGAGAGGGCACTGGGGAGGTCAAAGGGTCAAAAGAAAAAGCCAAAAACTGCATTTATGATAATTGTGGGTAGGCTAAAAAAGGGAAAAACAATTTAATGATTCAAGATTCTAACAGTTATAGCCAATTTTTTTTTTTTTTTTGTAACCGAGGTGTCCGGGCCAGCTTGCGCCGTTATAGCCATGTTTAGCAAGGAAATATCCAAACAATGGGTATTCCCCCTAATTTTTCTGTAAGTGCGCTGACAAAGTTTATTGGGAGATAGTGAGATCCATTGACTAGCTAGTTTGGCTTGGTTAATTTGAGCGATGCTGCATGTGTGGCTGATATAGAAAGAAAAATCACCTTCGTGACAGGCCCCATTGGACAACACGGTCGGTGCGGTTGACGTCGAAACACGACTATCATGGAATGGACATGATTAAGTGCTACTTGTGTGCATGGAGTGAAACTTATTGAGCGGCGGCCATGATAGATTCATTTGGGTCGGTGCACCTAGTTGCCCTAAAGAGAGAGGCTCTGATGACAAGTTAGGGATTGTGATGACTAAAAATATGTTATATTCTGTAAATATCAAGTGAAGAGTACACGAGTCTATTATGACGACTATCTAAAGTTACAGAATATTCAGTAAAATCAATAACTATCAATCAAAGAGAAATAATCATCCTAAATTTATATTTAACACCAACTATGATCTTTGGTGTTAAATAACTAAATTCAATTCATTCCAAGAGATTGATTGATCGAAAGGTGAAATGATTGCGATGCTATGTTTAAGAAAAACTGAGATCTTGGATTCGCTCCCTACTCTATGGAACGGCTTAGGGGAAAGTCGAAGTGATTCGTTTCAAACGCTTTTACTCTTGACATGGATGCACGACATACTTTTGATTGGACAAAAATGTTATCACTCTTGATAATAAAAAAAAAAGATGCTATGTGGCAATCGTTTACCTCGCTAAAAAAAGGTCTCAATCTTGAAAAGAAAAGGTCGCAAGTTCTTTGAAAATCACCGGCCGGTGATCTTTTATCCTAACGTTCTTTCGTATTACGACTCGAGTTTATGATGCTGTTGGTGCCGAACGATTCTATCTTAAATTTGCCCGACGGGCGTCTTGAAAGCAGCCATTAATACGATTCATGAAAAATTGAGAGCGGTAGACTTCGTACCGCACACTATATATAGAGAACAGATTTGATGCTTTCAATGACCAAATCATATCCCATACCAAATTTGATACTCCTTTTCAAATGCACGTTCGGAAATTGATTTTTCAAATTATTGGCCCGAAGAAAAAAAAAAAAAGAAATCTCACATTATCAGGCTTCACTAGGCCCAGCCGGTGGCCCCGCCGGGCCCACCGTAATACAAAAAATGCCGTAGAGGGGCCTTCACATAGCCCATGTCCTTGGCCCAGTGATTCTTGGGCCTGTCGGAATATGCTTGGGTATCAGCAGCGGGCACTTGGTCGTGGGCCTCCGTGACGGTGGTGATGTCCTGGCAAGAAGCGCTCGTCTTGATGCCGGCCGGAAACTCACCGCGGCCCATGGGCGGGCTTTTCTCTTCAGGCGGGCTGTACACTTGGCCTCCCCATTCCATGTAAGTGGCCAAGTCTTGCAAGCCGGGCCTGGAGAATATCCTCTGTGGCCAGAACCCAACCACAATGGAGTCCTCGCCAAGTTCTAGCCACCACAGTCCACTTTTTGGATCCTGCATATATTAACAAATCCTTAACTAAGGTCTTGTAGGAAATAACTGATCGGCAAAGCGAAATGGGGCTCTGGTATATCAGAAGTTTACCCTGTAAATGAAGTAATTGTATGTGTACACCGGTCCTCCCATTCGAGAATGTGCCTCGTAAGCTGCATCGACCGGGTGATCGGATCGAACGAGAACGAACCCCGGACAGTGGACATTGAAGCAAGATGATTGGCCCATCTACGGTAGAAATTAGCCACTCGGGGCAGAAGGGTTAAAACGATCAGGTGGCTCGATGAATATGTCGAAAGAGAAGAATCTTTGTGAATGTACAGAAACTCGCCTTTTGAAAGATGAACCCGCGGGTCTGATCGTCCAAGTACAAGGATGGATTCACCTGAGGGAGTTCATGAGATGAGCTGAGATATGCCCAGATGGAAATTAATGTTGTTAAAACCAGAAGAAATGGAAAGCAGGAAACTTGCAACATCTTCTCAGATCATCTGAGAAAATCTCAAAATTGAAATATAAGAGCAAAGGCTATGCAGTTGCTTACCATCCATCCAACTTGAATGAAATCGGGGATATTTTCGATTTTCATTTGGCCTGCGCTATACTGTGCCCCATGGACTTTTGGTACTTCTATGCTGCTCAACATCCCCCCTCCATTGTACTTCTTTAGGGATCCGAATTCGGTTCGAATAATAGCAAGTTGTAAGAGAAAAAGAAGGAAAAAAAAACCGGATTTGTCATTACCAAACCTGGTACTTTGATTACTTACCTGAAGATTAGACTACTTACATGGAGGCCGTGTTCCTCAACGGTGTTTGGATCGGAACGTTGAGCGTGAACCTTCGCCTGCATTTTGGCCATGATGAGTTCTTCTTTACTTGTTCTTCTGATAGGGACAGTACCGTTAGGACAGTTGACGCGCTTGATAGTTGCATTTCTAATCCTACTCGCCGACGGCGTTTCCTGGTCCGTCCTTGTCTTAGGACGGAAACTAGGCCTCATCTATCAGACCAACTCATTAGAAAAAGAAGAAGAAAAGGCATAGGAAATGTTTTGGTAACAACAATAGGAAGCATACCCCGAAATAAAAGGAATGGTTCTTGAACAAAGGATGATCGAACGCGGGTTGTTTGTAAAAGTCCACACAGTCATACACGTCACCGTGCTCGCTCTACCCATGTAGACAACTCTCAAATACAGAATGCAAGAATTCACTCTAGTATGGACTAAAAGAGAGAGGTAAAATCGCACCTGAATTGTCTTGACAGCAGGCTTATTCAAACGCTTTAGCTCCTCCTCTATTTCTAGATCTTCCTCAGGGGACAAGCTCTTCGCTTGTCGGCAAAGGAGTGAAAACAGAAGAAGCAACACAATCTTTGACTTCATCTTGGCAGAACTGACCTGGAAGATCTGAAACAAATAATTAAGAAGAAACTTCAATTGTCAATTCAGCGTCCTTTATATCATCAACTGAAGAAGAGACGTGAGGAAGTTGGTACGATGCGAGATGTGCATTAATTTACCAACGTTGAATAACGAGAAGAGGTCCAAAGGAAGCACCAGAAGTGCATGAATGACACTTGTTGACGGCCTAAAAAGAGGGGAAAAAGAACGTCACTGAAGTCCAATTAATAAATAATCCACCGAGTCAAGCAAAGGTTCTTAACGAGCAAATTCAAAAAAGAAGAAGCAAAGGTTCTTTTCTTCCTTTACCAACTTAATTAGAAGACAGGAGGAAGTAGACACATGCGAGATATGCAATCGTTATCGTCATGCAAACCTGTCAAATGTGTGTGTCAGGTCGGATTGGTGCCGGGTCGAAAATGGCCCGACCCAAATTGACTCATTTAGCCGTTTTGACCAATCTCCTACAAATCTAACAACACATATCTGACCCGACCTATATTACTTAAACATTTTTATATTTAACCCAATCTAGGAAAACTTATTTCTTATGATTTTTTTAAAAAAAATTATGTTGCTCAAACACTTTCATGTAATACAAATTTAGTGGACAAGTTTCATAATTTTTTTAAAAGAATTCTGATTTTCATTTTTGATTATTTCTATTTTCTATCTTCTCATTATTATTTTCCCTACAAAATCCGGGGAGAGTCGGCCGGCCACCCTCGCGCCGGACTTCGTTAGAAAAAAAAGTAAAAGAAAGAAAATAAATAAATAAATAAAATCGAAAAACTGTTCAAGAGCATATCTCATGAATAGATTAACTCAACTAATAACATTGATAAGATAAATGGGTTGTGGGTGGGTTTAAAGACAAACCCATTTACAACCCACATATGAATAGACTTAAACCTCAAACTCATTAAACAACTCATCTATTAAAACTCGACTAACTCATATTTAACCCATCTTACTGAATATGGGTTTTCAACTCATTTTGACACCTCTGCCATCGTGGGATGACGAGGAGAGGTCCAAAGGGAACACTAGACTAGAAGTGCATCGACGATACTTGTCCATAGATCAAGACTGGGAAAACTAAAGTCACTGCACTGGTGTCCAGTTGATAAATGGTTCAATATCAAGTGAGCAAGAGATAAGAGGAAGTAGATACAATGCTGAGATATGCAAGCCTTTCCATCGTTGACTGACGAGGAGGGCTCCAAAGGAAGCACTAGAAGTGCGTTAATGACAGTCGTTGATGGGCTAAAAATGGGAATAATAGAGCTACTAATGTCCAATTAACAAGAGGTTCAACGAGTCTAGCAAAGTTGAACGAGAGGCCCATCTAACTCGTGCGGCCCTCTCTTGCTTCTAACCCCCCCTCTGTTACTGATAAAGAGTGATTTAGAGGTCGTCTTCCTATGATGTTTTCGCCGCTTGCAAGTGCTTGGAACTTGCTGAGGCTGAAAAAGTTCGAGGGCACCCCGGTTCGAGCTGATTCGGTTCGGTCCTTGGATTCCGAGGCGTTTGCCTTCTATCTTGATTAGCCATGCACAATTGTTTAGCCACAGAAAGCAGAACTTGTAAGTCTCTCCACCCTGCAGCTTCTGTAACTCTGCTGGTTTTGAGGATAAAAAAGATCAGTTGTTCTCTGGCTGGATGTTCCATTTCTTGGCAAGTCCAGAAGGGTATTTTTCAGCTTCATCTTCATTGACAGAGAATCGGGGACTAGGACAACCAAGTCGTCTGGATGAGTTCAGTGTCTGAAAGGAAGTGTTATTTCCTCAGTTGCTGTTCAAAGCTTTCTCGGTGCGCTCTTCTTTGAACTGTGGCAAGAGTTTGCCTTCATTGCTCTCTCTTTCTGCGGATTCCGACTCGATTCTTTCCCAGATTAAGAGATTATTTAGAGATTGCCATCGAACTAGATATGCAGAGTCGGATTCCTTTAGAAAGGCGTAGACTCCTGTGTTGGAATTGAGTTCCTGAGAGTTTGCTGTGTAATATTCCAACTTGAACTTTTAACCTTGTAGCAGGTTGTTCCCCTGCTTTTGTGGACGAGTCACTCTTATATCGTAGGTCACAATGAAGGAAAAAAAAAAATATATTAACGGCCGTTTCGTTTGTTTTCCCGAAAATGAATGATTTGAAAAATATTTCCTAAAAATACTCACTTTTATTGCTTACAAAAATGAATAAATTAAAAATATTTTAATTATTGACTAATTATTTCGAGCGACACAAGCGACAATTTCTTGAAAAATATTTTTCAAATCATTCATTTTTTACGGAACAAACGGAGAAGAGAAAATATTCGATGGTTGTAAAGTGTCACGTCAAGAGCTGACGTGACAAGCATGTTTCACTCCTATCCACTTATAATGGACACGTGGCAACTGATGTGGACAGTCAGACAGTACTGTCAGTTATTTTTGACCACACGATCTCCCAATCAAATGATGTGAAATTTGTTCTTTTTTCTTCCTTCTTCCACAGCTTTGACTCCTTTTCAATTGGCCTAAGATGAGCAAGGCACATTGTCTCCACCGCCCAGCACGCCGTCTCCATTCTCAAGCTCACCGTGCAACCTCCAGTCACGGCTCGAGTGGCTGACCACTTGAGGCACCGTCCATGGCCACGAGCTATGATGGCGACCCAACTCCAATTTTTTTTTTTAAGTTTTTTTTTTTTGGGGGGGGGGGGGGGGGGGGTGGTGTGTGTGGAAGATGGAGGCTTGAGGGTGTAAATGAGAGGAAAGTACGACGCTATAAACTCAAATCCTCGTGAGTACATACCAAAGAGCAAATAAGTCAAGTAATTGGAGCCCTTAACACAAACTAGGAAAAAGAAACCAAAAGAAGTGTTGTAAATGAGAGGAACACCATGGAAGAAGAAGAAGAAGCAGTAGGTGGACCAACTTCAAAGCCGGGGCCATCACTCAGAGCCACCGTTTGTGGCCGCGAGCCTGGTTTTCGGAAGAACTCCAGATGCGGAGCGGTAAGTGGACGAGCTCCAAATCTGGAGCCATGGACTCATGCAACACCGCTTGTCCACGGATCTGGCAACGAGCAGCTGCGTATGGTACCGTTTCAGAAAAAAAATGTTTCTGTTTCTAAAGTGTTCCTGGAACACTTTGAGAACAGAAACGCGTATTGTAAAAAAGTGTTCCGGAAACACTTTTGACAAATAAAAACGCATTTGAAACATTTTTTAGAAACAATTGGGAACACTTTTGTTCTTGAACACACTCTCTTCTCTTTTATTCTTGCACGAGCAGCTCCTCCCTCCTCTCCTTCTGTGTTCCTCGACCAGCCGACGCCGCTGCTCCTCCGGTGAGTTTCCACAGGTTCCTCCTCTTCTTCTTCCTCTTCTCGGCAACCGACCGGCACCCGACATGGCGGACGAGCACGCGCGAGCCCGCTCAGATCTGGGCGAGGCTTGAGGATATGGCCTTTTCTTATGTTGAGCTCGCATAAGGTTTTGATGAGCAATTCGAAATTGGTCTGTCTTCTGTGAAATTTCATTGAATCCCTACCCGACTACAATTTCAGCTTTGGTTGTTTTTTTTTTTATCATGTTTGATGTCTCAGTAGTTGATAGAGAGTGATTACTCTGTTCTTCTTTGTAATCATGCATACGTTTGCTAATAGGATATGAATCTGGGAATGTGGAAGTTGCTTCATAAGCCACACAGTAGTTTAACATTTGCAAGCACATATTTTAGCATTTGAGGATAAGCTCAGTATTATTTAAATGATTGTAGAGGTAAAGGGAGAAGGGCTAGAACAGCAAGAGAAATGTTCAACCATAGGCAATCTTCTCTTTGGAACGTAATTGAGAGAGCATTTGGGGCACTGAAGAAACGATTCTTTATATTGCAACACATGCATTCCTTTCCAATTCGGAAGCAAGCCCTCATTGTGATTGCATATTGTGCTCTTCACAATTATATTCGCGACCAAGATAGGATGGACAGAAATTTTTCCGATTATGATGATCCTGACTATGCATATGGGTCTATAGAAGAAGAGGTTGCTGATGATGTTCGGATGCGCAGGCAAGTGAGATAAACATGCTTAGGGAAAGTATTGAAAATAAAATGGCAAGAGACTACAATATGTTTGGAATTCCATGACTTTGTATTTTTCAATTATGTAATCATATTTTTAACTACTTGGGAACATTTATGTATGACTTGTAATTTTTCCAATCTATGGAAAACATATTTGATGTTCTCATTATTCAATTCTAATTCATCTTCTCTTTCAGTTTTTTTTTTCTAGTTGATCTCGTCCATATTGAAAAAATTAGGAACAGAATTAAATGAAAAAATTAGGAACATAATTTTTTTGCAGTTACCAAACGCGTTTATGTTCCTTTTTTGTTCTGGGAACAGAAACTTTATGTAATTACCAAACGCGTTTCTGTTCTTTTTTTGTTTCGGGAACAGATTTTTTTTTGCAGTTATCAAACGCATTTCTATTCCCAAAAATCATTGTAGGGAACAGAAACAGAAAAAAGTGTTTATGTTCCAAAAGTTGTTTCGGGAACAGAAACGTTACCATACGCAGCCTCTCCCCTTTCTCTGTTTCTTCTGGTCTATCAAATTTTCACGAAGAACTTGCACATTATTTTTGTATTCCATATTATAGTCACGTGTCCATTTATAAATGGATATAAGGAAAACATGCTCCTCACGCCCGCTTTTGACGTAGCGCTTTTGAATTAAGAAGCACTGATTGAAAATTCAAGGGCCAACTTGATCATCTAATACCAATTATTGAAAAGACCACCCCTTTCTTAATTTTGGGTCAATCTTACCCCAAAAATAATTGCCATGGGCCTAAAAAGTAAAGCCTTGTCTTTATAGAGGCCCGATTATAATTAAAACAAAATTCAAGGGCCAACTTGAAAATTCCCTGAATTATAATTACCAAATGGCCTTAAACCCTGTCTGTTCTTCTGTCTTCGTCTTCCTCCCGCTAAAACCCTAACTCCCTCTCTCTCTCTCTCTCTCTCTCTCTCTCTCTCTCTCTAAACCTCAACGAGCGAAACTCGCAATCATGCTCTCATCTCTCCTTCGTGAGCACCGCGTCCGCTTCTTGAACCTTCTAGAATGCTCCAGAAGCCTCTCGAACGTCATCTTCTCCAGGTCTATGGGAGGAGGGCCACGCACGTTTCCAGGAGGCCTGAACAAGTGGCAGTGGAAGCGAATGCACGAGAAGAAGGCCAAAGAGAAGGAGAAACGACTTCTCGAGCAAGAGAAGCAGCTTTACCAGGCTCGAATTCGGTCCGAAATGAGGGCGAAGCTCGCTGGCAAGCCGGACGCAGCAGGCGATAGCGATTCGGTGCCGACTCACGGTCCGATGTCTCCAAAAGACCATGTCAAAGCCCTAGCGGACCGGTTCATGAAGGAAGGGGCGGAGGACCTGTGGAATGAAGACGACGGTCCGCTGAAAGATCCTCCGCCACCAATGCGGCTGGCAAGTGTGCGGTCTGGACCGGTCATGTCGCCAATTGATTTGAGGAAGTTGGTGGAGGGGCATGGTGGTGTTGTTGGTAATGGCAAGAATGTGGATTCGAGAAGTTTTGGTGGGACCAATGATGTGATGAGTAGGAAGTACTCTGTTGTGAGTAGTAGGAGGTTCCGGAGAAATGAGAGTTCCTCGAGCGAGAGTGATTCAGATGGTAATTCAAGGGATAATCGATTTAAATCGTCGCATGGTTTGAAGGCTAATCGGGCAGACTTCGAGGATTCAAGGAGTGTTGGTGGTTTCATGAAAGGTAGGAACTTTTCACGGCAAAGGAAAAGGGTGTATTTCAAGAATGACAGTGATACTTCTTCTAGTGATGACGAATCAGAGATTAACATGGCAGATGATGTGGGAAGGCCTGATGCTAGTAATTTGAGGTGGCCTAGATTGAGTGTAGGTGGAGATGGGTCGGGGGATGAGGTGAAGGAAATGAATGGAGGCATAAACAGGAGGACGAGGGGAAGTAGTGCTTCTCTCGGGAAGTATGATATCAAGATTAAGAAGAGGGTGCCGCTGAAGTTTGTTGAGGAAGAGACTAATTTTTCACAACATGTTGGGTTGATTAGGCACGACCTTAGCAAGAAGAAATTGGCAGAAGATCAGGGTGAAGACATGGAGGAAGTTTCCATTTTGACTCAGAAAAGGTATGATATTTCTCCATATGAATATCAAGTCAAAAATCGACTTCTTTAGTTCCTATATTTTTGTTTGAGTGGCAGCGAACAGTGTAATTGAGTGCACAGAAGATTATTACATGACAAATGAGTGGATTGGTTGATGACGGGATTTTGTTTCCAAAAGACAGCTCATCCATTCCCTGAATTTCTTGCATTGAGAAAGTCCAAAGCTGTTGGATCTAATGATGGGGTTCCACTGTGGGTTTTATTGTGTGCCCTCTGGTAATTTTGTGTTTCCGTTTTCCAGGTTTGATGAATGTGACATATCACCATTGTCGATTAAGGCTCTTTCATCAGCTGGGTATGTTCGAATGACCAAAGTGCAGGAAGCTATGCTCTCACTTGACGGTAGTAGCTGCCTTATCTTGTATATTAATCACTATGTTGCCTTATTTTAGGGCTAAATCAACCCATTATAAAGCAAAAGTGCAAGTTGCTGGGTTTTAGATCTCCTAATGGCATATTACTTCGCAAAAAGCAGCTTACACAATTCATCATCCCATTTCCATGCACTAGCCATAGAGCAATTGTGATTTTTTGTGAATGAGTTCTGTTTGCCTTGTGTGTCAGCAAGATGCTAATTTTCCGACAACTGGAGGTTGTGAGTTGATAAGGCCAAAAAGATTTTTAAAGGTTCTGCATGATTTCGTGGTCACCAATCTATTGATATTTCTGTGTCAAAAAAAAAAAAAAAAAATCTACAGCTTGCTTCACCATTTTTATTTTCTTGTTTTGGCACAATCACCATTTTTAATTCTGGCTGGCAGTTGGCACTATATTTTCTTCTCTGTGTCTTCCTTCTTGAGTCAAATATCTCTCTCAATTTCAAAAGTTTAATTGTTGTGATTATGCAAATGAAAGAAAGTTTGAAAATGATAATGCTTTAACGCACAGAGATTTCTCATTTCCGAATACCATATTTGTACATTTTATAGATTGATGCTTTCACCCTACAATACATTGTCTTCCCCAGTCGATGCTATGATCCTATGTTGGTAGAATGATGATTTTAGGGTCTGACCTGTGACAGGCAAGGATGCTGTGGTCAAAGCTAAAACTGGAACTGGGAAAAGTGTAGCTTTTTTGGTAGGATTGCTGCTCCTTTCTTATCATCGTTCATTTCATCAAGTTCCACAACGCTTTTGTTTATACTCAAACAGCTTCCTGCTATTGAAACAGCTTTAAAGTCACGTAATAAAAATCAGCGGGTGCCCCCAATATATGTTCTTATTCTGTGCCCCACAAGAGAACTTGCCAGTCAGATAGCTGCAGAAGCTAGAGCTTTGATAAAGTACCATGATGGTATTGGTGTGCAAACACTTGTTGGAGGTACACGTTTCAAAGATGACCAGAAACATTTGGAATCTGAGTCATGCGAGGTTAGCCTTCATATGCGTGTCCTGAATCTTTTTCTTGATAAAGTATCATTTTTTTGTGTAAACATAGATGGATACACGTATCTACACATAACTTGAACTTGATGCAAAAGATATAATCTCTCCTCAACCTTCTGCAGATAATTGTTGCCACTCCTGGAAGGTTATTGGACCATGTGGAGAATAAATCGGGTATATCCATACGTTTGATGGGGCTGAAAATGCTCATAATTGATGAAGCTGACCACTTGCTAGACCTTGGATTCCGCAAAGACATGGAGAAAATTGTTGACTGTCTTCCTCGTCAAAGACAGTCTCTTCTATTTTCTGCAACCATGCCTAAAGAGGTAAAATTGATCCTTATTTCTTCTTAAGGTCCTGGGATTATAGAAACTCTGCTTATCATGACATTTCTGTGATTCATCATAACTGTGCAGGTTCGCCGGATATCTCAGCTTGTTTTAAAAAGAGAACATGCTTTCATTGACACTGTGGGTGTCGGTTGTGTGGAGACTCATGCCCAGGTATGTTGGGTTGTTCTGCTGAACGTTGATCATCATAAGTAGTCTAAGACATCTAAATTTCTCTCTGGAACTTGTCTCAAGCTGTTAAGTTTGCTATGGTCACTCTGACTGTCACCATGAGCAGGCATATTGGTATGTAGTAGTTTAAAGTGACAAAATATGGAACTATGAGTGAGCCAAGATTGCCCTTTATTCGTGGTCATGTATTATATTCCAAATTTGGGAGGTGGTTACAACACAAGCATGTGTATTAATAATGGACTAATTTACTGCCATATTTATTTCATTTCTCACTCTTTTACTATTTTCAACTAATTATGAGGAGCATGAGAATCATATTGTATGTGTCATGTATCCATAGTTCCTCTTTATCTTTGATTAGCTGGACACATATTTTACCTGGACTAATTTGCTGCCATGTTTATTTCATTTCTCACTCTTTTACTAATTTCAACTAATTATTTGGAGCATGAGAATCATATTGTATGTGTCTTTTATCCATAGTTCCTCTTTATCTTTGATTAGCTGGACACATATTTTACCTGCTTGCAGGTTAAGCAGTCTTATGTAGTTGCTCCTCATGACATGCACTTTCAAGTTGTTTATCATTATCTCAAGGAGCATATTTTGGAGGCACCTGATTACAAGGTATAAATGGGAGTATTCTTGATTATAATGATGTCATTTTGTACCCATTTAACAATATCACTGTGCTCAGGTCATTGTATTCTGTACAACGGGGATGGTAACGTCGCTCCTATGTTTACTTCTTCGCGAAATGAAGATGAATGTTAGAGAGATGCATTCTAGGAAGCCTCAACTTTACAGAACTCGCATATGTGACGAGTTTCGGGAATCAAAGCGACTGATACTTGTCACATCTGATGTTTCATCCCGTGGAATGAATTACCCTGATGTTACATTGGTCCTCCAGGTATGCTAGTAAGATTTGAGAGTCTAATTTACTTTTTCTGGTAAAAATAATTAAATATTTTAATTGATAGATGGCTGGTGCTAGCATTGAACTTAATGTCTGAGCAAATCCTAAGGAAAAATTATCATGGATTTTGCTCGCACTGGAAGTTTGTCGAGTTGTCATTCTTTCTTCTGGGAGTAATATTGAGTTCAATTCAGGTGGGTATACCCTCTGACAGAGAACAGTATATTCATCGTCTCGGGAGAACAGGACGTGAAGGGAAAGGAGGAGCAGGTATTTTGTTGCTTGCACCGTGGGAAGAATATTTCCTGGATGAAGTGAAAGATCTTCCCATTGATAGAATCCCTGTACCATCTGTGGATCCAGATGTCAAAGTCAAGGTTTTCATCTGCCACATTCATTCTTTTGCTACTTGTATGCTTCTTATATGTAAATGTTGCTCTTGGAACCTGATTGGAGTAGCTTTTCCTTTTGCTGTCATGCTTTATAAGTTGATGTTTAAATATCCTAACTTACGCTGTAATGTTAGTTATTTTTTTTTTCTTAAGTTTAAAATAAGTGATCAAAGTGACCATATGGGTTTTTTGTCTTTATGGGGGAATCATCCTTGCAGGTAAAACTACTAACAGTTTCTTCTTTTTCCTCGGGCTAAGCAATATGATGGTTTCACTCACTATCAAAACATCAATTCCGCTAGTGCTTCTCTTCTGGCTTTTGACACTCTTTTCGTTAATAACGAAGTTTGGCGCGCCTTTCCTTTTGATAATGCTTAAGATTCTCTGTGCTGCAGATGGACTCCTCAATGGCAAAAGTTGATACGAGTGTCAAAGAAGCAGCATACCATGCTTGGCTTGGCTACTATAACTCGATCAGGGAGATTGGCAGAGACAAAACAACACTCGTGGAGCTAGCTAACCGATTCTGCGAGTCCATTGGTTTGAAAAATCCTCCTGCTCTGTTCCGAAAGACAGCACTGAAAATGGGTTTGAAGGATATTCCTGGCATCCGAATCCGCAAGTGATCCTTGTCTCGGTGACATCCGAGTCTTGGATAAAAATGAAATGGCTTCTTCATGTTGGTTCAGTGCTTATTCAATTAACATTGTTACGAGAGACCAGTGCTAAGAAAGTGATCAACCAGGGTTAATCAATCAGGAGACACAGTGTTTCCGATCTCCTGCTTCTTTTCCGCTTGCATGGTCATCATCTTCAAGCTCTCGGTTTTGTTTGTCCTGCCAATATGCCGTAGATTTCCTGGAACCTGTGGTAGAGCTTCTGAGTGTGGAGCCATTAGATTTAAGTGCTATCTTGCAGTTGCATTAGGTGTTTAGCCATATATCAATCCACTTTTCGAATCGATACACTTTGAACGTAATGTACTGAATGACTTCATTCATATATGTGGAAGCTTTGCACTTCGAATTTAGAATCACACATTGATGCTGCTCACTTTGTGCAAATTTAACTTTTGCCGAGTGAAAATGGGTGAACTGTGTGAACAACATACCAAAGAGATTGACTCTTTAAATTGCCCCTTTTAACATATAATTCGTTCTCTTCAACTATTGATTTCTCATAACACGTGAAAAGTCTTCACGGAGCTACCGCTTTCCCGATTCAAATTCGAAATTCTTCTTATATTGCAATTGACAGATAAATCTCTCATTACACATAACTTCAAAAAGTAAGAAGAGAAACCAAGATGAAGTTCAACTACATTAACGAATCTATATTTCTTCCACAGGACAACAGAAGAATACAGAAACATTTATAACCTTCAAATGTTTACAATTCATACTTCCAACTCCTAAGCTCACAAAGCACATGTTTGCGTTCGTAAAACAAATCTCTATGAAGAAACAAACCCAACATATTTTATCTAGTGTAAAAAATGACACCGGCTTGCTCTTAGATATGTCTTGTTGAAGAGAAGTCTCTCGACTTTTGGCAACGGTGAGTCCTTTTTCGGATTAAGGGCCTTGCTTTTCTCAAGTTTTAGAATGGTTCCGGGCAGCATTTTGCCTCGCACAGCATCCGATAAAATAAATCACTGACTGGAGAAGTGCAATTAGAAGAAGATCAGGAAAAAACACCAACTAGAACATCTAAATAAGATGGAACAACCCTTTATCTTCTGATTCAGTTTGCCTTACCAAGACAACGAACAGGTTAACGTTGAAAATTGCAACCACCCTCCACTCGGTCTTCATGTACTGAGCAACTCCAGCCCTAGGACAGCAAGTAACGGTCAGACATATCCTAACAGCAGGAGAAATAAGAGAAGCAAGCACTGAAGCAATGACATTTACTTGCACGAATCACAATTGTAGCACTTCACAGCTCGGGAGTTCTTATAGAGCTTGCAGTCCTTGTTGGAACTAATGGGGTGGTAGCTCAAGTCGTAGTACGACGCGTTCACAGCAGGGTAACCACACCTAAGATAAAAAATAGGTTCACAGGAATAAAGATTTACATCAGTCACAAAGAACTTTTGCTAATGTAGAATTTCAATCAAACAATTCCAAAAAGAAACAGCATGGATTTCAATTTCGTGCTTTTGTTACCCATCTTTTCAAATTCTGCAAATATGATTACGTAATTTTGAGATGGATATCAAATCCCTATAGTAGGGGTCTATGGCAAGGGGGGGAATGAGCAAAAAAGGATCTTTTAAAGTTGAGAGACAACAAAGGCACATACTCAGATGGAGGTCGGCAACAACCAGCTTCAATTGGGGTTAATTTTGCTGATTTATATTGTCTGAGAGTCTGGAATCACAAAGCAGTTAGTCTCAAATAATGTCAATACGATCATTTAGACCAATCAGAACCCCAAGTGACCAACTAGACCTTATATTTCTTCGATAAGTCATTGCAGCCCTCAGATTTAACAAGACAACTCTTCAAGTGCTCCCAGTTATGTGCATCCTTTAACTGAATCGAAAAGCCAATTGAGTCTTAAGTTATAACAATCAGCAGAAACACAAAAACAAATCAGAAGAATGCCATGCAACAAAATAAAGACACATTTCCTTTACAACACTTACTTGTTTTAGAAACCATGAACTGTAATCCTGAAGTTGATACTCTTTGTACCTGAGAAGACACGGTTATGAGAATAGGGTTGTTCAACTCTGATGCTGTCAGATAAAGTAAATAAATGCTTACTTTAAACCGGCTACGCTGTGCCCCGAACCATTGTTTGTCACGATGAAGCTAAAAATGCACAAAAATATTTCAGCATCCGAGTCAATACAGGATTAGGATATGAAACTTGTGAAGTTATTTATCAAGAATTTCAACTCATAATCTGAATCTGAAATATTAGCATGCGAAATAATTATTTATCAAGCTTTGATAAAATGATAATTATCAAGCATTGATAAAATGTGCGGATCCTTTCAGAGTAAAATTTTTATAAACTAGAAACAAGAGAATACCAGTAGCTTGTAAATTCAGTTAGAGTACCCCATTTCCAAATAATGGCTGAGCATCCTTCTGCCAACTTATAGTAAGTTTTTTTCCAAAAATCTAAAAGTCTGCCCCCGCTCATGAAGCATAAAATACAGATCAACGAAGGCTTTTGAAAGATGTACTTACGCTAGCACGGTGAAGACAAGGATTCCCACCAATATCAGGCATAACAAGATCAGGTACTGTATAGTGTCAAGTTAAGATCATTGCAAAAGGGAAAAAAAAATGCAAGGGAAAAAATAGCAGTTGTCTCTAGAAATGACAATGTACACTGAATGTGATAAGGATACAGCCCACAACAGTATCGAGTTGTTCTTTAATGCGCCAAGAAAGCCAATTATTGATCTGAAAGTCGAAACAAACGAGCTACCATTACATATCTGTGATAAAAAGCAATGCAGAGGAATACTAAACCAAGAATTATACCAGATTAAATGAAGAACAGGAGCAAAGAAAACTCACATCAGGAATATAAATGCCCCAAGACCCAGAACAGGAAGAGTGAGGGACTTTCGGCAATTGTCGTCATGAGTACTCATCCACACGCCGAACCCTATAACAGCTACGGCCAAAAGCTGCACGAACAAGCAAACATAGGACTCACGCCTGAATCAAGATCACACATTTCGACCCTTCACCACTTCAGCACGGGACTTCAACATTTTGACGAAATTACTACGAAGCATTCAGACAATGAAGTTACCCAAAAGAACAAAGGTTGCTGGAATTGCCAATCTCTCACTGAAGCTCCAGTATACCAGACAACTAAATCACAAGTACCCAATCCGAAATAACCGATGGCTAGAAAGCTTTACAAGCTAAAGAAGACAGGACTTTGCAGAAAACTACAGAATGCGCGCAACAAAGAGACCGGCATTCTGAGTGACACCATGACCTAGTCACAGAAACTGTGGAAAATTGGCAGAAACATGAACATAAGCCGGAAAAGTGAACAACAAACAAATGGGTACTCTGACATTGCAAGTAAATAACATAAAGGAGGTTACTTTGGATAATCCTGAGTTTAAAGCCAGAAGAGAATAGAAATTATACCATAGTGATAAAGTTGATCCATCTGATGACAAACGTGCTCGTTCCGACTCCCATCAATAATCTCTCTCTCTCTCTCTGAACTCATACGACAAGAGACACAGAAAGAGAGAGAAACGGTCTGCTGCTTCGGCTACATGTAATAGAAGAAGATGTTCCTTGAGAGCTAAAATGCCCGCTTGCAGTGCAAGGGAAGAGAAGAAAGGTTTTGTTGGGGTAATTTGTGGGAAGGATGGAGGAGACAAGGGCATTTATGTCCAAAAGCCAACAATACTGGCACATGGTCGCAATATGTCTCCTTCCACCTTCCACAGAGATAACAGAGGAAAAAAGAAGCATTACTCATTCCATGGGACAATCCATGTTATGCTCTTTATCTCTCCCCAACTGCTTTCATCATCAACACAACCTTTTCTCTGGTCCTCGCGTCAAATAACAAGGTTGACTCTTGTAGTGTGACTCCGACACGAGAGCGATCATTTCGCGTCATCCTACGGAGGAGTCAATGGGAATCTCTCTTACGAAGTTAGTTTAGGCCGCGTTTAATTATCCAGACACGAATTGGGATATGATAAGATAAGATCTGATTAAAAATCTGATGCATTGTTCTTTGGATTGATAAATGTCCGGATATAACATGAATATCGAACTGTGTACTCGACAGAGTCGAATGTGCCGGCCCAAATTCGGGCCTTCTTCCACGGGTCTCGGATCTCGACGACGAATCTGCCCGAGGGCCTCCTCAGGGTGCCGTAGAACCGGTGCTCTAGGGCGGAATTGTGAGAAATTCTGCGTGGTGGGAATCGTATATGTGGTTCCGGTCTTGGGCATGCCAACCCGCTCCTCTGGATTTCTTATTCTGCATTTTCCGATCCGGAGGACGTTGCCAAACACCGAATAGAATAATTGATTAACCTATCCGGGCTCTAATCCGGACCACCAAGCGCAACCTAAGGTGCAATACGGTTTCACCACAGCTTGAAAAATGAACGATTCTACAGATTAAGCTTCGTATAGGATGACAAACATACCATGTGAGGTTATTTGATTATCAGGTCGCACTACGTCAGTTGCATGATCGACACATAATGTTTCTTCGCATATGGCGCACCATTCTTCATTCATATTCACGACACAGTTCCCTCAGTTTTTAAGTCAGGACCTGATTATGTATCCCTCACGAGACCGCTCAGACAGCCTGTGATCACAAGGCTTGAGTTCAAATTTTCTTATACAAGCCAATAAGCCCTGGTCAATTTCTTTTGCTCCCGAACTTCGAGCTTGGATAGGACCTTCGGCTTCCTATTGTTTGTAATAAAAGATTTTGTCAACATATGCTTTAAGGACTGCTTTCAAAGCATTTGTTAAGCAAATAATTAAAGAAATTTCATGTTTTTCAACGAATTATTTTTCTCATGTTATGTATAATCTCTACTATGATAATTGAAATATTTTTACTTAAGTGAGTTGAATAAGAGTTTTGAGAGCAATCGTTAACAAGACTATTTTTATAAGGAGAATTTTGCATTTTTTTTCCAAAAGAACTTCTAAACCTTTTTTTTATGAAACAGAAGTTGCCATTTACGTACATGATTTATTTTGGATTTATACGTGGTTATTTCGTCGGGAAAATTACAGGAAAAAAACCCCAAAATTTATTGCAATTGTGTTAATTCAATTCTAAACTCTTTTTTTGCCAATTCTGTCCCAAACCTTTTGCATTTGTACCAATTGAGTGTGTCCAGCCAATTTTGGCCGAAAATTACTGACGTGGACACCGGCCTTCCCACGTGACACATCCGACGCTGACGTGGACATTTTTAATAATATTTTGTATTTTTTTTCTTTTCATTTTTCTTTTCTTTACTTTTTCTTCTTTTTTTTTTGCTGGACTTAGGGCCGGCGAGGGACACGACGGCCTCACCTGATCTGGGCGAGCGTGTGGCTGGCGAGGGTCAGCTGGTGACCCTTGCCATACCTAAGTCAAGGGAAAAAATGAAAAATTAAAGAAAAGAAAAGAAAAAATAAAACAAGGTATAAAAAATTTAAAATATTATTAAAATTTGCGCACGTCAGCGCCGGCTGTGCCACATATGAGGCCAGCGTCCACGTCAGTGATTTTCGGCCAAAATTGGTCAGACAGACTCAATTGGTAAAACGTAAAAAGGTTTAGAACTGTTTAAGTAAAAAAATGTTTAGGAATAAATTAGCAAAAACAAAAGTTTAAGACTGAATTGACACAATTGCAATAGATTTAGGGCTTCTCTGGTAATTTTCCCTATTTCGCCTCACTCTCCAATACTCCATGAAGCGGTGTACCTCCTCCTGCATTGTGAATGCATTGTCCGTAATAACTCGACGAGTTACATAGCCAATTGCCAAAATGAGTTTTGGCAGAATTTGCATCAGTCTTGTAGCCAATCTCCGTGAGGTCACCATATATATCCATTTGGTCGCATCAATAACACATGAACAGCCTATACACAAGAAATATCATGGAAACACCAAAGATCACAGCAAAATGCAGAATCACTTAAACGATCCATTATTTTTGTAATTCTTTTGAAACATCAACTAGAATTCCATCTGGTCATGGGAATTCTCAGCTGGTGCAGCACCCCAGAAGCTTTCTAGGAGTGTAGCCAGTGGCCCGGAACTTCGCCGCAGTCTCTTCGATCTTGATGAAACTCTCGCCTTTCTTGGCTTCGATCATCGCCCTCTTCTCTTCCGCTGCCTTGTGAATCTCGGCTATCTTGTTCTTCATCAGCTCTGCATACTCCGCCTTCTTCTTCTCCAGTTTTTCCTGGAGGTCATCGTGTGAGAATGTTAACAAAAAAACCCCATTGAAGAGGCTTTGTGTTCGGGCGATTTTTCAGGTAGTTACCCTGTTCATGTGTTTCATGTGCCTCAATTTAGTGTGTAATTAAGACAATGCTGAAGACTTGATTACCTCCATTTTCTTTAGTTCTGCCTCCACAGCTGCTCTTTTTGTGTTTTCCCATGCTCCAATGCCTGAGAGCTTCTTATATGTCCTGTTTCAAAATCCAATGCAAGTATAATTAGAGGCACTGAGCCACGAACAGATAATGCAGAACTTTGATTCTTCCAATTCTCTATATGTAGTGAGGAGTTGAGGGCTCTCACTTGTTCTCTACTTTGGTTTTCTCACTCTCCTCCCATGCTCTGATCAAGGCCAGCCTTTTCTCTGTTTCAACTCTTGCAAGAACAGCATCTGAGGAAACATACATAAGCAGAGATTGCATAAAAAGTATTCGCTGTTCAAAGTGAAATCTAGGCCATTGGATGAAAAAAGAAAAAAGATGTCAAATTTTGTTAAAATAAAATTTCCCAAAATATACCTCTATCAATTGATCCCCCTGAATTTTTCTCCACAGGATCTGCTACCTCTGCAAACAACAAAATTCTAGACTAAACACAAGATCTTTTTGCAGTAAATAAATATGGGTTTGAGTAGATGTCTACCTATAGACAATTTTCTTGCTTCTTTCTTTTTCAAATGCTGTACTGTGCTGTTACTATGAGACAATCAGTCCAAACTTCATCAAGATCAACCTACCAGTTTCTAACCTAGTATGAGAGATACTTTATTCAATTTACAATCTTTCCATCATCTGCTCATCCATTCAAACATTAATATGTTTTTCTTGACATCACCTGAACACTGAAAACAATCAACAAAACTAGGACTACTGATCTTACAGCTTCCCATGATGAACCAATTTGGCATGAGTTTTCAGAACCACAATCTTTTGGATAACTAAACAAGACTGCAATCATTTCTTTAATGTTTGCATATCATCCTCATGAGGATTACTCAAAGAGAGAGAGATTTCAATTACTTTGAGGGACTGCAGGTGAATATTTCTCTGCAACAGCTGGTGAAACATTTTTCTCAGGAGCTTCTTTTTCTTCTTTCTTAGCGCGAGAAGTCTTTTCTTCAGGAGGTGGTGGTGGTGGTGGTGGTGGGGGTGGTGCCTGAGATTCTGCTTTCTTCTCTTCCTCTGCCATCAGCTACTCCTCCAATTCAGCCCCCAAAACTTATCAAAGGAAGGAAAAAAGTCTGATGAAAACTTTCAGACTCGCAGCAATTAAGCACTGAACCCAAAAACTCAGAGTCAAGAGGGAGGAGAAAAAGAAAAGGAAAGAGGCTGTTCTTGATAGTGCTGGAAACTCCTAGGTGGTTGTAAGCTTGGTAAAAACAGGACAAAAGACCAAGATTTATATAGCTGATCACTCACTAATACCACCTTGGTATGAACGTCACAAGAAAAAACTTATTCCTCTGGTCTTTTTTCTGGTCTTTACCTTAATTTTCAAAACATGGGACTTTATCAGATAAGATGTTTCATCCCCAGCATGTGCCACTTGTCCTTTGACAATGGTGCAACCTTGGAAAGGAGTCATAAATGGGGTGCAAAGTCGGAAAACACACTTGGGTGCTTTTTAAAGAAATCAGTTAATGATATGGTATATGCCTATATGTTGCTAAAAAATCAAATC
The DNA here is from genome assembly GCA_029784005.1 of Lenwebbia sp. NSW1173648. Taxonomy (NCBI): domain Eukaryota; kingdom Viridiplantae; phylum Streptophyta; class Magnoliopsida; order Myrtales; family Myrtaceae; genus Lenwebbia; species Lenwebbia sp. NSW1173648. The sequence continues at coordinate 4,427,804 of JARCGZ010000005.1, forward strand.
TTTTTTCTATTTTTAGGATATTCAGTAATCAATCTCTTGCCAATAAAAGATGGATATGATGATGAATGCCAGAAATGCTTAACTTAATTATGGTTTTTTATGTTGCCCCTTTATTTCCAGCTTTCTAATAACAAGAATCAACTTATTCATTTTGGAGTGCGTTCGTTCCACGAAAAACTCCAGATTTAGAAAATATTTTTTCAAAAATGATTAGTTATATCGCTTAGAAAAATTAGTCAATAGAAAATATTTTCATTATCAACATCCACTTATACATAACTAGTTCCAGAGATGATGAAAATATGTTTCATTTGTTCATTTTGAGTGCGACATAACCAATCATTTTTTGAAAAATATTTTTCAAATCTTAAGTTTTTTTTTTTTAAACAGACATACCCTTTATTTCACTTCAAGAGTCTCAATATTTCGTTTCCCTTAAGGTAAAAGGCAACGCACATTTATCCTGTAAGTTAGGAGGAAAAAAAGAATTTGCTTGAACGCCATCCTTACTTGATATATATTGCTTTCAGCATCGGTAAAAATCCTCGGAAAGCATGTGTCGTACCCCCTTAAGCAACGGTAGTCACTAATCAAAGATAATATACTTAATTAGTGATGATCTTGTGGTAAAGCTTTTCCAAGAAGGAACATCGATTTAATTAAAAAAGAAGGAGGGAGAAAATAGGTGGGGTTGGACACTTAGCATCGAGATTGTGGAGTAGAGATTGACAAAGATAATGACGCTTGTCATGCTAAGGAAAGTAGGTCATCAGGCCCAGCATCGAGGACGGCCCTATCTCTTCTTATTTGAGAGTAGAATGATCAAGCATAAGTTCTATCTGTTTAGACATTATGTCTAGAGATTGAGCATCATCGAAGAGTGCCTTATTGCAATTATTTCGATGTTTTTTTTTTTTTTTTGTCAATGTTAGTATAGTGCCGTAGGTCTAATCATCGATCGAGGCGATAATTATGAGTTTACATTGAAATTGCTTTCAATTTATGAAGTATAACACATCTCTGGTTTACGGGATTTATATGCCCATTGTATACACATCATCTCGCTCCACTTATTAATATAAACTTTTGGGTTGCGTATTTTTATATAGTATCAGAGATACTGCTCTAGTGTATTTCGCACATGTAGGCTTCCATTCGTCAAGTTTCACTCGTACTCTTTGTATGCACGTGGTCTTCCTCCATCTCTTAACTTAAACTTTTAAGTTGAACTTTCTAATACACTTTATATACTACTATGTGCTTCATGATTCGGAGGAGATACAAGAATTTTCATTTGATATGTACTAGGGTCGAATACTGATGCAGCTATGAATTTGTCGATAGATCGAGTCACTTGGATAACGAAGTTTTATAATGCCCGATGCCATAATGGGTTTGAGTAGGGGTAAACGGTTTCGAGTTTCAGGAACCTGAAACCTAGAACTTATCCGTTTGATTCCCCATTTTTTAAAACTTGAAACTTACCATGCATATCCGGGAATTTGGAACCTACCCCTATCATAGGTTGCAGGATCAGTTCCAAGGTCCACTCAAGTTCTACATATATTCTTAATTGAACGATTGCAATGAATTATTATCTCTAATGGTTACCATTTGCTGCTACAAATCCACTGACCATAACTCATATTTAAGCATACACATAATATGAATTATTAACAAAGTAAAAGTTTCAGTTAGGGATACCGCCGGCAACAAATAAAAGCTCAGACTAATGATTTCAAATTACACACTCACCATTGGACGCCTGGAATATTGCAGATCGCGAGGAGACATAAAACAAGAAAAACATAAAGACTTATTCCAGGTTTCACCTCCTTTAACCTACCCGTTGATATAGGTCCCCCAAAACTTGAAACCTGAAAACTACCATGCATACCATGAAACTTGAAACATACCCTGTTTCCATCGGTCTAGTTCTCCGGTTCCCAATTCTACCATGGAGCCATGCTCATCCCTAAGTTTGAGCAATCTCTCGGGAAAAGGACAAAGATCATTCTTAATGCTTCCACGGCTACAAATTTTATTTCCTAATAGCCATGGTACAATTGTTTAGGATGAATTTTTGGGAAATCTATAGATTTGATATGGTAAAGGAGATCAGTTTAGTAGCATGCAACTTGGTGTGAAAAGCCTTTCAACAACCCTAGGTTTTATCTATTGCATATGCTATCTATTATTGTCAAGAGATAATTCGATCATACACCACACAAAAACTCAACGAACCAAGATCTAGCCACTCTACATTAGCTAGAACCAAACCCATAATCTTATGTCGCAGTCAACGAGAGACTATTTCTTCGACCAAAAACAAAAAACGAGAGACTCTTTCACATTGAGTTCGTATATATAACAAATTCATAGAACACTTTCTTACATATATATGGCATCATTTTACCATTTTTTCTTTGATTTCCCAAAGTTCAGGGATCAAACAATGCATGAAGATGGAGAAAAGAAACGAAATACTTGTTCAAATTTAGGAAGTCACATAGTATATACAAGATGCATACATTGATATAAACTCCACCAAGCATACAAAAAATTGTTTTAACTAGTAAAAGCTGTCCATTGCTATGTAAAGTTAAAATTGAATCATGGTCCAACTCTGGGCCTCTTTGATCCCACCTGCTCGGTATCAGATTCAACTGGACTCTCCCTTCGTTTGTTCTGTTGATCAGAAACACAAACCAAGTCCACCAAAAAATCGAACACATCAGTGCCGTGGATCGTGGACACGATGTCGTCCCTCTGGAGCGTCCTCCTCTTACCTTCCGCGGCCAACATCCACGACTTCCGGGTCAGTTCCTCGATGAACAGCTCGATAGCCCTTGAGAACACGATCGGCGCCTCGCCCGAGATCATCTTCACGCCGTCGCCGGACCTCTTCATGATCTTCTTGATCCTGGCCAATGGCAATGAATGCTGCTGACTCCCGCTCCGACCGCCGGACGACGACGATATTCTCGAGTAAATTCCAGCTTGCCTCATTACTAATTTCCCTGGATATTCGATTCTTCGTCGCGTTTGGTACTTAGAGTTTGCCACGACTTGATGCCCCTTTCGCCACGACCGCTAATGCGAAGGAAAGTATTTGTGGGGAGAAAGTTGGGAGATTGGCTTGAAGAGAAGAATAACAAGTGGGAGTCCGTAATATAAGAGAAAAATTTGTGGAGGATGACATATGTGATGAGCAAATGAAGAGAGAGTGGTGGCCGGCCGAGGCGTCTGTTTAATTAGGCCTGCCGAATTACAGCTTATGTTAATATTTTGACTAATGAGAAAGAGGTACAACTTTGACTGCCAAAGAATTGCATTTGAGTAATCTTATTTAATATGAGAGAAGAGAGATTTTATTTTCGCGCATATATTCAATTCGAATGACTGCCAAATTACATGCTCTTTTGGTTCTAGTTCTTATCTATGTCGTGTATGGGGTATCATGCAAAGGGTTTGAGAGCCGTCAAGCATTTGATTCGGAGGCAACAAAAATTTCGTACTCGAATCACAACTCTCGCTCGGAGTAACATTGAAAGTCACTTGATCACCCCGTGGGTTGTGTATTACCCAATGCCGATGGACTGGAAATATGTCGAGTGACGGTCAAAGAGTTGGATGATCATACTCATAAAGCAAATGAAAATGAAGGTTGCGAACCCATCACGAGCGATTAGTTTGAGCGGGAGTACCGGAATTTGAACCTCCGACTCGTGCTTTGTATCACTTTAAAACTTATCGTCTTTTCTCGAGAACTACTGTCAGAAAAATGATTCGACAATGTGTGTACATCATATCACTTAACAAGAACCTTACAGCCCAAATCGGCGTGTCCTAGGGTTTCCTTAAATTGGTGCGTGTTGAGCTAATGGGAAAAGTACCAAAAAAATTTCTAAACCTATTGCATTTGTGGCAATTTAGTCTTAGACCTTTTAGTTGTGCCAATTTAGTCATAAACCTTTTGCATTTGTGCCAATTGAGTCCATCCGTTCAATTTTGGCCGAATTGCTGACGTAGACACTGTCCGTCCTACGTAGCGTGACCGGCGCTGGTGTGGTCATTTTTAATATTTTTTAAAATTAAATTTTTAGTAATTCTATGCTTTTTTTAATCTTTTTTTTTTTTTTGGCTAGTGAGGGTCGCCTCGTCGACTGCAAGCGAGGCCGCGATGGCCTCGCCCAGGGCCATCGCGACCTCGTCTGTTGTGGAAGAGGCGTCCCTTGCCCAAATTTGGAGAGGGCCGCGACCATCGCCAAGGCCGGCGAGGGCATTTGGGCCCTTGCCAGCAAAAAAATAAGATTATAAAGATAAAAAAATTAAAAAAATCAATTTTAAAAATGATATATTAAAAATGTCCACTTCAGCGTCAGTCAAGCCAAAAAAAAAAATTAAAAATATTTGGTGAGGGCTGCGACCATTCACATTAGCGATTTCCGGCCAAAATTGACCTGATTGACTCAATTAGCACAGATGCAAAAGGTTTAAGACTAAATTGGCACAACTGAAAGGTTTAAGATTGAATTTGCACCAATGCAATAGGTTTAGAACTTTTTTGGTACTTTTCCCCTAAGCTAATTAACATATTCTTATTTACACATTTCATGCTAATAAAGTTTGGTCGGACCCAAAACGAATTAAAATGGAATAAGCTTTTGGCATCATAACATATATTTTTTTTTTGGTCGAAAAAGATACCATTCATATATTAGAATAATTCTCAAAGAGATCGAGAGGTACATAAATGGTTTTCAAACCTAGCAAAGCACAAATAACAACAAGCAAAAGCCATAAATAACAAAACACCATAACATTCAAAAGGCAACTTGTTTAGAAGAAATCTACAAGCTTTAATTAGCAAAATAGTGTGTTTTTCCTTTATTCATTGTGCTTCGATTGTTACTTTTAATTTTTAATTGTATTGCTTTTCAATCTCTATTTTGTGACAATGCATGCTTCTGCCTTGGCAATGTGCACAGTTGGTTCGTTCCTTTCGGCTGGGAATCAATTGAAAACCCAGGGACATCATCGATGGCTCTTTCCCTTATTAAAGAAAACCCTAGATTTTGAATTAATGTAATGTCACGTAGCTTTAATTTAATCTTCGCTAGAAGGTCTAATCTTTGGCGACTTTTATGCCAAACGTAGTCATGAGGCAAGTTGAAACTTGATGATGGGTCTATTTGATTAGTGGCGAGCATTTAGTGAAATCAGAAGGGCCGTCGATTAACAAGCAGATTAAGAGTCCCTCTCATCTATCACCATTAGCTGTACAAGGTTTAAGTGGACCATCTAGCGACCATGACCCTCTTGATCATCTGTCGTAAGTTCGGAATTAGGGCTAGGTTGCTCGTTCTCTACTGAATTAGCATTCGTATAACCTAATCAATCATTTCCGCTTTGCATAATTTAACGCGATATGCTCTCTTTTTTGGTTGGAAATTAGTCGTGTTTTGTTATGGTTTCACATGAGACTATTTGCCCTTGTGAAAGAATGAGGCTCGAATTGGCAGTATAAGTTATGATTCAAGCACATAAAAAAATTGTGTACGAATAATTGTGGCCCATATGATACTATTAATGATTTAAAAATTATTTAAATGCTAAAAACAAAAATGTATTGGCTATGAAAAGTTGCAGCTTTTATGAAGATAGACTATCACAAGTTGCAATTTTATGAAGGTATAATGTGCTTTGATGGACGGCACATACTACATTGTAACTAACAAAATGTAGAGAGAAACTTTTCTTCTCTAGCAAGAATGCATCAAAGAAGATGATTTGGAAAAGGGCTTGTGCCCGAACCGGTCGAGACTTCAAAATCACTCAATCCCGGACCTATCCATTTGCGCGCACCTAGCTACATATCGCGACGACGAGAACCAATTCGTATGCCCTTTGAGGCCGGTGGGCGTGGATGGTCAAGCAAGCCACCCGAACTGCGATTAACTCCGGTCTCGTTGGAGTGAAATCTCAATCAAGAGAGGGACCAAAAAAGAGAACGAAATCGAGGCAAATCAAGTCTTCCGTCACCCGCGAGCCAAGAAACAGGAATTTATCAAAGAAGAGAAGTTAGGTGATTGGCAGCAGAACGAAGCGAGCTGGAGAACTACTATCTTCAGACACAAAGGATTGTGTCTCCGTCTCGGACTCCGACCCGATGTTGTTCAAAATCAAATCGTGAACGAAGACAGCGGGGAAACGGGTTCTTTGCCTTCACTCCAAGCCATAAGCTGGAATTCAAAGCAACCCTTCTTTCTTACCCTCTAATGGAGCGCTGAGGCTCAGTCGTTGGAAGTCCGACCTCTGATTTTATGCACAAGGTCTAGTCCAAAAGCAATTTGCACGCAGTTGATAGGATTCAAACGAGCTATTTTCGATTTTCGAGCTGAAATTTTATGGACGCTCCGATCAATTGTACATGAACACGTGAAGCGAGGATTTTTATATAGTACCGTGAATGAGAAGTGTTAGTTGCTCGTGACGTTTATTTTAGGGAGGTAGGGTTCAAATTTTGTCATTCTTCTTCTTCTTCTTTTTTCGTATTTTTGGGTCGAGATATATTAATTTTGATGGTCCATAGAGGGTCTGTTTTCCTATGCGAGAAGTACGGAATTTTTTATGAAAAAGGCCAAGGACTACTGGTGGGGTACTTACAGCCAGAAAGGGTACATCGAAATGAAGACGAAGCAATTCACAAGTATTGAAAAACAGGAATGCAATATAAATGCAATTTAAGAATCAAGAATCCCCGTTTTCCATGACTACGAAACACATAGTGCGTATGGTATGATTTGTTCCATTAGAGGACCTAAAAGAAGGTGGGGACAATTTGCTTTTCTCATGCTCTTCGTTCGATTGATCAAGCTTCATAATATATCTGCACGGTGTTTATTAGGGGCGAGCAAGACGGACCGATCGAAATGAGAATCGCCCGAACCGATTCCCGGTTCCATAAAATTGGAATCAGTGATTTTCGATCCGATTCCCAATTCCCAAGGAGGGACCGGATCGGACCAATTATTTTTTATTTAATTATTTATTTCTTAAATGTAAACCTAATAATTCACCGATTAGTTTTTATTTTTTAAATGTAAACCTCAAAGTTTGTGTTGCTCACTCCTACTAAATAATCCATCGATTTCATTGGCCCTTTCGGGAACAGGACCGACCGGTTGGTTCGGTCTGGTCCCGTCCAGTCCAAGGACCATCCGGTCCAGTTTCCATTTTCTGAAACTGGGAATCGGTCATTTAGGTCTGGTTCCTGGAAGTTGGGTGGGACCAAACCGGGAACCGATAACCTGTAGTGTTTATAAATGCCAAGACTTTAATAGCAACATGGCAGCGGACATGTGGGTTGATTCAAAGTCGCTCGTTGAAACGCATTAAGGTGAATAAAGCCACTTGCTGATACTATAAAAGAAGGCAATTGAACATTGACCTTGATTTTAATGACAAGGAAGCTTCTGCTTCTCCCTCAGTAAACCTGATCTGTCCTTCCCCAGAAAAACAAGCTTTAGTCAATCTTTCTTAGCTTATAATATACCATAACAAAATCAGCAAATTGATTAAAGAAAAAAGAAAAAGAAAAAGGAATTGGTCTCTCTCTATCTCTCTGGGTGTGAAACTGAAATGAGACTGTTTCAGAGAGAGAGAGACAGAGAGAGAGACAGAGGGAACGCTTAGAGCAGAATGCACATACAGAGCAAGCGCAGGGACAAAGGGAGAAGCTCTTCAGATCCGTGTTCTTTGGCTCGCTCGCTCGCTCGCTCACCGCGTTCCCATGTCGTAAAGCTCGCTCCTTTTCATGGTGAACTCAGCTAACTGGTACCATTCCTCTTCAAAGAGCTGCAGTACGTATCTGGGGTCCTTTGGTTTGGCCCGCATTGACGCAATGTGTACCTGCATTGGTGATTCTCCGGCGAGCTCGAGCTTCCTGTGACCGGAGGTGCCGCCGATGAGCTCCGGCGAGGGGGAGGGTGTTCGAGGCATAGAGAATGGTGGAGAAGCGAGAAAGCACTAGATGAAGAGAGGTGTGTGTTGAGATTGCAGTTTCATGCTACTCCAGGTTAGTCGAAACTCTCTCTCTCTCTCTCTCTCTCTCTCTCTCTCTCTAAATGCAATGGCACTAGTCTGTATAAATTTGTTGAGAAAATGCAAATGCAAGAGAAGGTGACAACTGGAAAAGGTCTCGCATCTCATGGATTTTTGTTAAATTTTTCTCCTTTTTGTCTTGTAAGACGGCATTGTCATGTTTGTAAAACCAATGCACCCAAATTTGCCTGAAAGCTCCAAAAAAATTTTTTTTTTAACAAATCTTTTGTCTCAATTTTGTGTTCTAAACGGGCAACCCACAATGTCTAATTATTCACAATGGATAAATAAATGTATAAATAGCTGTAGGCCTATGTGATTGAGTGATTGAATTGAGGCAGTGTGTTGAAAGTCTGATATTGATTCAGGTGTCACAGTTTTGGTGTGAATGGATGAATGTGTCTTTGGTTCTTCCTGGTGATGCGAAAAAACCGACTCCGAGATCAGAAAATCGCGGCGGAGATTGAAGACTATTGCTGAGAAGATCACCAAATCGCCCGCTTCATCGCGTGTCAACGGTATGAAATGTTTGGAATGAATTGCTCTCTAGTTGTCTGATACTATGTACCATTATAGTATGCAGATGATATACCATTATAACGGTCAATTGACAATGTTACTAGGTGGATTCACAATCTCTGAGATGCGTGGAGATGACAATAATTAGGTCTCAATTAACTCTTTTTTTATTTCGACAGAGGTTTTGTGTCCACAGAATCCAAGAAGATTTCTGATCATAGGTAAGACACGAGCTTTACTTCTCCATTTTATTTAGTTTTTCATGCTTTCATAGTTCTGATAATGTCGTCTGAATGGGGTTTTCCCCTACCCGAACATCTGCAGATTGGTGGAAGAAGCTGAAGATTCGAAACTTAAAATGAAAGACAAGAGCTTCAGGTCCCAAGCAAGTGAGAGAATAGGACGCGAAAGCACTGAGACTAGCTTTCTTGATGTATGCTTACATTTTAAGTCAATTGCTTTCAGTGAACTGTGGCGACATTTTCAATTAGAACATTCATTCCTTTGGCGGAAACAATCTCGTCTTTCAGTCGTATGTGATGAAGTACCAGAAATTTCACAGTATAAGGGTTTCTTCAAGATTTTTCACTGATGTTATTGGTATGTTTTCCTATTGTAGTCACCGACGGGAAATGATGAGATTCTCCTCCACCGTCTTCCAGAAGGACAATTAAGTGCGACCAATCGAAATGCCGATCCACACGACCTATGTAGAATGTCTAGTGGATCAAATCTTACAGTATCTAGCTCCGAGAGCAGTTCCGGATTACATTCGCCTCAAGAGCTTAGAGCAAGAAACTTCATCCAACATAGCCCAACTAGCTTCCTCTCATCTCTTGGTTATGCCTCAGTGCCTCAGAAACTGATAGCAGATGAATCAGCCACAGCTCACCAAGAACATCAGAGGTCAAAGTGGGAGTGGTCGCTAAATCTTGATGGCAACTTGAGTACAGATGACTCGAAGATTAGATTTCAGAATGTTCAAACGAGCGAAGGAACAGAACCGGCTTCCCACAATGAGGTTGAAAGGCTCAACGCTGAGTTATTTGCTTTGGCTAGACAAGCAGATGTTTCGGAGTTGGAATTGCAAACTCTTCGCAAGCAAATCGTCAAAGAGACCAAAAGGGCTCAAAGGCTCTCAATAGAAAATGTTAGATTGAAGGAGGAGAGGGATTCGCTCAAGGAAGAATCTGAGAAATTTAAGGCCTTCAAAAGTAATTTTGAGGGCGGAGATCTGCAGGCGGTCATGGTAGAATTAAGAAAAGAACTAAGTCACGAGAAGGAGGTCAATGCTCATCTGAGGTTGCAACTTCAAAAGACGCAAGACTCGAATGCTGAATTGGTTCTTGCTGTGAAAGAACTAGATGACATGTTGAAGCAGAAGGATCGAGAAACACCCGAAATCGCAGCAGTTGAAGATGAGGACCAGAAGGCATTGATAGAGCTCATTAAGGGCCAAGCAGATGCAAATGATCCGACCCAGCTTGATCACAATATCATAGACCTTCGTAGCGAAATAGCTAACTGCAAGAGGGAAAAGGATGAGTTGGAGATGCAGATGGAGCAGCTTGCACTAGACTATGAAATATTGAGGCAGGAAAATCACAAGGTATCATCCGAATGGGAACAATTCCAGCTCCAGGAACAACTGAATATGCAATATCAATGCGCTTCATGTTTGACCAATGGAAGCGAACAGGAAAATCATATTCAAATATTGGAGAATGACCTCAAGAGCAAATCAGAATCTCTCTCAGATGCTCTAGCAACCATTAACAAGCTTGAAACGCGTATTTATGGCTTGGAGCGAGAATTGGAGAAGCAGGCAATAGAATTTGAAGCAGCTTTCGAAGACATAGCGCGTGCCAAAGTAGAGCAAGAGCAAAGAGCTATCCGAGCAGAGGAGACTCTAAGAAAGACGAGGCAAAAATATGCGAATGTAGCTGAGAAGACAAGACGGAAGTACGCAAATGTTGCTGAAAGGATTCAGGAGGAGTTCAAAAAACTCTCCATGCAAATGTTGTCGACGTTCGAGGCGAATGAGGCAGTGACTGTGAAAGCATTGACAGAAGCTCGAGAACTGCGTGCACAGAAAAGTCAATTAGAGGAAACACTCCAGAAAGCTAATGAAGAGCTCCTTTCTGTACGAGACAATTACAAAGCAAAAATGGAAGAGCTTTCCAGAGAAATAAAAGTGAAAACAGATCAGATCGAGCAGATGGTGTTGGAAATCAATGAGAATTCTAGGCAGCTTGAACATCATCAGGAGCATGAGACTGAAGACTGTAAAAAAAAATTGTCGCAGGAGATCGCGATGTTGAAAAGTGAGATAACAAGGTTGAGTACGGACAATAATTTCCTCTCTGATCAAGAGGAAAATCTAACTGCAGAGTTGAAACAGATGAGAAAATCACTCGCCGAAACCGAGATTGTGGTGGAACAAGGAAATGCAGAACGAGATGAGCTGGTCAGTGCCCTTGCTTCAATGAAGAAAGAGATGGAGGATTCACTGATGGAGTTAAATTCCTTGAGGCAAATGAAAGATCAAAAGGAAATCGTTATTGAAAGCTTAAAGTCGGAATTGGAAAACCTTAAAGCTCGGCGTAATGACATGAAAAGCTCAATAGTTGAAGATAATTCAGGGAAAGAACGACTAAGAAAACAAGCAATCAAGCCGAAGGGTGATCTCAAGAAGCAGGAAGATGCATTCACCGTGACCGAGAAAAAGAGGAACAGGCAAGCAGTAGTTTCGGACGGAAAAAAGGGTACTCCTAGAAGTAATAAGCCTGCTCAAGTTTCTAGCAGCAACAAAGAACTAACAAGTCTCCAGGAGAAAATCAAATTGCTTGAGGTATTGAGAACCTCTTCGCTTTTGTGATTAACATTTCGATTATTGCGACATAAGAATAAAAATGCTGTTCTATTCTAACTTGTTGCCTTACGGTGGATTAACTTTAGTTCAAGATTGCCTCTCTCTCTCTCTCTATCCCATGTTTGACTCTTGTACTTCTGCTTCTGACAGGACCATATCCAATCAAAGCAAGCCGCATTTGACTCCATGAAGGATTCATTCCTAGCTAGGGAAAGTGATCTGCAAAACATAATTGAGGAGTTAGAGAGCAGGTTGCAAGAAAAGGTAATCCTAGCTTGTCTTGTGATGCATAGAGATGCTCTGTACTTGGTACAAATTAGAGATGTTCAGGCCGGAGATCGATCGGCAAGATCGTGCCTAAACATTTGCAGAACCAACGGGAGATTAGTCGAGCTGCTAGGCACGTTCATTAGAGGACGAGACGTTCGGTGTTAAGGACTAAATATGTGCTGCTTTGTTATTGACTTGCATCCAGCAGAGTTCACGGAGTTTCCTCTCACTGCTTCTTAGATGCTTCCAATAATATATGACAGCTTCATCTTCGATGCAGAGACCTGAAGATATTGGCGAAATCACGCCAACAAGTGTGACACCTGAAGAAAAGGAAACTCTAGCAGAGAATTTGTGCAATGCGTCGCGCAAGCCCGGAGAAAATGGCAATACGACCCATGGGTATGATGGATTAGCCAGTTGAATGCCATTTTGTATGAACCGTTCTTTGTATTTGTAGGGCGGTAACAATTCGTGCTTAGTTTTGAAAAACTTTTCGTTCTTTGCGGCACAAGAAACATGCTCAACTGTCTATGTCTTTTCTTTTCTTCCAGGGATCATTATGACATTGTTTTGGACAATGAAGCTTTTATCTCCAGTTCAAATGCCAGAGAAGGCAACTTCGACGAGCTACTAACTGAATCGGCATCGTTGAGGGAGAGGAACAAGGCAATGGAGCTTGAGCTAAAGGATCTGCAGGAAAGATACTCCCAAATAAGCCTCAAGTTCGCCGAGGTGGAAGGTGAGAGACAACAGCTGGTGATGGCTCTACGAAACCTCAAGAATGCCAAGAATAGCAGCTGATCATTACCGGTGAAGATATAGTGTACAGAACTAAGCATTTGGCTCTGCCCAATCAGAGTCTTGATGCAAGGACGACCGTTAATAATCTTGTACATAGCAAATAACAGCTATGGGCACGTGCGGCGAGGGTTTTCCAATTAAGGTACCTGTTCTTCCAGGGCAAACCATCCTCATACAAATTTGTAAGAGCTTTTCATTGTACCAGAGATAACTGAATGACTATGTACGGAACTTCCACTCGTTCTTACAATTTGCCTTCCCATCAATAGCACTAGGTACCTCTCCTGGAATCCCCAATCCACAGTATAAGTGACATTACCTTTTTTCTTTTGTGCGTTCAGTTCTAACTGTGTTCTGGATGAAGGAAATGAGAACAAGATATGCCGAAGCCCCAGATCATGGCTTAGTGAGACCGCCATCATTTATCGAAACACAAATTATACTCAATCTACGTAATGTTGACATGTTTCACATCACAATTGATAAAACAGGTATATCTGTATCTCTATTGAAGCAAAACCTTAAATGCTCGAGCGACCAAAATTCCACCCCCTTCCCCTTCACCCCAGGGGCCTGCGTGCAACAGAAAGAGATTGCCAAAAGATCTATCTACGTCTAGAACGGGAATAATGGTTGTCATTCGGATTTCTCTTTCCGCTGAAAACTGCCAAGGCCTTCCTTACGGGAGGCTGAAAGGAGCTACTCTTAACGCTATGGTAGGAGAACACGTCATCCGAAGTGAATAAGTCATCTCCCTGCGCAACAGAATTTAATGCAGCCTTAGTTCGAGCAAAAGGAAAGGAACTGGAAAATTTCCAAGTTTTAATTGAGTTGATTGCTATGGCATAAAACAATCACACAATGAAGATAATCTACCTGCTTATTTGCCTTCTTCTTTGTTTTAGGATAGAGGTACTTCTGTGGCAACTGATCTTCACGTAGAATGAGGTTCTTCGTAATGGCATCTCTTCCGCCTTGGGGTAATGGCAATGAAAACTGCGGAAAGAAAATCGATGTTTCAGAGACTGAAAAATTGTCACAATATCATAGTTACGAAGCAAAAGCAGGGTGGTTTCCCATTTTAAAAGCAGAGATTACCAAGCACAATAAAACTTCGTTAAAAAGAAGACAGATTCTAGCAACAAAGAGTGCAAGTGCAACAATCGAACTAAAATTAGCAACAAGAGCCGACATGCTCAGATGAACCAAAACCATGTTCAATATAACAATGACATTCATGATGAATACATCCACCTTCTGTTAATATTAAAGACTAAACTTGCAGCTTGCAGCAACCAAATATACTAACTCTGGTGCCACGTAAAGTAATACGAGGTCGACGGGCTGCCAACACAACTCCATTTTCATTGACCGTGACAGCAACTTTACGCAAGGTCCCACCATTTCCACACTTTGGACAGAAAACTCTCCCAATTTCAGCAGTCACAGTATAGCAAGCATGGCATTTCAGTATCCACCTGGGAACATGTAACAAACGTGAGTAGACCGACACTGAAGTTCATTAAAGATCGCTGAACTTTCTTTGGTTAAGTAAAAAGAACAATAGAACCTAACAAGCTTCCCAATGATCTGGTCTTAGGAGGGTGAGATTACACAGCCTCACCAGCTTCCGCAGAGAGGCTATTTCTGAGACTCAAACCAGTGACATCCAGGTCAAAAGGGAGTGACCCCTAGCCCTCCGAAAAAATGAAAACATTATGCTTGAAAGTAAAAGATTCAACAGCTATAACTGCCGAAGAACTACCACTGTTTTGCACAAAAAAGTTGCAAGTTTGGAAATACCAGATTCAACCACCCACCACCCATCTCAGTTCCTTCTCTGTTTCCCCCATTCTTTTTTCTTTTTCTCCTTTCCTTCCCTCTCTCCTCCTCCAACCATAACTTTTTTCCAGAAAAAATGGCTCTTACTTCTACAAGTTCTTTTCCCTCCTTGTGGAACCGCAAGAGGCCAAAAAAAAAAAAAAAATCTACACCAAGTGAACTCTAACCTCATGTTGACCACTTCCTACATTTGATTCCATCTGGAGAATGAGACGGCCAATTTTGATTAGTAGTTAAAATAACCTACTACTGAACTCAACTTCAAACTAGCCAGATAGAGAATCGGACAAGAATCAAGTGAAAGGGGAGCTCAGCTGAAACCTGTAGGATTAACTATGAGAAATTCAAAAGGCTAGCATTCTCCATAAGAACTTCATGTTGCTGTCAAAGAAAATCAGAAAGCTAATTACCATGTCATTACATCTATCTATATTTAGATACAAACCTGTGCAGTTGGCGTATTTGCATTCCCCCAGGAGCAAGCAGGCGTAGCCCCATCTGAAGGATAACATTTTGCATTGCAAAATCACCAGTAACGCAAGCTACACTGGACTCCGACAACGATCTCAGCACCCAACTCTGTTCGCTACTCTCATCGTCTATATAAGCTGCATCATTGCTCTCATTATTCTGGCTTAAGATCTCCAATTGATCTGTATCTTCACTGGCATTATCAGCATCATCTCCGCCAACAGCTTCAGCTTCAGCTGCATCAGCAGATGTTACTTCAGATAACATCGCCTTGTTGGATTCCATTACTGCAGAAGAAAGGTCGTGCTCTATCCCTTCTCGAAGAGCTGATGCTGAATCTTCCTCCAATCTCATTTGTTTCAAGATAGAAGAAAGGTGCTCACTGCCCTCCACCCTTTTGACTATATCACTCTCCTCAGAAGTTCCGTTGGCGGATAGCACTTCTTCAGGACATTGATGTGATAGCTCTCCCGAGCCTTTGATATCATCAATAGAGCGGTCATCAGTATCCTTCTCGGCATCTTGTTGACTCTCTTTCTCGGACAACGTCTCAAAATATTCACGTCTAGCTTTTCTTCTAAGATATCTTCTATGAGTACTTCTACTGACGGCAGGCATCCAATCACCAGCATTATCGTCGACTTGTCCCTGAGAAGCATCAATTCCATCTGCTACCATTTTCTTGCCTTCAATTGTAATATCTTTTTTCTTAGGGGGAAATCTCCTATATTTTGCTGAACTTCCTTCCACATCCTCGTGATCCGCAGAGTGATTATCACCAGCAGAATCATCTTTAGAATGGTTGTCCTCAGTAATAATGTTCAAGTTTAAGTCCTTCAGTGGTAGAATTCTCGAAGGAGTATTTGGTTTCTCCTCAGCTTCATGTTCTAATGCTTCCCACTCTTCCAGATTAGGAACATTTTTTCCCCATCCAGGCATGTCATTCTCAGGAAGCCTCTTAATATTAACTGTATGTACAGGCGGTGGACAATCTCTCAGATGGTTAGTGCCATGAATTTGAGCCTCAAGCATGTATGTCAGGGCAATGAGTTTCAGATCAACATCGGAAAGAGTTTGCAAGTCACCAGTTGCTCGCGCAAACTTGATAACTGTCGAGGCACATGAAACAGATAAGTCACTTGACATTCAAACTCTTGTATAAAGTCTAAAGCATAGCTTTTTAATATACAAGAAAAATCATCCAAAGTCCCACCCTATACAAGAACGCCAAGCAAGAAAAAAGCTAAGACCGAAATGGAATTACGGCGACTGCTTTAAAATTCATAAAACCCGAACTCTATTACATTAATGCTCTTGTAAGATTTGTTTAATTTACAATCCATATATCACTCAGCAAGTATGTCTCCACCTTTGCGTGGATATAGACAACAATAATCCATGTGATTTGGCTTGGTGCAAACTTGGCTTCTGTCATCCATGGTCTCAGAGCACTGGAAACTTGCTTACAGGAACCGAACCTCGACAAAACTTCTCAAGTCTTGTGGTTTGATTCAGTTCTGCAGTTCCAATGTCTAGTACACTGATTGCCTTTGACAGGCATAACTGGTTCCCACACTCCTTATGAATTTCCACTCATGAGCAAGTTATATATCTCCTAGAGCTTCTTACAGAACACAATACCAAGAATTTTTTTCTCTTTTGAACCTCTCACAATCATCTTCTATTCCAAAAAACACACCCCCAAAATTTTTCAATTCAGCTCAATTAACATGACAATCCTAGCGAATTTTTTTCCCCAATACCTCTCATAATCACCTTTTACGTCCATAAAACAAAAGGACAAGTTAACTTTAAGCTCAATTAACACGACGAGCACAGTCAATTGACAATGCCTCAAAGCCTGCATAATTACTCCTCAATAATCTATATACCAGGGCAAATTGCACCATCAAAGTACCTTTATTTAGAGCTTCTGGGCTCGGCTCCATGGTCTCGACAGAGAACGGCAGGAACTCGATGCGGCGGCGCGAGACGGGGTCCCGGACCTCGCACAAGACCTCCGGGACGGAGACAAACCTGTCGGCGAGGCCTCGAAGCTTTTCGCCGCCCTCAATGATGGCGTTGGCGTCCACAACCGCCACGGCCACGCCCTTCGAGGAGTTGCAGCTGTCTACGAATATCTTTTGCGTCGTGGTCGTGCTGTGCTGTGTTTCGCCTTTCGACTGAGGCTGGGTCTTCACTACGTTGCTCCAGCAGGGGAGCTGCGCAGCCGCTGGCGACGGCGGTGCATCTTCCATGGCTGAGCGAGCGTGGAAAGGGAGAGTATGAGAGATGAGGCTAAAACCCTAGTTGCGCATCTGCTTGTATGGAGTTTCAAAAAGAAGCCGAGTATAACAAACATTTATCGTTGCAAAGCCGGTATTGAATATTTTTCCAGAAGTCCATAATAAATGGAAAAATTTTAAAATAAGCGCCTGAAATATTCTTATTTTTTAAAATAAAGATGTGAAGCGAATTTTATTAAATAAGGGTCTAAAATGTCTTTTTTATTTCATAAAAGTCTTAACCAAAGGTATTTTTGTCGTTTGCTTTTTTTCTTATTTTTTTTCTTTTCTTTTTTCCTTTATTTTTTATCCTTGGTTTCCCCGGCCAGCCAGGCCATCGGCGAGGGCTGGGCGGCCTCGCTCGCTGCGGCCGGCGAGGGTCTCCTTGCCTGCAGCGCTTGGGTAGGGAGAAGCCGTCGAGAGCAGCCTCGCCTCAATTGCCCTAGGCGAGGCTGCGCAACCCTCGCCCACGGCCTGGCCGGCCGGCGAAACCAAGGGAAAAATTAAAAGAAAAAAAATAAAAAAGGAAAAAAAATTGACGAAAGTTTGAGTTCCTTATATTTACATAAAAGGACCAACCAGCACGAATATATTCATTGTGTTTCTCCTCCACCCACTTTTCTCTCCAAATCTGGTTGTTCTCCAAAGTTGCCGATGCCACATTCAGGCAACTTTTTGGCCGACTCTTCGTGGCCGCCGATGCCAAACGAGCCGTAGTCACTCACGGCCATGGCTCCAAATCTGACAGTTTGTCGGGGCCAGATCTTGAAGCATCGGCCATCGGCCATGTACGTGTGAGGACGACGGAGGTGTGATCGGCTAGTTGTAGCGTTATTGGCCTCGATGGATGGGCGAGCAAAGCTTGCAGTCGTGGGCGAGGCTAGATCTGGACGAGCAATAATAGAGCCGACCGCAAGCAACGACGGCCGGTGCAGCTTGGGCCAATTGCATATGATGCCGAAATGGCTGGAGATGCTGGTTGGACGGGGATGGTCTTCTGCGACGGAGGAGGACTAATAGAAAAATCAGATTTTTATTTTTTATTCCACCGCAGCGGACATATGTCAATTTGTCTTACATATGAGTAAAAACAAGCACTATATCAACAATTGACGTGGCGCTTTGCAGCCACCGAATATTTTCTTGTGAGGTTCTTCTTAAATAACAAAATTTGGCCAAAATAAAAAGCGACAATAAGAAACCTAAAATTACTAATATCCAAAATTCAGGTAATTGAAAATATGAAATAATATTCATTTGATCTAATTCTTATATAAAATTTTAAGGTGATTTATCTTTTGTTTTGTTTACGTCAATCTTCTATCATATTTTCAATGAATCATACCTTCGTTATTAAATATTAAGAAATCTATGAACTTAAGCATATTCATTTCAAGAAAAAATCATATATAACAACTACTACAGTAGGATGAAGTACCGTCTAATGGTATGTGAGTAAAGTTAATAAGAGACTAGTAAACTTTTTTTTTTCCTCAAAGAGAGACTAAGGACCTGTTTGGCAACGATTCTAATCTAAAAAAGTGATTCTGATTAGAATTATATTTTCTGATTCTGTTCCCTAGATAATTTTTAGAGAATCAGAACTCGTTTGGTAACTACACAAAAATTCTGTTCTCGAACAGAAACGCGTTTGGTAACTGCACAAAATTTCTGTTCCCGAGAACAACCAGGTGGCGAGAATTCTTTTTTTAAAATTCTTCATCTTTTTCTAAACCTTTTTAATTGTTTTTTAACTTTTTTTAAATTTTTAAAGTTTTTTTTTACATTTTTTAAATTTCCCCCATTTTTATTTATTTTTATTTTTTGAATTTTATATTTTTTATTTCCCCCCTTTTTAAAAAATTTTTAAATTTTTTTAAAATTTTAAAGCTTATTTTTAAATTTAATTTTTAAAAAAATTAGTTCTTAGTAAATTTTCAAATCTAATTTTAATTTTTTTTAAAGTTCAGAAGTTCACGTGAAAGCCTACGTGGACTTAATCTTTTTAAAAGAACTGAGATTTTGTTCTTTTTTGTGATTCTTAAAAGTATTCTTTTTTTGGAGAACCAACTTTCTTTTTGTTCTTATTTTTTATCCAAATTTTTTCCCGGGAGCAGAATCATAATCATAATCATTTGCATTACCAAACATGTTTCTGATTCCTTTTTGTTTCGGGGAACAAAGACGTTACCAAACAGGCCTTAATTGTATTTTCAATATGTAGATAAAAGAGCTTAATCGTGTGATATTCACCATTGTATCTCAGCAGTTGAAAATTAATGCTCTGATTGCCCACCTCGTGTAAAAGAATTTGTAGACCCGCTAGCACCGTTTCTATTTGTGCTGTTGTGCCAGCCAAGCTCTTATCGTAATTAAGAACATCACATGTTTTGTTTTTGTTTATTGTGGGTAGTGGTGGCCACGGTTCGAAACCGGCCGGTTCCGGTTCGTGGCCACTATAAATTGGAACCGGAACCTTAAGGGCCGGTTTCGGTTCCAGTTTTGCACCGGCGATTCCGGGTCGGTTCAAGGCCCGATTCCGGTTCAAAACCAAAATGGAACCGGCCGGTCCCGATTCCGATTTTCGAATTTAATTTTTAAATAATTAATTATGAAATAAATAAAATTATGAAATTATGAAATAATAAATTATCAAATACAAATTGTAATCAAATTTGAGGGGGAAAAAAAGGAAGAGGAAGGGGCTTGAACTTAATGAATTATCATTAAGCACATACATATCTCCTTGGGATCGAAGTATCAAAGCCTATGTTGTTCTTTTACCTTTGATAATCCCATACTTACCTCATCGTCAATCGTCGCTACCCGTTTCGTCGGTTTCGATATCGGTACCCGTGGCGGTGGTATCTCCATCATCGAAGAATTCGGCTTCATTGCTGCGATCCATCTCTTGTTGTCGATGTTGAGCCTTTGTCCAATCATTGACACAAGCTTGAGCCTCCACTGATTCCGGAGTTAATCTTGAACGTCGGTCGTCCAAAATGTTGCCTCTTGCGCTAAATGCTTGTTCAACTGCAACTGTTGAACAATGGGTTGCTAAAACCTGTCTTGCGATGAGAGCGAGAATTGAGAATTGGGTTGAATGCCTCTTCCACCACTCTAGAATTTTGAAATCTGTGCCGCCTTCGGATTCATTAAATTCAAAAAAGTGGTTAAATAAGTCTATACTTCGGAAATATTTCATGTTGCTCCCTTTTGTCTTTTTTGCCTATTCATCAGCATTTTGTACCATCTACTAATTCTACCTAGGTCCCCGCTTTGTATGTCACTAGGTTGGGAAGATCCACTATCACCTACATTATATCTATTAGAAAATTCATTATACATTTCAACTATTGCGTTTTTAACTACTATTTGTATAGTTCTAATATCTATAAATTCAATCAAATGTAAACAGTCATAACACGTATTCAAATCATCACCTAAATCATCTAATTTGGTGCGTGGATCGAAAACACAAGCTACCAAATAAATAAGAGGAATTTTGGTATAATAATGCAGCCATTTCGTTCGCATTGTCATAATAGTCGGACCTAATTGATCATCTTTTTCATTTTCTTCAAAAATACCAGCAATATTAACACACTCTATTAAAAATAAATGCGTAGTAGGATAATAAACACCGGATAAAATATAAGTTGCATCATTAAAAACTTTTAAAAAATCTAATTTTTTTTTGTAAATATCCCACTATTGTGGGAATAAATTAATTTGAGAAATATTATTCGAAATAAAAGTACATAATAAATCTTTATATGCAAAAGATTGATTAAGCAACTCGTACGTAGAATTCCAACTAGTTGGAACATCTCTTGGAAATCTTTTTGGTCTTCTTCTATTTGCTTTACAAAATTTTTCACATTCTTTCATAATTTGAGGATGTCTCCATAAAAATTGAATTACTGTCGTTATTGGGTTGAGAAAAACATCAAGAGTTTGTAAACTATCTTGTACACATAAATTTAAAACATGGCAAGCACATCTAATGTGGAAAAATTGTCCACCAAAAGCGGGTTTGCAAATCTTTTCTAACTCGGGAACGGAAGCGGTATTTGCCGCGGCATTATCAAAACCAACTGAAAAAAATTTATTAACCAAAAAATATTCTTCTAAAACTTGCATAATTATTCTATAAATATTAATTGCCGTATACCTATCATCAAAAACTCGAAATGCAATAACTCTTTTTTGAATGTTCCAATCATCGCCTATCCAATGACATGTAATACCCATATAAGAATGAGTTTGCTAAGGATCACTCCAAATGTCGCTACCTATATGCACACATCCATTGAAATTCATAAAAAAAAATTTCAAATCTTTTTTTTCTCTTTTATAAATATCAAAAAGTTGGCATTTAAGCGTATTTCTCGAAACAGGTTTTGCTTGTGGAGTACATGCAGTTTGTATAAAATGACTAAAACCAACTTTTTCACCAAAATTAAACGATAAACGTTTAACGGCAGCAAATCTAGCTAATTCTTCTTTATAAACTTTTTCATTGTAACGAAATAAAGGAGAAGCGTTAGAATTGGCGTACCCGAAAATTTGTTGTTGGCTGGTGTCGATCCCTGCTTGCGTTGGATGTTTCGACCTCAGATGCCGTTTAAATGTTTCATAGCCGCCTCCACCTGTAAATTTGTATGTTGCCCCACAATATTTACATTTTACCTTATACTTGTTTCCGCTTAAATGTTCCTTCGTGAAGTGTTCCCATATGTCGGATGTACCCTCCCATTCCAGCTCCTTTGTTGTTGACATATCTTCGACACTGATAGGAGGATGATGCAGACTTTCTTGCGTTGGGACGTACTCGACGTTGGGAATAATGTTGATATCATCAACATCGTCTTCCCAATATACAAAATCACAAGAATTATGAGGATGATCGGATTTCCCCATCGGGGTCTTTCCTCTGCCACTACTTCTGCTTCTACTTGTCATTTTTTGAGAGAATTGAGCGGAAAACGAATTCAGAAAATTAACAGAGTCGCAGATTTGAGAGAATTTATAAGAAAAAATGAAAGATGAAAAGGGATATTTATAGAATTTAGAATAAATTTATTTAAAATATATATATTGGCCAAATCGACCGTTGCCGGTTCAGCAACGGCTACAAGCCGATTCCGAACTGGCCGAATCGGCGGTTTCTCCGAGCGGTTCGGAACCGACCTGTATGGGCCGAGCCAGTTCCGATTCGGAACCGACGGGCACGGTCAACGAGCCAGTTCTGGGTTTGACCCGGCCCGGTTCCGGGCCCAAACCAGCCCGTGGCCACCACTAATTGTGGGCATCTCATGTATATTAAAATGGTCGCGTTCTTTTTCAATTTTAGATTCTATTTGTGTAAAAATTAGCATCATCGAAAAGAGAAATTTACAGAGAAACCTAAGTCCTTTCCAAAGTTCATAAAAATCAAATTAAAGAATTAACCGTCTACATTGAGATCCTTATAATCACGTAAAAAGGATAGACGACGAACATGAATACTTTATCACTTTACACTCGAGATGCTTTAAAAATAACAAAATCAAGTTATAGGACGGCTTAATTGGGTGTGCGTACCGTGTACGACTCGCTTTTCGTTCATTTACCATAGCATCGGCTTTAAAAATCTGATTATTTTTGCAAAAGCAATCCTAATGTTTTCAAACACTTCTTGAAAAACATTATGATTCAAAACAAAATCAACATTAACAGTTTAATTTGTCTTAGTGATTACGTCCTCCAATAATCTCATGCCACGCAATACAATTTATTCAAGAATTATCAAGATTTAAGATAAATACTCCATCAAATATGGGAGTGAGGTCTTCAATCTGTGTTCATTTAATCCGAGTAACATATCTTAGTTGTTACGTCCTCCAATAAAATCATGCCACGTAATACAGTTTATGCAAGAATTATCAAGACTCGTGATAATGATCCATCTGTGTATATTATTAATAGCGTGGCCTTCACTCGTAAAAGCACATGAGAGCCAAATATCTCTCGTTCGTAAACAACAAAATCCAGTGAAGAAGAAGAAGGAGAGATTCCGTCATCGCTTTCGAGTTCATTGATGGCGAGTAGGTACCCGGGGCTTCGCTTTGAACCCACCGACGAACAGCTCTTTTACCATTACTTATTGCCGAGGTTGAATCGAGAGCCGCTGCCCGATCCGAACGCGGTCCGCGACTGCGACGTGTATGGCGGTGGCGATCCTTGCGAGATCTTCGGCAAGGATCGCGGCGAGAAGTTCTATGTTTTCACCGTGCTGAAGAAGAAGAACAAATCGAGAGTGGATAGGACTGCCGGCTCGGGCACTTGGAAGGGCGAGCAGAGCCACGAAATCAGGAATTCGCTAGGCGAGCTAGTTGGCTACAAGAAACTCTTTACTTTCAAACAGAAAGCCGGCTTGAGGGCAGAAGCCGACAAGGCCGAGAACGGGCACTGGATCATGTACGAGTACTCGACGCATCCCCACAACGTAAGTGTCTATTTCCTCCTAGGTTATTAACAATTCCAAATTCGCCGTTTGGTTCGTATGTTTTCCTTCATACATTTATTGATATCAACCGTCCTTTGTCTTGGTATTTTCGTTGGATCCTACCCAATTTTGATCCAGTTTTAAAGCATCAATTAGGGTTTGAATGATAGTAGAATTGTGTTTGTGATCCGTCCACAATGAACCTCGAAAAAATAAGGTAATTAACAGAAGTCTTTGTTCAGTCCATTAACTGTAGAAAACCGCAAACAACTGTTCTCATTGTGACTTGGTCGATCAAGAAAGTTTCTGATTTTATCGTAACTCAATTTTCGGTTGCAGGTACATTCTAGGGCATAAATATTCTATCATACGTTTGATATACGTATTTTAGTTGTTTAATTTCTGGTAATTTTTCTTTCTAATAAATAGATGGTGCCCGGTGGTGAAAAAATTATCAAATACATTATCGAAAACCAAATTTCTTCCCATTAATAATGATAATAAGTGTTCAATGGACACTCATTAAAAAAAAAAAAAAAAATCTGTAGGATAACGGGAAATTGACCAATTTTATCTATATTTTTCTATTCTTTTTTTTTTTTGCTAGAAATCTATATTTTTCTACTTCTTGCTAGTGATGACTGTAATATAAGTGAATAGAGACATCACTCATAAATTTGTTCTGCATTGTTTAGGATGAAAATCGGATTTTTCTCCGGATTAAGTAAGAAAAACAGTTCGTAATCTTGTTCATTTTTGTCTAAAATGTTATTTGATTGCGTTTAGAATACTATGAACTTATTAAACACATCAATTTCATGAAATGAGTCATAAAAGTTAATTTATTTTTTTTTTGAAAGATCTAATTCGGCTTTTTTTTGTGTGCAACATTTGTATTAGTTTTTACCTGATTTGACCCATTTAATGAGTTCTATAGGTGATGTTCTGGTACCTATTCAATAAATAGGTCGTGCTCGGATTGAATTTTCCGACGCAATTATTGATAAATCATATTTAGATCGATTTACTTGATGATATAACTTTAAATTGACATGATAAGTCCGACTCATAAACATGAATTAGATATCATGAGTTAAGTGAATTTATAATATATTTTCAAACTGGATCTCTTTACCATCTCGGTCTCTTTGGAATATTTTGTGTTCAGAAACTTCTTTGTCGTTTTATTAAATACCGTTCGTACACGTACTTTTTGTTGGTCATAATCTCTTTTTATTCTATTTCTATAAGCGATTATTTATTTCCTTTAAATATCACGCAGGATACAGAGTGTGTCTTATGTGTAATCCGCAACAAATACGCGGATAAAGGAAACGAAAAGGGGTGCCGTAATCCGCATGGCCGCGTGCAACTTGAGGAAGAGAATCGACGAGCGAAGAAGACACGCCCGCTCTGCGATGATCACGCAAACGCTTCCACCGCGTTGCCACCATCATCCGCCGCCGCCGCTCGAGCTCGACCGTCCGCTTCTCCGGCTTTAAACGAGTACGAAGTCGTCATTCCACGCAACATCTGCGGCCCGACTTCCCTGGATTTTGCTGGCAACGCCAACCTCAGTTCGCATCCCGCGGTGGCTGCGATGGCTACTGCGCCAAAGGACATCCGCTGCACTGCTGATTTCCCGGCATCTGGCGGCACAAATGCCGGTCCACTTTCCACGACGGGCACGGCCGCACCCTTGGTCGACCGTGAATGGGCGGATCAGTTGAAGAATATGGAATTTAGTCCGTTAGTCAAGCACCTCCTTTTTAAAAACTTCATGGAACGCGCTCGAGCTCTCCATGCAAGGAACGACCTCCGGGTGGAGTTCCAGCCAATTTGCCGACCTCCGGGACGAGTTCCAGCCAATTATTAGAAGAATTGATGAACATCACGTTCGTAATTGCAATTATTACTAATTTTTCTGCTCCTTCGGATGATGCAAGCTATTACATATTTGATTATAGATTAAATGTTCGTGATCTTCAAAATAAGTTTGCTCATATAGCTCCGGATCAAAATCAGCAAAACGCCCAGATGACGGTATTTATACTAATTGTATACCTTGTGCAGTGGCACTGAATAGCCTCTGTTTACTTGCTTTTTTAAGCATCTGTTTGTAGGAATAATCATGTTAAAACCTTTTCAATTACTAGCGGACACATAAGCTTTGAACTATCAACGGATGGTAACTCAGTCAAATATGTCGATTTGTAAAACTTGTACATCGATAACGAACTCCCGGCCCGACGGTTGTGGCAATGCAGATTCATGATATGTGGCGTGAACACTATATAACTCCACATGTTGGTTCTAATTGAACAATTGATTAAGTTGATATTGCACTCCATTCCACTGTGTTAATTTTTTCGACCCAATGAAGTGGTATAATCACATATGTTCATTGGTGCTTGATGCGATCACCAGGCAAGACTGACTTTCATCCGACGGAACTTGTCGAGCCACATTTATAAGAGTTTTTCTTATATGTGGGCTACATTAACTGATGTTGTAATTACCACGCGATTGATCTAATAAAGAAAAAGAAAAAGATTCTTAATTAGTCTAATATAGGCTGTGTGGGCCGTTTTGAGCCCAGTATGTGATGAGAGAGTCTGGCTGAAAACTCTATAAATAGAGATCAAATCTCTCCACCAACATTGATGCACAAATAACCTCACATAAGGAGCGCATACAGATTCACATCATGAGGGGCTATCTCATCGAGCCAGTAATACATAAGGCAATAAAGAAGAAGCACTTAAGCTTTGGATAGTCGCTATTCCGCATCAAGAACGATGGATTCCGAATCAGGTGTACAAATCCCTTTTCCGCCGGTATTGTGTTTCTATATCTTAGCTAATGGTGTTCCTGGGATGCCTTCAAGGCTTACATGTGGTATGAGAGCCACCATAATGTTGAACTAGAACTCACGATTTTTGTCCTTTTTCTAGAATTTTTTCTTCGGTGAAAATTAATTTTAACAACATACCGGGAATCTTCTCGTCGAGATGAGAAGAACCTTGGGTGGCAAGCCGCCAGAGACCTTTGCTAGATAAATCTTATCATACTAGGGATTTGGGAGACTATTAGACGAGAAAATGACACAAATAGTCTTTGAATTTTATTTTGATATATAATATTGTTTCTGAACTTTTAATTTGTTCAATATGATCCATAAATTATCAGTACATATTCAATCTAATCCCTAGATTAGATAAAATATTCAACATTGTCCTTCCGTTAATGTAAGTTAATGAAATGTGTTGCCGTGACATCCAATCAGGTTAAAAATTTGAACGGTGGATAACAAAAAAATTCAAGCGTGAATTATCTATGTAAAATATTCATCTCAAATCAAGATATAGCAATCACCATAACTAAATAACGAAGGACATATTAACACCCTAATTTTTTTTTCATTTTCTTAGATGGATATGTTGACTTATCATTTTTAAGAGTCCGACTCAGCACATGATAATCCACGTCATCAAATAACATTTGATTTGTTGTTTGAGTAAATAGAAAGACTATATTGAACATTTAGTGATAGTTTAGGAATCACATTAAACAAATTGAAATTCCAAGAGCGACATTGCATATTAGGCTAGAGTTTAAGGACCATTTGTGTTATTTTCCTTTATTAAAAAAACATAGCAACTCAATTCAATTTATTTCTAAACCTTTCAACCTAGAGCCAATTCATTCTTTCCCGCTAATTTTGGCTGGATATTGCTGACGTAGACGCCAGATGGCCTATGTGGCACGACCGACACTGACGTGGACATTTTTCATAATATTTTAATAATATTTTATTTTCTATTTGTTTATGTTTTTCTTTCTTTTTTTCTACTTTTTTTTCTATGTTCCTTCGGTGGCCAGCGAGGGCAAACATCGGCAAGGCGAGCTGTGGCTTGGGCGAGGGTGGCCTCATCGGCGTTCGCCCTCGCCGGCCACCGGAGGAAACCCTGAAAAAGGCACACACAAAAAAGAAAGAAAAAAATCCACAAATAAAAAATTATTAAAATATTATTTACAAAAAGTCCACGTCAGCGCCGGCCATGTCATGTAGGCCGTCCGCCGTCCACTCCAGCAATATCCAGGCAAAATTAACTGGAAGAACTGAATAGGCTCTAGGTCGAAAGGTTTATGACTAAATTGGGACCAACGCAATAGATGTATGAGTTTTTTTTACACTTATCCTCGTCGGCAAGGCATGTTACGTAGAGAATTTATGGAGGCATGATCGGGTTCTCGGCAATATAATCCAAGGATATGCACAGCAGCTTGGGTTTTGAACTAGAATGCGCCGGTCAAGTTGCCGGGCTACACGTCGAGGTTACCTATGGATTGTAAATGGGTTGATTTGTAGCTAAATGGGTTGTAATAAAAATAAAATCAAAATCAAAAATCAAACAAAGAGAAACTAATAAATTTTACAAGCTAAGTGAATCGAAAATGGGTTGGATTTGTCTAGCAAAATGGGTTGTAAATGTATTGACAAACCCATTTACAACCCACAAATATTTAGACTTAAAACCATACCCATTAACAACTCATTTATCAGAACTTGATTAACTCATATTTCACCTATTTTATTGAATGTGGGTTTTCAACCCATATTGACACATCTAGGAAGTGCACTTTGGAAGAGATGGTGACGTTGATAGCCATTTTGCTCGGGCGCTGTTGAGATTCCGGCGAGGACTCCAGAAGGTTCGCAGAACTAGCGGGGATTCCCATCACTGGTCCTTTGAGGAGGGGTCTCAGAAACATTCCGATGCTCGGATGATCCGTCGCTTCAGATGCGCGGAATGCACGGTTCCATGTAATGCAAATGTGACCTGTTGCTTCTTGTCTAGTGTTTTGTGCTTAAATTTTGCGGCAGCCCATGTCATAGAGCGAAGAGTTCAGACCAAGATGAAGTTCCTTAGAACGAGAGAATCGTTGTTTTCCTTCTTTTATTGATTACCAACACGTCTGTACAAGGTAACGAATGCAAATTCCATTCAACCACCGGCAATCTTAAAAGAGAGAATGCCGGTTAACAATAGACGAACAAAAAGGTAACCCCTATGCTTAGTTTTTCTGTGAGTTTGGGACGACCTAATGTAGTATTTGGGTACTGAAAATGAAAGGCCAACCTAAGACTCGTGCGCTCTTAAGGAGGTGATTAAGCACCGAATTTGGGGACTTTGGCAGTCGAGATCTGCGCGAGGAAATGCTCCGCCACAAGCCGGCGCTGGATCTTCCCGGAAGCAGTTTTCGGGACGGAGTCCGTGATGAAAACCTTCTTTGGGACCTTAAAGCTTGCGAGGTTCTTCCTGCAGAACTGGATCACATCCTGCTCTGTTACCTTGGCACCTTCCCTCAGAATCACGGCACAATTTATCTGCACACAAACCAACCGGGCATTGATGATTTGCAATTATATGGCTAAGAGTTTTTCTCTTTTGTTTTCAAAACTTGTGCGCGAAAATGTCCAATTTAGTCATCTAAATTCAAACTACCGTTGCAAGAAATATCCGATCTCTCGGGAAATTGACAAACAGATAAGAGCTGATTCTTAATGAGAAACACTAGGTAACACAAAAGTGAAGAATGAAATGTTTGTTTACCTCTTCGCCGTACTTATCATCCGGGACTCCAAAGGCAACTGCTTGGGCAACATCTGGATGTGCCAGAAGCACAGCATCGACTTCAATTGGTGATATCTTCTCTCCTGCAAAGCATAACCAAAGTTTAGTGCACATTGGCCTCAACACAGAATCCATCGAAACTACTTTCAGAACTCTGTTATAGCAAACAAAATGGCCATATTTTCAAACTCCAATCAAGTTACCTCCACGGTTGATGAGTTCCTTGATCCGACCGACCAAATGCAAGTACCCATCCGAATCCATAAACCCAACATCACCCGTATGAAACCACCCGAACAGGAAGGCCTGCTTATTTGCCTCTGGATTATTCTTATAACCCTTGGTCACGTTCGGACCCCTTATACACACTTCCCCGCTCACACCTACTGCCTGTACGGCCCCATGCTCATCCAAAATCGCCATCTCCTGCCCCACGGGTCTCCCGACCGACCCAGGCTTATGCTCGCCATCTTCAGGCAAGGGGCTTGAAGACATCAGGTGAGTAGCCTCCGTCATTGCATAAGCCTCGAGCACAGGTGCATCAAATGACTCCTCGAGCCGAGCCATGATAGAGGGCGCGAGTGACGCACTGCAGCTCCTTATGAATCGCAGATTCGGGTAAGCCGGCTCTGGCTTGCTGAGGTGGCGGTCCAGGATGATCTGGTGGATGGTAGGGACTGCAGTGTACCACGTGGCATTGTATGAAATCATATCTGCCCAAAATGTGGACGCTGAGAACCTACCAGCCGCCGGGAGGGC
The DNA here is from genome assembly GCA_029784005.1 of Lenwebbia sp. NSW1173648. Taxonomy (NCBI): domain Eukaryota; kingdom Viridiplantae; phylum Streptophyta; class Magnoliopsida; order Myrtales; family Myrtaceae; genus Lenwebbia; species Lenwebbia sp. NSW1173648. The sequence continues at coordinate 4,457,861 of JARCGZ010000005.1, forward strand.
CACGGCAGCTCCGGCAGCTAAAGAGCTCAACAATCCAGCGACTAAACCGTGCACATGGAACAATGGAAGCACAATCACAGTAGAATCTGACTCTGTTAGTTTGTATACCGACTTGATGTTCTGAACCGATGCAGCCAAATTGAGCTGAGTTAGTGGCACGCCTTTGGGGCGACTCGTGGTGCCAGAGGTGTGCAAGAACAGAGCTACATCCGAGGGATCATTGACGACTTTGGTCATCGGGTCAAGACTCGGCTCTACGTCAGTCGAAGAGAGAGTGATTTTGGAATCGGCCGAGTGAAGCTTGGCGGTTAGGTGGGGGATGTTAAGCTTGGAAGCGGCGGACTGAGCCGGTTGGTTTCCTTCTTGTGGTGTCAATAGGACCTTCGATTCCGAGTCGGAGAGGTAGAACTCAAATTCCTCAGCCGTGTAGGCGGAGTTGAGCGGAGCCGCGGTGGCTCGGCAGCGGATTACCGCCAGAAACAGGATCACAAACTGCAAAACAAACACATATTTTCAATCAGCAAAGTAACATACTAATCCCCCGCAAAGGAGATCCACACACATATTATCTTCAGAATACGCAGACAACTAGATTGTCACTGTTTGATTCCATTAAAACCATCCATCTCCTTTTCATGAGCTCTAACTTGTTTTTCCATAAATCGATGCTTGCACATCCCAAACAGCCCCGGACACGACAGAAATGCCCTTCATGCTCTACCCTGTCCAATTTATTCCAATTTTTTATTTTTTTTCTGTTGCAAAACTCGTCATGTTAACAGTAATCACGCGCTCACAGAAATTCCATGCCTTAGATACACTTCTTTCTATGGAAATTGACACCATTTCCGTTGCTCTGTTCTCGAAGAACTGTAAAGCACAAAGGAACGTCTTCTTTTCACGTCATCTTTCACAAAATGATCCGACTCGTCTCGTCGTCAGGAAGTTATCGCTATCCCTATCTCCTAGATATTGCATTTTCGAATTCAAACATCGTCACCAGGAATTTTCACGTCTGAATTCACACCATCGCAGAGCCGAAAACTCGCGCAAAAAGGCATGCATGCGTCGCACTCGCGGAACAGACTCGACGATCCGGACGTACCTCGACGGTGTTGGGGAAAGTGAGCGCGACGACGTCGCCGGCGCCGACGCCGGAGGCGGCGAGGAGCGCGGCGGCGTGATCGACGAGCTCCCGCAGTTGCGCATGCGTCAGGTCGAACTTCCCGCAGACGGAGAGGGCTCTCCTGTCGGGGGAATCCGACGCCCTCTTCGACAACAGGCCTGTGAGAGTGAGCTTCTCCATCGCCAACCACACAGAGCACGAATCGGGACGAAATCGATCGAAACCAGATGGCGATTGGGACTGAGAAGGGCACACAATCGCTTGGACGAAACCGGAAGAAGATCAACGAGAACGATCCGCACGAAGAAGAAGAAACGAAACGAAACGGAGCGTTCGGTGAGACGAGAGAGTGGGCAGGGTTTGCGTATGTATATAAGGGATGGGAGATGGGAGGAAGGGAGGGAGGGAGGGAAAAATCGAGGAGGCACGCGGGCAGTGCGAGTTCGGTGAAGGTCGCGACTGGGGGGTGGGGCCCGGAGACGCCACGTGGAGGAGGGGGGCGGTCGGTTCGAGTGGAGAGAGCCAGAGGGGGGTGCGTGTGTCTTCGGGAGCTGCTGCGCAACTTGCCTTGCTTTCGAGAACCTCTATCCCGCCTTCTCGGTGCCACGTGGACGCCTAGGCTGACGGCAGCTTTCTGACGCCGACAATCAGGCGCGTCGGCTTCCCCCGGGGAGTGGGGTCCACGAATCGGAGAGGGGTTTGTGTGAGGAGGTGCGACTTCAGAAGGGGGCCAAGTGCTTTGGCGGGGGCCGAGCGACTGCGACATGGGAGGACCCCTCAAAATCAATGGCTGTGATTCGTCCAATCAAGTCAATCTAGATACAAGAAATTTTCCTTTCTCGAGAAATTTGAATTTGAAGAGTTGGCATATGCCAATATCATAATCACATGATTCGATTCAATCGGGGGTGTTGATTCCATGAAAGTATATATGAATCTCACGCGATCGCTGAAACATCTAATACCCGTCATTGCAATCTATCCATGAGCTTGAATTCTCACAAGAATCTTCGAAGAGGGGTGGACAGTGCTGATAAGGGAAAAATACATTGAATCGGTCTGAATCGCGCAAGCCGTGACATAAGTGAGCTGGACTCACACACATCCACCATGCAAAAATACCTATGATGCCTTGTGAAAAGTTTTTACTTATATCAGATGTATGTGAAATCATTCGATCTCAATTATCGAATCGTGAGCATCTACCATCTATATTTAGTGATCGATATGGAGTTGGTGTGAGATTTGATTAGATCACTGTCAATTATTTTAAAATTTTGAAATGTTAGATAAAAGCGTAATTTAATATTTTTAAATATTTTATCGGTTGGTTCACACGTGTCGCGAGAGTACGCGAGATTTGGTGGGATTGGGTGTGGGCTTATGTGGTCAAGCATGACCCGTGACAGAGTAGTCGTTTTTGCTTATCCCTTTTTCTCGGAAGAAGCGAAGTTGGATTTTTGCTTTTCTGGTAATAAAAATTCGATGGGCTGGCACGCGAAATTCCTTTCTTTTCTTTTCTTTTTTTTAAATATTTTTGTATCTTTTTTTTTTTTTTTTGTTTCAAATGAATTGATAATGTTAATTTGAGACGATTGTCTCTTCTTCTGCCCCGGAAGATACTGCGAGCGACAAACAAACCCGACAGCTGCTGACGTAAGATTCGTCTCTGACTCATTTTGTCTTTATTTGTCAATTTTTCCATTTACTTGCCACAGTGGCCACTCTTTTCATTTAGAAAGAGAGATACGGGGTTCGAGAGGAGTGGGGGTGGAGACGCGTAACGAGGGAGCGGGATTTCGTAACCTGCACACGGCATATAGTTCACACGGTGTGACTTGTATAGTATAATAGGATAGTATAGAACCATATCAAAAAGAAAAAAACAATTTTTCCATTTAAATTCCGATTAAATACTACTTAAAAATGAATCAGCTCGTTCTCGTTTATCAAAATAACATCTACCAATTTTTCTTAATTTCACCACAACTACATTTATTTATTTTTACTTCATTCTCCATCTAATATTAGGTAATCTTGGTTTAAAAAAACACCAATTCCATTTTAAGTTAACGCTTTAGGGTTATATAGATATATTAATCGACGACTGCAACATAAATCAAAATCAATGGGGATAACATGTAACTTTTCAAAATTCGGGAGGCTAAATTGAACTAAACCGAAGTTGATGGAGTAATCCGTAACATTTCAAAATTCGAAAACGCTTTTGAAGCGGCGACAAAGATGACGGAATTTTTTGAGCAATTATTCAAAATAAAATATGGGATGCACACTCTAAGCATGCATTAGTTTCTTTTTAAGTGTAAGCGACTATCATCGGTGTCGGAATAAATTCCTTCTGGTGATAATTCTTTTTTTAATAAATGAGTGGAATAATGATGTTGTTGAACAATCAAAAGGAAGTTAAAGTGCATGTGCCTATATTAGTCAAGATTATCTCCTTTCATTAAATAAGATGCAACGATTATAATACGGGACACGTCAGGTGCTTAGTAGAGTGAATTATGTTAAGAGTGTTGGAATAAATTCCTCGGATGATATTTTATAATAAATTGGTGGAGGAATTGTAGTATTGAACCATCACAACAAAGGCAAAGTGCAAACATCGTATATGTTGCGCGGAACAAGCGATCGAACAATAGATAGACAGAACAAGAAAATAAATCGAACACCAGATGTACGTGGTTCAGTCGTAGAGACCTACGTCCACGGGGAGAGCAGTAACGAATTCCACAATAAAACAAGTGATACATGGAGATGACAAACCAGACTCGAGTCACTCAAACACTCTAAGCGTTTCTCAACCCCAATTACAATCAATAACGCACGCGGTGTTTAGCCCCAATTCCTCACGAAATAATTTATCAATCTCACGAAGGAATTATACAAATCTAATAACAAGATTTAATCGGCTAAAAAACACTAAAAGATATTGGCGTAATTCCACGAACGAAGAACCCACAAAAACCCCAAACAAGCACTCGCGCACGGCGCTTCAATGACTTGCTGAAAACCCACGATCTCAATGAATATATATGCATGTGAAATCCACCGCTTGAAGTCTTCTTCTCACGTTGAATAGTCTAACGCCACTTTGGATTTCAACAGGAAATATAACCAAAAGAAAAAGAAAAAGAAAAAATAAATCCAAAAAAAATCTTTGGTATCTTATCCACTCCCAAAGAAATCCAAAATATCTCTAAGTCCATGTTGAACTTTTCAAATTAAGGAATCCACGTTCATGAAAGATATGTCTTGGATATCCACATGCATTCTAGATCGGATTTATTTACTGGCTCAAACTCGAGACATATTATAACAATCTTCACATTGGCTCGACTTTTGAGTCAAGTCACAATCGCTTCACTAATAATTCGAACACTATCGCTACTACTCTCCCATAGCCCCAATGGCCTCAACCTCCACAAACGTCTTCCAAGTCCAAACTGCGCTTGAACTTCGCTATAACTGTGGACCTCATTAGAACACCAACTGCACATGTACCTTTAACTGCTCCACAAGGACTTTCTGACATAAGTTCATTAACCACAGATAAAGCAAAATCATCATTGTATCCATATCTGTCAGGAGACCGAATACATGCCTTGTCAATATCAGCAGTTACAGCAACCGTTGGCTCTATAGGCTCCACCTCACTATAAGCACCGTCCGTGTTGATTACTTTGCAAGTACCTGCTACCTCAGGAGTTTCTGGTTGCAACTCCAGCTCAAGCTGAACACCGTCCAGATCCGTATGAACACTGCTATAATCACTCCTAGCCAGAAGTACTGAAGACTCGTCAAATGTAACTTCTCTGCTGATAACAGGTGAATTTAATTCCGGGCACCACAACCAATAACCCCGTTCACCTTGTGCATAGTCTAGGAACATGCACTTTCTTGCCCTTCCATCGAGCTTACCATTACTAACTCGAACATAATATGGGCAATCGAATATTCTAAGAACAGAATAATCAGTAACGTTACCTGACCACACTTCTTTGGGAGTCCGATATCCAATCGTAGTCAATGGGGATCTATTCATCAGGTAACTCGCCGTACAAAGTGCATCCGCCAAGAATCTCCTAGCCATACCAGCATTAGATAGCATTTTATGGGCCGTCTCTAGTAATGTTCTACTCATCAATTCTGCAACATGTTGTGGTTCATTGGCACTAGTGCAGTGTCTCACTATGCCTTCCTTCTTACAGAATTCATTTAACAGCTCCGAGCAAAAGTCCATGCTTTTGTCAGTCTGCACATGCTTGATCGTTTTACTAGTCTCCTTTTCGATCAAAGCTCTCAACTGCCTGATCCTGACAATAGCATCAAACTTGTGCCTAAGCACAAATACCCATGTCTTCCTCGAGTAGTCATCTACAACTATTAGCATAAATCCAGCACTCTTCCTCGAAGGAAATCGCGACAACCTGAGAACATCTAAGTGAAGTAATTCTGTAATTTTCGTGATTTCTTTGACAATTGCACTAAACTGCACTTTCCGCAGTTGATCTAAATCACAGCACTTGCATACATTCAGTTCGTCAGCAACAAAACCACATAATAAATTTCTTTCACTTAGAACCTTCAGGCTTCTCTCGCTAATGTGCCCCCAAACGCATATGCCACAATTCAGACTCTCGAACAGATGCATTCGACGTCTCCGCGGTGAAATCCGTCACTATCTCACCTTGAAGCTCATACATGCTATTGTGCTTGATTGCTCTCATTATCACCAAGGCACCTCGAATAATTTTCAAAACGCCGCATTCTGAAGAATATCGACACCTAGCTGAATTCGGGGCACTTAGGGAAATCAGATTTTTCTTCAACTCTAGAATATGCCTCACTCCACTCTATGTCCTCACAATACCATCATGCATTCTGATTCTAACATTGCCAACACCTACAACATCGCATTCAGCGTTGTTCCCCAACTGCACTTTACTACCGTCCGTGTACTGATAAATAGTAAACCAGTTCCTATTTAGTGTAGCATGAAAAGAACAACCAGAACCCATAATCCATCCGCTAAACGACGAATCATCAGTGATAGACAAGATAAAATCATCATTATCCGAATTACCGTCAGCTGCAGCTACAACATTATCAGCAGACTCAACTCTTAATCCTTTACCCTTCTCATTCTTCAGTTTTAAGCAATCCCTTTTAAGATCCCCCTTTTGCCATAATTTCAACAGACAACACCACCAGTCCTAGACTGACTACGTCTATTCGAGTTCATACTACTTTTGCTAACACGAGTACTTGTTCTTTCTCTATTTTCACCTACTAAAGCAGTAGACACAGATTCGCCAGATTCTCTTCTACGGATGTCCTCACTCAGAATTAAATCTCGAATCTCATCAAAAGTTAAACTTGTTGATTCAGAAGAATTACTAACAGCAGTAACAGTAGTATTTCAACTATCAGGCAATGAGGATAATAGAATCAAAACACATACCTCATCTTCAAAATCAATATCAACTTAACTCAATTGACTAACGATCACATTGAATTCATTAATATGATTAACAACTGATGCACCTCCGCTCATCTTCAAATTAAACAGACGTCGCATCAAATAGACCTTATTGATCGCAAAGGGCTTCTCGTACATGTTCGATAGGGCTTTCATCAAACTCCTAGTGGCATTCTCTTTCACGATATTAAATGCGACGTTACGAGCCAACGTCAGCCGAATAACACCTATCCCTCGTCTATCCATTAATTCCCAATCAGCTTGCTTCATTGTCTCTAGCTTCTTCCTAGATAGGGGCAAGTGCAGCTTCATCTAATATAGATAGTTCTCAATCTGCATCTTCCAGAAACCAAAGTCCTTTTTTACTTTAACTTCTTCTGTCGCCATCAATTCGCTTCAACTTCAGCCAAACCAAACTTTGATACAAATTGTTGCGCGGAACAAGCGATTAAACAATAAATAGACAAAACAAGAAAATAATAAAAACACCTGATGTACGTGGTTCGATCGTAGAGACCTACGTCCATAGGGAGAGTAGTAACGAATTTCACTATAGAACAAGTGATACACGGAGATAACGAACTAGACTCAAGTCACTCAAACACTCTAAGTGTTTCTCAGATCTAATTACAATCAATAACGCACACAGTGTTTCGCCCCAATTCCTCACGAAGTAATCTCTCAATATCATGAAGGAATTATACAAATCTAATAACAAGATTTAATCGGCTAAAAAACACTAAAATATATTGGCGTAATTCCACAAACGAAGAACCCACAGCAACCCTAAACAAGCACTCGCGCACAGCGCTTCAATGACTTGCTGAAAACCCACTATCTCAATGAATATATATGCATGTGAAATCCACCGCCTGAAGTCTTCTTCTCACGTTGAATAGTCCAACGCCACTTTGGATTGCAACAGGAAATAAAACAAAAAGAAAAAGAAAAAGAAAAAAATAAATCCAAAACAAATCTTTGGTATCTTATCCACTCCCAAAGAAATCCAAAATATCTCTAATTCAAAAGTACATGTTGAACTTTTCAAATTAAGGAATCCACTTTCATGAAAGATATATCTTGGATATCCACACGCACTTCTAGATCGGATTTATTTACTGGCTCAAACTCAAGACATATTATAACAGTATATGTTTATAAAGATTGGAATATATCCCATTGCCTAAATTATCTTGTACTTTTAAGATCATGCCTCAATACACATGTCGATTCACCGTTCTAACTTCTTTCTATTGTAACATCTGCGAGTCACCTAAAATCACGTGTAATTTTGAGAATCTCTATCTCGCCTTCTCGGTGCCACGTAGACGCCCAGGCTGACGACAACTTTCTGACGTGGACAATCAGGCGCGTCGGCTTCCCTCGAGAGTGGGGTCCACGAAGCGGAGAGGGTTTGTGTGAGGAGGTCGGTCTTGAGAAGGGTAAATGCTTTGGGGGACGGCGCGCGATAGCTCCACATGAGACCCTCAAAATCAATGGACACGATTCATTCGATCAAGTCGATCTAAATTCGACAAAAGGAATTTCCCTTTCCCGAAAAATTCATATGAAGAGTTGGCATCCGTCGAATATCATAATCACATGAGTCGAGTCACTCGTGTGTGTTGATTCCATGATCGTATATATGGATTTCCCTTGATTGCTGGAACATCTAACGCCCATGAGAATCTTCGAAGAGGGGTGGATGGTGCTTACGAGTGGAACATATATTGAATCGGTTCGAACCGTGTGAGCTGTGGCATAAGTGAGCTGGACTCACGTACATCGACCGTGCAAAAATGCCTATGATGTCGCGTGGAAATTTTTTACTTAAATCAGATGCATGTGAACCCACCCGATCTCAATTCTCGCATCTTGGGCATCTCTCGTTTCTATTTAGTTGCCGATATAGAGCTGGTGTGAGATTTGATATGACCACTACCAACTATTTTAAAAATTTAAAATGTTAGATGAAGTCGTAATTTTATATTTAAATATTCTACCAGTTGGTTCATACGTGTCGGCACGCGAGAGTACGGTACGCGAGATTCGGTCGGATTGGGTGTGGGCTTATGTGGTCAAGTATACCCATTGACTGAGTAGTTGTTTTTGCTTACCCATTTTCTTGGAAGAAGCGAAGTTGGATTTTTGCTTTTCTGGTAATAGAAAAGTTCCTCCAAATTCGACGTCATTGTTACGAGAACTTTAAAGAATTACAAATTACGCCCCTCAGTTTTGGCACCTTTGCATCATTACCCTCAAATTTTGAAAAGTTGCAGATTACTCCCCTAAACTTTGATTCTCATTTGCGGTGACTACTTTTTCCGTCTGCACTATAATTTAAGTACTAAGAATGGATTAACTCATTTTTCTTGATCAAAATAACCTCTACTAAAGATTGATAACATCATCACAACCATGCATACTCTCTATATTTTTTGAACTACATTAACCATCTAATATTGGTTATCTTGGTAAAAAAAAAATTGAACAATTCCTTTTTCTGGTAACACCTTCGGGTTGCGTAGACAGATTAATTAGCGACCGCAACAAAAATAGCGGGAGTTTGGAGATATATTTTGCAGCAATGCCAAAGATCGCGCGGGGTTTTTAGCTATTATCTCAAAATAAAACATGAGACACGCACACTAAGCATGGATTAGTTTCTTTAAGTGTAATTGACCACCATCAGTGTTTTTGAATAAATTCGTTCCGATCCCGAGTTTTTTTAAATGGATGAGGGAAATTACGATGTTAGTGAACAATCAAAAGGAAGATAAAGTGCACATAGTATATTCCTTAAGATTGGATTCTTTTCATTAAATAAGATCCAACAATCATGATACGGGAGATGTCAGGTGCTAATGATGTTTATTAAGAAATTAGTGGAGGAATGGTAGTATTGAACTACAAAAACTAAGATAAAGTGCGAACATTACATAGTTTTATTCAAAGCGGAATACATCCGATTGCCTAAATTATCTATTACTTTTAAGATCATGCCTCGATAAGCATGTCGATTAACCGTTTTAACTTCTTTATAACGTAACATCTGCCAATTACCTAAAATCACATGTAATTTTGTTTCGCCGGCGACATCCCTTATAAAAGTCCCGAGCATCAATACCATCCGTTGCTCTAACAAAATTTATTAATCCAAAAAATGCATGTCTAGTGTCGATTTACTTCAAATCAAAGTTGTATCTCGTGATTATTATTAGGGGTCAAATTAGACATTTTCCTCATTTTGTTTTTTTTTTTTTTTTTTTTTGTGGCAAATATCCTTAGTCTTCATCTGGCGAATTGACACGTACAACTCAAGTTCAGCTATCACCACAGAATATGCTCAAGCTGTTAAAAGACAAATTAGAACACATCAACAGCACAACATGGTTTATTCGTAATCACTAATCAGAGCATATCCTTCCCTTGTATCTCTTAATTTAATCGATTACGGTAAAATTAATATTGCCAACTACGTGAAATCGAAGTCGAAAGGCAATGAGATGAGCTGCCGTTTAGTGTTAATCAAAGGTGCAAAGCCATAGTGAAATTCGCTCGATTCATTTCTTCGATATATAATATATGATACGTACAATGTTGCTACTTTTAGTCGCAAGGCTTTTGAGGACGGAAGGTTCTTCAAATTCATATTTTTGTTTTCAGCTCAGAGAAGTATTTCATAAAGATTTGATTATTGTTGGGATGTGATTCATACTCCCCACCGACAGGAAGGCACTTGGGTCTCGCTTCATGCTGAGCGGGGTGCTAATTATAGTGGAATCCAGGCGGGGTGCTAATTATAGTGGAATCCTCTGCTGGATGTAGCCCTAGTTTAAGGGTGAACCATGATAAATTTTCGTGTCTCGATTTCTCTTTCTCGCTTTTTTGCGTATCATCTAACGGCTCAAGTTTTTAGAATAGTTGGCAATAGTCCCACCAAACCTCACAATACAATAGTCATAGGACTGGTCGGGTAATTTTCCCTCATGGGACTGATTATCATTCTTTTGGGCCGGTCTTCTGTAGGACTATGATCTGACTAACCGACTCATTATGATGTTTTTGTTAGAATATCCAACCCAAAAGCTTAAGCTGATAGGTGGAGAGAGAACACATGAATATAAAGAGCGTATAAGATCCGTTATTAGACGATGTGGGATAATAATTTCAACACCCCCTTTCACGTGCAAGCCGGATTACAAGCGGCGCGTGGAATTTGACTAATGGGTGGTGGGCACACATTTGCGGAAGGGACAACACTGATTCTGATATCATGTTAGAAAGTCCAACCCACAAGCTTAAGCTAGCTCGCTTGAATCAGTTTCAGCTTGGCTCTCAATTGTCCAATTCGGGCCCTTTAGTTGCTGTCACGCCTGCTGATTCCTCTGCGGCTGCTGCTCCTTCTGCGGCCCCCCCCCCCCCCCCCCCCCCTCTAAATTGACTGCGTTGAAGGGTCAAATTTTTCATGCTTGTGCGGATTTCTAGATGGTAGAAGCTCTCGTGATCATTGTCATCAATCGTCATTGACCCTTTTTTCCCTGAGATTAATGTGGATTATGAAAGGAACAGAGTATATCCAAATCAAATTAAATGACCTATCTTAGTAGGTCAACCTACAATCATTGACCATTTTGATGATCGGTTGCGGATTATTTTTTTATGCCGTAATAGATCTGATTTTTCGGGATGAGAGTGTGCTTATAGCTGTAAGCTGCAATCTTTTATTTTTTGGGTTTTATTTTGTTTTGCAACTCTTTTTGGAATTTGCTTTGCTTAGAAGCTTTCTATGTTCCTCTCATGTATGATTATGATAAATGAATGGAACTTTCTTTGGACGAAAAAACCTTTACAATCACTCTGTCAAAAGTACCGTTACAAACTCTTGCTCAATCTAATGAACCGAAATCATGTTTCTTAGATGTAGTTGGTAATTTTGCAAATGCGCTGATATGTGTTTTTTTTTTTTATGTAATTTCAGTACTAACTTCTTCATTCACAATTGGGAAAATTGTTAAAAAAGTCCTAAACATATTGTACTTTTGCCAATTTAGTCCTAAACTTTTGAATTTTGCTAATTAAGTCCTAAATTTTTTATATTTGTGCCAATTCAGTCCTAAACCTTTTGCATTTGTACCAATTAAGTCCACCCAGTCAACTTTAGCTGGTCGGCGCTAACGTGAACGCCTGCATGATGTGAACAATTTTTAATAATTTTTTTTTTCTCTTTTCTCTTTTCTCTTTCCTTTTTTTTTTCTTTCTTCTACCTCTAGTCGGCCGGCGGCGGCGACCGGCCAGAGGCTGAGGCCGGCGAGGCTTGCGCCCACCAGCCACTGGCGAGGGCGGCCTTGCCGAGGCCAGATCTGGAGCACACATTCCCGACGCTCCTAAACAATCTCGATCGCCAATTCCGAAAGCCAAGGCCAGGACCAAGAGCGGCATACAACTCTATTCCTGAACCGAAGCCAGGAAAGAGCTTTGCAAACTTGACGATCTACTTTTCGCTTTCGCTGGAAGCTTGGAACCATTCAATCTCAGAATACGTAAATAAAAAAAATGGACAAACCCATATTGACCACAGACAAAAGCAAGATCCCTACCCAATCCCCTGTTGCTGAACAACAAAGTGCTTAATGACTTGATTAGCACCCGTCATCCACATTCGACCCACCTGATTCGCCCAAACTACGTTTTGTCGTCGTTTTACGTTTACGTAAGTCTCGGTCCGATGATTTTTCTAATCCGCAGCCATCGGCATCGTCGAAGTTTCGCAAAATTGACCGAAGGGTTCCCGCAAGTGGCGTCCTCTTGTATAAATCTTTGCCCCCATGCAGCTTTCAAGGGTCGCAATTTATGGTCGTCGTGTTGCGAAATCACCCGAGCAACATGTGACTCCTTGCTTGCTTTTTGCGTGGTCAAATCGACCCACTTATCTGGATTCTGGTTGGAACCTCTTGTCTAATGAATCCTCTTTACTTGCAAGGTTAGTCCACGAAGAGGATAAAATCCATCCATCCATGTAAACACAGTTCATAGAAATGTTCGTCCATAACGTTGAAAAGGACGGAGCACGCGCATCGAACTTATATAAATTTCATTATTCAAATTCGCGATTCGAAAAAATTATCCAAGAAGTCCCAGATCTATTGTACTGCGATCAATTCAGTCATAAATCTTCGATTGCGCAAATGCAGTTCTAAACCTTTTGACATTTGCCAATTTAGTCCTGAACCTTTTCATTGTGTCAATTTAGTCATAAGCCTTCTTAAGTTTTGCTAATTTAGTTCTAAACCTTTTAGTCATAGATCCATATTGGCGGAAGGGATTACATTGAAAATTTATCAAAAGGTTCAGGACTACATTGGCACGATTGAATGATTTAGGACTGATTTGCAAATCGTCAAAAGTTTTAACACTATATTGGCACATTTAAAAAATTTAGAATTGAATGGACTGTCATACAATAGATTTACAATTTTTTGGACAGTTAGCACAGTATGATTCAGTCCGCTTATTATCGCGGTCAAACCGCTCGATTTGGTCCGTTGACCGAGTCAGTGGCGGTCCATCTCATGGGTCAAACTCACAATAGGATTAGTGAATTGGTGGCCCGGTGGGGAGGGAGATCGAGCTTTGAAGAGGAAAATGAATCGAGATTTTCCTTCTTGCTCTAACAATATCGTGGGCCTCCGGCGGCCGGTCAACCTAGTCATGTGTTCCATTCGAAAACTATGTTGGTGGCGTTTAGGACAGCCTGCTCGCAGATTTCGGATTTGCTTCCTCCTCCTCCTCCTCCTCCTCCCCTCCTGTTTCCGCGTACGATTGTTCGGTATCATCAGTCGGGACGATTCTATTTCTTACGTGGTCCCGATGCACGCGAGCTCACACTTACGAATTATTAGGTCAAGTGAGTTTCACCGTTGAAGCGCACCGTGATTATTCGATAAATTTCCCCGCGCGCTAGAAGGCGGGTGCGCACGCGCTTGTGTTGAAAGATGACTTAAGGGGACCGATGGGGAGATGGTGCTTTCAAAACCGTTCCAAAGATTGAGCCTAGATCAATGCCCGGCATCCGTTTTAACCTACTGAACTAATCGAAACTATTTCCTTTCGAAAGCCGGACCTTTTCCCGGTCGGATCGACTGAGCCGGTACAAGTCCGGTGCCCCCTTTTTTTTTTCCCCTGCTCAGGTCATTGGTACGGGGGCAAAACTAAGGATAAGCAAGTCTCGGGCCGTGAACGTAAGCGCTTACGTTCGCCATGATCCATGGCATTCTCATGGCCATGATCCTGTCCATCCATCCATCCAAGACACAGCCTGTCCAGTTACCACCTTCGACGTCCCAAAACAAATGGTCGCTGATACGTCTCTTCCTTTTGAGGAGCACGAAGAGACATTTTGCCTTTTGCCCTTCGATACTTGTGAGTTGGCTCTACGTGATGGACATGCATGATTGTATCCGATTCTGAATTTGCTTCTTGTGCTGTTGTGATCTGGTGGGGAGGAAGGGAAAATTAGAGACCGGGAATCAATTACTTTGAGAAAGTGCGCGCGTGTGTGTGTGAGAGAGAGAGTTCAAGAGCAAGATTATGAGTGGGAAATTTATTCAAAAAATCCTAAATCTATTATACGGCGGCCGATTTAATCTTGAAAAACTCGAGCATGGTTTAATCTGCGGAAACAGAGATGGATCCCACCATTATTGTTATAAATTTTTTTTTGCCATTAAATTGCACCGTTATATAGTCAGTTTCTCAAATTCCTTAGAAAAACTCGAGCATGGTTTAATATGCGGAAACACCAAACTAATATAACAATAATGGTCCAATTAATGGTGGCGATTACGTAAGAACGGAGAAAGCTGAGAATAGACCTCTAGTGATGGAGAGGACACGCGTGTATCGAGGATGGCCACTTGCCAGACAGAGCTGTTCGTAAAGGCATCCAATCGAAGGCCAACTGGACAGGCCTCTTCAGACTCATGAACGAGCAAGGAAAGAGATTCGTGGTGTTCTTGGTTTTGTCTTTACCACTAAAACAGGGTTTATGTCGGCCATTGCGTGTATGATTGCCCCAATCTACATGTGTTGTGATCCTAGGATGGGTTTTCATTAAAAGTGGGTCTCCGTTTTGGGGAAAATTATCCAAAAGAATCTTAAAAATATTACATTTTAGCCAATTTAGTCATAAATCTATTAACTATGTCAATTGAGTTTTAAACTTTTTGACAATTTATCAATTTAGTCATGATCGAAAATTACTCACGTGGACACCAGCCGTCTTACGTGGCACGATCGACTCCGACATGAATTTTTTTTTACTTTTTGTTTTTGTTTGTTTTTTTTTTTTTTCAGGGCCGGTTGGATACCGCCGGCCATCGGTCGAGCGAGGGCTCGCACGCCCTCACCCAGTGGCCAGTGGTGGTCGTGGCCCTCGCCAGTTACTGGGCGAGACCAGATCTCCGATCGCTGGTTGCAAATGTGTGTGTAAAGTCATGGACGAAACTGGACATTTTCTTAGACCCGATACTCGACCCGGCCTCATGTGGTTCATGTACATGGTTAAGAACGAAATGGTCAATAAAGGAGAGGAGCCAACCCAATGGAAAACAGTGGGCTTCTGGATTGGACCGACTCTTGTCTTGTTGGACAAGCCAGGCTATTGGGCCCCCAAAATGAAGCTACAGAATTTGATTAATTCACTTGTGGGATAAATTTCCTCTTTCGTTTCTTATTAATACCACAAAAATACTAAAACGGTGCACCCGTTCAGCTTTTATCTCAGAATAATTTTCGTGGACACAAAAAATCTCAAATTGATATGCCCATACCACATTTACTCCAAACCAATTTTCGTGTCACCAAAAATCTCAAATGGTACATCCCGTCGAGTGTACCGTTTGAGATTTTTGGCGGTCAAACAAATTAGTTTATGGTAAATTTATCATTGATGTACCAGTTTGAAGTTTTTTGTGGTATTAACCACATAATTTCATATGGCATCATGCATGAAATGTCTAGTTTTGAATTTTTCACATTCTCCTATCAATTATTATTACATATCTACATAGGCATGTAGAGAAATGTCATGTTAATCTTCTCTCTTTTTTCAAATAAAAAAACTTGTGGCTGCTTTTGGGGCACATACCGTTCCACTCTAACATAAATTTGTCACGTCATATCTTAGTGTATATCACAGTGTGTATCTCTTATCTTTATTCAAGTAGAAGTTTTCTAAACAATTTAAGATAAAGAGTTTAACCATAAATTTATAAGCGAATATAGTATACCTAACTTTAATCTATTCGGATCTCTCTTAGTCTCTTCATCGCCGTGTCTCCGTTTTATATCTCCATACTTCCGTCTAGAGGTGTGAATAAGGGTTTTTGACCCACTTTTTAATTCACTTTTATTCATTTGGGTCGAATATGGGTTCAATAAATTTAAAAAATGAGTCAAATATGAATTTATGCTTATAAACCCTATTCAAATATGGTTTTTAACCCAATCCATGTTCGACCCATTTTCGACCCGTGGCTTATAGCTTCGCAAGACCACTTTTATTCACTTGTAAACCGCCGCCCGCTCGCCTCCACCGTGGCCCGCCCACCCGCCGCCGCCACCATCGTGGCCTGCCCACCACGGCGGCGGCATGGCGGGCGGGCGGTGTTCCCAACCTCGTTCCGCATTTCCAAGACATCAGGCGTCATCATCTTCACCAGCTCCTCGACGAACTCCCTATGTCCCCCGCCTGCTGCGATGTGGAGAGCGGTCTCCATTTTCCTCGTGATCCTGGCATTGTTCGTGTTGATTATATAGTTCGACCGCAGAAATGAAAGCCTTGATAGCTATGGTGTAGACTTCTCAGGGAAACATGCTTCGAAGGAGAGGCCGCTCATGGACGGACGAGGATATATCTCGCCTCCGATTATGTTCCCTGAAGTCTGCAATATTTAAGACTTCTGTAAGTAGAATTCAGTCATGAGCATTACTTTTGCAATTTATTTGAAATCACATTTAATGAGCCCGGGGCTTAGCGTTTGCTTGACATTGGAAAAAAAGCTACACTTCTATAATTAGGAGGCGTTTAACCATCATATTGGACGAGAATAGTATTAGTTTAAGGGAAAATTTCGTTTAAGGGCCCGAAGTGCTCTCGATTTCTCAAATAAGGGCCCGAAGT
Source organism: Lenwebbia sp. NSW1173648 (assembly GCA_029784005.1). NCBI lineage: Eukaryota > Viridiplantae > Streptophyta > Magnoliopsida > Myrtales > Myrtaceae > Lenwebbia > Lenwebbia sp. NSW1173648. Next base: position 4,474,673 of record JARCGZ010000005.1, read on the forward strand.
GGACCTCGTTTCAAATAAGGGCCTGAAGTGCCTTTTTTGTTTCAAAGAAGGGCCTGAGTATAGGCATTTTAGTCATTTCCTTTTCTTCTTCTTCTTTTTTTTTTTTTTTAACTTTTTTCCTTTTCTCTTTTTTTTTTCCTTTTTTTCTTTCCTTTTTTCTGCCCTGCTCGCCGGTGGCTGGCCACTGGCGAGGACTACAGCGGCCACGCCCGGGCGAGCCGAGGGCCGCCCTCTGCTCGCCCAGGTGAGGGCCGCCCTCGGCGCGCTCGGGCGAGGCCGGCGAGGCTGGGGCTGCCCTCGCCGGATCTGGTGAGGCTGGGCCACCCTCGGCGCGCCCGGGCGAGGCCGTTGAGGCCGGTCAGGGCTGCCCTCGAGGCTAGCGAGGCTGGGGCTGCCCTCGGCTCGAAGTGCCCTCACCAGATCAGGTGAGGCTGGGTCGCCCTCTGCTCGCCCAAGCGAGGCCCTCGCCAGCCTCAAGGGCCGCCCTCGGCTCGCCCAGGCGTGGCCGCTGCCGCCCTCGCCGGTGGCCGGCCACCGGCGAGCTAGGGCAGAAAAAAGGAAAGTACAAAAGGAAAAAAGGAAAGAAAAAAAGAAAAAAAAAAGAAAATGAAAAAAGTTCAAAAAAAAGGAAATGACTAAAATACCCATACTCAGGACCTTCTTTGAAACAAAAAGGGCACTTCAGGTCCTTATTTGAAACAAGGTCCACTTCGGGCCCTTATTTGAAAAATTGAGAGCACTTCGGGCCCTTAAACGAAATTTTCCCTTAGTTTAAACTATAGGTACTGCATAACCTACTCCAAAGAGAACCTTGGCTTGTATTGCTGCGACATTCTCGATAGGAGAGTGTTCGAATTCTAATACGTTTGCTAACGGTGGGTGACCGCGGCGGCAGTTGGCGGGCGGCGGCGACGGCGACGGGTGGCGGTGTTGGGCAGTGGCGGTGGCCGGCGGATGGGCCACGATGGTGGCGGTGGGCGGTGGCGGGCCGCAAGCGGCGGCTGTCGGCGAAACTGTTTTTACATTTTTTTAATTTAATGAAACAAATATTCCATGTTGGTTAAATATATAAGTATTTAAATAATGCGGGTCGGGTCGAGTATGTGTCATAAAATTTGTACTGTATGAAAATGGGTCAAAACGTGTTAAATGGATCAATATGGGTCGACCCATATTCGATCCGATCCACCAGTTTAACACATCTACTTCCGTCTTAGGAATATATGCGACATTACATACTTGAAAATCATAAGATATGTGTAGATGATTGAAAATTTTACAACTTTTTTTCTCAGCTACATAATAATGTAATCTATCCATGGAGAGCGGTCGTGATTCTTTTCTCTTACACTTAAGGACGAGCCGATTGTCGATTGACGGCCCCAGATAAACCCGACGACGTTCCATTAGAAAAATAAAATAAAAAAATCAGTTGATAGAGTAAATATTGCCTATTCGTGAGACTCATCTCATTTAACAGTGCACGTGAGCTGGATTGAATTGATGATTTTGTTGTTTGTTTTCCAAAGGATGACTCGTTCCACAGTCCCTCTACGTTGCACAGGGTAATGGTTCTCTTCTTTGTTAAATTGATTTTTGTTTGTTCGGGGCTAAAAATTGGTTCCAAATTAACCAATCATCAGCCCTCATCAGCCAGATAAGAAGCACATCGTACATGACGTCATCTCCCTAAAAACCGACGCATGACAATGGTTTAGCTCTTGAAATACGGTCCACAAACGACGGTTTATGACGTGGGCAAGAAAACAAGAATCCACATATTTTAACAAGGAAGCTCCTAGCTTGACTGTTAGATTCACACGATCTCTCGATCAATGAATGCTTTATGCAGAATACGCAGTGATGATGTGTGGATTTATGGTTGAGATTGTATCGTCTCTAACAATACTGTTGAGGAAGCATTTCCCTTTTAACAATAGCCACGCGACATCTGACTTCAAGATTCTTTAGTTCATCAAGAGCGCGGATTCGGTTGTCCTGTTCGAGGAGGCTGTCTTGTTCACGTTCGTCTTCTTAATAAATTTTTTGGGGATGTATATAAGGACAGATGTTGATTTGAACAAGTTGTTTGACCGACAATCCACTAGAAAAACCGAGGGCGGTGGTTTTATATGGTACTAACGTTGTCGGTTGCTAGATTGCCGATGCAAACTGAACAATTTAGGTGCAAAAAATTTTAAGTACATAGAATAGAATAAAGTAGTTGTTTGATCATAGATGGGACTCGATCATCGTACATGACTAACTTGGTAGGTCTTATCGATATCATTGGCGAAATATTTACTATCCACGCTTAGATTTTCGATTGAAAGAACTCAATAATTCACTTCATACTTATCTCCCATCAAGTCAGTTTTGACTAAAATAAACATTTCGAGTCCATATTGTTTAGAGTTATTTAGTCTCTTATCAATCATTAATTTTTGAGTTTCTGATATTAAATATGATTATCAAGTAGTGTGCAGAGTCTACTCCGGTCTCCAGACGTCAGATCCCAATAAGTGTTGAGCACTTGTCGACCCCGCATAGATTCTATATTTGTACCAAACCCGATATTTTGGTTAGGTTAACTATCGATGGAAGAAATAAGTTACCCTCTTTTCAACCTCTCCCATTTTTTTAGTCTGTGATTTTCTTTTTCTTTGATTGATTGTCTCTTCTTTTTTCTGGGAGTTTGTGTGTGTGAATAAATATTTGTAACTGATCTTGGGTGAACGTGAAAATTTATTCGGCCATTTGTCCGGTCGAGATCCACCAAAGAGGATGTTTGTGACGTGGCTCCATAATTTTTTCGAGATTAGGCCGCTCTCTTCTCTCGATTTAGATTTAGGTCAAGATCCGGGAGTTTTACTCTCTTGAACAAGATTTAGATATAGATTTGGGGGTTCCTTACATGTACTTGATCTGTGTTCTTTCAACATATTGATGTTGATATTTCTATATGGCGATGGTGAAGGGGACGTTGAACCTAAACGCTCACTGCAAGCTGTCGCAAATGGAGTGTGAGATCTCGGTATGTGCCAATCACTGAATCTAATGACCGGTCATCGATCGTTTGCGATGGTAAATCTGTTCTTGAGGTATGAGAGTGTGCTTATAGCTTTAGATTGTGCTTTGTTATTTGCTTTTTGTCACCTCTTTGGGATTTGCCAAGTTTGAAAACTTTCTACGTATGGAATCTTTCTTTCAACTGAAAAAACACTTAGATTCCACCAAACGTCTCGGCAATAATTGCGTTAAGAATATGGACCGAATCCTCGTGAATGTATTAGGAAGGGAAGGACATGCACGTTCCAACGATTGGGGGCAAAAATAGAAAAAAAAAAACGACGACGTTGATAGGTAGTGGAATTGTAATATTTGATGAAGTCAGCGGCAAATATGACAAATATTTTCCCTTCTTAATAATGTCTTCGAAATCTTGGAGTTTAGTCACACGAGCAAGTTCATCCAATCACGTTCATGCACGCTGCTTACTTCTCTGTAAATCACTTGATCGAGAGGGGTTAATCTAATCACTTTGGGGGGAAACGATAATCGATGTTTAGTGCTAATAAAATGGGCAGTCAATTTCTTCCACGTTGACAACCATGCGTTTGGATAGATAATTGCCTTAAATCACGTACTCCGATCCTTGAAATGTATTATAATGAATTGATGGGTCTAAACATACGCGATGATACCTTAGGTTATGTACTCGGACCAATTAGGGTACGCTGGTTGTTCCCCCTTTACATCACATTTCCGACACGACGCTTTTAGTCGCCTAATGTTTTCGTCGGCCGCCTCAAGAATACCTCTCGGTTCTTGATATTTTAAAGTTTATCGGAAGAACGACGTGCCTGGAAAAATAACATACATTATATATTTATGCAGTCTAGACTTTATTAATTAGCATAGATTAGATTAAATATCTCCCTCGATCGTGCGTATGGAATGGTCTTAAGAGCCGGCGCTCTCCTTAATAATCCAACACCAGTCACTCCTAAAAACGCAAAAGATTTGTGAAGGTACGACCCGCGCTAACATAGGAGTCGTGCACTACTTAGGGAATTTTATGGAAATTTTTTGTGCGAGCTATAATTACACTCGGAACTACCCCGATGTGCAGATCTGAGATTGGCGAGCCCATCGCAACGCTCCTCGCGAAAATTCAGCCAACTTTCGAGAGATTTGAACCCAGTGATCTCGGCTAGCCTCGAATTTTGAATGCTAATTAAGAAGAGGGAGAGAGATGTCGTAAGCACACACTTTGTTGCATCTGAGAGGGAATCTCCACAGATTCACCTCTCAAGATTCCCTCGCGGAGGAGAGACAAATTGGTTGAAACTCCATCCGCTTATAAAAATACGTTGCGTAGACTTCCCTGACGACGATCCTAGAATTAACAAAAATAAATTGTGGGTAAGACGCAAAAACGACGTGTCGTTCTTTAACAATTGTTCCGAGGTCACTCGACATTAGGATCGCAAAGTAAACAATGGATAATTTAATCGCGTTTTTGGCGATTGAAGCGACTATAAATACGAGGTACATAGAAAGCTTTAGCACGCAATCGCACTCCTCCAGATAAGACCATCACAAGTAAAGTCCCTCACCCTTAAATTCTCTCTCTCTCTCTCTCTCTCTCTCTCTATCACATGAGATTTTTTTATCTATCATTTAGATTTTGATTAATTTCGGTAGACAGTAATATTCGCATTTCGACCGAAGAAAAAAAATTAATTCATCCATGTTAAGTTTTGTTACTCCACGTTGCCAACTTACTTTACTAGGTCATAAAGAAATTTCGTCTGTTGAAAGTTTAGACATATGCGCAAAAGAAGTTTACTTTGAATTTTTCTTGTACGCTTTGTCTTTCCTTGGCTTCTTTTTATACGATACTGTACTTCTCTTGACAGGTTATACACATCGCCCACTTATAAATTAAAGTAAAATCGCAATAAATGGCCGTTTGTAATCAATTAATTCGAAGCATGGTTAGAGCTTTCTCTAACTCGAGATAAAGAAAACATGGACAATTTCGAATTACTGGTGATATAAATGTGGATAGGATTTCTTATATCCATGTCATAAAAGTTATTTCTCTAGAATAACAAACTTCTTATCTTAAGAAAATCAAAACAATAATTAAATACAAAATAATGTTTGGGATTCTGACACAAATAGTAAAATTCGTTTTCTTTCTCGAAGAATAATAACAAATCCCCAGTACAAATTAATTATTTTTTTAAATCTACTCCTGGTGTGAAAATCGATCTACGCATTCGCCGATCGATGATCGGCACGTGGAATAATTCGGTTACGTAATTATGGTCGACTGCACACGTCAATCATCCATCCAATGAAGGGCATGTAAAAGTTTTGCTACAAGATCTTATGCAAAAAAAATCACCTTATATTTGAATTACTTCCATAACTATATTCATTAAAAGCGTCTACAAACCTAACATCTTCGCTAATGTTGCTTGAGACACTTAGCTAGTGTTGATTGTCATATGATTATTACTCCTCCTAATTATGTGATTTTTGTAGCTATAGTTATTTTTGGGAGATCATCGTATACGATGACTAAGTTTTAAGGGAAATATTCACAAAGCAAGCTTAGATGTTTTAGAGTGTTGGGCCAAAAAAATGATGTTGGCATAGTGTCATTGAAATCCTTCTTTGTGGTCAACTTAGGTTGTAAGCATGGAATGCTTGCCAAACCTTCAAAACAACAAGTGAATCTCATGATAAAGATAGGCCCGATTCCTTAAAAGAAGTTCCCGATTTTAGCTCGGGTCTCAATTCCGACCCTAACTTTTTTTTTTTTTTTGGTCCCGATTGAATTTTCCTCCAACAATAACTACTAGATCACATTTCATTACCAAATAAAATTTTACTAAATGAATTTCGGTGAATTTGAAAATTAATTGAAGATAAACTGAGAGTTCACCTGATAAATTTGGATGGCAAGATTGAAAATATCGAGGGCTTGTTTTTCCCATTTCAAAATTCGGTTAAGAGGTTGGGTGGCGCACAAGCGTTTGACATCATCACATAGCGTTGAAACCAAGTAGTGGCGGGACCTGAGCATCCCACCTCGCAATTTCAAAGTAATTTGCTTACCTTTCAATGTCAAACCTCCACTCCAATTTGAATTCTTGTTAGACAAGCAAGGCGTAATATATCTACTTTTAAGTTCGAAATCTCAACGAATCTCTATCTCCCTTTGCCGATTGCAACCAAGCTCCTGGGAACGATTTCGTGTCTCGGTTACATGGCGGCGAAGCTTTTCGCGCTGACCTGCATCCGCAAGGAGAGCCATGGCGACCTCTCCCCGAGGCCGCACTACCCTTCCATGCCCAGGATCCCGAGGGGTGGCTTGGCGGAGGGGAAGGATGCCGCGGGGGCGGCGGAAGGGTCGGAGGCGAGGGCGGTGCTCTCGGTCGTGGGGATGACGTGCTCGGCGTGCGCGGGGTCGGTCGAGAAGGCGGTCAAGAGGCTCCCCGGGATCCGCGAGGCCGTCGTCGACGTGCTGAACGGGAAGGCTCAGGTTCTTTACTATCCGAGCTTCGTAAATGTAAGTGTTCCACGTTCCAGTTCGAAGGATCTCGGGTATTCTGCGCGTGTTTTGCCCTTTTTTGGCTCGTGTCGGTTGTTTAATAGAGCATGAGATCTTCTGGCACTGCACCTTGATTGCTATGAGTTTAGGATATGTTCCTGAATTTCTGAGGAGAAATTATCATAAGATGCTGTTACCAGGTTGAATTTAGTCTCGAAACCTGCAGTTTCTCAAAGTAAAGGTTTGGCGGGTCGATTTTTCTGTTTCGCGGTTTGAATCATGCTTCGAGTTTGTTGTTGTGTTTTAATTTCTTACAGGAGGAAACGATACGAGAGATTATAGAGGATGTCGGGTTTCAAGCCACCTTGATCAAGGACGAGACGAGCGAGCGAACCAGTCAAGTATGCCGCATACGCATCAACGGGATGACCTGCACTTCGTGCTCCTCCACGGTCGAGTCGGCTTTGCAGGCAGTCCAGGGTGTTCAAAAGGCCCAGGTGGCGTTGGCGACTGAGGAAGCGCAGGTCCATTTTGATCCTAGGGCGACTAACTTGGATCTCCTGTTGAAGACCATCGAGGACACCGGGTTCGAAGCCGTACTCGTCAGTACCGGGCAAGACGTAAGCAACATACACCTCAAAGTCGACGGTGTGAGGACCGATAATTCCATGAGAATCCTGGAAAATTCTCTCCAAGCGCTTCCCGGAGTTGAAGATATCGATACCGATCCCGAGCTACGCAAATTCACCCTCTCTTACAAGCCCGACTTGACTGGGCCAAGGACCTTCATCGAAGTAATCGAGTCAACTGGGTCAGGTCGCTTCAAAGCGGCGATATTTCCCCAGGGTGAAGGAGGGAGAGAATCTTATAGACAGGAGGAGATCAAGCAGTATTACAGATCTTTCCAATGGAGCTTGGTTTTCACCGTCCCTGTCTTCTTGCTGTCCATGGTTTTCATGTACATCCCCGGGATTAAACACGGGTTGGACACCAAAATTGTGAACATGATGAGCGTCGGCGAGCTTCTCAGGTGGATTTTCTCGACCCCGGTACAGTTCGTCATAGGCCGGCGATTCTACACCGGGTCTTACAAAGCTCTGCGCCATGGTTCGGCCAATATGGATGTTCTGATCGCCTTGGGGACCAACGCCGCCTACTTCTACTCTGTTTACTCGGTGCTGAGAGCCGCAACTTCTCCAAGTTTCAGGGGCACAGACTTCTTCGAGACTAGTTCGATGCTCATTTCGTTCATCTTGCTGGGGAAGTATCTAGAGGTTCTCGCAAAGGGAAAGACGTCGGAGGCCATCGCGAAGCTCATGGACTTGGCACCCGAGACGGCCATCTTGTTGACCCTCGATAATGAGGGAAATGTGGTGAGCGAACAAGAGATAGACAGCCGGTTGATACAGAAGAATGATGTGATCAAGATCATTCCAGGCTCGAAAGTAGCTTCCGACGGTTTCGTGATTTGGGGACAGAGTCATGTCAACGAGAGCATGATTACAGGAGAAGCGCGGCCTGTGGCAAAGAGGAAAGGGGATACTGTAATTGGAGGCACCATGAACGAAAACGGCATCCTGCATATTAAAGCGACTCGGGTAGGCTCGGAGACCGCTCTTGCACAGATAGTTCGACTCGTGGAATCTGCTCAGATGGCCAAAGCGCCAGTACAGAAATTCGCCGACCGCATCTCCAAGGTCTTTGTGCCCCTGGTATGTCAATTACCTACACTGGTTCCCTTATTGGCAAGTGCGGCGTAAATTTCGCTAATTGTATATGGTTTGGCAGGTGATCATCCTTTCGTTTTCGACTTGGCTCGCGTGGTTTTTGGCAGGAAAGTTCCACGCCTACCCAAAATCCTGGATTCCATCCTCCATGGACAGTTTTCAGCTCGCTCTCCAGTTCGGGATATCAGTGATGGTGATCGCCTGCCCCTGCGCACTGGGGCTTGCGACTCCAACAGCAGTGATGGTCGGGACCGGAGTCGGCGCATCTCAAGGAGTCCTCATTAAAGGAGGCCAAGCACTGGAAAGTGCACACAAGGTTCGCATCCAATAACCTTTTCGCGCTCTCAATTTCCGACCATAATCCTAGATAATACTAAACAACCTTAGGTCCTTTTAATAATTTTTCGTGTACTACTTTAGCATCTTGAGACTATTGATCGTTGCCAGATATGAAATATTGTCTTCTATCCTGTCATATATCTCCTGATTGTTTAAACAGACGAACTCAGTCAGTAACAACCTTATTAAGAAGTTGCAAATGTTGTGTCATACAATACCTTTCTCCGGAACTTATTTGAATTGGCCGATCGCGTCTTTTGTCTCTCGTGGTAATTTACATCTCGATCCCTTTTCTTTACTTTTCTGCTTCCTCGAAATGGCAGGTTGATTGCATAGTGTTCGACAAGACGGGGACGCTGACCGTCGGAAAGCCCGTGGTGGTCAACACGAGACTCCTAAAGAACCTGGTGCTGAGAGACTTTTATGAACTGGTTGCTGCAACTGAGGTATGAATCCTCCCATTTTTCCGCTTCTCTAATATTTTCTAAGGCCAAATTCGTGTTAACTGAGCCGTCAAAGACCCCTCGAACTAACAGATGTTGTATTAGGTGAATAGCGAACATCCATTAGCCAAGGCTGTCGTAGAGTATGCCAAAAAGTTCAGGGACGATGAGGAGAATCCCGCCTGGCCTGAAGCCAGCGACTTCGTCTCGGTCCCTGGCCACGGAGTGAAGGCCGTGGTTTGTAATAAGGAGATAACTGTGGGCAACAAGAGCCTGATGTTAGAGCACAACATTGCCATTCCAATCGAAGCAGAAGAGATCCTGGCCGAGACCGAAGGGATGGCACAGACTGGGATACTGGTGTCGATAGACCGGGAAGTGATTGGAGTCGTTGCGATTTCAGATCCGCTGAAGCCGGGCGCTCGTGAGGTGATATCTATCCTCAATTCGATGAAAGTGAAGAGCATCATGGTGACCGGCGATAACTGGGGAACTGCGAATTCCATTGCCAAGGACGTCGGGATTGACACTGTGATGGCGGAGGCCAAGCCTGAGCAGAAGGCAGAGAAAGTGAAGGATTTGCAGGTGATTGAACATGCTATTTTCGTCCCTAAAAAATAACTTGGGACTTTTTTCCAAGCAGGCATTGAGAGTAATATTGCTTGCTTTAAATCACAATCTTTAACATCCGCAGGCTTCAGGATACATCGTGGCAATGGTGGGAGACGGCATCAATGACTCGCCGGCGCTCGTGGCCGCGGACGTGGGGATGGCGATCGGCGCGGGCACAGACATAGCCATTGAGGCGGCGGACATTGTGCTCATGAAGAGCAACTTGGAGGATGTCATAACCGCAATCGACCTCTCCAGGACGACATTCTCCAGGATCCGCCTGAACTACATCTGGGCGCTGGGCTACAATGTCCTGGGGATCCCGATCGCCGCCGGGGCTCTCTTCCCTTCCACGGGGTTCCGCCTGCCTCCTTGGATCGCGGGCGCCGCGATGGCTGCGTCGTCCGTCAGCGTTGTCTGCTGCTCGCTCCTGCTGAAGAAGTACAGGAGGCCGAAGCAGCTCGACAACCTTCAGATACATGGGATAACAGTGAACTGATGACGCACCAGGTTGTCTGGTTGATGCATATCTGGGTGAAATTAGTCGGCTGGATGTAATTATACATATGTGGCAGTGTTGTTTGGGATTCCTATGAAAAGTCAGTTTGTATTGAGTAGTGAAGTATGTCCATCTTTGAGATCTCTCAATGTGAATAAATAACTCCTTTGTTGTTGTTGGCCCCTTCTGATTCTGATTCTTACCATAGTTCTAAAATCATCTGCACCACCTTGAAAATGTTAAAACAACATCACGACGGTCGAACCGGCAGCTCGATCGCCTCAGAGTCCACGTAAACCGCAAGCGACAGTCAGCAACAGAAGAAGCAGAAGTTCGATCTGGGGCGACCGGGAAGCTCGATCCGGACCGGGATACTGTACTCGTTGGTAGCAAAGAGACTCATGATGTTGGAGCCTCTTGCCCCTGAAATATTCTAGGCCTCCTCCTCTCTTGGAGATTCCAATGCCTAACTCTGATTCCATAAACATCGGACTCGTGAAATTAATATGGTTCCCCCTTCATGAATCATCATGACTCTGAACACAGCAAGATCAAGTCTTTTTCCCATGAAAATCAGTTTAAATACTACCTTGTGGCATTGGATTGCTTCACCATAGTACCATTACGTGTTGAAGGTGGTCCATGTTCTTGATGTCAAATGGGTGACGGGTCCTATGATTAGCAATACATTAGTGCAAAAATGAAAAACAATTGGGATTATATAAACGATTAAAACGTTCCTACGTCGCGTAATCTACGGCGTTTTTGTTCGGATCGATGTTATTCGTTGATGGGTAATTATGATTTTAGTGGTTAAACAAATTATTTTATTTGGTATTGCTAAAGATTGAATTCATCCGTAAACATGGTTAGCGTGAGTAATTTACGTGATTAAATTTCTTCGATTGTAAACTTAATTTCAACTCCATTCTCATGCTTTCTCTGGTTATCAGTCAATGGTTTTATCATCTAAAATCACTGATCGTCTAAATAAAATACATGCAATATGAATTTTGTACAAATTTCTAGAAAAATGAAACACAAAAAGGTCTGCGCAAAGCTCGGATCAGATTAACTAAACTGGCATCTATCCTATCCACGTTCCACCTAAACAGTGCGCCCACGTGGACAACGCAGCGCCCGCCACGTGTGGCCGCCATCTTCACGACCCAGGAACAAGAACTACACTACAAGACCGTGAGCTCAGCTGGAAAAATCTCGCTACGGCGACCCGCAGATGCTCTGTTCTTCTACAAGAAGTCTGCTTCTTCGTTGCAGAAATCTGAGCGCAGCTCTTACCTCTTCTTCTTCTTCTTCTTCTCCTCGGCCTTTTCCCAATCCCTTCTCGCCTTCAGTCCCGGAGCAAGCCCTTCTCTTCTCTCGCCCAATCTCGTCGTTCCCCGAGTGTGCTCCGTCGATCAAGTCACCGACTTTCGGTTCTGCGCTCTATCGTTATCGGAGTTCCGTCTCGCGCGACCGGAGATCGAATCGTACGATGGCCAGCCAATCCTCGAGCGGGTCGGTTTACGACTTCACTGTGAAGGTCAGTTCTCTCCTGAGGTTTTCTGAAATTATGAATCGGGAATCGCCCATCAGCGGAAATGTTAAACCTATCATATAAAGTTCACCTTTTTAAGTCGTTTCTGACCGAAGTTTCTGTATTTCTATATCCACAGCAACGCTGTAATTTTAGCTCAGACAGATGACATTTTCATTCAATTGGTGTTGAAAGTTTTTTGTAATCTATGTAAGCTGAGACCCTTATCAACGTTTTTCGGTAACCTTGTCTGTTTTTTTTTTTTTTTTTTTAGGTTTTAAACGTCTAGATGGTTAATCTGAAAATGGACCAATCTACGGAACCTTTGATATATATTTGTCCTTCTTATATGTGTAATTCGTGCATATATCAGATTCTTGTTGATACAAGTTGAGTTTTTGAATAAGTTGCTGAGATAAGTTGGTCAGGGAGCGAAAATCGTGTGTTACTGGACACTGCTAACCAAAAAAACCAGTACATATCGATCAGGGCGACAAACCCAGAAAGCATTATGTTTCTGTGTCGTGTGCTAAGAGGTTATGAATCAATTGGGAACCATAATGTTGTGCTGTGCTGAGACTTGGAGATTCGGGTTCCTTTTCTTATTCAGGATGCCCGTGGAAATGATGTTGATCTCAGTACCTACAAGGGCAAGGTCTTGCTGATTGTCAACGTTGCTTCGCAGTGGTAATTCTCGGGATTGTGTTTATGCCCTGTACAGGAAACAGCTGCTTGGACTTTAATCTTGGGTGATCTGCTTAAAAGCGATAGCATATTTCATGCCTTTGTCATTGAGAATTCTTTATGTAATTCAGCTTGGGAGTAGCTCAGTGTTTTAGTAATCAGGTCGGTCCACCGTGTTCTAATTTTTTTTTGTTATGGTATGTTGTTTGTTGCAGTGGACTGACCAATTCAAATTACACCGAACTCAGTCAGATCTATGAGCAATACAAGAATCAAGGTCTCCTATGCCCTCCCCCGGTCCTGATGTCCCATCGTATCTAATGTTTTTTAGTGGAATACTGACCTTAACAGGATAATAGACATATATCGCGTTAGAAACGACAATTGGTTATTGGTATCACTTAGCATATGGAGATTCTAGGAAACTTAAAGGGGATGTCACTCTAATGCGATGCAGGTTTGGAGATACTAGCGTTCCCGTGCAACCAGTTTGGAGCTCAGGAGCCGGGGACAAATGAGGAGATACTACAATTTGCTTGCACTCGATTCAAGGCTGAATATCCCATTTTCGATAAGGTAAAAGAAATACATGAGGTCCTTCTCTGAAGATGAAGAGCGTATTGTGAACTCCTTAAGTTCTCTAAGTGTTTTTGGAGTTGTATCTGCAGTTCCCTTATATTTCCTAGGGACTAATAATTTGCAGTTTGAGTCAAAAAAAAAAAAGTGAGGATGAAGAATCTGATTGCTTTTTCTATAGGTTGACGTGAATGGTGAAAGTGCCGCTCCTCTCTACAAGTTCCTGAAATCGAGCAAGGGCGGACTCTTTGGGGATAACGTTAAGTGGAACTTCTCCAAGTTCCTCATCGATAAAGAAGGAAATGTCGTCGATCGCTATGCACCCACTACTTCTCCTCTTAGCATTGAGGTAAGAGTCTAATCATTGACGGACCATAGTTGAAGTTTGTTAACTTCTTTGGCTGTCTGACCGAGGCATCGCGGTTTGTTATTAATGCAGAAGGACATCAAGAAACTGTTGGGAGTGGCATGAGCGCTGGAACTTCTTTTCCCCAGTAAGGATGAGAAGTAATCTGAAAAATAAGAATCCTCTGGACTCATCATGAGGATACCTCTAAGATGTCTTCTTCACATGTTATGTTGTTGAATTTGCACTGGGTTTAATAATGTAAAGAGAACGTATGCTTGTCAATCAAATCCAGCTTCCGGTTTCCTGCTGCTGTTAGAAAAATAAAGGCGCTAATTATTGCGGGTGTAACAAGTTTAAAATTCAGGTGCTACGATGCTATTAGATGGTTGATCATTTCTCTGGCGGAAAAAGCTTCAAATGAGCGATACATGGCGCTAAAGTTAGATGAGTTTTTGGCTGTTGGATTAGACAGTCTGTGTACAGCGAGTATGGTTCCTTTTCTGTTTGTGATGTTGTCATGGGTGTCTTCACTGGAAGATGGTTTTCTTAACTGTAGAATCTCTGATGTGATTTGAACAAGAAACTGTTTAGCTATTAGCATTAGGTACTTCTCTCTAATCAATAATTACGTAAAAAGACTTGATTGATGAACTGCCGCAGGTCATCAAAGTTTACATTAATAAGATCATTCTCGAAAAAACAGATGCGTCGACTAGAGGGTCTTCGATGTGAGTGTAGGAAAGAACTTTCTTTGCATCTGCAAGATCGTCATCACTTCATTGACACGGTCTGTTGAAACCCTCCTGTGCTTTTTCTCTCAGTATACGAACCAAAAATTGCCGAAACTCGTTTGAATATCTACTTATCCCTCTCAAACTCTTTACGGTGCATTAGCAGCAGGTGGTAATGGCAATGCATAATAACCATCGCAATTTGCAGGTCACATTCAAGATAACCTCTGAGAATGAGAAAGCCCCCACAGTTCTCGCACATGTCCTATTCAGAAGACTCTGATCTCTGCTTCTTGTTGGCATAATCCAAATATCCCTGCCCAAAACAAAAGTAGCGTTCAACAACGGATGACGGTGGTCTAAAAAAAAACAGTTCGCATGCCGAATATTACATATCTTCAATAAACACTCGAGTGCAGAACAATAAGCGAAAATCCATCTCGCCCTTTTCCTTCTATTTGCTACAGCATAGAGGTATTGCTAATTGCTATTCACCAACTATGCTTGAGAGTTGCGAGTGGGGGAAAGCCTGTTCATCAGCCAAGTCCCATTTTTCATTTCTGTCCTAAACAAAACGTTTAACCTTCAAACTTGTGTACTCGATCATGAAATGGTGATCTCTAACTAGCAAAACGAAAGGAGGGGGGTGAGCTACTTTTTCCCCAGGAAGATGTGAAAAGCTAATTACCTGGAGTATCCCCATAGCAGCGAACTTGTCCACTATTGTCTTTGCTGCTACTGGATGCAACGTCAAAGGTTGTAACAACAATTCCACATTCTGTAAACGGACATGCATTAGCGCCCCATGATTAATTCAAAATAACAACAAGATACTCATTTGCAAAAAGGAGTTCAATTTAGCTTTCCATGTGGGGACTGCCACTGGACCACTAAAGAACACAAGCTAGGGGAAAGTATGGAAACGAGTCTCGATAAGGGAACTGCGATCAATTTGTATAGCAGTAGAACTTTTAAGTAGAAGCATAATTTAGTCAACATACGGCTTAGGCATTGTTTGGCAAATTGGCAGCTTTGCGAGAACATTGAATTATATGGGAAATATACCAGAGGATATAAAAATTAAGCCTTACAAACTGAAGAATTATTTAATGTTTATGTGGTTGCTTCTACTATCACAGTTCGGACCTTACAGATTGGATAGGTAAGGAACTAGCTAATATTGTGCATAATACATCATACCTTAGTAAAATAAAAAAAAGGAACTCAGGCTAAGATTTTGAAAGAGGAGGGAAAACAAGTCGCACCTTTGATGTAAAAGTTTCTTCCCAATACGTATAACAAACACCATCAAGTTTTCCTGTTTTGGAAAGCTCGTCAATAAAAACCTTCATTTGCACATCCTGATTACAGACAACAAAAAGGATTAAGAAAATTATAAATAGCATGTCACAAAAGTTATAGAAAATAATGGTTTAAAGGAGACGTACCTCAGGATTGCCACCACGAAACCGGTCAAGAGGACAGCCAACCACAAATCCAAGTAGCGAGAATTCAGAGATCTGCATTCATACAAGGAAACAGGAACCAATCAGGCCCCAGTAAAAACATTTCCAAGACCATGCAGATTACTTCACGTACACATTCAGTAAGGATATTGTGATCCGAGACTGAGAAACAATAAGATCATTGACCAAAACCTGGCCTAGCTCCCTAAAAAACCCCGAATTTTAGGTCCAATCTCAGTTCTGCTGTAAACTTTTTTTTGTCTAAAAAAAATCCCCAAAGTTCACTCTAGTCCCAATCTACCCAAGCGTCCAAAAATCAACAGCAGTTTCTTCAAGATCATCTCCATCAGGGCCAATTAGAGGTTCATTATCAAAATTTGCATCGTCATCAGCACCCTCACTTTCGTATGGAACAACAACTGTCTCCTGATGTTGTTGATCTTGAAGAAACCGATGGCGATTTTTGGAAGTGTGGGCAGATTTGGGACTAGAGTTAAAGTAGGGATTTTTTTTTAGACAAAAAGAAAAAGTTCGGGGCAAAATTGGGATAGGCATAAAAGTAGGTGTTTTTTTTTAGCGCCCAAAACCTAAGGTCTGATCTAATTGAGATACCAAGTCTAATGATTCTAGCCCAGCTAAACATAACGCGATAGCAATATCCCCGGTTTTAGATAGGAACTTATGAGGCAAGAAATTCAACATCAACATCAACATCAACAATACCTTTATCCCAAACTAGTTGGGGTCGGCGGTCGATGAACCCGAGAAATTACTCATATTTGAGGTCCTTCACACAACTATACTCATAATTGGAAGCCAGACCGAGGACAATAAACAAAATGCTCTAGTCAACCCAAACACTTATATTGGAAAAACTTCTTTATAGGACGAATCCAAACAGTAATTCCCACAGGAACAATTCCTCCAAGAAATGGAGATACTAACACAAAAGCAGGCTGAAAGGCAGACTTACCAGACTCTGAAGATCGGTCGCCATCAAGTCAATATTTGTCTTCTTCCTAAGCAGAACGCTGCAATTATGGCAACAACAAAGATCATTTCACAGGTGACAATCGCATATACCCCACCAAGGTTAGGATCCGAGGAAAGAAAATAGAAAAGTCCCCCTGAGGGACAAGCTGCAGCAAATTCATGACTTCCAAGTTCCATCCTTCTAAATACCAAATAACAAGAATAGTTCTAATATAGAATCAGATTGGGAAAAAGTGCACCAGAAGTCTAAATCTTATGTATGAAATGCGATCAATTGATTCATTTGAAAAGTTTAGGACTCAATTGCACTTTTTGGTAAAGGTTTAGTACTTGATTGAATCAATTGAGACTTCAGGAGTCAATTGTATTCCATACATAAGATTTAGGACTTACAGTATGTATTTCCCAAATCAGATTCTTACATGGCAACCCTACAAAGTGAGGCACATACTAACGTCATTAAGATAAACAACATCTGTACCAATCATATACCCAATCATCGTTTGGTTTATATTATCCACAACTCAATCATCTGATTAGTGCATTCCGACGCTCAATTTCTATGGAGGTAAAACGCACAGGAAATGATAAAAACATATACTACAATTCATCTTCACCAAAGTATGATACAATGTGCATGAACGGCAATACCTCAGGGGTGAGGCAATCTTGTTACTCAAATCAGAGACAGCAAGCCCAACATACTTATCGCCAACATCCAAGCCTAGCAAACGGCCTTTTTTCTTCGTATGCGCCATCAATACGTCTTGGAACAAGCTCAAAGGTTTCACATACCTCATCTACAAACACAATGAACCCAGTTGAGAAACTTCACTTAATGACTCAAGCTACATGCTTGGAAAATTAAGCAGAGACCAAATAGGAATATCCATCAATTCAAGCGGTGTGTTGATGTCAGAGAGACGAGCTCTCATGAAGCAACCCATCCATATATCTATCACTACATACTATTCGTATCTCAAGGAATACCCAATAAGGTAAACCATAAACAAGTACTAGGAGCAGCTCTACAACTAGCGGTAGCATCAGCATAGCTATTACGGGTTACGCTAAAGCACATAGCTTGCATGAGCAATGAGCTACAGCGACTACGCAAGCTTATGCAGCACGGCGATCTGACTACTTTCAATTGAAAAGCAAATAAACGTACGACTGAGAGTCTGAATATAGTGTAAATCTGTCTCGCTAGTGTTCACTGAGGCATTAAAACAAACACTTGGTAAGGAGTGCCATATATCAGAGTCACACCCGGATGGTCCTTCACGTACCGCTACTTCGTCCCACTTATGGTATCGCCCGGACAACTTTGCTTTCCCAAAGGAAAATGTGACCGCGTGCGTGGATGCCACCCGCTCTTCTCCTCCTCCCCAACGGCAAGCTCGTGATTCAATCAATGAAGGTGGGCGATTCTCTGGTCAATTTTTGCTGACCTTCTTTGCACTTGTTGGCCCTCATCGCCTCCTTGGCAAATTCGTGACTTCCTTCGTTTACTCTTTCGTTGTTCTTGTGGCCGGTTTCGATTTCACGAACACAGAGACAGATTGCAAGAGTGGACGGTCTCTCACCGAAATCGGTGGAGACAGTGAAAAACTTCCTCGTAACCGACCTTTTTCGATTCTCTTCTCCTCGCCGACTCAAGGTTGGGCCGGTTTAACCATCGTGAGCCGGTTAGACCCGGTTTTATTCAAACGACTAGCCGTATAGTTCGATTTCTCTTAGTTTAAGCTTTTTGAAAGAGAATAGAACTTTCGATTCGAATTGTTATGATATTAGAAATGAGCCCGCGCGGTGCAGGAGATGTTTAAAAGTAAAGAAAGTTACAAAAATTTCATATCTCTATAATATGCGTAAATTTTATGAAGGATGCAAAATGAAAAATTACATTGATACTTGTAATTAAAGTCGCTATTAGTTGTTTTTATTCCGTTTCACTCTAAAGCAACAAAATACGGGGCTAAATGAATCTAACTTCTTTAAATTGAAAGAGTTAGATATACTTAATAATAGATCAAATTTTTCCTTCTGAATACAAGGTTCGAAGTTAGATACCAACATTTTGAGTTAAATTATTGAGGGATAGTCCTAAATATCCCATTAACGAAGATTAAAATTTTTCCACGAAAGTCGGAATATTCATGCTTACAGTAGATATTTTCACTTATTAAGCGCCATTAACTATAAAGGGTTTTTACATTCTAACATTTGGAAATCAAAGTGCACTTATTCCTTGCTAGGTAAATTGAAGATAACGCTATTGTAAAAAGAGTTATTCCCTCTTCTTCTTTTTTATCAGTGAGTAAGGTAATGTCAATTTTCATACGCAATATTGTTTTGAATGACAAAATGTATATTGATAATATATTGTCACATATATAGATTTCATATTCAGTTAACGTAGGTCAATTATATGATATTGCACATACTTATTTCATAAGGTTGAGGGTCGATAGCATCAAGTAATGCCCATTTTCAAGTTTTTTCGAAAAAGTCAATCGGTCACTTTTTAACTTTTGGTAATTTAGGAGCAACAACATATTATATCTTCGAAGAAATTTTTGTTGAATGGTCAAATGCAGAATCAAAATTCCAATTTTAGTTTTAAAATTGACAACAACAAAAAAAGAACAATAGTGAGTGTTCTCCAATAGGGATCAAAGATTTTTTTTTGGGTTAATACCACCAAAAACTCCAAACCGGTACACCTGTGACAAATTTACCTCAAACTATTTGTTTGACCACCAAAAATCGCAAACTGGTACACCTGTGATAAATTTATCCCAAACTGGTACACCTGTGATAAATTTACCCCAAACTGGTACAGCTGTGACAAATTTACCCTCCTTTAGTTTTCGTTAAATTTTACCGTCAAATTATTGAGCTAGATGACACGTGGCAATTGTCGAGTGTATACGTTACCCTCTGTTTATTACAAGTGTATCAATTTAGGGGTTTTCGTTGTATTAACTCAATTTAACGGAAAGCAACAGATGGTAAATTTACCACATATGTACAAGTTTGGGATTTTTTGTGGTAAAAAAAATTAATTTTTGGTAAATTTGTCACAGTTGTACCAGTTTAGGGTTTTTGATGGTCCAAAAAATAGTTTGAGGTAAATTTATCACAAGTGTACCAGTTTGGGATTTTTAGTGGTCAAAAAAATAGTTTTGGGTAAATTTGTCACAAGTGTACCGGTTTGGGATTTTTCGTGGTATTAACCATTTTTTTAAAACAAAAACAATCCTATAATTCACCTACTAACTCTAGTACCAATTTGTCAATAGGCATGTGGCCTTGCTGGTAAATGGATTGGGGGGTTGGGGACGCTAGTACCATAGATGCGGGGTTCGACTCTCGTGCTCCGTGAAATAACAAAGCAAAAGTCAGAGAGATGAGAGTTAGAGAAATGACCGACAAAAAAAAAATTATAGTACCAAAAAGACAAAAAAAGAAGACGATAATGATGACAAAAAGAACTTACCTACCAACTCTCCACCAAATTAAAAAACATTAAGAAAATGATAAACATATATAATGGAGGGTTCCATTACGCGTTAATTATTCCCACCAAATTTATTATATATATATAGCATTAGAGCCATGAGGTTATGAGTTTAGTTACCCACCCGACCCATATTTAGATTGTGATTCTTTAATGGCTTGATCTTTCAAACGAGATGGTAAGCTACGTAGTTCTCGAAAGTAAATGGTACATATGAGAAGTTTATTAAGGATCGCAAAATTGAATTTTGAAACAGCAAACAAGATCTGATTCTGTTCCAACAACTAGGCTACATGAGATCGTGAACTTCTCAAATCAGATAACTGGGTACTTAAATTTAAGCTAGTCGGTCGTGGTGGGTTGGGTCGGATCGAAAGTTGGCGGACCTTAAGCGACCCACTTTCTACACAATACAATTTTAGATACTCGGTTTGACCCGAATTCAACACATACCCGACCTAATTCGGGTTAGGATTCTTAACAATTTTTCCTTCCTAAAGTGTTGTTTTCGAAAAATGGGCGACTCCATGGATCGGCTCATCAAGTTGGTAAGGGAGCTTGAGTGCTCAAGTCGGGTTGTGGGCTAAGACTTCACGTGACACATAAACAACGTGAAAACATGGGTGAGCACTATGCTGACGATCAAGAATACCTACGTAACCAACTCATTGGTCAGCTTATGAGACCGTGAAGTTGGTGACAAGGTGAAGGGCGGCGGATCTTGCCGGGAGACAAGCAATGCCTTCACTCTCTTGAACCGGTTTGCTTCTAGGCATCGGCCAGTCATAGTGACAGAGTATAACTATTAGCTTCACATATATATATATATATATATCTCAGTTCATGTTCATCTTAATCTTCCCTGATCAAACCTATACTCAACTCAATCCATATTATTAGAACACGTTCATATTTAACCCGGCCTATCAAAACTAATACCCATTTACTTAACCCATTTTAAGATCTTTATGCGAACAAGTTATTTGGATAAAATTCCACATCACATTAGAGAAGTAAATTACCACAATAAAAATGTTAGTATATAAAACAAAACAAAAACGCAAGAAAAACCTAAAAATTGAAAGCTCATACATAACTAGAAAAGTATTGTATTAGAATCCATATCGATGAGGATGTACATGATAATTAATCGGTCCTCACCAACAAATCACCTTTTTATTGCGCTTGCCTTTTTATTCATACCCCTCTTGTTAGCCTGGTACGCAACTTTAGTCAAATAATTATTCCAGGGCCTCTCAAGCGACATTGGTAAATTTCTACAGGCCCATGTAATCTATAGTCACATTGTTGCATCCATTAGAATATAATGGACCCATCAGCAAAAAAATCAAGTACATATTCCAACCCGTTAAGATCCACATGTAGTCAGACAATTATCCTACTGATTTTCAAAATTTTAAATAACTCATTTATGACATATCTCATTAATCGAATTACAAAATGGGTATACTTAAATTACGTACAATATTTGAACCAAGAGATCCGGAGTTTAATTACTCACCGATCTCCCCCGCCCATTTTGGGATTATCCTCGTGCGGCTTCCATTCCAGTATAGACTTTAGTGATGAGGACAACGTCGGTGTCGTGATTATCGTACGACGCTTATTCTGGTGTCAATACTTTGCAATCGACTGTTCTAGCACCGCGCCTTTTAAACTAACACTTAAGTGGTTTCTCCAGCAACTTAACATGCTAGAAAAATCGACTGTCATATTCAATATTAATAATAATAAATCCGCTGAAATCTTTCGACCAAGCACTTTTAGAAAAACTCGAGCACAAAAGTGATACTTCATAAATCTTATCATAGGAGCAATCATTCATAAAGTCTTGACACCGAACATAAGTGAAAAGCTCCATGGATTCTCCCCAAGTTCCTCCAAAAATATTGTCGAATTTGAGAATTGTTAAAGCCTTCCATAATTGCAGTAGTAATTGCTCAATTATTTAGTGATATTATCTGCCACGATTTTACATAAAGTATGGCAGGCAATGACAAGACTGTTGTAATCACGCTTTAACTCGTGCGGATCTATCGAATCAGCGTACTATGGAGTAATCATTTTTATACTAATCATTGCAGATTTCATTCTATCTCGTTGCTTCGTGGTACTGAACTAGGATTCGATGACTGTCAATGTCAGAAAAGCGCACTAAAATCTTTTTTTGTTGATTCTACGGCCGACGATGGAAACATCAGTGCCATAGTATTTCTCAATGCATCCTTCTCTTCGGGAATCATTGTCCAAAAAGAGTTCAAATCAAATGTATCGCGACCAATTCAATTCTAAACCTTTCAGTTATGTCAATTTAGTCCTAAAATTTTTGACGATTTGCCAATTTAGTCATAAACCTTTCAATTGTGTCAACTCATTGACACAATTGAAAGGTTTATGACTAAATTGGCAAACCGTCAAAAGGATTATGATTAAATTGACATCATTGAAAAACTTATGACGAAATGGGTAAATTGTCAGATGATTTAGGGCCAAATTGGCTAAATTGAAATGTTTGAGATTGAATCGATCGCTGTAAAATAGGTTTAGAACTTTTTAGACTATTTTCCCTTCTTGTTTGTATTACTTTCTTGCTCTATTCTTGTTGTTTAGCACGAGAATGTATCACCTTTTTAATCGTCAAAAAATTAGAACTAAATTAACACAATTAAAAGGTTTCGAACTAAATTGACTGCCGTACAATAAGTTTAGCACTTTTTGGATAATTTTACCAAAAGTAACTCAGTGATGTGACGACATTTATATTTTTTCTTGATTATGAATTGACCGTTTAGACGTATAATTCCAAATGTAATTGTTCTCCCTAATTTTAGAGAAAACCCAAACATATTGATCAAGGAAGCTCATAGCTTGCAAAAGATTAATGTTGTGAATTGACCTCGACAACTATAACACAAATTATAGAACCACAAATAAAAAAAGTGTAGATTTGTGTGATTTAAGATACATTTTTTGTTAGGATTCGGAGCACAATCACAACGAAGTAAAATGTAAAAGCGAGAAAGAGAAATCGAAACACAAAATTTTATCCCGATTCACCTTACACTATGGCTATGTCCAATTGATGATTCCACTATAATTAGCACCCCCACCTCTCATTACATTCATCAATTACAAGAGCAAGAGATATTATATAGCAGTAGCTATTTATGGGCCTAAACCCAAACTACCAATAAATAAAATATGGGCTCAAATTATAAAATTCATCTGGCGGCTCGGGGGCGCTACCCCCGCGACCCTCGCTGGAGCGGGACCCTGTGCTTTCATATCGATGAAAAATATCAACCACACCCTAACATTTTTTACATATACAATTATTTTAAACCATGTTTTTTGTTTTTTGTTTTTGTTTTTTGTTTTTTGTTTTTTTGTCAATCCTTGTTTGAGACAACATCATGATTTTGTGTAGACTTCAATCAAGCTTACTCTGTATAAGCTCTTATGGCAAACTCATTTCTTCTCTGGTACCCACATAATCTTCCTAGTTGCCCAACGATTCTTTCCCATAGTATCATCTAAACAGACTATTTACAGAAAGTTATCATGCTAATAACTGTTGAAGTATATTTATGGATATTGAAAATTTCCCTATTAGAGAATATTCTTAGAGATATTCTCAAATAATAGGGATATTATTTGATATTTCGTGATTTCCTTGTTAGAATAGATTATTTCCTTTCATATGCATATTGTTCGGGTATAAATACCCTTCTGTAATGACAAGCCAATTGAGTAAAGATGTAGTATTTCTTGATTCTCTTTGAATCTCTCTTGAAGTTCCTAGAATTATTCTACGATAACACGCATAATCTGATAATCGCTCCTTGTAAAAAGAAAAATCTCACTTTTGCATTAGATGACACGATCAGAGAGTATAAAATGCTTGATTAGCTGTCCAACCATTTGAATTATTTCTTTCCTAAGTTGAAAGATATCAACTAATCTATTTAATTTTATTAAGCCCCATCTCAAGATCCATAAAGTGCATTGGAGCTTTATTCCTCAAATGATATTTTGGCACAAACAACTATGTGAAATTGTCGATCACGCCATCTCAAGATAAACGAAGTCTGAATGAGACAGAAACACAAAATGGAGGCACAAATTATCAAATACAATGGAAATACTCGGCAAAATAATTGATCTTTATTATTATTATTTTTCATTGAGAATAGAACTCGACAACTATAAAACCCAAATTATGTTGAGAAAACTTCTCAATATATTTTGAAATTGACAAAACCATCTACTTGTTATTGATCGATAAATTCATATGTTGTTTCGTGGAGTGTGGCGGTTGTTTGATTGAAATCCTACTACATCGTTTGTTGAACATGGTTTTCTAATGTTAATGAATGTCAATGATGAGTTGATTTCTTGTATGAGTTTGCTAAATTGGACAGATCGTTATTTATCATGCTTTTGCAAACACTTTTTATGTAAGACACAAGTCTGAGTGATGTTGGTTGCAACTTCAATCTCAGGATATATCCGATATTTACCAATTTCACTAGACCGTCCGGGAACACTGGTCGGTCCAATCCAGTTCCAGGTACCTCTGGCCCGATCTCCGATTTTGAAAACTGAAAATTGGTCCCTCCGGTCCAGTTCTCGATTTTTTAGGTGGAATCGGGCTGAACCTGGAACGATGACCCCTAATGATAGTTGGTCATCCATCATCCTCACCTTTTTCTCCATTGAAGAAAAGCAAACCTAAAGACGTCGAGATAACCACTAATGGAGGGAGATTTAATCACAATTTGCATCTTGCCCCCCCCAATTGAAAAGTTGGGAATGTTTCAGTCCCACTTGCATATTTGCCTCGTGATATGAGCTGACAATTACTTATTTTTCCAGATGCCAGCCAGAGATGGAACTAATTCGTGTGGATTCTATGGACCGTACTACGTAAATGTACCCACAAGGCGTACCAAATTACCATGGCCAGGCATTTATTGTTCATTGTAGATTTGGGGACATATCTTGAAGAGATTCTTGTCACTTCAAATTATGGCATCTCATAGTACCCCACACGCTTGCCCATCATTATTGCACTTGATTTAATTGCCTCCTCCTATTTTTTCCCTCCTTTATTTACCCCCCGAATAAATGCTATGGTTTTTATTGCATTGCTTGTAATATGCAATGAAAGGAATATCAGCCTCTACTTAATCGATTCATGAGGCTTATAGAATGTTTCGAGAGTCTCGGAAAAGAAAGGAAGAAAGAGAAGTAAGGAAGCAGAAGAGGAGAGATCAATCCGCCAAATCTCTTGTGATGATTAATAAACTCGTTCTACAACTCGCTCAGGTTGTCGCAATCCATACTAATTATTCCAAGTAAACAGAGATTGACTTAGTCCGGAAATTCTAATTTCGAGACGACATGATAGTGTCGATGTTTTCATCTGGCAACAAAGCGAAACAGTATCAATTTGACACGAACAACTGAATAAAGAACCGAGATAGAAAATGTTAAACATAGATTCGAAACGAGTCAAAGGATAAGAGGATAGGTCAGCTAATCGAATTTTTTTCTCTATGGTATTCATTCAAAATGTGGTAAGTACCTGTAGGACGCAATGACCAAACAAAGAACGAGGTGAAGGACCAATCGTAACGAATCTCGTAATAGTCAATCATACGAAAGTAACGCTCCCTCGGCTCATTTAAAAACGTCGCAACACCGGCTTTCATGATTCTTTGGACCCAAACGACCAGTGAGAATGAGGAGGAGCATATATTTTCTAAACTTTTGGATCAAGATGAGAAAATAACCTCGAGCAACTCATTTAAAACCGTCGTAACGCATGATATTCCTTAACGCAACGGCCAGTCAGAGGAATGACCAACCGATCGAATCTCTCACGACGGTCAATTATACAAAAATAACGTTCTACGACTCATTTAAATCATGTAGCGACTCATACCGTCGGATATAAGATAGGCCAAGTTTGACCACACGATTTTACCATGTAAATTTCCAAAACTATCATAAAATACTTCTCCAAGCCAAATTCAACACGCATTTTTTTCCCTTAATTTTCCTTTTTCTTTTTTCCAATTTAATTTTCCATCTCTTTTTTTTTTTTTTCAGAATTTGTGAGCGGTGAATGGTCTAGTAACCGATGGTAGGACCTGCTGCAGAAAAATTGGAAAACCGAAGGTTGTCATGTCGGTGGAAATTGCCAAAAGAAATTAAGATTTTAGCAACAGAAAAAGCAGGAAAATATGGAGGCGATTACCCGGCAAAAAAAAACAAAATAAATAAAAATAAAAAAAGAAATTGAAAATATTAAATCTCATGACTCCCCACTCTCAACGATTCCATTTCCGTGCTCGGTCTTCTTCTTCTTCTTCTTCTTCTTCTTCGTCTCTCTCTTTTCTTTCCATTTTTCTAATCCTCCGAAGTCCATTTTTTTTTTTTCAAAGCGTTCAAACTCAACGCTCGGTTGCTGTTTCTTTGTTCAAATTGGGATCAAAGAAAGAATGGAATGAATGGAGATTGAAGGCTGAAAGCAACAGGGACTTTCGCTTGTGTCACTCCCACTTTGCGAGGAATCGTCGTTCAGGTTCTCTCTAAAGCTCTTTCGCTTTGTGTTAAATCTACCCTTTGTTCTGCCCTTTTTGCTGTTTTAGCTTCCGGGTTGTCTTGGGTTGCGGAAATGAGGCTCGTCGAAGTTACCTAGAGCTTTGTTTTTCTGTTGACTGGGCTTGAGTTCGGTGGGGATTGATGAAAGGAATCGGCGGAACTTGGTCGAGTAGCGCCTTGGTTTGCAGTGAAAAACAAGTGAATTTAGGAATGTACTGGGTTTGGATGATTTAGGAGTTTGAGAAATTTCCATTACGTACAAAAAGAGCTTGAAATATTGAGCTTAAGGCTAAACTTCTTCTGGAGCTATTTGATGAGTGTAGGTAGGTGAATTGAACTTGCTATAGGCACCTGCATGTTAATTCTGTTTGAGAAGAATTTTGAGTGCAGAATGTGCATGGTTTAGTCACATTCGTTGTTGAATTTGGCTAAGGTTCTGAACTAGGAACAATGAGCATTTGACATTTGATTTTAAGATATTGCGACCCTTTTTGTTGACAATAATTGCTTGAGTAAATGAGGATTGTGTTTGAAGCTACTGATTGGAGCTTGTGCTTAAAAGTCTGGTAAATGCTGGATCTTCAAGATTTGCTGTTGCTCTTTGTTGAATTCTGTCACCGGGATGGGTTGTAAGTGCTCCAAGCTATTTGTCTGTTTCCGAGGTTCGGAACAAGGTTCAGCAGTCCCCGAGGTCAAGGGCATTGGTGAGTGGATTATATTTCTACTTTGTTCATTTACTGGTTTGATCAATTATAGTAAGTGAGAATGTCGTCTGTGTGCAGAAGATGAGCAGAAAGGTGAACCCGATAATCTGCCTTCCTTCCAAGAATACACGTACGATCAGCTCAGGAAGGCAACATCTTGGTTTGCTGTTGAAAACATTGTGTCTGAACATGGGGAAAAGGCGCCAAATGTGGTCTACAAAGGAAAACTGGAAAATCAAGTGCGAATTGCTGTAAAACGCTTTAACAGATCAGCTTGGCCTGATGCCAGGCAGTTCATTGTACGTTGCGTCCCCCTTTAGTATAAATTTCTATGATCCGGCCCTGAACATATTTTTGTTATGCGGATCATTCTGTCTGGTGAAGTTTCAGTATAGTGCTGCGATAAGAAATTTTAATCACTTTGGCTCTGTGGGAGCCTGTGGCTGTGTCACGGTGACATCTATTTGAGTGACCTAAAGTTAAATTTTTTCACAAATGGAGCATTTTTCTGGCTACCTGTGATTGAGTTCTGATCTTATAATGTAGGAAGAAGCAAGAGCTGTTGGGCAGCTTCGTAACCAAAGGTTGGCAAATTTAATTGGTTGCTGCTGTGAAGGTGATGAGAGGTTGCTGGTTGCAGAATATATGCCCAATGATTCATTACCAAAACATATTTTTCATTGTAAGTTTGTCTCATGGCTACATTGATTCATTTTCCTTCATATACATATACCTTTGATTCAAAAAATTTTAGCTTGTTCTACTCGAGCAGTCTATCAGTACCTCTCTTTTGGGTATCTACTCCATTTATTGGTAATTGTCAATGTAGTTGTAAATGGTATATACTTGATAATATATATTCCCTTTATTTGGGTGGATTTTCTACCTTGACATCTCCAAATGGATATGTTACATTTTATTCGTTTTTAATGTTGATTTTTTCTTTAGAAAAATCATCTTCTTCGAAATTTTGTGCTTCCTTTCTCCTCTTCCCTCCTCGGTATTAGCCCAGTCATAAAACCGGATGTTATTCTCTTTCCATTCTCTGGCCTGTTTATATGAGAGAACTGGATCCAGGTGAAACTGTTTTTGGGTACTGGCATTTTTAAGTCCCTGGTACAGTATTATCCTTTTAGCAACATTCCTCTTTCTTTTTGTGTCTGGTTTCATTGTTTCCTTTAACCTTGTAAGAGAGTTGGCACATAATGGAAGACTGAATTTGGAATATGTTTTGACTCAGGGGATACACAGCCCATGAAATGGGCAATGCGGCTGAGGGTGGCTTTGTATCTTGCACAAGCTTTAGAATATTGTACTAGCAAAGGACATGATCTTTATCATGATCTGAATGCTTATAGAATCCTTTTTGATGCGGTAAGTATGACATTTCCCAGCAACAATCAAGTTAAAGAAATATAATCTTACAAAATTCCATTTCTCAGGAAGGAAACCCTAGACTTTCATCGTTTGGTCTTATGAAGAACAGCAAAACCGGAAAAAGCTACAGTACAAACTTGGCCTTTGCTCCTCCTGAGTATCTGAGGACAGGTATGAAAACGCATGTAAATGTGTGACTGGCCCTTTCCGACTATAAATGAAGCAGTTGCTCTTGTATTTGGACATAAATGGTATGGACGTGTGTAAGCTTGTCGATCGAATGCTATTCTTCTTCCTCTTTAAGAGTTTTAACAACTGTTCAAGCTATCAAGTAACGGATGCACTTGAATATTCGGTAATATATTGGTGGTTTTGAGGTCATTCTTGAGGAGGAAAGGCTAATGAAACGGATTGAGCTCTTTATGATTGTCTTTATCATGTGTTCTTCTCTAGATTTTTAGTCTGAAAAATAAATACAGAAATACTATGTTGGTTTGCCAGCGTACTCTTGTTGATGGTTATTTGAAAAACAGGATGTTGTTCACTATTAATGCGTTGGACATGCCTCTCGACACTGATCAGGTGGACCATGGATTTTCATTGACTACTTATTGCATCCTTGTGTTCTGCAGGACGAGTCGTTCCTGAAAGTGTGATGTTTAGCTTCGGTACTGTTTTGCTAGACCTCGTTAGTGGAAAGAAGATTCCTCCAAGCCGTGTAAGTTGCTTCCTGAAGAAGGCAATTCCAAATAAGCAAATCTGTTGCCCCTTGTTGTTTCCTTTATTGTAAATGTGACTGTAGGAGTAGGTTATGTTGTAGTTAATTTTTAAATAAAAAAGGGCACAAAGAATACTCTCTAATTGTTTTTCTTTGATAAATGCCTACAGTTCTCAAAGTCAGAAACCGGTTTCCTGAGCAAGTTATTACAAATGGTAGTTTAAACTTGCTGCTAATCTGCTCTGTTTGAAGTTGGTTTCAGTGCCATGAGATAAAAACATCTTAATTTTGCTTGAAAGAAAGGAGCAGTGAGTCAGTGCACAATGTAATTCACATGGCAGGTCTCCTCAAAGTTCCGTCACTATGATTGCACATAGTGTACTGTAAATCATGTCGTCCTGGTGTCAGAGTCTGTTCAGTAACTTGGTCACTGTTATCTCACAGTGATGGCTTAAGCGGCTGCCTTCTGACATCACATTAAACCAAAATCTTTGGTTTCGACCTTTTTTTACCAATATTATGCTGTCCGAATCAAAATTACAGTGATCGTATAAATTCCAACTCTAAAACTTGCTTAATTTGCAATCAGGCGCTTGATCTAATACGAGACAAGAACGTTCAGATGCTCACAGATTCATGCCTGGAAGGTCAATTTTCAGAAGATGATCGCACAGCTTTATTGCGGTTAGCTTCACGTTGTTTACAATATGAGCCCCGAGAGCGGCCAAATCCGAAGTCGCTCGTTGCTGTTCTGGCTCCTCTTCAAAAGGATATTGAGGTTGGTAATTTTAGTTTCCCCAATATCTTCAACAATGTTGCTGTCGTGCACAGTGCAAAGCAGAAGAAATTGTAGTTCAGAGCTATCTAAAGAATTTCCATGTAAAGAGAACAGCAGCTAAATAACTGGAATATTAATTAGTATAAGCATGAAAGAAATGTGAATGCTGTACATCCTTAAAGGTCACATGTTTCAGTTGCACGTCTGTTTATTAGAAACACTGAACTTGGAAGATCATAAAAGCAATTGGGAGTTTGTGTATAGGATGGTTTTCTTGCTTTCTCTTTGATGGATATGTGCAAGTCGACGTGCGCATGTATGTTTGTGTGTGTGTGTGTGTGTTTTATTTCTTTGGGCTGGGGAGAGGGCAATAATTTCTTGGAATAAAAAATATGTAAGTACCCCTTATCCTCTCATTTATGAGCCTTTATTTTGGTACGCAATGATACACTACACTGACTTGCAAGTGCAGTATGTTTTCCCCCTGATTTTGCTAGATTGAGCTTTAATTAATCACTCTGCACTGCAGGTTCCTTCTCATGTATTGATGGGCATCCACCACGGTGATTCCTCCCTAACCCTATCACCTCTGGGTGAGGCATGTTTCAGGAAGGACTTGACTGCCATACATGAGGTCTTAGAAAAACTTGGGCATAAAGATGATGAGGGAGCAGCTGCTGAGGTTAGTTTCTGATTAGATATTGGACAACAGATCTGTTACCGCATCATCTGGGTACTGTAGGACGTTATGTAAAGTTAACCTGGAGAGGATTTTCTAGATGTGTTAACCTGTGGTTCTCATTCCATACCTCTCATGAGATACCGCACTGGTTTGTTTAGAAATGCTACTATTCTGTTAGTATATGATGTCAAAGCAAATTACCCAGGGTAAAATGCATCTTAGACAGCAATATGTTGCTGGAAAATGACTGCTCTTTGCTGTTACTTGACCAAGAAATGAACCTATCACTGCTATTGGCTATTTATTTATTTTTACTCTCTGTAACAAGCCATAATGCAGATTGTAATTACGTCTGGCGAGATGGGCTTCATGTCAAATATTATTTACATGTCCAGTGCCTGTCCCATTTCTTAAAATTGCTGGACTCTCCATTTTGTCCTGCCACCATGACTGGAGTTTAACCCCAATTTTTGTAATATGTAGCTTTCATTCCAGATGTGGACCAACCAGGTGCAGGACACACTGAACTCAAAGAAGAAGGGTGATGCTGGTTTCCGGCATAAAGATTTTAGAGCTGCAATTGACTGCTATACTCAGGTTATTGTGATCTTTTTTCATTTATAAGGCATCAAATGACTACCAATGACTAATATAATGAAGTCACCCTTTTTGGAGAAATTAGGGTTAAAATGTTTTGGCTAGATAGGAGAATGTGCTTGTGGTCATACTTCTTAGTTTTTGCTCACATTTACCGCGGTCTTTTACAAATTGAGCTACTAGTCTGTGACAGGCATCCATCAATGTTGCTAGTGGATACTTTTTCCTTGAATTGTGGATATAATTGTGTACGATTGCCCTTTAGTTTTCATTTAACCTGATAAACGTAAGCTACGGCTAACTTAGCGTGAAAGCACATTCATCACCAATCTCACTGTTTCATTCAATTTTCAGTTCATTGAAGTCGGAACGATGGTGTCCCCAACTGTTTATGCACGGCGCAGTCTATCTCATCTTATGAACAACATGCCACAAGAAGCATTTGATGACGCGGTGCAAGCTCAGGTGATATCTCCCGTCTGGCACATTGCATCCTATCTACAAGCTGTAGCTCTTTTTCTGATGGGGAGGGACAGTGAGGCACGGGTGGCACTTGAAGAAGGTTCCGTCCTTGAAAACAAAAGGAATGCTGGCGCATGACTGGAAACTGCGAATTCAACTTCAATTCGAAACCGCATAGAAATATTCCCCGTAAAAAAAGAAAAGCATCAAACAGAATGAATCTGCTGGTTGCTCACTCGAGTAAACAGATACTAATTAAACACAAAGAGAAAACACCATTGAGTTGAACTGCACATATACTTCAGAGCCCGTGTATATGGCCGGTTAATACCTGTCGTCTCGGAGCATTCTTTTCTCACATTCCCAGTTAGGATGATCCGTTCCGTGTGCCGAGGTACAATGTACTTATGTATGAGTAGTGAATGTCCCGAGCCGGAGCATTTGTCGGTAGTGTGTTGGGTGGTTGTCCTTTTTATACAGAGACTTCTTCATAGTTGAAAAGGGTGAATTGCCAGAGTTTTGAGAGAAAAGTAGTTGCTACTGCTTGCAACTTATGTACAGCACAATGGTTCACTTGTTCATGCGGAATTAACTGACTGTTTCTCCATTCAGTGTTACCTAATTTTCTCTTTCAATGAAAGTTCTGTGTTGCCTTATGGTGCCGTAAGTCTACTCTTTTGGTAGCCCCCTCCTGTTGCCGACCCGTCCCGACTCCTGTGACGGGAACGGGAAAATAAAACATCACACGAGCATGAGGCTGGTGTCGCCGTGGGTTACCTACATTTCCGGCGAGGTGGTGTCAATGTATTATGTTTGTTGGTTGAACTTCCGGATGCATGACCTGGCAAGAAATCAGGCAGTCTTAAAATTTTTGACAATCTGTCAATTCAGTCCTATTAGCAGTAACTCGCTGACGTAGATGTCGGTCTTCCTACGTGGCACACTCGATGTTGACACGGACAATTTTTTGATTTTTTTTAATTATTATTATTATTTTATTGGGACGGTGAGATTGCAAAGGTCCTCGCCATATCTAGGGGAGGGCCCCCTTGACTGAAGCCAGTCGGGCCGCGATGGAGGGGGCCCTCGCAATCTCGTTGGCCCAATGAAAAAAAAAAACAAAGAGAAAAACGAAAATAAAAAGAATTATCCACGTTAATGTGGGTCGTGCCACGTAAGACGACTGACATCCATGTCAGCAATTTTTGATTAATATGATTGAATTGGTAAATTGACAAAAGATTTATGACTAAATTGGAAAAAATTTAGACAAAAAAATGGGCCAAATTGAAATGTTTAAAATTGAATTGTCACAAGTATCATAAATTTATGATTTTTTTTTTGTTGATAATTTTTCTCGAATTATAATGGATAATTTTGACAAAATCGACTCATTTCTCGTTATAAACTCCTATTTTTGGGACTTGCTCTCCATTTTGGAAGCATGAACAACAATATTGTTGTTGACTCTAGCTGTAAATTCATATTTATAGTTAGGTTAGAATTAGATCATACAATGTAATTTTTTTTTAAGAAAGAAAAATTCAAGATCAAGACCCGAACTTTATAGCATTGCCGGTGAAAGCGATGCCGTTGCGAACTCGTCCTTCAAGAATCGGTCGCGACGCCGCCGTTTCGCACGGACTCGAACTTTCGCATCTCTCTCGACACGCACGCGCTCGACTTCGGAATATCAAAAAATTTAATCGCACCCCAGTTGCGCAAATCCATTGGGTGGACACAGCGGAATGGGGAATCGGAGGTTCGCGCAGTTCCCGACGAGCGATGACGAGGAGGACGAGCCGCATCCTGGGAAGCGAGTCACTCGCTCCTCGAAGAATCCCGTGGAGAGCGAGGCCGAGTCCAGGAGCAAGCGCCGGAAGCTGGTGAAGCTCGTGGACGAGGACGAGGACGAGGGCGGAGACGAACCTGAGGCTGATCGGGAGGGTGGGCGAGAGGAGAAGAGTGCGAATAATGCGAAGAGGAGGAAGAAGAAGGAAGAGGAAGATCCAGAGGAGGAGGAGGAGGAGGAGGAGGATCCAGAGGAGGAGGAGGAGGAGCCCGACGAGGATGCGAAGCCGATCGGCGAGGCGGTTAGGTTTTCCGGCAAGGGGAGGGGGCGGAGGAGCCATTACGAGGCGTTCGAGTTCGATGGAAATCAATACGAGCTCGTGAGTATTTGCTTCTTCTTTTTTGCAAGAAATTTTTATCGGTTGTTTATTCTCTGGTAACTGTAAATTGAATCGAGTGTTATGTGTCTGCGTTTGAAAATGGGAAGCTCGTCAATTCGCTGTTTGATGAGGCGTGTTGAACGGAGGCTTGGAATTGGTTTCTCTTCGTAAGGTTTTTAGGGTTTCCACTCGGTGATTCTACATAGGATGGGGTCGTTCATTTTCTCTCCCTTGTGTTGTTCTTCGTTTTAGGTTCTTCACGGTTTTTGTGTTGGTCTATCGAAAATTGGCTTTTCAGGACATCAAATCTTACCTTGCTTTTTCTTTGTTTTAGTGGAAAAGATAGCTTCACTACGGTTTCTTGATGTCTCCTTTATCGGCAAATTGCGTTCCTTTGATCGATATGATCACTTAGGCTGTGTAATTCACTTGAAGATATACGTCTTGCTCTAGATTATATAGTAAAGTATTGTGCTCGTGTTTTCTTTTCTTTTCTTTTTTTTTCACTTCAGAACACTTGTTGACATTCATTTGCCTGTTTGTTTAGTCTTGTTTGATGTTGTAAGGTCAACAAATGCATGCACAGCTTTCCCCAAGAAAATGTTGCCAATGAATTGGCAATTGAATTCCATCTCCCCGGGATCTAATCTAGGATAAATGCTTAGACAACTTAACGTTATGATCCTCTTTGGAAAAATCTGCACCCTCTCCCCTTTAAGAAAAGTTGGAAGTCTTTACTTTCTTTCTTCTTCAAACTTTTGTTTAACTTCTCTTCTTATTGTATTGCTCCTATCATTCAGGAGGATCCTGTACTTCTAGTCCCCGCTGAAAAAGATCAAAAACCGTATGTGGCTATTATCAAGGTAACTATTTGGTGCCTCCATTTTGTTCAGTGCCTCCTTATCTCACTGTTTGGACTCAGAAAACTCATTCCGAGTTATGTGAAAAGTTTTAGTGATCATGTTGATCCAATTTAAATTTTCACCACTTTCCTTCTGAATGGTTATCATTGTGAGTTAGCATTGGAAGTTCCGAGGAATGATATCTTGTTGAACAAAAATACAGAATCTTGAACAATGTCAAACATATAGCTCTTCTACGTATCAGATATAATAAGGATTCGTGATGCTTTGGATGTTAGGTGGGTATCAAGAGTTCTACTGGTGCTGAATTAGCTTCAGCCCGCAGGTTTTTGTGGTTTCTGAAGAATTTATTAATGGCAGTATAGAACAGAATAGTTGGGGATTGGGTTTTGACTTCCCTATGAGTTCAATCAGTAGAGAGGATGTCGGGCTTTAGGTCGTCATTAGACGCTTGTTCAAGAGCTTTATCCTCTAGTGATTGCTATATCATGAAGCATGAATTTTTATGTTATGCCCGGCGCATTGGTTGTGTTCAAGTTTCTCCCACTTTCAACCATAAGGAATCAAATTTCATGAATGATATAAAGCTCTCCGTCTCCTTTATTTCTCCGTCAGCTCCCTTTGTAGGGGCTTTGGTTACGTGAGCATTGGTCTTCTTCTTCCTAGGTAAATATTGCTGCATTATGGTGGTTGATTTTTTTAGTTGAATTTTGCGTTCTTTGTTTATTTTCTTGCGAGAACTTTGTTTCGTTGATAACTGTCCTAGAAAAGTTCGTACCCTGGTTGCTATTATGTTTTGTTGAGCAGTATTCAGTTAGGTACTCATCATCTGATTATGTAGGATATTGCACAAACCACAAAAGGAAGCATAATGGTTACTGGGCAATGGTTCTACCGCCCTGAAGAGGCAGAGAAAAAGGGAGGTGGGAGTTGGCAGTCGCGTGACACAAGAGAGCTCTTTTATAGTTTCCATCGAGATGAGGTCCCCGCAGAATCTGTGATGCACAAGTGTTTGGTGCACTTCGTTCCAATTCACAAGCAACTCCCTCGTCGAAAACAAAATCCCGGTTTCATAGTGCAAAAGGTTTATGACACTGTTGAAAAGAAGTTATGGAAGTTGACTGACAAGGATTATGAAGACAATAAACAACATGAGATAGATCTTCTCGTTCAAAAAACCATGCAACGCTTGGTAGATCTCCCAGATATCGATACAGAGGATGCTCATGCTGATCAGGAAGATCAGTTGAAGAGGAAAAGGAGCTTCCGAAGAAGGAATGTGTCACCTTTGGATGTCTCCAGAGATGAAGATTCAGCCAAATCAGATCAACACTTTAAAGCTGAAACACCAGGAAGTTGTACAAGTAATGCCTCCGAATACTATGCCATTTTAGTCCGGTTTAATGAACTAACTGGAGAAAGTGCTCGTGATAAATGGTTAGAGAGGCTTCTTCAGGCAGTGCAGTATGCTTGCATCTCTGAAGGAACTAATGATGAAAATGGAACTAAATGTTCAGAAGGAGTCAATGGATCTCAAGAACAGCAAGTGAAGGCATGGATGACATTTTTCTAACTACATTTAGTTTCACTTTGGAAGTGGATGATGATAGAGATGTTAAACTAGTGATGTTATTTTTATTTGCTTGTAGGGTGAGCATCCTTTAATTTGGCCAGATGCTGCGGTGTCAGCGGTAACTGCCCTTGAGAAGGCTTCACATCAAACCCTTTCGTCAGATTTTCAGAAATATAATCAGAAGTTGAGGCAGTTATTGTTCAATCTGAAGGTAAGAAATTGTTTGGCCTGTTATGGAAAAATCACTAGCATTCTAGCCGAAATCTGAGCACATCCATGCAGGAAAAGCTCGGTGGTTTGTCTGTGCCTTTTGCCGTATAAATTTCCCTGAGAAAGGTATAAATGTGGTTTCTATACGCTTTGATTTTTCTTGCAGAATAATGCGCTTCTAGCTCGCCGTTTGTTAAAGGGAGAATTGGAACCTTCCAAGATACTGAACATGTCGCCCATTGAGTTGAAGGTATTCTATCTATTGTTTGATGGGTAGCATTATTTATGCCAATTTCTCAATTATTTGTAAAAAAGAAATTCTCATTCTCACAAATAGCATCGTTTAGGCTACTGGTTACATCTACATTGGCCTACAAACTCTAGTTACTTTGTTTTTGGAGAATATTATGGTACATATTTGTTCCTGCCCGTGTGACAAAATGTGGTAATTTGTTGCTTTTAACTCTTCAAATGAAAAAAGTGAGGGCAATTTTAATTTTCATGAAGTGGAATAATTTGATTTTGTTATTTGAATCCCGTATGCATTAGTCAGTAAATACAAGCAAGGGAGTATCAGTTTATCCGTGTCTGTTTCACTAGCTCATGTTTCTTTTCCACCATGCTTGTTCTTGACTTCATCATGTTGTGCTTTATTACTTATTTAGATGAGGTTCGCTTGACATCGCGTGCTTGCTATTTTTCAGAACTAGAAATATAGCAAGATGTTGTTATGGAGGAAGTTGGCTTCTGGTGCTTATCCAACTCGCTGTGATAAAAGTTTTTAGTTGTGGTTGCCAATTTAAGAGACGTTTGGGGTGGTATAGGAAATAAACATTTTTTATTTGCTGTACCTGTAACTTTGGTTTTTTGAAAATATTTGGCTTTATTAAATTTACTATTGGCATTCTACAGAGTTTTGACTTGTTTCTAAAATGTTATGATTCTTACTTCATGAACTAATTACCTATTTCATGGTCACAGCTGCTTTACTGTAGAGAGTGATATTGTTAGTGGTTGCCAATTAATATGTGAATTAATTAGCATGTTTGCGTCTATTATCGGATGGTGTAGTCAAGTTCTTGCTTTTTGATTACCATAATTTTATGCTCTTTCAAACTAGAGAAGTGAACTGCTCATTTTCCCCCCTTAAAAATCACAGGAGGGCTTGACTGCGGAGGAGACAGCAAGAAAGGAGCCAGAGGAGTCAGAGCGCATGCAGGTCACTTTTCCATTGTCCTCAAAACTGGTTACCGGTGATTCAGTTCTGTTATATTTAATCTCTGTGTGATCATTGTCGCTTATTTCTACCTTATTTTACCTGGTAAGCAGATGACAGATGCCCGTTGTTCTAGATGCAGCGAGTTTAAAGTCGGTGTGAGAGACATCATCCAGGCTGGACATGGAGATCGTTATCAGGTATTTTTCTCTTGCTGATAAATTATTATAGCTTTTCGTTGGATCAATGGTACCGTTGCCTTTTGTCTATTGATGCTGAGACACTAGAAATTTTGGTTTCAGCTGGAGTGCATTGCTTGTGGACATTCCTGGTATGCATCCAGAGACGCGGTGTCAATGCTGACAATAGATGGGCCGAGCTCCACCAGAAGTGTGGGTACCGCACCATGGGCGACTACCAAGTTCGAAAGCGTGGAGAAACAGCTGGCCAGTCCCCGAGAATCTACCAAGCCACCGGACGATGCTTTTAAGAAAAGCACTGAAGCCAAAATCCCAGTTTTAGAAAGGCAGAAATCCATTAGCAAGTCCAAGTTAGAGGAGAACTCCGAAATCACAACTAAGTAGGCACTTCCTGCACCTTCATAGCATTCACTAGCTCAGCAGTGGTCAGCGCAGGGAATTAGGATTGTGATGTACAGTTGTCGTGGATAGTCGTGCTGTTGCCGTGTTCATACGTAGGTGTATATCCTCCCAATATCTAGTCATGAGATCGTATCGAGACCGACCAAGGTAGAAATGACTGGTTTTATTTGAGAGATGCATACAGTTTCTTGCCCGATCTTTTCAAGACAAATGAGTGAATGGAGGAGGGTTTGTTTGCAATATGGCTGTTGTGGCGTGCTGAGTAGGGTACTGGCTTCAATATAACCTGCAGTGCGATTGTTTTTTTTTTTTTTTGGTCGGGACCTGCAGTGTGATTGTTCATGTGGTGCAAAACTGATGATTTTGCCCCACCTACTGCTCAGTGCGGCGGATGGCTAATTTCATTGTTCCATCTAGCTATGGATGACCTTTTAGTTGAGCTCGATTTCAATATAAGGCGTCCCTGAGTAATTGCGATCGCAGTGCGCTACGGATGACCTTTTAGTCGAGCTCGATTTCGATTTCAATATAAGGCGTCTCCGAGTAATTGCGATCGCGGTGCGCAGGTGAGAAACTTATAGACAACCACGCATCTTCTGCCGTGCATTGTACGATAGCACAAGTATTTTCTTTTTTCCCCCCCTTTTTCATGGAAGCCCTCTAATTAATTTATCAGGTGGATGAATGAGGATGGACAACCAAAAAGTTAAGGAGGTCGGTTGGATTGGTATTCACGTAATGATCTCTACATCAGATCAGAGTCGCATCCTGGTGGATGCAAATTCTGCTTGTTGGTATGTTTCATGATGTTCATCTGCCATTATCATAACTCGTCTCACCCCCTCTTGCGCTTGTGCATTACACGCACTAAACAACATGGTACGTGGTGGTTGGCTGCTTCTCTTTCGTGGTTTCTTTACTTTCAATTGTTGCTAAGGGTGCTGAGGAACCTAACCTGTTAATTATTGTCGGGAAGCATTCATTGGGACTCGGTATATTCAAAAGGGGCAAATGGGAATTGTTAAAAATGTCGACCGCTTGATTTGCATGCGATAAGCTTTAGCGTCCTACACAAAGCGAAGCTAATTATTCGTTACAATGAAGCTTTTATTGGATACACGTGAAATTGCCGGTTGGCATGCACCTTTGTAATCGAGTGAAAAATGTTTGCAAAATCCATGTTACAAGAACAGAAAAAAGAGCTGAGGAACCTCAACTTCCACTCTTAATATACAGAGTGGGTTCTCTTCCAAAGTACTGTAAAAAAACAAGTGCAAATCAGGGCAGAATATGCCCAGTTCACTTGAAAAACATCAAGATGCTTAATGTTTAAGAGGGATCCCTCGTCTAATTCTATTAACCCCCATTTTCAAACATCTTCACTTTCACACGATCCCAAGTCCTAAATCCGATTAACTTTCAGTGCAAACTAGCAAAAGTATCAGTTCTGTTCTGCTCAGTAGTATTGCCAAAACAGAGCAGTTCCCTAATTGTAGCCTAAAAAGTGAGATTATCGAGGGATCTAAACGGTACTTTTCAGCCACCTTCTTAATAAATTAGGGTGGGGGGTTGCACATTAATTAAAAGAGGAAATGGTGGGGGTGAAGCTGGGAAGATTCCGTGGGTTTGATGTGGACCGACAATCACTTTCGAGATTTTGGCTTTGGCTTCTCCCCCCCTCCCTCCTCCCGCCCAACGCCCCATCACATGCCAAAGGGACACCTTGTCAATCGGTCAAATCCCCATTCGAATCCTCATTTTTTACAATATTGCCCTTCCTACCGTCCTCTTTTTTTTTTTTTGAGGTTACCTTATAATAGCCTTTCGCTTCATGGCTTATTGGAAAAGGGTAGTGGTAAGATAGACTTACATCGCTTTGCATGCGTTTTTAGACATTAGTCCATTGTTGTTTGGAAAGTCAAATGTTCAATCCAGGGTGATTATTGTGACTCTATACTTGGGTGTGTATTCCTCCTCCTCCTCCTCCCCCCCCCCCCCCCTTTTGTTTTTTCTTTCTCTTATGAGCTTTGAAATGGGTCGCCGATTTTTTTTTTACTCTTTAGCCAAGATTGGATTTGATTGTTCAAGATCAAAGATCGTATCCTACACATCGCATGAGACAATTTAGCTAACTACCCTGATAAAATAATTGCGATTTCTTCATGCACCGGCAAGATATCGCGATTTCGACATGCATGATTTGTAGTGATTTTGTGTGTTTCATTTACTAGTTTATCCTCATTGGCATTTATTATCCTTGGGCTTTTGCTAAAACAAGGAAGGACAAGCACTTGGACCACTTGGATGGTCCCTTGCATGTAGTCTCCATTCCAAACACTTCGCTAGCAACGAAAGTTGTAGTGATGATTTCAAATCGACACGAGTGTTTGGCCATTTTGGTCAACTAGAAGTCCAAGGGGTTACCAATTCCTCTGGGGCTTATGGTAATTTCACAAGGGTGCATCTGAAATTTAACCCCATAAACTACATATTACAATTTAAATCTTATTCTCATTAGCGAGAACAGTCAAATTAAATGTATGATTCCCGTCTTGATATCTTCAATTTTCCTAGGCATTTGAATAATAATTTCCCGTGGGACTGCTATGGACACCAGCCCTTTTATGATTGATCAACCACAAATATTTTATGCCGAAACTGCCCTTGGCAGTAGCAGGGGGGCAAAGCCAA
Source organism: Lenwebbia sp. NSW1173648 (assembly GCA_029784005.1). NCBI lineage: Eukaryota > Viridiplantae > Streptophyta > Magnoliopsida > Myrtales > Myrtaceae > Lenwebbia > Lenwebbia sp. NSW1173648. Next base: position 4,515,991 of record JARCGZ010000005.1, read on the forward strand.
TTTCAGAAGGATTCGTTTGTCTTTTCAGGCACTTGGGCATCCATTTCAAGATTGCCCTAATCACTTGCCAAAAAAGGCACGGGGAAAATAAATGAAAGCAAGCAACAAAAAAGAGATTTTTTTGGGCCAAAACACACCCATAACATGAAAAAACCACATGATGACTAGAAGGCAATTGCTTTTTTGTGTAGACATTGAACTGTGGCTTGGCAGCTCTCTGTCTCTCTTCTCCAGTGTTTGCTTATTGACCCGAGAGAGAGAGAGAGAGAGAGAGAGAGAGAGAGAGACAGACTCTCAACTTTATTTTCAGTATAAGAAATCTCAGGCATGCTATCACTCTATCATTGGCTTACCTCACTCTCTCTTTAACCCCAATTTCTGATCTCTAGTATGCTTTGCTGCTTCTGGGGCCAAGTTCTTTGCTTGTGTTTCTCACTTTACCCTTTGCCACTTTGCCCATTTTCTTGGCATACTCTAGAACAGTGTTACAGTAACACTGTTTAATGGTTGCGGTTCACTCATTCTTGAAGGAGGAGTTCTTGGGATTTTCATTTGGCGCTGTGGGAAGATTTATGAAGACTTTGAGATCAAGCATTTGGTGGGATATGATTGCATCTACTCGCAGTTCGTTGGGTGTTTCTTCGAATGCACTTCTATGAGAGATCTGGTGGGGTATGTCCGGTTTCAAGTTTCGATTTTTATCATTTGGTTCTTCCTCCTTTTAGCTTGTAATGCAAGTGAAGTTGAAGATAAAGACATTGCTTTTTTTAGCTGAGATTGTTGTTGCATCTTCCTCTGTTGCTTTCTAGCCGGTTATAGTATCACAGAGGATAAATTTTCGGATTCGAGGGTCTCGTTCTTTTTGGATTAGGAACAACCATTTTCAAGTTTGGGTGAATTGCTAATCCAAATATGGGATTCAGGCGTTTCCAAAAACGAGTTCTTTATACAGTAAGATCATCAATTTTTTCTTTGGTTTGGGAAGTTTAGGAACTGCTCCTTTTGCATTTGCTTGATGTGACAATGTTGTCAGTTTCTGGAATCTGTGTGGTTGTTCATTTTACCTGTGAATCTTTGTGCATCTCCATCTTGCATTGTAATTTAAAAATCTGAACTTTTTACTGGTCTGATTTCATTCTCCAGTTTTGCTTAATGCGTACACCTTCGCTGATTGTGGTTTGTGCTTAGCACAAGTTACAGATGCAATGAAAATTGTCTCCTTGTGAGCTTAATATCGACAATGCTGATGTATATGTCAATATTCAAGTCCTGTGAAAGTCTTGCACGACACTTTTCTTTCGCCTTCCTCTAAATTCTGATCATAGCACTAGATTGCACTTTGCTTGGTGGAAAGTTCAGGGTTTCTTCTTTGAAGTTCACAACATGATCCTTTTATTTTCCCTGCAGAAGTATGGATTTATAAATGGGGGTGGATATGGATCTACGCTTCGAAAAGAGCTGCACCGTGCGTCATAGTCCAAAGACTGTTCTCAGATCTCATCGACATAGCTTAAGCACTGAAAAGAGGAAAGAAAACGTAAAGCATGCTTGTAAAGACGATTTGCTGATCCTTAATGCAGATTTCCTGGAAATAGATTTTGGATGCCACCGTAGTGCTTCTTGCAAAACCATTTCCTCTGGGCCTGTAGAACCAGAAGGAAATGTCGAATTCAGGCGAGGTTCTGTATATCAAAGTTCTCGAGAGATCAGGAGGATGAAGAATATCGGAACTTTCGAGAGGAGGAGAAAAATTGAAGTGTCACGGGGCAGCGATGCCACTTCCTCTGTGAGTATTGTCGATTCTTTGTGTTCTCCAGATGAGGAAAGCCCACGGAAGAGATCGTCAGTTATTTCTCTAAGCTTGGACTCGAATTCCACTTCTACTAACAAGCCTAACATGCAGCCTCCCACCACCAATCGTTTGAAAGATATATGTCTAAATGTGGATGACAGAAAGATGCAATCTGCAGAAGCTTTGGACAGAGATTCAACTGGGGATCCCAAATTTAGGTGCGGCAAAAACATTGGGCGTTCTAATGATAGTAACGGGATTCAAGAAAGAGATAAAGTATGCCCACTGCCCAAGTCTTTATCGGCGAAGGTGGAAATGCCCCCTTTCCCTTCTGTATCAGAAAGCTGCCCCTCTTCCAAAACCAGCTCGAAAGTTCGAATCAACCCTGTCAGAAAGATGTTTGATCCTTTAATAAAGTCTAAATCCCTACGGAGTCCTTTAAGTTATGCCAGGGAAGATAGTTTAGTCAGAACTACCAGGACGGTGCATGTTAGAAGAGATGGGACGTTTAGAAGATCCACAACTACGTCTCATGATTTCTCAAGTACACCACACAATTGTAGATTGAACGCTCAAGTTCCTAAGACTGACTGCAGTCTTTCCGCGGTTCAAGAGTCTCCAGTCCACCTACATGGTTTTCTCAAATGCAGGGATAAACATGGAGTGCCGTTTTTCGAGTTCTCTTTGAAGTGTCGGGAAGAGGTTCTTGTGGCCCAGACATGGAAAGCAAATAACTCTTTTAGTTGGGTATATACTTTCCATTCCCTTGGTGGAAGGAAAAAGAGCAGTGCCGAGGGATGGTTATTGGATGAGGGTGAGAAGGAATCGTCCATGGTGGGACAGATGCAAGTTTGCTGCTACTTGTGTTCAGAACTGAAAGGTACCGGATCTTTCGACAATTCTTTGGTGACAGAGTTTGTTCTGTATGATATTGCGCATGCAAGACGAAGCACGGCTCGCAAATCCCAAGATCAAGCTAGCTCTTTGCCAGAGGTAAAATGTGTGAGCAGGAACAATCCTAGATGTGTCAGGAGGACGAGCAAAATAGACGACATCGCCAACGCCGTCAAGATCCAGCATCAGACAAAGCATACTCGGGATAGTAGAGGTTCTGATAGTTTGAATTTGTACCCTTGGGCTCCTTCCGAACTGCGTCCAGACCTTGAGATTGCGGCTATTGTTATTCAGGTTCCATATGAGAAGACAGAGAGCTTGAAATGTAAAAGAGGGGATGAGATTGATGATAATCCGAACCTCCTTAATCTCTCTGTCTTTGAGCCGACGAGAGAGCAACTTCCAGAAGGAACTTGCAACACAGTTCAGGTGGTAATTCCAACTGGAAATCATGGTTTTCCCGATTGTGATAGCCGTGGCCCTTCATCATTATTAGAGAGGTGGAGATCAGGTGGAGGTTGTGACTGTGGTGGCTGGGATATGGCCTGCCCCCTTACTGTTTTGGGCAATCCCAAAATACAGTTCACTGAAGATCAATCACTTGTGGACAATCAGAAGCCCTTGCAACTTTTTCTTCAGGTTAGTTTTGTATTGAGTGCAAGTTGATTCTTTGATTTATATTATTAGAAGACTCGGAGTGGGTGAAGCTATATTCCGTTGATGACAATATTGGGTTTAAAGCCTTCAAAATCGTTTCAATGCATGCGCACTAGCTAATGAATTCATTATAATCAGCCTTTGTCCTGTTACCATATTGACTATTGTACATTTAGTTAGCACCCTTTTGAAAATCCTGAAAAAGCTAGAGCAAGTTTTTCTTTTTTGCTCAGTATTCTGAAGTAAGTTACGACATATTGAATCATAGAACATGTCGAAGAAATAGTAATATAGCTCTTTATCAGTTGTGTGGAGTAGATGCCTGGAAGAACTAATGACATAACATCCCACTTTATTTCTGTTGCTGCTTTAGAACTGGCGGCTGCGTATTTCAAGAACCTGTTCTAGATGCTTGTAACTGTTTACTGGAATTTTTACTTTTCTTTAGGCGTGAACACTCCTCTTACAAGTTTCTATTTTTCTTTGGTATGCACGTAGGGAGCCAAAGAAATCACTCCAGCCTTAACAATGAAGTTTGTTGAAGAGGGGAACTATGCCGTCGACTTTCACGCTCACTTGTCCTCTTTACAAGCTTTCTTTATCTCCATCGCTATGTTACATGGTTCAGGAGTCCTGAGTGCTTCCAGGCAAGAGATCAAAGAAGTGCCGCTGACCAATTCACTGAAAACGCTCATTGAAGAGGAAGTGCAGATTTTGATAGAAGCAGTTTCGGAGGAGAAAAAAGCACCCAAGAGGATGAAAGACATGCCTTCCTCTTATGCGCTTAATCCTCCATTCTCCCCGATTTCACGAGTGTGATTTATAAGCTCCATACACAAGGCTTTAGTGCTTCTGCAGTGAATTACCGACTAGGGCCAGCAAGTCCCGTGAACTGAGATCTGTGAAATGAGGCTGCTGCTATATAAAGACGGGCCAGTGAGTCCCTTGTTGGCTAAAGATGGGTAATTTGTTGGGTGATCTCAACTTGAGGCAAAGCACGGGTGATCCAGTGAATATGTCGGATTGAACTGTCAGCTACCAAGTATCTGCCACGGTCTATAGAGCTTGATAGGCGAGTCGTCAAAATTCTTCGTTGTTTTTTTTCAGTTTTCCCTTCCCTTTTCTTAGTTAGAGTTACATGTAGGTAGTATCACACTACTGTCCATATGGTAGGTTCGATAGGGAAGAAGAAAAAAAGGGTCTTCGCTTGATTCGTCAGAGATGGAAGATTTTCCTGCTTTGTAGTCTTCGCATGAAGGGCATCATGCATATGGGGTTTGATTCTGAAGAGCTCTTGTTGCCAAACTCTGTATGGGAGCCGAGAGCCTTTAGGAAACCTTTGTTGGAACCATTTGCCATTGCCAATACCATGTAATGAATAAACCATAATACCAGTTTACCCCATTTTTCTCAGGAATTTATGTGCTCTATCTTTGCATGTTAATGCGAAGGCATATCGAGTTTTGCATCGCATAACATTTTGCTCTTTTCCGAGTCATTTGTTTATACCTGACCCCCTGTTTATCCCCAAAGTGATGTATCGCTCCTAACTGCCCGGCTTTATCGGTTCTCCGAGTCGATGTATCGCGTACCCAAGTTTAAAGTTTTACGTAGTTTGTACGGCGGTGTCGCCCCTTCAAACGGGAAGACAGTTATGCAGAGGTGCGGATTTGTGTGGAGAGTCCTGCCAAACCACAATCCAGAATCCAGACTGACTTACCTTCTCGAGTGTCCATTTCCCTCGGGGCAAACTCCAATTTCTTGAACTGAAAACTGATGTTTGAGCACATCTCAACTTCATTCTTTGATCGAGATGAATGCACCGGGAGCATAGAAACAGAGAAATATAAGAAAAAATATATAATTCCGATGTCAATAGAGGGAGCCAAAAAAATAAGGTAAGAAAAAGATAAACCAAAAGAAGACGCCGTTGCCGGGGATCGAACCCGGGTCACCCGCGTGACAGGCGGGAATACTTACCACTATACTACAACGACCAAGTTGTTATGTAGCCTCACATTTGTTATATAAATTAATGATTAAAACAACAAAATTCAGTCCCTCCAAAACTTGATGTTGGTCCTCCGAGTTTGTACTGTGTAGCTTTGCTAATTTTCCGACTCTTGCAATTTAATTTTCCATTTAGCTTGAAATTCCTAATACAATACCCTTCAATTCAACATTATACACTTTGTCTTGATAACTTTTAGGACCTATTATACCTTTTTCTACTCTTTTTTTAATTTTTGGAAGAGGAAGTTTACAGGTGCTGGGTTCGTCTCCTGCGCTCTGCAAAAAGGCAGAGCAAAAATCAGAAAGATGAGAATTAGGTATAGAACGGAGAAAAAAATGAAGAAAAAAATAAAGAAAAAAGATGGGGAAGCCTTGGATAGCATCAATTAAAGCCCCAAGAGGGGTTCGAGTAGCATTTTAGGTTCAACTTGGAGCAGCAGAATCTTCTCAAAGTTGAACCACCCTTTAAGCACTTGAAAAGTCAAGGCTCAATAGGTATTGTTGACACCTAAATTTTGATTTTTCTTTTTTCATATATATTGCACAAAATTAAGAATTAATTCTCACAAAAAATATTTCCTCATGCATTGCATTTTTATTTTTCTCATGCATCGCATTTTTTGCATTAGCGGCGATGTGGTGAGCTTAATTCGACATGCAGTCTGGACTGAAGTTCATCATAATTTTGTCTGGTATGACTGAAAATTATTTGAGGTATTTCAGTGGATTTGGACTCCTCGAGGATTAAATTAATTCAGAATTTATTATCTAGAAATTAGAGTCCTAGAAAATCGAAACTCTATCTCTATCAAGCTGAAAATAACATAGAGTTTGGCCAAATTCGGACTCTTTCGGGCCAACTCATTATAATACGCGGCCATAGAGGAAAAGGGACGACACAAGTGATTGAGGGAAAAGAAAACTTGGGCAGTGGTCTTGATTCTTGGTCCAGGGCGTGAGAAAGATCATGAGGTTGAGGAGGCCATCATCCGGAGGGAACGCATGTCCACAATTCGCCAGAGGAAAGAAGACGACAAAGGGGGTCTTCATGTTCTCAAATTGAGATACTTTGTCTTTTTGCTTTATTTTGTTACTACCATTTATTTGCAGAAGGAGGGGTGTACGAGAATTGGCATTTCTTCTCCAACTTTTAGGGCCACGTACAAACAGAAGGCACGGTCAAAAGGAGAATCTGGAATTCATGGCATCTTGAGGAAAAACGGTGGGGGAAAGAGAGTAAGAGAAGTCCACGGCTGAGGACCCCAAGGTGATAGCTCTCTGTGCCAATGAATTTCAAGGTCTCCCTCCAATGATAAAAGGGCTTTTGAGGTGGAGTCCTCCAGATCTGGTGAAACCATTGGAGCTCGGCCGACGTACGAACAGAGACGAGTTCTCATAATCAAAAGGGAGTGCCTTTGTCTTTGATTCTCTTGCTCTGTTAGTACATCTTCATGAGTATTGAGTCACATTAATCACCATGGTTTGTCTTCTTTGTCACTCATTCACACAGGATTCTTTCACAATGCATGGCTACAATTAGCGAGAGACGTAATCGAGAAGAGAAAGCGACAAAAGGGAGAAGACTTTTCTTTCTCTGATTTTCAATATTAATCATCCATGGAGGGTCTTCTTTAATTAATTCTTGCAGGGTTTCTGATATTCTCCATGGTCCACCACCACGAGGAAGTCTCCACAACAAAGCTACTCTAGTGTATCCAACACGCACAGATCAGTAGAGTCCATAATCACGTGGGTCTTTGTCTTCATGCCGGACGATGCCTTGATTGAAGTTCAACAATTTCCTGGTCAACACATGGGCAACGAAAGAATGGCGATCCTGCAAATTTTAAGTCAAAGTCAACGCGTTTTGACGTTGTCTTTGCAGGTTTCTCACGAGACAATCTCGGTAACGTCCGAGCAATGGAAAAGCTACCATCCGAGACCACCTGCTGTCCAGCAGCTTTGGCGCTACTATTCAACATATTTCGAGGTCGATTCGGATCCGTTTTTAGTTGTTATTGAAGATCTAACATATTTGCTCGTCTTGTGAAAGAATCTTCGTGAATTCGGAGCTCGATTTGAGCCAAAAGGGGCTGTTTTAAGCGAAATCCCAGCTTGCGCGTGTAGAATTTTTAGATTGGAAAAGGTAAATTCTTCAACGTTTTTTATTGCAATTCGTGCTTGTTAGCTTGGTAACTTGCATATGTGTTTTAATACCTTGATGAGCACATGTTGATTTGCCATATGAAAGTGAAAACATGTTGATTTGCCATTGAAAGTGAAAAGTTCAAACCTTTTTGCCAATTCTTGTTAAGAGCCGAAAATTGATCATTGTTGCTTAAAAAATTCTGATTTTTTTAAGCAAGTTTAATTCAATCATGAAATTGGATGAATTTAATTGAATTTTCTGAGAATAGATGAAATCGATTGGAAATATCTTTTCTCAAAAATTTGTTCGGCAATTTCTAAGATTAAATTAAGCGAATTGAAAAGATTGGATTTTTGGTGAATTAAAAGAGGATTTTCGGCATTCTCACCCCCTTGGCCGAATTTACTTTGAGCGTGGATAATCCTTGCTTTGATTGTTATCATGGTTGGTTGAGTTGCCTTATCTCATGATTTTATGATGCTATCTCTATGTTGTGGATAAGGATTTGTGCTTAATTGGATAATGTTTGATTTGTCATGGATAGGCTTTTGATCGCAATGATTATCTTTAACATATGAGTTGATTGGATTGCTTATCTGTTGGTTGAATCATCTTATCTCTTACGGTTATTTGATGTTATGGATAATGATCTTTGGAGTTGGATAATTGTTTGATTTTTTTTAGAATTATCTGAATTATTTTGCAAATCATAATGGATAATTTTTCTCGGAAAATCAGGATTGAATCCTGATAGGGAAAGTGGCCCCCACTTTCATATTTTTGGCCATCCCTACAGAATTTTCAAAAATCATAAGTCAATGATTGACTTTGCGCCTCGTCTGATTGATTTTCATTTTGTCTAGTCATGTTTGTTTGATTTTTATTTTATTATATGGTTTGCACATTTATAAACAAACATGCCCATAATATATGCTCCCTTAAGTGCCTTGTCCTTTCGGTAAAAAATGAATTACTTGCCTTAGCCACGATCTTGTGGAATGGGATGGTAATTCGTATAGAATTTCATGGTCCGCCCTTTGAAAATAAGGGATGATTATTCTCTACCATAATCCGCATAATGACTCGAATCTAAGAATACGTAGCGGATAAATTCCATTCGACCATAATCTTTAGGTACGAGCGAATTAATCGAAAAATTAGGAATTAAAGGAATATTATGGGCATTTTTGTTTATTTTTGTTCAATCCTTGTTTTGTTCAATTTTTTTGAAAAGGGAAGAAAAAATAAAAAAAAATAAAACACAAAATCATTTTTCGAGTATCATGTCGTCCATTCCATTTTCTAAATCATCCAATTCACAATCATTCGATTAAAAAAGATTTTTCATGAAATTTGGTATCGAAAGGATATTAATTCTATCGAATTAACGTAACCAAGTCTTCGGACTTACTTTCTCTGGTTCGTAGAAATAAATTAGTTCTCCCGCTAATTTATTTAAATTTCTAATCGACCTACCAAGAACGATTAGTGACGGCTCCAAATTGAATTATTTTTGCATAAAAATCATATACTAAGTTGCAATTTGATATGAGCTTGGGAGAGTCCGTGTCGGGTTAATTAAATTAACCAGATAATCCATTAACCTAAGATTTTTTCCCAAAATTTTAGGTCGCGACAAGTATCTCCAGAGTAAATGTTTCATGTAATGTCATCGTCAATGAGATTACATGTTACATCAAATGACTGAGACATCTACAAGCTGTGGTTGCCCTTGCTTGTGGCAGCTATAGGAAATTTAATGATGTCAAACTACTTGTTGAACTGGGACGAAAAAAAGAACTGGGACAAAGAAGCTCCTTGCTAAATTTGGAAAACGAAAATTCTACGGAAAAAATGCTGCTCCCGCGGCCGACAATCTCTGCCTCTACCCTTTTATAATGTACACAAACTGCTTCCGCAGACCGAGCAGCAAATAACAAGTGCATCGGCATTCGACTGCTGAACAATAGCAAATTGCACAACGACGATCCGTTCTGGCTATGTTTCACAGGTCAAAAAATGCTGCTCCCGCTGAGAGCGATCTCTGGCTCTACCCGTCTATGATGTACACAAACTGCTTCCACAAACTGAGCAGCAAATAACTAATGCATCCCCATTCGACTGCTGAGCAATAGCAATTTCTCAACGGCGACCCATTCTGGCTACGTTTCATCAGGTCAAGGCACACGAGGATGTGACCCAAACTTCATAAGCACACATCTGTCATGCCCTTCAACCCACTCCATTTTTCTTCTGTTACCAATCACCACTATCTATTGCCGGAGCAGTTCACGGATGAGGCCGCTGATGGCAGAGAAGATGATGACTGCAGTTCCAAGCTTAACAACGGTGAATGATCTTCTGCGTTGTCCTTATAATGCTTGTCCTTGAGCAGTTACTTGTGGCTTGTCCAAAGAGAATAATCTCTTAAAGGACTCATACGATGCGAAGAATAGCGCTCCTTGAGAGATGTACATAATAAGTCTTGGAGTCAATCCCCTGATTAAGTGAACAGGAGGAGATTGGCTCAATACAGTCATCACCTTCCAAACAAGTCAGCTATTGTGAAGAAAGATAGTGCAGTGCAGGATAACAGAATCCTAGATGAAGAAGGCAATACCTGTATAGGCCTTTCAACCCTTCATGCTGGCCTATTTCTTGAAGGGCACGCAAAACGCCATTATATGGGCGAACAGAACCGGGTATCTGCAAAGTAACCAGCTTTTGAGAAGCTCATCTGGTTAACTAACAATTGCTAGCTGATGCATTAATTTGGATTGAGATTACAGGCTTGTGATACTAGTATCAAATCTAACTTTCAACTCTGAAATGGACAAACACTTCAAACCTCGTTCCCACATTTTATTGTCCAGGGAAGATGGCGGATTACTCTAGTAACCTCAAAAATGATCTCCAAATAAAAGGTTTTATCTCCAACATTATCGTCCAAAACATGCTTCAGTGAAATCAATTGATTCAGTTCATATTTCAATTGATATAATAAAATTTCTGAAGGAGGCTGTAAAGCCCCATTCACAGATCCAAGCTCAATAGCTTTCATAATCTCAATATCGAGACAGAAAATTCATTTCTTTTTCATAAGCGGACAAAAAATTTGAATTATACTGTTATGAATGGTTGGCATGGTTTTGCATATTTCTCAAAATTGAGGCGAGTCATGTTGATTTACTCTGCATTCCTCCAATTATCGATGAATTGCAGAAATAACTGCCAAATAACAATGCACATAGTTCAGTGATTCCTAAATCAATGGATGATAACAAAAAACTCAGTTCTGGCTGCTGAGAAACAAGAAGAGTGTGGACAAGCAGAAGTAAACATGGCATCAATGAGAGGAAGACCCTTAGAAGTACTTAAATGTGATTTATTTCTAGCTGATTTACAGAAAATGATCATCATAGACAAACAAACGACCATGTCCCCCAGTGTATAATTGTCCTTACTTCATACTGCCTTTCTTCTTTTACATTTCCACAAAACCAAACTTTCATGTGTTCATATGTTCAGGTGCCGGAAAATTTATACTATCATTCTATCAATTTGCTGACTCAATATCACACAAACAGACAGTCTCCACCTCCTTATCATTTTGTACTGAAAAAAAAATGAGCATGGAATTGATGAAAACTTCACTCAACATCACCCCTTACTTTGTGTATAGATTGTGTTACATATAGACATATATACGCAATGAAATCCCACCAAACCTGAGTTTGTAATCTTGTCTTCACCACGTCAAAAGGGGTTGAAAATAAAGCTGCGGTAGATCCTGCTAGTCCTCCACAAACAAGCTGCACAAGAAGGAAATTGTAATAAAAAAACGCGCTTCAGCCAAGAATGAAAAATAATATGCTGCATAGCAAATTGGAATTATCCATGGACTCCAAAAGGAAAACGGGAGGCAGGCAGACAACCAACCGATTGCAGGGTGTTCAGTTGAGCACCAGGCGGGAGCGAGGAAATTGTCCACATCTTTAAATTCTCATAAACATAAAACTGCAAGTGGTGTAAGACAACATTAAGTATTTACTTGCCGAAGAAAATGAAGATTACGAGCCACAACAACAAAAGAAATCCATAATCTGATGCATCCTCATAGCTACCTTGACCACTGAGTGGGGAATATTTCTACAGAGCACAGCTCCCCACCCAGCATATAAAGAAGGCAAACCACCTCTTGTGATTATTCCAACCAACGCGTTCCTGCAAAAACAAAAAGTAAAAGTAAATGGCATGGCAAATGAACTACTTAAACAAACAAAACATGTGCTCAAAACATGCTTGACAACCCAGGAAGAAGTAGCGAGGGGGTTATTTCATGAGGCTGCTACAGAGAAACATCTCAAGGAGATGCAGGAATCTGATCATAGGAAGAAAATCTGAAATCCATCACAACCTCTGACCTACTAATTTTGACATGTAAAATAAGGAGATTATGGAAACGGGATTACACTAGAATACCAGCAGTTATGATAGTGAGAGCCCACTTGCATCTGCTGCTTTATGCGCTCACTCGGAGTGTAGACAAAAGAGGTAGCAATGCTTGCACAACCACCTGCAATACAATGTGTGATGGAGTAATACTCCTGCAGGAAGAAGTAGATGAGATATCAGGAAAACAGACACTGTTTAGTTGGGACCATTCAAAACCTTACTGAGGCTAGAAGTGGGCATTCAGAACCTTGCCCACATTTAACTCAGCAAAAAGAGAGACACCAAAAAGTGGAGAAGGAGAGTTTAGAAAGCAAAATGGGGAAAAAAAAACTACCTTGGGGAAAAGAGGAAGTAAAGCGCCTTTTACTGACTCGTAAGTGAAAATATAAATCGCAGAAATTGGACCTGAAGATGCAATTTTGCTTGAGATACCTCGATATAGTCCAGTTAGACCTGGAGAATGAGACAAATATTGACCAATTTTCACCGGCAATTTAGCAATATAATACAGAACAGGCAAACCTTAATTGCAATAAGTGCAAGAGGTTCTAAATGGCCACTGTCAAGATCATGTTGAATCCAATGAAGCATACCTCTCTCAGAAACAATTGATTTCCCAATATAGCAAAGAGACTTCTGCTCTGCGCGGTAAGACTGAATGACAGTTTTGATTGTATCAACTGGGTGAAGACAAAGGCTGACAAAGATACCACTAAATGCCCCTGCAAATGCATGTTCTTCCTTGGCAACAGCAGCCTGAGGCTTATCATGTCCCAAACAGTGTATCTTCAAGGTATGTTCTTCCTGGGCATGATGATCATTGTCCTCTTCCTTTCTTTCAGGAAAGAATTCAATACCGTTAGCGCTTTCATAGCGAAGTTCACATTCATCTTTTTCAGATGCTACAAACTTTAAATGATAATCTGCATGAAGGATAGACGATGCAGCTTTTGAGATACAGCTGTCTGCCTCAATATTGGCAACTTTGAGGTAATAATCCGAAAGCAAAGAGGTGCTTTCGTTCTTGTCCAAGTTCAATTTTGCATTGTTAGCCACCGGCAAATCCTTGGACTGGATAGAGGGGGTGTAAGAATCAGCACTTCCACTATCTATGTAGCTTTTGGGGCCTTTATCTCCTGACATAAGATTCTGCGGAGGAGTAACTATTTCTCTAGAAAAGTATTTACCAGCTTTTTCACTATCAGATACAGCAGTTTTGAAAGGATGTTTGGCCTCAGCAGGTATCAATTCACTCATCCAGCCATAAATAAGTCCCAGTCCAGATGAGATCCCCAAACAAGAAATCCCATTTCCATCCCTAGGTCCATTAAGCAAATTGGTCATGTCCCCACTAAAATTCCGTGCCAGTGATTGATACTGCCCAGTGTTCTCCCTGTTAAATTTAAGCACTGACGTTCTGTTAGTTATCCTAAGAATGTCTAGGTTCAGTTGCCGCAATTCTGTTAAGTTGGTGTCAGAATGACTACATTTAGGCACAGTAGATGTACAGCCATTTTGTTGCCATTTCAAATTATGCAAGATATCTTCCTTCTCACCAGAGATTTTGTAACTTAAGTTTGCTTTTTGGTGTAAAACTGCGAGAGAACGACTTGTATAGTCCCATGCATGGCCAACTGCTGAGATGAGTTCAGAAGTGGTGAGTATTTCAGATGATTTGGACTTGGGATCTGCCTTTTCCGGCTGAAAAGTTTCAGAATGTGTGGGGACACCCTCTTTATGTACAAAATCAGTAAATTCAAAGGATGCCCGCTCAACAAGGTTACGCCGGTACTGGATCGAAGGTTGACTCCTTCTAGGTGTTTGACTGGTCTGACTTGTAGACATTCTCAAATCCCCCTCTAATAGGCTGCAGTAACTCACAGAGGCAAAACTGCAACGAAAGAATTAATCATCACCTGGTTCATTCGAAAGTCACAGTAAATGCAAATAAATCTATGCAGACTGCTATGCCTCTAGAAGTAATAGTCCTGATTTTGCTGGGATTCTCGCACTATCTTTCTCATGATACATAGGGACTAATAAATTTCCTCAGACTTGATAAACTTAAGTATATCTCAGTAACGGCAGTGGATAGCATTCCAAATAAATTGCTTTCTGATCAAGGTATTGAATCGATGAATTTAAACTAAGCACATTAGAACTATAAGAAGATAAAGGTACAAAGAGGTATATTTGGAGTGATTTTTTACCTTAACATGTAAATTATGGGTCAAAGCCTTCCCGTTGTGGCATTACATCTGCCAACAGTCCCTCCAATCGAAAAGAACCAGAGCAAGCAGCTTAATGATGGACTCCTGGAGTTTTAAGGAACGAAAGAGGTCACTCTTGTACGGTAATATATAATTCACAAACAAACAGGAGATCACAAATAAGATGCTGGCTGCCATCATAAGAAACTAACCACATTGCAAAAAGAAGTTTGGAACACAAACAACTTATGAGCTATAAGTTCATCAATTCCAACTAGTTGACCCAATCGATCCCTATTTTTGCTCAGCGTAGTGAGGCCATATCATGCCACCATAGTTCACAATCTACACTGAAGCTCCATTTTCTCATCAAAGAAGCTACTGAGTCATGGGCACTGCTACGGTACACGGGGTGTGCTGTACGACATTACTACGTGTCCTAATCAAGTACAAGAACGTCGTAACACATTCATAAAATTGTTTTACGACAGTCACATAGTTAGTTGTAAGCATGTCTATGTACATCAGAAATCCCACTGAGTCACCTACAACTTAGAATTGAAAAAGCTAGTGCGGGTGAATGTATTGAGTCTCAAATTGACGACAGAATGTGCGAACTGAATGCAAAGTCATGGGCTTGAGAAAACCACTTTCCTCTTCGTACCCGCTAATTTTTAGGCAAACAAAGAGAAATTTGAAAACAAATGCATCATCATTCAAAAACCCAGAAGGGAAAAGGTCGAATGAACTCCATAGGAAATGGCGACCAAGAGCAATGCAAAAGAATCGGAGAATCCAAAGAACCTGGGCAAGCTCGACTCGCTACGAGCCGAAACCAGCGCCTCCGCAGCTCGGCGATTCATTAACTTTTTCCCGAGAAAATCAGAAAGTTGGGGACTCTTGCGGGAAAATCAGGGTTTAAGGAGCGCGGGTTTATGTAGAAAGCTCGGCTTATGCTCTGCGACGGCGCGAATTTGAAAGATGCTCCGCATGCCGGGGATGGAAATTGCTGGGAAGATTCGTGTGTTGGCGCGTCTACCGTATGGATTTGGCCCCGCGCGGAGAGGAGCTTCGATCGGATGCTTCATCGAGCGAGCGCAGCTTCATCGAGCATCTGGAGCGACCCCAAATTGGTTGTAATAAATTTACCCAAATTAAATTTTTTTATCACAAAAAATCTTAAAATTGGTACATCTGTAATAAATTTAATCTCAAATTATCACGTGCCATTTAACACAATAATGTGACAGTAAAATTTAATGGTGTCACGTGCCATCTAACACACAACTTGACGGTAAAATTTAATAGAAATTAAGAAAGGATAAATCTGTCATATGTATATCTGACTTTTGCTTTGACTTTTGCTCTGCCTCTTTGCACAGAGCAGGAGTCAAATACCGTACCTCTGATACTAGCATCCTCACCTCCAATCCCTTACTAGTAGGGCCGCATGGAAAGTTTTCACCTTTTTTTTTATTATCAAAATTTCATATCTCGGGCATTTTGAATGCAAAGTTCTTGAAATGCTTTTGTAATGTGTAAATGTTGACACATAAATTTACGTATAATTTTTCTTAGTTAAAGTATTTCGAAGTTTTAGGGAAAGAAGAAAATATAGTTTTTGCTATATTTATCATGGAACATGCACTAAAATCTATATTCATCGCATTATTACTATAGGAGTCCTAGGGCTTATTTGGTAACGTTTCTGTTCCTCTGTTTCTATTCCTCGAAACAAAAAAGGATCAGAAACATGTTTGGTAACGTAAATGATTCTGATTCTGCTCCTGCTCCCAGGAATAGTTTTGGACAAAAAATAAGAAACAAAAAAAAGTTGTTTCTCTTTAAAAAGAACACTTTTGAAAATCACAAAAAAGAACAAAATCTTAGTTCTTTTAAAAAGACTAAGTCCACGTGAACTTTGGAACTTTAAAAAAATTAAAATTAGATTTGAAAATTTACTAACTACTAATTTTTTTAAACAATTTTTCAAAAATTAAATTTAAAAATAAGCTTTAAAATTTAACAAAAAAAGTTAAAAAAATTTTAAAAAGGGGGGAAATTAAAAATATAAAAATTCAAAAAAATTTAAAAAAATTTAAAAAAATTAAAAAAATAAAAATGGGAGGAAAATTAAAAATATGTAATTTTTTTAAAAATTAAATATTTTAAAAAATAATTCTCGCTACTTGGTTGTTTCCGGGAATAAAAATTTTGTGCAGTTACTAAACGTGTTTCTGTTTGAAAACAGAAATTTTGTGCAGTTATCAAACGCATTCTGATTCTCTAAAAATCATCTTGGGAACAGAATCAGAAAATGTGATTTTAATCAGAATCACTTTAGAGGAACAGAAACGTTACCAAACAAGCCTTTAGAAAAACAAAGAAATTTAATTTTCAAGAAGATACTGAAGTGTACATATAATTACCAACATTCTCGACCCTTAAGAAAGCTCTTTACCTTTTCTGTAGTTAGAACACCCAAAACTTTCACGACATACAAAATTTGATACGCAAATTTACGTAAAAATTTCTTTATTATTTTTCATAATTTATATAATGTTTTAAATTTTCACAAGATGGTAACAAGTTAACTTAAGCATAAACAAACATGCTCCAAAGACTTTATTGGAAATGGACCTAAGTAAGTCCTTAAATTGCTTGGTCTGAACTCTTGAACGTAAAATTCAGGGATATTCCCTTGAGTTGAAGGGAAGAAAAAATATTCACTTAACTTGGGGATAACAATGGAGAAGGTAGACTCCACGTCATTTTCAGATGGCTACTGCCGGATAGGCTCGTATAATAGTAACCTGCGCCTGAGGCGAGTTATTAAAGTTTCGGCTCTTGCGTAGTCAGCCCGTGCTTCGTACAGTGCTTGATAACCAACTTGCAGACAACGTATCCCCGATTATCAAGCACCTTGAGCTCCACCACAGTTGATCTTTCACATGTGTAATTGAAGTCAAACATTGAATTTTTAAAAAACTATTACTTCTTGTCACTATACTTTTATGCATTTTTCTAATCATGTTTGTGTTTACTTTGTCCAATCAAGGCTTTTAATTTTCACAGATTTTTTAATTTAACCTTTGTGACACTAAATTTGACCAAATTCACATGTCATGGCGGTCCATCGACTCAAAAGTATGACGTGAATAAAATGTATGGATGCCCATTTGGATCCATGTGGAAAATTTAAATAAATATAGATATAACGTGAATAAAATCTAGTCGTGAATTTTTATATTGAAAAATCGTCATCCACACGTTACACAATGTTATTCGATGGTAACTTTAGTTAAATTTGATGTCAGTGGAATTTAATGAGAAAATTTGAGAAAGTGGACGGGCTTGATCAAATAAATAAAAGGTCTGAAGGTTCGACTGCAAAAAAATTGTGAAAGTACGAGGAGGAAAAGTAAGATTTTTCCAATTTTTTTGGGACCAATTGTCCGAAAAAACTGCGCGCAGACGCATCCGGTCGAGCTCCTCTCGCTCGAGGCCAAATCCATACGGTAGACGCGCCAACACACGAATTTTCCTGGCAATTTCCAACCCCCACTCCTTAAACCCTGATTTTCCCGCACAAGTTCCAAACTCTGTCATTTTCTCGGGAAAAAGAAATGAATCGGGGAGATCAGGAGGTGCTGCCGCTCCGGCTCGTGACGAGTCTGGCCTGTCCAGTTTCCTTGGATTCTCTGTTTCTCTTCGGTGCTTTGGGGGTGCATAGTAATCATTCTGTTCCAGAAATAAATTTTTGGTTAGAAATAAATTTTTCTATTTCTATTTCTAGATGAGTTTTTGAGCAAAAAAATGCATTTGATAACTGACATAAATTTCTGATCATGGAACAGAAATTCGTTTGATAACAGTTGAAAATTTCCACTTCTATAATATTATTAATACAAAATCTTCTATGAAAAAGATGGGCGGCGGCGGCGGCCGTGGTTGACGGCGGGGTCGGCGGTGGGCGGCGGCGGCAAACGGTGGTGGCGACCGCTGGCGGTTGCGGCGGCAATGAGGGGCTATTATTTCTGATTTCTCTTTTTTCGAGAAGTAGAAAATTTTTGTTTTTGATTTCCCTTCCAAATCTATTTCTAGAACAAATTTTTGTTCCAGAAATAGAAAAATAGAATTACGTTACCAAACGAATTTCTATTCCAAACCTGTCTAGAAATAGATTTGGAACAGAAACAGAGAAATAGAATGGTTGTCATGCACCTCCTTGGTCGCCATTTCCTATGGAATTCATTCACTTTTTTTTTTCCTCTTTTTGGTTTGGATTAACACGAAGAAAAAACTTCAAATTGGTACACATACCATAAATTTACCCCAGATAAAATTGATATGTCTGTGACAAACTTAGCTTATGTTAGTTTTTGTTAAATTTTACTGTCAAATTGCTGAGTTAGATGACACGCGGCAGTCGATGGATATACCAGTTTGGGTTTTTACCCTCCA
The DNA here is from genome assembly GCA_029784005.1 of Lenwebbia sp. NSW1173648. Taxonomy (NCBI): domain Eukaryota; kingdom Viridiplantae; phylum Streptophyta; class Magnoliopsida; order Myrtales; family Myrtaceae; genus Lenwebbia; species Lenwebbia sp. NSW1173648. The sequence goes on from JARCGZ010000005.1 coordinate 4,534,625, forward strand.
TTTGTACCGGTTTAATGTTTTATGGTATTAATCCAATTTAACAGAACCTAATGAAGCACACATGTACCAGTTTGGGGGGTTTTTGGTGGTTAAAAAAAATTAGTTTTGGGTGAATTTGTCATAAACCAGCTTGGGGTTTTTCATGCTAAAAAAATTAGTTTACATGGGTACTAGTTTGCAGTTTTTCGTGGTATTAACTCTTTGGATATTTGAATGATGAAGCATTTATTTTCAAAATTTTCACTTTGCTTGCAAAGAAGTTAGCGGGCAAGAAGAGGAAGCCGGTTCTGTCGTCAATTTGAGACTCAATACATTCACATTCACCCACACGAACTTCTTTGAATGAGCTATATGCTTCTTTAACCCCTCTGGCAATGGAGATTGCAAAGTTATAGACGAGACCACCCAAGTGGGAATTTCTAAGGAACACTACACTTGCTCACACTCACAGCGGACCGTCATGACATCAGGAAACAATTCTACGACGTGTTACGATGTTTGTGTTCTTAATGACAGCGATACCTGGTAATGCCGTGGAGGTGCCCGCGACTCGGTAGCTCCTTTGATGAGAAAATAGAGCTTTGTAGTGGATTGTGGCCTTGTGGAGTAATCTGGAATGGCATAAGTTGGGTCAACTCGTTGGAATTAAAGAACTTGCAGCTCATAAGTTGTTTGTGTTCCAAACTCTCCTTTTAGTCATATGGCTAGTGTCTTATGATGGCTTTCCGGGCCAGCCGTATCGTAAATGAGCGACTCGTTTTCTTCCCCAAAACGCCAGGAGTCCGTCATTAAGCTGCTTGCTCTGGTTCTTTTCAATTGGAGGGACTGTTGGAACATGTAATGCCCCAACGAGAAGGCTTTAACTAGTTATAGTTCTAACCTGCGGAGTTTGAATTCGTCGATTCAATACCTTGATACGGAAGCAATTCATTTTGAATGCTATCCACCGCAATCACAGAGATATTCTTAAGTTTATCAAGTCTGAGGGATTTTATTAATCTTCATGTAGACTGAGAATGATAGCATGAGAATCCCAGCAAAATCAGGACTACCACTCCTAGAGGCATAGCGGTGTGCGTATATTTATTCGCATCTACTGCGAGTTTCAAATGACCCGAGTAAGGTGATCGTAAATTCGTCTCTTGCAGCTTCGCCTCCGTGAGTTATCGCTGTAGCATCTGCCTCTTGGAGGGGGGATTTGAGATTGTCTACAAGTCAGACCAGTAAAACACCAAGAAGGAATCAAACTTAAGTTACAAAACTCTCTGGCGAGCAGGAAGATGTCTTGCATAATATGAAGTGGCAAGTAAATGGCACTGTCAGTACATCTACTTTGCCTAAATGTAGTCATTCTGACACCAACTTGACAGAGATCCGGCAACTGAACCTAGACATTCTTAGGACAACTCAGTGCTTGAATTTAACAGGGTGAGCTCTGGTCGGTATCGATCACTGGTTCAGAGTCCTAGGATCTAGGGATGGGAAAGGGATTCCATGTTTAGGGATCTCATCTGGGCTGGGACTTCTTTGTGAAGACAATAGAGACGTGCGATAGGCTAGGATGCGCATTGAGCCAAGGATAGGACACCCTGGTGCCCCTTTAAGCCCTCCACTGCCTGCAACTTGCAGATGGCCTCGGCATTCATATGGTGAAGAAGAGTGCGGAATCGAGACTCCCTTCCTCGACGGCTCTCGAATCTGGAATAACCAAGGGTTCGATTGACTTCTCTTCTTCGGAATCAATTTTTACAGCATCCTATCTAATACTAGCAGAGATGCGTGTTACGTTTATGCAGTGTGACGAGATTGCTTGTGCGGGAAGGAGTGGATCGAAAAGTGAGAGGCTACTTCATGTGGTCTTTCCTGGATGTCCTAGCTGTTGGACCGCTACGAGGCGGGCTTCGGCTTGTACTACGTGGACTGGGACGATCCTGAGCTGAGAAGATACCCCGAATCTCTCAGCTCGGCGGTACTCGCACATTCTGAAGGGAGGGAGCTTCGACTGTAATGGGGTTGTCGAACTTGAGAGGAGCTTAATGCTTATCACCAACGAACACATCTGTTCAAAGCCTTTGAGCGAAATAATGTTTTGTTATATATGATCAGCCAAATCAGTTTACACGTGATTGCTGAAGGAGCAATTGCTCTTCCGCCAATTTTCCTTGCTTATACAGAACATCATAATTTTCTTATGTACTTATCAACAAGTCTACATTTTTATTGAACTCTCTAGGAATACCAATTTCTCAGTTTGGCTTCTCAAATCAAATTAGAGACCAATAATTCAACCTTAAAAGTAACATATTATTCGTCATAATGCATCAACCGCAAAGCCGAAGAGTAAATACCAATTTGAAGCCTTTCTGTACCGCAATGTGCAAAAACAAGGCAGAGAACAACACAATCTCGCTAGACAACATCTGTACATTTGCAATCTGGGCCACCTCGTGCATCAATTTGTTCATCAAATGGGCTCAAACTCGAGACGCAATCTCTCTTTATTCTCTAAGAGGTTCACCTTTCTACAGCTTAGTATAAATGTTGTAACAAGATTCAGGCCAATAATATCCGGAACATTATCATCACTGACGAAGAGAGAGAATGGTTATTTTTTAAGTTCGGCTTATTTTTCCTGTTCGGTTCGAACCGATCTGAAATAAACCGAGCCAAAAAGAATTATCGTTATTTTTTCAGTATCCGAACCGTAAACCGAACTGAATCGAAATGGACGAATTTTCAAAAGTTTTGACACCGCTATGACACCACTAATCATCAGTGTGCAGCAGAAAGTAAATGCTGTGTAGCAAAAGTTTTCTTGGCTAGGCTTCAGCCAAAAAAAAAACTCCATATATATAGTTACTAACTTGAAATAGAAGTATGCTAAGTTTCCAAATATGTTATTGACGGTGTTTGTTTAATTATTTTTCAAAATGTTGGATTAAATGGAATGTTAATGGTAGTTGCAAATTGCAATCATATCGCAATAGAGCCTTCGGTAGAATTCTCATTCTCTAGAAGGCTAACTCCTGAAAATAAACTCTGATAACAACTTGCCTGAACTTGTTGTGTTTGGCGTATTATAATGTTGGGAAAATTACCAAAAAAAGTACTAAATTTTTTGCAATTGTAACAATTTAATTCTAATTTTTTTTGTCAATTGAGTCCTAAACCTTTTATATTTATGCCAATTCAGTCCATTTGACCAGTCAGTATTAACGTGAATAATTTTGTTCTTTTCTTTATGTTCTTTTTTTTTCTTCCCACTGTGGTCGGCGAGGACTTCACGGCCCTCGCTCGCTGCAGGCAAGGCCATGGCTGCCTTCGCCCAGAGCCGCACTTGTGAACCCAGACCATCGCGAGACATGGCCGCGGGTGAAGGAGGCCATGGCCTAGCCCAGCCTGCACGAGGCTGTGCAAGGGCCGTGAAGCCCTTGCTGGCCACAGCTTGCCGACGACAGTGAGAAGAAAAAAAAGGGCAAAAGAGAACGAAAAAAAGGAATAATGACTAATAAAATATTATTAAAAAAATTCACGTCAACGCCAGCCGGTCAAATGGACTGAATTTGCATAAATACAAAAGGTTTAAGACTCAATTTGCCAAAAAGAAGAAGTTAAAGACTGAATTTTCTCATGTTTTATCGACCATATATGTTCACTAATGAAAGCTTGGCGTGAAAGCAATTTTATGAGCAAGGATTAAGAAGATCAAATCTATAAACAGTAGTCTATGGGAGGTTAGAACTTAGATCACAACATAGTGATTCATCTCGAATGTCCTTGAATTAAGGTTGATAACCAGCAGTATCGACTAATATTTACTTCAACACTCGCCACGTCACACTTCACTTTCTCTCCGTGCTTGCCATTTAGCAAGACTAACGACGTAGTTTTGCCACATAGCCCCTATTTGACCAATAAGCTTTTAAGTTTTAACTTATTTAACTCACATAATATAATATGTTCAAAAACTGTCTCGTAATACTAGATGCCACAAGAAAATGACACAATTCTTTTAAAAAGTACAAATTTTTGCTTTGATCATTTATCGAATCTAACTTCCGTCAAGTTTTTATTCAATGATGCGATTAAAAACCCAACGTGTCATTTTACGTCTAATTGATGATTCACTGATGTCGTCGCTGGAATCGGAGTAGTTTCAAACCATGCAGGAGGAGGAAACATGAGCATCCAAATTGGATTTTGGCGACGATAATCGAAATGGACTGAAAAATGATTTACCCGAGGAAAATGAGGCACGGACGAGTAATTCATCAGGCCGAGCATTTCTAGAAATCGAGAAGACGGAATCTCGAACTCGCGATGGATGGAGTATTATGTGCTAAAAGTTAATATCGTTATATGAGATGAAAAAAAAAGTTTTGATAAAACTTGAGATCCGAATTAAAAATCAATGCTTTTTAATGTTTTAATTAGTTGAATATGGATAGCATTTTTCTTTTTTGGACGAAATGGAAATGACCCCATATTTTAAACTATTTTTCCAGAACCCACCCCCGCATTATTGAACTCCTATTTTTCACGCGCTCGGATTCGCAAATTAGGGTCTCCTCGTTTCCTCCTCCTCCTTCTTCTTCTTCTTCGCCGAGGAAACTGCTGCATCCTCCGCCGACTGCTGCATCCATTTGGTAAGCTAGATCTCAAGCTGCTGCAATCACGGTAAGGTACGACTCCATGGAAGCTTGGAGTCGAACCTAGCCATTTGCGACGACAATTCTTGTTTTACGTAACAATTCGATGCCTTATCGTTGCAGCTTCGCCTCGCTCTCGCGTGATCAGTCCCTTCGCGCGACGCGTAACTTTATCAGGGACGACACGCTCAAGAATCAGCCAACCCCGACCAGACAAATCTTAAGAAACTACCCAGAAGCTCTCATCAGGTACCTCTCGCTCTTCAGGCTCCGAGAGAATCGTGGGAAATTTCCCGCGGTCCCTGTTCATCGCCCTTATTCGGTTTTGTACTCCAAGTTTCGAATTCTATTGTTCCGTGTGTTGGGTTTCAATTGCGGGTTGCCTGTTGAAAGTTGAAACCCTAGATTGATCTTCGTCCACGGGAAATTTTGGGTGTTGCAAAATCGTAGCTTTAGCGTTTCTGTTTGGTTGACTTTTTTTTTTGGGGGGGGGGGTTAAAGGCAAAGGAGTATGGTGGAGCCAGGGCTTCTATAGCTTTGCTAGAAACCCTAAATCCCGCGGGGTTTCCAATGGGATTTGCGCCAGAGTCTTATTATTCCTGTTTTATACGCAAGATAAATTCATTAGAGGTCCCTATTCGGGGAATTCACCTTTGGTCCTGCCTCCAAATTGGCACTCAAAAGGTTTTGCTGATCAAGGTAATACACAGAAGGATTGCTGAAGTTAATGCTCCTGGGTCAAATGGTACTATGAGTGTTGAAGAGTCCGTTGGTAGTAATTTGACCGTGAAGGATCTTAAACTATGTGTTGGTTTATATGAGCACAAAGGTTTTAAGAGCAAGTGTGAGTATCTGATCACCAATCCTGAGTGTAACTCTGGTGGGTTGTTCGATCACCCTTCATTCTTTTACTGTGGTTGCGAGAAATTCACGGGTGTGGGGTATGCCGTGCTGGCATTGTGGCTGGCTGCTCTGTTTTACTTGTTGGGCAACACTGCAGCAGATTACTTCTCTTGTAGTTTGGAGAAGCTTTCCAGTTTTCTGAAGTCGCCACCCACGGTTGCAGGGGTTTCTCTGCTTCCGCTTGTTAATGGAGCACCTGATGTGTTTGCTAGCATTGCTGCATTCATGGGGAGAGATGCAGGGGAGGTGGGTCTTAATAGGCTGTTGGGTGGTGCTGTTTTTGTTACTCGTGTTGTCGTGGGGGCTGTTTCTTTCTCTGTAGCAGAAAAGAGGGTTCAGATTGATAGGAGGTGTTTCACAGAGATATATCCTTCTTCCTCTTCACTTTGATGTGCCTTGGTATGATTTTGATTGTTGGGGAGGTCAATGTTGGGGTTGCTATTGCATTTGTTTCCATATATGGGCTTTATGCGTTCGCAGTTGCTGCCAATTAGATGCTGAGGAAACAAGCCTGGAAATTAACGCTCTGTCTGGTCTGGGAGTTTCAATGTTCTTGTATTATTATTTAAGGGTACTGTCGAAAAAAAAAACAAACTCTAAAATAGTGTGATGAAATATTCTATTTTTTTTTATACCTTAAGTCTCGGTTTCTTTTTATCATACATATTTCTTTTATGTCCTTGATTTTCGTCTATTTTTTTTGCTTAATTTCGTTCCGTGGACAACGAACTTGACGCATGTTAGAAGAGTTCTTATAAGCAAATGTTATTTTCATGTCAATGGTTAGCTGATCATAATTTCTCTTATCAAGAGTTCTTTATAAGTATTTCAATTTATAGGTTTTTTTACATTCGATTTTATTTATTAATTTTTTATTGTTTATTTTACTTTTTTAATTTTAACGTGAATTTTACCAAGTAACGTATACACGTGAAGAGCTTAAAGTGGGTTAAATGGGTGGTATGGGTTCTCCTAGACTGGGTCAAATATGAATGTGTTTTCGTGATACGGGTTGGGTGGGGTCAGGTTAGGTATGGGTCATTAAATTTACATCTCATGGAATTGGGTCAAAACGGGTTAAATGAGTCAATATGGGTCGGACCATTTTGCGATCCGACCCAACCCACCCATTTGACGGCCCTACGCGTAGGTAGCCTTCCTCTTCCCCGAGCTAGGGTCTACTTCAATTACTTATTTTGTTGAAAATAAGGTTCATTTGCTTATTAGCCCTGTATATTTATAGATTTTTTCTTTCATTGCGCACAGAACAGCTGTGATTGAGGCATAACTTGGTCCCGGAGGAGTCGTGCCACAAAGCGGTCTGCTGGTCATAATATTTTTTTCTTCTTCATATTGTGCCATACAATATACGCAACAATGTCGGTGACAGCAGGAGTGAGTGACACTGTAATTACCGTTAGGGATAAACTTAGGGGTAAAATTGGACAGACTAAGGTTAAAAGGTATTGGCCTGGTAAAGTTCCGGAGTGGGCAGATGAAGCTGATGAAGAAGGGGATATGAGGATGGCCAGGGTAGTTGCCCTGGAGAAAGCTTTCCCTACTCATGAAGATTCAGGTATTAGCAAGAAAGATGATCCCAGGTTGCGGCGTTTGGCCGAGAGCAAAATAGATAATCGTGATGAAATTAGGGCTGATCACCGTCGCATTCGGCAAGCTGAGATCGTTTCTACCATAGAAGAGGAAAACAGAAGACGGGAGGGTCTGGAAGCGGAAGAAGAGGACACAGAGGCTTTAGAAGAAAGGAGAAAAAAGATAAGGGAGAAGTTGCTTCTGAGGGAACAGGAAGAGGCGGCGGCACTCCTTCCTGAAGAAGAGGAGGAGGAAGAGGAGGAGGAAGAAGAGGAATCTGAGTATGAGACGGACTCAGAAGAAGAGACGAAAGGTATTGCCATGGTGAAACCGGTTTTTGTCGTCAAATCAGAGAGGGATACTATAGCTGAAAGACAGCGGCTTGAGGCGGAAGAAAGAGCCCTTGAGGAGCTAGTGAAAAGGAGACAAGAGGAGAGAAAGGCGGAGACAAAGCAGATTGTGGTTGAGGAGATCAGGAAAGATGAGGAAATTCAAAGGAATCTGGAATTGGAGGCGAACATTGCTGACGTGGAAACTGATGATGAGCTTAACGAGGCTGAGGAATATGAAGCTTGGAAAGCAAGAGAGATCTCAAGGATCAAGAGGGATAGAGAGGACCGTGAAGCAATGTTGAAGGCGAAGGAAGAGATTGAGAAGGTGAGAAACATGACAGAGGAGGAAAGGAGGGAGTGGGAAAGAAAGAATCCCAAACCTGCTTCGGCACCAAAGCAGAAGTGGAGGTTCATGCAGAAGTATTACCACAAGGGTGCCTTCTTCCAGTCAGAAACCGACGACCATGCTGGAACAGCTGGATCGGATTACATCTACAACCGCGACTTCTCTGCTCCAACTGGAGAGGATAAGATGGACAAAACTATTTTGCCGAAAGTCATGCAAGTCAAGCACTTTGGTCGGAGTGGAAGGACAAAGTGGACTCATCTTGTTAATGAAGATACAACTGATTGGAACAATCCGTAAGTTTTACTTATCTATTGATTGTTTCACTCTGACATAGTTCCCTGATTCTCTTCCTTACATCTCTGCACCTTGTGGGCACCTCTCTTGTTTGCATAATTGAGATTGACGTGCATTCTTAATTGTAATTTGATGACTATGGAGGGTGTGTACTGCAAAGTTAACTGGATCTGATGCTTGTCGTAATAATTACCTTATATTGTGATCTTTTTTTGATTAAACTTGCAGCTGTGGACATGAAGCGTGGTGAAATGTACTTGTCTGCTTATTTCTGTTGCAATATGTTTAGGCTTATATTAAATGCTACGGTTTAATGTTGCTCAAGTTGAATTGTACACGAGAACTCATTTGCCGTTCCTGAGTTCTTCATAGGAAAAACAAAGTTCCTTTATTTGGTCTGGACATTCAAAAATCAATAACTGCATAGGGAAGTTTGTTTTGGTTCTATTGATGCCATCTTTCTATGGATAGGCAGTCCGTCTTGTTTCCAGTGCACTACTGGAGAATGGAAGTTCGAAGAGAACAATTTATTACCGATTCATGATGCTGATGGGAAACTTAATTTGATGTTTGCTTGTGATGCAGTTGGACCTACAATGACCCTCTCAGGGCGAAGTACAATGCGAAGATGGCTGGAATGAATGCTCCCATATCGAAACCCAAAGGAAGCAAGAAATTGAAGGACTGGGAGTCTCGATGAGTTGCTGCAGCGCTGAGGAGTAACCCACAGGCCAGATTTTTATGGTTAGGTGTTTTGTAGCAGAGACCATGTGTTTCTAGGCTGATGCAGCACTGTATAATGTAAGAGGGGTTGACGCCCGAAAGATGCAAATGTTGATGCAATCTTGATGGTTGGAAGAAGTCCAGCATATTAAAAAATTGAATCGTTTAATGATTAGTCATGACATATCTATATTCTGGTGTTGTATTTGTATACCCGCCGTCTTTCAGTACCTTCCCCAGAATGTTTGTTTATGTTGGTGAAGTCTGGGAACCCTGGGGGAGAGGCCTAGGAAGCATGTCCCGTGGGCGCTTCCAACTGTAAAAATCACTTGTTTATCCAAAATTACTGAGATTTACTGGTTGTTATTGTAAAATCGTAAGTCACCATGAAGAAGTTAAACCTTTCGGAATTCATTCTTATTTTTCGTTGTCATATCTTGCCATGTGGAGGAATTACTAAATACAAGAGCCACTAATTTGCAATGGGAAAATTACCAAAAAGTCCTCAATTTATTGCAATTGTGTCGATTCAAATATTTTTTTTTTTTTGCCATTTGAGTTCTAAACCTTTTACAATTGTGACAATTAAGTTCATTTTGCCGGTCGGCGTTGACGTGAATAATTTTTAATAATTTTTAATATTTTAATAGTTTTATTTTTATGTTTATGTTTATTTTTAATTTTCTTTCTTTCTTTATTTTTCCCCTGCCTATTGCCATTGTAGCCGAAGAGGGCTTCGCGGCCCCCGACTAGCCTCGCCGGGCCTAGCCAAGATATGGCCGCCTTCGCTCGCGGCTGCGCCTCACGAAACCCTCGCGAAGCGCGACTGCTTCGCTAGGGCCTCGCTGGCCTCGGGTGAGGTTGCCCTCGCCCGCGACTGCCATGGCCTTGCCCAGCTTGGGCGAGGCTTGGCGAGGCCGGTCGGGGGCCTAGAAGTCCTTGCAGGCGGGTCACCGGAGCTCGCCAGCCATTGTAGCAGTAGGTGTGGAAAAAAAGAGAGAGAAAAATAGGAATAAAAATAAAAATAAAAAAATAAAAAAATTAAATTGTTTATGTCAGCAGCGGCCGGCAAAGTTGATTGAATTGGCATAATTGTAAAAAATTTGGACTCATTGTGAAAAAAAAAATGTTTAGGATCGAATTGACACAATTGCAATAGGTTTAGGACTTTTTTGATAATTCTCCCAATTTACAATAGTTTTTATTTATTTATTTTGGGTCGAACAATTTGCAATAGTTTTTTTTTTTTTTGGTCGGAACAATTTGCAATAGTTGGAAGGTTACCTTTTAACATAATCATATAAGAAAGCGTGGGAAGCTGAATGTACATTATCAACGCAGAAATAAGTTAGATAAACACATTTTCATGTAATTTTTGGGAATGATTTGTTATTCTCAAAGCCCCTGATAAACCACAACTATGCAGGGGGAAAGACGGAAGTAACGACTGAATGACGTGACTCACGCTGTCATTAGTTGACCCATCAAAGAATAATAGAACCCATTTCAGGCAAAATGAATATGGAAGGAAAATTATCAAAAAAGTCCTAAATTTATTGTAATTTTATCAATTCAGTCTTAAATCTTTTGTAATTATGTTAATTCAGTCTATTCGGCGAATTTTAGCCGGCCGGCGCTGACATGGTCGCCGGCCGGCCGGCGACCTAATATTTTAATGATTTTTTTTTTTTTGGTCTTCCCCTTCCTATTCCCGGCTTCCCCTTCCCTGTTCTACCTCCAGCCGGTCGCCGGATCTTGGCGACCGGCCAGAGGATGACTCTAGCGACTGGCCAGAGGACGACCAGCAAGGCTCTGGCTGGCCTCACCGTGGCCGGGCGAGGCAAGCCTTGCCCAGCCATGGCAACGTCTTGCAAGTTATGACATAGGTGCATCTTATGCCACGTCTTGCTTTGTATAGTATCTTGTGAATCTTGTTCTTCATGCGATTCATTAGACGGTCGTAGGAAGTTGCAAATACCGTAACTTGCAAGAGCTGGCTACAAGAGTCTATGTTTCTTTTTCTTTCTTTGCGGTTTTAGTACGTTGTCTATACCGCTATTAGATTTACCTCGTTCCCGCTAAATTAAGACGCGTTTAAGAAACGTACTTATAGAACTTTAACATTTTGCTTGTAGGTTACATACACATACAAAACTTTCAATCTTGCCAAGGCTGGCATTTGACACAATGCCCCTTGAAAAGGCTTGCCAAACACTCTAGCATTTTCTCAAAGGCCTTTGCCGAGCCAAACGCACCCTAAGAGAGCAAAAGCTTAAACTAATAGGTAAAGAGAGACTGTTAATGCATAGAGTTTTAGAGGAAAATTATTATTCCTCAAATTTATGTATATTTTCTTCTATATCTATTACAATGACCTAGAGATGTATATATACAGGGGAAGGAAAGACTCCTAATAAGGCATAACCTCTAATTTAGGAAATTACAACTCTTTTACAGCTCATTCCCATAAAGACCACGTGAATATATAGAGCATATAAGGGCGATGTGGGACAACAGTTTCAACAAAAGCATTTGCCTAAAGGCGAAAGCAACTAGCCGAGACCTTCAGATCAGTAACATGTTGGGACTGTGGCATAATCGAGGGGAGGTTGGGATGCCACGCCTTCAAGTTCAGAACAGCCATTGCCGCTTCGATCGAAGGCCGAGAGCTAACGGTGGGATGAGCACACCAGAGCCCCGCTACCATCAAGGCTTTCGCCTGTTTCCTGTCGAAATTCATGCCGAGCCTCGAGTCCACGGCATTGAGCAACTTCCTGCGTCCATATTGCTCCCAAACCCACTTTACAAGGGCATTTTGGACTTGGTCTGCTCGTGCCGACTCAACCGCACTTCTCCCGCATACTATCTCCAGAAGGACGACTCCGAAACTGTAGACATCAGATTCCTTGCTCGCCTTACCTGTCTCACAGTACTCCGGAGCCGCATAACCCCATGTTCCTATCATTTCGGTTGTTTTTCGCCCTCTGGCATGGTTGACTAGCCTAGCCAAGCCGAAATCTCCCAATTTGGCCTCGAACATTTCGTCGAGCATGGTGTTGCTGGATTTGATGTCCCTGTGGATCACGCATTGCTTACATTCTTTGTGCAGGTAGTGCAGCCCCGAGGCTAATCCCAGAGCGATGTCGTACCTCCTTTCCCACGTCAACAAGGTTCTTCCCTTAAACAGATGATCATCCAAGCTACCATGTTTCATGAATTCGTAAACCAGGGCGAAGTTATTCGCCTCGTGACAGTAGGTTTAGTCATTAAGCGACATATATATGTCTGTATCTATCATGTGTAGCTTATATGTCATGACCAACCTTTCAATCAATCGGATGGAAGATTTCTTTATACATCATCAGCGAGCTAGATACTTGGTCTGACTGGGTTTTGAAGTAGAACTTTTCGGATAGTTTGCTCAAAAGTAAATTCTAACGCGTTCAGTCTGGGAATCAATTAACGAATAGATGCCAACATTTGAAACAGGTAGAACGATTCTGCCAAGGTAATGAGACGGTAAATCCAACATACGTAATTGACAATCTTTTCTGAGAGGTTCGAGGGGCTCACGTTTTCCAAATAGAGTGATGGTTCGATGTGTGATGAGAGCGAACTAGAGTCGAAAGCTTTTTAGCATTTTCCTAAGATGATATCTTGCTTTGTTCAGTATCTTGTGAATCTTGTTTCCTCATGCCATTCATTAGACGGTTGTAGGAAGTTACAAAATTGCATCTTGAAAGAGCTGCTACAAGTACAAGGATCTTTCTTTTTCTTCAATTTGCTGCTTGGTCAGTATGCCACTACTGTGCAACCATCCAATACTGAGAGTGTGAACAGAAAGCGGGTACTCCTAAAGAACACCTTTCTGTACTATCCATACACAAACATAACTCTTTGCTTGAAGATGACATGCATATTACTCTAAAAGAGGCATCATTGCCTGCGCTCAAGGAGAGGAGGCATTTGCCCGAAACCGGAACCATCTAGACCAGACCTTCCATCGAGACGGCCGCAGATCTGAGGGGAGGTTGGAAAGATCTGCCCTCAAGTTCAAGATGGACATCGTCTCTGCAATCGAGGGCCGAAGGCTAACATCGAGATGAGCACACCAAAGCCCCGCGATCATCAAGGCCTTCGCCTGTTCCTTGTCGAAATTTATACCGAGCTTCAAGTCCACGGGCAAGTTCCCCTGCCCATATTGCTCCCGAACCCACTCTACAACGTGGACGTGGTCTTGGATGACTCTTCTCCCGCATACTATTTCCAAAAGGCTACTCCGAAACTGAAGAGATTCCTTACTTACCTTACCAGTGTGATAGCATTCCGGAGCCAAGTATCCCTGTGTTCCTTTCAATTGGGTTGTTTTTTGGCCTCTGGCGTGGTTGACCAGCCTAGCCAAGCCGAAATCTCCCAATTTGGCCTCGAACCTCTCATCGAGCAAGGCGTTGCTGGATTTGATATCCCTGTGGATCACGCATTGATTCCATTTTTTGTGCAGGTGGTGCAGCCCCGAGGCTAATCCCCAAGCGATGTTGTACCTCCTTTCCCATGTCAACAAGCTTCTGCCTTTAAACAGATGATCCTCCAAGCTACCTTCTCTCATGAATTCGTTAACCAGGGCGAACTTGTTTGCCTCGTGACAATAGCCTAAAAGTTGCACCAAGTTTCTGTGCTTAAGTTGGCTTCCCGACATCACCTCGGACAGATACCCCTCTATTCCTTGGTCTGAATCAGAGTGTATTATCTTCACAGCGACCGGGGTGCAAGCGTCTCCTATGTGCCCTTCATACACGTTGCCAAAACCTCCTTTTCCCAGGATCCTGCCTTTGCAAAAGAATCGGTCGCGATCATCAACTCTTCATAGGAGAATTTCTCGAGTCTCAACTTTTCCAGCTTTTCAGTTAAATTCGCGCTGTGGTCGCCTTCTTCTACACCTCTCTCGGTGCCAGTCATGTTCTCTTCGGTTGTCTTAGGTGCATTATCACCCTCCCGCCTACCATTGCTCGGGTATGGACGGGTGACTTTTGCCCTATAACGTACCCAAGCAAATGAAGCAAGAGTGATCACCACCAATATACCGACGCAGCCAATGGCTATTAGCAGCCACTGCCACCAAGATAAGGTAGATTTTTCGGGCCGGAGCCATAAACTGGAGCGAAATTCCCATGAGTGGACTATGTGATACTCAAATGCATCTCCAGTGGCAGCTGAGAAACCAACATCCACCCACTCTGGCAAATACTCACTTAGGTTGAGTGGGGCATAGTGAAGACTGACTGAGTTACTGAAATTCCCATCAGCATCCATCAAGACAACGCTCAAATTTTTGGCCTGTGAGTCGTACGTTATCGAAGCATCAACCAACCCGCCGCCCTTCATGGTTTCGTTCAACCATGGGACGGTGACATTGGCCGCGCACCTTATGTTGTTTAAATCTATACCAACATGCGGGACATCCCCATCCCAGGGATTCTTGAAAGTGTCAACCTCGATTGCAACAAAAGAACCCTTGGGAAGACCTAGATATTCTCCTCCCAAGTCACATGACATGCCCGAGCCCGGAGGAGCAACAAAGAAGGCCAACCCGTCGCCGGAAACGTTCCTATTTCGAGAGTTGATGCTGAATACAAACTGGGCAGCGAAATCTGCTGCATTCCCCGTGGCCTATACGTAGCTTGCCCGCAATCTCCGCTCGGGTTTTGGTTCGGCTGGCTTGGGCTGAGATATAGGTTAGGAGACAGCACAGAGGCATTCCCCTGAATGTCTAGGAGCTTGAGGCTCTCAGAGCCAAAGGACGGGAAATCGAAAGATGTGTTGTCAAAGCGTGTAGCTGAAGCTGAAAAGCGTTTGAGCAGAGAGATCATCAAGACTAGAACTAATGTGGATGTGGGAGCTTGATCCATCTTGGAAAATTATATTTGATTTTGAAGGAAACAAAACTACTATACTTTGTTGAAAAGACTTTAATTTATATTTTGAGGATTTACTATAAATATATCTATATGCCCTCGTTCTTGATGTTTCTAATGTTCCCGTTTCATGCTCTAAATGCACACGCCGGAGCATCGAAGGAAAACGCCGGAAATGTCCAATCCTGTCCGACATCCAGCGTACCCATACGCACGTGGGTGCACGTGCGAAGGTGTCCACAGAGGGTCCGGGAGCGCGCCGAAAATTTTCGTTCGGTTTTGGAGAATAAAAAAACGGTTTTAGATGAAAAGGGGCTCATTCAGCATAACAGAATTACGAACGTAACAGGCAGAGAGAGGGAGAGAGAGCGAGAGGCAGAAAAGCTCTCGGCGAGCTCAAGTGGACGCCATTGAAGGACCTCGAGCCCGAAACTTAGAGCTCACTTTTCGGCCGATCCATGCAACGCCGATCGACGCCTCCGGCCCCAGTAGCTTCGTCTCGACCCAGGAAACGCGCCGAACCCTCCCGTCTTCGTCGGCAATCCCGAAAGAGGTAATGGCCATGTGTGAACTCGAGCTCGGACCTCCATGGCTTATCTCGATCTAGACTATATTTCTTTACGATTTTAAGTTCAGATCATTCCTTGAGCATTACTGATCACGGCTATGTCTTTATTTTTCGTTTTCATCGCATAAATCCCCCTGAGTCGACTCCCGAACTCTCGAATCAACCTCGAGCTCCGTAGCTCATTCTGGACATCCCCGAGCTCGTTTGATGATCAGGTAAGTTCCCTTGGCCTCTTGCGATGCTGCCTGATAGTCTGGTTTAGTTTGATTACGTTAGAAATGGCTAGGTCGATTTCTCCACCGGAGACAGTCTCGGCCGGTGTTGGTTAGGTAGTTTTTAGGTCAGCTTTCAACGATAACTCGAGATATGTTCATGTTTAGGTGCTTAGGAATCGATCCATGTGAAGATCGGGCTGTTTCGGACGAGTTTTAGGCACTGTTAGGCGTCTCCGGGGAAGCTCCGGCCATCTTCCTCGGCGAGGTGTTGACGGGTCAACGCCGACGTGTCGCTGACGTGGCAGCCACGTAAGCAATCTCGACATTCTTTCATATAAAAAAATAACTAGATCTGACGGTGGATATGGGTGCCACGTGTCACGATCGTGTGTTTTTGAAAGTTTAAAATCATTTTTCGAATTGAAATTTATTTTCGGAATTAAACCTAAAAATTCAGATCCAACGGTGGTCAATGCGCCACTTGTCGCGATCTAGAATTTTCGAAATTAAAAATCATTTTCAGAAATTCAAATTGATTTTTCGAAAATAAAAACCATTTTGTGATCGTGTGGCCCAGGTTTAGCCACACGTCATGATCTCAGCCATCCAATCCATTTTCTGAAAATAAAAAATATTTTCTTAATCCGATGGCTGATATATTGCCACGTGTCACTCTCTGAATCGTCCGATCAGAAATTGCGGGAAAATCAGAAAATTGAATAAAAATTTGAAAAAAAATTCAAAAATTCAAAAATAAATAACAAAAAATGGTGTCTTTTTTAGGCCGACCCAGGACCGTTAGGGTCTGGGCCGGGTCAACCCGACCCGGTCCGAAAAATAAAATAAAAATCAGAAAATGATTTAAAAATCCAAAAAAAATCTAAAAAATTGGAAAAAATCCCAAAAAATTCCAAAAAATTCAGAGTAATCTCAAAAATTAGGAAATTGGTCATTTTAACTGGCCAATCCTATTTTTGATGATTTTGCCATCTCTTTCTTTCAAAATAACTATTTTGCCCCTTTTGGGTAAATTGTCTCGAAAAATTTCAAAAAATTTCAAAAAATCACAGAAAATGGGAAATTGTCATACTTGTCTGGCCAAACCCGTATTTCGTGATTTCGACTTCCGGTTCTTCCTTAAATGACGATTTTGCCTCTTATGGGCAAATCGTTCCAAAAAATCCAGAAAAATTTCAGAAAATCTCAGAAATTGAGAAATGGGCACATTCAACTGGCCAGCCCCATTTCTAACATTTTCAATCCCAAATCTTTCCAAAATGACAATTTTGTCCATTTTGGTAAATTGTCTCTAATTGTCCCCAAACTTCTTCCAAACCCCCCATCTCTAAACCGTTAGGGCTTTACTAGAGATGCCATATATTGATTTGATGCGTTTTATCCGCATGTTCATGGTTTGATTTGCACATCTATCTTTACTGTTTGTGATTGATATGTTAGATATTCTCATCTGCATGACTCTTAGATTCTAGAGCTATCCTCAACCCTATTCATCTGCATGAAATCTTAGTTAGAAAAATCATTCAACTTAGGTACCAAAAGGGCGTCAATGGCAACATTGGCGTAACTAAGTCCCGTATCCCAAATCTCTGGTTTCGTTAGAGTCGCACAGTTCCTCTCGCCGCCCGATGAGGTTTTCGATCTATCTTCCCCAAAGATCGGTGGCGAATTCGAATGCATGTACACCTATGCACATGTCACCCCACTGCACCTAAGGTCGAATCCGATTCTTAAATCCCGCCGTCACGAGATGTGAGGACTTGGGAGAGTCCAAGCCGATCTACGGATCATCACGGATCCCTAGACATTATAATCACCCATAAACTCCTCGGTATCCTAAAAATCCGGACGAGGGTCGCGACATGGTGTTTGGTGTTCAATACTTCATATTCCACCTGGGTCAAGATAGATCAATGCATTTGCATTTTGATTAACTCGACCCTCTTAGTCGAGATTTTCGATAAATTTCACGACCTTTGGATAACTCGGGAGATTTGGCTTGCTCTAGTACGATGCTTTACTAATCGCTGTGTGGCCAAGGAAATTAGTTTAAACTTGATTTTAATAACTCCGTTAAGAAACCCGATCAATCAATGTTTGACTATCTCCAGCATTTGAAATCAATTGCGAACTCTCTCACTGCAATCAATTGCTCCGTCTCTAATAAGGACTTGGTGATTCAAGCCCTCAATGGGCTCCTATCGGAGCATGATCCCTTTGTCACAATGATCACCAATGGCCTTATTATTCTTTCCTTCGGTTATCTGCGGTCACACCACCTCGTCCAAGAAGAACGATTTCTCCGAAAATCGAATGCCTCTTTTTACTTCTCTAGCCCAACCTCCTAACTCACCTCTCTACTCTTCTCGGCCTACCTAACCTAGTTTCAATTTTTTTAGCCTCCACCGCCCCTCCTTTCGAACCCACTCCCTATGTCCCAACCTGACTCTTCTTCTGATCAAATTCCTCCCACATCAGATCCACAAATCCCCTCTAACTACATCTCCATCCAACTCCTCATTTATTATTGTCTTTAATTACTCGACTCTTACAAGAATTTGCTATGAAGGATCTTGGACCACTTCACTATTTTCTTGGCATTGAGGCTCGTCACCACTCTAACGGTACGCTCTCGAGCTAAATTTCTCAATAGCATTTTGCGCAAGTTTGACTTTGTTAAGGTCAAGCCTTTATCCACTCCCATGGCCTCGAAAACTCTTTTATCTATTAACGATTGTGAGCTTCTCGCTTCTTCAACACTGTATCGACAGATAGTTGGTGCTTTACAATATGTGTCCATGACTAGACCTGAAATTAGTTTTGCTGTGAACTTGGTTAGCCTTCATGCATCAACCTAGATTACCTCATCTGCAAGCCGTCGAACGTATATACCGGTATTTAGCTGGCACATCCACCCATAGATTTCTCATTAAGTGGTGTTCTCCCACTTCATTGATAGCTTATGTGGATGCAGACCGGGCTGGGTGCTCCGATACCCGACATTCCACATCAAGTTTTTGAGTATTTTCTTGTTTCATAAAGTGACAAGAAGCAACCCATTGTAGCCCGTTTTAGTACAGAGGTTGAGTATCGCGTTGTCGCTCATTTTATTGTTGAGACTATTTGGATTTAACATTTACTTCGTGAGCTCGAAATCCCACTTTTTAATATTCTCACCGTTTATTGTGACAACATATCTGCTACATACCTTGCTCTCAACCCTGTGTTTCATGCTTGCACCAAACACATTGAGTTGGATTTTCACTTTGTTCGAGAGCGAGTTGCTTCCAGTGATCTACATGTTCGCTACATGCCTACCGCGGATCAACTGGCAGACATATTCATCAAGGGGCTACCTAGTCCGCGTTATACGCTATTGAGATCCAATCTCTCTGTTGTTACACCTACTTCGGATTTAGGGAGAGTATTAAAGTGTAATTTATATGTATAATGGGATACTTCTATAATTATGTTTCTATCTATACCCTTAGTATATTGGAAGAAAATACTCGATCTCCGCTCAGATTCTTAGCCCTTGTTTCGGTGGAGGGTTGGTAATGGGCAAGGCATTTCCTTTTGGTTCAATTCTTGGCACCAGAGAGGGCCTCTTTATAAATCCTTCTCTAATAGGGATATTTATAGATCTGGTATCCCTCGAAAGGCTACTCTCTTCAAGTTCCTTTCCACTCCCGTTCTTCCACCCCATGTCACGGCTTTATTTGCTACGTGGTCTGAGGGTTTTCCCCCTGCGTCCCGAGTCCTCGAATCATTTTATATGGAAAACCAAGAATTCGGGTGTGTTTTCTATTGCCTCTACTTGGAATCTCATCCAGTGCAGGGGTCAAAGTGTGCCGTGGCACTCCTTTGTTTGGGATCGGGCTCTTGCCCCCCGGCACTCTTTCCACTTGTAGCTTATCACGCTCAACAGATTAGCAACTCAGGTCGTACTGCTCAATTATCATCGTATATTTGAAGGTACGTGTGCTTTTTTGTGGCCATCGGCCGAACTCGGTCAACCACCTCTTCTTTGGCTGCACTTCCACGAGTACCCTTGCTCTCTTCTGGGCCTCTAGATGCTACTTGGCTTGGCGCAATAGTTCATGGCAGGACAATCTACGCTGGGCCATGTCGCATATCAGCGGACACACTTTCAATCAGGTTATCTCTCGATTTTCCTTTGGAGTCTTATGTTATATGATATGGACGGAGAGGAACCACATACTCTTCCGAGGCCAACCTTACTACATGCCTGCCATGAAGAAGCACCTTGAGAATGTGGTCAGAGACAAGGGCCTCACATTCAAACATGTGGTGGATAATCCTAGGAACCGGAGGATGCAACTTAGCTGGGGCATATCTCCTTCTATTTTTGGTTGAGACTTCTTGTATAGTCTCTGTTCTTCTCTGTTGTTTGGCCACGTGTTCCCCCCCCCCCCAACCCCCCCTGTCGCTTGTTTTGTACCAACCTCACCTTTGCACCCGCAGTGACATCGCCCGGTGTCACTTCGAGTGCATGGTTTTTTGTGTGGTTTGGTTTTGCTTGTAAATCGTGCTTTTGGTTAGTGAATATACTTCTTACTTTACCAAAAAAAAAAAAACATGTACTAGCTAGGGATTTTCTGTTACACTAAGTTTGGTTTGGGGTAAATGTGGTACGGGTGTACCAGTTCGAAATTTTTTGTGACACAAAGTTTTGTTTGAGACAAATGTGATACGGGTGTATTAGCTTGAGATTTTTGTGATACAAAAATTAATTTGGGTAAATGTGGCACGGGTGTAACAGTATTTTCTTGTGGTATTAACCATTAGAAAAATAATTAAATGTTGGTAAGGAAGTTGGTAATTTAATCGAAAAAAAGTTGGTAAAACACTCAAATATATATTGAAAAATTCATATAAGAGTTGGTAAGTTAAGAAGAGATGACAAGAAATGCAATAAAGTTGGTAAAAGATAAATAAAAGTTAGTAATTTGGAAACTGTCAAAAAGAGTTAGTAATTTCATAAAAGTGTTCGGTAAGTCACCACTATTGCTGGAAATCAGGAAAATGGTGATTTATTTTACAAATAATTTTTTTTTACACTTACCAACTCTTTCAAAAATCTATTGAAAGGGAAAAAATCCGGTTTTCTAGGAAACAACGCAGTAGATTCGTCTAGGTGAATTAAGGCCCACTTTTTTTCTTTTTCTTTTTTATCATTTCTCATCGAAATGATGGGGATATATGGATTTCATTCTTGGAGGAGATACAAGTGAACGAAATAGTGAAAGAGACACACTCGATGGAGCTTTCAAATAGATGTAAATCAATATACGAAGTGAATAAAGGATACATTAAATGAGAACACGACATATCGACTATTAATATGATATTTCCATCACTCGTAAGAGATCAAGACCGTTTGTGGATACTTGGTTATTTTTAGAAAAAAGGTGGAAAAGCGGGGAAAAGGAAAAAAAAAATAAGAAGAAAAGGAGAGCGAATCCGCACCGTCCAATTACTCTTGTGGTGAGATCTCAACCTCTCAAGCGGGCAATATTTTATGTTTTCGATTATGATGTTTTGTGGATTTTTAGGATAGTTCAAGATAATATGTGTGAAGACCATTATTTTTCACGTGTAACAAATAATTATTATTACAGGGTTGCCTGATCTATCAAAATTAGTCAAGTGCTTACGCATTCGCTGGTCCTACTATATTCTCTCGTTAATTTAAATCGAACCCATCAAAACCAAATCTTCGAAATCGACTCTAATACATCATGACCAACTATATGTATTAAGGTCCGAACATTCAAAACCAAAGATAGAGAGGGATTTCACGTTCAAAACCGGTCATCTACTGAAATGCTTTTTTATCTAATGTTCACAGGGCTTTATCATACCCCCAGTAATCTTGGCCCAAAGAAAAAACCGAGCCCCACTAAATTTCCACGAATTACTCCACACGATGGCATCCGCATGCATGCCTGATTGAATTGCTTAAAATATGAGAGAAAAAATCTTCACAATCTCGTCACAAAAGGAATGAAAGGGCAAAGGATACCGGAAATGCCAAAGTTTGTGTCCGGCGCTCACTTTGGTGGCAAAAAAAAAATTTGGATCACTTAAGTGCCAATTTTTTTTTAAAATAATTTTTTGAGTGCCAACTCTGATGAGTTTTGCCGGAAATGTTACGTGACATCTACGTGGTTCGCTGGAAGATCCCAATTGGCAATAAAAAAGCTAAAAGTTTAAAAAAAAAAAAAAGCTAAACACTAAAAAAATAAATATAATAAAAAAAATAGAATGACTGCAGCGGCGAGTCGGCAATGGCCGGCGATGGGTGGGGGCTAGTCGGCGGGGGTCGTGATCCCCGGTCAGTGGCCGCAACCCCCGCCGACAGCTGGCTTGCCGGCCCTTGCCCAGATCTTCAAGAAATGTAGATTTCTGCTGAGCATCATCACTTTACTCGTTTTGCATCGTCTTCCCCAAATTTCTAATCTCCTCCTGATGTTGTTGCCGAGAGCTCCAACTCCGGTGAACATCAATTTCACCATCTCCGGCAAATACATCATCCCCGGCTAAAGACCGAGACATCTGCAGGTAAAAGAAATCTTGGAAACTCCCCTTAAAGCAAATGATAAAAAGACAACCTTTCTTGTCGATGTAAAAGCCCAGAACTCAAACATAGGGCAATTTGAAAATAAAAATTGTGCAGAGAAGAGAACCCAGAATCTGTTAATGCGAAATCAAGACAACCACAGCTCGATAGAAAAAAAAAGGCAAAGAAACCAGCCATTTTTTTTTGTCGAAAAGAAACCAGCCATTTTTTTTGTCGAAAAGAATTGAAGCGAGAGAAATATGAGGGAAAGAAATTACCATATTGATGCAATCAATCTGTAACGGCTTTAGTGTTAATTTGACCTAGTGACCAAGTCAACATAATCAATCTGTAGCCGCTTTGATTTGATTGATATCTTCAATCAATCTGTAACCGCTTTGATTTGATTGATTTCTTTTTAACTAGATTTTCTTTTACAATAAAATGATACCAAAACAAGAGATCTGTGATCATCTTCTTTCTTTTTATTAGCTGGGTTTTATGTTAACGCCGTTGTTCCAGTTCCTTCTATTATTCTGTGCGGAATACTGAGGAAGATCTATTGTATCCTGGGAGGATAGTCGCTAGAGCCTTACGCACCGAGTTACATACTCCGAGGGGCAAAATTATCCTTAAGGACATTGCTTGCACGCCGCAGATAATTATTCTTACTTTCTCGTCTTTTCTAAATAGATTCCTAATTATTCTTATTTTTGATGTTATCTAATAATTTTCCAACAATTACCGAGAGAAAAAAGAAAAGAACTGAAAATCAGTCATTGGCGAAAAGGGTCGACAAAGAACTCACCTTAAAACACAAGAAGAATTCGTCATTAAACAAGATAAGCAGATCTGGCCATTGCCGGTGATGGTAGGGCGGCGGCGACAAGCTCTCGCGGCAGCAAGTAACCCCCTTTTCTTTTCTTTTTTTCTTGTTTTAACTTTTTTTTTAGCTTATTTTTAAGTTTAAGAATGAATTTTTTAAAGAAATTTCCAAGTGGACTGGCTTTCTTTAAATAAATTGCCATGTGGACTGATTTTTTTTATAAAAAAATTACCATGTGGAGTCCACATAAACTTATTTCTTAATTATAAATGATGTGTCACTAAAAATTTTTAAATATCAAATGCCCCGTATATTTTTTGGGCAGAATCTCTCGTCGTTAGCACTTAAGTGATCGTTTTTTCTCCGATTTGGCACTTAAGTGAGCCGGTGAAAAATTTTGACACCAAATTGAGCGTTGTATCATTTCAAGAAGACAGATGATGTCGCGGGCAAATGTACTATGTCCTCAAGCTTCTCATGACTAGTGACTGACTTCATGTCGATTCTTATGCCTTTTCCACGTGATCTGGCATAAAAATCGTTGTGAAAAACAGCTATCGACAATAAAATAGACTAAATAAGAAACTAAATCAAATATCAAATTTAGGAAAAATTATCAAAAAAAATCCTATACCTTTCGCACTTTCGCCAATTCAGTCCTAAGCCTTTTAAGTTTGCCGATTCAATCCTACACATTTTCACATTTTTCCAATTCAATCATATTGGCCAAAAATCGCTGACGTGGACGTCAGCTGTCCTACACGATATCGCCAGCGCTGACGTGGATATTTTTTAATATTTTTTCAAATTTTGTTATAATTTTCTTTCCTTTTTTCTATTTTTCCCTTTCTAGGTTCAGGGTCCAGCGGGGATCGCTGAACCCGCAGCCGCAAAGCCCTCGTCGATCGTGGGGTCACGGTGAGCCTCACTGACCATCGCCAGATCTGACCAGCCGAGGGCGTGACAACCCTCGCCGTGGCCCACAAGGGCTAGTGACGCCCTCACCCCAACCTCGTGGCTGACTAGAGCTTTACGGCCCTCGCCTAGGATCCGGTGAGGGTCGTCGGCCCCTAAACCCAGAAAGAAAAAAAAAATCAATTTTTTTAAAGATCATAAAAAATTATCTTTTCAGCGATTTCCAGCCAATATGACTGAATTGAAAAAAGGTGAAAAGGTTTAGGACTGAATCGACAAACTTAAAAGGTTTAGAATTTTTTTGAAAATTTTCTCCCGAATTTATGCTGGTCAATCGGTGTGACATACGTTCACTGAGAGAGCAGCACAGGATTCCATTATAAATTAAAACTACAATCACGCTCAAGTCACTCAAACACTTTCTTCAACCCCCAATTACACGCGATAATTTAATATAGTGTTTAGCCCTGTAATTCCTTGCAAAATAATCTCTCAAGTCACTCAAGAACTGTGAGTATATCTCAACCCCTAATTACACCCGATAATTTGATATAGTGTTTAGCCCTATAATTTTTTGCGAAATAATCTCTTAAGTCACTCAAACACTTTCAGTGTATCTGAGTCCCCAATTACACCCGATAATTTAAGTGCTTAACCACATAGTTCCTCGTGAAATGATCTGTTGGCATGATTTTCTCTCCTATCTTACGAAATGAGATTTGTTAATATTGTATTCTATGATTCTGGGGTGCCTTCCTTTTTTCTGGTTATCTTCTGTTCTTTTTTGTTGCTTGTTTCCTTTGTTGGAGCAACCTTTCCAGCACATATGGTTGAACAATGGCAGATGGATCATTATGACAAAAATAACAAAAGGAGAACGAGAGTTTTTTGTCCGAGGAAGTAGGCACATTGCCGAACCTCGTTAACCTTTGTGTCTTTATGTGATTGTTTGTTTTTCTACATGGTATCAGAGCAGGTTATGACCCTGACTATTTGAAGAACTCGTCTCGTCCACGTTCTTTTTGAGTGTTGACTATTGGGTGGGCACCATGACAAATCCAGAATCGGAATCTGGACTTCCCGACAAAGGTGCGAACTCTGGATCAGAATCAGCGAAGGCTGTGGTGCATGAGGGAAACAGCCAACGTCTTACATCTATTTTGTTGAATGGAAGGAATTTTCTTCCATGGTCTCGAGCAGTGACCATCGCACTTGGAGGCCGATTGAGGCTTGGACATATTACTGGGCAAACTAAAGCACCCGATGAAACTCATCCAAAGTTTGAAAAAATGCAAGCAAGTGATCACAATGTTATGACTTGGATCTTCAACTCAATGGAGCCTAAAATCTGTGAGATTTTTGCTTACTCAGATTCGGCCAAAACATTGTGGGATTCGTTGTCTAAGATGCATGGTCAAGCCAATAATGCACCTTGAATTTTTGAGCTTCAACAAGGTGCAAATCAGTCATTCACAGAATATCTGGGGAGCATGAAGAAACAGTGGGATGAACTCCGTCAGTATAGACCTACAACCCAGAATGTGCGTGACTACGTGCAAAGGGAAGAACAAGATAGAATTTTTTATCTCTTGGCAAGCCTAAGACCTGAGTTTGAAGACACCAAACATGGCATTATTATGAGGCCGCAATTATCGTCCTGAATACCATGTGCTCCCTAATACAGAGTGAAGAAACAAGGACGAGAGTCATGCATTCTGACTCGATTGTGGCACCATCAGCAGGCTCATTGGAGCACTCGGCTAACACTGTCAGTTCCAATGCCAAGCAAAGTGATGCTGGTACTCGGTTTGTCAAAGGGAAAGGAAAGAAGCCTATTCATTTTCATTGTGATCATTGTGATCGAGATGGGCATTCCAAGGAACGATGTTGGATTCTACATCCTCAGTTGCGTCCAAATAAGGACAAGGGTCTGGACGCTAAGATAGCAATTCAAGGGAATACCACAGACTTACAATCCAAGTTGGAGTCCCTAACGCTACAAGTTCAATAGCTACTTCAGACACGCGGTTCGGGTCCTTCTGGCACCGAATCCGTAAATTTAGCCAAGACCTCTGGTAATATTAGTGCACTTTCTATTGAGTCTAGAAATCGGTTTATTGTTGATTATGGTGCTACAGACCATATGTGTAGTTCCTCACATATTCTATCTAATACTGCTACTAGCTCTTTATATCCACCGATCATAGTGGCTAACGGAATGCAGGTGCCAACCCAAGGTGTTGGGCAACTGAATGTGCTTTTGAAAAAAACTGAGGCTTTATTGGTTCCGGGATTATCTTCTAATTTAATGTGTGTGAGCAAATGTACTAAACAGTGAAATTGTAATGTCATTTTTACTCCACGGAAGGTGTTGTTTCAGGATCGCAGTACCAAGAGGATGATTGGTGAAGGACAACTTCGGGACGGGCTATACACCTTAGATTCGCATGGCGAAGCGTTGGTGGCTAGGAAGGGGGATGTGGATACCTCTCGTCTATGGCATTGGCGTATGGGTGTTGCGGTCCTTAGACATGTCTTTGACTCATGATTCTAGTAGTTGTGATCCATGTCACTTTGCTAAGCAACATAAGTTGCCTTTCCCTAAACATTTGCATAAATCAACTGAATTGTTTACTTTGGTACATGTCATGCCCCGACCCTCAGGCACGCGACAACCCTTCCAAACGTCAGATCAAAGGATAACATCCTAAGCATGTCATCGACCCAATTCTTTTTATCTTCGATTAAGCGCAAGTGCAAGCAACATAGAACCCCAGACAATAATAAAAACATGGATAGACAGCAAGAGATAAAACAAACCACAACAGCACAACCATTTTATTTATATACAGTTAGCCCAAGGGGAAACGATCCAATCTACAAGCCCATCTTCAGGACCGTTTTCTATGACCAACAAAAATATACCAGGTCAGGTCTAGGGGCTAATTACTACCACCAAACTACCACAAAAAGAACCCTCCACAGCAGCGCACGCTCACTGACCGCCATCACCATGCTAATCAGGGTACTCCTCTGGATCAGACTCCGGATCAAACTCGGGATCCTCCACCTCCCCGTCCGGCATATCGAAGTCCAGCAGGTCCCAAGCTCGAACGATCAGGGTTGGATATGAGGGTCACTCAAACCCCCGGATCAGCCCGTAGAGATCATCACCGTGATGCATGAACCAAGCCTTGAAGAGATGGGCCACTAAGTGGGCTATCCCTTCATTGACCCAGACAGTCGTCACGTGTTGTTCCCATACTCGATCCGAATCTGGACCCGGACGATGAATGATACGAGCGGACTGGTCGGTAGGCACCCCGAATCTCACGTGGCGCTCCACCATACTTATGGACCTGTAAAATGGTTAACTACAACAAATGAGATATTAATCTCAATGAGTCAATGCCTAAATCCGATTAGGACGTCAATTCACTCAGGCGGCCTAAACAAGCAGCACAAGAACCACAGCAGACCAAAGGTAGGCAAGGGACACCAACTCAGGCTGCCCAATAAGCGCACGGTCCAACGACCAACGGACAATCACATGCAAACTTACCCCACCTTAGCCCACGCGATAGATATCACATGGCAATCAATAAAAAACAGGCCAAAGCACATAACCAGAACACATGTCAACCACTCGGGCACTCAGGCACTATGCAACATGCGTGTTCCAGTTATAATGCAAGAGATACTCCACTCTTGCCACAATACAGCCTCACTACTAGTACTCTTCCGGCAAGACCGAGTGTTGTCCCACTTCGTTCCGATGACAGCAACCGATAGCCCATCAAGACCCCTAAGGTGGACATACCATGATTTCCTATAAGGAACTTCGGTCAATCACAAGCTGCGACCGGCATCTGATCAGTCGTGTGGTTCCGGACTATACGTCGCCGGCACGAACTATCGTGCATCCAATATGCCGTGTTCATCCGAACTCATGTCGGCACTGACATACCAGGTAACGAACCCATGCCAATAAGGGTATCACCAACGTCCCCAGTTACCTTAGGGTGACGTCATACCATCGTGTAACCACACATACACACCAGGTAACCAAGCCAATTCTTACTTCATATTTAGTCCAATGCAGCCACACTCACGAGTATGCTCAAAACTGGGCTAATAGCCGTTTTCATGCTCAAAAGACACAATTGCTCACACAGATATTCATTTCCAATTAAACGGGATATTCTACTCTAAGTGATCAACCAGCAGATTCGAGCAATCAAACAATCAATAATCAACCGATTAGCAATCAAAGGCAAGTAAATACTATCAGGCAATTAATCCAGCCCTGGCTATTTATCGTCACAATAGTTAATAACCCGGTCTGATCTAGTCACGGTAAAGCAAATAATTAACCATGGTAACTATTCCACCTAACCATGGTAATCCAACTAACCACAGTAACTATTTATTCTACCACAGTAACATTTAACTAACCATAGTAACTAATTGACCTAACCACAGTTAATTTATCCTAACCACGGTAACTATCTAATTTAACTGCGGTAACTAACTAATCAGCTACGGAACTAATTAATCTAATCCTAAGTGTAATTAACATCATAATCAAAGATTAGAGGTTAACTCACAACGGCGGCGACGGCGGCGGTCGGCGGTGGGCGGCGACGGCGGCGGTCGGCGGTGAGCGGCGATTTCGAGGCGAAACAGCGGCTGGACAGCAACGGACTCGCTGCGACGGAGGGCTCGTGGAGGGCGGCGGCAAGCTCGACGGAGCTCACGGCGAGGCTGCTGCGGTGGCTGGGCAGCGGCTGGGGTGCATGGTGGGGCTCGGTGACAGCCTCGCGGGGAGCGGCGCGCTGAGGAATCGCAAGCAGAGCGACGCGGCGGCGGACCGAACGACAACGAAGGGGGACCGAGAGGGAGAGAGAGAATTCGAGTGAGGGGGTGAAGGGAAGAGAGGGAAAGAAAATAGAGAGAGAGAGAGAGAGAGAGAGAGAGAGAGAGAGAGAGAGAGAAGATGAAGATGGTGAGGGCATTTTGGTAATTTGCCAAAGTCAAAAGGTGAATTAGATATTTTGACCTTGAGTTGATGTGCATTTATGAGGTAGGGCCCACGGGTCAATCAGTATTTATGGCGTCTGGCTTATATGAATAATATCCTAGTGTAAAACTGTAATTTGGTAATTCAGGTCTGATTGGTCATTTGGCTCAGATGACTGAAGATATTTCTGATCATGGTTAAGCTCCGGCGCAAAGGAATACGATGCTAATAGCTACGGCGCGACGAAACTAAATGAACTCTATTGAACTATGCTTCAGGGCTACTCATAGCCTTTCAGGATAAACAATTCCGCGTCCGATAATTGTCACTCAATTTTCGAAAATCCAATATTATCCATTTTACAAGCCTTGGAATTTCAGGACGTCACAACTCTTCCCTCCTTAGGAAATTTCGTCCCCGAAATTAAAACATTATACAACATCAAACAGAAAAGGGTACCGGCTCTTCATAGCCTCCTCGCTTTCCCACGTCGCTCCTTCTATTCCATGGTGTTGCCAAACCATCTTAGCCAAAGGAATCGTTTTATTCCTCAGCACTTGTTCTTTCCTGTCCTCGATCCTCACCGGACGTTCCATGTACGACACACGCTCATCCACATCGATTTCCTCAAAACTCAACACATGAGCTGGATCGGGCTCATACTTCCTCAACATCGATACATGGAATACGTCATGTACCTGAGCAAGTCTCGATGGTAACGCAAGACAATAAGCCAGATTATCAATCCGTTCCAGAATCTCAAACGGTCCAACGTACCTCTGGCTTAACTTTCCCTTCTTGCCGAAATGAGATGTCCCTCTCATAGGCGACATCTTTAGGAAGACATGATCACCAACCTGAAACTCTAACAGTCTACGTCGCTTGTCGGCGTAACTCTTCTGACAGCTCTGGGCTATCCTAAGTCTCTCTCTGATGACCTTAACAGCATCCAATGACTGTTGAACCAATTCCGGGCCAGTGATCTTCCTTTCACCAACCTCGTCCCAACAAACTGGCGTCCTACAAGCCCTACCATACAACGCTTCGAAAGGTGCCATCTTAATACTCTGCTGATAACTGTTGTTGTAGGCGAACTCGACCAAATGAAGCTGATCCTTCCAATTACCCTTGAAATCCAATACACAGACTCGCAACATATCCTCGAGCGTCTGAATCGTCCTTTCTGATTGACCATCAGTCTGAGGGTGATAAGCCGTACTGAATTGCAGCTTCGTTCCCAACGCAGTCTGCAAACTCTTCCAAAAGGTAGAGGTGAATCTGGGATCACGATCCGATGTGACCGTTACTGGCACTCCACGAAGACGCACTATCTGGCGCACATACAAATCAGCCAGTCTGTCCAAAGAGAAATCCTTTCACATGGCGATGAAGTAAGCAGACTTCGTCAATCTATCTACCACAACCCAAATCAAATCGTTGCCTCTCTGGCTCCTTGGCAAACCCGTCACGAAATTCATCGTGATATGCTCACACTTCCATTCCAGAATCTCAAGCAGCTGTAACAATCATCCAGGTTTACAATATTGTGCCTTGACTTGTTGACATGTCAGACACTTTGCCACGTACCTTGAACAGTAACAATCATTTGGTGGTAACTGTTGTACATTTGTTGCTACACTTTCTTCATCATCCATGATGGGTATAATTATTTCTTGGGCTCTGATCGATGGATTATAAGTATGACAAATCACGAAACATGTATTTATATATTGTTGGGATGTGATTCATACTCTTCATTAGCATAAAAGCATGAGGTTCCGCTTCCCGATAAGCGGATGGGGGTCCAGGGGAGCCGCCCTGGCGGGAGTTGTAGGGACCAGCGCCCCTTGGACGCCATAGGACTTTTATAGTTTGAATCTATATTTTATTGGTAGTTTAGGTTTAAGCCCATGAATAGCTACTAATTATATATAATCTCTTTATCTTGTAATTGAGAATTGTAACAGAGAGGTAAGAAGTGCTAATTATAGTGGAATGCTCCGCTAGGTGAAGTCCTATTTTAAGGGTAAATCAGAATAAATTTTTGTGTCTCGATTTCTCTTTTTCGCATTTACTTTTCACTTCGTTATGTTTGTGCGTCGCATCTTAACATCTGGTATATATGAGAAATATTAAAGGAACTCTTCCTCCACGTACATGCAGAATAAACTAATAACAATTAACAACACTGTAAGCCGTCTTAAACAAGCTGCTTGTGACGTCTCCAATGTGGAAGCTTCGCGAACAATTTTACTTCGAGCTGGTCAAACCCAATTAGTAGTATTTACTTTTTGTCAAAAGGGGCTGTGGTGATGATGCATTGGCGTTCGTGATGTGCAGGACCACTTCTCCCAAACGAGTTGCCAATTACTTTACGACTTCGAATGTTTCGATGTCTCGTAGTTTCTTCAACGGTCACTTTCTCAAAAACAAAACAAAAAAAAATTTAGAGTATACACCATCGGCGCAGGGAGATTGTTATCAAAGCAATTTGGCG
The DNA here is from genome assembly GCA_029784005.1 of Lenwebbia sp. NSW1173648. Classification (NCBI taxonomy): domain Eukaryota; kingdom Viridiplantae; phylum Streptophyta; class Magnoliopsida; order Myrtales; family Myrtaceae; genus Lenwebbia; species Lenwebbia sp. NSW1173648. The sequence continues at coordinate 4,566,019 of JARCGZ010000005.1, forward strand.
TCATAGACCTTTCTAAGTTTGCGCCATATTAGGAATGATGAGGATTGGGAAACGCATGAGACTGAGAGTGATTCGATTGCATTCGGTAAAAAAAAAAAGTGAAATCATCTTCTTGTATTCTTCATTTAATCCATCAGATCTCGGCCGCTAGTTCCCATAGTGAATAGAGTAATTTTATTTTTTTTCTTGTCGAAAGAAAGATGTCATTCATATCATAATAATAGTTCGAGAGTTACTTCTTTCAAGTCTAGCAAAATTCTAAACAACTTATGAACAATATATAAAGCTAGAAAGCAAATAACAAAGCATAATCTGCGGCTAGAAGTACACACTCATCCCTCCAGAATAAATCCGTCACTATAAAACTTCGGCGGCCGATCATTAATGATGAGCACACGTCGAGATCTCTCACTCCATTTGCAACGGTTTGCGGCGCGCGTCTAGGTTCGACGTTCCCATCACCATTACCGTGCAAAGACACCAACATCAATATGTTAAAAGAACACAGATCTAATACATGTGAGAAACTCCTAGATTTATATTTAGATCTAGTTTGGGAGAGTAAAATTTTCAAATCTTGACCTAAATTTAAATCAAGAGAGAAGAGCGGCCTAATTTCGGAGAGGTTGTGGAGACACGTCTCGAACATCCTCCTTGACTGCTGTCGACTGGGCAAATGATGGAACTAATCTCAACGTTCACTCAAAATTAGCTACAGAAGTTTATTCACGCAAGCAAAATGAAAACTTCAAAAAAGAGAAGAGAAAATAAAAAAAAAGGAGGGAGGGAGGGAGGGAGAGAGAGAGTCTCTCTCTCCCTCCCTCAAGTGGGTAATTGGTATAGATTATTTTAGTGCATTAATTTGACTCCATTATTGATGAATTCTTGATCCACTAAATTGTTCCATTACGATATTTGATACTTTTGAATCTTGAGAAACACAAGTTGCAATACAGAAAAGTTCAGATTACGAACTCACTCAACTATACGAAGGCTTAAAAAAATAAAATAGAATTCACTCGATTAAGTTCGTCACATATCGAAACACTCAATCTATTGACTTAAGCTTTTAGATTTGAATTTTGTAAGGTACCAAAGCACGGGTCAAGTAGTCCCATCAGTTTTTAGGGTGGGTTTGTTTCGGAAAAAAATTCGTGATAAAGGAAAATATTTTTCTGAAAATTTCCAGAAAAATGTTTTCCCTTTTTTCAGATTAGAGAATTCATTTTTCCAACTTTAAGAATGCATTAATTGATTTGGCGGTAAATGGTTTTCCGTTAATCGATCATTTTCAGCAAATCAAACACGTGAAAGTCCAAAATAATTAAATCGTGAGAGATTCTTTCGCCCAAACAAATACGCGGGATCTTGTATTGACTTGAATTTCGATAATAGGATGAAGCGGATTTGGGACGTAGTGAACGGACACACGCAACATTCTCTCGATCTACGACCAATCTATTTTTGGTCTTTTGGTTATTATAATCGACCAAATACCACTTACCCAAATCCAAAAGTTAAATGACCCCCCAAAAAAAAAAAATCACAACGACTCTGCAAATGCTTAAATGCTCTCTCTTCCCCGTAGGTCTGACTCTCACCACCTCCATTCTCTCTCTCTCTCTCTCTCTCTCTCTCTTCCGAGACTCTGAGAACCTCAAGCTTCAACATGTACGTAAATGGTGTTCACTTCTGTTCTAACTTTTGAAGCTCTCCCTCTCTCTCTCGAATGAAGTTTGCTTTTTTCTCTCTTTATCGTGTTCGAGCGGTGGGAAAAAGACTAGCACAACCAGCATCAAAAGAAAGAGAGTGAGTGAGTGACTGGGGTCTCGCTGTAGGGCCAACTGTTTCAGTTCAATTTTCTTGCCTTTTTTCTCTTTTTGTTTTCCTCGTGAAGAATTGGATCTTGGGTTGGTTCTCAACTTGGTTTTCAGAATTCAAGAACTCCAACAAATCCATCACTTCTTATTTATAAGAAGAAAAAAAGGGAAATTTACATTGGGGGTCAGTGTGGCTTCTCCCTCCCCCACTGCTCTGCCACCAGTAATGGCTCTGCCTTATCTTGAGCATGTGTGACATGATGAGGCCTCGTAACTCAGCATGAGATCTTGTTTCCAGAACATTGTCCTGTGAGAAGATATAGTTTCTTTTCTCTATTTTCTTTCTTTCCTTTCTTCCTTTTTCTTCCTATCCCATTCTTGGTTTAGAAATTTTTACAAAAAAAAAAAAAAAAAACTTTTTTTCTTGTGAATTTAGTAACCGAGCTCAGCTTTTGAAAGCTACCTGTGTCATTGCCTTTCTGGTACATCATTACACAATCTGAGGTAATTATACGCATTGGTGGTAACTGAAAAAACTTCATTTGCATAGAATGAAGGGCAAAAGAAAGAAGTGAACAACAATGTTTTTGGTGTAGAGAGTGAAGCAGACAGAGGAACAAGTTTTTCTTTTTCATATATCCATCTGGTTTAATTGAGGTTGGGAATTTCATATTCACATTTATTTATTTATTTTTGGGTCAAGAAGAAATGTTGGAAATCTCAGCTGGAGTCCAAAACCAGGGGACAATCAGAGAGCACTTGAAGGAACAGCTTGCTCTTGCTGTGAGGAATATCCAATGGAGCTATGCAATCTTCTGGTCAATTTCAGCTGCACAACCAGGGTATGCTAGCAGCCACATCTCTTCTCCTGTACATATTTGTTGTGAAACATTTTTCTGCATAAGCTGCTGTCGAAGGTCGCTTGTTCTCCTGAATGTCAGAGTGTCAATGCAGTTAGTAGGTCTAGTTTAGGATTAACATAGATAAAAACTAACAATGATGATAAATTTGAAGATCGTTGCTTGCCCGCTTAACTCAGAGGTTAGAGCATTGGATCTGTAATGCAATGATTATCGATTCAAACAGCCGGCTTTTTCTTTTGTTCAATTTTAGAGTTGCAGGTGGTTCTTAATGCAGAATATGAATATTACCAGTTTACCGTATATTTAATCAATTTTGGTTCTGAGTTGGCCTTTTCTTGGCTTGCCTTGAGAAATGAGAAGTATAGTGGTTTGAGACTCATCATGTTTCTTCTAGCTGAAAAATGTTGAGTTTCATGCAGGGTACTGGAATGGGGTGGCGGGTACTATAATGGTGACATAAAGACCAGGAGGACGACACAAGCTATAGAACTCGGTGGAGGAGACCATATGGACTTGCATAGAAGTGGACAGCTAAGAGAACTATATGAATCCCTCTCGGGCAGCGAATCCAATCCACGACCTAGTAGAAGGCCTTCGGTTGCATTGTCCCCAGAAGATCTTTCCGATGCAGAATGGTATTACTTGATTTGTATGTCCTTCATATTCAACATTGGCCAATGGTAAATTCCTTTCTCACAAGTAGTGAATACTTAGACCGCCCGACGCCATGTCATGACTTTTTCTCTGTCCTATTCCAATTTGGGAGCAGCTCGAGTTCAATACTCACCAAGTTCTCAAATAATGATTCTTCGCTTCATTAACCTGCAGTTTGCCTGGACAAAGTTTAGCAACTGGTAAACTGATTTGGCTATGCAATGCACACTGTGCAGATAGCAAAGTGTTCAGTCGGTCTCTGCTTGCTAAGGTTGGTGATGATCTTACTTGAGAAGCAATGTTAATTCTTAAAAGTTTGTCATTATTTGATAGCCTATGCACTTATGATGGCTGGTGCATATCTGACATTCCCTTACTGTGCCGATATTGTTCTGTAATTCGGGGATCCAACAACCATATTCTTCAGAGCGCATCAATTCAGGTATTATATCTGTTCACGAAATGTTACCAGCTAACTTTTGATTGCTTTCACTTAGATTCCGCACCATCGACAATGAAACAATTCCCACACGAAAGAAGAACCGCTGCTTTGTAATTTGGACAGTTTCAAAGTCTCTTCTTGACTGCATATCTCTCCTTATATCCTCTTTCTCGCTTTTCAGACTGTCGTGTGCTTCCGGTTCTTGGATGGCATCATTGAGCTAGGCACAACCGAACTGGTATAATCTCGCAACCCTTCAGTATGGTTTCTTCAGAATATTGAAGTTGCAAATGCAGAGGAAATCTAGACCAAGTTTCCTTATTTTTCGTTTTTACCTGTTTCGGAAGGTTTTGGAAGATCCTAATCTCATTCGACATGTCAAAACATCCCTCTTAAAGTCTTCGGACTTAAAAGGCTCTGAGAAATCCGACCCTTGTGCTAGAGATAATAAAAGTAAATTGCTTGATCGAGCGATTTTCGACACCGAATTGATTTCAGCAGAAGCAGAGGAAGGACTAACTTCACTTAATACCGGTTCGAATGGGCTTGAGCCGAACCAACAACTTGACGACTCATGTATTATTGGAGAATTAAATGGGGTTGCTTCTCAATTACAAAGTTGGCAGATCAAGAAAGATGAGCTCAGTTACCGCATCCATCAATCCGGAAATTCCAGAGACTCTATTTCGCAATCCTTCTTAGAAACTGGAACTTCCATTTCAGTTCCTAATCTTGAGAAGTCCAACGATCATTGGCCAGAATACCTTCAAGAATGCAATAACGAAGAACCAAACAAGGTAGACCTTCGAGGGGATGGTTTGCACTACCGGACCATTCTTTCATCCGTATTGGGAACCTCCAACGAATTAAGATCAAGACCGCATTGTGAATGGGGTGAACCAGAGTCAAGTTTCATAGGTTGGAAGAAAGGACAGCTCAAATGGCAGAGAGCAAAAGGTGTTCCACAGAAGTTGCTGAAGAAGATCTTGCTTGAAGTACCTCAGCTGCATGCAAGGAGCATGCTCGACTTTTCGGGAGTAAGTTGCAAGAGAGATGGGATTTGGATGGCTTTGAAAGATGAACTCAGTCCAGACCGTACTGTATCTGGAAGTAGGCAAAACGAAAAGATAAGCGAGCAGTTTTGTGTTCTTAACGCGATCATCCCATCAGTAAAAAAGGTATGTATATTTATATGCCTTTTAACATGGGAAGACAATGATTTCTTCATCATTCTATTGGCACTAGCTAAGTCATTCAAATGAATGTTGCGGTATCGCATGATCCAGGTTGACAAAGTATCACTACTAGACGACACAATCGAGTACGTAAAGGAACTTCAGAGAAGGGTGGAAGAGTTGGAGTCGAGCAGGACATCGAGTGAATTATCGGCAATCTCCGGAGGAAAACCCCAAGAAAGTACAGAGAGGACATCCAATAACTGTGGCAATCCTAGGATGGGTCTCGGCAAGCAGCCAGTAGCTAAAAAAAGGAAAGCTCGCAACTATGACCTGACAGATACAGATTCCAGATATCTCAGAGATGGTCCAATTGATAACTTAAGTGTTAGTGTGAATGATGAGGACGTTCTAACTGAGATGAGGTGTCTTTGGAGGGAAGGAGTAATCCTTGAGATAATTGAAGCTTTGAGCCATTCCAGTTTGGATTCTCACTCGGTTCAGTCATCGACCAGCGACGGTATTCTTTCCGTGACCATCAAATCCAAGGTATAGAGCAGGATTAGATTGTGATATATTATGTACTTCCATGTTTACTCCAGATAATACCAAGATAATAAGACGGGTAGCAAAATAAACCATCGACCCGCCAGCAAGGATTAACATCTTCAATTATTGTCTTACAGTTGCAGAGATCAACAACAACAAGAACGACAGCTGCATCGATCAAACAAGCGCTTCAGGGAGTCGCTCAGAAATGCTGAAGATCATTCACTCGCTGATATATCCCTAGGATAGCTTGACCTGTTAAAAACATAATCATTTTGAGAAGTCGATACTGATGTTCTTCCTGATACGATACTCTAATAAATCGAGAATGCATTTTTCGGAAACATTCAGTTCATTCTTTCGGGGCCAGAATGAAGATTTGTGTCTATCCCAGATCAGTGTCTATTCCATCTAATGAGCTTTTTACTGATATATTTTGAGCAGAGACTTGGAGGAAGAACCACTTCAACCCCTGTCAGGCTTTGTCATATGAGAGCTGAAATGACACAGAAAATTACTCATCATGCAATGCATCTTTGCTTGAGAAGGTGAAACAATCAGAAACCCAACTCACCTAAAAACAGAGGGGAAAAACTAGAAGTTAATCAGAGAAAGAACCAGAGACTGGGAAAAAGCATCAAGACTATGGTTGAAGTGGAGGGGGTTAAAATAATATAATGGAGGCTTTATGGAAAGGCGAGAAAGATAGCTCCTTCCAAGATGTGTTCGTCCATAAATAAAATTTCAGTCTCATCCTTTTCGGCCAGTCATATCGTAATCTCATTGAGCACACGCTTTAACAGAGGCCAAAAAAAAAGATGTTCTGTCTTGAAATCTTTTCAAAGTAAGGATTAATATAACGAAGAACTTTAAATTGATGCATATGTGATAAATTTATCTCAAATTAATTTTCTGATCACCAAAAACCTCAAATCGGTACACCTGTGATAAATTTATTTCAAACTAATTTTCTGACCACAAAAAACCCTAAATTGGTACACCTGTGACAAATTTACCTTCCGTTAAATTTTGTTAAATTGGGTTAATACCACCAAAAACCTCAAACCGATAAAACTCCAAACTTGATACACCCCGTCAACTGCCACGTGTCACCCAACTAGCAGTTTGACGGTAAAATTTAACGAAAACTAACATAGGAAAAATTTATCTGTACCAATTTGGGATTTTTTATGATCAAAAAAGTAATTTGAGGTAAATTTGTCACGAGTGTATCAATTTGAGATTTTTCGTGGCATTTACCCTTAAACTAATGCAAGTTTGCTTTCCATAATTGGACAAGGACAGAAACATCGAGAAAAAAGACAAACCAAAGAGAGAGGCGAATGCATTGGAGATGGAGTATGAATACCAAACCTAAAGATGATGATTGGGGCTGATGATATTCTATAGTAAAACCCCCCTTCCATTAATTAGACAGTAAAGTAAAGTGTTCTTGCTTTATGCAAAGATCGGCTTGAAGTGGTCAAAAACCTCCAACAGACATAATCAAGACCGCGGTATGGAAAAAGATAGACAAGCCCATCTTGATGAGGTTAAAGCAATATTGTTTGATTAAAGTTCTTCATCATGTCCATCATTATGCACATCAAAAACTTAAATTTAGCCGGTGAGTTTCTCTTCCATCCTGTCCCTAAGTCATTACCGTCAAATGTGCCGCAAAACTCGCTAAAAATTGGGATAATCCGACGATCGAAATGACTCCAATTACAGACTAGTTCCAGAACGCGGTAAATCGCTGGTTCATGTGACATTTTCCTAGAGTAAAGCATGCAACTAAGAACATCATTGAGATGGTCTGTACTGGTTCCCTTCACAGTACTTCATATACTAAATGATCTGGGAAAGAAAATTCCTGCTTCTCACAGAAAGCAGCTAAGAAAAATACACATGAGAGACGAAACCTTTGTCGAGGCCACCAACTATAAAAAGAAACAGTTGGGAATAAGCAAACTATAATATACAGGCAGAGAGATTATAGTGTTCATATATGTTAAATTATCACACACTAGATTCTTCTGAATTTTATTTTTTTCCCACAGTGAATAGTGAAGAAGGGGAGAAAAGGCATACTTACGGGAACTTTTCTACATTAACTTTTAAAACAAATCTCCCAGAAACTTCACGCGTGCCCCACCATATCAAAACTGCAGACATATGAAGGGTGAAATGTCTTCTGTCGCTAACAAAGTTGTACAATCAAGAGGACAGTAGTAGAATCTAGCAAGTTAGCAGTAGGTAAATCAAAAGGAGGGCGGGGCAGCACAGATCAAGAAAGCCAATGTTTCAGTAGCCACACCAGCAAGGATTATTGTTCTAGCTCAACATCTTGAAGTGCTTTTGCAGAAAGCAATGTCAGTGGAGCAAGAACTAGCATTTGCAATTCATTCCAATAGTGATGAAGCAAGAAGTTCCAGATCATAATACATTCACCATCATCTATCCTACGAGAACTCTCTGAGACAACCTTCAATAATGACCAGCGGCCCCTCCCACAAGGACCAACACCCCATGCCTTCGAATTTTCGCTACAAGACATAATTCTTAACCATTTACAAAATAGAGATGCTTCAGGACAGCGAGCAGAATGAGAATGCCACATTATCACTAAAGTTCCATCGCTAAAGCAATTAAGTAGCGACAGGAAAACAAGGGAAAAGTGTAGGGCCATCGCCTCCACTAGATAAATAATAAATAATTCAAGCGCACAAGAAATAAACTGCATTTCCTTTCAACAATGCAATATCAACAGTACATGTTTCGTCTTTTCTCCTTTCCAACTAACAACTAGCACATTTGGCACAAAAAAACTCCTACAACTTAGTTTCAATGGACATCGCTCTCCTGCTCTTCCCATGTCAAGTATAAGCCAAACACTGATACAAATCATACAGCAAAACCACACCAATTCCAGATACAAAGAGACAATCTTAATTACTGCTATTGAAACAAGGAAAGGGGGAAGGACGGAGTGGAAGCAATCTGAACTTTACTGCAGAGCAATTTCTCTATCATCTGCCATCTTTGGCGGCAGAGTAGGGAAAACCAGGAACATATGATTATGAATAGCAAATTCACCAAACAGAATCACATACCACATGTTAAACAGTACTTATAGCATTGTAGTGACTGTTGCTTGAATTTTAACACCTGCAAAATCCTTGACAGTGTATCCAATTTTCTCAAACTTTCCTTCCTCGTTACTCTCCCTAAATTTCAGATAGTCAGCACAGACGAATGGCTTGTAAATCCTTGCGTTACCTTTCCCCACAACATCATCAGGTGCCAATATCACCTTCTCATCCTCAAAACACCAAAAGAAAGCCAGAGAACGGCGGTTAACTGGTTGCTTAAGAACAACTCGGTGTTCAGATGACCTAAACCTTCCATTGCTCCAAGCCTGCATCAGATCTCCAATATTAACCACCAAAGATCCCTTGCAAGGATCTATATTCAACCACTCCCCTTCCTTGGATCTCATCTGAAGCCCACCAATCTCATCTTGATATACCAGTGTCATGCAACTCATATCAGTATGCATTCCAAGTCCTTCGACCTCTTTTTCTTTTACATTTTCAGGTGGGGAATAATTCACGATCCTCAAATAACCATGACAGTTGCTGAATTCTGTCTTGTAATACTTCCCTTCGTAATCATCGCCCAAGCACTTCAACAGAACTTCTATAACTATCTTTGACACATCAATCATCTTGCTTCCATACTCTTGCAAAACATTGCTGGCAGAACAAAAGCAAAGAAACCAAATTCAAAAACAAAATAGTGCATGATAAAAAGGCAGAGAAAGACCAAAGGTAGAACTTAAGTTACCTTATTTCACGATTTTGTGAGCCAAAAAGTTCATCAGCAGAAGCCTTTGCAGAGGCCATAAAGTTGGGTCCAGAAACTCGTAAACTTTCAAAGTATGGAGATGCTATAAAACGTGGAGTATAGGTCTGGATTGATGATGATGGGCCTAGTTTAAGTTTCAATTCCTGGGGAAGGCTGAATATATGCTCCGATAGCAAACAAAGCTCACTGAATATACTTTCAGGTATACCATGATTGGCAACATAAAAAAACCCCCATTCTTGACATGCTTGAGAGAGTGCAGAGAGGAAGGTAGACTCTACAGGTTGAGACAAATCAAGAACAGGAAGTTGAATGGAAATTTTTGATTTGGTCATTATTACACTAGAAGATGACATGGGTACTTCAGCTAGCTAGGAATGTAGGCACATAGGCTTGGCTACTTATAGAGTAGGGTGCCCAAGATAAAAATTTTATGTATCAAAATTGTCATTCGTTGCTTTATGGAAGTTTCAAAAGCAATAATGATGAGCAATCATTAAAAACCTTTCAAGTCGTCAATTGCCACACTCCAACATCACGTGGTAGGAATAAAACCACAAAGGCTACCATAATTTTTAGCCTAGACCAGGTGTCATAAATGAAATGAGAGTTAGTTACTGTCAGGTTTTTTCACTACTTCAAAAGGAGAAACTTTAGCGAAGTTCACTATCAACACAATAGTGGTAGGGACAGGTCATACTTGTTGGGGTGTGGTTCATACTCCCCAACGACAAGAAAGCACATGGGTCCCGCTCATGAATAGTAATTTGGGCTTGAGCTCATGAATAACTGCTACTATATATACTCTTTTTCTCTTGTAATTGAGGGATGTAACGAGAGGTGCGAGGTGCTAATTATAGTGAAACCCTCTGTTGGACGTAGCCCTAGTTTAACAGTAAACCAGGATCAAATCTCGTGTCTCGATTTCTAATTCTCGCTGCTTTTACGCTTTACTTCGTGTTATTGTGCGCCGATCCTAACAATACTGATTACCCACCATAAAAATAGCCAAAGATACACTGTACTATCACTGAAATAAGCAAGCAATAAGATTTGCTAGGATAAAAAATGTAGAAAAGAGTTCAACCCCTATCTCAGCAGCAATAATACACAGGATGAGAGCAGGTATTGGTGCTGGTAAAGCCTTTAGTATTGCTTTATTATAATTAGTAGTCAGACAAGCTTCGATCAGTAATGCACATACGCCTCAATGTTATTTTAAAACCAGGCAGATGCGCCTTGCAATATGCACCACATATCTTGATAAGAGTTCAGCAAACCAATCTGCCATTTCACAAACTGAGTACCAGCAACAAGTTATAAAGACTATGCATAACAAAGATTTTTTTTAGAACGTTGTGCCATTTTCCTACACCATCTCAAAGCTCTACCTCTAAGAGCATGAGAGCACGTCACATAAATTTTCCCTAGTTGCTTGGAAAATTTATGTCCCAAAAATCAGCATTCAAATCTGATCGTAAATATTATAAATCCATACAAGTTCCATGCATAATGGTATCACTCCCATTCAATTGTTGATGGAGGCTTCGATGTGATGTCCAGAACAACTCTATTGACACCTCGAACACTGTTGCATATCTTTCGTGATACGTGGTCAAGGAACTTGTGATCAAACTGATACCTGAAATTGTTTGTAACTGACATATAAGCACTCAGCATTTCGAAAAGAAAAAATCAAATAGAAGACTCAAGAGATATGAGGGCCCAATGCCCTTTAATAAAGACCGTCATCCAGATAAGCAAGAAAAAGGCAAAGAAATTGTTGAAGCACACATACACGTATAAAAGACCTAGAACAAGAAATATCAGAGCAACAAAAATGCAAGAGATGCCGACATAGTTAGTGGACTTTACAAGTCATTATTCAATCCTAGAGACAAGCTTCCCACAATACAACCTGGCAAGATGACATTCTTTTCCAAAGACAAGAAAGAAGTACAACATGCCCTAAAGGAACAGACTGCTTACCAATCTGCTGTCATTCCGTCTTGACTTGTTACCGCTCTAAGAGCAACAACATGAGAATGTGTCCTTTGATCACCCTGAACTCCAACAGACCTTACTGGAAGAAACACAGCAAAGGCTTGCCAAATTGTATCATAAAGTCCAGCATCCTTAATTGATTGAATAAATATTTCATCCACCTTTAGAAAACAAAACAAGAAGACAAAGGTTATGCCTTTGATGTGAATAAAGTGGAGAAGCAATTGTGACATGCCTAACACCACATACCTGGCGAAGGATATCTAAGGCATTATCTTTAGTTACGTCACCCAAAACTCGAACTGCAAGGCCAGGACCAGGAAATGGGTGACGCTTAAGAAATCCTTCAGGAACATCTAATATCTTTCCAAGTTGACGAACCTTAAGAGAGATAAATAAAGCAGGTTAAAAACCAGACAAGTCAGAACAAAAATAAAGACAATCCACAAGCCAAGAAGAAATAATACCTCGTCCTTGAATAGAAGCTTAAGCGGTTCGATCAGCTTCAATTTCATATCCTTGGGCAGTCCTCCAACATTGTGATGACTCTTAATTGTGTGCGAGTGTGACCTTCCACTCCCTGGGGGAGGACATGATTCGATCACATCGGGATATAAAGTCCCTTGGACCAAGTACGCAGGTTTCTTCCCAAACTTCTTCTCCAGATTGTGGGCAAAAGCATCGAAGATGCAAATAAATTCCTTTCCAATTATCTTCCTCTTAACCTCAGGGTCTTCTACACCCTTTAACTTGCTAAGGAACTGCTCAGTAGCATCAACACAAGTAACTGGCAAGTGTAGATCTCTTTCAAAGGTTTCCATGACACGCTCCTGCTCCTTGTACCTATAGGAAGCAAAGATACATAGTAAGGCAGAGGACATAAAATGGCAAGAACACACAAAAGATTTCCCCGAAAAGGAGGCTCAAACTCACCTCAGAAGACCATTGTCAACAAAAACACAATGAAGCCTCTCTCCAATAGCCTTGTGAACAAGAGTTGCGGCAACTGTTGAATCAACACCTCCAGATAATGCGCAAATGACATGATCTTCAGGCCCCACTGTGGCCCTTATCACTTTAATCTCTTCATCCATTACATTTTCCATCTTCCACCCTGCAGTGACTCCACAGATGTCAAAAAGAAAGTAGCGCAGTGTTTCCATTCCTTCAGGTGAGTGAGTAACCTGCACCATATTCAACAGCCAACATTTATAAGGAGAGACATGTGACGATCTCAAAATCCAGTCACAACTCGGCAGCAAGAGAAAACCATCAAGTTCAAGCCTAATCGGTCATATCTACTGAATGCTTTAATTAACCAAATCACACAAGAAAAAAATTCTCATTTTGAGGAAGATAGCAACGAAATTCACATGAAAATTGCACAAATTAGGCTGTGCAACAAGTTGCCTCCCACTTCAATCGAACTTAGTCAAACCCAGAGTGAACTCACGAACCAATAACCCAAATTCTAGGTTTCCATCAATTAAATCTTATAAATCTTTGTGAAAATTCTTTTGCATCGTGAACAAGAAAACCAAAAAGAACAACAAAGCAAAATTAACTGCCGTCACCGCCATAAATCAAATGCAAAACAAAAATTTTCACAACAGAAACCAAAAATCAGAATCAAAACCAAACCTCAGGATGATACTGGAGCCCATAGAACCTCCTCCCTCGACTCTCAACGGCCGCCACCGCCCCCTCCTGGCTCCGTGCAACAACTTCAAATCCCTCGGGCAATCTCACCACCTCATCCCCATGACTCATCCACACAGTCTGCCTATCCCCCACGCGCTTCGACCCGAAAAGCCCCAAATTCTTCTCCACCTCGATCTCCATCCTCCCATACTCCTGCTTTTCCCCAACCCTAACCTCCCCTCCCAACCTCTGCACAATCAGCTGCAGTCCATAGCAAATCCCCAGCACATGCACCCCATTACTCTCGGCCCACTCGGCGAACCCCTCGGGGAAGCTCGGCGAGTCGGCCGTGTGGACCGAGTGGGGGCCGCCGGAGAGGATCACCACGCGCGGGTTGTGGTCGGTGATGGTCTTGAGCGGGGCGGTGCCGGAGATGCAGAGGGAGAAGACCGAGAGGCTCCGGATCCGGCGCGTGATGAGGTGGGTGTACTGGGAGCCGTAGTCGAGGATGAGGACGAGGTCGGATTTGACTTCTTTGGCGTCCATTTTGAGGAGGGTAGGGTTATGGAATTCGCGGCGGCGGCGGCGGCGACGGCGGCGGAGGAGGAGGTGGGAGTTCAGGCCTTGAAGGGTTTAAGCAAGAGAGAGAGAGAGGGGCTAGGGTTTTAGTGGAGTTTGGCGGGAAGTGACGCCATGAATATGTAATAGGGGGAAAAAGAAGTAGCTTTCTAAAATTGGGATTTTTTTGATAAATTTAACTCAAATTATTTTTTTAAATACCAAAAACCTAAACTGATATATCTGTGATAAATTTACCCCAAACTGGTATATTTGTGACAAATTTATCCTCTGTTAATTTTTGTTAATTTAATTTAATAACCCAAAAAACCCTCAAGTGATACACTTGTGAAAAACAAAGGGTAAAATCTCAAATGGGTACACCCGTCAATTGCCACGTGTCATCTAACTCGGTAATTTGATGGTAAAATTTAACGAAAACTAACGGAGGATAAATTTATCATAAATGTATCAGTTTGGGGTAAATTTGTCACAGGTGTACTAGTTTATGGTTTTTGGTTGTCAAAAAAATAGTTTAGGATAAATTTGTCACAGATGTACCAGTTTGGGCTTTTTGTGGTTAAAAAAATAGTTTTGGGTTAAATTTGTCACAAGTCTACCAGTTTGAGGTTTTCCGTGGTATTAACCTTTTTTTTTTTTGTCGAATAAAATTGGGATATTAAAATTCTCTATTTTGCTAGTGGACACGTGGCAGGAAAGAAGATATTCTTATGAAGGTAATTTATGGATAATCTATGGAATTCCCAGTTTTTTAGCCTAGCAAATGCAAACTGGGTGGCTATAGCCCAGTGACAAAATGCCCTTTCTTCAAATTGGGTAGCCTATCCTCCCAAGCCCTTTGGCTAAGTTTGGTCTTGAATAAGATATGAAATTTAGGAATTTTGTTATATCATATTTACCGTTTAGTGAATTGCAGTAATAAAGCCGGATATTTTCACATCGTATCATATCCATTGTTTGGTATAAACATGGACAGAACTTTTGGTCCAAACCTTGCAAAGTCCCCATGGAGACAACTTTTTGTCCAAACCTTTCGAAGTCGAGCATGTTGAATTTCGTGAGTACGGCACTGAGTTACAACCTCCCTTCAAACAGTTTTTTTAGCAGTGATTCGTGAGAGATTCTTATCATTTATTTTTGTGCATTTTTTAGGTTCCTTTTGCACTGATATGCAATTCCTACCAAATAATGGACTAGATGTGATATGAAAATATTCAGTTTTATTACCGCGATTCGCCAAACATTTGAAATTATATAATAAAATCCTGGGAAGAATGAAATGTGGTTATCAACATGAACCACCAAAATAACTACTTGACCAACATATATATTTTTTAGGCATATCAGCGTAAATGAACCTAAATATTGCACAAATGAAAAAGATAAGAATTTCTCACGACGCTCTTACCTAATTCATATTTTTATTTGCTTATTTTTAATTATTTTTTCTCTCTTTTTTAATTATTTTATTTTTCTTGTTTCTTGTTTCCCCTTCCATCATTCTCTAATAAAATTTTATTATATAATGGATTAATGCTATAGTCCTCTGGATTCTTTGCTATGTCTAAGTGTACATTGTCTCATAGCCTTCACGTTTTAGCTCATTCAACCTCGGAGCTGACTGCTTATTGCATATTCTAATGTTGGCTGGGCTTATGACTCTTAAGATGGTCGCTCCATTATAGACTAGTGTTTCTTCTTGGGCAATTCACTTATCTCACGGGTTAGCAAGAAATAGAAAACTGCCACTCGCTTGTGTATGGAAGCATAATATTGAACTATCGTTGATACGACGTTAGAGTTATTATTCGTTGCAATGGCTACCGAAATATATGGAAATGCGTCGTAATAACGGTACAATTATTCATTGCAATAATTAAAGTGCTATCCAAATAAAACATAACGATATTGTTCATGAAAGCACCAAGCACAGGCATGATGAGGCTGTCGATATCTTCACCAAGACACTTTTTTTTTTTTTTTTGGTCAAACACCAAGACACATTCACTTGGGTGTTTTCTGGATCTTTTCTCCAAACACCAGTTGACTTCAGGACTAAGATTTAGGATTAGGTTAATTCTAGTTTACCTCAATTGAATAGTCAAATTGACTATCCGGGTAGTCCCATTTCCTACAATCATCCCAGAACTATCTAACTCCCATTAGTAATCACAGTATAGCAGATCCTAGTAAAAGTTACAAGGAGATTCTTATCAAAACTTGCGGCCGGACAATGTGTGAGTATATGTAACTTGGATACGTCTGAGTGAACTTGACGGGCCACAGATGAATCATCGGCTCTAGGACAAAACTCGCCAGGTTCTCGGTCCATCTCGAGTTTTTTCACACATGATGAAACATAGCCACAGGGAAATTCACTGCCGGCCGATGCTTTTTCGCAGGATTCCCGATCATCATTTAATCCTCGGTACGAAAGATCTGTCTTCATATTCGCATTTCTACTCCATCTCCTCTATAATATCCTCCAGGATGCTCTCTGCCATCTTTCTAACGATGCCTTCGGCATCCTTTCGGGTGTTCACCCAAACTGGAGGCTTTGCCAAGTCCTTTTCGATGAGCTGCTCCACAGCGCGTGGCCCCCTTTGCAGAACAAGGTTCCAGTCTATCCATTTCATCGCCTCAGGAGCCACATTTTCACCTGGTGGAACCATCTTGGTATTTAGTCCAAGAAATCTCGAATACCAATGGTATGCAACTTCTTGGAGGACTTCATCAACATAATCAAAGAGGAGGGCGTGATCGATGCCGGGCCGATCTGGCTGCGTCTCTATTGCACCAAATAAGGATGGTGGAAGAAATTGGTCCGACTCGGGGTACTTCACCAGGAGTTCATTCCAGTTTAAACCCGAAGCTATCAAAAGCGACCTCACGTACTCAGATGTGAGTCCGAGCTTATCATCAGCCTTATTGGTAGAAAACTTGGTCTCTGGTGGGGATTTCACTAAAGCAATTTCAGGTGACCCTGATGGTAGATCAGTTACAAGTATCACAATATACTTTGGTCAATGAAACAGAATACGAACCAAAAGAAAACAAGAACAGTATGAGTTTAATTTATCTTTTCCATGATGAATCCTACCTGGTTCAGATACGGTTCTATCCGAGCTCACAGTAGTTCCGGAAGTAATCACATCATCTGCGTTCTGGCCATTTATAGCTCTTAACAGGGAATCACCCACAGAAGAAGTTTCCGGTTGATTTTGTAGAGGTGAATCCTGAAAACATCGAAAGATGCGAACTTGTGAGCTGTATGAAATATCCTAAAATGACTGTAAGAACTTAAAGAGAACCGGGAAGAGAAAAAGACATATAGGCGATAGTAGAACAATGGAGTCGACGACTTGGTGACTAAAGTTGACAAGAGAAAGTGTTACCAATTTAAAGCAACATAAGCATCTTCCTTTGTGGCAGTCATTAGTTGCACTGGTGCTCTGATTAGCGCAACAATATGGCCCGTAATTCAATGCTGCAGGTTCTTTGAAAGGATCGACACTATTTGGGAGCATATTATTTGTTGTTTCTGCAATAACAGATACTTCAGCAATGCCGAGATGTTCCTGGTTAGAAGGAGCTTGACTAAGCTCGCAAGGTACAGATATACCTTCGGAGACTGAATCTATAGGGAAAGGGGCAATTTCATGCATTTCGGTTTCGAGAAGTTTCTCTTGAATTTCTGGGTTTGCTTCAGCATGATTAGACTGATCATCGGGATTCCTGCAAGTACGATGATTCAGCGTAGGGACCTCCTCGTTTGGCCTTGGTGGACTCGGAACATTATTCTCTTTTTCCTTGTGAATCCCTAGTCTGTTCTGATTGTTTAGATAGTTGCTGTAGGAGCCGAACCTCATCTGTGCGGTAAAAAACCCCACTTCCTCTTTTCTCCCAGAAATGAGGAAGGACAACAAGTCTTGCTCAGGCAAAGAGAGTGACTTCCTTGCAGTATTAATGAACTGCTCATCATGAACTTTTTTAGATAGATCTTTACTTAATGGCTCAGAGAGATGCATCCTATCTTCAGCCACATTGAAGTTTCCTTCCTTGTGACCTCTATCACTTCCTGTACGAGCAACTCCATCTGTTGTAGCAGATTCACCTTCGATTTTCACTCGGAGACCATCGTGCTCACCTGCATTACCTTTCTTCTCAAGATCGATTGAAAATTTAGGTGTCTGTCCCTTCTTTGTTCTGCTTAGCTCGGTAGCATTCCTCATTTTCCTTAACAAACTTTGAAATGGAAAGTGCGACTCTCTAACGGTCGGGACCTCATTTCTTATGCTATTGTTTGTTTGTGAAGATGAGCAGGTTTTCTCGATGTTGCCTGCGGTTTGTGGTCCAGGCCTTAAAACCACTATTGAAAAGTGTTCTTCACTGCTTCTCCTGGGACGGAGTTTTCCCCAGCTCTTGATCTTCTTCCAGGAAAGCGTACCTGCACTTTTATCTTGAATCCCCCTCGTATCAATAGTACTTTCACACTTCTGTTCTTTTTCCTGAGAGTCCTGCAATTCTTGGATGTGCTTCGCTACTACAGAGTTTGGGTCATCCGGGAGTTCAGAGAATAATTGCTTGTTGGAATTCAGCATGTCCAGTGCTTCCAAGAATTGCTTAGACTTGTGGCCCATCCGATCATCGCCAAAGTGGCAACCATTGGCAAACTTCTGATTTACCGGTGCCTCCGCCACTTCTTTCCTATGAAGGGATTGGACATTCGTCCTCTTCAATTCTTCATTTTTTGCCACACTGATGCTTCTACAGCCAATCTCTACTCCGCTTCTGGGATGTACCTGATGGCAAAACATTCCTCTGAATGTCGACTGAGGTCCATCCACTAACATAGGATGGGGAAGTTTACGTGGAGAACCCGTATTTGGATCATTTCGTAGAGGGCTACGGTGTGTCTTCCCTTTGCTTTTGGATGAGTGACTTGGAGTCTCGGGAAAATGCTTTTCTTCCTGCTTAGCTTCAGCATTCTCTCTCTTTAACTGCTTGCTAATGTGCCTCTCCTTTTGCCTCATTTTATTTACACTTTCATCTCTGGACTTGACAACCGAAGTTGTGTGATCCTGTTCGTCCTAGAAGTTACAGATTGCCAATCAGATGCTTTGCTCCATCCAGCAAAAATGTTCAGAAATACACTACAATTACAAGAATGTTCCACCAGAAAATGTAAATGCAACCGATGGCTGAGTTTAGATTTTGAATATATGTTTTCTGCTTCGTAGTAAAAAGTTACAAATGGATCATTAGACTTAGATCAAACAAAGGAAGATGGGTCTGGCCTATTCATGGACATTGCAGGAATCAATGTTGTCTAAATCATGCTTCTATAGTCTGAAGTATGCAAAAGATTTGTGTGATCTCAATAGCAGAGGAAACAATAATAGACTTACCGCAGCACCTTGGCTCTTCTTATCCGACTTGTGAGGAGATTTAGGTCTCCCTTTTATTTGAAAATCATCTGCAGAGGTGCAGAGGTAAACAATTCAATAAATTCTACACTTCAAACTTGAAAAAAATACTTTATATTTGACGTTTATTGCGGAAATAAATAGAGATTTATGGTTTCTCGATAAGTGATGCGGTCCAGTTTGAATTCTCACCATGGTTGTGCCTAGTCCCCGAATGCCTCGCATCTGTGAGCAGCTTCATATGTAAACGACTCGGGAGAAGCTCGGGAACATTCATCAAACCCCACGACGTGCAGCCCAATTGGTACTTGTCGTGGAGCCTGGGGCTTCTCACTGATCTCTTTCACTTGATGTTTCAACTAGCGCTCCTAGCTCAGAATTGCCTCGTGGCTCCTGTCATTCAGGCAATGACCCCCAGGTAAACTGCAGTACAAAGACAGATTGAAAAAGAAAAACATTAGGAATGAGAGAAACCAGTTCTTTCAACTGTTTCATTGCAAAAGAACATCTAAACTCACAGCGGATTCCTCAAACTACAATCTTTTTGCACAATTAGTTGATGACACAAATTCTTCTAACGCAAAACATACAGTTTAATTCCTCTGCACTTCATAATTCACTTTTTTGAGACTAGGACGCTTTCAAACCGATTTGTCCATTTAGAGTGATTCGGTAAAGGCAAGTCTATCTTGGAAAGTACTAATACATATGACAGAAAGTTGATGATTCTTAGCTTAAAGCTTGAATTTTTACATGGGAAGAGAAGGGTCTGGACATTAAAAAAACCAAGTCTAAGTCGTCAACTCTGGTCTCATAGACCTCTTCATTTGCTGGAAGCAGGAAACGCAGGATTGCAACCGAATACCAGGGAAAAAGATTTATCAAGAAAGAGAGAGCAACAAGGCATGAACTGGCTTGTAGAGAAAGCGAGAAAAGAAGTACCAGAAAGGAGACTCTGAGTTCAAGCGCTTGAGAGAATGCCCAGAAAGTTCAGTCAACTCAAGATTTTTCTGAGGCTAAACTTGCAATGGCTATGCTTGAGGATTCAAAGTTACATCGAACCCATCAACAATTTTGCCAGGAAGAGAAAGAGAAGAAGAAGAAGAAGAAGAAGGAGAAGGATGAGGAAATGTGAAGGTGAGAGGAGAGGGGAAGAGAGAGAAGGTGACATGAAAGTGTGAAGAAGACTTCAAATAAGACATGGGGGGGTGGGAGGTATTATGACATTGACTGGTAAACAGAGTGACCACACAGGCTTGGAATTCAAGCAAAGCTAAGTTTCTCTCTCTCTCTCTCTCTAGCCAGACACAGCATTAGAGCTAAAGAGTGAGGTGGGATCAAATGAAAGCTTACAAAAAATTTGCAGAGTGTCCTTCTCACTTGGTCCCTGTGTTTGATCCTCTTGGACTCTCCCTCATCTTTCTCTCTCTCTCTCTTCCGTTTATGATGAGAGAAGACAGGTTCCAAGAAAGCCATGTACAAAACTTTTGCGGTCAATCCAACTTCACCAATGCATCAGCAATTTGCCTGGCAAGGTTCTTTAATCTGGTAGGTCGGGAAAGTTTCAAACTTTGGTCGTCCGAGCGTGGGCGTTTCAGGGTAAAATCTTGAATCTTTCAGCTCTTTCATGTCAGCCATTAAGAGGGTCATTGAAGGAGTTGAAGAAGAATGGATTGACCCTACGGCAAGGGAAAAGCTATTCATTTACTTGCCTCAGAAATCCATGTGGGATGCATGATAAGTGTAGTTGGATTAGCAAAATGAATTATAAGGTTCAAGACTTTATCTAATCAGCGATATCGCGCTGGAATTATATCTAAGCTTTGAAATTGGTAGATAAAAACCCTAAACTGATACACATGTGACAAATTCACCCCAAATCGATACACTTATGACAAATTTACCCTCAGTTAGTTTTCGTTAAATTGATTTATTACCTCGAAAAATCCCAAATTGAATACGTATTATGAATGTTTACATTTAATTGATGAAGTAAATATTAGAAATATACAAACAAAGGTTAAAAACGTAATAATATAATTATATCATGAATTTCGTAGTACATATAATTTATTATTAAACAAGTTCCTTTTAGGAAAAATCATTTTTCTTTCTTTTCCTATTTGCCAACTAAAAACGAATTAAAGACGGTGTTGAACTTTAACTTATCTCAACGTCAGTTGGTGCACATCAATTTTGACTAGAACTCTTCATCATCGTCATCTAAAAAATTCCATTCCGAACTTAGCATTATGAGATCGGGCACTGCTAGATTGCTAAGACATTATTCCGAAACAAGCCGAAACGACCGATCAAGTGCGACACACCATTTAACAAAACGTGTTTCGACAAAAGAAGTTTCGGCGTTTTTATCGATCTAATCACGTAGAATTATATGCACGGATTATCACGAAATAAGGTGCATACATCTAACCATTCGATGCCGTGCACTGTAGGGGTTTGAAACATTCAAGTCCGTAAGCAACTTTTGAATTTTTATAATCAATCTGACATTCGGGGATGTCTCTTTGTCCACATTTCAGCCATCAATTCAGGCCTTGAATGCTCATCCTCTGACCAATATAGAAACCACTGAAGATGTAACAACATAAATTTAACTCGCTTGAGGTATAGTTCATTTTGGCACGTCTTATATCGAACATTACGGTTTTGTCTTTTGGCGTTCAAGTGGGCACTTTCCCAGGAGGTCACATATTCTGGTAGTGCTCACATCGGAGCCTTCTTAACTTTAGAGTTCCAAAACTAAGCATTGCCGTTGTGTCAAAAGGTTTTTCGATAAGTTTATTCTAATTTACACACACACACATATATATCATACACGCCCTCCCCCGTTCGGTATGCAATTTGGTTCCTTCCCACGCCCTTCGCCATCCTAAAAGCCTGACAAGAGCCGTTCCTTGTCCGAGATCACTTTCCGCCCTCATCGGACCGGGTCGTTAAAGAATTGAGATTTGATTAGCAGTTTAATTTACATGAAAATTACTTTTGCACAGAAGAATACACTGAAGAGAAAACGCTCTTCGCGCATCAGCAAAAGCTTCATGTGATTGACCTTGCGTGCCGGCTTGACAATCCTGTTCAACACATGCGTCCACAGATCCTTGTATCTTTACTCTTATACTTATACGTACCGAGTCTTCATGCGGTGCGAGATCATTCGGTTCTTGTTGGTTTTCTTCCACCTGCTCTCTGTGGGATCAAGAACTGCCGAATCGGAAGCGAAGTCCCGGCTTATCCGGCCACACCGACTCGAAACATCTTCTTGTGGCCCGAGTTTTGTGTCATTCGATGGCGAATCGCTGTCTGAATTCGCTCAACAGTTGGTCAAACAGGAGCTCAGAACGAACAAAATCGACTTCGATTCGGACACTTACGATAACCTTGACCATTCGAAAATGTAACACATCTCTGCTGAAGCATCAAGGGACAAACATCCGCATACGACGCTTCGACAGACCCACTTTCAGCCATGAATCCCATCTTCTTCGTTGTTCTAACCTCCACCATTAAACGTAGGTCAAGTGTAAGCCGCGAAAACGATACCATAATATCATCATAGCTAGAATCTATAACATAATAACGTCGAAAAAAGGATTTGGGCACCTGATTTGGAATCCATCGTTTTTTTATGCGGAATAGCAACGATCCAAAGCTCAAGTGTGCCCTATGTATCTGGCTCAATGAGACCGCCCCTTGCGAATTGTGTTATGTAACGGCTCCTTATGTGAGTTATTTGTGCATTACCGTTGGAGGAGAGATTTGAGTACTAAAGCCCGACCTCTCATCACAGGCCGGACTCTACTCTATTCACACTAGTCAGCCCCACATTAGATTAATTTAACTAAATAATGTAGCTAACGTCAGAAAAACTCTTACCTTGAGTCTTTCATAAGTCTAGTCGCGACCTTGAATGTCATGTCGTTTTCTGCGAAATGAAGGGCTTTAAATCAATAGCCATGGCATCGCTTTCCTCTTCGTTCTTTCTCGGCCTTGGATCGTACACGTTAAGCTTTTCTTAGGCTCTAAGACTTCATTCCTGATTCCACGACGTCATGGCTTGGAATTTAAAGCTAGCGTTTGGGGAAAATCTCTTCGACGTGTGCGAAGAGTGAACCAGAAGTGGAATGAAGGGGAAAGTTCGTAGGAACACATAAGGTACGAGTACAAGAAGAATATATATGTATATATTCAAAGAAGAATTATCCTCGGATTGACCCTTGACTATTCTCCTCCTGATGAATCCCGTAATCGATTTGATCATCCAATATTGCCCTCTTATAGTATTAATACCATGAAAAGGACTCCAAACATGACACCAAAAGTATGATATGAGCATCTTTTCCTTTCGTGTAAACCGAGCCTTTAAAGAAGAGGAAACACTGATATCGACTCGTGCTCCGGTACCGTGCTAGGTTTGATCTCGAAAACCCCCTCAAAAAAAAAGAAAGAGGAAATTTAAGCACCAAGAATACAATAAGAAAGCAATATAAAGAGGTGAATGTAATTTTTATTTTTTTTATTTGGAGATTTTCAAAAAAAAGTGATAAACTTCTTTTGCACTCGTGCCAATTCAGTTCTAAACCTTTTTAATTTGGCCAATTTAATCATAAATATTTTGACGATTTGTCAATAGATTCCAATTCAACCAATTTTGGATGGAAATCGTAGATGTCGATGCTGGCGAATTTTTGCAATTTCAAGTTGAAGGATTTAGCCATTGGGGGATTGCCCCAGTGACCACTCTTCCCATTTCGGAAGATGGAGGTGAGGGGTTCGAATCCCTACCTTCGGGCGGAGCGGTGTGAAGACGCGTGAGGAGGGAGCAGGGTTTTGCAACCTGCACATGGCGCATAGCCCAATAATGTGGCCTGTATGGTATTATAGGATAAGATAGAACCAGACCAAAAAAAGTCGAAGGATTTGGACCCAAAAAAGAAAAAGAGTTGAAGAATGAGCGATGGGATTCACATGTATGGACTCTAGTGTCCAAATCATGGTGGACCAGATCAAATTGCCAACTCCAGAAATGTCAGATCAGAATTTCTTTTGGGCCCAACATCAGATCAGAAGTTAAACTTGTTGCTTCTTGTTATTGTTTTGGATCGATTTCTTTTTTGGATTAGGCCCATACCCTAGGCCCAGGATAAGGCGACAAAAGGAAATGAACTAGCAAGACAACTTACCGATTCTCGTAACATGTTCTCTTTATCATTGCAAAACTCATCCTAATTAGGTTTTTTAAGAGAGGAAGGAGCGGGAACGGAAAATAATTTGTGAACAACGAAGTTGGTTCTCTTCTCATTGCGCGAAATTGATTAGCTCAACTCGGTAATCAATGTGGAAGTATTTCTCTTTCAAAGAAATAGCTCTTTCGAACGCGACCCCAAAAGGATATTGAGAGACTATATAATTATGTGACTGAGAAACTAGTTTCTGGAAAAATCCGTGTGATGAAATGACAGTAGGACACCAAGAACAGCAGTGAAAAAGATACCGTCGTTGGAGCCAAGACAAGGCATGCATCGCCAAAGCATCGGATTGCCAGTTCCCCTCACGGGGAAAGATGCATTACCTTCATCTCTCGAAAAACCTCCGGCGGCGACCCGCGATTATTATAAGTACCGCACGGGGACGGCTGTCGTGAGGAGAATGTTCGGTAAAGCTAGGCGTGACAGTTTGGATTAGGTCATCAATTCGCAATTTTATTTCTTTCAATGATATATTTTATGTGTTGAGCTTGATAATAGACTGTCAATGCGGGAACCATAAGGCTGGAAATCAATAATGGCATCAAAGCTGCATGTTCCTCGTGGCTAATGTTCACCAATTGGACTTAAGTTATATCACATAATCGAATGCTATACAGCCAAACCAAAACAAAAAGAGAGACGCACATAATTGATGCTGAGGTCAACAAACATGAGAGACCCATCAATCTGTTTATTTTCTTCATTTTTCTAGTGAAAACCTTTCGGATCAATCGTGTGTTACGTATTATTCCTCGTGGACAACATGAATATGTCCGCCCATATAAATTAAAATCTTTGCGAATCCAAATAATCAATGCGTATTTTTCGTGTTGTAATAACATATTGAAATCAGCTTCAATAAGAGAGGATGTGATATGCTTTGGAGTTCAAAATAGACATGCTTTCCTACTACAATGCTCTCCGAGAATATGACGTGCGTTTTTGTTTTGCAGAAAATGAATGATCTGAAAAATTATTTTCTGAAAATGACCGCTTATATCGCTTACAAAAAAGCACAAACGAAAAATATTTTCGTTATGCATGAAAATATTTAGGAATAAATTATTGTCAATAATGAAAATAATTTTATTGGCTAATTATTTTAATCGATACAAACAATTATGAGAAAATTCCAAATAAGGGCCCCAAGTGCCATCATTTTCTCAAAGAATGTCCTAAAGTGGTCATTGTTTCAAATAAGGGCCCAAAGTGCTCTCTTTACGTCAAACAAAGGCCTGAAGTGGTCATACCTGTTTCAAATAAGGACCTGACCTCGCCTGTCGGCAAGCCGGCCAAATATTCCGGCCAATCAAGGGCATTTTCATCAAATTATAATTTTAATCTAATTTTTATTTAAATTATATACAAAAATTAAAAAAATTAAACCTCCCGCCTGTATCTCTTTTTTTTTTACTTTTAATTTTTTTTAGTTTTTGGAAAATTGAAAAAAGGAAAAAATAAATAATACTAAAAATACTAAAAATACTAAATGACCAAATTGTCCCAATTACCGGTGAGTCAAGCCCTTTTTTGAGACTAATAAGGTCACTTCAGATCTTAATTTGAAATTATATCTATTTCAAACCTTTATTTGAGATAATGATGGCACTTGAGACCCTTATTTGAAACAAAATCAACTTCATGCCCTTATTTGAGAAAATGAAGGCACTTTAGGCCTTTTTTTTTTAAATTTTCCCAATAATTGTTTTTTTAAAAAATATTTTTTAAAATTCGTGCTTTTTTGTCCGATGAAAAAATCAAGTCAAAGCTAACACTCGAGAAATTGAAAGCTAACATCAATGCCACGTGTCCTCGTGGGAAACCGTCTGTGGGGAGAGATTTCTGTTGCTTCGCATCGAATTCTCACGAGTCCGGTGGTTCCGACGGCCGTGATGTGACGACGCTAAGAATTCCTTTTCTTTTTTTTTTTGGTAGATACACTAGGAATTCTGAGAAGTAAAAAATTGCAACTCTTTGAAATCACATGGTGCCACGTGGTGAAAAGGTAGTGGTTCGGACGGTGGGCGTGAAGGTGATTTTTGGATTTTTTTTTTTTAGGGTTAATACCACGAAAAACCCCAAACTGGTACACATGTGACAAATTTACCCCAAACTATTTTTTTGACCATAAAAAATCACAAACTGGTACATTTGTGACAAATTTACCTCAAACCATTTTTTTGACCTACCAAAAATCCTAAAGTGGTATATCTAAGATAAATTTACCCCAAACTCGTACACTTGCGACAAATTTACCATCCGTTAGTTTTCGTTAAATTTTACCTTCAAATTGTTGAGTTAGATGACACGTGACAGTTGACAGATGTACCCATTTGGGATTTTTACCATTTGTTTGTCACTTTTGTATCGGTTTGAGGTTTTTCGTAGTATTAACTCAATTTAACGGAAACTAATATAGGATAAATTTGTCACAAGTGTACTAGTTTGAGATTTTTTGAGGTCAAAAAATTGTTTGGGGGTAAATTTATCACAGATGTACCAGTTTAGGGTTTTTGGTGGTCAATAAAATATTTTGGGGTAAATTGTCGTGTGTACCAGTTTGAGGTTTTTTGTGGTCAAAAAAATAGTTTGGGGTAAATTTGTCGTAAGTGTACCAGTTTAGGGTTTTCCGTTGTCAAAAAAATAGTTTAGAGTAAATTTATCACAAGTATACTAATTTAGAATTTTTTGTGGTATTAATCCTTTTTTTTTATTGATTTGCGAGCTTAACGGTTGATGATGCTCCACCAACTCAAAACAAAAAGAAAATGAAAACATATAGAAGAAATTTATCAATAGCTTATCATTTGTTTTTGCCCTTTTCCCTTTTTCCCATTTCTTTTTCTTTTTTGATGTTGTTTTCAATGTCACAAATGGCTGGCATTGGAGTTGGGTGAGTTGCCTAACTCTCTCTCTTTTATGAATAAAGCTGAACAAGATGATTGCAATTTCCACTTGAGATCGGTCCACTTTGGGATTTATATTGAAAATTCGAAAGGGTGATCGAAATCGAGGGCCAATTTGGCCCCCACCTCGATGCGTTTGGTGATCGTGTTAGGTAAGCACAATTATTAAGGCCTCGTGAACTGATCGAAACATATGATAGAGTTAGCACGATATCCGCTTAAGCTCGGAATGAGTCGTGGATCTAACTATCATCAGCTTTCGCAATTGAAAACGAGACGGGTTGAAAACATGATTGAGAAATTTTAACGCTACGTTTCAGGATGGGGCTCTCCGTTACGTGATCAACATTTCAGAAGTTGGCAAAGGTCGATATTGCCGATGTGGACCGTGCAAAGCCGGATAATTAAATCGCATCTTATATGATGATGATGTGTATTGCTAAATTGATGGCAAAAGAATCGAATTCTCATCGAAGTGGTTTTCTTTACGGTATGTGAATAAAAAAGCCCACGTGAATTTGTGTCTGTCGTGTCTTAAAACATGAATACCCACAAGAGGAACCACTTACCTGAAAACTTGGACAAAAGCTCACCTTAGTTGCCCGAACCATTCACGTAAAAGTGGGACCGGTTCCAAGTGACAAGAGTCCCGTAGCAAGTAGAGGTGGTAAAATGAATCTAGAACTCATATTTGACCCATATTTCACAGTAATGGGTCATAAATAGGTTACTTGAAAACTTAATGGGTTCTAAATGAGTTTTAAATGAATTACAAACGAATTAAATATATATATCTTTAAAAATGTATACAAAATAATTTTCTCTAAATTGAATTTTAATATTGAAGTATTTTAACAATATAGGTCGGATTGGGTATGGGTCACTAGATTTGTATAGCATGAAAATGGATCAAAACGGATTAAATTGATCAATATGGATCAGATCATATTTGACCCGTTCTAAACCAGACCCGACCCGCCTGCTCGCTTGACACCTCTAGTAGCAAGGGACAAACTTGTGATATCACGTATGCTGCGGGACAGAGTTGTAAATTCACGCACCGCGATCGTTGTGGAGCCGTTGCACATGTGCTATTTTTTATCCTCGAGACCTTTCGCTGTCATCACATCGAACGGTAAAAAAGACGGCTGATTTCTGCTGAGCCGTTGGATTTTGGCGGTATCTGCGTTTTCCATTTCTTCTCTCTCTGTTTTTTTTTTTTTTGACTTTTTTTCCCTGGTTTAATTTTTTGTGGCTGAGATTCTGTTACCGTTACTGGAAGCATCGTTTGTCCGCTTCGGAAGGAACCAGGCCGGGCCCCACTCTTTCGAGTGACGATTTACTGGAAAGAACGTGCGATTTTGATGAAAACTCTCGATGCGTCGAGATCTTTCGCGTGTAGGAATCTGGACCGTTGGATCTTATGTTCTTCCGTGAGTTCGTTGGATCTCTCGATCGGTCGTCTGTAGACTGTACGTATCCGAAATTCATCAAATAGAAGGTCCTTTTGGTAAGTGTCCAGATCGTTTAGAACTTTAGATTCCCGTAGAGAAAAAAAAATTGCTTAGTTATCACGACATGTCCCATGATGAGATGTCTGAGATCATTTTGATCGATAATTAATGAGTTTATCGTTAAAAAAAAAAACAAGCATTCATCATTTTTATTCGATTTTCTTTATCGCAACAACTAGGGTTAAGTACAATGAGTGTAGACGTAAAACATGATAAGACCAAAATAACAAAGAAAAATGGTAAAAATTATCGAAAAATTCCTAAGCCTATTGCAATTGTGTCAATTCAATCCTAAACCTTTTATATTTATGTCAATTCACTTCATCTGGCCAACTTTGGCCCCTCGACGCTGGTTTGGACTCCGAAGCTGACGTAGATAATTTTCTAATAATAGTTTAACATTTATTGATTTTTTATAATTTTTTATTTTATTTTCTTAGCTTTAGGTTTTAAGGCAGGTGAGGACAAAAAATAGAAAAGAAAAATAGAAAAAAATAATTCAAAAAATTATTAAAGAGCGTCGCTTTAGGGCTGACATTACCACACCAATGCCGGCTGGTGTCCACATTTGCGCCGACCGGCCAAAATTGATCGGATGGATTGAATTGACACAAATGCAAAAGGTTTATGACTCAATTAAAAAAGGGGTTTATGACTGAATTGACACAATTGTAATAGATTCAGTGGGGTTCGCATCTTAATTCTCCAATCGGGTGAAAGTATATTTAGCGAGAATTCATTCTTTTATTTAGATTAAATTTGACATAATCAAGACGGTTTTGTTCAGCTAGCCCATGCAAATAAACATTAACACGACCCACGGTATTTTATTTTACTTCTCTATACGGTACAAATATACTCAAAAAAACATACACGGGACTTTGAAGACATTAAGGGAATTTACATTCTGAATGATAACTAAAAGAAGTGTCTTGCAAACTAATTGGATACATGTGAAATCATGTCTAATATGTTAGAACATACTAATGTATTGGATCTTTAAACAACACAATAGAGATATTGAAATGAAAAATAAAGCGATGAAAAGAAAAAGTTAAAATAAGATGCATTATATAATAGTAGGAGAATTTATTAAAGGGGAATAAAAGAAATAGAAAGGGGGAGTAGGTTAAATAAAATAAAAATGTCATTTTGCTTCCCTTCTCTCCCTCTTGTACCTCCAAAAGCCCCCCCTTTCATCCTTTTCTATAGGCTTATAAAAGAAATTCGATATTGGATGGCTAAAAAAAAACTTGGAGCGTTTCAACCATTTTGTCAAAGGAAACTAATACATTAATAACGCCAAAAATAAATTCAATATATCTTAAAATTGAAAAATAATAATTCGCGATCGGTTCCCAGGTCTACCCTTGGAATCGGCCGGTTCAATTCCAGGTTGGATCCAAAGCCTCCCAATTTGGTTCCTGGCTTGGAAAAACCAAAACTAGCCCTGACTTGGTAGGTTTTAGATTCTCGGTCGAGGAATAGACCTAGTCTTGAATCGATCACCCCACTTACCTTAGTGGCACATTTATACTTCCATCTTTTAAGTAAAGAAAGGAAACACAAGCATAAATTGATCAAAATTATGGTCCCCATCTATTTTTTCTACAAATGAAAAAAAAAAACACACATTTTGACCACAGTGAGCAAACGGCTAATGTTCAATATTCACCTAACTTTCCAAAACAATTGAGCTAAAAACACACTTCACATAAGCTTGAAGAAATTCACAAATGGAAAAATAAATCTACCATCTGATTAGAAAACCCACCATACAATCACATTGCTGAACTTGTCATCCACAAGGAAAAAAGGAAAAAACATCCCCATCCCATGCTCTTCACAGTAATCACAACTCCCATTCAATTATTCTGGTCTTGATGCACCATGGATGAATCAAGGAGCTTCCAAAAGAAACAACCCTTGTGCATTAAAAAAAAAACAAAAAACAAAAAGAAGTGCACATGACTCCCTCTGCAGAGGATAAGAACAAAGCCAGCAGGACCAACCAAACCTGTCAACATCCCCTTTGCCATTTCCAGAACAATCCATCATCAACACCACATTTGAATAAAAAGGAGACATACTAGATCATCATGGCAATTAGGTCCATTCAATTTGACATTTTAGAGGCCCTATCTAGAACTTAATAGCCAAAGCCAAATGACCCACTTTTTCTTTAGGCCCCCAGGAACTCACTCAATTTTTCTTTTAAACGGAAGAAAAATTTGCATTTCACTTAAAAGAGAGGTATATAACTTTAGCATAAAAATGCAAATCAAACAAAGTAAGTAAATTTGAAAGATAAATCAATTTGGTACAGCCTGTAGAGACTCGCTTATTTCATAAAGACGAGTCTGTCATAATATCAAAGCACAAACATACGCTGATCACCAAATATCGCATCAACATCAATGATAAGCGCACGCTCAGATTTCACACAATTCAATAGCAGAGAATTCAGACGTCTAGAAATTCAAGTTTAGGTTATCCCTAAATAGGGGCTACTCTGTCTCTGCAACAAGCATGAATAATTTAACTGGAGCAAGATAATCACATGTTAAGAAATATTTACAGGTCAATATGTTCTTTTATATACAGTTGAAATTAATTCAATTCATCCTTGCGTGGAGATGAATTATTGAACATCTTTGAAAGTAACTGAACACTTGCAAGTGAAAATCTCAGTGGCAGAATCCACACAGTGTGGCAAAGAATTCAGAAAAGAAGCACAGGAGGAAACGAAGTGCCCAGAGAAAACCAGGGTAACCTCATCAAGAAAACAGTTTAGACGATAATCGAGCAAAAAAAAAAAAAAAAAAAACAAAAGAAGAAAAAGAATTGTTGTCCCCACTCACCTCTGCCTGTCGCCCACATAGAAAAAAGAAGAAGAGGTTAATACAGCAAAAATCCTCAAACTGATACGTTTGCGATAAATTTACCTAAATTATTTTTTTTATCACGAAAAATCTCAAACTGGTACACTTGTGATAAATTTTCCAAAAAAAATTTTGTTGACCAAGTAAAACCATAAACTGGCACATCCGTGATAAATTTACCCCAAATTATTTTTTTGACCACCAAAAATCCTAAAATAGTACACCTGTGACCAATTTACCCCAAACTGATACACTTTTGACAAATTTACCCTCCATTAGTTTCCGTTAAATTGATTTAATATCCCGAAAAACCCTAAATTGATACATCTGCGACAAATAAAGGGTAAAAACCCCAAATAGGTACACCCGTCAACTGTCACGTGTCATCTAACTCAGCAATTTGAAGGTAAATTTAACGAAAACTAACGGAGGTTAAATTTTTCATAAGTGTACTAGTTTGAGGTAAATTTGTCACAATTGTATCAATTTAGGTTTTGGTGATCGAAAAAATAGTTTAGGGTAAATTTGTCACAGACGTATTAGTTTGAGATTTTTTATGGTTAAAAAAATAGTTTTGGGAAGTATCAATTTGGGGTTTTTTTCGATATAAGAAAAAAAAAAAAAAGGGGGAGCACGGTCCTCTATAAAATTACCTTTATGACTTTATCATCCCCTCTGCCACAACTTTACCTTTACAGAGAGGGAGGGAGAGAGAGCGAGAGAACAGAGAAAACAGAGAGCAGAGAACAGAGCACAGAGCACACAGAAGTAGAAGGAAAATGGAGGGCAGAGGAGAGGACGTGAGAGTGGGAGCCAACAAGTTCCCGGAGAGGCAGCCCATTGGGACGTCCGCGCAGACAGACAAGGACTACAAGGAGCCACCCCCAGCACCATTGTTTGAGCCAGGGGAGCTCTCGTCATGGTCCTTCTACAGGGCTGGGATTGCAGAGTTCATGGCCACTTTCTTGTTCCTCTACATCACCATCCTCACCGTCATGGGCGTCTTCAAGAGCCCCTCCAAATGCACCACCGTGGGCATCCAGGGCATTGCCTGGGCCTTCGGGGGCATGATCTTCGCCCTTGTCTACTGCACTGCTGGTATCTCTGGTGAGTCACGAGTGTGTGTTGGAGCGAAGCTAGCTGGCCTTACTTCAATCACTGCCTCTGTGTCTCTGTTTTGTTCTTTCTTGCTTGGAGATGTTTAGGATTTGTCTGGGAGAGAGCGAGAAGGGAAAAGGAAAGAACTTTGCCAAATGTCTTTCTGGGATCTTCACATTCACATGCATGCTTTTGTTTCTGTTGTCCTGGGGGTTAGTTTAGACTTGTTTTCCCTTCAGAAGATGCAATTTTCCCCATTTTTGTCTCGCTTTTCCTGCTTGCTAGAGCCCTTTTTGTTTCCCTGCTTCCTGCTGCTGGAGATTGTTGAAGAACTTTAGGTATCAGTTTCTCTAAAGAGTCAAGACTGCCTAGTAATTTTGGGGGATGTTTTCATGCAAGATCACTTGCTATATCAGCTGTAACTATGACTTAAAATAGCATAGATGGCTCTTACAGGTTACATCTTTATCACTACTCGAGTGACTTTGAGGAGTTAAAAAAAGTTTCTTTTACTTTGCCATGTTTTACCTAATAATGGCTCATCTCCTCATGGACGTCACCTCATCTCCCTTCCCATGACTGATAGGTGTGTTCTGGTTTCTTGAACTTCAGGTGGACACATCAACCCAGCGGTGACCTTTGGGCTGTTCCTGGCCAGGAAGCTGTCCCTGACCAGGGCAGTGTTCTACATCATCATGCAGTGCCTTGGGGCCATATGTGGTGCTGGAGTGGTGAAGGGCTTCATGGGCCACAAGCAGTATGAGCTTCTGGGTGGTGGCGCCAACTTTGTGAGCCCTGGCTACACCAAGGGTGATGGCCTTGGTGCTGAAATCGTCGGCACTTTTGTCCTGGTCTACACTGTGTTCTCTGCCACTGATGCCAAGAGGAATGCCAGAGACTCTCACGTCCCTGTATGTGCTCACTCTGGCCTCTTCTTCCCTCTGGTGTTCTTCATATTTCTGGTGCTTTTTTTTTTTTTCCAGTTTAGCTCGCTTTTGATCCTTTGTTCATGAAGTGGTTTGATTTAGTGGGGTGCTTAGCTTTGCTTCTTGTAGTTTGATCTATGAAAGGGGGGTAAAAGGAGTTTACACAATTTGGACCATGCATATTTGCTTTTCAAGGGCAAATAAAATTGATGAATTTTGAGGAGGAAAATTATTAGGGAGTCAAGAAGTGGTTAGGAAATATTGATCATTGGGGTAGGCATGAAATGAAAATTTTACTGTTATCTTGAGGTAAGCATGTTTGGCTTAATCTGAGAGCTGTGGTTTGTTGAGTTGGAAGTATCATTCCACTTCCATTATCTAAAATTGGTGGCATAAGGAAAAGAAGCTATGGATGATGGAATTGTTTGACTTTAATGTTCTGCCTTTTTCTAAAGACTTCTGGATTTAGATCATATAGGGCTTGAATCATCATGCACATTCAAGAATTTGGAAAAGTTAGTTCTCATAGTACCAAAAAATTAGTAGTAACTACTGCTCATTTATGATGCTAGAAGACTACTCCTAATTAGGTATACCAACATCAGAAGTAGACATCACTGTGTAGAATGTTTAGCATCATGTGAAATTAATCTGCTTATTTCAAACCAATGGCATGAACAAACAGAAATCCATGTTGTCTTATATTTGAAAGACATTAATTAATTCTAGGCTGATCTCATTTTTTACTTGGGGCATCCATATTGCAGATCTTGGCTCCTCTTCCAATTGGGTTTGCAGTGTTCTTGGTTCACTTGGCCACGATCCCCATCACCGGAACCGGCATTAACCCGGCAAGGAGCCTCGGAGCCGCCATCATCTTCGACAAGGACCATGCCTGGGACGACCAAGTAAGCTCCTTATTATTTTCTTGTTCAAAAAGAAAACATGATTTCTTGGTTGATAATCAAAACTGAACTCTGAGATGAATTTGGTTTTACCAGTGGATCTTCTGGGTTGGACCCTTCATTGGAGCTGCACTAGCTGCTGTCTACCACCAGATAATCATCAGAGCCATCCCCTTCAAAGCCAGGGCCTGAAGTTTCATTTGCATCTCTAGCTTCTCTCTCCTTTCGCTTGAGGCTTTGCTTTTTTCTAATGGTTTGGACTTTTTTTCATTCTTTATGATGTAAATTATCAAGTTATGATGATGGTACGTCGAGCTTGTGAATGTTTCTCCCTGTGAAATGGACTATCCTTTTCTTCTCCCCACCTTCCCAAGCTTTCATAGTTGGAGCAATTTTTTCCCTTTAAGTTTCATATTGTAGTGATCAGAAAGTTGCCTGCAGAAACCGAAACCACTTAAAAAGTCCTGCCTCATAAGACAAGCAGCTAAGGTTACAGCAATCACGACAGATGGATCATTCAAAATCGACAATCTCTTGGGAGATGGTTTTTTTCTCACGGCAAAACTAATCACGGACACCACAGATATCGTTACAGAGCACAGACTCCATTCTGACATAGATATGCAGCAGCCCAAGAAAAAGAACAGGAGTCTGAGTTTCTCCATTATTTGCAACTTTAGCAGATAAACTAAGGCGATACAAGACTAATTCAGTAGAAGTTGTCACCGTGAAAGAGCTGGCAACAAGCCTAGTAAACAAATTTGTAAAAAGATTTCAAGAACTTGATAACATGGCATTCCTTCTTCGCTTGAGCAACATCTTGCACAAGACAATAAGAACACGAAAACATATCATTGGTAGGATCCGCAACCCCATATTACTGGAGGAGTGCAGCAGCATACGAAATCTCATTGAGAATGGGAAGTAATGACCGACATTTCACGCGAGATATGAAGCTTGACAGATGCACGAAGCGTTGCACTATAAATGCCGAATGAGTAGGCGAAACCTCTCTCTGTCTCTCCAGACTTCATTCGAAGAATGAAAACCTCGACTTGATCAGAGAACTGAATCCACGACAAATGGGTTCTTTGTTACAAACAAGATGCTGGGAAAAGCTCGGATTTTGAGTTGACAAGATCAATGAAGTAAGAATTCTGAATCTCGAGATATTCATCATCTTGTTTATGAATAATAACCCGACTGAGTTACAAGAATGTACTGCAACTGCGAAGATGGCTAAGCACTTACTGTTGGCAAAGCTAAGCACCTAACTTGCCAAGACGGCTCGCTTTCAATCAAGACTAAAAAGGCGATTGCACGAATTTAACCTCAAATCAAAGCAAAGTAAAAATAAAAAAGACACAGGCACATGGATGGTCCTAAGCCTAAAGTCGAGCTTGAGCTGTACCTAAAGTTGGGTGGCTCTTTTAAAGTTCCCTGCTTTAAACATCTCACATGCAGGACACCAACACTCATGACAGATTGGATCGTTCAAATTCAACGATCTCTTGGAGAAGGAGATGTTTTCTTTCTCACGGCAACATGGACAACCACAGATATCATTCCACTCCCACTCCATTTGACATGCATCAGCATGTGGAGCTTGTACTGCAGACCAAGAGAAAGAACATGAACTTCTTTCTAGTTTCTCCACTACAATTAGCTTTTTTTCACGACTTCGTAGGTAAGACTACGGTGATACAAGACTGTTTCGGTAAAAGCCGTCGCCATGATAGAGCCGACAACAGGCATATCAAACAAATTTATAATTGCTTTTACGGCATCAAGTAAAAAGATTTGAAGAATTCGATCACATTGCATTGCTCCTTCATTGGAGTAACATCACACGCGGAACAATAAGAACAGGAGAACATAGGATTGGCGGGATCCACCACCATAAATCTCCAGAGGACTGCAGCAGCATAGGAAATCACCTTAGAAATGGGAAGCAAGTAATGAACGGACATTTCACACAAGATATGAAGCTTGACAGATGCAAGAAGTGTTGCACTATAGAAGCCGAACAAGTAGGCGGAAACCGGGCGTAAGATGCAAGCGTAAACCGGGCGTAAGATGCAATCCTAGTCTCTCTCTCTCTCTCTCTCCATCATTTTTGAAGAATGAAAACCTCGACTCGATCAAAGAACTGAAATTCACGATGAATGGGTTTTGTCACACAGGAGGCCTTCACATCCGCTAAATCCTCTCCGTCTTCTCATTAGTTCTTCATTACAAACAAAATGCTAGGAAAAGGTCAGATTGGGGTGAACAAGACAAATGAAGTAAGAATCTGAACCTCTGAGATATTCATCTTCTCGCTTATGAATACGCGTATTAAATCTTTTGACTTAGGAAAATGAACTGCAACTGCAAATGACAGGAAACAAGTATCTAAATCCAACTGACTGACATCTAATTCTTCGACAATTTCTTGCTTGGGGAAGAACTAACACAAATATTTACAAAAGAATCAGCTACAGTGTATTTTACAACACAATGCTATTCGCAGACCTTTGCCAATAATCTAATAATCCACATTAATTTTTGGAATCAAAATCCTCTTACTGAACTCTGCCAAACCTCAATAGACTGCTGATCCTTCCTGGTGACGAACATCTTGTTCCCTCCAAAAGCCAAGTTGGTTATCTTAGCTCCTCCCATATCTTTTGTTCTACCCATTAAGTTCTTCCTGAATACCCTCTCTCCTAAACCGTCGTCGCTTTTCTTCCCGGAGCTGATCAACACCTCTGACCACAACTCTATATCGCCCTTTTTAGTACAAAAGACATGATTCTCATGACTCTCAATTTTACACCCAACTCCTTCCTTCTTTCCAATTAGCAAGTTTCTCCTATCTCCAAGACAAGCCCAAGACTTCTCATCATCCAAGTTCCTCAAATCCTTATAAAACACCTCGCCTGAATTCACACCAATTTTAAACATGGCAGATAGATTATCAGAGACTGCAACATCGGAAAAGCAGTCAACTTTATCCTTCACCTCCCAAACTATGCTCCCCGTCCTTATATCCCACAATATGATATTGCCCGATACACCTGATGGCCCACCGTGAGACCCAGATGCCATCAAAAGATTATAACTTGGAATCCACTTCAATTTCGTTGCTGGAATAGCTGAATCAAGATCAGCACCGAATATCTCATTATGACCGATCTCTGTGACTGGCCTTAAGCTCTGCAAGTCATAAACCAAGATCGAATTCGAGTTCCTCCGACCAGATTCAAAGCTAGCAAACAAGTACTCACCCGACGAACCAATCGCTTGCACGGTTGAACCAGACCTAGTCACATTCTCCCAATTCAAACTCTCTTTAACAGACCCATTCTCAAGATCAAGTATTTGCAAACCTGAAAAGTCGGTGGCACCAGCCGCGGCTATAGCCGGCGAGATGGGCAGCAGCGAGTCAACGGCAGTGAATTGAGTCAGAATAGTCTTCTTCCTCCCCAGACACCAATCGAACGAGGTGATTTTGCTCCCGTGCGCGACGTGGAGGGACCCGAACGGCGTGGCGGCAATCGCAGACGGCGTATCGCGGCCATTCAGCGGCAAAACCACCGATTTCTCGAGGTTGAAGGCTTCGAACTGAGACGGGTTCGACACGGAATTGACCAAAAGGGACTCGACCCCATAGAACTGGGATTCAGAGATCACATCCTGGAGATCAAAGGCCTTAGCTTTCGAGGGCAGATTGCCAGTCCTGAGGAGGGATAAGATGATGGAGAACAATTCGGGGTCTCTGTCGACGAAATGCTCGCTGAGATGAGCCAATTGGGACTTGGCCACCGTAGATAGGATCGATTTGGGGCCGGCGAGAGCGAGGGTCTGCTTGGTGGTTTGGAAAATCTGACCACCCACGTTGATGGTCACCACGTTGGAGTCCGTTTTCGCCGGAAGCAACCCATTAGAAGGCGTGGAGCAAGAGAAAGGTGGCATTTTTACCTGAATTCCGATGCTGGGAACGTGCGAAGCTCCAGCGAATTCGATCGAGACCTCTCGCGGAAATAAAAAAACCCTAGAGAGGACCAAGAAAGAGCAACCCCAGGAACAGGGAGGAAGATGGAGTGCGACGAATAAATAAGGGGAGGGGGAAGGGGAGGGGGCGTGGGGGCGTGGGGGTTAACAAACAGAGGTTGGTCAAGCAAAACAATACGTGGTACGCTACGAACGTATGAGCTCGAATCTATCTCGTCCTTTGAGTTCGATGAATTCTCTGTCAAAAGTTGACCCGTCTTCCCAAATAAAACCAATTGAGATGTGCGAGCCAATAAGTTAGCAAATACAATCTTATTAACGAGTATTTTTCCAGGTACCAATTGTGAATAATATCAGTACAATCGGTGCGTCGAAAATCGTAAAGTTTTCTTAATTCGCCGCTTAAAAGAAGGGCCCTCGGACCCATTAAAAAATTCGCAACAGTGAATAATATCTCATAATCTTGGACAGGACAAAGAGAGAGAGGGCGAGAGAAGGAAAGATTCTTTGTTTGCAATTAGTGAGTCAACTAATGTGGTTGCGAAAGCCGTCCGATTTGGACCACTGTGTTGAATGTTGGGTCTCTTCCTTCCAACCGTCCTAGCAGTAGCAGAGCCCCTGGTCTAAAGCATTGCGACAAAGACAAATCAATTGAGTAGTTTTCTTTGGGGGTTGGTTTGGTTACACAAACAAAACAACTTTCTGTTCGGCAAAGTCCTACCTTTGTACTCTGCCCAATGATAAAATTACACAGAGGGCAGCTTCTGGAGTTATGACCCAAAAGTATCCGTATGAAAATTATGACACGTATATTATTAGACCTTCTAGGATCGGATTCGGATCTATCATAGATCTGGACGGTCGGGAATTGGATCTATGCAAGGGCTTCTTGATAGAGAGTAGGATTCGAGTTCGTTTCGGCCAAAACATTATAAACATGATATCAAGTATCAACCCGGCTGCCATACTCGGACCGAGATCATGGATTCATTAGATATCTGCAATTGCAATCATCTTCCAGATTTAGAAACCTAAATCAACATGTGAACCGGGCAGTGTCACGGAGGCTAGGCTTACTAAGACAACCGCATAGCAGATGCTTTCATCCACGAAACGACTGCAGTTACAGAACTAAAGCCACGTTCATCGAGTCCCACATCTAAATCAGCAATTTAAGAAATCCTGGTAGTCGCGCATAGTCAAACATCGGACTGCGACGAACGCAGATGTAGAGCGGATGTGCTGTTTATATGTAGAACGGATGTTCTGTTTAAACATTCTCCTGACTTTGACACCGTAGACTGCAGTCACATTGATGAGCATGCCAGCCTCTAATGGAGTTGCCGTAAATGAACGGGACGCCACGCTAGTAGTGTAAAAGTGGAAACCGGCTTGAGATTTCAAGGAAATACTCAAAACAGAGACAGACCATGGGTCTTCTAAAATCTCAGGGTTCAACCCTCCTTCAATCCCTGATAAATACCTGTTGTTACAAGAACTTGAAAATAACCAGCATCAAAAGCTCACTGTAAGTACTATTTTACACGACAACAGCTGAATATGATATGATGAGATTGAGCCTTGAGATGCCTAGGAATACCAGTAATTTTTCCTGTCTGAACTTTACAAGAGAGAGGGAAAGACTGTTCTATTCTAGTCCTAACAAAAGTTCATGGATGACCCTGTTTACCCAAAAACAGATACGGGTCAACATGCATTGGTCCTTCCTATTAAATTTCCAAATTCTTCCAACTTGAAGAAAGTAGTATACTGTTAGTTTATAGATGGTCTGTCAAACACTAAAATTCACCCACCTTAGCTTTTAGACTTACTATGGTCTGTGCAAGACTAAACTAACAGCAGAGTGCAAAAGCAAGCGTTGCCGATTAGCTGACACCTGGCTGTATCACTGGGAAGGACCAGTTTCCATTCTCCTCAACAACTGTTTCACCTGTCCACCAAGCCGAGCCAAAATCGGGCCTATGAGCATCTCTCCCATCGGCATTCTCCTCAACAACCGTTTCACCTGCCCACCAAGCCGAGCCAAAATCGGTCCTATGAGCATCTCCCCCATCGGCATTATGGAAATTGAATTCTCTAGAAGACCCTGATGTGATAGAACTATGCCTATGATGTAGCCCTTTCTCCTTGTCACCTATGGAAACTCCCTCTTGTTCATCACTGGATGTTGCACCTAAAGTGCCTTCATTCCTGCCTTCGAGTTCACAACGGATACTCTCTCTTTCAGCAGATGTATTATTCGCAGAAATGATTGCACTTCCTGTCGAAGCAATAAGCTTGCCATCCCCGTGTCTCACATCTTCTGTAGGTATCTCGAATGATACTCTGTTGTTAACCGTCAGATCGCCATTTTGGCGTTTGTTGACAGATGGATGTGTTGCGACCTTGAAATCAGAAGGGTACCCATCTACATATTTGGTTCTCACAGGATCAGGAGTCAATGAACCAGAATCTCGCCTCGATCCCCATTGGTGGGTGCACAACTTATCAAGGATCAAGAGCTTGGGAGGCTCACTTGATCGGAACTCTAGGACATTGAGACCACCGGCCGACTCACAACCAGGAAAAGGAGATGAAGTGCCCGAGCCCGAGATGCCAGAGCTAGGAGAAATCAAGTGGCTGACAGGGCTTCCAGGAGAAAACTGATAAGACTGATATTCATAGTTAGGGAACGGAAACCCCTGGCAGGCCCCAGAGTTCCGTAGGTTGGCATCAAGCAGCTGGGCAAACGGCACCTCTGGCGACGAGGGCGTAGTCAGATGCACAGACTCGGGAGGGGGGGTGAAGGGAGCAGTAGACGGCTCAGTTGTAAATGTTGAGAAAACGGGCGGAGATACTAACTGGGTTTCATGGGCATAAGGTCCAATAGCAAATATGGAGTGAGGTCCACCAGGGGAATACATACTTGCCGATATGGATGTCATGGTGAACACACCAGCTGGAGATTGGGCAGCGGAAGGAGGTTCTGATTGAAGGAATGATGCTGGAGAGGAGGGCGGTGCCACAAATGGAAGCGTTACAGCAGTGGGCTGCACTAGATTATGAGTAGCCGGAGCATCGCCAGTGGAACCCGCTGTCTCAGGAAGAAAAACAGCAGGTCCAATACGCTTCCGGTGCTTCTGAGACCCAAAGCACCAATACAAGCTCCAAAAAGCACCCCATCTTCTCTTCTGCTTTCAAACAACAAATAGAAATGTCTTAGCAAGGAAAGTGCCAGTTACATAAGGGAAAAAGGTCACAACAACTCAACAAAGATATTGGCATACAAAAGCTATAATTGTTGGCACTTTACAGTACGTGTGATGCATAAATCGGTATGATAAATTGATAATCATAATCAGGACAAGCCATGTCAAAGCAGAACAGGTACGCAGGAAAAAAGAGTGCCCTTTTATCTGCTTAGATGCCACTGAAAGTTTTGTAATTCCTCGAACCTCATAGTGGTTTATTGCCGAAACAACGTGATAAATTCATTTTTCCTGAAAGGAGGATCCAGCAAAGCATGTCAGGAACTCATACACTCAGCCACTTGCTAGTGCTTGAATCCGTCTGCGCTTACTTTTCACTGCTGCAGAGCAAGATAAAACATATCACAAGCTCTTAGCACCCATTTCCATAAAAAAAAAGTGTCGATTAGTTAGGACTCTTTTGGTCAAAGGACGTTTTACATATTTTCATTCAAAGTTCTAACTCCACTGCACAACACATGAAGAACCCTGAAATAGAAACAAGTGGAGAAAAAAGGTAGGAGTAAGGAAAGTATCAAGTTAAACAAACAAAATGGACCATTTCCAACCAAAAGAAATATTCAGAAAATGCAGGTGCCGAGTCCGAACTCCATTCCCCATCATATCCAAAACCAAGAACCTAACCATTACAAAGTAGAATTCGCTACCACAGTTATCTACATCAGAACATTCATCCTGTTCAATTTCTCAGAACTTCAAATAATACCATCATATCCCAATCTTTCACTCCAAATTCAACTATCAAGCCCCCTGTACTTTTGAGGTGAAATTTTTCTCCAGCAAATATATCCTTCACTTTATCGTCTTTTTGTTTAAACCAGAGACAAAAAGAAGCAGATCAAACCTTTAGAAAACTGCCAACAGAAATCACTTTTTTGCTCCTCTAATGATTACTAGCAAACTTTCCACCCGTCTTTTGCTCGGTGTCTAGTTGAAAAAGCAGCCTCGCCTATTTCGCCTCGGAAACTCATTCCCACTTCCACTTCGCTTTACGAGGTACGAGCAGAGCGAAGGGAAAATCTCGAGAAACTACAAATCCTACGCATAACCCAATCTGAGCACGCAAAATCATGCGAGCTGAACCGGCAGAAAAAATCAATCGAACCACCAAAACAAATCAGACTCCCTCAGCACCACTCCCCGAATTCGACAAAAAAAAAAATCACCGACGAACACAGCGAAACAGCACATCAGTGCACGAGCCGGGTCAAGGAGCGACTCGTGCTCACCTGAACTGCGGCTTGAGGGACGCGGTTCTCGGCGGAGGCGATCGCCGTCGCGGCGGCGTGTATGGTCTCCAGAGGGTCGTTGCGGTCGGCGCTCGCAGTCACGCCCCTCGCTTCCCCATTCCCGTTCATCATGTCCTCGCTCTTCTCGATCCCAACGAAGGAAAAAGAAAGAGAACAACCTCCAGCAAAAACGACGCTATCGAGAGCTTCGTGCACGCATGCGAGGAGTCGCGAAAATTTTGTCGAGAAAATAACCGAGCGCTTGCTCGGAAAGTGGGTCTTCGACGACAAACGTGTAATGGATTGAAAAATGAATATTAGCTCCTCTAAAATAATATTTTTAATTTTCCGAAGTCCTTGTAAATATCATTGGGGTCATAATATTTTAATTTTCAATACCTTGTAATGGATTGAAAAATGTCGGGAAAATTTCAAATACGGGTCTGAAAATATTTTAATTTTGAATACCTTATGATGGATTGAAAAATGTCGGAAAAATTCTAAATAAAGGCACGAAGTGCCTTCATTTTCTTAACTAAGAGCCTGAAGTGCACTCTTTGTTTCAAAGAAGGGCCTGACATAGGGTATTTTAGTCATTTAGCCGGCGAGGCCGCCTAGCCCTCCTCGGTGGCCGGCTATCGCGTCGGTGACCATTCCCTTCCTTAAAGCGAAGAGAAAGGAAAAAAGAAAAAAATATTTAGAAAATATAAATGACTAAAGCATCTAGCCTTTTTTTTTTTTTAACAAAGAGGACACTTCATGTCCTTATTTGAAATTTTTCAAAAGATGTTCGATGAATATATCGAGAAATATTTGTTAATGAAAATTATATTATTGTGAATATTTTAGTATTTTTCGCTTTTGAGGTCGAACACGGCAATGATGTCCCCCGTTTGATTTATGGAAGACCCGGACTTTTTCGGCTTTCAGTTTCGAGGAAGTCGACGTCGTTTAATTGATTAATCACAGTGTAGAGCGGGTTTCCGAAAATGCCCCTACGAACATGCGGTATTTTCAGCCCACGTGCAAAGAACAAAAGCAGTCAACTTTTGACATTAATTTTGTTGTCCTAAGGATGTGTTGAACCAAAGTTCTTATTCTGTCCCGGCGTCCTAAATCATGAATCCGGAAAGCGCGGCGTACGGTTCGATCGTAGATAGGCGAACAGGTCTTTCTCCCCTCATGACGTCTCGTTCGAGCAAAGAGCGAGCGGTAGAAAGCGCAAGGAAAGACTTGTCATAACTTTAGTAACGTGGAAATAGACGTAGAAGGCGAAATAAAGAAGTAAACGAGCTTATTTTTTTTTTTAACGTTCTCTCGGCCATATGAACAATCCCTCTGGCACACGAGCAGCCCACGCAACATTTTGTCCACCATTTACACGACAAATCCAGCCGGTGCCACGTTCGATGTACACCTATGATGCGCCTTGCGCAAGATCCATGGCACTTGACCATTCATACGCGGTTATAAATGTAAAAACGGGAGGTGAGGAAGGGCAATCCGGTCACTTCAAGAGAGGCCAACCGCGGTCAATTCTCTCCGTTAGAGAAAATCAAAGGGACAAGACAAGAGAAGCGTGTGGTTGGGTTGGAGTTGCCATCATGGGTTGTGAAAGGCGTGCACGTGTGCTCATCCCCCCCCCCTCCCCTTCTAGATGGCGATTGGCTTGTCGCTTCCCACTTGGTTGGGGGGGCACCACCACCACCACCGCCACCACCAAAAGGTCCGCAAGTGGTTCGGACCCGACCGGTGACCGCTCGATACCGA
This sequence comes from Lenwebbia sp. NSW1173648, assembly GCA_029784005.1. Lineage (NCBI taxonomy): Eukaryota > Viridiplantae > Streptophyta > Magnoliopsida > Myrtales > Myrtaceae > Lenwebbia > Lenwebbia sp. NSW1173648. The sequence goes on from JARCGZ010000005.1 coordinate 4,610,804, forward strand.
CTCGTCTAATTTCGAGCTTTTTCAAAATCGGGCTCCACTCGAGCCCGAGTTGCCTCCATAAATACGCTCTGATCGGGCCGACTATTGCGTCCCGAACATCTAACTAAGGCGGGATCGGACGGAAACCTCGACGCTCGATCGATCCGGCGTCGAACTCAGCATCAAGCAGGCGAGCCGAACAGGACTCGAGCTTTTTCTTACGTCGCGTCGGCTCGGCTCGACCATTCCATCTCTTGTGACGCCTTTTTTTTTTTCCTTCTTCTCATCTTTGGGGAAGTCCCACTTACGGGGACGACAAAAGCTACTACCGGCTTCACTTCCACTATGCAATTTCGCCGAAACATGTGGTGGATGGGACACGTCCCCTGTTTCATGAGCCGACTATGATTGGACAACTTTCGTAACAAGAGGGACATTATTCATTAATTTTTAAAAGGCTATTTCCTTAAAAATTATCATTGATTTCACTTGAAATAATTAATTAATAAAAAATATTTTTATTGTCGACGATAATTTTTATCTAAATATTTTTATAAATAATGAAAATATTTTTCGTTTATTTTTTGTAAAATAAACGAAAACTTAAAATGAAATCTTTAATTGCACTTTAAGATGAATTCACACGTGTGAATCGGAAGATCTTCGGGTCCACCACGACATCGACGCTTTCGCATACACGCACCTCCCCAAACTCTCTTTTTATCTCCGGTTGTGGATGATCTTTAGAGATTGAAAGTTGACCAAGGTGATTGGAAATTTCGAGGTTCATGTTTTCCACAAGAAAGTAGGGCACACCACATTGCAGACACGACACGGCCTCTAGTAGCGAAGTCACTCGATACGATAGTACCTATTTTGAAAACGTCCAGTGCGTTCACCGAGGCTTCGGTCTCCGGCTCCCCTAAAAAATATCTCAATAGTGTTTGTACACGAATGCCACGTATTCATAACTTAATTTCCTAAGAAATCCTCAATTTTAAATTTAATTTTAGTTCTGTTCCAAAAAAAAAAAAATCTAAAAAAACACTAACTTTCACTTTAATTCACGGGTTTCTTCAAAATTATCAATATCATGAAGGTACTAGTGTTAAATACGAAGGTGAGGGTGTTAGTAACGACCTGTGTTGTGATAATGAATCTCTAACTAACCATTTATATTGATAATTTTGAAGAAACTAGTGGCAATTTTTGAACACGTGGACATATTTGATACTATAGCGAAAGTTTGTGATTTTTTTCCCGAAAATTGTGATTAGAACTAAAATCGAGGGTTTCTTAGGAAATTAAACCCTTTTTTTTTCTGTCGCCCAATTAAAAGAAAAATATTCATTGAATCGTTTTTAGACAATATAAAGTACCAATTCGAAGTCTTTGAGAGAGGGGGGGGGGGATTTAATAACAAATAAAACTTAAAGGGACAAGTGCATAGGAAGTCCTAAAACTTGTCACAAAATTGTAATTGGGTCTTAAAATTTACAAAAGTGCAATCAAAATCTAAAACTTGGCAAATCGGTGTAATTGAGTTCCTTCGTTAACTCCGCTCAACTTGGTTAATTGAAAATATTGACGTAACTTTTTAAAACATTTTTTTCTCTCCAACGCGACGATGACTTGGCTAAAACGACATCATTTTGCTCCAAGTTCGATTTTTAATACAAATTTTATTTAAATTAAATTAAGAAAAGCTAACGGCCGACCTGCCAGCCATCCCCCACCATAGCTGGCCCTTTCTGGCGTTGGCGGCGATGGCGAGGGTTGTTTCTCACCCCTTTTTAATTATTTAATTTGGTTTTTTTTAATTTACTTTAAATAAAGATTGTATTAATGGAAGAATTCGATTGCACAAATTTAATTTACTTTAAATAAAGATTGTATCAATAAATATTTTTAAATTTACTTTAATTTGGTTTATCTTTTTAAAATTTACTTTAAATTAAGGCTTGATTGCACTTTTTAAAATAAATTTTAAGGCTTTCAGTGCATTTGTCCCGCACTTAAATATCAAAGACGATGAATAGGACCCAAGACGACTTTGGAGCACGTAAAATAAAAATGGGCGTTTTCGTCTGCAGTTGACACTGACTCGAACCTAAAGATTTAGGCCAAATTGCTGTTCCCCCCCTCATCATCCCACAATAGTCAACCATACGACATTCCACTATTGACAACATTTTCATAGTTCGACTTCGACCACCCTAATGTTTCTCTCTTTTCGTGCACGCTTGTCCTTAGGGCTTTTTAGGCGCATTATTGAGGGCTGGTCTAAAGTCCGTTTCAACAGCGACCACTAAATTATCGATTGACTTTTGTCTAAATTTTGGATTTGCATAACATTATGTATAGAGCAAAAGTCAGAAAAAGGAGAGTTAGAGATAGGATAGACAAAATAATAATAATAATAATAATAAGCTTTGAGCTCATAAAGACATATTATTATATAGTTTCTTTTCGCGATATTTAAAAATTTAAAGTTGGTCGTTATTATTTTGGAAACAAAAATAAAAATAAAAATTGAAGCGGCCTAAATAGTAAATTTTGTAAGTCTTGGACCAAACCAACTGCGGTCAGCAATTTGGACTAGCGAGATAAGGCCGAACCCCGTGGTGAACGTGCGAGAGACTTTGGCCTTTTTTTTTGGTGGGAAAACGAAAGAGGGTTAGTTAGCTACTACGCACCTCCTTCGTGGAACGATCTCGCCCCATTGCGTGGAGACGATCCGCACGTGCTCGATCTCGACCGACTCGAGATGAATCAGTACAGCACGCCGCTCGGCTACGGTTGGATCCGATCGGGTGTGGACCAGGTCGAGCTATTCACGAGTTGTGCTCGATCTAGACCGATGCGAAGATCAACCGGTGCTGTCGGTCACAATGTGCTCGAGCGCACGTACTTGTCAAAGCTATCTTTTTTTTCCTCGTTACGTGTTTGGCAGGATTTGTCTTGGACAGGGACGCTTCTCTCCGTGACTGATTCGCAGGCTAACTGTTAATGTCTCTCGCCCATCATGAAGGGAGCACCTTCAATTCCACACATCGTATTCTTCAAATTGACGGTATGGCTTTTGAGTTTGCGGAATTCCACGAGCTTGGTGACCTACCCAATATGCATTTTTTGCGGGAGTATCGGACTCAGGTCGGGTCTGGTCTCATTGGCCCGGCGATCTCTTTCCTCGTTAGCACAAGTGAGTCGACCCACTGGACCCGCCGGGTCCACGAGGGGGGGCCTTTTCTTCGTCCCCCGGCAACTTCATTTCCATAGAACAGTATGAATGAATGCGGTGCATTAATCCAACATCACTTCAGAACTTGAATCGACCTTATGAGATGGTCCCCGCAACCATTTTCTCTGCGTCGACTTCCGTCTTGTAAATCACATTATCAACTATCCCGGTGCGCACAGATCTATATCACGATAGATGTACTTGTACCCGGTGTCGGTGTCGAATTCGCCGGTCCTTTCGGGAATTGATCTGGCTTTAGAAGATGGGACAAGACTCGCTTGCAAAGAGAGTCTCCATTGGCTCTGTCAAACTACTTACCCTTTCACGTTACTTTTGAAGAAATTGGAAGCGGTCAAGAACGACCTCATTGTCCAATCAGAATTCGACCCTTTTCGGATTAGGAGTCATTGAGTTCAGCCACGATCTATAATTGCTCCGAAAGATACTTATAAAACTTGATTAGCACCAAATTACCAATCCATACCGACATAAATTACATGCATCATCTTATCAAGCCTCCCTTCCACGTTCAATGTTTCATAAGAGCAGGAAGTCATACACTTGATGTACATAATGCTTGCAAACTTGGCAAATTATGCTGTCATGATTCAAAAGCAACAATACCCAGGAGCAAAATCTGATAACATTTCACACCATGCTTGATTGAACTCGACTTCTAAACCGTCTAGCATGCGACCCGATGCAAATGCGAAGGGGAGAACTAGACATCCTGCTTCTAACTCATTCGAATAGCCACGGAAGGGTTTTGTGGCAACTAATGAGGAGAAGGATATAAAGATGCAAGAGAGGAGAGACAACAGGAAGAAATTCCAGCACTGAATCAATACAACATGAAACATCCAGACAATAATTTACACACCATCATCCATGGAAAATATTAAGTTAGAAAGGGTAGGAAATTCTTTCCCCCATAGGCCTTCAGTTTTTTTTTTTTTTTTTTTCCATTTTTTTTATGGGTTTCATTTTCCAGGAGCAGATAATCATGTACAGATGAAAACAATCTTTTTTTCCCCTTCTGGTACGATACATGGTACCTAAGGATCAGCTTTGCCGGCGACCTCGTCGTCGCTCGAAGCATAGTCATCCTCGCTCAGCTCCTCATCGCTCGATTTGTCCTCCCCAGCTGCACCAACATCTTCGGGTTTCGCATATTTCTCACAGTACTCTGATGACAGAAGATTTGGTCGAAAGGAGTCGAAAGGTATATTAGTCATATGCAGTTCCAAGTTGTATGGAAGATACTACTCAAAATAGTAGCAATTACTCAGCTGAAACACGGTTCACAATCTTGTCAGTAAGGTTTCCAAAGGAAAACGAAGGGAACAAGCACACTCGGAGACCAAGTGCAACAGAAAGTTGCATGCTGCGTCTGGCATCAATAAGGCCCCCACACAAATAATAGATATACAGAATGCAACCTCCGTTCTCCCCGTACCAATGAAATTTTCCATTTTTTTGGCAAAAGGAAAACGATATTTTCTAGCAATTCTAGACTTGATAACCAATAAAATTAGTAAAATGCCAAACGAACCCAGCCAACATAAATGTGCTTAATGCATTATAATCCTTTTGGGTTCACCAAATTATTCTACTCAAGGGAGGTTGATAATAAAACCTATGGAGGCTCTTATACAATGTGTATGATACATAAGCTCTGCCTAAAAGTTCATGCCATATGTCACAGTATCTTCTGCTCAAGGTAAAACTTTTTATCTCTTACATATGAAACCTTCCCTCGACTATGCTGGCGTCATTTATCTCCATTAAACCTACGGGTATCAAAGAAATGTGGTCTAAAAAGTGTTAAATTCACCATCAATTTCTGTATGACGGTTTTTCAACTGCAAATGTGAAGAGCATATTCACTTATGAATTAGTCCTTTCTAGCCTCTCAGCCATCAACCATCTGCCTAGGTAAATAAGCCAGCGAATGAGAATCGGCCTTAACAAGTCTCACTCATCTTTGATTTTGGTTGGTAAACATGAAGAAGACAGTGAATCAAGTATTGCCTTTCAAACTCATTTTCACAAATCCTCTAAAGATCATTAAGCAATCGAAAAAGGTAGAACTACATAAATGCAGTGATGCTTCAGTGTTGGGCCTTGGTATATTAGTTAGAAAAGTTCAAAAATCACTTTATTTTCCTGGACACAGCTACAGAAGGTTGAGTTTTTGAGAACCAGATGCAAGCCCTTGTAACCATGCACACGCATATGAGGGCCATAATAGGTCAATGGAAATATCCCGCTTATGAGGGTAAAAACCATTGAACAAATCAAAAAAATGGTAAGAAGCCAACAAGCAATGCTGAGGCACAAGGGATTGGGAATGCAACAAACTCACTAGTATCCACATCTTCCATCTTGCAAAACATTATGTACAATCAGAACCATAGGGAAAGACTGGGTAAAATAATCTAAAAAGCAGAACTATGTGCAGCAATCCATCAAGGTAGTAGCAAAAAACCTTTTGAAGCGGAATCGCGCTCAACAGAGTTTTTGGAAGAAAGAATGAAAAAACCCCAAAAAGAAGGTACCATGAGATCAAAAACAGAATCTCTGCACCTACTAAAGAAAGCTATGGATGAAACATTGTGTAGACCCTAAAATGTCTAGCCTTGGAGGTTGGAGACCACTCAAATACCAAGCATTTGCTGCCTTATTGCTTACATCAAGCAGATAATTTTGATTGCATCAAACCAGGACAATACACAATGTACTTCCAGTTAGCAAGTTCCTTTGCTCTTAAGTTTCTTTTTCTCAACATCTCAAGAACAAGAAATACGTTGCCTACTCTACAACTTTGCGCCATAAACTACAGACATAATTCAGAACATGCAATGTGACAGAAGCAAGCTCGCAAACTACATTCATAAGAACCAACCAGAAAACAAGTATACACCTTTTGGATCGATCATTACCTTTCACTCTTTGTTCATATGCAGTTTTATCACGCATCATAACAGCAGCAGCTTCTCCATTTAATGGATCCGATGGGTTGGGATACAAAAGAAGTTGAGGAAGAAACACCTCAAACACGTTTACCAAATCTGGAACAAAATAAGGAGCACAAACAGAAATGTTGATTTCTCCATAAAACAGCATTGGCAAAGATGGTTCACAGGGTTTGCGAAAAGGCAATAAAGTGGTGGATGTGTCATACCAAACATGGGGCTCCAGGTCTGATTGATAACATCCAAACAAACTGAGCCTGACCTGAAACTCAAAACGGCACTACATGTGTAAGACTGATGCAACAAATTCAGCTACAAACTTACAACTCCAAAGAAATAGGCCGTTGATCATAATTCGAGTAAATGAGCTACATTTTCAACTTTTTAATACTAACTGACTCACATTTCATCGACATTCGGGTGATAAATTTTATTGACAAAGCCAATCGAAGGGGATTTATAAGGATAAGCATCTGGCAGCTCAACCCTTATCCTCCATAGACCTCCCTGGTAGGGACCTGCAAATGGCCAATTCAATGAACCCAAGCAAATGCCTGAAACTGCAACCTACTTAAAAAGGAAAACCACTGACACTGATTACTAAACTTGCAGCTACTTACCCGTAATAAACATGCCAGCTGACAAATTAATCAGGTAGATTCAGGAAAAAGAAAATTACATATAACAATTAATTATTGCCAAAAGTACCTAAACTTATTGCTCTACCATTCAAGAGAAGTTATATATGTAAAATGCCAAAAAGGGTTTCATCTGGGAGCCAAAATGAAGAGTACCACAACAAATATTCCCTCCATAGAAGAACCCACTAATCTTGTGGAAGGAGACCAAAAATTATCTGAAGACTGAAACCCCCGACATCATCTTTATTTCAGTAAATTAAAAAGCGGTCCAACGAAAAAAGATTATAATCTATCACAACCCACCAAAATATTCCAGCAAAAGGCGCTAAAAATTCCAATCAAAGAGGTAAAATTAAGTGAATCACAAAATCAGAAGTGGTTATAGAAGATATACTGTCTTTGGGTCCATGGAACTCCACATAGAACTCTTGCATGCCATCATTGATCATCTCCACCTTGTAGTCACTCATCATCCTACACAGCTCAAACCAAACAAAACCCAGAATCAATAACAGGCAGAGCAACACATACAGAAATGAAAAAACAAAAAAACAAAGAACCCACCAAACAAAAACTCAAGAAGAAAAACAGAGGAAAAAAAGAGAGAAGAATTACAGCTTCATCAAATCCATCTCACGGCGTTTGCTTGGAGAAGACATGGTTCTTCCTCCTTTTTAATCTTTTTCCTTTCTTGCTTTTCTCTTAACTCCTCCCTTGCGGGTAAGGATTGGGGGGAGAGGCTGAGGAAGAGGTGTCTGTGGGGAGGTGGGGGAAGAGAGAGGTGTGAGCAAAATTCCTCAAAAAGATGGTTCAGACAAGCAAGAGGGAAATTAGGTGGGCCTGTGTGGATTTATATATATATATAACAATCATGATAATCATCATTATGATTGATGATGCAGTATATAAACATATACATATAATCATGGAAATACGTATAACCCAAATGTATATGTCTGTATGTGTGGACGGATGTACGTAGAGACACGAAGCAAACTGGTCACATGTCCTGATCTCGTCTCATTTTCAGGAAATAATGCTTTTTTTCCCGCATTTCTTTGAAAGTTAGCGACTTGTATAATTTGAATTTTACTCGAAACATTTTCGACTGGAACAATACAACTCGATTCATATTTTCTAATCCATATATCTTTGGCTTGAAGTGTTTTTTTTTCTTCCTTTTTTTAGATAATACTTGTTTTCATATCTCGAGAATATAAATCAAAACATAGCGGCGGAGTCGGATATATTTATCGCAATTTAATATTAGGAGAACTATATCTCTCTTTTTACCTTTTGTTTCCTTTCGGCTTGATCAGATATTCATGGCATGTTTACATTTAAGGCGGCTGCATCATATGGGCCGAACGAATTTTCTTGCCGAATAAAGTGGCCACTTTATGTAAATTACAAGGAAGGACAAAAGGAAAAGGGAATTGAAAAAATGACCCGCAGACGCATCTCAAGGATAAACTGATTCTTTTATACATAATCTCCATGATCTCAAGAAGTGTTATGCTTTGCTTTGCTTTGCTCAGATTAATTTCTAAGGCACAAGTTCCTTTTGTGAGTACTCTCCTTGAATAGTTTCCTTTTTCCTCGTTTAATGAAGAGAAAAAACCACACAAAATCCTAAATTATACTCACCGCGACACATTTATTCAAAATTATTTTTGTGTGACACCCAAAACCCCAAACTTGTATATGTGTGTACAAGTTTGGGATTTTTGATTTCACAAGAAAAAGTTTGGGGTAAATGTATCATACCGGTACAAGTTTGAGGTTTTTGGTGTCAGATGGATAAAAGTTTGAGGTTTTTTGTATCACAATTTTTTTTGAGTAAATATGTCACAGTGAGGATAGTTTAGGGTTCTTGATGGCTTTTTCTCTATAAATGAAATATGAAAAAGGTATCAAAAAAAGTCATAAAGCTATTATATCGGTACCTATTCAGTCCTAAACCTTTTAATTGGACCAAACCCTTAACATTTTCACTTCTTGCCAATGTAGTCCATCTGATCAATTTTGGACAGAAATCGCTAATATGGATGCCGGTCGTCCTACGCGACACGATAACGCTGACGTGGTCAAATGTTACAATTTGAAACATGTTTTTTCTTTTCTTCGTTTTTTTTTTACAACTCTGGCTAGCGAGGTCGCCGGCCCTTTCTTGTGGCCGATGATAGTCGGTCGGGCGACCTCGTAGGCCCACAGTTGTGAAAAGAAGAAGGAAAAAAAGAAAAAAGAAAAAAGAAAAAAGAAAAGAAAAAGGATAAAAAGAAGTATAAAAAGTTAAAAAGTTGTCATCGTCATCGCCGGTTATGCTACATAGGACGGTCGACGACCATGTTGGCAATTTCTGACCAAAATTATTTAGATGGACTATATTGAAAAATTGTCAAAAGGTATAGGACTAAATTGATCCAATTGAAAGATTTAAGACTGAATTTGTATCCATGCAATAGATTTATGACTTTTTAAATACTTTTTCCAATAAAAGATTCATGTGATTTTTTTTTTGTAAAGTAATATTCACAGTTTTTGCGATTCTTTTTTCGTTTAGCAGTTTGTGTAGAGGCTAGTTATCACACACCTCGACAATATACCATAGAGATGCACGTGTGAATTTTGTTAGAAAAATTTTACATCAAAGAATTAGTATGGTGTGGAGCAATTACTATATGCTAATTGACTTATACTTCATTGACTTAAACTTTTGAGTTAATGTGTGTCCAATCGGATACACTGACGAGCTCAGACTTTGGATCACTCTTGGCGATCTTCCTCAGTGAAGGTATCAGGCTTCTGAATGAAGGAATCTCTTGCCAATGCAGTTCTCGAGCAGCATTCATGGTTCGGTCTGTTGCTAGAGACATGGACCTAACACTGAGCTCGCACTCGACGGTTTGGCTCTAGAGACCTGGATTTAACACTGAGCTCGCACATAGGAGAACAATGTTGAGATGCACGTATAAGTTCTGTTAAAAAAGTCTTACATCATTGGTGTGACTATAACTCATTAACTTAAGCAGATATGAGATTTTCTCTCCTCAAAGGCTATGTTGACGTAACAAAATGAAAAACGAGAGAACACGCGAAGTTATTATTTAAAGTCGTTTTAGGAAGATGATGACATGATATGAGGGTCGACCTGGTGAACATTATTCAAGCCTAAGGAAGATAACTCACCGTCCGACCTAACTTTATCAAAAGACGAGACCAGATTGGGATTTGGTATTTTATTCTTTTTTATTTTAGTATTTTCGATCCAAGTGCTAATCAATTCGTGACAAATGTAATCATCGCGGCGAGAGCGCCACGACGGTGTTGTAATCTGTCGCGCGTGTCTTTTGTTTCCCATTAAGTAAAAGTTTCCGATAACGATATGTAGAAGTATATATAACTAAATTTAGGCTCCCATTAGTTCGCGAAAAATAAATATTTTGGAGAATATTTTTTTTTAAATGAACATTTGAATCGTTTATAAAAATGAATAAACGAAAAATATTTCCGTCGTACATATGAGTGTTTTAAACGTAAATTGTTATAGATAATGAAAATATTTTTCATTAGCTTATAAATTCTAAGCGATACAATCGATCATTTTTAGATTTTTTTTTCAAATCATTCATTTTCCACAAAATAAATGGAGCCTTAAGTAAAAATTTTATATTTTTTTCTTTCTCCTCCAAAATTAAAGTATCACAAGAATCTTGAAAAACTATGAAAAGCATATGCCTGTGAATTTATGTGTTGATACTTGTATATTGTGGAAGTTTCAAGTATTTAGGGTTGAAAAGAAAAAGAAGTCAAAAGCCGGCCCCGTAAGATTTAACTCAAGTAAGAAGCGAGCAGTAAAAATCTATCTGGACTCGTCTTATGAAAATTTAAAGGAGAAAATCCAAATAATGGCCTGAAATGCTCTTACTTTTTCAAATAACGATCTAAAGTAGACCTTATTTCAAATAACGATCTGAAGTGCTATCTTTTCTCAAATAAGAGCCTAAAGTGGCTATGTCAGTCTCAAAGAAGGGCTTGACCGTCAAGCTGGTCAAGGGCATTTTCGTCTTTTACTCTCTTTTTTTGTATTTTTTTTTTCCTTTTTTGTATTTGTTTTTCCTTTTTTTGCTTTTTTCTTTTCTTTTCGCCGGCGGTCGGCACCAGCGATGCCCGGAGAGGGCTGGGCGAGGCTGCCCTCGAAAGCAACAGGCGACTGCTGACCTCACTAGACGCAGCAAAGAAAAAAATGAGAAAAAAGAGAAGAAAAAAAATCATAATTTAGAATTGAAATTGTCTTTGGACGAAAATGCCCTTGACCAGCCGGAATATTTAGTTGGCCAGCGCCAGGCCCTTATTTGAAACTACCACGGCCACTTCAGACCCTTATTTGAGACTGATATGGCTACTTCTGTCTTTATTTGAAATAATATCTACTTCAGCCCATTATTTGAGAAAATGATAGCACTTCAGGCCCTTATTTGAAATTTTTCCAAATTTAAAAGTGATACTTTGTGTTAGCAACATATCTCATGTGTAAACATCGGTTTTTTAATATTAGTTATACCGCTCATTGTCTATGCCATACAAATTGTGGCCTGCATTACATTATTACGGTAGATCTTCGTCATTAAATCCGCATTGTCAAAGAACACTTTTTCTAGACAAAACGATCTGAACTTTGACGGAACAATCTACACTTTGCTTCTCGAGTCTATTGTGAAATGCTTTAACGTTGAGCGGAGATAAAATGCGATAAATTTGTCCTTAAGAAACTAGAGATATCTAGGGAGTGTTCGCTCGGGGGCAACTAGTTCGCGATTTAACACAATCGAATCTCACGATCTTGATGTAGATGAATTTGCCCAAATCAAAGAACCTCAGAACAAATGAAAGGGTATTCGAATGTAGGAAAGGATAAGGAGGAAACAAAGGCAATAAAGAAAGGCAGTAGGAAATTAGGAGGTGGTGGCAACATCAAGATCACGGAGGGAAGGCGAATAGTTTACGGAGCCCCATGAAATAAAGAAAGCCAATTGCTTGCGTCCCCAAAGATTCCGCGATAGCTTCTTCCTCCGTCCTATTACACTTCTTTTTTTTAGGATTGGGGGATTGATAGGGGTCAATCCATCAGTTGCTGATCCTATCGGGCACGCAAGCTCCTTTTTAAATATTACCCATGTGCTCCTCTACGCCTAAAAATGTGTCTACAATGTGTGTGCATCAAGCCATTCAAATGGTTTTACATGCATCGCAAGTTTGCATCAGTCTTGAATCACAAGCGTCCCATTCGCTGGCGACGTTGAACATCGACACCATCTTGGTTCAACACCATCTTGCGGCAGTCGACGATGAATTACGGCATCCGCGGTAGTTTTCCAGTCCCATTGTGATTGGATGCGACCTCGAGAAAGTTCCAAAAGGACAAAGATCTGGACGGTGGATCACCGGCATATATAAAGCAGAGTCGTCGGTCGTACAAGGAGAATCTCAGATTGAGAGGCTAGGACTTGCCCATTACATATAAAAACAGCATACGAGGGGGAAAAAATTCACCTTTTGTTTGTTCTCTCTCTGTCTCTCCTGTGGACCTTTGACGATGAAGAGAAACACGACATACGAAGAGAGTGGCAGAGAAAACGCTTGTGCAATGAGAGCGATATGATGACGGACTCAGAGACAGCGAACAAGAACGACTTTTTTCTTCGTGATGGACAGAGGAACGGCGGAGTGGAGTGGAGGAGCACCGAAAGCAGGAAAGTAGAAAAGGCAATGCATCATCCATCAACTTGATCAACTTGAAATTTTGGTTGCCAGGACACTGACAGCCCATTCATATCTCCTACCGCCCTACGAACATTCCTAGCTCTATTAGTCTCTTCAAATTGCTCTTACCCGTGATGCAAAAAAAGAAAAAAACAAATCAAGAAAGACAGTCGTCTCACAGATCTTGTAGACCAATAATTGAAGAACCCATCAAATGACTTACGAAGCTAACGTACTAGGATTGGCAAGTATTGCATACTCTACAGCTGTTCCTAGTCACCTTTTTTTTGTTTTTTTGGTCGAAGTTCCTAGTCACTTGAGTGAGGAGAACACACAGTAGTTTGTACGCAAAGATGGGGAAAGAAACAACACTCACCAAGCAAAAGACCGAAGTAATTTCTTTTAGAACAGCAAGCTCCAAAAATGAGAGAGCCAATCATATGATCTGCTCATCTTTGCCAGGAGGTTGGTTCCCCGCATCCAACTAATGTAAGCACGCAGCACGATCCAAGTGAATCGGAACAAGTAATGACAAAACCCATCAGATACAGAAATACGTACTCAATCCACTGTCATGTGCTAGCTCGGCGGCCTGCACAAGTTCTGCGATCCAGACGAGATTAGCAAGCTACGGAAATGAAGTATCTATATTTGCCAAAGATATGCACATTATGCTTCATCCTCAGATCGGTTATGCAAATTAGAGACTAATGGAAGCAATTCTAAGTGTTTCTGAGCAGCCCACTCCCATGTCTACGACGTGAATACCAATTTTATGGGATGTCTCCGAAGAGACGCAAATATACCTTCCAAAGCTCACATTGGAGAAAAGCGGAACTCAAGCATTACCTTTCCGTAGGCCGAGTCCAAAGCACGAATGTATTAGAGTAGAAAGCTTTCATTGACATTTCACAATCTAACTCACAGCATTGAAGCCCGCAGATGGAATTCTTAACGGTTAACTTCAGTACCGGAAATTTTCAGTAGTAGTATAGGAGGAGCATGAGGCCAAGAGAGGGACTTTATGAACTTACTTGTAACCTTTATACGATCAAGCATTGCCATCAAATCATATTCTTATTTACATGAATTACCTAATATCACAGAGAAAATCCCTGCCTCTGTTTCACAGATCAATCCCCTATCAACAGAGAAACAGACAAAAAAGACACTTGCTTCTTAATTTCCTCTAAACTGCCTATACGTATGAAAGATTCAAACAAAATGACAAATGGACCACAAGCAATCGGTCACGCCTATTTTGACATCATCCCTAGCATTCCCAAAATCTGAATGAACTCACAAGGAATTTAAAGGCAAAACTGTCTACTGTGGAATATCCTACCATCGTGGTGCAAACTTGATTAGATCAATCCCGTGAATTCCGAAGAGAGCGTTACAGCACTGGTGCCTCTAATTAACAGGGTAGTTGAAAATCATTTCCTGCATCAACAAAATGAAAAGTCATGAGCGATGACATGTATTCTCTCTTCTTATCCCAATGAAAGTCGCATCAGATCCAGCCAAGACAAACCTCGTCACAGACAGGACAAGTGTCGCTTCTTTCCATCCATTCAAGAATGCACGCAAGATGAAAATGATGTTCACATTTTGTCATAATTTTTGGGTTATTGGCATCATATTCTGCACAAAGAAGAGTAAAATGATCAGTCTACCAGAAAGTAAGCAGTTTTAATGTGCGCCGAAGTGCAGAAGATACATCTACCATAATAATATCCGGGGAGAAAAGATGTCAAAAGATTTTTCCACTGGCAATTTTACGGAGTGAAAGGACACAGTGGAGAAACATGACATAGGTGCTTGTATTCTAGATATCTAAAACGGTGAAAAATCTTCTACAAAAAGGAGACTTACTCAAAGTCACCACATCAGTTATTACAGAAAAATGAAATTCATAGAGAATACGTCGCGTTCAACTAATTGTCAACCTCATTTACTAGCAAGATGTAAGCAATTGAAGTGATGCATTGACAAGAAACCAAAATGGAAACATACTAAGAAGTTTCTAGTGAAAATGGAAAACCACAATACTTCCTCAGATCCGAACATCCCAAATATTTCGTGCGTACTACTAGGGCTTTCCGAAAGCATTACCCTCTAGACAGGTGGGGCACTCCTCTGCAGATGAAATAACAAGATTAACGGATTCTGAGAGCTCAATTTCTGGCTCGTTTTCTGTTTCGAGAACATAGTCTTGTCCTTTGCAGTCTGATAGCTTCAAATCTCCACAATTGTTTGGTTTATCTGAAACATTGCCGCCAACATTTTCTGCAGGAACAGAATCGGGTGTCTCGACTGATGCATCGGTTTTAATGCCAGTACTTTCTTGAGGCCGCAGTGGAGCTTGAGGATGGCCTGAAGCCACATCGTAAGGCAAAGGTGCAGGAGGTGGTGTATAGGTGTCAATAGAAGTAGTTTCTAAATTCGTATCAACCACAAGCCCAGAAGAGATTGTAGGGGCAGAATTATGGTGAGATGATAAAGGAACAAGCTGTTCGGATGCTGTCGGGCACTGCAGAGAGAATATGCACTAGATTAAGGTTCAAGAGAATAATACAAAAGGAAAGTACTAATGAGAATAAATTCACAAAAATTACATCTATGTTGTTTTTTGTTTTGACCATTTGTGCTCGAAATCACGAAAGATCTTTTTCCATGACAACCGCCTAAACTGAACCCACTCTACTTAGATTTACATAACAATAACCAGAACATGAACACTGCTTGTTACAGTACAGAAGCGAAAAGTAATGCAACAGAACTATATCTTTGGTGTTAAGTCCATGCATGTCAGATTCCTCAGAAAGCACATAAATTACAGTCATCTTACACAGTGACGCGAAAATTAATTTGCACACGAAACATATACAATGCAACTATGTGAGGCTACTCTTAACAGCAATTCATGCAACTTTTACTACATGTGGACACCTGGCTGCAAGAACCGAAGGAGCTTATAATGAACGATGTCACCAAAGTACTCTCAAGAATAAGAAACGAGAAATTCAGAACGAGGCAGTGATATGGAGATCAATCATTTGAAAATTAAAGCAGGAGCAAAGTATCGCCATTTTGAAGAGACGATGAAAAATAATCATTATAAAAGTAAATGAAAGTATAGACATCTACAAAAGAAATCAATATTCTGAAAATTGCTTGAAGAATCATTGACCATTATTGAGAATATAGACAAGAAAATCCTAATTGGAGGTCTTCTGCGAGCAGTTAAGAGAAACCTATGTAGATACCTAGTGAAACTTTCAGGAATAGCTGAAACGATTGTGAAAATATTAAGAGAACATCATTCAAAAAGTAATCGTAAGAAAGTAGACAAAAAAAAAATACGAAGAGGCTGCATAGTAGGCATAGGAAAAAAACCCTTCCCCAAGAGCCGATCAAACCTGCCAGCCTGCTTGGTACGGGGCTTTTGTGGGTGGGGGTGGCAACAATATTGTCTACCTCCCCCCAACCCCCACCTCTTTGCCCTTTGAAAGTTCCTACGGATGCGTACTATTGTTGCTTAGAGAGGAATCTCTCAAAGGCCGCAGGCCCACAAGTACAACAACATACTACACAATCCCCTCGGTCAAGCACCAAACGGAAGGAGCCATATTGAAATGCATCGACCATTTGCCAAAAGCATATCATGTACTTGCCAAATATGCATAACTTAACTAAGGAAGTACTACAATATCAATTACTAGTTCCTAATACCGACTTCCATCCAGTCCCAGTGGGAACACGCTTTTGTGCTAAATAAGATTCTTGAAAAACAAGCATTTATCAAGAATGAGGCTGAACAGATGAAAAAGATACTCATACTGACGTGATAGAATGGCGGCGGTTCAGGCCTGGGACAGCAGCAACAGCCTCCCATAGTGGTATTCTTTTGACTGCTCAGCTTTATCAATCGGCACCTGGCTCATCATATCCCATCCTTCAACATAAGTGCAATTGGGCTATCTAGATAAAACATAACAATGTAGACATTATTATCTAGATGCAGATCAAAATAGTTAGTAGCAGATATCATGAGAAAAGGCAAAGAGAGGCAAATCAAAAACCAGACCAGAAAGGACGCTTGTTTTGGAGAAGCTGCGGTTTAGACTATTGCTCAAATGTAATTGGTTACAATACCAGCTAGGAATTTATTGAAAGGAACATGGGAAAGAGAGAAAACAAAATAGCAAATACCCGATGCCTCGTATTCTCGCAGAGCCATTGCTAATAACAAATTGCAGATATAGTTGGAAAATAACTGTTGGTAACATAACCAATCATATGCAAAATCATCTCATGGCGACCACCAATTTGTGAGGAACTCGAGTGTGGAAGCCTGGATGATGTGCATTTATGCAGTCGGCGCGCCATAACCAAAAAAATAAAACGAAAAATGAGAAGGAAAGTCCCCACTTTATTGGAACCTAATAGAACATTGCCATGGTATAGTAATCACCATGAGAACAAACAATGGAATGGCACGAGAATCTCTGAGACAACAGAACTACACCAGTAGTTAACCTTGCAATACTTCCAAGAACTTCCTTCACCGTCCTTGATAAAGGATCGCTTAGTTGATCACATTGGCAGCACTCAATGCACTAGTGGTAGAAAATTGTAGAAGATTCCCCGCCCTATATTGTCGGCTCCTACTCTAGTGCACAATTCTAGTCGGAAGATTCTAATTCTGTTCAGACTCATCATGTATCAATGGTTAGTCCTCCTTGCTGCAACCAAGCAGTTACCCTCTAATGCAACATGGCAAAGGCAGCCGTATACAAGAACTTCTATGTCAGTGATACAGGCACGCTAATTCCACACCACTAACAATCTCCTCGCAATCGGCAGAGCACAAAACATATCGAGAGCGGACCGAACTCGAAAGGCGAAAGCATCATCATCCTCCATCTACCGATTCACTAACTACGGCCGTGCAGCTCAGCAGAGCAAACGGACACAAGCTAGTACGCCGGACTCAGAATTCCGGCGCCAAACACGCCGCGAGCAACACAATCGCAGATAGCATCGGCAAACGCGTCGGCCGAAGCGGCAAAAAGCAGCGACGGCGAGCTCCCAACGCTGAACGACCAGCGCCAGGAACTCGCCTCTTCGGTCGACGAGCCCGCCGTAACACGCATCAACCACCACCGCGGCACACGCTACGTAAAGCTGAAATCGCGAGCTCGGAAACCGACCGATCATTGGCGATTCAATCGAAGCGCGAAAAAAAAAAGTAGAGCTTCGCAACGTGATTACCTGGCCTACTACGGGAAGCCGAATCGAATCCGGAAGCAGGGCATGAGAAGGCGTCTTGAATCGCTAGAGAGAGAGAACACGAAGCGTGAGTTTGCTCCTCGGGAGAGAGAGAGAGAGAATAGAGCTATCAGTTGTGTAGTTGAGCGAGGAGATGGAAAAGGCGACGCAAAGAAAAATACAGAAAACGAAAAATCCCAAAAAAGAAAAAGAAAAAAGGAAAAGAAAAAAGAAAAGAGATAGAGAGGGCGAGAAGGGAACTTGAGTCCACGCGCTCGCGAGTGGGCAAGTGGAGGTACTCGCCGGGGATTCGACAGTGACGTGTTGAATTCCGGTATTGTAAGCTGGCCTACTCGAGCGACCGCGGGACTCGGGAAGCTTGGAATGTTGCCAAAGCGCGAGCCGTCGGTCCCACACGCGCAGCCACGTGGGGTCTCCTTGACTGGATTTTGGGTTTCTCATCTTTTGGCACGTGCGTGCGGAGAGAATGTACGTATGTGTACGTGCGTAAATGTAATTTATATATAGAGTATGCTTAACAAGTGCCCGTCATATACTGTCGGATATCATCAATTTCGTTTGTACTATGGTCGCCGATTCTAATTTGATTATGTCACGATCGCTAACGAGAGGATAATGACGATTTATTTATCTGAGTTATCGTCTATGTAACTTTTAGAGACATTTGAGATATTTCCTTAGAGATAATTGAGATATTTCTCCCGATTTATCAGATCTTTCGTGACGGTGGATATTCTCCATATCTCCTTTTGAATTTGCTCATAATCTAATAAAATCTACCGTGTACTCTTGATCAAAGATACATCGAAATATACAGAAATTCTATGGTTTTCCCCTTTCGCATATTATTCTTTATCTTTCTAGATAGGTAAATTGACCGGATAATCGAGATTCAATATCTCGAAATTTTTCATCACTCTAAAGAATTAACAAAAAACATTTCAAGGTTTCGATCTTTTTAGATCGAATTTATGTTTTTATGATTTGATTTGGTTTTCATTCTTCTTTTTTGCACTAAGCTGAAGCTGAACCGAAAAGTTGTGGGTCGTACTTAACATTAGTCTTCTATTATTTTTGCCTAACATTGAACTAAGACTAATCCCATTTGTTTTTGAATATTTCTCTCGGTCCCTCTTGTATTATTTTTCTTCTTGCTAAGTTAGACAGCATTTGTGTTCACTTAATTATCAAGGAACACCAAAAATCAAGTCCGCTGCCAAGGAGACTATACAGCAAAGCTCACTACAGCAAACAATCCATACCACAGCAATCCAAGCTACTACAATCTTCCAGGTTGGAGGAAAATTATCCAAAAAGTCCTAAACTTATTGTACGACGGTCAATTCAATCCCAAAACTTTCAATCGTGTCAATTTAGTCATAAACCTTTTGGCGATTTGTCAATTTAGTCTTAAATTTTTTTAGTGATTTGTCAATTTAGTCGTTTTGGCCAAATTTGGCTGGAAATAGTTAATGTGGAAGTCGGTAGCCGACTATCCTACGTGGCATGGCTGACACTAATGTGGACAAATTTTGCATTTTAAAAAAAAATTCTGATTTTTCATGTGGCCAGTTGCTGGTCATGGCCGAGCACCGGCCACGGTAAAAAGAAAATACAAAAATTGTCCGCGTCATCGCCGACCACGCCATATAGGATGGTTAATGGCCGACCAATGTCCGCATCAGCGATTTCCGGCCAAAATTACCCGAAAAAATTAAATTGACAAATCTCCTAAAGTTTAGGACTAAATTGGTACAATTGAAAGATTTAGAGCCGAATGACTTTTTGAACAATTATCCCTCCAGGTTGGTATTGTCCATTGGGGGCGTTCAAGAACTTGATGTCTCCCGTTCAGCAACCACAACGTGGAAGCTGTTTTGGGTCAGGACCATCTGCATTTTATGGGGCTTGCATAGTATTTCACGGGCCTCTAAGGAGCTGGGATTGCTTAAGTGCTTCATCTACTTTGATATGCTTCTGCTTTGTAATGTACATGCTTGTAATTCATTCTTAGAGCATGCGAGTCTGTTTGCTACCGAATCGCAAAATCAAAACTTTAGAAAAGGGTCGGATTTGTCTTCACACTTTTCGAAATGGGTTGGTGCGACTTGGTTAAATTCGGGCGACAAACACGATCAAATCACACATCGCGCTCATTCCTAGCGTGAACTACGAAGCGATCCTCCCTTTCGAAACATGTAGAAACTCTCTCCGAAAGTTGAGTTCTAAACTTATAAGGAAGTAATAACTTAACTTGGAAGTTGTTCTCTTCCTCTCTTCTTTGCTGCTAGACAAGGAATACTTCACTTTGCATTCTTGTGAAAATAAGCTATCACTTTCGGTATAAAGAGATCATTTTTTTTTTCAACAACGTCCACATCGAAAGGATTAGGAGGATGTGACCTTTGCTCGTTCGGAAGCCGATTTGATGTTCGTTCCATGGTGGGAATGGCGTGGAGTTTAGGCCGAAATTTGAGATCCGCCTCTACCGTCGCCGTAGCAATGGATTCGAATTTTGGGTTGAAAATTTGCTGATTGTGTTGCACAGTTTTGCTGAGATATAAGTTTTATCGAAGCGACATTGTTACGTCTTAGTTGCGGCCGCACCTGCAATTGAAAGCACGGTCATACCTCTAAACTTTGTTCCACACACACATGTCCGGCGCGAGGGCGAGAGAGTCTTACGACTTCATGAAACGAGAGAAGTTTCTCTACCTATGAGCAGGTGAACTTCAATTCTAGGAACCACGCGATCGGGTTTTTGTGCTACTTCGCCTATGCCAAACGCAATGGATGGGATAATTAAATCCGTTTAACAAACATGATCAACGGGTGGGCGGCCCCTTCGTCCGGCACAGGCTCGAGAGGCTAGAAAGGTTAACGGGCAAAATCTGGACAAGCTGTGACATCCGAGATTTTACTCAGCTGATTAAAAGCGATCACGGCATTAGATTAGATATTGGTTGTCACTAAATTGAATATATCATGAGGTCAATTGAGGGACTATAGTACTAATTTGATCTCTAATGTGAAATTACCAAGGGCATAGTACAATCTATAGCATAATTTGGGATTTAATGTGCATAATTAAATTACTAAGGGCAAAGTGGACATTTTTCTCATTCTGGCCGGCCACCCCCCTCTATTTCCCTAGATTTTATCCAATTTTACCTTATGATTACCCCATGGAGCCATCATGTCATGCCACCCGGTGCGCCCAATGGGAATTCTTGCTTGTTTCACCCTCTCACTCAATCTCTCTCTCCCCCCCCTATGTTCAGCCGAAAACCCCCCTCCCCCTCTCATTCACTCACTTTGCAAACTCTCAGTCTCATTAGAATACTCTCAAGCTGCTGAAGATTGGAGTTCTTGAGGTTCAAACGCAAGTCTTTCATCTTCATTTTACGTTGCTTGATCTTATGGTTACTTGATTAGGGATTTGTTTATGACTTGATTAGACTTAATATATATTGAGAATAGAATTAATATGATACTTATGGGGCAGCACGTGGTCGGTTTTGGCAAGGGAAGACTGGAAATGGCCATGCATGTTCTCTTTGTGCTGTTCTAAATTCGAGTCCGATCTGACCTTCTGGGTTTACTATTTTTTTTTATATATCCTTTTTTGGGATTTTATGAACAAAAATTTCTTCACAATAGTTTCTCATAACATGCTAACCTACAACATAAATTAATTTTAGAATTTTTGGCTCTCTAATGGTCGGTCTAATGGTCGTGTACATTCACGGTTTTGTATGTGTCTGGGGAAATCCTGCAGTGACCTTTGCATGTTATTTATTTTCCATGATTTTTTTCAAATTTATATGGGACAACTTGTCTTTATAAAAGTTTTAAAATACATCTAGGACTATAACATATAAATTTTTTAGAATTTTTGGAACCTTTTAAGTTGGGGAAATGACCGTCTGTTTGACGTACCTTATTCTGTACAGGAGGTTAATTTTTTGTGTTGATTATTTGAACTACTGTGATTTGTACAAGCTGATCTAGATTTCACACTTCTCATGAAAGTTATAGAGAAAAGTATCTTATACAACATACTAAAATTTTGTGATTTTAGGAGTTAATCTACTTGGGTAAATGTAGTGATTTCGATTAATGCGTGAAACTGTCTCTATATGAGTGAGTCACGGATTTTGGGAAAAACTCTCTATTCTGTGGGTCAAATGAGAATAAACCTTTAACAAAAGTTATTCGTCACACCTTGAACTATTTTTTTGTGAATTTTTGTGATTTTACGACTTAATTTGGTAACGTTATGTGAGGCCGAAGAGTGGGGTCTGAATCTGCCTGATAGACTAATGTGTGCTGAATTGAACCACTTGATTGAACGCTATGTCGGATATCTACATGGGAATGTATCTCTATGCTTGCTGAGTAGTGGTAGGCTCGATTGAATTGTGTGTGGAATGCCCCAGGTGTTTGGGATGCCATGGCTGTGTGATCAAAGGATGCCTCAAGAGTTGAGATGCCCAAGTATGAAAGTCTTGGGAGTGCCTTGCGCGGATGTCTGGTGGAATCCGTGGGTCCTAGCAAGCCATGCGTGGAATGGATATCTGTGGGTCTTGGTAGAAAAGATGAATCACCAAGTACTAAATCAAACAAGGCCTAAAGTGTGCGTAGACTTGTGAATGCATAGCATCCTCATGCATTGAGTGACCATTCCTATTGTTCATCTCGATAATTGTCATTACTTGCCTCGTGAACTTGCCTGTTAATTTGAGTCCAATTGTCCTGAATGAATTCTTGATCGAGTCTCGTATGGATCGGGTGGTATAATGTTTAGATGTTTGATCTTGCTGGGCATTAGCTCATTGTTGATTTTTCAGATCCTTAGCATTATGGCAGCTACCCCCGCTACTCCGATTGCTCAATATGACACCCCTATGGATTTTGAAGTGTCTTTGTACGACTTTACCTACCCAGCTTCCCCCGGTGTAGAGTTCGTGAGGGTTAGGTCTACCTTTTGGATCGACATGGGACTGATAACGAGATGGATCTCGTATCGTTTCGTGTCGGTTTATGTTCGGCATGGGGAGGGTCTCATTGGCCTGATCCCATTCCCACAAGAGGACAATAGCGATGACGGCGAGAGTGGCAACGAGTGACGGAGGAGGGTGTTGGGGGTAGTGATCACGTATGCGCAAGATGGGATCATTTTGGGATACGGGCGATGTGACCCGTAGTAATAGTAAGGCCGCTTTCGATGACGGGCATGTGATGTCTTTGGAGGGAGTAGTAGTTACCGTTCGACCTCCCAGTTGTTGACAAAAGATGTCTTTTGAACTGAACTGTCTACGTAATTAACTTATATATATATATGAAAGCGAAGCCCTAAAAGGCCTTACCCTTAGCCGCGCGTTCACTATTGTTTGATATGGTGTTATGTTATTTTTCGTCTTTCGCATGCGTGATGTTATAAAAGATTAAAGGAACAGCATTAGTAAGTGACGGCCTGAGAGGCCACGCGGCTCTCACACAAGCCCTGCTCGCCTTACTTCGGCCTAAGACCGGCTTGATCCAAACACTCTTTTCGTAATGTCATGTTGTCATGGATGGGGCTGGGCAATAGGATAGCCCTAGCCCTCACCTTTAAGGCCGATTCGGTCCGGTTCAGCCCATCAATGGCGATTCTATAGCCCTAGCCCTCACCTTCAAGGCCGATTCGATCCGGTCTGGCCCATCGACGACCACTACTTCGAATCGTTAATTCAAGAGTTTTTTTTTTTTTTTGTCGAAAAATCGTTAATCCAAGCGTTGGATCGGTCTATCTTATACCATGTCACTCCAAAGGGAAGATCACTAGGGATTGGCACTAAGTTCCGTTGCTTTTGGCGCTTTCCAAGTTCCAGCCCGGTCCGAACACGGATTCGAAGCAGATTGAGCCGATCAAGATCCTATGTCCAATCACCAAGGAATTATTAGCCGCGCAATGATCAGTCTTTTGAAAAATTTGACCATGCCCGGGTCCCACTTCCGCAGAACTTGGCCAAAACAAAAGAAAATGAAAATAAAAATGACGAGGTAAAAAGGCCAAAGGCGACTCATCCTGGACCAAATCCTAATCTCTGAGCAGACAAACTTCGATCCATCTTAGGATGTTTCGAAGATGCCCTCTTTCTTGGATGGCCATCGGTCCCCTATTGTCCAAACCTGCAAACCACCATTCCTTGAGTAGCAGAAAGCAAATCAAATGCGCATAGGCCTAATGCCTTTCGGGTTTCCATATGATAATAAAGAAAGAGTCCTGTCTTTCTTTTCTTTTCTTTTCTTTGGAAGCCCTCTAATCCAATGGTCTTGAATAAGCTTTTACTTGAATAAAGCTTTACTACATAATTAGGAATTGTCGTCCCAGACATTACCTGGGGCTGGGAGCGAGCAACTACATCAGAGGGTTAGCATCCGAAAGATGAACAAGACTTGGTTGACCACCACCCAAATCCTCCCATGAGAGTCTAGGTGGGTCATATTTAGTTGCTGAGGGTTAATTCCAGGACACTTTACGAGGTATCGAGTGCTGCTGCAGCAATGGTTCTTCCCCCTTCCGTCGCTTGGCCATGCGGATGAAGTCTGTAATCACTTCTTCCTCGTTTACTCTCTGATGTATAAGAAATAAGCGAAAGACGAAGACAGCGTCAGTTTTATCTTAAATGCAGTGCCTCAGTTTGTGCGCGCGCGCGAGTGTTTGAGTGTATAAGTGTGTGTGGGTGAGAGAGAGAGAAACCTGAGATGCGAAATGGCGCTCCGCGATGTTGAGCAATTCATTCCTCAGTGGGTGGATTGATGAGCGTATCTAACATATCATGTTTCAAGAAAATACAGCTCAGGACAAATCTTTTAGAATGTAAATCAACATCACCATGTTTGAAAAACCTACAAGCTTGTAGTGCCTGCAGTATCTCCACAATGCATGTGTGCTCAGTTTTGCCAAATCTATCTTCTGAAAACCACGAAACAGCAACAAATCATGTCCAATTCGATGAATACCAAGAAAGCACCAGATCTTCGCTAGAAAAAAGCCTTGACCAACATGCAAGCAGAAATTTCAATATCTAAAAGGAATCATCAAAATTTGTTCCCCAATTGAACTCTGATTATGTTATCCCTAGGAGCAGAGCAAAGTCCACAGGAGAAGTAATAAACAAGATAATGGCACACTGGCCATACCAGTTGAGGTGTCTGAATGATCGATCGGACGTCTCTATAACTGCCCTGGACGACAGACTTCCTTGCAGCGGGGGTGACCAATGGCTTTGCATGCCGTACTTTTGGCTTTCCCAGTTTGTGGGAGTTAGCATTGGTAGCTGCTCGAGGAAAATAACCACTTCAAAAGATAAAACACGGAATTCCAATAAAGTACATGAAGATAGGGCCTAAGTTGGACTGACAGATGATATGCTCCTTTTCGACAATGTCAGAGTCAGTGCTGGAGTCCATGTTATGATCACCATCATCTTCATTCCCAGTAGGATGTTCCAGCACACTCAATGCATTCCTTTGCAGCTTGACTTCAACTCCGTTTTTCAGAACCTTGCCGGAGAAAACGCGCACAGTTTTAAAGCACATCCTCAAAACTTGGTTCGCTAAAGATGCGAATCAGTAATATATGTTCATTTAAAACATTTCCACAGTAAAGATGACTAGAAAACCAGTGTGGTAATTTATGAGGATACCCATCTTAAGTAGACGAGAAGACAGCAGAAACTTTGTCCATCAGATCTGAATCTAACAGTTATGCAACGGATAGAACCTAATTTTGACATGCGAAGCAAATTTTTTCGTACAGGTATCAGTCACTTAAAAGCAAGCACTCTAAAAACTTTCTGTCACGACAATATCATCCCATGGAAGCCAGACAAAGGAGATGTCAACTACCTAAACTCTTCACATGCAAGTGCTATCATCTAGCTGAAGAAGGGAAACAAACTTGGGTTACAGTTATGTGCCAACATAAGACCTTAATGTCTGGGGCTTAGCACAACTTTTGACACGCATTACCCATCACACTGATAGAGCATATCTTCAATCAAACATTAATCTCATTTAATCAACTTCTTGCTGAAGTTTTCCTTATAGTGAACCACCAAGCTACCGATACGTATAAACTTCAGTACTCTTTATGATTTATAAGCAACTAATTCAATATTGATCCTTACCCAAAAAAAAAATAAAAAAATCAATATTGATAAACCACATGAGATGAATTCCAAAAACGAAAGCAAACATTCAAGAATGACGCGATTTGCTAGTCAGCATATTGATTATGGCAGCCTACCAAAGTAGAAATGTGATCTCTAGGACATAAAATTCCAATGATGGAAATTCTCTCACGGTCGGATTTAGCAAATAAAAAGCAGGTGACCAAAAAGTGAGAAGTTAATAGTGCTCCACTTGTGTTGCCACGTAATGAATCATTACTCAAGTCAACTTGTACCAAGAAAAAGTTAATGAAGGAATACCAGCCAGTGCCAACCACCGAGGCCCACGGCCTTCTTGACAACACCTTGGAGACCCACCAAGATGGACTTTGTTCGGTTGTTACCAGTCACAATGACCTTGGTATGCCTAGGAAGAACGGATAGCTCCTCGTCACCACTCTCCTCACGAAATGGCGATAAAATTCTAGCAGGACATAGCTCAGTCTCCCCCAACATTGTCTCCAACTGAATCCAACCCTCTCAATAAACTGATAAAAAAAACCCTACGCCAACCCCAGATGGTGCGAAACATACACAAATATAGGATTTTCAGCTAATAACATGGTGATTCATTGACTTCAGCTCAAGATGGGGACAGCTTTCAGTAGAAGCTCATGGCATTCCAGACTCCCCATTCCGCAGATATCTCAAAAGAGGCTTCAGTCAAGTAAGCTTTCCTGCGAAGTAGAATATAGAATAGACAACGAGTTCTTCTGTGAACAGATTAAAGCGAGTAACAGCCACTGAAATGTACAATCACGAGAGAGAGAGAGAGAGAGAGATGGACCAGACAAACCAATCTGACACTAATTTTTTAAGGACTGAATAAGAGAGTTCGAAAACAAGTGAATAGCAGATAAGGCCCGTTCATTGAAAAAAAAAAAAAAAAAATTGAAGAACCCAACGTTGTGATCTACATCAATATAGTGCTGATAACTCATTCGATAAACCTCCATTCAAGTCACAGTTACACCAAATTCGGAACTACAACTACTCTATTCAAGTAAAAATCACCTCGATTTACCCACAACATCAACCTGAGAGTGCTTCAGGCTCTACCCGGAAAGTTCAGCTCAGAGGATCCCGACCAAACATCTAAAAAAATCGAAACTTTTCCCAAGAAAAACCAAAAGGACGCAACAAGAAGCGAACCTGTACTAAATTAACTTCACTTCAAAACCCAGACCGAGATAAGAACAAGTTGACGGAATGCAATGACGCAAATACTCAATACCCACCTAGACGCATTTCGCTCTCTGTGCGATAAACAGTAGCTACGAGCTCAATACAATTCGCAACACGGGACCGAAATGCGTAACGAGAAAAACCCAAAAGAACCCGACTCGATCATTGACCCACATACCTGCGCACAGAAAGACCGCGAGAGCGAGCTCGACCCGAACAAAAGCTAGAAGAAATGTGAAGATGGATGGGATTTTTCCGAACGATGCTTCAGAAAAAGAGCACAACTTTTGAGAGCAAACTGCGATTTTGATGACGATACTCCTGAAATGATCTGAAAGCGCGACCAAGCAAGCGAGAGAGAGTGTGAGCGAGTGTGTATGTTCTTAAATGCTTACCAACTGCTGATAAGAAACGGACCTGACAGCATGGCGTACGGTCGGGCATTGCATTTTACCGGGTATTGCAGGTAGCCGGTCGCCTTTTCCCGAAAATACTACATGAACATTTAAACAATTGTGGGCCCAATCCCTCTAAAAAGCAACAATTTTAATTCAAATTTTCAATTCCGGCTCATTTTTTTTTCTGTCGTCGACTCAAATATTTTTTTTTTCTCATAAAACTTTGGCTATTTTTTTTTTTCTCGTAAAGGAGGTCGACCTTTAGTTGGTAAGGTACCCGATCTGACTCAAGTTGAGCTTGCATCAAGTTTCCATTGAGTACACACGTAAAATCTTTAACGGCATTATCAAACGACAACTTGACGAAAGTCGTATTCGGCTAGAATTGGAACCGAATCTATAGTTGGTGCAAAAAAACAAAAATTAGGCCAGATTTGTGTCTCAAGATAAAATTGATGCTTTTTTTAAGGGAATTGGGCCAATAATTATACATAGTTTGTACAAGGGTGGTGACAAATAAATTCAAATTTTTTGACTTATAGGAAGATCATTCTTCTCCTTCGGCAGGGAATAATACAATTTTCTTATAAAGTCCACGATAAGAAAGCAAAGGGGAGTGGAGTCGGAATGCGACTTGTCTTATCTATTTCCCGGTATTGCTCGAGCTAACGAATCAATCTACATTTGGATTCGATGAGATATTTTCTTGCACACGAAAATGCGACCCCCTCGCCAACTGTTCCTTCACCATCTTTGTTAAGCCCATCGGTGCGTAAGTTAGCTGCACGATCCGTTCCGATCTCGAGTAGGCTTTTCCTAACTTGAGAGAGAAGAGACCTCGGGTCTACTAAAGACGCAGAATTTCATCATATTATTACAACATCCGATGAAGAAACAAACCAATCATAGATGGTTCAAATCTCGGGCTCGTCGTGCAAACCTAGTGAGCGATAGAACAGTGGAGAAAAAAAAAATCGATTTTTATTCCATTTTTCCCCTCTTTAATTTGTGGGAAAATAATCTCTTTCGGGAGAAAGACCTGGCTCGGCCGTTTCGAAGACAAAGCCGTCTGTGTTTTCCCCAGTGCCGTACGCGCGGGACCCGCTCTTTCCTCAGCTAGTTTTTTTTTTTTTTTTCGTTTCCCGGGGTTGTGTGTGTCGGAACCAAAAGGAACACGAGGCAGTTTCCCTCTTGGAGAACCGCACGCATGATTAGTGGTGGCCACTGTTCCGGTTCCTGCAGGTTCATATATTTTTTTTTTTTACGTTTTTTTTTGTTTACGGTTCGTTGGTTCGGAATCGGCGGTTCCGGGCCGGTTCAAGATTTGGGCGAACCGGAACCGGGCCCATACGTCACATGCCGATTTCGGGCCCAAGCCGGCCCGTGGCCATCACTACACATACCACTTAAATTCTCGCAATTAATTAATTACTGGGAAATAAAAATGATTAAATTCCTGGAAATACCGCATGAGAAATACTCTAATCAATCAGAAAAAAAAAAAAAAGAACGAGAAAAATCCAAATTTCCAAAATTTTCTTTTTCAGTGATATTTGTCGGGGATGCTTTTTCTAGGATCTTATCAGGGCAGCAGCAGCAGCAGTAATAAAACAAAAACTCGATTGGAAAGGGAATTTGAAATCCGGTGCTTCTAGCCTGCAGTGGAGCTCAGCTGGATATCAAGGGGTGGGGTGGGGAGGAGCCACCTGCCCCTGCCCTGTCGCAACTCAAAACGTCATCGTATTGAGTTACTCTTGCCTTGGTCCGAACTTTGGACACGAATGATAATCAGCAGAAATCAATTTTTGGCCTAGTTTTTGAACGAGTTTTTAAGCAGATAAACGTGTTTGATAACGACTTCATTTGATAACAGCATAAATTTTCTAAAGTTACTGGTGATCGGCGAATGGTGGACGGTGGACCGACAGACCAGCAACCGAGAGGGGGGCGAACCGGCGACCGAGAAACAGTTTTGGAACAGAAATCCGTTTGGTAACGCAATTTCATTTTTTTATTTTCTGGAACAAATGCTATGAACAGAAATAGAGAAATAAAATAGTTATCATTCGTGCCCTTTGTATCCATGGCAAAGATGGAACCACCATCAGTTCTGCACCAATGGCTGATTACACCCCTAGTCTTGTAAGTTAAGGCGCAAATGATAACCATTCTCTTTCCGGGCTCTATTTTTATTCGCCGGACGAGTTTCTAAGCAGAGACACATGTTTGATGACGACATAATTTTTCTGTTCCCTGAACAGAAATTCGTTTGAAAACATCATAAAATTTCTACTATTGAGCAATTGTCAGACAACGGACCGGAGATCGGCGACTGGCGAAGGGCGGACGGCGACCGGCTGACGGAGACTAATGGAAGGAGACCGACGGCCGGCATGTGAATGGCAGCTGGGAACCAAAGACCGGCAACCGAAGGACGATGGCTTGCTGCGGGTGAACAACAGTTGAGGACCGAGACCGAGCAACAGTAGGCAGCGGAGACCGGTGAACGGCAGAATTCGACCAGTGACGAGCGAACGACAACTGGGGATCAAAGATCAGCGACTAGCGGCTAGAGAATGGCGACCGACGAATGGCGAATGGCAAAGTGGCCAACAACAAGGACGCGAGAGAGCCAACAAGCGACCGACGATTTGCGACCAGCTGCCGGCAACCTGTAGCCAAGGACCGGCGACGGGCGACGAGCGACGGGCTACCTCCATATGGCAACCGGCAACAAGGACGCGAGAGAGAGAGTGAGCAAGCAATGAGAAGAATTATTATTTATGTTTCTGTTCCAAAATAGAAAAGTAAAAAAATTTTACTTTTTATTTCTGTTTCAAACCTATTTTTGAATCAAAAAATTATCCCAAAAATAAAAAAATGAAATTGCATCACCAAAGGAATTTCTATTCCAAACTTGTTCCCAAAAAAAAAATAAAAATAGAAAAATAGGAAAATAAAACTGTTGTCATGAGAGCAGTAAGGGACCGAAGGTTCTAGTCTTACGGCTGTATAGGCAACATGATGGCTGCATGACCATCGCACGTACTTGATCCCCACACGACCGTTACCCGCCCAACCGCACGCTCTATGTTATCAAGATTGTGAGGTCCAACCACTCGCCAGAACGTGATATCGGCACGACGCTCAGGCTCGAAATGGAAGAATCATTTTCCGTCGCATGCCTGTCGTGGTTCCACTTTTCGCCGAGGACCAGTCGGCCCATTGGGCGTCCCAAAGGCGCAGATCCCGTCTCTCCTTCAGAAACCTCCCAAAAGCTCGCAGGCTTCCGGTTCACTTCCACAAGAGAATTCAAACTGAACGCGCGAACTTTCAGATACTAATTGCAGCAATAACGTGCCCTAGGATTTTATTGCTGCAACATTCTAAAGCACACAAGGAAAATGACCCTCCGTGGTGAATTGATCGATGAGAAACAAGTGAATTGAATTCTACCATGAATCCCGACTAAGAAGAGTCAAAAAACTGCATCAAGATGCAAAGACTCTACTGAGAAACAGCAACTGATATGCAAAAGGTTCAGAGATTCCATACTTCACATGTCAACCAATATTTCCACCTTGCACGTAGAAGGGGCTTCAATCAGACAACACCGCACTTATCTAGAATATCCACCACTGTCTCGTGACAAGGAGCGCTCCCTGCGTCTCCTGGACGAGTCTGAATGTCCCTTGTCCCTCTCCCTCCTACCATAAGGAGAGCGGGATCTTCCTCGCCGGTCCCTTGGATAGTAATCATCGTCGCGCCGCCGGCGCGGAGAATGGCTACGGGATCTTCTCCCACCACGGCCTGCATTTTCAACTCCAATGAGCATGACACGTTCAAATAACATTGTGAAATCTAGAGAAATGATGCATACACTATACCAGGGCCTCGGCATTGAAACTTTATCAAAACAAATATTGAAAAGAAGAAGAAGGCATTCTGGTGAATCAAATAAAAGCTACTACATAAGATAATGATAATTTGCCAAGGATATCACCCACATTCAATCACCATGAGAGTAAATCAAGTGCATACCTTGTTTTTCTTTCAATCCAAGATACCTTCCAGGTGTCGGTGTCCTCCCACGCTTCCTTTTTGCCTGTAGAAGATAGATTGTATTTTCAGACCGATTGAATTAAACAAACAACTTAGCATCCTGCTTTATGGCCTTTCAGTATTGAATACAGAAAAAAAAAATCACAAAGAAACCAGCAGAAAAGGATCAAATCCGTTGACTTCAATTGAAAAGAAAGAGAGGCCAATGACAGATACTTTTCCTCATATCGAAAAAGGGCATACACCCCTCGGCCTCGGCAAAATAGTCGAATTGACTGACGAGTTCGGGAATGTCGCTGAAGAACTCATGCGGTGAATGAATAGGTTCAACGGTTAGATCTTAGATCGTGAATTCGATGGAGCTACACAGACCAGACCTGCTGCTAAAATTCATCAGGCAATAATCCCAGAAAAAAACCACTAAAAAGTTGACAAGACATAACAACTCACTCCAGTTAACTAATTATGAAAATAAAACACATACCTTCTCCACGGTGATCAGTCGGCCTTCAAACACCGACTGGTTCAGATACTTTATACAGCGCTCTGCATCCTTGTTGGTTTCCATGGTGACAAAACCAAATCCGCGAGAGTCTTTGGTGCGAGGGTCAGTAACCAACTGGCACTCCAGAACCTAAAACGGAGCTCATTAAAGTATTTCTGGAATCACTTTCACAATGTATCCATCTATTTCTTGTTTTTACCTCTTTTACTGAAAAAAGATAAGACTCCACCACTGTTAGTAAAGGGATGACTGATTGACTACAAACACTTTCTCTATGGCTACAAACAACTTTCTCAGTGTCTACCTTCCAAGGCGTATGTGGACTAATGCATTATAACGGGACAAGACGCCAGTCATTAATGATTTTCGAGTATGAATTTTCTCTTCCATTGACGGCAGACATTCCAACAAGGCTTACAATAAGTAGGAGCAAATGACACAACAAATAAGCAATAGAGGAAACAGCAGTTGTTCCACCAACTGTGCCGAGCCTCTAGCCATGTGTTTATCCAATGATGATAAAACATAGACGATGCTACACTTCTGCACAAGCCTTTTACAACTTTCCATTTTCCCGAGCTTACATCAATAACAGCTAATTTAATAAATTTAGTCTCGCGAATTTCACCATACCAACTTGCTACTGCACCTTAAAGGTAGTATTAGTATGTTCCGTGGATTACGTTGTTACATCTCTCCATTCTCAGATCATACTGCCCCCCCAAAATCGCTGTCAGCAAAATCTCATAGCCTAAGGGGAAGGCCTCATGGTCCCCCACTTTCTTCTCCAGATTTTTGGCTTTTGACCAGAATTATTTGGCAACTTTTTTGGCCAGCGAAGAATTTGGCATTACAAGATACTATATGAAAGAGGCACAACTAAAAACTGTTGCCCCAGCTTTCCACTCATGTTTTTTGAATGAAAATAAACCTGAAAAAGGTCAAAATGTTCTCCTTTAAAATGTGAAATACGACATAATGACCTTGCGTGATGAACTTTTAATTTTGTTATCAGGCCAACAACTATAGAAGCTAAAAAAATGCAGAATCCCTGAACATTAGGCAGTTGGATGCCGTTGTTTATTACTCATAAAGCATCAAAACCGCATCAGCTTCCAATGGCATCACTGGATCGAGAGATTATTATGAGGAAATGACAGCTTTCAAAATCACATACCTTTCCTTCTTTACTAAAATATTTTTCAAGATCACTTGTAGTAACCCTGGTTGATAAACCCGTCACATACAAGTTATTTCCTGGATTGGAAACATGTTCGAACTCTTGGCTCCTGGAACAATAGACCACCATTGTTCAGTTTGAGACACAACTGACAAATATTTATCATCTAAAAAACCCTAATAGCCAGAATTTGTCATACAACAAATACAAGGAAATCCATACTTGTCTATAGAACAAAAAAATACCTCGAGCGGCTTCTCCTTGATCTTGGCACCGACCTTGACCTAGACCGACGGCCTCTAACGGGTGAAGCAGAATCCCTTGATCTTGACAACGATCTTGACTTGGAACAACGGCCTCTAACAGGTGAAGCGGAATCATGAGGAGAAGGAGACCTGCGACATGAATCGCCACAGGAAAAAGTAGGCTTACCAAGGCATAGGTAATACAAACACATCTGAGATTCAAAGAATCGACAGGAGAACTTACTTTTGTCTCCTTTTGTATGGCATCTATCAGTAACAAAAAAATTTGATGTCAGAATACATTAAACACCAACATAATCAACTCTCCGCAAATTCTCTCTCGACAGTCTTACTCATTTGACTACATATGTTGTACAAACGTGCGACAATATGAATTCTCGCTGTTCTGTTCAAAACTTTAAGCTTCAGGTTGCTAAAGGCCACCAAAAATCTCTATTTTGAGCTGTCAACCCAATGAAATAACCCTGCTAAGCAATTCCACAAACGTATGAACAATTTTGACCCCAATAACAGTACCGATCGCAGCCCATGAACTTCTACTAGCTCGATTCCCTCTAAAATCCCCACGAACGCGCAAAAAGAAAAAGAAAACAGTCTAATTTAACATCTTCTCTTGTCCAAGCCGCAAATTCACGACACAACCCACATCGGATACGCATTTCCCGATCAAACTTCGCATGATCTCGACAAGACGGACGAGTGCGGGATTGATCGGTGGATAGACTTTCACCAAACGGTACGACATGGCGGAAAAATTAGACGACCACGAGCTAGGGAGCAAACGGAGGGACTAACCTTTACTCGGGCAGCTAAATGGAATCGCCGAGATCGACTCAGAATGCCCTAGAACAGCGGTTCGTCGGATCGTCTGCAACGGAGCACAGAAGTGCAGAAAAATGGCAAAGAACTCAACCTTTCTCCGCAGCCCGCTCCTTCCGACCGACGCTTTATGAGTTTATAAGCCAAACCCCCACAACCCACCCCCCCCAAAAAAAAAAAAAAAAAAAAAAACTGTTAAAATTTTTCATCGGCTCATTTGAAATACTTTTAAGTATTTTTCAAGTAAAATTTCTATTTTAAAAATACTTTTAAAAATAAATTCGATGACGTAATTTTTAAAATAAAAATTCATTTGATTACCTAATTTATTTTTTATTATTTCTGAAATATTTTTTTAACTTCAGAAATATTTTTGAAGTGACTTGAAAAAATAAAATAAAAATTACTTCTTTATAAAAAGCAGAAAAATCAACTTACTCAAACAAAAAAATTTCCGACCAATATATTTTTTTTTTGAATTCTAAATCCGAGGCCCGGCCCGGCCCGGCCCGGACCGTAATGTGACTTCCCCATATAAAAAAGCTGCAGCTTCCACTTTCTGGGACATAGAAAGAGAAACGGGTTCTGCAATTTCGCTCCAACCGCCAAAGGAAATTCATGGGACACGGTACGATCCTCTCACTCCTCAGCTTCTCGCTGTGGCAACCCGCCACCTTGAACTCTAGAACCCGAGCTCATCGTCGTTGTTGATCTGCTGATTCCAAATTTTCAGGTGAAAAGGGACGGCCCGGCAAGAGGCAGAAATCGTCGGCCAAGGTCAGTTCCCTCCCTTCTCTCTCCCCTTTCTGAATCCAGTTGCGAGTTCGCCGCATAAAAAAGCAAAAAACCGCAGCTCGCGTATCGTTTCCGTGAGATTGTTGAGGCGGCGACACTGTTGTTGCTGCAGGATGATTACCGGAGCGCGATGGCGGAGGAGGACGAGGCGATCTACGGCGAAGAAATGGAGGACGACTATCGCGACGGTACTGATTTTCGACGTGTGCGGTTCGTTGTTTGCTTGCTTAGAGATAGGGCGGCCGCGCGGGGTTGCGTTGGGAATGGCTTGGTTTTAGCTCGATTGGGGGCGAAATCTTAAGTTAATCTGTTGTTGTAGGCGACGGTGAAGGGAAAAAGAAGGATTTTAGCAAATTAGAGCTGAAGCTGGATCACGGTAATCGGCCCTTATGGTCTTGTGCGGATGGCCGAATTTTCCTGGAGACTTTTTCCCCCTTATACAAGCAGGCTTATGATTTTCTCATTGCCATTGCTGAGCCTGTTTGCAGGTACTCTTTCAATACAAAGCCTTCTTCTCGAGATAGTTTGCGCACATTCCTAGTGCGGATGATTTAGCATTGCGTCTGAGCCATAGGTTTATGAAATTTTCTCAAATCATGGGCAGTTTTATCCATTTCTATCACCCGTCGCTAATTTGTAGTTCTGCACTGCATTGCCTGATGCATCATTCACCCTGATTAATTTTTCGTTTTCTTTGTTTTGTAGACCGGAGTCGATGCACGAGTACAATTTGACCCCGCACTCATTGTATGCAGCGGTGTCTGTTGGTCTTGAGACAGAAACTATCATTTCCGTATTGAATAAATTGTCAAAGACCAAGCTCCCTAAGGAGATGATTGACTTCATACATGCTTCGACTGCTAATTACGGAAAAGTGAAGCTTGTGCTTAAAAAGAATAAGTACTTCATCGAGTCACCCTTTCCTGAGGCAGGACAATTTCTCTATTCCTTTTCCTTCACTCTTATGAATGTTTGGATTGGGGGTTACTAATCAGAAAACTAATTACAGGTGCTGAAGAAGTTGCTTAGGGATGAAGTTATATCTCGAGCTAGGATATCTTCTGAGGTTTGTGTCTAGACTATTTTTAGTTGAAATGATGTGTTTCTTTTGCCTGCTGATGCCCGTCTTGGTTGCTAACACTTTTGCGATGGACTCTCTTTCCATGCTGTTGTTCAGACATTTTGTCTAAGGCATGATTTAGCCGTGTTGTAAGTCGGTCTTCTTCAGAATTGAAGAAGATTATGACATGCTCTGACAGTAAGAGATTCACATGAATTTGAGTTCCTTATAATAAGATAATTCTTCTGTCTTGGTTGGATTTAGGAGACTTGAAGACAACTTGGAAATCATTTCCTTTTAACTGACCAACTTGATGAGGACTTGGCAAACAAGATGATGAAATCTTTACTAATGTGGTTATCAATTTTAAGTTTGCTTTGGGGAAGGGATTCATTTTACCCCAATATTCGTATCCTTCCTTGATTTACCTTATGACAGGGCATCTATATTTTGTCTACTATAGCAGTCAGCCTCGAGTACAATGTCAATATTCTATTTTGCACTTCCTTCTGATGAAAACTTTCTTATCGAGTTAAAGCTTTGTTATTGTTTGTTCTTTCCTGCGCAGTTCCTGTTTCAAGTTTAAGTCTTGACAACAATGGCTTCATGCTTGCCATATGTGGTTTATGTTTCCTTATTTTTTTATCTCGAGGGGAATACTATAGCATCTTTTGTGGTACAATCCTTAGTCACAGAATATCTGGTAATACGCAGGGACCTGGTGCTGATGGATTCACAATTAGCAAAGCAATGGGTGAAGTTGGGGTTGGACATAATGAGCTACTGAATGAAGCTGAACTGGCTGCTGCAGCTGAGGAGAAAGAAACCCACTCATTTGAGATCGATCCTTCTCAGGTAAAGCTTTCAGACTGTTAGTTCCCCTATGTGCTAGGATCTCGTACCTTCTACTTGGACGACTAGTTGTCAGTGATCATGTTTTAACAAAGCAGAGTTGAGGTCACTGATCATGAACCGCAATTGCATATCCTAGATTTAGTTGGCCAGAAACTATGGCTTTTTCAAACTTTCTGCTTCTCTGTCCCTTTTAGTTTGTGAACTGTTCAGTCCATTGCCTCTATCCTTACATTTGCGTCCTCTATTTTTTCCGTTTCTATAACCATCTCATGGATTCTGACTGGTGTTGCATCAGTGTCAATTGACTGATGCTCATCAAGTGTGCATGCTGTAAGTTATGTTGGATTTTATGCATTTCTTAAGGTTCTTGCGAGCGCATTCAGTACTGTCTTTTACTTTTTTAGGTTGAAAATGTGAAGCAACGCTGCTTGCCCAATGCTTTAAACTATCCCATGTTGGAGGAGTATGACTTCAGGAATGATACAGTGAGTTACAATCCTCGATTATGATCTCTGTATTAAGTTGAAATCTAAAGTACCATGTTAATCTTATACACGTTTAATAAATTGAACATGTAGAACCATTCATGACTTGTCTTTACCTCTGTGCGATCTTGGTGCTAGTTGACGTGCCTTTACTATTACGCAGGTAAATCCTGACCTGGAAGTAGAGCTGAAGCCTCATGCACAACCACGACCATATCAAGAAAAAAGCCTTAGTAAAATGTTTGGAAATGGTAGGACTTTTTCTACAATCACAAGCATTGATTTTTTCAGTCATTTCCATAAAACAATCTTCAGCAGACGAGCCCTGTGGGTTTTGAAGACTGCTTCAGACTTCAGACTCTGCAATCCCAATGCCTTTACATGTATAGAATTTAGGTGCCCGACCTTGTGATTACTGATTAAGAGCAACTTGACCAAGAAACTCCCTTCTTATCGGGGAAAGTGCAATTTGGCAATTTTGAGGTCGTCTTAATGCTGTAAGTGTGT
This sequence comes from Lenwebbia sp. NSW1173648, assembly GCA_029784005.1. Taxonomy (NCBI): domain Eukaryota; kingdom Viridiplantae; phylum Streptophyta; class Magnoliopsida; order Myrtales; family Myrtaceae; genus Lenwebbia; species Lenwebbia sp. NSW1173648. The sequence goes on from JARCGZ010000005.1 coordinate 4,649,034, forward strand.
TGTTTGGTAACAAAACTTATACAAATTGTAAATGGGCATGAATCAATTTAGAGGCTAGATATTCTTGATTCTTTCTTAGATGATTTATTATATTGAGGCTTCCTCCTACTATTTAAGATGAACTTTTTACTTTTCTTAGGCATGAAGGACATGGGAGTGGGCAAACACGACTTTATTGAATATATATTTTGGTAATGTTTTGGGATATGTATAACTCATAGTTCAAGGTCCTACAAACTATTTGATGTGTTATCTAGTTCCTTATTTTTTATGTGTTTTCGACGTGATTTATGCTCCCGGAAGTAAGAGGCCCTGAAGTTTTTGTTTCTTTGATAGTTCTCATTTTGTTGTTGTCCTTTAGGTCGAGCCAGATCTGGTATCATCGTGCTACCTTGTGGTGCTGGGAAATCTCTGGTTGGTGTTTCTGCAGCATGCAGGATAAAGAAGAGTTGTCTTTGCTTGGCAACAAATGCAGTTTCTGTGGATCAATGGGCATTTCAGTTCAAGTTGTGGTCAACTATAAGAGATGAACAAATTTGTCGTTTCACATCTGACAACAAAGAAAGATTTCGTGGCAATGCCGGGGTCGTTGTTACTACATACAACATGGTTGCTTTTGGTGGAAAACGATCTGAAGAATCTGAAAAAATCATTGAAGAAATAAGGAATAGAGAATGGGGGTTACTTCTGATGGATGAGGTGATCTCATTAATCCATGATTCCCAGCTTTATGTACCCCCTCTTCATATTTGTCTTTGCATCGAATTACTATCTCTGTTCAGGTGCACGTGGTTCCTGCTCACATGTTCCGAAAGGTCATCAGCATCACAAAATCTCACTGCAAACTTGGACTCACTGGTATGTCACTTGGATGTTATTGCACTCTGCTCCAACTTCTTTACATGCCCGTTTTCCTTGCTACCTTATTTTCCACAACATCTAAAGTCGGCTTCATGATACTTAATTGCAGCAACACTTGTTCGTGAGGATGAGAGGATAACGGATCTGAATTTCCTTATCGGTCCTAAATTGTATGAAGCAAATTGGTTAGATTTGGTGAAAGGAGGCTTTATTGCGAATGTACAGTGTGCAGAAGTATGGTGTCCGATGACTAAGGAGTTCTTCGCTGAGTATCTGAAGAAGGAGAACTCCAAGAAAAAGCAGGTAAAATGTCACTAGTACTCCTGCTAATGGGGTCTAGTGCATTGAGATATTTGAGATATTGCTCCTTTGCAAATGTAGTGGAAATGGGATGGATGTATATGTCCTCTCTGAGAGTTTGATCACTTCCTTTGTGGCCTGAAATGTCAAAACATAGCTATTACTTCTGAATGGTTGATGAAAATCAGGTACTTCTTCACCCAGAACTTCTTGATATTCTAAATGATGGGCTTTCAACTGCAGGCACTGTATGTGATGAACCCCAATAAGTTCAGAGCTTGTGAATTTTTGATCCGTTTTCATGAACAACAGCGTGGGGATAAAATAATTGTCTTTGCCGATAATCTTTTTGCCCTAACAGAGTATGCAATGAAACTACGCAAACCAATGATTTATGGTGCTACCAGGTATTAATGACCATTAACATTGTTTTGGATGATCACTTTGTCCATGTGCTTATAATGAGTCATTCCGGTATTCTTGAATGTGCAGCCATCTTGAACGGACAAAAATTCTCCAAGCTTTTAAAACTAGTCGGGATGTGAACACAATTTTTCTATCCAAGGTACCATATTCCTCTAATCATCAGTATTCATTCTATGGGATAATCTATAATATTATTGGGTTCCGTGGTTTTTAAATCTAGCATTAAGTAATGGCATGTTCTCTCTGTTCATTAATTCACACACTTTCTACAGGTTGGTGATAATTCAATAGATATTCCGGAGGCAAATGTTATAATTCAAATTTCATCACATGCCGGATCTAGACGACAAGAAGCCCAACGTCTTGGACGTATTCTTAGGGCAAAGGTGATTTGAACATCTCTTGATATTTTCCAATTTTTTTACCTTCATATTGGTATCTACAATGCCATCCCAATATGAAATATTTCTATTGAGGATCATTCTATATCTGGAAATCGCACAGGTAATTCATGTGTGACTTGTTATATATCTTTGGTACTACTATACAGGTGTTACACGTCTATCTCCATGTGTGACCTGTTATATGTCTTTGATACTACTATACAGGTGTTACAAGTCTATCTCCCTGTTTCCATTACTGGCATCGGGAATGAATTGGACTAACCTTTCCTGCAGAAATAGATATATTCATTAACAAGCTAGATAGTGATCCAACATTATTTTATGTTCCAACCATCTCATGTTTCAATCCAAGCTGTCTATGCTTTGACAAGATAACTCTGCGAATTTAACGTCTCATATTGCTCAAATCAGGGCAAGCCTCAAGATAGGATGGCAGGAGGCAAGGAAGAATACAATGCATTTTTCTATTCCCTTGTGTCTACAGATACACAGGTTATTATGTAATATTTTCCATTTTAGAGTTATGTTCTGGCAAATATCAATTGGAAAGACTTTGAGTCCTCTTAAGCCTGTCTTTAGTTACTAGTTGAGGGCCTCATGAACTCTTCCCCCCCCCCCCCCCCCCCCCCCAACCAAACCCAAACATACACACACACACAGGTGAGATGGGAAGTGGGGCCCGAAGTGGTCAGTATCGCGTGAGCCAGTGCGAGAATAAAAGCACCAAAAAGTTAGAAGATTTATTAAAGAACCTAAATACAAAGGAAAGCAGTTCTTATTGCGGCTTTTTATTTCTGGTAGTGATATTGTTTGTTATTGTTCACATGAAGGAAATGTATTACTCCACCAAACGGCAGCAGTTTTTGATTGATCAAGGTTACAGCTTTAAGGTATGTTGTTATGCTGTGTCAAAGAATAGTTTACAGGTTAAACAAGTTCTCATTTCTTTTGTTATTGATCAGAGCTTGGTCATTCTTGTTAATTGTAATCATCCCTTGCACACTACAGGTGATCACAAGCTTGCCGCCTCCTGATTCAGGAGCTGATTTGAGCTATCACCGACTGGATGAGCAACTGGCACTTCTAGGCAAGGTCAGTTCTTTCTTCTCATTTTGATCTTTGAAACTTCTCTTATCTAACCTTATTGCTAATCTGCGCATGTCTGGATCTTGGCAGGTACTGAGTGCCGGTGATGATGCAGTTGGTCTGGAGCAATTGGAAGAAGATGCCGATGATATAGCTCTTCATAAAGCTCGTCGTTCTTTTGGATCAATGAGTGCAATGTCAGGTGCAAATGGGATGGTGTACATGGAATACAGGTAAACCCGTTTTTCTTTCTAAATGCTCTATTCTACGCATAGGAACTGTTTAGTATATGCAAGACTACTTTTCTCAAATGGAGAACAATGTGGCGAATTTTGTTTGCAGTACTGGACGAAAGCTAGGACCTGGCCAACAAAAACCTAAACCCAAGGACCCTGCCAAGCGACATTATTTGTTTAAGAGAAGATTTGGCTGAGACACTGATGAAATTCAGCAGAGCAGTTGCGACTCTAAGAGCCTAAAAACAGTTTGCTTCTTAGGATTCTCCTATCTAACTGCTTTTCAGTATGTACAAAAGCACGTGATCATGATGCAGCAAGAGTGATCCAAACAGGACATATTGTGCTACCCTCCCTAGGTGTTGGTAGCCGTTGCCCATCCCCATTTGCAAATTAGCATCATGATGCTTGTGTATCCTCCTGTACATGTATATATTGAATGACTTTGCCGTCCTTGATGACACCAACATTTTAAGAAGTTGACATGTTGGGATAATTTTATCAAGGTTCATATCTTCTTCGGGTGAACTCAATCTTCCATGTGCAAAATATGGATTCATGATGCCCAACAGTGCTTTGTTTTTTTTTTTGTTATGTGGGTAATATTTCATCCTCGTCGTGTTGGTTGCTGGAGTAAAGTTGGATTTAATTTGCTGACTCAACACTCAATGCGTTTTAGAATGATTGGAATGAAGCATTCAATGTATTTTAAAGAAATTTTTGAAGAGATCCGTGTGTCTTTTTGGGAGGATCTATTGGAGTCTCAGTGGTGGATCTATGAAAGGTAACTCTAGAAAATGATTTGCTCCCCTTGAAATGAACGAGTAATGACGTCTGATTTACCTCAACTTGGATTTGGCCATGCAACTCATCGTTTGCAAAAAGACCCCCTAGGAAGTGAAGAATGCCTTCTCACCATCTTTGAAGTTGGTGAATCATTAGCATTAAGGAAAAGAGAGCCTATCGCTCTCATATGTGCTCGAGTACTTAGACATTTATAAGGCCGCAGCTAAAACTTGTTACCTTCTAGGGATTCCTCACGTAGTGGCAGAATTCCTTCCTCTGCTCTCCAATGGCCTTGAAGGGGTTTTAAGCATTTTGACTGTCCTTTGGACATTCCAAATGCCCTGACTTCTAATTCCACTTTAAAAATCATGACATTGGAGAATCATTGAGTCCACTTTAAAAATCACGACATTGGAGAATCATTGGACTCATCAAACACCTACTGCTCGAGGGTAAACGGGGCCGAAAAACCAAAAGCGACTTGAAAGTTAAGCAAAGAGACTCATTGCAGTTCTCAGACAGGATTAGGTTTTTGAAGGGCAAAAGGCAGAACTACGAATAAAGATGGAACAAAGCAGACATTCTGTAACTTTTGTTTTGGAGAGGACTCAGACTCCTATGCCTTTGTAGTGGGGATACAACTAGGATTAACAATTATGTGCAGTAAAGGAAGACTTTTAAGCCCAGAAATGAAAAGAAACCTTTCAATTATTTGTTCATAAATTATGAGAAAGAACCCCTTTCTCTGGTTCAGTCAAGCACAAGTCTACATCTATAGACTGCTTTTGAAGCAGATTCTGGAGTCTGATTGCTTGAAGTTTAAATCAGAGTCGTCCGGTTTCACTCCATCGAAACAGGTTTCGCTGTTTGACAAGCAAATCCCTCAAAAATCTACGCAACCTATGCAGAGGTATGATATTGCAGATGAATTTCACAGAGAATTAAAAGCCAGTAACTTGGGAAAAACTCTCATCAGGACACTCTCGAAGCGGTGAAACAACCGGTACTTCAATTGCTTCATAACATGACATGATCCACTTCCTTTGTAACTACTAAACCAAACTTATATCTTCCCCGACATCTTCTTCGTCTAATGTATACGCCGGCATTCCCGTCTCACATAAGGAGCCCGCGCGAAAGGCGAAATCTGCAAAAGCGACAGCATAAACCTCGAAAGTGCCAATTAGCTAGCCAGTCTGATACGTGAGTGCTGCTAAAAAAGTTCTCAGTTGACAGTCAAAGATGGGGTTGTTCTCTTTTACATTTCAAGCACTACAACGTTCTCTCCTTTCACGATCTCTTTTGGGCACAACACGAAATGTTACCACCATCATCACATGGGATATACTACTAAACTAATCCTGTTCCAAAATACAATCATTGTTCTCACTCGTGCACTTGATCATTTCATGATGATCCGGTAAATTTTTTGTTGGACGACATGGCCCCAGATATCTTCAGGGTTTGGAAGTTTCGATGCACCAGCAACAACCCCTTTTCTTGGACAGATTTTATTGCATTATTTTAACCCCGGCAGCTTCTCTTTTTTTTTTGTCCTTTCAATCTTCAGAAGAATTGTTTTCTGGGGTATCTTCCACGCAGGCCTAGGGAATCTTCAACACACAAGCATTCCCATGATAGGGCTATGAAGTGTTTTTATATTGGTTGTCCCCGCATGTTGTGCTGGTCAAAAAGTGTTCCTCTGGAATTGTTGTTTGATTGTGCAAGTGCGGATTATTGTATTCATTCTTTTATTATTAATCGATGAGCAGCCCATTATGTTTAATGTTGTCTCAAGAGTTGTCCCACCGGGTAAGTGATCATAGAGGGAAAAAAAACACAAGTGAAAGTGCTGTATTGTAGACAAGATTCAGTGAACCTTACTTCAAGTTCTAGGTTCTATGGTTGTTGGTATGTTGAACGACCTTTTTTAGATCGATTTTCTTTCTAGAGCTAAAGTGCTATGCTTGGTAATTACTCATGTTAAAAGAAACTTGTCAGTGGTAAAGTTGGTTCGGTATAAGTGGCAAAAGTATCTACGAATCCTTCTTGAAGATCAACTTGCAACTGTTTCAGCTTCCCTTGACTTTTCGCCAGATGATTCTTTTGTGACTTCAATCTGGAATTCTTCTTCTGTCATAAGTGAGCACTCGGTTCATGTAATTTGTAAATACCAGAAGAAACACTGAATTTTCTTTATTCATATGGAGAATTACGCTATTGACGGCATGTGAGAAATATTAGTGGTTTTGTTTCCCCTTTTCGGATTGATAGATAGAGAGAAGAGCATTAACTCTTCCACCAAGACAAGGTTGATTGTACAGCCTCCTCTTCTGGTATTTTGACTATTGCAGCTGCTCGGGATTTAGTTCGAAATAAAGGGCCTAAAGTGGATGAGCATAGGTTAACACGGTTTGCTCCGAATGTTCCTAGATTTGCTTTGATCTCTTGGATGGCCATTCTAAGCAGACTCCTCATTCTTTCATTGTTTGCTCTTCAAGCAATGTAATGAATCTGGAGCTCACCTTTTCCTTGGTTGTAGTCTCTCTGCCCAGTTATGGAAAAAGGGTTGAGCTTGTTCTCTATTGATAGATCCCCTGCAGATTGGGATTATGGCTTGGCATAGCAGCATCTGTTACATTTGGAAAGCCAGGAAATGATGTTCTCCACAGTCAAAGTTCATCCAATGTGGATCGAACTTTGAAGATGATTAAGTCTGCTGCTAAACATAGCACTGAAGGCCATGAAGGGTCTCAAGCAAAAAGTCAATTCCCCTGCACTTGCCCAGCTTCTGTTTAAGATGGCCTATAGTTTTCACAAGTCTGTCCTTAGCAGCTGCTGTGCTTCTTCTTGCTGTGTTGGTTCATGTATGGCATTTTTGTTGACTTTGTGGTTGCATTTCTTGTTTATGCAGTTGCCATCTTGCAGCTTTCCATGACTTTTGAGACTTGTAATGCTTGTTGATCTTTGGTTTGACATAAAAAGCTGAACTTACCCAGTGTCTTTGTACAATGTCACACGGCCAAGTCAAATTTTTTTTTTGTTGGAAGGAAAATTTTCATTTTACTTGAAAGAGATGTACATAATTGCCACCAAGCATGCGGCCCTGCTGGTAAATGGATTGGGGGGTGAGGACACTAGTATTGCGGGTGCAGAGTTCGACTCCCGCATTCTGCAAAGAGGCAGAGCAAAATTCAGAAAAATGAGAGTTAGAAATAGAACAGACAAAAAATAAAAGATACATAACTCCAAAATAAAGATGTAAATGAAACAAAACAAGTAAATCCGAAAGATAAATCAACTTGGTACAGTCTGTAGAGACTTGCACATTCCACAAAAAACGAGTCTATCATTACATCAAAACACAATCGGCGGCCGATTTCCGAATCTCGTATCAACATCAGTGATGAGTACGCGCCGAGATTTTCCTCTCCAGTAGCTACAGCTTTGCCAAAAAGCAATGCATGTCTAAGTTCGGCGTTCCAACGCCATCACCGCGTAACGACAATAATTTACAAGCCAAGTTATTGGCGCAACTTAAGCTCCTCAAAAGAAATCAGGTTCTGCTCCAGTGCTCCAGGCTTTAACCACTGTTTGCTCACACGGGGATTTGACAACACTATCAGAAATGGCATATTGTAGAAATTACCAGTCTTGGAAATTCCTTTGACTCGCAAGGACCCACTTGCAATATTTTGAGAGGGTCAAAAGGTCAAAATCCCAACTTTTTTGGGTCCTCTCAACCACTTCATTTCCAGAGTGGGAATGGAATATTTATTTTTTTATAGGCTACTAGTATAGGTGAAATGGATTACAAGCAAAGTAATTGGATTAGCCATCGTTAAACGAAGAATCGTGTCATTATTAACGCAAAGAAATCAATTAGACTAACTGTTTTGATCTTTTTCAAATGAAAAAAAATATCCAGACGAGATCGAGATCTACCTCACCCGTTGCTGAATGTTGAGCCAACGAAGTGTGAATTAATCATCGAGCAAATCCGTCACCGATTTCCCACAAGATGCGAGTGAGAAAGCCAACCAGACCATCTACTTGTTGGAGTTGGCGAATACTTCGGGGACCCTTGTTTTTCACACCGGGCACGCCCACGTGAGTTTAGGAAAACCGAAGTATGAATCGACGACATTTGACCCATGCGCACGGAATGCGGGGGTTCAAGGGCAGCGCCCCCCGAAACCGGAGTCCTGCTGACCGGTCAGCGGGCCGGGGTTCCGCTCATATGGTTTTCGGATAGACTTGGGTTTTGGGCCAATTTTTAAGTCCTATATATTATACTCGTATGAGAGATCATTGTAACGAGTGGTTGCGATGAAAACCGAAAAATATAGTAGAATTCTTTTGCAGGACGTAGCCCTATTTCTGGGGTGAACCTGGGTAAACTTGTGTGTTATCCTTTTTTTCTAGTTTCCGTGCGATTGTTCTGATTCGATGTAGGATAAATCCCATCACTGCTTAGTGCAGCAGAAGCATCAATTGATTGTTTAGTATAGTCAAAGTACTAAAGTTCATCTTTTTTCAGCTGTTTTGATTTTTCTCTCAAGACAATCTATTGTTGCACTGAGGAAGAGAAGAACAAGTGTAACTTCCCTACTGTCTTTATTTATTTATTTATTTACTTTCATTTTTCTTTTTCACCTTTTTTTTTCCTTTTTTGTTGTCTGCACAAAAGTCATAGTGGAAGAGACCTTTTATTTAGGACAAACCTCCAAAAATCAAGGATGTTAATAAGTCTGTTGGAAATTTGTATTGAAGCACCCTATTCTCATCTGCACATCCAAGAGCTATAAGAAGCCAATTCAATATAGGTAAAAGACATCAAGGTATGAACATCTCTAGATATCAGTAATTTGAAGCAATGGGGTGCTGTGTTCTTGCTTCAACCAAACATATTTTGGTTTTAGGAAGAGATTAAGATTCCACTTGCGTAATTTGATTGAGTCGTATAGACATACATTTTGTCTTAATAGTATTTTTCTGTTTATGCGTCAATGTTAAGGTCAAGTGATACCACAAATCAGTTTCGACGGGTTAAGAAGTTAAGTGAAGAGAGTTCATCCGCGATGGGACTAGGGATCGAACAAAATAACGAATTTCTTTTCTTTTCAGTCGTGTAATTCCACCAAAGCAAAAGAGTGATTCATATTTTGCTGTACAACTATTAAACACCCTCCTTATGGATCTTTTTATTATGGCCATTTTATGCCCAACATATGTTCTCTCTCTTCAAATTGTGTCTGAATTTCCTGGAGAACCCAAAGCAACCCTAACTCTGGAACAATTCCCAGTAAGATCGTTTTGGTAATCATCCAGCCGTAAAAGCTATGGCCTTGAGTCAAACTGAGAGGGGAAAAATGAGTTGTCAGAAAAATTCAACAAATTATTCTAGTGAAACCATTTTTATACCATGTTAAACAATTGCCAGCATAGTGAATAAGAATTCACTAATTAGAAGAAGTGCCCATGTCATCTTTTGGAAAAACTACCAAAAAACTCCTAAACCTATTGTAGTGGTGGTACTGATTCAATCCTAAACCTTTCAATTGAACCAATTTAGACATAAACCTCTTCACATTGATACCAATAGAGTCCATCCGGCTAATTTAGCCCGGAAATTGCTGACATGGACGCCAACTGTCCGTTGGCGCTGACGTGGACATTTTTTTTTTTTAGTTTTTCTGACTTTTATGTTTTCTTTTCATTTTGGACAATGAGGGTCGCCTTTTATTTTGTTTATTTATTTTTAATTTTTTATTTCTTTTATGTTTCCTTTTATTTTGGCCGGTAAAGGTCGCCAGCGGCCCTCGCCGGCCAAATCGAAAGGGAAATTTTTTTTAAAAACATTGAAAAATTATTTAAAATTGACGACGTTAGTGCAGACCGCACCACTAGGATGACCGACATACATGTCAGTAATTTTGGCTTAAATTGGCCGAATAGACTCCATTGATACCAATGCGAAAAGGTTTATTACTTTTTTTTGGGTGCAATTCCCGTCATCTTTTTCTTTCCGTGAAATGAGAATAGTCCAGTCAAATCATGTTACTAGATCATGCTAGCAGTATCACTTCAAGCTGATGAGTGCCAAATAAGAATCTACGCTCCCAAAAAGGAGTCAAAGCAGGGATCAAGAGCAATTAGATTAAATTACATTAAAGCACTAGTTGAGGAGATCTGGCCAGAGGTCAAAGATTTGGGCATATAAGATGGAAATAGGACACTGGTTATTCATCACATCACTTGGGATTATTAAATTACACCATATGCAAGCAACAAAAGCACAGGAAACAAGAACCCTAATTCCTAAACTTCCTATTGCCTACAATTCACCCTTCTTTGCCCTGTTTTTTACCCAGAAAAATCCCATTTGGATTTCTCTTTGGTGGTCCCATTTCTTGGAAAAAGAAAAAAATTTGGGGCCAATATGTACGTTGAAATCTCCATCTGCGACGAAGAGCTTCTTCATCTGTCATCAACAGCCGTAGTACTGGAACTGGGTTTGGCCGTAGCTGGTCATGAATGGTCCTCCTCTCGCCGCTCCATATTCTTCTCCCCCAGCATGAAATGCGAACTTGCAGATTCGAGAAAAGGTAAAGGGCAAAAATAAAACGAACCGGTAATGCAGAGGATCAAAGAGAATGGTGGTGGGTGGATTGAAAGCTGCAGCGAGAAACAGAGAGAGACAGAGAAGAAAAGTCGAAATTTTTTTTACCAAGAGCTCGTCGTCGTCGTCGTCGTGTTCGTCTCTGGCGAAGCCTGAAACCTTGTGAGCCTCGCCAGCTTCGTCGTTGCGCGCGAACCTGCCACGTATCCGCGGTCGACTGTCCGCTAGAGTTTTGCGACATGCATACTTTGTCGTTTCGACACGAACAAACAGACACTCTTGTCATCAGTCACAGCTCACAACACCAACCCACGTATTCTTGATCTTTGTCTCTCTCTCTCTCTCCCTCCCTCTCTTAATTGGAAGAAAAAGAGAGAAAACTCGAGCTAAATTGACTACGTTTTCGATATCATCTCGGATGTGATGCATCGATGTATCGAAAAAAAAGAATCTTTTTTTTGTACCTTGATTGTTTTGTTGAAATTCCTCTGTGTTCGCTTTGCCCTGTACTTCTGAATCCTGTCTCTCCTCTCCTCTGCGCTGTATCGCCCCACTCTGCAGGAGCTCGCTTCTTCCATGAGCGGGCTGGACGTTGTTGCTTTCATTCTCTGAGATTTACAACCAAAAAGAAAAAGGCTGGAATTAAAACCGGAGAATTAGATTCTATTTTGACGGCCAAAAATATTCACAGTAACAGAGCATTCGACGATTCCGGTTAAAAAACAGAGAACCTGCAAATCTCCTGTGCTATAGACCCTCCTCATCATCTGTCCACTGAAGAAACGGCTCTCCGGCGAACTTATGTTCGGAAGATCAAAGCGCGGTGGAGGTTGAAGAAGGTGGGGCCTCGTCCCATTGAAGAAGTTGGTGCTGTAGCTCCTCTGCATATACTTGCCCGCATTATCCTCGCACTCGCCGTAACCGTTGGGAACCAACTCAAGGGCCTCGCTACCGTAACCAGCGCGACGCTGACATTCTCGATCAGCTTTGAGCTCTTGAGCCGATCCCGCGAACCCATTCGAGCAATCCGGAGCATGTTTCGAGAGTGGCTGCTGCTGGGCCCCTCGGCGAAGGCTCAAGTGTTCAAGCTCTTGGCTTGGGGGCGAAGCAGAGAAGACGGCAGCGGCAGGGTTGTAGAGATGAGGGGATTTGGGAACTGGGTTTTGGTTCTCCGAGGCGCTGCTGGAGAATTCACGGAGGATGTCAATGTAGGAGTCGTTGAAAGGAGAGAGAGGGTCAGGGACGAACTGCAGGTCTGCGTCATAGCCATGGAGATAATCAGAGGACATTTTGGTCTCGTGGCGGGTGTGGGCGATGAGAGCTCGGAGGGAGAAATTGGGTTTAGGAAATTGGAAGAAAGTCGCGTTCTACTATGGAAATTTATTCAATTTCTTCGAGTATGTGTGTTCGTTGGCTGGTGTGCTGTGGCCACAAAGCGCAAGTGTGACGGTTGTTCTCTGTTATCTTGTTTTTATTTAAGCTTGGTGCTTGGTGGAGGACCAGAGCAACACGACAAAACACACTGTCACAGACGGACGGTTTTATTTTAGCTCAGTTTATTTTGGGAAAAATGAATGGTTTAAAAAATATTTTCTTAAAAATAATCGCTTGCATCACTTGAAAAAAATAGTGTAAAAAAAAAATATTCTTATTATCGACAACAATTTACGTCTAAACTTTTTCGTGAACAATGAAAATATTCTTTGTTCATTCATTTTGTGAGCGATACAAGCGATCATTTTCTAGAAAATATTTTTCAAATCATTCACTTCTCTCGAAACAAACGGAGCCTTAGCATCAATTGAACTCGTTCGGTGCATCGGCTTGGTAGTCTTGAGCATGTCAGTTGTATCTCGGTGTTCATATTGTGTCATGTCGTAATTATAGTCTTCGCACTTATAAAATCACATATCGAATAAGCCATTGGGTTACAAGTTATGGCGCTCTAAAGGTTACCCCAAGATGTCGTAAATCACATGTAATATGTATCTTCTTATTCTGATTCTTGGCATGGCGGCTACGTGCAAAAAAGGGCCCTTTATATGAAGCTAGGGACTATCTTTCGCTTCTTTAGCCGGTAGTTCGCGAATGAAGTATGTCTGACCTTCAATCCTTCAATTAGCTTTTGGCCTCTATTCCTCCTATCCTAGGTAGGGTATCTCTCGAATATTTGCGCTACTCTGAAATCGTCGTACCCAGAATGAGAAGACTCTTTTTTTTTGTCGATGCAAAGTTGGAAGTATTAGAAGCCCTCATAGCCACAAGCTCATAAGACGCTTTCTAAAAGACAACTTCGAATAGATTGGGTTGGACGATTTCCAACTCAAGAGGTTACATGTTCAAATTCCACAAACTACATGTTAGATGTATGCCCTAAAACAATCATGCAATAGTTACATGTTAGGGATTTTGGTTGCACTTTCAATTTCATATTTAATTAATGGCAAAGATGTATTCATTCATTTGTCATGTTATTTAGATAAATGATTCCATAAGATCAGTTGTGACTGAACCTATTCTTGAGACGTTAAGAATATGTGTGACAGGTTCACAGTTAGACTGAATCTTTAAACTGTTTTCAGTCAATGGGTCATTGAGTGGATATTAATGATCCTGTTGAAACCGGTGTGTTCTTAACTTCACTATTAAGTATTGGATACTTAAGGGAATGACGAGTCACAAGTCATTGGATATTATAATGCTCGAGTTAGAACGCGGGTGCTTGTACCGGACAAGTTCACTGAACATGACACGCATTGAACGATTAGCAACATGGAAGCTTCGAGCGTGGTCAATGTCTAATCGTTCATGCTTTAGTCTTGTGTAAATAATCCTTAGACTTGAGGCACAGTATTGACTTGTGTGTTGAATAGCTATGGTTCACAAGTGCGCATATTGCCGGTTTGTTGATCGGTCTCTGTACTTGATGGTTATAGTTCGTTCACATACGAAGTCACACGTGTGCGCAAAATGGAATCTGTCTCCTTGTTACATGCAAGGTTGATGTCCTATGCGATCTAATCGTGACATTGCATTGAAGTCCTTAGCTGGGATTGGTAACCGAGAATGAAATGTTCATGTCTCGTATAAATGCACGTCAATTAGATATGTCCATATGGTCGAATTGGTGGCTTGACAAATATTCTGTGGTCTTTGTTCGATCAGGACATGGTAAAACAGAGGGATTGAATTACATTGTAGCCTTAGCTGACAGGTTCATTATGTTCTTGAAGCATTCACACTGTCTGGGTAGCCATGACATATTGCTAGATGTCACTTATGGCTTGTAGGACCTGGAGGCTGATCGGGACAATTAGTTCTCTTAGAAGTACTAATGTGTTAGTGCATGTCTTACTGCTAGCTCAGTGATGAATATAAGGATGTCACACACCTTAACCAATACATGACGACGCTGAACGTGAAAGACGGTATTGCAAATATGTTTGCAATCATGACTATTGAATTAGTCGGATTGAAATTAAATTAAATGAGATTTAATTTAATTCTTATTTTTGGTCATGGTTTTACGTGCATATGATGTACACGCACGCCTAAGGTGGACACATATTGATGTGTCGAATATGCGCACGTGTGGTTTCTCTATTATGTTTCAATTAAAAATGTTTTATATTAATATATAATATATCGTATTGCACGCACATGAGATGTGTGTGCAACACTATTGGTAAGCACAATGAGTTGTGCTGACCAAGGGTTTTTTAATTTAAAAAAAATGTTGACACCTGAATTTTAATCAGTTTTTCTTTAGAAAAATCTTTAAAAATACAATAAAAATTCATAAAATTTGAAAATAAACTTTGGAAGTCTTGGACAAACCTAAGAAACCAATTTTAAACAAAAAAAAATTTCAAAATTTTTTTCGAATTTTTGGAATTTCTTTTAATTAGAAAATAATGCAAAAATAAGAAAAACAACATTTGTGACCAGAAAAATACTAAAAAAATAGTCATTAGTCTTTTTTTAATTCCAATTGCATTTTGGTCACTTTAAAATTCAAAAATTCGATCGGGAACCTACTTTTTCAGACTTTTACATTTAGGTCCTTAGTTTTCCAAAAATATTAAATTCAGCCCTTTCTAGACCTTTTCTCACTTTGGGATAGTTATGAAATTTTATCCTCATACCTTAAATTGCATTTTGGTCCAATAATTTGACAAATTGAGCAAATTTGGAAAAAGACCTAAAATCTTTCAATTTAGTCCCTCGAATTCGCTCTAAGTGAAATTAGATATTTTTTTAGAGATGGTCATGCGAATCCAAGATCACCACCCTATGATTTTCACCATTATGAATCCATTGGTGGTGGTGGTTTGGCTCGATTCAACAGTTTAGGGTTTGAATTATTTAAAAAATCATAATCGGGGCAAAACTAAATTTGGGGATTTTGCATAAATCCCAACCAATTTAATCCCGGATTACCATTCCTAGATGAAACATGTACCATAGAACCTAATTCTAGCTTCAATTTCACCAAATTCGGTTGTTTTACAAGTTAATTGGGCGATTTTTGGACAATCGGGTCAGTCGGGTCGGACGGATCCAACTCGCCGACCCGGTTGCCCACCTTGTTCCCCAAGAACAGCTTTGCATGCAGGACAACCGTGAGAAGATGGGTATCATTTGGACACCCATTGGTGCTTGCCGGAAGAACGTCGGAGGCTCCCGGATTTGCATCGTCGCCAGCGTGCCTAATGGCACGTGGTCAGACGTTCGGGCACGTGCGAGAGGGAGCCATAACAAACTCTCCCGCGAGCTTTACAAAAAAAATCTGTTTTGGGGGGGGGGGGGGGGGGGGTCATAACGGATTCATTTTTTGGACGAAAGAAGGAGGCTCATTCAGTTACGACAACAGATAACAGAAGAGGGTTAGAGAGAGATGTGAGAAAAAAGAGAGAAAACTCTCCGAAAGTTCGGGAATCCGCCAATGAAGTTTGGGGAGGCCGAAGCTTTTTTCGGCCGATCCAGGCAACATCGAGCTGCGCCACTGGTCCCCAGAACTTCGTCTCGGCCCAAGGAACGCGCCGGACCCTTTCGTCATCGCCAACAATCCCGAAACAGGTGAGGACCAAGACTGACCTCGAGCTTGAGCTTCCATGGCTCATTTAAGTTTAGGCTATATTTCTTCACAATTTCAAGTTCAAATCATTCCTTATGCGTCACTGATCGCATCCATATCATTTTCTTGCATTTTTGTTGCATAATCACCCCTGGTCGACCTCCCAAACCCGAACCGATCGCTAGCTCATATGCTCGTTTTTTGCATTAAATGAAGCAATCCGAGTTTCAGGTAAGTATCCTTGTACTCTATATATGCTCTTTGACGTGCTAGTTTGGTTGTTTAGAACTAGTTTTGGCTATGGCAGATTTTCGCCGGAAGTTAGTTTCAGCCGGTGTTAGATTAGGGATTTTTAGGTTAGTTTTCGATTTGAAATTCATGTATGTTAGTGTAGAGATGCTTAGGATTCGTTTAATGCTGGAATCGGGAGGTTTTGGTAGGTTTTTAACGTCGGTTCGATGTTTTCAGGGGAGGTCGCTGGATTTTCGGGCCGGAACAGTGCCGTCGGTGGCACTGTTCATTGTCTTCTCCTGCAAGGGTTGACCGAGTCAATGCTGACATGGCGCCACGTGGTAGCCACGTCAGAGGGGAAGCTCGATTTCTATAATAATAAAAAACGGGGATCGACAGCCACGATTTGACCACATGGCACGATACTGGATTTTTGAAAATAAAAAAAAATATTTTTTCGAATTAAAAATGGATTTTCTAAGTAATAATAAAAATCCAGATCCGACGGTGGTCATTGTGCCACATGTCGATATTTGGAAATTTTTGGAAATAAAATCATTTTTCTGAAATTATAATCGATTTTCAAAAATAAAAAATATTTTGTGATCGTGTGGCCCAGGTTTGGCCACGTGTCATGATCTCGGCCGTCCATGCTTTTTCAGAAAATAAATAAAAATTATCTTTTTGATCCCGACGAGGGTTGACTCGGACAACGCTGACATTGCGCCACGTGTCACGTCCATAGCCCTTAGATCATTAATAGGCGGGAAATTAGAAAAAAAGAATAAAAATTTTGAAAATTCAAAAAATTTCCCAAAACTACTTCGTTTTGTAGACCGACCTGGGACCCTTTCGGTCTTGGCCGAGCGCTCGCAAGGCATGGGCCGGGTGAACCCGACCCGTCTGAATAATTTCGAAAAAAAATAAGAATCAGAAAATGGATAAAAAATAAAAAATAGAAAATTCATAAAAAAAATGGAAAAAATCCCAAAAAATTCCAAATTTCCAAAAAATTCCCAAAAAGATATCAAAAATTAGGAAATAGGTCCATTCAACTGGCCAACCCTATTTCTGATGACTTTGATTTCAAATCTTTTCAAAATGACAATTTTGCCCCTTTGGACAAATTGTCTCCAAATGTCTTCAAACTCTTTCCAAACTCTTAAACACTCATTCTCTAATCCACTAGTGCTTCACTATGGATATCATGTATTGATTTGATGCATTTTATCCGCACATTCCTGGTACCTTAATTGGTGCACTTATTTTCACTGATTGTGATTGATAAGTTAGATATTCCCATTTGCATGAACTCTTAGATTCTAGAGCTTTCATCATCCCAAGTCATTCGCATGAAAATTTTAGTTAGGAAAATCATTCAACTTAGGCACCAGAAGGGCCTCAATGGCAACATTGACGTAACTAAGTTTTCGATCCCAAATCTCTAGTTCCGTTTGAGACGTACGATTCCTCCCATCGCCCTATAAGGTTTTCGATCTACCTTCCCTAAAGATCGGTGACGACTCTGAAAGCATGTACATCTATGCACATGTCACATAGCCGCACCTAAGGTCGAAATCGATTCTTAAGTCTTGTCGTCGCGTGAGGTGAGGACTTGGGATTTTTCAAGTCGACCTATGGATCGCTATGGATCACCCCTAAACTCCCCTTCGTATCCGCTCTGGAGGAGGGTTGTTGAAATTTGACTTTCAATCGGTTTTTCCTTAGAAAAATCATTAAAAATATAATAAAAATTCATAAAATTTGAAAATCAACTTTGGAGGTCTTGACCTAGCCTAAGGAACCAATTTTGAGGAAAAAAAAAATATTTTTTGAAATTTTTTGGATTTTTTCGAATTTCTTTTAATTAGAAAATAACCCAAAAATTAGAAAAATAGAATTTGTGACCAGAAAAATATGAAAAAAATAGTCATTAGTTTTTTTTTAATTTCAATTGCATTTTGGTCACTTTAAAATTCAAAAATTCGATCGAGAACCTACTTTTCCAGATTTTGGCATTTAAGTCCCTAGTTTTCCAAAATATCAAATTTAGCCCTTTCTAGACTTTTCTCACTTTGGGCTAGTTATGACATTTGATCCTCATATCTTCAATTGCATTTTGATCTAATAATTTCGCAGATTAAGCAAAATTGGAAAAGGACTTAAAACCTTTTCAATTTAGTCCTCAAATTGGGCATTCTAAGCACAAACCCATCCACAAATAAACCTTTACCCATAAGTTTTTCACCTTTCTAAATCCATTTGTGGGGTCGGTTTGGCTCGATTTTGCCATTTAGGGTTCAGATTAATAGAATTTCACTTTCGGGTCAAAATTAAAATTTGGGGGTTTTGCGCGAAATAAAATGAATTTCCCACAAGTTTGTCATTCTTAGATGGTTTCCATACTCTAGATTCCAGTTTTGGCGTTAATTTTACAAAAAATGAACATTTTAAAGCTCAATTGAGACATTTTCGTTGAACCGGGTCAAACGGGTCGGATAAACCCAACCCAGTCAACCCGGGTCAACCCATCACACCAAAGACCAGAACTGGTCGTCGCTCTCTTCATGCGCACCGAGGAAGAACGCCCAAAGAAGCTGGAAATTGACAACCAATTTGCAACACCCAAGCCACAATTGGTCACCGCCGGTTTGCCCATCTCCGTCCGGCGTCGTCCAACTGGTGCGAGCATATGGCGCGCCGTGAGGACAGCCTGGAGGTCCCGTAACAGACTTGAGGCGCCAAAAAGAAAATTGGAGGGGAGAAGTCTGTTGAGGTTTTTTCGATTAGGGAGCTCATTTTCAGTTATGGAATTCGGTTCCAATGATTGAGAACGAACCAGAGAACGAGAGCACTGGAGAGAGAGTTTTAGAAGGAAAAAAAGACGAAGTGATCGCCGCTGGTGGAAGCTCTGGAACAGTGGCGACTGAGGAAAGGACCGGGAGCTCTTCGTTGACTTTGGCAAGAGATGCCAGCTTGTAAAAGCTTCGATTGAGCTTCGTATGAGTTCCAAGAGGTCTTTGAGATCGAACTGAAGCCATTTCCGTTGTTACTTGCGCACGAAGAAGGTCAGTTCCTCTCGATCCCGTCATGCTCTGTTTTTCGGCCGATTGTCTGCTCAAGCTTCGTTATGCATTTTGAGACTTGTTACCGCATGTTTTGCATTTCCATTCTAACCTAGAACGACTTCTAAGCTTCGTTATGTCTTCCTTGTGCTTTTTCTTGCATCGAAACGAGCCAAACCTCGAGATTGAACTCCCTCCTCCCCCCCCCAACCTTGCCGAAGTTGCGATCCGTGGACGTCAATGGACGCCAAATGGCATTAGAAACGGTCCAGTAAGTTTTCTAACTCTCCTTATATGCCTGTTGTTTTGTTAGATCGAAGTGTCAACGTAAGAATATGAAAAATTGAATTCGCCGGAATCTGGAAATTTGCTCCCTGTGGACGGCTGTTCGGGAAGTTTTTCGGTGCTGTAATCGTCAAGTCTTGGTTTAGAACGATGAATTAGGTAGTTTAGATAGGTTTGGATACAAAAACCGTAGATTTTGGCTCATTTTGGTGATTTTCTGGCAAAGATGCCGGAATTTAGCCTGAACAGCTACTCCGGTTAGTCATTGTTCATCTTATCCGGCGGTTGGTTTTCGTTGACCAGTCAACGTCTTCATGGCGAACGCGTGTGCGCCACGTAGTTTAAAAAAAAAAGGGATATCCAGGTCTGAGTCGGGCGAAGAAGATGGGTTGACCGGGTCGGGTCGGTTCGTTGACTCCGACCCAACACATGTCAAACCTACGGAAAAACCGGATTAAAATAATTCAAAGGTCAGCATCGTGCCACGTGTCCGGCCTGATTAAATCAAAAAATAAGAATCAACGGCTGAAAATACGCCACGTGGCACAATCTAAGCCTTTCTGAATAAAAAATGTGGGAAATTAGAATAGAAAAGAATAAAAAAATTCGAAAATTCAAAAGTTCAAATTTAAAAGGGTGAAACTACGTCGTTTTGTAGATCGACTTGGGACCCTTTCGGTCTGGGCCGAGCACCCATGAGGCGTGGGCCCGGTCAACCCGACCTCGATCCGAAAAATTAATAAAAATTCAGAAAATAAACAAAAATTAGAAAATGATTTTTAAAAATCCAAAAAAATTGGAAAATTCATAGAAAATTCTAAAAAAAATTGGAAAAAATCCCAAAAAATTTCAAAAATTCAGAAAAATATATGAAATTGGGAAATAGGCACACTCAACTGACCAACCCTATTTCTAATGTTTTCAGTCCCAAATCTTTTCAAAATGAAAATTTTGCCCATTTGGGCAAATTGTCTCCAAATGACGGTTTTGCCCATTCTGGGCAAATTATCTCCAAATGTCCCCAAACTCCTTTCAAATCTCTGAACACCCCTTCTCTAAACCTTTAAGGCTTTACTAGAGATGTAATGTATTGATTTGATGCATTTTTTTTTCGCACGTTCATGGTTCCTTAATTTACGTATCTATCTTTACTAGTTGTGATTGATAGGTTAGATATTCCCATTTGCATGAACTCTTAAATTCTAGAGCTTTCCTCACCTCGATTCATCTGCATGAAATCTTAGTTAGAAAAATAATTCAACTTAGGTACTGAAAGAGCGTCAATGGCAACATTGACATAACTAAGTCCCCGATCTCAAATCTCTAGTTCCGTTTGAGTCGTACGGTTCCTCTCGCCGCCCGACGAGGTTTCTGATCTACCTTCCCCAAAGATCGGTGGTGACTCCGAAAATATGTACACCTATGTACATGTCATACGATCGCACCTAAGGTTGAACTCGATTCTTAAATCTCGCCGTCGCGCGAGGTGAGGACTTGGAAGAGTCCAAGCCGACTTATGGATCACCACGGATCCTTAGACA
The DNA here is from genome assembly GCA_029784005.1 of Lenwebbia sp. NSW1173648. Lineage (NCBI taxonomy): Eukaryota > Viridiplantae > Streptophyta > Magnoliopsida > Myrtales > Myrtaceae > Lenwebbia > Lenwebbia sp. NSW1173648. The sequence continues at coordinate 4,669,954 of JARCGZ010000005.1, forward strand.
CAATAATCACCCCTAAATCCTCCTCTTCGAGATGGGTCGCAACAGACTTGGCGACTCCATTGGGGACTGGTTCTTAAACCTTTAGTGGACTTGTGCCGATTAAAAAGTTAGGTGATTTTTCTGGCGTGTTTTTTGCAAATGCTCTTGAGGGTGAGGTGAGTCTGCTAACCCTTGTGTTATATGTTTTTGCAGAAGGGAGAAATAAGGGGTGGTGTCTCTATTGACTTTGTTTTCTGCAAGTTTTGGAGTTTGGGATGTATGTTTATATTTGTGCACTTATTGAAGTGGTGTTTGATATCAACCGTTGTGCATGCCTTTGCATTGTGACGATCACGACACTTCGCACACACTAGCGGTCAAACCCCGATTGCAACCACCCTTAGGTTTATCTTAGATAGGGAAAGGGTACGAAAGGATTTTGTGTTTGATTGCACTTGAGACTCTTGTATTCGTTCCCGCTCATGATCGTTATTGGCGATCTCCAACCCTCTTGGGCGGGTGCTCTTAGGGGCGAATTTGCCATATACGAATCATGGGAGCCTTGGCCTTAGGTTCCATTCCCTTCATTTTGATTTTTAGAGTTTTTCCCTCACTTATCTCATGCGCATGTCTGTGGACGGTTGGTATACCTAGAACCAAAAATAAAAATATATATAAATAAAAAATCTCATAGATCATTGTAAGTATGATTTCTCCATTTGCTTATTCACGTTTCATTGAAATTTCATTGTTGGAGATTCGCGGGAATTAATTGAACGCTCTGGGTGTTTAAGTTTACGATTAAAAATTCTTGGCAATTACTTTTCAAATTGAACCTAGAATATGAATTTCAAATACCTTTGATTCGGCCCTACGGTTCAGTAGGTTTGCCCAAATTTTTCAATCATAGGTGTAAGATGACATTTTGAATATAAATTCTTCCAAGTCAAGATTAAATCTTGGGGCACAAAATTGAAACACATTTCCAATAAAATTCGAATCACACTTTGTGTATTGATTCCCTGAACAACAGCCACCTCATTCTTTGCGAGAGAAATGTCACAAAACAATCTTTCAAGATTGATGCCCCACTTTTCTTAGATAAAACTTTTGGAATTGAAGGGGCGTTCGATTGATAACCGTGGGTCGATCTTTTAATACCGTCTCCTCTTACAATGAAATCTTGGCGAATACCGAATGCACATGAATAGGGATTATGGAATATGTGTCATTGCCTCGCTTTCATTATAAGATGCGACTCTATTGAAAGATTAATTTTTTTTTCATTCAAACACTAACATTGTCTTCCTTTGACAGGTTATACAAAACAGTCATTTATTGAAAATTCCTTTATCTGACCACACGTGTGATAATAATGAAATGATGTGGAAAGATGGTAAACTGTAATCGTTCCAATTGGAGTATTGTATATTATAATTGACTTGTTCATCCATCTCTCTTGTCAATAGGTCAAAATGGTTGAAGGCCAAGGAAATGAAGCTTGTTTTCCATACAAGATAGAAAGAAGTTCATCCACATCAGGTGCTAGCACTAAGTTTGCAAGGACAAGTGGAGTAAGCCCTAAACGGACGATGCAAAAGGGAGCAATCTAATTTGGAGCAACTCTCTCTAAATTGAAAAGGGTGTATATCGTTCTTGAATTCAATCCAATTGAGAATAGAAATAACATCTTTATTTTCCTTTCTACAGGTGATACGTGGGGCACGTCGCCCAAGTGGTGGTTATTATCCATGAAGCATAAGTGGAGTTCATCCATTGAATACAAAATGCATTTAGCCATAGTAACAAGGCTTCCAACTAAGAAGGAGAATGACGCCGAACCATCCATTTCGGTGAAAGAGAGGCAATAAATATTGGAAAATGTCAACACTTGAAGGACAAATGTGAAGAAATGGTAAATTGTATCGATTCCAATTGTCTACTTCTTATGCTATTTTGACACGATTCTTCTTTCCTTTAATAGGGAAACATCAAACATTGGAAAAGCGAATGCGATTGAGGGAGTTACCAAGTCGCCATATGATAGGTTCCATGTAATCTTTAAAAAAAAATCTATAAATGATTGAATGAGTGTGAGTCATCTTCACTTTTTAAAGAAGCTAACACAAGATCAAATGGAGGGTAAGGTTGTATCGCTCCAAATCTTTCATTACCTAAAGGGTTTTTAATTGACACATCCCTTCTCATTTTTACAGGGTTGTCAAGCCACCGAGGGGCAGGTAAGTATCCTTCTCCTTAAAGCCAGATCAAATCATTTGAGACATTTCAAACACAATGAACTTTCAGTATTTTCTTGAAAATGAACATGCAAATATGTTTGTTACAAAAGCCATTCTTGACATCAAAATGTCAAAAAGAAATGGAGTTTCGGGAATTGATTCTTGATACTTCTTCTCATTTTAAAATTGCCCGTTACCGAGAAGGATAAAAAAATCCGACGTTTGATTCTCTAAGTATCTTTTTAACATGATTTTTGAAAATAATTTCAAAACCCCATGCATAAGCTTTGATTTCACTCATGTAGTGATTCTTGCAGAACATTTCGAAGAGCGACACCTCATGAAGGTAAATGTAGTCATTTCAATGGAAGCATTTCGTATATGAACTAACTTGTCGACCCGTTTCTCTTGGAACAAATGAAAACAGTCAATGACTCAGGTAGCTGAGATGAATGAGTGGAATCAACAAGGAGAATCCATTTGGAGCAAATTTCTCATCCCACCAAAAGATCAATTCTCGGGATAAATCCCTCCTACTCAATTAAAAGAGCATATTGAGGGCAAAACCATCAAATCATCAAATAGCAAGACTTGTCCTACTGGGGCAAGGCACTTGAAAAGGATAATTTTCTCGAGCATTGAAAAAACAACACCTCAAAGGGAGTATCCCATTCCTAAAAGTTCAAATAAAATCAAAATATGGGCTAGCGTTCATTTCTTTGCACGCAGGTGAAAAGTGAAGTGAAAACCCCAAATAATAGATATCCCAAATTGGATAGGGGATTGCAAGAAAATGTGGAAATGTATTGAGCTATTTAGCTGGGGCAAGTGTTACCTAGCGGGGGCAAGTGTCGCCTAACCGGGGCAAGTGCCACTTGACTGAGGTAAATGGATTATTGATGTAATCGAGGGTCTTCTCATGAACAACACCTTCAAACACGAATGGAAGGATTCGACAGAGATTGTCCGTATCAGTATAAAACATTAAAATGGACTCAATTAAAGGGAAATGTCGATACTCGATAAAAGAAGGGTAGTTGAGTATCGTGTCCAATTCACCTCTTTTCTTCTCATTTGCTAACACAAATTCATTTGTGTTTCGACAGAATGTGTTGATAAGACTTCAAAAACGAGCTCCAATGAAGGGAAGACATCAATACAAGAGTAAAGTGGTCATCGCCACGACGTACGGATGGTAGATTCTTATAATCACTTACTTGTGTTTGAATCAGAATACATAATCATGAGTAAGGCGGTATCGTTCCAATCTATTTCGGATATGGAACGTATACTGACTCTTCATTTTGATCTTGACAGCAACTCACCGCCACAATGGATAGGTAAGTGTCTTTTCCCTTCAAAATCCAAAGACTTCAAGGAATCTTAGAACACATAACAATCATATCTTGTTAAGTTAAGTAGATTACAGATTTCACGATCCATACACTCTCATTGGAGTGCATTGCCAAGGGTAAAAGTTGTATCATTCCAATTTTCTCAAAATTCGAGAACATACACTGACACATTCCTTTTATATCCCTAGGGATCTTCAGCCACAGTGGACAAGTAAGCAACCTTTTCCCCAATCCCTTAGAGTTTAAAACTTTCAGAGTCCTTTTTTCCTAGAGTGTTAAGATTTCTAAGAGTCTAGAAGATACTCAATTCTCATGTCTAGAAAGACATAGATTTCACATAATCACTTCATTTGTATTCACTCAAAAGCTTTTGAAGTTATCCAAACATGCAGTGAAACATACATCGTGCATCATAAATCCACATGGGGATTGAATTTTGTTGAAAATGAGATGAGTTTTCAAATGAAAGTGTTTACGACCTATCAGTTGGAGTATCTCAAAGGATGAGAGGCAAATTATGCCCAAACACGTCCCATACACACTTGAGAGATGAGTGAGGTGAGGTTGAAATGGAAACCCATATTTATGGACGTAGGGATCATTTGTAGTGATTACATGGATTGAAATGACGAAAGGCATTCATTTCTCTATCCTAAACACATTTATAATCCTTTGCAAGCCCATTTGAGCCTATCAAGGAGCATTCTTAAAAATAATCTTGTCAAGAATCACCCCCCACTAGGGCATTTTAGGAGGTTCATTGGTTGGTATTCTTGGAGAAAAGATCAAGAAAGACTTTATTGTACTAACTTGCATCAACTTTTTTGTGATAGTTTCAGGTGACGTCACAGGGAAGCTCGAAACATTCTAAAGAGAGGAAAAACAGTTCATTTCTCTATCCCAAACATTTTATCCTTTTGATGAGTCTATTTGAGCCTTAAATCTTCATTTCTAAACCCCACTGGTGATTACCTCCCTACACTGGGCCAATGCATATGATTTACCAAAAGATGAGATCTTAATTAGCACAAGAGAGTCTTTAGGGCTCAATTTGAAAAAGAGTTGAAAAGACAAAAGTCAATTGAATTTAAGGGCGAGCGAAAAAGCAAAGTGCCTGGTAAAAGCAAGGCCAAAGTCCTTACTTGAAAAAATGAGAGTTAAAATGCAATTGAAAACAACATGATTGCATCAGAAAGTAAAATTGCCAAAGTAAAATAAGAGAGAAAAATCAAGTCTCTAGAGTTGTAAAAGATGAGCATTTAGTGGACTCATAAAGTCAAAATGTAAATCTATTCCCAGTGGATACGAGAGTTGGCAATGATGCAAAGGTAATCACCAACCTTTCACACCTCTTATTCTGAAAAATTGAGCCTTTTTTAGCCTACCCGAAGCCAACATTACAACCCTCTCCGAAGACTTTTCTGATTGGGATGTTTCAAGTGGATACGTGATTTCACATAAGGAGTTACTGTTTAAAGAAGTAAGTATAATCATGTCTTGTCTTATTTTCGAGGTTCTTGACTTGTAAACCCAAAGGAGATATCTCTGATTATTATTTCATTCTTAGCCTCAAAGCGCTTATCTGTTGCGTAAGCCTTTGACCAAACCTGAATTACGATCCCTTAAAAGACCTTTTCAGATCGATTAGATTGTATACACTACGAATAGTCCCGAAATCCTAGACATAGGTTTTGAAAAATGATTCGAGTGTTTCTTTAAATTTTTCCCCAGCATGTGAAAATCAAAACCCTTTTTGAGAGATTATAAGAAGTCATCTCTGATGAAAATACTCCAATTGATATTTTAACCAAACTCTTTTGGCAATTTCAAAACATTTGATTCAAAATCTTCTCCACAAGGAATTTTGATCATTTTTATCGTGTTGCAAGATGTTTTGGATAACCTCCCACATCGTAATGCATTTATGGAAGTTTCTCCATGATTCTTAGCTTGTCTAAACCTCAGAATAACATCAAAACAAGCTTTCCATTAAATTTTGGAAGTTTTTTCACCCTTCTAACCCTCTTTCGCAGGGATCGGAAGAATCCTCTTTTCTTACCCTCTTTTGTAGGGACCGAAAAAGTTCACCATTCTAACCCTCTTTCGCAAGGACCTGAAGACTACTCTTTTCTCACCCTTTTTTGTAGGAATCGAAAAAGTTCACCCTTCTAACCCTCTTTCGAATGGACCGAGAGACCTTCTCTTTTCGCACCCTCTTTTGTAGGGACCGAAAAAGTTCACCCTTCTAACCCTCTTTCGTAGGGACCGGAAGACCTTCTCTTTTCTCACCCTCTTTTGTAAGGACCGAAAAATTTTACCATTCTAACCCTCTTTCATAGGGCCTAGAAGACTCCTCTTTTCTCACCCTCTTTTGTAGGGATCGCAAAATCTCACTCCTTACCCTTTTTCGTAGGGACATCACCCACAAGTCTTTTTCTATGAGCGGAGGTATGTGATCACAGCCTGACAACCATTGAAGAACTTGAGGAATGATTTCATCATCATCAAAGATAGGCGTCTCGTAGCGGAATTGTCTATGCCCATTCCATTGCGCATTCACGTCACTCATCTCGTCGCCAGGTATTTGTTAGGTGAGCCTCTTCTATATGTCATCCACATGTACCTCTCCTATCTACCCAAAAGGTGACATTAAGGCATTCCTTAGTAATTCCCTCCTACGGGATATCTCAGCCAAAGTTTTAACCTTAGGAATCTCTCATGATCTGTCTCACCAGACAGGTCATCTTAGTCTAAGTCTTACCCTTGGGAATCTCTCATGATCTGTCTCATCAGACAGGTCATCTCAGTCTAAGTCTTAGCCCTAGGAATCTCTCATGATCTGTCTCACCAGATAGATCATCTCAGCCTAAGTCTTACCCTTAGGAAATTTCTCGTGATCTTAGCCTAAGTCTTATCCTTAGGAAATCTCTCGTGATATGTCATCTTAGCCTAAGTCTTATTCTTAGGAATCGTCTTTGCCTGAGTCTCACCAAGTTGTTGAACTTGATCACCAAGTTGCTTTCATCCCTATAAATATAGATAGGGGTGTGCCTTTGGTGGGTGGGAAAAAGAGAAGTGTGCATTGTGTGGGCGTGCCTTTGTGCGAGTGTACAAGAGTTGAGAGAGCAGAAAATTGTTTTCTTTGTTCTCGCTCTTTTGACCAAAAAATCGAGAGTACGGAGTGTCGTATCCACGAGATTGCTAACACAATCGAAGGCGGTGATCGTCCGCAAGTTCCGTCTTTCCATTCGTCGTGCGATTGGTAGTGTGTCTAAACTAGAGGTTTGACGCTTGTGGGACTCAAACGGAAGAACATCCGAACTAATCCGTTTTAAGCACGCTTCGAGAGGTAATTCGCAAACCCCATTCGTTTAGTTTGATTTTCGATTGAAACGCACGAACAACGCCTCTGGAGATACGTGTACGGGTTTGTTTATTTCCGATGCGTTTTATTAGTAATTTTTGCCCGTGCATGTTCCTTGAAAACCCAACACTACATGCAAACTGCTCTAGGTTAAGGCCGCTCGCATAGATGAAAAGCTGGGATCTAACAAGTTCGTGGGGGCTTAGAGAGGGTTCCATGGACTTCCAATTAGCCGGTCTTTGCACTCGGGTCCTTAGATTATCCAAAAAAAGAAAAAAGAAAAAGAGAATAGCAACCTGTATAAGGAATTGCCAAACAATTTAAAGGAGTTAAAACGCAGTGGAAGCCATTGGCCTACACTTTTCCTTCGACTCGGTCTGAAGCCCGTTTGAAACATGATCTGTTGATCGCTCGGTTTTATATCGGGCTTAAAACTCCCTGTCCAGATTTGTCCGCAATCGAAATACTCACGAGTTTTGTCCAGGATCTCATGATGGGCCTAATGGGCCTCCAGGCCCAGACCAGCTCAACCCCAAACCATACCATCTGTAAAACCCGTTGACCAAAGTACTTGTTCCGGTGGTCTTCTTCCCGCGTTTACTTTTTGTACTCCGACTGTCTGAGACCACCCGTTCCTTGGTCCAGTCTTCGCAGTATAAAAGGGCGTCCATTGTTGTTCTCGGTGTGTTGCGTTCAAGCTTCTTCGCTCGCGAGTTCTTCTTCTTCTTCTTCTTCTTGCAGAGTTGATTGAGCTTCGCGGCCATGGCGTCTCAAGAGCATCTGGAGAATCTGAAAGCCCGCCAGAGTTACAGGAACTTCTGGCACGCTGACCTCACACACACCGTTCAAGCTGACACCCCCTGTATGGTTCCATTCTCTGCCTCTCTCTCTCTCTCTGATCACATACATGGTCTTTTCTGAAAAAGAGAGGAATATAATGCGTTATCTAATCTTCTTCCTGATCTCTGATGGGGTTGCTCTGTTTCTCGCTGCATGTGATCGCAGACTGCTGCTTTGCCTTTTGGTGGTAAGTCGTTTTCAATGTGTTGATTTGAGATGATTCTTGAAATTATTGCTGGAATTGGATTTGTTTCGGTGCTTACGAGTAGCTTTATAATAAGAATGTTGTCACTCTTACGAGATTATGGTCCATCAGAAAGAGGATGTTATGATGAAAATTTGACAAAAACATGGACTGTCAGAAGAAAAATTGGAAAACAGACAGTTTACATGTTCCCCTTTGGACTATGGATTGAGCTCAGGTCATTTGATGGCGTTTTTCTGGAGATTTTCTTGAACAATCAAATAGAAAGAGAGAGAGAGAGAGAAGAACAAGAAGATAATCGTTCTGAGTCATGTCCATTTATTCGGTAACCAGACTTTCACCGAAGCACATTTCGCGGTGATCCCGCAAGCTAAGCATTTTCAAGGAAGTTTGGTCCTTCCGGAACATTCTTCCACAAAAGCATATAACTTCATATAGGCTAGGTTCCTTACGCGGTGTCGGACGATGTCGAAATATGCTAGATCTTAGTTGGTTCTGTTCCTTCACCTTGCCGACAAATGACCCTATCGAGCTGTCTTGAAGTGGTCAAGGAAGTATAAATTATAGCAATCGATCCATAGGGTACTGCTAACTTCAAGAGGAAAATGTAGATAATCAGCGTCAATGCGCAACTGAGATAAACTTTGAAATGATGGAACTTCACTGTCTTTACTAGTACTCATCCATGACATCTCAATCTAACAACACCGCCGCAATGGAGACTATTTCAGGGTTCGTGTATTTCGTTTAAATCTTTATCCCTTGTGTTATTCCTGGGGGAAAACATTTCCAAACAAGGACACAGCATGGAACCACATCTCGGAGAGTTCTCTTTAGGCATTTTCTGACTGTAGAGTTGCTGGATTGTCTCATGCTGGTGTTAAGCAGTGATCAATGCGTGCAGTAGAGGTTTTGACAGCTAACAGTGGGCGGTTGATCGAAAGCATTTCTTGTAGCGAATAGCGACCGATGTTTGACGATATCCAACAAGAATTCGACATTTTACAGTCATTCTTGTAGCTTCATTATGCTTCAAATGTTGGACTGCATTATGCAATGAGCAGTTCTGCTGTCTGACATCCAGCTAAATCCTTTTGCTCTGTCGCAGCGGACCATGTGCTTCGTACTTGCTCCGGAGAAGAGCCCTTTACAATGACATGTCCAGGTAATGGATCTTCGTGATTCATGTCATTCTCTCTTACTCAATTCCATGATCTGCCGGTGAAAATATGTTCTCTCGTTCCGTCTTTAGATATGTGTGTTGCGCTGGTTACATGCCCTGTAGCGGAAGGTGCGGAGAAAGCCGGTATCCCGAGCTATGCCTCGCCACTGAGGTATATTAACCCTTCAAACTTTTGGTGGTTCTGATTTCTTCCCCTGTTTCTCATGTCAATCACTTATTCCCTCCCCTCTCATGTACTCGTGATCGCCGATTGCGTTAAGATCTCACAACACTTGTTGCAAAGTAAACGGCGACAGTATTTTTCTTATCAAACAGTTACTGATCTTGCTGGTTTTCTCATCTCTTCTAGTCGGTATCCATGGACTTTTCATGGAAAATTCCTTTTTATGTTCCTTCTTTCTATAACTCTTCGGATGGCCAGGTCGTCTGCTGCTTTGGGAATTCAGTGGCCTCGACGCGCTTTCTCTTGCAAGACGAGTTCAACATACAGACCACTCAATGCGACAATTGTATCATTGTATGCTCTAACCTGTGCACAATCATAAAAATTGGAAAGTAAATTCATTGTGCAATCTAGCCTTTTTTTATCATTAGCGTGTTCCGTTGATGCTCAGGCCTTCATGATCATCCTCCAACAAGTTGCGTGCGTGTTTTCGATCATAGCAATGATATGTGGAAACAGCGAGATCCGAGAGGCTTCGCAGATGCTCAGTTGTTTGGCCGACATGGTTTACTGCACGTAAGTTCCACCGTGTACTCATTCCCGAACATTACCGCGACTAATTTAACCACGAGTCCATGGCTTGTGCTGATTTTCCCCGTTCTCTTCTCGCAGGGTTTGCGCTTGTATGCAGGTATGTTGCATGAATTCCGATGCGGCCTCGTGTCATGACCGAACATTGCATCTCACTGCCTGTGTTTTTTAACCTTCTGTTTTTGCTAACCGAGACCGAGAGTGCTTGCAGACTCAGCACAAGATAGAGATGGACAAGCGAGACGGCTTGATCAACGATGGACCGATGGCCGTGCCTCGGTGGCAGCAAATGTCGCGCCTTGACCAGAGGGTGCCTCCCTCGGTCGGCTATTAGCCTCGGCCTGCATACCGAGACCCCTATCCTTATTCCAGCTACTCGAGATGAAACCTCTCTAGCTGTATCCAGACACAGATCACGCGATCAAAGCCATCGCTCTTTCTACTTGGATTTGTATCCGGACATTCTTGACTCGTGTTCTACCGTTGGGAGACACAATTGGTAGCTTACCAACGTTTTTATGAAATTATCACATTGCTTTTATAGTTTGGAAACCGGCATAGCTTAATCACGCTTCGGATTTACTAACTCTTATAGGAAATTTTCCAAGAGTGACTTGATAACTTTCGGCCGATCAAATTACTAACTGGATTATTAACCAAGCTTATTTTTCTTTTAATTACCAACTTTTCTTATTTGAAATCGAAATTTTATTTACCTTTTTGAATTGCGCCTTAAATTTACCAGCTCTTATATGTAAACTAACTATCTTTAATTTAACTGATCAATCTACTTTCTCTAATTAAGTTATCAACTAATTTTGGATTACCAACTCTATTTAATTAATAACCGATGTTTGTTTATTTTTCCTTAATTTACTAAAGACACGCATTGTTTAACTCTCAACATATCATTTTGTACAATGTGGTATACGACATATTATTCATGGAAATGTATCTGTCCAATATGATGCACACTGTTCAGCTGCCACTCCTTGTAACTTAGGCGCCTTAAATATATAACGAACTCACACATCCGGAGACCCTCCTCGTCCATAGCGAGGGCGTCGCAACCCGAAGCCCAGATCTGGCGAGAGTTGCCACACCCTTGCTATAGCTGGCTTCAGGCCACGACGCCCTTGTCAACCATAGCGAGGGCCTGCAAGCTCTCGCATGGTAGACAAGGTTCGCTAGGCCATAGTACAAAAAAACAGAAAAAAAAAAATATATGAAAAAAAAAATCAGAAAAAATTGTAAAAATTGTTTACGTCAGTGTCGGTCGTGCCAAGCAAGACGACCGGTATCCATGTCAGTGATTTTCATACAAAATTGATCAAAAGGACCACAGTTACTAATACCACCTATTTTTACTGTAGATGTGAATTCACATCAATCAAGTAGTCCGACAACTCAATACAGCACTAGCATCTACCATAAAAAATCTATGCATATATCAAAACTAAGTTGCTCATGTCAAGAATCCCACGGTCATATTTCGCCAGACGACGAGGCCCGAAACCCTGTACTATATTAGCTATGGTTATGCCATGAAAGTCGCATAAGCTGTGATTAAGACTCGGGAATCACGTCAGCTGTGATTATGTCCCGGAGCAAAATCGATCTGTGTACAAGTTCATATCTCGTAATCTTTGTCACTTGGGTCGACCATGAGCCTAAACAAATAAACGTAGTTCCACAAAGACGACATACAAACATCAACAAAAGGAAATATTTCAGATAAGAGTTTGAGCCCTACTGCGCGATCTTTGACAGATACATTCTCATGAATAACAATCTTGTCAACCACATTGTACAGATGATACGCCGGATACCTCATTGCATATGAGCTTTGTTTCTCTTTTTCTTTCTTCATAAGGTGCCACCGAGGTAGGGTTTTCTTTATTCATATCAGAAAGAAAGGGTTTAGAATAACAGAATGTAGCCAGTTCTATCTTCAAGATGATTGTATGTTGTCCAAAAGAGCTCACACCAACTCCAACGTGTTCTTCTGAGAACGGTGCACCCGGAGTGCAACTAAAGCAATTTATGTAGATATCCTACTGTCAAAGATCTTTGGGAGATACAGTTATAACTGTGAATTCAAGAACAGCATGATGCCAAGAGGCTAAAGATATTTCTCCAGCAGTTTTCCGGAAGCAACAGAGGAAATTCCAGACGGCCATGACGAGGTCAATTGTCGTGAAACCAGAATAACAGGAGAGAAGAGAGAAAAAGCTCTTGTCCTGTGTGTGAGACATGCCAGCAAGAAAGTGCCAATGCCTAAAAGGATTAAAGAGGAAAAATAAACTGTTGTTCTAAAAGAAGAAGGATTATCCCCTAAAGGTTCCTAAGGCTTTTGTTTCGCCGAAAATGGTATCGTCAACTAAATACATTTCACTAACTGTTTCTTTGATTTTTTTTATTTATTTAGAAGAGACGGGTTCTGTGGCAATTCTGGGCAGGATTCTCAATGGAACACAAGTAACAGATATACTTCGTTGGAATTTATTCGGGAATGAAGTACAAAGCACTTTACCGGAATTTAATCGACGAGAAAGTGAGATGGTAGAGAGATACAATGACGAAACTTAATTGACGATGAAGATCTGAAAACTATAACTAAAATGCCCGCCAAAATTTAATCAACGACGAAGTATCTAAAATTACAACTAAAGTATAGGAACTGAATGATAATAAATTGGGGAAAAGTAAAGAAAAAATAGATTTGCTAGAACATTGAGTTCATTGATTGACCGGAGATTATTTACAAAGAGTACGATGTGGCTATTTAAAGCCACAATTGACCATTACATTACATTACACAATAAATAAGTTCCCACTATCCTATTTTCTAGCAACACTTGAGCCAGCAAAAATCTCTACTAATCAGTTACTCGTCGATGTGATGTGATAATTTCATTTTTAGATAACTCATAATTGTTGTCATTAGTTGCACGTCAATATCGATATCAATAACTTCATCCCAAATAACTAGATAACTGACATCTAGCCACAATTGAGCCCGGAAATGTTGCTACTCATGAGTTGCACTTCTATCGACATGTAACTCATCAGTTGCATGTCTATCGATGTAGATGACTTCAACCAAGACAACTCATATCTAGCAACACTTAGTGCTCGAAAAATTGCTATTCATGAGTTACACATTGATATCAATGTCCATGATTTCTGCTGTTTACCAATCAGAGGCGTGCAGCTAACGGCTGACTCAGAATTTTTTTCAAAAAGTCCTAAACTTTTTAATTGTGTCAATTAAGTCATAAACATTTTCATGTTTTGTCAATTGAGTCCATCTGGCCAATTTTGGTCGGACATCGTTGACGTGGACGTTGGTCGTCCTACATGGTACGACCGATGCTAACATGGAGAATTTTAAATCATGCTTTAATATTTTTTTACTATGGATGGTGAGGGCCCGACGACCCTTGTCGGCCACAGTAAAAAAAGATTTTTTTTTAAAAAAAATGTCTATGTCAACGCCGTCCATGCCACGTAGAATGACCGACGTCTACATTAGCGATTTCCGATGAAAATTTGCGGATATAATCAATTGGCAATGTGAAAATATTTAGAACTCGATTGGCATAATTAAAAAATTTATGAGAGAATTAATGAAAGTGCAATAAGTTTAGAACTTTTTGGACAATTTTCTGGTTGCTTCATCCTTTGATTATCTTCTAAAAGCTTTTTGCCTTTTGATATCATGTAAGATTTTGTGGCCTTTTGATATCATGTAAGATTTTGTGGAATCACTGTCAACTGTTCTAAAAGTTTAAGTTATTAAACGAAAGCGTGGTTTAATATTTTTTTTTTGGTAAGTAAAGAGGGGTTTATATATATATGGTTAAGAGCGTAGTTTAATATATATATATATATTATTTTTTTTGTGACTGAGGATCCGCTAGTACGGCCGGGGCGCCGATAGCACCACCAAACCAACAGCGACTATATCTCGGCGGGAGCTAGCCCAGGAACCCACCACCAGGGCGCCCCGCTTAAGACGCTAGCGACTGGAGTTTCGAACTCGTTCCCTTGGCGATGAGGTAGTAAAGCGCAAACCATCACAGCCACCCACCGGTGGGTTGAGCGTGGTTTAATATTTATGTATTCTATAACCAACAATCTTGATAGTCACCGGATTACATGAGCCGTGCTCTTCAGTTGGCCTCGAAAGCAAATGGAAATGGAAATCTGACCAATCCGAAGCACGCAGACGGAGGAAAATCATCTAGCAACCGAAATTTTTGTCATCTTCCCGAAGATCAAGACCCCGAAAAGGAGAGTTCTTTGAAGAGAAAAGCTTTCTGGTTTGATTAGATTGCTACAAACTATAACGGGCGTCTCCATAAGAGTTCTCGTACAATTCAGGTACCCCAGAAGCAGCCCAGAGCCTCTCGTTGATCGGCCCCTCCACCTCATCGGGCACGACCGGAGCCCGGCACAGCGGGCACGTCCTCCGGGCGTACCCTATCCAACGGTCCAGGCAGCCCCGGTGGAACACGTGCCGGCAGTTCAGCGGCCGCCGGATCTCGTCGTCCGCCTCGAAGTCGTGCAGGCAGACGGCGCAGGCGCTCTCGGGCGGGTCCGGGTCACCGTTGGCCAGGTCCGAGAATCTGACCACTGGGAGGAGCTCTCGCATCATGGTCAGGGACGGGGAGACCGAGGAGGAGTAGCGGGACTCGGGTTCCTGGAGCGAGGCCGGGTCGGGCTCGAGGAGCTCGGGCAAGCGGAGGAGGAAGTGGACGGCGGTTCGGAGGAGGGAGAAGAGAGAGAAACTGCGGAGGAAGAGGTTTGGAAGGAGGAGGTCGGTGTAACATACTGGGAAGCCCATGTTCGGGGTGGGTGTGTCTGGAGTTGGAAATACAAGTGAAGCTTTATATATAACAGCATGGAGAGGAAGAGAGGTGAGAATAATTTCATTTCCTTTTTGATATTTCATAAACTACTTCCTATTACGGTATTACCCCAATAAAAACATGGAAATGAAAAAAATTTCATTTCCATTTTCCTTCTTCATTTTTTATTTTTATTTTTGGTCGTGGACCATTTAGACAATCTTGTTTATTCTCAATTTATTATCAAGAGGGGCAAAAAATGGATAAATTTGTTTGCTTAAATATTCTTATCATTTAGTCCCGACTTATTGTTAATTTCCACATCGCATGGGTGTGTGCAAGCGGTACGGTATATAGGTCCGGTTCTGCGATGGTTGAGGCCGTTTTGGACTACCCTTCCGAGCATTATTACCTTAGGCCTCTATACCCCGAGCATATGAGTCTGGTTCTGGCTCTGGTTCTGCGAAATCTAAGACCGTCTAGACCTCTTATTTGCCGCACCTTGAACCTTATGAACACGTTTTTATTCTTTTAGACCTTGAGTTTAATCTCACTCATAAATTTTTATTTTTTTCCTTTGTGTTTGAGTATTTGGCTTTAAAAAAAAAAGGAGGCCGAAAAAGGAAAACATAAATTGAAAGAAAGGCATGTCGTGTCGTGTCGTGTTCACATTACTGTTCACTCGTGTCTCATTCACAGGGCTTTTTATTCTATTTTTTTGCTTTTACAGGTAGATTATTATGTCGTCTTTATACTTTTCAGCGAAAATTTCAAATAAGAGTTCGGAGTGCTCTCATTTTCTTAAATAAAAGCCCGAGGTGGACCTTATTTTAAATAAGGGTCTGAAGTGATCATGTAGTCTCGAAAAAAGGGCCTGGCCTCAATAGCATTTTTGTCATTTTATTTTTTTCTTTTATCTTTTCATATTTTTTTTTTATAAAAAAAACAGAAAAAGGAAAAAAACAAAGACAAAAAGGAATATAATTAAAAACAACGTTTGGTGGATTGATTGTAATTTGCACAGGTTATTACTATTGTCCTAACTCATCGAAAAAAACTATTATCTTTTTATGTTTTTTTTTTTATGCAGGCGCATGTAAGGCGAAGCCTCCTTTCTGCAGAATATAAGCTGGCACCCGTGATGTGCATAATCAAAATGTTTTCTCATTAAATAAAAGAACTAACTATAAACTATAAACTATAAACTATAAACTATTTTATTAGGTCAAAGCGCTCATATATATTTTATTCCTAAGGGAGAAAAATGGCGTTCGTGCACTGCATATGGTGATGATTGTCGAACAGTTTTCCGAGCTGCTTCCGGTACCATAAGCTAATATTGTAATGTGAGAGAAAACCATAAATAATTTGGCGGACCCATTTGTTGACTAGGAGGTCACATTGTATCAAAGCAAAATCGATCTACCAATGGGTCCCCTCGCGACTTTAATATCACGTTTGTCATTTCGCTGGCGGCCTCAATCGCGTCGTCGTTCCGGTCCTTTCCGATCGATTCTCGTTAGATAGCGATGGAAAAGCCCGTTCATGGGCACGACAGAAGAATCTCAATTGGGCATGCGTGTTTCCTCCGTCCTTGATCGAAGAAAGAAAAAAAAAAAACCTTCTCCATCGTCTGAATAATCTCGTCAAGTGGGTTCGAGTATGATTCTATAGATAGCTCTTACGCTTACGCATATAATCGCTGCATCCCATCGTCGCCCCCCCCGGCTTTCTCTGGACATCTAGATCCAATTAGGTACGTGAAAATTAGACCTGTCAAAATGGGTCATAAACTCATTTCTTAACCCATATATAATGGGATATGTTGTTATTGAAGGGATTTATAGCACACCGAATCAGAATGATCACACAGAAATCAAAGAAAATTAGACGACGCACGAGATTACCCAAGTTCACTCCAGAATAGGGCTACGTCCTGCAAAGAGACTTCACTATATTTTGGTTTACAACCACTTAACTCGTTACAATGATCAGAAAAACGAGCAAAATATATATGCCCCAAACGGGCCAAAAACCTAAACCTATATGAAACCTCTTAATCTCACACCATATGGGTCAGCTTAAATAAAAGCCCAAACCCGTTGAGGTTTCGAGGGCGCTGCCCCGAACCCCCGCCCGCTGACCGGGCAGCGGAGCACCCATGTCGGGGGCGCTGCCCCCAAACTCCCGCATTCTGCTCGCATGGGTCACATGTCGTCGGATAACACTTCAGTTTCCCTAAGCTCACGTGGGCGTACCTGATGTGAGAAACCCCCGAAGTATTCGCCAACTCCAACAATTATATGGGTTAGTTATATCCAATAAATAGATTTAAACATAATATGAGTGTTAAATGGATCATAATGGGTTTACAACTTACTTAAGCACAACCCACCTCTGTGACCCTCTCTTCATTTTCTCTCGCCCTCACTCCATCTCATGCTTACTTACTCCGCACGCTCACCACAGTTTGGATATATACATACGAGAATATTTTCGAAACATGAGTCAGGTCATGTATGAATTGGGTAGGGATCACTACGTTAGCGGGTTAAATGAGTTTATTTGGGTCGGATCATTTACGATTCGACCCGACCCGCCCCTCCGATGGTGTTCCGAAAACCGACTCTCTAGCACACGTGTGCCAGTTCTCTTTTACACGTATGATCATAAATGGTTCCTACAATAAACAGGAGCTTTTTTCTTGCATCTCCCACGAATGCGAGAGGATGCGCGCGTGCATGCGACACCACCCCGACTTTCTCCCTTGTCCCTCCCGTTTGCTATCTCCCGTTCATTCTAACACACAGCCCCATCTTGTCAGAGCTTTGTCTCTGCCTCACTGTCATGCCACTGACAACAGCAAACGTTGCCGGATCTTCATTACTAGTTCTCCTCCTTCATTAGACACATTCTTGACGACCCGATTGTGATAAAAATTGTCGACCAAAAAAAAAAAAAAGTTGTGAGAAAAATTATTCCACTTTTTTTTAATTTAATCCTAAATATTTTAATTTTATCAATTGAGTACTAAATTTTTTTACTTTTTGCCAATTGAGTTTATTTGGCCGATTTTTGGCGAAAATTATTGACGTAGATGTCAGCCGTCTTACGTGGCACGGCCGGCGTTGACATGAACATGACGCTAATATTTTTTTCTAATTTTATTTTCTGTTGTTTTTTTTTTCTTAAAGTGTCCGACGAGGCCGGGCGAGGGCCGCGACCCTCACCGGCCACAATATGGAAAAAAAACCAAAAGGAAGAAAAGAAAAAAAATAGAAAATAACTAAAAAATCGAATTAAAATTATATTAAAAATTATCTACGTCAACGCCGGCGTCAGTGTCAGCGATTTCCGATCAAAATTGGTCGGATAGACTCAATTGGCACAACTAAAAGATCTATGACTGAATTAGCAAAAATGCAATAAGTTTAACACTATTTGAACAGTTTTCCATCCCAATTGTGCGTACTCTTGTCCCTAACACACCCGACCTCTGATCGAGCCGATTACTGTATCCATGGAAATCTCGCGACCTAAGCTTTTCGAAAACGCGGTCGGAAGTATTTTTCGAGACGAATGCGATTTCCATAGAAGCCTGAACAGCTCGTTACTCTTGATAGCTTTGCTTCATCTCCTCGTTTTGACGAACAAAACGACACTTTGGGTCATTTATATTTTTTTTTTATGCTCATTGGAAAATTCATTAAATTTATTTGCCCAAACAAGTCACGAGCGAGTAGACATCAGGATCTTCTTTTGATTGAAATCTTGTTTGGAGACTTATTGTTGACTCCTCGTTTGGAACCTATCTTATGTCTTGGCTAAACACCCAAGCATCATCACAGGCATCTCCCATCAATTTTCAAATCGATATCACCCTTGAATGATGGCTTCTTCCGGTTGTTCATAATAATAATAATGATAATCATAATAATTATTATTATTAATATTATAATTGAATCGACGAATAAATTACTCCCTTCAAAAACTCTGTAAATACAATATGTTCCTATGATGGGGCTAGAGGGAATCTAGACAATTTATAAAATGAACTATAGTTTGAGTTGGAACAACAAAAGGGTGTTCTCAAAGCTAACAAAGAAAGACACAAGCCATTTCCACGATGCGAGTTTAGATGCATTAGCAGCTTCGTGAATCTTCAATATACATACCGACCAAAAAAAAAAGAAGAAGAAGAAACTTCAATATACCGTTTTTCCTGTATACGTGGGAAATTACCACAAAAACAATGAACTCGTTGCATTTTTGCCAATTCAGTCATTAACTTTTTCGTATTTTGCCAATTGAATCCATCCAATCAATTCTGGCCGAAAAATCGTTGATGGGGACGCTAGCCGTCCTACGTGGCACGGTTGACGTTGACGTGGACATTTTTAATAATATTTTAATTATTTTTTGTGTTTTTGTTTTCTTTTGCTTTTTCTTTTTAGATTGAGGGTCGGCGAGGGCGTCTCGGCTCTCAACCCTAAAATAAAGAAAAATAATCAAAATATTATTGAAATATGTTCACGTCAGTGCCGGCTGTATCACATAGGATTGTCGGCGTCCAAGTCGGCTATTTTCAGATAAAATTGGCCGAATAGACTCGATTGACAGAACGTGGAAAATTTCAGGACTAAATTGGCACAATTAAAAGGTTTAGGCACAATTGTAATATGTTCAGATTTTTTTGGCAATTTCGTCGTTTTACTTGACCCATGAGATTAATCCAATTAAGGTGGGCTTGCCCGTCACAAAAAAGTATAGTAAATTTTCATATTTTTAAGGGGAGGAAAATGTCATTTAAGATATGATTAGAAAACCTTACTAATTACCATGACAGCAAAAGCCTAACATAGGCTTCTACAGTCTGAAAAGAAGTTCCTAAGCCCTTTAGTTGGATTTAGTATGTTGCCAGCATCTAAAGTGTCTTACCTATCTGTCCTAGCACTTGTTATTTACACGTATATATCAATTATTTTATGCCCTTTTCCGGTTAAATTTAAAAGAACCCCTATTTTTTTTTTTTTTGGTAACTTATAACTGGTCGATTTAAATTTGATTGACTCATTCTACCATGTCGATCATTTAATAGATGCACCAAGTACCAATCGAGCCCTATATTGCAATTTTTATATGGTGGACAAAGTCAGAGAGGTGGGATCACTTCGGCACGTGGGATGCCGGTGGCTTTGTACCTAACCAATTTGAGAGGCCCACCAAAGCTGCATAGAATTTAAGGTCTATAAAGATTAAGCCTAATTAATCTGGGTAATTAGCCTTTGTGACTTTTTACATACTCCCCTGTCTTTTATCGTATTTTATTCACAGACTTGTCAAAACGCACTTTGGCCCGATACGCAATGTGGTCCTTGAACTTTATTCCAATATGCAATGTCATTCATGAACTTTTAATTCGATCAATATGATCCCTAAACTTTTGATTTTTGTTCAAGCTAGTCTCTTAACCATATTCAATGTTGTCCCTGAACTTCAATTGTTGGATGGACAACATTGAACATTTTCATATGGTGTAAGGACTAAATCGAACATGTATAAAAAAGTTTAGGGACTACTACATTGAACAAATTTAAAGTTCAGGGACCACATTGTATATTGAGCCAAAGTTCTTGGACAATTTATGTCATTTTCCCATTTCGTTATACCTTCCGTCTTTTTGGGTTCAAATACATGAAATCAACCAATTCAAAAGCAATTGCTTATATTGCTTACGAAAGTGAATCAACAAATATTGCTTTCATCGTCTTTAAAATGTTTAGACATTAATTGTTGTCGATAATGAAAATATTTTTCAACGGCTAATCATTTCAAGCGATGAAACAACTATTTTCATGAAAATATTATTTAAATCACTAATTTTCTGCGAAACAAAAGGAGCCGAAGTATTGCTTTTCTACATGAATAAAGTGAATGCAACCAAGCCACATGCCTTTTCAACACATGCGTGAGCGCACTAAGTTTCGGGCTCAGGCCCGTCGCCACTATGCAGATTGTCGAAGGTCCAGTGCATCCGATGCCACCTAATACGTGGACCCATGAAGGAGTCCACAAGACTTGTACCCGAATTGAAGGACCAAGGCCCAAAATCCAAGGCCCACAGGGATGGCCCATCATTCACTTGGGTACGGTCAAAGCATATTTGTATGGGCGCTTGCTCTCAAACTCTAAGGCTCTGCATCGTACAGAACATTTTTTTTTTTTTTTGGTTGAATAAGCATTTCATATACTAATCAAGATAGTTCTTACAATAAGTGCCCAAAGAGGGGGCATCAAAACAAAGCAAGTCCCAAAGAGCTTTGGGGGATTAACCAACCAATTTCTAGGGATAGAATATGTCTGATGCGCCCTGGCCACCCAGTCGGCGATAGAATTTGTTGAACG
This sequence comes from Lenwebbia sp. NSW1173648, assembly GCA_029784005.1. Taxonomy (NCBI): domain Eukaryota; kingdom Viridiplantae; phylum Streptophyta; class Magnoliopsida; order Myrtales; family Myrtaceae; genus Lenwebbia; species Lenwebbia sp. NSW1173648. The sequence goes on from JARCGZ010000005.1 coordinate 4,691,132, forward strand.
GTTGCAATGGGCCAAATTAATGTTGTTGTATTGGGCCATAAGGGCCCGAATGTTCACCAAGCAAACCTCTGTCTCCCACGAAAAAGTCGCTCCTCCACATATCGCTTTAACATTCTCTGCGCAATCTGTTTCCATCTCAATTACTACCTCTCTCTTCGACGCGAGCCACTTCAAAAGCTTCCTCCATGGCGAGAGCCTCCGCGAGCTCCGGCAACCAAGCTTGGATCTTCTGGCAAAACCATCAAGGAGGGCCCTCAATGAGTCTCGAAGCACCCCCGCAATGGATCCTTCAGTGCCGTTCTCCCCCAGTGACGCATCTATCTTCACCTTCAAGTAACCTCCCTTCGGTGAAGTCCATGCTTCACGACGGTGAGTTGTTTTCTTGCTAAAGGTTGCAACTTTACCATTTTTGCTTAAGTAACAGCTTACCGCTGCTTCTGCAGACACGATTAGGGTCTTAAATTTGGGGGTTTTCCCTCGGAACACAGAATCATTCCTCTCCTTCCAGATGGACCAAAGGATCAACGCCAAGTGATGGGGAGTTCTTATGATCTTCTAGTAATTCTTGTAGCCATTGGTCAATTCTTGTTGCGGTGGATGTCTATCAATATATGTTCAAGCTGGGGTTGCTCCATATATGCTTCGTCCATGAACAGTGGAGAAAAATATGCTCTCCCGTTTCGACCTGCTGGTCACAGATTGTACAAAATGGGTGGGGGACGAGCTTACGTCTGAATAAATTTTCCTTTGTCGGAAAAGAGTTCTCACAAAGGCACCAAAGGAAGTTCTTAATCTTCGGGGTGGGGGGGAGGTGCGATTTCCATATTGTATTCCAAAATTTGCTAGATGGCTAGAAGGAAGTTGAAGCTCTTCCAGCATTCGAGACCTTATCTTTATCCGTCAACTTGTATGCGCTCTTGACTGTAAAAATCCCGGATTTCTTAGCCATCCAGATTACTTTATCCTTTTGTAGAAGGGGGCTAATAGGAACGGCTAAAATTTCCTCAACAAGTTGACAATCAAAGAGTTCTCCGAGGGTTATTTCATCCCACCTAGAGTCCTCTTTTAATATCACTTCTGCAACTCTGGTCGATTCCCTGTCATTTGCTGGGCCGCCGATGATTCCTCTCTGTAACCATTTATCTTCTAGAATGCTGATCTCTTCCCTTGTCCCGACTGACCATCTCATTGATTCAGAGATATTCTCCCTTCCCAACAGAAGACTTTGCCAACCCCATGAAGGCCTACTGCCTCTCTTGGCCTGCCAAAACTTCTTGTTAGGGAAGTAGAGGCCCTTCAATAATCTGCTCCATAAAGAGTTCTGGTTCTGAGCTATCCTCTAGGCTTGTTTTCCTAGCATGGCTTTATTGAAGTTCAAAAGATCTTTAAAACCATTCCCCCTGCATCTTTCCTCGATTTGAGGATTTCCCAGCTTTTCCAATGTATTCTCATATTTGATTCTCTATTTTCCACCAAAACGCAGCAGTTTTCTTCTCGATAGCCTGACATATCGAGACCGGAATCTTGAAAATGGACATGGCATACTATGGAATGACTTGAATTATTGATTTGATCAACACTTCCTTCCCCGCTTTTGAGATCAGGTTCTCCTTCCACCCTTCTAATTTCATATTCACTCTTGCCAAAATCCAAGAGAACATCTATTTTTTAAAATCTCCCCAATCCGAGGAAATGCCTAAGTATTTTCTAGTTTTTCAATGACTGGGACCCTCAAAGTGCCCACCAAATTCCATTTCAGTTGCTGGGGACAATCTGAGCTGAAGCAAATACCTGATTATTCAGGTTCACGACTTGTCCCGTAGCCTGACAATATTGGTTTAGAATCATCCCCAGGTTCTGGCATTCTGTTATCCTTCCATCCAAAAAAAAGATCGAATCATCAGCATAAAGAAGGTGGGAGAGAGTAGAGCAGTACCTGTTTAGTTTGTCTCATTTGATAGTTCCATCTCACAACTTTTTCAATAAAAATCGAGAGGGTGTTCGCCATCAAAATGAAGAGACAATCGAAAAGGGGGACCCCTTGTCTAATACCCCTAGTCAGTTGGAAGGAAGGAAGTGGTTCCCCATTCAATTTAATACTCAACGTGGCTAAATTCACACACTTCATTACTCTGTCTACCCACTTGGAACAAAACCCCATTTTGAGAAGACGTGCTTCAAGGAAGTCCCATTCAACTCTATCGTAAGCCTTTTTCATATCTAATTTGAAGATGGCTTGAAATTTCTTCTTTCTCTTCCTAACCCTCAGTTGATGGATTACCTCATGAACCACCAAGATGTTATCTTGAATTTGTATTTGTCTTTGCCCCCCCCCCCCCCCCAAACGAAAGTGCTTTATTCCTTGGCTATTAACTCAAGGAGCCAAGGTTTTAGCCTATTGGCCATTACCTTCGAAATGATATTTTAAGAAAAATTACAAAGGCTAATAGGTCTAAATTGGTCCAGACTCTCCGGGTTTGTAACTTTGGGGACAAGAGTAATGTGTGTTCTATTAAGCTCAGGATTTAAATTGCCAGTATTGAAGAACATCTCAACTTCTTTGAAAACAGAATCTTTGATTACCTCCTAGTGTTTATGGTAGAAGAGGCCATTCAAACCGTCTGGACCTGGGGCTTTTAACGATCCCTTATTGAAGACTACTTCCTTCACTTCCAATAGAGTAACTTCAGCTGTGAGTGCCTTGTTCATTTCATCTGTTACAAGGGCAGAGCATTGTTGGATTACAGCCTCAAAGTCACGGGGGCCAACCGAGCAATAGAGTTCTTTGAAGAAATCTGTTGCCATTTCTTTTAAAGCTTCTGATTCTCTAATCTAGGTATCTCCACCTCTGTTTTTCAGCATAGAAATTCTATTCCTTTGCCTCCTCTAGATAGTGGTAGCGTGAAAGAATTTTGTATTTTTATCCCCCCACTTTAGCCAATTAATCCTTGACCTTAGACCCCAATCCATCTCTTCCCTCCTCCACACCTCCTCAATCTTCTCAATAATCTCTTTCTGCTGTGTTCTGTGCGAATTTGGGGCCAACTCATTAGTCAAGTTCTGAAGCTGTGATTTCAGCTTGCAAATTAGCTTTTTGTTATTTGGCAAAGCCTTCCTCCTCCATTTCTCCAACTCCTTAGCTACTTTCTTCAGTTTCTAATTCAAATCAGAACAATCTTTTCCTCTTGACCTTTTTGGGTGAAAGTGATAGCAAAATAGGGCTATGGTCTGAGCTTATAGCTGGCAAAGCAAATGCTTCAGCTTCTGGGAATGCAATCCTCCATTCAAAATCACAGACCACTCTATCAAGTCTTTTTTTAACAAGTCCCCCCTTCCCTATTGTTTGCCCTAGTAAAAGCGCAACCCTTGCTTTCAAGATCCATTATACCGCAGATATTAAGGAAATCACTGAAAGCTTTCATTCTATATTGCTCAAATTCTCTTTTCCCCACCTTTTCCCAATAGAAAAGTGTTTCGTTAAAATCCCATATCCATATCCAAGGAAGGTTACTCGCAGACTTTCTCTGCTTAATCACTTCCCAGGTGTGAATTCTATCCTGGAAAGTTGCTGGTGCGTGAATTAATGTGGCCCTAAATCGAGTTCCCAATACAGGATCTTCTTACATAATTTCCACAAACTCGTTTGTGGCAACTAAGACAGTGACTGCCACATTATCCTTCCACAACAGTGCCAATCCTCCCCCCAAACCCACTGGATTCACCCCAAAAGGGTTTTGATACCTCAGTCTTTTCCTCACTCGAATAATAACCCCTTCTTGATTTTTTGTTTCACTTAAAAACACTAAACTGGGCTTTTCTTGAGCCGTGATGGCTCTAAGTGCTTGAACTGTCAAGGGAGTGCCCAAACCTTGACAGTTTCAACATAAGAAACTCATTTGTAATCCGATGGCTTATTAGAGCTAACCACCAAAGCTCGTAAAGTTGAGTCCCCTATGGCAGTAATTGGGGGTCTCAAGAAGGTTGGATTCATCCAACAGAACAGAATTAGCAAGGTTCTCTTCACTTGGGCCTTGTGTCTCGCCCTTCTTTGATTCTCTCACGCAATGCTTTTTGTCTCTAATCTTCAGGGAGTTGTTGTCTTGTATGAATGAAGGAAGTTCAATCATCAGGGGCATTTTTACCGCAGTTACATCTTGCTCCTCCAGATCCTGAGTGTCTTCCACTTCCACAATTTCCTATTCAAACATTTTCCTCTTCCCTCTGTCGCCGCTGTCCATTATTTCCGAGGTTTCCTTCGTAGCCTGAACAGTGTCAGGTATATTCTCATCGTCCATAAATTCTCCTTTAGGCAACTCATAATAGGAAGTCCAGAAGGGGCTATAGGCATTCATTTCAGACTTCAACCAGGAACCATAAAAGATGTTCTCATTCACAGCAAAAACCTCCTCGTTATAAGGTATTTCAGCACACTTTTGGGCATAGTGGCCCATTTTCCCACAAGAAAAGCAAAAGGTGGGAAGCCTTTCATAACGGAAGTCAAGCCAAAGCTCTTTCCCCTTGAAACTGTATATCATTCCAGATTCAAGAGGGGAGTAGAGATTTAGAATTACTTTAGCCTTCCTCACATTCACGGCAGCATACCCGTTAGCTTCAAATTTCACCTCCGCTACTTCTCCCACTTTTCCAGCTATACTTCTCACTACTTCATCCTTTCTTCCTTCAACAGGTAACCCATGAATGTGCATCCAGAAGGCACATTGATCAAAAGTAATACAGTGGGGTGTTGTTGGTTCCCAAGCTTTAAGAACCAGGAGTGTCGAGCAAATGACCAAGGCCCGTTCTGGAGAATCCTGAGCTTTTCCTCCATAGTCTCGAAGACAAAGGAGAACAGACCCGAGCCAAGGTGTGTACAGGTAACACTCTCGGTTTTCCATGCTTTTTTCATTGTCGATTGAAATGCTTGAAAGTTTACACTTGGACAACAAAAGAGGCGTCCATACACTATTTTATTGCACTCTTCTAGGCTTTCCTCTATGATGACTTTGTCGAGAACTGCTTCTTTGTATTTGACCATAAATAGCCAAGCCTTCTGCAGAGAGCAGCCATTCTTGCTTCCTGTTCTAAATCCCTTTCCATAATTTCTGCAGAATACAAAGACTCAGAGGTTCACGATAGGGAAGGCTTTCTGTGTGAGGATGAGATTTGATACTAGATCTAGGACAACCAAAGGAAGGGAAATGCGATCTACTATCTGGTACTATGCGTAAGGATGGAACGTGTAAATGGGATTGTATTAGGGTTTGGTCAATGGTGTGGAATGAGGTGGAAAAGGTTCGGGGTTTATGGGGGATTTTTTGTGATTTCCTCTTCTTTGAGACTCGGGTTTGTATTCTCCATGATTCCACACATGGGTTAGGGTTAGGGTTAGGGTTAGGGTTCGGGGGTGAAAATTTGGGGAAGAAAGGGAAGACTATCTAGGTGGATGGATAGGGAAAGCTCTCAGCGAAGGAGAGGGTTTTTCTCTCAATTTCTTTGATCGAAATTGGCGTTCATATAACTAAACTTTAAGGGTCTTTACAAAAGGAGCCCAAAGCAGAGGCATCAAAACAAAGCAATTCCCAAAGGGATTGTGGGGGTCTAGAGACCCAATAAATCGGAATACAGTTCATCCGATGCGCTTTTGCCAACCAGTCCGCGGCTAAGTTTGTATCTCGGCTGCAATGGATCACCGAGAAATTAACATCCTGGGCCGGTAGAATTTGGGCTTCAAGGATAAGCGCTTCAGCCTCCCAGCCCATGTTATCAAAATTACAGAACCTTGGATAGCTAAGGAATTTGTCCTATCCATTGCTTTTGCGGTGGTTGTTCATATGAAATGAAGGGAACCAATCCCATAACGTACGCAACGGAATTACACGGAATTAACAAGCCCAGATACTTACTTGAGTCACTGATCGGAGAAGTATATCACAGAATGGACATACCTCGTATTTTCACAGATTAGATGTTACCGTTGCAGTCCATCGAGAGATCGTTCGTCCAGTCACCCGTTTGACGATCGAGAGAGTTCGTCGTTGTGTTTTTCTGTCGTTTCTCTACGCCATTCTGTATGTTAAGAACGTAAGAGAAAACGACAATTGAGAGAGGGGATGACGTCTGTTTCAAACGTGACTTTATCACGTTTGAAACCAATAACTGCCTTTGGCAGTTATCCAATATTGTGAAGGGTTGTGGTGCTCTATATGGGCGGACCACGGTATTCCCATACACCCTCATTATCCAACATCTCCCACTCGCCCATGAAAGGGCTATCCATAACTCTCATTTGCCCACGAAGGGTCAACAACTCCCACTTACCCACGAAGGGTTAAATATAACTTTCTCTCTTTTCTGCAAAGTTCATATCAACAAATAATCCGTGCGACCAGCATACTACGAGAGCTCGTTGCCATACATCTGTTAGGAGTATATAGCAGCTCAAAATGGGCATATTAACTCAGAGTAGATCCAGTATGCAGTACCCTAGATCAATCAGTCACATTTACATCATATCTCTCTTGATCTCTTTAAGCATTTCATATGCATTGTATTCACAATCATGATTAAACTCAAATAATCATAATTGGTCGACCTGTGAATACAAAGATAGAATGTGACATCAAAACAAATTAATCTTCCTCTTCCCTTAAACCTCTCAATTTCAGTTCAGCTCGCTTTTCTAGAAATGTCCCATTAGATCGAATCAATCTCATGACCATTGGCAACATTCTAAGACAGCGAACGCTGAATAGAAATCTTGAGAATAAGTAAGAGTCGTGAGGGGACAAATTTGAGGAACTTTTACCCTCAAGAGTCTCACACGGCTTGAAAGTTGAGATCAAAACTTTCGCCAACTCTTATTGGTCGTCTCATGCATACGTAGTATGAAATACGTATTACGGTATTCTCTCCTTTCCCATGGAGCGTATGTGTTGTCACTTAATATCGTACAGATGATAGTTAAGACATACCCAATGTCTAACTTGAGTTCACAAATCTACTCTTTTGAAAGAATCCTTCAGAACTCACATCTGGCATTAAGACAGATAAAGCAAAATATGTAGGCTATTTCACTTTCGGACATAATAAATAATATGTCCTCATCTTAACACTTTGTTAAGGCGACATCTATACTTTAAGCTCGAGCTCTCAATTATCACCTAGATAATGAGCTTAAAATTGTCTCATCTCTATTTATCACATAGTAAATAAATGTGATTACCCGTGTGAGCGGGCTAATCTCTTATCTGTCCGACATACCTTCTCAATATAATGCACTAAGCATTAATATGCATAAATATCGAACAAACTCAAGCATTAATAATAATGGAACATACCATTAACTATGAACTTTGGGAAAAACAAATATTCAATACTTAAACTTCTACGCAATCCTAGAGATTTCAATATATGGAATTAATCCCTTTTGTCAACACATGACTAAGGAAAAACATCTCTAGGAATTGGCTTCGTTATAAGATCTGCTATCATTCTATGCGTAGATATGTACTGTACGTTCACATCTTTTCGTACAACCATGTCTTTCACAAAATCATACTTCGTGTTTATATGTTTTGTCTTGTAGTGGATCCTTAGTGTAAGCTCTTACTGTTTGGCTATCACAATTAACTAATAATTGAACCTACAGTATCCTTAGCAACACCTCATTGATCCAAACATCTCTTAAGACAAATACCCTCTCGAACTACTGCTAATAATGCCACAAATTCGTCTTTGATTGTGGATAAGGCTATACACGTTTGCTTCTTACTACTCCATGATATGGCGCCATTGTTAAGTAAGAATGCAAATCTAGAGGTAGAATTTCTCTCATCTAAACCTCCTCCTCAGTCAACATCAGTATAGCCTTCAAGGCGTAGATCTTTACCTTGATTACTCAACGAATAATTAGCAATACCATTTAGATACCTCAGGATTCTATTGACGGCAGTCCAAAGGGCTTGACCTGGATTGGATTGGTATCTACTCACCATTCCAACTACATAACAAATATCAGGTCTTGTACACACCATAGCATACATTAAGTTTCCAACAGCACTAGCATATGGAACACCTTCCATTCGTTCCTTTTCTTGTGGAGTCTCAAGACACATTCTACGGCTCAATCCTTCACTTCTTGCAATAGGAGTATCTTTGGGTTTACAGTCTTGCCTACGAAATTATTCAAGAACTTTATCAATATAAGTCTCTTGTGAAAGAGATCATAATCTCTTTGAATAATATCTTGAAATCTGAACTCCAAGAATATATGCAGATTTACCCATATCTTTTATCTCAAAATTGGAACATAACCAATTCTTGATTGTATTAACAAACTCCATATTACTCCCTGCAATTAGTATATCATCAACATATAATGATAAAATCACAAATTGATCTATGGATCTTTTGATATATACGCAATGATCTTCATCAATCATTACAAAATCGTATGCCACTATGGCATTACGAAAAAGTATATACCATTGTCTCGAAGATTGCTTAAGGCCATATATCGATGTCAAAAGTCGACATACTTTTTGTTCTTGGCCTTCTGTAACAAACCCAGCGGGTTGTTCCATATGAATTTCTTCTTTTAATTCTCTATTGAGAACTGCAGTCTTTACATCCATTTGATGTAATTCAAGATCCATGCTAATCACTATTGCTAGAACAAGGCGAATTGAGGTAAATCTTACCACAGGAGAAAACCTCTTCATAATCAATCCTCCATGTTGAATATACCCTTTCACCACAAGGCGAGCCTTATATTTCTCAATCGAGCCATCAGCTTTACGCTTTATTTTGAGAACCCACTTGTTCCCAATGGCTTTGCATCCGTTTAGAAGATCAACCAGTTCTCAAACTCGGTTTGATCTCATTGACTACATCTCTTTTTCCATTGCTTGTATCCAATTTTTCTTATCGAGGCAAGTCGGAGCCTCATTTACATTCCTTGGCTCATTCTCTTCTTATGGAGCGACCATGAAAGCTTTACCTTCAATGTCTAAACGTCGACAAGTCGACGGAGAACGATTTTGCGACTTGTTCGCCAAATTTGAGATTATACATTTAGTACGTCAATCTCCATTACGCTCCCACTCGGATTAGATAGCGACTACATCTTCGCATCAAGTGGTTGCAATTGAGACTGATTCGAAACAAATTCCCCACTTCTCACATTGCTTCCACTTGGATGATATGCCTCAATAAAATCATTATCACTATCCAAGGTTTTAAATAGAGAATAGTCTTCACCTATCTCGCCCTTTTTCTAAAATTCATTCACTAAGAATGTGACATCTCGTAATTCAAATTCAGTTACACTATCTGCTTTCTTGCTCACCTATAAACACATACCCTTTCGAGTGCTCTCAGTATCTCATGAAGATACTCATTTTTTTTGCCTCTAGGGCCCAATTTCCCATACTTGTGAGAAGACTCGTGTGTATAAGTAGCACATTCTCAAGGTCTAAGAAAACTCAAATCTTATTTTCGACCTGTCCACAACTCATATGGAGTGCAGTTAACTGATTTAGAAGGCACACGGTTAAATATCTAGATAGCATTCAACAAATCTTCACCCCAAAAGGTGATAGGCAAATTAGCCTGTGCCATCATAGACTTAACCATTTTCATTGAGACATGTTTCTTCTCTCTACAACTCCATTCTATTGAGGAATCAATGGAATAGTCAACTGTTTTCTCTATTCCATTTTCATCACATAAACATCTGAACTGATCAGATAGATTTTCTCGACCTCGATCGGATCTTAATTTTTTTTTAAATTGATTTTCTAAAACCTCAAAAAATTTTCAAAGCAACTCATGCCTCAGATTTATGAGAAAACACAAAAAAAATAACGCGTCCGAATCGAGTGTAATCATCAATAAATGTGATCAAATAAACAGCCCCATGCCTTACTCTCATATTCATTGAACCACATATGTCCGAATGGATCAACTGCAAAGGAAACTCAGCTCTTATTCCTTTTCCAAATGGTTTCCTCGTTGCTTTTCCCGCTTGGCAATGCTCGTAAATAGGCAAATTGTTTTTTTTTAATATTGCCACATAAGCCCTCTTTGGCTTTATCTAAACATTCGCTATTGGCCAATATGACCTAGCTTAGCATGCCATATATTCACATCATTACAGAATATGTAAATAGGGAATAACTAATATTCACATTATTGTACTCAACAATCAACATAATGAAACCATCCGGAACCATATTTACTTGTTCCAAACGACAAGTTATCACTATCGTTATGAAAATTCAAACTGAAATCAAGTTTAACCAAAACTAACATGGAAACTTAATTCCGTCGAGTTTTTGGAGCATATAACACATTATGTTGGAACAGGGTGCGACCATCGTGCATATTCAATTGGCAGGTGCCAATTCCTTTGACTTCCACTCAGGAATTGTTTTCCACAGATATTTACTATGTTCCATGTGAAATTTCGTCGAAATTCTACAAAGGCATTTATGTCCTTTACTACATAGTCTGTGGCTCCTAGGTCTACAGTCCACAAAGGATGAGGTTCAGTTACAAAAACTGAATTGGAGACTTAAGTAACACTCTAAAGTGTACAAAGGGTTTCTAACTTCTTTGACTCACCACAGTTGCGAGCAAAGTGACCCTTTTTGCCATAATTAAAACACTTCACTTACGAAATGTCATTCTTGAAAGGACACTTTCCTTTCCCATGTCGGTTAAACTTCAGTTTCTTTCTTGAAGAATTCGTTCCCTTGCCCTTCCACTTCTTGAACCCACCTTGACGCTTACGCTTGGAGTCCGAAGCTCTATGTGAACTAGAACCAACATAACAAACATCAGTTATTGGTTTATCCGCCAGAAGGTGATCCACCTCTAGTTCAAGACGGCGCAAAGCATCCTCAAAAGTCTTTACTTTTCATTGTGGATTAAGTGAATTTTTGATATGCACATAGCTGTGAGGCAAAGAATGGATTACTGCTTGCATTTACTGCTCCTTAGTCAAAATGTGGCCTGCATCTTACAATTCACTTATCATGTTTGACATACTTCTCAAAATGTTGTTTTATATTCTGCCCATGTGGCATCATATAAGTGTCAAACCTTATAGTGATCTATCTCAACTTGGTGACCAATGTCTAACCAAACTTAGTTTTTAATGCTTCTCACTTGACTTTGGCATCTTCATAAATGCATGAACTCATGCATAAAACGATTTTCCATGCTACTCAGCAACATAATGCGAGCAATAGAGTTCATCTTTTTCTATGCAGCAAATGCCTCTTTATACTTTCTATGCTGTGCAGTATTTCCATATTCAGATTCTTCTATAACTAGGTTAAGAGCTTCTAGTCCTTTTCACTCTTCTAGTACAAACTGAATTTTCATATGCCAGTTTTCATAATTTCCGCCGTTCAAATTCTCTCCTTTGTTAAGCTTAGCTACGATATTCTAAGAAGCTATGGCCATTGTATCTGAACACGAAGTTCTATAGACGTGTATTCACGAACTATTAATGCCTAACATTTATGCATCTATTTTACACTAACTAATTACATTAATAAATAATTTCACATAAGGTCTCAGATTCGAAAGTTCACTATGTTCCCAATCATCGTCTAAGAATCCTCACTTGAAATTATTATTAACATAATCACTTATGTAAAATTGAGTTCATTAAAGTTACTAAAACTTTATTGAACTCCCCACTCAAATAAAGGATCATAAATAACAATGATCTTCTTATCTTGTAATCATAAAATGACATGGCATGATCTGAACTAATACACAAATAATTCATGCATTAAATCATACTCAAATTGCGGAATACAAGATATAAATAGCAAGAACATTTAATTTCATGCAAAAAATTCATAATATTGCATGTAAGGGCAAATTAGTAAATTTACGAGGGCAAGGACTGAATTGTAGGTAAAGCAGAAAATTAATCGAATTAAGGCATAACCGTAAATTTTTGGCGCAAATAGGGGCAAAAACAAAATTTCTAGTGCGTAGGGCAAAACGGTAAAACCGCGTGTCCAAGGGCAAATCAGTAAATCCAGCTGGCAAGGGCAGAACCGAAATTTCTAGCGCGGGCAAAATTGGAAAATCGAACACAGAAGGGCAAATCCGAAATTTTCCAGTCGGGCGTGTGCCTCTCACGTGCCTCAATCTGCACAATCAGCCACTTCTTGAACAAGAACATATATGTTCTGACTTTAAACAAATAAAGTCAAGATGGCTGAGTGGTCTAATGGTCCAAATTGAGCTGTAGACTTTGGAGTGGGCGTGGGTTCAAATCCCACCACTGCTAGTTTCCTTTTTATTTTAACTGTCCTCGCGTGCGCAGCACGCGCCCACCTTTTCTTTTTCTTTTTTTAATAACAGCCGTTGCCCACTGTACTGCACGCGCACATCTTGCGCAGGCCTTCTCCTTCTTGCGCACAAACAGAAGAAATTTTCTGCGTTTTCCTTCGCGCAAGAATAGTACTGCGTCGGCCGAATTTCGCCGCCGATTCTTCTCCGACAGCCCACAATCAAGACAAATAAATAGTGGGTTTTGATCATCACGTCTGCGCGACCACATAGGTCCAAGAATCAACGAAAATGGTGAAGAAATTTGCCCGAAATCGAGCAATAACTGCTCGGATGCGTAACCCTAATCCGCGAAATTTCACCGCGAAATTGGCCTCCGGCGAAGAACCAAAAGTTGAGATACCTAAGGGCTTTTGTTCCCCATGGCGAGACGACCCTACCAGTCCGAAGCCAGCCCGCGATATGTCGAAAATTGGTCGGAATCGGCGATTTTCTCCCCAGCCAGATTGCCCAATTTATAATTTACTCAGAAAAACAAGCCTTTTCACACCTACAGAAACATAAGATCAGGAAACAAGTATAAATGCACGCTGATACCAATGAAGGGAACCAATCCCATAACGTACGCAGCGGAATTACACGGAATTAACAAGCCCAGATACTTACTTGAGTCACTGATCGGAGAAGTATATCACAGAATGGACATACCTCGTATTTTCACAGATTAGATGTTACCGTTGCAGTCCATCGAGAGATCGTTCGTCCAGTCACCCGTTTGACGATCGAGAGAGTTCGTCGTTGTGTTTTTCTGTCGTTTCTCTACGCCATTCTGTATGTTAAGAACGTAAGAGAAAACGACAATTGAGAGAGGGGATGACGTCTGTTTCAAACGTGACTTTATCACGTTTGAAACCAATAACTGCCTTTGGCAGTTATCCAATATTGTGAAGGGTTGTGGTGCTCTATATGGGCGGACCACGGTATTCCCATACACCCTCATTATCCAACATCTCCCACTCGCCCATGAAAGGGCTATCCATAACTCTCATTTGCCCACGAAGGGTCAACAACTCCCACTTACCCACGAAGGGTTAAATATAAAATATATCGAAATTGGCCAGGCGTGAGGCCCGAATAGGATAAATAACTATTTATAAGTAAGAGTGCTCAGTTGAACTCATGGCGTTGCGGTTTGAAATGGCATAAAGACATAAAATTTAAGTAAAAAGTATAGGGAGGGATCACATGATACCTTGAGGACAAACGAGAATAATAGAAAGTGAAAGCTAAGGAAGCATGAGAGGCTATGATCAAAAGTGTGTCAAAATTATTGTCAAAAGTAATGTTAAGATAATCAAACTGAACTTTCGTGCTGTCATTCCTATGGCTTTAGTTAGAACAGTAGAGAAAAAGAAGAAAAAACATCACTTGGAACTCCAATGTCATCCCACGTAACATGATCAAGCAACTACTCCTTGGCAAGAGCATTTAGCCATAGGACAAGGACGACACAAGTGCGCAATCGAACATTATCGCATCCTGTACACGATCAGGATCCGAGAGTGCTTTCGCTTTTCCGAAACATTTTGTTGGAGTACTATGAGCAAGTTGGTGATCACGTGGTCTATTAGCGAGCAGCATGATGCTCTGCAGGCGGAATCGCCAGTATACACGAGTGCGGTGGTTAGAATGCAAACCTTAAACAAGGACGACAAGCGTGCTTTCCGTTTGAACAACCTCTTGACATTACTCTTCATCAAATATCATTTTACAATGAAAATGAAATCTCAAGTGGTACTTCCTTTGAAACTCCTGTTGGAAAAGTATTTGATCATATGAACAATAAGGATTGTTGAAAACATGTTGGAAAAGACGAGAAAAATAAGATCAATTGTCTGAGGCGTGCAAGTACTGTCCTTAGGGATGATTTCGCCTCTCGGAGTACGAAACCCGATGCGACATGCTTCTAACGGCTATCTTCCCAAGATACAACAAGCCTTCTTCTTTACTCCGTACAGAATAACATAAGCCTATCGCTCCGAGTTTCGTACTCTGAGGGGCGAAATTATCCTTAAAAACGGTGCTTGCATGTCTCAGACGATTGTTTTTATTTTCTCACCGTTTTCAATAGATTTCCAACAATTCTTATTTTTCATATTATCATATATTTTTCTAACAACTCCATATTTAGATATATTTCATTACTAACGCGGTGGATTGAGTTATTAATTTTTTTAAAATAATCCGATCATTAACAAAGTTCTTTCCTGACGCAGCGCTACGAGAAATCTCAAAATCCAATATCAAAAATTATGTCTTTCTCAAACATGAATAAACACCTTTTATATGAAGTGTTAACCCTAACCCTACTAGGACTCTAAACAGCAAACCCAAAATTATAAAACTGCCACTGGTGGTAAAATATAGGCTAAAAATAAAATAAATAAATAAATAAAAATTAAAAAGTCCAACTAAACGACCCCGAATCGCCAAAATTCATTTTTAGTCATGGCCAAAGGCCGTGAAAATTGATCAGGAGGCCGTTTCACTTCAACCGACAGAAATTGAGTTCCAAAGTCGACAATTTTCGAGTCCATCGGTCATCCTCCCCTCGACTTCCGTTGGGATTTCTGCCTGTTCAATCGGTCCAAAAACGCATTACTAATACTCTCCACATCATTTCCACTTCGGAGATATCAAGGTTTGAAATTTTTCAATTCTCGCGCCAATTTGAACGTTCGTGACTGTAATGTCACGTTCTAGCTAACGTAGCATCGTCAGGACCCGCATTTATATTTGGTGCATATCAATGCAATATGGTAATAATTTACATAGTGTTTGCTAAACAAAAATCTCATAGCTACACCTATGTATTGATGAAGCAAAATACTGATAATGACAAGATCTTTCTCTTTGGCTTAGGGCAAATGATAACGACAAGATCATTAAATAAGGAGAAAAATTGTAATTTTAGCTTTTTATATTATGAATGCTTGGCTCAATTAGCAAGACTGTCAGTCCACAGACTGACAATATAATGTCTCGTCGATTTATTACAACCTATGACTTCTTCCTTGGTGTTTGTAAAATCATTTTGTTTTCTCATCATGTCCTGTGTGCGCGAGATCTATCACAACAATTGAGACTGAGACAAGGAGACTGAAAGACCCCAATTGGAGGGCAACAAGTGGATATCAAAATTACTCGAAAACAAAAGGGATAATGACATAAATAGTCCATGAACTTTAATTCGATGTGTAATATAATCCCTGAACTTTTAATTTGACCAATATAATCCCTGAACTTTTAATTTGACCAATATGATCCATGAACTTTATGAATATGTTTAACTTAGCCCTCGACTATAGAAAGATGTTCAATGTAGTCATTTCATTGATTCAAGTTCAGGGACGGCGTTGAACATTTTTTATGGTTCGGGGACTAAGTTTAACGTGTTCCAAAAGTTCATGGACTATATTGAACAGATTGAAAGTTAATGGATCATATTACATATTGGGTTAAAGTTCATGGATCATATTAGTCAAATTAAAAGTTCGGAAATCACGTGGGAACATTTGTCTCATTTTCCCCAAGCAAAAACATATCATCATTGAAAAATTAATACAACAGAAAGAAAGCAAGTAAAATAGCATAAAATGAAAATAAAATAGCTGGAACAATAACTGACAAGTGAAGCAACCGAACCACAAAAGGACATTAACTTCAGCCCATAAAATAGAAGAAATCTTAATGGTGGGGCTGCGCTGTTCCTCTCTTTCTGCTTTTTGTTCACTCTTTTCCAGGAATATGAAAAAGAACAGATAAAAAAGAATTAGTCTTGCTTTTGGAATGTTTCGAAGAAAACCAAGTTTAATACCACGGAAAACTCCAAATCGATACATTTATGATAAATTTACCCCAAACTATTTTATTAACCACAAAAATCCCAAACTGGTACATATGTGACAAATTTACCCCAAACTAATTTTTTGACCACTAAAAACTCTAAACTGATACACCTGTGACAAATTTACCCTAAATTGATAGGTTTGTAACAAATTTACCCTCTGTTAGTTTTCGTTAAATTTTACCATCAAATTGCTAAGTTAGATGACACGTGGCAGTTGACGGGTGTACCCGTTTGGGATTTTTACCCTTTATTTCTTACATGTGTATCAATTTGGGATTTTTTGAGTTATTAAATTAATTTAACGGAAACTAACGGAGAATAAATTTGTCACAAATGTACCAGTTTGGCGTAAATTTGTCACTGGTGTACCAGTTTAGGGTTTTTGGCAGTCAAAAAAATAGTTTGAGGTAAATTCGTCACAAATGTACCAGTTTGTGGTTTTACGTGGTCAAAAAAATAGTTTGGGGTAAGTTTATCACATGTGTACCAGTTTGAGGTTTTTTGTGGTATTAACCCTAAATTTTATTGGAAAAAATTGAAATTTCTTGTTTAGTGATATTTTGTATAAGAGCTATAATTTGAGAGGAGTGAGATTTTTTTTTTTACGCACTTTTTGAATTCAAAGTTCTTTCTAATCTCCGTTACAATTCTGTTGTTTTTTCCCCGATTGGTAAAAAGAATAGAATTTTACAAAACCATAGACCCAAATTACGAATTTTTTCATTTGTGTTTAGTTAATTTCAACAAGTGATGATAATTTTCCAAAACAAGTAATGTCAACTTTTTCCTTGTATTTGGTAAATCCTCACTCGTAAGCTTAATCACATATCTTTCTTACGAGCTTGGAAAATCATTCGAAATAATGCGTCATCTTGTACATCAAAATAACAATTATGTTCCTAAACAAAGTAGATCGTTCGGGTGTATCGATGATACGCAGGAGTAAGAGTGAGAAAATAAAACCGACTAGACCAAGAACCGCCCAGACCGGATCGAACCGATCGGTTTAGTGCGGTTTTCGGTTCCATAAAATTGGAACATGTGCTTTTCGGTTCGATTCTTGGTTCTAGGGGTGGAACCTCCCGGATCGGACTGGCTATTTCTTTCTTTCTTTTTTAATTTTTTTTCTTATATTTAAAGAAACAATTTAAACTCTTAATTATTATGGGTATTTCTAAGCATTTAAAATGTGTAAATATATGTTTTAAGCACATGTGACCAGTTCCTAAGTGAAATTGAACCGGATCGAGAATCAACCACTCCTATGTTGGAGACAATACGAAAAGTAAGCACGACTTATTTTTAAGGTTTAATGTCGTGTCATCAGATCAGAATAAACATGCTCTACCTGTAAGAGTACAAGCATAAATGAGAAGATTATCCGGGTCAATCTTAATCACATTTCTGAGCTCACGGTGAATGCACGTAGTAAAGGTGGTGGTGCGTTGGACCGTGTCCTAAGTTTCGAGCTGAAACGATCAATTAATGGGAGGGAAAGAGAGACAGAGAGCCCGTGCGGTGCGAACATCAACATTTCTGAGCTCAAGAAGAAGAAGATAGCGACATTAATGACTCTCTGAAACTCCGTCAGAGGACTCCATTGATGCTCTCTCTCTCTCTCTCTTCGATCTACCGCCTGCCTCCCAAATTTTCCTTTCTCTCTCTAGTCTCTCTCTCTCTCTCTCTCTGATGCAAATGTCGCGGAGCTAAAGGACACGTTATTAACCACCGAGGACAAATTGTGTACATTTTCCATGGCGACCACAGCTACCACCACCACCACCACCACCTCCACCACAACTACCGCTCAACTCAAGCTCCAAAACCCACCCACCAAGCCCAAACGCCGTAAGTGCCGCGAGACCACCATTTCCACCTCCCCCGCCCCCTCCTCCTCCTCCGCCGACCGCCCTCCCAAGCCCGGCCCGCCGGTCGTCTCTCCTCCCGACGACGACTCCTGGTGCTGCCCCGCCTCCAGGCCGCCGCAGCGGCCCGACCCGACCCACGCCCTCCCTCCTGGTTCGCCCTTCCGGATCAGGTTCTCGCCCGGGAGCCTATCGCCGGTCATGGACTTCGCTGCGACCTCCGTCAACGGCCACTCTCCAAGCGACGACGCGACGGGATTCACGAAGTTCAACTCTATGCTCACCGCCGGTCTCCTGAACCCGATGTCGCCTCCGCCGCCGGCGGGGGCTTCCCTGCACGAGAAGGCCCGATCCAGCCCGACCCTCTTCGAGATGATGGCCAGCGAACCCGACATGATCCACCCGAGGCCGCAAATGCATATCCCAGTTCACGCATCGAGCGTGAGGCCCCCGTTGCCCATTCTCGACAAGCAAGCCCTGACCTTGCAGCGAATATCGGAGGTCCTGGCCTCGAGAAGTCCGGGGAGTCTCTTCAACGACTCTGCTTCGAGCGACATTAGGCTCACGTTGAGCTCTAAGGATGGGGCTATTAGTGTTTCTATGAATGTGCATAGGGAAACACTTGCGGCGCATAGCCAGTTTTTCGCTTCGAAGCTGTCGGATCAGTGGATGAAGCAGCAGCAGCGGACGGCGGCGGCGCCGCCCACCGTGGAGATTGCGGACTGCGATGATGTCGAGGTGTACGTGGAAACGTTGAGGTTAATGTATTGCGAGGATCTGAGGAGGAGGCTCATGAAGGAGGATGTGAGCAGAGTTCTTGGTATCTTGAAGGTAAGGCATGATAAATTTGGTTTCATCATATTGAATTTGTTGATTTGGTTCTTGAAAATGTAATAGAGAGAGGGAAGGAGCTAGAGTTTTGTGGTCTTCAAAATGTTATGTCATAGCATCTTGAAGCAGTTGAAAGTACATCAAAGTAATTAAAATGGTTGTTGGTTTTATCACATTGCCTCTTTTATAAGCGACTTGGGTTGTTAGTAAGGTTATTGGGAGCATTGAATGTGATGGTTTGCTTTAATGCATCTAGGTTTCAGCAGCGATTGGTTTTGATGCTGGGGTGTTATCTTGTTTGGAGTACTTAGAAGCTGCTCCATGGGCCGAGGATGAAGAAGAGAAGGTGGCTTCTCTGTTATCAAATCTTCGATTTGATGGAGCTGCGACTGGTGAAGTTCTGAAGAGGGTTTCTATGGAAGTTAGTAAAGGAGTAGTTGCAGGGAACGACAATGAGGAAGTGTTGCTTAAGCTTTTACACGTGGTCCTCGAAGGAAAGGATGAAAAGGCGAGGCGGGATATGAAAGGGTTAGTGGCTAAGATGCTTCGAGAGAACTCATCTCAGAGTGATATTCGGAAAGAGTCCTTATATGCTGCCTGTGATGGCTGCTTGCAATCGCTTCGCGAGCATTTTCTGCTAGCTGCAGAATCAGAGTTGAAAGATGTAGCTCAGATTGCACGGCAGGCCAATAATTTGCACTGGCTTTTGGATATCTTGATCGATAGACAGATTGCTGAAGACTTCCTCACATCTTGGGCTTCTCGGTCTGATATGTCCGATGCACACCCTAAAGTACCGGCGGTTCACAGATTCGAAGTTAGCAGAGTTACAGCGCGGTTGTTTGTGGGGATCGGGAAAGGGCAGCTTTTGGCTTCAAAAGATGCAAGGTGCCTCTTATTGCAGACATGGTTGGTGCCATTCTACAATGATTTTGGGTGGATGAGGAGGGCGTCCAAGGGTCTTGATAGGCACTTAATTGAAGATGGCCTTAGCAATACGATTCTCACACTGCCTCTAGCCTGGCAACAGGAAATAATGCTTGCTTGGTTTGACAGATTCTTGAATTCAGGTGAAGATTGTCCGAACATCCAAAGAGGTTTTGAAGTTTGGTGGCGAAGGGCTTTCTGGAGGAGAAATGGCGACCAGCAGCAGCCACGGTTGCTACAGCTTACTGCAGGAACTGCTGAGATTTCCTAGATCGTTTATCTTGATCGAAGACTCCTTCTCAATAGGTATATCTCAGCTTTTTAGTTTAATTATTATGCTTCCAAATTGAGTGCTCTGTTTCTGAATTTGCTCTATCTCATGAGAGTCTATCAAGATTATCAGCATCTTCAATCCAGATGCTTTTATGGTATATATTTTCCTGTGATAAAATTGTGTTCCATCTCATTTCTCCAACGACAATGGTAAGCGTCACATCTGTGGAACTGCATATACTAATGTGGATTTCTCTTCCTTTAGGAGGATGGTCTTGTTAAACTAGTTCCAGTGGGCTTTTATGACATGATGGATGGTTCAACCTGGTTCAGTTGGAAACAAAGATCGAACTCAATCGCAAGTAGTTGGGCGTCTGACTAATAACAAGAAGATCCATATCGTGGTGTCGGTGAACTTTTGTCGAATTGGTGAACCATGAACTTTTAGGTTGTTGAATGATGAACTTACAAAGCCATATTAGTTGATCCTGGCTGATAGCCGGCACTTTCTCCTAATGTCATATGCTCATTTGATAGCTTTTGTTGACTTAATGGTTATGATAAAGTGCCATCAAATATGGAAAATTACTTTCTTGGCATGTGCCTTGGGTTGCTGTTAAAGCGTAAACATTACATCAGTGACTTGGTTCGTTTGAGGTCTGTTCGCCATTTCTTCCTTTAGATTCTACTGTTTTTGTCAATCCGATGACGTCACAAACTAGCTTTGGCACAAGATGAGTTGATAACTTGAAGGAAGGATAATTGCGTGACCTCTGATACTGTAAATGGAGTTGCAGGGTTCTCGAAGGAAGGATAATTGGTTTCGTACGCTCTTAGATGAGGTTAGGGAACATTGCTCTCTCCCGGCTCGGGATATGTTAACCGGAGAGTGTAAGTTGGTTGCCAAGCGATGTTCAGGACATTCGTCCTCACACATGGTTTCAGAGTGTAGATAGCGGAATCTAATTCCAGGAATATATGCACTATTTGTTGCGCAATGTGGAGCTACTTGTTTGTCTGGATATTTTCTGTGTTTCTCCGGAAAATCATACTGTTAGCTTCTGTCTTACCGTTGTGGGAAGAATGCATTTTCAAATTCCGTTGCAGTTCTTGTGCTAAATTAAGTCTGGTCCGAGCTTTGAGCTAGCGAACTCAAATGTATGTTGATCGTAGTTTTTTGTCTTGTTCTTCCGGCAGAATCTCTGTCGTATTCTAACTCTCCTCTCTCTCTCTCTCTTTCTCTCTGACTTTTGCTCTGCTTGCTATGCTCTGTTTTCAGCAAGAAAAATTTCTCCTGCAATGATATGCATGTTACTTCCTTAAGAAACCTATGTTTCGAGGGACATGCCCTTGACATTCCGGAATTCACTGTCCGTGCATCGGACAACTGTAGGAATGCACTTATTCTCGAGTAGCTGAAGAATAAATAGCATGAACAAGTTTTCCCTCCATCTGATCCTGATATAGCGTCTACCCTCATACTAATCCCATGATTACAACCAGCCCGTGCAACGATTCTGGTCCACTCCACAATTTGCTCTACCTCCCACCTTTGCTCCGGCGCCAATTTTGCTCGCCTTTTCACTCTAGGTCGCAACCCTCTCGTTCCCAAAGTGAGTGAAGAATGAATTTAGCATAGGGCAGTCGTAATTCAGCTCCCCCAGCTTCGCATATTTTTGCCTTAACCCAAAACAGAGAAATTCTTAGATCAGTACCAGATGGATAAGGGCTTCAAGAATCGATGATTCTAACAGTCTGTTTCTCATTACCATTCTTGATCAACCAACATGTCCTCTGTCAATCCAAACTCCCTCAGCTCTTCCTCGGTGTGATGCACTAGCAAGCTATATCTGCACCGTTGTCGGGGATCGTTTTAGTTTTGATGATAGCTTACATATATTGAGCGGCCCCAGTAAAAAGCACAGAAGCAAGAAATACTCTGTTTTAGGACCTGTTGAGAAGAGTTACCTTCCGCCATACCCTCTTTCCATCACAATCATTTTACCGTTGCCCAGATTATTAAGGCCCTCGAATTGTTCCGAGGTCCACTTGTACCACCTCATCAGGAAGACCCGCAGCGTGAGTCCATGCGACACGATCACCAGGTTCATGTTATGGTTCCGCTCCCCCGGTGGTTGGAACCGCCCGATGTCGATATCGGCCCTTAGAGTTTCTCTAAATCCTGTTTTTGCACCAGTAAACGTTACCTCAATATTCTTTTTTGCTGTTCCCATGAAATTCCAAATGCGGAGTGAAATTGATGGGGGTGCAAAAGGAGAAGAAATACCAGTAATTCTATCATACACATCTGCTGCAGATTCTCCATCAGGGAATCTGTAGAAGAAACGACCATACATTATTCTGATTTGTTTCTCAACTCTCATCTTCTCTCTATCCTGGAAATTCCCTTTGGAACGAAAAAGAAAACAAATTCAAGAAAATCAATTGAACTGAAGTTGGTTGAATTGATTTTGAATTGCTGTCTGGCAACAAACAAGAGGAACTCGAGATCTGTTTACCGAAATCCTGTTCTCTTAGGCGAGTCTCTTCTCTCATGCCGGCAATCCTTGACCTCTCAAAAGCCCTGCCCAAACGCCTCAGAGTCTCTAGGGTTCTTCTGTAAGGCGACACATAGAAGTAGACCTTCCAATCATCTGCTCCATCTTTCTCTATCATCTCTCTGATCTTCCAACCAGCTGCCTCTGCTTCGGCCTTCCCCTTGTCGGTGAGGTTGATCTTAGGATCGGCAACCCTCGTGTACATGCTCTCATCCACATTACCTGCCAGCGTTGTGCATAACTCGATCATTACAAGCTCGAGATGCGAAATGACAATTCAGCAGCAGCGGTTTGCTTTTTGTCTTCCTAATTGTCCTACTGCTGCAAGTAGGAGCAATAGATTTTTACCCTCTTGTCTAAATGGGGTCGTGCACTGAACATTTTGTACTTCAGAGCTAGACACTTCATTGAAATCCAACTCTCATGCTTTGTCCCTCAGACATCCTAAAAATGTAAGTGCGGTCTCCATAGTCTTAGCAATACCCTCATAGTTCATGGGTAAAATGTGATCTTCCTTGAAACATGAAAAGAGAGAACAATCTGAATCACACCCTCTGTTCTGGTCAAATTCATAGACACGTCTTACTCTATATAATGCAGATGCAGTCCACACCTCTGCCAATTATGAGTGCAGGCTTTGCAAACGCAAGGACAATACGTTCATCAGATAAACTGCCGAGCTGTTTAGCCAAATCCAAATCTATTTTTACCTTCGCTCTGGCCATGCCGAACCAGAATGATGCGGCGAGGCCGGGGGGGCGCTGAGGCGACGTGGCGGATCAGAGGGTCCTTCTCGGGGAAAGTGGCCTTCCCATTGGTACTGCCATTGCTGTTGCTACATATTTCGATCCCCTGAGAGCTACAACAACGGATGGTGTCGAAGCGGCGGAGAACTCTGCGTGAAGGAGGGAAAGAAGAGGCCGGAGAGATCTTCAGGTGGAGCGTGGTCATGTCTCTCCGCGTGAGTTAGAATGCAGAGTTGGACACACTCAACAATAAGAAGAAGAAGAAGATGATGATGATGATGAAAACAATCTATTGGGCAATCGAATTGGGAAGTGGACACATAATTCTTGTAGGAACAAGAACAAGATTGTATGGTGGTTGGAGCTCGTGGCTATTTTGCATATGAGGACTATGTTGTTGCACCTTCTAGTCCTAGGAATCTTGTCTCAAATGGATCAATTTTCATGGACGTGAACGAACTTCGTCACGACCCTCTCTGAGATAGAGAGAGAAAGAGAGAGACTTCATTGCCTTCACGACCTCCAAGCTAGGCTAACTTTTTTTGACAAGTCCAATTCTAATAGAACTCTGACCCCAAAAAATAAAATCTAATAAGGACAAAAGTCAATTTCCGTCGCCAGCTACGGGCGAGGACAACCAGCTATCGAGACCTTTGCGGCCGATATTATCCCGTATTGTGAACGGTTGTCGAATTTTCCCGCCATTTTCCAACGGTTTTCTTCCTACTTTCAGTCCATTTCCTCCTCCGATTTTGCAATCTTGTCACCGCAACTCACTGACTTATGCAATGTCTCCTCTAACAAAGTCTCGGGTCGAGCCCGCCTTTTTCTGGTGCAATCCAGTGCACGCAATTTAACCTATTACCTATGAAGCATCGACATGTTTCATGAGCCACCGTGTCGGTGTCGGACACGCATCCGACACCCTTGGACGCGTCCGGACACCCGTTGACTGCGTGTCGGGCTTCCGACACGCGGTCGACGAGCCGGACTCGCCGGCGACACGCGTAACCAAGTGGACCTCGATATAACACGGATCTCACTTAGTTTAATCTAACACGGCAGTATCGCGACGAGTCGGGTATAATAAATACTGTATTTCGAAAATGGGTGACGACCCATTTGATCTTTGTGTCTTGGGGGGTTCATTGTAGGTTAAAGTAAACAACTTCCAAAGCCCCATGTTAAGATTTTGCAACGTCAGCATTTGGAATGTAACAAGGGGCCTTTTGGGCCTCTCTCGGACCGGGTCCATGGGGCATTCGAATCGAGGGACCCGGATCCATCAAACCGGACCGAAATCCATTGCCCAATTTCACATCGAGTGGGAACTGCATGAATCTTGGAGGAGAGGGTGACGATTTGGTCATGGGAGGCATACAGCTAATCGAACTTGCTTTTGCCCAGTTTAAAAAATTAATTTTCGTCCGTTGCTTCCGTATAAAGCTAGGTTAGTTAAGGGGCGGGGGGCAGATGATGACCGTCATCTCATTAATTTGCACGCTCATCCCCAGCTAAAGCAACGTGTACAAAAACTTAGAACGGTTGAACTCAACAAATTCGACTTTAACAATCTAACAATGATTGAAAACGGGGCAACCTTATAAGTTTTTAGGGAAATGCTTTCTTGACAGTACTGTCATTGACAGTACAATCTCAACTATAGATCCACATACCATCATCGCGTGTTTTTATATAAAACACTCATTGATTGGAAGATCGTGCGGTCAGAAATAACTAACAGTACTATTAGACTGTCATGCTAGCAATTCTCAAGTTTTTATATAAGATCACATGATCCTTTTAGGAGTTTTATCCAAGTTGGGGAAGTTATAACTTGGGACCGATCCGGTGCATTTATTCCCCTCCTACGGTTGTCATCCTGCAAGTGCAGATTGAGCCACTATTTTTTCATTTGGTGAATCGTGTCGATCGAATATTAATTGGATATTTTATGTCTAGCCTAAGAGTGATCATGATTTCAGGATAGAACTGAGATTGGATAATCGGACCGGTAGGAACCGTTCCGAATCCAAATAGAGTATGCATGGTGGATTTCAGGTTCCGAAAATTGAGAATTTCGACTGGCAAATTCCTAGTTCCTGGAATTTGTGACAAGTATGTTCTTGGGTATACAGGGTAGGTTTCGGATTTCAAAAAATTTAAGAACCGATTTCGACGAGCAGATTTCAAATGGAACCTGAATCGATCCTAGAACCGCTCATCCCTAATATAACCTCTCCAAGAAATCTGATATGCGCGAGTGAGATTTTGTTTCGAAGCGGACAGGGTTAAGCGTTCTCTAAACCTTTGATTAGTCCGACCCGATGTAGCGGGGGTTGAACAGTGGAAGGAGGCTGCATCAATGTCCCGACCATTGCATGCCAACCGAAGGCCCTCGTCTTCTCCGACACCATTATTTTTCTTGTTCTCGATTCTCGATCTCGACCATGTTGCCGACACTTTTTTCCTTGCACAATGCGCAGGGACGATCAATAATATCGAAGAACAGGTCGATGGGTCCCACGCCCTCACCCGCTACAAGAGAGAGACTTCCATCGCCTCCGAGTGACACACACCACATGATTGGGGTTCATTGCCGTACTGGCCGAAACAAAACTCTACTTTCACCGCGGGGGACTCGACCTCATCGAAATTTTTACAGCTCGCGTGTCGGCCGGACCGCTCGGATTCGAGTGACACGTGGAGGACCCGACAACAGATCCAGCGGTCATTGCATGGGGACGATGGGAACGTCGCCGGGACGGGTCCCCATTGGAATCGAATTCAATGACCGCGAGTCACACCACAAGTGTACGGAGACGTCAACATCGGAAAAGCATGCACATTTTCGAGCAAGAGCAGGAGGGTGATTAAATTAATTATAATATTACCAAAAATCAATTGGGTATATCGATTTGGATTTATACTGTCTGTTTGTCGTTGATATACCAATTTAAAATTTTCGCGATATTAGCCAAATTTAACAAAAATTAACAAAGAATAAATTTATCACAGTTATACAAATTTAAAGTTTTTAATAATCAAAAAAATTAATTCGGAATAAATTTATCTCAATTGTGCCAATTTAAATTTTTTCTCGATATTAACCCTTAAAATAAATGTCACATCGATTTGTCCTAGAAGCTAAGGGCCTCCGGAACAAAAAAAGATGAGAATCCTAATTGATAACGTAAACGATTCTGATTCTGATTCTGTTCCCGGAAACAGTTTTGGAGCAAAAATAAAAACAAAAAAAAATTTGATTTTGGAAAAAGAATCAATTTTGAGAATCACAAAATAGAATGAAGTACCACATCTCTCACTTTTCTCTTTCTGTTCTATCGTCACTTTTCCATCGACCTAAAACAGAATAAGGTCTCATTTTCAAAGAAAAATACATAAGATAATAAAATTAAAACTAAAAAATCAAAAATAAAAAAATTGGAAAAATTCTAAAAAAAACAGAAAATTTTCAAAAAATCCCTAAAAATAGAAAAAACTTAGATTAAGCTAATTTGACCTCGTTTTCATAAATTTGGACCTAGATTCCCTAGATTTCATAAATTTTGTTCTTTTTAAAGAAACTCATAAACACTTTTGAAATTAAACCTGAACCACATTCTCTAAGCCCTTAGGGCTTCGTTCGAATTTTATGATGCGATTTATTAATGCCATGATCCTTAATTGTACACTTGATTTTATTGGTTGTGATTTGCCTAGATTTATGTACTTTCGACTTAGTCTAGTTTTAGAAAACTTTGGAAAAAGACAAAAATAATCAGCGTGAACACTTAGCAAGCTCTTGTTCTTAAGTTTTGGATGAATTAAGATTGAGATTTGATTTCCTAGAACCAAAAACGCACACCAATGCAGGGCAGTGCAGTGCATTTTCCTTGCAGAAACGATGATGTCACTCGCGTCGGTTGTCCGCTCGCTCAAAAGAGTTGGATGAAACCCCACAATAAATGGCGAAAATGACTCGTGATGATTCTTAATATTTATTTTCACATTTCAATATGTTATATAAGAGAATCAATATGAATTAATCTTCGATTAATTCGAAATGTAGGATGAAATTTCATAAAGTAACTACGTAATTATTTGACTTAAATGACCAAAATTGAGAAGAGAAATTATTCCCGGGAATATAAATTATGTGCAGTTACCAAACGCGTTTCTGTTCCAAAAACAGAAATTCTATGCATTTACCAAACGCGTTCTGGTTCTCTAAAAATCATCCAGAGAACATAATAAAAAAAAAGCCATTTTAATCAGAATCACCTTTTAAAATCAGAATGATTGCCATACAGACCCTAAAACATAGCCAAGATTGGAAAACAAAACAAAACAAAACTTGAAAGAGTTGAGGGGGACCGATTGAAAAGACCCCCCTAATAATTGTCTTCAACCCTTCCGAATCTTATGGTGCCACAAACCGCGGATGACCACGTTCGTGCCATGTACGCATTTTCTGCTCAACAAAAGGGCAAAATGGTACACTAACTCAATGTGTAATCTACGGCTTTTGTACATTGACACAACTTTTCCCTAATTGACAAATCATGCCCGCTTGGAGGGACATCCTTACAAAATTGGCAAACTGGATGAATAATCAAAGAGGGATTTTAATTAAACAATTAGGAGACTGGAAATAGGATTTGGAGAGGCTAACCAACTTCCTAAGAAACCCCCACCGAACTGGTTTTTTTTTTTTTTTAAGGAATTTCCCGCCCTAGATTTCACTGATCTCGCCGTCCCTGCAAACGCCGACGTCCACCACCATGCTCCCTTTCCTCTTCGAGCTCACGACGCGGCAACAGTTCCTTCTCGGCGACTGGAACGGACGAACGAAGAGCGAGCACGAGTTAACGGGTTACCGATTGGACGGTGAAAAGTCCGTAAATGAAGACAGATTAAGCGTAGAACGGGAGTATTAAGTAAGTTTTACTTACTCTGTCCCACAAGTTGGGATCGGGCTTCTTGCGGACCACCACGTAGTCCAAGGCCTCCGGATTCGCCATCTTCCACTTGCAATGAGGGTTGGGCACCCGGTGCCGGAGGTACTCGCTCACCGTCCGGTTCGTCGGCAAGTCGAACCTCGCGTTCGACAGGTAGAACACAAAGGGCTTCTGGCACGGGTTCCGGCTGACCGGCCGCGTGTTGAATGCGTACGCCGTGTAGTCCGCCTTCCGGTACCAGTTCAGGAAGGTCCTCGAGGGCATCTCGATCTCTCGGGGAGAGAACACGCCGCGGAAGATCTGGACCGCGAAGCCCCACGACACCGAGACGGTCCAGCTCCTCGCCTTGTCGTAGCAGATGGACTGCTGCATCAGGCCGGCCGAGTCGAGCTTCATCGGCACCGCGAGCCGCTGGAGGGCTTGGACCCGGGTGACGTTCGGGAAGATGGGTTCCACCACATCGAGATGGTGGAGGGTAACCAAGGGCGCGACCGGGTGGGCGGCGAGTAGCCCGAACAGGTTGCCATACACATCGTACTGATAGCCACAACATACACCAAAACAAAAAAACTCGCTATCAAGATCAAATTATGAAATCACATTAGAAAGTTGATAATGTGCCGAAACAATAATTAATTACTGATTAAGAGAATCTACCGAATCATTCGCATACGCAAAAGAACAAGAAAAAGGAAAAAAGAATAGTCATAAGACGGAAACCCATCTTCCGTTCAATTCAAACTCCGAAAGTGTTGACAAGACGTTGACTGCTTTCGTGCAATATACATATATAATAATGGACGGTGCCCCTCACGGAGCCTCGATGCGCGTGCGGGCGAATACTCGGCCTGGGAGCAAACCGGGTCCAAGTCCCACCGACGCGTGGGGCCCAGCCCGAGGCCCTAGGAACCTAGGCACGGACAACCTTTGAGCTAACCACCCCCGTGAAAGGTCTCGGAAGTCAGAACCTTTGCACTCGGTTGTCGGTACTGAACTCTTGACCTAACAAATTGTCGCCATTGCTCGATGGTTGACAATCTCCAAAACTTCAGTTGATATTTCCGGATTCAGTGAACATCCTAATCAAAATTTCATGTGAATTTGATTCACTTCTTATCTTATTTACGAGATGGGGTTCAATATTATTTCATGAGCCGAACTCTATCAATTCGACTACTATATCCATTGAGATTGATCGGGCGGTCGGGCGGGCGAACAATAAGCACAGGCACAATCATCCAAACTTCTCGGATCCCAAATTACCTGACCTAAATCCCTGGGTGACCCGATACCGACATGGTGGCCCCCCCTGATGAGAAGGAATCTCGCCTTCAATCACTGAGTTAGCAAAACCGGCAGATATCTTTTTAATTAGAAGACAATAAAAAGTTAAATGTCTAACTAACCCAGATTAGATTAGCATTTCACTAGGGCAAAGACCCCCTTAAACACGTTTCCAAAACAATCATTGTCATTAAAGGATCGGTGACCCCCCCCTCCCCCTCGGGTCAAAGCCCTCATCGACCGAAACCGCACGAAAGCTAGGGCCAGCAACCGGGGAAAACCCACAAAACCGCACTTTCCATCAAGCTATGCCATTGGTTAGTGGACGCACTTACCTTAGTAAAGTATTTCGAAAATGCAAATGTGTCGATATAGACCACGTCACGGTCTGAAATTGCGATCCCATAGACAATTAGTGTTTAGCTTTGATGATCCGTAATAAGGATCCGATTACCGTAATTAAATTTAATTCTATAATTAGGATTACGTTAGATTAATCAATCTTAACATGGTAAGACGCAAATTAAAGTAAGTGGGTCGCTAATGTACGTATTAAGTCAAATTACTTTCTACGAATAATCATTAAAACTAAGAAGGCAAGTGGGGGATTGACGTTAAGGAAGGACACACACCTGGTGAAACCCTAGCTCCTTGGTGAGGGGCACGCCGAGCTCGGCCATGCACGCCTGGATCCGGTCGTCGGAGCCGTAGAGACCCGGGTACCGCTGGATGCACCGGTCCTGCACCCGCTCCAGGGCCACCGCGAGGGGGTAGCTGATCGCGAACCCGCCGCCGCCGTACGCCATCCCATACGAGAAGTATATGTTCTGCAGGTGGCTCTCCGACAGGCTCCCGATGTAGTAGTACTGTCGGTGGTCGTACTTCCGGAGCACCCGGAGCAGGTTCTCGGCGACGAACACCGTGTCGTCGTCGCCCATCACGAACCACCGCACGTCCTTCAGGCCCAGGCGGAGCGTGTCCGAGACGATCCGCGAGATCCGCAGCGCCGACCGGTGGCCCTGCCGGTTCGTGTACTTGAAGTGGGAGGTGTTGCCGGAGATCCTCACTGGGGGGAGACCCTCGCCGGAGCGCGTCGCCACAGCCCTGTCCAGCCACACTATGCCTCTCATCTCCTCCGGCTTGAACCTGCGAAAAAAAATAATCAGCGTTGGAGATGAGTGAGAGTGAGTGTGACGATGGGCAAGAGCTGAATCGAGGAAAGTTTCTAGAAGAATGAGATTAACAAGAGCCCGATTGAGACAAACAGCAAAAGGAGAGCTAAATTTGGGAAAATGTAGGTGGATGAGAAAGCAAATTCGTGTTCAAATTGGAATGAACCAATCTGAGGTTCTTCCAGTGCTGATTCTGCGACATTTTCCGTGCGCATTCCACAGTTTCCACCAGCTAAAAGTTTTTCCGGGAAAATAATGAGCTGATTTCGAGACGTTTTCGTCTGAGTGTGGAAACCCACACGGACTGATCAATCAAAAGCAACGACGAGCTCGAAATTTCTGGCAAAAAATCTCTGGGGCGATTTGTAGTTACCACAGCTTGATGTAGTTCTTCCTCTGTTCCCAGAGCTTGGCCGAGGCGGCGATTCCGAACACGACGTGCCGGAGCTCCGTACTATGCTCCGATTCGGCGAGGGCCGTGCCGTTGCGAGCCGATTGCGAGGAGGAGAGGGATGAGTTGGTGGCGGCGGCGGCCGAGGAGGAGGAGGTGAGGCGGCGAGAGGTGGAGAAGGGCTCGTTGTCGACGCAGGCGTGGGAGGAGGAGACGAGCTTCAGGGTGTAGACGACGTAGGTGACGGACACGAAGAGGATGAGCCACACCATAAGCTTCGGCAGCGCTCGAGCTTGCGAGCCGCCGATGCCGGGCACGGCGGTCGGGGTTCCGGGCGGCGGCACTCTCATCTGGTCCCAGAAGGCCATTCTCCCTGAATCTTTCTGGGTCGCCTTCATTTTCGCCAGAAAGAAGAAGAAGAAGAACCTGCACCCAATCTATCAATGTCCTCGCTGGGCATTCAGAAACAGGGGTTTTGCATTGTCGTGGGGACGTGAGATTTCGTGGGTTTCTTCATCGGATTCGGGAAGCTTTGCGCCGGTGGCTTCAGATTCGATTCATGGAATTGAAAATAAAATAAAATGGAGGACTATACGAAGAGATAAAGATGAGTAAACAAAAGAAAATTGGAGGATTCCAGTGACGACGACGACGAAGAGAGTTGCAGAGAGATAGAGGGAGAGAGACGATAAAAGAGATGGGTTAGAGAGAGAGATGCGTATTTGCCAGCTTTTATGCAGAGAAATATGTTATTGATAATATAAATAAAAGGAAATTCGAATACAAATCGATCAGATATGCTTCAATTAGAGATTAAATGGAGGCAAAGTTATTTGTTTTTCCAGCAAATCTGTCACTGTATTTGAACAATTAACAAAATGTTATAATATCACTTGCTTCTGTTTATTTCTCGAAAAATAAATAATTTTAAAAAATATTATTGTAAAAATAATTACTTGTACCGCTTGAAATGTTGTCATTGTCGATAATAATTTAGAACTTTGCTAGCATAACAGTTTTAAAAGAGTGGATCATACAATAACTTTTAATTGATTATTATTTATTTTTGTACCCAAAATAGACTGTTAGCATAACAGTCATCCAAAAACTGTTATATAATCAATTCATAATAATTTATAAGGAAAAAGCCACTAAAAATCCTAAACTATACCCATTGTGACACATTCACCCTAAACTTTTTTTGTGACACAAAAAACCTCGAATTTTTATCCATATGACACCTTCACCCCAATTTTTTACCAGTGTGACACATTTATCCCAAACTTTTTTGTGACATTAAAAATCCTAAATTTGTATTGTGCGACACATTTACCTCAAAATTTAGGGCAAATGTGCCACATGCCTATAAGTTTGGGGTTTTTTATGTCACAAAAAGATAATTTGATATAAATGTGTCTCATTGGTATAAGTTTTGGATTTTTTGTGTCATAAAAAAATATTTGGGGTAAATGTGTTACACGGGTACAAAATTGAGATTTTTGATATCACAAGCAAAAGTTTAGGGTAAATGTGTCACAGTGGTCATAGTTTAGAATTTTTTGTGGTGTTTTTCTTAATTTATATCTAATTATTTTTGTGAATGATAAAAGTAATTTTTGTTTTTATATTTTTCAAGTCATACGATTGATTTTTTTTTTAATTTTTTTTATTTAAATCGGTTATTTTTCAATATAAATTACTTTAAATCAACTCAATATTTCTTTCTTTATGTAAAATCAATATAAATTGTGTCGTTGCCGGTGTATTTGTTTTTGGGGATGTTTTTTTTTTTCCAGCTGTGAGCGGAGGCGCGTGGAACTTCGGGGGGTGCTGGTGCTGGTGCTGGGGTGGGTGTATGTACACGTGGAGGACGGCTGTGATGAGCGATGATCGCACTGGACCCCACACGCACGCGCTGGGAGTCCCGGGACAGGGCTGAACCTGTGAAGGTCAGCAGAAGTAGCGTCATCTAAAAGCCATCGAAGAGGTCCGTCGCAAGATCCCGTCTGATCGACGGCCACGATCGCCGACGATCAAATGGATCTATGGATCCGGATCTACGCTAGTATATCTCCGACATGAAATTCTCTCTTTCGAAATTAGCTTCTGATTGTCAATAGGTATGCGGGAAAGGGATCGGAAGGGTGATAACGCTAGTGTTATAGGTGCGGGGTTCGATTCTTGCACTCTGTACAGAGGCAGAATAAAGAGATATGACAAATCAAAAAAATAATAATAATAGCTTCCGATATCCACTATTCTCGTTTGGATGAAGTTTATGGTTAACCTCCCTCGTGCTTTCGATAATCTATTTTCGAAATATTAACTCAGTCCGGTGACTCGCCTTCCACCACCATCTCACCGCCATCCCAAGAGGTCTATCACCACCTTGCCGCCTTCCACCACCCCCAATCCACAGAGCCTCGTCTATCTCGAACTCAGATTTGATGGGCGTGGCCTCAAATCCAAGGCCGCCACGCATAGACCTAAGGTCGTGACGGTCGTGACCTCATATCTAAAGCCCCCATGACTCGGAACTAATTAATTCAAACTAATGAAAGATTAATCAAAGAGCTTTGTCGATTCATAAATTTGAAGGGATAAAGAATTCAAATACGATTGGTGTTCCCTATCGATTCGATTTGAAGAAGAGCTGAGTAGATAAATCCAACACACGATCGGTCCTTGGTAGACATTCCAAAAAAGGCTGAAGACTACATCCATTGAGTGGTTCTTTTCGAAAGATGGCTAGAAAGATCAACCGTACCTACATCTCCCGTAAGAGATTTTGTGATGCTTATTGTCTACCGAGCCATTTCTAATGCCGAAAAAGTACCCTCGATCCTTGTTTGATGAAGTCGATGTCCGTGTAAAATAGTAAATGAGCTAAATTTATATGCTTTCAAAACTAAGTTCGATTCTATACTTGTCTATACTGATAAACTTATCTAGACTACACAAGTTTTTTACTATACTATACTCGGTTCGAAGAACGAAAGAAGGCTCTTCCTCCTAATTGGATGTCTAAGCCACCCTAGCCTAGCGGTTCTTTTCGACCAAAAAAAAAAAAAAATACTTGATTGCGAGACCGAAATCATTAGCTAGCAAAGAAAGAAGGTTATCTTTTTCCATGCATTCTAATTGAAGCAAATTCACTAGAGGTCTCGCCAAAATCGTTAGCATATAAATGGCCATTGCACATGACATCGTTTCATCGAATATTAGCAAAAGTGGAAGTAATGTGGTCCACATCTAAGAAAAGGGTGAATCGTATCTACTATGAATATTTTCCTAGTTGTAGTCAGGCAAAATAGAATAGAAGAAAGATTGCTTTTGCCCTTTTCGAGAATTAAAGGCAACAACTTAGATTATGTATTACTTTGATAGAAAAATTCTCATTGTGAGAATTTTTCAATTTTCTGTTTCGATTCAATTGATAAGAGGTAAGGGGGAATGCTTTCGTGAGTTTGAGCCCATAAATTATGAACCGAAAAATTACCAAATCATCTCTAAATCTATTGTACATTTGTCAATTCAGTCGTAGACTTTTCAATTATGTCAATTTAGTCGTAAAATCGTCGCTGGAAACTTCTGTTTTTTTGTCAGAAAAAACTTTTCATTCATCAAACGATAGAGTTCAAGGACATATAAGCATAATCTAAACATAATAAGGCCCAGAGGGCTTCACATGAAACTTCAATGTAGTCCTTCTGGCTGACGTGGCGGTCCAGTTATCGCCGACCGTCCTATGTGGCACATTGCCACGTCTGCTATTTCCGGGCAAGAATTGGCCAGAATGACTACATTGGATTTCCACTTAAATGTTTAGGGCTAAGCTGGCAAAATTAGAACGTTTAGGTTTGAGTTAGCATCCGCGCAATAGATTTAGGACTAATCAGACAATTTTTCCAATTATAAACAATCGCACTCGCTGATCACAAATCACATGTGTGGACATTAGTGAGATGTACACCATCAATGATGATCGTAATGGATCTGATTCTTCGATACTCTTAAGGCCTGCATAGCAATGATTCTGATTCGAAAAAGTGATTCTGATTAAAATTGATTTTTTATGATTCTGTTCCTTGGATGAGTTTTAGAGAATCGAAATGTGTTTGGTAACTGCACAAAAGTTCTGTTTTAGGTCGGGGGAAAGTTATGAGAGAACTAAAAGGGAAAAGTGAGAGATGTAAGACTTCATACTATTTTGTGTTTTTGAGAAGTGATTCTTTTTTTCAGAATCAACTTTCTTTTTTTTTTTTTGT
Organism: Lenwebbia sp. NSW1173648; assembly: GCA_029784005.1. NCBI lineage: Eukaryota > Viridiplantae > Streptophyta > Magnoliopsida > Myrtales > Myrtaceae > Lenwebbia > Lenwebbia sp. NSW1173648. The sequence continues at coordinate 4,726,633 of JARCGZ010000005.1, forward strand.
TTTTGCTCCAAAACTGTTCCCGGGAACAGAATCAGAATCAGAATCAGAATCATTTACGTTACCAAACATGTTTCTCATCCTTTTTTGTTCCGAAAAATAAAATCAGAGAATTAGAATCATTGCCCTGCATGTCCTTATTTAGATTGGGGAATGATGTTGAAGCAATCCATGGTCCAAAATCATCCCCGGCATTATGCTCACCAAACATTGAATATGAGGAATCGAGGACCGAAAAGATAGGACTTTTCAGAATCGTCCGGTCCTTTTCTCCCCGACCACTGTGCCCTTTACGGACATAAAGTGTTTCCTTGGGGAACCCTTGACTTTATGCGCCACTAAGTTAGCTTCAAACCATATTCATGTCCCGGACACAATTATATGACCACCTGAGCAACAATTTTAATGGACCACACTTGCATTTACTTGATTGTACCCTCTATCTTTTTTTTTTTTTTCGACCCTCTATCTTCATCAACCACAAGATGATATAAATGATCCATGAATTTTAACTCGATGTGCAATGCCGTCTACGAACTTTTAATTTATTCAATATGGTCTCTGCACTTTAGTCAAATGTGCAATGTCGTCTCTGAAATCGTGAAATTTTGTTATATATTCAATTTAGTTCCCGAATTACAAGAAAATGTTCAACGCCGTCATTTCCTTAGTTCAAGTCAACTTCATTTGCTATTTTGGCCTCCAATCTAGTACGTTTGAACGGTGGACAAACAAAACATTACAATATATCATTTTAATTTGTCTAATTTTCCCAATTCGAAAAACTGATTATCCATGTTATATAATGACGTGGATTACTATTTCCTTATTTGAGTTGAATATCTCACGTGGATAATCCATGTGTAATATAAACTTATCGGATTAGAAGCCAAATTAGCAAATTTCATTATCTTGAATTAATGGAAGGATAACTTTGGATATTTTCATATAGTTTATGGATTAGATTTGACATTTACAAAATGTTCAAGGACTGCATTGAATAAATTAAAAGTTCGAGTACGACATTGGACATTTACCAAAAGTTAAGGGGCCACAATGAACAAATTAAAAGTTCATGAGTCACATTGCACATTTAACCAAAGTTCATAGACTATTTGTGTAATTATCCCTAGACTTTACAATTCTCTCGAGACTGCTAGGAAAGTAGTTTTTCTTTCTGGGTGCGTTTGTTTTGCGGTAAATGAAGGGAAAACTCTAAAAAAGGGCCCCAAGTATTCTCATTTTTTCAAAGAATGGTATGAAGTGGATCTTGTTTCAAAGAAGGGCCTGAAGTGCCTTCTTTGTTTCAAAAAAGGGCCTTACCAAGGGTATTTTGGTCATTTTATTCAATTTTATTTCGTTTTTTTTCCTTTTATTTTTTATTTTTTCCCCCTTCCCCTTCACAGGCCATCGCCGGTAACCAACGGAGGTCGCCAGCGTCGGGCTAGGGTCGCCGGTGCCTACGCAGCCCAGGCGAGGGCGACCGTCGCTCGACATTGGTGACCTCAACTCTCGCCCTCGTCTGGGCTCTGAAAGAAGAAAAACATGGAAATCTCCCTATTGCCCAGAACGCACAACTCAAAGAGAAAGGCAATGAAGCAATGCAGTGCCAGAAGCAAATCAATAATCTGGAAGCAAAATACAGATCGAAAAGGAGAGGAAAGGGAAACAAGAAAGGCACAAAAAATGACCCGAAAAAGATGTAAAGGTCAGCGAACCATCCATTGAAAATCATGTTAATGGCCTCTGTCGGACTGGCAATTTGGAATGCCAGCCCAGGCGAGGGCGAGGGCCGCCCTCGCACGATGCAGGCGAGGGCGACCATCGCCCTCGCCAGATCTGGTGAGGTAAGCCCTCGCCCGCCCAGGCGAGGGTCACCCGACACCGGCGAGGGCATCCCTCGCCCTCGCCCGCTTGGGCGAGGGTCCCCCGACCCCAGCCTTCGCCTGGGCTAGCAAGGCGAGCCCTCGTAATCGCAAGCGAGACCGGCTCTCACCGGTTGCCGTTGAGGCCGCCCAGCCCATGGCTGCCGACGAGGGGAAGAGAAAAAAAAGGCAAAAGGAAAGAAAAAAAAAAGGAAAAAAAAAGAAAGAAAAATCAAGAAAAAAATCAGAAAATGTAAAAAGACGAAAATACCCCTACTAAGGCCCTTATTTGAAACAAAAAAGGTACTCCAGGCCCTTGTTTGAAATAAAATCCACTTCATGCCCTTATTTGAGAAAATAAGAGTACTTTGGGCCCTTTTTTGAAATTTTCTCGTAAATGAATGATTCGAAAATATTTTCCTAAATAATGATTGCTTATATTGCTTAAAAAAATGAACAAACACAAAAAAAAATCTGTTGTCAATATAAATTGTTCTCGATAATGAAATATATTCATTGACTAATTGTTTCAAGCGAAGCAAGCGATCATTTTTCTGCGAAACAAACGGAGATGTGAACAAATCAATCTAAATGACAGATATGGACAATGAAATTGGTAATGCGAGCTAACTAGATGAGAAATACCAATCAAGGATTTAAGGAGTTGTCAAAGCCACACACAGGTGTCTAAGACACGTCGACCCAAGAGTGATTCAACCTATTGGCCCAAGTAAGATGCTGCATACATTTAAGCACGATAGACTTGAATCTACGCATACTTGACGCCTTAGGAGTCGAGAGGGAGATATGGGGGGAGGAAGAGATTACCACACGAGGCATGGATCATGGGAAACTATGGATCCTAACATAGACCCTGTCGCCCTGGGTAGGTGACGTTCTTGGCGAAATTGTTGCTCGGCTCCCCAACACTGATCTTAAAACCTAGTTTACCGATAAGTCTGAATCCAACAGTTATCCAGAGAGGATTGTTGGTCCTTTGACTTAAGCCCGAAATGTGAGAGGGAGATTGTTAGGATTATCACAAATTGATTTTTTTGTGTGTGGTCAAAACACATCGGTTATGGAATGGGCTAGTGATCAGTTTATAAATGTGAAAGAATGCCTTAATTTTTTAGCTAGCTTTTGAGGTGGGAGAAGTTCAAGACCACCAAACATAGCGAAAATCATGCATCTATGTCTGACATTCTTCGATTCACCGAGAAAAGAAAGAAAAACTAGTGAAGAGATTAGAGTACTTCAAACCAACAATCCCACCTTTTTCATTCAGATGAAGGAACATATCGATCACTAGCACAAAGAATGCCATTTTAATCTAGCTCTATTGGGCGACAATGATTGCTCGTGCACTCTACATGGTTAGGCTCGGCTGTTTTTATCAAAGTGCACCCTCCATCCATATATTTCATGTGCGGCACTTATCATATTAGCAGAAGTGGATGCTAATGCGTTGGTAGGTGACGGCCGATGACGTTCGGTTCAAACGGATCTCGCCCATTCTTGACTAGATTAATGACATAAATGGTCTCTGAACTTTGGCTTAATGTGAAATGTGGTCACTGAACTTTTAATTTGTTCAATGTGATCATTGAACTTCGCCCTAATATGCGATGTGGCCCATGAACTTTTAATTTGTTCAATGTGGTCATTTAACTTTTAATACATATTCAATTTAGTCCCCGAAATATATGAAAATGTTAAATGTTGTCCTTATATTAATTTAAGCTCAGAGACAGTGTTGAACATCTTCATATAGTCCAAAGAAGAAATTGAACATGCACTAAAAATCCATGAACCATATTGAATAATTGAAAAGTTCAGAGACGACATTGCACGTGGGGCTAAAGTTTACGGCCTATGTTGAACAAATTAAAAGTTCATGAATTACATTGCACATCGGGCTAAAGTTTTAGAGATTATTTGTGTCATTTTCCCTTCTCGAAGAGTAGATCTAGAAAAACTGGGTATCGAGCGGGCTGAGTTTAGTATGGAGCCTAAAAATCCTTATTCGAACCCGTCAATGACTAAGAAAGTACTACATTTGTAATGCAAAATTGATCGGGACGGGGTACACTTAAAGATGGGGAACTTCGGCCTTACAAGGGAACCGCCTTTCAAGACTCGCTGGGTTGCTCCTTGGAAGCTGAGGGCCTCGGCAGACCAAACGGCCACCGGTCCCACGATCACCATGAGAAGAAGGGAGGAATACACGAGCGGAGTGCAAATGATGACTCTATTGTATCATTCGTTTCGCCAAAGTTCTGATCGGCGATAAAATTATATATAATCTCGTGTAAAGATTTTCGAGGAAATACCGTTCGATGGGGTTGTAAGTTTCGATTTCTCGTTCACATACGACTAATCGAACTTGTCGAAGTTAAGATAGGACCAAATCTCATGAGTTCTTCGTCAAGTCATACCGATGAATCAATCGAATTGCTTGTTTCGAGAAATTTTATCGATCGGTTCCGACTTTATTTTAGATGTTTTTTCCTGAATGTTGACTGAGTTGGGAAAGAGGGACAATTTTCGCGAGACTATTTAGTTCCAAAGAAAAGCGGTTCATGGGAACTCCCTCCAATTTATCATTGGTCGGATTCGTCTTATCTGCTATGTCGAAATATCTCCCTTATAATAGCTGGAATCAGACGGACACTAAATGTTCGTTAGAAAATTTAAACTTATTTGGGTTAGTTATGGATTCGCGTAATACAAAGATATCACACTTAATATCACACTTAATCTGGCTAGATTAGCATGAAATTTGAAGGGAAATCAAACCTCGTATTTTCAAAAAAATTGTGAGATTGATTTTGCCGGCTATTTTGAGTACATGTCATGTGTGTAGAAGAAATCCAAAACAGTGGATTGTGTTTCAGAAATTAAATTTCAGAATACATGCCACATATCTTCAATCTCTATAATACTTAAATAAAATTTCACATCGATTTTTACAGAGTAAAATCGATATTTCTTTCGATTCACCTATTCTATTAAAGAAAAGAAAAGAAAAAGAAAAAACCGTGCTGGAAATTTATTGCAACTCAAAATCCAATAAACTAGGATGTGTACGCTTTTATTTGATAAACATATATCTAAAACCTTTCAAAGTATGTACTTGTAGATTGGTATATAATTTTGTGGCAGAAGGACACTAGGAGTGCCAATATTTGTGCGCGACCCTTACTTTGGTGTCAATTTTTTTTATCACTTAAGTGCCAATTTCTCCGGAAATCTGACGTGGCATCTACGTGGCTTGTGGATCTTCCAAGTCAGCAATTAAAAAAAAAGCCAAAAGTTCAAAAAAAAAAAACTAAAAAATAAGCTAAAAAAACTAAACAAAAAACAACAATTTCTTTATTGCTGCGGCTAGGGCTTGGAAGCCCTCGCCGCCGCCGCCCACCATCACTAGTGGGCCTTGCCATCGCAAATCTAGGCCTCGCAGACCCTTGAGAGGGCGAGGTCGGCCTCGCCCAGATTTGCGATGGCGAGGCCCCGCCAACCTTGGCAAAGCCTCGCTTGTGGCCTGCGCCGGCCATCCCCCACCCTCGCCAGCCATTGTCGGGGATGGTAAGCGGCGACGGCGAGGGATTCCAAGCCCTCGCCGCTGCAACAGAGCATTTTTTTTTAATTTTTTCTTTTATTTTAGTTATTTAGCTAATTTTTTAAATTTAATTTAAATTTTTAAAAATATGTTAGCATATTTTGTAAAAAGATATTCCACGTGGACCGACTCTTTTTTTTTTAATTCCACATAATATTAAAAATAATAATAATAAAATACCACATGTACTGTTTGGCCGGAACATCTCGCCGTTTGCACTAAAGTGATCATTTTTTCTCCGATTTTGCACTTAAGTGAGCGTCGTACACAAATATTGATACTCCACGTGTCCTTTTACCTAATTTTGTTCATACTATTTTTCAAAATAGAATAGAATATTTGGAAAATTTTATTTTCTTTGAAAAAGGGGCAAATAGTCTGCTTTGAAGCCACTTTTTTTTTTTTTTTTTTATGGTCAAATTGAAGCCAGTTCAAACGGGCTCCTTTTTTCTCGCGGGAACGCCTCTTCCCCAGCTACTCTCGGCGACGGCGACGGCGACGGCGGTGGACACCATGCATGAAGTCGCTCGCCAACTGCATCAAGTCCCTCGTCTCTCGAGCCCTCGAGCTCGCCCTCGCCGCGCCTCCCTCCCTCTCTCCTCTCCTCACCGACCAGGCCTACGCTCTCTTCCTCAAGTCCGGCCACCCCCTCCACCCCTTCCTCTCCACGCCCCTCATCTCTCGCTCCGCCAAGAACGGCGATTTCTCTCGCTCCTCCCTCTTCCTGTCAGACACCCTCTCCCCGGACACCGTCGCGTTCAACGCCCTCATTTCTGGCTTCGCCTCTTTTCGCCGCCCCGAGCCCGCCCTAGCCCTTTTCGACGAGCTGAGGCTTCAGGGTCTCCGCCCCGATGTGTACACCTTCAGTTCCTTGGTCAAGGCTTGCGGGAACGTTTGGGATAATGAGATCGTCCATGGAATTTGCTTGAAGTATGGGATCTCTTCGGGCGCTTATGTGGTGAGTGGGCTGGTGGAGAATTATGCCGGTGGCGGCGAGGTTGGGGCTGCGAAAAAGTGCTTTGAGGAGTGTGAGGGAGTGGATAATGTGGTTTGGGTTGCTATGGTTAGTGGGTATGTGTGGAATGGGGAGTTTGAGTGTGCGAAGGAGTTGTTTGTGGATATGCGCGGCTTGGGATTGGAGGTGAACGAGTATAGCATGACCGCTGTTCTCGGTGCTTTGCTTGATGGTAGGGAAGGAGGACAGGTTCATGGGTTTGGTTTGAAGATGGGTTTGTTGTCTGGATGTTCGTTGCATCTGAGTAATTCGATTATGCATATGTATTCGCGGTGTGGAAGCCGAGCAGATGCTGTCAAGGCGTTCGATGAAATTCCTGAGCCGGATGTCGTTTCATGGTCGGAAAGGATATTTGCTGCTTGTGATGGCGTTGAGGCTTCCGAATTGTTTAAATTGCTCCACTCTAAAGGTGTGGTGGTTAACGAATTCACGGTGATCAACTTACTGTCGCAAATTATAGATGTAAAGTTTTTGAATCTTGGGAAGCAAATCCATGCTCTTTCTTTCAAAAGGGGGCATATGCAACTGGTTTCAGTTGGTAATGCATTGATCTCCTTGTATGGAAAGTGGGGGCAGATTGTCGATGCCATGCTTGTCTTTGATGAAATGCGTCTCCCGGATCCTATTTCATGGAACTCCCTCATTGCTGCATATTCTGAGAATCATCTTCTCTGTCAGTGTCTTGAAGCGTTCTCAAAGATGCGCTCTTGTTGGGTGTTGCCAAATAACTATGCTCTAGCAAGCATCCTTGAAGTGGTTGCCCACTCAAATTTGCAAGAGTTGGCAGCACAAATTCATGCCCTAATGATTAAGTTCGGTTGGATGTTCGATGATTCCATGGTCTCTGCTTTGATTACTGCTTATGGGAAATGCAACAGGGTTGACCAATCTACGAAAATATTTTCTAAGCTTGACCGAATCAAGGCATTGCATCTTAATTCATTGCTGGTCACCTTCATGAGCACTGGATATCATGATGATGCTCTGGTTTTGTTTCAGAGGACATGGCATTCATCCATTGCAGTAGATAGCACGACTCTTAGCATCCTCCTTAAAGCTTGTGGAGCTTTAACAGATTTAGAGCAAGGGAGAACAATTCACAGCCTTTCTATCAAGAATGGGTTTGATCGAGGCAGTTTTATAGAAAGTGCCATTGTCGATGTCTATTGCAAGTGTGGAAGCATCAGTGATGCAGAGAAGGCTTATAAAAATATCTCCAGAGCTAATTTGGTTGCTCGGAATGCCATGATGATGGGGTATGCTCAACATGGTTGTGACCGTGAAGTTATGAAGCTATTCCATGAAATGTCTCAAGTTGGATTACGACCTGATGAGATAACTTATCTCGCAGTACTTCATTCATGCTGCCATGCAGGGTTGGTGGAAGAAGGGCAAACTTACCTAAACTCTATGCTTGAACTTGATGGGGTAGTTCCAAGTGTGGAGCATTATACCTGCATGATTGATTTGCTCGGCCGGGTTGGCCTCATGGAAGATGCAAAGAGGATGATCGATACCATGCCCATGAATCCCGATGCTCGGATTTGGCAAATTCTCCTTTCTGCCTGCCACCTCCATGGAGATGTTGACCTCGGGAACCTTGCAGGCAGGAAGCTCCTGGAGCTGCAACCCGAAAACGATTCTGCTTATGTTTTGCTATCAAATATAAATGCTGCAGCAGGGAACTGGAGCACTGCTAGCGAATTGAGGAGAGAGATGAAAGAAAATATGTTGGTGAAGGAACCTGGTTCAAGCTGGATTCAGGTAAACGGAACTCTAAACTTCTTTTTCGCCGATGACCAGTCCCACCCAGATAGAGAGAGAATCTTAATGAAGCTGCAAGAGTTATATGAACAAATGCTTTCACGAAGAGAATCCGAACCTGGTTGTGCCTCATCAGTGGAGCTGATCTGTTAGCTTTTCGGTAAATTATGACAAGAGCAGCTACTTCTTGCAAAGTGAATATTGGAGTGGGAATACTTCTGGTTAGCTGTATAGGATTCATCGAATATCGACCAACACAATTTGTTTTTGGAAGAGAAGCTGCTGCTGGTTTTGTCCCAACAAATTATTTGGCGAACCATATCGGTTTCTTGTGTATTCAACCTTGAAATACTAACCTAGGCAGGGCATGAAAGCCTATGAGGAGTCCCGTTGCTGTCATAGACCCTTAAGTTTTGTACTTTATGTTGTCACGAGAAATCTACAGCGTGGGCCATTGGAGAATACAATTCTGGATGAGAACTGCATTTTGCCCACTGTTTCATCTCCATCCTATTCAACTCACAACTTTGCATTCTCCTTTCAAGTTACTCGTTAGGGACGCATCTCATGATTTGTCCAGGTGTTGTTTATGCGAGTTTCTTTTTTCCTAAGTCCTCTGACTTACGCAAGTCTTTTTGCAAAGTTTTTGTCTTGGTCAGCTCGAGTGTCTTTTTCTGGTTTATTCTTTATAAAAATTAATTGACAAGATCCACATGCAATCTGTGCAAGCGTAGACAAGAAGGCTGCTCTCTCTGTCATATGTCCATAGATCTCCTGGATGGCCGTAACCAACATCTACTTGTCGGTTCTGGCGTGGACTTGGTCCTTCAATATTCAGATTCCTTGAGTTCATACCAGGGAAGGAACAATGGACGCATATGATCAAGCTTGTGGACGTACAAAGCAAGAGTTAGCTTGATTCTTTGCCCCATTCAGTCCCTCGTTCACTTCTCATATATTTCAAGTCATCCCTTTGCTTTTTAATCTCCCCGGTCGAGCAAATCATTCGTCCTGTCTTGGCCTAGAGGTGAGCCTAGAGGCAAATGGCTCACGCCATCACCTTCTCTCGTCTCCCCTCGTCATGTGGAGCATGCACAAACTCCACCATCGGCGACAGTGGCACTGCCCTCACGACTTCAGTTTTCGAGAGATTCCGATTTGGTCAAAAGGAGATCAAGACACGAGGCATCCGAATTCATTATCATCGCAAGCTCACCCTAGTGTTGACTTCGAGAAGTGACGTTCACCCTACGCCGAGATCACACTCGCCGGGTGAGAGAGCAAAGCAATTGTATGAATGCATCAACGAGAAGAACCTGAAGGCGCTAGATGAGATCATCTCGAAAGATTGTTGCTTTGAAGACTTCTCCTTCCCTGCAACATTCAATGGAAACAAGGTTTCGTGTGTACTAGCTAGTGGCAGGATCCGCTATACTCCACACACGCTACCTTTGGTACCTCGACAAATCACAATCGTTGAGTAGGGCTTCCTCTCCCTAAAACAATGATTGAGATTTATTGCGACACTGAAGGTAGAAAGTGTTGTGCGACGTAGAGGATTCACAAGTCTTGAATTGTTATTCTTGTTTAGTGCTCCTTTTTCGAGTGGCCTAAGGCAAAGTTAACGCAGGAGGTCTTGCTCTTCTTTGCGCAACTCACTTCAAGCATGGGCAAGAATGTTAGATTCATCCTCAAAAATGTCAGTGAGGACGAGGACATGGCGTGGGTGAATTGGCACCTAGGTACTCCTTCTGCCTCGGCTTCACCCTTTTTACCTGCACAATAATCAAACTTTGTCTAACTTCAAGGTCTTCGATTTCTGGGGTAGAGTGGAAAGGAAATGAGATACCTTTCACCAGAGGCTGCAGCTTCTATGAATGCTCAAAAGATGGAGAGAGGCTGGTCATTAGGTGACAATTCTAACATCTTCAACATAATTTCTTGCATATATGCCATATGGAACAATGATAGTAATACAGAACTACCACATGCAGGAAAGCTCGAGTATTTGTCGAGTCGCCAATCAAACCAGGAGGCATAGTGCTGGTAATTTTACTGAAGCAAACTAAGAACCGAATTAATCTCAAGTGCACAATATCCCTCCTCTATTCGACCATCTAACATCCACCTCCAATCATACTAAACTGTTTACTTCCTCATTTGGAGAACAGATTCTCTTGAAGACCATCACATCGTTGTTTGATGATTTTCCGACAGCGACTGAAAGTGCGTAAACATTCATTAAGCACCAAAAATTCTATGTACATAAACGTATCATGGCAGATCACTCATGCAGCAAACATCTCGTGCAGGGTTCCTAAAGAGTCCTAGTGCAATCGTGCAATGGGCAAAGCGTATCTACAATATGTTTCTGGCACCATTTATAAGCACCCTACTAGCAAGCTACATAAACTCCTGGAAATTTATGGCCCGAATGCTCGGCTATGCCCTCGGCATGATTATCCTCATTCTTAAACTTTTCTTCAACTAACCAGACATTATACCGCCTTGAAGACCGCCCGTCAGTCATCATTTCCATCGCGGCTATTCCACATTTCAAACAGAGAGAGAAGAACCAGCGGTCCAAGCACAGGCGGAAGCGGCGGCGGCCTGCTGAAGGCCACGATGGGTTCAGCCTTTTCGTGGGGATCCGGCATTCCCGAGTCGCTTTTCCCTTGTTTAAGTGGTGTCGAACTTCTCAAGATACCTGATTTATCGAATTGTAGTTACTGCCAAGAATGTAAAATCATACTGAGGGGGAAAAACAACAAGGAATCCATGTATTACCCCATGATCCTTTAATGCAGTTGATTTGCTTTAGTGTCCTCGCGGACAAAAGCAGAGCCGGTGCGCGCATGTACACTCGTTTGGTTATGAGAATTGGCGTCTCGAAGACGATCCAAGCAATCCTGCCATGTATACAGGAGAAAAATCGGAACACTGTATAGCCAATTGTCAAAAGAATCGAAACTAATGGAACGAGAATTAAGAAAAGATAATGAGAATCCTTGCTCTGGTTTGGCCTCCAGTTAAGTCAGTCGTCGACTCCGTTGCACAGAGTACAAACTTTCCCCGGCCATGCCTACAACTCTAAGTTTTCATCAAAATTCACCGACACCAACAGCGAACAACAGGCTTTTGCTTCACTAGTTCACCCGAGAGTGTAAAGACATGTTCGATCGACCGGCAACAAAAACAACCATAACATGACCTTCGAATTCATTCGAGGAGAAATTCTCTCGATTTCATAACCAAGAATGAAGCACAACGTGGAACTTCCACCGCAGCAGAAACGAAGAACGACCGATCGATCGGCGGTCTCGAGCGCACCGACGATCTTTGCGTACCTGATTCGGGTTGGCTTTGATCGACGACGAAGGCGGAGCGACAGAGAGCACGACGGCGCGTGTTTGCGCTTTTCCGGTCAGATTTGAGAGAGAAGGAAGAGGAAAGAGGAGGTTCGGGAGTTTTTCTATTCGATTCTCCGACACGTGGCACTCGGGAGACCCGGCCCGTTTGAGGGGGCTCCTGGGTTTTGTACTCGGGTAAAATCAAACGTAGCTAATGGCTAATGCTACTTAATTGTTACTTTGCCTAGTGAAAATTTACTACTAGATTATAAGACTATAAATTAGAAATAGGGAAGCATTTTTTTTTCAATCGGAGAAGTTATTAATAACGTTAAAATAGGCTACTTATTGTTATCTCGACGTATTTGATGGGGGTGAGATGGTCTGGGTTGGTCCGATTCCTTGACAGTCCAATGAAATCGGTAAAATGAAACTAAAAAGGACTTGTTCGGTATTCATATATCTACATATAATATTCTCATGATTCACATGGGGATGTCCATGTCACAATGAATATCGAATACAATGTTTGATATTGTACAGAGTCATGTAAATCTCATTTCTACGTATAATATTGTATTTATCAAGAAAATATTTAACCGGAAATTTTTTCCCATGTGCAAGTCCCTTTCTTTGGCTAGAATCTCATTTCTATGCATGTCGATTGTATTTAAAAAATAAAATTAAAAATTAAAAATTTGCCGGCTCCGGATGGACGGTCCATCGGTTCGGTTTCTCCCTAGAACCGGACTGCTAGAACACTGATTCCACTTTGAGGAAGCGGGGATCGGACCAGTGACCTCCAGAACTGGACCAAACCCGTCGGTCCGATCCGGTCCTGGCGATTCTCGGTCTGATTGGTCCATCTTGTTCACTCCTAGTATTTGAGTCTTGCATGGATGTGCCTCTTAAAGAGGGTTTACATGTATATTTTTTCCCCAATTACATACCTCTCTACATTTCTAAAAAAATGACATGAATGAACCTCCCAGTCCCACCTTCTGGGCACGCGACCCAATGGTAAGGAAAATGGAGGGTCAGAGCGTTAGTATCATAAGTGCAGAGTTTGACTCTCACGCTCTGCAAAGAGACAGATCAAAAATCTAAGAGATAAATGAGAATTAGAGATATGATAGACAAAATAAAAATAAAAAATCTCAGTCTCGATTAATCAAGAGTCACAATCAAAACCTCTCGGGACAAGCATTGACACAACTTAAGGTTTTTGGCCAATTATCGAGCGAGTATTAACAATTTTATTTTGATCAATTTAGGAGATTAGACGTAGAAAAACCTCCAATCAGGTCTCGAGCTCAAAATGGGGGAAATTTAAGCGTCGAGAATCTGGCATGGCTCAGACGTGAAATATTTTGGTTATTTGCCATGTATAATTTTCTACGCATGAATTTATATGGCAGTGAACTCGAGTGGTCGTAGGGTTTTTTTTTTTTTTAATCTTTTCTTAATTGACCTAAAGAAAACTCCAATAACTCAATTGACTAGTGTGTAAAACCTTAAATCATCATGTTTCTATACTCAATTGACCCAATTATAATATCGTCGCTGAACTTTAAATTTATTCAACACGGTCTCTGAATTTTAGCCTAATGTGTAATGTAATACCTGAACTTTTGGTACATGTTCAATTTAGTCTTTGAATTATAAAAAAAAAATGTTCAATGTTGTTTTTCCATTAATTCAAGTTTAAGGACAATACTGAGCATTCTTATATAGTTCAGAGACCAAATTAAACTTGCACCAAAAGTTCAGAGACCACATTGAACTAATTAAAAGTTCATGGACTATATTGCGCATTAAGATAGACTTAAGGGACCACATTGAACAAATTAAAATTCCGGGGACGACATTGCACAATGAGCCAAAGTTCAAAGACTATTTGTATAGTTATTCCCTTCATCTAGTGTCCATAAGACAAACCTAAATAGGCATTATATTGTGATTAAGGATGCCAAACGGGTCGTCCGAGGCACATGAGACGCGGTAGAGACTTAAGGATTGCATGTACAAGTTATCTATCTTTTGACTTCTCACCTAACATTTTGTCGGACCATCTCATGGGGCTTTTTCCTTGTTCTTTTGAATTTACAGTATGTTCTTGGCAGTGTGTCAAGAGGCCAACTGCATTACAAACCAGAACAAAATGCAACTGCAGATTCTTAGTAACCAGCAGAAATCCAAATCCATAACAAATGAGATGTACTCATTTTGCTTCAATTCCAAGTTAGTTTAGCTCACATAAGGATTAAGGTAGCCTGCTCCAACATCTCTTTTATATCTCCTTATTTCTAGAGAATTGGAATTTCCCTCTGGAATGACAATTCACATCCAAGCCCCTTTATACAGGAGTTTGCTTCAATTCCCATAAATATAACAGACAACTCCTTAACACCTCTCCCACTATCTCTAGCAAACGGGCGATGGGCCAATTGGATCACGGGAGGACTCGTTTCCATGACATTATCCTAAGAGCATGCGAAGCTGTGACCGATTGTTCCTGATCAGGCGGGGTCGGGGTTGAACTTTACGGATTCTCTCCAGATGAGATCTTTGATGTGCTCTTCGGTGCACGATGGATGCTCGAAATCGAAGTTGAAGGGCCTGGGGCAGACCGGCTCATCGTTAGTGTCGTGGAGAGATGATAGGTAAGGGTGACAAAGTGCCTCATCAACTGCAAACACACACACAAGTAAAGCATCACCCTTGTTTTTTGGTGAAGGATCAAGTGAAGGAGGGGATGGAAGAAAACATGGCATGCCAGAGAATAGGTGGCTCATGTACCAGTTATGCGCTTGTTGGGATCAAACACAAGCATTTTCTCTAGCAAGTCGATGGCCCCAGGAGACATGTTAGGGAATCTCATAGGGAACTGTTGTTTCCGGTACTGTGGAAGCTGCCTGACATATCTCCTGGCGTTGTTGCTTCGGAGAAAACCGAGGCTGGCGTCGTCAGGAGAGCCTATCAACTTCAGATGAGAAAAGGAGCAAATTCCACATTATCAACATCGATATAATTGTATGACACAGAAAAAAGCCGATATACCAGATGCAGTTTGTACTGAAAGTGAGTCACTAATCAAACAATCGCATCGGGCATATTCTTTCATTGTGGCCTAATAAAATCAGTAACTAAATGGAGTATAAGAAATACAAGAGGAGGTGCATTGGAGGAAAAATTTGGTGTAATTCATTGCAAATTTGACCAAGAAGTGTTTCAGAGAAGTGTTGCAGTTGAATGTCCCAAAGTTCTTACCTCTGTGATTAGCCTCAGCTGATGAACATAGTCTTTACCCGGGAACAGCGGCTCTCTGGTCGCAATTTCTCCGAGTATGCAACCAACAGACCATATGTCGATCGCAGCAGTGTACTCCGAGCAATTCAGGAGCAACTCAGGTGCTCGGTACCATCGTGTGACGACATACTCAGTCATGAAATCTGTTTCAGATGTTGTCCTCGCTAAACCGAAATCTCCTATTTTCACGTCGCAATTCGCATTTAGAAGCAAATTGCTAGGCTTGAGATCACGGTGCAACACATTGGCGGAGTGTACATACTTCAGTCCTCGCAACAACTGATACAGGAAGTACTGCATGGATATTTCAAAAGTATTAGAACTTCAACAATTTAGCCGGAGCAACTAGCTGAGGACAAAACAGGAGCTGCAAAATTGCAAGTATGAAGAATGTAATTGCATTTCCATTCTATTAGATTCAACATGAGTCGATTTTCTGTCAACACTCAAAATCCGTCATCCATTTCTTGCATAGCTTAACTAAAGCCGAAGTTGAGCCAACGATAAGTGCTAGTTTGTTCATTCAAGTTCTCATGATTTGTTGTCGATTATTTGGGAGTAAATAGCGATTGTGAACTCTTTTTAAGTGCAAAAAAAGCAGGACCAGTAGTTTCCCCAACAAAAATTTATTCTCTATCCACATGTATGGAGCTAATGCACTATCTAGATTTGTCGAGGAACATTTTCCTATTTATTACATATAATTCCATCAGTCCTCTACGTAGAAGTTTTTTCATGAATCCTATATGTGGATGATCCAGTTAAAACTCAATTTGCCTCAGATGACTAAGGAAAAATAATTACTTCATCGAATATGCACTTCGCACACTATCAATAACAACTTATCATTAAGCAGCAATGGCTGCAACTATGTTCTAACCTGACAATGATCATCCGTTAATGGTTGGTCAGACCGAATTATCTGATGAAGATCAGTGTCCATCAATTCATAAACGATGTAGACGTCATTGAAGGTTTCTTTCCTGGGTGGCCGTATGATGTCCTTGATGGCTATAACCTGCATCAATACAGTAACGGAGCAAACTTGTAGCTAGAACAGGGTGACAAATGAATGGGATTTATGCGATAGAACCACGCAGTGCATAAGAAGGAAATGAGCACAAAAACAGGAGTTACACTCAATTAGTATGCGATACTATCCACCGCATTGTGCAAGTGTATGCAAACCCACATTCTCATGATCCATGTGATGGAGAAGCATGATTTCTCTCAGCGTCCTTTTGGCATCTATCCTGTTATCGAATGCATTGCCAATCTTCTTGATGGCGACCTCCTCTCTGGTCTCCGAGTTCACAGCAGCACTGGAAGTTGTTAAACAGAAAATGACTATATGCTCTTCAGTGGGAAAACAGAAAATCATCACTCCACTAAGTAAATAGATAACTGGCAGTGCTCATCTTTTTTCTAGAACCAGCAGAGCATCAAATGTTCCGCTAAGGTGGATTGTTTGTCCCTGTGAGCACAAACTGATTAAGAGCAACTACCAACTCCAAGAAAGGATTACACATTCAACTGAACAAAGGACAGACCATATCATATGTACTAAAGTTCCTTTTTTTTCTTTTTATCTGCAAATCATAAGCAGAGAGCTGAATAGGAATAGGGTATTTATCTGGGTAATATGTAGACAGTTCTAACTCCCCATAAAACAACTAAAAGGTCATTGCTTTGAATTGGGGAAAGAGATAAATAATCTGCCGCGAACAAGGCGTTGATCTGACAAACTTATTCCGGTTACGTTTGGGACGTGTTCTATGCCTCTCCACCACATAATTTTGAATCAGACAAAGTATTGGAGTAAAGAAGAAAGCCAATCCGAAGATGTTTTGTCCTCATAGCGAGTGATCACCTCAAACATTTGAATGCCTCCATAAAAATGATCTTTCCCTTTTGAAAGATACCCCTCAAAATCCACAGAAGCACACACAAACACAGAGTTGCTGCTAACATTACTGTTCAAATTAATGCCTCTCTCGTCCATCGGTTTCCGCTTTTGCAGTGACCGACTGCATCAGTTTCCCAAGCTAAAGATAGTTCATACAAGCGAACTCCATCTGTATTACAACCTCTGCACCAAGAACACACCTTTCGCATTCTATTCGCTATATCACCCACAAAAATTTAAAAAAACAAAAACAAAAACAAAACTTTGCAGGGAAATGTTTTTCTCGACTTCTTAGTTCTTATCGAAACACCCGAGAAAGCCAAAACCGACCGAGAGACTAAATGTGAAGACCGCGCATCAAACACTTACCAGACAAGACCGTATGCGCCTCGACCGATGGGGCGAATGGGAGGGACATACTTGGCCGAGACCTCGAACAAGTTCCCATACACATTGTACTGCACGTAGCGACCTCCATGCGTGTGGACTCCTTTGACCTTCGCGCCCTCTGCCGAGGCAGAGCGCGACTCCTTCGTGCAAGCCATTCTCCGTCGTCCTCAAGAGCTCCCCTCCTCAAAATCCGAGCTCTATTTGAACACCGAGCAAACGAGCATAGCGTAGCAGGTTGATGGGTCTCTCTCTTCTCTCTCTCCCTCTCTGTTAATTGAATCTTATCGGGCTTTCTCGAAACCAGCCGTGATTCAAGTGCGGGGAGAAATGGGGGAAAAAGACAGATCTTTTGGTGGAGACACGGAGGTTCCTTGATGTCCGAGAAACTGGTACGAGAGTCCGTGAAGCGAAGACGACTTTCTGATCAAGTTCAAACGAGAAGTTAAAATTTTTGTTAAAAGAGTTTAAAGAGAAGGGAGAGACCGTTCGAGGGTAGACGTCTTTGCGGGCGGTCGCATTGGCGTAGGTTGAACGACGACCAATGGGATCTCGCCATTAGAAACATTTGACCTTTCTCGTTTTCTTTCTGCATACGCTAAACCAACCAAGTTATGGCTGCTTTGGCGATAGAATGGCAATACCAGTCTCCATGATCCCTTTATTCTAAAATAATTTTCGAATCACAAAAAATCCCAATTTGATACGCCCATATAATACATTTACTCTAAACTGAATTCCCAAGTTGTGTTCACGTCAAACGAGTCGGCTCGTCCCGTGTGTTTCCACGTCTACAATATAACAAGGATATAAGTTAATGGGGGGTAGATTTGTTATAAGTACACCATTTTAGTGGTTTAGGTGACATGAGATTGATTTAGGATAAATACATGTACCCGTTTGAAATTTTTTATGGTGTTATTTCCTTAATTAATGAGCGCATTCTTGCCTTCCTTAAGGAAAAGAAAATGCATGTAAACTTTCATACCACGAGACTTGAATTTGTAACTAGTGTGTATTGAATGTGAACCAGTGATAGCTTAACTGAGCACAACTACTGTGACCGATATGTACTGTTTGTATGTAGTGCTTTGCACGTAAAACTGGCCTATCTAATCAAGCTCAACCGATTGAATCGCGCATCTCCATCAACCGGTATATATTGGAATTCTTTGCGGGCGAAAGTTTTTCTATCGCTACAAGCTGGTGTCAGATCAAGAAATCGATTGCATGTTCTAATTAAACAACCACAAAGAACGAACTTGTCATGTAAACATTCTCTTCCTTGCAAACTCTGAAGAGCTCTCTAAAGAAGATTTGAATTTTTCAAACGAGTTGACTTTTTTCTTGAGGTGCAATTTGTACTCGAAGCAAATTACCTGCAGCATTTCTTGATATAACCTTTATGATATTTTGAAATTTAATTCATTCTCTTCCGGACGATTTGTTTTAATTTTTTTTTTTTGGTTCGGACCGGACGATTTGTTCGATGATGCCATTATTGACGCAATAATTAGGGATTTAGCTGTGGGATTCGTTGACAATTGGTGAGTCAACTAAATGTGAAATTGGAAGTACTTTGGCGCAAAATTAGGTGGAGGCTGACCTTGTTGAATCCCATAAGTTAAGATGTCATGTCTCTTTGAACGGTTCAATTCAATTTCAATTCGACCAGTTTTGACCATCTTCCCCGTTCTGAAAAAATTGAGGAGGGGGGATATCGCCATTGTCCATTATGCCCTCGTCCTCCACGACAATCTACGGTCCTGTCCTATGCTAAGGTCCAAAAGTTCATCAATTCACGCAACGACCCAATTGAATGACGATATTGCGCAACCCGATCGCATTTATTTGGTTAATTACGAGATGGTCCAACTGCAGTTTTTTGTTTTTTCAAGAGAGGGGTCGCGATCATCGCTTTTTGGCTCGAAAGTTTCGTAGGACATGTGTTTCAACGGTTGAGATTGGAGGACTAACATGCATGAGTGCACATGATTTTTCCTCCACTTTTTCTCCCTCAATTTTTATTTTTTTTGGGGGGATTTTTGGGTCCAATTAAGCATGGGGAGAGATCTCTCTAGAGAGGGAACACGCATGGCCACCATTTATTGAGTTGGTGATAGGATTTGGTGGGTGGGTTTGGTCACGAGATGCCTGCCTCAATTCATTTAGGCCCCTTTTGCCTCACTTTGGTGATAAGCCGGTCTACATTGCGTGTATCGATTCGCATTAGGAGGGAAAGATATAGATCGCGAGGGGGGTATCGTGTCGAAATGACGCGAGTTGGAGCCAATATGTCGAGCTAAACCGGAGACACGCGGATGAGTCGTGGACTATCATCCTCTATTCGAGTTAGAGTTTGAACAGTTTGGAACATAAAGATTTCGACCTTCCTCGAGATTGGAAATGATGGACACGTGCAATTCGAGAGCCTAGTTGATGGAGGAGAATTGTTCACCTCATTATGATGTCTCTTGTATATATTAGGAGCGAGTATGATTCCAGGATAGAATCGGGAATCGAAAAACCGGTGAGAACCTGTTTAGTTCCAGATTCTAAAAAATGAGAAACCAGTTCCGACGGGTAGATTTCAAATTCCAAAAGTTGGAGAACCGATTATGATGGGTAGGTTCCAAGTTATAGGTGAAATTTGAACCGACCATGAAACCGCTCATCCCTAATATGAATCTAAAGGTCGAGTTTGATCCTTCCGTTCGTTGTGTTTCGAAAACTCCAATTCGCCCCCAATGCCAAATGAGGTTGGGCCCAACACCAAGATGGATTCTTCTGCTAACGTTATTTCCCCAAGCGCGTGATTGGGCTTCGTCAGTTTATAAAAGAACGATCATCTAAGACCAGAGCATGGGCTGTCGCCCAGTTGGGCCCGGCCCAAGACCGCCAGATCCAGCACGGCCCGAAAAAAATGGGCAGGCTAAGAATGCAATTTTCTTATTGGGCCTGAGCCAGCCAGAAAAGGCCTACTTGGGCCCGATCATGTTGCAATTAAAGTCTTGATATTTTAAGGGTCATGAGCTGGCCCATGTAAGACATTTTCAGCCCAATACAAACCCAACTTGCCTAGGCCCCGTCATTGTAAATGAAATTTCTTTTTTGTTTTAAATCGGACGCACATATGGACAAGAATTTTTAGGCCCGCTATTCGACCAAAGTTTTGCTCTTGGGCCAAGTCTAGCGTGCATCGTCCAAATGCTAATTGAAAAATTCTACATCCAATTTTTTTTTTTTCTAATCTGAGTCTTTCCACTTATAGACATGTCTAATCAAGTCCCTTGGACACAAAATCATCCCGATTCCAGCCAACATGGCATTTCCAAAAACTTCAGAATGTGACGTGGATTATATATTGCCTCTACAGATATCCGCCGTGGCGTGTGGACAATGAATAGATTAACTGTTCCTTTTCTATCGTCCCCGTCCTTCACTATTCATGGCGGTTGTCCACGCAAGCAATGTTTAGTCCATGTGACACTCGAGCATTTTTCGACTGTCGCATCAACTAGATTTGGCTAGGTATTGTGCCTCAAATTACAAATTATATAAAGTAGTTTTCCGATGTGGTTGATAAAATTCATTGATCATTATTAATTTTTCCACCTCGTTAACAACTTTTCAAGTTTCCTATAATAATAAAAAAAGCAAGCAAGTAATTTCACCCCAATTAGCAATGAGAATATAAGAACATGTCTATTACTCACTTGTAATTGGATGTGTTGCCTTGCATTGATATGGTAATTCTCAGTCTATCTAAAGTCAACAATTTCACACAGTCAGTTGTAAAGAAATATCTGGTGGAAGATGTGGTTTAGATTTTCCTGCTCCAAAAGCTGTGATGGAGACAGATTGCCTATCTATCGTTAAATGGCTCGAGAAGCTTGATGAAAGCCCATGGATGGTGAGCCCAATTATCATGGATTGCCGAGCCTTGATGGACCAACTTAAACACGTCGATTTGGCCCACTGTCCTCGCTCCGAAAACCAAGCAACGGACTGGGTAGCCAAGGCGCGACGCACTGACTCCCTCAACCCGACTTGGCTGATAAAGCCCCCTCAGAACCTTTGGTTGTTATGTTTGGATTGTAGAGACTCAAATGTTATCATTTACGATTATGAATGAAAGTAGTATGTTTTGTCCAAAAAAAAAAAAGTTGTTAAATTGTAAGAATTTTCACATGATTGGCAATCCATTCGTGCGATAAGCTTTCATTTTTAGGTAGGTGATTAGTAATTTGTCAAAAGCAATGACTTTGCTCGCCTTCTCTTCTCTATTACTAGCGTCAGAATAGGCACTTCTACAAATTTCCCGAAGGTTAGAAAAAATTCTCGAGAATCGATTGACAATATTTTAGTTAGGAGGTACGACAAAATGCGCTTGAATCGGAGAGTGCGCTATTTTCATCGCATGAAAGCAGTAATTTTGAAAAAGACAATGATATAAGTGTATTAGAAATCCTAAAATTAGTTACGAATAATATGCAATTGAGTTTTAAAACTTTTAAAAATGGCAATTAAGTCTTAAAACTTCTCAAATTGGTACAATCAAATCCTTCCGTTGAACTTGTCAATTGAGTCCTTACTATCTCTCCACCATCACTAGGAAGGGCCAGCAATGGTGGGGCAATGGTCATCGGGCGCCGGCCAGGGGATGACCGTAGGCGAGGGTAGCCGACCCTCAGCCAGACCAGTGGCCCGCGATGGTGGGGCGGTGTGAGGGCTGCGAACCCTCGCCTGCTTTTTCCCTTTTTTATATTTTAAAATTTGGTTATTTTTATTTATATAATTTGAATAACTTTGTATTAAAAACATTATATATTTTTTTTAAACCAAAAACGATGCCGTTTTAGTCTTATGTTTCATGTTTTAGCCACGTCATCACCACGTAAGAGAGAAAATTATAAAAGAGTCACGTCAGTATTTTTCGTTAGCCAAGTTGGATGGAGATAACGAAAGAACTAATTGTATCAACTCAATAAATTTTTATTTATTTATTATGTTATGTGAAATGAATTTATCAAAACCCGATATTTAAAGGTCGGTAATGTTAGAAGATGACTCTCTGTATCTGATGGTCGGATGCCCGCGATCGTATATCAAGGCTCAATTGTACGTTCGCGACAATTTTTAGAACGCTTTTTTAAAAGAAGGGACAGAAATTCAAGAACGAGGAAGAGAAGTCTAGAACCGCCAAACCCATCCTCACCTCTTCTCAAACCTTCTCTCTTCTCCGAAGTCACCAGATGCTTCTTTCTTTTCTCTCGAGAATCTCTCACTCTCTCACCGTATAAATACTGTGTTTCTCTTCACCTGCTTCCTCAGATAGACACTCAAAAGTCTCTGCACCGAGTTTCACAGCCTTTAGCTTCTTCTTCTTCTTCGTTCGTTCCATCGATCGGGTCCTGCGTGGATTCGAGCCCGAGCGTCGTCGACACCGATGGCGGACGTTCCCATGGGGGAGGTCGAGACCTTCGCCTTTCAGGCCGAGATCAACCAGCTCCTCAGCCTCATCATCAACACCTTCTACAGCAACAAGGAAATCTTCCTCCGCGAGCTCATCAGCAACGCCTCCGACGTAAGTCTTCCCCTCCCCTATCTCCTCAATCTCTCTTGGTCTCTTCTCGTTGTCGTTGGGAGTGTTTGGGACAGTGTTTAACGTGACGAGGTCGCGTTGGCGTGATGTTGCTTGATCGATGAAATGTTTATGCTTCATCATCACATTTGCTTTGGCACTGTGAGACATGACTCTGTCCCCGGTTTTAGGTTTTGTAGGTTCTGCGGTTCTGTAAGTTTGCATAATTCGTGACGAAGTCAAGTCTAATCTAGTCGTGTCTAAGAACATTTAGTGATTGCAAGCACAAATTTCTTGTCATGCTTATCTGAGATGCCTGTGGTTCGAGTTTGGTAGCTTTTCTCTGGTTTTCTCTTTCTGCTTCTCTAATGGATGATCATGGAGGCTAACGCTTTTCGAGTGATTTCTACGCGAAGGCATTGGACAAAATTCGTTTCGAGAGCTTGACCGACAAAAGCAAGCTTGATTCTCAGCCCGAGCTCTTCATCAGAATCGTCCCTGACAAGGCCAACAAGACTCTCTCCGTCATCGACAGCGGCTGCGGCATGACCAAAGCAGGTATTACAGCTTTCTAATTGTGCCTGTTGAGAAATATTTGCGTGGTTCTAGCGTAAACAATCTCGTTTGGTCCGCCATGTGCCCCGATCACCATTGGAGCCATCCCGAGATGTCGGCAAATACCGAATGACCAAACGAGATCACTTTATGGCTAAACTAGAGTTTTCCCGCTAGTGGGATTTGAGCTCCGACGAGATCGAACTGAATTTCGGTATGCTGCAGAGCTGGTGAACAACTTGGGCACGATCGCGAGATCCGGAACTAAGGAATTTATGGAGGCACTGCAAGCTGGAGCCGATGTGAGCATGATCGGGCAATTTGGGGTCGGGTTTTACTCGGCTTACTTGGTTGCTGAGAAAGTTGTGGTGACCACCAAGCACAATGACGATGAGCAATACATATGGGAGTCTCAGGCTGGTGGGTCCTTCACTGTTACTAAGGACGTCTATGGGGAGCCTCTAGGCAGAGGTACCAAGGTTACCCTCTTCCTCAAGGAAGATCAGGTGAGTTCATCGAGTCCGAGAGTCCAAGTCTCTTTTACAAGTAAAAATCATCGTGCTTGTCTATCCCAAGATGTTAGTTTCTGTTCAGACATGGGCTAATGTTTGAGGTAGGTTTTTAGACAAGTTCCTTGTAGACATGGGCTAATGTTTAACGGCGCAACTGATTGTGAACTTCCTGCTGCAGTTGGAGTACTTGGAGGAAAGGAGATTGAAAGACCTTGTGAAAAAGCACTCTGAATTCATTAACTATCCAATCTATCTCTGGGTGGAGAAGACTGTCGAGAAAGAAGTCAGTGACGATGAGGATGAGGAGACCAAGAAGGAAGAGGAAGGTGATGTGGAGGAGGTAGATGAAGACAAAGAGAAGAAGCCTAAAAAGAAGAAAGTGAAGGAGGTGACCTATGAATGGCAGCAGATCAACAAACAGAAGGCCATCTGGCTGCGAAAACCAGAGGAGGTGACCAAGGAGGAGTATGCCGCCTTCTACAAGAGCTTGACCAATGATTGGGAGGATCACCTGGCCATCAAGCACTTCTCGGTCGAAGGGCAGCTCGAGTTCAAGGCTATCCTGTTTGTTCCCAGGCGAGCCCCGCTCGATCTCTTCGACACGAGGAAGAAGATGAACAACATCAAGCTTTATGTGAGGAGGGTCTTCATCATGGACAATTGCGAGGAGTTGATTCCCGAGTATCTCGGATTTATCAGGGGAGTGGTGGACTCGGACGATCTTCCTCTCAACATCTCGCGCGAGATGCTGCAGCAGAACAAGATCCTCAAGGTTATCAGGAAGAATCTTGTCAAGAAGTGCATCGAGATGTTCTTCGAGATTGCCGAGAACAAGGGGGATTATGCCAAGTTCTACGATGCCTTCTCCAAGAACATCAAGCTGGGCATCCATGAGGACAGCCAGAACAGAGGTAAGCTTGCGGATCTGTTGAGGTATTACTCGACCAAGAGCGGTGATGAGATGACAAGCTTGAAGGACTACGTGACTAGAATGAAGGAGGGCCAGAAGGACATCTACTACATCACTGGCGAAAGCAAGAAGGCGGTGGAGAACTCTCCGTTCCTCGAGCGGCTGAAGAAGAAGGGTTATGAAGTCCTTTTCATGGTGGACGCCATAGACGAGTACGTCGTCACGCAGCTGAAAGAGTACGACGGCAAGAAACTGGTTTCCGCAACCAAGGAGGGGCTGAAGTTGGAGGACGAGTCGGAGGAAGAGAAGAGGAGGAGGGAAGAGAAGAAGAAGTCGTTCGAGAACTTGTGCAAGACCATCAAGGAGATACTGGGAGATCGGGTGGAGAAGGTGGTGGTATCGGATCGAATCGTGGACTCGCCCTGTTGCTTGGTGACCGGGGAATATGGATGGACGGCCAACATGGAGAGGATCATGAAGGCTCAGGCGCTGAGGGACAACAGCATGGCGGCATACATGTCCAGCAAGAAAACCATGGAGATCAATCCCGACAACCGCATCATGGAGGAGCTGAGGAAGAGGGCCGAGGCCGACAAGAACGACAAGTCGGTGAAGGATCTAGTGCTGCTGCTGTACGACACCGCGCTCTTGACCTCCGGGTTCAGCCTCGACGACCCGAACACCTTCGCGTCGAGGATCCACAGGATGTTGAAGCTCGGCCTGAGCATCGAGGATGAGGAAGACGAGAATGCTGGCGAGGACGCGGAGATGCCAACACTGGAGGAGGGAGGGAATGAGGAGAGCAAAATGGAAGAAGTTGATTAAACAGGGAAGCAACTTGAACAAAACCAACATAATGACAGTAATAAAAAAGCATGCAGCACGGGGTCATGTTTCTCGATCGTGTATATAAGAGTCTTTTGGTTTTTGGGGTTGTCTTAGTACTTGGCATGTGGGTTTGTTCACTTGTTGGCTATGTAGTTCATGATATGTGTCTAGTACTAGTAGTGTGTCTGTAATGAAAGTATAGTTTCATGATCAAATCAAACCGGTTTATGCATTTGTAACTTGCGTTTCAGTGGGAAGAAAATCTATTTACCAACTGTTCTAGGAATTTTACTCCTGAGTAAGATCGGTGGAAATGTTACTTTATAAGTTAGGAATTCTTTCGAATAAGAGCTCGAAAAAAATGAAAAAAAATAATTTAAAATTATAATTATTTTTGGACGAAAACACCTCTTATTGATGGTTATCAAACAGACCGATATGATATTTTTTTATTTAATACAAGAGTCACTTCAGCTATTATTTAAGAAGATGACGGCACGGCACGTACTTTTATTTGAAATTTTTTCAGTTCTTTCTCTAGTTTTTCTGGGTTTCTTTGATTGATGGGTGCGTGAGTTTGAAGCGGATGATAAGATCGCACTTCTGAAAGCTCAGTCCTCAACTCCGAACGACACGATCCTATGCTATGCGAGTATCTCGTTCAATTAAGAGAAGTACGGACAAGATAAGTTGACAACAAAGATCGTCGAGCGGGAAACACTCTCCTGTGTCGATCCTGCTTCTAAGTAAAGATGGGTAGATTCTCCCGAAGATGCATCTTCCTCGTACCGTGGAACTCACATCTTTGAGAGGAAGGAGAGAATTTTAGCTGGTAAATTCGGAGGTGCTCCTCCCACTTCGCTCGTGTCGCCGCCCATGAATCCGTCAATCTCGCTGTGCCTAAATGGGCCTTTCCCAGTCGCGCTACACGCCAAATCAGTGGACCCGAGGGGAAGCTCGCGGCCCTCGCACTCTTCATCGTGTGAACAAGGTCGACCCTTCAGTTTCAATCACGCTCTGGACAGTTTGAGCTCTTGCGCCGCTTTAACGGACTTAAAGTCCGGTTCTTGCGTTCACGCGGCGACTATAAAACGCGGGTTCGACGCCGACGTCATTGTTGGCAATACACTGCTGAATTTCTACTCGAAATGCGGGTGTGTGGTCGATGCTACTAAGGTGTTCGAGTATATGCCTGAAAGAACGGTGGTATCGTGGACGTCGATGATGTCTGCCTTCTGCGAGCTCGGAGAAAGTGACAAGGTGATGTCTATGCATCAGCAGATGCTGCAAGAAGTGGACCCTAATGAGTTCTCGTTGTCCGTGCTTCTAAAGGCTTGTGCGCAGAAAGCTGATCCCAGATTGGTTGAATCAGTCCATTGCTGGGTAGTTAAGGAAGGACGTGTCATGGACGGTTTCTTGAGTAATGTCTTAGTGAGTGCTTATGCGAAATCGGGATGTAGGTTGGTTGCTGAGAAACTGATTGGAGAGAGCGAGGGCAGGGATGTGGTCTCTTGGACTTCGCTTATCTCTAGGGCAGTGGAAGAGGGAGAAGTGGAGACGGCCATGAGCTATTTCTTTAGGATGCAAGAAGATGGGATCTCTCCGAACGAAGTAACGATTCTGAGCGTCTTGAGGGCGTGTTCCTTGATCAACGAACTTCTGGTCTTCAAATGGGTACATGGCTTGATTATGAAAGTGGGTTGGTGCTTGGATGATTTTGTATTGAATTCTCTGTTGGAAATGTACTTGGTTAACGGGTATTTCTTCAAAGGAATGCAGATTTTCTGCAAGTATATGTTCGTAGGCGAGGACCGGTATCTTCAACCAGAAACATTGGCTGTTATCCTTCAGGGATGCTGCCGTGTGGGCTTTGTTGAGCTGGGGAAACAGATACACTGTTTTCTGATAAAGAAGAGAGCCTTTCCAAGCTTAGTGGTGGAGAACTCACTAATCAATTTATACGCAGAAAATGGACGTGCAGATTCTGCATTTGAACTCTTCAAAAGGATGTCTGTCAAAGACATCGTTTCTTGGAATTCCATCATCTCTTGTCTTGCAAGATATGGGAACTACAGCAAGGCCTTATGGCAATTCAAAAAGATCCACTGCAATGGAGGCGATGAACCGAGCCGTCCTGATTTCATCACGGTGTTGGCGATACTTCAGGCCTGCTCAGAAACTTCATCATCTCAGCTAGGTCAAATGTTCCATGGATACATAACCAAAACAGGATTGGTTTGTGATATTTTCGTACAGAACTCTCTAATCGACATGTATGGAAGGACGGGTAGATTAGATTTAGCAAAGAGTGTCTTCCAGGACATGCAAATTAAGGATCTACCTTCCTATAACTCTCTGATCATGGCGCTGGGAATCAATGGAGACGGGCTATCTGCCGTTAGGGCGTTCGACAAGTTGAAGGAACTGGAAACAATCCAACCAAATGGAGTTACATTCATCAACGTTCTTTCAGCATGCGCCCATGCAGGAATGATCGAAGAAGGGCTCGGAATTTTCTACTCCATGAAAAGAGAATATGGTGTCGAGCCAAGCATGGAACACTTTGCCTGTGTGGTCGATCTGTTGGCAAGATCAGGCAAACTCGAAGAAGCTCTAGCCTTCATCAAGGCCGAGCCCACAGTGCCAGGACCCGCAGTCTGGGGGGCTCTTTTGGGTGCTTGTGCAATTCATAGCCGCATTGACGTGGCGGAAGAATCGGCGAAATGGCTCTCGCTTTTGGACCCACTGGGAAAAGCCTGGAGGGTCGGCATGTCGAATGTCTATGCGAGCGTAGGTCAATGGGAGGACTCGCGGAAGGTGAGAGCTGAGCTGGAGGAATTAGATGGGAAGGAGGCGGCATGGAGCAGTGTGGGTGTCCGAGGGGAGGATGTGAAGTTCATGGTTAATGACACGAAGCATCCACAGAGTAGGAGTATTTATGAAGCGTTAGCAACGCTAACAAACCACATCAAATTGTAAGAATGTTGCCTGATCAATGAGATGGCGCAGCTCCTGAACGGGGTTTGACCATATATAATGTATAGGACACTACCAGGGTCTTCGAAAAGAACCCACTTTTTTTTCTTTTCGCGGTGAAGAAGATGATGGAATTAATCAATCAATCAGAGAGCAACCCTTAATGCTGTCCAACCGCTTCAGATGGCTGATGCTGTTCGATTGGCCGGTGATTCACCCGCTCAATCCTCCTTCTGGCATGACCCGCCACGGTGTATGTCCCTTCCCTTGATATTCACCTCCTACGACCTTAATTTCGTTCATTTTTCTCGATGGAGTATCCATCGGTTCAACTGCACGATGCTACCCCCGCTCTTCCGGTGGGCTCATTGCAATTCTGGGGCTTGATGGTTTAATGGAACGCGGGGCGCTTCTTAACATTGTATATTAGAATTTCATGGGTCAGTGCCAGAAACAATCTGCGCACTATCATCGCTCGCCCTCGATGTAACTCGCGGTAATGTTGCCTGCGATGCTACAAGGTAAAGGTTAATGCCCGAAATGAAAACTTCAATTGACGCTATGTGCTGGTTTTGTGTTGAGTGTGGACGTTTTTCTTTGACTGTGTTCGACCTAAACCATCTACAGATCGAACTCGTGCAATTTCTTCAAGAATTTCTTTTGAGACACGTTTTTGGTGCCTTAATAGCTCCTATGATTGTCGTTTCATCTTATTTTATCATTGCATAACACGCTGATTACTGTATCGTTCACTAGGAAACAAGTACAAGAGCTGCCTCATCATAAGACAAACCGCAAGTCTCGCTATATTCTTGTTCGGCAATAGAGAGACTGGTTTGCATCATATTTCTTGGTTCTAATGCTCATTGAAAATGCAAGGAATTTACCAAATTTGAGGAGCTCGAATCTTATAATAGGAATCACCAAGAGGGAGGT
The DNA here is from genome assembly GCA_029784005.1 of Lenwebbia sp. NSW1173648. Lineage (NCBI taxonomy): Eukaryota > Viridiplantae > Streptophyta > Magnoliopsida > Myrtales > Myrtaceae > Lenwebbia > Lenwebbia sp. NSW1173648. The sequence goes on from JARCGZ010000005.1 coordinate 4,756,149, forward strand.
GAAGCGTTCAATTTCCTAGACATGGTGAAAAGTGCAAGAGGCCATTTAATGAAAAAAATAAGTGCCAACCAAAGGTCCAAGCAAAACCCAACTGCAATAATTAAAAATACTATAACAATAGAAAAGTAAGACCGCATTCTCAAAAATTCAATTTGTCGGAACAAAAGCAGTGCTTAATCCGCTAATAACAGAGAACGATTCTCAGGGACTGGAGCTGACATGCTGCAACCAACTGCAGGGTGCCGCATGTAACGCTCTTTCTTACAACCGGACAGCTGAAACTAGCCATGAACCGTTCAAGGAAGGTTCGAGCTAGCCGGTCCAGCACCGTAGCCACCACCTCCCCGTCCAAAGCCTGGCCTTCCACCAGGACCACCCTGCATGACAGAACTTGAATGTTATATTGGCCAAGAAAGATTAATCTTGATTGTATAAAAGAATTCTCTACTGCAACCAGTAAGGACGGTCCAATTGCTAATGGCAAGATTCTGACACTATAAATCTAATGGAAGTACTCAAGTTATCTTCCCCTCATTCACTGAAGTCAGTGGTGCAAGACTAAAGTTGGAAAAGAGGAATTAGAGACAAACAAAGATGTCATTTTCTACCTACTAACTCTTCAGGTAACAAGTTTAACCTAATCATAATTGTAAATACTCGAAATTATCAATTGGAGATGCATCTCTTGAGCGGCCATAAGTTAAAAGCAATGCACGATGCAATAAGCTATGCAAGGTAACACATAATGAACTCATTTAATCAACTTTGTCCAACTTTCATTCTATATACACAATCTGAGCTATGAAGTATACAAGATAGATGGCTAGTCCTAGAAATCATTTTCATGCAATGGCGAGACTCTATACCATCCAAATAGTAAGGAACTCACCAAAAAAGACATTGTGACTTCGTACAAATTAGACAAACAATCACATCACTTAAAAATAATGACAGTATGACTAGTAGGAGATTGGTATATTACCCCGAAGGAAGGCCTGTAGTCAGCAGGAGCTCCACCTTTGTCACCGAAGTCACCCCCAGGTCCACGGGGACCACTGCGGTAGCCCTCACGGTCACCAAACCTCCGTTCTCCTCCCTCAAAGCGAGGTGGGCCACTGTACAACATTACAAAAAGTAGGATAAGGAACAGGCTATGAACAGCAGGAATGTAATCCATCCTATATATACTGTATCAACACGATCAATATTGAAACTGAGCGTAAAAAACGCTAAAGATGCACCTAAAATAACAATTACCGTGGCCGATCACCAGGTGGGCCACCCATGGGCCTACCAGCCGGTTTGGCTTGTTTCTTCAAAGTGGCAGGGACAATTTCTGAAGGCAGATTCAAGTAAGTCCTGAGGAACTCGATCCCATCGTTCGTGAGGTACCAGTAATAGTGCATCCAAGCAAAGGTCTCCCTCACGTACTCCTTCGACTTAAAACTCTGCATCAGCTTAATCACCTGCAAGTTCGGGACATCGATTTCCGGGTGCTTTGCGAGATTGTAGTCCTTCTTGGCAAAGCAAACTCCCTCTATAGGAACAATGAGAATATTCAACAAAACCAACTAAAGACATAACAAAGCCCGAATTAATGGGCTCTATGCTAAAGAACAAAGCGCCATCTAAACCTTAATTTTCTGTGGTACTGAGGAAACTTCTGAGCACAAGTAATGGTGTCTACAAATTCGTGGCACGAGCAAAAGCATGACTAGAAATAGGCGGCACGAATGCAAGTCTATAGGTATATTGAAACCGAAAGCACGACTACCAGAGCACAAAGCATAGATAGAAATAAGCACGCCAAATGACTTCGAGTTCATATTGCCACTGAATCGAAATGGATTGGAAAAAGGGTTAAGATAATGGAGAAAGGAGTGACCTTGGAAGAGGTACTTGGAGATCTCACGGCGGTTCTTCTCAGGAATGATCTGAGGCGAAGGGACAAAAAAATGAACTCATCAGCGCAATTCAATCCCCGAATGAGGACCAAAAAGAACTACTTTCTTCCATTGTTGCTCGAGCTATGAAAACTTAAAGACTGTTCATCTTCTTGCGCCCTCTATTTAGTCGATCAGCTACTACAAACCTAACCAGCTGAGAGCATGGACTCCGCACACACGCAAGGATGGGGAGAGAGAGGGGGGGGTTTACCATGGTTGCGATGAAGAGGAGACGACGGCGATTCGGCGGCGGCGGCAACAAGCAGAAACGCTCGGCTCCTTGCAAAATTCCTGACTCGCTTCGCTCGTTGCAGTAAACCCTAGAATCAGCCATGGGCGGCGTTTTATAGCAGTGCTTCGACGGCCGTGGATATTGGGCCGTCTCTCTCTCCATTGGGCCGACAGCGAAGCTCGGTCCATTTATTTCAATTTGCTATTACCCGGAATGATTTTAACTCCACGGCCCAAAAAATCTTCAGATTTCGACCTTGGTCCGTAGTTTTTTGACCATATGTTTTCAATGATTTGAATTCATATTTCTAAGTATTCTCTTTCTCGGTACACATTTGATTTGTGGAATCTCTTTTCCAATTTTACTTATTTTGTTCCCCGTGATCGATAAGGTAACTTCTATAAAAAAAAATTAACATGAACTTATATAATATTTGAGGGTACATTTATTTTGGGAAAATTTAGTGATTTTAAAAATATTTTCTTGAAATTAAATGATAAAAAATAAGTTTATTATCAAAAAAATTATTTACACATAGACCATTGTTGATAATGACAATATTTTTTCATCGTTTGAATTTTTTCTAAACGACACGAGCAATTAGGTTTTATGAAAAATGTTTCCTCAAATCCATTCGTTTTTTCACACTAGATTGACGGTTATCTTACAAGTCATTAAGAGGCCATTGCCTTAATGATGTCCTGGTTTATTAAAGATCCCGTTTGTTTAGCGAAAATATTCATAAAAAAAAAATGAATTCCCTCTATCAGATAGATTGAACAATTGTCATTAGAATGAGGCCAAGCTGTAGAAAGTATTGCAAGATAGCCCGAGGTGGAGGGACAAAAAACAATACCTAAACATGAAGATGCTCAATGATTTAGAAAATAATTTCCTGACATGATGTTTGTATCGCTTGAAATAGTTAGTAGATTAAATTTTTTCCAATATCGATAACAATTTATGTGTAAACATTTTCATGGATGATGAAAAATTTTATCATTCATTTATTCTTCTAAACAATATAATCAATCATTTTTAGGAAAAAAAAATTCAAATCATTCACCGCGGAGTAAACGCAGCATAAGAAAGAACAGCGATCAACAATTCGAATCTTAGGGCCTGTTTCGCGAAATTGAAAATTAACTGTTGGAAATCTAAATATTGAATTTTTAAATAAGAAGGATATTAAGTGCTGAAAATAGAATTGAAAATTTTGATAGCCTGAATATTATTATCCATTTACTAAACATAGGAAGACAACGTTATGGGTATATTTCACCCATGAACTTAGCAAGACTTTCATTGCCATCCGCTGTTTTTCCACTGAACGACCTTAAAGAACCAGTCCCTTGCTTACCCATATTAAATGGATTTGAGACTTGAATTATTCAATTTAAGTGGCGTTCTTTAACATTATCAAACAAGCTCAATCTTCTTAAGTGTTGAATTATTAACTTTAAGCACTTATCTGGGTCATCAAGTGAGCATCTAGACTTACGTGAGTGACGGACTCACTCAGCCGGGCGGTTGATGTTTCGCCGGCGCCTTAAACCGAACATTCCATCAACTGGCGAGGTAATCTCGAACCCTGTCCCAACCATTTCTTTTTCCAGACAAAAAATAAAAAATAAAAAAAAATACGAAATGACATCGCAGGAGCTATGCCACTAGAAAGACATTTCCAAACAAGTTTTGATTAAAGTTGCTGAAATCTTATACTTTCCGAAAAATGACGTAAACGGTTCTTGAACTTTTATTCAATGTACAATGTGGACCTATTTTGGTTTCGCTTTAGGGGAATGTCTTGGGAAAACGCAAAAGCCTTTGAGCTAAAGGGTTTTTTGAAACCCCTTTTAAAAAAAATCAAAATCGGCTAAGGATTGGTGGTTAGTCGATGAGACTCCGGTGAGGCCAAGTCTGCCTCCGCCAACCTCGCCTGAGAATGCACAGCCCAGGTTGACGGTTGCCTGGGTCGGGCGACACCTCCCAGGGGTTTATCAGGCCGCTCGCCGGTGGCTAAGGCCTTCGCCGGAAATGTTAGGATTTTCAAGGACATTTTCGCAATTATGAAAGCATAACAAGGGTAAAATCGGAAGGAAAAAAGTTTACCTGCATTTCGAAAATGCAGCATTTCACAGTACCTCCAAACTTGCCTTGAGCGAAAGGCCTTTGGGCTTTTAGAAATGCAATTACATTTTCCCAAAGCTATTAAAAAAATTGCCAAGAGACTTTGGGGCCCTCTTGCAAATGTTGAACTAAATATGGCCAAATTTATTTAATGTGATTTTTGAACTTTGGTTCAATGTGTAATACGATTTTTGAACTTTTAATTTGTTCAAATTAGTTCGATGTAGTCCATGAGCTTTTGGTACACGTTCAAAATTTGGACATGTACCAAAAGCTCGTGGACTAATTTGAACATATATAAAAAATTTAGAGATCACGTTAAATAAATTAAAAGTTCAAAAACCGTATTAGATTAATTAAAAATTTGGAGAATACATGGCACGTTGAGCCAAAATTTAATTATCCTTTGTACGGCGACGCCTCCGAACGATGAAGCGAGAGCTTCACGGCTCGTCATCTAGACTCACTGAGTCATCGAGGCGAGACCAGTGTCCACGGAACACCTGCGCTCTTACAGTCGTCGCCCCTTCGACTTCGCTTCCGCCGTATCTCGCGCTCGTCGTAACCCCAGTGGCGACCATTCCGCGCCGTATATAGGCGCGCTCGCGACCCTTGCCACTCGTGTAGAGCCATTTTGACTCCCCTAATTGTTTATCCAGCTCGTCCGATGCAGTATTTACTTAACGAAGCCGAACCAGCTCCTCTCCTCCGATGTCTCCAGGTCTCCTCCTACACTCCACGAGCGAGCGAGCGAGCTGACGCTGCTTCCGTTTCGCGATCGCTTTGGTTTCTCTTTCGCTCGAATCCCTAACGGCGGCTTGCTCTCTTTTCAGCTGCTAGATTCTCATCGCGCGAGGTGATGGCGAGCGTGTCGAACGCCGTGTCGCTGAAGCACGGGCTCTCCCTGTGGTGTCCCGAGTCTCCCGCTCTCGGTCGGACTCCGCGGCGTGCATCGATCGGGCTCGGGTGCTTCCGGAGGAGCTATGTGGCCGCTGCTTTTGCTAATGAGAACAGAGAGTGAGCGAGGCTTTTTAAGTTCTTAATTTCCGGCTCTGATGTGGTTCGATTTTGGGTTGAGTTTTGAGTTTTTGAGTTTTTGGACTTGTCTGTTTAAGGTTTGTGATCGTTGGCGGTGGAAATGCCGCTGGTTACGCGGCTCGGACTTTCGTCGAGCATGGCATGGCCGATGGAAGGCTCTGTATCGTATCGAAAGAGGTGATTTCGCTGTTTCGTCCTGTCTTGTATGATGATTTTTGTTGAGAAATTCAGCAGTGAGTCTCAGATGGACATTGTGCTCTCTCTTTCCTGCAGGCTCATGCACCATACGAGCGTCCTGCTTTGACGAAAGGCTACCTGTTTCCTTTAGATAAGAAGCCTGCTCGCTTACCTGTACGATCGATGCGCTTTATTATTTCCCGTTCCCCCTTGGCTACTGCTTCATATTGCCTCGGATGATGGGTTTCTGAGATATGACATATCGACGTTTGAATTCAATAGGCTATTTAGATGACTTGGTTAGTTGACTAAATGTTTGCCATTGCTATATACATATCTAGTTGGTGCATTAAGAGATTCCAGTCCTTTTGTGAATTATTCACACTATGGCTCTGATATAGAATGTTATGTATCATGAGATAATGAGCTTTGCTTGCAGTACATTGGTACTGCAAATTGCTATTTGATCTAGAGTTGAAACTATGGGTTTTGGTTGGTATAGGGTTTTCACACTTGTGTTGGTTCTGGGGGAGAGAGGCAAAATGCAGAATGGTACAAAGAGAAAGGGATTGAGGTACTCCTTTTGAGATCATGGGGCTCCTTCTCTCTCTCTCTATTTGATTGGCTCCTAGTATTTTGAATGTTTTCTGCCTTGTTCAGATGTTTTATGAAGATCCAGTGACAAGTATTGACATCGATAAACAAACTTTGACTTCTGATTCCGGCAAGCTTCTTAAATATGGATCACTTATAATTGCAACTGGTTGCACAGCTTCAAGGTATCTGTAATTGCAGCATGTTTTCTAGTTCAACGAGCGCTTTTAACCCTGCCATCATTTGTAAACAAGTGGGCCATGATGGACCGTTCTTCCTCATTTTAATCTTAGATTCCCAGAGAAAATTGGAGGAAACCTTTCTGGCGTACACTATATCAGAGATGTTGCAGATGCTAACTCACTTATATCATCCTGGGTATGGATCAACACCATATTTTTGCAATCATCTCACTCTACTTGCTTATAGCTTCTTTTCGGTATTTCTTGCCTCACTGCTTCTGTTCTAAAGAATTTGTATTCTAGGAGCCTGACTGTTAATACCATTGTGATTTTCCATCATAATGAGGGAGCATGAACAATGTATCAAAGCAAAATTATGGTTAATTGTTTCAACAAAACAATTGTTGGCTAGGAACTGTCCAATAGAATTTTCTTTTTAGAGAAAAGAAACTCTTGAATGAATTGCTCTAGCTGTTCCCTGGAAAATCTCCAGCTATTTTTGCTGTTCATTTATCGTTGGCAAATAATGGTACACCAGGTGTGCTTGTATGACTTAGCAGCTTCTTTTCTTGTGGTCCTGTGATTCCGTTAGGAATGGGCATGGAGATCATGTTTCCTGTCCTTGCCCTGCGAAGTAAAACCTGCCCCGTGCGAGGCGGGGGATGGGGCTGTTTTGCCTTTGCGGGGCACTGTGAACGCCCTTGATGCAGAACTTTTACTAAAAAAGAACTTAATTCTACCTTTCTTATGGTCATTTTACAATATGCCTCATTAGTTGGTTTTATGGAGTCAAACAACTTCAACCTTGTCCAACGTGAAGATGAGAAACATGGAAAACAATTGTTCCACATTGTTTATCTAGAAAACTTTTCAAGCTCTCGTCTCTTATAAAAGTAAGACTTGTACTTGCACAGATTTTCTTTAAGAATCAAAGTTGTTCTTAGGTTCTTCTTTTGACTATGATATATGCACGGGGCGGATTTGCGGGGCCAGACAGTGCTAATATTGGCCCTGCTCCCGTACCCTGCCTCTTGCCCCACGGGGCATTCGCCCTGGTCGGGCGGTTTCTCCGCGGGGTACAGATTCCCTGCACCTCATGCCCATTCCTAGATTTTGTAAGCCTAAAATTCCAATCACGTTATGCCAGAGAGGAACATCATGCTACCTGGAGCACTGGGGAAAACCTCCTGTTACCTTTTTTGCTGTCTAGTTCTGTGATTAAGCTTTTTGTCTCTAAACCAAATGAACCGGGATAAAAGCTCGGACCTATCTAGTACTTGGTGCTTTGGATTTTCTCCTTTTCCAAGAACAATTTGACTTGGTGATCAGATCTGTACATAAAGCTTTCTTGGAGTTCGTAAAAAAATTTAAAAATCTATGAGGTACCATAAGCACTGGCCAAAAAAGAAAGAGAGAGCATAAGCTTCATTTTCATCTTCTCTGGATTTTCTGTTGTCCTTAGATAACATGGCTTGCTTTAATGATTCATAGAAGTTCGATCTTGCTTTATAGGAGAAGGCAAAGAAATTGGTTGTTGTAGGCGGGGGATATATTGGTATGGAGGTTGCTGCAGCAGCTGTTGCTTGGAAGCTCGATACAACCGTAAGTTGAATCATATTCTACTTCCAATGTGATTGTTGAATCTGTTCAGAAAGCCTTGATACGTGAGAATCAACAGGTTTAGCTTGTCTATGTGTACGAGTGTCATCTGTGTTACCAAAATCTGCAGTGACATTGCTTAGGTCTTATCAAGCCTAGGGTGCTTATGTCATTTGGTTGTCCAATTGATCATCTTCTGAGGGCACATTTTACTGTGTAGGCATCTTTTGTTATAACATTCTGCACCTAACTTTATTGCATGAGTATCCTGTGGCTTCTTTGCCTGTCATCCATATATCTTAACTTTCCATTTTAAATCTTAACTGTTTGAAACAAGATGAATGATACTGTGATACAGAAACACACGACCCTTTCCAATTATTGTCGATAGGCAGGTAAAATGCTTCTAGTATGGTCTAATGAATTGGTGCTAATGGATTTGCTGGCAAATGTTGCTAACTCTTCTTTTATCCTGAATTACTTCTTTTTTTCTCTTAGAGATTTTTATTGAAGGGAAAAACTAACTCATAACCCCTTCTCTCTCTAAACAGATCATCTTTCCAGAGAATCATCTTTTGCAGAGGCTGTTTACTCCTTCCCTTGCCCAGAGATATGAAGAATTTTACCAGGATAACGGTGTGAAGTTCATGAAGGTTCTTCCCTGCTTTCTCTACTGCCCCAAATTGGTGGATCTTGAGTGGCTATTTCTTCAAGCACACGTCTTATAGATCATCACCTTTTTTTGGCACGTCACTTAGATTGTATGCTCTTGCATGCATTATCACAAGCGTTCTTTAACTTGCTGAGCATAACCAGGGTGCCTCTATTAAACACTTAGAAGCTGGTTCTGATGGACGTGTATGCTCTGTTAAACTCGAAGATGGATCAACGATTGAAGCAGACACGGTACAGTTTTGAAACATGCTGGACCTTACTTCCCTCGATAAGGAACCTTTCTTTCGGGTTATCGATGCTACCTTCAAATTTATAGCTAGAACTCAAACAAAATTTGTTTCTCCTCTTCTCTCTTTGGGCAGGTAGTTGTTGGGATTGGAGCTAAACCTGCTGTTGGTCCATTTGAGAGGGTTGGTTTAAGTACAGCTGTTGGAGGAATACAGGTAAGGGAAATGTCCAGCGAATCTGCATAATAAAAATATCGTCCTTATTGCTGGCAATCTCTGCACTTTTAGCTTAACATTGCCAAGGTGCATGATCGAGTGATGTCGTATTAAATTTGACTTTGTCAGGTCGACGGTCAGTTCAGAACAAAGATCCCTGGAATCTTTGCAATTGGAGATGTAGCAGCGTTCCCATTGAAGGTATGCTTTTCCGAGTTGGCCATTTTTTTTTTCTAAGCTGACTATTATTGTCGTTCATGATGGCAGATGTATGACCGCATCGCACGAGTTGAACATGTTGATCACGCTCGAAGATCTGCACAACATTGTGCAAAATCCATATTGAGTGCTCAGACCCATACGTACGTTTGATTCTTTGTTGTTAGACTGAGCACGTATGTGCTAGATATAGCATTCTCATTCAATGACACTCCCACTGACTACATGCAGATATGACTATCTGCCCTATTTTTACTCGAGGGTGTTTGAGTATGAAGGGAGCCCCAGAAAACTTTGGTGGCAGTTTTTCGGAGACAATGGTATAATATGCTATTGATACAGCATATTTTATGTATCGCTCATCATGTTCTTTTTTTTTTATTTGGTGTGTGTATTGATAGTTGACCCTAGGGCGTTATTCTTTCTGCAGTTGGGGAGGCCATTGAAGTCGGAAGCTTTGATCCAAAGATTGCAACATTCTGGGTAGACTCTGGTAAAGTGGTCCAACTGTACATTTTGCTTTTGCTTTAGTGGCATCCACAAAGTATGAATTTCGCTCTTGTTCTATCGCAGGTAAATTGAAAGGAGTTCTTCTAGAAAGTGGGAATCCAGAGGTAGGTTATATTCTCGTAGTGACTAACTAAATCGACTTAATCAGGCTTTAGGTACAAAACTTGACTTGTCTTTCGCATGCGAGCAATCAATGGATTCATATGAAAGCACGGCATTTTATTGAAGCATGGTGATTTAAGAAATTGTAGCATGCATCAAATATCCAAATGATTGCTTAAAATTGAGTCCGTCAGTTTTCTAATGCATGACTTGGCACATGATCTTATGCTCAGTATGGAAGCCTTTAGAAACTTTCTTTTGGCTTGAAAAGAGGTGCTTGATCTGGAATATGAGAGGAACTTGCTCGTTAATGATCTCGATATTCGAACAAGTATTTGAAAGACTACATTACATACTACATTCAGATTCCTGATGTATTTTCAATGTCTAAATTAGCTGGAATAAACTTCTAGATTTACCCTATGTATTTTCATGACATTCTTCAAGAAGCATAGACTATTGTGCTGTTCCCTTTTTCCAATTAAAAGGTCTGAAGGTGGACTGAATGAACATCGATACTCGGAAAAGAGGACTTAAGAGAAATGATGCGAAAGAAATAGATCCCCCCATTATCTCTTTCACGATTGCTAACTCATGGAGCTATCTCCTCATCCTGTGTTGTTCAGGAATTTCAGCTTCTCCCTAAGCTAGCAAGGAGCCAGCCTACTGTCGACATAACCAAACTCCGGAATGCATCTTCAGTGGAGGAAGCTCTAGAAATCGCTCAGAAGTCTCTTATGGTCGAAGCTGCAGAGTGATCGCGGACATTGCCATAATTCAATTCATTCTTTGCCGTTCACTGGAATAATACAGCGAAAAATGATGGCTCCCTTCTCATGTCCAAATGAAACCGACGAATAAAATTTGAGAAAGACGATGCCTCGTCTTCTGGCATTCTGTAGAATATGCGTCCGGACATTGGGCGCTTGAATGATTTGAAACTGTTGTGGCGGTTTGGTTTCGACTGTAATGTATCACAGGTCTGCGAAAATGCTTCTTCAGAGGTTGGCCCAAAGTAGGCAGCATGGTACGTGATGCGCTCGGCGGTTATCCATTCTAAGTGGAATCCGCATCGCATTAATCGTTCATCTCATAATCTAGTACCTCCCATTATGTGAGATGGAGCGACGGAGACCCGAGGAAAAAGATTATGCATAGTTTTAAGATTTACGCATCGAAAGCGAATCATCTCGTCGTAGATTTCAGATGCATATGTGGCAGCAGTGTTTCCCAGCCGCCGGTATAGTATTATTCCGATAATTTTTAATGTATGACCACACACGAGAGAGAGAGAGAGAGAGAGAGAGAGAGAGGAGGGATTGGGAATTTAAAGACTCGTTTGTTTGAACGACGTGGAAAATATTTTTCTGAAAGTGGTGGTTTGAGTAGCTCGAAATAACTTATCGATGAAAAATATTTTTATCATCGAAAATAATTTATGTCTCATATTTTTGTGAACGATGAAGATATTTTTGTTGATTTATTTTCACAAGTGATATAAGTTGTCATCTTCAGAAAAAAAAAATTTCAATATAATTTGTTTTGTTAATTTAGGGAAAGTGATTTTCCTTTTTTAAGAAAGGAAATTAGTTTTTTTCTATCTAAGCTTGAGTTTTTAGTTTACAGAAAACAGATTAAAATATAAAAAAGATAAAAAATGCCACCACTGGCTAAGAAGCTCTTCTTCCAGATAGATATGGATGAGAATGAACCACGTCCAGAAGATGTCGTCCTCCTCGGATCAGCTCGTAGCTTAGGTGGTTCGACGTTTCGATCTGCTAAATGTTCGATCAGTGCCAGCAATTCCGACTGATGTTATCTGCCCAGTGGCCAGATTAATAGTAATTCATTGACTTAGACCTTGACTTTGAAGTCAAGGTAAAGCGAACATAAAAATCCAAACGGAGGCTCCTATCGTAGACGACGGGGATGACGACGTCAGCATCTCCGTGTGTGAATCCTGGAGATCACATGTTTCTCGCCCTCCGGTTTGGCTTTTCATCGACGTGCACCAATCAATCATCGATTCTGGTACCATTTATTAAGAATGCGCCCGTCAACATATTCAGTTGGATTCACCTTTACTCAAACGCTTAAACTTATAAGTTATAGGTATATTAACTGTACATCAATTTTCAGATGTGAAATTTTTCTAATACAACTCACACGTATATCCTAATAATAGGAAATCTTTAAGCGCGAGGACAATCGAATTAACGGGAGGGAGGGAGGGGTCGGGACAACAGACGGGACGAACGAGCGAACAGGAATCAAAGCGACGACGTCACCTTCTGCATCATCATCTCTAAAAATGCCACCACTGGCTACGAAGCTCTTCTTCGATCGAAAAGGTGGAAACATGAAATCTCCAGGAAAGTACGCGTTTCACACACGGAGATGGATCCCGTCTCCACTCCAGACGGTCTCGAATGCTACATGGCGATGCTGACGTCGTCATCTCCGTCGTCTATGATTAGGACCTTGTCTCTCTCTCTCTGTCTTTTTTCTTTTGTAATTTTTATGTTCGCTTGACGTTGACTTTGAAGTCGACGTCTATGTCAATGAATTATTATTAATCTGGCCACTGGGCAGATAACATCAGTCGGAATTGGGGAAAATTTCCAAATCAGGTGGAAAAAAAAAATTATTTACCGGATTAGATTGAAAAAAAAAAATTTACCAGATCAGTTACACTGCCGAGCGGGTTGAGGGGCATGTTCCAGCAGCCCGCTGGGCAGTTTGGCTGGCGAGCAGGTCGCTGCCGCCGGCCCACCTACCGGCTCGGCAGCCACACTGCCCAGCCGGGTCCCAACTAGTTTTTTTTTTAAATTTCGAAAAACTATTTTTTTTATAATATTTATTTTATTTATAATTTTATTCTTTTTAAGCTGATTTTTATAATATAATTATCAATATTTAATTACTTAAGATATATAATTATAACATTACAATAAATTCACATATATAATGTCGACATCGAACAGAAGAACTGAATAAATATCGCCTAATTTGGATATTGTAAAAAACATGAGATTTTCATAATAGACAACAAATTAACTGCAGTTACATGTACTAATGACGCCGTCTTCCTACATGACCTCTTGTTCCGCAATGAGGTTGTCTGCGTTGATCGAAACGTCTAGCGATTCGTGTAACCATTGCACCATCTGCGGGGAATCAGGGCACAACATTCAAACGTGCGCACGCAGATCGACCCAGGAATAGATCACAATTGTGTCAATTATGTAAATTAGTTTGATGAAATTTTTGTAATGTTATAATATCGTTCAAGAAACATATTTATTAATTTCATTTTTTCGTGGTTTTTATATTAGATGTGTGAATTTTTTGTAATTTTACAATATCCCTGTTATGACGAAACGCAGAAAAACAAAGATAGAACACCAGGATTTTACGTGGTTCGATCGAGGCGATCTACGTCCACGGGCGAGGCGAAACGAAATTCTACTATGATCAAAGAGAGTACAAGATCGCTAAAGCGCACGGCTTGCGACAATTACAAAAAATGAAAAAACTCCCTATCGGCCCAACCCTCCGACATCGCGAACTAAACATCTACTTTTTCTCTTCTTTTGGGTTGCACGAAATATATGTCGGACTGGATACATAAAATTCAAAGACATATTTAACAATCCCAATTGCGCGATATTTATTCAGTTCTTCTGTTCGATGTCGACATTACATATGTGAATTTATTGTAATGTTATAATTATATATTTTAAGTAATTAAATATTGATAATTATATTATAAAAATTAGCTTAAAAAGAACAAAATTATAAATAAAATAAAAATTATAAAAAAATAGTTTTCGAAATTTAAAAAAAAACTAGTTGGGGCCCGGCTCGGCAGTGTGGCTGCCGAGAGGGCCGCCAGAGGCGACGGCCCAGCCGCTCGCTCGGCAGTATGACTGCCGAGCGGGCTGCTGGAGTGGGCCCAGCAACCCGCTCAGCAGTGTGACTGCCGAGCGGCACCTGATCCAGTAATTTTTTTTTTTCAACCTGATCCGGTAAATAATTTTTTTTTTCCACCTGATTTGGAAATTTGCCCTCGAAATTGCTGGTATTGATCGAGCAGTTAATATATTCTAGTTGGTCCATAACTCATTAGCTTAAGTTTTTGAGTGAGGTGGGTCAAACTGGATATGTTGACGGGCTCGGACTTAGACTCCCTCTTGGTGATCTCCTCGGATAAAGGTATCGGACTTCTGTTGTACACTCCCAACACCTATTATGAAGTCTAAAGAATTACGTAGAAAGGGGATGATTAAATGGACACACACGTTCCGACGCACGAGCGGAACGGAACTTGAAATGCGATTATTGAGAATCTAATTCAATCCTAAAGCTTTTCGAAGGGATGCAAATTCAGTTATGGACTTTTTTTAATTTTTTTTTTGACGATGACGTCCTGAAGCTTTGCGCGGAATTCCAATACGGTCCTTTCGGAGGGTGCCTTGGGAATCGGCCCATGTGACGATCGACGTAGGACGTCTTTTCGAGTGTGGTGACGACTGGACGACGAGTCCATGGCTTTCGGCGAATTTCGTTCAGAGATTTAGAGACTAGGGTGAGCATGGTTCCAGAGATAAAATCGGGAAGCGATCCGGTTCGAGGGTATCCAAGGTAGGTTCCAAGCTCTAAATATTGGGAAATCAGTTTCGACTGTTACAGAACAAGTCTTTGTGTTTTTCTTGTTCTATATTTTCGCTCGATCTCGCGGTATTCTATGGCATCCGATGATGAGTGTAGCCTGGAACCACTAGTCCGAACTTCCATTTCTATTGATACCATTGAGTGAGACTTTTACTATATTAATGTTTCATATTCTCCGCGTGTCTAAATATGAATTGCGATCAGTGATTGTAGTAGCAAATTGTGGTCATTAGAGGAGACGGTTCACTGATCGGTCAATTAAGAATATAGCTGGAATTAGTGGTGGCCACGGTTCGGAACCGGCCGGTTCCGGTTCGTGGCCACTATGAACCGGAACCTTAAGGGCCAGTTCCGATTTCGATTTTGAACCGGCGGTTTCGAGCCGGTTCAAGGCCATGTTTTGATTCAAAACTGAAATGGAACCGGTCGGTTCCGATTTTCAAATTTAATTTTTAAATAATGAATTATGAAATAATAAATTATCAAATACAAATTGTAATCAAATTGTAAATTGTAATCAAATTTGGGGGGAAAAACGAGAATTATCATTAAGCGCCTACATATCTTCTTGAGATCGAAGAATCAAAGCCCATGTAGTTCTTTTACCTTTGATAATTTCATACTTACCTCATCGTCAATCGTCACTACCCGTTTCGCCGGTTCCGATACCGGTACCCGTGGCGGTGGTATCTCCATCATCGAAGAATTTGGCTTCATTGCCGCGATCCATCTCTTGTTGTCGATGTTGAGCCTTTGTCCAATCATCAACACAAGCTTGAGTCTCTACCGATTTCGGAGCTAATCTTGAACATCGGTCATCCAAAATGTTGCCTCCAGCGCTAAATGCTTGTTCAACCGCAACTGTTGAACAAGGGGTTGCTAAAACGTGTCTTGCGATGAGAGCGAAAATTGAGAATTGGGTTGAATGCCTCTTCCACCACTCTAGGATTTTAAAATCTGTGCCGCCTTCGGATTCACTAAACTCAAAAATAGTGGTTAAATAGGTCTCTACTTCGAAAATATTTCATGTTGCTCCCATTTATCTTTTTTGCCTATTCATCAGCATTTTGTACTCTCTACTAATTCTACCTAGGTCCTCGCTTTGTACGTCACTAGGTTGGGAAGATCCAATATCACCTACATTATATCTATTAGAAAATTCATTATATATTTATACTATTGCGTTTTTAACTACTGTTTGTATAGTTCTAATATCTATAATTTCAATCAAATGTAAATAGTCATAATACGTATTCAAATCATCACCTAAACCATCTAATTTGGTACGTGGATCGAAAACACAAGCAATCAAATAAATAAGAGGAATTTCGCTATAATAATGCAGCAATTTCGTTCGCATTGCCATAATAGTAGGACCTAATTGATCATCTTTTTCATTTTCTTCAAAAATACCAGCAATATTAACACACTCTATTAAAAATAAATGCGTAGTAGGATAATAAACACAGGATAAAGTATAAGTTGCATCATTAAAAACTTTTAAAAGATCTAATTTTTTTTTTGTGCAAATATCCCACTCTTGTGGGAATAAATTAATTTGAGAAATATCATTCGAAATAAATGTACATAATAAATATTTATATGCAAAAGATTGATTAAGCAACTCGTACGGAGAATTCCAACGAGTTGGAACATCTCTTGAAAATCTTTTTGGTCTTCTTCTATTTGCTTTACAAAATTTGCCCCATTCTTTTATAATTTGAGGATGTCTCCATAAAAATTGAATTGCTGTCTTTATTGGGTTGAGAAAAACATCAAGAGTTTGTAAACCATCTTGTACACATAAATTTAAAACATGGCAAGCACATCTAACGTGAAAAAATTATCCACCAAAAGCGGGTTTGCAAATCTTTTCTAATTCAGGAATGGAAGAGATATTTACCGCGGCATTATCAAAATCAACTGAAAAATTTTATTAACCAAAAAATATTCTTCTAAAACTTGCTTGATTATTCTATAAATATTAATTGCCGTATGCCTATCATCAAAAACTCGAAATGCAATAACTCTCTTTTGAATGTTCCAATCACCGCCTATCTAATGACATGTAATACCCATATAAGAATGAGTTTTCCAAGGATCACTCCAAATGTCGCTACCTATATGCACACGTCCATTGAAATTCATAAAAAAATTTCAAATCTTCTTTTTCTTTTTTATAAATATCAAAAAGTTGGCGTTTAAGCGTATTTCTCGAAACAGGTTTTGCTTGTGGAGTACATGCAGTTTGTATAAAATGATTAAAACCAACTTTTTCACCAAAATTAAACGATAAACGTTCAACGGCCGCAAATCTAGCTAATTCTTCTTTATAAACTTTTTCATTGTAACGAAATAAAGGAGAAACGTTAGAATTGGCGTACCCGAAAATTTGTTGTTGGCTGGTGTCGATCCCTATTTGCGTTGGATGTTTTGACCTCAGATGCCGTTTAAATGTTTCACAGTCGCCTCCACCTGTAAATTTGTATGTTGTCCCACAATATTTACATTTTACCCGATACTTGTTTCCACCTAAATGTTCCTTCGTGAAGTGTTCCCATATGTCGGATGTACCCTCCCGTTCCAGCTCCTTTGTTGTTGACATTTCTTCGACACTGGCAGGAGGAGGATGCAGACTTTCTTGGGTTTGGATGTGCTCGACATTGGGAATAATGTTGATATCATCAATATCGTCTCCCCGATATGCAAAATCACGAGAATCATGAGGATGATCGGATTCCCCCATCGGGCCCTTTCCTCTGCCACTACCTCTGCTTCCACTTGCCATTTTTTGAGAAAATTGAGTGGAAATCGAATTTAGAAAATTGACAGAGTCACAGATTTGTGAGAATTTGTGAAAACAAATGAAAGATGAAAATGGATATTTATAGAATTTAGGATAGATTTATTTAATAATAATAATAAAAAGATTAAATGGGCCAAATGACCAAGGCAACGGCTATTGGCCGGTTCCAAACCGGCGGTTCCGAACAGGAGGAATCGCCGATTCCTGGGCGGTTTGGAACCGGCCGAACCGGCGGTTTTCCATGCGGTTCGGAACCGGCCCGGAACCGCCGGTTCCAGGCCGGTTCACAAAAATTGTAACCCGGGCCCATTCCGGGCCCAAACCGGCCCGTGGCCACCACCAATTGGAACTGGGTAAACTCTGGAACCAATTCTAGAACATGTGATAGAGTAGGTTTCACGTTTTAGGGTATGCAGGGTAAATCCCGGGTTCTAAAAATTGAAGAATCGGCTTCGACGGGTAGTTTCAAGTTCTAGGTAGAACCTGGACTGAATCGGCATCCGTGTAATAAGTTTGAGGATCGGATTTGGCGATTATCCCCGTGGTTAAAGAGTTTCAAATCCTAACATGTCGTCAGATTAGACGGAAGAGATAGATGCGCGCAAAATGGTGATGAAGAACACCGTTTCGTCAAGCAGTGCAATTCATCTGTTGGCGATGGCAGCAAAAGCCTAAGCAGCAATTGCCAGAATCTCCACGACCCGTTACGACGAGAAGCTTGAACCCGTCAACTGAGGGGACCGAGTCAGTTGCCAACATTCAAGACTCACTGATTCAAAAGTCACCGAGGGGCGACTCGCCTCTCTCTCTCTCTCTCTCTCTCTCTCTCCACAGAATATTCGTCTCCCAAAATCCTTTCCCGCAACTCTCCTGCTCGCGACTGTATAAAGCAGACCGTTTCGTCTCCGATACGTGCACACGCACTCAGTTTTCCTTGCTCTGAGTGTCATTCTGGTGTTTTTTTTAAGCTTCCAAATCAAAAGCCAGAGCAGACACGATCTCAGTACTTGGAAGCCCAACACAAAATGAAGGTGAGATTTTCTCTCTGTCCTTCGAGAAGTTAAATCTTTTCTCCGCATATTATGTGTATTTATGCACTTCTGGGAGATGGGGTTTTCTTGAAACACTTCTCTTGGCATCTCTCTGTCTCAAGCTTCATGAGGCGTCGTTTGTTTCATATGATGTTTGAAGTGTTAATCGTATATCATGATCGTATAACTTGTTTAAACGTCGAGTTCGGTCGTCCTAAAAGATGCATATTTATTCGAAATCTAACTGGGTTTTTGCTTTTCTCTCGAACTGTTTGCAGAAGTTGGTGTTGAAAGTGGAGGTACATGACCACAAAGCAAAGAGCAAGGCCATGCAAGCAGTTTCTGGTTTTGAAGGTATTGGCCCTCATTTTCCCACTGAATGTTCGAACTGTCACGGTAATAACTAATCGTCTTGTGCTTGAAATGCTTCGACTTTATCACTAACCCTCATCACATAATAACTTTCCAGGGATTGGGTCTCTCACCATGGACATGCAGAACAAGAAACTAACGGTATCCGGCGATTTCGACCCGGTCAAGGTGGTGAACAAGCTGAGGAAATCATGGCGCACAGAAATCGTGAGCGTCGGACCGGCTAAGGAAGACGAGGGCAAGAAGAACGAAGATCTAGTAAAAGCCTATCAAGCATACTATTCTCCGCCGCTTACATATTACTACGAGCCCCCCCACGAAGAACCCCCAAATTGTGTCATATGTTGAAATTCCTTGTGCTTCCGGACCAAATCAGGACTTGGTCTGTGCACCGGAGACACGGAGAGGATTGAATAAGGAAGGTTGATTATGCCTTGTGAACACAAGAACAAGTGAGCGGAGTACCAGTTTTAGGAATATCAGGTTTTTAATGTCTCTTTCGGTTTTCGTTCGTACAAAATATTAAACAATCCGCAGGCAAAAACAGACATTGTTCATTTCAATTGCAGTATGATCCGATATCCAGAGGCTGTAGCAGCACAGCAGTTGCAGTTATCTGATGAACATACCTGGTGTTCCTTTAGCCAGCTTACAGTCATAATTTTGCCTCACAATCTTGTCAAGTGTATTCTGCTGAACGATAAAAATTCTGGTGACTGGTCAGGTCAAGTGACTTCAGGCAAGCTGCTAGCAAGATGGATGTACTCAGCTGAAATTTCGCGAAAACTTCTTAACCAAACCAAGATGAGAAAGTGTGGCCTTCGACCTTGCATGCCGGAAATTATTGTCGTTTGCTCGTGTTATTTTTTAAATTTGACCGCCTGCGTGAACTCCGGATAAGCCATTTTTCTATTTAGCGCCGTTCTTATCTAATTAAATGAGAAAGAAAAAAAAAAAAAAAAAAACTTCTCTTTCGTTGCGTTTTATGGAGGTATCTGAGGACATCGCTAAAGTAAAGATCATTCTCACTCAATCTTCTCCGAACCGGCAGCAACTGATGTTATTAATGAGCCATACCTCCCAGGAAAGCGGCAGATAAGCATATCCATGGCGAGGGAAAATTCCAAATAAAGACTCGAAATGCACTCATTTTTTCAAATAAGGGTCTGAAATGGATCTTGTGTCAAATAAGGACCTGAAGTGCTTAAATTGTTTCAAAAAAGGGCCTGACCGAAAGGTATTTTCGTCATTTACTTTTTGAAACCTTTTTTCTTTTTCTGTTTTTCCGTTTTCATTTTCTTTCCTTTTTTTCTATTTCTTTTTTACTTCCTCCCCTCCCAAGAAAAGAGCAAGAAAAAAGAAGAAGAAATTCTCACAAGAAAACTGAAACACAGGAGGAATGAGGAATGAGGGATGAGGGACCGTGGGCTGAGGCCGACACAGAGAAGAAACCGACGCAGGAGGAACGAGGGACTGTGGACTGAGGCTTGAAAAAGATATGTTCAGTAGGCTCTCTGCCACATCCGGCAACTCTCCGCGCCTTGGTGGTCGTCCCAGCAGGTCTGGCGAAGAGTCTCGCTGCTCCACCAGTGCGTCCGCGACCCTTCCAGTGAATCCATGCGGCTTAGTTTCAGTCCTTAGTCCCATACCGGCGGCATCTCTGCCGAGTAGACAAGCTCCCGGTGACTCTCCAGCGGGCTATCCAATTCGACTTCCTGTAGTGCTGCCGTGCCCAGTCCTTTCCGGTGTTTCTTGCGCCTTCCGTTTCAGTGACTAGCCATCATAGACTGCCCTACTGCATCACCGCCCGTGTTGTTGTCCAGCCCACCAACGCTCCAGTTCAGCTCTTTGTCGCGGTTCGAATCTTTCATTGCAGGTTCCCCTAGGCGGTCACCAATCAATTCCGACGCTGGTTGCATCTTTGTTTCAACAACCTCCTATAGATTCTTGGCTGCGCCTCTGCCCGACGCTTCCGCTGTGCTTATTCAATCTTGCCGGGTTCCCCTTTGGTGACCACAACCAGTCCGAAGCTCGCCGACCTCACCGCTACACCCGGAGCAACGTTGAGCTTCTGGCCAAATCTTCCCATCTTCATTCACCGAATCCCGACACTCGCCTCACTTGTTGTAGTGTATCGGTAATCATTCGTGTTGGGGTTGTCCCACATCCGTTGTGAAAGGGGCTGGTGGTCGATTTATAAGTGTGAGGGAAAGTCTCATCTTTTGAGCTAGCTTTTGGGATGGGAGAGGCCTAAGACCACTCAAGAATTCGGGCATATTTTTTTTCAGGCCTCAGCCTACAGTCCCTCATTCCTCCAAGGCCTACGGTCCCTCATTCCTCCAACATTGGTTTCTTCTCTGACCAATGGCGAGGTATGTAACTGTTTTTTTTTTTTTTTTGCCTTTTCTCGTTTGTGTTGAGTTTGTTCATGTTTCTGGGTTTGAGTAGGCCTAAGTTTCGTTTTTTTTTTCTTTTTTTTTTTTTACTGTGTTTCGATTTTCTTGTGTGAGAATTTCTTCTTTTTTTCTTGCTCTGTTCTTGCGAGGAGGCGATGGCCTGGGGAGGGGAGGGAAGGGGAAAAAGTAAAAAGAAAATGAAAATAGATAAATAAAAAAAGAAAAAAAGTTTTAAAAGTAAATGACGAAAATACCCTTCGGTCAGGTCCTTTTTTGAAATAATTTGAGCACTTCATGCCCTTATTTGACACAAGATCCACTTCAGACGCTTATATAAAAAAATAAGGGCATTTTGAGCTCTTATTTGAAATTTTTCCCGTTCATGATTATCAAGAGCCTTTGGCTTAATGGTGGATGGATCTTTCCAGTCTTTCCTTCTAGCAATCTTCACCCCTGTGTATAGCTAAGCAAAGCTTACGATGATCACAGCCAATAAGATCATAATCTCATCTACCAGGTAACTTTGACCAACTTCGGTGGGTGAGGATCCACTTCTTTGGTTGATGATGTAGATCCTAGTTACAAAAATTCATTCATGAAGAGGGTGTGTGAAAGAATGGCTCCAAGCTCACTATGGCCGGTCCAGAGAGCCGGTCAGTAATTGGCTCAACATAAGATGCTGAATCCACAAGACTTGCTATCATTAAGTTACGGCATTTGGACATGAGCTGCAGATATGATTGAGTGCAACGCGGAGATTACAAACCATACTCGAGTTACTCACTCTCAGTGTTTCTCAATATTGGGAGCGCATGCAACAGAAGTCCGATACTTCATCCGAATAGATCACTAAGAGGGAGCCCAAGTCCGAACCGGTCAACATATTCAGTTGAACTCACCTTCACTAAAAAATTTAAGCCAATGAGTTATGGGCCAACTAAGATATATTAACTGCTCAATACCACACCAATTCTCGATGTGGGACTTCTCTAATACAACACACGTGCATCCTAACAATCTCCCTCTAAAGTGTTAAGCTCCAGTGTTAGGTTTGCTCCCCCTTAATGTGAGTTATGTTCAAAGTCTAATTTCATTTCTTCCCATTCGATAATTGATTTCCCAACACTAACTACATAATCTTAATTAGCATTCGGGTCAAATCCAAAGAGCCCTACAAAATTCAAAACCTCATCTAAAGTGCATGATCAAAAATCTACCTTTGCTTCATTCCTTCGTACACGAGACATTGCACTCAAGTAGCAGATAATATATCTTAATTAGCATACAAGTCAGCCACCACAAACAGCAAAATGGGCTTCTACTACGTGCTCCTAATAAATAGAATTAGAGTCGATGATTGATCGGTGGATTACTTTTAGAGGTGACAAAATGAGTATAAAACCCATATTTTCACTCATTTTTAATGGTGTGGGTCATAAATGGATTAGTTAACAACTTAATGAGTCTTAAATGGGTCTTAAATGTGTCATGATGGGTTACTTAATTATCTTAAGTGAACCACTAGGGTTGCCCCAATGACCAATTTTCCCACTTGGGAAGGGAGAGGTGACGAGTTCGATTCCCCACCTTCTCCTGGTGAGCCGAGGGTGGGAAAGCGTGTAGTGAGTGAGGAGGGTTTTGCAACCTGCGCATTGCGCATAGCACACACATTGGCTTCTAATATAGCAACAGAATAAACCCCCCCCCCCCCCCCCCCCCAAAAAAAAATAATCTTAAGTGAGTCATAATAAACAAGTCATTTTTTAAAAAATTGAGTTTTTTTTTATATTTTTATATTTCTTTCTCTTTTTTTTTTTGTTTATGAAATCTGGCGAGGGTTGCCAGTCGACCCTCGCCTGCCACAAGGCGAGGGTCGAGAAGCCCTCTCCGAATCTGGGTGACTGGCCCTCGCTTGTGACCAGCGAGGGTCGGCGAATGACCCTCGCCGGATTTAGAAGAAAAAAAGATAAAAATTTTGGGTTATAAAAGTTATAATTATTTTTTCTTATTTTTTTAAAATTATAGAAATTGTCCACAATATTTTAGCAATATGATTTCTTAAAAAATTTATAAGAAACATGTTTTCTTAAATTGGATTAAATATGGAAGTGTCTTAATAATATGGGTCGAATTGGATATGTGTCGGGTCAGGTACGGGTCGAGAAATTTGCATTGCAAACAAATGGTCATAAACAGGTTATATGAGTCGATATGGGTCGGGTCTAGACCGGACTATTTATGACCCGACCCGACCCGACCCGACCCGCTCATTTGACAGGTCTACTCATTCTTAATGTGTATCAGTGCTTGGTAAATATTTCAATGTATGAATTACGAAACCCTGCTGTGGTTATGGCCTAGCAACGAGGTTCCGATAGTAGCCTTCATGTGCAAAAGGGTCAGAAAAAAGTCCCTCGTCGAAGAGTTGATGCGGTGTTATATGAACTTATTTTATTATATCACATTTTGCTTATAGCTCATTAAATATGTTAACAGTCTCGAATTTAGGCTTTCTCTGTGCTCCAGTTCTATGGCAACGTTATAACACGAAAAGGTTGAACCCGTCAACTGCGTGGACCGACGTACGGTCGAGACTCACAGCTTCAAAAGCCGCCTAGTCGTGGCTCGTGAGGGGCGACTCGACTGAGTCACTTTCAAACAGTACTTCAAAAGTCCCGAGTCGTGAGTGGCGACTCGCCTCTCTCTCTCTCTCTCTCTCTCTCTCTCATATTCTAAAGTCGCGACCCACAGTATTCGATCGTCTGGACTCGTGAATTTTCTGAGAAACCGCGTGGCTCTTTCCTGCAAAATGTTACCGCGTGGCTCTTTCCCGCAAAATGTTAGTATGTTGACTTTGACTTTCGTCTCCCAGATCTACTAGTCAAGAACTCATCCCTTTTGTTCACACGCACTACTGTCCTCCGAGAAACTTCTCATTTCACGCACTCTCATGCTCGCCACTATATAAAGCAAACCGTTTCGTCTCCAATACGTGCACGCACACTCAGTTTTCCTTGCTCTGAGTGTCATTCGAGTGTTCTTAGCTTCCAAATCAAAAGCCAGAGCAGACACAATCTCAGTACTTGAAACCCAAAGACAAAAATGAAGGTGAGATTTCTTTTTCCTTCAACAAGTTGTCTTTTTTTTTCCTTCATAGAAGTGGGTTTATGCATTTCTGTGACATTGGGTTCTTGATGGTATTCTCTCCTGGGTTTTCTTGAAAACTTTTCTTGGCATCTCTCTGTCTCAAGCTTCATGAGTTGTCTTTTGTTTCTTTTGCTGTTGTAATTGTTAATCGTATAGCATGATTGTATCTGTTCATGTGAATAATAATGCTAGGAAGATCAAGTGATGCTTCTTGATTATATAAGACCAACATGTTTTAAAGCTAGTCGTCTATCACACCACTAGTGAATGTCTGAGTTCAGTTCGTTGTAAGAGATTGATATTTACTCAAAATCTAACTGGGTTTTGCTTTTCTCAAAACTTTTGCAGAAGTTGGTGGTGAAAGTGAATCTACATGATGACAGAGACAGGAGCAAGGCCATGCAAGTAGTTTCCGGTTTTGGAGGTATTGGATCTCTCTCTGTTTTTTTCCCTTCATTCTGCCACTGAATGTTCAAATCGCATAACTCTAATAGTAACCATCTTGTGCTTGAACTGTTCGGCTTCATCACTAACCTTTGTCACATGATGTTTTCCAGGGATTGGGTCTCTGAGTATGGACAAGGACAGCAAACTGACGGTATCCGGTGATTTCGACCCGGTCAAGGTGGTGAACAAACTGAGGAAATCTTGGCACACAGAAATCGTGAGTGTCGGATCAGCTAAGGAAGATGATGGGAAGAAAGACGATGGCAAGAAAGATGAGGGCAAGAAGAACGAAGATCTAATAAAAGCCTATCAGGCATACTATTCCCCACCGCTTACATATAGTTACTACGTGCCCCACGAAGAAACCCCGAATTGTGTCATATGTTAAAATTCTTGGTGCTTCCAGACTAGATCAGGACTTGGTTTGTGCACTGGAGAGGATTGAATAAGAAAGGTTTGATTATGCCTCATGAACACAAGAACAAGTGGATTACCTTTTTTAGAATATTAGGTTTTTTGTGTGTCTTTCGGTTTTTGTATGTACAAAAGGGTATCTATGTTGAGAGATTGGTTTTCAGTTGAGGAACTCAAAGGTATGGAAGAGCCATGATGTACTTCATTTCAGCTAGCAGCAGTTGCAGTTAGCTGATGAACTCACCTGGTATTCCTTTGGCAGCTTGTTGTCATAACTTAGCCTCACAATCTTGTGGAGGGTATTCTGCTGAATGATAAGATTCTGAAAACGAGTAAGTTCAGATGCTAAACTTGATCCTGCTTCTGTCATGGGGAATCACAGTAATTGCTTTAGCTTTTGGTAAATTCCGGTGACTGGTCAGGTCAAGTGACTCCAGGCAAGCTGCAAGCAAGCAGGATATACTCAGCTGAAATTTCATGAAAAATTCTTGACCAAACCAAGAGAAGAAAGCGTGGCCTCAGATTGCAAGCAGGATATACTCACTTAAATTGCGTTGCTTGGAAGTAGTTGACGACATCTCCATAACCCTCTGTCTTTGATTGCATATACATTCCCCTAAAGTTGAAGGAAATAGGGAACTTATACAACCATTATTTGCAGACTAAGGCGCCTTCCCCCCGGGACCGAGGATGGATCGCTGTCTTTTATTCATCTGTGAAGATATTGTCTATGCTTGCATGCCTTTCCATTCTGGTTAACAAACTTATAATGGTGGAAATTCTCAGAACCAGTAGCAATGGTTGTCATTAATGAGTCGTACCAGCCATGTAAATTGGAAAGAGGCAGAGAAACATACTTAGCGCACCAACGATTTTCAGAAGCCTTTGGCTTAGTGGTAGATTTTTCTAGTCTTTCTTCCCAGCAATCTTCACCCTGTTTACAACTAAGCAAAGCTTACGGTAGCCAATAAGACCATAAATCTTATCTACCGGTAATTTTGATAAAGCTTGGTGGATCCTAGTTCCAAATTCGTACATGAAGAGGGCATGTGAAAGACTGGCTGCAAGCTCACTAGGGCCTGTCCACAGGGTTGGTCAGCTCGGGTACATAACTAGTTCAACACAAGATGCTGAATCCACACGACTTACTATCAATAAGGAGAAATATTTGGATTAGTGGCGCAGATATCATAAGACGTATATTTGCCGACTTACTATCAGTGAACCGCACATGTACAGGAAAGATCGGACTTTATTGCTCACTTAGAGGAAGTGTAATTAACATTCTGTTGTCTTGGACTCAACGTAACATTTGATGCTACAGAAATGAAGAGCTGCAGATGTTTAATGGCGCGAGACATCTGCATAACCTTCACTTCCGCATAAGGAGAACCACAGTATGAGCTGCAATACTCCGGTTTTCTCCGAGGCTATCGACCTTCTCGTGAGTTTTTGCTTTAAGGTTAACAACGGTCGGATCTGCTCCGAGCAACTCGCATAGGTTTTCCCTGATAGCTTCCTTGTGTGGGCTGACTTTTGGTCTCTGGAGAATCAAGGTGGCATCCAGGTTTCCAATCTCATAACCTGCCTCATGCATGAGCCGGACCTGAAGGTACCATCACACAAGTTAACCAAGGTTAAATTGCTAATCTTTACAAACTAAAAGCAGGAGGTGGAATACAATGACTATACTACCAAAAGCTGCACAGACGAGTGTGGGAATGCACATGATACAGGTAATTATGAACAACAAATGAAACATCTGCTTTAAAGCAGATTATGGGAAACTATAATCGTTTTCACCCTTCAACCGGTGACTAGTGCATTCCACTTAGTTGCAATGCACTAAGTAACCCAAAACTGCCACCACTGACTAGTGCCATTCCTGCAACTTTATAAAGCCCGATGCGGGGCAGGACTACAAACTTTTAAGAACATCATCTAGCAAGTCTACGTGTTGTTAATTCTTAACGCTAGAATAAAAATATCATAAGTTCTGGTACAATCGATAAGGAGAAGAAGTAGTTAACAAACTCAAAGGTCAGCAGTTGCATATTGGCACAACATGGAAACAACACAGAGCCCCTTAATGTCCTCATACAAGGATTCTGGGAAAGGATACCAACTAAGAAGAGCAAGAGCATACAATACCAACATAAGTTTGACCTTCTAAAACACTCATACTTGCAGTAAAGGAGAGAATTTTATTAGTCAAACTATCTTGATCATCTTGACCTCTGA
Organism: Lenwebbia sp. NSW1173648; assembly: GCA_029784005.1. Lineage (NCBI taxonomy): Eukaryota > Viridiplantae > Streptophyta > Magnoliopsida > Myrtales > Myrtaceae > Lenwebbia > Lenwebbia sp. NSW1173648. The sequence goes on from JARCGZ010000005.1 coordinate 4,783,524, forward strand.
TTCATGCCTCTGAATTGACCTAAGTACATATCTTAGTCAGTATTCGGGTCGACCACCAAAAAAGTATTCGGACCTCATCTAAAGTGCATGATCAATCTACCTAAGCTTCATTCCTTCATACACAACACATGACACTCAAGCAGCAGATAACTATCCTCAAGCAAACAGCAGAATACAATTAACCATGGCCAATCAAGATGGCAGGGGAAGGATCTTGTAAACAAGAAACCCCCAGTGAAATGCTCAATTGATGAACTACACAGTGCCAACTGCCATCATCTTGTCAGATCACCTTCCAGTGAGAAAACATCCATGAGATGTTCGGAATTATTATCAGAAAACGAAGCAGCCCTATTACATGGGCGTTAAACAAAGAAGGGGCCGTCAGGTCAACTCACAGCTTCCTTGATGAAAACAGATGAAGGTGCACCCTTCCACTTGGGATCATTATCAGGGAATATCTGCCCTATATCTGGAAGCCCCAGAGCACCCAAAATCGCATCCACCACACAATGAAGCAACACATCCCCTGCAACCTCAAAGAAAGGCCCAGTGAAACAACAGTTACTGTAATCACTCCAACATCCACGAGTCGAACTTAACTCCAAACAACAACAACCGCAAAGAACCCCTTAAGGGGAACCACCCATTGAAACAACAACTTCAGTAATCAATCAAACACCCACTAACAGAAAAGTATTTCATTCGAAACAAGCATATAACAACAACAAGAACAAAATGATTACCATCTGAGTGAGCCTCGCAGCCTCTGTCGTGAGGTATATTGATGCCACCAATGATCAGAGGGTACCCAGGTTCTAGCCTGTGGAGATCGAAGCCGTGGCCCACCCTGAAAGGCAACGTCTTGGGAGGCGCGGCGGAGACCGGCGGGGCTCCATCCACGGCCGTGCTCACCGCCGCAACCACCGACGGCAAGACCGTCGCTTTGAGGGTCGGAGCCGAAGCGGGTCGTACCGAGAAACTCGGGTTCTTATCAGAATTGAAGGTAAGAGAGAGCGACTTCCTGTTGCGGGTGACGATTCCGGTGGGAAGCGAAGAGGCGTGGAGGTGGAGGTGGGTGGCCATGGAAGGTAACGAAGAAGAACAAGCAATTGCGGTTGTCTGTGGTGGTTGGGTGTGGAGTTTGGTCGCGCTGCTTCTGGCTCAGCTCGGAGCCGAAGTGTCTGGTGTGGAGAGGAGGGAGACGAGAAGCACGCTTTGAACGTGCGCCACTTTTTAGCCAACCCGAATCTTTGGTGCTTAGATGCTGGGAGATTTTGTCTTTTGCTCCGTGTGAAGATGCTAACTTGTTAAACATGGTTCCCCTCAATTTTACGAAATCAGGAGAGAAAAAATATATAATTTGTCGGTTTTGCTTCACTAACCCCAGCCTCATTTGTCGTCGTGTTGCTTTACTAGATTAGGATTGAAAAAAATTTAGTAAATTCAATCGAGATGAACGATGTTTGGCTACAGAGTGTGATATATAATCTCTACTATATACAAAGATAAAATCACATTAGAATTTAGTTTTAAGGAGAAACTACGTGAGTTTGAGATATTATTCCATGCACTTAGTTCAAGTATCTAGATACATATACCATTAACCTAATGAGATACAGAAGATTTAACACGGTTCATATGAATTCATAATGAATACCTAATAATTTTCTTTTAGGTGATCGAAAATGATATATTGGACTTGACGAGAAATTACAGTTTCTAAAATTGCAGATGAGAGGTCATTATGCACTCCCTTCCTAACCTACATGCATGTTAGACCCTATATTTTAGAAAATTAAGCACAGTGCATACAAAGATAACAGCCTGCTGAAAAGTGAATCCTACTCTCGCAGACCTCTATGATTAGGCAAAGTCATTGCAATTTATTAAAGAGAAAATAGGCTCATGGAAAGTTAAAAGATAAGACAGATTCTGCCCAATAGAGAGTTTTTTTCTTTTTTTTGGTCTAAGCCCTATAGAGAGTGTTTTTTTTTTGGTCGGAAAGCCCTATAGAGAGTTGAGGTTACTCTTTTCAGACAACGTGCTCGAGGATAGACGGAGGACCATTCATACTAGCATTAGTTCAGAGACCTTTTTTCGATTACATAATGGGGGAGAAATTGGAGCACCTTCTATTCCCTACTCGCTTTATCAATGCTTTACCTGCGATTATCTTTGGCTTTATGGTAAGTAAATAACACCGCGCAATTTGAGCCTTTTCACCCCGGTGTACTCATCATGCACTATTCTGTTCAACTCATGATTGGTTAATCAAATGTAATCGACCTGCACAATCTTCTTGGCAATGTACTTCCCCAAATAATCATATCCGTGGAAGTACAGAGCTTCAATTTCGGCTCTCTGACCTGTCTCAGTCATCAATGCCAATTCCTCCTGGTACTTTTCCTGCAGAATGCCCATTTAATTAAGCAAAGCAGTTCCATTGGCTTACCGTGTGTAGTGTTTCATCCAAGGCACCATTGCAGTGAGTTAGAATTTACCTGCAAGAACTTTGACGACATCAAGCTTTTTGCTATTCCAATATCTTTTGGCTTGAGAGGAATTAAAGATTCTTCCGGTATCAGTTCCAGATCACTCCCTCGCAATCCCAACCACTTCACATTGCAAGCTGATAGGGCAATATGTAAAAAAAGAAAAAAGAAAAGAAGAGGTAGTAAGAACTGCATTCTGCTTTAAAGGATACAGATGTGCACAAAAACATGTATTTCAAATGAAACTTTCATGAGTGCACCATATCGAAATGCTTCAAGACCCATTCCAATGCTCCCAAATTTAAAGGTGCACAGTATAGCTAATCCGGCTGGATTCCTTGCATAATCAGAATGCAGAAGTTTAACAGGGGCATATTTAACTCCAGAAGGAACATCACATCACGCAGTAAAGAGGAGAAAAGGTCCCTCACCAGTCTACCAATGCCAGAATTGGCAAATTCGGAAAGTTCTGGCTCATTCGGTGGAGAAAAAACCTGTATCAATTAGTAAAGCAGGCTATTGTCATAACTCTAGCAACACTGTCCGTTCAAGATATCAGCTTAGTTCTGCTAGTTGCTTCAGATTGGTTGGTTAAAGAGTGAAAGATCTGCTTAATGTTTTACCTCGTCGCAATATCTGGATACCCTTTGGCTGTAATTAGTATGCTTGGGATCTGATTGAACACACGATCGTCTAGCAGTCGCTGGAATATTGCATGCTAAGCCAAGAAGATAACCTCAAAGGATGTCTCGTAATTTTGTGATGGCGGAATCTATCAGGTATTGATTTTATGAATTGACCAACCAAATTACCTTCTCTACTAGGATGATATACCGTGCATCAGTCTTCATAATCAAATTCTCCAGCAAATTCAAGTCACCAGATATAGGATACCCGGAAGATCCACGTGAACAGCAGTCAACAGTCTCCTTGTTTGGCTCCTAGAACATGTCCCAACGTAAGCAGTAAAGAAGGCAACAGAAATATGAATCTCCATCAAAATTCAATGGAGGTAGACTAGAGCACATCCACATACAAAAGGCAGTTTTCTTGTCCACTATGACTGCAACAACTGTATGGTTTACACTACCAAGGAAACCATAGGACACTCAAGCAATTCCTTTGGAAAAGCAACATCAAGTTATGCAAATGTTCTGCTCCACTGACGAATGGCGGAAACTTTTAAGTTTGGGTGTAGCGACATTTCAAAAAGATGAGAGTATCGGACAATAGGATCGATGGTCTCCTCTGATTGCAATTAAGAATCTCTTCCGTGGCTTGTGATGAAACTACGGTCTACCAATCATCCAATTTAACGATCATACACAAGAGTAAACACAGTATTGCTAATACGCTATTTGGGGTATCGCTGAATCACAAAATATATGCAGGAGATTCTGAAAAGTCTTGAGAGCAACCTGCAGCGACAATCTTCCAGCTACAAGTCCTCTGCTAGAGGCCATGATTCCGAGACTGTATCGGCTACACCGAAGCAATGCTACAATATCTGCTCATTTGCATCCTGTACTCATCAAATGTATGCAAAGCAATCAACGGCACCACTAACTTAGGATTTGGACATCAATGCTGACCTTGGACTGCCTTATTAACTTGCAATTGGGAAGTGAAGTACTCCGATGATGTAGAAAGCAGTTTGTAGTAAAGCTCCCTCTGAGTGACTCTCTTATCTTGAAGCAAAATCTGATAACACATCTCCATGACCTTCCAGACTGCAAAACATTCAAACCACATGTATTATGTCAAACGCTATCATGCTTGTCTATTTCTAAAAGAAGCTAGGCGATCTTGATCATAGAGATTAGGAAGGTACCTCTAATGAAGGCTTTAGAGGCATTAGCTCTCGTCAAAGACCTTGTGCAGAACGAGTGAGAGAGATATATCCATGAAACATCGGTAAGTAGTCCGTGATTCACTCTGCTGTTGCTCGATGTCCTATTAATCTGCACATCCATGGATACAATTATTGCAGTTGAATAGAGAGACAGGTGATGGCATTTGAACTTTCACATCCTCATCTGTTGCATATCAGAGGAGGGGAAAACGAACTACTGCCTCAAACTCATTATTACAGTTATCAACATTCCATCATGTAGCTTGATTCAGCAACAGTTCATGTTCTAATGGACAAAAAAAAAAAAAAACTCCAGCAGATAACTATCCAGATTTTGGCCCCAGCTTCAGGCACACAAATCTCTACCATACTTGATAGTTGATTGCTACACGGTCCGAAACTGGAAAAAATTTTGACTGCATCAGAACGATCTATTTCCAATTTGGAAATGGCAAAATCTCTCCGGGACTGGGAAAAGACAGTGAAGCAGTGGTGATGGGGCTCTCGTTTTCAAGCTCGATAAAGTATATTGAAATCCTCTCACATCGGCCTTAACTCATCGCAATCAAATCAGAAGCAGAAACGTTTTTTTGACACTGCAGCAGAGAAGTTGCTACATCTCCGTTCTCATCTCAAAAAGAGCGTGTGAATAACTCGCTCGCTTAGCCAAACTTAGAAACGCGATCATGACCTGAAATGGAGAAAAACAACACCGGAAACTACCAGGGGAAGATGCGAGATCGCAGGATCGTGGGAAGTCAAGGTCCGGAGGAAACTGAGCACCGCGACTTCGATTCGGGCACGAGCTTCGGCGGGAGGGAGGACATCGGCGCAGCACAGCCGCTGATCGGAGAAGAACGTCAGCGAAGATGCGCAGAGATCTTCCATTTCCGGTCTTCCCTTCTGATTGTTCTCTCCTTCGTCCTGCGGAGCGTGGGAAATTTGGGAGAGATCGAAAGTGGCAGAAATTGGCGCGATAGCTTCCGGTCTTGAATAGGAGAGATTTCGTATGGTATAGATGCAGCGCGTGAGCGGCACGCGAAAAAACAAGTGGAGTTTTGAGGGTCTGTTTATTTTGCGAAAAATAAACGTTTAAAAAAATATTATTTAATAATAATCACTTATATCGCTTAAAATAATTAATTATTTAAAAATACTTTCATTATTAATAATAATTTATATCTAAATATTTTTGTGGACAATGAAATTTTTTTTCGTTAATTAATTTTTTAAGCCATATAAACGATAATTCGATATCTATTTCGGTGGCGGATTGGCAATAGATGCAATGTTTCCTTCTGGTTCGAGACTTGGCACTCGAGGGGGCCGTTGTACAAGATTTTATCCGATATGCAAATTTAACGCTCTGGCATTTCACGAAAGGCTACGGTGTTTGGATTTCTTTCCACAACTCATCATCCCTCTCAGGTGACGGCAACCATCAGTTCTTGGTTAGAACCCTTTCCATCCATTGTCCCTCAAAACTGCGATTGTCTTTTGTGGCTTGGGCACCCCTCTGGGGTCTTCTCCATAGATGCAGCCTGGGATTTTATCTGTGTCAGAGGTCAAGTTGTGACTTGGCATGCGTTCATATGGGATCGTTCTATTGCTCCTTGTCACTCATTTCATCTCTAGATTATTATCCGGAATAGGTTGCCAACCCAGGTATTATTGCTCGCCTATCAGAGAATTCAGGTTGGTGTATGTGCTTTTTGTGAATGTCGTCCAGATTCCATCGACCATCTTTATTTTGGGTGCCGCTATATAGGTGCCTTGTCTTTATTTTGGGCTGCTAGATGTAATCTGGCTTGGCAAAACTCTAACTGGCGTGACAACCTACAATGGGCGTTGCATCATATACGTGGCCAGCACTTTTACCAAAGCGTCGCTAGGTTTTCTTTCGGTGCTCTATGTCATATTATATGGACCGAAAGGAATCACATCTTATTTCGTAGCAAGAGTTTCCTCCTATCTGCCATTAAGGCACACTTGGTGAAGGTGGTTAGAGATAAAGGAATGACATTCAAGCATGTTGCTGACACACCCAGAAACCGTCGCATGCAAGCCAACTAGGGCATCAACACTTCAATTTTTGATTGATTTTCGGTTGTCTTTTCGACTTTGTTTCCCACAGTTCTTTAGTCCGCTTGTTTGGGCCTTTTTGTTTACTTGTGTATAGCTCCTTTTCCTATCAGAGCTGCCCCTGCACTTTTTGTGACACACTGTGGTGTGCGGCCGGAATTTGTTTGTTATCCATGCATTACTAATCAGTATACTTCTTAACTTACAAAAAAAAAAAACCATAATTCTTATGAAATCATTTCCAAATCATTCACGTTATTTCATGAAGAATGAATTATCTAAAAAATATATTTTAAAAATAATAGCTCATATCTTTGAACATTCATTATCCATGAATATATTTATATAACAATAATTTTCGATTTTTTTTTTGAATTATTTATTTTTCGCGAAAGAAATGAAAAGGTTCAATAGAAAATTGGATTTTTGGATGCTTGTCGTGAACAATATGATAGAATCTATCATATCAAACGTGTAATCCAGAGAGAGAATTTTTTCCCGTTAAGGATTTTCTATTACCCTCTACATTGACTACTTTTTTTTTTTGTCAAACTACATTGAGTACTTGAGGAGTTAAAAAAGAGGGTGTAAGCTTCTCGATTTTTTTCTTACATTGAGAAATAATTTTACAAATGTACCATGCAACAAACGTGAAATTGATAAATAAAAAAAAAAACAAGAAATTGTCTGAAAAAACATTAACCCTTTCAATAGAAAGAAAGATGACGTTGACTATAGATACATACAACTGTGCGCACATCGACAGGGGTAAACTGTTACACTGATAATTACAGAGTAAAGACCTGCGCATGAACCCGGATGGCCTATGGTGCGAACCCGCTGCACAAAACTACCAGCCACCATTAAATCCAAAATCGGTCCTTCATCTGCGGATAGGGGGTCGTCGTGGCACGATGATTTAGCTTGGTCATTGGGTACCCGGCGCATAACCTAGATGACTTCTGCTACCAGTTATAGGATTTGGACCCCGTTGGTGAGGTGGAACTGTAGGTGAGGCTGAACCCATGGCGGATGGGGGCGGAGCAACTTGAGCCTGTTGGGTTGGCCGGATAACATTGAGATCACTATCCAAGTGCGACCGTCCAGAAATGCTTCCGCGCATTGGACGTGTAGGACGCCAGTTTTGCTCCACCGACAACTCCCCAGTACTGCCGCCACTTGAGGGAGCGTGTACCCCAGTGTTAGCTCCTTGGTCACCTACCGAGTCCCAGAAACTATCAAGTAGAGAGGACCCCGTTCTCGAGGGCTGATTCTGCAACTGCACCAGAGTTTGCGCAGGCATGGCTGGTTGTTGAGCGGAAGGCCAGAACATCGATGAACCAGGTGTCTGACTGACTGGAGGTGGAGTGCGAGGAAGAATTGGTCTATTCATGCTTGGAGAATGGGTAGTGGATGGTGAAGTCACCGGGTTCAGAGCTTGCTGCAAGTGCGAGTTTTGGAATGTTTGGAATCGTCCAGGGGGCGTTCTAGGACGACCTTGGAGTTGACCAGGAGACGGGCGCACCACCGGAGGCATTTGGACTGATTGCCCCGTGGAGAATCGATCCTGATGATAACGTTTCAGTAGAAAAAGTATCAGACATGATAACGTAACCTATCCGTTCTTGTTTTTCTTCTATATTAATGACGATAATTGGCTGGAGTCTTCCCAATCTAGGAACATGCAACACAAGGGAAAAACAAACCTGCATTGGTGAGCTCCGAAGCAATGCTGATGGAGGGATGTTCGAGACTTCAGGGGGATTCACAGGAGGTCTAGAAATATGCTGCTGCCGCTCCAAGTGCATTCCTGCGCTTCCAAAACCTTCTAGAGGCTGAGTTGTAGACATTGTAGATGGCGGAGCCATGGAAGTACCACCGGGCGTCATCATATTCCGTAATCGCTGCAATGGGCTTGGTGTCTGAGCACGGGCTGGGGGGGCCTGCATTCCTTCAGTTATAGTTGCGTGTCTAGGTTTGGAGGGCATATTTCTATATTCATGTCCAACAGCTGTATTTACAACTGGTGACTGCTGTATTTGTGGATTATTGGGAGCAGACAATTGAGTTTGCATCCTACAGTCCATGAAATTAGCATTTCCAAGAAATTGAGCATCTTGAGCTGGTACAGGAGAAACGGCATCAGCCGATGCTGAAGTGACAATAGCAGAGATTGCCTGAGGTAGACCCCCATGTATTTGCATCTCCTGCCCAGCGTTTGATGTTGAAGGAGTTTGAACAAATCCAGGCAAGTTATTTCCCAATTGAGCAAGTTGGGTTACTGTGCGACCGTTGTTTAATGCAGATGGCAAAGATGGATTTGTGGGAATGCTTTGAATCAAAAAATCAGATTGCAAAGGTTTCCTGTCTTCAGGTTCAGAAGTAAAGGCTCCATCCATTTCATCATCATCCCCTGTTAGATCCAAAACATTGGGAATGGTATTTGGAGAAACAGTAGATTTTTGCTGCTCAGACCCTTGTTTAAGGCAGTTCAGGGTCTCATTGGGAGTCTCATACAGATAATCATTGCACTTCATAACTGCCTTCCATGAACCATCAACAGTGATTGTCACCTCAGAAATGTCATCACCCACTTCTTGCAGGACCTGTCAGACAGAAAATACTGCAAAATAAGAACTTCATGATTGACAGCGCACAAAGATGCACCTTACTGCTTCAAAAATAGCATATGGAAGATGACAACAAGTACCAAGTTACCTTCACAATGTTTTGATCAACACGAATGTCGGTAAAGCAGACAGGTCGACTGCAATGAGGGCAACGCCAAGATGGTTTCCTTGAATTTATGCTGAGGAAATTACTATAATCGAAACACTACAAAAACCACGTCACAAATTGCGGAAGTAGCTGGGAAAGAGGCCAAAGTAATTCCAAGATCAACATGAACTTTCAGACTTCATCAACACTACCATATCAAGAAATGGTCATAACACTTTTAACAGTTTCGGGTTTTGAACAACAACAGAAAGATCTTTCCTTGCAACCAGCAACTTGTAATCAAGCAATGAGATGACGAAAAGTATCATAGTTGTCCCATCAATGTATTGGGCCTATGGCAAGCCAAAATCAACATTTAAACCTTCAAAGAGATTATGATGTTAAAGACCACCAAAAATATGAGGCACATATGCACACCCAATCATTTTCCCTAATAGTTTTCCGACATTCCAGAAAAACTGAGAAAATTTTCCAATAAACTATGCTTTACATTACCATCATAGGATGGTGCAATGACCACTCACCTGACGGTGTTTGCAGAACTGTCCTTTAACAGGTACTTGGATACGGGTCCGGCTGTTTCATATGGGAAGGATACGGCATTATCAAATATAGAAATAGCCACAAAAAATCAACACAGGAATCTAAAAGACGAACAATGTCGGCTATATAAATCAAACCACATTTCAAAGGAGAAGAAAGAAAAAATCAGCACAGGCAGCAAAAACCTAAATTTCACAGAATCAAGCTTCCAAAATGAACCATCATACAGTTCAGTAATCGTGGAACAGACAAGTACCTAACAATGTAACTCTCACAGAGGGTATTATAGAATCATTATCTAATAAGCAGGAAGAATTCTACATCAACTTTCTAAACGTAGTAATCAGTAGTCTTCAGAGGCATGTCTTTCACCTAATTCACTTTCCCACAAGCAGCCCAGATCATATCAATCAAATGAGTAATTGTAATCTATTAAACACACTATAACTAACGAAGAAACAACTAATGACCTGTGGCACCGACGTCTTACAAAGCATCTAAGAAAAGGATAACTCCCCTTACAAATAAATTTGTCAAAGAATCGTGGTTCTACACCTTTTATTTTCATACAAATCATCCCAAACGTCCAAGACTTAGTTCAAATTAAACACACGGCAACTCATGCTTTCATTATCCTAATGTACTTCAAATTTAGTGCATGACTAGCCCAAGCATAGACCAGGCAAAGGCAATTAAAAAAGAACTAAAAATAACATAGTAACAATGTTGACAATAGATCAGGCATACCTTATGGGGCAATTGAGACATATACGAGATGCCACCTCTATTATGTCGGAGTCTGAAATATGGAGACAAAAGCAATAAAAACCATTCTATTAGGCAGTGGAACAAATTGTTCTCATTGAATGAGAAAATGCAGCAACTGCAAAGCAAATTGCATCAGCCAAACTTTTCTCTAGGACAATGCACCTGAATCTGCTGCAGCAATGGTTGCTGGAACATAATCTAATAGTGTTGATGAATCAGGTGGCGATGCCACACTCATAAAGGCAATGATTATCACATAATGACCTATTCAAAAATTAAAAATGTCACTTGGCGAGGCTTTCTCCGAGGGAAAAAAACAAAAAAGGTGGGAGGAGCAAAATATTTACTCAAGCATACCATCGAACTGGCCAACCGCTTGGAGAAGGTTCGTTCCGTACTTAAGCATTTGAGCGACATTATTAGGCATCTGAGGTCCAGTATCCTAACAGCATCCAAGGAAATAAAACATAACATTTCCGATTAAAAGGAAAAGAGAAACCAAATAATTCTTTATCTCAATTTTACTGCCTCAATAATACATTGAGTTCATCTAAAGCATTAGAAAGACATGAACCATGAAGGCATTAGTCCTTCTCTCTACTCCCCTTCCATTCAGTAGAAAGCTACAAAACCAAACCAAGAAGAAAACGACATTAGAATAACTCAAACAAATCACATTTAGGAGTTAACTGAATCAGGAAAAGTCGCACCTAACTTGTGGAGGAGTTATGATACATGCAGATGTCTCTATGTTATCTGTCTGTGCTACAAGTAGCCTCTGTAAGAAAGACAGTTCGGCAGCAAAAATTCTGTCATTCCTATCTCAAGATATCTGTTTGAAAGACTTGATGTCGAGTTTCAAATATATAGAAGGAAGAGAAAGCAGGTCGTATTATTTAAACATTTCAAGCCCACAGCACAAGAATACTCCACATGGCTCGAAACACATATGTAGGCAATTATGTATTTATACATCAAAACCAAATGAAAAATCTAAATCTCTCAATAACTTAGACATGCAAATGGAAGGAAGCAGATCGAAAATACAGTGACTCTGGATAGAGTGCAAATATCTGAATCATAGAGAATTGCTATGTCAAGATAAGAAAAGAAAAAAATTTGAAAAGATCAGGACTACCTGTGGATGAAGACTATAAATCTCATAGCAGCTAGCAGAAAGACGAGTACAAATCTCATTGGTTCAAATAATAGAAAAGACATCAATATCAAGAAGTCAGACACCACAAAGAAAATTCCCATCAGGACAAAGGAAAAACTTGGGTCCTAACCTTACCTCTACATTCTTTTTCCTATTTTGTTCTCTCATTTCAGTCTTTCTGAACAGAAAAACATAGGCTCTCTCTAATTTTCTAAGAAAAGTTTCAAATAGAATCTTTTCCCCCTTCGTGAAGAGTTAAGAGTCCTGTATGCAACAGATTATCATGATATTTTTATATGTAGAGAGACTCCAGTGCAGCAACCAATGCTCAGTCATTCATCTCACTTCTAGCAAATACATCGTGCCAGCATGTTTCAGTTGCTCCGCAATGCATAGCAAGAATCATTGTCGAGTTGTCTGAATGGTGCTATGTTAAGTTTACATAACTATAATGGTAGATTCAGAGGGTACTTACTACTTTCTCTTCTGGAGAGTGCACCATGCTCTTACATATGGGAAAATCACTGACAAATGCTCCATATCCAGGCTGCAAACCAACCAGAAAAGAAAATTTATACTGATGGTGACCCTCAATAATTATCATAGTAGAAAATGCTAAGAGTGCTACCTCTACTTCCAGCAAAGTAAGAATTTGGCCCATCTTCAGCTGTGGATAGAATCTGTGAAAATATTATATAAAGAGAGGAAAATAAGGAAGCAATGCCCTGAATGATAAGTGGTAAAGAAATTAACACCAACCTGAACATCTCAGTGGCAACAGATAAGTTACAATATGAATAATTTATCACAATCCTAACAAGAACCTTCTTCAATAAATGTACAATGGAAAAAGTAAATTTATTCATACTGTTCTTCAACCGAACATCTAATGCATAGAACTTGAAACATCATCCAGGTTTTGATATAAAAATTGCACTTCTCACTGACCAACTAAGGGACACCTAGATCTATGAAATTAATTAAAAGCTAAACAGCCCATAGCTACCAGGCTGAACTTAGTTCTTCTCGAAGGCTAATAAAAGCTTTTCAATCAACTGTACTATTTAACTGACAAATTAAGTATGACGGAGGAAGAAAACACTGTCTGATGAGAAACAAGAAATGCGGCTCCTCATGTAACAAATACCCCCTATAGGACTGGAAACATATCATAATTGAGAAACATGGAAAATCACACAACCATGAAAGACTTTACCTCGCCATAATAATTGAAACTAGGGAAAAAGAGGCAGTACTTCCAACAGGAGTGTCTCTTGGAATTTGAAAGCTTTTCCCAATCTATACGCAATATCAGCAGTTGCAAGCAAAGTCAACAGCCCAGATTACAATTATAACAGCAAGTGGTTTAACAACAGAAAAGAGCCTACTTCATCAACAAGGGCAAGGAGCTCTCGACAATCCATCTCTGAAAACCATTTAAATTTGCATGCATTCTACAATGTTCAACAAATAGAAATAGACTCTCGTAAGATTAACAAAATAACTCATAAAAGCCACATGTTGGCTGTCAAACATAAAATTAAGGATGCTCTGAGTCAAATCAAATTAAGTACCTTAACAGAGATCATCAGAACCATTATAATCGCACGATTGAAACCATCATCTTTAAGAAGGCAGATCTAGATAACAAAGAAGAAGATTGGATTAGTCTTTGATAAGATAACATAGCATCACACACTAACAGACAGTCACAGTCACAATGAAAAGGCAAACAGTTTAAAACTCAAAAGCCAAAATCGAGAGACTGGTGTTTATGACTTCTTTGTCTGTTGGGCTTAAATTTTTCCTTGTTTCCCTCTTAGAGAAGCCATGATTTACCATAAATGTAGTCAAAATGAACTACTTTCTACAATTCTCATACTTAAGAGGAGATAATACTACTGTAATAATGTTGCTAGTTATATCCAACATTTTTATGCGAATGAAAACCAATATGCCACAAGTTAAAAAAGAAGCCATCCACACAGGCTGCAGTATACTCGTATCAAAGCTGCTAGAAACATGAAGTTTCCTCAAAGAAAAGCAAGCTGCATATACGTCGCCTTTAATGAGAAAATCATCTTAATAACTTCAATCCATGGATAAACATAATAAGGAGCCACAAATTTGTCTCCATAAACAGGCAAACAGCCATCCCTGTTGCTGGGAAATGAAAGAGCATGAGGGTAATACTCTAAAATGATGAGCACATCAAAATGTGAATGCAGACAACTTAGTCAATCAAGAATGTCAACAGAAAATGTTCAAGTCATCAGATCATGTAGGTTATTATCATGTCCACATACTATGTAGAATTATTGTTTCATAGTAATGTTGGTCTTGTTGGTGGAAGCACGAATAATCAGAAGATTGTATGAACAGACACTCGCTCTTAAAATATCGGGTATCAATTGATGAGATATTACATTAAGTACATCTCAAAACATCGCGCTTGAGAGAGAGAGAGAGAGAGAGGAGCCAAATCCAAAAAGGGTAAAACTCTAACTTGCATAGAGAAAGTATTTCATTTACTGTTTGCATCGCTGACAAGGCTAAACAAGCCAATTACAATGTCCTGTGACAGGAATTCCAACCAATTTGGCGTTTTAGTTTCAGATCATCTAGGCTCGGATTTACTTGCTTCAACACGTGTCATTGCCACGTGATAGTATCCAATGTACAAAACACCTTCTCTTCTTGCATGAGGTGCACCATTTTGATAGTTTTGGTAATCTGGGACTCAAGTAAAAGCCATAGCACACATTTGCACAGTCTCGAAAGGTTCTACAAATCTCATTCAGAGAGAAAAATGTTTTGACTTTTGTTAGCATACAATCAGCAGCATAAGGGTGCAATCTTGCTGACAGCATGCATAGCAACAGAACTAAGAATTGGCGATCATTGCATGGATTCAACACAAATTGCACAATTCATGATCAACGACCTAAAAAGACATGCAGTCAATTGCCTTAACTTATTCAATCATCGTCCTAACGCAATACTCTTGAATCAAAAACCTAAATAGACACGACCATAAAACAACACAAATTGCACAAAGCGCGTGCAGGCGGGTGGGCGGGCGCGAAAGAACTAAGCTTAAGTTCCACCTCACTAGCAAGTACATATTCAAAATGTTAATCAAGCTATAGTTTAGCAAAAGCAACCTGTTCACAGGCCATTTTGATGGAGCAATCAATCAATCAATCAAGATCGCTATCAGAAACACCTTGAGCAAAGAAAGTTGCGAGAAGGTGGAAAACGAAAGTCATCGCAAGCACAGATTGTGACCAAACTTACCTTTTTCAGCAATGCGGGTAACTCGAGAGCTTTGGGCAGAACCTCGTTGTTTGCAACAGCATAGTCAATGCCTCTGATTCTCGAAATCAATGAAGCCAATGAGCCAAAAGAAAACAGCGAAACACAAAGGGGGTGAAAAGGGGGAGGACGACACAGGAATGTGGCAGAAACAAACAATCCACAAAACGTTGATACTAATATCCACCACAATCACGACACCATTCTTTCTGACATTTATCGAGATACACTAAAAGGGGTCGGAAGTACACATGATTCTTGCTAAACATCCATCGAGAAAGAAGTTCAACAGAAAGTTCCCAGCTTAAACAGACTCAAAAGCTCCAGATGCTACACGACAGCCACAACTTTTAGTAGACACTCGTGATTTTCGACTTTAACAAGGATGCTAAGCTAAATTCTCCACCAGGCTCTTACGGAAAACCGCTTCGCCACACATGGGAGTGTGACCGGGGACGTACCTGGCGAGAAAAAGGCACAAATTCACGAATTCCACGGGATTACCGCCAGATGGCGACGAGCCGGAGCCCTTGTCGGCGCTGAGATAGCGAGACAACCGCTGGGCGACGGCGGCCACCTTAACTGCGTTGGCGTCAGAGGGGGAGAACCGGATCAAGGCGGCAGACGCGGCTTGCTGCGGCTGCTGAGGTATCTGAGTGGTCGCTGCTCCGACCATCACTAGAATTTCGAGCGCATTCGAGAGGGAAATTTGTGTCGCAAAATCACTGGTGTTTTGGTGCGGTTTTGGGCTAATTTCTCTTCGGTTCGGCTTTTGGGGGGTTTGAAATTTGAATTGAATTTTCGCAGTTTTTCTTTTTATTGGAAAATCTAATTTTCGTCGGCAGTAATTTCGACATTATCTGCACTTTGTATAACAAATATTTATGGGGATGGAAGGAAACATGAATCTTCATGTTTATATAAAGTCGGATTTCGATAATTGGTACTCCTTCATGTCTTAATTATTGATTTATCTTCCTTTCTGTTGAGAAAAACTAATGCTAAATTCCGCTTGTCGAATCTGTCGTAGAAATTTTCTTGTTTATTTCCAAGAAAATTTAAAGAAACTAGCACTTGATTTCAGAGGTGGTGGTGTGTTTGTTTGAAAACCATCACTAACAACAATAACTTAAAAGTGGCCTAATATCCTTTAAAAAAAAAAAACTCCAAATTTAATTCTTGTCCCAATTCTACCTTTTGTCTTATAAAAAACCTTTTGGTCCCAATTCTACCTTAATTTTTCTTTTGTCTCATAAAAAATCTCAACTTTAGGTACAGTCCTAATTCTACCCTAAACTATTTTTTGTCTCGTAAAAAACTCTCAACTTCAGGTCCAGTACCAATTCTACCTAAACTTTTTTTTGCCTCATAAAAAAATCTCAACTTTAGATCCATTTTCAATTTACTCTTTTTCTTTCATAAAAGATCGCAAACTTTTACTTGAGTCATAAATTTACCTCTATTAACTCTCCGTTAAAATCGCTTTTACTAATTTTGCGCTCGGTCTTCGACCTCTCGTGTTTGGGAATGTTTCATCTCCCACAATCGTAAAGCTCACCCTCAGGACGCTGAATACCTAGTGCTTGGTAGTTTTTCATTTCTAGTTGTAATGAGAAATTATGGACGCATGGTTAATTTTTATGATTTTTTATGAGACTGTAAAAAATTTAGGGCAAAATTGTGATTGTACGGGACAAAATCAAAAGTTGAGAGTTTATGATAGAATTGAGACATAACCTAAAGTCAAGGGTTTCTTTTATGGGACAAAAAAAAAAATTATGGTTAATTGAGACGGAAGTTAAAGTTGGAGGTTTTTTACGAGATAAAAAGTAGAATGGGATCAAGAGCTAAACTTGGAGGTTTTTTTAGGACATTAGACTTGAATTAAGTAGGGAAAGAGTTACTCAATTCATTAAATAGAAAAAGTAATTGATGGCAATTAAGATATTATATGTTTCTAAACATACCAATAATTATCACAATTCTACGTGCGATAAATAAAATAGTAATCAGTAATCGATTTTCGGTGATTATCAAACAACTTTATTTCTGTTTTCAATACTTAAATTCGATGTTTAAATTTTTTATTTTTGTTATCAATTTTATCGAAAGAGCTCTCTAATCTAGGAAAATGTTATTATGGTAAATACTCATGCTCAACTCCCTCTGTGTAATTAACATTCTGTTGTCTTGGACTCAACTGAACATTTGACGCTACAGAAATGAAGAGCTGGAGATGTTTAATCGCACGTGACATCTGCATACCCTTCACTTCTGCATAAGGAGAACCACAGTATGAGCTGCAATAATCCGGTTTTCTCCGAGGCTATGGACCTTCACGTGAGTTTTTGCTTTAAGGTTAACAGCGGTTGGATCTGCTCCGAGCAACTCACGTAGGTTTTCCCTGATAGCTTCCTTGTGTGGGCTGACTTTTGGTCTCTGGAGAATCAAGGCTGCATCCAAGTTTCCAATCTCATAACCTGGCTCATGCATGAGCCGAACCTGAAGGTACCATCACACAAGCTAACAAGGTTAAATTGCTAATCTTTACAAACCAAAAGCAGGAGGTGGAATACAATAACTACACTACCAAAAGCTGCAGAGACAGTGTGGCAATGCACATGATACAGGTAAATTATGAACAATGAATGAAGCATCTCCTTCAAGCAGATTATGGGAAACTATTATCATTTTCACCTTCAACCGGTGACTTGTGCATTCCACTTAGTTGCAGTGCACTAAGTAACCAAAACTGCCACCACTGACTAGTGCCATTCCTAGTAGGAATTTCCTTTAACTTTATAAAGCCCTCTGCGGGGCAAGGCTACAAACTTTTAAGATCATCATCTAGCAAGTCAATGTGTTCTTAATTCTTATCCCTAGGATAAAAACATCTTAAGTTCTGGTACACTTGATAAGGAGACGACGTATATAACAAATTCAAAGGTCAGCAGTTACATACTGGCACAGCAGGAAACAAGACAGAGCCCCTTTATGTCCTCATACAAGGATTCCGGGAAAGGATACCAACTAAGAAGAGCAAGACTATGCCAAGAATAAGTTTGACCTTCTAAAACACTCATACCTTGGAGTAAAGGAGAGAAATTTACTAGTGAAACTATCTTGATCATCGTGACCTCTGGTTCATGCCTCTGAATGGACCTAAGTACATAGTATTCAGGTCGACCACTACAAAAGTCCAAAAAGTATTCGGACCTCATCTAAAAAGTGCATGATCATAAATCTACCTAAGCTTCCTTCCTTCATACACAACACACACTCAAGCAGCAGATAACTATCTTCAAGCAAACGGCAGAATAAAATTAACCATGGCCAATCAAGATGGCCGGGGAAGGATCTTGTAAACAAGAAACCCCAGTGAAATGCTCAATTGATGAACTACGCAGTGCCAACTGCCATTATCTTATCAGATCACCTTCCAGGGAGAAAACAACCATGAGAAGTTCGGAATTATTATCAGAAAACGAAGCAGCCCTATTCCATGGGTGTTAAACAAAGAAGGGGCCGTCGGGTCAATTCACAGCTTCCTTGATGAAAACAGATGAAGGTGCACCCTTCCACTTGGGATCATTATCAGGGAATATCTGCCATATATCTGGAAGCCCCAGAGCACCCAAAATCGCATCCACCACACAATGAAACAACACATCCCCTGCAACCACAAAGAAAGCCCCAATTTGCGATCAGAAAAAGAAAAGAAAAGAAAAGAAAAGAAAGAAAGCCCCAATGAAACAACAGTTACAGTAATCACTCCCACCACCCATGAGTCGAACTTAACTCCAAACAACAACCACAACAACAACAACCGCAAAGAACCCCTTAACGAAAACCACCCAATGAAACAACCATCAATCCAACACCCACTAACAGAAAAGTATTTCATTCGAAACAAGCATATAACAAGAAGAAGAACGAAATGATTACCATCAGAGTGAGCCTCGCAGCCTCTGTCGTGAGGTATATTGATGCCACCAATGATCAATGGGTACCTGTGTTACACCCCAAAACCATCAAAGATGGGGATATGACACGGCCATCTTTCCACCAGAAGGACGCAGCCTCAAACACAAACCTGATATCAAAGTATATATTTCAAACTATCTCAAATGTACTCATCCAAACAGCAACTAAAACAACTACCAAAGTTCTCATCGATATCTTTCTCGTCCTATTAGCCGCTAGATGAAGAACTTGAAAGGGATTGGAAGGAACGGGGTCAGCAACCACAACTCAGTATAGCATATGTAAGAGGTCAAAAACAAGTTTTATCTTTTCAACAAACTCATTTCCTGAGTAATATCAAAATCAAAACATCAATGGTCTATTCCATTGATTAATCTCATCAAATCACACCTCGATGGTCCATTCCATCAACTAATCTTAAATCACATGTCAATGGTCCATTCCATTGACCAAACTCGTGCTCCATACCCAACCATGATCACGACACAACGCCTTGTGACAAGGTGACCAAGATTCCCTTCTTGGCAAGGTCTCCACCTTTTATTAGCCGGTGGCTCGGCCCAGAAGGATGTCCTAACATTATGCATAACCCACTCCCCACTTGTGAAGACCCAATTTTTTCAACAAATGGATTTATAAGTGGAATAGTAACTATCGGGTTTGGAATATGGTAATAGTGAAATTGGGGGATCATTAGTATTTTGAGCGGTGGATTATTTGAGTTAATGGTTAAGTCGAAGGCGGTAAATGTTAGACAGACCGTTTATGTTTGATTGTTTAGTTTATGTGAAATCGGTTTGATACGAAATTAGTTCGCAGTTAGAGCGCGAAGCCCTTGAACCACCGCTAGCCTCCACCGCCTTTGCCCTCTATAAAAGCCCCCCACTCTCTCTCCTCCCTCATTTTCTCCTTCCCTCACCGTGGACACCCCCCCTCTTTGCTCTCTCTCGGTTTGTCCGCCCGTGTCCCCTCTCGCCCTCTCTCTTTTTTGACCGGCGACTCCACGGCTCGATGGCTGCAATCCTCGAGGTTCCCAGCCGCCCGCTCGCCGCTTGGTCCCTTGCTCGCTCCTCTCAGTGGCCGCGGCACTAAGGAGGAAGGGAGGCGGTTTGAACTCGTTCCGTCGGCGAATCGAGTTCCGTTTTCTTCGTACTTTGATTCAAGGCAAGTAAATATCTACCCTTACTACTAATCTGCCCATTTTTCGCTTGTTCTAGCGCGGATCGTTGAATTTGAAAATGGATATGCCGATGGTTAGAGTTAGTCGCATGGCGAGGAAAATGGTAATGCTTGTGTGATCCGTTGCTTGAGTTGATATCTCTAGGACTTGGGTAAGCCGATTATATGACTTGATCGTCGAGATTGTCATCGTTTGGTAGTGAATTGAAGTTGGACCCTATATGGGTGGTTC
The DNA here is from genome assembly GCA_029784005.1 of Lenwebbia sp. NSW1173648. NCBI lineage: Eukaryota > Viridiplantae > Streptophyta > Magnoliopsida > Myrtales > Myrtaceae > Lenwebbia > Lenwebbia sp. NSW1173648. Next base: position 4,803,872 of record JARCGZ010000005.1, read on the forward strand.
GGCCATAAGGTTGGGGAAAGACCCACGAGCTTGGGTATGTGTGGTTTGATCATTTTGTATGGCGTTGAATCGACGTGGATTGAAGTGGAAGTGCATGTGTTGTTCGGCCAAGTATAGCGGGTTTACGTGAGGAGTTTCGGGTTCGCATATCCTGCTTGGTCGTTGAACTATCATCTCGTGGTTATGGGTATACGACTCGAAGTGATGGATCGTTTTATATGTTGGGGTTTAACTAGATGTGAGTCTCGGGTCTAATGGAACCAGCGGCCAATGGACGGCGTACATGGACTAATCGATGTCGATATTGGGGTTATGTCGGGAATCTGACAAGGAAGTTGTAATTTAGTATCAAGGACTGTTGGGTTTGGGTTGGTAACTTGTTAGTCGTGGCCTCCCTTGCGTGATTCTTGTGGTGGTATTCATTGTGGACCCTAAATTGTTGCTTGTTGATTTGTGCCTGAATGAATGGTGAATGGATAGCTTAGTCGTTCGGCTAGATGTTATACTTGCTGAGCTTCGGCTCACTCTTTTGTTGCTAAACCTTTTTTAGATACCCAAGTTCCCGTGGCTCTAGATAATAGTGATGGTGTCGGAGCATGGCGAAGGAGATAGTGGATAGTATTCGGGAGTAGACCCAGTGTGACGTTAAGAAAGTTTTGTAAACAACTGAAATGTATATTGGATATATATATAAAACCAGTTGTGCTATATGTGTTCTGGATTTGCTTACAGATACAGGTATGCTAGGAGCTAAACCACTGGATACACCAATGGAAGTGGGCTCAAAATTAATGGCAAAGGATGGTGAGCTGTTAGTTGTTCCGAAAAGGTATCGAAGACTTGTTGAAAAATTAAATTATCTAACTATCACTCGACCTGATGTTTCCTTTTCGGTGAGTGTTGTGAGTCAGTTTATGTCTTCTCCCCGTACATCACATTGGGATGCTGTAATCAGAATTTTGAGATACTTGAAGAAAGCTCCGGGTCGTGGTCTCATTTATCAGTATTACGGTCACAGAAGGGTGGAAGCCTTCTCGGATGCTAATTGGGCAGGATCTCCTATAGATAGGAGGTCTACATCAGGGTATTCTACCTTTATAGGAGGAAACCTAGTATCTTGGAAGAGTAAGAAGCAAAGTGTTGTGGCTAGATCAAGTGCAGAATCAGAATACAGAGCTATGGCTCAAGCTACGTGTGAGCTAGTCTAAATGCATCAGTTATTAGTTGAACTTGGATTCGAAGACCCTACATCAATGGAGTTGTGGTGTGATAATCGAGCAGCTGTCCATATTGCTTCAAATCCAGTATTCCATGAGCGTACCAAGCATATCGAAGTTGATTGCCACTTTGTCGGTGAGAAACTTCAGACGAGAGTTATTTCTACTAGTTATGTTAGGACCGGTGAACAACTAGCTAATATTTTCACCAAATCTCTAGGGAGTAATAAGATTGAGTATATTTGTAACAAGCTGGGCATACTTGATATCCATGCTCCAGCTTAAGGGGGAGTGTTAAAGGGTAAAAAAGGGTATAATGGTCTTCAAGGGTTTTGATATGTATATATACTCTTCGTTTTCATCAATAAAGTCAAGTTATTCCGCTATATCCAATGAATTTCTGTTTCGGGAATAGAAATTTCGTGTCGTTCAAACACGTGTCTTTGCTCAAAAACTCGTCCAGGAAATTGAAATAGAAAAATCTATTTCTAGCCAGAAATAGGGACCGAGAAAAGAATGGTTATCATTCGCGCCCTTAGATGCTGGGGAGGTTGTCTTTTGCTCCGTGTGAAGATGCTATCTTGTTAGACATGGTCCCCCTCAATTTTACGAAATTAGGAGAGAAAAAATTCAAAATTTATCGGTTTTGCTTCACTAACCCCAGCCTCATTTGTCGTCGTGTTGCTTTACTAGATTAGGATTTCAAAAAAAAAATAAAAAAAAATCGGTGGATTCAATGGAGATGAACAATTTTTGGCTACAGAGCGGAAAAAATAATCTCTACGGTATACAAGGATAAAATCACACTAGAATTCAGTTTTAAGGAGAAGCTACATGAGTTTGAGAAATTCCATGCATTTAGTTCAAGTATCTAGATACATAGACCATTTAACCTAATGAGATACAGAAGATTTAACGCTTCATATAGATTCACAAGGAATACCAAATGATTTTCTTTTGGGTGATTGCAAATAATATGTTGGCCTGGACGAAAAAATTACAGTCTCTAAAAATTATTAGTGGTGTCCAACAGGTGGGTCGAGTCGGGTCGAATGTGATCCGATCCATATTGACCTATTTAACCCGTTTTAACCCATTTTCATACAATACAAATTTACGACCCATACCTGACTCGACCCGTATTACTTAAATACTTTTATATTTAACAAAATCATGAAATATTTGTTACTTATAATATATTAAGAAAAATGATATTGCTAGAACACTTTCATGCAATTGATTTTTTTTTAATTTTTCTAAAAAAATTAATTTTTTTATTAAAATAAATTTTAATTATTACCAGTCGCCGACCACCCGCCACCGACCATTGCCACCACCGCCTGCTGCCGACCACTAAATTGAACTAAATCTCACAATTAAGTCTTCGGTCGTGCTGCTCAACAGTTTTTAATCCAGAGAAAATCACTCTTGGGAGTCCTCTGTACTTCTTCGTCTTCGTCACGATTCCATAGTAAACAATGATTCATTGGTCTTAATAGCTAATTAACTATAACATAGCAGAACCCAAAACATGATTCTGCCCGAACCCAAAGGCAGAGATCGGCAAAACCGAGGCCACACTCAATCTCGGTACTTGTATTCCAGCACAAAAGGGTAAAAAGAAAGAAAAGCTTTTTTTTTTTTTTTACATTTGCATTTCTAGTGGCGACGGCGGGCGGCCGATGGTGGGTGGCGACTAAAACAGTTTTTACTTTTTTTAATTTTTTAATTTTCTTTCTTTTACTTATATAAAAATAAAAATATAAAATATCAATTAATATAAATGAGGCCCATTTACAAGTGATGCTTGGGAAGCTGCGGGCCATGGGTAAAAAATGGATTGAGTTGAAACCCATATTTGAATAGGCTTTATAAGCCTAAACCCATATTCGACTCATTTTTTAAATCTAATGAACCCATATGTGACCCAAATGAATAAAAGTAGGTTAAAAAGTGGGTCAAAGACCCATATTGACATATCTAGTCATTATGCACTCCCTTCCTAACCTCATATACATGTTAAACCCTATATTTTAGAAATTTAAGCACAATGCATACAAAGATAACACCCTGTTGAAAAGTAAATCCTATTCTCACAGACCTACGATTAGGCAAAGTCATTGCAACTGGTTAAAAAGAAAATAGGCTCATGGAAAGTTAAAAGAAAAGGTAGATTCCGTTAGGGGTAGCGTTATCATCTAGAGGTAGGTGAATGGGTGATTATAAAATCTTGTTTGACAAATGTCGCGGAATTAAAACAAACAAGCTCAGAGTTTAGTTCAGAGTCTGATCAAGAATAAGTTCTGGGATGACCTCAGATTCTGACCTCACACAATTCACTATCACAAATAGTACAGAGAGATTAAGGGATAGAAAATTTAGCGCAGAGAATTTATAGCGGTTCGGCTTTGTTCAAGCCTACGTCCACTTCTTCACGCTGACAGCCAATCGGCTGGATTCCACAAGCGAATAGCTCAGAGGTTACAACTCGGTGATGATTCTTTGAGTCAATAGACTTCTTATCTAACTCTCACTCACTTGGATATGAACTTTTAAGTATTACAGTGTTTAGATCAAGAATATACGAAGGACGTTGAAGCTTTCTTGAACTTTGGAATTGTAGATTATGGACTCTCGTACTCTCTTCAGCCTTGAGGTCTCCTTTTATAGTCCTTCACCTTCAAACTAGCCGTTGCAAGGTCTTCAAAGGATCACTCTCCAAACTTCCCGTTTGGACGAGATTGTATACAAAGGATTTCGTAGCCGTTGAGATTACCAAAATTAGAATCTCCCGTTAGATCAGATCGCCCATACAATCGTGATCAGGGTTTCCAAAAGAGTCCTCCACTTGCTAAGTCATTTTCTTCTTTCTTAATCCACGCCCTTGATAGATATTCAATAATCTTCAAGAATGAATCCAGCTTGATTTGCTAGTCGTTGTGATAATATATTATCTCATATATATTATCTCAAAAGTGTCTCGTGATAATCTGATCATTGCATCTAAAATATTCCCTCAAAGCCTGAGCTTTGTAACAACGTCTGAGCTCCTTAAATAGCTCTGAGCCTCTTCCACCAGATTCAATCTTGTGTAACTATTCCTTAACAATTGAGAATAGGGATTGTTTTGTCAATTTCAAAATCAATTAGGGGTTTTCCTCAACAGATTCTACCCTATAGAGAGCTTCTTCTTTTTTTTGTCATAATAAGCTTTTCATTAAAAACTAACTCGAAGCAGAAGAGCCCTATAGAGAGTTGAGGTTGCTCTTTTCAGAAAACTTGTTCAAGGATAGACGGAGGACCATTCATACTAGCATTAGTTCAAAGAGGCTACTTCGATTACATTATGGTTGAGAAATTGGAGCACCTTCTATTCCTCCCCGCTTTTGATAAGAAACTCAACTTCCGTCGAAATCGCGGCTTTACCTGCTGTCATCTTTGGCTTTTTGGTATGTAAATAACACCGCACAATTTCTTGAGCCTTTTCACCCCACTATACTTATTGCTGGTGATGTGACTTTCTTTGAGGATCAAGCTTTTTTTTTGTGATGTTCGTCCTCAGGCACCATTAACCATAGATGTTCTGCCACCCTCTGCACCTATGTCTCAGTCAGAGCCACCGCCTGTTAATTCTAATGGTGCTCCACCAGATCCAGGATCGCCAGCACCAATTCCTCTTCAGGTTTATACACGTGGTGCTCAACCTGTTTGGGGCCGTACCTCTCCATCAGCAAGCGTCCCACCACCACCACCTCCGGTCCAGGCTTCCGATCCTCTTCCACCATCTCCTGTCAGTTCTCCTATTGCTTACCGTACTCGGTCTCCGTATCCTCTTTCTCATTTTGTTTCTTATCATAACTTAAGCCCTCAGATGTCTGTCTTTGTGTCATCCCTTGCATCTGTATCTGTACCGAGTAGTGTGCAGGAGGATCGTGCTATGGAGGAGGAGATGGCTGCATTACATCATAATAAAACTTTGGAGCTAGTTCCATTACCGGCTAATAAACAATTGGTGAGTTGTCGCTGGGTCTTTGTTGTCAAACACCATCCAGATAATTCAGTTGAGCACTTAAAAGCGCGTCTTGTGGCAAAGGGCTATACTCAAACTTATGGTATTGATTATGATGAGAATTTTTCTCCAGTGGCCAAAATTCCTTCTATTCGCATCGTTATTTCCTTGACTGTTCGGTCTGAGTGGACTCTTCATCAGCATGATGTCAAGAATGCATTCCTTCATGGTGATCTTCACAAGGAAGTATATATGGAGCAACCACTTGGGTTTGTTGCTCAGGGGGAGAAGGTATGTCGATTGCGAAAAGCTCTTTATGAATTTAAGCAATCTCCTCGTGCTTGGTTTGGCCACTTCAGTGATGCGGTTATCACTTTTGGCATGCATCGATACAGTGTGGATCACTCAATATTTAGTATGTCATCTTCAAAAGGGTGTGTTATTCTTGTTGTCTGTGTTGATGAGATCATTGTCACGAGAAGTGATATTGAAGGTATACAACGACTCAAGCAGTTTCTACAGGAGTTTAACACTAAAGACTTAGGTCGTCTTCGATATTTCCTTATCATTGAAGTTGCCTATGCTAATGGCAGTATTGCTCTCTCCCAGCTAAAGTATACTCTTGACATTCTTAAGGAGGTTGGCTTACATGATGCTAAGCCTGGTGACGCACCTTGACCCTGGAGTGAGACTTGATAATGAACACGGAGAACTTCTTCATGATCCAGAGAAGTATCGCCCGTTAGTAGGCAAGTTGAATTATCTTATCATTACTTGTCTAGATATTTCATTTGTTGTTAGTGTGGTGAGTCAATTTATGAGCTCTCCTCGTACTACTCATTGGCAAACCGCTCTACAAATTGTTCGGTATTGAAGGGAGCTCCGAGTCAAGGACTTGTGTTCCATAATCAGGGTTATCTTCGTATAGCTGGTTATTCTAACCCTGAGTCTTTGGAGGTGATAGGATATTCTGATGCAGATTGGGCTGGTTGCCCTATGGATCGACGGTCTATTTCGGGATACTGTCTTCCTTGGTGGTAATCTTGTGTCGTGGAAAAGTAAGAAGCAGTCTGTTATTTCTCGATCTAGTGCAAAGGCCGAGTATCGTGCTATGGCTAATGTTACAGGTGAACTTCAATGGGTTCGTATGTTGTAGCTAAGATTGGACTGCATATAACCAGATCATCTACTCTTTATTGTGATAATCAGTCTGCTATTCATATTGCTAGCAATCCAGTGTTTCACGAGCGAACAAAGCATATAGAGGTGGATTGTCATTTTGTTCGGGAAAAAGTGAACTGTGGGGACATACAGTTGGTGCACACATGTTCTGAAGAGCAACTAGCGGACATTTTCATAAAGCCTCTTCGACGTGGACGAGTTTCATATATTTGTCATAAGTTAGGCCTGTTTGATATGTACGGTCCAACTTGAGGGGGAGTGTTGGGTTTATTACTTTAGAATATTAGCAAGTTGGGGTTAGATATGTAATTGTACTAGGCTTAACCCTAAGCCTATAAGTACTTGTTTTGATCTCAGAAATAAAATAAAAAATCACTCTTTTATCAATAACACTTATCATGCACTGTTCTGTTCAACTCATGATTGGCTAGTCAAATGTAATCGACCTGCACAATCTTCTTGGCAATGTACTTCCCCAAATAACCATATCCGTGGAAGTACAGAGCTTCAATTTCGGCTCTCTGACCTGTCTCAGTCATCAATGCCAATTCCTCCTGTTACTTTTCCTACAGAATGCCCATTAAATTGAGCTAAGCAGTTCCATTGGCTTACCATGTGTAGTGTTTCATCTAAGGTACCAGGTGCAGTGAGTTGGAATTTACCTGCAAGAGGTTTGAGGAGATCAAGCTTTTTGCTATTCCAATATCTTTTGGCTTGAGAGGAATTAAAGATTCATACTATATCAATTCCATATCAATCCCTCGCAATCCCAACCACTTCACATTGCAAGCTGATAGTGCAATATATATAAAAGAAAAGAAAAGAAAAGAAGAGGTAGTAAGAACTGCATTCTACTTAAGAGGATACAGATGTGCTCATAAACATGTATTTCAAAATGAAACTTTTATGAGTGCGCCATCTCGAAATGCTTCAACACCCATTCCAATGCTCCCAAATTTAAAGGTGCACAGTATAGCTAATCCAGCTGGATTCCTTGCATAGTCAGAATGCAGAAATTTAACAGGGGCATATTTAACTCCAGAAAGAACATCACATCACGCAGTAAAGAGGAGAAAACGTCCCTCACCAGTCTACCAATGCCAGAATTGGCAAATTGGAAAAATTCTGGCTCATTCGGTGGAGAAAAAACCTGTATCACTTAGTAAAGCAGGCTACTGTCATAACTCTAGCAACACTGTCCTTTCAAGATATCAGCTTAGTTCTGCTAGTTGCTTCAGATTGGTTTGCTAAAGAGCGAAAAACCTGCTTAATGTGCTACCTCGTTGCAATATCTGGATACCCTTTTGGGCGTAATTAGTATGCTTGGGATCTGATTGAACACATGATCATCTACCAGTCACTGAAATATTGCATGTTAAGCCAAGAAGATAACCTCAAAGGATGTCTCATAATTTTGTGATGGCGGAATCTATCAGGTATTGATTTTATGAATTGACCAACCAAATTAACTTCTCTACTAGGATGATATAGCGAGCATCAGTCTTCATGATCAACTTCTCCAGCAGATTCAAGTCACCAGATATAGGATACCCAGAAGAGCCACATGAACAGCAGTCAACAGTCTCCTTGTTTGGCTCCTAAAGCATGTCTCAACGTAAGCAGACAAAGAAGGCAACAGAAATATCAATCCCCATCAAAATGCAATAGAGGTAGACTAGAGCGCATCTACATAATTAAGGCAGTTTTTTTGTCAACTATGATTGCAACAACTAAATGGGTTTAACGCGAGAAGAAGAAACCCTCCCAAGGAAACCTTAGGACATTCCAGCAATTCCTTTTCTAAAGCAACATCAAAACTATGCAAATGTCAACTGACCACTCGGGGATACTTTTAAGTTTGGGTGTAGCGACATTTCAAAAAGATGAGACTATTAGACATTAGTATCGTCGGTCTCCTCTGATTGCAATTAGGAATCTCTTCCATGGCTTGTGATGAAACTATGGTCATCCAATTTAACGATTATACACGAGAAAACACAGTATTGCTAATATGCTCTTTGGGGTCGTTGAATCACAAAATATATGCAGGAGATTCTGGAAAGTCTTGAGGGAAGGTTCCTGCAGCAACAATCTTCCAGCTACAAGTCCTCTGCTAGAGGCCATGATTCCGAGACTGTATCGGCTACACCGAAGCAATGCTACAATATCTGCTCATTTACATCCTGTACTCATCAAATGTATGCAGAGCAATCAACGGCTCCATTAACTTAGGATTTGGACATCAATGCTGACCTTGGACTGCCTTATTAACTTGCAATTGGGAAGTGAAGTACTCCAATGATGTAGAAAGCAGTTTGTAGTAAAGCTACCTCTGAGTGGCTCTCTTATCTTGAAGCAAAATCTGAAAACACATCTCCATGACCTTCCAGACTGCAAAACATTCAAACCGCATGTTTTATGTCAAACGCTTTCATGCTTGTCTATTGGTAAAAGAAGCCAGGCGATCTTGATCATAGAAATTAGGAAGGTACCTCTAATGAAGGCTTTAGTGGCATTAGCTCTCATCAAAGACCTTGTGCAGAACGAGTGAGAGAGAAATATCCATGAAATATCAGTAAGTAGTCCATGATTCACTCTGCTGTTACTCGATGTCCTATTAATCTGCACATCCATGGATACAATTACCGAAGTTGAATAGAGAGACAGGTGATGGCATTTGAACTTTTACATCCTCATCTGTTGCATATCAGAGGAGGGGAAAACGAACTACTACCTCAAACTCATTATTACAGTTATCAACATTTCATCATGTAGCTTGATTCAGCAACAGTCCATTTCTAATGGACCCAAAAAAAAAAAAAAAAAAACAGCAGATAACTATCCAGCTTCAGGCATATAAAGCTCTACCATGCTTGCTATTAACACGCGTTCCGAAACTGGAAAAAAAAATTGATTGCATCAGAACGATCTCCTATTTTCAATTTGGAAAAGGCAAAATCTCTCCGGGACTGAGAAAAGACAGTGAAGCAGTGGTGATGGGCTCTCGTTCTCAAGCTCGATGAAGCATATTGAAATCCTCTCACATCGGCCTTAACTCATCGCAATCAAATCAGAAGCAGAAACGTTTTTTTGACACTGCAGCAGAGAAGTTGCTACATCTCCGTTCTCATCTCAAAAAGAGCGTGTGAATAACTCGCTCGCTTAGCCAAACTTAGAAACGCGATCATGAGCTGAAATGGAGAAAAACAACACCGGAAACTACCAGGGGAAGATGCGAGATCGCAGGATCGTGGGAAGTCAAGGTCCGGAGGAAACTGAGCACCGCTACTTCGATTCGGGCACGAGCTTCGGCGGGAGGGAGGACATCGGCGCAGCACAGCCGCCGATCGGAGAAGAACGTCAAAGAAGATGCGCAGAGATCTTCCATTTCCGGTCTTCCCCTCTGATTGTTCTCTCCTTCGTCCTGCGGAGTGTGGGAAATTTGGGAGAGATCGAAAGTGGCAGAAATTGGCGCGATAGCTTCCGGTCTTGAATAGGAGAGATTTCTTATGGGATAGATGCAGCGCGTGAGCGGCACGCGAAAAAACAAGTGGAAATTTGAGGGTCCGTTTATTTTGCGAAAAAAGAACGTTAAAAAAATATTATTTTATAATAATAACTTATATCGCTTTAAATAATTAATTATTTAAAAATACTTTCATTATTAATAATAATTTATATCTAAATATTTTTGTGGACAATGAAAATATTTTTCGTTAATTAATTTTTTAAGCCATATGAACGATAATTCGGTATCTATTTCGGTGGCGGATTGGCAATGAGTGCAATGTTTCCTTCTGGTTTGAGACCTGGCACCTGAGGGGGCCGTTGTACAAGATTTTCTCCGATATGCAAATTTATCGTTCTGGCATTTCACGAAAGGCCACGGTGTTTGGATTTCTTTCCACAACTTATTATCCCTCTCAGGTGACGGCAACCATCAGTTCTTGGTTAGAACCCCTTCCATCCCTTGTCCCTCAAAACTGTGATTGTCTTTTGTGGCTTGGGCACCCTTCTAGGGTCTTCTCCATAGCTGCGGCCTGGGATTTTATCCGTGTCAAGGGTCAAGTTGCGACTTGGCATGCGTTCATATGGGATCGTCATATTGCCCCTTATCACTCCTTCCATCTCTAGATGATTACCCAGAACAGGTTGCCAACCCAGGTATTACTGCTCGTCTATCAGAGAATTCAAGTTGGTGTATGTGCTTTTTGTGAATGTCATCCGGATTCTATCGACCATCTTTATTTCGAGTGCCGCTATACAGGTGCCCTGGCTTTATTTTGGGCTGCTAGATGTAATCTGGCTTGGTAAAACTCTAACTGGCATGACAACCTACAGTGGGCGTTGCATCATATACGCGGCCAGCACTTTTACCAGAGCGTCGCTAGGTTTTCTTTCGGTGCTCTATGTCATATTATATGGACCGAAAGGAATTAATCCTATTCCGTAGCAAGAGTTTCCTCCTACCTGCCATTAAGGCATACCTGGTGAAGGTGGTCAGGGATAAAGGAATAACATTCAAGCATGTCGCTGACACGCCCAAAAACCGTCGCATGCAAGCCAGCTGGGGCATCAACACTTTCATTTTTGATTGATTTTCGGCTATCTTTTCGGCTTTGCTTCCCACAGTTCTTTAGGCTATCTGTTTGGGCCTTTTTTGTTTACTTGTGTATAGCTTCTTTTCCTACCCAGGCTGCCCCTACACTTTTTGTGACACACTTAGATGTGCGGTTGGGGTTTGTTTGTTATCCACGCATTATTAATCAATATACTTTTTAGCTTACCAAAAAAAAACGATAATTCTTATGAAATCATTTCCAAATCATTCACGTTATTTCATGAAGAATGAATTATCCAAATCTTCCCTTCTGATTGTTCTCTCCTTCGTCCTGCGGAGTGTGGGAAATTTGGGAGAGATCGAAAGTGACAGAAATTGGCGCGATAACTTCCGGTCTTGAATACGATAGATTTCTTATGGGATAGATGCAGCGCGTGAGCGGCACGCCGAAAAACAAGTACCTTTTTATGTCATCGATTTATTTCACGAAAAATAGATAATTTAAAAATTATTTTCTTAATAATAATCATTTGTATCACTTAGAATAATGAGTTAATAAAAAATATTGTTATCATCGATCATAATTCATGTCTAAATATTTTCGTAGACAATAAAAGTATTTTTCGTTTATTTATTTTTACAAGCGATAATTTTTAAGAAGATATATTTCAAATTATTTACTTTATTTCTTGAAAAATGAATGATCTAAAAAATATTTCTTAAAAATGATAGCTCATGTAATTTACAAAAATAAATAAACATAAATTGTCCACGAATATATTTAGACAACTATCATTTTCAAAAAAATAATCTTTAAATTATTAACTTTTTGCGAAATAAGCGAAAAAAATCCAATGGGAAACTGAATTTTAGGATGCTTATCGTGAACAATGTGATAGAATCTATCATATCAACCGTGTGATCCAGAGAGAATAATTTTTCTCGTTAAGGATTTTCTATTACCCTCTACCTTGATTACTTGTTAGAGTTGAAAAAAAGAGGGCGTAAGCTTCTCGATTTCGATCTTTACATTGAGAAATAATTTTACAAATGGACCGAGCAACAAACGTGAAATTGAAAAGGAAAAAAACCAAGAAATTGTCTGCAAAAGCATTAACCCTATCAATAGCCAGAAAGACGACGTTGACTATAGATATAACTGCGCACACATCTTACAGGGCTAAACTACTACATCGATCATTACACCGGGTAAAGACCTGCGCATGCACCCAGATGGCCTATGCCCATGGTGCGAACACGCCGAAAAAAACTACCAGCCACCATTAATTCCAAAATCAGTCCATCTGCCGATGGGCGGTCGTCGTGGCACGATGATCGAGCTTGGTCACTGGGTACCCGGCGGGTAACCCAGATGACTTCTGCTACCAGTTATAGGATTTGGTCGTGGGTGAGGCTGAACTGTAGGTGAGGCTGAACCCACAGCAGATGGGGGTGGAGTAGCTTGAGCCTGTTGGGTTGGCCGGATCACAGTGAGATTATTATCCAACTGCGACCGTCCAGAAATGCTTCCGCGCATTGGACGTGTAGGACGCCAGTTTTGCTCCGCCGACAACTCCCCAGTACCACCGCCACTTGTGGGAGCATGTACCCCAGTGTTAGCTCCTTGGTCACCTGCCGATGCCCAGAACCTATCAAGTAGAGAGGTCCCCATTCTCGAGGGCTGATTCTGCAACTGCACCGGAGTTTGCGCAGGCATGGCTGGTTGTTGAGCAGAAGGCCAGAACCTCGATGAACCAGGTGTTTGACCGACTGAAGCTGGAGTGCGATGAGGAATTGGTCTATTCATGCTTGGAGAACGGGTAGTGGATGGTGGAGTCACCTGGTTCAGAGCCTGCTGCAAGTGCGAGTTTTGGAATGTTTGGAATGGTCCAGAGGGCATTCTAGGACGACCTTGGAGTTGACCAGGAGACGGGCGCACCACCACAGGCATTTGGACAGATTGCCCTGTGGAGAATCGATCCTGATAATAACGTTTCAGTAGAAAACGTATCAGACGAGAAAACGTAACCTTTCCGTTCTTGTCTTTATTATATATTAATGACAATAATTGGCTGGAGTCTTTCCAATCTAGGAACATGCAACACAAGGGAAAAACAAACCTGCATTGATGAGCTCCGGACCAATGCTGAAGGAGAGATGTTCGAGACTTGAAGGGGATTCACAGGATGTCTAGGAATATGCTGCTGCCTCTCCACGTGAATTCCTCCGCTGCCAAAACCTTCTAGAGGCTGAATTGTAGACATTGTAGGCTGTGGAGACAGGGAAGGACCACCAGGCGTCATTATACCCCGTAATCGCTGCAATGGGCTTGGTGTCTGAGCACGGGCTGGGGGGGCTTGCATTCCTACAGTTGCATGTCGAAGTATGGAGGGCATATTCCTATATTCATTTCCAACAGCTGTATTTACAACTGGTGACTGTTGTATTTGTAGATTGTTGGGAACAGACAAATGAGTTTGCATCATAGAGTCCATGAAATTAGCATTTCCAAGAAATTGAGCACCTTGAGCTGGTGCAGGAGAGACGGCACCAGCCAATGGCGAAGTGACAATAGAAGAGATTGCCTGAGGTAGACCCCCATGTATTTGCATCTCCTGCCCAGCATTTGATGTTGAATGAGCAAGTTGGGTTACAGTGCGACTGTTGTTTAATGTAGATGGCAAAGATGGATATGTGGGAAGGCTCTGAATCAAAAAATCGGATTGCAATGGTTTCCTGTCTTCAGGTTCAGAAGTAAAGGCTCCATCCATTTCATCATCATCCCCTGTTAGATCCAAAACATTGGGAATGGTGTTTGGAGAAACAGTAGATTTTTGCTGCTCAGACCCTTGTTTAAGGCAGTTCAGGGTCTCATTGGGAGTCTCATACAGATCATCATTGCACTCCATAACTGCCTTCCATGAACCATCAACAGTGACTGTCACCTCAGAAATGTCATCACCCACTTCTTGCAGGACCTGTCAGACAGAAAATACTGAAAATAAGAACTTCGTGATTGAGAGCACACAGAAGATGACAACAAGTACCGAGTTACCTTCACAATGTTTTGATCAACACGAATGTCGGTAAAGCAGACGGGTCGATTGCAATGGGGGCAGCGCCAAGATGGTTTCCTTGAATTTATGCTGAGGAAATTACTATAATCGAAACACTACAAAAACCACGTCACAAATTACTGAAGTAGCTGGGAAAGAGGCCAAAGTAATTCCAAGATCAACATGAACTTTCAGACTTCATCAGCACTACCATATCAAGCAATTGTCATAACACTTTTAACAGTTTCGGGTAATGAGCAACAACAGAAAGATTTTTCCTTACAACCAGCAACTTGTAATCAAGCAATGAGATGACGAAAAGCTTTATAGTTGTGCCATCAATGTGCTAGGGCTATGGCAAGCCAAAATCGACAATTAAACCTTCAAAGAGCTTATGATATTAAAAAACCACCAAAAATATGAGGCACATATGCACACCCAATCATTTTCCCTAATAGTTTTCCAATGTTCCAGAAAAACTGAGAAAATTTTCCAATAAACTATGCTTTACATTACCATCATAGGATGGTGCAATGACCACTCACCTGATGGTGTTTGCAGGACTGTCCTTTAACAGGTAACTGGATACGGGTCCGGCTGTTTAATATGGGAAGGATACGCCATTATCGAATATAGATATAGCTTCACAAAAATCAACACAGGAATCTAAAAGACGAACAATGTCGGCTATATAAATCAAACCACATTTCCAAGGAGAAGGAAGAAAAAATCAGCATGGGCAGTAAAAACCTAAATTTCACAGAATCAAGCTTCCATGATGAACCATCATACAGTTTAGTAATTGTGGAACAGACAAGTACCTAACAATCTGTAAGTAACGCTAGTCATGGCCATGGGCCGGTTTGGGTCCGGAACCGGCCCGTTCACCAGGCCGGCGGTTCCAAACCGGAACCGGCCGGTGGCATCCGGGCCCGGTTCCTGTTTCTTCAAACCGTGAACCGGGCCTGGAACCAGCGGTTTGGGCCGGTTCCGAACAGTAAAAAAAAAATTAAAAAAAAAAAGACACGTCCAACACGTGTCCTATATCCGACACGCAGTCAACGCTTGAGGACTTGCTTAGACACGCGAGTCAAAGGACTTCTTTACTAAAAATTTTAACTTAAACTACACTTTTACTTAGCCGAATAGCCAAGAAGTGAACTTAGCCAAATGGCCAAGAAGTGAGCCTTCATATCTCATCCATAGCATTTTATAAAGCCACCCCACTTGTTATCTTCACTAAGCATCCAATGTGGGACTCCTTTCTTCAACTTGTGAGGAGTCAAGTCTCATATTTATAGAGCTACCCCACTTGTTATCCTCACTAGGCATCCAATGGGGGACTCCTTTCTTCAACTTGTGAGGAGTCAAAATTGTGAGGAGTCAGTCTTTGACTCCTCACAAGTTGAAGAAAGGAGTCCCACATTGGATGCCTAGTGAGGATAACAAGTAGGGTGACTCTATAAAATGCTATGGATGAGATATGAAGGCTCACTTGTTGGCCATTTGGCTAAGTTCACTTCTTGGCTATTTGGCTAAGTAAAAGTGTAGTTCAAGTTAAAATTTTTAATAAAAAATTCCTCCGACTCGCCTGTCTAAGCACGTCCCCGAGTGTAACCGGAATCCGTTTTGAACCAGAACCGGGCCTTGAACCGGCCCGGAACCGCCGTTTCAAAACCGGAACCGGAACCGCCCCTTAAGGTTCCGGTTCCAGTTCCGGTTCGGGGCCGGTTCGGAACCGTGGCCATCACTAAGTAACGCGCACAGTAGGTATTATAGAATCATTATCCCATAAGCATGAAGAATTTTACATCAACTTCTAAAGGCAGTAATCAGTAGTCTTCAGAGGCATGTCTTTCACCTAAGTTCACTTTCCCACAAGCAGCCCAGATCATATCAATCAAATGAGTAATTGTTATCTATTAAACATACTATAACTAAGGAAGCAACAACTATGACCTGTGGCACCGACATCTAACAAAGCATCTAAGAAAAGCATAATTCCCCTTCCAAATAAATTTGTCAAAGAATCGTGGTTCTACACCTTTTATTTTCATATCATCCGAAAGTTCAAGACTTACTTCAAATTAAACACACGGCGACTCATCCTTTCAAAATCCTCATGTCAAATTTAGTGCATGACTAGCCCAAGCATAGACCAAGCAAAGGCAACTAAAAAAGAACTAAAAATAACATAGTAACAACGTTGACAATATTGGATGAAAAAAAAAATAACAATGTTGACAATAGATCAGGCATACCTTATGGGGCAATTGAGACATATACGAGATGCCACCTCTATTAAGTCGGAGTCTGAAATATGGAGACAAAAGCAAGAAAAAAACCATTCTATTAGGCAGTGGAACATCTTGTTCTCATCAAATGAGAAAATGCAGCAACTGCATAGCAAATTGCATCAACCGAACTTTTCTCTTGGACAACGCACCTGAATCTGCTGCAGCAATGGTTGCTGGAACATAATCTAATAGTGTTGATGAATCAGGTGGCGATGCCACACTCATAAGGGCAACGATTATCACATAATGACCTTTTCACAAAATTAAAATGTCACTTGGCGAGGCTTTCTTTAAGAAATCAAACAAAAAAGGTGGGAGGGGGAAAATATTTACTCAAGCATACCATTGAACTGGCCAACCGCTTGGAGAAGGTTTGTGCCGTACTTAAGCATTTGAGTGACATCATTAGGCATCTGAGCTCCAGCATCCTAACAGCATCCAAGGGAATAAAATATAACATTTCCGATTAAAAGGAAAAGAGAAACCAAATAATTCTTTATCTTAATCTTATTGCCTCAATAATACATTGAGTTCATCTAAAGCATTCAGAAAGACACGAACCACGGAGGCATTGGTCCTTCTCCCTACTCCCCTTCCATTCAGTAGAAAGCTACAAAACCGAACAAAGAAGATAACAGCATTAGAATAACTCAAACAAATCACATTTAGGAAGTTAACTGAATCGGGAAAAGGTCGCACCTTACTTGTGGAGGAGTTATGATACATGCAGATGTCTCTATGTTATCTGTCTGCACTACAAGTAACCTCTGCAAGAAAGACAGTTTGGCAGCAAAAATTCTGTCATTCCTATCTCAAGATATCTGTTTGAAGGACTTGATGTCGAGTTTTAAATATACACAAGGATGAGAAAGCAGCCAATATCCACGCCAGGAAATTAAAAACATAAATCCAGTAGCCCAAACAAGATGTCCAAATAAGAACATCCACGCTTTGGCGCCTGGTGCAACAGCAAGCACCAGTTTGACTTGGGGAGGTGGTGATTTAGTGTCTTCAATCCACTAGGAGTACCCTCACGAATGAATGTAGGACATATATTTGAATGCTCGCTCGGGTAAGCGGGGGATCTGCTAGATAGACATTATCGAATAGCATCATTTGATGAGAGCTATGAACAAGAGGCTTCGAGAAAACTAGTGTTTTCTGAATTATATGAAGCCAAACAGCGAATCCGTGGGTATTTGAACCCAAGTATCCGGGAAAAAGAAGAATATTTGATGGAAGAATGGGAGATCCTTGTGAACAACCTGTTATAATAGGAAAGCCTTATATCTTGAAATTAATTCATCAAGTTGATGATAAAATACACGGAAGTACCCTGCAGCTCGTACTGTTTGTTGACCATAATTCATGAACACGGTTACCATAGGGAACATATCGTAAAGATCTATGAATAGTTTTATGTTTGTTTCTTTCTCTTGTTTGATATTTGAGAGAAGTCATAAATCTAGAAAATCCTATTCCTTTTTCTTTCCTTTACAATGAAAGGAGTTGGAAAGAAGTTGTTAATAATAGATTACCGAGAGAAATGGGTAAAAGAAATTTCCATCCAAGATTTAATAATTGGTCAACTCCCGGGAAAGGGTAGAAGAATGGGACCTATTCTGGAACATACAATGCATTACAGGCGTATGTTCCCTAAACCTTACGGAGTAAGACATGGATTTCTCAATAAGATAAATTCTTTTGATTACATGATGTCCATTTCTATAGATAAGATAGATCTATCAGATCATATCTTCATGTACCAAATTCAAATATTTGGTTATCGATACATACGATGTCTTTTTCCTGACAATGGGATACACCCTGGTACACATTGCTCGACGCTGAGGGCATCCCCCAAGAACGGGGGATTTCGTGACATTTCTGATTGGCTGTCTTGTGTTTCTAATCAGTTCTACCATGAATTAGTTAATGATTATGAATAAATGAACTAGCATAAGAAGAAGGATTCGAAATCCTTTATTTTTCATTTCAACCTAATCACTCTTTTGATTTTGGAAAAATCAATTTCTTTATAACACGCATAATCCACTTGACTCGAAACACATATGTAGGCAATTATGTATGTATACATCAAAACCAAATGAGAAATTTAAGTCTCTCAATTACTTATAAATGAAAAGGGAAGGAAGCAGATGAAAAGATCTCTTTTATTCTATCGAAATTACAGTGACTCTGGATAGAGTGCAAATATCTGAATCATACAGAATTGCTATGTCAAGATAAGAAAAAGAAATGAAAAGATCAGGACTACCTGTGGATGAAGACTATAAATCTCATAGCTGCTAGCCAAAAGACGAGTACATATCTCATTGGTTCAAATAATAGAAAAGGCGTCAATATCAAGAAGTCAGACGCCAAAAAGAAAATTCCCATCAGGACAAAGGAAAAACTTGGATCCTAACCTCACCTCTACATTCTTTTTCCTATTTTATTCTCTCGTTTCAGTCTTTCTGAACAGAAACATATAGACTCTCTCTAATTTTCTAAGAAAAGATTCAAATAGAATCAGGAAAACATCTTTTCCCCCTTCGTGAAGAGTTAAGAGTCCTGCATGCAACAGATTATCATGATATTTTTTATATGTAGAGACACTCCAGTGCAGCAATCAATGCTCAATCATTCATCTCACTTCTAATAAACACCTCATGCCAGCATGTTTAAGTTGCTCCTCAATGCATAGCAAGAATCATTGTCGAGTTGTCTGAATGGTGCTATGTTAAGTTTACATAACTATACTGGTAGATTCAGAGGTTGCTTACTATTTTATCTTTTGGAGAGTGCACCACGCTCTTAGATATGTGAAAATCACTGACCAATGCTCCATATCCAGGCTGCAAACCAACCAGAGAAGCAAATTTATACTGATGGTGGCCCTAAAAAATTATCATAGAAGAAAATGCTAAGAGTGCTACCTCTCCTTCCAGCGAAGTAAGAATTTGGCCCATCTTCAGCTGTGGATAGAATCTGTGATAATATATGATAAAGAGAGGAAAATAAGGAAGCAATGCCCTGAATGATCAGTGGTAAAGAAATTAAGATCAACCTGAACATCTCAGTGGCAACTGATAGTTACAATATATGTATAATATATCCCAATCCTAACAAAGAACCTTCTTCAATAAATGTACAATGGAAAAGCAAATGTATTCATACTGTTCTTCAACCGAACATCTAATGCATAGAACTTGAAACATCATTCAGGTTTTGATATAAAAATTGCACTTACAAGTGACCAACTAAGGGACACCTAGATCTATGAAATTAATTAAAAGGTAAACAGCCCATAGCTACCAGGTTGAACTTAGTTCTTCTCGAAGGCTAATAAAAGCTATTCAATCAACTGTACTGTTTAACTGACAAATTAAGTATGACAGAGGAAGAAAACACTGTCCAATGAGAAACAAGAAATGCGGCTCAGCATGTTGTAAGTACCCCCCCTATAGGACTCGAAACATATTATAATTGAGAAGCATGGAAAATCACACAACCATTAAAGACTTTACCTTGCCATAATAATGGAAACTAGGGAAGAAGAGGCAGTACTTCCGACACTAGTGTCTCTAGGACTTTGAAAGCTTCTCCCAATCTATACGCAATATAAGCAGTTGCAAGCAAAGTCAACAGCCCAGTATTACAATTATAACAGCAAGTGGTTTAAGAACAGAAAAGAACCTACTTCATCAAAAAGGGCAAGGAGCTCTTGACAATCCTTCTCTGAAAACCAGTTAAATTTGCATGCATTCTACAATGTATAACAAATAGAAATGGCTGTGAAAATAAATCATAAAAGCCACATATTGGCTATGAAACATAAAATTAAGGATGCTCCGAGTCAAATCAAATTAAGTACCTTAACAGAGATCATCAGAACCATGAGAATTGCAAGATAGGAATCATCATCTTTAAGAAGGCAGAGCTAGATAACACACAAGAAGATTGGATTAGTCTTTGATAAGATAACATAGCATCAGACACTTAGTGATAGTCACAGTCAACCAAAAAGCAAACAGTTTAAAACTCAAAAGCCAAAAGCCAAAATCCAAAATCGAGAGAATGGTGTTTCTGACTTCATTCTTGGTTGGGCTTAAATTTTTTCTTGTTTTCCTCTTAAAGAAGCCATGATTTACTGTAAATGTAGTCAAAATGAACTACTTTCTATAATTCTCATACTTAAGAGGAGATAATACTACTGTAATAATGTTGCTAGTCATATCCAACATTTTTATGCGAATGAAAACCAATACGCCACAAGTTAAAAAAGTAGCCATCCACACAGGCCGCAGTATACTCGTATCAAAGCCGCTAGAAACATGAA
Source organism: Lenwebbia sp. NSW1173648 (assembly GCA_029784005.1). NCBI lineage: Eukaryota > Viridiplantae > Streptophyta > Magnoliopsida > Myrtales > Myrtaceae > Lenwebbia > Lenwebbia sp. NSW1173648. The sequence goes on from JARCGZ010000005.1 coordinate 4,824,536, forward strand.
ATTTCCTCGAAGAAAAGCAAACTGCATATACGCCGCCTTTAATGAGAAAATCATCTTAATAACCTCAATCCATGGATAAACATAATAAGGAGCCACAAATTGGTCTCTGCAACTCTGCAAACAGGCAAACAGCCAGCCCTGTTGCTGGGAAAATGAAAGAACATGAGGGTAATACTCTAAAAGGATGAGCACATCAAAATGTGAATGCAGACAGCTTAGTCAACCAAGAATGTCAACAGAAAATGTTCAAGTCATCCTTCTCTTATCAATTCCCCTTTAATGATAAATGTAGGTCTTTATCTTGTGCACATACTATGGAGAACTATTGTTTCATAGCAATGTTGGTCTTGTTGGTGGAAGCATGAATATTCAGCAGATTGTATAAACAGACACTCAATCTTAGAATATCGGGTATCAATTGATGAGACATTACATTAAGTACATTTCACAACATCGCGCTTGAGAGAGAGAGAGAGAGAGAGAGAGAGGAGCCATATCCAAAGTGGGTAAAACTCTCTCTTGCATAGAGAAAGTATTTCATTTATTGTTTGCATCACTGACAAGGCTAAACAAGCCAATTACAATGTCCTGTGACAGGAATTCCAACCAATTTGGCACTTTAGTTTCAGATCATCTAGTCTCTGATTTACTTGCTTCAACACGTGCCATTGCCACATGATAGTATCCGATGTACAAAACACCTTCTCCTCTTGCATGAGGTGTACCCATTTGATAGTTTTGGTAAACGGGGACTCAAGTAAAAGCCATAGCCCACATTTGCACTACGTCTCGAAAGGTTCTATAAATCTCATTCAGATAGAAAAATGTTTTGAGTTCTATTAGCAATACAATCAGCAACATGAGGGTGCAATCTTGCTGACAGCATGCATAGCAACAGAACTAAGAATTGACGATCATTGCATGGATTCAACAGAAATTGCACAATTCATGATCAATACCCTTAACTTATTCAATCATCGTCCTAACGCAATATTCTTGAATCAAAGACCTAAATAGACACGACCACAAAACAACACAAATTGCACAAAGCACGTGCAGGCGGGCGGGCGGGTGTGCGCAAAAGAACTAAGCTTAAGTTCCGCCTCGCTAGCAAGTACATATTCAAAATGTTAATCAAGCTACAGATTAGCAAAACCAACCTGTTCACATGCTATTTTGATGGAACAATCAATCAATCAATATCGCTATGGGAGACCCAGCGAGCAAACGAAGTTGCAAGAAGAAGGTGGAAAACGAAAGTCATCGTAAGCACGGTTTGTGACCAAACTTACCTTTTTCAGTAATGCGGGTAACTCGTGAGCTTTGGGCAGAACCTCATTGTTTGCAACAGCATAGTCAATGCCTCTGATTCTCGAAATCAATGAAGCCAGTGAGCCAACAGAAAATAACGGAAGACAAAGGGGGTGAAAAAGAGGAGGACGACAGAGGAATGTGGCAGAAACAAACAATCCACACAATGTTGATACTAATATCCACCACAATCACGACACCATTCTTTCTGACATTTATGGAGATACACTGAAAACGGTCGGAAGTACACATGATTGTTGCAAAACATCCATCGAGAAAGAAGTTCAGCAGAAAGTTCCCAGCTTAAACAGACACAAAAGCTCTAGATGCTACACGACAGCCACAAATTTTAGTAGACACTCGTGATGTTCGACGTCTAAATTCTCCACCAGGCTTTTACGAAAAACCGCTTCGACACACGTGGGAGTGTGACTTGGGACGTACTTGGCGAGACAAAGGCACGAATTCAGGAATTCCATGGGAGTATCGCCAGATGGCAACGAGCAGGAGCCCTCGTCGGCGCTGAGATAGAGAGACAACCGCTGGGCGACGGCGGCCACCCTAAATGCGTTGCGGACAGAGGGGGAGAACCGGATCGAGGCGGCAGACGCGGGTTGCTGCGGCTGCTGCTGCGGCGACGGGGGCGGGAGCTGCTGAGGGATCTGAGTGGTCGCTGCTCCGATCATCACTAGAATTTCGAGCGCATTCGAGAGGGAAATTTGTGTCGCAAAATCTCTGGTGTTTTGTGCGGTTTTGGGGTAATTTCTTTTCGGTACGGCTTTTGGGTTTTTTTTTTTTAAAAATTTCAAATAAAAACTTGATTTCACTAATTTTTTTAAATAATGATTAAAATTTATTTCAAATAAAGGTCTAAAATAATTATATGTTGTCGAAAAACCTGATCTCGAGGGTATTTTTGTCATTTATGTTTATGATTTTTTTATTTGTTTTTTTTTTTTTTTTTGTATTTTAAAACTTAAAAAAAATGGACAGAAAAAAAATTAAAAAAAGTTAAATGTTAAAAACAGATCCATCGTCTTCATCACCTTCCCATAACCAACTGCCAAGACCACCATGGACGACGACCACCACCACCTGTGTCTGCCGAGCCACCGCCGATGGGGCGTCGGCGATGGCCGGCGGGGTCATCGGCGCCTCGGCGAGGGCCGACGACCTCGCCGACCACGGCCCTCGCCAGAATCGGGAGAGGGCCGCGACCATCTCCCAGATCGGCCCTTGCCCAGCATCGCCGACGCCCCACCGACCGTGGGACGGCGGCCATAGGCGGGAGGGCTACCGACGAGAGGGAAAATCTATCGGTAGCGATGGCGGAGGGCAAAGAGGAGGAGGGGTGAGGAGGGAGAAACCGCGCGACTTCGACGGCGTTGGGGTTGGGGTCGACAGAGGGAAGGAGTAGAGAAGGTAGGGACTCGAGGTGGTCGCTGCGGTGAGGCCGGACGGAGACCCGGTGAGGGCGATGGTGGGTCGCGGCTGTTGGCTGTGGGAAACTTCTAGGTGATGAAGATGATGGATTTTTTTTTTTCAATTTTTTTGAACTTTTTAAAAAACAAAAAAAGGAAAAAAAAATCAAAAATTAAATGACGAAAATGCCTTTGAAGATAATGGCACTCCGGGTCCTTATTTAAAACAAGATCCACTTCAGGCCGTTATTTGAGAAAATGATGACACTTTAGGTCTTTATTTGAAATTTTCCTTCTTTTTTTTTCAAATGTGCGACGTTTGGGGGTTTGAATTGAATTTTTTCGCAATTTTTTATTATTGGAAAATTGGATTTCCGTAAGGCAAGTTCTTTCATTTTTAGCATATTTTGGACTTCGTTTCCTCTCTTTTTTCCTCGGAGGCGATGGTGTGTTAAGTCCTAAAACTTGTTGTAAAAATGCAATTGAGTTTTAAAACTTTCAAAAAGTACCATCAACGACTCAATTGCATTTTCGTGACAAGTTTTAGTACTTAATTGCACTTTTTAAAAAGTTTAAGACTCGATTACACTTTCGCGACAAGTTTCAAGATTTTCAGTGTATTTATCTATTATTTTATTATTATTACCTATTAACATTCCTATTCTAAGCCTTTATCTAATTTATTGCCATTTTAAGTTTAATAATAAAATCATTGAGATAGATAGAAGGATGAGGTACCTCTGTGGTAATTAAGTTTCGAATCCGAGTTAGGGATTAGGGGTGAGCAACAAAATCATGATCCATCTAAACCGGACCGGACCGTACCCAACTAGTTGATTTTGGATAGAACCGGCGAGTAATGATCCGGTTCCCGGTTTCAATTTTCTGGAACCGGCGGGTATCAGTTCAGTTCCCGATTTCGAGTGGGAACCATTCAACCGAACCTGTCCTTTGTACTTTGTAGACTTGATTCTAGATTCAAAGCTTGAGAAGTTGGTTTATTTCCGTTGTTTCAATTTAATGCATTCTCGGCTGTTCTTTCATATTGTTGGATGCACTTAAGCAATGTGGGCTCACTGAACATGAAATATCAATAGAACACAGTCATTGCTATGACCTTTAATGCTTTCATTCTAACTAAAAACTTGCTATTCCGATAGAAAATTTCAAGTGTCCAAAGTGTAAGCTCGATACAGTTTACTGTTCTTCCATTTGGAGCATTACACTGAACCTTCCCATCAAGGACGCAAGATTCAATCCAGGGTCAATTTCTCCAAAACTGGTTTCCTTTTCTTTTTTAATTGATGTTGATACTCGATAAGATCGTAACCGGGATCCAATCGAGAATCGAATCGGATCGGTGGTTCGATTCTCGGATGGATCCATAGAACGAGCGGGTGGTTCACTGTTCGCATTTTGCGGAACCTGTCCCTAGCGGAAGGTTCTCGGTTCGATTCTAGGGTGGTTCTCACCCATCCTAGAACCGATCACCCCTACTAGGGATCCAAAGATCTTGGGAGTAAGCCTTACACCACTAGATCAACTAATGTAGCCATGTTTAAAATTGAACTTAGCACAACGGATAAGAAACCGAAGAATGACTAAGTTGAATTGTCGTTGGATAGACTTTATCAATGAACGGATTGTGTGGGCTCAGACGGAGCGTGGTGATACTTTCAAAGGAATTGTCAAAAAAGTCATCAACATATTCTACGGCGGTCAATTCAGACATAAACTTTTTAAATTGGCCAATTCAGTCATAAACCTTGTAACGATTTACCAATATAGTCATTCCATTTTCTGTCAATTTTGGTCATAAATGACTGATGTGGTTGTTAGCCTGTCTTATATGGCACAATCCGTGCTAAAATGGACGAATTGCAACAAAAAAGAAGAAGAGATTTTCTTAATTTTAAAACTTTTTTCCCACAATTCATCTTTCCTGAAGGACTAGCGAGGGTAGTCGGTGCCTCGACGATGGTTGGCAAGGGCTTGCACGCCACTGTTGTCGTGCCTGTTCGCAATCTTCTGAAGCTCAATCGACTTCCGCTCGCACTCCACGGCCTTCTTCCACATGTCCAGGTATGAGCCTCCTCTTCCATTCGACAAAACCCTAACAATTCACCTTATCCAACCCCGATTTCTAGCGATGTCACTCTACACACACCATCGTATCCGCGAGCAATCAATGTAGCTTTCTATGGTAGTGGCAATACTAAGGATTGGTGGCGGCACGAGCTCCTAGCCTTCGATAGGGCCCGGTGACCCCTGCCGAGGAAGATGAATGGGAAAGAACAGGAAAAAACGAAAAAAGAAAGAAAAGAAAAGGAAAACAGTTTAGAGATTTTCTAAAAAATTGCAAAAATATTCCACGTCAGCATCGACCGTTACCCAACGTCCGGGTTAGCGATTTCCGGCTAAAATTGACCAAAATGATTACATTGCCAAATCGCTAAAAAGTGTAGAACTAAATTGATCAAATCGAAAGGAATTGAAAGATTTAGGATTGAATTGACCACCGTAAATAAATTAAGGATACTTTGGACAATTGTCTTTAAAATTTTCAGACACAATAACTGGGTGTCTCGTAAAAACCACTCTTACCACAGTACTAGTGATATTTCCAATTAATTTTAGGGAGGCTTAAACCCCGCACCTTACTTGACTTTAGAGACACGATTTTAACTGAAGAGACCCCACTCCTTCCAACAATGTGTAATCCACCATACCTAAATTACATCCGAGAGCACTCAAAAATGGGGACTTTTAAAGTGCCTTTATTTCGAGATAAAATAAACGATTTAAAAAGTAATTTTTTTCTTCTAAAAATGACTTTATGTATCGCCTACAACATGAATGAAGAAAAAATTAATTTTTATCATTCACGAAAGTGTTTAAACATAAGTTGCTATCGATAATGAAAACGTTTTTCATTGGCTAATTATTTTAAACAATACGAGCGATCATCACTAGAAACATATTTTTCAGATCATTCATTTTTCGCGAAACAAACGGAACTTTAGACGTGCCTATTGCCCATCCTTCAAAAGGAATTTTCGTTGAAAATTTGTCACTTAAGTGGGATCCACGCGTGGCAAAGTTGAATAAATATGTAAAAAAGAGAAAATTAATAATGTTGAGAGCCTAAAAAGAAAAAAGGGTGATTATTATTTCTAATGAAGGAAATGAACGATGATCTTATTTTTTTCAGGATAATAATAAAGAAATAAAACCTTAAAAAGGGGAAAAAAAAAACAATTCAGCTTATTTGCTTGCGCACGTGCTTACGTGGGCCGGACCATTCCCATTTGTGGATAATGCCACGGCAGATCCTTCCGAAAAGCGCACGACGCTGTGCTCGACACACGGTGGCGCGTGCATCTGATCATCCTGCACCCCTCCGCACCGGAAAACCCACAACCCCGGCTCTCTCCTTTTCCCGAAAACTATAAATACCTCCCATTTTCCCCCAATTTCGTGCCCTAGAAACCATCTGCCCTCTCTCCCGTAGCCTCTTTTACTTCGCCGCAAAAATGCACTCTCAACACCCGACCTCCATCGTCGCTCAGTCGTCCCCACCCTCCCGTTGAATTCCTCACTCGGCGATGCTTCTGTCACCGTCCGCCTTGTAACCTAGCCGGGCCTTTCTTCTCGTTAGATCGCCGGAATCTATGGTGCTAGGGTTTCCACGCCTCGTGGGAGGGCGGTGATGGACGCTGTGGAGCTGCCTTATCCAGTTGATGTTGCGGCGGCTGCAGTCTCTAAGCTTATGGGGTCGGATGGGATTGTTGGTAGAGCGGGCGTTGGCGTCGCGGTGAAGAAGGTCGAACCTCGCGGCAGCGATTTGGACCGTGTGGTCGCGATTCCTCCGATCAGGCCATGCGGCACGGCTGCTGACAAGAAAGGTGAGTGGCTTTTTGGGTTCATTTCTTTCGGTTGGGTGGTTTTGATCCCGCGAATTGCTTTGTATAATCCGTTTTGAGATTGTATAGCTGGAGAGAAGGGTTGGAGTAGTCTAGAGAGTTTCAAAGCCAGAGGGAGGGTTTGCTTTCTTTTTGAATTCGGTTTTGTCAATTATGTGCAAAAATTTGTGGTTCATGCAGTTTGATTTACTCGTTTGTGCTTCCTTTGGGGAGATTGGATAAGTTCTGAGTCCATGTGAAGGCAAAAGGGCGGCTATACCTGGAGTTCATGCTCTTCAGATTACTTAAGTCGCTTTACTAACTGATGCTAGTATGAGAAGTTTGCTCACTAGTGGCTATTCTAACTGTTAAGAGAAAAAAAAAAGTGCTGGCTGAAAGGGTCCTTATGTAAAGTGATTTGACTTTCTGCTGCATCGCGTTTGGTCGCAGTCATTTACATCCCCAGGGCGCATCTTTCCCTTTCCTTGCTGGTAATTAGACCCGGTATTATTCCTCTATGAAAAATGGAGATTTCAGCTTTTTGTGGTCTCTTATACTGATCTTTTTGGTTGTTAATTAAAAGTCCGGCCTTCATCATTATTTGAATGGTCTGAGCGAGAAATACAGAACAACTATTACCTCGAAAATTTTATATGAAATTGAGTTGCTTCCCCTTATTAGTTCTCATTGAAGGGTTATCTTGTTCTATCATTATCTTTCCAGATGTGGCAACTCCTGTAAATGCTTTGGACATGCCTTCCCAGCATAAAAGTACAGAAGCTGAAAATTATAGGCATAATCATCTGCTGCCGGATTTGCATAGTAAAGACGTATCTCAAGATCTTTCCAGGACTGATGTGAATTTTGTTCGTAGCCCTGGTTCTGAAGATGTTCGATTGCCATGGAAAGCAGGGAAAGTTTCAAGGAACAATAATACATGCTCCAAGAGAGCACGAAGTACTCAAGTGGAAGATGCTTCAGCAATTACTTTAGCTGACGAAGTTAAGGGATTGAAAGATAAATCTTTGACAAGAAGTGGCTCTTTAGGTAATTGTCGGTATTTCAAAAGTCAAAAGTAGAAGCTATGAGTTGCCATTAACACACACACACACACACACACACACACACACACACACACACACACACACATATATATATAAGCTCCAATAAGTTAACTTTTAAATTTTAGGAACTTGAATGTCCCAAGATAGTAGTACTTTTGCTGCCTAAATTGAAGTTCTGTTGGTCATGCTCTAATCCAGTCTTTTCAGTTGCTAATGCTCTATTCAATGGCTGAGACTTCAGCTTTCGAGAGTATGTTGATGTCAGAAGGTTAACTTCAATAAGGGTGTACATGGGGCGCAATTTGAAAGTGTTGAATGTTAGCGTTTAAGTTAGATTCCCTTGGTGTTCGTATTCACAAGGCATTTTTTGATTGCTGATAAGTGGATTTCTTCCTTCAGTGAAGCATACTCTCTGGATGGTCTGAATATGAATTTTTACCTAATTTTTGCAACCTTCTAGCTATATGCTAGTTCATAAATTTAGCAGGAGATGCATATCATGTATCTTGAGTTGAAGTCAAAGGAAACCATATTTTCCATTATAGAGATCAGAGAATTTCCTTCTGTTTTATGTTCTGCCACTTCCTTTTATTAAAGTGTTTTCTTTTACGATTAGAATTATGCCAGATACTTCTTCCCATGTAATGTTGTCATGGAATGTGTCATACCTGAAAGGTTGTTTGAGTAATGGTTTAGTTTGACATTATTGAAGGTTTGTACTGTCATTGCTTTGATAGTTAGTACGCATCTATATTTTTTCGTACGAGCTAGTACTGATTATGTTTCAACTTTTATGTGCTGTTGCACTACTTCTCAGAGAAAAATCATTCGGGGAAACAGAGGACTGTTGGCAGTAAACGGGGTGATAGAAGAAACAGCAAAGCCCCTGTGAAGAATAGATATGATGCTTTCACGATGAGACCTTGTTCTTCAAGTTTCACTGTCTCTCCAGGAGGAAGCAATTTTCTAGGTACAGCTATTCTACATTTTAATCATAGCTTTACCCATTCAGAAAAATTTAGACCAGTTTTCATCTTTGGCAGATGAGTGATGTGAATTCTATATGATAGTATCTTGTCAGTGGAAATGTTCCCTGACTATATAATGAAAAATGCTGACAGCAAGAGGTTTCTATTAATGGACCATAAAATAACTCTGCATCCGAGTGCGTGAACATGCTGCAACTTCGGGCATTTACTTTGACTCAGCTCCATGATATGCTTTATGGCTCATGCAATTTCTGGTGCTTGTTATGTTTCTGATATTGCAGACCAATGGTGGAGAAAGACGTAATCATTATAAGTTAAGATATGTTTTTTTAGCAAAAACTGGAAATACTGGCACTGTGAGGTGCAGAGCATTTGTCAAGATTTGGGAGAATAGGAGTGAGATTACCGTATTGCCAACAGCCAAAGCATTTCAAATGACTCTTATCTTCTTATAGTATTGTTAATAAGTTTATCATTGTCTGCAAGTCTGCTTAAGAGTGAAATTGGACTCTTGGCTTGCACTTCAAGAAAAGAGTGGAAGCAGAGAACAGAGTAATGAGCAATTGCATGCTCATAGGCATGGCAGTTTCAGACATAGGCACTGGAAAGTTTTTTTGATTCTTAATAGTTTGAAATAAAGCATGCCAACTCTGGTTGCGGAACTTTTTCGTATGTTGGTACTTTCCTTGTAGAAGGTGTTGTTTTGGATATAAGCTTGTTAAGAAAATGTGGTGTGTTCCCCGAAATCGAAGTTTTGTGCATTGAGGGATTTTTTCAATCGCCAGAAAGAGAGGTAGATAATAGATGCTGTTGTACTTCATTGGAAATGAATATCCTACTACCCCTTGTCCATTCCTGTGGACCAACCAGTACCCATGCACTCAACATAATTTTTACCTTTCATGTGTGACTACTCCAAAGTTACAGATGCACAGGATATATTGACTGAACCAATACGTATCTTTGCTATTTATAGGAGTTATATCTCAGCTGTTTCCACAGGAAAGCAAAGATCATCATCTACTATCACCGAGTCTGTTTATTTTCATCTTGATATTCCCAAGTTCATATCGCATCACTAGTGCCATGGTGAATGCTTAAAGAAAGTCTAACAGATGCTTCAAAGATTTTTAAGGGCCTAAATCCTTAAGGACTCTCAATCTGCACCTCCTTAATCATTTGTCCTAATACTATGGGAGAATGCATGGATTTGCTAAGTTTTTCAGTTGGCCAGCTTCTCTGGACTGACGTGTTTTGGGCAAGAGCATTCTGCTCCACTCTAAAATTACATCTTCGCCATTTATCCTAATTCTATTGGAGGAAACCTGGATTTGCTAAAATCTTCATTTGGCTGGCTTTTCTGGACTGAGGCTAGTTCTTTCAATGTTGCGCTACTTGATGTTTAGGCAAGAGCATTCTGATGTAGTTCTTACATGATGTACTGCACTAGGATTGAGTTGTTCTCATTGTTGGTTAATATAATTCTCTTTTTTTTTACCAAAAAATAATAATAATAATTCTCTTCTGAACAAAATTGAAAACCAGAAATAACTAAACAATAGAGTGACTTAACTCATCAAAATTGAAAAAAAGGAGTGACATAAGCTACTGATGAGCTATTCCTAAGATCTACCATGCTGGTGTTCGGCTTTTCAAGTGGCATATAATAAGTGTTAGCATTAATGTGGCACAAAATAGTAGCTTGGTTTGCTGTTCACCTGTGCTTTGTTTTCAGTTGGCTCTGTCGCTTACAGTTTCTGAAATGTGATGTTTTAAGAGGTATTAAAATTGATTTAACGTGGACGTCCTATTAATGACAGGGTTCTATGGTCTGAAGTCAGATAATCGTGATATTACAAAGCTTGTGGATGACCTGTCATTGCTTGACATCCTTGAGGGTACATGCAAATGCCCTAGTTTAGGCAAAGAGAAAGGGAAGAAATCAGCTAATGCGGATGATAAATTAACTCAATCAGTTAGAAAGGCGTTCTCTGTGCTTCAGCCCCTGAGGCGAGGCCAATCCCAAAATATTGCTGAGATAGACATTTGTGAAGACAAGAAAATGTCCTCTGTGTTAAGCTCCGTGTCCGTTGCAGAAAGTGGTGCTGAGGGTGATTACAGGGAAATGTACTCGGTTGACCCGTCTTCATCCAATGAGGTAGGTTTGGAGGAGTATTTATAAGAAAAAGAAGATTTCTCGAACTTTCATTTTGAATTTTCGCAGGGAGAGTGCACATACTTGGGCCGTCTTTGATCTCTATGCATGTGGACTTTTTGCATATGTAACTTGACCAATGATTCTTCATGCTTTTGATATTGCTCACATAAGTCTTTGCTATGGACTTGATGGCATATTTCTGCTCGAACAAACCTAATTAGTCTAATGTGTGATGGATCTGTTGTACTCGTGGACATCTTAGGATTTGGGTTGATACAGTGAGAGCTGACCAGTTACCCGGTTTTTTCCTCTAATTCTGTTCATAACAACCAGGGCCCCTGTGGGAAGCCAGAGACCTCTATGGATCCTCTTGATTTGCCACTTTATACTCCAAAAGACCTATGGGGAAGATTGTCACTTCCTCCAACTAAAGATTTGGACTCCTTGCTCCTGGATGCTGCAAAACCTGCTTTATCTTCAAAGAGCATGTCTGATCTACGTTCAGGCAAGCAAATAGTACGCCGAGGTTGCTTGCCGCCTTTTGCATGGTCACATGCTTTTAATGGACATTCTCGGAATAATTCTGATGCCGCTAAATTGTCCATTAGTAGGAGTACTTGCCAGGGTAGATGGGTAAGGGTAGCAAGTCCTGTGATTTTGGCTGCAAATTCAGCTGATTGTTATACAGACTTGGACTCTATCACCTATAACGAGGGTTTGGTTCCCTCTGTAAAAAGAAAAACAGGGATTTTGGCAAGTAAAATTGCTTCTCGAGAATGTTCTGGGATTCCGCCATGGGACTGGACGTCATCTTCTTCTGCAACTTGCTCTTTTCCCTCCAACCCAACTCTGGGTAAGACATTCTGGCATTGTTCAGATTCTATAGGTTCTATAAGTTTATCCTCTTGCTCCTTCTAACAGCCTTTGTTTGGTTAAATGGAGCAGCGCAATCTAGACTTGAGACAGAAAATGAGATTCATGGTATGACTCAGTTACCAATTGCATTATTAGGAAATATAGCATCTATCTTCTTGGTTTGTTTGTCTGCTAACACATGATTTTATGTATCTGGGGACGACAGGTATAGAATAAGGATGTTGTAACAGATATACACGAATTATGTCGTATATTGCAGGATAATATGTTAAATATAGTTTTATATATTCAAAGTAGGCACTACATAATTATAATCTCTATGCAATATTTTGATGTTAGATGGTCACATATGATTCTCTGACTCTAGACAGTGTGATGGGAGGAATTTTAAACATCTAAAAACTGTTGCCAAAAATATGTATAATGCATAACTAGACCCCGTAAGCAATAGAATGATCGAGTTATGTGGATTTCAATGACCACTCTCTCGTTAGTTACGGGACCTCAGTTAATCATAGTTGTGGACCGCCATTACCAGTTGGAAAATTATTCTATCAATCAAGAGTTTCTTTTGCAAACCAAGCAAAAAAGAGAGGAAAGAAAAAGGTCTTTGCCATTTTTTTTTATTTTTTTTTTGGTCTAAGCCTTTCTAGTTTTGTTAACATGGAGTCTTGTGCACATTTTCGAAGTTTGGAAAAGAGATTTCAGGTCATTTGAGGTCGAAAGAACTTCTGAAAATCTTATTGCCGGAGGGTCTAATTCATCTGTGCAGCTCCTTGAGGTTGTTTTATTTTCTTTAGTGTTAAGTGGCATGATGTGGTGAGGGTTGCGTGCTTTTTCTTAACTTCAAGGCCTCCTCAAAGTGAGAGTAGTGTTTCGACCCAAAAAGAAAAGAAAAGGAGAGAATAGTGTTAAGAGTTGTTAATAGACATACACTGAGGTGTTTACCTCTATTAGATGTTTCATTCCTGCATTTATCCCCAGAAACTGTTTCCGTTACATGACAGAGAGCCGGTGCCCAAGTCTGTTAGCTGCTGCGCGAACCTTGTGTGGTATTGCAAGCAAGGAATCTGGGGGGTCTCTGCTGAAGTGGTCAAGAAAGCCTCTGCAAAAGGCACTCAAACCTCGGAAGTTGAAGTTGAGCAAAAATTGTGAGGAAGCCCTTGTGACGCCAAAATCTGAGACCAAAGATGTTGCCAATAGTTTGGACCGAATACCGTCGTCAAAGAAGCCAAAGCTCTCCAACATGGACATCTGCTTTTCTAAACCTTCAATGAGTTGGTCTACCCCCAGATCGAGCAGATCATCACCAAGCAGATCAGTCAGGGACTTTGTTACTGAAGCTAGACATTCCGTCACTAGCATCTCAAAGCAAGCGAGCATGTTGCCACCAGTGGCACGGGTTTTTGATAAGGCTTATGACAGCCAGCAGAAGCCCAAAACGTCCATGCCGTTGTATTGGAGCAGAGGCAGGGACGGTCTACATTGACTCGCCCTCTCCTCCGATAAGGTCCAATTCGCACTGTATTTACTGTTTTAAGATTGGGGGGTGGGGAAAGGAAAGGACAGATTTTGTACATAATGTATTGTCGAAACTGTGAAACAGTTGAAATAGAAGATGCCCCCCTCTAGGATGCGGAAGCGGGTAATGTTGTAACCTGTAACAATTATTAGGTTTCGCCAACAAGTTTAGCATACTGAGATGAATTGTTTGCCGCCCTATGTAAAGCATTTCAAGTGGCAGCTGAATTCTTACTCTTCTACCCGAGATCCTCGTGACACATTGCTGCTTCAATTTCTGTTTCGTCGGCGCCATTGCAATGGCTCATCGCTCTTATTCGTTACTATAAAGTGTAAAGGATGTGATTTGAGGAATGCCGCATGATGAGAATACAGAGAGAATGGCGGTGCCATCTTCAGATTTCACGTAGTTAAATTACAGCTTAATTCGGGCAACATGTGAGCAGTGTTTCCCCCCTTACGTTGGCAAAATTTGGTCGAATCTTGTTTTGGGTGGACCAGCTAATCCTAGGAGAAAAGTCACAAATGTGTCAAATCAATCAAGAAAGAATATTTTCTGCTATTCTATTCTTGCACTCATTCTTTTGGTAAGAGTTTTTAAGCCTCTCTCTTGCACCGACACCAGGTACAGAGTCTCATAAGAAGTTCCGGAACAACTTTTATTGAAAAGTCATCATCACACCAATAAATAATGTAAATGTCGACATGGGGATGAAACTCAGATGGTAGAGCGATCGCTTAGCATGTCAGAGGTACGGGGATCGACGCCCCGCATCTCCAATTTCCTTTTTCCCGTAATCTCTCTCTTTTTCGCTGCTGCTGCTTCTTCTTCTCCTCATCATTTTTGAGCCCATTCGACTTGATTTTCGATCCACAGTTGCCAGAACAAAGAGCCATTGCCAACTTCTCTCTTGTTCTCTCATTCTCATTCCTTAGGAAAACATTTGATCCAACAGAAGAACAAGAGCCATGGCGAAACCGCAGTCGAACCCCGGCCGCACGACCAGCATGAACACCTCCCTCCCGAACGACCCCCCACCGAGACTAGCCTCCTTCCTCCTGATTTCCGCCACCACATCCCGCGACGACTCCTCTAGCACTTTACATGACCGGTTCGCGTACGACCCCTCGATCACGTACTCTCGTGCCTTACCCGGCGCGGCACGGCACACGTAGGCGATCGCATTGGAAGCAGCACGGAAGACGCCAACCCGCCTCCTCACGCAGCAAATAGGCTTCTTCTTTCTTGATAGTTTGCCAGATTTGAAAGGAGGTCCGCCGTCGCCGACCTCGCCTTCATAGACCAGCCAGTCATCTAGCCTCGCAAGTAGTTTCTGCATTTTACGTCCCGAGAGAAGATGACTGAGTCTATACACTTGCGATCTTAGCGAACATCATTAGCATATGCAGAAAACATGTCCACTACGCTACCCTACCCTACCTTGAGACGGCGCAGGGTGAGGACGGATTTGCCGGCGCCGTCCATGAGGATGACCTCCCGCGGACGCCCGCCGCCGTAGCTGTCGACTCGGTAGACTATGTCCCCGCGCGAGTCGATCACCGTGAAGCCATTGCAGTTGATCAGGAGCGACTTCCTCCACACCGTGAAGGAAACGCAGGCCTCTTGCGCGTTATTATCGCGGCGGGGTTCTCCGATCTGGTGTCGATCCTCGTTCGGGATTGCCTTGACCGAGGAAGCGAGGCGTTTGTATTCATTCTCGAACTGGAGCTCTTCGTGGACGGCTCTTGATAAATATTTCAAGAACAGGAACATCTTCCTCGTCGGGTGCGTCTCTGTGTTGGAAAGTTCGAAGTGGCGAAGAGGAGTCCCGGTCTGAGGTTCACTTATATTGAGGTTGATATGTGGACGGAAAGTTTGAGGTTCGAGTCACTTGTCATTCACAGATGAGTTGGCATATCAATTACAATTTCATACTTAGGCATATCAATTACAATTTCATACTTTGTGAAATCAGATTAAACGTCAAGTCAGCTGTTAAAACTGTTGTGATACGATGAGAAAGCAAACCAGGTATTGCGATAAAATTAGTACGAAATCACCGAAAAAATAAAGGAAGAATAATAAAGAATATCATAGTTTCATCGCTCTGAGTAATTTTCACACTTAAATCAAGTCCAAAACAAATCCACAAGTATTACATCATAATCTCTCATAGAGAACTCACTCAGAAAAATCATAAAGAGAGAATCCGATAGTCTTCTTGTTTATCCTACGGTATCTAATACTAAAGTAAAATTTATTTTTAACAATCTCCACCTTGACTTGACGTTTGTGCCAAGTTATAGTGCTCAATATCCACATTAGCTTTCCAACGCCCCAAGGGCGCAACCATCACGTAAGTCTATTAAGCCCAAGTTGAGCTTAGGGCCTTAGGCTTGTCTAGAGAAAAGAACTCGGTCCACAAGTCCGTAGAATTCTCCACCCCAAGAAGCTTCTTTAGTGATATCTTTGACTTCTACCGAACATCACATCAATCGAATGTCTCACACCAACATCTGTTCGCAAAATTCTCAATGCAAGTGTACGTGTCAACGAACGTGTCGAACAAGTAATATAATGATGAGAAAAGATATCGTCCCATAGAGATTGATGATTAATAAACTAATTAAATACTAAAAAATAGATTAATTTTAAAATTTATCTAACAAGTAAAAATAGAATTGAGAGTAAAATAAAATTGACAATCTTAATAACAAAAGTTTGGAACTAGATGTGATAAATCAATCAAATAAAATACGTTAGAGCATCGATTTCACCATAATCACTAGACATGAATTTTAGATCTTTACGCATACAAGAACGATATCAAACATGTGATAGCGGAATTTCCTCTTCTATTTACTATCCTATCTCTAGGTATAGTAAACCTACTCAGTTTATCAATCCACTATATCTCTATGTGAATTTAAATAAATAGAAGTGCATTAAAATCTGTGAATATTCCCGATTTACAATGAATCTTTTGGATCATCTTATCACAGAAAGCCACACAAATAACATGGTCGATTTCTATCCACATTTAATTCATGATTATATATTATTATTGAGCAATTGCAGATTATCACTTCTCAGTCTCAAACATGCACATCAGATCATTCAAATGGTGGCCAGTCATTTAAAAGCATTATGCACAATAACATATAACTCACATGAACGAAATCACTTGCAAAACATAAACATCATGAAATTCATATCATCATGGTCAGGCTACATCGTAGCCCTAACGAAAGAAAATTAGAACATAATAGAAGAAGAAACAGAAATATAAATTATATCAAACATCTTGAATCAAAGAACAAGAATTCTGTCACCACTTTGTCTTCTCTTCAAAATACTTGAAAAACTCCTCGAACAATGAAAGAACGATGCGACAATAAAAATGTAGACGTATCCCAAGCTCTTCAAGATTCTTAAAAACAAATCAAATCCTAAAGATAACATGAAGATATCCTAAACACAACTAAATCTCTAAGGATAACATCAAAAGCTCCTAAAAACAAGGTAATCTTCTAACGATTCTGCTGATGGCATCTTGATCTACTTATTTTTTTCCTTATCTTCTCCATATATCATTATCCTACACAAAAAAGAAAATTTTGAATAAATAGAAGGAAATCCCAATATTTTCTCACAGATATCACATTATTTGTTGCCTAAAATAGGTAAAATAACTCTATTTTTATAGAGTTATCAACATCACTTACCAAGTCATTAGACCACACCGCCTCTTTAGCTCCTTTGATAGTCACCATGTCTCTTAAAGACATCTTCCAAAACACAACACAATTAATAGAAGCAAAGGCATAATTGCTCATAAATCGATCATCTTTCAGGTTCCTTGCGTGTCCCGGGTTCACAAATCTAGTTATTGCTGTACTGGCTGAACTACATCATCCGAAACTTACCCAACGTCCATCTTCCTCAATAAAATCAGGAGGATCTACTTCACAACATCAGAATATATATATGAATTAATCATATACATTATCCTAACTACATGCGATAGATCAAGCCTAATTCTATTCATAGCATAAGTCAGACAACCAACAGTACTAGCATGTGAAGCATGAGACAGGTGCTCCACCACCACCCATGTACATAGAGACGGACTAGACAATTTATAATATGCAGCAAGCGGGATACTTACAGAATTTCTAAACTGCCTGTTGAAGCATCTTGACACTTTTCTAATGTAACTCTTTTGAGTCACTTGTAACATTCCAGTAGACTCTCTCTGTATCTCCATACTCAAAGCTGTCTCTATCCCCAAATTATCTATTTCATTATCTGCATACAACTGTCGCTCTATCTCATCCATCTCCATTGATCACCTCGAAACTTCTTCAATTGTGACATCGGAGCAACCGTAAACTACTATGGAACTAGCGACTCTGCTGACACTGTCACATCTACTGTGCTCTGAACATATCTAGGTTCTCTCTGAAGGTCCCAAATGTTTTTGAACACTGTCCAAACTTTTCTCATCCGTCTCTACCTCGGATAACCGAACCTTGCATCGTATATTGCGCTAAGCTATCTTCTCATAACTTCTTCTGCTAGACATTAGAAAACAAGGCGGAATTTACCTCTTCCAAGGGCGAAAAGTGTCAAAAAAGTCCTAAACCTATTGAATTAGTGTCAATTCATTCCTAAATATTTTATTGGTGCCAATTTAGTCATAAACCTTTTGCATTTATGCAAATTGAGTCCATCTAATCAATTTTAGTAGGAATTTGCTGACGTTGACGCCGGCTGTCCCACATGGCACGGCCGACGCTGACGTGGACTATTTAAAATATTTTTTAAAATATTTTTTGAATTTTTAGTTATTTTTATACTTTTTTTTTCCTTTGTTCTTCTTTGTTCTTCGTTCTTTTTCCCTTCCTTTCTTTTGCGTTACAGGTGGCCAGCCACTGCCCAGCCGCTGGCTAGGATGATTGGCCTCGTCGAGCTGAGGGCAAGCACCAGCGAGGGTGAGCCTCGCTACGGCCGATCCTTGCCTAGGCCAGGGCGACCTCGGCCAGTGTCGCCTTGGCAAAGGGGACACTCGACAAGGCCTCGTTAGCTTGGGTGAGTATCGACGTCGCCAGATCTGGCCTGAGTGAACCTCGTCCAAGCCAGATCTAGCGACGTCGACCCATGTGACCTCCATTTTTGCCGCCAACGCCAACCCACGACCTTCGCAAATGGTGAAAGACAGAATGGAGGGACGGAAGCAACGAGGGGCTGGTGTTTGACGACGTCTAGAGGCGCGATGACGAGGTATCGTCGCGGTCTCGACCAGGCGAGGACGGCTTCGGTCAGGAGAGGAAAGCCTCGCCGTGCCTCGTCCTTGCTCGGGTGACGCCGACCGAGGCCCTGCTTAGGCAAGGGTCGGCCGTGGCGAGGCTCGCCCTCGGCTCGGCGATGCTAGTCGTCCTAGCGCGCGACCTGTGGCCGGGTGGTGGTTGGTCATCTGCAACGCAGAAGAGGGAAGGAAAAAAGAACGAAGAAGAAAGAAGAAGAAAGGAAAAAAAAATATAAAAATATAAAAATATTTTAAAATGTCCATGTTAGTGGTGGCCGTGCCACGTGGGATGGCCGGGTCCATGTCAGTGAATTCAGACTAAAATTGATCGGATTGACTCAATTGGCACAAATGCAAAAGGTTTAAGACTGAATCGACACCAATAAAAGGTTTAGGATTGAATTGACACCAATAAAAGGTTTAAGACTTTTTTTGACACTTTTCCCTCTTCCAAGGTAATCATAGTGTGCCCCTGTAGCAGTGAACCCTAAAGTGCTCAAAAGAATCTGGTAGCGATGCCAACAACATCATTACATTGTTTCTCATCATGTAATGCCTCATTCTTCAAGTCCATCATGAGTTAATTAAACTCATCTAAATGGGCTATGGTGGATGTGCCTTCAACAATCTGGAATTGAAACACTCTTTTTAGCATATAAAGTGATTGTTCAAACTGTCCACCAGATAAAGTGTCTCAAGTTTCGCTCATAACACTCTGACGTACTTCTCTTCGGCCACTTCAATCAATACTTCATCTGGCAGATTGAACAAGATTACACTTTTTGCCTTCTCCATCAACTCTACTTTGTCGGCCTCTTTCATCGTTTCTGACAATTTAGTCTTGCCATCCAACGCATTTGCCAAAACTTGTGTTGTTAATAGGGCACGCATACGCGGCAATCTAAAGTTGTTCCTCTCGTTGAACTTCTCAATCTCAAATTTCTCTCCAGACATAATTGCAACAACATAATTTCTAGATAGTGATCAGACAAGCGAAAATCCCAAATCAACTCTAAGAATCATAACCTTAGCTTAGATCCCAATTCTTGTGATAACGCGGAAGCTAACCAGATTTTGCAATTAAATCGATGCGAAATCACCAGAGAAATAAACAAGGAACAATAAAGAACACCAGAGATTTACCTGGTTCAATCCAAGTGTCGGTAACTACTCCACGTGAAGAGCCATCAGTAAATGATCCACTAATATTCGGAAAATCATAGAATTATAATTGCTCACACGCTCGAATGTTTCCCACGCCTAGATTAAGACCAAAGCAAACACACAAGTATTATCTTATAATCTCTCACAGAGAACTCACTCAGAAAACTCACAGAGAAAAAAATTGATACTCCTCTTATTTGCCAGTTGTATGACCCAAGTTTCGTAATTTTTCATCCACGGATTTAGGCATTGCATGATGGACCTCTCTCAACAATCCTAACCTCAAGTTCACTGTATCAAGGGATCCATCACCCGCACCAATGCCCCGATCCCGCCCTAAGCCTAACTGGTAGGTTCGAACGGGGGCAAGAGCTAATAACTAACAATTTGTTACAAATAATTCGATTCAATTCACATTATAATTCACACAGGATTAGCGTCCGCCGACGCGACACGTGTGCGGTCGTCTACACCGCGTCGAAGATTCCATTTCACTAGCCCCTTTTCTTTTTCACTTTGTTTTCCTTTCTTCGACGAGAGTTCGGTTAAGTTGTGTTTGTAGGTTGGGGGAAGGTGCTGAGATTAGCAAGAAAGAGACAAGAGAAAGGGAATCGAGAAGATCTGGGAAGAGTGAAATCCAAGAGAATTGCTGGTGGCTGTTACCGCCATGAGGGCTTGCTTTATTCTTCTTTTATGTGCTCAAGTTTTGCCCTAATAAAGTCAAAAGTTGGACTGGAGATATTTCTCTTGGATCTTTCGAAGGCGACCTTGTTGCATGAACCGAAACAACGTATTTTGGTCTTTTGATTCTTGCCATTTGTCTCTGGTTTGAAAGCGATTACTACATAGAGAGACAGAGAGACACGAGGCTGCAATGCATTCGTTAGTCCAAAGTTCATAGCCTAAAAAGTTGGAAAAAAGGGTGAACCAATTAGAAAATCGAGGCCTCTAATGAATTCATACATGTGGAAAATTCATAGGGCTTGAATTTTTAATCTTTCGGATGGCCATGTTCTAGAATTTGGACGACCTCGGTATAAAAATCAGTAGAGGAAACAATTTTCCCTTCTCTGTCCATACGAATTATCCCCAAAATTAAGATTATTTTGGCTTGTGAGTTACAATGTTCTAAAAATTTGGACGACCTCATCCTGGTTAAAGTATAAACATTGGTAGAGGATAAGCTTTTCCCTTCTCCGATTATATGAACTTACCCAAAGATTAAGGTTATTTTTTACTGAGATATAACGCGAAAATGCTAACGGATCTTGTAAACATGTCAATGCGAAAATACCAGAGAAATAAACGAGGAACAATAAAGGATACCGGATATTTACGAGGTTCGGTCCGAATGTCAGTACCTACGTCCACGGGGGAGCCAGTAATATAATCCATTATAATCGGAGAATTACGGTTACAATTGCTCATGCACTCGAGTGTTTCTTGCACTTAGATTAAGCCCAAAGCAAACTCACAAGTAATATTTCATAATCTTTCATAAAAAAAAATCTGATACTCGTTTTATTTGCTCTAGAAACGGCTGAACCAAAGAACGCCATTGACGTTCTTTTTCTTTGTTCCCGTGCGACTCTTTTTCTTCGTGCCGCTCAAGAAGTCTGACTTCTCTTTTTTTTTTCCATGTACGGTTGCTGCAGGCTTCAGAATAACAGCAAAACCTAGCCTTTATTTTCTTTCCTTTACTTGCTCCATGGGCCCACACGGTTTGTACAGCCACAAAATGAAATCCCAACTAGGCAGTACGCACAAGATTTGACCGTGAGCATACATCTATCCAACCAAATAAAAGAATAAGGTTAATACCGCGAAAAACCTCAAATTAATACACTTATGATAAATTTATCCTAAATTATTTTTTTGATCATGAAAAACCTCAAATTGATACACATGTGACAAATTTACCCCAAACTCTTTTTTTAACCACCAAAAATCCCAAATTGGTACATTTGTGACAAATTTACTATAAACTAATTTTTTTTTTACCAAGAAAAACCCCAAACTATTACACCTGTAACAAATTTACCATTTGTTAAATTGTGTTAATACCACGAAAAATCCAAAATTGATATATCTGTGACAAACAGAGGGTAAAAGCCCCAAACTGGTATACCTGTGAACTGCCACGTGCCATCCAACTCATTAAATTTAAAGAAAACTAACGGGGGGTAAATTTATCACAAATGTATCAGTTTGGGGTAAATTTGTCACAAGTATACCAATTTGAAATTTTTGTGGTCAAAAAAATAGTTTGAGGTAAATTTGTCACATGTGTACCAGTTTGGGGTTTTCCGTGGTATTAACCCTAAAAAAAATTCTCCATGTATATATGTATATGCAATTCAAAGAAACGATTCTTTGAATTTCTCTTTTTTAATCGGGTCGAATTTCGAAACCGCTCAAACTCGAGACATTAATTTAACAATCTCTTCCTTAGCTCGACATTTGAAGCCAAGTCATAATGCTCATCATCCATACTGCTCTCCCAATGCCCCGACGGGCGCTCATTTGT
Organism: Lenwebbia sp. NSW1173648; assembly: GCA_029784005.1. NCBI lineage: Eukaryota > Viridiplantae > Streptophyta > Magnoliopsida > Myrtales > Myrtaceae > Lenwebbia > Lenwebbia sp. NSW1173648. Next base: position 4,846,778 of record JARCGZ010000005.1, read on the forward strand.
CATAGACGTCTATCAAGCTCAAGCAGAGCTTGAACCTATATAGAGGAATAGAGTCGATCCACATGCCCACAAGATTCTCCACCGCAAGAAACTTCTTATCGGTCACATCCCTTCCTGACATGTTATATCTGACGCAAAAATTCCGGTTACCAATGAACTTGATTCTCAAATGACATCTCTGACTTCTATCGAACATTACATCAACCGAATGTCCCACGTCAACATCACTAACCACGTCATTAGACAATACCGCCTCTTCAACTTTTCTATTGCTACCATGTTTCTAGTCTCAATTGTCAACAAGACCATAGTGTCTCCCAACGACGCTTTCCAACTCATAGCACAACTAAAAAAAGTAAAGGCATAACTGCTTAGCCATCGACCATCTTTCAGGTTCCCTACATGACCCAGGTTTACAAACCTAGTTACTGCTACACTACCTAAACTACATTCTCCAAAATATACCCCCACGTGTATCGTCTTTAACAAAATCAGGAGGATCCACTTCACAGCATCACAATGTATATCTAGATTAATCATATACATTTTCCTAACTGCATGTGATAGATCAAGCTGAGTACTATCCATGGCATAACCCAAACAACCAACAGTACTAATATGTGAAGCATGAGACAATTGCTCCACCTCCATCCAAGTACACGGTGACAGACTAGACAATTTATAATATGCAGCAAGCAAGATACTTACAGAATTTCGTGATTGCATGTTGAATTGCTTTGACTCTTTCCTAACGTAACTCTTTCAAGTCACTTGCAACATTCCAACAGTCTCTCTCTGCATCTCCATTCCCGAAGCTGTCTCTACTACACCCAAATTATCTATTTTAATATCTGCATACAACTGTCGCTCTATCTCATCCACCTCTGCTGACCACCTCGAAGCTTCATCATATATGACCTCAGAACAACTGTCAAATGCTATGGAATCTAGCGACTCTGCAGACACTGTCACATGTACTGCACTCTGAATATCTCTAGGCTCTACCTGAAGCTCCACATGTTTCTAAACACCGTCCAGATCTTTCTCCCCAATTGATCCCTCACTCCTCTTCCGAAACAGAGCAGATTTGTCGAAGGTAACATTACTGCTGAACATAAAACCGGGTGAATCTTCCTTAGTGCACCACAGCCTGTATCCCTTCACCCCATGTGCATAGCCTAGGAATATGCACTTTCTTGCACCCGACTCCAGCGCGCCATCACTCACACGAGCATAGCAGGGTAACCAAACACTCTCAGTTCAGTGTAATCAACAGGCTTACTTGACCACGTTTCCTCAGGAGTTTTCTAATCCATTTCTGGTGATGGTGATCTGTTCACTAACCAACAAGCGGTATTAACTGCTTCAGCCTAGAAATCTTGATCTAATCCCGCATTGGAGAGTAAATAGCGAGCTCTCTCCAATATAATTCCGTTCATCAATTCTGCAACTCCGTTCAGCTGTAGTGTATCGGCAATAGTGCGGTGTCACACCGCGCCTTCCTCTGCGCAAAACTGACCAAGCTCATCAGAACAGAATTCCAATCCTTTGTCAGTTCTCAGGCACATGATCTTCCTTCCTATCTGCTTTTTGATCATCGCCTTCCATGACTTGTACCGACCAAGCACCTCGCTCTTGTGCTTAAGAAGACAAATCCATACTTTTCATGAAACATCATCAACAAAAGACAATACATACCTGGCACCTCCCTTGGATGGAACATGATAAGGTCCCCATAAGTCTGAGTGTACGTAGCCTACAATCTCTGAGGTTCGGCGAACTGTTGTACTGAACTTCACTCTCTGCTGACTACCCATGTCTCAATGATCACAAAAGTCCAGCTTCTCAATTCGATGACCTCCCAGTGGACCCCTCTGACTCAAAACAATCATCTCCCTGTCTCTCATATGTCCAAGTCTCATATGCCATAATTGTGTATCCTAACCTGAAGTATCAGAGAATCTAGTAGACGAGCCAATCACTGTCTTTCCCTGGAGGAGATACAACTCGGAGTCTATCTTCCCTCGCGTTATAGTAAGCACACCTCGAGAGACCTTTATAACGCCACCTTCAGTGGAAATCCGGTACCCAAACCTGTCAAGAGCACTCAACGAGATAAGGTTCTTTCTCAGTGCTGGTACATGCCTTACATCTGTCAACGTTCGCACCACCCTATTGTGCATCTTAATCTGAACTGTTCCGATCCCTGCTACTTCACAAGCAGCACCGTTTCCCATAAGCATCTTACCACCCTCTATGCTTTGATAGGTAGTAAACCAGTGTCTATGAGAAGTCACATGATAAGAACATCCAGAGTCAAGCACACATTCATCACCTAATGAACTCGTGGTGACTGTTAACACATCATCTGCATTACTAGAACTATTATCTGCTGTAGTAACAATATTACTATCGCCTGTAGACTCCACCTTAACTCCTTTACCCTTGAACTTCAGACAATCTCTCCTGTAGTGCCCTACCTCATTACAGTGCTAACATCGATGGTTTCGAACATTGGACCTCGATTAGAACGGCTCTTCCATCTGTTACCTCCAGACTCTCTTCGTTTGTCTCTACCTCGGATAACCAAACCTTGCGCACTATTTTAAGCTAAGTTTTATCTTCTCGTAACTTCTTTTGCCACTTCTTAGAAAATAAAGCGGACTTTACCTCTTCCAAGGTAATCGTAGTGCGCCCCTGCAGCAATGAATCTATAAAGTGCTCAAAAGAATCTAGTAGAGATGCTAACAACATCATACATTGTTTCTCATCAGGCAAGGCCTCATTGACGTTCTTTAAGTCCATCATGAGTTTGTTAAACCCATCTAAGTGGGCTCTGATGGATGTGCCCTCAACCATCCGGAACTGAAGCATCCTCTTTAGCATATAAAAGCGATTGTTCAAACCCTTCATTACATAGAGTACCTGAAGTTTAGCTCACAATGTTGCGGCATCTTTCTCATCAGCCACCTCTATCAACACCTCATTCGATAGGTTCAACATGATTATACTTCTCGACTTCCTCATTAACACGTACTTTTCGGCATCTTTCAATATTTCGAGCAACTTATCCTTGCCTTCCATACATTGAGTCGTTAATAACGCATCCATTTTGAGACTCCATAACCTAAAGTTGTTTCTCCCGTTAAACTTCTCAATCTCAAATTTCATTCCAGACATAATTGCAGCAACAGAATTTTCGGACAATGATCAGACAAGTAAAAGCCTCAAATCAACTCTAGAAACTCTAACCGTAGCTTTGATACCAATTTGTTGGGAGCACGTAGTAGAAGTCCGATACCTTCACTTGGGAAGATTGCTAAGAGAGAGCCCAAGTTCGAGCCCATCAACATATCTAGTTGGATCCACCTTCACTCAAAAGCTTAAGCCACTTAGTTATGGGCCAACTAGGATATATTAACTGCACTACACCAGATCAATTATTCGACTTCTCTAACACAACTCACACGTGCATCCTAACAATTTTGACTCGCGAGTTCCAACCCATGGCATAGAATGCTCCACTTTTCTCTCTCGGATAAGCGATCGGATGAATTGCACAATAATAATCTGCATCAAGTGCTACAATACCAAATAGACTGTTATTGTAGTTTCTAGAGTTTGGGTGAGCTCCATTGACATTAAGGAACTTGTTAAAAAGTGTCCAGAAGTAGTTAGTAAGTGATTAATCCCGGCAGTGTAACAAAATCTAAAACAGTTAGTGATCTTATAAAAGGTCTATAATTAGTATTTTGAAAATTGGAACTTACTTTTCTTATCGACAAGTGCTTCCAAACGATCTTTAGAATAATACGATGACAAATGCCAAACGCATTCTTATTTGGATAGTGACATTAGCCATGTCAATTTTGTTGGGAGCAGCCGACCATGATCAATTTCATACCAACCGTCCTTCCTCTCAATCATTCAATCCTCTCTCTCTCTCTCTCTCTCTCTCTCTCTCTCTCTCTCTCTCTCCATAACAGCAATCTGTAATTTTCAATATGTTCTTCTGAACTTTCTGGGTTTCCAATCCTTTTCGACACACGAATCTTGACCCGTTTTAGAAAGGGTAGATACACTGATGAGCGTGAATGATCGATGAGCCTTCACCACGACACCGCCTCGCATTGGCTCTTGTTGCTGCTCTTCCATCGATTTCATGATCTTACCTGTTCCACCATCAAAATGGAAAGTGTTGGAATCAATGGAAACACTCTTTTTCTAGGGTTTCTGCTTAATCTAATGGAAGTTCCTTGTTTAGTCAAGGAAGACAGCTAGAACCAGACAAAGGTGTCTGAAAATCGTTTCCTTAATTTGAATACTGAACTTCCTTTACAACTTGACTTGTGTCTCCTGTCATTGATGATCCGTGATCTGATTAAGTATTATATCGATAATGGACATGTGGCCTCCTCTGTGACCAGATTATAATCTGCTGTGATGCGCCATTTTTTGGGGCGATATTGTACCCTTCATGTAGATTTTTTTATTGAATTATTGAGAAGATGATGATGGTGCAAATCTTTGGAATGAGGCCCTTCACCACGTGCACATTTGCAGATTGAAAAGCATCTGTCAGATCTGTAGCATTATCTAGAGAGGAGAGCAAGTTGTTTTGATCCAGGAATAATGACATAGATGATCCATGACCTTTGATCTAATATATAATGTAATCTCTGAATTTTTAAACTATTCAATGTTGTCCCTGAATTTTTTGTACATGTTCAGTTTAGACCCTAAAATATATGACCTATATGAAAATATTCAATGTTTCATATAGTTCAAGGACTAAATTGAACATGTATCAAAAGTCCAAGATCACAACGAACAATTTAAAAGTTCATAGATAACATTGCATACTGGACTAAAGTTCATGGACCACATTGCACATTGAGCCAAAATTTATGGATCATTTGTGTCACTTTTCCTTTCTTTTTGACAGTGAGAGGAGAGTAAAATCTATTGTTCCAAGTCGTACTAGCCTTTCCTACTCACTTTCGCGATGTTTATAGGTCACGTGATATATCGATGAAGTTATTTTATTCGTTAAAAAACCTCGTTAAATTGGTGCAAGGAGACGAGTGCAGCTAAAGTTGCCTATGTCGTCGAGAAATGTTAGTGTCGATGAAGCCTCTAATAATGACAGAAGGGTTTTTGGCGACAAATTATTCTCGTCAACGATAAGGTGGAGTTGAACACTGTTGGAATTAATTAATTAATTAAAATTAATTAAATCTGTCCATGATGCCCATAATGTGTCCATGATGGCCATGATATACGCCCATGATGGGCTGATAACCCACGGCGGTTATCGGAGGATACTGGAGGGAAGTTATTTCTTTTTTAATAGAAGATAACATAAGAAAAGAGGAATGTAGTTAGTTTCCTCAACGTTCATCGTTCTCTTCGAAAAACGCTTTCAAAGAACAGTAACTCTCCCGAGACTCTCTCGCAATCAAACGGACGGCGATTTCTCGCAAGGCCGCACTTCGGAGGCATTTAATCTGTGAACAGCGGATACGTTTTATTGCGTGATAGTATCCCGATCAGTGATGCAAGTTTGTGATTCCATTGGGCATATTTCGTATGTTTTTCCGCACGTTCATGGTTATAGAATTGGAATTCGTTTCGTCGAACACCAACCTAGAATTACTCCATAACAATGCTTAATCTTAGGAGTATCGGGCTATGATCCGATCCGATCCGATTGCTGGAAAAGCCCAGTCTTCTGCTAATGGAAACCTAATTCTCCGCTCGGAGTTTTGCAAAAACTTTGTCAATCCGTTATTGTGTATTAATGCCAGACCCCTACTTTAGCTCCCTTGGGTTTTCAATAGCAGAAGAAGTAAAATTTAGCCACTCAGGTGTGCTTCGTCTCCTCAAAAAAGAGCATACAAGGGCCTGTCGAGGATGTTGGACAGCCCCTGATGATTCCGTTTTCAGAAGACTCATGGCTGCTTGGTGGCTGTTTTGGGCCAGCCACCACAGCCCGACGCTCGAGGTCAGAGTCGACATGCCGAAGAGCATTCGTCGATCCCGGGTCGCCGATTAAGCATGATGTAAAGGACAATTTGCACTTCTCGCGTCTATGGGGCAGCTTCCTCAACATCTTCTTCGAGAATCTCACCCTTATAAAACGCTAACCGAGCTCGAGTATGCTCCGTAACTTCGGCTCTCGGCCAGGGGCCATAGATTTTGTGCTCTTCAGGATCGAACACATCTCCTCAGGATAAAAACAGCAGGAGTACCATAACTTTAGTACGCATAATTTTTTTTTCGCTCACTTTAAGTGTCACAAATTTGAAAAATTGATCACTTAACTGTCATCAGCAATTTGCCTCGCCCAAAATCCGACGTGGACGCTGGATAATCTGACGTGGACATTTTTTGTAATTTTATTATTTTTTGATTTTTGATTTTTGATTTTTTCTTTTTTTTTCTTTGCCTGTCGCTAGCAAGGGCGTAAAGGCCCTCGCCTCGCCCGCAGTCGGAGGGGCCGCGAAGCCCTCGCCTAGGGCCTTCGCGACCGGCAAGGAACATGAAAATAAAAACAAAGGAGAAAAAGGAAAATAGAAATAAGATAATAACAAAAATCCATGTGGAACTTTTGTTTATATATAAAATTCCACGTCGGATGAAAAAGTAAGTAAAAAATCAACTTATGTCGATTTGCCGGAAATGACATTCAAATGATCGATTTTACTTCGATGTGACGCTTAAGTTGGCAAAAAAATATATATATATTATAACACTCAAGTGATCATGATACAAAAGTTATGACACTTTTACTGTTGTTGTTGTCCTTGATCTCCTCCTTCATCACAATGTCTGAGGAGATGCCCCACCTTTTCACGGAGGAAACAAAAGTTTGGCAATCTTTCGTGCTTCACAACAATCCAAACAAATCTTTCCTCTCTGCAAATGAGAAACCCTGGCAATGATATGTTGGGCCATTTTATCCGGGCCTCATTTCAGTCAATTAGCTTGCGGGTTCAAGCACGCAGGCGGGCCTTCGAGGAAGGCACAATAATTACAAAAAACTGTAGTTTATTAGAAGTAGGGTGATAAGGATCCGAATCACCTAATATTGAGGTTTTTATGACATGGGTAACATTACTCAAATCAGGTCATCTATTTTCATTTGGACGGCCAAGAATGGACCATATCATTTGTTGAGGGGGAGGGAAAAAAATTGGGCGGGAATTTTTTTGGGGTTTGAAAAATTTTGAATCCCAACCTTCTCTCAAATCAGATCGTCCATTTTCATTTGGAAGACATGATTTGAGTAATGTTATCCATGTCACAGAAACCCCAATGTTAGGTGATCCACTTCCGGGTGACAATTCTCAACACAACATGATAACACGATAAGAAATTAATGAGTTTGGGTTGAGGTTAATCGTGCCCGAGTCAATTTCGTGTCAACTTATTCGTACGGGTTAGCGTTAACACAACATGCATATGGCCAGTTTCGACATGATTAGCTAAAAACTGTTCTTTTCATGTCATTCACGGTTATGATCTTAAATTGATGCTTTCTCCTTAATTATTAACGACATTTTTTAATTTGATTTGATGATATTTTGGTGTCGGATTATCACTAATTTATAAATGTATCTTATGAAAAATCGAGAATATTTCGTGTCAAGTTCGCGTTGGCGGGTTGATTTCACGTCGCGGCGGGCCATGCAATCATATCGACCAATCAGCCCATTATTTCATTGTGCAACATGGGTCGTAATTCGTCAACCTGCTAATTTTTAGATCGCGCTCGTGTCACATTAATCCACATGATAAGCTTCATCGTGTCGTATTTGGGTTGACCTATTTTTTAGTGTAACCGTAACGGACACGACCCGCTTGCACGAATTGCCACCTCTAGTTAGAAGAAAAAGTAATACCCCTTTGGTAGAATACCAATTTGTTATAATATTTAAATGGTAAACCACGTCTTTATTTAATAACTTAGTCATTCGGGTTAGGCTTTTTGATATGGCATAGGAGCCGGAAGACTCAAGCCAATCTGTTCAGATCCCTAATTTGCCTCCCTCTTGGTCTTGGTCAATCCAAACCCTCGCATGAGCATGGATTTTTACCATATCCGAATATGAAACCACTTATCTAACACTTTAAACTTCCGAATCCGATTTTCCAACACCATTAGCATTGAGGGTACAGAACAATAACGCAACGCAAAACCTTTGAACTAAAACCCATGTTTTAAAGTTTATGGCATGCCAAGATTGGTGAAATTGTCAATAAGTGAACGTACCTGAAGAAAAATCAGTCAATCAATTTCCTAACTTCAAAAATACTCCACACCTTCCTTCTAGACAAAAAGGAAAAGGAAAGTAAATGCATGTACCATATGACCTGCGCTTATCGATGGTGAAGTACAATCAATCAAATGAATCGTGACAAAGTCTTTACCTAACCAAAGATAGATGACGAACTTCTGTACGGGTCCCTTTACATCCCCACTTTCAGTAGCAGAAGCAAAGACCGAAACGTTGTCGTTAGTATGAGGTGAGCGTTTTGTTTAAACCTGGGTTACAGCTAACTTTACCAACTCCCTCTTTTGGACAAGAACGCCAACGACCGAGATGATCTGACTGCTAGACACGACTCTAGAGATTCGACCAAGTACTGTCGAACTGATCTTGTTTTGATGGTAGTTTCTTTTTCCATGTCGGATTCACTTTCACGTACTCGTATAGTTCTCGATCATTCAACATCTTTTGTGGAAAATGAATTTCTTGTGTATAGAAGAGTTGTTTCAACTGAAGATTCGCACGTAAGGCGTTCATTATGATATCTCGACTTGAAAATAACAGGGTCCTGGTGTCCGAGAGGGAGTCTTGGGGCGGGACTCCCGAACCCTAGGGGCATGACTCGAGACCAAGGCTGCCGGGCAGTGGACGAAACGAGGCCCCGACGGCACGTCATTCCGAATTAAAGAGCTTTGCTACATGGACTGAGAAAAGAGTTTGGAACCATGCCGATTGTCTATTCCCTCTCGAGGGCGCTCTGGTGGTTTTCATGAACTTCGAGGGTGGTTTTCTAGAGAGAGAGAGAGAGTTGGATCATTTTCGATCCAGCGAACTCAGACCAAGTAGATTTTTCTAGATTACAATGTTTAGTCAATCTATACAATCGTTAATGAATACTATGTTCATAGATTGTGATCACTTGATATCAGATATAGTTATCAATGAATGTTGTTTATGACATAATGACTGTCAGCTCTCGCATATACTTCGTGGTGAATCATGCAAGACAATGGTTTTGGAGTCCACCCCACATTTAGCAGTATAATGAATTTCCCGAGTCATGCTAATTTATCATTGATTGTATATGCCTGCAATATTCTGACACGGGAGGAAATTGTCAAATAAATCATAAACCTATGTCAGAATGCTAATTTAGCTATGAATTTTCTAGTTTTACCAATTTAGTTATAAATCTCAACTCAAAATTTCAATGTAATCCTTCCGGCCAATTTTCGTAGGGAAGCGCTGACGTAGCGGTGTGCCACGTAAGATGGCTAGCAATGACAAGATCTCTACGTCAGCGATTTTCGGCGAAAACTAATTGGAAGGACTACATTGGAATTTCACGTAAAGGTTTAGGACTGAATTAACGGAATTGAAAAGTTTAAGATTGAATTGGCATTCGTACAATAAGTTCAGGACTGATTGAATAATTGAATTGACATCCACACAATAGGTTTAAAATTGTTTGGGTAATTTTGCCTTTTGACAATCATATGATTCACACCCTGAGGTGGACAATGGCTCTCTTTTGGTGGGGGGCTTTTCAAAGGACTTAAGGAACACTTTGTACGAGTCTTCACACATTCACCAATAAGACTGGTGACCAGTGAGACTTATACAACAGGGAATTACAAAAACTAATTAATTAGAGTAATGGAAATTAATAATCTAGTTAGAACGTCGACCCAAAAAAAAAATTAATTAGAACAATTTGAACGCCTATATATATGTATAACATTGGAAGCCATTTAGACTCTACTTTATAGTTCACGAAATTTTTAAATACTTCGATATAACGACACAAAGCAAAAAAAAAAAAAAAAAAAAGGAGGGGAAATAGAGAGACGGCCCATTTCGCTTGTCGGAGACAATTTTGGCCGAAACCCTACCTGATCGCGAGCGACAAATAGCATCATTTCGACCGATTCATAACACACGAACAACTCATTATTCCTTGAACATCGGTTTTCAAATCACGGTCAATTCCGTTGAATTCCGATACGCATTCACGACACGAGCAACTCACGTGGAGGATAAAAATAAAACAATACAATTGTGCGAATTTTTTAATTATTCGATGAAGATTATGCGTGGTGCACTTAGTTATCGTAAAAGGATTAATAAACATGCTTTCTTTTAAATGAGTGAACATTCCTACCATCGGGAGTTGGTGAGCCGTTGACTCGGGGAGCCAGGTGGGCCCCAGGAAATTCTGGGCTTCATACTCAAAAGGACCATCTAGAAGCCCAACTGTTTCCGACCCACTTTTCGATCCCCGACACAGATAGTGCAAACAATTCCAAATGCATGGCACTCGTGCCGAGCTGTCCCACTACTTTTTGTGGGCCCACTCGACATCCTATGATGCTCCGAGATGGTTTTTTTTTAAAGGTGATCTCGGAGCTCCACGTCCGCATCCGAACCAATCACAGCACGCGAAGTGTTATCGACCGAAGAGAAGAAACACGAAAAAAAAATAAAAAATCACGGGGGTCGTGTTTTAATCCTTGCACGTGGCTGGCTAAGAAAAGCACATTCTCCTCCCTTAACAAGTTGTACTCACTTGATTAATCACGTGTGTTCCTTATTTCTCGAAACAACAGATTAGAAATCTTGAGTTTATCTGCTGCAGTCTTGTACTTCGATTTCTCACATCCTCCTTGCACTCTTGAAGTATCAATTTAACCATCAATTTTCATGGGGGAAATTACCAAAAAAGTCTTAAATTTATTATAATTGTGCTAATTCAGTCATAAAACTTTTTTGTTTTGCACAAATGCAAAAGGTTTATAATTCAATTGGCAAAGAAAAAGAAAACCAGAGTACCTTTTCTCGTCTTCCTTGTTATTTTGTTTTTTCACTTTTACAAATTACACTTCTCATTCTTCAACCCTCATGTACGAACTAATGTATGTTCATTGCTATTTTTAGATTAAGTTTCACACTTCCTTACTCGGGATATTTATTTATTTTTCTGGTTATTTTTCCGCAATTTATGTACTCTTTTTGCAAGTTTTGTATTATAAAGTTGTCATCTTACAAGTTCTTTTCCAGATCAAGTGAATTGTTGTATAATTGATTATAGGAAAAAAAAAATTAGCCCAAAGTACCGTTTTCGAAGGGGAAGGGACTCAAAGGGCCCGTTTGGTTCAGCATTTGGCCAAGGGATTTTGAAAAATTGCAAATACCTTTGAGCTAAAGGGGTTTGGTGAAATGCAAGTACTGTTTGGTAAACTTTTAATATTTTGTGTCCCAATTTAAATTTTTTTAAATTTAATTTGTTTAAAATTAGGAAAAAAAAATCGCCTGCGGGCGGGCGGCCGGCCGAGGAAGGAGGAAGGAGGAGAAAAAAGAAAAAATAAAATAAAAAACTGTAGTTGCATTTTCGAAATGCAACTTCCCAAAGTACCTCCGAAGGTACTTTGGGCTAAAGGCCTTTGGAGAGCATTTGAGATGCAATTGCATCTCCCCAAAGTGAGTCAAAAAAGTAACCAAACATCATTTACATTTGCCCAAGGAACTTTAGAGCCCCAAAGCTCATTTGAAATGTTGAACCAAACAGGGCCAAAGTTTAGAAACCGATGCATAAAATCCAGTTCGATTTTAGTGAATAATTTTCAAAATTGTTTTCTACAATTTCACTAATTTCCCGAGTCGACTTTGTTTGAGGTGCACGCTAGTAACGAAAATTAGCTGAAATATTAGATGCATCATAGAGAAAAAATTTCTCGGTCACGGTCGCCGCGAACACCGCCGGAGTTGTCGAATCCAGGTATTTTGTGGCCATGGCAATTGTCATCAGCATTATGCTTTCATGGTTGCTTTTTAACTGAGATAAAGGACCTTGCTACTGCTCTTGAAAACTCTGAACTTGAGCATCATGAACTTGCACAGGAAGTCGCAAAACAAAGAAGACAACTGAATGTAATGCAAGCAAGTCTTAAGTTGAAGTCACTCAAGAATTCAGATCATAATCCTTGTACGCAACTAAATTGCATGGAAATCTGATTACATCAACATAATAATATGGAAGTAACCCAAAAATATCTCCAAATTCTAAGTCACATGCAAAAATGATGACTGGTAATTAATATGACGAAAGACATTCTGGTTGAGCTAGGATCAGAAAAATTGGAGGGAAAAAATCATAAAAAGATGAACAGTAATCAAAAAAGAAGGAAAGAACAGGGAAAAAAGGAGAAAAATTTAAAAAAAAATCATAAAATTACTCGAAAAGACGTCTTCTTGTTGTCCACCTTAGATCGGGGGAAATTACCAAAAAATTCATAAACGTATTGCAATTGTGTCAATTCAGTCCAAACCTTTTTTTTTTTTGCCGATTCAGTCCTAAACCTTTTGCAATTGTGTCAATTCAGTCCATCCGACTAATTTTGACAGTCCGGCTGCCGTGAACGCCAGCCGGCAACTTAATATTTTAATATCATTTTTTTTCTCTTCCCTCTTCTTCGTCCTCTGGCCAAAGGTGACACCAGCAAGCAGGCGAAGCTCGCGGCGAGCCTCACCAATCGCGCCTCTGTTTGGCTGTAGTTCCTCCTTCTCCAGCCGCGCCTGATTCTCCAGTAGCTGGCCAAGCCTCCCTGAACTCCTCCATTTTTGCTCTAGAGATCTCCATATCCGAGCGTCTTCAATTTTGTTCTCATCTTCCTCAATCGTCGAGCACCATCTGAACCGAAAGGATCTTGAAGCAGAGTTGGCGAGGTCTTAGTCGGCCTCGCCCGGCGACAGTGAGGCTCACCGCGACCTTTGCCTACTCGCCAGCGTTGCCTCTGGCCACTGGCTAGAGGAAGAAGAAGAGGGAAGAGAAAAGAAAAAAAGTGAAACATAAAATAATTTTTTTTAAAAAATTATTAAAATAATATGTAGCCAGAAGGCCTGTGCCGACCGTTGTCCACGTCAGCACCCGCTGGCCAAAATTGACCGGATAGATTGAATTGGCACAATTACAAAAAATTTAGGACTGAATTAACACAATTGCAATAAGTTTAGGACTTTTTTGGTAATTTTCCCCCCTTAGATTTGTGGCTTACCATGTAGGTTGGCCGACATGACTAGACTGTCACGTTAGCAATTTCATATGAAAATTAGCGGAAAGACTATATTGAAATTTTACGCAAAGGTTTAGGACTACATTCTGAAAATGGAAATGTTCAAGACTAAATTTGCATCTGTATAAATAAATCTAGACTTCAATTGACTATTTTCCCTTTAATGTAAGCAAGTCTTAAGCTGAAGTCACCCAAGAGTTCACCTCATAATTCCTGTTCGTGACTAAATTGCTTGGCAATGTAATTACAACAACATAATCTAGAAGTAATCCAAAGATATCTCGAAATTCTAACACTATTGGTGTAATCAAGCAAGTCTTAAGCTGAAATCACCCAAGAATTCATATGTCGACTAAAATCATGGCAACGTAATTACAGCAACATAATCTAGAAGCAACCCAAAAATATCTCCAAATTGTTAGTCAAGCGCTAGAATATGAAACTAATACAGTTCAGAAAGTTAGAGGGACTGCAATCACACAAAATTATAGTTTAAGGATTAAAATATCTCAAAAACCAATTACTTTCATCTTAGTTTAGACCAAATATGTCGTTCAGTAAATTTTTAGGGTGTCAAAAAGCTCATAAAAAATTAGGGTTTCCGACTTTGCTCATGCTTAGGGTGTCAAAGAGCTCATAAAAAATTAGGGCTTCCGACTTTGCTCAAAATTCCTGTACGTGACTAAATTGCTTGGCAATGTAATTACAACAACATAATCTAGAAGTAATCCAAAGATATCTCGAAATTCTAACACTATTGATGTAATCAAGCAAGTCCTAAGCTGAAATCACCCAAGAATTCATATGTCGACTAAAATCATGGCAACGTAATTACAGCAACATAATCTAGAAGCAACCCAAAAATATCTCCAAATTCTTAGTCACGCTAGAATATGAAACGAATACAGTTCAGAGAGTTAGAGGGACTGTAATCACACAAAATTATAGTTTAAGGATTAAAATATCTCAAAAACCAATGACTTTCATCTTTGTTTAGACCAAATATGTCGTTCAGTAAATTTTTAGGGTGTCAAAGAGCTCATAAAAAATTAGGGTTTCCGACTTTGCTCATGCTTAAGAACATTCATAGATAATTACTAGACTTTTGCTCGAAACAAGAGGCCCAGAGGGGTCAAATTCTCTCTCTACGTGGAGCACGAAAAGGTTAAAAAAGGGGAATGACTAAATGGCAGCGCACATCCAAGCAATGTCAAAATGCTGTCATCTGTTCCTGGTGTCTCCTGGTATTCTGCAGAAACCTCTTCTTGGTTTGGGAAAACCCTAGTTTCAACAAAGCCACCCAAATTTTCAAATGGACGACCCCCAGCGTGACAAGTTAGCACGAGATATAGCAAAAGTGGTTGGTGGGGGTGATGTTTTCCAAGTTAAAGACCTATTCCTTCGTCGAGTGCTGTGAGGTTTGGTTTTGGTTATGGAGGTTGCTTCCGGGACAAGTCGTCTGGTTTTAGTTGGTTAAAACATTACACACGATGACGAGGAAAAAATTGGAAAGAAGAAGAAAGACAAATTCGATGACCGTCGCTGTCTTTTCGTTATCAGACGAAAGGGGAAACAGGAGCTCCTGTCCTGTCTTGACACTTTTGCTCGGGGAAGATCTCCCAAGTTTCAAACGTATCCGTCTTCCCCATTTTTCGTTTTATCGATTTTTCTAACGTGCCTTTTCCACTCTTTTTTTTCAACATGGGAATAGGTCTAATATCACGAAGAACCTCCAAAATTTTAGCTCTTATCTTAATTTTACTTTTTGCCTTATAAAAAACCTTCAACTTTTAGGTGAAGTCTCAATTCTACCATAAACTGTTTGTTTTAAATGTTCCCATAAAAAGTCTCTGACTTTAGGTTCAGTTCTAATTTTATTCTAAACTTTTTTTGTCTAATAAAAAACCCTAAACTTCAGGTTCAGTACTAATTCTACCCTACACTTTTTTTGTCTCATAAAAATTTCCCAACTTCACCAACTTTTACTCGAGTCCTAAATCCACCTTCATTTTTTACTTAAAAGTAAAAGTTTATGATTTTCTATGAGATTGTAAAATTTTCAGGGCAAAATTTGGACTGGACTGTAAAATTGGGACAAGACTTAAAGTTGGCAGTTTTTCATAGGACAAAAAAAAATTATGGTAGAATAGGGACGGAATCTAAAGTTTGAGGTTTTTTATGAGACAAAAAAAATTTATGGTAGAATTGGGACTGAACCTAAAGTTAGATGTTTTTTATAAGACAAAAGGTAGAATTGAGATAACAGTTAAAGTTTGAAGTTTTTTAGGGTATTAGGCCAAATGGGAAAAGGATGGTGGGCAACTAGGAAACTATATATCAAGCGGGTCAGACTTTTCTCTTGGCATCTATTACAATATGAACTCAAAAATGGATTAAGATCAAGGGGCTTGGGGACTTCATAAGAATGAGATTACAGGAGGGGAAGCACTTACGAGTTACGGCTAATGATTTGCGTTTGGACTGTTGAATTTGACTGGAGAAAAACCATGCAAGTGACCATCCAAAGTCAATTTACAAGCTGTGGGATTGCGGTCCACGGGAACATAAACAAAACTGCCATTACATCTATTGCTACATCACGGATGACGTCTGGAGTTCCATGGACAGAAGCAATAATGAGGGCTTTTTCTTCCGTCTCTTGCTAGTATGTACACTCTGTTTGTTTGTGTTTATTTGTCTACTTCCCACTATAATTTATGACTTCCTTTCCAAAGTTTGAAAATAAATAGCGTGTCATATAACTCTCGATGCAAAAATAGATCATACGTGATTGCGTATGTCGATCTTTGAATGTTTCGAAGATTTCGAGTATTTCTGGTTAAATAGAAAGTCAAAGTGCGAGTATTGCAAGATCTACAATAAAAAGATGGCCAAAAGTTCGTAGTGAAACCAACTCTAGATAGGCCTATTTGTCGACATTAGTCTTTGAACTGAGGAAGCTTTGGTGATTCATGTTCATTTGGGTAATGATTTGATTATGAAAGCAAAAATCGGTCAAGGAAAATCGCAAAACAGACATGGGAAAACACAAACCGAGTGCTATACAATGTGAAATTGAAATAGTCTTTTACGTACGTCTCCGGACAACATCATCGAAAAAGAGGTCAAAAGAAATTATTTGTGCCGAAAATAAGCACTATACTTTGTCACGGAGGATCTTGGACATTTCAATTTTCAAAGCAAACCAAAATCAAAATCTTCACAACCCCCCAACTATAACGTAAAAAATTATACATTATTAGGTCCTCATGACATCATCATGAGCCTCATCACCTCCGTCATGTACGTGAGTATTATATAAATTTGTAACCTAAAACCTTCACGTCGAAGAAGTATTATACACCCAGCATGACACGTGGAATCTACATGTGGACTAGAAAGAGCCAACGAAGCACGAATCTTGAATTATACCATTCAAGGGAAGTGAAGACATAAACGACTCCATTACACATAATACATTGGTGAAAAATCTGAACTCCGTGGCCGGTACCGCGATATCTTAAGTTTCTACGGATACTCATTAAATCTTGCTATAATGATCACCTCGTTCGATCCTTTGATAAGCCGTTGTTCGTGGATAGATGTCGAGAATAGTTATAGGGTTTATAAGAAATTGCGATATTGAATCATGTTAAGGGGGAAAAGTGTAAAAAGAGTCTTAAACCTATTTTATTGGTGTCAATTCAGTCCTAAACCATTTATTGATTCCAATTTAGTCTAAACCTTTTTGTATTTGTGCCAATTTAGTTTATCTAGCCAATTTTAGCCAGAAATCGTTAACGTGGACGCAAGTCGTCCCACGTGACATGGCCAGCACTAATGTGGACCATTTAAATTTTTTTTATTAATTTTTTGAATTTTTATTAATTTTTTTCTCTTTCTTTTATGTATTTTTTTTAATTAAGGGCCAACAGCCAGCGACCCTCGCCGGCCCTCAATTAAAAAAAGAAGTGTACAAAAAAGAAAAAGAAGAAAAAACTAAAAAAATTATTAAAACATTAAAAAAAAATGTCCACGTCAGCCCCATGCCACGTAGAACAACCATCGTCTACGTTAGCGTTTTTCGGCCAAGATGGACTCAATTAACACAAATTCAAAAGGCTTAGAACTGAATTGGCACCAATGCAATATGTTTATGATTTTTTTTTGACACTTTTCTCCATGTTAAGGCTCAATTTGTATCTCTTGAAATAATTAGCTAATGAAAAATATTTATAATATTGACAACAATTTATGTCTAATTACTTTCGTGAAAGATAAAAATATTTTTCGTTTTATGTCTAATTATTTTCGTGAAAGATGAGAATATTTTTCGTTCATTCATTTTTGTAAGCAAGACAAGTGATTATTTTTAGGAAATTTTTTTTCGAATTATTCATTCTCTGCGAATCAAACGGAGCTCAAGTGTTTCAAATAAACTTGTATTCTTCAACTAATGAGTTACGCTCAGTGAACATCAAGTTCAACCCTGCGATCTCAAAATTGTCAACCCTAACAAACCCCACTAAGCATACCAAAAATAAAAATAAAAAATCTCTTGTTGGCGGCGGGTGGTTTCTGAAATTTATGGTGGCGAATCTTCAACTCGTCGCTGAAGTTGGTTCGAGCTATCTTTTTCATTTTCGAAGACTGAATTATCTCATAATTTTTTATTTTATTTTATGACTTTTAGATTGTTCAAATTGCTTCAAGAAGTTCATCTCAATTCGAAGCTTATGGAATAATTGGCCTTGGGATCTGTGTACGACATCGTACTTATTGTTCTTTCTTCCTCCCATTTTCTTGGTCTTAACAATATAAGAAATTGAAGAATGAATAACTTAAAAGTTATGTGTGGACCTACCAATAAGAAAATATAAATAAATGAAAGAATAGTTGGTCTCCAATTTATCTATATTTAGATATGAAGACGCTCTAAATGGCCGAATTTTTCACACTTTCCATTTCATACCGTTGAATTCCGCACTAATAACCAAGATTAAGAATAATGACAACCAAGAATGATTATGAGGTAAACCCTAATTCTACCGGGTCGCCAAATTCTGCTATTGTAGATCAACTTTCGTAGGAATTTCTGGTCAGCTATCCCTTTTAATATTAACTGCTTTCCCATTAACTAAAGTTAATTGTTTGACGCGCGATAAATTGGACCAAACAGATGTCCAATCAAGGCATGGGATGTGTTGAGATGTCACGTTATTTCCAGTGTTTGTTCAAGTCCCACAGCATCACAATAAAAATAGGGAAGGTTGATTTGGGGTCGTTCTATAACCATGTGAAATTGACATTAGGGTTTCTGCTCCGTTTTAGTCAAACGAATGTTGCTCGTGCTATTTAGAGGGAATAAAAGTCATATTGCTTCGAGGATGGGGATTTCTATCTTGCTCGATTCCTTTTGTACTCTTTTTTTTTTTCCTGATGATTTTCAATTTAGGTTTGCTGGAGTTAGGAAGAGCACAAGGGGAAAATGGACAATACTAGCATTCTATGTTCTTTGGCGTTTGTTAACGAAAACGTCGGCAAGTAGTTAAACTTAGCAATCACTTTGAGACTAGTGTTTCCCAAAAACCAATATTTGCGACATGAATGAAAGATTTCAAGGTAATTTTCAAGCTTCTAACATCATGTGTGCTAGTCATATCATATGAGATGAAAGCTGGAAAATTACCAAAAAACTTCTAAGGGTGGGTTTAGTTCAGCTTTTCCAAAGCCCATTGGAGCCCCAAAGCCCTTTGGGAAAAATCCAGGGTAATTAGCAACCATTCTCAAGGGACTTTGGGATGAAAGTTGGCATTTAAAATGCTGAAGCATTGAGTTTTCAGCACTTGACCAAATGCTGAGCTAGGATTTTTCTTCAAAACCTACCCTCACTTATTTTTTCAAATTCCAATTTTACCCCTCATCTTTTTTGTTATATTATTTTTTTAAATAAAAAAAAATCTAAACCCTAGGTTACGGCCGGCGGCCAGCCAGATCTGTGGCCGTCGGCCGAGGCTACCTGGGGTGGGACAACCCCCGGCTGCCGTCACGCGACCCCAGGGCGGCCATCGCCGGGGTTTCTTGGCCCATGATCGCGAGCCCAAGCGACGGTTGCCTGAGATCGTGCGACCTCAGGCCTAATCGCCAGGGTCACGAGACCCAAGGGACGGCCGACGGGCGTCTCGCGACCATAGGCTGGCCCTCGCCGGGGTCACCCGACCCTCGGTCGCGAGGTCATGCGAGGGTCGCGAGACCCCCAGCGACCCTCGCCTGGGTTCGCATGGCCCAAGCAACAGCCACAAGTGGTCGCGTGACCCCAGGCCTCCCTCGCCAGGGTTCGCTCGACCCCTAGCGGCCGTAACCCTAGGGTTTGGATTTTCTTCTTTTTTTTATTTTATTTAAAAAATAAATAAGTTAGAAAGCCCCTTTGCAAATTTGGTTTGCCAAACACTAGTTAGCCCAAAACTATTTTTTAAAGGGTTTTTTTACCGAATGCCATTTGCATTTCCCCAAAGCCCCTTAAGCTAAAGGTATTTGCATTTTCCTAAAGCCCATTTTTAAAGTTGAACCTAACCCATCCTAAATCTATTGCAATTGCGCCAATTCAATTGTAAATCGTTTTTTTTTTTTTACCAATTCAGTCATAAACCTTTTGTATTTGTGTCAATTTAATCCATCCAGTCAATTTTGATAGGAAATCGTTGACTTGGACAATTTTAAATGATATTTTAATATTTTTAGAATTTTTTTATTTAAGTTTAAATTTTTTCTTTCCTTTTTCGTTTTCTTTCTAGTTCTTTTTTTTTTCTTCCGTCTTCCTGCCCGACGACAGGCCAGAAGCAAGGAACAGCTAAGTCAACCTCAGATGAAGCTCGCCATTGGCGAGGACGAGCCTTTCCCACCCCTAGAGAGGTGCAACCTCGCCCAGCAACGGCGAGGTCGAGCCTCACCAGTGGTTGGCGGAGGCGAGCTTCCCCAAAGGCCGAAGAGGTCAACCTCGTCGGCCCTAGCCTCTAGCCCAATAGCCGAACCTCGGCAACCGGCTAGAGGAAGAAGGATGGGAAGGAAAAAAAGAAAAAGAATATAATAAAGGGCGACACTTTTTCCATTCCTTCTTTAACTAATACACTCCTTATAAGAGTGTTTTGACCATATTACCCTCCGTCAGTCCCACTTTTTCATCATCCTCTGTTATTTACTTT
Organism: Lenwebbia sp. NSW1173648; assembly: GCA_029784005.1. Taxonomy (NCBI): domain Eukaryota; kingdom Viridiplantae; phylum Streptophyta; class Magnoliopsida; order Myrtales; family Myrtaceae; genus Lenwebbia; species Lenwebbia sp. NSW1173648. Next base: position 4,867,322 of record JARCGZ010000005.1, read on the forward strand.
CTTTCTTTTTATTTTCTTGTGGGTCCCACCTTCCACCTTCTTCTTAATTCTCTCTGTTTTCTCCGCACCCCTCTCTTACTCCTCTTAATTAAATCTTTTCATGGTTCAAGCCTTGGTGGTAATTCATCAATTATTCAGAACTGAAGATTAACCCCCTCTCATCTCAATTCCGCTCGATAAACGATTTACATTTTCCAACTAGCCAAGAAGATGGAAAGAAAGGGGAAAAGAAGAAGCTTCAAAGTCAAATTTTGTTTTTCTCGCTCTCAAGGGAAGCAATTTGAGACATTTCGCTACTGGGTTTGATCTTTACTCGCTTCTTTGTTTTCTTCATCAACTACCGAATTACGACCATGGACAACATGACTCACCAAATTATGACCGTGAACTACAGGACCACCAACATCTTAATCCTCCTCCTCCTCCTCCTCCCTCCCTCCCTTTGATCTCTCCACTTCTTCTTCCTCTTGTTCGTCACCATGACAAACATACTGAGTAATATCTGCTTTAGCTAACCGCTCTTGACTCTCTCCCACTGTCTCACCCTCAGCATACCATTTCTTCCCTTTCATCTCTCCCTACTTCACTCTCTCTCACCCACACAAACTATCCTTTTAATTTTTGCACAGACCACCTCGATAAACTCTTCTGTACCTTGATTGATATATATATATATATATATATAGATTAGCGGGAAATCAATCAATGGCGTTGCCCGACCACATGACAAGTGTTCACCCGTGGATCTTTTCTCGTTGAGCTTCATCCACCCTTGGTTCACCGAGGCCTACACTTGGGATACCAAGACCCAGACCAAAGCCCGAGCACACTATCAACACTACAGCCCGGCCACGGCGTCGAAGCGCAACGAGTCTCCATTCTGACCACCAATATAACCACCAACATCATCTATTAAGAGATATAAGATTGAAGGTGGGACCACAAGAAAAGAAAAAGAAAGGAACCAAATGGACATCATTTTAAGAGATAAAGAAAAATGGAGCACTTTTGGTAGAATAGTAATTAAGGATGCTGAAAAAGTGGGACCCATGGAGGATAATATGGTCAAAACACTAAAATAATGAGTGTATTAGCTAAGAAAGGAGTAGAAAAAGCGCGGCCCTAAATAAGCAATCTAGAAAATATTAGAATATTATTAAAATTATTCACATTAGCTCCTGCTACGTCATGTCAGCGATTTTCGGCTAATAATGCACAAATACAAAAAATTTAGGACTCGAGTGACAAAAAAAATATTTAAGACCGAATTGACACGATTGCAATAGGTTTAAAACTTTTTTGGTGATTCTCCCAATAAAAGCTACATAGGTCATTTGCCCTTTCAATTCATCCTAATCGATCCTATAGGCGGGCTCGCCCAAAAGGGGATCTCATTGATTATCTTTCATCGTATGTTGTTTCCAAGACTATGGTACTAATAATAATAAAAAGAATACCAGATCACCACATTAAAAAGAAAAAGAAAAAAAGAACGTGCTCTCTCAACACATCCAAAACAATGTCATCCATAAGATGAGGCCTAGTGCTTTTTGACAGGCAATATACTCATGGGACCTTCAACGAAATAAAGTAGAAATCAGATATATGAGATTGAGAATAATCAAAGGAGGATCAGGAGAGTGATTCACTGAGGGAACGTGACGGTGCCGCATTGTCCGGCCATTAAAATCAAGATTTAATTGGAGGAATTGATGATGGCGTCCTTTTGCCTCTTGAAAGCTCGCAAAAAGTCCTCGATTTCCCATATGGTAAGGTCAGGGTTACAGTCTTGGAGATCTTGGGAATAAAATCTCGAAGGTAATTAACAACACCAATGAACATGAAATTGGCCAGATGACTAATATTGGGGATAGCATACTTGTTTCAGATTCACATTTGTCTTCGCTCTCACTCGCAATTCTCTCAGACCCGTTCCCATCCTTTGTGGAAAAACACAGATTTCTTTGTTAGACTCCCTTTGGACTTGGGTGGTGGAGTAGCTGAGCCAAGAACGAATCAACCAATATTTTCTCAATTGCTCCTTTTTTCCTAGGTCACAATGTCGTGACAAAAGGGCTGTTAGACCACGAAGGTGGCACCCCCGGGTGTTGACACATGATTTTTAATCAGTCTTTTCTTTAAAAAAAATCATTAAAACTACAATGAAAATTCATAAAATTTAAAAATAAAATTTTGAAGCCTTGGCCAAGCCTAAGGAACCAATTTTGAACAAAAAATATTTTTCCGATAATTTTCTGAATTTCTGGTATTTATTTTGATTAAAAATACCCAAAAATAAGAAAAATAGCATTTACGACCAGAAATATATGAAAAAAAATAGTCATTAGTCTTTTTTTAATTCCAATTGCATTTTGGTCATTTTAAAATCCAAAAATTTGATCGGGAACCTACTATTCCATAATTTTGCAGTTAGGTCCCTGATTTTTCAAAAATCTCAAATTCAACCCTTTTTAGACTTTTTATCACTTTGGGCTAGTTATGACATTTGATCCTAATATCTTGAATTGCATATATGTCCAATCACTTTCATGGTTTGAACAATTTGGAAAATGGACTTAAATGATTTTCACGCGTAAGTTTAAAGGCCAAATGGAGAATGCCAATTTCCATCCATGTTCGTGCGTGCCTAAAGTCCAAAGGAAGTTCACGGAATTGCTTGCAACCCCCGCGCCGACTTACCTATTCGCACATGTGCGCACGTGAGGACGAGTGGCAAGGAAATTTTCGGCGGCGCCAAAATTTTGGGGGGCAGATTCCATTAGGTTACAAAAGCCTCTAACAGGATAGAGATAACAGATTGGAGAGAGGAAGAAGAAAAAAAATGTTTTGAAAAACTCCCGAAGGACGCCATTGTTGCAGGAGGTATGAGAACTTCAAAGCTTCGTGCAGAACAAATGGAGGAGAATCGGAGCTCGTCGCTGGTCCGCTGGTCCTCCGAGCATCGTGAGACCTTAAGGAACATGCCAAACCCACTCATTCATGCTCATAACCCTGAAATGGTAAACATCATTTTTGCTCATCCGAAGCTCCGTTAGTGGCGGATTTTGATTCAGCTACTCTTTCTTCGTTATTCTTGGTTTAAACTTGCTCTGAGCTCTTGCTGATCACGCCTATGTGTTTACTTTGCATTTTCGTTGCATAAATCCCCATGTTGACCTCCTTGAACCTTCGGCCCAACCATGAGCTTCATAGCTCATTATGCACGTGCTTGAGTTCTATGGATGCGCATGTAAGTTTTCTAGACCTCATGAAATGTTGATTGATGGATTAGTTCGTTTAGTTTATGTGGAAATTGTGTTGTTAATTGTCACCAATTTTATGCTCACGGCTGGTGCTAGTATAGGTAGTTTTAGGCTTGATTTTGGCGTGAAATTCATGTATGTTGATGTGGAAGTGCTAAGGATTGGATTGAGGTTGAAATCGGGGAGTTTTGGGCTTGTTTTGGCCGTTTTTTGGAGCGTCGGCGATGCGTTAGCGCTGATCATTTTCTTCGGTGAGTCAAGTTGACTGGTCAACCCCCGTTGACCAATCAACGCTGACGTGGCGCCCGTGGATTGGCCACGTGGCGCCACATCAGCAACCGAATTTGTATTCTGTTGCAACAAAAAAAGAGCTAGATCGGACGACCGGGGCTTTGCCAAGTGTCACGATATGGTATTTTTCAAAATTAAAATTGATTTTTCGAATAAAAAATAAAAATCCAAATTGGACGGTGGACATTTGTGCCACGTGTCATGATCTGGAATTTTTTGAAATAAAAATTCATTTTTTCAGAATTATAATTGATTTTCGAAAAATAAAATTTTGTGATCGTGTGGCCAAGGTTTGGCCACGTGTCATATTCTCAGCCTTTGGATTAAAAAAATCATTTTCTAAATAAAAAATTATTTTTTGAAAAATAAAAAATTCATTTTCTGATCGGACGATCGTAATTAAGCCACGTGGCGCACTCTAGGACGTCCGATTTAAAAATGGTGGAAAAAATAAAAAAAATTGAATAAAAATTCATTTTTTCAAAAATTCAAATTCTTGCACCTAAACTACGTCTTTTTAGGCCGACTCAGGACCCTTATGGTCTAGGTCAGGAGCCCGCGAGGCGCAGGCCGGGTCGACCTGGTCTGGATAATATTTTTTTAATAAAAATTCATAAAATAATAAAAATCAAAAAATGATTAAAAAAATTCAAAAAAAATAGAAAATTCCAAAAAAAATTCCAAAAAATTGGAAAATATCCCAAAATTTTGATTTTTTTTTTGAAAAATCTCAGAAATTAAGAAATGGGTCCATTCAATTGGGCAATCCTATTTTTGATGATTTTAATTCCAAATTCTTCTGAAAATGACAATTTTGCCCTTTTGGGCAAATTATCTCAAATCTTCCCAAACTCCTTCCAAACTTCAACTGAACCTTCTCTAAGCCTTTAGGGCTTTACGAGGGATGTCATGTCTTGAGTTCATATATTTTATCCGTATGTTTTATCTCCTTGATTTGCGCACTTACTTTATTGATTATGATTGTTAGGATTAGTTTCTCTCATCTGCATGAAACCTTTTTAGGATTTTCCTCACCCAAAATTGAGCATGCATGAAATCAAGTTAGGAAAATAAGTCAACTTAGGTATAGAAAGGGCGTCGATGGCAACATTGGTGTAACTAAGTCCCCGATCCCAAATCTCTGGTTCCGTTTGAGTCATACGGCTATTCCCATCGCTCGGACGAGATTTCTGATCTACCTTTCCTAAAGATCGATGGTGACTCCAAAGCATGTACACTTACGCACATGTCACACGACCGCATCAAAGGTCTTAGCCGCTTTAAATCCCGATGTCACGCGAGGTGAGGACTTAGGAGAGTCCAAACCAACCTAAGGATCGCCACGGATCTTTAGACATGGTAATCACCCCTAAACTCCTCCGCTCTCGAGGGTCGCGACACCGGGATCGCCATAACCGGAATGAGAAACGCAACATGATAGAAGAGAGGAATGGCGTGCACCTTGTTTAGGATTTGTCGAAACTCGATGCGGAACGGTGACGATTCCTGAAACCCAAGCACTTCCCTTCTATTCTCTCTTGGAGCACTGGCCGAATGAGACAACCACTCAAGAACGAAAAGGTTCATTCTGATTTTTGCATTAGACGGCTAAAGGAGGGACTTGAGCTTGTTTATAAAGTTTCCGGCCGTGGGCCCTCTCATTACGGGCTAGGCGTAACTCGGCCCACACTAAGCCAACCCATATTAAAGCGATTAAGAATCCTTATATCTTACCTTATTAGACCAATCTCTAAAACTGTAAATATTAATTTCAATTAATGTAAGCCCACATAGAAAAACTCTTACAAGGGTATCATACAACTACGCATGCATTTAATCCTATGAAAGTGGTTTACGTGAGAAAGTGTCTCATTGGACTTTCCTTCTATATATTGAAAGATAAAACACATTGAAATTTTAGGGGAAAATTACCCAATCAGTCCTAAACTTGTTGTACAGATGCTGATTCATTTGTGAACTTTACAATTTTGCAAATTTAATCATTAATCTTTTGACGATTTATCAATGTAGTCTTTCCGGCCAATTTAGATTGGAATTCGCTGACATGGACGATTTTGGCAATTGTTTGAATTTTTTCTCTCTTTTATTTTCTTTCTTCTTTCATATTTTGTCCTTTTCTATTATTAATCTTTTTTCCTTAGCCGGGAACGACCACTAGCGAGGGCGACTCTCGCTGGCCATTGCCAAGGCCCTGACGACCGGCGGAGGAAAAAGATGAACGGTAGAATAGGTAAACAAAAGAAAACAAAACGAAAGAAACTAAAGAAAAGGAAAAAAAACAGAAAAAAATTCAGAAAACCTTAAAAAATTGCAAAAATTGTCCATGTCTGCGCCGTTCGTACCTTGCAGGACGGTCGATACTAACTAGATTGCCACATCAGCGATTTCCGGCCTAAATTTACTAGATGAATTACATTAGAAAATCATGAAAAATTTTAGGACTCTATAGGCCAAACTTAAAACTTTATGAATGAATTGGCGGGCCCATACAATAGGTTTTACTTTTTAGACAATTCTCCCTAAACTCATTCTGCTTTTATCCTTAAATAACTCCATTAGCAAAATGAATTTTCTCTTTTTTTTGTTTATCTGTGGACGAGGATTTACGATCTTCTGAGATTAACGGAAAGAGACTCTAATATCTAAGGATTACATGGTTGATTGGGGTCTCAAGAGATCCTAACTAAGAAACTAGAGAGCATTTGTTCAAATCATACAAACTGTGCGAAAGCTACCACGGGTTAGAATTGACTGCACAGACCAAAGGCAAAAACTGGAACAGTACATCAGGCTTGTAGGGAGTTCCACGGTCTGCAGGCCTGGATTATCAAAAACTAGAAGGCAAAAAAACAGGGTTCTCTCTTTAAGTACAAATAACAAATATTATGCACACAGGATGTGTCAATCATTTTTCAGGAAAAATTGACCAAAAAGTCATAAACCTATTGCACTTTTGCCAACTCAATTTTAAACTTTTTCACGTTTTGCCAATTGAGTCCATCCACCCAATTCGAAAATCACTTATGTGGACGCTAGTTGTCTAACGAGTTATGATAATTTTTAATAATTTTTAATTTTTGTGTTTTTCCTTTCTCTTTTCTTTTCTTTGTTTTTTTTTTTTTTGCTCAAAGGGCTGGCGGGGACGCCAGCCACTGGCCGAGAGTCAGCAATTCCAGCCTGCCCTTGGGCGAGGACCACGAAGCCCTCACCGGAGCTGGCAAGGGCTCGGGAGCCCCTGCCTACACCCTCGTTGGCCCTAGCGAGGGCCGCCATGCCCTCGCTTCACATGATCTGGCGAGGGCGTTGTGGCCCTCGCTGTGGCCGCGATGCCCTCACTCGCTGGCATAGTGAGGGCAGGCGAGGGTTGCGACGCCCTCGCCCAGGTTGCCGGCCCTTAGCTAGTGGCTAGCGTCCCCGCTGGCCATTTGAACCAAAAAAGAAAAACAATGAAAAAGAATAACTTATTATAATAGTATTAAAAATCGTTCACGATAGCACAGGTCGTGCCACGTAGGACGGCCAGCCTTCATGTTAGCAATTTCCTGCAAAAAATGGCTGGATGCACTCGATTGACCAAATGTGAAAATGTTTAGGACTCAATTGGCAAAATTAAAAGGTTTAGGACTGAATTAGCAAAAGTGCATTAAATTTAAGACTTTTTGGACAATTTTCTCGAATTTTTTCACGCATCTCATGTCTAACACTATTGATTCAGCTTATTTTGTTGTTCATTGAGTAACCAATTGCTCATTTCAACAGGAGAGACATCGGATGTGTAGAAAAGAAATCACATACATATTATATATCCATCATTAATCAAGATGAACAGGTGTAAACACAATAGAAGGGATTTGTAGTGGACCAAACAGAGGAAAAGGGAATAATGGGCAATCAGGCAACGTGACCCAATTGGGGGGCGGGCAGTGCAGACGTCCCAAAAAGCATTTTGCATTTGCTGGTGGATAATAATGATTAAATAAACGCATTTATGTGTTAATCATAGGCATCACATTAATGGGATTCTTCTTTTGCCACCAACAAAAAAAAAATGGGATTCTCCACTGTAATTATTTACATTTTTTTTTTACTACTCGATGAGAGATTTCAGCTCTCGTTTTACGTTAATTATTTAATATTAGCATGCGTTTTATGGACCATTTGTCTGATGTAAGCGAGAGGCTTCCCGACTTGCTGGTGCAAAAATAAACGTATCACCGTCCCGACAAGCGCGAGGAAATTGTCTGCACATTCTTAATTAATCACGTACCAAAATTCACGCGGACAACACGAGAATTTTCACCTGTTAACCCCCCAAGACTTTCCTTTCTTTTGTCATAATTGCATTTCACCTGTCTTTTTTGGTAATTTCCACCACTCGCTAATCCGTGTTAAATCTGGTTAAAACTAACCCCCCCAAAAAACATAAGAAAGAGAGGGAGGATGTCCGTCCAAAAAGGGTTGACTCGGACAATCTCTGCCGTTGCTTCTGGAAAATCTCCTTGGGGAGAGGGGGCCACACCTTTTTCCACAAACAGAGAGATCAAACATTTTTCTCCGATCCTCTGCAAAAGGCTGTAAGTAAAAATACACATACAAAGCGCACAAACATACATATATATATATACGTGTGTGTATTTATTATATTCCCGCTACTATAATTCCTCTGCATTGGGTCCATTCGATCTCCTCCTTCTCAACCATATCGACCTTTGTCTTCTTCTTCTTCTTCTTCTCCATCATTTCTCTCTCTAGAACTCCACTTGGTTACTTTCTGCATCTCTCTCTCTCTCTCTCTCTCATCTTCAAAAACCTGCGCACCGCGTTTTCATATCTTTTCTGACGGATTTTCTACGCGTCGTCCCACAAATTCCACTCCATTAATGTTCCTCCATATCTCAGTCCAAGAGGTATATATACGCCACATACACCATAAATAACCGCACCCACCTACCGAAGCTATTATAGCTTCTCTTGAGTTCTCCGTAGGCGACCGAGACGAAATGAAGGGCCTCGCCAAGCACGAGCGCCGGTGGGCGTCGGACACCGTCCCCGGCAAGTCTCCGGCGAGCGGCAGCACTTCGCCGGCGGGTACGGAGTCCAGCTCGGCCGAGGAGTTCGTCGAGGTGACGCTCGACCTGCAGGACGATGACACGATCGTTCTCCGAAGCGTCGAGCCCGCGACGTCCGCGTCGGCGTTGATGATCAACATCGATGACGATGGCGGCGACGGCGGCGGCGGCGGCAGCGGGGCCGGGACCCCCTGCTCGACGTCGGCCTCGGCCCCGTCCCCGTCCCCGACGATGCGCCGCAGCTCGTCGAGCCGGCTCCGGCAGTTCTCGCACGAGCTCAAGGCGGAGGCGGTGGCGAAGGCGAGGCAGTTCTCGCAGGAGCTCAAGGCGGAGCTACGGCGGTTCTCGTGGAGCCACGGCCAAGCCTCCCGCGTGCTCTCGGCGTCCACGTCGTCCGCTGGCCAGAATGCCGGCGGGTTCGACGTGGCCCTGGCGGCCCGGGCCCTGCGGAAGCAGCGCGCCCAGCTCGACCGGACCCGCTCGGGCGCGCAGAAGGCCTTGCGCGGACTGCGGTTCATCAGCAACGGCAAGACCAACTGCAACATCGATGCATGGAACGAAGTTCAGGCCAGATTCGATAAGCTTGCCAAGGATGGTCATCTCCATCGTCAAGATTTCGCACAATGCATAGGTTTTCGTCATTCTCCTCCCTAAATCTACTTCCCTTCTTGGTGAATTTTTCTCCTTAGGGTAAATACCGATGACGTTCTTGTCTTTATTCCGATGAAGGAATGAGAGATTCGAAGGAGTTTGCTCTAGAGCTGTTCGATGCATTGGGAAGGAGGAGGAGATTGAAGGTCGACAAGATCAGCAAAGACGAACTCTACGAGTTTTGGTGTCAGATCACCGATCAGAGCTTCGATTCTCGTCTCCAGATCTTCTTCGACATGTACGCATGACGACGATGAATCAAGAAAAACACAAATCACATCTTGAAAACATTTTTAATCATATCTTGTTTTTTTTCACTGCTGTGTTTTGACAAAGATTGCACTTCTTAACAAACTAGGGACCGACCGGTTCATCTTTATTAGGTTTTTTTTATTTCTAACGTGAGATGATTTCATCATTAGTGGTTAAGAGCTAGAAGTGACGAAGGAAGAACAGGGACCCCTGAACAGTGTCCGAATTAGTAACCTAATTATTGGTCGTGTCATTTGTTTTTGTTTGCACCTAGTACGCATCTATCGCATGTTAGGACTATGGTTAATCTCTGCTCGTGATGTATATTTCGTAGGGTGGACAAGAATGAAAACGGTAGAATCACCGAAGAAGAAGTAAAAGAGGTGAGATTTCTGTTCAAACCCTATTCTAATCAGCTGTCATTTTCCTAGAAAATTAAGCTCGATTAGGCTTGGCGACCTCCATTAAATTAACTTCCCTAAACTAATTGTATATACGTGTGATTGAATTGGACCGTACTAAATTATTTGGAATCGAAACTACTGTGCATGAATTAGCCAAGTCTGTCGACGGTCTCGCATGAGCCTTGGTAATAAACTAGGTTTTCCTTACAGGGTGTCATGTTTGAGCTATGACTATAATAATCAAGGTTAGGCGTGATTCGGTGAGCCCCGAAAATCCCTGAAAATTCCAAAACGGAACTAGTCCATCAAGATAATATTTAAATAAACACGAAGTTTATAAAATAAAATTTCGATTTTTTTCTTTTCTTGAGTTTGCTCTGACGTTGCCCATGTTCTAAAAGCATCTTCCCATCCATTATAACAGTTCTCGGGATATTCGTGACGTCTTAGGGGCGACAAATGGCGTCCCAAAAATATTTCCACCAAAAATATTTCCACTACGACCTTATTCCCGAATGCAATAATGAACTAATCCTTCAGTGGGGTTGGTGGGGGCTTTTCGGTCAATTCACGCCGGTCCTGTATGTCATAGTTTTTCCATCCTTGATGCATGCAAGCTGGTTACGTGGACTTTTTGCATCATTAATTTAATTTCGTCTGAGAAACCCTAATTCCAGAGTTCTTGATTCTCGATTTCTTGCTGCGGTTGATGCAGATCATAATGCTGAGCGCCTCGGCGAATAGATTGTCGAGGTTGAAGGAGCAGGCGGAGGAGTATGCAGCTCTGATCATGGAAGAACTGGATCCGGAGCGGCTCGGCTACATCGAGGTCGGTCCATTTTGAGATTTTTTTACCCTAAGATCTAGAGATAATGCAAAGTTCCAAAATATATTTCTTACCCCAAATAGTTGGTGGGGGTACGCGTCTTGATGGAGTCAGGTTTGACCAGTAATTTTTATACGACTAAACCCGAGTGGTCTAAATAGTTTAGTTAAGACCTTGTCTCCCAAGTCCATGTTTGGCGAAAAATGGAAATTTTTTCCTAAGAATTGGGTAACCGTGTTGTTGAACCGTGCAAGAAGAAAGAGCAAGAGCTTATGACTATATACACAAATATATAATTGTATATGTAGCTAGCGCTTTACTTTTGAATTGACCAAATTAAGTAATTTAGAAGATTAGTGAATAATTTTCTTGAATGTGTGTTGGTTGAGCGACTTTTCTTCGATTTTCAGAACGTTTGTTCTAAAAGTTTTGGTAATCAGAGGTTCTCCTTTCCGTCCTAATGTTATTAGTTTTAGATGGGTGCTTAATAGGGACGACTGACAAGTGACAAGCCATACAAATCATGTCGTTTTCCTTACCTTATTGCCCTTAATCAAGCAATAATTCTACGTTTTCATACTAATTAAATGGACTTAAATCAAAATGACAAGAAAAAAATTGCGGCCGATGCGTTAACACAAGCTAGTTAAACTGATGATCTGAGCTGTTTATAATCACGTTAAAATATTTATATTTATAGTCATTTTATTTCCTTAAGTATATAGTGAGAGTCTTGGACCTGAGCAAGTCCTTAAACTATTTCGTTTGAACTTTGGGATGTAAACTTCGAGGGTATTCCCTGGGAAGAAGGGAAGAAAAATATATTCTCTCAACTTAGGGGGGTGGCGGTGGAAAAGGTAGACTCCACGTCAACTTTGATTGGCTACCGCCGAGTAGACATGTGAGTTACGGTCTTTCCGGGTCTGAGATTTATATTCACGCCCATCGTTCCTGCGTTTGACAGCCTCCCTTGTTGGACTCCATGCCGAACCTTCTCAACCCCTTCTCCCTTTTCTTTTTCTTTTAATATTTTCTTGGCTGCTAAAACTTTCTCGGAAAATTTAGTCCTCCATACGACGGAGAAAATAGATGTAGCTATGCCGAAACGACATGCGTAGATGGGGCTTTCTTCGGGGTGTCCCACACGGAACGCGTTACACCACACTTAGTGCACGTATTGCCCCCCCACCCCCGCGTGCTGTCTGGTTTTTGATCGTCACTGTCGTTTTTCGACCCGATCCCTCCTGTCCGGTCCCCTTCCCACGATTCTGTTCCTGAAAGAGCTGCTCCTGAGCTCGCGACGATTCACGATATTTGAATCCTGTTCTTATGGCGGACGTGGGAACGATAAGAAGCACCACATTTGGAGACTAACAAGATCTAATTTTTATCCTTTTTTTTTAAGTGAATAATATCATAATGTGTGGATCGTTCTCTTATTTTGTTCACATGCCATGGATCAAGGGGTGGTGCACATGTCATGCACGAGCTTTCTACTCATGGCGGAGACAAAAGAAGATGAAAAATTCCACTTAAAGTGCTAATAACATGGGGGAAAAGTTCAAATTTTTCTTGCTTTGTTTTTGCAATTTAGCCCCTAAACTTCTACGTGAAATTTGGGTGCAGCTATGGCAGCTAGAGACGCTGCTACTGCAGAAGGACACATACCTCAACTACAGCCAGGCACTGAGCTACACAAGCCAGGCGCTGAGCCAAAACCTGCAGGGCCTGAGGAGGAGGAGCCCCATCAGGAGGCTGAGCACCAAGTGTCTGTACTACCTGGAAGAGAACTGGAGGAGGGTTTGGGTCGTGACCCTGTGGGTCGCCGTCATGATCGGCCTCTTCACCTGGAAGTTCTTGCAGTACAAGCAGAAGGACGCCTTCCAGGTCATGGGCTACTGCCTCCTCACGGCGAAGGGTGCCGCCGAGACGCTCAAGCTCAACATGGCCCTCATCCTGCTGCCCGTGTGCCGGAACACCATCACCTGGCTCCGCTCCACCAGGGTCGGCCTCTTCATACCCTTCGACGACAACATCAACTTCCACAAGGTACACAAATGTTATTTCGTGAAATGCTGTATTATTACCAGAATCGATACTTATTTTCAATTAGTGAACATTCCGAATGTCGTAGACCTCATCGTGGACTGATAGCTCGAGACACCCACGCTCCAATACGAATTCGCATTCCCTTAAGATTATAAGGAGATTTGGACAATAAGTTAGACCTGACCTATGCAATTGGACATGTCTAATCCGTCTGTACGATGAGAACATACATCTTAATCATGGAACCTAACCCTCCTTTTTGAAATTTCCAATACTTGAATAATTTTCCACATCCTTGAGCTAGCTTTATCATCCTATTGGCGGTGGAAACTTTCTTTACACGAATTGTTTTTTCCCTCGGGGACCCGCGAGGAGGACTTCTGGGGAAAGCCAACGTGATTGATTTGATGATATGTCCTGTGTAAGAACGCGAATGGTGCCAGGCATCATCTTTCTGTTTAAAGGCAGCAAAGGTTGACGAATGAGAAGCTTCCCTACCCATTGTTTTGGGCCAGAGAGATCATGATTGTCTCTGTTTATATGGCAGAAAACCTTAAAAGAACTCGTGGGAAGCCATAAAGATTGACTTTTTTTTTTCTTTTTCTGAACAACTTAAAAAAATGGAGAAAAACAAATGTGAAAGGACACTCTGTTCTGTCTAAATTAGATTCTTGTAATGGTTGCATGTCAGTCTATAAATTATGGAGCTTTTGTTTTTAAAATATGTTTGCGCAAGTTGAGCTAGGAGATTGACTTCTTAGTAACATAAAGAAAGAAATCTCTTACATTTCCCCCAAGATCCTTCCCTATCTGCGGATGAGGTGAAGAAGAAACTCTGTATCGTGGCATCAGAAATTGGCGGGAGAGTTAGGATTCATCGATCATTGCCTGAATGAATTTCAATACAGGAAATCACAACTTCTAAGCGTGTGATAAGATACAGATGCGACCCGTAGAACGAATGTAGATCGTGATATCTAGGTTCCGAACATGGAGAGGAGGAGAGTGGTTGATCCAATGACAGATCATATTTTGCAATGTCAATCTAAGGGATTATGTCTGATGTGATACTTGCTGCTTAGACATGTAGAACTACACATGTGATGTGAATGAGATTCTTAGGATTTTCGAGGTTGTCCAGTTAATGAAAAAGCAAGAATTCTGAGAAGAGAAATTTTCTTTTTGAGGTCAGTGATCTTAGCAAAGGCGGCGGTAGCGATGTCTCTACCATTTACATAATTACCGGAATTGTGCTTTTTTGCTTATACTTTTGATTAATGAGAAACTGAAATGTTGTCCCTTTAGCCTAGCAGCTAGTGAATCATAAGTTGTGTAGCCGGTGTCATAGCAAGAACTGCAACATCTGAATAATGTCTTTCTGGTATGTTCACTGGTGCAGACGATTGCTGCCGCTATTGTAGTCGGTGTCATCCTCCATGTGGGCGACCATCTTGCGTGTGATTTCGTGAGGCTCGTACATGCGCCTCAATCCATCTACGATCGATACTTGAACAAAGATTTCGGTACTACAAAGCCTACGTACCTTGATCTTGTCAGGGGGCCTGAAGGCGTGACCGGGATCCTAATGGTGATCTTGATGACAATAGCCTTCACATTAGCCACCCGATGGTTCCGGCGAAGCCTCGTCAAGTTCCCGAAACCCTTCGACCGGCTCACTGGCTTCAACGCATTTTGGTACTCGCACCACCTGTTTGTACTCGTCTATATCCTGCTCGTCGTTCACGGAGTCTTCCTTTACCTCGTTCACCACTGGTACCTCAAGACGGTATGAATCGTTTTCTTTCCCTGCATTCCATTAACTTTCTGAGAATCAGGCTTCTCCAGTGTGCTGTGTTCTTTTACCAACATTGAAATATTGAAAGACGACCGGTGTATTCCTAATGTAGTCGCATAATGTCGAGTTTGTGTCTTCGCAGACGTGGATGTATCTTTCCGTTCCTGTATTGCTCTATGCTGGAGAAAGAACCCTGAGATTCTTCAGGTCTGGATTGTACACGGTCCGACTGCTCAAGGTGACAGAAGCATTCCCGCGCCGTTCATCTTCCCAATTTGATATTCATCTTCATTTGTTGGGCGTTCGATTAAAATTAGTGACATTCAGAACGAATCTGTCGCGATTGTTTAGGTTGCGATCTACCCTGGAAACGTCTTGACGTTAAAGATGTCGAAGCCTCCCCAATTCAGGTACAAAAGCGGGCAGTACATGTTCGTGCAGTGTCCCGCGGTTTCTCCATTCGAGTGGTAAGTCCCCGATTAACGAGGATAACTGTCCACTGAGAACAGACTGCTCAACTGCATATGGTTCCCATTGTTACTTGAAAAGTTATGGAACCTCGCATACGTACTGATCTCTACTCCCGACTCATATTGCCAGGCACCCGTTTTCGATAACCTCGGCTCCTGGCGATGACTACCTCAGTGTTCACATCCGGCAACTAGGCGACTGGACGCAAGAGCTCAAAAGGGTGTTCGCCGAGGCTTGTGAGCCTCCTGTTGCGGGAAAGAGTGGCCTCCTCAGGGCAGATGAAACAACCAAGAAAAGGTGCGTACACTACTTGTACCAATCTTTCATTGTCCACACACTATAGTTTTCCTATATGATGATACTAGTGATTATTGAGCTTGTGGGGTTAATAACAATCAAGACCTTATTCTTTTCTTGATTACAGCTTGCCAAAGCTCTGCATAGACGGCCCATACGGCGCTCCGGCGCAAGATTACCAAAAATACGACGTGTTGCTGCTGGTTGGTCTCGGAATCGGGGCAACGCCTTTCATTAGTATCCTCAAAGATTTGCTCAACAACATTGTCAAAAGCGAGGAGCAAGCAGTAAGTACCACGTACTCAAATTTTTAGTTACCTTTCGAACAACTTAATTGTGGATTGATGTCCGACCAAAAAAAAATAAATTGTGGACTGATGCAAATGAGAATGAATTGGCATTGCACCTGTGATTAACTTCAGACAGATTTTCCTTTTGCCTTCTCTCTTTGTTTGCAGGATTCAGTCACGGATATCAGCAGGAACTCGGATCTAAGCACGGGGAGCGTCGAATCTCCCAACCCGAACTGGGTTTCCCCGCGGCGCAGGAAGGCTCTGAAGACCACCAACGCTTACTTCTACTGGGTGACAAGAGAACAGGGGTCATTCGATTGGTTCAAAGGGGTCATGAATGAGGTCGCAGAGCTTGACCAAAGGGTAACACAGACAACATGCTTTCTTTTGAGCCCAATGTTCAGCTCGTTCATTGGATCGATTAAAAGTATTGTCTTTACTGATCGTGTTCCTCATTGGGGACGTTTAGGGGGTGATTGAGATGCACAATTATTTGACCAGCGTGTACGAGGAAGGCGATGCGAGATCTGCTCTCATCACCATGGTCCAAGCTCTTAATCATGCCAAGAATGGGGTAGACATTGTTTCTGGAACAAGGGTAAGTATCCTCCTCCTCCTCCTCCTCCTCCTCCTCCTCCTATTGTCAATTTAACATCTTGAATCACCAAAAGAGAACGTTTTTATTCAGGTAAGGACTCATTTCGCAAGACCCAATTGGAAGAAGGCTCTCACGAGACTCTGCTCCAAGCACAGCGGTGCAAGGATAGGTGATTCTCGATCATTGAACCACTTCACGAACTTATGAAAACAACTCAACCAATCACCATATGTTTACACTTTTGGCTTCTTGAATTCAGGCGTTTTCTACTGTGGAGCCCCTGTTCTGGCCAAAGAGCTGAGCAAGCTCTGCTACGAGTTCAACCAGAAAGGCTCCACCAAATTCGACTTCCACAAGGAGCATTTCTAGACTGCATTTGCTTCTCCAAAATCCCACTAGCTCCCAACACGTTCATCCACCCAAAGAAGAGTCAACTGTAAGGAGGGAGGCCTGAAGATTTTGTACAGAACAGGGTAGAGCCAGTACAGTCACTGTATGTAATTACAATATAGTTCGTAGGACCCCAGAGAAGAGGGGAAGCTGGTCACTCCACCTCGCGAACGTGGCCACAGCGCGGGAGGAAAAAGTGGGCGGCGCGGCCCAGAACGACACTGCGGGACAGCTGCCAAAACGACAGGTTTGACCTCAGCAGAGAGGCCTTTGGCAGCTAAACGACAGTGCGTTTCATGATTGGGCTGCATACTGCACATTCGTTCGTGGGTGGGGTTAGGAAAGTGACCCTAATTTGTTGTCTATCTATGCAAGTGGATGGGCAGGCCTGAAGGTCAAGACACGTGATAATTGATATGCTAGTTCCTCTTCTTCTTTTTTTCTCAAATTATTTTTTGATTTTTATCCATTGAATAAGGCCAAGGGAGCTTATTATAGTGTGTAAAGAGTGATAATCACACTTTTTGTTTTTTTTTTTTTTCTTGTCTTGTATTTGATGTCCTGATGCTTTTGGCAAAATAGGGTTGATAATTGTATACTCCAATCATTTGAGTAAAATGGGTACGGTTTTACCTGACCCGAGATGCCGATTTGTGAAGGCGGGTCGCTAATTCTCCGATCAGTCGACTTTTTTTTTAGCGTCGGTTACTGGTGATGATGTGCCGATGCGGTACACGTGAATAGTAGTCTCGGCTTATTTTGAAGATGTAACGTACGCGAAGTCCTTCCGAATGGGGCGTGCACTTGAGCCCTCGTCGATAGCCGGCCCTTCCATGGGTGATTGGCGAACAAGGAACCTCGCATTCGTATTTTTCTTGTGTTCTCAGAATCTATCTATGACTTGGATCTGTAGAAGTAAACAAATTTTCAGTAGCAGTTGCGATGAGAGACTAACTTGAATCCTGCGGTGCGCTCTGTATGCTCTCCCAAGGGAAGTAGGTTGACGAGGCTTTTAAAGTTTTCTTGGCCGGTAATACGGTTTTGCTTCAACCTTTAAGCCATTAAAATCCCCTTTTTTCAAAATTCTTAGCAAAATATCTTGGTGACTTCAATGCTATCATTCGAGGCAGTCGATATAAAATAACGGACCGATGTTAAAATTCTTAAAAATCGAAAAATGAGTCGCCCCCAATACAGCTGCTTTTACTTAGATGCGGCATTTATTTATTTATTTTTTGCGATCCGATTTGATATAATTAATTAGGCCATTAACACATGCCTCTCGAATAATCTGATGTGCATACACAAGAATTGCTCCTAAACGAAAAGAAAACGCAGGTGAAGAGAGAAATTTAGGGAATAGGCTCTTTTGCATTTTCTTTCTGTGTAAAGTTACATTGTATGAGAACCCTATTTATAAAACAACACGGGTTCTATCTAAAGAATATAATCACAGATTGATATAAGTAAATCAAGTCAAATCCCTAATTATAATCAAATCAAAAACAAATAATCCGCGAGGATTTGCATATCCATGTTCAACACTCCCCCTCAAGTTGGTGGCCGGTATATATCGAGGACGCCTAACTTGCTCAATAGATATGCATGTTGTCTCTGACATAGTGGTTTAGTGAAGATATCCGTCGGCTGCTCCGTGGTTCTAATTCCACTTATCTTAATTACGCCCCCTGGATCTTCTCCCGAGTATAGTGACAATCCACTTCTATGTGCTTTGTCCTCTCATGAAACACGGGATTTGCTGCAAGTTTTATTGCAGCATCGTTATCACAAAAAATGGTTGTTGGTCCTTTGACTTTCACTCCTAGATCCAACAATAATCCTCGTACCCATATTATTTCGCATACTGTCTTGGCCATAGCTCGATATTCTGCCTCGGCTAAAGATAAAGACACAGTCAACTGCTTCTTCGTCTTCCACGATAGTAGAGAACTTCCAAGTTTAATGCAAAAATCGGTTACTGATCTTCGGCTCATAGGACATGTGGCATAGTTCGTGTCGCAGTAAGCTGTCATCTCCATGTTGCAATCTCGGGAAAGAAGTATCCCAAGTCCCGGACATTTCTTCAAATACTTTACGACCTTCCGCGCCGCATTCATATGAGACTCCTTTGGGTTTTGCATGAATTGGCTAAGCGTTTGCACAGCATAGCAAATATCTGGCCTTGTCATGGTGAGGTATATGAGTTTCCCAACTAACCTTTGATAAGCAGACGGATCACCGAGCAATGGATCATTGACGTTAGAATGTGCTCCAATATCAAATTCTGCTGTGGTCAATCTAATGTTCTACTCGATTGGAATCATTGCTGGCTTGCACCCTAAAAGGCCCGTTTCTAATATAATCTCCAGAATAAATTTTCGCCGACTAAGTGAGTTTCCCAATTTTGAACGAGCGATTTCAATTCCAAGAAAGTATTTAGGAGGTCCTAAATCCTTAATATGAAATGTGGCAAGCAAATACTCCCTCAGACGCTTGATTGCCACATTATTGTTTCCCATGATTAATATATATCATCAACGTATATCATTAAATGAATTGATGACATACCTTTTGTCCAGGTGAACAAAGCATAGTCATGCTTGGACCGTTGGAAACCTACTGCAGTGAGAGCAGAAGTGAACTTGGCGGACCACTGACGAGATGCTTGTTTAAGCCCATATAAGGATTTACGGAGACGACATACTCCAGTCTCCCCCTGTCTCCATAATCCAGGTGGTAGCTCCATATATATTTCTTCATCAAGATCACCGTGAAGAAAAGCGTTGTTGACATCCAATTGGTGAAGATCCCAATTGCAGAAAGCAGCCACGGATAAGAATGCTCGACCAGTTACCTCCTTGGCAACTGGAGATAAGGTCTTGTGGTAGTCGAAGCCGTCGCGATGTGTGAATCCTTTGGCTACTAACCGAGCCTTATAACGCTCAACTGTTCCATCAACCATGTATTTAATTTTGTAGACCTATTTGCATCCAATAGGTTGCCGATGTGCTGGTAAGGGAACAATGTCCCAAGTATGATTATCAGTCAAAGCCTGGATTTCTGCTTCCATGGCCTTCTGCCATCTAGGATCATGAACAGCTTCATCGTAGCACGCTGGTTTCGTCTCTTCGAAAATGCGACTCATGCAGCACATGTGTTTGGGAGATAGTCGACCAAAAGAGATGTAAGAAGAGACGGGATACGGTGTACCTGACGATTGAAGTGAACCACATATAAAATCTTTAGTCCAAGTAGGTGGTCGAGAGACACCCCCAGAACGTCGAGGAGCTACTAGAGGAGTCACAGGAGAAGATGGCTCTTGTTCCGGAGATGATGGTAAGTCGGCAACAATAGGAATTGTCTCAGCTGTTGCATGGGATTCCGAATGTATGTTCCCCGGAGTATCGAGAGGAATCAGATGAGAAGAGGTTGGAATTGGAACATATGACGGAGAAGGTAAGTCATCCTCGTGCAAGAACCATCGACAGTCATTTTCAGGAAGAGAATTCAAGGCCGAAGAGGCATCCTTGAATAGGAAAATATCTTCATGGAAAATGACATCCCTCCTGATAAAGAATTCCCCGGTCGAGGGTTCGAAGACTCAATATCCCTTCTGAAGGGTGGGATACCCCATAAATATACAGTGGCGGGCTCGAGGACCCATTTTATCACGAGGTCCCAATATGGCAGCATAACATAAGCATCCAAATACTCTTAAGTGATCAGTTTGAGGCTTCTTACAGAATAAGAGCTCAAAAGGGGTTTGTCCGTTGAGAATTCTCGTGGGCATGCGATTGATCAAGTATGCAGCATTCATCACACAATCTCTCGAAAAATTTTCAGGGATGGCAGCTTGGAATTTAAGAGCTGGTGCAACTTCAAGAAGGTGACGATTTTTCGTTCAACAATCCCATTTTGTTGAGATGTATAAATGCAGGTACTTTCATGTAATATGCCATGAGAAGTAAGAAAGGCTTGACATTCTTTACTAATGAATTCTTGTCCATTGTCTGTTTGAATGCGTTGAATAGATTTGCCAAATTGATTTTGAGACAATGTAATAAAGGCTTTTAAATGAAAGAGAGCTTGACCTTTGGTTTGCATAAGGAATATCTACGTGGCACGAGAATGATCATTTTCCCAGGCCCATCAGTTTTCCAGTCGAAAGGACCTGAAATAAGCAAGTATCAGTATTGAAAAGAATACGACAAGAATTCTGTTCGCAAGCTTTGGAAACTGATATGAGATTGAATTGAAACTGAGGGACATAAAGGACATTATGGAGCGTGATGGTAGGGCCGAGTGCAACTATTCCTACTTTCGCGACGAATATGGTGTTGCTATTGGGAAGCAGTACAGATATTGGGGAATTACGATTAATATAGACATTGGAAAAGAAACTCTCATCGCAGATAATGTGATTACTGACACTTGAACCAATAATCCACGCGTCATGATAAGTAGTACTGAAGCAATACGAAGTACCTGAGAATCCAGCCTTTTTGTCAGACGAGTCTAATTGCTTCAATGCTTTCAAAATTTGTTGGTATTGATCCCGTGTTAGATGATGGTCCCCAGTCACCTGAAGGGCAGTGGACACCCTTTTGCCTTTGTCTCCAGGTTTCCCATGCAACTTCCAGCATGTGTCTACGGTATGATGAGGACGTTTGTAATACTCGCAATATAATTTTGATTTTCCCTTATGATTACCCTTGGATGGGTCGAACGAATAAATCCTACTTGAATTTGGCCCACCTGCCCTCGGTGCACCTGTATTGAAGCTGCCCATGTTGGGCTTGTTCATTGGATTCGACTCTCCAGCCTTGTAAACAGGGGCCGAAGTCGAGTAACCCGGCTTGTTTGAAGACATATTGAAGCCCGGGCTCGACCCATAAACGTGAGCAGATCCGAAGGGAGAGTTGAGCCGCGGCAGTTCCAGAGATGGCGGCCCGAGAGCAGCGGGTACTCGTTACAATGGTCTTGCTGGAGTGGCGAGTGCCATGCTCTCGGCTGTCTTAGCATGTCCTAAACCTCATAGTCGCTAGCTCTCTTTTGGAACAGCGAGATGGTAGATCCGACCGAGGGGTGGAATGGGATCCATGGCGAGGATCTGTGACCGGAACCCTAGAAAGTTGTCGTTCAAGGTAAGTAAGAAATGAGTTACCTTCTCTTCTTCCTTGATTTGTTTGTACTGTTAAAGTGTATAATCTGGTCCTTAGAGCTTCATTGTGGCCACGTCAAGTTCGTGCCACAAGGTGGACAACCGGTTGAAGCAGGTAGCGACCGAGAGGTCCCCCTGCTTGAATTCAGATAATGCCTGCGTTAGGGCGAAAATTTTGACGCGGTCAAGCTTCCCATACATTTGCTTGATCGTGTCCCACAACGATTTCGGGTCGTCAGTCGGAGGGAGACCCGTCGTAACTTCAGGACTAAGACAGCTCTGAATCCAAGCAAGGACGAGCTGACTGCACTTGCGGTGGTGACGCTGCAGCCGCTTAATGGCCGGGACGGGGACAGTTCCATCTAGGAACCCATCCTTGTCCTTGGTAATGAGCGCTCGCCGGAAGTTGCGCGCCCAGGTCGTATAATTTCTACTCTGGCGAGTGGCAAGGTGATGATTCGAAGCTCGAGGCCATCGGCCTGCAACGTGTAGAGGGCATCGCCAGGTTCAAGACGGCTCCCATTCCCCGGGATGGCCCACGGCGCAAAGTCGGGTAGGGATTTGCTCCTTGACTCGGTGGAACAATTTGGGGCCCGAAGAGTGTTGACCTCGATCTATCAGAATGATTTGGATTTGCTTCTCCTCCAGAAGCATGGATCGAAGCACACGGTTGGCTGGATCCACTGGCCCATTGACTAGGCCAGGGAATCCATTGGAATGTTGGCCAATGGGCTGGACTAGTGGCTTGGACTGAAGGCTGGGCTGATCCATCAAGTTGGATCAAAGATAGATCACCTTGGCTCGTAGTAACTGGATCCGAAACTCCAGTGTTTGTGTTTTGATTTTGCTCCATGAATTCCTACCGACTTGATGACTTTTATTTTGCGTGAAAGGGACTGCAACAACAATTCAGAAAAAAAAAAACAAAAACGACAGAGGCAATTCTAGGAATCGTTTATGGAAGCTATGCCAAAAAGACCTCGCTTTGATACCATGAAAGAAAATGTAGGTGAAGAGAGAAATTTAGGGAATATGTTCTTTTGCATTTTCTTTATGTGTAAAGTTACATTGTATGAGGACTTTATTTATAGTACAACACGGGTTCTCTCTAAAGAATATAATCGCAGATTAATACAAGTAAATCAAGTCAAATCCCTAATTATAATCAAATCAAATCAAATCAAAAATAAATAATCCGCGAGTATTTGCATATCCATGTTCAACATAAACAGATTTGGCCCATTTAATTGTTTTCATATTGGGCCGGGTCTTATTTTTGTCGTTGGCCCACAAGAACTAGGGATTATGAACTATTACTTTACGGGCTTTTCGTTCTCATTAAATACGGGGAAATGACAAAAATGGTTTTTGAACTTTGGTTCAATGAGTAATGTAAGCCATAGAATTTTAATTTGTTCGATATGATCCATGAACTACAGGTACATGTTCAATATAGTCATTCCTTCATATGCTCTTGATGATGTGGATTATTATATGCTGAGTTGGAACTTTTAAAATGATAAGTTAACATATCCATCATTTTATCCATAAGCAAAAATAAAGTTATGCCGTTAACACATCCGTCGTTATTTAATGACGTGAATCATCATATATAGCAATTTGAGATGAATATCTTACACGGAGAATTCACACGTAAATTTTAGTTTTGGCTTTCTGACATTGTGCTGTGGTGGAAGTCTTGCAGGAAGAAGATAACGTGCCGTGGGAGGTTGAACCGATTATAATGGAGGCCCAAGCCCAGCTGATCCATTTAAGAAGATATCCGTGGCCCACTGTAGCAGGTCAGAAAATCAAGTAGCAGATTTTGTAGCCGACGCCCATCGCTCAGACTCACTTTCACTTTCTTGGTCATCAAAAATGGGATTTACTTTGTTTTGATGCCTCTCTTTGGGCTTGTCTTTTTAAGAACAAAGCATCATTCTCGACCCCAAAAATAAAAATAAAAATTATTGTTTGGAAAACACATTTGCGGATCCGATTAACTCGAATTGACAGAACGAGTACATTGAACATTTTCATATAGTTTAGGGACCTGATTGAACATTAACCTAAAGTTCAAAGATCATAATGAACAAATTGAATAGTTCAGAAATGGCATTATATATTGGGTCGAAGTTTAAAGATGTATGTGTTATTTAGCTCCGATTATGGTGGTCTAAGTCACTGTCCTGAATGGATGTTCGGCGAAGAATGGATTGGGCTGGTCAAAGATTGGACTTTCAAACTCGGAAACTTCAGCTACGCTCTATGATCGGTCATTCGATTCAGTCCACACGATCCACCTTTTTTTTTCTTTTGTCGTCGAACACACGATCCACTTCGGTTGAATCGACAAAGATGCGTAGATTGGAAAAAAAAAAAAAAAAACCTGTTGTTTCTGCTTTTACCAAATTAAGGTGTGGACCGTTCTTTTCTATCTTTTTTTTTTTATAATATTTTTTCAGTTTATTTTCGGGGGTGGTGACAGACATGGTGGTGGACCAAGATGTGTTGTTGATGGGAATCATAAGCAACGCGTGAATATGGCGGGGCATCTTATCTTTATCTAGAAGATGTGTCGCTGTCGAGTTGAGTCTGCGGTGGTTGATGAGGGTTGAGTTATACGATACCTCACTCAAAGGCAGTCTTTGTTGACCGCCGAGTCAAATCTCTCCTAATTAGTTGCACAAGTTGGGTGTCTGATGTATGTTCCGGTCCGGTCCAGTTCGGATTTTGGATCGGGACGGATTAC
This sequence comes from Lenwebbia sp. NSW1173648, assembly GCA_029784005.1. Classification (NCBI taxonomy): domain Eukaryota; kingdom Viridiplantae; phylum Streptophyta; class Magnoliopsida; order Myrtales; family Myrtaceae; genus Lenwebbia; species Lenwebbia sp. NSW1173648. The sequence goes on from JARCGZ010000005.1 coordinate 4,891,905, forward strand.
CCGAAAGGAGGAGGAGCGGGAGTTAAAAGGGAAGCGATCGGAGAAAGCCCATTGTAATTATCGATCTCATGTTAGAAAGAAATCACCGTGATGCTCTTTTTCGGCGCTTATTACCGAATGAAAATGATTAGTTATTTTTAAAGGATATGTTGCTATCGACAAGGGTCTCATTATGTGATAAAGTAGGATTTGAAATAAGTGCAAATTATGTGACTGCCTGCTTAATTAGGTGAAAGTGCATCACTATGTCTCAGTCTCACTTTTATAGAAAAGTTATTGCGGGCTTCTTGTCATATATCCACATGCAAATGTTGGACCGTATACAACAATTACGGGCGCTACCTAGATAGAAGCTAGGTATATAACTAATCTACTTTACGTGACGGGTCTCGTATGAATTCACTAATTTAACCTCCAAAATTTATCTATATACATGCGCGTTGTCTTAAAATGTAAAAATCCATTTTAAGTAGGCAAGGTTTGAGTTTGTGAAATACTCATCGCCCTTACGGATCTCCGCAAGATGGGAGTCGAAGCTCAATTTCATGGACCGATCACAAAATCATTCGTGCTCCAATCACCTATGAATCGAATCTATGTACATAGTCTACCTAATTCTCAAATGCAAAATTGCTAGGTATAGTCATAACTATTCTTCCTTGAATTTTGTCATTCCGGTGGATTTGTTTGATTGTATGGTGGGTCCAAATTATGGGACGCTGCGTGCAATGTTTCGATCCGGAAGAACATTCCACGGCGGGTGCTCAGTGCTGGGCAGCTCTCCATGACATTCATGTGTTGTCAAAGTCTCGATAGAATATATGAATGGGACTAATATTATTAAAAAAAATCAGCTTTGGAAATTGAAATCAACCAATCATAGAAAATTCCCATTTCCTCGCACGTTAACTTGTCCCCGCAATTGGACCATTATTTTAATTTTGCTTCTAGATTCTTAAGCAGATTACTTAAATCTCGTGGATCACGTTAGTGTTTGGTGGAATAGTCACGATACAACTTTAGTATAGATTCTTTGCGCCCACCAAAGGCAAACAATCTCATTTCTGAGCCATCCCCTTTGAGATCCGATGTACAATGTACGCGATCCACGAGATTGATGAAGCATCATCAGGCACTGAGTTTCGAGGTTTAATTTAGCCATCTAAGTTGTCATTCTTGGTCATTCGAAAATAACGAAAATGACGTGAGCTCTCAAATTCTTGACATGATAACTATTACTAGCCGAGATATGTTATTTATGCATGGAGTTTGGCATTTCATGAACCATGTAGCGGATACCATTCAGGGATGAGCGATTGGGCCGGTTTGGCTTGAGAACTGAGTTGAACCGGCCAAATCACGTGGGGACCGGTTAAAGGTACCCGGTTCCCATGTAGAACTTGTTTTGAACCGGTTCTAAATCAAACCCAACATGCCTCTTAATTGAGAACTTATGGAAAAATAATAATGAGGCTGAATATTCCCACAGAAGAATGCCGTTATGGGGTCCTAATTGATACTTCCATAAAAACAATGCACATGATAGTGTTGGATGGTTTTGGGCCTCTCTCATCCCAAAAGCTAGCTCAAAGAGACTTTTTCTCACACTTCTCTTCCACATTCGATCAAATAGTGCTATTAAGTAAAAAATGCAAAAAAAAGCAAGCTGGTTCCCAGCTTGACCTTGAACCAGTCGGTTTGATATCGAGCCAATTTCATGGTCCACTGATTGATTCTCCTATTCCCAAAACTGTGAACCGGCTCTGACGGGGTAGGTCCTAAGATCTTAACCCGAAACCAATCACCTCAAACACTATATAGAACCCATTCGACTACAATGTTAAGGTAATAGAGAATGACATACATTATGATATATGTGCTTTACTGGCATAACAGTCTTGCATGTTGTGGGCCACATATCTTAAAGAAGTGGTTCCCACAATAATTTCTAATTACATTTTTTTGTGACTCAAAATGGGCTGTGTTAATCTCACAATGGATTAAAGACAGTCACATTGTATCGACTGAGGAACTATATCCCGTTATTCTACATCTGTTTAGATTATTTATTATTTTCTGCCAACCTTTATTCTTTATTTGGGGAAACGTTAGTAGCTATTCTAATTTAACAAACATAGCAACTTCCAAGATATTTATAAACATACTTAGTTTTATACATATATCTCAAGTATATTTTACAATATACACTAACTTCCCTTACTATGTACGATCAAAATTTGGAAGGTTACCCTCGACTATGGCTACTCCGCCCCTCCATACTCTTACTAGATTGTTAGGATCTCTTTCTCATCATGACTCGGGTACTCTCCTAAGGCGTCACTTCGCCTTGGAAACCTGACAGTCCATCGAAATTGCGCAGAGGACCCATGAGCATTCCTCCACCTACTCTTCGATGCCAGTTTTTACATTCACGACTTCCTGCTGAGAATATTCCATGTGAGTCGGCAATCCAAACAGCGGGGATGCGGCGAGGCTATCTCAATTTCCCTGAAAAATAAGGGATGAGAAAGCAGCCTAGTAAATGAAATCACTAGGTCTAAAACAGGAATATCCGTCCAGTACCCGATGTAGCGGTGAAAATGCTATTAAACAAGCTATCCCGTGATCCACTGTAAAACAAATGTCATGTATTTCACACATCAAGTATGCACGTGCAATGATTCCTTCATGTTACTCATGTGGCTCGTATTGCTTGTGGAGCCGTGAGCTCATCAGCTCATTCTCGTAATCTCGTAACCTCGTAGTTATTACCCAGAAACTCTTTCTCGTAGGCCCAACGTCATTTGGGAAAAGACGACGTCTCGTTCGCATTATCACATTTATGGGAAACGACTACTCGTACTCGTTCTCGTAATAAGGTCAACTCTGGCCCCCCGTCGACGGTCTCGTAATTTCCCATATAAAAGCCATCTCTGGCTTTCGTCGATCTTTGGGCGACAATGAGCAAGCAATGATTTCATAATTTAATATGCTATTGACACCTCAATTTTGATTTTTCTTTTTCATCCATTTTACATAAATAAAATGAGAATTAGTTCTCACCAAAAGAATACTTAATTTTTCATGCATAGCATATATATTTTTTTCTGCATTACATCATGCATTTTAGGCCAACGGTAGAGGATTTGAACTCGAATTGAACAGGCGACTCGACTTAAATTAGCAGGAAATTTTCGACAATTTGGAATCAATAATGCCGAAAATTAAGAAAGGCTTGGACCCTGTTTTTCAAATGTTATTCAGCCCATTTTTGCTCATAAAAATAATAAGGCTTTTAATTAATTAAAGCCTGTTTTGAGCTCAAATTTGTGCGAATAAGCCCGCGAAGGCAAGGAAAATTCGGCTAGCCCATGGGATCTCTCATTTGGCCGAATATGTTAAGTGTCCTAACCCATTAGGACTCTTAGTGGTCAGAATTTTTAATCTAACGACCAATATTAAATCTTACATTCCTAATCCTATGGTCCATAACAAGTCCTACGCCTATTATGATTAGTAAAGCCTTTGTTCTATAAAGACTAGCTTATGCCTAGGGTGAAGGGGTCGGCTATTCTATAATTTCAAGAGCAAAATAGAGAGAGAGAGAGATTGAACGAAAAAACTAGGCGGCCGAACTCCTCATGGTGGTGAACCCTCACGACCGGTGATCCCTCTCCATGGTACTGACGTTGCTATCCACCGATCATTGCTTTTCCCTCATGACGTGAAGTTCCTCAAAACCTATGAAGCAAGTCCACTGAAGTTCTTAGGGTGGGTTTGGTTCAGCATTTGAAATGAGTTTTGGGGAAATGCAAATACCTTCAACCTAAGGGGGTTTAGGAAAATGCTAATTGCGCTTGGTGAATCTCATTTGAAAATGGGCTTTGGGTTAAATGGTGTTTGGTAAAAACAACTTTACAAAGGGCTTGAATGAAAATTTTAAATTTTTAATAAAAAAACTTACCCTTTGCCGGACCGGCGAAGGTTCAGGCCTCCGGCGAGCCAAATCTGGCCCTGACGGCCGTCATCTGAGGTCGTTCGGCCTCATGCCTCCCTCTCCGAGGGTCGCGCGACCCAGGCGAGGGACGCCTGAGGTCGGGCGACCTCAGGGGACGCCTGGGTTCGCGCGAACTAGGCAACGACGCCTGGGTTCGTGTGAACCAGGCAACGACGCCTGGGTCGTGCGACCGCAAGCACTATCGCCTGGGTCGCGCAAACCCAGGCGACGGCCTCTGAGGTCGCGTGGTCTAGGGGCCGTCGTCTGGGTTTTCGCTTGACCCAGGCGGCGCTCGCCTGGGCATCCGGCCCTCGCCTGGCGACTGGCCCCTCGCTGGTCCCTCACCGGCTAGATCTGGCCTCCTCAACATTGAAGAAGATGAACAGTAAAAAAGGAGGTAAAGTCAGAAATATAGGAAATTGATGAGGTTAGTTTTGGAAGGAAAAAAAATCTCTTAGCATTTGGCCAAATGCTAAAAGCCCAATGCTGGTCCATACAAGCATTGATGGCCTGTTTGGTTTAGCATTTGACCAAGGAATTTTGAGAAAATGCAAATATCTTTGAGCTAAAGGGGTTTGGTGAAATGCAAATACTGTTTGGTAAACTGTAATTGAAAAGTGCATTTGGATGCAACTTTGGAAAAAATGCTGTTTGGTAAACTTTTAATATTTGGTGTCCCAATTTAATATTTTTTAAATTTAATTTGTTTAAAATTAGGAAAAAAAAACAATTCGGCGGCGGCGGAGGCCGATGGAGGAAGGAGGAAGAAGGAGAAAAAAGAGAAAATAAAATAAAAAATTGTAGTTGCATTTCGAAAATGCAATTTCCCAAAGTACCTCCAAAGATTCTTTGGGCTAAAGGCCTTTAGAGAGCATTTGAGATGCAATTGCATCTCCCCAAAGTGAATAAAAAAAGTAACCAAACAACATTTGCATTTGGCCAATGGACTTTAGAGCTCCAAAACTCATTTGAAATGCTGAACTAAATAGGGCCCGAGCTTTTAACTTTCCCAAGGCCAGCATTTAACCAAATGCTGGCCTAAAGTTGAACCAAATACTTCAACATTCTTCCGAGGGGCTTTAGGGGCTGAAAGCCCTTTGGGAATGTTGAACCAAACCCACCCTTAGTATTCGGCCATTGGGTGAAGAAAAGGATAAAAAAAAAGAGAGGAGGAAATCCTTGGTCCTCTTTACTTTTTATGATTTTCTTCCTTTTAATTTCCTTCTCTGGTGCCTTGCAAATCTCACCTGCACGTCACAAGGTCTGCTGGTCAGCGTTTGATGGTCAAAAGTGGCTGGACGGTGTTCATTCTCTAGTGGTTCTGTCTTGGTTTTGGCCACTGATCAGTGCAGCTCCTCTTGTTGTTCAAGGCTGCTGTTCGTACGATTCCTGTTGATGATTGGAGCCGATTTCTCCTATGTTTGGGCGACAATTTAGCTGCTGTCCATCCGGCATCGAATTTATCATTCGTGGCTTGGTCGATTGGAAGACACGAATTTGACAACCTTGTCAAATTCGGTAACGATCTTTTCAACTCTTGATACTATCAATTCTCGTTAATTGAACATCGATTGATTGTTTTGGAGCTAAAAAAATGAAAAATTTCTTGTCAAAAGCTCGTTTTTTTTTAATCCTTGATCGATTGCTTGATTCACAAGAATTCTTGAGTTAAGAGCTTGCATAAATTTTTTTAGATTATCCTTCTTGTTCTTAATGAGTTCAAAAATTGAGCATGCTTCGATTGGATTAAATTTTGCCTCGTTTTGCTTATCTTGATTGACTTTGAATTAATTTGCATATCCTAAGAAGTTGATTGGATAATCGTAAATCTTGGCAAGATAAATATTCAATTGGATATACCCTTTGAGATTTGGATTGGATACTTGATTTGTTTATTCGCATATTGCTTATGGATAATGAGCATATATTCGGCTTTTGGATATACTTGTAGGATTGTAGATACATCTCATGGCTTGATTTTCAAGTAAATCTAAATCCTGATCATTATCTCGATGAGATTGTGCATGATATTTGAAATATTCAGATTATCTGAGATTTAAATCTGAATTTTTTTCGAAAAAAATCTAAGCATATTAGTTAAGTATCTACCTCAATTGGATATCCGGAACATATTTTTAAAACTTTGGGAATTATCTGAAATTATTTTTGAATATCCTAAAAGATAATTTCCCAACTTTAGAAGATATAAATTTTGGTGGATAAGGCAAGATTTCCCTACAATTTTCTGCAATCCCTCACAATTTTTGAAATTCATGTGGCCTTGATTGCTTGATTTCAACTTCTATGTCAGGAATGTTTATTTTGTTTGCATTCTTTTTTATTATATGTTTTGTTTATTATAAAGTTTGAACGTTAGTAAACAATATTGCCTATAACACATGCTCCCTAATTGTGCATTGTCCCTCAGAAAACGTACATTAAAGGCAACATCTGACTTCGATCTCGAAGTACGATTGTGCCCGTACGTGTGAATTAGACATCAAATCCTTGATCTTGAGGAGTGGATTGCTAATTCCTAAATAGAATTTCAAGGTTTGCCCTATGTATATATGGATGACGGTAATTCTATAATATATTCACTTGCTAGCCCCAATCGCAGGGAATGTTGTGAATAAAAATCGAAATTTCGGATATAAAGGTGTTTTATGGGCAATATTGTTTATTTTTGTTCAAGCTTCACGTTTTCCTGGTCTAAATAAATTTCAAAAAATCCCAAAAACAAATGTCACATTTTTCCTACGTCAAATTATGTTTTTTCACCTTTTGCATGTAAAATAACATTTAATGAAATTTAAGACTTTGAGAGATCAATTTCTTGAATTAAATTAGGTGTTATTTGACTTTAGAATAGCATTTTACATCAGTTTTTTCATAAATCCGAAAATCATAAAAAAAAAACCAAAAATCATTCATTTTGCATAGCATATAGTATAGATGTCATGCATATATTCCCACGTCATATTTTCCATGTCATGCATATAACATAGTCCTTTCCATGTCATATAGTTAGATTGCATTTGCATTGCATTTAACAAGAGGAAACCTTAAAAAAATAAATTAATTCAAGTCATCAAACTAACTATTTTTTTCATGAAAATCTCTGGTTCGTATGAAATAAAGTATTTTCTCCCGAATACTTTATTTATGTTTCTAATCTACCTACCACAAAAGATTAGTGGCGGCTCCAAAATTGAAAACATTTTTGCATAATTAATCATGAACCTTAAGTCACGAATTGGTAGAGATTAGGAGAACTCGAGCTAGGTTAATTAATTCAATTTAATTAATCTGGTAATCCATTAACCATGAAATTTCCAAATTTTAGGTCGCGACATCTGCATACACATTCTTTCGCATACACATGTCCGTTTATCATCTTTCTTATCATGAGAACATGGAGGACGGATGTGAGATGACGAGGGACCGCTCTTCATTCCGATGCCCGACTCCTTTTCAATGCTCAACCATGTGATTTGTGATGCAATAATACACATATCCACACACATAATGCAGCACAACATCAAGTATAACAAACATTTCCGCCTTGGAACTAGTAATCCCATTTACCTGTTACCTGAGTAAAGGTAATCTATCTTACGACACGTAAGACAACAAGGCGAGAAGACGGCATCGTGTGGGGCATCGGTGAAGCGGTGTGAGGCAGTGGCGGCGGCATGAGGAGGCGGAGAGAGAGAGAGAGAGAGAGAGAGAGAGAGAGAGAGAGAGAGAGAGAGAGAGAGAGAGATTGGCGTGAGAGAGAGAGAGGGAGTCGATGGATGTCGGAAATGAAGAAACCGTACCCCTATTTATAGTAGTTTTCTAGCTTCTCTCACAAGTTACTTCATATGTGAACGCATTTATATCATCTTGACTTTGTCAATTCTATTAGTGTGAACTCATTTATGTTTTCTTGACTTTGACAATCCTATTAATGTGAACTCATTTATGTTTTTTTGACTTTGTTAATCCTATAGTGTGAACTCATTTATAGTTTCTTGACTTTGTTGATCCTATGGTGCGAACTCATTTATAGTTTCTTGACTTTGTTATTGAAAGTGACATTGATCTTATCTTATCATTAAATGCTTGAAAATGATATTGATCTTATCTTATCATTAAATACTTGAAAATGACATTTTTATTTGTCATTTACCTCTTGACTTCGTATTTGACTCATCGAAAATGACGTTGATTCTATCTTGACTTGGCATTGACTTATATATTAATTCAAGAAATATTACTGTGTCATGTTTTCTAATAAGAAATTTCTAGAAAAACTTCTTAAATAAGTTAGGTAATAGCTTTCTCGAGAAGTTAGCAGATGGCTTTCTCGAGAAGTTACGAGATAGCTTCCTCGGCAAGCCAAAAGGGTTAGCTCATTCTTTATTAAGAAATGATTTAGCTTCTCTAGAAGTTTCTAGGTGTTTTAAGAAACAAGTCAAGAGAAATTCTTCTGTTTCCTATTTATTTCTAATATGTGAAATTTCGGGATGTCACACACATAATTATTTTTCATAATATATTTAGCATCTTACAAGATACATTGAATGCACGAATTCATCTATAAGGCCATGGTCAAAGCATAAGTATTTAGCTCTTAGGCCCTTAAAAGACCACATGCAATTTGTTGTATTACGAAATTCGTCGAGCTATATATATGATTGTACCCAAACATATATATATATATTTTTGCCCTCGTTTCTTGGTTTGTGGACTAATTCGCGGAACCTGTCCCTTTCAGACTAAGGGCGGCGATATACAAACAATGAAAGCCATTACAAGTTATAACCACCACCTTGTACTAAAAATGAAATGATTTGAACATGTGCTGGACACCTATGCCTTCAGAAGACGTCAAAGCAAGCAAGTTAAACACATGATGCCTTCGTAACGCTGTCGATGGGGGCATCTCCACTTTCAAACTTTAGGATAATATTAATAACTTTAGAACATGTCAAAGACCTTCGAAACGCGACCGATAGGGACATAAGCCACACTCAAACTTAGGAAAAAATATCGGTACAACGCAACACTTGATTAAACTATTCCGCTCCCAATACTAGACCGCCGAATTAATAATTATCAAACCAAAGCAAGGTTTCTTGATCGACAATGCAAGAATGATTTCACTTTCGGAACTCACGTTCTAATCCTTAAATCACATTGCGAGCTTTCTTTTAATCAATCAAGAATCGCGCCATGTCCACTTGACATGATAACGCGAAAGGGTCATTTTCATGAGAAGATGTTTTTCTCCATCCATCGATACATGCTAGTTAATGATGCGGGAATCGTGACGAATTAAACCATTGCTTACTTATAGAGCTTATCTTTCGAATCACGACAAACTAGTATCGAACGGAAAATCGATTCTTACCGCGGCGCGGCATTGATTCCTTCTGAATTATTTAGTTTCCACACTCCTTTTCCAGCTCACTTGATAAGTTATTGAGCGTGGGACGCCGGAACATACAAGCGACCAAGATATTTACGAGGATTTCTACCCAAAGATTGTCCCCATTGTTCCATAAAGGTCTTCACGGAAGTCACGACCGTTTTAACTCCAACTAACCCAACCTCTCGAGCCGGGTCTGGTCGGGCCTCAGCATCCTTAAAACCCCATCCCTCTCTTGCACAAACCCTAGACACAAGCCGAGAGAGATCCCACGAAAGAAAAACCGATCTTTCCATAGCCATCCATCTCACAAGTCCACACAAAAAGCCAAAAACCCTAATTTCCAATGGCCGACAAGAGCCGCAACGACGCCGAGCCGCTCCCGTCCCACGAGGAGAGGCGCAAGAAGCGGATGAAATGGGCCGCCTACATCGCCGCCTTCGCCGTGTTCCAGGTCGCGGTGATCCTCGTCTTCGTCCTGGTCGTCATGAAGGTGCGGACGCCCAAGTTCCGGGTCGGCACGATCCGGATCCAGAGCCTGGACGCGGCCCAGACGCCGTCGCCGTCCTTCGACGCGAGCTTCGTCGCGCCGATCCGAGTCAAGAACGGCAACTTCGGGCCCTACAAGTACGACGCGGCCGCCGTCAACTTCACCTACGGCGGCGTCCAGGTGGGCCGGGTGACCATCCCCAAGAGCAAGGCCCACTTCATGTCCACCAAGAAGATCGACATGAACGTGACTCTGAGCTCCGCTAACTTGCCCGGCCGCGTCAATTCGACCCTCAAGAGCGAGCTGAGCTCGGGAGTGCTGACCCTGAGGAGCGAGGGCACGTTGAGCGGGAAGGTGGAGCTGATGCTCATCTTCAAGAAGAAGAAGTCGACGAGGATGAACTGCACCATGGAGATCAACGTCTCGCCCAAGACACTCAAGTCCGTGACCTGTAAATGAGAGGGGCGGCCGGCGATTCGTGTCGTCCGGCGCGAGAGTTGCCATGAGCGGTGCTCGGAGGAATATGGGTGGAGTGAAGAAGACGATAGGCGAAAGATTTTTCGAATTTTCTTTGCTTTTTCTTTATTACGCAAGTGGGATTTGGTGTGAAGGTGAAAGGTGTCGGGGCCATGTTGGCCTACCAAGGCTCGTGAGTCTCCATTATTGTGCATAAAGCTTCTTTAAAAATCAAGGCCAAGTGGGGGTCAAGATCGGCGGCCGAGAAGACTTCATTATTTTCCTTTATTATTATTTATTATTATTATTATTTTTTGTGTTTTTGTGGAAATTATTATTAATTTTTTGTTTTTGTACAACAGCTTATATTTTGTCTCCGTTCTCTTATTACGGCCTTATTATATTTTTAGCATGGAAAAAAATATGCTGCGATTATCTATTTTCAATACGAATCCTAGTCATTCACCTTTAGATGAAAGGTGGGCTCCACGCGAGAGCATTTGATCTGACGGTGCATGTGAATTGAGCCGAAACGCTCGGGGTTACGGACGATAATAACTCTGCACGGAAGAGTGCACAGGGGAGGGACTTCCTATTGAATGCCTCCTTACTTGTTAAAACGATTTGTCATTACCGATACACATGGGGATACACATGGGGCAACACATACTTCAACCAATAGAATGATGCATCATTAATTACTATAAGTTGACTAGCACTTTAGCCACCTAACTTATTATTATTATTATTTTTGAAATCAAGCCACCTAACTTAACTATTTAGATATTTCAACATCTAAACTCGATGTAGATCATCTACCTTGTAATAATTTCTCACTAGGGGCCGATTGCTTAGGATAATAATGTTTTAATGATAATTTGATAGCGAAGTTTGCGCTTAACGTTAAAGCGACGACAAGCGAATGATTCAGGATATGTTACACAGATTGAGATACGTTAATCAAAAGGATAATTCAAGTATACACGCGTTTGCGAATCTATATTTTTAGAGTTAGCAAGAACTTTAACTGAATTGTTTTCTGTAGCAATTATTGTGTCGAATCTAGTTAACAATAAAAATAATAATAATAAAGCCAAGTGAGGAGGGCTGGTGAGGTTTTTGAGACGCAATTAATCCTCGTCCCACGGGGTCCGGTTGATGGGATCCCGTTCCTTGAAGAGACCCTCTCCAACCCGCTTTGGTCGACAGGGGTCGGAGAGAGTCCTTACGGGGCAAGAACATGCCGTTATATATCTCTATTTGTAGCACAAGAGATTTAAACAATCTATCTTTCGCAGCAGTGAACGAATTGAAGCCGGGTTAAGAAAAAAGAGAGAGAAAAGTTTGCGAGCGGGACTAGGAGGCTTTCAAGACCCGATTAATCCTCGCCCTGTGGCCCCAAGGGGGCAAAGTGTTCATCCTTATCGATGAAACTCTACTCACGATGGGGACCCCATCTCCAACCCGCTTTGCTCGACACAGGTGAGAGGATCTCCTATGGGGCAAGGAGATTTCGCTATATATCTCTAGTTCGTGAATGAAATTCGTGCCGTGAATTATAATACTCGAAATGAAAAATCATACCAACAAGGCTGGAATAAGATCAGGAACAAAACAATTAGGTATATAAGGTGGAGAGATGGACATGATTTGAAAACTCTTCTCCAATTGAGACCAGTAAACCCAGTCGAACCTCTAAGCTATCACAATCACCAGACATACCTATTGATGTTAAAAAAACTCCAAATACATAAAACACACCTCTCAAACCAATAAAGAATCAAGAAACTCACTACTGACTCGAACTAGAAACATTAAACATAGCAGTAAAGAGAAATTCTAGGCATACCTTAGCCGGGAGGCGTGATTATAGGCCACTGCTCCCTCACTTAGCATAGAAAGTGAGGTTTAACTTTCACTCTTAGCAAATGATTTTATCAAGAGGGGTGGTTCAATTGCGCAAGCAACTCCCAGAGCCAACTACTTAGCCGGTTCAGCTTTTATATTGCAGAACTCCACCGGATAAAAAATGAACATTAAACTCATCGAAGCTTCTGTTGCTGACCGTTCGTCGTAAATAAGAAAACAATTTTTAGTGTCGAAAAGTCAGGAGCGTCTAGAAAGTCAAGAAAAGCAACCCTAAGAAAACTCGTTTTGGTGCCGTGTGGCGTGTACCAAAATCCTCTGACCGCTCTCCAGGCACTACTACGATCATTTCCCAGTAAGGTCCCTTAGATATCGTATAATATAAGGTAGTAGTACCCCCAAAAATCACTATATATAACCCGACATAGCCACCCAACCAAGCATCAACAATTCCTTCAAACACATCCGAGCACTTCACCCGCAAAACGCAGCCGAGAAAACCTTCCTTGCTTCGAGCAAACCGTCGCTGAAACACCAGCTTTCCAGCGCAAACCAAAACCGAATATCACCCACAAGCCAGAATCAAGATGGTGTTCTACAGGAAGGATCAAGAGTCGCAGCAATTGACGGACGAGGAGAGGCGCAAGAAGAAGATGAAGTGGACGATCGGCATCATCGCCTTCGTCATCTTCCAGGTAGTCCAGGCCCTCTTCTTTGTCCTCGTCATCTTGAAGTTCAAGTCCCCCAAGTTCAGGGTCGGCGAGTTCGACATCCAGTCCCTCACCGCAGGGACTCAGGCCTCGCCCTCGTTCGACATTACCTTCGTCGCCCCGATCCGGATCAAGAACACCAACTGGGGCCCCTTCAAGTACGGTGCCACCACCGTTAACTTCGACTACGGAGGCGTTCAGGTGGGACAGGTGGCCATTCCGAAGAGCAAGGCCAACTTCAAGTCCACCAAGAAGATCGACGCCACCGTGACCTTGAACTCCACGAACCTGCCCAGCGATTCGACACTCGGGAGCGAATTGAGCTCGGGGGTCATCACGTTGAACAGCCAAGGCGAGCTTAAAGGGAAGGTGACGGTCATGTTCATGTTCAAGAAGAACAAGACCTCGCAAATGAACTGCACTATGGCCATTGATGTGTCCGCAAAGGCACTGAAGTCCTTGTCATGCAGATGAGAGTTGAGAGGGTGATCCCTGTATTAGATTGTTTGTGTGGTCGCTTATTTGTTTGCCGCGAATTCTTTTTGAACTATGTGTCCAATTTTTCTATTTGTACTGTAATTGGAATGGCGAATTTTTTTGCTTAGATTTTTGGGAGTATGCCAAAGCTGATTTGTTTATATGATGAAGCCTTGCGATTGTAGCAATATAATCTCAACTGAATACTATCCAAGATCAAATATTGCAATCACGAACACTATAGCCACTTCCGCACTTCGACAGTGAAAGAGGAACAATGTCAAGTTTAGTCATCTAAAGTTGCTCCAAGTCTAATGAAACCAACTCGCTCCAAGGCTCGTCGTCGCCGAGCCACGGTAGACCTTGCTCTGACATTAACGATCTATTTGGAAAAGGTTTTTGAAATGTGGAAGCCACAAGTAATGGTCCTGCATCCAGGAATCTTGAAGAAAAGTTCAGAGCCATCCCTGTCATTATCCAAAGTTGAAATTACGGTTCACACGTTAAACAAAGAACGGGGCATTGTGTTGGTAGTGTAAAATATGTCTTTGAATTTTATGTATTTAGTCCGACATATATTTCGTGCAGCCCAAAAGAAGAGAAAAAGTAGAGGTTTAGTTCGCGACGTCGGAGGGTTGGGCCGATAGGCCCAACCCGGAGCGAGCGAACTAAACCTCTTTAGCGGGAAAGCAGATCTTTATGGGGATTCGGGGGCAACGCCCCCTAGAATTTTTTTTTTGGGCCTTAATTACCTAGGCTAGGGTTTTCATGTATGTTAGTGAGAGAGTTTTTCGTTTTATGTTTTTTGTCGCGAGCCATGCGCTTCAGCGATCTTGTACTCTCTTTGATTATAGTGGAATTTCGCTTCGCCTCGCCTGTGGACGTAGATCGCCTCGATCGAACCACGTAAAATCCTATTGTTTTGTCTTTATTTTCTGCGCTTCGTCATAACAGGTAGTTTGTTTGTATAACAAACCAAGAAGTGTCTTCTTCCACTTGGCAATTACTTATTAGCGGTAGACCTATCAAATGAGTGGGTCGGGTAGGATCATAAATGGGCAAAACCAAATTGACCCATTAACCCGTTTATGACCCATTTATGCGTAGTACAAATTTCTTGATTCATACTCGACCCATATAACTAAAACACTTCTATACTTAATCCAATCTAAGATTATTTATTTCTTATAAATTTTCGAAAAAAGTATATTGCTAATTGTGGACAATTTTAATAATTTTAAAAACATCTGAATTTTTTGTTATATTTTTCTTGTAAAAAGCTGAAATTTTTTTGTTATTTTTAAAAAAAGATATGATATTTTTAATTTATATTTATTTTAAAAGTTCTGATTTTTTATCAGAATTTATTTTTATTTTATTTTTATTTTTATTCTTTTTCTATTTTTCTATTTTTCTTTTCTTTTCTTATTTTTCTTTTCTCTTCCTTCTACCTCCTCCCTCCGCCGTTGTTGTGCCTCCGAAACCGGCCACCAACGCGGCCGATCCCGGCGAGTTGGAGCTCACCTGACGCCGATCCAGGCGAGCACGAGCTTGCTAGCCTCAGCGAGGTCGATTCTCGGCAAGATCCAGGCGAGAACGAGCTCGCCGAGCTCGATTCTTGGCAAGGATCAGGAGAGCACGAGCTCGCCTTCCTCGGCGAGCTCGATTCTCGGCAAGATCCAGGCGAGGATGAGCTCGTCGAGGCCGGCGAACTCAATTCTTGTCAAGAACTAGGCAAGCTCGATTCTTAGCAAGATCCAGGTGAGCACGAGCTCGCCCATGGCAGGCGAGTTCGAGGCTCATTGGAGGCCGTCGCCGGCCAGCTGAGGTAGGAGAAAAAAGAAAAAAGAAAAAAGAAAAAAGAAAAAAGAAAAAAGAAAAAAGAAAATAATGAAATAATGAAATAATGAAATAATGAAATAATAAAATAATTAAAACAGATCCAAGCGAGCAAGAGCTTGCCGGCCTCGGGGAGCTCGATTCTCCGCAAGATCCAAGCAAGGACGAGCTCGATTCTCGGCAAGGACCAGGAGAGCACCAGCTCGCCGGCCTCGGTGAGCTCGATTCTCAGCAAGATCTAGATGAGGACGAGCTCGCCAAGGCCGGCGAGCTCGTTTCCCGTCAATAACCAGGTGAGCTCGATTCTTAGCAAGATCCAGGCGAGCACGAGCTCGCCTAAGGCCGGCGAGCTCGAGGCTCGCTGGAGGCCGTCGACGGCTAGCAGAGGTAGGAGGAAAAATAAAAAAGAAGAAAAGAAAGAAAAAATAAAATCATGAAATAATTAAAATTAAAAAAATTTAAAATATTCAGCAAATCTGTTTATGACTTACTTAAGATAGTTATATTAGCTAACCCATTTATGACTCATTTAAAACATATTTAGAATTCATTAAGTTTCTAAGTAACTCATTTATGACCTACTTGAGCTGCTTTTTAAAATTGATGGCAACTCATTTATGACCCCCCACTAAGAAATATGGGCTAGACGTGGGTTCTAGACCCATTTTGCCACCTATAATTAGCGGTTATTTCATAGGGATACAACCTTTGAAAGGTCGTGTTTGTCTAGACATAAGTTATTAACTTTTGAAATATTGTGTTCGTTCAAAGATTTCGCTTTTAAACAATGATCGTTTCCAGTCAATTCACAACTTTCATATTTTTTCATTTCTTTCCAGGAGAAATACAACCTTCTTTCCAGTTGTTTTCCTTTTAGAGTTCTTGAAAAAATATCAGAATTACTATATAATATTCTCATTACGAGACTTTGTTTTATCTTCGAGGATTTTTGCTAGTGACCATTAGCAACGTTGTGGGGCAAATAATCTTAAAAAAATTGAAATCATGCTATGAAGTCTGATTCCATTTTTTCCCATTCGTTCATTATATTTCCCAACAATTTTAAGGAATTATTTCTCCGACAATGGTGTAAATGTTGGAGGCATATGGGGATAAACTGTCTAGGGCGTGAAATGATGTGGAAGGAGATTCAAAAAAATAAGATTGAAAACGTGGTTTTGAAGGATTAGTACTGCCACATGGTTGCAAGAGGCCAGCTAATGTTATGATGGATTCTCCAATATTTACCGACACTTTGATCCATTGCGATTCTTGTCACAAGTGGCGCAAGGTTGCACAGAAATTTGTAGCTGAAGTGGGTATTGCATGGTTTTGCAGTATGAATGACGACCCAATGTATCAGAGTTGTAGAATTTCAAAAGAAACTTGGTATAATTCCCAACCAATTACTGACTTAAGAGGTTTTTGTTCAAAAGGGACAATAGTGGGGAAGGACGAAAATATACGTTTATTCAAAAGCGTGCTTAAGGATCACTACACATTGATAAATTCCTACACTAGAAAAGCTCTCCATTGGTTGGTTAATCTATCTCAGGACAAATTATGACAAATGGAGACTATCAGTCCTAGAAGCCCTTGTGGCACTACCCAAAGAGTCTCAAGCATTTGGAATTTGATGTACATGCTCAATTTCAAAGGGAAAGCGAACTTCCACAGATTTGCAGTGAAACCACCGTTCATAGGTGCTTCACCTTCAATTTTTGGAATCGACGCCTGGAGGATCAGTGATACCCAAGACTTTCGAGAGGGAGAGCAGGCATTTTAGGGCCGAAACAATCGAGTTCCGCAGCACTTGTGACATCTATCAGAAGAGTCTTGGGTGGGTCTATCAATCAATGAACTGTCAATAACATTGAGAATGTCTTTTTCCATTTGATTGAGCCAGTACTGTTTCTCTCGCCACATGTATTGTCAGTTTATGGAGGAATTTGTGTGGTCGTGAGCTATTTTAGCTTATTTGTTAGGAAATTTTATTATATAGATTTCTTCCTAGTATAGAATCCTTCCTATTGTATATATCCTAATTAGGGTTGTCATATGTCCTATATATAAATGACAGGATTGAGCATTGTATATATACAGAAATATTCATTGAATACAAAAAAGGGAGAGTTTCTTTCTACATGGTATCAGAGCCCTAGGGTTTGATCCTTAGGGTAATGTACGTCAATCATCGACTACGGCGGTCCCGCGCGTCCGACGTGCATCTTACTCGATCTTCTTCATCGCAATTCAGTTTGCGAACCTGATCTCATGGCCGACAAATAGCCGATTGTTGCAACCAACCAAGCGGATGCTAGTGCCTCTGCTACTGCCATTCTGGCAGACCTGACTGCTGCGATGAAGCAGCTCTTGACCCAGCAGGCCGCGCCCCTGCGCGTTGAACCTCCTGCTGCACCGATTGCTGTCAAGCTTGATGGCAAAAATTATGGCTTATGGTCCCAGGTTGTTGAGATGTATGTCTCGGGCAAAGACAAACTGGGCTATTTGAATGGTGGTTCTCCTGAGCCCCCTCCTACCGATCCGTTTTTTAGACAATGAAAGACCGATGATTCTACGGTGAAAGGTTGGCTTATCAATTCTATAGATCCAGCCTTGATACCAAACTTTATTCGGTTTCCTACTGCTAGAGCCGTATGGGATGCTGTGGCAACAACCTTTTTTGATGGATCTGACACCTCCCAAATCTATGATCTTAAGAGGCAGGTTTCTCGATTGAAGCAAGGCGGTGGACCCATCGAGAAATATTACAATGATCTTCAAGGCCTCTGGCGTGAGATTGATTTCCGACGTCCTAATCCTATGCAATGTCCGGCCGATATTCTGAGGTACAATGCCATTGTCCATGAAGATCGAGTTTATACTTCTTTGGATGGTCTCGATGACCGCCTGGATAATGTTCGTGCCGATGTTCTGAAGATGGATCCATTTCCCACTATTGAGCAAGCTTATGCCCGAGTCAGGCGAGAGGATATGCGCCAATCTGTCATGCTCTCCACTCCCGTCGAGGTCACCTCTAGTTCCGCCATGGTGACACAGCGGGGCAAGGGTGATCCGCACCTCCAGGTAGTGCTTTCTGCCTCGGAACCTCGCCGTAAACCTGGTATGCCAATTCAATCCAAAGGATGCTCTCATTGTGGGAATCCTAAACATACAGTAGCCTCTTGTTTTAAACTGCATGGTTATCCGGACTGGTGGGATGATTTTCAGACCAAGAAAAAGAAACCAGGCTCACAAAAGGGGCAAAATGGAGGACAAGCCTCCTTAGTGACTAGCGGCTTGTCATTAATTCCCATGGAACCTGAATCTGCTAATGCCGAATCTCTTGAAGGTAATTGTGGGTTTGTCTTTGCTAATGGACATGGTGATGGTCATCATGGATGGATAATTGATTTTGGCGCTACTGATCATATGACTCCGGAATCTGGTGACCTTCGTACATCTACTACACCACGTCGAGATCATATCTACAATGCCAATGGACATAGCTTTCCTGTGACGGCTGCTGGGCGTGTGTCTATCACGCCTTCTCTCTCTCTATCTCATACCTTACTTGTTCCTGCATTGTCTAATCGTCTGTTATCAGTTGGACAGCTTACTAGTGAGTTGAACTGTGTTGTGCTCATGTACCCTGATTTTTGCCTATTTCAGGACATTCTCACGAAGGAGATTATTGGGCGTGGTACTAAGAGGGAGGGGCTATATTTCGTGGATGAAATTACTTCTGGACGGACCTATCATTCTCGTGGACAGTTAGCTCAAGAGAAGGAACTTTGGTTATGGCACCGTCGGTTAGGTCACCCATCCTTTGGGTATTTACGGCATTTGTTTCCCAAGTTATTTCATGGTCTATCGAACTCTAGTTTTCAGTGTGATACATGTATTTTGGCAAAGAGCCATCGCACTTGTTTTCCTCCCAGTTTAAATATAAGTTCTACCCCTTTTTCCTTAATTCATTCTGATGTATGGGGTGCGTCTCCTATTACTACTGTATCTGGGTTTCGATGGTTTATCATCTTTGTTGACGATTGCACACGTATGACTTGGCTATATTTGATGAAACATAAGAATGAGGCTGAAGCTATCTTTCGGACTTTTCACCGTATGATTCAGACTCAGTTTGGGGCCAAACTTCAGGTTCTCAGGTCTGATAATGGTGGCGAATACTTAAGTAAACCTCTTGCAGCTTATTTTCAAGAACATGGTTTGATACATGAAACTTCTTGCCCTCAGACTCCTCAGCAGAATGGTGTTGCTGAGCGTAAGAATCGCCATCTTCTTGAAACCACTCGAGCACTGTTAGAGGGTAGCCATGTTCCCCATCGCTTTTGGGATTCTGCCGTAGTCACAGCTGCTTATTTGTTGAATCGCATGCCTTCCCGCATTCTGAGCTATCGCACGCCAATGCAAGCACTTGCTGCCCATGTGTCTCTTCCTTCGGTTCTTACATTGCCTCCTAAGGTGTTTGGGTGTGTCGCTTACGTCCATCTTCACAAAAATCAGCGGACCAAACTTGACCCTTGTGCAGTCAAATGTGTGTTTCTTGGTTATGGCCCATCTCAGAAAGGGTATCGTTGTTATGATCTTGCCGGGAAGCGCACGTATGTTACCATGGATGTAACATTTACCGAGACTGAGTCCTATTTTCCTTCCCCCCAGTGTCATGTTCAGGGGGAGACTAGTTGTAGAACCAAACATTGGTGGGAGGTTGGGATTGCAGGAGCGACGGATGGGTGCGCACGGCCACATGATTCTGAGGCTGCTGAGGCTGAAGATTTTGAGCTACTGCCGCATGATTCTGAACAGGTGTCAACAGATGCACAGCTGCAACAGCCCTCCTTGTCTTCGCCCTCTTCGCCCTCTTCAGTACCACTCCAAACTCCTGAGAATGTACCTGAGGTAAGTACTTCTACTGTACTTGATTCTTTTGAAGATACTGATGTGCTTACTGGTTATAAGCTACCCGACAGGCATAATAGGGGTAAACCACCGAATCGATATTCTCCAGATGTAGAGGACCGCCGGTCTCGATACCCTATTGCAGACTATGTGTCTGCCAAGCGGCTGTCTACACCACTACAAGCCTTCGTGTTCACGATTTCCTCAGTTCAAGTTCCAAACAGGGTTGAAGAAGCCATGAAGGATCCGAAATGGGTTCAAGCAATGGAGGCAGAGATGGAGGCGTTGGAGAAAAATCGAACCTGGAAACTTGTGGAACTACCAAAGGATAAAAAGCCGGTTGGATGTAGGTGGGTGTTCACAGTCAAACATAAGGCAGACGGCACTATTGAGAGGTATAAGGCACGACTGGTAGCTAAAGGGTATACACAGACTTATGGGGTGGATTACCAGGAAACATTCTCTCCAGTTGCGAAGTTAGACACTATAAGAGTGTTGTTATCTCTGGCTGCAAACTTGGACTGGCCTTTGCATCAATTTGATGTGAAGAACGCATTTCTTCATGGAGATTTAGCGGAGGAGGTCTATATGGAGCTTCCACCTGGATACAGATGCGCAGATAAGCCGAACATGGTTTGTAAGCTGGAAAGATCATTGTATGGGTTGAAGCAGTCCCCTCGTGCATGGTTTGGTCACTTTAGCTCAGCTATGAAAAGGTATGGATACTCCCAAAGTAACTCAGATCATACTTTGTTCTTAAAAGGTGCTCAAGGAAGAATGGCAGCTCTTATCATATATGTAGACGACATGATTATTACAGGCAATGATAGTGCAGAGATTATGAGACTGAAGGAATTATTATCTAGGGAGTTTGAGATGAAGAACTTGGGAGGTTTGAAATATTTCCTGGGAATCGAGGTTGCTAGGTCGAAGGAAGGGATTTACTTGTCTCAGCGGAAGTATGTTCTTGATCTTTTGACCGAAGTTGGCATGCTAGATTGCAAGCCTGCAGACACTCCTATGGTACAAAACTGTAAGCTTGGAGAGTACCCTGATCAGACGCCTACTAATAAAGAGAAATACCAAAGGTTAGTAGGTCGATTGATTTACTTATCACATACACGTCCTGATATTGCTCATGCAGTAAGTGTGGTGAGTCAGTTCATGCATGCACCTAGTGAAGATCATATGAGTGCTGTGTGGCTCATCATTCGATATTTGAAGTCAGCCCCAGGAAAGGGGTTGCTATTTGCAAAGAATGGCCACCTTGAAATAGAAGGTTACACAGATGCAGATTGGGCTGGAAGTGTGACAGACAGGAGGTCTACATTAGGGTATTTTACATTTGTGGGAGGCAACCTTGTTACATGGAGAAGTAAGAAACAAAATGTTGTAGCTCAGTCTAGTGCAGAAGCTGAATTCAGAGGTGTAGCAAAGGGGTTATGTGAACTTCTATGGCTTCGGAAGCTGCTAACTAAGCTCGGGTATCCACCGGGTTTGGAAATCAAATTGTTTTGTGATAATAAAGCAGCCATAAACATAGCTCATAATCCAGTTCAGCATGATAGAACCAAACCTGTGGAGATTGACAGACATTTCATCAAAGAGAATTTGGAGGCAAAAGTGATCCAGTTACCATTTGTCAAGTCTGAAGACCAATTAGCTGATATATTGACAAAGGCTCTGTCAAGTAGAGAATTTGACTGCTCACTTATCAAGTTGGTTATCAAAGACATCTTTGCACCTACTTGAGGGGGAGTGTGGTCGTGAGCTATTTTAGCTTATTTGTTAGGAAATTTTTATTATATAGATTTCTTCATAGTATAGAATCCTTCCTATTGTATATAACCTAATTAGGGTTGTCATATGTCCTATATATATATGACAGGATTGAGCATTGTATATATACAGAAATATTCATTGAATACAAAAAAGGGAGAGTTTCTTTCTACAATTTGTTGCAAATGAAAATGGAACGTGGGTTTGACCAATAGGAATGATTGATCTGATGATGCTATATAAGTATAGATACATAGGTTTTCCCTTTTTTTGATATCATTTGATACTGATTGCATCCATAATTATCTATGTTAGAGGTGAACAAACTGGACTTTGATGCTCGCAATTAGGAAGAGTTTGTGACATGTGTCGAATCGGCATTTAGGTTGGTTACGTTGGAGCAGACTCTGCTGTTTATATACAATGTTCAGTGAAAGGTGGATCAGTGGCCCTCCTTTTGTTGGTAGTCCGTGCTGTTGTGTAATACCAATTAATTTATGGAGAGATGCATTGCTTACTACATGTTACATTCATAATATGATGCCATCCGAGAGAAATAACATTGGTCCTTATGAATTGTGGAAAGGTAGAAAACTAAAATTGTCATACCTTAAAGTGTGGGGGTGTTGGCATATTACAAAGTACCCGACCCTAAGAGGACAAAACTTGGTCCGAGGGCTATCAAAAGTGTTTTTCTTGGATATGCTAAAAACAGTAAAGGTTATAGGCTTCTTGATTTAGAGTCAAATGTCATTTTAGAATCAAGAGATACTTATAGGGCGCGCATGGTAACACTTCTGCTTCAGAAATCAACTTCTGGCCAGAAGTTTAT
This sequence comes from Lenwebbia sp. NSW1173648, assembly GCA_029784005.1. Classification (NCBI taxonomy): domain Eukaryota; kingdom Viridiplantae; phylum Streptophyta; class Magnoliopsida; order Myrtales; family Myrtaceae; genus Lenwebbia; species Lenwebbia sp. NSW1173648. Next base: position 4,914,687 of record JARCGZ010000005.1, read on the forward strand.
TTTTCTACTTCTCGTTAGAAGCTATTTCTGATCAGAGAAATTCGTTTGGTAACTGTTGAAAATTTCTACTTTTGAAACATTATCAACACAAAATCTTCTATGAAAAATTATTATCGACGGCCAAAAAATTTCTACTTCATTTTTGAACTTCCTAAATTTCTTTAAAAAATAATTTTTATTATTAAAAATATTATTTACTTTTTAAAAATAAAAATTTATTATTTATTTTTTACTCCGGCGGTCGGAGACGGGGACTTGGCGGCGGCGGCCGGCGCGGTGGTCGATGGTTGGCGGCTGTCGCGGTCGGCGAAGGTCAGTGGTTGGCGACGGTTGGCAATGGGTGGTGGTCGGCGGTAGCTGGCGGAGGTCGACGGTGGTCGGCGGCGGCGGTTGCGGCAGTCGTGGGCTGCGATGAGCGGTGGTTGGCTGTCGGGGGCGGTCGGTAGGTGGCGGTAATGGGCAGCAGCCGGTGGAGGTCTGCGGTGGGAAGGGGCAGGCAATGGTCGGCGGTGGTCGTGGGTGGTGGCCTGCGATGGTTGGCGGCGGCAGAGGTGGGTATGATCGAAAAGAGGATAATGGCGTAATGGAAAGAGGGTGAGGTGAGAAGTACTTCTTGAGTTGGATAAGCTATTCTTTTTAACTTCTCAAATTGGGAGAAAAACAACTTCAGAAGTGAAAATTTCTTGCAAAAGTAAAAATTTTTACCAAACGGATTTCTGCTTCAGAAGTTACATTACCAAACGGATTTCTGCTCTAGAAGCACTTCTAGAGCAGAAATTCACTTCCAGAAGTGTTATCATGCGCCCCCTTAATTCTTTGAGAATAAATGTTTGACAATTTTTGAAGTTTTTGATAATAATGTTCCAAAACCTATAGAAATACAAGTAGATTTTCATGAGAAAGGAACAAATGATTCTAAAGGCATGATTAACCTAACAGAAGCACTAGAGCAAGAAAATTGAAAGATTTAGGTCCAGACTTTAGTATTAAATCTAGAAGATGATCTTAAAAGTTTTAGTGATGCTATATCTTCTAGAGATGCTACTTTTTGGAAAGAAGCTACAAATGATGAAATGGACTCAATTAGGTCCAATAATACTTCGGTATTAGCAGAATTACCAAAAGGATCTAAACCTGTTGAGTGCAAATGTGTTTTCAGGAGAAAATATAATTCTGATGGTTTTATCCAAGCTTTTAAGGCAAAATTGGTAGCCAGGGGGGATAGATCAAAAGAAGGAATATATTATTTTGGCTTAAGTACACTACAAGTGTCAAAACTTATGTACGACACTCACTTTAGTACCAAAACTTTCAAAACGATCACTTAAGTGCTAATTTTTTTGAAAAACGCTCACTTTAGTACCAACTTCGGCGAGCCACGTCAGCTCAAATATTAACAAAAAATAGGCCACGTAGGATTTTCGGCGAGCAACGTCAGCTCAAGTTGGAGTTGGCACTAAAGTGATCGTTTTAAAAAAAAAATTGGCACTTAAGTGATCGTTTAAAAAAAAAGAAGGTACTTAAGTGATCGTTTTGAAAGTTTTGGCACTAAAGTGAGCGCCGTACACAAGTTTTGGTACTAGGAGTGTACTTTAGCCTATTATTTTGATACATATGCTCATGTAACATGTATAACATCCATTCGAATTCTTTTTGCTTTGACATCCATTTATGATATTTACGTTCATCAATTGAATATCAACACTGCTGTCTTAAATGGAGATTTAAATGAGAAAAATTGTATGAAATAATTAGAGGGTTTTGTTCTTCCTGGAAATGAAAGGAAAATATATAAATTGGTTATATCTCTTTATGGGCTTAAGCAAGCACCTATGCAGTGGTATGAAAAATTTGATTCAGTTATTTTATCCAATTATTTCAAACACAACAGTTCAGATAAGTGTATTTATTCTAAATTCACTAAAGACTATGGTGTTTTGGTTTGCTTATATATTGATAATATGCTTATTTTTGGAACCAATATGACTGGAATCATTGAGACTAACAAGTATCAAACTTCCATATTTAGAATGAAAGATTTGATGAAGTAGATACTATCTTGGGAATTAAAGTAAAAAAAAAAAAATAGTGATGGTTACTCTTTGAGACAAAGTGATTGTCGAAAAGATGTTAAATAAATTTAAATATCTTGATTTTAAAGAAGTGAGTACTTCATTTGATTTCAGTATTAAATTATAATACTTGTAGAGCAGTGGCCCAACTTGAATATGCGAGTGCTATAGGGTTTGTAATGTACCAAATGCATTGTACTGGACTTGATATTGCCTTTTCCGTGTGTAAGTTGAGTAGATATACTTATAATCCAAGTATAGTATATTAGAATTTTGTTACTAGAATTTTTTGTCATCTTAAGAGAACTAAAAATTTGTGATTATTCTATAATGATTATCTGGCTGTATTAGAAGGATACACTGATACTAGTTGGATTACAAGTGTAAGCGATAAACATTCCATTTTTGGATGGATTTTCACATTAGGTGAATGTTTGTATCTTGGGCAAGCAAGAAAGAAACATGCATAATGCACTCAACGATGGAATCTGAATTCATTGCTTTAGCAGTAATTGGGAAAGAGGCCAAATGATTATAAATTTGTTGTTGGGCATCAAATTATGGCATAGTCCTTTGGTCCGATTTCGATTCACTGTGACAGTAAGGCTACTTTGACGAGAGCTTATATAGCACTTATAATGTCAAGTCTGAACAAATCAATGTAAGATATGAGTACGTGAGATAATTGATTCAGGATGATATCATAACAATTGTTTATGTGAGGTGAAGCAAGAGTCTGGTTGATCCCTTTACAAAGGTTCTACCAAGAGATGTGGTAAAGGAGACCTCAAAAGAAATGGGGGTGAAACCCTTTAACTAAAATCACTGATAATGGTAACCCTACCTAATACTATTATATCACTAGTCATAAGGTTTAATCGGTAAAAATAAGTTATTGAATGTGATTGTTTGATACTGAGTCTGGACATGAGAAGTTAGTATCGTCTGTTACATTTTGTAGGCTGAGTTATATTCTTAATCCAAGTGTAATGCAAATTAGTAACGTGTTTATTAATAATAGAAACACATGGTAGATACTTCACCAATATGAGCTTAGAAGTGGTGCCGCTTCTTTAAGAAAGTTGGGGTTACTTTCTAGAGAGCTCATGAAACTTGAACAAGCACACGGCCATAATAGTGCAAAGTAAATTATTAGCCTATTCGTTGAAATAAGAGGTTAGTATATGTATTGTATATTTGATTTTATTACTTAAAGTAACAACTGCCTATAACTTTTAAAGAATTTTGGGATACTTGCACTAAACAAAGGTTTAACTCGAAAGAGACTTTTATGGATGCATATTAATTTCATGAAAATTTTGCCTGTATATTTGTTAAATTTTATTTTGTAATTTTTTTTTGCAAATAAATTGGGGGATTGTCGGGTAGTTTGTTTGTAAAACAAACGAAGAAGTGTCTTTTCCCACTTGAAGGTTACTTATTAGCAGAGAGTATTTTCTCCCACTTGGCGGTTACTTATTAACGGTAATTTCAGAAGGATGCAAATTTTGAAAGGCCGTGTCTGTTCGGACATAATTAGTTAACTTTTGGAAGGTTATGTTTGTTCGGACATAATTTCTTAACTTTCGAAAGGTTGTGCCTGTTTAAAGATTTTCCTAATAAATTAATTTTCGTTTCTATTCAATTCGCAACTTCCATACTTTTTCGTTTTCTTTCCAAGAAAAATACAAATTTCTTTTCAATTGTTTACCTTTGAGAGTTCTTGAAGAAATATCATAATTGCTATCTGATATTCTCATTACGAAACTTTCTTGTATCTTGGAGGATTTTTGCTAGTAACCATTAGCAATGTTGTGGGGCAAATAATTTCCTAAAGAAAGTGAATTCACGACTCAAAGTTTGATTCCATTCTTCCCATTCATTCATTATATTTCCCAAAACTTTGAAATTCATTTGAACTCCACTACTTTTCGCATGGACTTAAGTCCTTGGTGAGCAAAGGTCGTTCCTTAAGGGGTCAGCCCCGAAATGCCTACAATCAAACTCGAAGCCTTAGCTCTAAAAGCTAGGTCTCAAGCGACCAAATCGTATTGTGTGAGCGACCTGGTTAGTGATGTCTAGACCTTCGACTTCAATGCCCTGCCTAAGTCCTTTTGGGCTAGACTTGTGTTGTCGTCACCTGAGCCGGTGACCCACATGACCAATCCTTGGAGCTGTGCTATCGACGTCCGAGATTGGGTTTTCAATCCCATACGAACGGATACAAGACCTCGATGATCAGACTCTATAATGCTAACAGCTCGTAGATGGATTGTTTTCGGGTTCCCAACGGATGGACTCAGCAACAAATTGTAATAGACAGAACTTCTGGCAAGGGATTAAGGTTTTAGTGGAGGAGAAGAGAGATATTGGTGGTTTGAAATTAAGAAAAATTGTCTAAAAAGTCCTAAACCTACTTCAGTTTTGTCAATTAAGTTCTAAACCCTTTTCTTTTTTTTTTTGTGGACAACAGCTTATATTTCGTCTAATGTTGTTTTGGTCCTGCTTATTACGGCGTTATTTTATTTTTAGCATGGGAAAAATATGCTGTAATTATTTATTTTCAATATGAATCCTAGTCACGTTTGTTATATGGAAGCGAAGACTAACCCAAGAGAACCAGTCTCTCAGTGAGAGACTCTCACCCCTCTATTCTCGTTTACTTTCGAGAGTAAATTTGAAATATCCATAAGAATGCGGAGGTTACCATGAAAAAAGGAGAATATCTTAGATGATCTCGGATTATTTGGACCTAATTCACATTCACCTTTAGATGAAAGGCGGGCTCCACGTCAGGGCATTTGATCTGACGATGCATGTGAATTGAGCCGAAACGCTGGGGGTACGGACAATAATAACTCGCACGAAAGAGTGCAGAGGGGAGAGACCAGACTTCCTATTGAATGCCTCCTACCTATGAAAACGAATTGTCATTATCGATATACATGGGGCAACACATATTTCAACCAATAGAATGATGCATCATTAATTACTACAAATTGACTAATTTAGATATTTCAACATCTAAATTCGATGTAGATCCTCTATTCCGTAGCAATTATTGTGTTGAATGCAGTTAACAATAAAAGAAAAAATATTAGCAAGTGAAGGGGGGGGGGGGGGGGGGGGTGTGAGGTTTTCAAGACGCAATTAATCCTCGTCCCGTGACCCGTGCGGGTCATGACGATGGGATCCCATTCCCTAAAAAGACCCTCTCGAGCCCGCTTTGGTCAACAGGGTCAGAAAGGGTCTCTACGGGGCAAGGACATGTCGTTGTATATCTCTAGCTCACGAATGAAATTCATGTTGAAATTCATGCCGTAGAGTATAGTAATCAGAGAGAAGAATATGAAAGAAGCTGGAATGGGATCAAGAGCAAAGCAAGTAATAAAAACATCGGGCAGAGACATACATGATTTGAAACTGCTTTCCAATTTGGACCAATAACCCGGTATCCTCTCTAAGCTATCGCAATCACTAACCAACGATACATCGTTAATTACCCTAAATTAGCTAATAATTTAGCCACCTAACTTGATTATTCAATATGTTCTTTTAACCTTTTAAACCAATGGAGATTCTCGATCTGGTTTTGAGATCCCACTATGGGCTAATTGCTTAGGATGGTAATGTATTACTGCCTTTTTTTTTTTTGGTCGAAGTATTACCGACTCTTTAATTGTACCATTTTTGCTTAACATTAAGGGGCCGATTGTCGAGATTCAATGTATGTGATACCTGTTGAGATACATTAATCAATAGGATAATGAAAGGATACATGCATTAGTGGAAATTATAATTTATAGTTCAGCAAACGAGATTGAAACAATCTATTTTCTGCAACAGTTCGCGTATTGAAGCTGATTAAGAAAAAAAGAGAAAAGTTTGTTGAGAAAACCTTCCTTCTGAATATTTTGATTCTGACAAAACTTACCTTGTTTAAAAAGAATCTGGTTAATGCAAATAAACCTTTATTGCAGAAATGAATACGTGAACAGAAGCTTGTATTGTTCTAAACCTGGCGTTCAGACTCAAGGTGTAGTTGTCGCGTATTTGCTTCTAAGATAGTTGAAGTCTTTTATTCAAACGGAGGAAACTTATGTGACACGTCAGCAAAGACTTTACTGAAGCTCAGATTCACCGTTCTAATCTGATTCATAGAGTCTCTTTGTACTTCTAAAGACTGATTCTGAATTATGTTCAGATTCTACAGTATCTTTTTAGCTAGATTCTGAAGACCCACGTTTGGCAGGTTTCCGGTTTGGCCGCGATATTTATGGAAGTCTGTAAGATTTGATTGACAGGATTATTTTCCAATCAAATCAGGAAAATATCTTCTGATTGGATATTACCTTCCAGGAACAAGATATCTTGGAGATTTGGATTAACTCAACTTATGGAAACTAAGGATTTAGTTGTATGGGCGACTGAATATGAAAGGTTCAGACTCTACTCCAACGGCTACTAAATCTTCCCAAATACAGTCTCATTCAATCATGATTGGTGGCATTCAATCAGCGATTGAGGAGCGATCCTTTGAAGGACCTTGGTAACGACTAGTTCGACTTCAAAGAAGTATAAAGGGAGATCAATGGTGACTGTTCCAGAGAGAGATGAAGAACTTAGAATTCCAAAGTGCTGAGTTGTTCAGATTCACATTCTCTTGTTCTCTAGAGCTGAAAATTTTCATCTTTGAGAGGCTCTTTCTAAGAGTGATAAGTGTGACATCGCTTGTAACCTTTCAATAATTCATATAGTGAAATCCAATCAATCGGCTGTCCTCATGGGAGAGTGGACGTAGGCTTGCTAAAGCCGAACCACTATAAACTTGGTGTGCATCTCTCTCTCTCTAAACTCTCTTTCTTGTATTTTAGAATTATGCACATCTTGCTACTAAACTTATTCTGTTCATATTTTGAATTCGCTTAATTTCGCAATTAGAATCAGAATTGTTCACAATCACCTATTCACCCCAACTCTAGGTGATATTGCTAGAGTCAACAATTGGTATCAGAGCAGGCTGCTCATTATTTTGAAGGGTTTTACTTCAGAGCTAAAATGATCTATCATGTCTAGCAACAATTTCACAGGAGCAAGTGATGCACACTTCAGCAACAAACCACCTTATTTCGACGGAAAGATTACAATATGTGGTGCAACAAAATGAAGTGGTTCTTCAAGGCATCAGATGATCTGATGTGGGATGTTATTGTCAATGGAGTAGTTCCTACTGTCATGGAAACTCCTTCGATTGGAAATGAAACAAATAACAACACCAATGCTATAGCAACATCGTGAGATGCTGAAAGAGCAAAAAGACAAGGACTTGATTCCAAAGCTGTACACGCACTTTTCTGTGCATTATCCACTCCTTTATATAATCGTTTCACAGAAGAAGAATCAGCAAAAGCTATATAGGACAGACTTCATGTCACATATCAAGCAACTGACAGAGTGAAAGAAACAAATCTCAGCATTCTGCTAAGTGATTACGAAGCCTTCAAGATGAAGCCTGATGAGTCAATTGCTGAAATGATTGACAGGTTTCAAATACTAGCAAGTGGTCATGCAAGGCAAGGTACTCCTGTAGCTGAACCGATGCAAGTCGGAAAGATCCTTTGAGGACTTACAAACGACTGGAATTATATCAAGCCATCAATATAGGAATGTCAAACAATCAGATCTCTATCCATTGATGAGATCGTCGGAACCTTGCAGTCATATGAGACTGAGCGTGCCAACAAAACAAGAGATTCAAAAGGAAAGAAGTCTATTGCTTTAAAATCTGAAATTAATTTTGAAGTGCCAGATTCAGAAGATGAAGATGAAGACGATGAAGAGCTTTCACTCATGGTGAAGAAATTTAGAAAGATGGCTCGAAGAGGTAGAAACTTCAAAGGGAAGAGATCATTCAAACAATATGATCAAAAACAGTCAAGCAGTGATAAATAAGATAGCAAAGATGTAGTATGCTTTCACTGCAAGAAGGTTGGGCATATCAAGCCAAAATGGTCGCTTATGAAGAAGGACAAAGTCAAGTACGAGAAATACAAAAAGGCATTAAAAGCAGAAACTCTGAGCGACTCTGAAGATAGTGAGGATGACTATGTAAATATATGTCTCATGACAAAGTCAGGTTCAGACGTTGAGGTATGTCCTTTTAAAATACTAGATGAAGTTTCCGAATACATTGAAGAATTATGCACGAACTATAAAGAAGCTCTCAAAAAGGTTTCAGTTTTGAAAAAGGAAGTTTCCTCTTTGAAACAACAAGATGTTTCTCAAAAAGACAATATTGATTTTTTGCAAAGGGAATTTCATCAAATCAAGGAAAATCGTGATTTGATTTTGAAAGAAAATGATTCTTTGAAAATCGAGATTGAAAATATTTCAAAGAGATTTTCTCAGAGTTCGAAAAATTTGAAAAATATTATTTCCAGACAAGTTTCATATGGTAACAAGTCTGGTCTTGGTTTCAAAAAGGAAAATAATTTCAAAACAAATTTTCAGAAACAAATGACAGGATTTCGTATAAACCTTCCAAATCTGTATATCAACGGCATTTCCATAAACAGTTTACAAAATCCTTTTATCCAATGCATTGTGTAATCTGTGGTGCTAGAAATCATGTTAGAAATAATTGCATGATGGTATGGAGACCTATTAATAGAAAGATATCAACTGTGACTAACTCAGATGGACCCAAGAAGATCTGGGTACCAAAGAAATAGTGAGTTACTTTCTACTTGCAGGTACCAAGGAAGAGAAAGGACAAATGGTTTCCAGACAGTGGTTGCTCAAGCCATATGACTGGCGATCTAGAAAATTTCATTCAACTATCAGAATACAATGGTAAAAGTGTGTCGCTTGGTGGAAAGAATAAAGGCAAAGCAGTTGGCCAAGGGACTGTAAAAATCGAAAATCTTACGATTAACGACGTCTCTTTAGTCAAAGGACTAAAATACAATTTGATCTCAGTAAGTCAACTCTGTGACTCTGGTTATCAAATTTGCTTTCAAGATACAAAATGCTCAGGTATTAGTAATGATAAGCAGTAGAGATTCACTGGTCGACATCATGGAAATATCTACCTTCTGGATGTTGATTATGAAAACATCAAGTGTCTTATATCCATTAAGGATGAATATGAACTTTGGCACCGAAAGCTAAGCCCTATCAGTATCAAGCACATCTCAAAACTATCTTCCAAGAAATTGGTTCGAGGTTTATCACAGACAAAGTTTGAGAAATCAGAACTATGTTCAGCTTGCACACTTGGAAAATAGGTAAGAAATTCCTTCAAATCTATTAATCATGTTTCAACTAAACGTGCACTACAGCTGCTTCACATGGACATTTTTGGACCAAATAGAACACTAAGTCTTAGAGGTAAAAGATACTGCCTTGTTATAGTTGATGATTACTCAAGATTTACATGGGTTTTATTTTTTGCGCACAAAAACGATGCCTTCTCATCCTTTTCAAAATTTTCCAAAAAGGTTTAGAATGAGAAAGGCTATGCTATTTTCTGCATCAAAACTGATAATGTGGGAGAGTTTGAAAACCAAAGTTTTTCTGAGTTTTGTGATGATTTTGGAATTCAACATAATTTTTTTTCTTCTTACACACCTCAACAAAATGGGGTAGTGGATAGGAAAAATCGTTCTCTACAAGAAATGGCGAGAACTCTCTTAATCGAAAGTAAAATTGCTTCGTATTTTTGGGCAGAAGCTGTATCAACAGCTTGTTATGTTTTAAACCGTGTTTCACTAAGACCGATTCTTGAGAAAACCCCATATGACCTCTTTAAGGAAAGAAAACCAGATCTTGCATACTTTCGAGTATTTGGTTGCAAATGTTTCATTCTAAAGAATGCTAATGATCGAATTGGTAAGTTTGATGAGAAGTCAGATGAAGGAATATTCCTAGGGTACTCAACAACGAGCAAAGCATATCGAGTCCACAACAAAAACTCTCGTGTTGTTGAAAAATCAATGAATATCAAGTTTGATGAGAATATTCAGAAACAGAGTGGTCAATCTGAACATGCTCAAGTTTTCTCACTCCCTCAAAGTTCAGAACTAGTTGAAAACCCTGAAGAGAATCATGTTTCTGAAGAAGTTCAGAATGAAGAAACAAGTCAATAATCTACAGAAGAACCAGAGGAGATACAATCTGATCTAAAGATTCAAATGATGCTCAAGACGAGAGATTCAACAAGAACTGGAAACATAAATCCAGTCATCCCAAGGAACTTTTAATGGGAAGCTTGGATGAAAGAATAAAAATCAGATCGAGATTTAAGGAAGCGATGAGTAACATAGCACTTATTTTTGAAATTGAACCGAAAGGGATTGAAGAAGCTCTTACTGATGAAAGTTGGATCAATGCAATGCAAGAAGAACTCTATCAATTCAAAATCAACATTGTCTGGGAGCTTGTGATAAGACCCAAAAATCGTCCTGTAATAAGAACAAACTAGGTGTTCAGAAACAAGCTGGATGACAAAGGAAATGTGGTTAGAAATAAAGCAAGACTTGTGGCAAAAGGATATTCTCAAGAAGAAGGAATAGATTACGATGAAACCTACGCACTAGTTGCCAAGTTAAAGGCCACAAGGCTACTTCTTGCTTATGCTGGTTACAATAACTTTAAACTTTTTCAAATGGACGTAAAGAGTTCGTTCCTGAACGGGTACATCAAAGAAGAAGTTTATATCAAACAACCACCTAGTTTTGAAGAGCCAAGAGGAAAAGATCTTGTCTATACCCTGAAGAAAGCTTTATATTGCTTAAAGCAAGCACCTCGTGCTTGGTATGAAAGGTTAAGTAGCTTTCTATCTAAAAATAAGCTCGCAAAATGTAATGTGGATACTACTTTTTTTTATTCAGAAGCATGGTAAGGATATTCTTATTGTTCAGATTTACATTGATGATATTATTTTTGGCTCTTCTAATGAACGTCCATGCAAGAATTTCTCTAAAGTAATGCAGGATGAGTTTGAGATGAGCATGATAGGAGAATTGAGATTCTTTCTCGGCCTTCAGATTCAACAAACTAAGAAAGGAACATTTATTCATCAGGAGAAATATGCTCTCGAGATTGTCAAGAAATTTGGTCTAGAGAATTGCAAGAAGACAGAAACTCCAATGTCACATTCATCAAAGCTTGATAAAGATGAACAAGGAAAATAAGTTGATCAGAAGCTATATCGCAGTATGATTGGCTCGCTTTTGTATCTCACAGCTTCAAGACCAGATATTCTATATAGTGTCTGCTTATGTACAAGATTTCAAACAAGCCCAAAAGAATCACATCTCTCTACTATAAAGAGAATCATCAAATATATCGGAACATATCCAGCTTACAGACTCTGGTATTCAAAAGATTCAGATTTTATTCTGAAGGGATATTCAGATGCAGATCTCGCAGGATGCAAGATTGATAGAAAGAGTACTTCTGGAACTTGTCAACTTATGGGAAATATGTTGATCTCATGGTACTCAAAGAAGCAAACTACAGTCGCTCTTTCCAAGGCAGAAGCAGAATATGTATATCTGGGAAGTTGTTATGCTCAGATTCTATGGTTAAAACAACAACTGAGAGACTATGGAGTTGAATACTCGAATGTGGAAATCAAGTGTGATAACACAAGTGCTATAAACTTGACAAACAATCCAATTCTACATTCAAGGGCAAAACATATCGAGATCAAACATCACTTCATACATGATCATGTTCAGAATGGAGATATCCACATTCAGTATGTTGACATGAAGAATCAACTCGCAGATATTTTCACTAAACCTCTTGATAAGGAAACTTTCAATTATATTCGCAATAATTTGGCTATCATTAATCCTTTTTTTAAGTTATGATAGAAACGGGATCTCTATAGCTTTCAGAAGTATAATTGCAGGACAACCATTCAGAAGCAAAGGTTAGTTATTCGCACTCCACTTAAATTACTAAATTCTTGGAAATGGAAGGATTTAAGGTATGTTCTCTAACTTCTAAATATATAGTCTGTTGATTGATTGTTACAATATATTATTTTTAGATTGCTTACTTCGGATTTTATTCTAAATTGATTTTATTTCCAAAGATAACCGTTTTATAGTTTTCTTTTCTTTTTCAAATTTTGAAAGAACTTGAACCATCACCTTCTTTGAGAAAAATCCTATTCATGTTAGACTTCACTATCTCTCACACGATATGTCAGACTCTATTCTCTCAGAAAATCCTTGCCCTCTTTCTCTTCTCACTCAAAACTGCTCTCACTTTTCTTCGTAAAAAATCCAATCTTTTTCATCAATGGCTCCGAAATCATCCTCTACAAGGAAGAATGCTATGGAAAGCGAGCAACAGAGAAGACAATCGTCCCAGATAACGAAAGGCAGGAAATCTTGGGACTCGACTCCAGTAAAGAACTCAGTGACAGAGAATGTCGAAGATTCAAGCAAAGATCGTATGAATGCAGGTTTGTCTGAGCATTTATATGATGAAAGGGTTGCACTAGCTCATTCGATTAAGCCCATGTATAAAGCCTTTAAAGAACAGGGTTTTGGAGATGAAATAATCGCTAAACTCCTAAATATCGACAAGTTTTCTAATGAAGAAAATTACTTGAAATTGTTGGATATGCCTCTTCGAACTGCTACTCCTATTGCCGTTGAAATTCCTGAGAAAGTGTCAAGAAAAGGAAAAGAAAAGGTTGTGGTCCCTGATGTTCCAAAACCTAAGAGGACCCCATCCAAGGGAGTAGTTATTCGGGATGCTGTTGAGGAAGGAAGTGAGGAAGAGACAAAAGGGAGGTTTGATGATGACGATGATGTCATTTACAAGAATTTTAAAAGGAGATTGTTTCGCTGTGTCAAAGACAAGAGTTTCAAAAATCGTTATTTTTTGTCATACAAGCATATGGATAGGTACGAGGCTCTGAAGGAGCTAGGTGTGATGCCATACAGAGCTTTTGATGTGAAGTATTTCGACAGGGTTGGTATCCTTGTGAGAAAATATCTGGAGGAGATGAAGTTGAAAGATTTTGTGACTGTCAAGGCACATGTTTTTCCTGATCTTGTGGCTTACTTCTACTCCATGCTATCTTTTATTGATCCTGAGTCTCTCTCTTATAACATTGGAGATGATTAGTACCACATGATGTGGAGGAGTTGGCTAAGCTCATGGAAGTAAGACAAAGTGTCTTCAAGCCCAGCGACATTTAGCCAGAGGCAGCATACAGCTATTTGACGGGGAAGGAAAACTACAGTCGAGACTCAAAGGCTCATGTGGCCTACAATGACTTCCCTCTCAAGCATGTGATAATGCACAAGGTAGTGATCGAATGTCTGCGTCCAAAGGCCTCCTAAAAAATAGACATATCCAAGTTTGAAGCCAAACTTATGTGGGCCTTACTTACTAGCTATGATTTTTCGCTTGCACACATTATCCTTCTCCACATGTATAGGACTGTGCATAAATTGAAAGGTCAACTTCATTATGGAGTACTAATTTCCTTGATTCTAAAATACCACAAAGTGAAGCTTCCAGGAGAGTTAACCCAGAGACAAACTCCATTCATACCAGCTAGAGAAAATATGATTTAGAAAATAGGGTTCAGATTAACTGATGGAAGGTGGTTCAACAAGAACAAGGAAGTGGTTTTGGTGGAGCTGGAGTAGAGCAGACAGAAAGGTCTCTGAAAAGAAGGAAAACAGTGGCAACAAAAGGAAAAGAAGTGAGTGTTCAGAGTGCATCCTCTGAAGAAGAAGAGACAGAGGAAGAAGGAGATGAATCTTCGGGAGAAGATGAGGTAAGAACTCCCACTGCATCTGATGTGGACACTACAAGTGTCAAGTCAGACGAGAACGACCATGATGATGGTCAGAAGGGAGAAGATGAAGATACTGGTAAGACACATGGGTAGGAGGTTCTTGAGGACAAAGAAGAAGACCTCTCTAAGACTCGTGTAGGTGGAGAGGAAGCAGAAGAGATAACAACTGCCGAAAGGGCAGAAAAAGAAGCATAAATGGCTAAGGATGAGTATGTTGCAGTATGGAAAGAACAGCTGGATGACAGGACAACCATTGATGTTCTGGTTTCCATAGAGAAGAAGATATCATCATTTGAGGACATGGAGATTGACAAGGTGGATGAATTCCTTGTCATAGGTGATGAGTCCACTGTAGATACTCCTGAAAAGATAGCATAGATTCAGGGGGGAGCAACCACAGAATGTAGATGCCTGTACTCTGGTACAGAACCAAAATGAATTTGCTGCTGAGGAACAACTTGAGGAACCAAAGACAGATGCTGATCAGACTGAAGAAATTCAGACTGATGTTGTTCACAAGGAGAAAGCTGCTGAGGGACCCAGAAGTGAGAAATCTGATGCTCAGGAGGAGCATCCTATAGTGAAGATCTCTGAAGAGCCACCCTCTGAAACTAAATCTGTTGTTGCTAAAGAGACTTCAGATGCAGCCCCTTCTCGAACTCAGGGGGAGAGTATTCTGAAGCGCGTCTTGGATTTAACCTCTAAGGGAAAGCCTCAGATGGAGGGTGAGGAAAGAACTAAGACTCCTGCTACGAAACTGAATCCAGAAGAAACCTTGAATGCATTTATTAAAGAGCTGCTAGATACGAAGTCATTACAGAGTCTGGTTCAGAAGGATGTCGAAAAACTTCAGGCTGAGGTTATTCAGAGGTTGGATAAAATGGAAAAGAGGATTGAGAAGAAGCTAAACACTTTTCAGGAATACTTGAAAGGTATTGCCGTCTCTTCTGCTCAGAAATGGCTAGTATGGTACTTACACTTTGATCAGAGATGAGAGAATCAGTAAAGAGTTCCTAGAGATGCATGCCCTTAAAGACTTCGCCGCACTTCTTACTGGATCAAGCGGAGCGAATCAAAGCAGGCTCGAAGGAGATGGTCAAAAGGATGATGAGGAGCAAGTTGATGTTCCCTCCTCTTCGACAAAAACAACTCAACCCCCGTCTTCTTGAAAAATGTTTTTCAAATAGTCTGTGTTTGACTTATTTTTGTCTTTGTCGGATGTGATATTTGATATTTGTCTTGCTTTTGTGGACATATTCTATCACGGCCTTATTATGGCCTGATAGCGTTACTTGTTTAATAATATTTGTCTGGTTTGCTATTATTTTATCCCCGTTTGCTGATGACAAAAAAGGGGAGAAGCTATCTCTATTTGCAGGGTTACAGGAATTACACATACAAATACTAACGCACAACGCAATTACAAATCATCTTTATCGTGGAAGAAGTTTTTTTGCAAGTTATTTTGAAGTATCCTGCTAATAACGACATACGGTGATATTTTTCCACTACTTAAGTGCTTATATTACATTGATATATTTTTCAGATGCACATCCTTTTGAAAAGTTTCACATGGCTTATAAGTTTATATTTTTGTGAAATCTTTTCTGAGCTTAATGTCTAAACAAATACTTTTCATAATCTACCTTTATTAAAGAATTTTTGTTATCATAAAAAAGGGTGAGACTGTTGAGAAAACCTACATTCTGAATATTTTGATTCTGACAAAACTTTCCTTGTTTAAAAAGAATCCGGTTAATGCAAATAAACCTTTATTGCAGGAATGAATACGTGAATAGAAACTTGTATTGTTCTAAACCCGGTATTCAGACTCAAGGTGTAGTTGTCACGTATTTGCTTCTGAGATAGTTGAAGTCTTTTATTCAGACGGAGGAAGGTGTTGCCTCTGAAGACTAAATCTCGAGAAGACTTATGTGACACGTCAGCAAAGACTTTACTGAAGCTTAGAGTCACTGTTATAATCTGTTCAGATTCAGAGAGTCTCTTTATACTTCTGAAGACTGCTTCTGAATTATGTTCAGATTCTGCAGTACCTTTTTAGCTAGATTCTGAAGACCCACGTTTGGCAGGTTTCCGGTTTGGCCGCGATATTTATGGAAGTCTGTAAGATTTGATTGACAAGATTATTTTCCAATCAAATCAGGAGAATATCCTCTGATTGGATATTACCTTCCAGGAACAAGATATCTTAGAGATTTGGATTAACTCTACTTATGAAAACTAATGATTTAGTTGTTTGGGCGACTGAATTTGAAAGGTTTAGACTCTACTCCAACAGCTACTAAATCTTCCCAAATACAGTCTCATTCAATCATGATTGGTGGTATTCAATCAGCGATTGAGGAGCGATCCTTTGAAGGACATTGGTAATGGCTAGTTCGAGGTCAAAGAAGTATAAAAGGAGATCAATGGTGACTGTTCTAGAGAGAGATCAAGAACTTAGAATTCCAAAGTGCTGAGTTGTTCAGATTCACATTCTCTTGTTCTCCAGAGCTGAAAATTTCATATTTGAGAGGTTCTTTGTAAGAGTGATAAGTGTGACATCTCTTGTAACCTTTCAACGATTCATATAGTGAAATCTAGCCAATCGGCTGTCATTGTGGGAGAGTGGACGTAGGCTTGCTAAAGCCGAACCACTATAAACTTGGCGTGCAATTCTTTCTCTAAACTCTATTTCTTGTATTTTAGAATTCTGCACATCTTGCTACTAAACTTATTCTGTTCATATTTTGAATTCGCTTAAATTCCGCAATTAGAATCAGAATTGTTTAGAATCACTTATTCACCCATCCTCTAGGTGATATTGCTAGAGCCAACAAAGTTTGCGTGCAGGGTTAGGAGGTTCTTATGACTCGATTAATCCTTGCCCTGTGGCCCATGGAGGCAAAGTTTTCATCCCATCGATGGAACTCTACTCCCCATGGGGACCCTCTCCAATCCGCTTTGCTCGAAACAGGTCAGAGAGGGTCCCCTATGGGGCAAGTAGATTTCGGTATATATCTCTACCTCGCGAATGAAATTTGTGCCGTGAATCATAATACTCGAAAAGAAAAACAATACGAACGAGGTTGGAATAATTCAAAAAAAAAAAAACAAAGTAGTTAGGGATATTAGGGCTGAGCATAATGGACCGACTGGACTAAGAATCGCCCGGACTGAACCGAACCGGTTGGTTCGCTCTGGTTCAGGGGAACTCTGGTCCGATTCCCGGTTCATAAAAATGGAACCGGGGTCCGAGCGATTTGATTCCCGGTTCTAGGGGGAAACTGGACCGATGAACCGCCCAACCGGGCCGACCATTTTTTATTTTTTTTATTTAACATAAATATAAAAAAAATTGTGAAAGGAAAAACCTTGAAAGGGTCACTAATTTCTGACAATAATAAATCAAAGTATCCTAGCTCTTGTCTTGTTTGTTCATTTTGGTTGCCGTCGGGTGGGTGTGCATATAATTTGGTTTGTCTGATCACTCTTATATTTGTTTGTTTGTTTTTTCTTTTGTCAGAATCACTCTTATATTTGTTCACGACACATGAAAGGTAATTGTTATTCTGGACTAACTGATCGTCTGGAATATATGGGGAATGTGGAAAGACTATCAGCGGTGGAGGATGTATGATGCGTGGAGTCTTCTGCTTCCTTCCTATCTAACCTCTCTTTGGATGAGAAATATGAGGAGTGGAAAGACTATGAAGTAGTGTTCACGGCCATCTCCCCTCTTTTAAATAGTTATACATAGCCACGTAAAAATTAGTCTCATGAGTGGGTCTTTGTACCGGTTCCACTGGACCGCCCGGGGACCGGACCGGACTGGTCGGTCCGGTCCGATCCCCGGTTCAGGAAACTAGGAACCGGAACCTCCGGTCCGGATCGAGAACCGATCACCCTTAAGAGATATAAGGTGGAGAGATGTACAAGATTTGAAGACTCTTCTCCAATTGAGACCAACTCTAAGCTATCACAATCACCAGATATACCCATTGATGTTATACTTCAAGTACTTAAAACGCACCACTCATACCAATAAGAATAAAGAAAGACACTGCTTATTAGAACTATAAACATAGCAGCAAAGAGAGATTCTAGGCATACCTTGGCCGGGAGGCGTGATTATAGGCCACTGCTTGCTCCCGTAGCGTAGAAACTGAGGTTTAACTTTTCACTCTAAGCAAATGATTTTATATCTAAGAGTGTTGGTCCAATTGAGCAAGCAACTTCCAGAGCCAATTACTTAGACGGTTCAGCTTTTATATTGCAGCCCTCCACCGGATAAAAAATGAACATTAAACTCATCGAAGCTTCTGTTGCTGACCGTTCGTCGTAAATAAGAAAACAATTTCAGCGTGGAAAAGTCAGCAGCGTCTAGAAAGTCAAGAAAAACGACCCTCAGAGAACTCGCTTTGGTGCCGTGTACCAAAATCCTCAGACCGCAGTTTCCCAGTAAGGTCCCTAAATATCTTATAATATAAGGTAGTAGTACCCCCTAAAATCACTATATATAACCCGACATAGCCACCCAACCAAGCATCAACAATTCCTTCAAACACATCCGAGCACTTCACCCGCGAAACGCAGCCGAGAAAACCTTCCTTGCTTCTAGCAAACCGTCGCTGAAACACCATCTTTCCAGCGCAAACCAAACCCGAATATCACCCACAAACCAGAATCAAGATGGTGTTCTACAGGAAGGATCAAGAGTCGCAGCAGCAACTGACCGACGAGGAGAGACGCAAGAAGAAGATGAAGTGGACGATCGGCATCACGGCCTTCGTCATCCTCCAGGTAGTCCAGGCCCTCTTCTTTGTCCTTGTCATCATGAAGTTCAAGTCCCCCAAGTTCAGGGTCGGCGAGTTCGACGTCCAGTCCCTGACCATAGGGACACAGGCCTCGCCCTCGTTCGACATGACCTTCGTCGCCCCGATCCGGATCAAGAACACCAACTGGGGTCCCTTCAAGTACGGTGCTTCTACTGTTAACTTCACCTATGGAGGTGTCCAAGTGGGACATGCGATCATCCCCAAGAGCAAGGCCAACTTCAAGTCCACCAAGAAGATCGACGCCACCGTGACCTTGAACTCCACGAACTTGCCGAGCGATTCGACTCTCGGGAGCGACTTGAGCTCGGGGGTAATAACGTTGAACAGCCAAGGCGAGCTCAAGGGGAAGGTGACGGTCATGTTCATGTTCAAGAAGAACAAGACCTCGCAAATGAACTGCACTATGGCCATTGATGTGTCCGCAAAGGCACTGAAGTCCTTGTCATGCAGATGAGAGTTGAGAGGGTGATCCCTGTATTAGATTGTTTGTGTGGTCGCTTATTTGTTTGCCGCGAATTCTTTTTGAACTATGTGTCCTATTAGTATTCATTGGGGTCCCGGTTTTGTGTATACTTAGAATTTATACATTTTCTGTTGGATCTAGCAATATCACCTAGAGGGGGGTGAATAGGTGATTTAAAATGATTTTGACTAGAAAATGCGGAATTAAAAGAATCAAGTCAAAATAGAATCTGAATCTGAATAGGTGCAGTTTATGATTCTGAACATGAGTATGCAAATTCTGAATATAAACACCAGCATGAAATATTCTATCAAACACAATGATAAAATGATAAGAGTTTAGAGATAGAGAATATTGCACACGACGATTATAGTGGTTCGGCTTAGATCAAGCCTACATCCACTCTCCCACGCTGACAGCCGATTGGCTGGATTCCACTAGATGAATCAATGGAGGTTTACAACAAGTGATGATACTCTCTTTGATAGATCACACTATCCTCTCTCAATCACTCTTACAAAGCCTCTCAAAGATTATAACGTTAAGCTCATGGAGACAAGTATGAATCTGAATAACTCTAGCACTTTGGAATTGATGATTCTTATCTTGCACCGTAATAGCACCATGGATCTCCTTTTATACTCCTTCACCCCCAAACTAGCCGTTGGACAGGTCTTCAAAGGATCGCTCTTCAATCTCTGATTGGACGCCATCAATCTTGATTGAACGAGACTGTATCTAGGGAGATTTGGTGACCGTTGGTGTTGAATCTGAACCCCTCAGATTCAGTCGCCCATACAACTCAATCTTCGGTTTCCATAAGTGGAGTTCTTCAAATATGGAAGCTTTCTTGTCCCATGGAAGGTAATTTCCAATCAAGGATATTCTATCAATCATGTTATAGAATAATCCTGTCAATCAAAGATTACAAACTTCCATAAATACCTCAGCAACATATGTCAGGCGTGGGTCTTCAGAATCTGGAATTAATATATCTCGCAGCTTCTGAACAGTCTTCAGAACCAGACTTCAGAAGCAGTCTCTTGAATCTGAATATATCGCTGCTTCTGAATAAGTCACAGTTTCTGAATCACTGCTTCTGAATAAGTCACAGCTTCTGAACAGAGATACACTGAGTTTGATGTTGATAGAAACCTTGTTGATGCTCGCATATAAGTCTTCACGAGATTAAGTCTTCAGAGGCAACACGAACCTCCATCTGAAGTCTTCAGAGGCAACACGAACCTCCATCTGAAGTCTTCAGAGGCAACACGAACCTCCTTCTGAAGTCTTCACTAACCTCCTTCTGAATACAAGACTTCAACTTTCTCATAAGCACATACGCGACGACTACTCCTTGAGTCTGAACATCCAACTAAGGTCAATATAAACTTTTCTTCTCAGATGCAATATCCAGAACTTCAGATGCATAATTCAGATGCAGTATCTTGAGCTCCATCTTCTGGTTCCTCCAAGCATATTGGCAATTGTGGTTCTACCTCACTGTTCACCTATCCAAGGTCCTTCCAAGCTTTACCAAACTTCCCGTTCTAGGCTTGTTCACCTCTACTTAGGTACCTTAAGCTTGTAGACACCTCTACGCCCAATGCCTTGGTCACCATTGATAGATAACTCATAACATTCAAATATTCTGTTAATACACCATCTGCATAATGGCTTGTGATTCTTTCACCTGGTTCTACTCAACCAATAAACACATTAGTAGCCTTTGATTATTTTGTCATCTTCAAAACATCATGGGGATTTTCCCTAACAATCTCCCCCTTTTTGATGATGACAAAACAATCTCTGAATATGCAGATGTGCAAACACATTTCAAAGATATTCAATTGTGTATACTTGAAAAGTAAACGAGATACACTTATTTGCCAAAAATAAGAATTCAACTCAAGGCATAATAAGCATGTAACGCAATCTCCACATTAAGATAATCAATAATGTAAATAGGAGATATCAGACAAATTGAGCATAATGATATATAGAAACATAATCGCAGCTCAATATTATGCACCAAATAAACACATATGTATATATAATCAATCAGCACATATGCACATACATTCTCTCCCCCTTTTTGTCATAATCAAAAAGCGATACTGATGAAAAGGGTCTTACATAGAGAATATGTACTCAGATGCAAAACAGCTCATGTTCACATAGATGCAACATCTTCTACACGTATAAACGAACATAGGAGATATGCAATATAGCTCATGTTCTTAATCATCATGTTTGTCAGTGAACATATATAAAGGAGTACAGATAAATTTCACTTCCTTTTGTCATGATAAAGCGATAAAACAGATTAGAGATTTGTAATGACAAAAAGTAAGGGAAATGGAAGATATACTAACCGGATTTTGTAGAACTTAACAAGTTCTAACATACGTTTACCTTTTCTTCCATTATCATTTTCACCATCTCTTGCTATACAGAAGCTTGCAGCTTTTCATGTCCTTCTAACTAAGGTCCTTCTGAACCTGAGTGTCAAGCTCCCCTTGAATCTGATCAATGATCTCCTCCTGAATCTGATCAGTAGACTTCCCTTGAATTTGATCATTTCTTTCTATTCTCCCCCTGTCATCAAGACAGCTTTTGCGAGTAACCTTTATCGCCGAGTTGCGCCAGTTGAATAGGATGTTTTTCATTGTAGCAGCATTATATTCTTTGAGCAGCTAGAAAATGGTGGAGATGCTTGAGTGTTGCGATTTCCATTTCAATTGCAACTTTCACATGATACTCTAAGGGCTTGCACAATATATTTTAATATGCCTTCAATGATTTGCGAGAGTTGTAAGCGAAGAGGAGAATTTCTGATCCTTCCAAAATAGTGCGAAATCTTCCTCCAATATTCGGATCAAACTTTCCAAATATCTTTCTTCAGATTCTTCTTTCGAATTGCGGAGAAAAATACGATCCTTGTCAATCTTTCTTTGAGAGATTTCTTTGATTGCACTAAGATTTTCGTTGATTGATTGCAAATCTTCCTTTGATGATTTCCTGCAATGAACGCGTTTCCTTTTTGGTATCCATGTATTTGGATCCTTCCTTTACGTTAGAACAAAAAATAAGGAAACTTTATAGATTCCAAAACATTCTTTCCTTAACAGCATAAAAGAAATATTAGTATTCTAACAATATGCCCAATCAAATAATATCTCATAAGACTCTCACTTTGCAGCACAACTAACGATGCAAAACAACATGCCATACCAAGATGACGTCTAATTCAAGTAATATCTCCTTTAAAAAGATTTTATCTTTGCAAAATGTGACAAGATCAAAATGGATAAAAGAGGTTCAATAATCCGAAATCTTTTTTTTCAAAAAAAAAAGATATCAACCATAATATCATGCATAAAGATATCTATTGAAAGAAAAATTTTCAAAGCGAGATAAGATCAGAGAGCATCAATCAAATAAATTGCATTATCTCCATGCAAGATATCAATCAGTCGCTTAATCTCATCTCACGAACCACAAAAATGCATCACACGATTCTTTCTAAAAGATATTTCAAGCACATCTAATTAGCGAATACGTCATAAAAAAAATCGAATCAACCAAAGCACAATATCAAGTACAATGAGAATTTAGATAAATGAAGTATGCACGCAAAGCAAAATGAAAATGCAACAACATACCGATTTCTCTTTCTCTTCTATTTTATTCCCTGCAAGCAAAACAACTCATCTTTTCTTTGGTACCCAAATGAGCTTGGGTCCATTTCTGTTAGAGAAAGCATCAAATCTCGAATTGATTGATTTGGAGTTCTTCCAATCATGTGGATATTGTCGCTTGGGATCACCATAGTTAAAGAAATTATTATATTGAAATCCAATAGGCTTGACAAAATGCTTACCGAAGTGATTTCTATAATGTTGGATTGAAGGCCTGCGCCTTAATCGCTCCTTGACCTTCGGAAAATCATTCTTGATTTCACTTACCTCTTCGTAGCCAAGACCGGATTTGTTGTAGTACGGCATTTGTATTGAGAGAACGTGCTCTAACGTCTTTGAGCCGAGAGAAAATTTCTTGCAAATCTTTTGAAAATCTTCCTTATGAGAATTATTCTCTTTTTGCAGAATATCTTTCTCTTCCTTAACAGAAGAATTTTCCTTTTCCAGATCAACGATCCTTTTCTCATTCGTAACATTTTGCTGTCTCAATCTAGAGACTTTCTTTTTCAATTCAAAGATCTTCTTCAATGCATTTTCGTGTTCCACGCATAACTCTTTAAAAAGATCTTCATCATCGAGAATAGGATTTGAGCAAATTACCTCATCTTCTTCAGAATCAGATTCAGCCATTAAACAGATATGTGCGAGCTCTTCATCATTGCTATCTTCGCATTCAGTATCACTCGAAGTCTCTTCTTTCAAAGCCTTTTTGGACTTTTCGTACTTGCCTTTTCTTTTATTTAGCAGTGGACAGTTTGGCTTTATATGTCCCTTTTTCCTGCATTGAAAACAGATTATGTCCTTACCTTCTTCTCTATCGTTGAAGGTTTTCTTTTGATTGGCTTGTTTGAATGGCTTCTTCCCTTTGAATTTTCTTCCCTTCTTAGCCATTTTTCTGAACTTCTTTACCATACGAGCAAGTTCTTCATCGTCCTCTTCATCATCTTCAGAATCTGAATCATCAGAATCAATGTTAGATTTTAAAGCAATCGACCTCTTACCTTTCGTATCCTTTTCTTTGTTGACCCGTTCTGTCTCGTACGACTGTAGAGTCCCAACAAGTTCGTCAATGGATAATGGTCTGATTGTTTGACATTCTTGAATGGACGGTTTGATGTAGTTCCAATCATCTGTAAGTCCTCGAAGAATCTTTCGAACCTGCATAGGTTCAGAAATAGGAGCACCTTGCCGAGTAAGACCACTGACCAAAATTTGAAATCTGTCAATCATCTCAGCAATCGTTTCATCTGGTTTCATTTTGAAAGCTTCATAATCGCTTAGAAGTATGCTGAGATTGGTCTCCTTGACTCTGTCGGTTCCTTGATAGGTGACATGGAGTCTATCCCATATAGCTTTTGAAGATTCTTCCTCTGCAACACGATTATATATAGTAGGCGATAAAGCACAAAAGAGAGAATAAACAGCTTTAGAGTCAAGTCCTTGTCTTTTGGATCGTCCAGTTTCTGATGGGATAGGGGTAGGAGCATTGTTCCCATTTCCAGAAGTTGTAGTAGTGGTAGGATTTACTCCTTTAGTCACAACATCCCACATCAGATTGTCTACAGCCTTGAAGAACCACTTCATCTTATTGCACCAAACATTGTAATCCTTTCCATCGAAGTAAGGAGGCTTGTAGTGGAATTGAGCATCACCTGATCCTGAAAAATTATTGCTAGACATGATAGATCGTTAACTCTGAAGTAACACACTTCAAAATAATGAGCAACCAAGCTTTGATACCAATTGTTGGATCTAGCAATATCACCTAGAGGGGGGTGAATAGGTGATTTAAAATGATTTTGACTAGAAAATGCGGAATTAAAAGAATCAAGTCAAAATAGAATCTGAATCTGAATAGGTGCAGTTTATGATTCTGAACATGAGTATGCAAATTCTGAATATAAACACCAGCATGAAATATTCTATCAAACACAATGATAAAATGATAAGAGTTTAGAGATAGAGAATATTGCACACGACGATTATAGTGGTTCGGCTTAGATCAAGCCTACATCCACTCTCCCACGCTGACAGCCGATTGGCTGGATTCCACTAGATGAATCAATGGAGGTTTACAACAAGTGATGATACTCTCTTTGATAGATCACACTATCCTCTCTCAATCACTCTTACAAAGCCTCTCAAAGATTATAACGTTAAGCTCATGGAGACAAGTATGAATCTGAATAACTCTAGCACTTTGGAATTGATGATTCTTATCTTGCACCGTAATAGCACCATGGATCTCCTTTTATACTCCTTCACCCCCAAACTAGCCGTTGGACAGGTCTTCAAAGGATCGCTCTTCAATCTCTGATTGGACGCCATCAATCTTGATTGAACGAGACTGTATCTAGGGAGATTTGGTGACCGTTGGTGTTGAATCTGAACCCCTCAGATTCAGTCGCCCATACAACTCAATCTTCGGTTTCCATAAGTGGAGTTCTTCAAATATGGAAGCTTTCTTGTCCCATGGAAGGTAATTTCCAATCAAGGATATTCTATCAATCATGTTATAGAATAATCCTGTCAATCAAAGATTACAAACTTCCATAAATACCTCAGCAACATATGTCAGGCGTGGGTCTTCAGAATCTGGAATTAATATATCTCGCAGCTTCTGAACAGTCTTCAGAACCAGACTTCAGAAGCAGTCTCTTGAATCTGAATATATCGCTGCTTCTGAATAAGTCACAGTTTCTGAATCACTGCTTCTGAATAAGTCACAGCTTCTGAACAGAGATACACTGAGTTTGATGTTGATAGAAACCTTGTTGATGCTCGCATATAAGTCTTCACGAGATTAAGTCTTCAGAGGCAACACGAACCTCCATCTGAAGTCTTCAGAGGCAACACGAACCTCCATCTGAAGTCTTCAGAGGCAACACGAACCTCCTTCTGAAGTCTTCACTAACCTCCTTCTGAATACAAGACTTCAACTTTCTCATAAGCACATACGCGACGACTACTCCTTGAGTCTGAACATCCAACTAAGGTCAATATAAACTTTTCTTCTCAGATGCAATATCCAGAACTTCAGATGCATAATTCAGATGCAGTATCTTGAGCTCCATCTTCTGGTTCCTCCAAGCATATTGGCAATTGTGGTTCTACCTCACTGTTCACCTATCCAAGGTCCTTCCAAGCTTTACCAAACTTCCCGTTCTAGGCTTGTTCACCTCTACTTAGGTACCTTAAGCTTGTAGACACCTCTACGCCCAATGCCTTGGTCACCATTGATAGATAACTCATAACATTCAAATATTCTGTTAATACACCATCTGCATAATGGCTTGTGATTCTTTCACCTGGTTCTACTCAACCAATAAACACATTAGTAGCCTTTGATTATTTTGTCATCTTCAAAACATCATGGGGATTTTCCCTAACATTTTCTGTTTGTTCTGTAACATGTAGTATGATTGGAATGGAGGATTTTTTTTGCTTAGATTTTGGAAATTCTACGAGCAATACAGTTTCAACTTGTTGGATCTAGCAATATCACCTAAAGGGGGGTGAATAGGTGATTCTGAACTCTTTTTATATTTAATGCGGAAATAAAAAGGTTCAGAACATAAACTTAATAAGATCAGTAAAAAGACGTGCAGATTAACTAAACACAGCAAGATGAGTTTAGGGAAAGAGGAATTGCACGCAGTGTTTATAGTGGTTCGGCTTTAGTAAGCCTACATCCACTCTCCCACGATGACAGCCGATCGGCTGGATTCCACTATAAGTCGATGAAAGGTTACAAGAGTTGTCACTCTAATTACTCTTACAAAGGAACCTCTCAAGACTGAGAATTTTAAGCTCACAAGAACAAGAGAATGTGAATCTGAACAACTCAGCACTTTGAAATTTTAAGTTCGTGAACTCTACGTAACAGTCACCATTGATCTTCTTTTATACTCCTTCGACCTTGAACTAGCCGTTACCAAGGTTCTTCAAAGGATCACTCCTCAATCTCTGATTGGACGCTAACAATCTTGATTGACCGAGACCCTATATATGAGAAGATTTAGTAGCCGTTGGAGTAGAGTCTGAACCCTTCAGATTCAGTCGCCCATACAACCAAATCTTCAGTTTCCATAAATAGAGTTCATCCAAATCTCCAACATATCTTGTCCATGAAAGGTAATATCCAATCGATGATATTATCCTGATTTGATTGGAAAATAATCCCGTCAATCAAATCTTACAGACTTCCATAAAAAGACGCGGCCAAACCGAAAACCTATCAAATGTGGGTCTTCAGAATCTGGCATAGAGATATTGCAGAATCTGAACGCTATTCAGAAGCAATCTTCTGAATCGAAGAGACTCTTTGAATCTGAACAGATTAGAACAGTGACTCTGAGCTTCTGTAAAGTCCTTGTTGATGTGTCACATAAATCTTCTTGAGATAAGTCCTCAGAGACAACACGAATCTCCTTCTGAAGTCTCCAGAGACAACATGAACCTCCTTCTGAAGTCTTCAGAGACAATGTGAACCTCCTTCTGAAGTTTTCAGAGGCAACATGAGCCTCCTTCTGAAATCTTCAGAGGCAGCACGAATCACCGTCTGAATGCTAGACTTCAACCATCTCAGAAGCAAGTGTGCTACGACTACTCCTTGAGTTTGAACGCCAGTTTTGGAACATTATAATTTTTTGTTCACATGCTCATTCCTGCAATATAAAAATTATTTGCATTAACCAGATTCTCTCACAAGAGGGTTAGTTTTGTTAGAATCAAAATATTCAGAGGGAAGGTTTTCTCAATACAACTGAATAATATTCAAGATCAAATGTTGCAATCAAGCACACTATAGCCACTTCCGCACTTCGACAGAGCAAGAGGAGCAATGTCAAGTTTGTTAATTAACACACAATATCCATGCTAATGAAACCAACTTACTCCAAGGCTCGTCGTCGCCGACAGGGGTGTCAATGGGCGGGTTGGGCTGGGTATCCATGATACCCACGATTCGAAACTAAATGACATCGAGCTCGACCCGATACTCGAATTGTATATTGTCTCAAATCGTTGGGTCGGGTCAGGCCTGTTCGGTTATTATTATTATTATTATTATTATTATTATTATTATTATTATTATTATTATTATTATTATTATTATTATTATTTGAAATCTCCCAATTTGAATTGGACCTAACACTGCCATGGGCATGAACAAACAAGCTCAAAGACTCTCTCTCTCTCTCTCTCTCTCTCTCTCTCTCTCTCTCTCTCTCTCTCTCTCTCTCTCTCTCTCTCTCTCTCTCTCTCTCTCTCTCTCTCTCTCTCTCTCGTTAGCGCGACCATTCATTTCTTCCGAGTCACAATCATCATGAACCTTTTGATCGTCCTCCAAGTTAAAAGAATCCCAAAAAAGAGGGTCGCTCGAAATGTCATCATTCTCATTATAGTCGCGCAATCAAACCCATACTCATCCTTGAAGCACAAATTGACCCTGTCATTGTTCTCCTACATTCATATCATCATAGGGCTTCACCACGGCGCCGGACTCCACGATCTCCAGCGATGACAACTCCACAGTTTCGGTGGTTTTTTTTTTCCTTCGCATCCTTTGTCCTAGCAATCCATTATCTCCACCAATGACAACCGCCGAGTTGGAGTTGTCATCGGTGGAGATCAGGGAGTCCGACTTAACTTGGTTCAAAGAAGAGGGCTTGGGGCGTTGATCGTGAAAGATAGGGTTAGGGCTCGTGCTTTTCAAATTGGAGAGAGAGGGGTGCGATCGGTGGAGGTTAGGGCTCATACTTTTCAAATCGGGAGATTAAAAAAAAAAAAGAGTCTCGATCCGAAACACGCCCCTTACCCAACCTGGCCCGACCCGAATGGTTAGAAAACCTTGTGCTTGACCCTTACCCGAAGAAGACCATGGCCCAACCCTAAAATTTCGGGCCGAGACGTGTTGGACTGGCGCAGGCTCTTTTGACAGCCCTGGTCCCCGAGGTAGATCCATTAACTCCGGTGGACCTTGCTATGACATTAACGATCTATTTGGGAAAGGTTTTTTAAATTGCGCATAGACATATTACGGAAAATTTATGTATCACGCGGAAGTCACAAGTAACGGTCTCGTGTCTAGGAACATTGAAGAAAAGTTCAGGAGCCATACCTGTCATTATCCAAATTTGATATAAGGGTTCAAGCGTTGAAAAACGAAAGGGGTTTTGCAATTCATTTGAACTCCACCGCTTATCGCATGGACCGGTCCCGAAAAGCCTGCAATCGAACTAGAAGTCTTAGCTCTCAAAGTGACTAAACCGAAGTGTGTTAGCGACCTGATCAGTGATGTCTAGACCTTCGACTTCAATGTCCTGCCTAAGTCCTCATGGGCTAGACTTGTGTTGTCATCACCTGAGCCAGTGACCCAAATGGCCAATGCTTGGATCGGTGCCATCGACGCCCAAGCCTGCATCTTCGATCCCACTTGATCCAACCCAAGACATCAACGATCAGATTCTATACTTCCGACAGCTCGTAGGAGGACTGTTGGCGGGTTCCCGAAAGATGGACTCAGCAACATATTGTAATTTACATAACTCCTGGCAAGGGATTGAGCTGTTGGTGGAGGAGAGGAGAGGAGAGATATTGGTGGCTTGAAATTAGGGTTCTAAATGTCCATAACTTAATTCTACCGATGATTTCAGTCATTTATATCGCTTTGGAAAAAAGGGTATACTGAGATGATTCGCCATAACCGAGAAGGCTTGTCTATCTGCGTAATTCGGCATGTTGTTTTCATATATAATGTGAAAATGCCAAATGTATCTCCTAAGATCATATCTCCATCTCGTCCCTTCCTCGGACATTAGAACGCGTCGACCCAAGTCAATTTGAGGTCGTTAAACGCAAAATCGGGCTTTACAAGCTCAAATCACAGAATCAACACTGCAATAAGTATATTTTTACTAGCTTTGAGCTTATTATTCTTTATGGGGAAAGTTAATTAAAAAGTTCTAAACTTATTGCAATTGTGCCAATTCAATCCTAATTTTTTTTTCTTTGTCAATTGAGTCCTAAACTGTTAAAATATATCTCGAATTTGAGCTCGTGAACGAAATCCGAAATCAAGGAAATCAGAATATACGAAAATCAGTTTCCTTGTTGATGTCCGCAAAGTTAATAAAAAAGGGCAAGGTAAAGTTTTGGTTTATATGTATATTTCAACTTGAAATATCCCTGTTGGAGTCCACTGTGCGTTGGATTCCTGTGGCCACCGAAACAGGAAAGTCTAATGCGAGAATCTGACTTTTTTTTGCTCGGTCAATAACGGGCAGAAAAAGAATAAAAGGTTTCGTGCAATATATATATATATGTTTTCCTGCAAGAGATCAGAGTGCGCCGTGAGTGCTCCAAGTTGAAGCGCCGTCTCGTCGTTGAGTCGAGTGCTTGAGACAGGTTCACCTTTGTGGATTTTTGTTCGTGAAATTACGTCAAGTATTCAAGTGTCGAAACCGATTAAATCTTACGAGTATGATTTGTGAATTCCTTCGCGAGATTGGGAGATTATTTCGTGAGAAATTGGAGGGCTAAACATTGTGTGGGTTATTGGATGTAATTGAGGCTTGTGAAACACTGAGAGTGTTTGAGTAACTCGAGTGTGGTTTGTAATCTCCGTGTATCGCTTGATCTATAGTGGAATTCGTTGCTGCTCTCCCCGTGAACGTAGGTCTCTACGACCGAACCACGTACATCTGGTGGCAGATTTATTTTCTTGTTCTGTCTATTTATTGTTCGATCGCTTGTTCCACGTAACATAAACCTTTTGCATTTATGCCAATTTAGTTCATCCCACCAAATTTGGCTAAAAATAGTTGCATGGACGCCGAGCGTCCTACGTGACGCAGACAATTTTTATGGTAGTTTAATATTTTTCAAATTATTTATTTATTTTTATTTTTATTTTTATTTTTTTATTTTTTCTTCCCCTCCTTCCAGCCGGTCACTGGACCTTGGCCACTGGCTAGTGGCGAGGGACGACGAGGGCGAGCCTCGCCATCTCTGTGTGAGGACGGCCTCGCCCCACCATGGCGAGGCTCCGTCTGCTGGGAAATGTAATATATGTAACACAATACTGTTTGTTGCAACCATAAAATATAAATATAGATAAGGACTATGAGAAAGCGATAATAACTTCAATAATAATAGCCAAGCCAATATTTATACATAATCTTTACAAATAAAGATCACAAAACAACTAAACTTGCTAGATACTATAAACTAGAAACGAATTGGACAAGAGGTGAGGTTCGGTTTACCGGATCTCCTTAAAGTGATTAGTTCTTATACATGATGCTAAGCAGCTTCACGAACTATGCATCCTAGGGTACAATACCACTGAGTTATGTTCGTTTTGAACTTTGTTTAGTGTAAGCCTATGGGACTTATTTAACCAGTTGATGGGCTAAGCCTTGGATCACCAATTGTTGGTGTAAGCCTAGATAATGGACCTGACACAGAGTATCTTCGAATCAAGATTGGTTCTCGGTTTTTTTCATTCTTTCGTCCTTGAACCTCTCAAGATTCATGCTTGCTTTAGAAAATCTAGCCTTTAAATATTTTCATAGAGTCGGCCAGCTCCACGCATATAGGTGCATTCCTATTAAAGGTATCCTATCAAGCCTTATTAGGATGTTGAAATCCAAGGTATAGGAATCATTAAATGCATAGTGTACCCTTAAGACGTTGTAGGAAGCATTGTTGCATCATAGAAATGGGAGACAATGCTCATACTGGAGTTTTCAAAATTTATGTTGTCTTATTGAATCTAGTCCACGGGATCTCTAATCGCTAGGCTATGTTTCAACCTCGGAATCTCTTTATTGAGTTGAGGCTTTTAACCCCATTCCCCTCGATGCACAATTTACCTGCTCTTTTAACAAACCTTTTGTTAGCTGATCTGCAATGTTTTCCTTTAACTTTACCAAGTCTAAAGAAATTATTTCATTCAAGAGAAACTGCCTTACAGTATTAAGTCTACGACGAATGTGTCTAGACTTACCGTTATATCTCACATTCTGTGCCCTTGCAATCGCTACGGAATATCCTCTAAAAATTGTCAAAGCCACTATGCTTCTTCAGTAGCTTTATCCAAAGCAACCACTTTGATTCCATCGTGGAGCGCGCTATTAAAGTTTACTTTGAGGATTTCCACGATACTGCGGCACTTCCTAGCGTGAACACATATCCGTGAGTCGATTTCAATTCATCAGAATTCGAAATCTTGTTGGCATCAATAGAGCCTTCCAAAATAGCAGGATATTTTCCATATTGTTGAACATAGTATTTGGTTCTTTTCAAATAACCTAACATTCTCAACAGAGCCTTCCAATGCTCGTGATCAGAATTACTTGTATATCTGTTTAGTTTTCCTACTGAGTATACAATATCCGGTCTAGTGCAGTTCATGATGTACATGATGCTGCCGATTACTTGAGAGTACTCCAGCTGCCTGATATTGTTTTCAATATTCTTTCTTAATACTGATTATTTGCTATTTAATGCCGAGTCCTTTAAACCCTCTAAATTACATTTTCAATGTAATGAGATTGTATGAAACCTAGAATATCAAAATTCCTCAGAATTTTGATGCCGAGTATAACATTGGCAACACCTAAGTCTTTCATGTCAAATTTTTTCTTGAGAACATACTTGATGATTTTGGTAACCTCAACGTTATCTCCAAGAATCAGTAAATCACCAACATATAGACAAATAAGTACACCTCCAACCGATGTGGATTTAGTATAGACACATCTGTCACACTCACTGATTCTATATCCATTTTTGATTATCGCACGGTCAAACTTCTCATGCCATTATTTAGGAGCTTGTTTAAGTCTATACAATGATTTGACAAGTCTACACATTTTGTCTACTTGTCATTTGACCCTGAATCCTTCATGTTTTTCCATATAAATCTCCTTGTCGAGATCACCATTTAAGAATGCAGTTTTCACATCAATATGATGTATATGCAAATTGTATAGCGAAGCTATAGCAATCAACATCCTAACCGATGTTATTCTTGTTACATGTGAGTAAATAATCAAAGTAGTCTACACCCTCTCTTTGTCTAAACCATTTGGCAACACGTCATGCTTTATACTTATCAATGGAACCATTCGCTTTACGCTTATTTTTAATGTCCATTTATATCCAATTGATTTATTTTCAGATGGAAAATCAACCACTTCGCATGTAAGGTTATTGAGGATAGAATCAATATCATTGTTGACAGCTTCTTTCCAGACAGGAGCATGTGGAGATGACATTGCCTCTTTAGACGTTTGAAGCTCACCTTCTAACATGTATGTTAGAAAATCAGGTCGGAAAGATTTTTCAATCCGTGACCTCTTGCTCCTTCGAAGTTCGGCTTCTTCAGCCTCAGCTTCATCATTCTCAAATTCTTATTTTCTAAATCTCTTATGAGGAGGCTCACCTTGATTTCTTTTCATAAGAAATATATCCTCAAGGAAATCATCTCTTGATCCTAGAATAGTATTTGCATGGATTTTCACATTTTCAGATTTGCGAACCAAAATTTCTATACGCCGCTATTTTGAGCATAAGTGATGAATATGCAGCCCACCCTTTTAGGTCCCAAATGAGTTTGTTTAAGAGGATGAATCGCACGATGTCTAGGCACCCCTACACTTTCAAAAAATTGTAGGATGATAACCTTCCATTTCATAACTCATACGGAATTTTACTTGTCTTCATGTGGGTTATTTTATTAAGAATATAGTTTGTAGTTACCCCCCCCCCCCATTTCATAACTCATATGGAATTTTACTTGCCTCTTTAGACGTTTGAAGCTCACCTTCTAACATGTATGTTAGAAAATCAGGTCGGAAAGATTTTTCAATCCGTGAACTCTTGCTCCTTCGAAGTTCGGCTTCATCATTCTCAAATTCTTATTTTCTAAATCTCTTATGAGGAGGTTCGCCTTGATTTCTTTTCATAAGATATATATCCTCAAGGAAATCATCCCTTGATTCTAGAATAGTATTTGCATGGATTTTCACATTTTCAGATTTGTGATCCAAAATTTCTATACGCCGCTATTTTGAGCATAAGCGATGAATATGTAGTCCACCCTTTTAGGTCCCAAATGAGTTTGTTTAAGAGGATGAATCGCACGTTGTCTAGGCACCCCCACAAGTTCAAAAAATTGTAGGATGATAACCTTCTATTTCATAACTCATACGGAATTTTACTTGTCTTCTTATGGGTTATTTTATTAATAATTTAGTTTGTAGTTACCCCTCTCCCCCACAAGTTCTGAGGTAAACATGAACTTAAGATTATGGTGTTGGCCATCTCCTTTAGAGTTGTGTTTTTTTGTTTAGCAGCTTCATTTTGCTGCAGAGTATAAGGTGTAGTTATTTGGAGAATTATCCCCAAACTAGTACACAACTCCTTTAAATGGGTAGAACCGTACTCTTCTCCACTATTCGGCCAAAGCACTTTGATTCGTCTATCAAGCTGGTTCTCGACCTTATTTTTATACTTGATAAACATGCTCATAACTTTATCTTTGCTAGTTAACAAATAAACACAGTAAAATCGAGTACAATCATTAACAAAAGTGATAAAGTACTTCTTTTCACGTCTACTTTCTATAAATTTTAAAGGAATAACTATGTTAGAGGTCCTAAAACTTGTTACGAAAGTACAATTGAGCCCTAAAACTTTTTAGAAGTACAATTAAGTCCTAAAACTTGTCCGAAAGTGCAATTAAGTCCTAAAACTTATCCGGAAGTGCAATTAAGTCCTAAAGTTTATCAAATTAGTGAAATCAAATCCTTCCGTTGGTTGCAGCTTTAGAAGGTTTTAGAACTCGTTTGCACTTTCATGGTAAGTTTTAAGACTTGATTGCACCTTTTGAAAGTTTTAGAACTAGATTACACTTTCGTGACATGTTTAGGACTTGCTTGCACTTTTTGAAAGTTTTAGAACTCAATTGCACTTTCATGGCAATTTTAGGACTTCTAGTGCACTCATCCCAATTTTAAAACACATAGATCACTATGAATTAGTTGTAGAGGTTCACTTGTTCTTTCAACAGATTTGATAGATTTCTTAACAAAATTAGCCTCAACACAAGTCTCACACTTGTAATGGGCAACCAACTCAAACCCTGTAATTAGCCTCAAGTTTGCTATCTTCTTCATTGTACCGTGGTTTACGTGTCCTACTCTACCATGTCATAGATAAAGAGAAAAACCATAGTGTAAACTGAAGACTTTCGGTACAGGAATTCCGAGTTTACATCAATGTCAACCACATTGGCTTTGAATATGTCATTATATAAGTACCCTTTCCTCACATACATCCCTCTATGAAAAGTACAAACTTGTCAAGCTCAAATCTTATTATGTAACCCTTCTTGACAAGTATGAGGCTAGAAATAAGATTCTTCCGGATTTTCGGTACATGGAGCATATTGAGCAGGGTAATCTCCTTACCGAAAGTTAACTTTAGGTTCACATTTCATCTCCTGATAATTTTCTCTAAAACAAAGTTAACCATATAGATTATCTCCTCTTCCTCAGCCTTCTCATAAGACAAGAATATGTGTTTATTCACACAAATGTGATTTGTGGCGCCTGTGTCTAATCACCAATCGGTATTATTTGAAACCAATGACACCTCAAACATCACCATTGCAGTAAGTCTCTCATCATCTTCCCATTATGTCGGATTTAGCTGCTTGGCTGCACCACTGCCCTTGCCTTTGTTTGGGCACTTCTTGCAATCCTTAGCTCAAAGACCAAGCTTCTTGCAAATAAAATACGTCCCTTGAAATTTTTGGGATTGTTCCTTTTTCTTGCCTTTTCCTTGAAAAAACTTATTCGTTTTCTTATCTAGCTTGGAATTGGAAGACTCAATAATATTGGCCTTTGGTTCTATAGGAGGGTTTCCATTCCTCCTGTTGTCTCCTCGATTCTGAGGCGCTGAGTGAGATCTTCAAGACTCATTTTTTTTTTCCTTTTGTGCTTCAAATAAATTTTCAAATCTGACCAGCCTAGAGGCAGCTTCTCAATAATGGCCGCCACTTGGAATAATTCATTAAATAATATTCCCTCAACAAAGATATCGTTCAAATTATTTGCAATTCTTGAACCTGATTCATGACAAATTTAGAATCCATCATCTAGAAGTCCAAGAATTTAACAACCACAAATTTCTTTTTGCCCATGTCCTAAGTCTTGTATTTCTTGTCTAAGGACTTCTCTAATTGTTTGGCAATTCCAATGTTACAATAAACATTATATAAAGAATTTATTTAACAGTTAAGGATATAATTTCGACATAGGAAGTCCTTGTGTTTCCAAGCCTCCAACCCCCTGGGTGTCGTGACATCTTGCTCATATGGACTAATTACTAGGCACACTTCCAATAAGTACTTGACCGTATTTAGCGTGGTCAGATAGAAGAACATCCTCTGTTGCCACTACTTAAAGTCCACACCGGTGAATTTCTCCAGTTTTTCATTCAGTGTAACTGGAAATGTTACCATCAAAGAAGGCAAGACCTGTTGATGTATACCCTTTCCACCATAAAGGGTCTCAGCCCGAGGCTCACAACATTTGCTGCCAAAGAACCAAGCCTCGAAGTGTGAACCACTCCACCAGTATCGGTTGAATCGACCAAAGGAACGTCTCCATAAAAATTTTGGATAGTATTGGATATTTCATTGTTATCAGCCATAACAAATTTCAGATAAACCCAACGAGCATTAAGAAAAACATAATTGCCTTAATATTAACGTAATATATGTAACGAGATACTATTTGTTGTAACTAGAAATTATCAATAGAGATCAAAACTATGAGAAAGCGATAACAACTTCAATAATACTAACTGAGCTAATATTAAAGATTACAAAAAAAAAAAAAAACTTGCTATAGACTATACACTCGAAACAAATTGGGGAAGAGGTGAGGTGACATAGGACGGCCGGCGTCCATATTAGTGATTTCCAGCCAAAATTGGTCGAATGAACTGAATTGACACAAATGCAAGAGGTTTAGGACTCAATTGGCAAAAAAAAAATGGTTTAACACTGAATTGACACAATTGCAATAGGTTGAGGACTTTTTATGTAATTCTCCCATTCTTTCTAAGTAAGCACACACATTCGTTTTAAAGATAAGCTGTTGGAGAGCGGGGAAGATTACACTTTAAAGTCTCAAGCATGGACAGATTAAACGGTAATATTTGGGGAGCAGAGCGTTGGTAGTCACAAATGTCAAAGGTTTAGGATTAAATTGGCACAAATACAATAGGTTTAAATAAGCAAAAGAGATCATTTATTTTCCGCAGCAATGCACGCATTGAAGCCGGTTAAGATAAAAAGAGAAAGAAGTTTGCGGGCGGAGCTAGGAGGTTCTTAAGACCGGATTAATCCTCCCCCTGCGCCCCGTGGGGGCAAAGTTTCGATCCCCATTGGCGAAACCGTACTCCCCACGGGGACCCTCTCCAAACCCGGTTTGCTCGACACGGGTCAGAGAGGGTCCCCTTCGTCACAAGGAGATTTCTTTATGTATCTCTAGCTCTTAAATGAAATTCGTGCTGCAAATCGTAATACTCGAAAAGAAAAACAAATACGGATGAGGCTAGAATAAGATAAAAAACAAAGCAATTAGTGAAATAAGGTGGGGAGATGTACATGATTTGAAAACTCTTCTCCAATTGAGACCAATAAACCCTATCTAACCTCTAAACTATCACAATCACCAGATATACCTATTGATGTTAAAACACTCCAACAACACGCCACTCAAACCAATAAGTAGCAAGAAACTCACTGCTCACAAGAACTGTAAACATAGCAGCAAAGAGAGATTTTAAGCATACCTTCGCCGGGAGGCGCGATTACAGGCCACTGCTTGCTCACGTAGCATAGAAACTGAGGTTTTAACTTCCCACTCTTAGCAAATGATTTGATCAAGAGGGGTGGTACAATTGTGCAAGCAACTTCCAGCCAACTACTTGGCCGGTTCAGCTTTTATATTGCCGCCCTCCACCAGATAAAAAACAAAGATAAAACTAATCGAAGCTTCTGTTGCTGACCTTTCGTCGAGAAAACAATTTCACCGTCGAAAAGTCAGGAGCGTCTAGAAAGTCAAGAAAAAACGACCCTAAAAAACTCGCTTTGGTGCCGTGTACCAAAATCCTCTGACCGCAGTCCAAGTACTACTACGATCATTTCCCAGTAAGGTCCCTATATCTTATAATATAAGGTAGTAGTACCCCCTAAAATCACTATATATAACCCGACATAGCCACCCAACCAAGCATCAACAATTCCTTCAAACACATCCGAGCACTTCACCCGCGAAACGCAGCCGAGAAAACCTTCCTTGCTTCTAGCAAACCGTCGCTGAAACACCATCTTTCCAGCGCAAACCAAACCCGAATATCACCCACAAACCAGAATCAAGATGGTGTTCTACAGGAAGGATCAAGAGTCGCAGCAGCAACTGACCGACGAGGAGAGACGCAAGAAGAAGATGAAGTGGACGATCGGCATCACGGCCTTCGTCATCCTCCAGGTAGTCCAGGCCCTCTTCTTTGTCCTTGTCATCATGAAGTTCAAGTCCCCCAAGTTCAGGGTCGGCGAGTTCGACATCCAGTCCCTGACCGTAGGGACACAGGCCTCGCCCTCGTTCGACATGACCTTCGTCGCCCCGATCCGGATCAAGAACACCAACTGGGGTCCCTTCAAGTACGGTGCTTCTACTGTTAACTTCACCTATGGAGGTTTCCAAGTGGGACATGCGATCATCCCCAAGAGCAAGGCCAACTTCAAGTCCACCAAGAAGATCGACGCCACCGTGACCTTGAACTCCACGAACTTGCCGAGCGATTCGACTCTCGGGAGCGACTTGAGCTCGGGGGTTATAACGTTGAACAGCCAAGGCGAGCTCAAGGGGAAGGTGACGGTCATGTTCATGTTCAAGAAGAACAAGACCTCGCAAATGAACTGCACTATGGCCATTGATGTGTCCACAAAGGCACTGAAGTCCTTGTCATGCAGATGAGAGTTGAGAGGGTGATCGCTTGTATTAGATTGTTTGTGTTTTTGCTTATTTGTTTGCCGCGAATTGTTTTTGGACTGTGTCCTATTAGTATTCATTGGGTTCCGGACGTGTTGTGTGGATAGAATTTGTACATTTTCTAGCGTAATTCGAATGGAGGATTTTTTTGCTTAGATTTTGGAAGTAAGCCAATGCTGATTGTTTGGATGACGAGGCCTTGCGATTGCGAGCAATATAGTCTCAACTGAATACTATCCAAGACCAAATCTTGGAACCACGAACACTAAAGCCACTTCCGCACTGCGACAGTGAAATTAGGAACAATGTTTTTTTGTTTTTTGTCAGAATTAGGAACAATGTCAAGTTTAGTCATCTACATCATTTGAAAAAAAAAAAAATGGAAATCGGTGGGGTATTGTGTCTGCTACTGCCAGAAGAGTTAATTAACACACAAAATCCACGCTAACGAACCCAACTCGCTCCAAGGCTCGTCGTCGCCGAGCCAGACCCATTGACTCCGGTGGATCTTGCTCTGACATTAATGATCTATTTGGAAAAGATTTTTGAAATGTGGAAGCCACAAGTAGTGGTCCCGCCTCCAGGCACCTTGAAGAAAAGTTGAGGAGCCAACCCTGTTATTATCCTACGGTTCACACGTTAAACAACAAAAGTGGCATTTTGTTGGTAGTTTGCGTGTAAAACAAACAAAGAAGTGTCTTCTTCCACTTGATGGTTACTTATTAGCGGTTATTTCAGAGGGTGCAACATTTGAAAGGTCCGGTCTATTTAGACATAACTGCTTGACTTTTGGAAGGTTGTGTTAGTTCGGACATAACTTCTTAACCTTCGAAGAGTTGCATCTGTTCAAAGATTTTCGCTCTAATTTAATGAACGTTTCTGTTCAATTCACAACTTTCATATTTTTTTCATTTTCTTTCCCAAAGAAATGCAACCCTCTTTCCGAGTGTTTTCCTTTGAGAGTTCTTAGAGAAATATTAGAATTGTTATATGATATTATCATTTCGAGACTTTGTTGTATTCTGAAGGATTTTTGCCAGTAACAATTAGTAACGTTGTGGGGGGAATCATTCCTTAAAAAAAGTGAATTCACGCCCCAAAGTCTAATTCCATTTCTTTCAATTCGTTTATTCTATTTCCCAACAATGAGTAAATATTGGAGGCATACTGTTCAGGGCATGGAATGCTGTGGAAGGAGATTCAAAAAATAAGATTGAAAACGTGATTTTGAAGGATTAGTGCTGCCACGTGGTAGCAAGAGGCCGGCTAATGTTATTATGGATTCTCCAATAATTATCGACACATGGATCCAGTGCGATTCATGTCATGAGTGGCGCAAGGTTGCGGAAAAATTTGTAGCTGAAGTGAGTACTGCATGGTTTTTTCAAATTTGCAGTATGAATGCTGACCCAATGTATCAGAGTTGTAGCATTCCAGAAGAAACTTGGGATAACTCCCAACCATTACTGACGTAAGAGGTTTTTGTTCAAAAGGGATAATAGTGGGGAAGGATGAAAATATACGTTTATTCAAAAGTGTGCTTGAGGATCACTATACATCGGTAAATTCACACACTGGAAAAGCTCTTCGTTGGTTGGTTAATCTATCTCAGGACAAACTATCACAAATGGAGACTATCGGTCTCAGAAGCCCTTGCGGCACAACGCAAAGAGAAAGTGAACTTCCAAAGAGTCTCAAGCATTTGGAATTTGATGTGCATGCTCAATTTCAAAGAGAAAGTGAACTTCCATAGATTTGCAGTGAAGCCACCATCCATTGGCGCTTCACCTTCAATTTTTGGAATCGACGCCTTGAGGATCAGTGAAACCCGAGGCTTTCGAGAGGGAGAGCGGGTATTTTAGGGGCGATACAATCGAGTTCTGTTGCACTTGCGAACATCTATCAGAAGAGTCTTGGGTGGGTCTATCAATCAGCGAACTGTTGATGGCGTCGATAATGTCTTTTCCCGTCTGACCGAGCCAGTACTTTTCCGTGCATTCCAAGTATTGTCTGTTTATGGAGGAGTTTATTGCAAAAGAAAAAGGACAATTTTTGTGGGTTTGATCAATGGAATAATTAATCTGATGATGCTATATACGTATAGATACTGAGGTTTTCCTGTTTTCTGATATCATTCGATACTGATTGCATCCATAATTATCTTCGTTAGAGGTGAAGCTGGCAACTAGGAAGAATTTGTGGCATGTGTCGAATCAGCATTTAGGTTGGTTATGTTGGAGCAGACTCTGCTGTTTATATACAATGTCCAGCGAAAGGTGGATCAGTGGCCCTCCTTTAGTCGGTAGTCTGTTCTGTTGAGTAATACCTATTAATTTATGGGGAGAGGCGTTGCTTATACATTCATAATAGGATACCATTTAAGAGAAATAACACTAGTCCTTATGAATTGAGGAAAGTTAGAAAATCAAACTTGCCATACCGTAAAGTATGGGGGTGTTGGCATATTACAGAGTACCTGACCCTAAGAGGACAAAACTTGATCCGAGAGCTATCAAAAGTGTGTTTTTTTTATATGTTGAAAACAGTAAAGCTCATAGGCT
This sequence comes from Lenwebbia sp. NSW1173648, assembly GCA_029784005.1. Classification (NCBI taxonomy): domain Eukaryota; kingdom Viridiplantae; phylum Streptophyta; class Magnoliopsida; order Myrtales; family Myrtaceae; genus Lenwebbia; species Lenwebbia sp. NSW1173648. The sequence continues at coordinate 4,956,231 of JARCGZ010000005.1, forward strand.
TCTTGATTTAATGTCAAATGTTATTGTAGATCAAGAGATGTTGAATTCTTTGAGACTAAATGTTCTACAAGTATTGAACTTATTAATAATAATTTTCAAATACAAGATACAACTAATTCAAAACCTATAGAAACACAAGTAGATTCTCATGATAAATGAACAAATGATTCTAAAGGCATGATTTAACCTTGGAGAAGCACCAGAGCAAGAAAATTGAAAGATTTAGCTCCAAATTTTATTACTTATGTTTTTCTTATTGAAAGAGACAGAGATAATAACGTGGTACATAAATATCATTTAATATTAAATCTATAAGATAATCCTAAAATTTAGTGATGCTATATCTTCTAGAGACGCTTCTTTTTGGAAAGAAGGTATAAATGATGAAATTGACTCAATTATGTCCAATAATACTTCGGTATTAGCATAATTACCGAAAAGATCTAAACCTATTGGGTGCAAATGGATTTTCAGGCGAAAATATAATTCTAATGGTTCTATCCAAGCTTTTAAAATTAGATTGGTGGCCAAGGGGTATAGGTAAAAAGAAGGATTTTTTTTTATACATGTGGTCCTGTAGCACCTATAACTGGCATCCAGTTATGATCTTTGCGTTCATCAAATGGATGTCAAAAATACTTCGTTAAATGGAGATTTAAATGAGGAAATTTACATGGAACAACTAGAGGGTTTTGTTCGTCCTGAAAATGAAAGAAGGTATGTAAATTGGTTAAATCTCTTTATGGGCTTAAGCAAGCACTTAAGCAGTGGCATGAAAAATTTGATTCAATCATATTATCCAATGGTTTCAAACACAATTGAGCTTATGAGTGTATTTATTATAACTTCGCTAAAGACTATGGTGTTTTAGTTTGCTTATATGTTGATGATAAGCTTATTTTTAGAACCAATATGACTGGAATCATTAAGACTAAGAAGTATCTAACTTCCATATTTAAATGAAAGATTTGGGTGAAGTAGATACAATCTTGAGAATTAAAATTTTAAAAAAATAAAATAAAGTGGCGGTTACTCTTTGAGCCAAAGTGATTACGTTGAAAAGATTTTAAATAAATTTAAACATATTGATTTTAAAAAAAAAATGAGCACTCCATTTGATTCAAGTATTAAATTATAATACCGGTAAAGCAGTAGCACGACTTGAATATGCAAATGCTATTGGGCCTTTAATGTATGCAATGCATTGTACTAGACTTGATATTGCTTTTTCCTTGTGTAAGTTGAGTAGATATACTGATAACTTAAGTATATAGTATTGGAATGTTGTTACCAGAATTTTGGTTATCTTAAGAGAACCAAAAATTTGGAATTGTTTTATAATGAATTATTGATTGTATCAGAAGGATACACCGATGTTAGTTGGATTACAATTGTGGGAGATAAACATTCCACTTCTGGATGGATTTTCACATTAGGTGGATGTGCTGTATCTTGAGCGAGCAAAAACAAACATGCATAATTCACTCAATGATGTAATTTGAATTCACTGCTTTAGCAGCAACTGGGAAAGAGGCTGAATGGAGAAGAAATTTGTTGTTGGGCATCAAATTATGGCCTAGTCCTATGCCTTTGACTTTTATTCACTATGACAGTTAGGCTACTTTGACAAGAGCTTATAGTTTCACTTCTAATGGCAAGTCTCAACATATCAATTTAAGATATGAGTATGTGAGACAATCAATTTAGGATGGTACCATAACAATTGTCTATGTGAGGTCGAACAAGAATCTAGCTGATCCCTTTACAAAGGCTCTACCAAGAGATGTGGTAAAGAAGATCTCAAAAGAAATTAGGCTGAAACTCTTTGACTAAAATCACAAGTAATCCCAACATAATACTAGTATATCACTATTCATAAGATTTAATGAGTAAAAACAAGTTACTTAATATGATTGTGTAATACTAACATTAGCCCGAACATGAGAAGTCAGTATCGTCTATTACGTTTTATAGGCTGAGTGATATTCTTAATGACGTATAACACAAATTAGTAATGTGTTTATTAGTAAAAGGAACACACGGTAGATACTTCACTTATATGAGCTTAGAAGTGATGTCGGTTCTTACAAAAATCATGGTTACTTTCTAAAGAGCTCATGAAATAGGTACAAGCACAAGACCATAATAGTGTCACTTGTATCTTTTATAGCATTTTGAGATATTTGCACTAAATAAATGTTTAACTCGAAAGAGACCTTTATTATGTATATTAATCCCATGGAAATTTTGGTTGTATATTTTGAGAATTTATTTTATAATTTTATTTTACAAACAATGTAGGGGATTGTTGGTAGTTTGGTAATTTTTGGAAGGTTGTGTCTGTTCGGATATAACTTCTTAACCTTCGAAATATTGTGTCTGTTCAAAGATTTTTCGCTATAAATTGAATTCACAACTTCCATAGTTTTTCGTTTTCTTTCCGAGAGAAATACAACACTATTTCTAATTATTTTCCTTTGAGAGTTCTTGGAGAAATATCATAATTATCTTATATTCTCATTACGGACTTTGCCAGTAACAATTAGTAACGTTGTGGGCCAAATAATTTTCTAAAGAAAGTGAGTTCATGCCTCAAAATCTGATTCCATTTCTTCCCATTCGTTTATTATATTTTCCTTTGAACTCCCCCGCTTATCGCATGGCCTTAAGTCCTTGGTGAGCAAAGGGAGTACCTTAAGGGGTCAATCCCAAAACACCTGCAATAAAGCTCGAAGTCTTAGGCTCTTAGCTCTCAAAGCTAGGTCTCAAGCGACCAAACCGAATTGTGTGAGTGACTTGGTCAGTGATGTCTAGACCTTCGACTTCAATGCCCTGCCTAAGTCCTTGTGGGCTGGACTTATGTGGTCATCGCCTGAGCCGGTGACCCACATGGCCAATCCTTGGAGCCGCGCTATCAGCAACATATTGTAATTTACAGAACTTATGGCAAGGGGTTTTGGTGGAGGAGATGAGAGATATCGGTGGCTTGAAATTGGAGAAAATTGTCCAAAAAGTCCTAAACCTATTTCAGTTTTGCCAATTCAATCCTAAACCATTTTTTTTTTGGACAACGGTTTATATTTTGTCTCTGTTCTCTTGGTCCTGCTTATTACGTCCTTGTTATATTTTTAGCATGGGAAAAATATGCTGTGGTTATTTATTTGAGTCCTATTCACGGTTGTTATAGGGAAGCAAGGACTAACCCAAGAGAAAACCAATCTCTCACCCCCTCTATTCTCGTTTACTTTTGAGAGTAAATTTGAAATATCCGCCGGGATACCGAGGTTACCATCATAACAGGAAAATATCTTAGATGATGTCGGATCATTTGGACCGAACTCAAGTTCACCATTAGATGAAAGGTGGGCTCCACGCGGGATCATAAGATCTGACGGTGCACGTAAATTGGGCTGAAATGCTCCGGGTACGGGAAATAATAACTCGGACAAAGGTGTGCACATGGGAGACTTCTTTTTGAATGCCTCCAACTTATTCAACATCTAAATTAGATGTAGATCCTCTATCTCGTTATAATTTCTCACTAGGGGCCGTTGTTTAGGATAATGACAATTTGATAGCAAAGTTTGCACTTAACATTAAAGTGACGACGAGTGTCGAGATTCAAGATATGTTGCACAAATTAAGATACATTAATCAAAAGGATAATCGAAGGATACATGCATTTGTAGAATCTATAATTTTAGAATTCGCAAAAACTTTAACCGAATTATTTTTCATAGCAATTATTATCTTGAATCTAGTTAACAATAAAAGAAAATAAAAGCAAGTGAGGGGGGCTGGTGTGGCTTGTGAGACGCAATTAATCATCGTCCGGCGACCCGTTTGGGTCCCGGCAATGGGATCCCACTCCTGAAGGGACCCTCTCTAACCCGCTTTGGTCAACAGGGTTAGAGACGGTCCCTATGGGGCAAGGATATGTTGTTATTGTTAGGAAAATCACTTATAATGTTTTGAAAATGACAAAATAATCAAATGTTACTATGTATCTATTGGTTGAGTAGAACCAGATGAAAGATGCACAAGCCATTATGCAGCTGGTGTCCTAGTAGGATGTGTAAAGGTTATGAGGTCTCTATCAATGGTACATAAGACATTGGGTATAGAGGTGTCTACAAGCTGGAGGTATCTGAGTAGAAAGTGAACAACTAGAACGGAGAGTTCTGTAAAGCTTGGAGGAACCCTAAATAAGTGAACAATATGCTTGGAAGGACCAAAAGATAGAAGCTAGCAGAGTTTATACTTGGATATCACTAGAGTTTATACTTGGATACTATCAAGGCTACTGCGTGGATATTAGCAAGGTTTTATACTTGGATATCAGCAAAGCAAACAATGCACATTAGCAAAGTTTACTCTTGAGTATTACCCCAGGGTTGAATATCATCAGATCAGTTGATATCGTCAGAATCTAAGCTACATCTAGATATCATCAGATTTACGAAGTATACTTATGGATATATATATTCAGACACAAACCCCATTGATTATATTGACATAGCTAGTAATCTGGCTCGGATTTCTCAGTATAAAAAGCGATGATTGATCTTCAATCTTAAAGATAGTTTTGCGAATCTTTATGCAAGACATCTTGATTGATTGGCAATCATTCCCAAGACAAGCTACCTTTCTTAAATGAAGAACTCTACTTACGGAAACCAAGAGTTGTTTGTATGGGCGACCAAATCGACGGAGATTTTGATTTTATCCTTCAATGACTACTCAGTCTTCTTTGTACATTCTCGTCCAACAGGTTGATTGGAAAGTGATCCTTTGAAGACTGTCCAACAGGTTGATTGGAAAGTGATCCTTTGAAGACTGTCCAACAAGTAGATTGGAAGTCGAGGAGTATAAAAGGAGATCAAGGTACTGAAGAGACGTAGAGAGATCAAGAATAAAAAATTTCAAAGTTCAAGAGAGCTTCAATCTATCATACTTGTCTTACGCGAGCTGCAAATTGTAATCTTTTGAGAAGTGTTGGCAGTGTAGTAATAGAGCTTGGGTGTGTGATAGTGTGATCTATCAGTTTTGGGTAGAAGCAGCACCAGCTTTGGGTAAAAGCGTTTCAGGTAGAAGCAGCACGTACTACGGGGTAACTCCAAGAAGAGTCATAGTGAAATCTAGCTAGTAGATTGTCAGCGTGGGAGAGTGGATGTAGCCTTACACTAAGCCGAAACACTATAAATTTTGTGGGCAATTTTCTCTATCTCTCGGCTCTTGTTCATTATTTTTGATAGAATTTAGCGCACCAGTGAATATCATCATTCCACTAATAATATTCAGACTCTGTTCTCATTCGATTTTGATAATATTCAACATGACTGTTTATTTCCACGTTAGTTTATCAAATTCTTTTAAAATTACCGATTCACCCCACTCTATGCGATATTCTACCCATACACAGTTATATATCTCTACCTTGCAAATGAAATTCATGCCATAGATTATAGTACTCGTAGACAAGAAAAATATGAAAGAAGCTGGAATAGGATCAAGAACCAAGCAAGTAAGGAAATATGGGGAAGAAACCTACGTGATTTGAAACTGCTTTCCGATTTATACCAATAACCCTATATCCTCTCTAAGCTATCACAATCATTAACTAACGATGCATCATTAATTACCATAAATTAACTAATAATTTAGTCAGCTAACTTGATTATTGAATATGTGCTTTCAACCTTTAAAACCAATGGAGATCCTCGATCTCCTTATGAGATCCCGCTATGTTCTAATTGCTTAGGACGATAGTGTATTATCGACTATTTCATAGTAACATTTGTGCTTTCAGTACACGTTACACAGGTTGAGATACATTTATGAATAGGATGATTAAAGGATGAATGCATTAGCAGAATATGAATGAGCAAAAAAGATTGAAACAATCTATTTTCCGCAGTAGTGCGCGTATTGAAGCCGGTTAAGAAAACAAAAAAGAGAAAAGTTTGCAACCTGATTAACCCTCGCCCTCCGGCCCGTGGGGGCAAAGTTTTATCCCCATTGATGGAACTCTACTCCCCATGGGGACCCTCTCCAACCCTCTTTGCTCGACAGGGGTCACAGAGGGTCCCCTACGAGGCAAGGAGATTTCGTTATATATCTCTAGCTCGCGAAGGAAATTTGTGCGGCGAATGATAACACTCGAAAAGAAAAACAATACGGATGAGGCTGGAATAAGATCAGGAACAAAGCAATTAGGGACATAAGGTGGAGAGATGTACATGATTTGAAAACTCTTCTCCAATTGAGACCAATAACCCTATTTAACCTCTAAGCTATCATAATCACAAGATATACCTATTGATGTTAAAAGACTCTAAATACATAAAACACACCACTCAAACCAATAAGTAGCAAGAAACTCACTGCTTTCTAGAACTATAAACATAGCAGCAAAGAGAGATTCTAGGCATACCTTGGCCGGGAGGCGTGATTATAGGCCACTGCTTGCTCACGTAGCATAGAAACTGAGGTTTAACTTTCACTCTCAGCAAGTGATTTTATCTAAGAGAGTTGGTCCAATTGGGCAAGCAACTTCCAGAGCCTAACTGCTTAGACGGTTCAGCTTTTATATTGCAGCCCTCCACCGAATAAAAATAAACATTAAACTAATCGAAGCTTCTGTTGCTGACCGTTCGTCGTAAATAAGAAAACAATTTTCAGTGTCGAAAAGTCAGGAGCGTCTAGAAAGTCAAGAAAAACGCCCCTAAGAAAACTCGCTTTGGTGCCGTGTACCAAAATCCTCTGACCGCAGTCCGAGTACTACTACGATCATTTCCCAGTAAGGTCCCTAAATATCTTATAATATAAGGTAGTAGTACCCCCTAAAATCACTATATACAACCCGACATAGCCACCCAACCAAGCATCAACAATTCCTTCAAACACATCCGAGCACTTCACCCGCGAAACGCAGCCGAGAAAACCTTCCTTGCTTCTAGCAAACCGTCGCTGAAACACCAGCTTTCCAGCGCAAACCAAACCCGAATATCACCCACAAACCAGAATCAAGATGGTGTTCTACAGGAAGGATCAAGAGTCGCAGCAGCAACTGACCGACGAGGAGAGACGCAAGAAGAAGATGAAGTGGACGATCGGCATCACGGCCTTCGTCATCCTCCAGGTAGTCCAGGCCCTCTTCTTTGTCCTTGTCATCATGAAGTTCAAGTCCCCCAAGTTCAGGGTCCGCGAGTTCGACGTCCAGTCCCTGACCGTAGGGACACAGGCCTCGCCCTCGTTCGACATGACCTTCGTCGCCCCGATCCGGATCAAGAACACCAACTGGGGTCCCTTCAAGTACGGTGCTTCTACTGTTAACTTCACCTATGGAGGTGTCCAAGTGGGACATGCGATCATCCCCAAGAGCAAGGCCAACTTCAAGTCCACCAAGAAGATCGACGCCACCGTGACCTTGAACTCCACGAACTTGCCGAGCGATTCGACTCTCGGGAGCGACTTGAGCTCGGGGGTTATAACGTTGAACAGCCAAGGCGAGCTCAAGGGGAAGGTGACGGTCATGTTCATGTTCAAGAAGAACAAGACCTCGCAAATGAACTGCACTATGGCCATTGATGTGTCCACAAAGGCACTGAAGTCCTTGTCATGCAGTTGAGAGTTGAGAGGGTGATCGCTTGTATTAGATTGTTTGTGTTTTTGCTTATTTGTTTGCCGCGAATTGTTTTTGGACTATGTGTCCTATTAGTATTCATTGGGACCCGGTTGTGTGCATATAGTATGATTGGAAATGAGGATTTTTTTGCTTAGATTTTGGAAATTGTGCGAGCAATATAGTCTCAACTGAATACTATCCAATACCAAATCTTGCACCCACAAACGCTATAGCCACTTCCGCACTTCGACAGTGAAATTAGGAACAACGTCAAGTTTAGTCATCTACATCATTCACAAAAAAAAAAAAAAAAATGGAAATCGGTGGGGTATTATGTCTGCTACTGCTAGAAGAGTTGATTAACACACGAGATCCACACTAATGAAACCAACTCACAAGGCCCGTGGTCGCCGAGCCGGACCCATTGACTCCAGTGGACCTTGCTCTGACATTGACGATCTATTTGGAAAGAGGTTCTTGAAATTGGCTGAAGAAAAATTACTGAAATTTTACATATGACGCGGAAGCCATAAGTAATGGTTCCGCACCCAGGAATCTTGAAGACAACAAGTTCAGGAGTCATCCTTATCATCATCCAAATTTTAAATTACGGTTTCACGCGTTGAAAAAAGGAAGGGGCTTTAAAATTCATTTGAACTCCACCTCTTATCGCGTGGACTTAAGTCCTTGGTGAGCAAAGGTAATACCTTAAGGGGTCGGTCTCGAAACGCCTGCAATCGAGCTCGAAGCCTTAGCTCTCAAAGCTACCAAACCAAATCGTGTGAGCGACCTGGTCAGTGATGTCTGGACCTTCGACTTCAATATCCTGCCTAAGTCCTCAGGGGCTAGACTTGTGTCGTCATCACCTGAGGCAGTGACCCAAATGGCCAATGCTTGGATCCGCGCCATCGACGCCCCGAACCGGCGTCTTCATCCCACTCGATCGGACACAAGACCTCGACAATCATGATGAGAGTGCGCAGCAAAAGTCCGAGCCCGTCAACATATCAAGTTGGACCCACCTTCATTCATTAGCTACCCACCTTCACTCAAAAGCTTAGTTTTTAGTGAAGGTAGGTCCAACTGGATATGTTGACGGGCTCGAACTTGGGCTCCCTCTTGGCGATCTCCCCAGATGGAGGTATCGAAATTCTGCGGCACGCTCCCAACAAATAGTATCAGAGCCGATAGTTGATTGGTGGCCCACTCTCAATATGTATCGGTGTTTGATGAATGTCTCGAGGAAGGAATCTGGTGACCAACGCAGTTTCCAGGCCGGGTGGGCCCGATAGACGTTGATAGAAATTCAAGTTGAGATATGTTGGTGCAAAAGGATACTTGAATTAAGGGGAGCAAACCTAACACTGGAGCTCACACGTGAGGGGGAGATTGTTAGGATGCACGTGTGAGTTGTGTTAGAGCAGTCCCACACTGGAGAATTGATGTGGTGTTGAGCAGTTAATATATCCAAGTTGGCCCACAACTCATTGGCTTAAGCTTTTGAGTGAAGGTGGATCCAATTGGATATGTTGACGGGCTCGGACTTGGGCTCTCTCTTGGCGATCTTCTCGGATGAAGGTATCGAAATTCTGCTGCGCGCTCCCAACAAATCAGATTCTATTATCCCGACAGCTCGTAGATGGACTGCTTTCGGGTTCCCAACAAATGGACTCAGCAACATATTCTAATGTACAGAACTGCTAGCAAGGGAATTGGGTTTTGGTGGAGGAGAGGAGAGATATTGGTGACTTGAAATAGGGAGACTACATGTCAATTACTTAATTCTACTGATAATATAAATCATTTAGATCGCCTTGGAAAAAAAAGGGTGTACTGAGGATGATTCGCAACAACTTTGTCCATCTGCATAATTCAGCAATGGGCTTTTCTAACATAACAGTCTTTGGGTGACTGTGAAAATAATAGTACGTTTGCGAGCCACAAATTATTATAAGAGTGGATCCCACAATAATTTTTAATTATTATTATTATTATTTGTGATTTAAAATAGACTGTTTAGTATTACGGTCACTCAAAAACTATTACATAAACAATTCTGTTCGGCAATATCATATTGCTCTAATACACAACGTGAAAATGCCAAATATGTCCCCTCATATCATAATATCTCCATCTCGTCCCTTCCTCAGACATTACAACGCGTCGACCCGAGTCGATTTGGAGGTCATTGAACGTAAAAAAATGGGCTTTACAAGCTCAAATCACAGAATCAACACTGCATACACGTACATCTGCCATCTTCGGGCGAGCTTATTATTCTTTTTAGAGTAAGCAGACATTCGTTTTTAAAGATAAGCTGTTGAGAGCGGGGAAGATTACACTATCAAAGTCTCAAGCATGGAGCAGGGCGTAGGTCGTCATTAAGACACAAGTTGTTGGAAAGGGAACTCTGATCAGGACCACATGCGAATCCTATCCTCTGATTACGTTTGGATGAGGATTGGGATTGGGATTGGGATTGGGGGAAGAAAATGAAGGTAGGGAACAAAGAAGAGGGGAAAATGATTTCTCGGGTGTTGTTTAAACGGTAAACCGTCGAAAAAATCCGAAATTTATTGTGTGATGGCCATTTAATCCTAAATTTTTCTAATTTTATCAATTTGATTATAAACCTTTTAACGATTCGTCCATGTAGACATTCCAATCAATTTTGGATGGAAATTTTTTTAGATCGAATTGACCTCCGTATAAAGAATTTGAAACTTTTTGGACTGGAAATGGTAGAAAGTTCAGGCGACCAAAGCATGAAATTTTGCTTACTGTTGATATCTGGGTTGGAGGATGAAAAAGATATTTTAGGAAAAAGATATTTTAGAAAAAAGACCCTTTTGCCCTTCTCATCATGGGATTCAAATGGAAGGAAAAGCCAATGTCGTGGCCCCCCCCCCCCCCCCCCCGCAGAAATTAAAGCCACCTTCAATTTCACACCCCGACTTTTCCATCCCTTTTCCAAATTCATCCCCAAAGTTTTCTTTCCTTTAACAATTATCCCCCCCAGGCTTCTAGAACCCATCATTCCACGTCAGCAATCCAGAATAAACAATCTCACAAATAATTTTCCTCACCACGCTAAGATCTGAAAATCGAATGAAAAGCGCGTGGATCGATTCCCCCCCCCCCCCCCCCCATATAAAATTTTTCTCTTCTAAGTTTCAAAATTCCGCTTGAGAAATATCGAGTCCACAAAACGACAAACTAGACCTTCAAAAAAAAAAAATATCTCAACCAAAGTCCAAAACCCTTTCATTGGGAGGCCGCGTTTGAAAATTCAGCGCACTAAATACGACCAAGACCGAAGCTTCCGTCCATGACCGTTGATGGGTACGCCCTTCGCTATATGCAAAATTTCCTGTGTCCCCCAAACGTCACGAGCATCTAGAAGTCAAGAAACAGCCACCTCTTTAATTATTAAAGTTTTTTCGTTTTTGCCGTGTACTAAGTTCTCTGACTGCTGTCCGAGCATGAATTTTCCCTAGAAAAATCAACTCCATCCCCCGATGTACACTCTTCGATAGACTATATATACGACCATCTTCAGCCCGCAATACAAAGGCATCAGCACTTCCTCCCACATCTCCGCCACTCTTCCCAGGAAAAAAAAGAAACAAACTTTTGCTCCGGGGAAGAAAAACCCAGAAAATTTTCTCACCCTTTTTTCCAGAAAGAGAGAAAGAATCAAGAGAAACCATCACCATTCACCACCCCAGCATCCATGGCCGACAAGGACCAGAACCGATACCACCCCGCAGAGGGGAACGGTTACCACCGCAGCGACCAGGAGTCGCTCCAGGATGTCGAGGAGGCGAGGCGCAAGAAGAAGATGAAGTGGACGATCGGCATCATCGCCTTCGTCATCTTCCAGGTAGTCCAGGCCCTCTTCTTCGTCCTGGTCATCCTGAAATTCAAGTCCCCCAAGTTCAGGGTCGCCGAGTTCAACGCAACGTCCCTGACCGCAGGGACTCAGGCCTCGCCCTCGTTCGACATGACCTTCCTCGCCCCGATCCGGGTCAAGAACACCAACTGGGGTTCCTTCAAGTACGGCGCCTCCAACGTGACCTTCACCTACGGGGGTGCCGTGGTGGGACATGTGAACATTCCCAAGAGCAAGGCCGGCTTCAAGTCCACCAAGAAGATCAACTTGAACGTGACTGTGAGCTCCGGTAATTTGCCCGCCGATGTGAACTCGACTTTGGCGAGCGAGTTGGGCTCGAACGTCATAACGTTGAAAAGCCAGGGCGAGCTTAAAGGAAAGATCACGGTCATGTTCATGTTCAAGAAGAACAAGATCTCGCAAATGAATTGCACCATGGCGATCAATCCCTCGACCAAGGTAGTCCAAACCTTGCAATGCAACTGAGGCTGTTGAGAGTCGAGAGGGTGGTTCTCGTCTCGGTCTAGAGCGCTTGTATACCTTTGCTTATTATATGGTTCCTCATGCTACAGAATCATATACATACTCTAGTTTTCTGGGTGTTTCTTCTTTAACCCTTTTGGCTAAGTGATGATATGATGTATTCTATTTTTTTGGCGATTTTACGTGCAATCCAAATTGTTATTTCGCATTACCCACGCGTTCGTCCTACAATAAGTATCTGGAAAGCAAGTTCATTCGTTCTGAAATTTTGAAACGACGAGCACAAATGAATGACACAACACCAAGGCTCAAATATTTCGCTCAAAAATAAAATGACCGATAAATATTTTTATTTTTTATAAAAATATTATAAATTATTATTGATAATGAAAAATATTTTTATTATCGATAAAAGGAGCCTACAAGATGAACAGGCCTGCCCGGCACACGTAGTTCAAGGGTCGATGTCGGTCTCGGCACTCTTGTTCCAATCAAAAAGCAAAGGCTAAGTCAAGTCTACCAAGGCGGCCGGATAAGGTCGTGCTCCACTTGAAAAGTCATCCTAACCTCAAATAAACAAAGCGCTTATTTTCTTCGATAAAGAGCAACCGTGGATGCACGGGATTGAGACATGTCAAGTCAACATCCCGCCTCAAATTAGGCCTTAGCCTTAGCCCTAGCCCTTTGGGGAGGAAAATTTGACATCTCTAGCTAGTAAGGAGTATATGCAAATGAGCTTAGCAATTATGGGAAATTTGAGCACATTTCATGGTAATCAAAGACCCCACTCGCATTGAACTTCCGAGCGACAAGTCGAGCATTCATTAATCGAGTTGGCGAAGCTAGAACCCCAGCTTCTCTTTGCGCACGATAAATCTTCCTTAGCCCATATACAATTACAACAAGGTCAATTTGTGCTTAAATGCCATCTTCGACGCTTTCGTTGTTAACAACTTCATGGCGGCCTTGCTTCGGGCAAGGCCGTCTTGTAATTGCGACCCATCATGAATTACGCCGGTGAAAAAATCTCTATGCATAGACGCGAGAGCAAATTAAAGGTACCCAAATGTGGTTGGGAGCAAAATATAATCCTGGGAAGAGAACGAGAGGGCGTAGAATTGAACGTAAAATGGAGATGCAACTCCGAAGATTATTTGAAAGAGGGAAAAATGAGAAGCTACGTATAGGTAGGATTCACTATGATTTGTCGTCGGATTTTCACTATGCGGTGATGACATCCTAAGTACATTTAACTCTTGCTCTTTTTACAATCAAGTACATCAATTTCTTAAATGTGAAAACTAATGTGAGATATCGATTGAAATCGAGGACAAAAATGCCAACTTAGACGCTAACACGGTCAAATAGCCATCATCTCTCTATACTCCGTCCAGTGCGGCCTTTTTGAGATGACACCATGCCAACATAAACATATTGGACGGTTGAAATCATTTAAGTCGACACACTATCTCTCCTCGCCACCAAGCACCTAAATGGAGATGGCACAATTTTTGCCGAGTAAGAGAGCCACATTACCCAATTGTGCTTAACTTTTCCGATTAAGCGAGCCACGTTAGTAGAATCGCATAAACTGACAGTTTCTTTAATGGATGCCTCATTTTGAGCTAAATTTGAAAAGTTTAGGTACTTGATTGGACCAAAAATATTAGATTCTGAATTTTTTTTTTTTTGGACGGAAGATTCTTAAATTTGAAACGGGCAGAAGTTCTGGTATTCACTGTATCATTACTCATTTCAAATGTCCATTTCACAAAAATCTCTTAAATAGAAAGGCCCTAGGCCCATAAACAGCAAAGGCTTGCAGTTTGAGCTTTGCCAATCAACCTTGGCCTTAGCCCCCTGCGGCCCTACCCGTTGCCCGCCGCCACCACCGCTCGCCGCCAAGTCACCGTTTCCGGCCTTTGGAGTAAAAAACTAAAAGTAAATAATATTTTTTAATAATAAAAAATTATCTTAAAAGAAATTTTAAAAAATAAAAAACGAAGTAGAGATTTTTCGGCCGCCAACAAATAGTTTTTCGTAGAAGATTTTGTGTTAATAATGTTCCAGAAGCAGAAATTTTTAACCGTTACCAAACAAATTTCTCTGATCAGAAATCAAGTTCTAGAGGAGAAGCAGAAAAATCAACTTCTGGCTAGAAGTTGATTTCTGAAGTAGAAGTGTTGCCATGCGCGCCCTAGGCCAATCGACTCACAATAGCTCTGTAGAATCACATTTCGAAGCCGAGCTCGAACTATTCGAGTATCTTATCAAGCTCAAGCTCATCCATATTTAGCTCGTGGGTTCGTGAGCAAAATCGTGCTCTTTTTTTTTTTTTTTCATGTTGAAAAATAGGGAAAATTTCAAAAAAGGGCCCGAAGTCCACACATTTTCTCAAATAAGGGCCCCAAGTGAACCTTGATTCAAATAAGGGCCTGAAGTGCCCTCATTTTCTTAAATAAGGGCATGAAGTGAACGTTGTTTCAAATAAGGGCCTGAAGTGACCATAAAATTTCAAAAAAGGGCCTGATTTCAAGGGCATTTTCGTCATTTTCCTTATTTAATTTTTTTTTTCCTGTTTCCTTAAAAATTAACAAATTAAAAAAAAAAGACATTGCAGAGGCGGGAGGGCTGCCGCTCCCGCCTGTGGCCGCCGGCCCACCGCAGGTGGGTGGTCGGCGGAGTCGCCGGCGCCTCGGCAAGGCCCGGCGACCCCGCCGACCAGAGGCGAGGGCCTGTTGGCCCTCGCCAAAATAAGGAGAGGGTCGGGCCCTCTCCCGGATCTGGGCGGGGGTCACCGGCCCCCGCCCCACCTTGACCAGGGGAGGGCGGCGACCCCCGTCCTGGTCTTGGCGAGGGTCGGCGACCTCGGCCCGGTCTTGGGCGAGGGCCGGCGACCCTCGCCCGGACCTGGGCAGGGGTCGTCGGCCCTCGCCCAGGACAGGGAGAGGGCCCGACCCTCTCCCGATTTTGGCGAGGGCCAGAGGCCCTCCCCTCTGGTCGGCTGGGTCGCCGGCCCTCGCCGAGGCGCCGGCGACCCCGCCGGCCGTTGCCGCCCCCGCAGACCCCCCACCTGCGGTGGGCCGGCGGCCACAGGCGAGAGGGGGCAGCCCTCCCGCTTGTGGGCTGTTTTTTTATTTTTTATTTTTATTTTTATTTTTATTTTTTAAAATTTTTTAAAAACAGAAAAGGAAAAAATAGGGAATAAATAAATAAAAAATCAAAATGAGAAATGACGAAAATTCCTTTTAGCTCAAGCCCTTTTTTGAAACTCTATAACCACTTGAGGCCCTTATTTGAAACATATTATGTCACTTCAGGCCCTTATTTGAATCAAGGTTCACTTGGGGCCCTTATTTGAGAAAATGAGAGGACTTCGGGCCCTTTTTTGAAATTTTCCCTGAAAAATATTTATTCAAACATAGTATTCTTAAAGTTACATTATAAACCCGCATTCCTCAAGTACTTTCATGATCAAGATTGTTAGAAAGTCCAACCCGACTAATTGTCGAGCGATGTTGCATAATGCTTTAACAATCCCTTTCATGTTCTAGTCGGATTACAAGTGGCACTTGAAATTTGACTAATGAGAGGTGAACATCCTTTCTTGATAGCACTGGCTCTGATACAATGTTAGAAAAGTCTAACTCAAAAGTTTAAACTGATAGGTAGAGGGATACCACAAGAATACAAAAAGCACATACGATCCGTTGTCAAGCGACGTTGGATAATATTTCAGCGGAGAACAAGCTCAAGTTCCTTCACCAATTGATTGATATCTAATCGAGCCGCGTTCGAGTATTTCGAGCATCGAGCATGCGAGGCAAGTCGAGCTCGAGCTTCGCTCCGTATCGACATGGCTCGGACTCAATTATACCCTTAATTGGAAGTTACGGAATGAGGGCAAAGATCAGCTATGGAAGCTTCTATTGAAAATATATAATAGAACGAAATATCTCTTGCGTATCGCAGAAAATTCCGCCTGGTCAGGTTACTTCTAGAAGCCTATAATTGTCAAGGGGCAACATGGGACGCGGTTAAGCATCTTAAACATTGCCGTCAGGCGTCAACCAAAGTAGGCTCATCCCCACCGTAGCTTCTTTGACGATCCTCCATTACAGGACTCTGCAATACTGTATATAAAGCTTCGCAACTCCCTCTCCTTTCCATCATTCACAGCTTCTCTCGCATCCAACTTGTTCAGAGAGAGAAGAAATTCGTAGTCCCAAACACAGAAGAGAAAAAAAGACTTTGTGTTTCGAGATTAGGCGATGATGGCAGAGAAGAACGAGAACCAGTACCAGCCCCGAGAACTGTCGAACGGCCACCACCGCACCGACGAGGAATCGCTGCTGACCATGGAGGAGGAGGAGGCCAAGCGCAAGAAGAAGATGAAGTGGACAATCGGCATCATCGCCTTCGTCATCTTCCAGGTAGTCCAGGCCCTCTTCTTCGTCCTGGTCATCTTGAAATTCAAGTCCCCCAAGTTCAGGGTCGCCGAGTTCGACGCGACGTCCCTGACCGCAGGGACTCAGGCCTCGCCCTCGTTCGACATGACCTTCCTCGCCCCGATCCGGGTCAAGAACACCAACTGGGGTTCCTTCAAGTACGGCGCCTCCGACGTGACCTTCACCTACGGGGGTGCCGTGGTGGGACAAGTGAACATTCCCAAGAGCAAGGCCAGCTTCAAGTCCACCAAGAAGATCAACTTGAACGTGACTGTGAGCTCCGCTAATTTGCCCGCCGATGTTAACTCGGCTTTGGCGAGCGAGTTGGGCTCGAACGTGATAACGTTGAAAAGCCAGGGCGAGCTTAAAGGAAAGATCACGGTCATGTTCATGTTCAAGAAGAACAAGATCTCGCAAATGAATTGCACCATGGCGATCGACACCTCGAACAAGGTGGTCAAGTCCATGTCATGTAACTGAGAGATGCGAGTGCGATTCCACGTTAGATGGACCGCGCTTCATTTTTTTTTTTTTTTTTTTTTCGCGGTGGTATGCTTGTTTTTTCATTCGTTTTTCGATTCCTATCGTTGTTGATTATTGTTATTATAGAGAGATTTTACGAATCACACAGTTTGTAAACGGGTTGTCTCGATATTAATGGCACGGACCCGATTAGATTTATCCAAAACTCGCTTACTTGCGGGTCATGTACATGATATGCAAACGGGTCATGTCGAGAATTATTGATCATAATTTGCCGAGTCAATTGCTTTGATTGAAAGGAGAAGTTGGGTGATGATGACTATCACGAGAATGGACCTAAAGCAACAATTTTAGCAAGTGGGACGTGGGCAGGTGAGAAGAGTCAATATTTCCGTGCCCTCTAGTTAAAATAAGTTGTGCCTACGTTCAGACTATCTTTGACTAAAATTATACCTTTTTGAGTTTACTCATGAAACATGCTTTTGCCATAAATTATGGTACTTACAAGGAAAAGCATACCAAGTTGGAACCGGTCAGACTTTTCTCCTTGAGTTCTTTTGGCTACTCTTTTTTCCCCCCTTTTCAATAAATAGAATAATAAAATTACTCATTTGCTATTTAAAATGTTAATAATTTCAATATCGGTGGCCGCCACATTATTGGATATGCTAATGTTTTACCCTAAATTCCATCAAATCCCGTCACCTCGTGAATTTACTTCCTGTCTTTTGTTGAATCTTTTACATGACTTGTTAAACAGAAAGATTTTTTTTTAAGGTTCGATAGGCGCAATAATCGCCACATTTATGATTGCCCTATGCTACCACAAATGTTGGTGACCACCACGTTGCTACTCTAGCCGGCATCTCCTCCTCCATTCTCTCTCTACGACTTTTGCGATAAAACCACCACTGGCCACATATCTCTCTCTTCTTTTCTCTAATGAGCCTCCAATGGATTCTACAAGATCTGACGGTCCATGGTCATTTTATTATTTTAGGACATGTAAGCATTTCACACATTAATAGCTCCAAATACAAGCTCCCTTTACTTTTAAAAACCAGACCGGACAGAATGGGTTGACGACCGGATATCGGTAGGTCCTCCGGTTTGGTTCATACTGTCGTACCACAAACACATTAAATCAGTAAAAAAAAAAAAGGGACCTAACCCTATCGAACCGGTCAACGGACACGTCAGTGTCGGATTGAACCAGATGTGGACCATTTCATACAAATAAGTTGCGAGGGGAAAATTCGAACACCATAAACATTTAACTTGCTCGTTTTTCTTGAAAAGGCGTTTGCCAACTACTATACATGATTCTCAAACATAAACCGGCCGATCCCACCGCGGACGCGCCGAGTAATCCGGTACGGTCTCTGGAGCGGTTTTAAAAACATTGCTTATATCGGGTTGGGCCTGGAGCTTGGGCTAACACCGTGGTTGAACGCGTCCGGCCGTAAAAGAATTGGGGCGGCGATTCATGTCACCGAAGCTTCGTATTGACCAGTCTTTGCATTCTCCTATCGAGAAAGGTGAGCAATCTCTCTTGCCTGAATTTTGATAGATGTTCCCACTAACCTGGCGTTCCTCTAGAAGAGATGGTTCGAACGTGGGACGCGTTCGGCGGCTGAGTTCACACACCATTTCCCAGGAAAGCGGTCTCATATCCCCCGTCTCCAGCACCAAGAATCGTCTATATAGACGATTGAGCCACCCCTCTTGTCAAATTACTCACAGAGGAAACAAACCGAAACATCGAAAACTAGTTCAGGAAGAGAGTAGCAGCAATGGCAGAGAAAAACCAGGACCAATACCACCCACCCGAACCGAACGGCTATCACCGGAATGATCAAGAAGCGCTCCCAACTGTGGAGGACGAGGAGGCCAAGCGCAAGAAGCGGATGAAGTGGACCATCGGCATCATCGCCTTCGTCATCTTTCAAGTCGTCCAAGCTCTGTTTTTTGTGCTGGTCATCATGAAGTTCAAGTCCCCCAAGTTCAGGGTCGCCGAGTTCAACGTCCAGACCCTGACTGCCGGGACTCAGGCCTCGCCCTCGTTCGACATGAGCTTCGTTGCTCCGATCCGGGTCAAGAACACCAACTGGGGTCCCTTCAAGTACGACGCCTCCACCGTAGATTTCACCTATGGAGGTGTCCTGGTGGGACAAGCGATCATCCCGAAGAGCAAGGCCAACTTCAAGTCCACCAAGAAGATCAATGCGAACGTGACTCTGAGCTCTGCTAATCTACCTAGCGATTCAAATCTGGGGAGCGATTTGAGCTCTGGGGTCATAAGCTTGAGCAGTCAAGGCGAGCTCAGAGGGAAGGTGACAGTGATGTTCATGTTCAAGAAAAGGAAGGCCTCCCTGATGAACTGCACAATGGCAATCAATACATCAACAAAGGCAGTCCAATCCTTGTCATGTAAATAGGGGATGCGAGAGTGTGATTATTTCCCTTTAGATGGCTTGCTTATTATTGTTTTTGATTTTTTCAAAATAAAGTGTTGATTCTGCATTATGGATTTGCACAGAATGGAGGAGGATCTCTTCTTTTGATGTTTTAAACTGCAGTTTTCTTCAACTACATGGTGCTCTGAGAGCACCAACCAAGCCCATAAATGGAGAATTTACACACTCACTATGGCAAGAAAAACGTTTTCCTTGACTGTGATATTTCATTTCATTTCTTTGACGAATCTTTCTTTCTTATCTTAAACGATCCACTTTCATCCGACGGTCTTCGAGAATCAATTTAAATGAGTATGACATATTATATCTTGAGTTTGAGCTCACGTACGAAATCTAACCAGCTAAAAGTCTAGCCCCTATTTTGGATGTCTTCTCACTTGGACTTCATCTTCAAACAAATTCAGTGGAGTCCAAAATTTGGTGGACATTAGAACAAACAAGAGGAGTGTATGGTTTTCTCTTGAAATTAGCTATCTAGGCTAGCTCTCATGAGAAATAGTAAGATAACACCTGTAGGTTGGCATTGAGGGCAATCTAAACCTGAGAAGCACTTGAGCGATTGTTACTCCGTTCTCCAAATTCCTAATGGATTTTGTGGTTAGTTTTTCATGTGAATTAGGTACCAATAATCGGATCGAGCCACGTAAATCTCTAATCCTCGTCATTTTCTTGTAATTTTTTCTTCTCTCGTTAGATTTAAAGTGTGGCATTCGTGAGTTTCCGCATCTTTTCACAACAACAACATGGACATCTCTGGGTCGGGAAAATTGTCCAAAAAGTCATTAACCTATTGCACTTTTGCCAATTTAATCCTAAACCTTTTAATTTTGTCAATTGAGTCCATCCAGCTAATTTTGGCCGGAAATCACTGTAGATGCCGGCCGTTCTACGTGACACGACCGGTATTGCCGTAGACAATTTTTAATAATATTGTTGTATTTTTTTTAATAGTTTTATTTTATTTTATTTTATTTTCCTTTTCTTTTCTTTTTTTCATTTTTTATTGGAAGTGGCCAGGGAGGGTCGCCGGGCCCTCGCTGGACGTGGGCAAGAAGAGCTTGTTTGATCCAAAGAGAGAAAACTGTCTCAAAAACCTTAAACCTATTGCACTTTTATCAATTCAGTCATAAACCTTTTAATTTTACCAATTGAGTCCTAACTCTTTTCACGTTTTGCCAAGTGAGTCCATTCGGCCCCTGGGTGAGGGTCGACATTCTTTTCGCGTAATTTGTGGTGGTTAGAGAGAGAGAGAGAGAGCGCATTCCCTGAGCAGCAGGACTTAGATATAACAAAGACATCTGCTGAAGAACAGAATGCTACTGTCTATCATCAACATCATGTAGAATCAGTACAGTGAAGCAACATTGTGATGTTTGACTTGGGCTCACGCGTACGGCCGGACAGAATTCGGGGAGACGATTCACGTCGTCGAAGCTACCATGGACAAAAGTAATTCAATCTTCTGATCAGAAGAAGGGTCAATGCTCTCTCTGCTCCATAAATGTTCCCACCGAGCTCGTCTTCTTCTAGAACAGATGATTCCGACGTAGGGATGCGTTTGGCGGCCGAGTTCTGCACATCACTTGCCTGGAAAGCGGTTCCACCGTTTGCTATTGATCTTTGTTTTTCACGTAACTTTTAACTCATGCGAAACAATATGCGCACAACTTTCCAACTTCGAAGGGCCCATAAGTTTTGAGAAAAACAATAGTACTCTTTTCCAAATTTAACTATTTAGATACACTGTGTACTTCAAATAAATCCGAGAAGAAACATACATCATTAGTCATCTTATCTAAGGCACATCCGTCTTTTGAGTACCGAAATTGTTGGGAGTACGCAGCAGAAATCCGATACCTTCACATGGAGAAATTGCTAAGAAAGAACCCAAGTCCGAACCGATCAACATATTCATTTGGATGTACCTTTACTCAAAAGCTTAGACCAATGAGTTATGTGCCTAGGTCTGCTCCTACTTAATTCAGGTATCATTTTGCATCAACATGTCTCAATTTGAATCGTCACTTTGTTGTCTTGTGAGGACCGCAACATCAACAAGGCCCAACTGCACCCTATGTCTCTTTTGCTGGGCCGAATCATGAAGGCTGCCCTAGGTCTCCTCTGAAGGCTGTCCGAAAACTGTGTTTGTCACATAATTCATACCTTGAGATATTCACCAAATATTGATACACATTGGGAGTAGGTCACCAGTCAATCATTGATTATAATAGCATTTTGTCGGGAGCGTGCATTAGAAGCCCGATACTTTTCCTCGGAGAGATCACCGAGAGAGAGTGTAAGTCCAAGCATGTCAACATATTGAGTTAAATCCACATTAACTCCAAAGCTTAAGCCAATGGTTATGAGCCAACTAAAATATAGTAATTATTTATGATGTGGAAAGTATTAGTAGTGCGTTTTTGAATCAATTGGACACGCAGAAATCCCAACGGAAGTCGAGGGGAGGATGACCGACGGACTCGAAAATTGTCGACTTTGGAAGTTAGTTTCGGTCGGTTGAAGCGAAACGGCCTCCTGATCAATTCTCACAGCCTTTGGCTGTGATTAAAGATGAATTTTGGCGATTCGGGGTCGTTTAGTTGGACTTTTCGATTTTATTTATTTATTTATTTTATTTTCAGCCTTTATTTTACTACTAGTGGTAGTTTTATAATTTTGGGTTTGCTGTTTAGAGTCCTAGTAGGGTTAGGGTTAACACCTCATATAAAAGGTGTTTATTTGTGTTTGAGAAAGACAGAATATTTGATATTGAATTTTGAGATTTCTCGTATCGCTTTGCGTGTTATCGTTTCCTATTACGCTTAGCGCTGCATCAGGTGGTATCAGAGCCTATGGCGACTGGCGGAAGAGGTGGTCTTCGTGACGATGATCAGGAGACTGGAGCCCCAATCCTTGGGGATGATGTGCTGAAACGTTTGGAGCGGCGTTTACCTAGATCAACGAATTGATCACAGGCTATCGCATCGAAGAACGGTTTGGTGAAATAGTAGATTGATTTGAAGCTCTCGGCATTGATGTGAACCGGAATAGGCGGCATGACAGAAGGCCGGGTGCAGATATTGCTCGTGGTGACCCCGTCGATAGACCTGTTCCTGTCCGCAGGCAGAATAATCCATTATTTTTAGAGAGTTCGGAAGAAGAGGAAGACAAATCTGCTGACGAAGAGCGTGCTGGCTATGGAGGCAGATATCGCTATGGGAGATTCCGGAGGGGATATGATGGAAGACGACGTTATGAAGATCGTGAAGGTAACGACTTTAAATTAAAGGTCGATATACCTTATTTTAATGGTGGTATAGGAAAAGAAGATTTTCTGGATTGGATTGCTGATATTGATAAATTCTTCGATTATATGGAGACCCCTAGTGAGAAACGAGTGCGATTAGTGGCCTATAGATTGAAGGGGGGGTGCGTCTGCATGGTGGGAGAGATTGCAGAATAGGAGGGTTCGAGAAGGAAAAGAGAGAGTTCGAACTTGGCACAGAATGAAGAGACTGCTGAAGCAGGAGTTCCTTCCACCAGACTATGAACAGATTATGTTCCAGCACTACCAACGTTGCCAGCAGGGAAATCGAACTATACATGAGTATACGGCAGAATTTATGAGATTGGCAGAGCGAAATAATCTGTTGGAGACGGAGGGACAGCAAGTGGCCAGATATCTCGAGGGGTTGAAGCCCTTCATTCGAGATAAAATCGGGGTGCAGGTTCTGTGGAATCTTTCTGAAGTGAAAAATATGGCGATGAAGGCAGAACTGATGCTGCAAGAAAGGGGTAGAAGGGGCGGCTATGAAAATTTTAGAGATAATAGTGCCTGCAATTCGATAGAGAAGGGCGGGTCCAATAATCGCTCTAACATGGAGCGACGCCTGGAAGATAAAGCGGTAGGGAAGCATCCTATGAATAAGGCGAAGGACAAGGGGACGTAAGCATAGAGAACTGCGAACCCGAATCCTTATGCTAAACCAGCGGCGATAAAGTGTTACAGGTGTAATCAGTCAGGGCACCGGTCTAATGAATGCCCTCAGAGGAAGACAGTAAACATGGCAGCGAGAGAAGAGGAGGAAGATGAATATTGCTGTGAACCAGATGGTGAGGAAGAAGATTTTGGCGATGAGGAAGAGAGGGAAATAAATTGCATAGTGCGCAAGATGATGTTAGCCCCAAAGCAAGAAGATGATTTGCAGCGCCATCAATTGTTCTGAACCAGGTGCACCATTCTGGGTAAAATCTTTGCTGTGGTCATTGATAGTGGTAGCATGGAGAATATTATCAAGAAGGAGGCAGTAAAGAAACTGGGGATACCTGTGGAGAAACATCCTAACCCATATACATTAGGGTGGATTAAATCTGGAGTGGACAGCATTCAGATGACTGAACGATGTAAAATTCCATTCTCCATTGGTAAGTATCATGATGAGCTGTATTGCGATGTGGTAGACATGGATGTATGTCACGTGTTGTTTGGAAGGCCGTGACAATATGATGTAGATGCACAGCATTCGGGGAGGAGCAATCAGTATAATCTGGTTAAGGGTGGAGTGAAGTACACGTTGCTGCCACTGAAGAGCAAGGGAAAGCAGACTGCTGGGAATAATTTCCTTACCATTACAAGGAAATTTGAGGCTGAGGTTAAGGAGACCTGACAGATTCATGCGCTAATAGTGAAACATGCATTCGAGATAGGGGCTGAGTTACAAGTGGGGGAGCAGCCCGAATCAGTTAGGCCTTTGTTGAAGGAGTTTGGTGAGCAGATGCCTGAGGAGATTCCAAATGGGTTGCCGCCCATGCGCGATATTCAGCACCATATAGACTTAATTCCTGGTGCTAGTCTGCCTAATCTATTGCACTACAAGATGAGTCCTAAGGAGAGCGAGATTCTAAAAGAGAAGGTGGAGGAATTGCTGAAAAAGGGGCATATTCAAAACAATATGAGCCCTTATGCTGTTCTTGCTTTGTTAACTCCTAAGAAAGATGGGAGTTGGAGGATGCGTGTAGACAGCAGAGCCATCAATAGAATAACTATGGGCTACAAGTTTCCAATTCCGAAATTGGATGACATGCTGGATAGGTTACATGATGCTAAGTGGTTCTTGAAGCTGGATTTGAAAAATGGGTATCATCAGATTCGTATTCGGCCTAGAGATGAGTGGAAGACTACTTTCAAGACAAAAGAGGGGTTGTACGAGTGGTTAGATATGCCGTTCGGACTTTCTAATGGTCCGAACACCTTCATGAGGCTTATGAATCAGGTTTTGAAATCTTTCATTGGCAAATTCGTTGTAGTTTATTTTGATGACATCCTGATTTATAGCAAGACCGAGGAGGACCACTTGTTGCATTTAAGGGAGGTGTTGACAGCATTATAGGCCAATAAGCTGTACATAAATCTTAAGAAGTGCAGTTTTTAACTAACAAGCTGCTTTTCTTGGGATTTATTATTATTGCTGAGGGAATAGAGGTAGATGAGACGAAGGTGAAAGCAATAAGGGAGTGGACTACACCTAAAACAGTTTCGGAAGTTCGTAGTTTTCATGGGTTAGCTACTTTTTACAAGCAATTTATAAAATTTTTTAGTACTATCGCAGCCACAATTACAGAATGTATGAAGAAAGGGAAATTTATGTGAGGAGAGGAAGCCGAGAATAGTTTTGCTATTCTAAAGGAGAAATTGTGTATTGCGCCAGTTCTTGCTTTACCAAATTTTGATAAGCTGTTTGAGGTATATTGTGATGCCAGTGGAGTGGGTATAGGAGCTGTTTTGTCTTAGGAACGCAGACCAGTTTGCTATTTCAGTGAGAAGCTTAGTGAAGCAAAGCAGAAGTGGAGCACTTATGATAAAGAATTTTATTCTGTTGTAAGAGCTATGAAGACGTGGGAGCACTATCTGATTGGTAAGGAATTCGTGCACTATTCTGATCATGAAGCTTTGAAGTATTTGAATAGCCATAAGAGGATTAGTAAGGATATGCATGCGCGTTGGTGTCAGTTCTTACAAAAATTCCCTTTTAGATTACAGCATAAATCAGGTGTGTCTAATGTCGTAGCAGATGCGTTGAGCAGGCGAGCTGGCTTGTTGGTTACACTGAGTCAGGACATTCTGGGGTTCGAGCAGCTGAAAGACTGTTATTGACGCAGGGCTAAGCGTAATAGGAAACGATAACACGCAAAGCGATACGAGAAATCTCAAAATTCACTATCAAATATTTTGTCTTTCTCAAACACGAATAAGCACTTTTTATATGAGGTGTTAATCCTAACCCTACTAGGACTCTAAACAGCAAACCCAAAATTACAAAACTACCACTAGTAGTAAAATAAAGGCTGAAAATAAAATAAATAAATAAAGAAAAATCGAAAAGTCCAACTAAACGACCCCGAATCGCCAAAATTCATCTTTAATCACAGCCAAAGGCTGTAAGAATTGATCAGGAGGCCGTTTCGCTTCAACCGACCGAAACTGACTTCCAAAGTCGACAATTTTCGAGTCCGTCGGTCATCCTCCCCTCCACTTCCATTGGGATTTCTGCCTGTCCAATCGGTCCAAAAACGCACTACTAATACTCTCCACATCAGTTATGCAGGCGATGATGATTTTGGCTAGATTTGGGAGACGTGTGCTGCCGATCAACCTGTGCAGGAGTTCTATATTCTGGATAATCTGATGCGTGGCAATCGGCTTTGCCTTCCTCGGACATCATTTCGGGAGAAGGTAATTCGTCATTTACATGATGGTGGGTTAGCTGCACATCTGGGGCGTGACAAAACTGTTGCTGCGGTAGGGGAGCGATTTTACTGGCCCCAATTGCGTAGAGATGTCAGCATGTATGTGCAGAAGTGTTATATTTGCTAGACTGCTAAGGGGCAATCTAAAAATACTGGTCTGTATATGCCTCTGCCTGTCCCAAAAAATATTTAGGAAGATTTGTCTATGGATTTTGTGCTTGGTTTGCCACGAACCCAAAGAGATGTGGATTCTGTTTTTGTTGTGGTTGACAGATTTTTCAAGATGGCACACTTCATTCCTTGTAGGAAGACTTCTGATGCAGTAAGTGTGGCCAGATTATTCTTTAAGGACGTGGTTCGTTTGCATGGCGTCCCTAAGTTTATTACCTCGGATAGGGACAGCAAATTCCTGGGGCATTTTTGGCGGACCTTATGGAAGCTATTTGATTTGTCTTTGAACTTCAGTAGCACTACTCACCCGCAGACTGATGGGCAGACAGAGGTGGTCAATAGAACTCTGGGTAATTTAATTCGAAGTATTTGTGGTGACAAACCGAAGCAGTGGGACATTGCTTTATCGCAAGTAGAGTTTGCTTACAATAATGCAGTTCACCATTCTACTGGTAAGTCACCCTTTTCAGTCGTTTATATGAAGGCACCTCAGCATACTCTAGATTTGATTCGGTAGCCCAAGCAAGCAGGCAAGAGTGTTGCAGCAGTTCATATGGCTAAACAGATTGTAGAGGTGCATCAGGAAGTCAAACAGAAGTTGGAAGAGACTAATCAGAAGTACAAGGCTGCAGCAGATAAACACAGACGAAAGCTGGTGTTTGCAGTAGGCGATCAAGTCATGGTGTTTCTTCGTAAAGAGCAATTTCCAGTTGGTTCTTACAGCAAGTTGCAGCCAAACAAGTATGGACCTTACACTGTCAGTAGGAAGATTAACGATAATGCTTATGTTATAGACCTTCCACGTAGCATGGGCATTTCCAACACTTTCAATGTTGCTGATTTGTCACCGTTTCATGAATCTACTGAGCCTTTGTATCCAGATTCTAATTCTAACTCGAGGACGAGTTTTTCTCACGTGGAGGAGAATGATGTGGAGAGTATTAGTAGTGCGTTTTTGGACCGATTGGACAGACAGAAATCCCAACGGAAGTTGAGGGGAGGATGACCGATGGACTAAAAAATTATCGACTTTGGAAGTCAGTTTTGGTCGGTTGAAGCGAAACGGCCTCCTGATTAATTCTCACAGCCTTAGGCTGTGACTAAAGATGAATTTTGGCGATACGGGGTCATTTAGTTGGACTTTTCGATTTTTATTTATTTATTTATTTTATTTTCAGCCTTTATTTTACTACTAGTGGTAGTTTTGTAATTTTGGGTTTGCTGTTTAGAGTCCTAGTAGGGTTAGGGTTAACACCTCATATAAAAGGTGTTTATTTGTGTTTGAGAAAGACAGAATATTTGATATTGAATTTTGAGATTTCTCGTATCGCTTTGCGTGTTATCGTTTTCTATTACGCTTAGTGCTGCGTTAGTTTCACAGCACCGATTGTATGATATAGGACTTTTCTAACACTATTCGCGAGTTCATCCCAATAGAAATTTTGCACAATTGGTTTTCGTGGTGATGAACCCACCAAAATCTCGGCCTCCAAGCGGCAATATCCATAACATTGTGTTTTACATTGCATTAATGATGCAAACATCGAATTTGTTTGATGAATTTTCATTTGATACATTGTCTGTCCAAAAAATCTTTTCATAAGTAGGGTTGAGGCATTGACAAATATCCAATTTTTAAATTTTGTAACTGTATTCATTGTATTAGTAAATGAATATTTGCATCTCTCATATGCTTGTGTAACTAAT
The DNA here is from genome assembly GCA_029784005.1 of Lenwebbia sp. NSW1173648. Lineage (NCBI taxonomy): Eukaryota > Viridiplantae > Streptophyta > Magnoliopsida > Myrtales > Myrtaceae > Lenwebbia > Lenwebbia sp. NSW1173648. The sequence goes on from JARCGZ010000005.1 coordinate 4,984,266, forward strand.
ATTTCATAGTAGCGTTGTTGTGGTATTTTTGTATACGGCCATAGTAGTGAGACCCTCATGATGTAAATGGAACATCATCTAGAAGAAGTACAATAAAGCAATATTAAGAAATTGGACTTCGTATGGTAGTATGAATAGTGATGATAGGATTTATTAAATACTCTGCAAAACAATGACTAACACGTAGTCAAATATGTCCAGCTTCGATCTAAGATTAAGTGTTATTTTAATTATTATTTGATACTATCTGATCATCCACGATGTGTATCACATGAATCGACATTTGATTATTGGATCTAGTACTACGACTAAAAATGAAAATAGAATATGGTCCAGAGAGGCGATTATATTCATGCGATCGAAGCTTCTATTGATAGAATAATATTGGAAGATGTTGATTCCAACGTTCGGACGCGTTTGGCGTCTCAAATCAATTGCAGCTTCCCGGAAATTGAGTCCCATATCCACTTGTGTTGTGTCCCAAACATCGTATATATACCTCAGCATAACCGGGACTTCTCAACATTCTCAACCTTCTCAGTTCTCACATCTCCCATTCCTTCAGCGAAGAAAAAACAACCTCAAAATTCACAAACAAGCTCCCCACAAGACCATCTAGCAATGGCAGAGAAGAACCAGAACCAATACCACCCACCCGAATCCAACGGCTATCACCGGAATGATCAAGAATCGCTTCATACCATGGAGGATGAGGAGGCCAAGCGCAAGAAGAGGATGAAGTGGACGTTCGGCATCATCGCCTTCGTCATCTTTCAGGTAGTCCAAGCTCTCTTCTTCGTCCTGGTCATCATGAAGTTCAAGTCCCCCAAGTTCAGGGTCGGCGACTTTGCCGTTCAGACTCTGACCGTAGGGACTCAGGCCTCCCCTTCATTCGACATGAGCTTCGTTGCCCCGATCCGAGTCAAGAACTCCAACTGGGGTCCCTTCAAGTACGACGCCTCCACTGTTGACTTCACCTATGGGGGTGTCCTGGTGGGACAAGTGATCATGCCAAAAAGCAAGACCAACTTCAAGTCCACCAAGAAGATCAATGCGAACGTGACTCTGAGCTCTGCCACCCTACCTAGCGATATCAATTCGAATCTGGGGAGCGATTTGAGCTCTGGGGTCATAAACTTGAGTAGTCAGGGAGAGCTTAAAGGAAAGATCACAGTCATGTTCATGTTCAAGAAGAAGAAGACCTCCCTTATGAACTGCACAATGGCAATCAATACATCGACAAAGGTGGTCCAATCCTTGTCATGTAAATGAGGATGCTGAGCGTGATTCTCAGTGATCCATAGTTTGTGATCCCGCTTATATATTTTCTTTCCACGAATCTTCCGTGGATCGAATCGAGAAATTTATGCATTTTTTCCTGTTTGATTGGGTCATTCTTTCGAAAATTCTTCAACTGTTCTGTATACATGTGACATTGTGTACCGACAGTATGCGCTTTCGATTTTTCTTTCTTTTTACCAATACTGTCCCCATCAGCGGCAAGCCTAAGGGTTCCTACAGATATATCATGTTGCCGAGGCTCACTGGTGATAGTTTTTCAGATTCCAGTTACAGTTTTAGCCGTCGCCCGAGACTTCTATTAGTAGTGAAAAGTCCATTAGCTTTTCAGCTCCTAGGGACAGTCTTAGCCGTCGTCTGAGACTTTTCTTAGCAGTGGAAGGCCAATTGGTACAGATGTGGAACCGTCACATTTTATACTATATTGCTATGGTGGTACCCGCAAATGAAGTTACAGTAGAATTCTGCTCGGTTGAACTATAAGATTAGTTCATAGCACACTATCAAAATTTGTTTCTAAGTTTGTGTTTACAGCCGATGTTTCGGCGAAAAGTGTCCACAAAATATCTTTCGAAATATGGACACCTCTGTGACGGTTGCTTCGGAAATCTTCAGCTCCATCACTTGATAGTTATTTCACTTATACTTCGTTCACGATTACGTCGATCATAGCCCTTCAGTCGCTCGAGTTGATCGTCATTCATTGACGTTTTGCCTTAAGACATGGCCATTTCCAACCATATTCTCTGTCGGCTAAAACTTTATTCTTTTGTCGACCAATTAGGTTTGTCGACCAAAGGCTCCAAACACTTGGTGATTTCTCGTCCCGGGTATCTTCTTACTTAGCCTCTGCTAGTCGAGTTGTTGATTGGAAATTTGAACGTTTTTTGGTGTCAACAGCGGAAAAATTGGGAAAAAAATTTTCAAATAAGAGCTCGAAGTGCTTTCATTTTCTCAAATAAGGGTTCGAAGTGTACTTTATTTTAAATAAAGGCCTGAAGTGCCCTTATTATTTTGAATAAGGGCCTGAAGTGGATATTATTTCAAATAAGAGCATGAAGTGACTATATTAGTCTAAAAAAAAAGGGCCTCTCACCAGTTGGTTAAGGGCATTTTCGTCATTCACTTTTATTTTTATTTTTTTCTAAATATTTTTCTTTAGTTATTCCTCTTTCTGTTTTCTAAAATTAAAAAAAAAACCAAATAAATAAATAAACACAGGTGGGAGGGGTTGCCTCCCGCCTGGGGACGCGACCCACCGCCTATGGGGCGGTGGCGGCGGTTGCCGTCGGGGTTGCCGGCCCTCGCCGGCCTATGTTACCTCGTTTTTTTTCTTCGTATTTTAATTTTTAGTTTTTATTATTTTTAATTTAATTTAACAATAAAATTGATTTAAATTCTATTTTGACTAAAATGCCCTTGACCGGCCAAAATATTTAGCTGATCGGCCAACCGACGAGGTCAATCCCTTATTTGAAACGGGCATAATCACTCTAGGCCCTTGTTTGAAACAAGGAGGGCACTTCAGGCCCTTATTTGAAACAAGGACCACCTTTGTCCCTTATTTGAGAAAATGAGGGCACTTTGGGCCATTAATTGGAATTTTCCTAAAAAAACTCTAATACATGCAAACACAATCACCTCAAAAATGTTTTTGCCCAAAGACTTTTCTATATATAGTTTCTTCACACAATGCATGAGACAATTATCCAAAAAGTCCTCAACTTTTTAATTTTGTTAATTGAGTCATAAATATTATCATGATTTGCTAATTGAGTCCATCCGTCAATTTGGCTAGAAATCGCTGATGTGGATGCGGCCGGCCGTCTTACGTGGCATGGCCTACGCTGTGACGTCCTAGGCGCGTCACCCTGCTTACGATCTCTACTTTAATATGTTATTACTTATAATATAGAGGGCGCATACGGAAGCTTAGTAAACTAAAAATAATCGGCGGCCATACAGTAACTTACAAGCGCACTCTAGAAAAAGGGTAGGCACAACGCCTAAAGGGTTTAGCCTTACTTATAGGGTTCACTAACCTGTATTTGTCGTCCACGCACCAAGATTCACACACAGCAGGTACCGCTGAATATATATACAGGCTAGTTACATTGTCTTTTTATTATACACAGCCATAGAATACCTTAGGAGGACTCAAAGGGTAGCATCTACTCCGAGGTACTATCTGTCGTCACTATCAATGTGCTCCAACGCCACCATCCATGTCCACTATTTCTCAAATGGCTAAGTCATCTGAAAAAGGGTTAATCAACAGGAGTGAGCTAAAAGCTCCGCAAGTAAAGTAAATAACTAAATGTACTAAACCATCTATTCATCCCTCGATCAGAGGCGAGACCTAATGTCAATCACAAGCAAATATGAGACTCAACAACCACACCACACATCGTGCTACATGACTCTCACACGTGTGAGCACGCACATGACTCGTTGTTTTGTTTCCACTTCATTATCAATTTACCATGTAACACAGGCCATGGGTTCTTTAGTGACACATGCCTCAATTTCGTCAACGAGAGACACATGCCTCGAATCTGAGTTTTACTCCAGTTTATCGTCCATGAGACACTAGCCATGGGAATCTTGAGGAACACAGGCCTTATTTTATCCGAGGGACACAAACCTCGATTCCCCTACTATGTGGTATGACCGGTGCTGATAGACGATTTTAAATTTTTTAAAATTTTCTAGAAAGATTTTTCAGATTTTTTTTATTTTCTTTTATCTCTTTTTTTTTTTCAATGCTCATCTTCCAGGAAGAGCCAACGGGACTCGCCAGGGCCTCGCACCGGCCTTTGCACGAGGCTTCGGCGATCGACACTGGCCTTTCACGAAGATAAAGTGAAAAAGGAAATGAAAGAAAAGAAAAGGAAGAAAATAAAAAAGTTATTAAAAAGTCAAAAAAATAAAAATAAAAATAAATTTCATCCACGTCAGCGTCAGCCGTACCATGTAGGATGGCTGATTGCCACGTCAGTGATTTCCAGCCAATTTTGGTTGGAAGGATTACATTGGCAAATCGTCATAAACTACATTGTTGTATAATAGATCTATGACTAAATTATCAAAAGGTTTGTGACTAAATTAATCAAATTGAAAATTTTATGACTAAATTGGCTGTCGTATAATAGATTTGGGATTTTTTTTTTTTGTTGGAAAATCTTCCCTTTTATGTCGAGATAATGACGTAACTATCCAATTTGCTTAATGAATTTTTATTTGATACACTAGCGGTCAAAATAATCATTACATAAGCAGGGCTGGGACATTGCCATGTATACAATTTTTATTTGTGTTGTTGTATTCATGTCTGTAGCAGATGAAAGTTTCCATTTCTCATATTCTTCTGTAATCTGGCATTGTTTTAATAGTTGTTTATGTAGGCGGCCATCTGCAATATTACTATGTAATATTAAAGCGACCTCATGATATAAATAAAATATCATCTAGGAGAAGTACAATAGATTAATATTGTGAGATTGGACTGTGTATGGTAGTATGACTAATAATGATACGATGTTGAGTTATAAAATGTCATCCAAAATTAAGATTAATTAAGTTAGGGAACATCGTGGAATACTTCATATAAGCAATCACACGACTCCTCCATACCATACCTAATTGCAGTCAACTATGTCCAGCCTTGATCTCTGATTATGGTGTTTTTAGTTATTTATTTTGTGGTTATTTAGCGATGAGGTATGGACGTATCACACAAAGTCCTAAAAAATAATCTTTGTATCTGATAGATCACAGGCGCGCTCACAAACAACGGGCTTGAAGACCAATTTGGGTAGAGCTAAACAAGGGCATAAGGACACTCGAAGTGCCAAAAATTTCGTGCGACGCTCGATTTGATACCAAAAGTTTTCATCGTATCAATTTCTCCGACAGACGTGACTCGCCGGTGTGCCCAGTTAGTATATATACCCCTAAACGATGTCGTCCACATGTTTTGCCCCCAATATAAATCCTAAATCGAACAATTAGGCATTCCCAAATTCGAAACCCTAATTCGAGTTTTTGGGGCAAATTCTTGCACCTTAATTCTTGCTATAGACAACCCCAAAATAAACAGTTGAAGCTTGCAATGGAGAGCAGGAGCATGACTAGCTGCTCAAATTCGTTTCAACGAAGCTTTGGCTCAAATTCTTACACCCTAATTCTTTTGGACTTAGACTTCAATCTTCTACGTTATTGCTTGTTGCTGCTTGTCACTACTCTTCACTAATCGCCGTTATTCACGGTCACTGCCGCAGAGTTTGAGAAAGCACAACGAATGCTCTGTTTGCCTCTGTTTTTCGATCGTGAAAGCTTGAAAAGCTTCAATCTCGGTTCAACCAGCATCACTGAAGTCGATCTTAACCGGAAAAAGCTTCTAGCACTTCTTCCTGGTTGACACCTGATTTTTAGTCATTTTATTTTTATTTTTAAAAATAAAATAATTAAAAATAAGAAAATTTCATGAAAATAAAAAATCAACTTTGAAACCCTTGGCCACACCTAAGGAACCAATTTTAATCAAAATATATTCTTCGTATTTTTTAGGTATTTTTGGAATTTCTTTTTATTTAAAAATTGCCGAAAATGAACAAAATATCAAACGTGGTCAGAAAAATATGGGAAAATAATTATTTCTCTTCTTTTAATTCCAATTTCATTTGGCCACATTAGTTTTCGAAAATTTGATTTGGGTCGTGATTATCCCCAACTCATGTCTTTTCATGCCTAAATCGAACTAAAAAAACTTAAATTGAACCCTTTTTAGTCATTTTCTTACTTTGAGTCAGTTATGACATTTGGTGCAGGGACCTTTAATTTCACTTTAGTCAAATCAATTTCATATTTTGGACATATTAATTTTTGGGGCAAAAGGACACTTCAAGTGTCAATATTTTTTTTGAATCACTTAACTGTCAATTTTTTTGAAAAACAATTATTTAAGTGCCATCTCCGGTGAGGTAGCCGGGAATTTCTTGCCGTTGACACTAAAGTGATCGTTTTTTCTCCGATTTGGCACCAAAGTGATCGTTTTTTGGATCACTTAAATGCCAATTTTTTTGAAAAATGATTATTTAAGTGCCAACTCCGGTGAAGTCGTTGGAATTTCTCGCCGTTGGCACTAAAGTGATCTTTTTTTCTTCGATTAGGCACTAAGTGATTCAAAAAATAAATATTGGCACCAAAGTGAGCATCGTAGATAAATATTGGCACTTAAGGTGTCTTTATGTCTATTTATAAGGCATTTTCGGACTTAATTTGGGATTCTAAACCGTTAGATCAATCGTAGGGTCACGATTGAAACCTTAATAGGTCAAGTGACTTGTATAAAGAGGGAGAAAAGACAAGGGGGCTCCATAGAAGGGACTGAGCTGGGCGAGCAAGAGAGGGAGCTCGGGGTCTGAGAAAAAGCTACACCAAGAGCCTGCAAGAGAGAACAGGGAGCTCCATTTGCAAAAGAAAAAAAACTTACAGAGAGAGTAAGAGGTAAGGGGGTCTGGCGGCACAAAAAAAAAGACCAAAAATCCCTCTTTTATTCCTCTTTCTTGAGGGAGGTTCGCTGGTTTGTCCGGGGGAAGCTCGTAAGAGCACAGAGAGCAAGAAGAGAGAGGTGGAGGGAGCGATGGGGGGCTAGAGCTGTTTCTCTCTGGTCTTCTTTGGTTTTTCACTCGGAGACCTTCCAATCTTCCATGAATGAACAAAATAAAACAAACACTGTGAAAAGATAAAAAATAAAGGGGAGTTCTTGAGGTAAAAAAAAAAAACGAGGGAGCTTTCCTTTTGGACTATCACAGACGTCCACTAAGGAGAGGGGCTTGTACAGAACCGGGGGCCATTCTTCGCCAAAAAAATTTACGACGCTCCTATCATCGCAACCTTCAATCACGATCCAGAATTCTCTTCGGTAAGGAATCAAGGCACTAAAGTGTTGAAGAAAACCTCCTAATAGATTTTGATAAGTGACAAAATAATTTTCATCATCTGAAGTTGATAAATGCAGCTAAGTATTTGTTTGCAGGGGATAACATCAGAAGAAAGGAAATGTATCAAAGCTGTCTGTGACTTGAGACTTTATGAGTTATATTACACAACTATGGACCACAACAGTATACTCATCAAGGATGATCTTATGAGTCTTCCTGGATATGCCCAAAAGCTGAGATATGCACATTCTCGAGGCATTTGACTCGGGAAGCTATCAGACTCATACTCAGATCCTAAGTCTAACTTATGTTTAGACTAAGACTCAAATCATATTTACAACGGCTAGTGATTTGGTTTGGATTCTACACATTGGAAAGAATTAATTTAGACAGTCTCACTTATTAAATATTACAGCAAGATATCTTGATTGATTGGCAAAGACGAGATTATTTTCTAAACGAAGAACTCTACTTATGGAAACCCAGATTCATGTTGTATGGGCTTTCGAATCAATGGGAGATTCTGATCTCCATTTCAACGGATACTTAATCTTCTTTTGGCAATTTTATCCAACGAGTTGATTGGAGAATTGATCCTCTGAAGATTGTCCAGTGGGTAGATTGGAAGTGAAGGAGTATAAAAGGAGACCAAAGGGCCAAAGAAAAGAGAGATTTAAGAATCCAAAATTTCAAAGTTTGAAGAGAGCTTCGTTTCTACATTTGCCTTTATTGAGCTTCAAACTGTAATCCTTGAGAGGTTCTTGTTAGAGTGATTGTGTGAGATAATATGATTTCTCAACAATAGTATCATCACTCATTGTAACCTCTAAACGACTGAATAGTGGAATCCAGCCAGTAGACTGTCAGCATAGAGAGTGGAAGTAGGATTGACCTAAAGCCAAATCACTATAAACATCATGTGCATGTTTCTCTATCTCTGAACTTTTGCATATTGCATCTGAAGTTTCTTGAATATACGTGAATTTGAATATATTACTGTTTATATACTAATTGGAACATGGTTATGAACTTGATAGTTTAAATTCCGCATTAATTTATCAAGTTCTTTGAATTCACATATTCACCCCTCCTTTAGGTGATCTACTAGCAACATCATAAAGTTAACAGCCACATATTGATTGCAAGGCCTCCTCTTTCTCCTCCAAGCTTGAAGAATGGGGCCCTTCTTCGCCCATGCTTTAGATTTCATTGTTCTGAGCCGCGGTGAACGAGAATGGAAGCGTCACGAAGGCGAACCCTAGGTCGAGACAGAGCTCTATTTCTCCATGTGAAAACAGAGGTTAGTTCCTTCAGCTCCACAAAGAGAGAGAGAGAGAGAGAGAGAGTTTTCCCTAACAGAAAACTACGTCGTTTTGTTCATTTTGCTAGGGTGGACAAAAAAATTTCCATGTTGGACTTCAATTTCTTTTAGAAAAAGCCATGTCTTAGAAAAAAAATTAATTTGAAAAGTGGCCGGAATTTATTGCCGGATGCATTTAAGTGATCTTTTTTTTTTTTTTTTTTTTTTTTTCTGATTTGGCACTTTAGTGAGCCGGCGAAAAAATTCAACACCAAAGTGAGCACCGTTCGAAACTTTTGGCACAAGTGTCCTTATGCCGCTAAAAAATGATATTAAGTTCTTGAGTAATTTTTCAGTTAAACTTAAAATCAAGAGAAGATGTGCAAACTCTCTCTCTAGTTAAGCCAAATTTACGGGTATCATTTTATTTCACGCTATCTGATCATCCACCGTCTCCGAGTAAACCATCTCATTTTTTGTTTTTGTTTTGCAGTATATCCCGTATGTACCTAACGTATCTATACTTGATTATGGGGTAGCATCGTGGGGATAAGGATATTTTGGAAGTCAAAAGACACATGCTCTCGACTGGGCTTGCTTCTGTCCCCATTGTGCCTTAAGCTTTGGTTTAGCACCCAGTTCGAAAAGGAAAGCAAAAAAAGAAAAGAAAAAGGAAAATAGAACAATAGGTACAACCTTATAAAGGTCATCCTTCTTAATTGAAGAAGCAATGTCCGAAGGTCAAACTCATACAAAGTTGCATTCCTCTAGAAGAACGCGATGATTCCAACGTTCGCACGCGTTGGCGTCTCAAATCATGGCAGTTTCCTGGAAATTGAGTCTCATATCCACTTGTGCTGGGTCCCAAACATCGTATATAATTAGTATATATACCCCTAAACGATGTCGTCCACATGTTTTGCCCCCAATATAAATCCTAAATCGAACAATTAGGCATTCCCAAATTCGAAACCCTAATTCGAGTTTTTGGGGCAAATTCTTGCACCTTAATTCTTGCTATAGACAACCCCAAAATAAACAGTTGAAGCTTGCAATGGAGAGCAGGAGCATGACTAGCTGCTCAAATTCGTTTCAACGAAGCTTTGGCTCAAATTCTTACACCCTAATTCTTTTGGACTTAGACTTCAATCTTCTACGTTATTGCTTGTTGCTGCTTGTCACTACTCTTCACTAATCGCCGTTATTCACGGTCACTGCCGCAGAGTTTGAGAAAGCACAACGAATGCTCTGTTTGCCTCTGTTTTTCGATCGTGAAAGCTTGAAAAGCTTCAATCTCGGTTCAACCAGCATCACTGAAGTCGATCTTAACCGGAAAAAGCTTCTAGCACTTCTTCCTGGTTGACACCTGATTTTTAGTCATTTTATTTTTATTTTTAAAAATAAAATAATTAAAAATAAGAAAATTTCATGAAAATAAAAAATCAACTTTGAAACCCTTGGCCACACCTAAGGAACCAATTTTAATCAAAATATATTCTTCGTATTTTTTAGGTATTTTTGGAATTTCTTTTTATTTAAAAATTGCCGAAAATGAACAAAATATCAAACGTGGTCAGAAAAATATGGGAAAATAATTATTTCTCTTCTTTTAATTCCAATTTCATTTGGCCACATTAGTTTTCGAAAATTTGATTTGGGTCGTGATTATCCCCAACTCATGTCTTTTCATGCCTAAATCGAACTAAAAAAACTTAAATTGAACCCTTTTTAGTCATTTTCTTACTTTGAGTCAGTTATGACATTTGGTGCAGGGACCTTTAATTTCACTTTAGTCAAATCAATTTCATATTTTGGACATATTAATTTTTGGGGCAAAAGGACACTTCAAGTGTCAATATTTTTTTTGAATCACTTAACTGTCAATTTTTTTGAAAAACAATTATTTAAGTGCCATCTCCGGTGAGGTAGCCGGGAATTTCTTGCCGTTGACACTAAAGTGATCGTTTTTTCTCCGATTTGGCACCAAAGTGATCGTTTTTTGGATCACTTAAATGCCAATTTTTTTGAAAAATGATTATTTAAGTGCTAACTCCGGTGAAGTCGTTGGAATTTCTCGCCGTTGGCACTAAAGTGATCTTTTTTTCTTCGATTAGGCACTAAGTGATTCAAAAAATAAATATTGACACCAAAGTGAGCATCGTACATAAATATTGGCACTTAAGGTGTCCTTATGTCTATTTATAAGGCATTTTCGGACCTAATTTGGGATTCTAAACTGTTAGATCAATCGTAGGGTCACGATTGAAACCTTAATAGGTCAAGTGACTTGTATAAAGAGGGAGAAAAGAGAACTTGATAGTTTAAATTCCGCATTAATTTATCAAGTTCTTTGAATTCACATATTCACCCCTCCTTTAGGTGATCTACTAGCAACATCATAAAGTTAACAGCCACAGGTTGCTTGCAAGGCCTCCTCTTTCTCCTCCAAGCTTGAAGAATGGGGCCCTTCTTCGCCCATGCTTCAGATTTCATTGTTCTGAGATGTGGTGAATGAGAATGGAAGCGTCACGAAGACTAACCCCAGGTCGAGACAGAGCTCTATTTCTCCATGTGAAAACAGAGGTTAGTTCCTTCAGCTCCACAAAGAGAGAGAGAGAGAGAGTTTTCCCTAACAGAAAACTACGTCGTTTTGTTCAGTTTGCCAGGGTGGACAAAAATATTTCCATGTTGGACTTCAATTTCTTTTAGAAAAAGCCGTGTCGTAGAAAAAGAAATTAATTTGAAAAGTGGCCGGAATTTATTGCCGGAGGCATTTAAGTGATTTTTTTTTTTCTGATTTGGCACTTAAGTGAGCCAGCGAAAAAATTCAACACCAAAGTGAGCACCGTTCGAAACTTTTGGCACAAGTGTCCTTATGCCGCTAAAAAATGATATTAAGTTCTTGAGTAATTTTTCAGTTAAACTTAAAATCACGAGAAGATGTGCAAACTCTCTCTCTAGTTAAGCCAAATTTACAGGTATCATTTTATTTCACGCTATCTGATCATCGACGGTCTCCGAGTAAACCATCTCATTTTTTTGTTTTGTTTTGCAGTATATCCCGTATGTACCTAACGTATCTATACTTGATTATGGGGTAGCATCGTGGGGATAAGGATATTTTGGAAGTCAAAAGACACATGCTCTCGACTGGGCTTGCTTCTGTCCCCATTGTGCCTTAAGCTTTGGTTTAGCATCCAGTTCGAAAAGGAAAGCAAAAACAGAAAAGAAAAAGGAAAATAGAACAACAGGTACAACCTTATAAAGGTCATCCTTCTTAATTGAAGAAGCGATGTCCGAAGGTCAAACTCATACAAAGTCGCATTCCTCTAGAAGAACGCGATGATTCCAACGTTCGCACTCGTTGGCGTCTCAAATCATGGCAGTTTCCTGGAAATTGAGTCTCATATCCACTTGTGCTGGGTCCCAAACATCGTATATATACCTCACCATAACCAGGACTTCTCAACATTCTCAGCCTTCTCAGTTCTCGCATCTCCATTTCCTTCAGCGAAGCAAAACAAACCCAAAATTCACAAACAAGCTCCCCACAAGACCATCTAGCAATGGCAGAGAAGAACCAGAACCAATACCAACCACCTGAATCCAACGGCTATCACCGGAACGATCAGGAATCGCTTCATACCATGGAGGATGAGGAGGCCAAGCGCAAGAAGAGGATGAAGTGGACGATCGGCATCATTGCCTTCGTCATCTTTCAGGTAGTCCAAGCTCTCTTCTTCGTCCTGGTCATCTTGAAGTTCAAGTCCCCCAAGTTCAGGGTGGGCGACTTTACAGTCCAGACTCTGACCGTCGGGACTGAGGCATCGCCTTCGTTCAACATGAGCTTTGTTGCCCCGATCCGAGTCAAGAACACCAACTGGGGTCCCTTCAAGTACGACGCCTCCACCGTTAACTTCACCTATGGAGGTGTCCAAGTGGGACAAGCGATCATTCCAAAAGGCAAGGCCAACTTCAAATCCACCAAGAAGATCGACGTGAGCGTGACTCTGACCTCTGCTAATTTGCCCAGCAGTATTAACTCGAATCTGGGGAGCGAATTGAGCTCGGGGATCATAACATTGGACAGTCAGGGCGAGCTTAAAGGAAAGATCACAGTCATGTTCATGTTCAAGAAGAAGAAAACCTCCCAAATGAATTGCACCATGGCGATCAATACCTCGACAAAGGCGGTCCAATCCTTGACGTGTAAATGAGGATAGTGAGCGTGATTCTCGATGATCCATACTTTGCGAAATTTGTGTATTTCTATCTTATAGTTGGTTGCGTCATTCATTTGTTAATTCTTTATTTGTTGTGTATACATGTCAAATAATGTACCAGCACTATGTGCATTGGATTTTTCTTCTTTTTTCCCCATAGAGAATACCGTTTTCATCATGAGGACGACTGGTCCGCTCCCTAGGGACGAACTGACGATCCTTGATGGATGAGCTTTGGCCGGGGCTCGTTTCCCGTCCCTTATGGCTCTTGACATCAAGGTATACGTACACGTATACGTGCTGTATAACTATGATAGTATTCACAAATGAACTTGTCCTAGAATTCTGCTCGATAGAACCATAAGATGTGTTCACAACACTCGAATCGAAATATATTTGTACGTTTGTCTTTACAGCAGAAAACTTTAAAGCGTGCAAACACAATCAACGCGTCATAGTTGAAAGGCACTCAATGCGACATCTAATTTTACAATCTCTTGCAAACACAACCAACTTTAATCTTTTTCTTCTTTGTTCTGACAACTTGCCAGTCTGCCAAGGTGGGCGGAAGACTTTAATCCTGTTCTCCAGATTAGCCTGGAGTCAATGAGTCATCAAGTTTATGCATTATTATGGGGGTTTACAAAGAAGAGAGTATGCCACACGTGTATCGGAGGGCCAACAGAAGATCTATACTATAATGCTTATACAACATGGAATACAAATACGGCATTCTCTATCTTAATATATGTGTTATATGTTTTATATATGCGAAAAAAGAATGAATACTCGATTCTGGGGAAAAGTACCAAAAAAGTTCTAAACCTATTACATTGGTACTAATTTGTACTAAAATATTTTAATTGAATCAATTTAGTTCTAAATCATTGCACGTTTTGTCAATTGAGTCCATCTGGTCAATTTAGGTCGGAAATTGCCGATGTGGACGTTAGCCATCTTACGTGGAATGACTGGCGTTGACGTTGATATTTTTTTTTATAATTTTTTTAATGTTTTCTTTATGTTTCTTTCATGGCATGTGACGGTGGCCAGCCAAGACTAGCCTTGCTTGAGCAAGGGTCGCCCTTGCTGATTCGGTGAGGGTGTCCCTCCCCCGAGGCCAGCGACCTCCGCCGGCCATTGATGATGTCCGGTGGTGGGAAAAAAGGAAAGGAAAAAAATAAAAAAATAAAAGGAAAAATAGAAAAAAGTAAAGAAAAAAAGAAGAAGAAAAAATAACTGATAAATTCGAAGAAAGATATGGAAACAATACTAAAAATTATCCACGTCAGTATCGGCCATGCCACATAGGACGGCCAAAATTAGTCGGATGAACTCAATTGATAAATCGTAAAAGGGTTTAGAACTCAATTGATAAAATTAAAATGTTTAAGAAGTGTAATAAATTTTGGATTTTTTGGATAATTTTTTCGGGTAACATGCATAAAAGGCCGCAATATAGCAATAGACAAGCCTGGCAAGGAGATACCTGTCCGCTTGGGATACTTCAAAAAGTCAAAACAATCAAGTTCGAGAGATGTAGGAGAGAGACTCTTCTACTCGTGTTGCTGAAATATTCCCACTTAATTCTCGTTCCTCGAGAAGTGAAAATTTCGACAGACGCGTTTGAGGTCTGGAGTCAAATCACATTAATTTCCAAAAAAGTGGCTCTCTTTGTCCACTGGTTGCTTCTTTGGACCAATATAGCGCGGACACGTGAGTTTCATGTGTCGTACACGGTACACGTGATCATAGCGTGTCCAAAATCCGAATTGTAGTCAAAGCTCAGACACTCCTGTGAGTCGAATAGACATTTTATAGAGCCACCAAACTTGTTATCTCACTTGCTTCGACGTGCGACTTTTTGGTCCAACTTGAAAGCCGTTGATATCCTTTGTAGCCTCTTATACAAACTTTCTCTTTGTCTCTTTCACTCACCCACCGACGTGGGACTCCAAAATCTACCTCATTTTCATGGACATTAAAGAAACGACGGCATAAAATGCTTAGACTTTTATGTGTACCTCAGATTCTGCAGTAGTCCCCACCGAAAGCAAAACAAGAACTTCTGTGGAAAATCGGTTGAGTCCACAACACCAGATTGAAGGGCATTCAGGAATATTCCAAAATCAAATAGAGTAGTATTTGGTGTCTGTATTGGGCAAGCAGGATCGAGGAATGCATTGACTGTATGCTGAGGGTCATCACAATACAGAGAAGTATTGTTGCATCCATTTTGAGGATTGAAGCAGAGGAAGCTTCTGAACTCACGGAGGATTGTCTCGAGGAAAAATGGGTGGAGAGAAAGTTGGCCAACTTATTAATTTTCCTTTTGGGCTGGTGCGCACGAGTGTTGCTGAAAAGGCAAATCTAGTCTCCTCAGGCAAAGCAAGATAACAACAAGATAAAATCAAAGTTGAATGAATGTGGTGTGTGAAATGCAGTTAATTCAAGGCATCTAATTTGCGACCTTACTGCTGTCATTTTAACATCAATTCATCCCCCTCCAGCCGTTTAACCACAAGTCATTTCCATATGCTCCTTTTGTAACAAATTAATTTGATTGAAATATTTATAAAAATGATAATTTATCGTGTATATATAAAAATATATATTTAAGATACAACGTGTCGAAATTTTCTATTTTTAGGAAATGACGTGTCGGCGTGTCGCGTATCGGTGTCGGTGCTACTTAGCTTTGGACACACTTTCTCTCCGAGCACTATACATAAACCTGACCCAGACAACCTCTCTTCTCCATCCTGACGACATTCTCACATATCCAATTCCTTCACAGAAGCACCTAAATTCATTCCTGATTTCGAAGAATACTACCAAATGGCAGAAAAGAACAAGAACCAATACCAACCACCTGAATCAAATGGGTTGCAGAAAGTAATCAATCAAGCAATAGAACAAACAGGATACTAAAATAAATTGGACATCGAATTTATGTTGTTCAATCGGATTGGCCTAGTTCACGGGGACAACAACACGGAATTCTACCATAAATCAAGCGATACAACGAGGATTAAAACCACACTCGAGTCATTTAAACACTCTAAATATTTCTAATCCCCTTATTACACCCAATAACTCATATACTGTTTAACCTCACAATCCCTCACGATCACACAGAAATTCACAAATCGTATTCACAAGATTCAATTGGTTTCAACACTCTCTCATTGCTGCAAGGTGTAATTTACGAAGAAGTAGCCTTGATAATGCTCTTCAAAATGAAGACTCACTTCTTATATATAGACAATAACATAATCCAAAATAGGAAACCGTGGACCTCATAATAAGACCAACTTCACTTGCACTTTTAACTACTTCCCAAGGATTTTCCAACACAACCTCTTCTATAAGAGATAAAGAAAAATCATCATTGCATCCATATCTATAAGGAGATCAAACACACAAACTGTCAAACTCAACAATCATAGTAACCCTTGTCTTTACAGGCTCCACCTTACTACAAGTATCATCAGTGTCTATTACCGCACAAGTACCCTCTACCTCGAGAGTTTTTGATTGTAACTCCTGTCGCGACCTTCCTAGAGGCGAACCACCAAGGGGAAATTAACGGATTACTTGGCGGGCACAAACGGTTACTCGTTAAAGAGATTATGCCGTCACCTAATGCGGATTCTCCCAAGCCCATACCAATCGTAACTTGGAGTTTCAATTAAAATATTTTGAAACGTGCAATTCAGTTTATCTAGGAGCCGCCACTAATTGGTTTCAGGCTGATTAGACACTCAAGTAAAATACAAGAGTACATTTTACTTCTGCGAACCAGAAATTCATGGATACAGAGACTTAAATATGCTAGATCACTATAACGCCCTTTCGGTACCTTTTCTCTTTATTTTGAATTTTTTTTTTGCAAGTAGTCTTGATCAATTTTAATCCTAAACCACTAACATGTGATGGGTAATAATGCTGGGGTGGAAACAACAAAATCACACTCAATAATCAAAGAAGTAAATAAATTACTCGAATAGATGAAAAAGAAACTTGAATGCACTAAACAAGCAAAAGCAAAAAACCTCATTACCATCTGGCAACATGAATTCTGCAAACATTGATTGTAAAACGGGCAATGATGTGATGTATACATGTCCTAATTGTGATTTCTAAAGGCTAGAACAACAAATTGCAACATTATAAACTTATAATGCATATTAGTCTATGTAAACGTGATTTACGTATAATTTAAGCTATGTGAGATTACTTCAATTAGTCCATAGAATTTATTGCCAATTAATTCTTTTTGGGTTTTTCTTGTTGAACATGACATAATTTAAATGTTATGACTACATGAATTATATCTTGCATTAATAAACGAGCATGAAATGTAAATGGCATGTATACTATGCTATCATAAATTAAATTCAATGTTATGACGTGGATGCTTTGACATGATATAGAATTAACTCAATTATTTAAGCTAAGTGAAAGGTTATTTTTTACGTTTTCTTTCTATAAACATTAAGGTTGCGTTTCGTCATCCGGACAAAACTCGGGATAGGATATATTTTATCATATACTATATTTGGTAGTTGTCCAGGACATGATAAATGGGGATATAGGGGGGATATATGGGGATAAAATAATCCTAGGGGAGGGAGGGGGTGGGATAGAGCCGGATAGGATTTCTCTTATCCATTCAAACCACCCCCTCTCTACCATGCCCCATCGGCCTCTCCGTCACGCCCATCCGCCTCTCCAGCGGTGGCGAGGCTACCAGTGGTGGTCCTGATCTGGTTCGTCTTCCCTTTCTTCGGCCCCATCAACTCCATCGTCGAATCCCGATGCTAAGCAGTTCAGTAAGAAATGTCTTTTGCCTACGGCTTCGTGGCAGTCTGTGGTAGAGCTTTTGAGAGAACCGTTCCTTGCAATTGTAGACTCGAAAACTTCGAAGCCAGAAACAATGCCAAAAAGCTTATGTCCATCCAATGAGGGTGGAAGAGGAGCCGCTCCAAACTAGAGTTTTGAGTTACAGATTTCCATCAGGTGTAATGAATTTCGATTAGCAAGGGAAAGGAGTGATGAGACGTCAATTTCGCTGACATTGCACATCGTGGGTCCTGAGGGCAAAGCCAACAAAATATGGTTTGCATTTTATCTGGATTTCGATACGGTGGTCTCAATTGCTCGGGAGATGATGGAGTAGCTTGGTTTGTCAAAACACAGTGCTGATGTTGTGGCTGAGTTGATAGACGCTCGTGCCATGAGCAAACACCCCATTCTCAAGCACAAGTCCTTCTATCGAATTGTCTACAACTTTCCTCGTGCTGTCTACAAATCCTTCAACTGACAATATATCACTATTGTCTTTATGCTACTTATGCTACTATGTCTTAGAATTGCAGCAGCTCCTGGCGGCCATCCCCTCGAGCTTCGACTCGACGGCCCCTGCGAGCTGCCGGAGATCCGCCGCCTCGGCTCCAGAGAAGAGC